>CM046874.1:125531192-128199345 GCA_025667525.1 Glebionis coronaria | reverse complement strand
AGGAACGGTTGTGAGTTATTCTTAGCTCAAGTGACCGGGAATGAGTCTAGGGAGAAACGATTGGAAGATGTACCTATTATTTGTGAATTTCCTGAGGTATTTCCTAAAGATTTACCCGGACTTCCACCGGTAAGGCAAGTAGAGTTCGAATCGATTTAATTCCTGGTGCTGCACCGGTGGCTCGTGCGCCTTACCGATTAGCCCCTTCTGAATTAAAGGAGTTATCTGAGCAACTTAAGGAGTTGTCTGATAAAGGTTTTATTCGACCGAGCTCGTCGCCTTGGGGAGCTCCAGTCTTGTTCGTTAAGAAGAAGGATGGATCTTTCCGTATGTGCATTGATTATAGGGAACTGAATAAGTTGACAATTAAATATCGATATCCTTTACCTAGGATTGATGATTTGTTTGATCAACTGCAAGGATCTAGTGTATATTCTAAGATAGATTTGCGGTCAGGATATCACCAACTTCGCGTCCGTGAAGAAGATATTCCTATAACTGCATTTAGAACTCGTTATGGACACTATGAATTTCAAGTAATGCCATTTGGGTTAACTAACGCACCTGCGGTTTTCATGGATTTAATGAATCGTGTGTGCAAGCCCTACTTGGATAAATTTGTGATTGTGTTTATTGACGATATTCTAATCTATTCTAAGAATGAAGATGAACATAGAGAACATTTGAGGATTGTTTTGAACTTGTTGAAGGATGAAAAGTTGTATGCTAAGTTTTCGAAATGTGATTTTTGGTTAGATTATGTGCAATTTCTTGGTCATGTGATTAACAAAGATGGAATTCATGTTGATCCTGCAAAGGTTGAAGCTATTAAGAATTGGTCTGCACCGACAACACCAACGGAAGTGCGACAGTTCTTAGCATTGGCTGGCTATTATAGGCGATTCATTAAAGAATTTTCTTTGATAGCTAAACCCTTGACTAAGCTTACCCAGAAGAATAAACCTTTCATTTGGGGAAGTGATGAAGATGGAGCATTTCAGACATTGAAGCAAAAATTATGTAGTGCGCCAATCTTATCATTACCCGACGGGAGTGAAGATTTTGTAGTGTATTGTGATGCATCTCTTAGAGGCTATGGAGCTGTTTTGATGCAGCGAGAGAAAGTGATAGCTTATGCTTCTAGGCAATTAAGGAAGAATGAGGAGAATTATACTACTCATGATCTTGAGTTAGGAGCTGTAGTCTTTACTCTTAGGTTGTGGAGACATTATCTGTATGGCACCAAGTGTACGGTATTCACCGATCACAAAAGCCTACAGTATATTCTCGACCAGAAGGAATTGAACATCAGGGAACGAAGATGGATAGAGTTGTTAAGTGATTATGATTGTGATATAAAATATCACCCAGGAAAAGCCAATGTTGTTGCCGATGCGTTAAGTAGGAAAGATAGAGAGCCTATCATGATGCGTTCTCTAGTCTTGACCGTGCACAATAATTTTCCTGAGCAAATTAGAAATGCGCAAATAGAAGCTTGTAAGAAGGAAAATTTTGTTAATGAAGGGTTCCGAGGAGAAAGAGATCCTTTAGAGGTTAGAGCTGATGGAGTGAAATGCTTAAGAGGTCGTATGTGGATACCTAAGTTTGGAGGCTTAAGAGACTTTATTATGTTAGAATCCCATAAATCTAAGTATTCCATTCATCCGGGATCTGAGAAGATGTACCATGATTTGAAGAAGTTGTACTGGTGGCCGAATATGAAAGCTGACATAGCTATGTATGTTCTTCAATGCTTGACTTGTGCTAGAGTTAAAGCTGAACATCAAAAGCCATCAGGACTACTTCAACAACCAAAGATTCCTGAATGGAAGTGGGAGCGAATTACGATGGACTTTATCACCAAGCTTCCTAGAACATCATCTGGAAACAACTCGATTTGGGTTATTGTCGATAGACTGACCAAATCAGCACACTTCATTCCGGTTAAAGAGCAGTTCTCACTAGAGAAGCTGACTCGTATATACCTTGATAATGTTGTATGCAAACATGGAGTGCCTGTATCGATCATTTCAGATCGAGATCCTAGATTCGCATCGAATTTTTGTAAATCTCTCCAAAGATCTTTGGGAACAAATCTCGACATGAGCACTGCTTATCACCCCCAGACTGATGGGCAGAGTGAAAGGACGATACAAACATTGGAAGATATGTTGAGAGCTTGTGTGTTAGACTTTGGTAAGAATTGGGATAAACATTTGCCGTTAGCAGAGTTTTCATATAACAATAGTTACCATTCTAGTATTAAGGTTGCACCGTTTGAAACTTTGTATGGTAGGAAGTGTAGATCTCCTGTATGTTGGAGTGAAGTTGGGGATACCCAGCTCACGGGACCGGAATTGATCCGGGAGACTACGGAGATGATAGTTCAGATTAAGAATAGGTTGTTGACTGCCCGTAGTAGACAGAAAAGTTACGCGGATGTGCGGCGGAAGCCAATGGAGTTTGAAGTGGGTGACCGAGTAATTTTGAAAGTATCACCATGGAAAGGCGTTATAAGATTTGGAAAGCGAGGGAAATTGAATCCCCGTTATATTGGACCCTTTAAGATTTTATCTAGAGTAGGTCTGGTGGCTTAAAAACTAGAGTTACCCCCAGAACTTCATGGTGTTCACAACACATTCCATGTATCTAATCTGAAGAAATGTCTAGCAGTGAGTGATGAGAAAATTCCGTTAGGTAAGGTTCGAATAGATGGGAAGTTGCATTTTATCGAAGAGCCCGTAGAAGTTATGGACCGTGAGGTAAAGCAACTGAAACAAAGTCGGATACCTATTGTCAAGATCCGATGGAATTCAAAGCATGGACCGGAGTATACTTGGGAACGAGAGGATGAAATGTGGAAGGAATATCCGCACCTCTTCGATTTCAATAAGAAACGGACATCCAAATGAAATGGATCACGAGGACGTTGATCCCTTTTAGGAGGAAAAGCTGTGACAATCTAACATTTTCAGGTAGTGAAATATTTTCTCGTATAAAATTTTGAAACTTATTTTTGTGTTGGTGGATGAACTCACAATTTACGGATTTAAATTTGGGCTTACGTGCATAATTTAGCGTCCTTTACGACTAAACCAGAAACCTTAGGATTACGTATTTACGTTTTTAAACTCCGTTTTTGATGAGACAATTTTTATTGGATTCGCTTTGTGACGTTGATTCATAATTTATAAAAACGTTTTTCGTGAAACGACCCGAGGGCACGCAAATCGAGAAAACTAGAATCGAGAAATACCCGTAAACTAGTGAGATGGGACAAAATACATTGTCCCACCCCACTAGCTAGTTTGGACGGCACCAACATGACACCACAACTATATGTGGCATCATGTTAGCTAAGTGTTTACATGTGTAAGCCAAGCTTACTCTTTAAGCTACTCATTCCACTTCCACTAACTCAAAACTAGCAACTAACTCATTTCCATCTTTCCATACATGCAAAATCAACACAAAACTCTCTCAAATACTCCTCCCTTGCCGTCCACTTTCAAGCTACAAACACCCCTTTTGATCTTTTCTAGCCATGAAATACATGTTTACTAGCTCTATCATGGAGTTATCTTGAAGCCTTGATCATTTGGTGGCCATATTAACAACATTGGAGGTGATTTGCTTGTGTCCTAGGGCTGATTTCCCAACTTATGTTCTTGGTGTTTGATGATCTTGGAGTTACTTGTGGTGTTCATCAAGTTCTTGTCTTCCAAAAACAAGAAATACACTTGGTTGGTAAAGAAGATCATCCTCTCCATTTTTCTCTTGTTATTTTGTAAAGAACAAATGTATTTTATTTCATTTTGTATATGTATATGATGTATATATGATGATAAAAATGTTGTGTGGGAATCAAGTGTTGATAGATATGCTTAAAAAGGTTAATAACTATAAGAAATGAGGCTAAAATCATGACTATTTAGTTGGCTGTATAAAAATAGTATATAACTAAAACTTTAACTGATAAAATTGCATGGTATGATCTATTTACAGTAAGTAAAAGATGTTATACACATGTGAGAGTTGGACATGCAATGGAATCAATATAATGAGTGAGATATGATCAAAACAAGTTAGGTGTTCTAATCTGAATAAGCAGTTTTGTAGGGACTGTTAAGGCAAGATGAACTTAAAATGAGCAGTAGCTATAACTAAGTTAAATGTAGCACATAATATAAAGAACATGTCACCCAAAAATGAGCTTCTAATTCATTATAGAACTCTAGATATGATAAAATGGTAAACATGAAGATAAAAATCAAATTTTGAGAATTAATGTTTGTTATTATTATATAAGCACTCACATTTTATTGTATAAAATATAAAATAAAAACCCACTAACTTATAAAACTTATTTATATAAATCTATAAAAGGTTAATTAAATGGATAAATTATATAAATGGTAGTGGAATAATACTTATAAGTAATAAAAACTATAAACTTGATTTTTACGACTTTTTCGGCTATTACCGTAAAATTAACGTTTTTCGCCAAATAAAACTTAGACGATCAAACCCGTCTAATGTAAAGTTTATAAAAGTCATATACTGATATATAAGTAACTAATACAAGTAAAAACCGATAAAACCCGAACTATAGGAAATACGGACATTAACGAGCTAACTAAGCATATTGACTAATAATTGGACTAAATAAGATAAATACTTGTAAAAAGAACTTATTGGGCTTAACCCATTTGGGCCCAACATGGAAAGTATATATACTGATAATATAGGTATAAAATGGATTAAAACAAGTTAAAGAACTTATACTAAGCTTATTGGACTTAAAATAGGTAAATAGGAAAAACTAGCAAACTAGTAAAACGTTACCAAAACGTAAACACTAAAATGAGTAAACAAGGATATATAAACCCACTTGATCATCATCATATGTACAAAATCATCATATGTATATTGTTATTTTGATAAAAGTCATTGGACAAATTCTATGACCGATTATTATTTATATAGGTTTCCGTGACCGAAGCACGCCCGTAGCCGATAATCCACCTTTCATTATCAACGTGAGTTCATAGCCTCGAACTCTTTTAAATGTTTTATAAAATGATTTGTAAACCCACGAGGGAGATAACATGCTAGATTTTATAAAAATAGAACACAAGTAGTCCCGATGGTAGGCTTAATGATATGGACCCGAATGATGCTATGACCCTATAAACGAGACTAAAAGGATTATTAGTAGTTAGGTTATGTCACTTACAGTCCCATTAGCATGAATTGTGAACTACCGGGATTTGGTAGACGCTTATGTATTTGATAGTACTATTTGGGGACGATCACCCCAGTTCGCGCCTTGACGGTTGATCCTCGTCGTACCACATTGATTGGTAAGCGAAATTATGTATAAGAAGATTCCATAGCGTGATTTTTGTGACGACACGCTAACTTAGATGGGCAAATTGTTTGTCGGGTTCGCGGCCCGCTGTTTTCACAGTAAGGTAACAATGTCATGCGGCTAATAATAATCCTACAACCTATATATAATCCAAATAAAAATGTATCCTATACATAATAACGACGCTGATAACGATGAATATATTACCTATCATGGTAATATAGATGCTACAGTCTCATGGACGGTTTAAGATGTATGCTTGATTTATATATTGCCTGACTAGCAATATGAGGACTTACTTCCGATATTATACTTGTGTTCTGATTTTAAATGATTGTTTTATATAACGGTTTTTATTAAACTCTATGAATTCACTCGGCATTCGCTGATATGATTTTTGCATGTTTTTATCTCAGGTGCTTGAAGGTAATCCGGATGGAGATCGACTCTGATGGCACACATAATAATAAAAATGTTCATTCGATCTATGTTTTGTAAACTAAATGACCTGTATAATTTGGGACCTGTTGTACGCTTTTAAAACTTTTTATCGAATGAATGTATGTTAAACCTTGTACAACCATTTTTATGTGTTGTCTATGATTGGAGTTATTGTGCTATCCCGTAACACTCTGAAAGACCCTTCCGTTGTACCGATACGAAAAATGAGAGTGTTACAGAGCGTGTGAATATGACGGGGATAGCTGAAATGAGAAGTGTAATAGAATCATAGCTAGCGTCATTTTTGCTTCCAACATAGCAAAATTTTACCCAATACAAACACGTGGACCCCCACCGAAGGGACTTTACACAACCTATCCCTTGGTTACCTTTGACATACTGTTAGAAGTAATTAAAGTGATGGTCATATAATATATCGTTGCGAAGCTTGTGAAAAATGTTATTTAATGATGTCGAGAGTTTTTAGTTATTATTGTTTATGTAACGGGATTTAGTCCCGAACACACAAATGAGGAAGGCCTCCTAAACATTTGTTAATTAGTATAAAAGGCCCCCTAAGCCTCATTTGTGTGTGTGCTTTCCCATTTGATTAGTTGTAGAGAGAGAAAGGTGATTTTGTTTCTCTCAATAGGAAAACACCAACTTTGTATTTCTTTTCTTATCTTCATCTTAATCTAATTTTTCTTTTTTAGTTTAATCATCATCATGTTATTTTTGTTTGATTAGTCGTGTAATTTAGTCCTACAAGTGGTATCATTCGCCAAGGGATTCGTAGTTAGATTTGGTGTGGATTTGGTATTAATTTCGTGGGTTTTCGGTTTAGGCTGTTGGATTCGATTGGTATTTGTGGCTTTGAGGTGTTGATTATTAGTGCGATCGAAGTGGTTGTTGATTTTTGTGGATTCGAGGTATTGTTTTGGTGGTTTCGTATCATCTCGGACGACTCATATTTGTGTCCTTTTATTTTCGGAAAAATCTTCGCAAAAGGGTTTTATATTCCGAAATTCTACCATTTTTCTGAAAATATTTCTCTGAAAAAAACCCATTTTTCCGAAAATTTTTCTCTGAAAATCCATTTTATTCTGAAAAAGCCCATTTCTCTGAAAATATAATTATTCCGAAAAAGCCCATTTATCTGAAAATATACTTTATTCCGAAAAAGCCCATTTCTCTGAAAATATAATTATTCCGAAAAAGCCCATTTTTCTGAAAATATGCTTTATTCCGAAAAAGTTCAATTTCTCTGAAAATCCACCTTATTCCGAAAAAGTCCTTTTTCTCTGAAAACATCATTTTTTCCGAAAAGGTTTCTTTTTTCTGAAAATCCTTTTATTCCGAAGAAGTGTTTTTTCCGAAAAACATACTTATTCTGAAAAATTCCTTTTCTCTGAAAACATCATTTTTTCCGAAAAGGTTTCTTTTTTCTGAAAATCCTTTTATTCCGAAAAAGTGTTTTTTTCGAAAAACATATTTATTCCGAAAAAGTGTTTTTTCCGAAAAACATATTTATTCCGAAAAAGTGCCTTTTTTCTGAAAAACCCCATTATTCCGAAGATTGGTAAGTTCTCTAAAAAACTTCATTATTCCGAAGATTGGTAATTTACCTGAAAAACCCCATTATTCCGAAGATTGGCTATTTCTCTGAAATCTTCATTTATTCTGAAAATATTTTCAAAATTTGTTTTTTTGAAAATTCGTGGGTTTTTTGGCCTTGGAATTTTTGGTTTCAAGAGAGCTCATTTATTAGGGGGATTTAATCATATTTAGGGGACTTTAACTTCAACATTCTGCTTTCTACGAATTGAGATCCTGTTTTTCACACGACTTCTACGATGACGTCTCAACAAGATAGTTACGCTGCGGGTACTGAGAATCGTCCTCCCATGCTCACCAAGGAGAACTACACCACATGGGCTAGTCATCTCCTTCGTTATGCAAAATGTAAACCTTTGGGAAAATTGATTGTCAACTCGATTCAAAAAGGTCTGTATGTTAGAAGAACAATCATTGTGCCTGGGGACCCTACAAATGCTAATCCAGTGGCTGACTCTAGTCATGAGCAAACGGATGAAGAATTAACTGAAGCTGAATCTAAACAACTCGACGCCGATGATCAAGCAATTCAAGTCATCCTCATGGGACTTCCCGAAGATGTTTATGCTGCTGTCGATAGTTGTGAAACCGCACACGAGATGTGGCTTAGGATTCAGAAAATGATGAAGGGGAGTGAAATCGGTTTACAAGAAAAGGAAACTAAGTTGCTTCGTGAATGGAAGAAATTTACGTCTACTGAAGGGGAACAAATTGAACCTTACTATCATCGGTTTTCAACCCTCATGAATCATCTTAGACGAAACAAACATGAACCTGCACAAATTGCTGCAAATATCAAATTTCTTGATAATCTTCCTTCTGAATGGTCACGATATGTCACTCTCGTCAATCAAACCAAGGATCTTCATGTCATGGACTACACTCAAGTATATGATTATTTAAAGATGAATCAAGATGAAGCTAACGAAGTTAGGGCTGAAAGACGTGCCAAGACACAAGATCCATTGGCTTTCATGGCAAACTCTCCATCATCTATGTCATTTCCCATGGTACCTTACCATCAACCCTCATCAAGTAACTTCATGCCACAACAACAACAACAACAACAACTCACCCCTTATGGATATCAACCTCCTGCTGCTATGAACTACTTACAACAACCCATTGCCTGTTTTGATGACATCGTCGATCCTACTTATGCGATTAATACTGGTCTTGCACTTCTCGCAAAGGCATTCAAATTTACCATTAACCCCACCAACAACAATCAGAGAATCTCCTCGAACACTAGAAATAGGCAGATTGCTCAACCTTTCATGAATGCGAATCAAGATTGTCAATTGGTAGCTGCTGGGACACAATATGGTCAGAATGTTGGGAATGCAGGAAATCAGTATGGACAAATTCGTGGTCAAAATCTGAATGTTCCAAATGTGGGTAATCAGAATGGGTTAATAGTTGTGCCAGCGGTTGGTAATCAGATGGGAAACATTGTGGCTACAAGGGCTGAGAATACTGGTACGGGAAATGGAAACAACAATCGTCAGGTTTAGTGCTACAACTGCAGGGGATTTGGTCATTATGCTCGAGATTGCACAGCCAAAAAGAAGAGGGATGTTGCTTATCTTCAGACTCAGCTTCTCATAGCACAAAAAGAAGAGGCAGGGATTCCACTTCAAGCTGTGGAATTTGATCTTATGGCTTCTGCTGCAGAATATGACGAGGAAGAAGAGGTGAATGCCAACTACATCTTGATGGCAAACTTACAGTAAGCATCAACTCAGGAATGCATGATGACAGAGCTCCCGTCTACGATTCAGACGGTCCCTCTGAGGTACACCCAAGTTTTGATGATAATGATATATATAGTATGTCTAATCAGGAAGAAGAGTATACTGAGATGCTTGAGCCCTACAATGAGACACAAGGGGACCAAACGAATAATCGTAATATTATTTCAAAGGAGCCCTGTGTGGACCTTAGTGTGGATCAAGTTGCTCAGCCTACAACCCTTCCTAGTGAGACACATGCGTATTATAAATCTCTATTTGATAAGCTTGTTAAGGATGTAGATCATGCTATGGTGGTTAATAATAAGGTTAGAGAATCTAATGCCAAATTGACCACTGAGCTTGCGGGATATAAGGAACGGGAGAAATGTTTTGAAATTCATCAGGCTAAAATTAAAGAACTTGAACAAGCTCATGCTACATCGGTTTATCAAGAAAAATGCACAACTAAGAACCTAAATGCCTTACACTTTAAGTAGTGCTAAAAAGATAAGCGAATTGAATGATGAAATCACGTCTCTTAATAAACAGCTTTCAACTGAAAAATCTACTATTTTGGAGTTAAAAGAAGAACAAAAAAAGCTGAAACATGATTTCAAAATTCGAGAAGATGGGCTTCTTGAGGATTTTTGCAAAGCTCAGGATAGGATTAGAGAATTAGACAACCTTTTAGTAAAACGTGGCCAAACTATGCAGACGATACATATGCTCGCACCAAAAGTGAATGAGATAGATTACACTCGATACAAGTTGGCTTTAGGTTGTCCTCTTCCCCTAATCCCGGATACCTTAAGCATGATCAGGCCACTAATGAAACTTTATATAATGGTAGTGTGCTATTGTCTGATGAGCATGATCCTCCTAGTGTGCATGATTCCGAGGAAACTACTGAACTTGCTGTAGAGACTCGTTTAAGAATGAAAAAGCTTGATAAAGAAGTGACACCCGTTTATTATCCGAAAATTAATCCTCCAACTGTTTTTGTTCGGTCTAAAAAGAGTACTGAAATGCTTTTGCTACCAAGTGAGGAATTGTCTGATGACCCTCCTAAACCGAGTATCACACGCCGATTTCTAAACGATCTTAAAGATAACTTTGTCATCCGTAAACGTGTTATTAATTCCAAAATAACTGGAGGAAATTTTACATCACCTGTTCAGATTGAGGTCCAGAAAATTCTTCAAAACAATATTAATCCATTATTAATCAAGTTGATGCTAGGTTAGGCAATTTGGAAAACACTTTTCTAAAAGAATTTGCCAACTTTGTTGAAGACTTTAAATCTTTGGCGAAGGAATCTGACGAATCTCTTGAGAAAATCAAAGTTTTGGAAAATGATCTTGAACGCCTCTCTACAGATCGTGATTGTATTGATAGTAGCCCTGTTGAGTTAAGTACCTCTGTGTCGCATAATGAAAACCTTCAAACTGAGCTTGATCTTATGAAAGAGAAAATGGAATCTTATATCATTAAAAAGGATAAAGAATTCACCGATCTTTGGAATAAATTTGTCAAAAAATGTGATGAATGCAAATATGACAAGATTTCGTATGAAAAAGCTTACAATGAAATGCAACAAACTATCGCGCGGTTGCAGGCTTAGTTAGGAGAGGTTGAGGAAACGAATTTGGCCTCTTCAGGGTTAGAGAGTGCTAGTGATGGTAATATTCAGAAGCTTAAGGCTAAGATTGCAGATTTAGAATATGTTGTTGTTTCATATAAGTGGGCTATTGAACAAAGCAAGTTTGTCTATCAAAAACTTATTGATAAAATCTGTGAAAACTGTAAATTAAAGGCCTTGTTAAAAGATAAGACTTCTGAGCCTAGCTCGATTGTGGATACGATGATCAAGAAACCAGCAACCTCGGGACCCACTCGTATTGTTGTAACATCGTTTCCCAAGGCTGATGGAATGAAAGCTGCTGTTATTGCCCCAGGAATGTTTCGTCTTAGACCTTCATCTCAAACTAGGGTAGATATCTCTGTGCCTAGCAACCAACGTAAAGCAAGCGTTAAGACAAAACCGACCACTATCGCACAACCACAAGTCATTGATTTAAAAAATGCTAATTCTAAATAACGTGTGTCTTTTTCTACAGGAATGAACAACTACACTAAGAGCAGAAGGCCATAGCCTACGAGCATTACAAGGAATGATAGGGTCCCTTTTGCCTCTAGAAGTAGTCGTCCCAAGGCTAATAATGTGGAAGTAGAAGAACACCGTAGGAATTTACAGTTTTTTATTCATAATCAGAAACTTAATTCTTCTGAATGTAATGACTTTAAACTTGCTATTCGGAATGAAAAATCTGAAGTTATTTGTGCTAAATGTAATAAATGTTTCTTTACTTTTAGTCATGATGTTTGTGGTTTGACTATGAATGGTTTGAACTATGGTGGTTACACTCGACTTGACAAGCTTTCTATCAGCGAAACACAGTGCACTCCTAAGGCTAAAGTGTATGTTCTAAAAACTAAGCAGGTAGGGTCCACTGAAAGTCTTGCTACGCCTATAAGTCCTAGAGTTACCTCTAAGTGGTTTCCTACTTGAAGATATTTTGCCTCTGATGGTCATGTTATTGATTCTAGTAGATCTCATACTGAAAGTGAAATGTCGGTATGTGATATGGCTTGATTATTTCCTAACCATATAGGAACCTATTTCTTCGGTTGCCAAATTTTCTCTTCTCTTATCATTGGCAGGTTGTTGAAATTTGTCTCTGGTGCATGGACTTGGGTTGTTCCAAACATATTACTGGGAATCGAAGGCTTCTCAAGAACTTTGTATGGCGTTTTATGGGAACTGTTCGATTTGGAAATGATCATGTTGTTGCAATTCTAGGCTATGGTGATCTTCATTGGGGAAATATTATCATCACCATAGTTTCTTTTGTTGATGGATTGGGACACAATTTGTTCTCGGTTGGGCAATTTTGTGATTCAGATTTGGAGGTAGCCTTCAGAAGTCATAAATGTTTTGTTAGGGATCTTGAAGGAATTGATCTGTTGAAAGGAAATCGCACAACAAACCTTTACACCATTGATCTTTTTCAAATGTCTGCTGCATCTCCAATTTGTCTCATGGCCTGGGCCACTTCAACAAAGTCATGGTTATGGCATCAAAGGTTATCTCATCTCAATTTCGATGCCATCACCCAACTTGCAAAAGATGATCTCGTTACCAGTCTTCCAAAGTTCAAATATACTAAAGACCATCTTTGTCCATCATGTGAGCAAGGTAAAAGCAAGAAGAAGCCTCACAAACCCAAACCTGTTCCAAATTCGACGAATAGGTTGCATCTCCTTCATATGGATTTGTGTGGCCCAATGAGAATCAAAAGTATTAATGGAAAGCGGTATGTCCTTGTGATTGTGGATGATTATTCTCGTTACACATGGGTTCATTTTCTTGCTTCGAAAGATGAAGCCCCGGATGTAATTATCAATTTCTTGAAGAAAACATCAGTGCTACTTCAAGCCCCTGTTATCATTGTAAGAACGGATAACGGTACAGAATTCACCAATCAGAAACTGAAAGTTTATTTTGACAGAAGTTGGGATTTCTCATCAAACTCCGGCTGTAAGAACTCCAGAGCAGAATGGAGTTGTGGAACAGAGGAATCGTACGTTAGTTGAAGCTGCTCGGACGATGCTTCTCTCCTCCAGTGCACCGTTATTCCTTTGGGCTGATGCTATAGCAACTGCATGTTATACTCAAAACCACTCCATTATTCACACCCGCTTCAACAAAACACCTTATGAGATCATTAATGGAAGAAAACCGGATCTTTCATTTTTTTCATGTCTTTGGTTCTTTAGGTTATCCGAAGAATGATCGTGAAGATATCGGTAAACTTGAACCTAAAGGTGATATTGGTTTTTTCATTGGTTATTCTTCAACTGCTTGTGCTTACAGGGTTTATAATCGAAGGACAAGAAAGGTAATGGAGACTATGAATGTTACTTTTGATGAACTCTCGGGTATGGCCTCTCAACATAGAAGTTCACATCCCGAGCTTCAAGGTCAGACTTCTGGACACGTAAGTTCAGGACTCGCGCTTCAATTTGCACCGTCAGCAATCTCATCTTTACAACCTTCGGAACGTGACTTGGAAGTTTTATTTGGGCCAATTTATGATGAATATATGGAGGGTCCTTCGTCATTTGATGTTCCTCAAAATGCCCTGGCTGCACCTGCTGCGGTAGTTCTAGAACCACCAACTGCATCTACACCAACGGCATCCGTTTTTGCACCATCTACATCAACCTCAAGCATATTGACTCCAAACATTCCAACCACGTCTCCGACTGCTGACGCAACTCAACAACATTCTCAGAAAATTCCAAATCATGTTCATCTTCAGAATGAAATAGTTGCTGAAAATGCAAACAATGCGATGCTCAATGAACATGAGTTTGTTAATCCATTTGCGGCTTCCACAAGTACTACTCAGCCTTCAACACCATATGTGGATCCGTCGATCTCGCATCAAGTTTCTCATACACTTCCACATGAACACAAATGGACTAAGAATCATCCTTTGGTTCAAGTGATTGGCAATCTCTTACGACCAGTCTCAATACGAAATCGGCTGCGTACCGATGGTGATATGTGTATCTATGCACTATCAGTCAGCACAATGGAACCAACAAGTGTTAAAGAAGCAATGACCGATGCATCATGGATTGAGTCTATGTAAGAAGAGCTCAATCAATTCATCCGGCTTGATGTATGGGAGTTAGTACCACGACCGGACAATATCGATCCCCTTACACTGAAATGGTTATTCAAAAACAAGCTGGATGAGGAGTAAACGGTCATTAGGAACAAGACTCGGTTAGTTGTAAGAGGATATAAACAACAGGAGGGAATTGATTTCGCAGAATCCTTCGCCCTGGTTGCTCGAATGGAAGCTATTAGGGTTTTCCTGGCATACGCAGCACACAAATCGTTCACTGTGTATCAAATGGACGTGAAGACGGCTTTCTTGCATGGGCCGTTAAAAGAAGATGTGTATGTATGTCAACCTGAAGGTTTCATCAACAACGAACACCCAAGCCATGTCTACAAGTTGAAAAAGGCAATTTATGGTTTGAAACAAGTACCGAGGGCATGGTACGACGAATTATCATCATTTCTTCTCCAAAATCACTTCAGCAAAGGAACCATTGATCCAACGTTGTTTATCAAGCACTACGGTAACGACATATTGGTGGCTCAGGTCTATGTAGATGATATTATATTTGGTTCTATTAACCCAAAAAATTCCATATTATTTACAGACCTTATGAAAAGTCGATTTGAAATGTCCATGATGGGGGAAATGACGTTTTTTCTTGGTCTCCAAGTTCACCAATCCCCCCGTGGCATTTTCATATATCAGGCCAAATATGTGCTTGAAATTCTAAAGAAATTTGGAATGGAAAACTGTGATCCTATTGGTACTCCAATGGACACTAAACACAAGCTTGATTTGGATAAGAAAGGGACATTTGTAGATGCTACAAAATACCAAAGTATGATCAGGTCCCTTATGTACTTAACCTCAAGTAGACCGGACATTGTGCATGCTACTTGTTTATGTGCTCGGTACCAGGCTAAGCCAACCGAGAAGCACCTCAAGGAGGTTAAAAGGATCTTTCGTTATCTCCGGGGAACCATTCACATGGGTCTCTGGTATACGAAGGATTCTAGTTTTGATCTAACTGGTTTTTCAAATGCCGACCATGCAGGATGTCATGATTCATTCAAGAGCACTTCCGGTGGAGCATAATTCTTAGGTGAGAAGCTAGTGAGCTAGTCATCAAGAAAACAAGACTGTACGGCGTTGTCCACCGCGGAACCAGAATATGTGTCTCTATCCGTGTGTAGTGCTCAAGTCCTTTGGATGAGAACACAACTCACGGATTATGGCTTTCACTTTAACAAAGTGCCTATCTATTGTGACTCAAAATCACTTCAGCAAAGGAACCATTGATCCAACGTTGTTTATCAAGCACTACGGTAACGACATATTGGTGGCTCAGGTCTATGTAGATGATATTATATTTGGTTCTACTAACCCAAAAAATTCCATATTATTTACAGACCTTATGAAAAGTCGATTTGAAATGTCCATGATGGGGGAAATGACGTTTTTTCTTGGTCTCCAAGTTCACCAATCCCGTCGTGGCATTTTCATATATCAGGCCAAATATGTGCTTGAAATTCTAAAGAAATTTGGAATGGAAAACTGTGATCCTATTGGTACTCCAATGGACACTAAACACAAGCTTGATTTGGATAAGAAAGGGACATTTGTAGATGCTACAAAATACCAAAGTATGATCGGGTCCCTTATGTACTTAACCTCAAGTAGACCGGACATTGTGCATGCTACTTGTTTATGTGCTCGGTACCAGGCTAAGCCAACCGAGAAGCACCTCAAGGAGGTTAAAAGGATCTTTCGTTATCTCCGGGGAACCATTCACATGGGTCTCTAGTATACGAAGGATTCTAGTTTTGATCTAACTGGTTTTTCAAATGCCGACCATGCAGGATGTCATGATTCATTCAAGAGCACTTCTGGTGGAGCATAATTCTTAGGTGAGAAGCTAGTGAGCTGGTCATCAAGAAAACAAGACTGTACGGCGTTGTCCAACGCGGAAGCAGAATATGTGTCTCTATCCGTGTGTAGTGCTCAAGTCCTTTGGATGAGAACACAACTCACGGATTATGGCTTTCACTTTAAAAAAGTGCCTATCTATTGTGACTCACAATCAGCCATAGCCATATCCTGCAACCCGGTCCAACACTCCAAGACCAAGCACATTGTTGTCCGATTCCATTTCATAAAGGAACATGTGGAAAGAGGAACGATCGAACTGTATTTTATCAAGACGGACTACCAACTAGCCGACATCTTCACCAAAGCTCTTTCTCAAGACAGATTTGAATTCTTGGTTCGTCGACTTGGTATGCGTAGTTTCACTCCTAATGAACTTGAACGTCTTGCACATTCGCAGTAACCTTGTATATATCTATCAGAAAATCAAAATACAAAAATATAAAACCTATAAAAACAAAATAAAAAATGAGAAAATCTTTCAAAATACCAAAATATTCTTCTTCGACATGTCTCTTAGCATTGATAATATGGACGTACTTAGAAATGTTGTTCAATAACGATACGGGTACGAACATAAAGTTCGAATGAGAGTTCAAATGTTTTCAAAACATGTCTTTTCTATTTTTTTCTTCTCATAATGGCTTATAGTCACATGTCAGACTATAACCAGGTCCCCAAAGAAAGGAAAGTCTTTGACTTATCCTCAACAAAGAGAAATTCATTTTTCTCGGTCATGAGCTTATATCAAGACATTCAAAGTTTTAAGCTCATGAACTCAATTTTCTCGGACTTTTGAGCAAAATTTTTCAAGGTATCTCAAAACAATGTGCTCATATACTCCCCTATTTAAATAGAATTTATCTTCGAGGGGGAGTATAATGATTTCATAAACATTTGTTCCAAAGTTTCATGACACATTATTCTCTCCATGTTTCATCACTAGTTTCACAAAAATTTTAATTTCATGCAATTTTTGAGGGGGAGAATAGTGATTAAAATGTGTTATCTTGGATAAGATCTTTGATATAAGTGATTTCTCTGCCTAATATGTGCAAAAACCTTTCCTTTTTTGATGCACATATGTAGGGGGAGCGTTTTGGGTGATACAAAAAACTTTCAAGGTGTAAACTCTGATTTCATCAACACCTTGATTACTTTTTAAACAGGTTTTTCTGGTTACGATATCTATACCCTTCAACACATTAATTCACGATGATATTGGTGTCAAAAGGTGGTTAGGTTTTCGTCCTATGATCCAACCAGAACTGGAGGGATCTTCCCAGGGACAATCCATTAGAACTTAGAAGTCCTTAGGAAAGATGGAGTAGTTGAGTGTACGGGAATAATGCCGACTAATGACTTAAGCTAGCACTGGAACAATCACAACAAGGTGCTACTTATGACGTCTTGGTAAGCATTGAAGGGGTTGAAGAATAAAAAAGAAATGTAAGGATAAAGGGTGTAAAGAAAGAAGCCCTCCATACAACTCAGGCAGAAACCGGGTCAATACATCTACTATCAGAATCATGTTGATGATTTCTGGTATTGAAGATAAAGCATCATGGACCCAGTGATGCAAAGCACAACCCTTCCCAGTCTACTCAAGCTTCTCTCAAAAGAAGTTTGTTTTATTGTCGCGGAGTTCAACTCATTTCTATCGACTTTCTCACTCCGAGATAGTAGATATTGAATAGGTGGCAGTCTACTCCAGCCTCCGATTACCAATTAAACGTGCACTTATAGAGTCTAGAGCCAACGGGATTCATCAAAAATCTCATTAGGACGCTTATTTCATATATCAATTGTTGTTCAATTTAGAACACAAGCGATAATTTACAGAGTCCAACGCTCTATCCTTGTGGTATTGCTAGAACATTCAGAGTGATACTCTATAGTATTCACAGTGATGAATGGAAATCCTTCCAGTGTTAACATCAAACAGCACTACGGTAGGTCATATGTACGATTCACTTTAAATTGAACATATGCTAACTGGAAAGCAACAGTGGTTTGATTCTTAATTGATTCAAACTCGTTCCAGGTCTCGACGCAATATCTTTATGATCTTGCCAGAACATTCAGAGTAATACTTTTTAGTATTTACAGTGACGAATGGAAACCCTTCCAGTGTCATCATCAAACAGCACTGCGGTAGGTAACTTGTGCGATTCTATATGAATCAAACTTGTGTAAACTGGAAAGCAACGATGGTTTGATTCTTAATTGATTCAAACTTGTTCCAGGAAATTGAATTGACGACTTAATCATCAGAATGGAACTGTATGATTCATTCTTTACTATGAATTATCTTTGGATAAATTCAAGTATTGAGAACGGCTACCATAGCCGGAAACCCTGTCAAGGAAGTTCTTTGAACTTACCTAATCACAGGTACAGTATTCTTACTGTATAACGGGGAACCAGAGGAATACAAACGGTGGCGTAACTTCAAGAAGTCGTAATTCAAGACCACATGCTCATATAAATGAAGAAAGCTCAAGAACATCTAAAGACAAAGACTTCTGCTACTCTGATGATCAAGGGAGATTGTAAACAAGCTTTCTAGTCAACACAAAACATGAGTATGTGGAGAAAGACACAAGAACACAAGCTGGCAAAGTTACAAGATCAAGTCAAGGCAAAGATCAAAGATCCAAGATCACAAGTCATGAAAGGAACTATGAAGAAACTCGCAAGACATCGAGCTTCAAAGTCTGCAACAACAAAGAAGTGAGTCACATATTACATGACCACCCCTTAGGGGGAGATTGTTAGAAGTAATTAAAGTGATGGTCATATAATATATCGTTGCGAAGCTTGTGAAAAATGTTATTTAATGATGTCGAGAGTTTTTAGTTATTATTGTTTATGTAACGGGATTTAGTCCTGAACACACAAATGAGGAAGGCCTCCTAAACATTTGTTAATTAGTATAAAAGGCCCCCTAAGCCTCATTTGTGTGTGTGTTTTCCCATTTGATTAGTTGTAGAGAGAGAAAGGTGATTCTGTTTCTCTCACTAGGAAAACACCAACTTTGTATTTATTTTCTTCTCTTCATCTTAATCTAATCTTTCTTTTTTAGTTTAATCATCATCATGTTATTTGTGTTTGATTAGTTGTGTGATTTAGTCCTACACATACCTTGTGAGAATCTTTCTGGATTAAAGTCTCTTAGGCTGGTGGGAGTGGCAGTTAAGCCACCCGCGAGTTGGCCAAAGCCACGCGCAACCCTCACCCCACCCAGCCAAACTCGCGCGCGAGTCGTTTCCAGGCAAACTCACCTGGGTGAGTTTTATACAATTGGGCCCCACCACTAAATATAACCGTTTGTTTTTTAAATTAAAAAATTACTCAAAATTTACTAATAAATACCCCATCATCTTCTTCATTTTTCACACACAAAAAATCAAACATCTCATCTTCATCTCCATCTTCATCTCCTTCAAATCATGTCTCAAGAAAACACACCCCGAACCACCAACAAATGGCGCCGATCTCAGATCAAGGAGGCCTATAATATCCCGTTTTAGTTGTTTTTTTAAAATGTTGGTTTTTAATTTTCTATGTTTTTATTTTTATTTTCGTACTGTGTTTTAATTTTCTATGTTTTTATTTTTAATTTCGTACTATGTTTTAATTTTCTGTGTACCCGTGTTTTAATAAAATGTATGAATAGATGTTTTAATTGTATGAATAAAAGATATTTAATAAAAAAGTGGGGGTGATGTAGAGTGAGTATCGGTGAGTGTCATTACCTCATGTGATGAGTTTGGGTGAGTTTTGGTGAGTTTGGTAAAAAAGCTGACGTGGCGCTGAGGTGGCGGTGAGTGAGTTTTCACCCACTCCCACCAGCCTTACATCGTCACCCCAAATATCACGATCATGATGTGAAAGCATTGTGTGCAACTGCATGAAAATTCCGGCTAGTAAAGTAATGTTTCCTAATTTTGTTTCTTTATGAACCATTCGTGACATTGCTACCACTGGAGGGTAAAGCCTAAGTACCTCTTGGAAGATTGTATTCATCTGCAAATCCAAAAAGGTAATTATAAACAAAACAGAAAATGATTGACGGTATTTAGAAATATAACTGTAAGAATTTAGGAAAACATACGACTTTAAGTTGATTCAACCCTTCCATATCGGGTTCTCTATTTCCAAAAACCTTCAAAACTTCATCCCTAGCGCGCTCTTGCCAAATCCGGTGTTGAACCAACAAAATCATAGTCCAAACAAGCAAATTTGCGGTAGTCTCTTGGCCTGCAAAGTAGAAGAGCTTACACTCTTCAATGACATCATCAATACTAAGTCCATATTTGTTATTTCCTTGTTGTTTAATCTCTTTATTATTAGAGTCGAGTAGTATGCCGAGGAGGTCATCATTGCTACTTTTCCCTGCTTTCATTTCAGTCACCCGTTTAATGATTATTCTGTTTATCAATCCCCTTACTTCTTGGTAAATAGCTTTCATCCTCTTGTTACTTTTTGTTGGCAGATATCTATATAGTGCAAAAATTAAAACAAACTAACTTTGAACTTATTGAAACCAACTGGCTTAGCTCAGTTGGCCACTAAGGTTGCACTAAGTGCTTTCCTTGGGGAGGATTCTTGGAGGTTTTGGGTTCAAGATCTGTCAAGGGCCTTTCAGGCGAAGTGGATAAGGTGTCTAACATAACTAGGCGAGTGTTCGAATAAGACACTAATCCGTTTAGATGTCATTGCACGACTCGACCCACTAACTACTAACATTTTCCATTCAAAAAAACTTTGAACTTATTGAAGGACTAATAAAGCCTAGTTGAAAGGATGTACTTACTGCGATCCTGGAATGTAGACTGATCGAGAAGTTGTGATGATGAGCTCAGCTGGTTCTCGTTGAAGATCAAATATCTTTCTTCCTTCCACATAGCTACTACCAAACACTGTGCGTGAAATTACATCACTCGTCAATAATTGGAGATAAGGCCACACATCAATTTCGCAAGAACTTTCTCCCTTAAATGTTTCTTCCCATTTGGTGATCATCTCATCGCAGCACAAACTGAAAGCCGGTACCATATGCTATAAAGAAACATAGATGTCATATTTCTAAAGCGTTTATCAGAAATAATATGGGTGCTAATTCTTGAAATGTCCCGTGGTGTTATCTGTTTCCCATTTTGCACCCACCAAGAGATTTTCCCCAAATGTCCTATTTAATTTATGCAACTTATGCAACTTTTTAGATTTGGATTAAAATACAAAAAGTATACTTTTATCCTTATGACACATGTCAGAATGTGTCATTAAAAGTACATGTGTGTAAAAACTGTGAAAATTACGGACAGGGCCGTTTATATATAAAGTTGTCTGCCAGAGGCCAGCTTTTTCTTGGGTGTCGAAAAGAGCCTCCATGCTCGGGAACCATTTAAAACGACCAAGTTTTTGCCACGTGGCGCGTTTTTAACCGTTTAAAATAAAAGAAACATTGTAAACATCGACTGACGCATCACAGATTTTGTCAGCCTTTGGCTGATGGTGGATGGACCCACACTAACGCCACAGTAACAAGTATGTTTATTGGGCCCCAATTTTCTGACAATAGCATACTCTGTGGTTCTCAAACCCGAGTATCATTTTACAAAAACCCTACCACTGCCTCATTTTAACCAAACACACAATCTCACAAAACCAAAAACCCGAGTTTTATTAAAAATGGAAGTTTTGAGCAGCTAGATTATGCTAAATCCTCAATCTCTCAAAACCAAAAACCCGACTTTTATTAAAAATGGAAGTTTTTAGCAACTAGGTTATGTTTAAGTCATAATCTCTTATATATATTCCCGAGTATATTTAAATATAACGGAGCATCTAGAGTCAAGTTGGTGGTTTTTTGCCCTTTCCTTTTTATGGCGGTATGTTATTTAATGAATTTTTAATTTCATTAATAATTTTTTATGTTTATTTGTTATACATTATTGATATGTTGTTATTGTAAAATTTAGGATTATAGTGTTACGTTGACATGTAGAAGCAAGTTATCCTTGTTACCGTTTTTCAAAGAAAGATTTAGAAACACACCAAAAGAACGTTTGTTTAGGCAATCATGTTTTGGTTGGTTGTGGAATTTGCCAGAATGCGTAGAGACTGGTCTTTTAATACATTTCCTTGCTTGTTGTCAAACGGATTTTGTAGAAGAAGAGACGGAAAATGTTCCTTTATGTTATGATGTTGGTGGTCATATTATGTGACAACCCAAAATCGAGGTCATTACTTAATCTTATTTTACGATTAATTTTGAAATTTTTGGATGAGTTTGAACGATATTTATTTTTGGAGGTTTAAGTTTAAACCGATGTTGGAAGGTCTATATTTAATATTTATTAAGTATAAGGAGTATTAGCAAGCGTGATGTCGATGGATGCCAAATATTTTACGTTTTATTGTCGGTTGTTCGATTTTTATTATTTTCGAGATTTTATTTTAAATGACGTGTTAAGTCGAGTCGAGAGTCGATATTATTATTTTTGAGGTACGTTTTAAATTTTTAAAAGTATCCTTATGAAACCCGAGCCCCGTAAATATTTTGAAAATTGACTAATAGTTATTTCCCGCTTTTTAGCTAATTATTTACACTTCTAGCTACAATTTTCATTAAATTGCAACCAAGTCCCTACCCCACTATATATAAACATAAAACAAACACACACTACTCATTTCTTCACTTTAAAAATTTCACCACTCCTCTCTCTCTCTCTTCTCTTTGCCGAAACCCACCACCACCACCAAAACAAAATCAAACTTCCATTTTTCTTGAGTTTGAGCTTGAATCAAGCTAAACTAAAACTAGACCCACCCTTATTTTTGATCAAGGATCACATTGGTGTAAGAATTTCTTACATGCAAGCAACTTTTTTTTCATGATGTTGGTAGGTAGGAGCTATGATCATGCATGGCATTATCTTGATGATCCATGGTGGTTTGTGCTAAAAATCTTGTTAGAAACTTCATTTTGATCTTATGATTTTTATTTTGGTTATGATTTTGATGTTATGATTAATGTATGATGATATTAAGGTATAGTAATGATCATTTCCATGGTTGGTTTTTATCAAAAAGTTGATTTTGTACAAGTTTTGAGTAGTCATTTTATAACAGTAAGTAAAAGGCAAAATCCGAATTTTTATGTTTTGAAAATGGCTTAACTTATAGCCTAGGATTGTAGATAATTTTCTTAGCTTCGATTTGATATAAGGTAGAGCTTCTAGCTCAAAACGAGCGCGAAGTTATGATGTTTTGAATGATCGTGTACCGGGAGACGAGTACCGGCACTACAAGTAGTTGTTGTCGGTATTTGGATCGAATCCCGGGGAATCTAAATAGATGTTTTGAAAAATGTAACCTACTGATAATGAGGTGTTCAATTATTAGGTTGAGTTTACTTTAAAACCCGAGTGTCGGTTTTGTAAACGGAGTCGTTTAAATAAGTTAAAACGGTTGTATGAAAAATTAACGTAAATCTGTCCGGATTTTGTAGTTTGAAAATGAGTCGGGTAAAGTACTTTAAGAGTAATATCATTTGATAAACTTGTAAGAGGACTTTCTATATATAGTAAGTTAGTTTATCGAGTCGTTTCATAAACGGTTGACGAGTTTAAAAGGGGTAAATAAGCTAGTACATGTAGCATGTACCGGCAAACTTTGTAAAAAGTATAAGATGGTAAAGTAAAAGTGTAGTAAAGTATAATGAAGTTATTTATATCGTTTTCTCTCGAGTTTATCGTGACTTTATGAGTTTGAGTTTGATGTTATTATGTATGATTTATTTCTCGAGTCATTATTTAACGAACGCGCCTTATTTGATAGGTAGCGGTTCTCGTGTTTGAAAGGCATCCATTATCATCGACAATCATC
The DNA here is from genome assembly GCA_025667525.1 of Glebionis coronaria. Classification (NCBI taxonomy): domain Eukaryota; kingdom Viridiplantae; phylum Streptophyta; class Magnoliopsida; order Asterales; family Asteraceae; genus Glebionis; species Glebionis coronaria. Next base: position 128,175,667 of record CM046874.1, on the reverse strand, counting down.
TCGCTAGATCTCTTATACTAAGGTGAGTCTATAGCCTCGCTTTCTAATTGTTTTAATGATTCTAATATCCGCAAGGGGGATACATGCTATTTGAAAATAAATGAACACAAGTCATGAGTAATTGTTAGACCCGAATGTTGCCTAAAGTTGATTTCATTGTATTGAGTAACTTGTTGCTAAAGACCCTAAATTCATGAGCCGTTAACTATCTTCTGACTTGATGTTGTGAGTCGGGAATAGCCGCTTATTCTAATGGTAGTACTATCGGGTTGACCACCCTATCTGAGACCAGGGCATTACGTTGAGTTACCCGCTGGGAAGGATAATTTTACGTGAATAAGATTGTGGTATTCTAGCAACTGATACCCTAGAGGGGCAATGGTTTTATTCTAGTCATGCCGGCATTTGGTGTGGGTGACTATTGGTTAAGGGGTCGGTGTCATGAGCTTAAATAGAATGTTTATTTATAATTATTATTACTGCCTTGAATATAGATTGTGTGTACGACAACTCTATAAATGATTATGATTGATTTTCTTCTTGTGTTCAAATGTGATTTGATAAACCTATAGTCTCGCTCAACATTATTGTTGACTCGTTTTATGCATGTATTTCAGGTAATAGGAAGTGATGGAGCACAGAGCTTTGCTGTGGAGGTTGTGGCTTGGCTTTTGGAAGAATGTTGGTCTAAACCGTTTCTACCTTTTTAAATGTTGAACAATTTATTTTATGTTGATGTACTGTACTAAACTTGTTGGTTGTTGGTCGAGATTCATGGGGACAAAACGCTTTACTCTGGTATTGATAGGTGTGAAAACACCCATCCTTTTTACCACTTAATTGCAATAATAACCGAGCCAAAACGTGTATTTTATGTCATTTATGTCGGAATTATGCGTGGTTTGTGTTTTTGTTGTGATTTAGGACGAAAAGGTGAAAAGTGGAGAAAACACGGCATTCACGGGCTTTTATCGAAGAAAAAGACGAAAGATGAAGTCGAAAGATCAAGAGTGGAAAAAGAACGGAAGTCCAAGACCAATTCTAAAGAGTTATCGAAGAAAAAGTCAAAGGACGGAAGTTTACTAAAAAGCCGAAGAACTCGAGTCTTATTTATAAAGAAAAATCAAGACGAGTTAAAGAAATCCCAAGACAAAGTCCAAGATTAACAAAAGATAAAGAAGAAAAGGACTTAAGTGTGCAATTAAGGCAAAGAGGAAAGAGGGAGGAAGCTTCCTAAACTCCTCCCTAATCACCCCTATATATAGTTTAGGCTAGCTTCATTTTCATGTTGTTGGGTGGTTTGACAAACCACCACTTCCACCATTTTTATTTCTTGTTAATTACTTTCTTGCTTTTTAATTTCATGTTATGCACTTTTAATTCAAGTAAGTCTTTTAATTTTTGAATCTTTTCTTTTAATCAAGTTCTTATTTTTAATCATCTTCTTCTACCTTTCTTATCTTGCTTATCTTTGATTCATGTTCATCTTTGATCTTATTTTCATCTTAATGCTTATTTGATTTAAAGGTTTCTTAAAAAGTTCATCTTTTTAAAAGTTTGATTTGAAAGTTTGCTTATTTTTAGTTTGATAAGTTGTTATTCATGCTTATTAAGTCAATTTCGATTTAGATTCGTGCAAGTTTTAGTTTGAGCTTATTAACCATAGCTTATTGCTTTTGCTTAATTTTTGGATCAAAAAGTTAGATCGGAAAGGGTAAACCCCTTTCCAATCACGTATTCCAATCACCTTGATTGGAAAAGGGTTTAACATTCCAATCAGCATTCCAATCAACATTCCAATCAGCATTCCAATCAACATTCCAATCAACATTCCAATCAACATTCCAATCAACATTCCAATCAGCATTCCAATCAGCATTCCAATCAACATTCCAATCAGCATTCCAATCAACATTCCAATCAACATTCCAATCAGCATTCCAATCAACATTCCAATTAGCATTCCTATTAGCATTCCAATCAACATTCCAATCAACATTCCAATCAAAATTCCAATCAGCATTCCAATCTACATTCCAATCAGCATTCCAATCAGCATTCCAATCAACATTCCAATCAGCATTCCAATCAGCATTCCAATCAACATTCCAATCAGCATTCCAATCAACATTCCAATCAACATTCCAATCAGCATTCCAATCAACATTCCAATCGGCATTCCAATCAACATTCCAATCAGCATTCCAATCTACATTCCAATCAGCATTCCAATCAGCATTCCAATCAACATTCCAATCAACATTCCAATCAACATTCCAATCAACATTCCAATCAACATTCCAATCAACATTCCAATCAGCATTCCAATCAACATTCCAATCAACATTCCAATCAGCATTCCAATCAACATTCCAATCAGCATTCCAATCAACATTCCAATCAGTATTCCAATCTACATTCCAATCAGCATTCCAATTAGCATTCCTATTAGCATTCCTATCAGCATTCCTATCAGCTTCATTATTTGCACTTTCCGATTAGAGTTTATTTTAGTTTTAATTTTACGTCATTTAATTTCACGTCATTTACTTTTAACGTTTTAAATATTGCACCGTTTACGTTTCAACTAGTTTTAGTTTTAATTTCCCGTCCTTTATTATTAAGTCTTGCACATTTATTTTACCAAATCCAAAAATATTTGTTTCACCAAGAACAACTAATCTCACACAATTAACCGGAAATCAATTCGATTAGACACCGAGAAAACGAACTTTCAACTAGTAAAATCTCTTTACATTAAAATGGCGCCGCTGCCGGCTCTTTTCGTGAAGATTAACGGTTTTTTGTGAGAGACGCGTTGGCTTTTGGGATCCGTTCACTTGTGAACGTTATTTTTTCGAGTCAAAAATTAAAAAAAAAAAAAAAATCCAAAAACATTTGAAAAATCTTAAAAAGCATTTCCTTTTCAAAGTTTTGCACCAAAAATATTCTTCTTGCTTATCTATCTTTCTCCATGGATTTTTATGTCCATTGCGTCGGGTGTGGGAGACAACTGTACGGGAACGACTCTTGTCAATGGTGTACATGTGAGCGGTGCGGAAACGATATCGACAACACACAATTCGGATTTTGTCCCTTGTGCAACTCGACTAATTCATTCTTTTTGAACCCACATCCTGTTCCCCTGTGCATCTATTGTGGAAGCGATTCTCATTGGCATGTTTCGTGCCCGGTTCGATACCCGTATGGTCACGGGCAAGAACCGGGGTACAATTATGACAATGAAAATAGCTATCCACAAGACGCACCCAGTCTTTTTCCTCACCCGTTTTGCAACAACTGTGGGGGTCCTCACGAAAGTTTTCACTGCCCTACAGGGGATCAAAATTACTATAGTTATACCCCTTCCAGTTTTGACCAACCCCTGCAATACCTAATTGATCATCAGCCTCGTCACGGGATGAGTTACCAAGAACCAATTGACGATCTTGCTACAGCCTTTCAAGAACAAAGAAACGATCTTGCTGCAGCTTTTCAAGAACAAAGCAAAGAGCTTTTACACACGCTGCAAACTTATATGGAGTCATTTTTACAGCAGCGAGATCAGACGAGTACTCATATCCCTGAGCTTATTATTGTCCCTTTAGGTAATGAGGAGAGAGATGACGATATTGAGGTTATTTTCGACGAGGAGGAATTTCTTAAGCAAAGCAAAACTTCTCCCCTTCCTCCTTCGTCTATTGCTATCACACCCGAGGAGCCCGTTGGCTCTCTCATAATGGAGGATCAGCATCTTGACATTATCTCGGCTATGGAATCGGACAAATCCCTAAAGTCTAGTGTCGAGGAACTTGTCGTCATCCCAAGTGAGCCTGCGGGTGTTCCGGAAAATTTGTGTGATGTGCCGACTTTTGTGGAGCTTACGGACAAGTTTGCTTCGCTAGTCAATGATCACATACTCACAACTCCACATCCGATATTTGATCCTCCCAACGAGAGTTCAACATGTGGTGAGTATGATGATTTTGTCTTCGAGCCTGAGATTGCGGAAATTATCGACCGAGAGCTAGCTCTTTTGCCTCCGCTTCCACCTACAAGTGAGGTCGACTTTTCAAACATTGATGCCGAACTTGATGAGTTGGAACGTCTTATTTTTCATAATAATGACGAACCAACTCACATGCCCAAACATCCTATTCTCGAGGAGTTACCTAATCAACACTCCTCTTATGAGAATTACGTTTACCACATTCGTGAGGATTTAACTTATCAACAATCCCCACAAATGAATGATGGTTTCGTACTTGATCGTGGTCTTCTCAAACGAGTTTCTACACTCCTTCTCTACGATCATGAGGATAAATGCTTTGACCCGGGAGGTGACATGGACCATTCTATGATTGATACTTCTACGGCTTTGCCAATTGGTCTGCCTCCATTGTCTTTGGAGGATGACAATGTGATTCCCTTACCCACCCCACCTCCCGTCAATCTAGACTTCACTTGCTTTTCTGGTATTGAGAGGACCTTTTTACCATTCAAGACTTATCCTCCTGCCTCTCCTTTATTGATGTCCTCCGGGAACGAGGACAAGGTCTTTGATCCCGGTATTAAATACGAGGCTTCCCCATGGACCATTTAATTCGGGGACGAGTCAGGCTCGTGACTCGGTTAATATAAACAAGCGCTTTTTGGGAGGCAACCCAATTATCTATCTATCTTTCCTGTTTTCACCATAAGTGTAGGGGGAGCCCCGTTGGTGTTTCTTGTTCTCTTTCTTATCATGTACAGGGATTAGAGCTTCAAAGACACACTCTTGATGACTTTTGACGAACCGTGATTCCGTGTTCCCTTCTTCCCGGTTCTATCCTAAACTCTTTTCGATTCACTATTTTATATTTCTCAATATTAAAATAGGAATCTCTTTAGTTGTCTTTTCCTTAACAAGATTTAAACAAAGTGCACAATGTCCTAAGTGTAGGGGAGTTTACTCCCACATGCTTAAACATTGAGGACAATGTTTATATTAAGTGTAGGGGGACTTCTATCGAAGTTAAGTGGTCTTTTCCTTGTATTTGCCCTCATTTTAACCGGAAAATCAATTTTTCGACATTTTTCAAAATTTTTAATCTATTTTGGCCTAGTTGTAGTCTCCTTTATTTTTGTTACTTTCTAGCATTTTAATAAAATGGTTTTAGCAAGTTTAGATATCTTAGATATATTAGGCCCGTTGTGAATATTTTGACTCAACCCGAGTTTACTTATCCAAGTTCACTCTAGCTAGTATCCTTAACCATGTAGACCTTAATTGGTTTATTAGGCTAAGCATCCACGAGTCTCATTCCTTGAGATTTTAAATTGTGGAGAACGAGAAATGATAGAGTTGGTTACAAGTTTGGTATTCTCTCATTAACTTATGTGAGTTAATTATGATCTTTTTCTCCCATCACTTGCTAATAAATTATCTGCAATAAGTAAGGTCGTAAGATTTGAAAAGTTACTTAGCTTCTAGCCCAAGATCGTTTAAAAGTTGCTCGGTAATGATAAGAGTTCATAGCCAAGGCATAACTTATGAAGCGGGGCGCGAAGATTGGTGAGTCCGAAAAGGCCCTAACAAGGCATGAGGATTCAATTTTATTGCTGAAGATCCAAACTGATGTGAAAAGCATTATTCCCAAAATCAATATGAAGGATCAAGACTTACGACGAAAAGCAATCAACTCCCATAAAGATCATGGAGAAGTCTATCCGAAAAGACCCTAACAAGGTATGAGGATAAATAGATCCAAGTCTGAAAAGGAGGCGGATCGTTGTATCTCAAAATCCCAATTAGAGATTGAAGAATAATCATGAAGTCGTGGTCAACAAAGCTGGAGTACCCCTCAAAAGTCTCCAAGTGAAGAAACTATATAACGAAGAGAAGACCATTATCTCAAAAACGTCTCTCGAAGATATGAAGTATGAAGTACATGCCAAATATCGGCCCGAGAAAGGTCTCAAATCGTGAACCAAGTTATGCCAAGATATGAACTTTTTGATATCCCGAGAAGCAGTTTTAAGAGATTTTGTCCTTTAGCTAACTATTGATCAAATCATCCTACTTTGCTTTCAGCCTAAATAAATTATCGAAATAAGTCAACAATGCATCCTCGTGATCATTCAAGACATCAATAAAATATAAGAGATACTCGTAGGAATAAGGGAGTTTAAGTGATTAATTGAACCACATGAGTAAATGTTTGTTATGCTAACTTGTACTAACAATGATCTTGTTTTTAAGCTTGGCATGGGGAACGTGAAACTTGAGGTTGATGAACATTCATGACACACAAGCCCTAATGTAAGTCTTAGATTTCTTTACAAGTTTCTTCCTTGTTGCATCTTGTTATTTTCTATCTTTTTGATTTTCCTTAGTTGTTTAATAAAGGCCAAGGTAGGTTGATTATGATGGAAAATGTAAAACGTGCTTTGTAACTAATGCATTGCATGAGGACATTGCAATGGTTAAGTGTAGGGGATTTGATAGGTGTGAAAACACCCATCCTTTTTACCACTTAATTGCAATAATAACCGAGCCAAAACGTGTATTTTATGTCATTTATGTCGGAATTATGCGTGGTTTGTGTTTTTGTTGTGATTTAGGACGAAAAGGTGAAAAGTGGAGAAAACACGGCATTCACGGGCTTTTATCGAAGAAAAAGACGAAAGATGAAGTCGAAAGATCAAGAGTGGAAAAAGAACGGAAGTCCAAGACCAATTCTAAAGAGTTATCGAAGAAAAAGTCAAAGGACGGAAGTTTACTAAAAAGCCGAAGAACTCGAGTCTTATTTATAAAGAAAAATCAAGACGAGTTAAAGAAATCCCAAGACAAAGTCCAAGATTAACAAAAGATAAAGAAGAAAAGGACTTAAGTGTGCAATTAAGGCAAAGAGGAAAGAGGGAGGAAGCTTCCTAAGCTCCTCCCTAATCACCCCTATATATAGTTTAGGCTAGCTTCATTTTCATGTTGTTGGGTGGTTTGACAAACCACCACTTCCACCATTTTTATTTCTTGTTAATTACTTTCTTGCTTTTTAATTTCATGTTATGCACTTTTAATTCAAGTAAGTCTTTTAATTTTTGAATCTTTTCTTTTAATCAAGTTCTTATTTTTAATCATCTTCTTCTACCTTTCTTATCTTGCTTATCTTTGATTCATGTTCATCTTTGATCTTATTTTCATCTTAATGCTTATTTGATTTAAAGGTTTCTTAAAAAGTTCATCTTTTTAAAAGTTTGATTTGAAAGTTTGCTTATTTTTAGTTTGATAAGTTGTTATTCATGCTTATTAAGTCAATTTCGATTTAGATTCGTGCAAGTTTTAGTTTGAGCTTATTAACCATAGCTTATTGCTTTTGCTTAATTTTTGGATCAAAAAGTTAGATCGGAAAGGGTAAACCCCTTTCCAATCACGTATTCCAATCACCTTGATTGGAAAAGGGTTTAACATTCCAATCAGCATTCCAATCAACATTCCAATCAGCATTCCAATCAACATTCCAATCAACATTCCAATCAACATTCCAATCAACATTCCAATCAGCATTCCAATCAGCATTCCAATCAACATTCCAATCAGCATTCCAATCAACATTCCAATCAACATTCCAATCAGCATTCCAATCAACATTCCAATTAGCATTCCTATTAGCATTCCAATCAACATTCCAATCAACATTCCAATCAACATTTCAATCAGCATTCCAATCTACATTCCAATCAGCATTCCAATCAGCATTCCAATCAACATTCCAATCAGCATTCCAATCAGCATTCCAATCAACATTCCAATCAGCATTCCAATCAACATTCCAATCAACATTCCAATCAGCATTCCAATCAACATTCCAATCGGCATTCCAATCAACATTCCAATCAGCATTCCAATCTACATTCCAATCAGCATTCCAATCAGCATTCCAATCAACATTCCAATCAACATTCCAATCAACATTCCAATCAACATTCCAATCAACATTCCAATCAGCATTCCAATCAACATTCCAATGGGCAAATAGCATAAAAAGGTACTCATCTTATATCAAAAATCAATTAAAGGTACTCAACTTTTTTCTTCTCAATTTAAGGTACCGAACTTTTTTCGTGTTGCAATGTTGGGACAATTAACAAATTTGAAGGTTATATATTAAAGATCGTTTACTTTATTATTGCATTGTTAGTCCTTTATATTAACGACACTTTATAATAAACTAAAAACTCGTTTTTAGCAGTTTTAGAGCGTTTTCTACCTTTTTGGTCTGATTATTAACGTTTTCATTCGGTTTTTAATCGTTTTGGTCAGTTTTTTTCGTTTTCGTCTGTTTTACAGTTTTCGACCTTTTTAGCGTGTTTGATATTGTTTCGACCTTTTTTTAATTCTTTTGTCAGTTTCTGGTCGTTATCGCCTATTTTTTTACGAACAAAAAAGTAAAAAAAGATCAAAAATTGTAAAGAAAAAAAAGTCAAAACGGTGATAAATGGACGAAAATAGTTCAAAGCCGTAAAATAGATAAAAATGATCAGAAGGGTTCAAAAACGTAAAAAAATGGACGAAATGGTCGGAAACAGTAAAAGAAGGACGAATGTTGTAAATACGGACCAAAACGATTAAAAACCAAACAAAGACGGAAAAAATCAGACGAAAAAGGTATAAAACGGCCTAAAATTGTAAAAAGACGAATTTTGAGTTTATTATAAAGTGTGATTAATATAAAGGACTAACGATGTAATAATAAAGTAAACGATAATTAATATATAACCTTTAATTTGTTAATTATCCTAACATTGCAACAAGAAAGAAGATCGATACCTTAAATTGAGAAAAAAAAAGTTGAGTACCTTTAATTGATTTTTGACATAAGATTAGTACCTTTTTATGCTATTTACCCCATTCCAATCAGCATTCCAATCAACATTCCAATCAACATTCCAATCAGCATTCCAATCAACATTCCAATCAGCATTCCAATCAACATTCCAATCAGCATTCCAATCTACATTCCAATCAGCATTCCAATTAGCATTCCTATTAGCATTCCTATCAGCATTCCTATCAGCTTCATTATTTGCACTTTCCGATTAGAGTTTATTTTAGTTTTAATTTTACGTCATTTAATTTCACGTCATTTACTTTTAACGTTTTAAATATTGCACCGTTTACGTTTCAACTAGTTTTAGTTTTAATTTCCCGTCCTTTATTATTAAGTCTTGCACATTTATTTTACCAAATCCAAAAATATTTGTTTCACCAAGAACAACTAATCTCACACAATTAACCGGAAATCAATTCGATTAGACACCGAGAAAACGAACTTTCAACTAGTAAAATCTCTTTACATTAGGTATCGTGTCAGTACATTTATGGGTTGAAATTTATGTTTTAGACCATTTATAATAATCATGTTTATATTTTGTGTAAGCGACTCTATTTTGAGTCGTTCAATATATCTTGTGTGATGATGCTTGTGTCTAGCACCCAATTATGTATTTCTGATGCGCAATGTAAATTAGAGGTGTTAGAGATTGGTAATCAGAGCTGCAAGTTATAGAGAACTGGGTCGATTTTAAAAATTGTCCTAAACTATAACTTTGGTGTCGAAAGTATTTATTCTTCAAAAGCACACAACTCCTCTGCAACGCTCCGGTAAGATCACTTTTAGTTTTGTTTTGCATTGTAGATGTATCCCTCATAACTAAAATGATTTCCCGAGTATTTATTAAGTAAATACTACGATATTGTATTAGAATTATTGAAAGTACGCTGAGTGCTTGTCAATATCATATTTTTTTTGCGAGCATTGCATAAACATCATTTGCATTTTGTTGCATAGCATGGATAACGTATGACATTTGCATGAGCATTGCATACTAATTATTATTTTATTAACGATGACCTTAAGTATCCTTAACCCTTATAATTGTAGAAAATGGCTGGTTTACCTCGTGGGGATGGATGGATTGATTTGACTAATTTAGTGGATAACTTTGGTGCTAGTGACGATGAGGAGCCTTTTGAGTTTTTAGATGATGGGATTCCACTTACTGCAGTTGGTCAGACATATCCTGAGTTGTTACAAGGTAGTCATGTTCCAAGGGTCGATGTTGTGCCACAGACTGTTCCAGATTGTCAACGACCGGTTGTTCGTTCTTCGACTCCTACTTGTGATGCTTATATTAGTAGTTTGCCTGGGATTGCATTTGCTAGGGGTGATGTTCATGTTGAGTCGAGTAGGGCTGCTAGTGCTCGATCTATTCATGATGGTATTCTTAAGGTTTATTGTCCAGGTCCTAGGTCTTATGATGATATTTTCAGGTTTCTTAAGAAGTTTGATAGGTCTTTGTTTGAGAGGTATTTGGTTGAGACTCGTGTGATTAGGAGGTTTGAGATGAATGAGAAGAAGTTTGAAAGGTTTGTTGGTAGTGTGAGGAGTTCAAAGTTTGTTAGGGCAAGGGAAATGGATGAGGTTGTTAGATTGAGGTCTATGGTGTTGAATTTGAGTGGGCAATTAAGAGGTTGCGTAGGGAGCAAGAAAGGAATGCTAGGTTGAGTGCATGAGGTTTGCCGGTGAGATCTTTTCCTAGTCATGGTGTTGTGATTCGTGATGTGCCGAGTCAGGTTGAAGCTCAAGCGTCGGTGAAGCCGAGTGAAGGAGGTAGTCGTAAAGGGAAGGAGAAAGTGGAGGAAGAATCAGAGGATGATGATAGCAGCAGTGATGACGATCCGATGTGCAAGAAGCTGCGAGGATGTGATGTTTAGTTCTTTCTGTTGTTGTTTTTATTTGGTCTTGTTGTAATAGAACTTATGTAGACTCGTACTCTAGCTTGTGATGAAACTTAATGACTTTAAGTGTTGTGATGAAGGATTGTAGTGACATTACTTGTCACGATTTTGTGGAGATTTTCCAAAGCAATCCAAATTACCTTCATGACTTATGATTTGTCTTATTAGTTCTTTTGTGTGATTGGTTAATGATTCATTGTGAATTATGTTGTTGGTGCATGTAGTATCCATGTTACATCTTGATAGAGAAATCCTTCTTCTTATCTTGATATGAATACTTACTTGTTCTTTTTCTGTTATGGTGACAGGAAGGAGTTGGGAGGCATTTTTCTGACTTTACTAAATTAATGTTTGGTTAGTTTTCCTGTAAACATGCCGCCTAAATTGACGACTGCTACTGTTAATACCATGATTGAGCAAGCTATCGCTAGAGCTTTGGAAGTTGAACGTGCTGCGAGGAACCAAGAGGCTGAGAATAGGAATACTACTGGTCAGGCTGGAGGGAATGTTGGAAATCAGGCTGGAGGTAATGCTGATGAACAAGCAGAAGGAAATGCTGCGGGACAAGCTGGAGGTAATGCTGCTGTTCAGCAGGTTTAGAAAGAATGTTTTTATGCTAGTTTCATGAAATGTGGACCTACCCAATTTCGTGGTACTGGTGGTGCATTGGAATTAAGGAGGTGGATTGAGAAGATAGAAAGTACTTTTGAAATCAGTGGATGTTCAGAAGCCAGTAAGGTAAAATTTGTTGCAGCTACTTTTCAGGATGATGCGTTGAGTTGGTGGAATAGTCAAGTAGCTACTGTAGGATTGGTTGAAGCTAATGCTAGAACATGGACTGTGACTAAGGGACTGTTGACTGCTAAGTTTTGTATTGAGGAAGAGTTAGGTCAGTTGGAAGATGAATTGAGGCATTTGGTGTTGAGGAATAATGATATTGTAGCTTATACAAGGAGGTTTTCTGATTTGTGTTTGTTGTGTCCTGATGCGTTTGTTGATGACCGTAAGAAGATGAAGCAGTACATTCGGGGTTTATCTAGTAATATCAAGGGAGAAACTACTTCGTCGAAACCCAAGTCATTTGATGAAGCTGTTCAAATGGCTCATGCTTTAATGGATGTAAAGCTGCAGGATCGAAAGGATAGTATTGCTGAAGGGAATAAGAGAAAGTGGGAAGCTGCACACTCAAGTCAAGGGCAGAATCGAGGTGGTTATCATAATAACAATAACCAAGGACCGAATAGGAAGCAGCAATACAATTTGAGAAGGAATGATGGTGTTCGTGCTGCTACAGGAAATCAGGGTAACAAGGTGAATCTGAAGTGTGGTCGGTGTAATCTGTATCATGTTGGAAATTGTCCACCTGCTTGCAACAAGTGTGGGAAGGCCGAACATAAGATGGCAGATTGCAGAAACAAGGGTGTAGCCACTGGGCTAATGCTGTTAAGGTAGTTTACTGTTCTGGATGTGGAGGCCGTGGACATAAGCAGGGGAACTTTCCGAGGGTTGGCATACGACAGGGAGGCAATGTTGTTGCTGTTGCTGCTGGCAATGATGCTCCAGCCTATGTCGTGGGAGATGCTGACAAACCTCAAGGGCCGAACGTAGTGACTGGTACGTTCTTACTTGATGCTTGTTATGCTAGTGTGTTGTTTGATTCTGGATCCGATAGAAGTTTCGTAGATGTTAGATTCAGTCAGCTATTGGATAGAGAACCAGTAAGATTGACAACTAGTTATAACGTGGAGTTAGGTGATGGTAAGGTTGTAAGCACTAGTTCTATACTAAAAGGTTGTTCCTTGAAGTTAGGTAATTATGTGTTTAGTATTGATTTGATGCCCATAGAATTAGGATCTTTTGACGTGATTGTTGGAATGGACTGGTTAGTTGGTAATGGTGCAGTAATTGTTTGTGGAGAAAGATTAGTTCTGACACCGTTAAGGAATAGAGTATTGACGGTGAAGGGTGATGAATGTACGTCTCGTTTGAGAGTTGTTTCTTGTCTAAAGATGATGAGGTATATAGAAGCAGGTTGTGATGTGTTTCTTGCACAGATAAGTAATGATGGTGTGAATGAAAGGAAATTGGAGGATGTGCCTGTGATTAGAGAGTATCTGAGGTTTTCCCTGAGGAATTGCCAGGATTACCGCCACATCGTGAAGTTGAGTTTCGTATCGATTTAGTGTCGGGTGTTGCTCCAGTTGCTCGTGCACCGTATCGTTTAGCTCCATCTGAGATGAAGGAATTATCCGATCAATTGAAGGAATTGATGGAGAAGGGATTTATTAGACCAAGTTCGTCGCCGTGGGGTGCGCCTGTTTTGTTTGTTAGGAAGAAAGATGGTTCTTTTAGAATTTCTATTGATTACAGAGAGCTTAACAAATTGACTGTCAAGAATCGGTATCCACTGCCGAGGATTGATGATTTGTTCGATCAGTTGCAAGGTTCAAGTGTATACTCGAAGATCGATTTGAGGTCTGGGTATCATCAACTGAGAGTTAGGGAAGAAGATATTCCTATAACCGCTTTCCGTACTCGATATGGACATTTCGAATTTCAAGTGATGCCTTTTGGATTATGGATTTGATGAATCGTGTATGTAAGCCGTATTTGGATGAGTTTGTTATCGTATTCATTGATGATATTCTCGTTTATTCCAAGAGTGAAGAGGAACATGAGAAGCATTTGAGAACAATTTTGGAATTGTTGAAGAAGGAGAAGATGTATGCGAAATTCTCTAAGTGTGAATTTTGGTTGAAAGCAGTGCAATTTTTAGGGCACGTGATTGATAGTGAAGGTGTTCGTGTGGATCCTACTAAGATTGAAGCAATTAAGGATTGGTCAGTGCCGAAGACGCCGACTGAAGTTCGCCAATTTCTTGGTTTGGCTGGGTATTATAGAAGGTTTATCGAGATGTTTTCACTAATTTCTAAACCGTTGACTAAGCTTACGGAGAAGAATAGAGTGTTTGAATGGGGATTGGAAGAGGAATCTGCATTTAGTATGTTGAAGGATAAGTTGTGTTTTGCGCCGATATTGTCTTTGCCAGAAGGATATGAGCATTTTGTAGTGTACTGTGACGCGTCTCATAAAGGATTTGGAGCTGTATTGATGCAAAGGGAGAAAGTAATAGCATATGCGTCGAGACAATTAAGGAAGCATGAAGAGAATTACACTACGCATGATTTAGAACTTGGGGCTGTTATTTTTGCTTTGAAGTTGTGGAGACACTACTTGTATGGAACCAAGTGTGTGGTTTTCACTGATCATAAGATTTTGCAGTATATTTTGGATCAAAAGGAATTGAATATGAGGCAAAGGAGATGGGTTGAGTTGCTGAGTGATTATGACTGCGAGATTCGTTACCATCCTGGTAAAGCGAATGTGGTAGCTGATGCACTTAGTAGAAAGGAAAGAGATAGGTCTATAAGAGTTAGAGCTTTGACGATGTTGGAGAGTGTTGATTTGACAGAAGAGATATTGAAAGCCCAAACTAATAGATTGAAGGAAGAGAACATTGAGGCAAAAAATTTGGGTAGAATGCTGAAACCTTTGTTTGAAGTGAGGCCAAATGGATTGAGGTATTTTAAAAATAGGATTTGGTTACCGTTGTGTCCATCTAAGGAAGATTCGTTAGGCGTGCGAGATTTGGTGATGAATGAATCTCATAAGTCGAAATATTCAATACATCCTGGATCGGACAAGATGTATCAAGATCTTAAGAGAGTTTATTGGTGGCCGAATATGAAGGCAGATATAGCACAGTATGTTAATAAGTGTTTAACTTGTGCGAAGGTGAAGGCTGAACATAAGAAACCGTCTGGATTGTTAGTGCAACCTGAGATTCCTGAGTGGAAATGGGAGAAGATTACTATGGATTTTATGACAGGTTTGCCAAGGACTGCAAATGGTAGTGATATGATATGGGTGATTATAGATAGATTGACTAAGTCTGCTCACTTTTTGCCGATGAAGAAGACAGATAGTATGGAGAGGTTAACAACGGTGTATGTGAAGGAGATTGTTTGTCGACATGGTGTGCCTTTGTCGATAATTTCTGATCGTGATAGTAGGTTTACTTCAGAAATTTGGAAGTCATTGCAGAAAGCGATGGGAACGGAGTTATGTTTGAGTACAGCATATCATCCGGAAACTGATGGACAAAGTGAAAGAACGATTCAAACGTTACAGGATATGCTTTGTGTATGTGTGATTGATTTTGGAAATGGTTGGGATAAGCATTTGCCATTGGTTGAATTTCCATACAACAATAGTTATCATTCAAGTATTAAAGTCGCTCCATTTGAAGCTTTGTATGGACGTAAGTGTAGATCTCCAGTGTGTTGGAGTGAGGTAGGAGAAAGTCAACTGACTGGGCCTGAAATGATATTTGAGACGACTAAGAAGATTGTGCAAATTAAGAAGCGTTTGTTATCTGCCAGAAGTAGACAAAAGAGTTATGCTGATAAAAGAAGGAAACCGTTGGAGTTTGAAGTAGGAGACATGGTTATGTTGAAGGTATCTCCATGGAAAGGAGTAATACGTTTTGGAAAAAGAGGAAAGTTGAGCCCGAGATTTATTGGACCATTTAAGATTATCCAAAGGATTGGATTGGTGGCTTATAAGTTAGAATTGCCTGATGAGCTTAAGGCTATTCATAATACTTTTCATGTGTCTAATCTGAAGAAGTGTTTAGCTGAAAGGGATGTGGTGATTCCATTAGAGGAGATTCAACTTGATGATAAGTTGCATTTTATAGAGGAACCTATAGATATAATGGATAGGGAAGTTAAGAAGTTGAAGCATAGTAGAATTCCGATTGTGAAAGTGAGATGGAACTCTAGACGTGGGCCAGAGTTTACGTGGGAACGTGAGGATTTCTTTAAGGACAAGTATCCTCATTTGTTTAGGAAGGATTAAGCGCCGTGGACGTCGCTTCTTTTAAGATGGGGGGGGGGGGGGGGATGTGACAACCCAAAATCGAGGTCATTACTTAATCTTATTTTACGATTAATTTTGAAATTTTTGGATGAGTTTGAACGATATTTATTTTTGGAGGTTTAAGTTTAAACCGATGTTGGAAGGTCTATATTTAATATTTATTAAGTATAAGGAGTATTAGCAAGCGTGATGTCGATGGATGCCAAATATTTTACGTTTTATTGTCGGTTGTTCGATTTTATTATTTTCGAGATTTTATTTTAAATGACGTGTTAAGTCGAGTCGAGAGTCGATATTATTATTTTTGAGGTACGTTTTAAATTTTTAAAAGTATCCTTATGAAACCCGAGCCCCATAAATATTTTGAAAGTTGACTAATAGTTATTTCCCGCTTTTTAGCAAATTATTTACACTTCTAGCCACAATTTTTGTAAAACCCGCATGCTTTTACCATGCATAGTATCTTAAGTTCGTACGTACTAGTTAAAAACTTTCCTAATATAGCATGATTACGTTTACGTATTAGGAGTTTATGTATTACGTACGTGTTAGAACACGATAAGTATTTTATGTGAACGATCACGTAATAATTATTTAGCAATAATTAATCACGAACATACGATCACGAAATCATGAGCGTAATTTAAACACGAGTTGTTATTATTACGTATATATATTTAATACGAGCGTAATTAAATATATAAGTGTAGGATATTTACGTAACGAGAACTTTTAAAACACGAACTAAATTAAACGTAAACGTGTATGAAATTACAAGACACGAAACGAGGTACGGGACCCCCACAAGGGAGTCCCTACCCGCGGCCAACATAGGACAATGGGCCAAGCCCATTGTCAATTTTTACTAAAAGGAAGGGATTAGTAATTTCACTACTCAGATAATTTTTACAGAAGAATTTCAAGAAAACCTAAAATCCCTTTCCTCCTTCTCCTTGTGTGCCGCCACCTACAAACCACCATAAGGGGGTGATTTTGATCTTAGATCTTGGTGATTTAGTAATTGTTCGTGTTTGTTCTTCACCCTTTTGATCCACGAATACGGTAAAACCTTTTTACTTGTTTCTTTTTAATTAATCTTTTATTAATTAAGAACACGTGATCTTTTTTCATAAAAACATATTAATTAAACCTAGATCTAACATGTTATGGTCATTAATTAATCAATGGGATCGATCTAAGGGGTGTTTGTTTTGGGCCGCAGGAACAACCGACCCCAAGGGGGTTCGGTTTGTTGTTAACAGACCACCACCAAGACCTTTTTGGTCTTGGTTGGTGCGTGTGGGTCCCACGGCATCAAGGGGTACCCCGATTTGGTTCGGGGTACGGTGTTTGTTCATATCTGGTGCATGTTTTTAAGCTTAGATCCGGATCATGATTATGTTAGTTGTTTATGTTATAAACTTAGGTTAAAAATTAAATTAATAAGATGTAATTAATTTAATAACATGACTTAGGTTAACTAATTATTAATAAACATGAATTATTTTAACCTAAGTATTTTTATTATTAAGACTTATAATTAATTAATTATTTTAAAAACCATGGATATAATTAATTAATTAAACATGACTTAGGTTATATTATTAGTATTTAATAATACATATTTTAACCTAAGTATTTAATATATTTAATTAAAACATGTCGTACTTTAATTAAATATTATAACCTATAGTTTAATTAAATTACATGAAATAACTATTAAACTATATAATATATCATATGACTTAGGATATAATCATGAAAACACTTAGGCTTATTTACTTAGCTTATTTAACCAGCTTATTTCTAATTATGGAAACTTTCTATTTTTAGAAACTTAATTAAATAAGGCAGCTATTTTATTTATGGAAACCAGCTATTTTTTTAGAAACTTATTTATTTAAGGCAGCTAATCTATTTATGGAAACTTATTTAATTAAGGCAGCTAATCTATTTATGGAAACTTTCTATTTTTAGAAACTTATCTATTTTAAGCAGTAAATCTGTTTTTGTAAACTTTCTATTTTTGGAAACTTTCTATTTTTGGAAACTTTCTATTTTTAGAAACTTTCTATTTTTGGTAACTTTCTATTTTTAGAAACTTTCTATTTTTGGAAACTTTCTATTTTTGGAAACTTTCTATTTTTGGAAACTTTCTATTTTAGGAAACCTGCTATTTTTGGAAAGTTACTTATTATTACACAGTAAGTATAATAACACATGAAATATCAGAATTACTTAAGCAGATTGAACAGAATGTAAGATTTAACACAGTTTAAGGCTTTAAACATTGTAAATAGTAAGAACACATAAAATAAGCTAAGACATGACATAAAACCAGCTATGTATGTAGTAAGCAGATACTTATTTCATGTACGTATTTATGTAGCATTAGTGTTTCGGAAGTAGGATTCTCGCAGTTCATCGTTCTCGTTCACTGGACATAAGGTACGGATTCCCGTCCATTCTTTCCTTATTAGGATTTCCCCGTATGTAGCCAACTGTTTTCCCGTAGTATAAGTATGAGTTTGATTGCTTATGTTTAAATATGATTACCTATAGCCATATACATGCATGACCAGTTTCACCTAGTTATGGAGGTACCATAACCATAACATTAGAGGCACTGATGTTATAACTTCACCACGGCGGAGTGATTGCTCGTGGCGTCCCTTCAGCTTTTGGCCATTTATTT
The DNA here is from genome assembly GCA_025667525.1 of Glebionis coronaria. Taxonomy (NCBI): domain Eukaryota; kingdom Viridiplantae; phylum Streptophyta; class Magnoliopsida; order Asterales; family Asteraceae; genus Glebionis; species Glebionis coronaria. The sequence goes on along the minus strand of CM046874.1, from coordinate 128,157,251 downwards.
ATATTATCATGTGGGGCGTATGGGTGCATCCTAGTTACACGTTTGTATTCAGGATTTCATGGTGAATGCGGTGTGTGCCTTGCATCCTTCACAAGGAGCTGATCCCTCCTACCCATAAAACCAGTATATTAAATTAGAGGCAGCCCCTCTAATTTGCATGATGAGGTCACCCCTCCAATTATTCATGCACGGTGGATATTCATGACCTATATTGGCTAATGGTAAAATATGACCAACAGTTTTTATAAGATGAACATAAGACTTTCAAACTATAAAACCAGTTTTATTAAGACTTAACCAGGTTACTCGGGACTTAGTTTCTTCCGTTGTTATTATGTGTTATGCTTATCCTATTCATGCTTTATTGTACATCCGTGCACTGAGCGTATTGCTCAGCCGTTTTCCTTTTCTATGTTCCCAAAACGGCAGGTACTCAGGGACGCTCGTAGACACTAAGAGTACGTGCATATGGACTGGAAGCTGTCTAGCCTTCTTTACATTATGCATTTCTTTTCTTTATGACACTTAAGCTTTGGACATTGTTTCGTCCTTTTCCTTTACTATACTATGTTTGTGTGTGATGAGCTTTACTTTTGGACTACCGATGTTTGATTCTGTTATTTTCCTTTATATGGTCAAGAAATGTTTAGACATTTTACCTTGTATGCTTTGATGACACGCCATAATTACTGTGATATTTCCATTTCCAAAATGGGGTGTTACAATTATGGTATTAGAGCCTGGTTGCGACCTGTAGGCTCTCAAATATGACCTGTGATTAGTGGGTAGTCACTACGGTCTTCCTAGAACTGACAGTTGTTTTCATGCATTCATCATTTTAAGCATACATATATATGTCATTGTTACAGGGTTTTTGACTAAGTAATGGTTGGTACAGGACTGGCCCTATTTAGTCGCATGTGTTTTATCGAAACTTTTAGATTTGGGACCGACCCATAGGCGTCCCCTCGATATGTCTTTCGTTTTGAGTGAACTGACCAGAGGCGTTCACTCTCGAGCATCCAAAGTTTTCATAAAACTGCATCATGCATTCATACAAAAATTTTCTTGCATAAAATTTTTCTCGTAAAATTTTTAGTAGAAAAATTTTTTTATGTATATATTTTATATTTTATGTTTTGAACTGTTAATCATATATTTTATGTCATACTGTCATATGGCAAACGCAAACGATATCTGGGCAATATTTGCAGCTGCTGATGCATAGATGCAAGATGCTCTTCTTCATAACGACGGTTATCCTCCTCCGCCCAACATCTTCCCCATGGAAGGAAGGAATCGACTCATGAGGGAATACTATAGCATCAGACAGCGACCTGACGAAGACAGCAATGACTTCATGCAGTGTTTCCTTCGCTATACTGGTGTCCTGAGAGCAGCTGCGGGCACCACTGAAGAACAAGCAATACATTTTCGTTGGGCTCTAAATCTAAGGATTGCTAATAACTTGTCAGGTGCTCCGTTGGATACGGTAGCACAAGTATCAGATGCAGCATGTAGACTGGAGATGCTGCAGGAGAGGGATGAGTTCGGGGAAGCTGAAAGACCCGACAAGAGGTAAAACCTTCATATTCAAGCGGTGCTCAATCCGTATACTTCCATATGTCAATTATTCATCTCTTTAAATGTATCTTCCAGGCAGAAAACTGGGGACCGGTCTCAGCCGGCTACTCAGCAGCAGCCTCATCAGCCCAAGGGAAATGGTCAGACTAATGACCGATCTGCTACGGATAGGCGTGGCGGTAATGACAATTACCGTAACAACGCCGGGCAATCCAGCAACAGCAGGTCTCAATACTTATGAAATTTCTTACGTTTTATGTTATAACTCATATTCTGACACTCTAGCAAAATTCTACCAGGAACCATGGAAACGGTAGGGACCAGAACCAGAGAGGTTCGCAGCCTAGCCGTCCAGCTATCACTGGTATTCAATCTTACGATTATCCGCTTCGTCCTTTGTACCCAACTATTGTGTCTCATGTAAAATGTTTTATCAGGTTCTCAGCCAGCCAGAGCACCTGCCGGAGGATACACTCATCCTCTTTGCTCTACTTGCCACCGTAAGCACCCAGGACCATGTCGCCGTAATACTGATGCGTGCTTCAAGTGTGGTCTTCCTGGCCATATTATGAAGGATTGCCGTAAGAGCGAGATGGAGGGTACATCGGGACATGTTGATACCAAGCCGCCTCCTACTGCCGGGCGTGTCTACACGACATCTCGAGACCAGGCCAATAAGTCTACAGGTACCATCACTGGAATCTTGTATATGTATGGTCGCGATGCATGTGTTCTTTTCGATACGGGTGCTACTCACTAGGTTATTTCTACTGCTTATGCTAAGAACATTAGGATGCCTCCCTTGCCACTAGAAACAGCATTAGAATCGAAGAGGAAATCATAAGAGACTTGGAGCGACTAGACATCGAGATCATGGTACGTGGACAACATAGTTATTGGGCTAATCTTAGAGTAGAACCCGAGTTACTATCTAAGATCAAGGAAGCTCAGAAGGATGACGGAGAATTATGGGCGATAGTTCAGAATTTGGAGAAGCAGACAGAATTCAGAGTAGATGCAGATGGTATCGTATGGCAGGGCACTAGACTTTGTGTTCCTGATGACCAAGAACTCCGGGAAGCTTTGCTAGCAGAAGCTCATAGCTCCCCATTCTCGATACATCCTGGTTCAACCAAAATGTACCATGACATCAAGCAGTACTTTTGGTGGAGTGGTATGAAGCAGGATGTGGCAACTTACGTCTCCAAATGTCTTACCTGCCAGCAGGTTAAGATCGAGCATCAGCGATCTGGCGGTCTCCTTCAACCGTTAGATATTCCAGAGTGGAAGTGGGATAAAATCACCATGGATTTTGTTACCGGTCTTCCGCCTACCAAAAGGAAGCACGATGCAATTTGGGTTATCGTTGATCGACTTACCAAATCAGCTCATTTCTTACCGATCCGCAAGGAAGATCCGGTAAGTAAACTCGCAGATACGTACAGACGAGAGATCATGAGACTACACGGTAAACCATCCAGCATCGTCTCAGACAGAGATCCTCGATTCACTTCGCGCTTTTGGAAAAGTCTGCAGAAAGCTTGGGGTACACAACTTAAGCTTAGCACGGCCTTTCATCCTCAAACGGACGGACAGTCGGAGCGAACCATTCAGACATTGGAAGATATGTTGAGGTCATGTGCGTTGGAATGGACGGGTGATTGGGACGAATACATCTGTTTGGTGGAGTTTGCGTACAACAACAGCTGGCACGCGAGAATCAAGTGTGCTCCATTTGAGATGTTGTATGGCAGAAAGTGTCGCGCCCCAATCTGCTGGGATAAGGTTGGCGAGCGAACACTCGAAGGACCAGAAATCATAGAGATGACAAACGAGAAGATCGCAGTAGCTAGACAGAAGATTCAGGAGGCACGGTCACGTCAAAAGAGTTACGCCGACAAGCATCGCAGGGATTTACACTTTAACGTAGGAGATCACGTCTTCCTTAAGGTTTTTCCGGCACGTGGTGTTAGACGCTTCGGGATTAAAGGGAAGCTCAGTCCTCGTTTCATTGGACCGTTTGATATCATTGAACGAGTCGGTGAAGTATCTTACCGATTGGCGTTACCTCCGCAGCTTTCGCATGTGCACAATGTGTTTCATGTGTCCTTACTCAGAGGGTACCAATATCATCCCCTTCACATGGTTCAGTATCCACTGGAACAGATTCGTGAAGATCTCACTTTTATAGAAGAACCCGAACGAGTTCTTGACAGGCAAGAACGAGTCATGAGAAAGAAGACGATTCCATTCGTCAAAATTCTATGGAGGGATCATACCGAGCGGGAAGCCACTTGGGAAACAAAAGAGTCTATCCGGACTTCTTACCCTCATTTCATATTTTGAATTCGGGTATGTTCTTCTTTTCCAGTTTACTTTATCTATAATTCGGGGACGAATTATTCTTTTTAGGGGGAAGAGTTGTAAAACCCGCATGCTTTTACCATGCATAGTACATTAAGTTCGTACGTACTAGTTAAAAACTTTCCTAATATAGCATGATTACGTTTACGTATTAGGAGTTTATGTATTACGTACGTGTTAGAACACGATAAGTACTTTATGTGAACGATCACGTAATAATTATTTAGCAATAATTAATCACGAACATACGATCACGAAATCATGAGCATAATTTAAACACGAGTTATTATTATTACGTATATATATTTAATACGAGCGTAATTAAACGTAAACGTGTATGAAATTACAAGACACGAAACGAGGTACGGGACCCCCACAAGGGAGTCCCTACCCGCGGCCAACATAGGACAATGGGCCAAGCCCATTGTCAATTTTTACTAAAAGGAAGGGATTAGTAATTTCACTACTCAGATAATTTTTACAGAAGAATTTCAAGAAAACCTAAAATCCCTTTCCTCCTTCTCCTTGTGTGCCGCCACCTACAAACCACCATAAGGGGGTGATTTTGATCTTGGATCTTGGTGATTTATTAATTGTTCGTGTTTGTTCTTCACCCTTTTGATCCACGAATACGGTAAAACCTTTTTACTTGTTTCTTTTTAATTAATCTTTTATTAATTAAGAACACGTGATGTTTTTTCATAAAAACATATTAATTAAACCTAGATCTAACATGTTATGGTCATTAATTAATCAATGGGATCGATCTAAGGGGTGTTTGTTTTGGGTCGCAGGAACAACCGACCCCAAGGGGGTTCGGTTTGTTGTTAACCGACCACCACGAAGACCTTTTTGGTCTTGGTTGGTGCGTGTGGGTCCCACGGCATCAAGGGGGTACCCCGATTTGGTTCGGGGTACGGTGTTTGTTCATATCCGGTGCATATTTTTAAGCTTAGATCCGGATCATGATTATGTTAGTTGTTTATGTTATAAACTTAGGTTAAAAATTAAATTAATAAGATGTAATTAATTTTTAACATGACTTAGGTTAACTAATTATTAATAAACATGAATTATTTTAACCTAATTATTTTTATTATTAAGACTTATAATTAATTAATTATTTTAAAAATCATGGATATAATTAATTAATTAAACATGACTTAGGTTATATTATTAGTATTTAATAATACATATTTTAACCTAAGTATTTAATATATTTAATTAAAACATGTCGTACTTTAATTAAATATTATAACCTATAGTTTAATTAAATTACATGAAATAATTATTAAACTATATAATATATCATATGACTTAGGATATAGTCATGAAAACACTTAGGCTTATTTACTTAGCTTATTTAACCAGCTTATTTCTAATTATGGAAACTTTCTATTTTTAGAAACTTAATTAAATAAGGCAGCTATTTTATTTATGGAAACCAGCTATGTTTTTTAGAAACTTATTTATTTAAGGCAGCTAATCTATTTATGGAAACTTATTTAATTAAGGCAGCTAATCTATTTATGGAAACTTTCTATTTTTAGAAACTTATCTATTTTAAGCAGTAAATCTATTTTTGGAAACTTTCTATTTTTGGAAACTTTCTATTTTTGGAAACTTTCTATTTTTGGAAACTTTCTATTTTTGGTAACTTTCTATTTTTGGAAACTTTCTATTTTTGGAAACTTTCTATGTTTGGAAACTTTCTAACTTTGGAAACTTTCTATTTTAGGAAACCTGCTATTTTTGGAAAGTTACTTATTATTACACAGTAAGTATAATAACACATGAAATATCAGAAATACTTAAGCAGATTGAACAGAATGTAAGATTTAACACAGTTTAAGGCTTTAAACAGTGTAAATAGTAAGAACACATAAAATAATCTAAGACATGACATAAAACCAGCTATGTATGTAGTAAGCAGATACTTATTTCATGTACGTATTTATGTAGCATTAGTGTTTCGGAAGTAGGATTCTCGCAGTTCATCGTTCTCGTTCACTGGACATAAGGTACGGATTCCCGTCCTTTCAGTTTGGACATTCTTTCCTTATTAGGATTTCCCCGTATGCAGCCAACTGTTTTCCCGTAGTATAAGTATGAGTTTGATTGCTTATGTTTAAATATGATTACCTATAGCCATATACATGCATGACCAGTTTCACCTAGTTATGGAGGTACCATAACCATAACATTAGAGGCACTGATGTTATGACTTCACGACGGCGGAGTGATTGCTCGTGGCGTCCCTTCAGCTTTTGGCCATTTATTTATATTATCATGTGGGGCGTATGGGTGCATCCTAGTTACACGTTTTTATTCAGGATTTCATGGTGAATGTGGTGTGTGCCTTGCATCCTTCACAAGGAGTTGATCCCTCCTACCCATAAAACCAGTATATTAAATTAGAGGCAGCCCCTCTAATCTGCATGATGAGGTCACCCCTCCAATTATTCATGCACGGTGGATATTCATGACCTATATTGGCTAATGGTAAAATATGACCAACAGTTTTTATAAGATAAACATAAGACTTTCAAACTATAAAACCAGTTTTATTAAGACTTAACCAGGTTACTCGGGACTTAGTTTCTTCCGGTGTTATTATGTTTTATGATTATCCTATTCATGCTTTATTGTACATCCGTGCACTGAGCGTATTGCTCAGCCGTTTTCCTTTTCTATGTTCCCAAAACGGCAGGTACTCAGGGACGCTCGTAGACACTAAGAGTACGTGCATATGGACTGGAAGCTGTCTAGCCTTCTTTACATTATGCATTTCTTTTCTTTATGACACTTAAGCTTTGGACATTGTTTCGTCCTTTTCCTTTACTATACTATGTTTGTGTGTGATGAGCTTTACTTTTGGACTACCGATGTTTGATTCCGGTATTTTCCTTTATATGGTCAAGAAATGTTTAGACATTTTACCTTGTATGCTTTGATGACACGCCATAATTACTGTGATATTTCCATTTCCAAAATGGGGTGTTACAATTTTCATTAAATTGCAACCAAGTCCCTACCCCACTATATATAAACATAAAACAAACACACACTACTCATTTCTTCACTTTAAAAATTTCACCACTCCTCTCTCTCTCTCTTCTCTTTGCCGAAACCCACCACCACCACCAAAACAAAATCAAACTTCCATTTTTCTTGAGTTTGAGCTTGAATCAAGCTAAACTAACACTAGACCCACCCTTATTTTTTATCAAGGATCACATTGGTGTAAGATATTCTTACATGCAAGCAACTTTTTTTTCATGATGTTGGTAGGTAGGAGCTATGATCATGCATGGCATTATCTTGATGATCCATGGTGGTTTGTGCTAAAATCTTGTTAGAAACTTCATTTTGATCTTATGATTTTTATTTTGATTATGATTTTGATGTTATGATTAATGTATGATGATATTAGGGTATAGTAATGATCATTTCCATGGTTGTTTTTTATCAAAAAGTTGATTTTGTACAAGTTTTGAGTAGTCATTTTATAACAGTAAGTAAAAGGCAAAATCCGAATTTTTATTGTTTGAAAATGGCTTAACTTATAGCCTAGGGTTGTAGATAATTTTCTTAGCTTCGATTTGATATAAGGTAGAGCTTTTAGCTCAAAACGAGCGCGAAGTTACGATGTTTTGAATGATCGTGTACCGGGAGAGGAGTACCGGCACTACAAGTAGTTGTTGTCGGTATTTGGATCGAATCCCGGGGAATCTAAATAGATGTTTTGAAAAATGTAACCTACTGATAATGAGGTGTTTACTTATTAGGTTGAGTTTACTTTAAAACCCGAGTGTCGGTTTTGTAAACGGAGTCGTTTAAATAAGTTAAAACGGTTGTATGAAAAATTAACGTAAATCTGTCCAGATTTTGTAGTTTGAAAATGAGTCGGGTAAAGTACTTTAAGAGTAATATCATTTGATAAACTTGTAAGAGTACTTTCTATATATAGTAAGTTAGTTTATCGAGTCGTTTCATAAACGGTTGAAGAGTTTAAAAGGGGTAAATAAGCTAGTACATGTAGCATGTACCGGCGAACTTTGTAAAAAGTATAAGATGGTAAAGTAAAAGTGTAGTAAAGTATAATGAAGTTATTTATATCGTTTTCTCTCGAGTTTATTGTGACTTTATGAGTTTGAGTTTGATGTTATTATGTATGATTTATTTCTCGAGTCATTATTTAACGAACGCGCCTTATTTGATAGGTAGCGGTTCTCGTGTTTGAAAGGCATCCATTATCATCGACGATCATCTCGCTAGATCTCTTATACTAAGGTGAGTCTATAGCCTCGCTTTCTAATTGTTTTAATGATTTTAATATCCGCGAGGGGGATACATGCTATTTGAAAATAAATGAACACAAGTCATGAGTAATTCTTAGACCCAAATGTTGCCTAAAGTTGATTTCATTGTATTGAGTAACTTGTTGCTAAAGACCCTAAATTCATGAGCCGTTAACTATCTTCTGACTTGATGTTGTGAGTCGGGAATAGCCGCTTATTCTAATGGTAGTACTATTGGGTTGACCATCCTATCTGAGACCAGGGCATTACGTTGAGTAACCCGTTGGGAAGGATAATTTTATGTGAATAAGATTGTGGTATTCTAGCAACTGATACCCTAGAGGGGCAATGGTTTTATTCTAGTCATGCCGGCATTTGGCGTGGGTGACTATTGGTTAAGGTCTAACACCCCACCAAATGCTATGCGCAGCGGAACTACAACATTTAGGTGCTAGGCAGTTATCATCGCACACAAGATATATCGAACGACTCCAAAGAGACGTCAATTTAAAACTTAAAATAAAAATTGTTAAAAGATACATGTCTACGGTTTTTCCAACCCCAAAAGATACAACAGAGTTTTGCGTTTTCGGTCCCCATGAATCTCAACCCAAAAGTTACAGTTTCCACAACAACATGACATCAAAGTTTAAAATGTTTAAGTAATAACGGGAGGAAAAACAAGCAGACTCCAAGCCATACACACAACATCCATCCAATGCACGCTCCATGCTACACTTCAGCGGTTACCTGAAACACATGCTAAATTTGGTCAACGAAAACGTTGAGTGGAATTCATAGGTTTTACAATTCAATTTGAACATATGTGAAATAAAAACCATTCACGATCATTCATAGACTTGTCGATCAAACAATCTATATTCAAGATACTGGCAATTGTGTTTAAGCTCATGACACTAAACCGTTAACTCAATCACCCGCGTAATAATTACCGGGGTGATTCAGATGAAACCAAGGCCCCTACTAAGGCATCAGTTGCAATTATACCTTATCTCTTATCACAAATTATCCGTCCGCAGGGGGTATCAACGTACTAGCCCTCGTCTCGGATAGGGTAGTCAACCCCATAGTACTATCACTTTGTATAAGCGGCTATTTCTAATCCACGCTAGGACTAAACAATAGTTAATAGTTCATGAATTTAGGGACTTTTGCAACTAGGTACTCAACACAATTTCAAAGGCAACATTCGGGTCCAACAATCATTCATGACATATGTTCATTTTGAAAACTAGCATGCATTTCCCTCGCGGGTAAAACAGTTTGAAATAATAATAAGCGAGGCTATAAATTCACACCTTATATAACAAGTAGTCGATAGTTCGAGAGACGGTCACTGACGACGATACGGATGTCCGGGTAAATCAACACCTATCAAACCAAATAACGCGTAATGAGTAATCTCATTTAAAACCTCATGGTACTGTATAAAATACAGAAATACTAGTCACTTGTGACAATTATAACTCACGCCAAAACAAAACAACAAGTGTTACTCGTTTTATACCATTTGTCCTTATTATTAACGTTATCCATTTTTACTCATTTTCGCCGATACTTACCGAAAGTACGGACTATTTTACTATACTTAACCATTTTTATAAATTTTGGCAAAATTCTCAAAAATACTATAAGACCTGTAGAAAACACATATTTAATCCCAATAAAAGTTTTCACTTCTACGACCCGTTACTCAACACTTTTCCAAAACTACGTTTTTCGGACTGAAATTGTACTTTGACCAAGTCGGACTCGTTTGACCCGTTTAAAATACTCCATTGACCCATTTGACACCTAAGTCCTATAATAGACTCAAATGTGCAGGTTTGACACCAAAATTCAACCCTTGACCATTTACCAAACTAGACTTATAGTCCCCGGGATTTGACCTAAACCAAGCATAATTTCGGATTATGACGGTTTTCATCTCCCGGTACACGAATTTCAAAACGTCGTAACTTTTGACTCGTTAGGAGTCGTAAGCTCTACCTTATACCAAAACGAAGCTAAGAAAATGCTCTACAAATATATCCTATCCACAAGACCTGTTTTCAAAATAATTTTTACGAAAATGCCTTAAACTTTCTGCCTAAAATCAACCATACCAAAATTACACTAACGCTCGTTTCCAAACCCATTTATCATCACTAGACATCATCCTAAGCATCCCTAATCACAACCAAACAATGTTTTCAGTCCCTAACCCCTATTGATCATCAACCTCATAGAATCAAAATCCTAAAAACAAACATGCAAGTAAATGTACCCATCTAAAACATCTAAAAACATGATATTAAACATAAACCCAAGCTCAAAACATGAACCACCATGATCCCCAAACACCCCCCATTGAGCCGTGGGGTTTGGGTGATCAAAACCCACCAACCAAATTAATTTTGGTTGATTTGTTTGGTGTTCTAGCATCCTTTTAGCATGAATTAAACATGCAAATGCTCAATTAACCTCAAAAACGAATTTGAAAAATCTTGAAATTTTTGGAAGAATTTTTGTTAATGCATGTGTGAAATGAGCATGGATTAACACTCACTAGATGATTTTAGAAGGTGGTCTTTGATTAGAATGGATCAAAACTCAAAAAAAATGGTGTGGTGGTTGTTTTGGGGTTTGGCCGTCGGCCTAAGAACACAAGGGAGGGGGTGTTTGATCTTTTTTTTTGTAAAGTGTTTTGTGTGTGTGTTGTTAGCTCCTTTTTGTGAAATGGGAAGGACCTAAGTGCAATTTAAGCTTTCTTTTGGCCTTAAGCAAAAACAACACTAAAACTTTGCGGGATTGACTCACTAGTCATTTTAAAAAATTTTACGAGAGTCGGGAATCATCCCAAACACTCCAAAATACTTTTGGGATACTTTAAATGTACCCGGAAAGCAATAAAACTCACCCGACTCGACTTAACACGAACCGTAAGTAAAATTCTCGAAAAATTACAATATCGATAAAACGTCAATAATTATAGAAATTTGGGCATCCATCGGGATAGTATTCATCATCGTCCTTCCTAAATCGTCAATCGTCAAAATTATAACCTCGAACATTGGTTTCAACCAAAATACTAAAATATATAGCAATTAAAATTTATTAAAAATTTCAAAAATACCTCGGTTCTAGGGTATCACATCCACCCCTCCTTAAAGAGAGCGATGTCCCGGCGCTCGCCTCTTCTTATACTCACATTTCGTGCCGCTGGAACAGATGAGGATACCTTTCCTTGAAAAAGTCCTCACGTTCCCAAGTGTATTCCGGTCCACGCCTAGAATTCCATCGAACCTTCACAATAGGAATTCTACTACGCTTCAGCCTCTTGACCTCTCGGTCCATAATTTCTACGGGTTCTTCCACAAAATGCATTTTGTCGTCCAGTTGAATCTCGTCCAAAGGAATCACCAATTCCTTATCCGCTAAACTCTTCTTCAAGTTCGATACGTGAAACGTGTCGTGAATAGCACTAAGCTCGCTCGGCAACTCTAACTTGTACGCTACTGGTCCAATTCGTTTAACGATCTTAAATGGTCCAATATACCTCGGACTCAACTTTCCTTTCTTCCCAAAACGAATTACACCCTTCCACGGCGATACCTTAAGCATAACCATATCTCCGACTTCAAATTCCAACGGTTTTCTTCTGTTATCGGCATAACTCTTCTGTCGGCTTCTCGCAGCAAGTAGTCGGTTCTTGATTTACACAATCTTCTCTGTCGTTTCTAAAACCATTTCGGGTCCAGTCAATTGACTTTCTCCTACTTCACTCCAACACACAGGCGATCTACACTTCCTTCCATACAATGCTTCGAACGGTGCTGCCTTGATACTCGCATGGTAACTATTATTATACGAAAACTCCACTAGAGGCAAGTGGCGTTCCCAACTTCCTCCAAAATCAATCACGCAAGCTCGGAGCATTTCCTCCATCGTCTGAATAGTTCGTTCACTCTGGCCGTCAGTCTCCGGGTGATAAGCCGTACTTAAATTCAACTCAGTGCCCATCGCACGTTGAAGCGATTTCCAAAATTCCGATGTAAATCTACTATCGCGATCCGAAATGATCGATAACGGCACTCCATGTCTGTAGACGATCTCCTTCACGTACACACTGGCCAGCTTTTCCATACTGTCCGTCTTCTTCATAGGTAAGAAATGAGCAGATTTCGTCAATCTATCCACTATTACCCAAATCATATCACATCCACTAGGAGTTCTGGGTAAACCCGTCACGAAATCCATAGCGATCTTCTCCCATTTCCATTCTGGGATCTCTGGTTGTACCAACAACCCAAACGGTTTCTTATGTTCTGCTTTAACCTTCGCACAAGTCAAACACTTACTAACGTAACGAGCAATATCCGCCTTCATATTCGGCCACCAATAAACTTTCTTCAGGTCATGATACATTTTATCCGATCCAGGATGTATCGAATACTTCGACTTATGAGACTCGTTCATAACCAAATCTCGTACTCCAGGCTTCCCTTCCTCAGATGAACACAATGGTAACCAAATCCGATTCTCGAAATATCTCAATCCATCTGACCTAATCACAAAAAGAGGTTTCAACATTCTTCCCAAGTTCTCAGCATCAACATTCTCCTTCATTAATCCCCTCTCTTGAGCCTTCAATATAGTTTCGGTTAAATCAACACTCTCAGTCATCACCAATGCTCTGACCCTCAAAGGTTTCTCTCGTTCCTTCCTTCTAAGTGCATCCGCTACAACATTCGCCTTGCCAGGATGGTAGCGAATTTCACAGTCATAGTCACTCAGTAATTCTACCCATCGTCTTTGTCGCATGTTCAACTTCTTTTGATCTAAAATGTGTTGCAAACTCTTGTGGTCATTGAATACAACACACTTCGTCCCATACAAATAATGTCTCCACAATTTCAACGCAAAGACTACAGCTCCTAATTCCAAATCGTGCGTCGTGTAGTTCTCCTCATTCTTCCTCAGTTGTCTCGACGCGTAAGCTATCACCTTTTCACGCTGCATCAACACCGATCCATAACCCTTACGAGATGCGTCACAATACACTACAAAGTCTTCGGTTCCTTCAGGCAATGCCAATATCGGTGCTGAACATAACTTGTCCTTGAGCGTTTTGAAAGCGAATTCTTCCTCATCTCCCCATTCATACACCATATTCTTTTCGGTAATCTTTGTCAATGGCTTCGCAATCAACGAAAATCCTTCAATGAATCTCCGATAATACCCAGCTAAACCAAGGAATTGTCGAACCTCAGTCGGCGTTGTAGGTGCCGACCATTCCCTGATCGCTTCGACCTTGGCAGGATCCACGCGAACTCCTTTGCTATCAAGCACGTGACCAAGGAATTGCACAGACTCTAACCAAAACTCACATTTCGAGAACTTCGCATACAGCTTCTCTCTCTTCAGCAGATCCAATATCTTTCTCAGGTGTTTCTCGTGCTCCCCCTTACTCTTAGAGTAAATAAGAATATCATCGATAAAAACAATAACAAACTCATCTAGATACGGCTTGCATACGCGATTCATAAGGTCCATGAATACAGCAGGCGCGTTTGTCAACCCAAACGGCATCACTCGAAATTCAAAGTGTCCATACCGCGTACGAAAGGCAGTTACAGGGATATCCTCCTCTCTTACACGTAGTTGATGATACCCTGATCTTAAATCGATCTTTGAGTATACACTGGAACCTTGCAATTGATCAAATAAATCGTCAGTCCTCGGCAATGGATACCGATTCTTAACCGTCAACTTGTTGAGTTCTCTATAGTCAATACACATCCGAAATGAACCATCTTTCTTCTTTACAAACAACACTGGCGCTCCCCATGGTGATGAGCTCGGCCTAATAAATCCTTTGTCCATCAACTCCTTCAGTTGATCCGATAACTCCTTTAACTCGGATGGTGCTAATCTATAGGGTGCACGCGCAACCGGCGCAGCTCCTGGCACCAAATCAATTCGAAACTCGACCTCACGGGTGGGTGGTAAACCCGGCAGCTCGTCTGGAAAAACTTCCGGATATTCGCAGATTACAGGTACCTCTTCAATCCTCGCCTCTAAATCACCATCACTCGAAACTTGTGCCAAAAACACATTGCATCCACTCTCTACATACTTCATCATTTTCAAACAAGAAATCACTTTCAAACGAGAAGTGCATTCGTCTCCTTTCACGGTCAAGACTTTATTCCTCAACGGGATCTGAACTAATCTCTCGCCACAGACGATCACAGCACTGTGCGCCATTAGCCAATCCATTCCCACAATCACGTCAAACGATCCTAGCTCTATAGGCATCAAGTCGATTTTAAAAGCGTAATTTCCTAACTTCAAGGTACACCCTTTCAGTATAAAATTCGTACTAACGATTTTCCCATCAGCTAATTCCACGTTATAACTAGTCGCTAACAACACCGGTTTTCTATCGATATGACGACTAAATTTAACATCTACGAAACTCTTGTCGGAATCAGAATCAAACAAAATACTAGCATAACAAGCGTCTAGCAAAAACGTACCGGTAACCACGTTAGGACCCTGTGGTTTATCAGCCGTCCCTACTTGATACACGGCAGCAGCATTGTTACCTCCTTGCATGTTTCCTGCCTTCGGGCAATTTCCTTGCTTATGGCCTCTCTCTCCACATCCAAAACAACTCATCACTCTGGTAGCATTCGCCCCAGTGGCTACCCCCTTTGTTCGACAATCAGACATCCTGTGACCCGCTTTTCCACATCTGCCGCACGCAGGCGGGCAATGCCCTACATGATACAAGTTGCATCGACCACAGTGGGGATTCACCTTCGCTCCTATGGAGTTTGTCACAGCTCTCATCCCTTCATTCCTTCGCTGGTTAAACTGCTGATTGCGGTTCTGACCATTGTTGTTTCGGTTTCCACCTCGGCTTTGACCCTGGGATTGGTTGCTCTGCGCCGCCTCCCACTTCCTCTTATTTCCTTCAGCAATGAAGTTCTTCTTGTCTTGGAGTTTGACATCCATCAACGCGTGAGCCATCTGGACCGCCTCATCAAACGACCCAGGTTTAGACGAAGTCGTCTCACCCTTGATATTACTGGAGAGACCTTTGATGTACTGTTTCATCTTCTTGGTATCATCGGCAAAGGTATCTGGACACAAAAGGCTTAGTTCATTAAACCTCCTGGTGTAAGCAGTGATATCATTGTTTTTCAAAGTCAGGTGCCTCAACTCATCTTCCAATTGGCCTAACTCCTCTTCAGGACAGAACTTCTTGGTCAAAAGAGCTTTAGTAGCCGTCCACGTTCTTGCATTCGCTACTGCCAACCCAACAGTGGCTACTTGGGTGTTCCACCAACTCAATGCATCGTCAAGAAATGTAGCAGCCGCAAACTTGACCTTGTTCGCTTCTGAACAACCACTAATCTCGAAAGTACTTTCAACCTTTTCTAACCATCTCCTGAGTTCTAGAGCTCCACCAGTTCCACGAAATTGCGTGGGACCACATTTTATGAAACTAGAGTAAGTACATTCTCTTGGGGCTTGCTGTCTCCCCGCATTTCTGCCCTGGTCTGGATTCCTTCCTACTCGGTCTGCTTCTAGCGCATTCGTAATGGCTTCCTGAATCATCGTGTTCACACGAGTTGCAGTTAGTTTTGGAGGCATGGTGCGTTATCAAATACACCTCTCTGTAAAGACAGGGAAAATAGAAAAACAATGTAAGTATACACATCAAGATTAAGATAGATTTCTCTTTCAAGACATAATATAAATACAACGACACGTCACTACAGAGTTACTAATATTCATCAATTCACATCACAAAAGATCAAATTAAAGACATATCACAGATCATGAAAGGTAAACGTGGATTGTATTGATAATCAACCAAAATTGTGACAAGTATTGCCACTACAACCATTCACCATAAAACTTAAGTCCTCAAGTTTTTTGTCATAATGCCATCATACAAAAGTCTAAAACAGTTCTATTACAACGATCAAAGATAAAATACAAGACAAGCAACTAGGCATGTGGTGATCCACACGGCCTCTTGGATGGCGGTTCATCATCATCTTCCTCGGGTTCCTCATCGCTATCATCCTCGTCCACATCATCCATTTTTCTCTTTCCTTTGTCGTTTGGCCCACATTCAGTCTCCTTTTTCGTCACTGACGTAGACCCACACTCAACCGCTACATGATTTCCCACAGTGATACAAGCACCTCTGGCAGGTGGCTGGATCATGAAGTCATTAGCTTCCATTTCCAAATCGTCCACAAATCTCTAATCTGGGGGCAATGATGCTCTCACTCGATGCTCCCAACTCTGCATCCTATACAATCTCGCTTGATCTTCCCTAACACGATCAAGACTGGCGCTCAAGTTCGCGATCATCGATCTTAGACTGTTGATATCACTCTTGTTTGCATTTCCATCATACTCAATTCTTGAAGTCCTTTCCAACAATCCTTGGTGTGCCCTTTCATTCTTATCAAACCTCTTAATTACCCTGGTCTCTACCACAAACCGCTCATACATCAACCTATCCATCCTCCTCAAACGACCCTCGGGATCCCAGTAGTGTCTTGGTCTCAGAAAGTAGACCCTAGCGATATTCTCATGAATAGATTGTAATTTTGATAAATTGCTGGACTCTGCACCACTCCCATTACTTACTCGAACAAATCCTGGCACTGTCCTCAAGTAGTCCTTACAATTTTCCATCGGGCGACTAAAGGGTTGCTGCTCATATCGATCGGTCGGAGGCACTTCATAACCCTTTGGCGAATTTGGAGATTGAAATAATTTAGGTTCGGTCTGACCTACAGCATTCTCGGGAATTCCATCATCCATCAGTTCCTCGGGCTCTTCCTCAGAATCCTCACTCTCATCACTACTGATACTGAAGTTATCCACTTCACTTTCATCATTGTCATTTTCCGGCCCTATTGCTTCTTCTGGAGCGATCCATCCATTGTCATTATCCGGCGGGTTCGGAGGAAACGGTCCCCCTTCGTGACCTATGACGTAATCGTTTCCATTACCATTAGGCGGTACCTCGGCCATTCCTGCAATAACAGAGAATTTTGGAGGGTACGTAAGTAACTATACAATATTTATAAATACATGCATGCAAATGCAATGCAAAGGTGGTACATATGCCCAAAATGCAATAATATGATGCTCATGCATGATTAATACAAAAATTACGGTGTCGGATATTCCACGTATAATTTCAACGTTTACATATAGTAATTTCCATACTTACGTAATAAATACCCACATATATACTTCAACTCAAAAGTATACGTCAAATGCCATGAATACAAAAATAAACCTTACCGGAGCCATGCAGGATAGTTGTGTGCGCTTGGACAATTTCTTACGACACCAAAAGTTATAGTTTAGGTATTTTCAAAACGACCTAGTTCTCTATAACTCATGGCTCTGATTACCAATCTCTAACACCCCACCAAATGCTATGCGCAGCGGAACTACAACATTTGGGTGCTAGGCAGTTATCATCGCACACAAGATATATCGAACGACTCCAAAGAGACGTCAATTTAAAACTTAAATTAAAATTGTTAAAAGATACATGTCTACGGTTTTTCCAACCCCAAAAGATACAACATATTTTTGCGTTTTCGGTCCCCATGAATCTCAACCCAAAAGTTACAGTTTCCACAACAACATGACATCAAAGTTTAAAATGTTTAAGTAATAACGGGAGGAAAAACAAGCAGACTCCAAGCCATACACACAACATCCATACAATGCACGCTCCATGCTACACTTCAGCGGTTACCTGAAACACATGCTAAATTTGGTCAACGAAAACGTTGAGTGGAATTCATAGGTTTTACAATTCAATTTGAACATATGTGAAATAAAAACCATTCACGATCATTCATAGACTTGTCGATCAAACAATCTATATTCAAGATACTGGCAATTGTGTTTAAGCTCATGACACTAAACCGTTAACTCAATCACCCGCGTAATAATTACCGGCGTGATTCAGATGAAACCAAGGCCCCTACTAAGGCATCAGTTGCAATTATACCTTATCTCTTATCACAAATTATCCGTCCGCAGGGGGTATCAACGTACTAGCCCTCGTCTCGGATAGGGTAGTCAACCCCATAGTACTATCACTTTGTATAAGCGGCTATTTCTAATCCACTCTAGGACTAAACAATAGTTAATAGTTCATGAATTTAGGGACTTTTGCAACTAGGTACTCAACACAATTTCAAAGGCAACATTCGGGTCCAACAATCATTCATGACATATGTTCATTTTGAAAACTAGCATGCATTTCCCTCGCGGGTAAAACAGTTTGAAATAATAATAAGCGAGGCTATAAATTCACACCTTATATAACAAGTAGTCGATAGTTCGAGAGACGGTCACTAACGACGATACGGATGCCCGGGTAAATCAACACCTATCAAACCAAATAACGCGTAATGAGTAATCTCATTTAAAACCTCATGGTACTGTATAAAATACATAAATACTAGTCACTTGTGACAATTATAACTCACGCCAAAACAAAACAACAAGTGTTACTCGTTTTATACAATTTGTCCTTATTATTAACGTTATCCATTTTTACTCATTTCGCCGATACTTACCGAAAGTACGGACTATTTTACTATACTTAACCATTTTTATAAATTTTGGCAAAATTCTCAAAAATACTATAAGACCTGTAGAAAACACATATTTAATCCCAATAAAAGTTTTCACTTCTACGACCCGTTACTCAACACTTTTCCAAAACTACGTTTTTCGGACTGAAATTGTACTTTGACCAAGTCGGACTCGTTTGACCCGTTTAAAATACTCCATTGACCCATTTGACACCTAAGTCCTATAATAGACTCAAATGTGCAGGTTTGACACCAAAATTCAACCCTTGACCATTTACCAAACTAGACTTATAGTCCCCGGGATTTGACCTAAACCAAGCATAATTTCGGATTATGACGGTTTTCATCTCCCGGTACACGAATTTCAAAACGTCGTAACTTTTGACTCGTTAGGAGTCGTAAGCTCTACCTTATACCAAAACGAAGCTAAGAAAATGCTCTACAAATCTATCCTATCCACAAGACCTGTTTTCAAAATAATTTTTACGAAAATGCCTTAAACTTTCTGCCTAAAATCAACCATACCAAAATTACACTAACGCTCGTTTCCAAACCCATTTATCATCACTAGACATCATCCTAAGCATCCCTAATCACAACCAAACAATGTTTTCAGTCCCTAACCCCTATTGATCATCAACCTCATAGAATCAAAATCCTAAAAACAAACATGCAAGTAAATGTACCCATCTAAAACATCTAAAAACATGATATTAAACATAAACCCAAGCTCAAAACATGAACCACCATGATCCCCAAACACCCCCCCATTGAGCCGTGGGGTTTGGGTGATCAAAACCCACCAACCAAATTAATTTTGGTTGATTTGTTTGGTGTTCTAGCATCCTTTTAGCATGAATTAAAAATGCAAATGCTCAATTAACCTCAAAAACGAATTTGAAAAATCTTGAAATTTTTGGAAGAATTTTTGTTAATGCATGTGTGAAATGAGCATGGATTAACACTCACTAGATGATTTTAGAAGGTGGTCTTTGATTAGAATGGATCAAAACTCAAAAAAAATGGTGTGGTGGTGGTTTTGGGGTTTGGCCGTCGGCCTAAGAACACAAGGGAGGGGGTGTTTGATCTTTTTTTTGTAAAGTGTTTTGTGTGTGTGTTGTTAGCTCCTTTTTGTGAAATGGGAAGGACCTAAGTGCAATTTAAGATTTCTTTTGGCCTTAAGCAAAAACGACACTAAAACTTTGCGGGATTGACTCACTAGTCATTTTAGAAAATTTTACGGGAGTCGGGAATCATCCCAAACACTCCAAAATACTTTTGGGATACTTTAAATGTACCCGGAAAGCAATAAAACTCACCCGACTCGACTTAACACGAACCGTAAGTAAAATTCTCGAAAAATTACATTATCGATAAAACGTCAATAATTATAGAAATTTGGGCATCCATCGGGATCGTATTCGTCATCGTCCTTCCTAAATCGTCAATCGTCAAAATTATAACCTCGAACATCGGTTTCAACCAAAATACTAAAATATATAGCAATTAAAATTTATTAAAAATTTCAAAAATAAGCGTAATTTAGGGTAATGTTAGTGACCTCGGTTCTAGGTTATCACATAAGGGGTCGGTGTCATGAGCTTAAATACAATGTTTGTTTATCATTATTATTACTGCCTTGAATATAGATTGTGTGTACGACAACTCTATAAATGATTATGATTGATTTTCTTCTTGTGTTCAAATGTGATTTGATAAACCTATAGTCTCGCTCAACATTATTGTTGACTCGTTTTATGCATGTATTTCAGGTAATAGGAAGTGATGGAGCACGGAGCTTTGTTGTGGAGGTTGTGGCTTGGCTTTTGGAAGAATGTTGGTCTAAACCGTTTCTACCTTTTTAAATGTTGAACAATTTATTTTATGTTGATGTACTGTACTAAACTTGTTGGTTGTTGGTCGAGATCCATGGGGACAAAACGCTTTACTCTAGTATCGTGTCAGTACATTTATGGGTTGAAATTTATGTTTTAGACCTTTTATAATATTCATGTTTATATTTTGTGTAAACGTCTCTATTTTGAGTCGTTCAATATATCTTGTGTGATGATGCTTGTGTCTAGCACCCAATTGTGTATTTCCGCTGCGCAATATAAATTGGGGGTGTTAGATATTATAAAATTTAGTAGGGAAGAATTTTGTTTAATGACCAGTTTAAAATTTGGTGTACAGTTTAATGGTAGTTATTTAAATGGGCCAATGCCATTTAGGAGACGTGTTTTTTCATCAGCTTATGATACTCGTCATATACTCGTTAGGTATTTATATAGATTTGTTAAAAGTGATGCATTTGAAAACCTAAATGACTATGATGCTGTACGGATTGCGTTGATAGCTCTTTTGGAGTTGGTGCTACTTGGGCATGAGTCTAGTTACATTGTTCCAGAATGGTACTTTAGGTTAGTTGAAAATTTAGATGCATGGAACTTGTATCCGTGGGGTTTGTATGTTTGGTCCACATTGTATAATCAGTTAAGGAATGTCGTATACGTACGTGCCGAACACCACCGCGCGAATGTAGACAGAGACCCAGACGAAGAACCACCCAAGTATCAATTAATGGGTTTTACATGGGCTTTCAAGGTATGTAATATGTTGTGTTTTTTCTAACTAAAATATAGTACGTGTATAATTTGAAAACAATTTATTTTCAGGCTTAGATGTTGGAGACTTATAGCGTTAATGCGGTGGATTATTTCACACGACTTGATGGTTATCCTCGATCAATCCGGTGGTTCCGAGAAATAAAGTTTTTTCGTAGAAAAATTCCTTCTTTAATTGATGTGAGTTCTACGACGCTTAGACATTCCTATTTGGCAATAATTTATTTAATAATTTGTATATGTGTTTAATTAATCTTATAATATTTTGCAAGGGTGTTATACCAAACGAAAGGTTGTTTCCCGACTAAGTTGAGATGTCGACAGACTGGTGGATTGATAGCCTTAGATATTTCAATAATGAAATACATCAACCGCCCCAAATACCTGAGTTTGATAACCGACATAGTCGTGATGATGTACCAGTAGACGTTTACTTAGTTTTGATGGAAAAGGATCGAACTATCCAAGATGAATGCAAAAATTATGGTAAATGGTTAACATGATGTATGTAAATGTCTATCATCGAAAACTTGACGTATAATTATTGCAACTATTTTAATGCAGGCATTACAGGGTTGTGGCCAAGTCTCACCAAATAAAAATGTTGTTAATGAATCTGATGTTGGTGGGTTCGGTAATGAGTTTACTGGTACTCAATATAGTGGTTTTGTTAACATTGAGGTAATTTTTATTTTTTAATATAATTGTCATGTTACTTTTACTTTTTTGTTAATTAAAAATAACTTCGAATATATTGTATGTTAGGACCAACAACAAGATGGTTTAGGTAATTTTACCCCAGTTGGTAGCCACTTCTTTGACGATATTCGAATTCCGTCGCCATATACGCCGTCTTATAAAGTGACTCCAAACGCTTCGTTCGGGCAGCCTGCTAAGCCATCCTCAAGTCATAGTATGTATGAAATGAATAACCCGATGCCCCACGAGGGTTTTGGTCGATGGTCTAAGGTTTATCGAACATTTGAGGGTAGCTCTTCACAACATCGTGATATTCACGGCGTACACCCAGTAAATAGATCATTAGTATTATTATATTATTTATACAAGTTAATAATGTAAAATGTTTAATTAAAAAAGTGTTAAATTGTAATTAATTGTCAGGAAATGATAGACCGTGAAAGAAGAGCACGTCGTCCAGGACCACAAAAAATGAGCCCATTTACATCTCTTCCGCCTACAACCAAATTAGGTCCGGGAAAACGTGTTGGAAATGTTGAATCCAAGATCTTTAGACTCAAACAGTCGAAACCGTTTTATCTAGGTTGATCATCATTCATATGATAACATAGCGGAATAAGAACAATGATCATGAACAAGATGTTTGACAAAGATGAAAGATTCCCAAAGGGTTTGTATTATTGATGATTAACACAAACCACTCTAGGCATGTATACATTGAATCCCATGCCTAGAGATCAAAGACTCTGTAGGTTACATTTTAGTAGTATGGATTGATTCTTAAACCTACGGTCTGGTGGTTCCTTTTATAACATAAGGAAACCAGATTTACATGGAAATTAAATAAGATAATAATGACTAAATCAAAACAGAAATATTCATTCCTATCCTATATTTGACCAAATCTTTCCTTCTTATCATATATGGCAGGGGGAACTCCAACAGTGGGAACTCCAGCAGGGGAATCTTCAAGCAGTGGGATGTTTCTGTAGCAGGGGAAACTTTCTTGTTTTTGTCCACCAGCTTGAAGTTTCTCCTAATGCCATATTTGGTCCTTCTTGTTTCCATAGTGATTTGACTCATCAACTTTTGACCCAACAATCTTCCCCTAGTTGATGATGTCAAAAC
This sequence comes from Glebionis coronaria, assembly GCA_025667525.1. NCBI lineage: Eukaryota > Viridiplantae > Streptophyta > Magnoliopsida > Asterales > Asteraceae > Glebionis > Glebionis coronaria. The sequence continues at coordinate 128,133,890 of CM046874.1, read as the reverse complement.
ACTTCCCCTTAAGCATACAACATCAAAAGATCAACAGGCTGAACATTCTTTGTAGATAACTTCCCCTTTTTGACATGATCAAATAGGGGTCTTCTATGTGAACAACCTTGATTTTCAACTAATACTAACCAATATCATACATCAAACCCAAGTATTCTACTTTTTAAAATACCCTCCATGAAGCACATAGGGGATAGTGTTCCTAATAAAAAATGATTTTGAGCAGTAGATACTCACACTAGTTGTAGTAATACCAATGAGAAGTAGCAAAAATCTTCACCTTGACGTCGTATGTGAATGACTAACACTTTATCAAATGAGCTTCCCCTTAAAGTGTGTTAGTCATTTATGAATCTTCAATTCTGTAGGCTTTGTATAATGATTACATATGAAGAAAACTGGATTATAACTTACTTGATGATGAAGAAGAATAACCCGAACTTGCGTTAAATATCTTGCACTAACCACATGACAAAATGGCCTATATACAAAATCCTCATTTTTTTTTCTGAAAATGAGACACTGAGCACTATAATGTAACTCCTTCAAGTGATAGAAAATATGTGCATAGAGTACCATAAGAGAAATCACATATTCCTAGATCTTGTATCACTTTGTCACTAAGCGTGTAAGCATAAAACCCATACCCGCGAAAATCTCCTTCATCTTCAAATAAATGATAAAAACTTTTCTTCGTAATCAATAAAATTAAATCAAGCCGTTATACCTTTAAACCAGTTGTTGTGAATAACCAAACTTTAAAACCTTGTTGTCCCAAAACTCATATCTGGCAGCAGGGGGAACTTTCAAAAACAGTGGGAATCTATTAATGAAAGCAGTGGGATCTATTGAAGGCAGGGGAACGTAGCAGGGGGAACTTTTAATGAAAGCAGGGTAAACTTTTTCAAAAGCAGGGGGAACTTTTAATGCCCCTGTTTTTGTTATTAACTGTGCCAAACCCACATAAAGTGGGAATGAATTTATAACAGTAAAACAAATAACAAAAACAAAGACTATTAAAAATGTACCCTACTGTGAGAAAAATATACCTGCTATAAAAATTTGTAGCTTCTGATCTGCTGATCTGCACCTTTCGTGTAAATACAATAACATAATAAAATCTCATATATTCATATTACCATTTTCTTCCCATATGGACACATACCAATCCCATATATTCTTTTCGTGTGAACACACCAAAGAATACAGCCAATGACAACCAATGAAACAAATGTTCCTGTCGTTATCTACACTTAAGTGGTCGGCTCCCTTTGTTTATTAGCATTGGACCAGCTGTCAAACATAACCAATCCAATTCTTCAAAAACATGTAAACAATTACCCATGATTGGAATATAACTGGGACCACCAGATGAATACCAAAATCCCATTCCCACGTGATCTGCATAGGCCACCACAATATTTGACAATTGCTTATTGCGTCTGGGACCCACTCACGTTCCTTCCCACTTCTTATTCAATCCGTGTGAACACAAAGTTTGGCAAAACTAATATATGAATATTACTTGACCCCACCAAATAATAAACAACAAAACTAGCCAATGAGTCCTTTGATTGTTTCGTTAAAAGAAAAACACCGCATATGGATTGAACAAAACGTCACTGTCTTCATAGTAAGAAACGACTATCAATATAAATATATATATCAATATTGTTCCACCAACGTAGCCTTTTTCCTTTTATTTGTACGAATAACATATGATCGTTTCAGTGCACCAAAACCACACGTCAAGAACAGCAACAAAAATTAATTAATACCTAGGGTTTTAACACAAACCCTAGATCTTCACAGCAACAAGAACATGAAAAACACCTTGATTCACCTAGATATCGAGCCACCCGCTCTGATACCACTTGTTGAATCCAAGATCTTTAGACTCAAACAGTCGAAATCGTTTTATCTAGGTTGATCATCATTCATATGATAACATAGCGGAATAAGAACAATGATCATGAACAAAATGTTTGACAAAGATGAAAGATTCCCAAAGGGTTTGTATTATTGATGATTAACACAAACCACTCTAGGCATGTATACATTGAATCCCATGCCTAGAGATCAAAGACTCTGTAGGTTACATTTTAGTAGTATGGATTGATTCTTAAACCTACGGTCTGGTGGTTCCTTTTATAACATAAGGAAACCAGATTTACATGGAAACTAAATAAGATAATAATGACTAAATCAAAACAGAAATATTCATTCCTATCCTATATTTGACCAAATCTTTCCTTCTTATCATATATGGCAGGGGGAACTCCAGCAGGGGAATCTTCAAGCAGTGGGATGTTTCTGTAGCAGGGGAAACTTTCTTGTATTTTGTCCACCAGCTTGAAGTTTCTCCTAATGCCATATTTGGTCCTTCTTGTTTCCATAGTGATTTGACTCATCAACTTTTGACCCAACAGGAAAGTCAAAAAATAAGAGTGTGTTCGATAACATTACAACCTTTAATTTGGGTGATGAAGAGAACGGCGAATATTGTTTTCAGCTTCAAAATCAAAGTCCAACCACAAAAGAATTTGTTTCGTTTGAGAACGTAGATCCCGATAAGGTATATTTTTAGCTAAATATTTTTAAAATGTTATTTTAATGCAAACCGATTCTTTATTTGTTTGCCATGTTTAGGTAAAGCGAGAAATGTATGTTAGATACGAGGATTTTATAGAGAACCCGGTTGATATATTCTTGGATTGTCATGTCAAGGGTTTTACTGTTATAGATACGTTTTGGTATAAACTAGTTCCTCACCTTGCCAATATAAGCCTTTCAAAGCGTAATTCTGTAATGGCTGGTTGGTTGTCAGATGATGTAAGTTTTTTTTAGAGTGTTCAAGTATTAACAATTTATTTAGTAGCTATTGAAAATAAAAATTTTAATTTTGTTGAAACAGCAAATTAATTGTTGGATTGAATTGATCGTTAGGCATCGACCGCGTGGGGCTGATTGGACAGTTGCTAAAACTAGGAATGCAACGTATTACCCTGGATCAAATGTTTTTATTATCTTTTATTTGATAGGTTCTTGAAAGGAACTTTGAATGGTTCGACGTGTCCATACCCAGCGTGGCATGACGTACAAATTGTAAGTATTTCCATTTATATGTTATCATCGTAACATACATTTAATAGTATGTGATATAAAAGATATGTGTTCTACTAATCAATTGTATATAAAAATGATTTACATTTGTAGGTGTATATGCCAATCAATTGCGGTAGTAGTCACTGGGTAACCGCTATAGTTAATTTAATTACTGACCAGGTGTCGATCTTAGACTCATTACCTTGCAATATTCGAAAGGATGCCCTGCAGAAGCAATTGTCAGAATGCTCAAGTGTGGTGAACGACCTTTTGTATCGTCAAGGTTATTTTCAAAACCGCATACGTAGACCACATGATTTCAAAGTATCCTACAACGAAGTCAATTTTCCAGTTCCACAACAAGGAAAGTATATGGATTGCGGGGTAATAACATGTTGGTTGATATACAACCTTTCTCAAGGTATAATCCCTTATGTAGTAGGTGAACCTAATGCATACTTTCGCCAAGTTAGAGAAGAAATGGCGAAGAATTTCTATACCCATCGTTGCGAGGATACAAGGGATTGTGGCTATACACAGAATTTGTTTGTTTGAATGTTATCTGTCAATCTCTAAGAGTTAAAAATAAATTTTTCTGTTATTTATCTTTTTTCGTTCAAATTGTATGTTTGTTGTTATTTGACTAATATTTATAAATCAAAGTTTTTAAGAAAAAAATCTACTGGCATAGATGTGACTTATCAGTTAAAACAAAGCTACTGACATTGATGTGACACAACCCTGACATTTAAAGCTATTAGTGTGACAATACAATGAATTTATGTTTGTCTCTTAAAAAAATTCCCGACCTAAATTTTTTTGGAACACTATATATACATATGTTAAATGCCAACATATTTTGTTAAAAATATCAATTTTTTTTTAAGTATGGCTGAAGATAACAATTCTCGTTACCCAAACAATTTGTACAATTTTGTTGGTTCCGCCACACAACCTAATATGGCACGTACTTCCTCCCCAGGTCGTCTAGTTGCTTCACAACCCAACCAGCCCCTACCTTTGACCCCGGTTGTTTTTCCAACTAGTGTTGAAAAACCATTGAGGATCATACTAGGACCGGCTGGTATTCTTCAGCAAGCAAAGTATAGAAAAGCAACAGTGACAAAGGAAGTTGGTGATGTTGTTGGAACATCTACTCAAGATTATGTAAAGATAATAGTTGAAGATGCAAGTGAGGATGATCATTTTACGCGTGACCCTTGGATTTGCGCAATACAGTATTTAGCTGATGAAGGGAGTAGTGTGATCAGTTGTTTAGGTGACATAAAAAGTTTTATGACACCTAAAGGGAAACTTGAAAGAGTTGTTGTGGTAGTTAAAATTTGTAACCTAATTTCAATTGGCGACTTAAATGTAACACTTAAAGATACATCTGGTATTGTTGCTGGTACAGTTCATCACAAAGTTATGGAAAAAGAGGGATACAAAAACTCTATAGCAGTTGGAGCTGTGTTGATACTTAAAAACGTGTCCGTGTTTAACCCCAAACCAATGGAATATTATCTTAACATCACCTTGAAAAACATTGTTACGGTGTTTGACAACAATGTGATTTATGGTTACTTTTAGTTTCTGTTTTACTTTGTGTTCTTTGATAAGGACATGTTGTATGTGTACTTTTAGTTTATGGTTGTATTTGTGTTGTTTTCCAGTGTATCCTTTCAGAATAAATTTAATAATATTTATTTTATGTTTATGTGTGTAGATTTATTTGTAATTTAAAATGCACTAATTTAAAACAAACCATATATTACATTGATTAGAAAACATTGAATAGTACATAACATAGTAACTTGCACGAACACAAAACACAAAGACATATTGTAAACACTAACATTATTTGAAAAACACATAACGTCTTAATAGAAACCTAATTTCCGTATATAACTTCATTTTGTGGTCGGTCAACCAGAAATAAGGATTCTTTGTATGGACCAACGATGAATGAGCCACGATTTCCTTGCATAGCTCCAAGGTTTTGAAATGATTGCAAATTTTGGTTGTACACTTGCACAACATTAAGAAACATTACTCTGTTGACATCAGCATCAATTATTGGCTCTCCATCAATTGTAAAGCCTAATAGTTTTGGCAGATCATAATAGGTCATCACACGAGTGAATAGTAACGTAGTTGAATTAATAAAACCAGCATCATCAATTCCTAATATCCATGCACAAATAATCCTCACATCTTCATGAATGTAACTTTCAGAAATTACAAGTGAGGTTCCAAGATTAGTAACATAAAACGGTGGGGGAATCATTGAAGTAATTGTTTCAGGAATGTTTTGTACATGAAATCGTTTAGCAAGTAAATCAAACGAGACAATTAAGTAAACTTTATCTGAAAAAATACCCTCGGGATTTAAAAATTCAAAGCCCACCCAAAAATTTTTACCCCCAACCACTGCTTGCCCTTTCCTTTTTTATTCGAATTCTATCACGTGGTAAACGATCAATAGGGATACTGGTCCATCTATTTGACCTTAGTGTAAACACATGAACGTACCATGGTCCCTGTGAGTATAGGGGGTAGTTTATTTTCAAAAGGGTTGCGTCTAACGTTCTTGGATGAACACCAAAACCAAATATCATTTTTGGTGAATTGGGTTGAGACACGAAGTTTGGTAGAATAATAGAAACACACTTTTGTATTGAAGGGTTCCACAATACAAGAGCCATATCATCAGCAAACGCGAAGCACCATATACCTTCTGAAGTCGCTATTGGCTTAAGAGCATTTAAATTTAATTGAGAATGAATACGTGTGCACAATCAATCATTATGCACCGCATACAAGTATCCATCATTACCTTGCTTATATGCCAAATATAAAAAAAAGGATTTGTGGTGCGTGAACCGTAACTACGTATGAACTCCCTACCTTGTATCTCATAACGCCATCTCCTACAAACGTTGCGAAAACGAACTAAATCGTCAACACCAGACTTGAGCATTATTTCTCTTTGAACTTCAAACGGTATATAATCAGACATAGTTAAATTATAAATATTTCAGATATCACAATTTGGAAATAATCAAAAAATTCTAAGAATTTATATTTATGAAGTTGATTATTTAACTTAAAAACTACATGATTAGACTAGTCACTGACAGCTTACAATGTCTCAAGAATTATTTCCCGAGCATAAAAATATCATTGTTTATTCTGACATTGATTAGACTAGTCACTGACAGGTTACAATGTCTCAGGTATTATTTCCCGAGCATAAAAATATCATTGTTTATTCTGACATTGATAGACTAGTCAATGACAGTTTAAAATGTCTCAAGTATTATTTCCCGAGCATAAAAATATCATTGTTTATTCTGATATTGATTAGACTAGTCACTGACAGTTTACAATGTCTCAGGTATTATTTCTCGAGCATAAAAATATCATTGTTTATTCTGACATTGATTAGACTAGTCATTGACAGTTTACAATGTCTCAGGTATATAACTAAATGGATCTATTTAAGTATCAACTTAAATTGTTTTTGTTAAACAAATCCACATAATATTACTAGAAAAATAAAAAAAATGTATGACTACATTCCCTTTGACATTCAAAGAGAAATCATGGTTAGGTTGCCTGTAGAATCTTTGTGCAGGTTTCGTCTTGTGTCTAAGCGATGGAAATCTTGCATTGATTGCCGAAGTTTTATTCGTCGATTTGGTTAGCGTGAAGTTGATTATTGTAGTTTCATTTTACAGTTTAAGGAAACAGATGAAAGTGAAATGTACACGGTTGATGCTGACTTAACATTTACACCAACAAATTCACCAGTTAATGATCCTGCTCTGAAGGCACTTGCAACGTCAGAGGGGATTTGGTGTTTTTTAGTTACCGATGATGTTGCACTTCTGTTATGGAATCCGTGTATGTCAAAGTCGGTAACCATATTGACACCATTCCAACAACTTGAACCTCCTGCTACCAAAAGAATATTTGGGTTTGGGGTGTATCAACCAACTCAAGATCCAACTATTGTCAAAATTAATTATGCTATAAATGGTCAGGGTACATGGTCTGTATCAGTATTTAGAATGACTACCCGGTCATGGACCAATCTTGAACCTGTTGGTTTTCCTGATGCTACTATTAGAATTAAGAGGGGTAGTCAGGCAGTTGTTGATGGTAAAATATTTTGGACAGCTTGTGAAAAATACGTTTGTGATCAAGGTTATCTTCACAGAAGGTACGTGATCGTGTCATTTGATTTGCTTACTAATCAAATCTTAGTCCAAGATGTTCCTTAAGAAATCATAAATCACATTCCACCGTCATTCACGGTCACCCAATCTGAAAACACTCTCGTCCTTGGTGGTAGTACAGCTTGGGAATACGGTAGGAGTGCTATGGCATGGGATTTATTGTTGAACGGTGGAATTGTTAGTGTTGGTCCATTGCATTATTTTCTCCCTATGCCAATTGAACATAGGCCCAAAATTTTGGGATTCACAAATGATGATACCCTAATTTTTGAAACGAGCATTGGTCCCTACGGTGAACCACACATACTAGAAACATGAAATCATGATATGGGGATCTTTAATAACAACGAAGCTATTGAAGGAATCCCGCGTTCGTTTATGGTTGGCCCGTACAAGGAATCTTTATTCCTTCTATACCGTCCAGTTAGTGATATAATTGCATAATGTATTTTACCTTTATGTATTGTTTAAAAAGTTGTATTTCTATGTAATAGGTTATGTTATTTCAATTCTGTCTTAATCAAAAAAAAATATTTCATAGTAAATATTTATTTCGTAATTTAATGTTTTTAATGAAATATTTTATTTATTAATGTTTACATGCAAAAAATAAATGTTTATAATGACATTGATTAGACAACTCACTGTCATTATTGATGCTCTCTTTAAAACTCTCCCGAGTATCTTTTTAAAGGGAAAATAAATGTTTATACTTACATTGATTAGACAACTCACTGCCATTATTAATGCTCTCTTTAAAACTCTCCCGAGTATCTTTTTAATTGTTACTGACATTGATTCGACAACTCACTGCCATTATTGATGCTCTCTTTAAAACTCTCCCGAGTATCTTTTTAAATGGTAAATAAATGTTGTTACTGACATTGATTAGACAACTCACTGCCATTATTGATGCTCTCTTTAAAACTCTCCCGGGTATCTTTTTAATTGTTACTAACATTGATTAGACAACTCAGTGCCATTATTGATGCTCTCTTTAAAACTCTCCCGACTATCTTTTTAAATGGGATATAAATGTTTACCCTGACAATGATTAAACCGTAATTTAAAAAATGTATTCAAAGCAAAAATCATTCAAATGTATAATTCACTTTCGCGATCAAGAACGTGGTGCTATGATGCGTGCAGATATGACGTACTCAATGTTACTTGAGATGATATACAAAAAGTTCAATTTGAATCCCGATGAAAAAATACAACTTTCGGTCAAACTTTCTTTAATTGATAGTATGCTAGATATTACTGACGACAATGAGGTGTCTTTTTTTGTTGAATGCGCTTGTTCTTCTCCTAACGAAATACCCAACTTGTATGTTCGTTTACAAAAAAAAATGTTCAATTTTTTCGATGATAACGATTTTCAAAACAAAGAATCACAAACTGATGAAGATTCAGAAAATGATATTGTAGATTCTGGATATAAACATGAGGCCGATTTTACAAAACCAGGAGCTTCATTTGCTTTTTTATCAGACAAAGAAAATGACAACAACGTAGATATTAATAAGGCCATTTTCACTAAACCAGGATGTTCAAATGCGTTTTCATCATATAACGAAAAGGTTGATTCTGGATATAATAAGTATGCAAATTTTACAAAACCAGGTTCATCATGTGCGTTTTCTACACATGAAGGAAATGAATATGATGATAATTCATCTACACATGATAATAATACTACTCAAAAACCGTTTTCAAATAAATGGAAAAATTTCATGTCAAACTTACCTAACGTCTCGGAAACCCCCTTTTATAAGTCAAAACCTACGATAGCAAAGGATTACAATAAAGATACACAGGTTTACGTTGGAAAGGTGTTTTTAATTTTGGAAGCCCTAGATTTGGCCGTTAGGTTGAAAGTTATAGAATCCGGTTATCAATTTAGATCTAAAAAATCAAACATCAATACTCGTGTTTATCATTGCTATAATTTTGAAGAATGCGACTGGATTATTCGGGCAAGACGTTGGCCAAAAACAGATGCGTTTGAGATTACAAGCATGATTGATATTCACACATGTCCAAAAACACAAACTTTTCCAAACCACAGAAACGCAAACAAAAAAGTTATTGGTCACATATTTAGAGAAGAGTTAAAAGATGATAAGCGTGATTTGAAAAGTAAAGATATACAAAAATCCATCATGTCAAAATATAAAATAAGTATATCGTATCAACAAGCGTGGAGAGGTAAGGATTATGGGTTACACGTGATTAGGGGATCGCCTTATGATTCCTTTGAAATGTTACCATATTATTGTTACAATTTATCAAAAAAAATCACGGAACTGTCACACGTATCAAGACAAACGAAGAAGGAGTTTTTGAGATGTTGTTCATTGCCCTAGGTGCTCAGGTCAGTGTTTTATTTTTTATATTATTCATTCATAAGTAAAATAGTGATGCATTATTTTTTATATGTTATATTTTTTATTTTTTACCTTCAGATCCGAACGTTTCTTAATCAACTACGCCCTTTGCTTATAATCGACGCTGCACATTTGAAGGTTTTGTATAAGGGTGCAAATTTGTTAGCTGTGGGGATGGATGGAAACAACCAAATTGTGCCGATCGCTTTTGGTATATGTCGAGGTGAAACTGGCCCAAACTGGTCGTGGTGGATGTCGGTACTTAAAGAATGTATTGGTGAAAACCCAAATTTGATTTTCATATCTGACAGACATGCAGCTATAGCTTTGGCAGTACGAAACGAGTTTCCATTAGCGTTTCATGGTATATGTTGTCGACATCTAATGAAGAACCTATCGTTGAAAAAGAAAAAGACAAAAAAAAATTACTGGAAGATTTGCAAGGCGTACACGGTGGAGGATTTTACAACCAACATGAACATACTTCAAGCAGTTCAGCCTGATGCGTACCACAAGTTAATTGAAGCAAGTCCTCAAAGATGTTCAAGAGCGTATTCTCCCCGCCCCCGCTACAATTATTGTACTTCTAACAGCGTCGAGTCTGTTAATAATTGTACAAGAAAGACAAGAAGGCTACCTATAACAATGCTGACAGAGTCGTACCGGCAAATGGTGCAAAATTGGTACTACGATCGGCGTGAAGCTGCAGGTAGTTATGTTCATAATTATAAAGTAAAACTCTAAAAAAATTATATATAATCAATAATCTGCCTTTTTCTACCAGCAAACATGAAGTACGAAATCACAAATTGGGCCGCGGATAAGGTGGAGAAAAGGAAGATTAAAAGTGAAACATGGATCGTTCACGGCGTCAATCAATATCAGTACCAGGTTATGGATGGTCATTATACCCGATTGGTCGACTTTGGAAACCATACATGTGAATGTCGTAAATGGCAGATTTCAGGCATACCTTGTGGGCACGTGATAGCTGTAACTAGATTTTTGCATACAACATATTGCGTACAATTTGTAGCAGATTGGTTTAGAAAGGAAAAATACCAAGCCACGTACGCGGAACCATCCACTTTGTTGGAGATGTGCATGAATGGGAGTTTCCTTCACATATACGCCCCATTATACCTCCTGAAATGTATAGCCCACAACCTGGTCGTCCTAAAAACACCAACAGAATATTGTCACAATGTGAGTTACCAAAGGGTATACATTGCACCAGATGCAATGAAGGGGGCCACAGGCGTGATCAGTGCAAAAAATCATATGTCCCACAACCACCAATAAAGACTCGCCGACAACAAGTTCCAACAACAAACAATAATTATGCTAGTCCCGTCGACGAATTTAACCAAAACACTTTTAACGATTTCGGACAAAACACTTCACAACCATTTCAACCTTACTTTCATAACTCATACCCAACAGATCATTTCCAAACGTATAACCCTGAAGTACCACATACTGATAACGTTTATGGGGGACAAAGCTTTAATCACAACATACATCCCTCACAACAGTATGATCATATACAGAGAAATGACTATCAGAACACATCTTTTGCGAACGAACACTACAATACACCTCTCAACACCTAGATGATATAAACCCAAACAACTCTAGTTGGTTCAACAACTTTGGTTTTTAAGAGACTAATTTGTTTTCCAAATTCTCAAATTGCATTTGGCCTTGTTTGGTGTATCTTGTAATATATTTCCTTTAACGAATAAATTTAGTTCATATAATCAAACACCCACAATGAATTATACGCTGCCATATCATTTATTATTGATTAAAAAGGTTACATGACAGTACATTTAAACAGTTAAAGGGCTAAATGCACACATCTATATAATGCACCTTCACACAAACAAATATCACAACGTCTAGTAACCCATTTTCATATTCCAAACATGAAATACACTATCCGCTTGCACCATTATGGAAGGTTCTCTTCACCCCCTGGAAGAAAATTTGTTGGTGGTCTCATTGCAACAATAGACCAAGTCGACCTTCAAACTTTTTCAACAAATAAAATAAAATTTATTTTGACCAACAATATAGGTTACGATCCTACCTCCTCAACATTTCTATACATAAAAAAAACCTAATTTTTCTCTAGATTCAGGCATGCTCTCATTGGACGATGCTTTACAAGACCGTGAATTTATCCAAGCATATACGCATGTTCCTCGAACTGAACTACATGTATATGTGTCTCGTGTCAAATTATTACCTTTGGTTGTGGCGGAACAAAACATCGACAAGAGTAACAAACAGAGAAAACAAGATAAGCCTTCATGTTCAAGAAAACTATTTGAGTAATTTGTAACAAGTGGGGACATCTTCATTAGTGTATGCTATGAATTTGTAACCTACTACTTTGTAATGCATGCCTAACTTGTTGCTTTCAAAGTGACTAGTCTTATCAATCCTGCAATAGAAATAAATGAACCACTGTTCCATTTCATCTTCTTGTTATATATATGTCCTTACATTTAGACTACAATCCATACTGATCTTTAATTCAATCTTCTCACAAAAAAACATGTCAACCTCAAATCAAAATACATTCTAATTTCAAGTCAACCACAATGGCCAATTCAAACTTAACCCCCTAAGATATGAACACGGTTCAGTACTAGATATTAGCGTTCCACCAATGTTGTATGCAGATATGGTTAGTTACATAAAATAAAAGCTAACTGTTCTATATTATACCCATATAACAATTGACAACATATATTACGCACTACCACAAATCAACAACTTACAGGGTCTGAAAAAAATAAAGAGCGGTTACGATATCGATGTTATGTACGACATTGCTAAAGTTGTTGGAAAACTACAGATTTACGTTTCTCATCGACCGGTAGATTTAACCACGGCGTTGATTCCAAATGACGGTTCATTGGAGGAATCGTTAACATGTATCGTATCTGAAGAAACAAACCTAAAACTGCAAGAATCACTCCGATATCTACATCAAATGCAGAAACAGAAGAATAAAAGGTTAGATCACAATAGATCGTTCCAACTAGTTACAAAAGCAAAACCAACTACACCATATACCCAAATCAACTACAATTTTCTTGTTCACAATAGTGGCCTATTGGTGATAGATGCAACAAATAACCCAACATATGTCAACGGTGGTACAATGATGATCAACATCCCAAGAATGAAACTTAAAGATATTAAACAATATCTTTTCAACATTCTTTCTTACAAAATCCATGCTCTTTATTACAAAATAAATTATTACGAGAAATCTCACACAATCAAATTAAGAAACAACTATGACATGCATGTCATGTTTGACATCTCAGCAGCGCACGGCATGTTGGAGATATACATCGACCATGTAGGTGTGGATTTTATTATACCAAACTACATATGTTCAAATGCTGCCCTTGCAGAAATGATGGCCGATGTAATAACAGGTTACGAAGGTGAAAATGAAGATGAAAATAAGGAAGTAACACAAAATGATTTCACAAATGACCAAATGATTGAATGGGCAGAACAAGAACACCTTGAGAACGAGGAGATTAAGGAAATTGCCCGCCTCAGACCTAAAAGGTTCCTCTTATCTACTAACTACAATTAACATCATTTGTTAGTAGTACTCCATCATTTGTTAGTAGTACTCAAACTGTCTTATTAATATGCAAAATTTAATGTTTAATATATTATTTTAATTTTCTTTATGTATCAAATGTCATGCCAATATTTAATTACTCATCACATGTACTATGACATTTGTTTGATTCGAATATCTAAATTAGCACATCAAATCACTGACAATGTCCTTCATCTCATATGATTTTTCCCGAGTATATCATTGCCTTAGCTGGATGCTCACATGCTTTCACTGCTTTAAATGTCAAGGAATCAGTGGACCATTTTTCTCATATTATTTGAATTCTTATATCATTATTATAACGCTGTGATAGCAACTACACATATTCGTATTCTCTATATATATATCTTCAAATTAATCTCTAACCCACACAATTCACAAACAATATTTCTCCCACACTAACATAATATGGATGCTTCTTCAAATCAACTTAGAACATATGTTATTGAGAGCATAGAAAGGGATCTACAGGATGAGATCACACTTGCACACAATTTGGTGACAGAATTGAATTGTTACTTCCGACGAATGCGTGCCCGTGAACCACGAATTAGGTTGGTGGAGTCTATGCAAATGATAACCGTTACCAGTTACGGGTTGCATACACTTCTTATGGCTCAAGAAGTAGATCAACGTATGTATGACAACTTAATAGAAGCAAGGAAAAATTTGATTATAACTATTGCTAAGAAGGAACGATTAATTCGTAACTACAGATCGATATAAATTATCCAATCCTGTAACAAAATTATCTTATTACTTTCATCTTTTGTGTGTTTCGTTGTTTTTAGTAATTCTAATAATATTATGCTTTGAATACAACCCTGAATGTATCGAGTAATTAATGTTTGATCATTTTGCACATCATAGTATTTAAATACTAATTTGAAGTTCAAAATATATCTCAAAATATATCTCAACCATGCATGTACAGGAAATTCGTATATATTCTTTTTTACACATAATATATTTTTCCTTTCCACAATGTTTTTTATTATTTTTTCTATTATAACGTTATACAAAATTTGCGCATACTACATACCTACTCATTATTTAAACAGAAAATACTATATAATTTTTTTCATCAAAATCTTCACGAGTGTCATACTTTGCCCATTAATATATTATTCAACATGCCAATTAAATTTTTTTCGTTTTATCACTACGCGAATAGCTCTTTAAAAACTACTCAACATGCCAATAAAACATTGTTAAATAAAATCATAAAGATAAACTAAACATGCGCAAAGTAGGAGTTACACACTAATTTAACTAAGTTTTTAAACTTTACAAAATTTATTTCTTTACAAAAAAAATTAAAATAAATTGATACTCGGGTTTGAGAACCACCGAGTATAATATTGTCAGAAAAATGGGGCCCAATAAACATGTTTGTTACTGTTGCGTCAGATCGGGGGTCCACTAGTTACTGTTGCGTCAGATCCGGGCCCACCACCCACAGTCGTCTTAATGAGTGTTTTGACTTCTTCTTTTTTTTTAACGCGTAAAATTGTGACGCGTGGCAAAAACTTGGTCGTTTTAAATGGTTCCCGAGCTTCGGGGCATTTTACGAAAACCAAGATAGTTATGGCCTCTGCCAGACAACTTTAAATAAAAACGGCCCTGTCCGTAATTTTCACGTAAAAACTTGTCTCTCATGCAACTTACTTTGTTTTTTATGCGACTTGTATTAAAAAATATTATTTTAAAAAAAAGTAAATTGTAACAAAATCTTTTAAATTACTTATTTTATATTTTATTTTTATGCAACTTGTACATTTATGTAGACAATGAAGTGACATTTTAATAAGCTACTTTTTGATAAAATCTATAAAGTCTTTTTATACGACTTGTATTAATTAAAAAATAATATAAAGTACCATGTAAATATGTGTAAAAGTAGGTATGTGTAAGTGTAAGTCTTTTCTTATACAACTTTTATTTAATTTTTTATGCAACTTTTATCAAATTTGTTATTCAACCTTTAATTAATTTTTTTTGCCACTTTACAAATTCATAATTTAAAAAAATAAAAAAATAATTTAAAATTTTTTGTATTATATTTTTAAAAAAAATTGAAAATATAATCTAATACAATTTAAATATTACTTTTTTTTGAAAATTTAATTTTTAAAAAATTAAATAATTAAATTTTTAATTTTTTAAATTATATTTATTTTTAAATTATATTAAAGTTTTAATTATTTATTTTTAAAAATAAATTTTTAAAAAAATAAATTTTAAAAAATTTAAGTTTTTAAATATTTAATTTTAAAAAGTTTAATTTTTTTTAAATTTAAATTTTAAATTATATTTATTTTTATATTAAAAATTTAATTATTCATTTTTTAAAATTAAATTTTTAAAAAAAATTATTTTTAAAAATTTAGTTTTTAAAAAGATTTAAATTTAAAAATTTTAATTTTTTTAAAAATTTAGTTTTTTAAAAAATTTAAAATTTAAATTATAATTATTTTAAATTATATTAAAAATTTAATTATTTATTTTTAAAATTTTAATTTTTAAAATTAAATTTATTAACAAGTTTAATTTTTAAATTACATTAAATTATATTTACAAATTTTTTAAAAAATATAATTTAAATTTTTTTATTTTTTTAAATTATATTTTTATTTTTTATTTTTTTAAATTATGAATTTGTAAAGTTGCAAAAAAAGTTAATTAAAAGTTGAATAACAAATTAAATAAAAAGTTGCATAAAAAATTAAACAAAAGTTGCACAAAAAAACTTACACTTATCTACTTTTACACATATTTACATGATACTTTATATTATTTTTTAATTAATACAAGTCGTATAAAAAGAATTTATATATTTTATCAAAAAGTATCTTACTCAAATGTCACTTAATTGTTTACATAAAGGTACAAGTTGCATAAAAATAAAATATAAAATAAGTAATTTAAAAGATTTTGTTAAAATTTACTTTTTTAAAAAATAATATTTTTTAATACAAGTCGTATAAAAAACAAAGTAAGTTGTATAAGAGACAAGTTCTTATACACATGTACTTTTATGGCACATTCTGATATGTGTCATAAGGATAAAAGTACACTTTTTTATTTTAATCCAAGTCGTATAAGTTGCATAGGTTGCATAAGACATTTGGAGAAAATCTCATTTGGTGGGTGCAAAATGGGAAACATGGTAACACTGGGGGCATTTCAAGAATTAGCCAAATAATATTTAGGGAATGAGTCGGTTTATTGTACAAACTTGTATTTTCATAAAAACTAAGGGACTGATCCTGGCCATTGATTAGATAAGACCAGATCTTAGGATAAAAAACATGGAAGGACTAAAACTGATAATTTTTAATAGAAAACGGAGGGACGAAAATTGTAAATATGTAAAAACAACCATCTTCTCCGATTTACAACAAAAAACACACACACACACACCACACAATCTCTATACCTCAAACCCTAAAAAAAATAAAAAATTTACTACCATTTACCACGAAAATGACTAATTAAACACAAAACTAGAATAATTAACTAGTCAATCTATCGATTCTGCAAAAAAATGTTTTAAAACGAACCAATCTACGTACAAATTCATGGGTAAGTTTCTTTTTCTAATCCTATTTAGAGAGATTTAGGGGGTTTTTTATTAACGGATGAAATGAAATTATCGTTGCTTATAGATTTTGTTGATGAATTATTGGTATATTGTGATGATTTAGAGCTTATTTGTGCAACTTATTTTATATTCACAAGATATGTTACAGAAATAAGCTCTAAATCATCAAAAAAAAAAAGAAGATATTATTGATAACCAATTATCTCTAGAGATAATATAAAAAAATAAGAAGTTGGGTTTGGTTAAAGTATAGAATTATGGATAGACACTGTATCTCATATAAGCAATTGAAAGTTGCTTGTTTCACAACGACGAGTTTACCTTCATAGTTTTCGGGTGAACTTGCCCTGATAAAACAAACAAAAACAAATGAAGGTAAACTCGTCGTGGTCAAACAAAATAAAAAGAAGAAAAAATGGTTTTCCCGATAATGTCACTTAAAAGTTTTGATTGCCGATATATCTAAGAGTTATATAACAACTGTTAAAAGGCAGCATCGCCTACTCTTGTTATGATAGATTTGTGTGTTTAGCGGATACATTGTTCGAGTTTATATAGCTTTAGAGGAAATATTATGATATACATGTTTCAAGGAAGAAATCAGACTGTTTGTCCTCTTATATCGAAACCGTGCCTTGTTGAATTTCATATATCCGATGTAGTCCCTATTGTAAACTCTCCATGGAAAAATCGATGGCCTGATTACAGTATTTTCATCATCTTACTTATTTGTTTTTTTGGCTCTTATTCAATTTTTACAGTCATTGCAAAGTTCAACATTCGTACATAGTCATGATTGGTTATATCTCGACAAAAAAAATAATCCGGCCCTCTCTAAGAGGCGAGATATGACTTTTTACGAGCTGCGTCCTATACATATTGCTCAGCAACAGAACGGTGAAATGCTTAACAAATGTGGAGGCATTTATTCTACGAGCTGCGGGTCTTAAAGAAGTCACCACCCTTTTTGCTGGATACTTGAGGAAACATCGAGTTCAGATTTCCATAAGGTAATGCATCTTTATGTAGTGTAATTATTAGTTAACATCTGAAATTATTTCTTCAACAATGAACAGCAATACAACATATAATTATAACTTGTGATCAAAATCAATACCATCAATAGCTTTCCTTAGTTATAAGAGTCATAAAAGTAATTCTCTCATGGAACTTCAGAAGAACGAAGCACTGCAATTGATAATAAAACATCACAGTATGCATTCTCTAGCAAAACTTTCTGGCTTCACGCCCCTGTATGCACTAGTTTAATACATAAAGCTATAACATTGAGCTTGAATGTTATTAAAATTAAATTCTGTAGTGATATGTACACTATGTTCAGGAACGAATCTCCATACTGGCAAGGCATCGCAGCTAGCACCATCCAGGTAGCATGGAGATACAGGAAGAAGTGTCTAAGTCGTGCAGACACGTCACGTCGTGGTACAGCTCGTCCCTCCAAGTTTAGTTAGTTAGTGGTTCCTTTTTTAGTTTTCATGCATTCTGAAGCTAAGATGTATATATTTCACTAGAAGAGGACAGTATTTGGCACTATATGTGGGTATAAAGAAAATAACTCAAATTTCAAATCTCTTTATATATATGTAATACTAAGTATATGTTTGAGTAACCTAGTAGAGTCAGTTCCCGGTTTAAACCTTAACTAATTATGTCTTTATTTTGGGACTACCATTTTCATTAGCATGAATGAGCCAGTAACGACTGGAAGACAGCATCATACGACGCCTGCCAAAAGGCACGATTAGACATGCTGCAGTTACTGACAGTGTTTCGATCAGTTACGAGCACTGTTCCTCTTTCTAGTATGGATTTTAAAACATATGAATACGATGTGATACTATAATTGTCATAATATAAATGTCCATATTTTCAGGTCTGCCAACATTTTCTTACATTTTAGCAAATGATTTGGTTGAGGTTTTGAAGAAGAAACACGCTGCTGGAACTTATAAAAGCTTGGTAACTTGGTCTTCTGATTTGTTTTGCTATCGAATTTGTATCCTATATTAACTTTATGCGGATCATTGTCTATTATTTGTAGCTATTTTACCTTGAAGCGTGTAAATCTGGAAGTGTCTTTGATGGTCTTCTTCCTTCGGGTTTAAATATATATGCGACCACAACATCTCCTCCACACGAGGACAGTTGGGCTACTTATTGTCCCGGAGAATATCCTAGCCCTCCCCTGGAATATGATACTTGTTTGGGTGACTTGTATTGTGTTGGGTGGATGGAAGACTGGTACGTTTAAGCTCCTTAACTCTGTTTAGAGCTGATTATATCGTTGTCAATGTATCTAATTCTATTTCTGTCTCGCAGTGAGGTACACAACCTACAAACAGAGACAATCAAGCAGCAATATCAACTGGTAAGAGCTCAACCACGCTTCTACATTTAAGAAAAAATATAGGGCAACTATTAAATACTAAACGTTGTACTGATAGATACATTTGCTAATTCGAGCAGTTTAAAGAAAGAACAAATTTTGATCCTATGTATGGATCCCATGTAATGCAATACAGGGACTTACAACTTAGCATGGATGAACTTTATTTATATTTAGGTACAAACCCTGCAAACGAAAACTTCACATTTATTGAGAGCAACTCCATACGTCCCTCTTCAAAATCTGTCAACCAGTATGATGCAGATCTGTTGTATTTCTGGCGCAAGGTTTGTCTAACCTTCAAAATGCTACTTTGATCAGTATGATGTCAATTTATATTACTGTTTACCTAAAATAAAGGTTACTATGTTGTAATTTATATTACTGTTTACCTAAACTATTATTGTTTGTTATATATCGGTGTCAATCAAGTCTTTATCAAAAAAATCTAAAATCATAAATATTGCAGGGTTGTGATGCGTCAATTTTACGAAACGACTCGGCGATAACTAAAAGGACGGCACAGTCCAATACTGGGATTGGCGGGCATGAAGTTATAGATGAAGCTAAATATGTTGTGGAGAATGTATGTCTTGGGCTCGTTTCATGTGCTGATATACTTACAGTCGCAGCACGTGAAAATGAGGATCCTATCCATTTCTTATGCATAAACCAACCAAGATGTTTTGTATGCAACCATATTCCGATTGGTACTCATAATAGTGACTCTTAACAAGTTTTTTTTCTTAGGTTCTCATACTATTGGTCAATCACGATGTGTTGCATTTCGAGCCAGGATATATAGCAATGCGTCAGACATAGATGCTAATTTTGTCAGCACACGTAGACGCGGCTGCCCATCAGATAGAGAAAATGGTGACGGAAACTTGGCACCACTTGATTTGGTGACACCAAATTCAGCTAACAACAACTACTTCAGGAATTTAGTTCAAAGAAGAGGTCTTCTTCTGTCAGATAGTGGAGGCTCGAGTGATTGCATCGTGTTAGAGTATAGCAACAATCCTGCAAGATCTGCGTTAGATTTTGCTGCAGCCATGGTTAGGATGAGTGAGATTGATCTCCTCACCGGTACTAATAACGGAATCATAAGAACAACATGCACTGCTTCCAATTAACAAAGGAAGTTCTTACCGTGTTTCTTGGAATATAACAACAATATTGTTTTGCAAATAAGTTTTGTCATTATAAAGTAATATTTATGAAGTTGTAAATTATGATCCACAAAAGAACGCCTTTGCAAAGTTTCATCCTATAAGTTATATATTGGGTAAACTGCAAATCTTCTTCCGCGATTATAGCAAAAATGCAAAAAATTCCTGAGCCAAGAGGTGGTGCAAAAACGCCCATTTTCATGTGAAAAAGCCTTTGAGACGTTTTCGCCTAAATTGTTATATGTTGATATAAGACAAGTCATAGTTTTTTAAATTGTTATATCTAGATATAAATTGTTATTTATATATAAATATAAAATAAGTCATAGTTTTTAAATTGTTATATCTAGATATAAATTGTTATATTTAGATATAACAATTGTTATAAAATAAGAAATAATTTTTAAATTGTTATATCGAGATATAAAATAAATCACAGTTTTTAAAATATTATATCTACATATAAATTATTATATCTAGATATAAAATTGTTATATCTAGATATAAATTTTTATATCTTTGATATAAATTTTTATATCTTGATATAAATTGTTATATCAAGATATAAAATAAGTCATAGTATTAAATTGTTATATCTGGATATAAAATTGTTATATCTAGATATAAGATTTTGTATCTTGATATAAATTGTTATATCTAGATATAAAATAACTCATAGTTTTAAATTGTTATATCTAGATATAAAAATGTTATATCTAGATTTAAATTTTTATATTTTGATATATAGATTGTTATATCTAGATATAAAATAAGTCATAATTTTAAATTTTTATATCTAGATATAAAATTGTTATATCTTGATATAAATTTTTATATCTTGATATATATTGTTATATGTAGATATAAAATAAGTCATAGTTTTAAATTGTTATATCTAGATATAACAATTGTTATAAAATAAGAAATAATTTTTAAATTGTTATATCGAGATATAAATTGTTATTTATATCTAGATATAAAATAAATCACAGTTTTTAGAATATTATATCTACATATAAATTGTTATATCTAAATATAAAATTGTTATATCTAGATATAAATTTTTATATCTTGATATAAATTTTTATATCTTGATATAAATTGTTATATCAAGATATAAAATAAGTTACAATATTAAATTATTATATCTAAATATAAAATTATTAAATCTAGATATAAATTTTTATATCTTGATATAAATTGTTATATCTAGATATAAAATAATTCATAATTTTAAATTGTTATATCAAGATATAAAAATTTTATATCTAGACTTAAATTTTTATATCTTGATATAGATTGTTATAGCTAGATATAAAATAAGTCATAATTTTAAATTTTTATATCTTGATATAATTTTTTATCTCTTGATATATATTGTTATATCTAGATATAAAATAAGTCATAGTTTTAAATTGTTATATCTAGATATAAAATTGTTATATCCGAATATAAATTTTTATATCTTTATATAAATTGTTATATCTAGATATAAAATTTTTATATCTAGATATAAATTTTTATATCTTGATATAAATTGTTATATCTAGATATAAAATAAGTCATAGTTTTAAATTGGTATATTCAGATATAAAATTGTTATATCTGGATATAAATTTTTATATCTTTATATAAATTGTTATATCTAGATATAAAATAAGTCATAGTTTTAAATTGTTATATCTAGATATAAAATAAGTCATAATTTTAAATTGTTATTCTAGATATAAAATAAGTCATAGTTTT
This sequence comes from Glebionis coronaria, assembly GCA_025667525.1. Lineage (NCBI taxonomy): Eukaryota > Viridiplantae > Streptophyta > Magnoliopsida > Asterales > Asteraceae > Glebionis > Glebionis coronaria. The sequence goes on along the minus strand of CM046874.1, from coordinate 128,111,567 downwards.
AAGTTGTTATATCTAGATATAAAATAAGTCATAGTTTTAAATTGTTATATCTAGATATAAAATAAGTCATAATTTTAACTTGTTATATCTAGATATAAAATTATTATATCTAGATATAAATTTTTATAGTTTGATATAAATTGTTATATCTAGATATAAAATAAGTCATAGTTTTAAATTTTTATATCTAGATATATAAAATTGCTATATTTAGATATAAATTTTTATATCTTGATATAAATTGTTATTTCTAGATATAAAATAAGTCATAGTTTTAAATTGTTATATCTAGATATAAAATTGTTATATCTAGATATAAATTTTTATATCTTTATATAAATTGTTATATCTAGATATAAAATAAGTCATAGTTTTAAATTGTTATATCTAGATATAAAATTGTTATATCTAGATATAAATTTCTATATCTTTATATAAATTGTTATATCTAGATATAAAATAAGTAGTTATATCTAGATATAAAATTGTTATATCTAGATATAAATTTATATATCTTGATATATATTGTTATATCTAGATATAAAATAACTCATGGTTTTAAATTGTTATATCTTGATATAAAATTGTTATGTTTAGATATAAATTTTTATATCTTGATATAAAATAAGTCATGGTTTTAAATTGTTATATCTAGATATAAAATTGTTATATCTAGATATAAATTTTTATATCTTGATATAAATTGTTATATCTAGATATAAAATAAGTCATAGTGTTGATAACATTGTTGGAGTCTTGCTTATCATGTTTACACTTTTAGTTGTGGCGAAAATTTCTTGCATCTATATACGATGTTCTACTCTACAGTGTGCAACATATCTCTTTTGTGTCATGTTATTTAGACATGGTCTCTATTCACTGTAAGCACTTGGTTCTTGTGTGCTCGTGTAGTCGTGTACCGTGAAACATGGGTTTTAAGGGTCATGACTCATGAAGGATGTGATGTATGCTTAATTAAGGTGCTACCAGTTCAGCTATGTATTACTCTCGGGATAGTATAACATCCTTTGGGGCGAAATGATAGCTAGATTGTCATGGATATATTAAGTTATATGTTTGAATAGAGAACATTATCCAGCTTGTGGAAGGGTGTTCTTTAAAATCTACACTAAAACAATAACGCATTGAGTTAAAGTTAGATACTTCAACATATAGTGTAACACTACATGAATATTCGTAATACACATAAACTATGTACACCTGGTATACTTAGACTTTGTTGGAGCTCAAATTACATGACAAGAACCATTTATATTAGATACTTTAACAAATGGGTCGAGTCAGCGCTTGTGGTAGGTTCAAGTAGTTGGACGCGTGTAAACACGAGTCTCATGCTTGGCTGACTGCATTTCTGTATGATTCGAAGAAGTGATGATATTTTTTGACTGAAAGAGCTCAAAGGATCAATAACAACATCGATATGAATGGTAGAATTTTCATTACCAAAGAATAACACCACTGTAGTCTGCACTCAACATCTCAAAACGAGCACCTTCAGAGCTTCTATCCCACCTAGACAGCGAAGATGTGATAGACGTAATTATATCGCTCATAAATTTGCTGCACAAAAGATTTTACAAGATAAAAGTTACTTAAACTAAATGACGATCGTAATCATTATCTGACAGCAAACATACCAATTTAAACCTCAAAATTTCTAAATTGTGTTTATAAACAAAAAGAGTATAAGCAAAAAAAACAACCTCATAAGGGTGTCTGGGTCCACATTCTCCCACGTCACCTCTTCGATGATGTCAGCTACATGCTTTACTCTTTGCTTAAGTTCCACATATTCAAGGAGATGCAGATCTTGGTTTTAAAATGTTACACCCTCAGGGACACGAACCACCTATTTAATGCCAATAAGGTAAAGGTTCAATAGGCTAATCTACATTACAAAATACAATAAAATATATGAACACCAAAAAAGAAACACACCCTTCGGTTAGTAATAACCGCATTAACACCTTTCTCGAGTCCAACCTGCCCATGCAGAAATTGACCCACATGCACATTATCTTGAGAATGTAAATAAAATACCTACGATATGTCTTCTGCTTTTAGATGTTCATTACATTTTCCAAAATACCGTGAAGTTCACACTATAGTACCTTCTTCAAATGATTTGTAAACTTGGAAACTATAAAAATTCTGCGAGAGCTGACATAAATCCTTTAGATAGTATTCCATTGGCATCAACAAGTTATCTTATCCATTAAAGCAAATTTGTGAAATAAGTTTATTTTAAAGAGATGCTATTAGCCACTTTTCTAGCAACTAAAACGTGTAAAGATTAATTCTTTTCTACTTGTTCAACAAATGCTACTACTGGCGCATGCTAATGCAACTTGTTAGTTTTGAACAAAACTATATTTTTAGTAAGATATCAAATTGTATATATTGCTCTCTCCTTTTTTTCCATTTGCAACACTACTGTGAGCTACCAATTTACTTGTAGATAGTTTTCTTTTTGCGTTTCAGTTATATAATAAATCAACCCAATAATCTCGAAACACCCACCCGTTAACAACCCGAGGGATAACCGACTCCTTATCGGGTTGGTTGTGGGTCACACATTTTTAAGGAAAACCTCGAACCAGCCCGAACGAATAACCCGATAAATCGTCCCATTAACAACCCTACCCCTATCTGTTACTATGCTTTGTCTTATTTCTCAGATATGTGAGCTAAGGACCAAAGGTTATCGTTCCTTAATGCTGATTATACAGTAAACTACTAGAGAAGTTGAATGCAGAGGTGGTAAAGATGCACTCATACCTTATCGAGTAGCAGAAATAAGGAGCTCAAAGAGTTTCCTTTCAGCGATTGCTACTAAAGGTTTCCTTGTATGATCATCCGGGTAGAATAGACATCGATTGTGCTCTTTATGTAACCTTACCTACAATGCGTTACTACATAAAATGTGGTGGATTATAATATAAGCTTGGTACCCACAAACCTTCACAAACACATGCACACAAACAAATTTTTGGAACCAAAATCAATGACTTTTTAGACATAAGAAACAAAAATCCAAAAACTCGTACCCAGTAAATTGTAACCTCTGACAAACAAATCAAACAATACATATTCAGGTTTCAAATCTACCTAGGTTCCTCAACATTCTGATTTGATAACTTCACCCAAGCTTCGTCAATAACAAAATACAGTACATATATATCATCTTACAACAAGATAATAAAAAAATTATAACATACCATTTTAAATCTTCTAAACAACTCTTTGATGACAATCTTCCACAACGCACCACCAGTCGCCGCTGCAATAGCCAGCCACCACCACCGTTGCAATCACATCTTCAAAAAGCTTGCACCATTTGCAAATCTACTTGTACATTAACATATAATCAGAACATCAGCTTTTATGGTAAAATCACCCTCTGATTTAAAACAAATCTCAACAAAAACCGAATGATGATAGCTGAAGATTCTTAAAACTGGTAGGATTTGTCCCTCGTATTACGATGAATTTGATCGAATTAAAGATTATAATTGAAGAGATGATGATTGTTGGTGATTAATTTGATTAATTGAATGTTAGGTTAAACTTTTATCTGGTAATTTTATATTTGGGGAAAGAGATGAAGGAGCAAGAGCACATCGTAAAATGGCTGTTTAAAAAAACAAATACCGACAAAACAATAGGTTTATTAATTTAAATCTTAGATTAATCTAAGTCATTGGATCAAAAGTAAATGAAAGACCAAAATGAGTCCCTTAGTTTCTAAGAAAAAACAAGTTTGCAAAATAACTTTTGCCGGAATTACAACTTATATTATATAAAAAACAAAATTTCTCGTAACAAATCTAGAGCCATGAAATAAGTTGGCTGAGCCTACTAGGCTATATGGGTCAACAGGGGTTTGATTTACCTAAAACAGTTGCTGCTAAATTTGCGAAGAAAAGAAGCCAAACCTTAAGCTTCTCGAGGTGAAAGGCAGGATTGATGATCTTTCTATGTTTCACCCATTGATCACCTTCAACATCGACTAGTCCTCTTGCTAGCAAGTTTGTTAACGGGTTTCCTCCTCGTATCTTTTGAAAGTCTTCATAATTATTCAGCACTTCTTTGATCATTGTCGGATCAGTTATGTGTAGTAAAGGTCTTGGACCCGCCCATGTAAAACAATTCTTTCCTATCAACAATAAAAAAAGCAACACTAAATATCTTATAACTAAAGCTACATGTTTTCAGTATTGGCTATGTGCAACTAATTGAAGTGTAAAAATTATAAGATCCATACCATGAGTGGTAACGATGCTATGAGCAAATGATAAGACTCGTGGTACGATATCATCGTCCAAATTTATGGGTTTCTTGTAAGCTTCAGTTATCATCTTAACCATGTCCTTGACATCTCCATATAAAAACTTGTATGAGGTTCCTTTAAGTCCTTGGTCTCTTAGAAACTTTTCCATCTTTTTTGGTTTCAACCAAACCCAGTTTAGAAACCTCCAAGCATATATAACCACTAGCACTATCACGGCTAGACCGAAAACACGAAGCAATCCGATCTTGTTTAGGATTGGTTCCATGTTGAAAAATGATTCAGATTTTGGTGCTTTGGTGAAGATAGTGAAGGTTTATATAGTTCATAATAATTATTTAAAATCCTAATATCGATCAAAGCACACATATAGCGGAAGCAAATTAACAAGATCATAATTAACACAATTTTAATTAACCGAGGTTAGGGTTACATACCTTTATCCTAGCAAGATCCACAAGACAATGGAACAATCACCGGTAAAGATAAATCACGAACACCACCAGGATATAGTCTAAAGTAAGACTATATCACGATCTTGTACACACGTAATACGGCGAGTTAATCGTGAGTCTAACACGAACAAACCGAGCTTCCACGCTTATGGAGTATCTACCCAACAACCCTAGAGAGGGGCTAGGACTAGATCTATTAAATAGAAAAGTTGAAAACCAAAAACCCTAATTAAGGGGTGTTTTGGCCGGCGATTTAAGAGCAAAAGAAAGATGGATGGAGTAAAAATTATGAAAGCCTTGAGTTTGTTTATATAGCCCTTGGAAAAAAATTTCCTCCAAGTTTAAACAAAATTATGAAACAAAATCTTTTTCCCTTCCCTTCTTGTCTCTCTTGGCCGGCGGTTTACAAGCCCACAAAGAGTGTTTCCGGAACTTTTCTGACTCCTTCTTTTAGCTTCTATTTAATTTCCATAACGGTCTTTTAATACTTAACTTTTAATTATTAACGATCGTTAGTTTAAGCTTTGGTTTGATTTAATAAATATAATAAATATATTTAATAAATAAATTAACCCTTTATGTAATGTGTGCAATCCCGTGATCTCGAGTTCGATCCTATCACACGACTATCGATTTTAAGTCCATAAACTTTCAGCTCCCACTTGGACAAAATTCGAATATCGTGATCACATTGATTAGCGTCTAGTTACACTAACAATGTCACTAGTACAACTCGAGTAAGGTCTCCTGGACAAGAACCTTTAAATGATTTTATCATTATTATTATCCTTTCATTTCAAATACAACGTTAATAAGGATATGGATCTCAGTCATTCCTTTCATTAACTATTTTGTTTCTCGTTTACGCATATAGCAAGATTACCAAAACACATTTGGGTGTGGCCACACAAACATCTTACTACTTCCCCGAGGGGTCCAGCTGTATTTATACTTCAAAAATAATTTGAAGGAAACAAATCCCATTTTGACTACAAGCAAAACACTTGAACTTTGCAACACTTCTGAAAATAACCCTTATAGCTACCAGTTACGTTTAGCGTTAGGTTACCTTACAGAAATACACTACATTCAATGCAGTTTCCTGGCATCTCAGGTCTAATGATAACTATTTATGATTTACTTAATGACAAAGATCCATAAAGTAAAATCATATAGTTGGGATAAGTCCAATATTTGATCCATCAAATATCATCCAAAATTGACCAATATACTTTCAAGTATACTCTGTCACTATTTTGAATTGTCTTAGTTTAATAATACTCCCATATTATTAATCGACAACGGACATTTAGAAACATCATAATGCTCATGGATTAAAACATGTAATATAGGATACAAAATCAAACAACAGAAAAATAAACGATATCCAATCTTTATTTCATCAATTCAATAATGTCTTACATCCTTTATCAAATACTAATCAACATATTTATTGCATGAATTCGCTAGCTAGTTGCAGCCCAATAGCCTTGGCATGCTTAACTACCTTTGGCCTAAATAAAGCCTTAGTAAAAGGATCAGCTACGTTATCATCTGTGTGAACTTTTATTAATTTTATTTCTCGAGCTTCCACTTGTTCTCGAACGTAGTGATATCTACGTTTAAAGTGTCTGGCGCCTTTCATAACTCCAGGGTCATTGGCGAATATTATTGCCGCATAATTGTCGCAATATATATCAATAGGTTCTTTAATTGAAGGCATCACTCCAAGATCTCCAATAAACTTCCAAATCCAAACAGCTTCCATTGCAGCTTTTGAAGCGGCCATGTACTCCGATTGAGTTGCATGCATAGCAATGGTTTTCTGCTTACTGCTCTTCCAGTCAATTGCTCCTCCATTGATGACAAACACGTAACCCGTCTGAGACTTCGTATCGTCTTTATCACATTGTCAGGACGCATCACAGAACCTTGTTACATTCATTTTTGTGTCTGGTTTACCCCCGAATACCAAAAACATATCTTTCATACTCCTCAAATACTTTAGAATATGCTTAACAGCAGTCTAGTGAAACTTTCCTGGATTCTGTTGGTATCTACTGACCAAGTTCTGAGCAAACGCCACATCAGGCCTTGTGCATCTTACAGCATACATAATAGATCCTACAGTCGAAGCATAAGGCACCTTTGCATGTAAGCCACCTCTTCGGGTGTTGATGCATCTTTCTCATGACTTAATTCATGCTTAACCTCCATCGGTTGAAAACCTTTCTTAGAGTTATGCATGTTATACTTCTTCAATATTTTATCTATATAAGCATCTTGACTAAGACCAATTAACCGTCTACTTCTATCTCGATAGATTTTAATTCCCAGAATATATGCAGCATCTCCCAAATCTTTCATAAAAAAAACATTTACCAAGATAATCCTTAACTTCCTTAAGTCTTGGAATGTTACTTCCCATGATTAATATGTCATCGACATATAAAATTAGGAACACTACATTACTCCCACTAGCTTTGCGATATACACATGGCTCATCACGATTTTGAATAAATCCGAACTTTTTGATTTCTTCATCAAATCGCTTATTCCATTGACGTGATGCTTGCTTCAAACCATAAATAGATCTTTGAAGTTTGCACACGCGCTTTGGATATTTAGGATCAACGTACCCTTTCGGTTGTTGCATATAGATGTCTTCATCTAAGCGACCGTTCAAGAAGGCAGTTTTAACATCCATTTGCCATATCTCATAGTCATAGTATGCTGCTATAGCCATGAGAATCCTAATAGCTCGTAAGTCTGCTACAGGAGAAAATGTCTCCTCGTAGTCTATGCCAAAAGTTTGAGTAAAACCTTTAGCTACTAAATATGTTTTATAGGATTGTATTTCACCATTTATGTCAGTTTTCTTCTTGTAGATCCACCTATTTTTCACTACTTTAGCATTTTTAGGCGCATCTACAAGAATCCAAACATCGTTGATTTCCATGGATTTCATTTCCTCATTCATCGCAACTATCCATTTTGACTTTTCTGGATCAAGCATTGTGGATCGATAGTTAGCAGGTTCACCAAGATCCCCTACTTCCTCCTCATCATCCTCTATGTAAAGACATAGTTTGCTTGGCGCACGTATGGTTCTTTTAGACCTACGTGGAGGAATTAATTCCGGTGGAACTCCGTGACTTTCTGGTTCTACAGGAATTTCTTCGCTAGTATTTTCAGAAGGCAATGTATCTTCTTGAATTTCTTCAAGATCATAATTTCTCCCACTGAATTCTTGAATTACAAGATCACTTTCAAGGAAGTCTCCATACCGAGCCACAACTACTTTGTTCTCAGTCGGATAATAGAAGTAGTAACCCATAGTTTCCTTAGGGTAACCTACAAAGATACATTTTACTGAGCGTTGTTGGAGTTTATCTCCAGAGTCACGTTTCACATACGCCTCACAACCCCAAATTTTCAAATAAGACAAATATGGCTTCTTGCCATGCCATAGTTCATATGGTGTCTTATCAACCTTCTTTGTGGGAACCATATTCAGAATACGAACAGCGGATTCAAGAGCATAATCCCAAAAGGATAATGGTAAAGTTGTAAGATTAAACATATATCGCACCATACCCAATAATGTACGATTTCTCCTTTCAGATACACCATTTTGTTGTGGAGTATATGGAGAAGTAAGTTTCTGAACAATTCCATTCTTACTTAAATAATCTTTAAACTCTTGACTTAAATATTCACCACCTCGATCAGAACGAAGAGCTTTAATCTTCTTTCCTAGTTGTAACTCTACTTCTGCTTTAAACGTTTTGAATGTTTCAAACACCTCATGTTTATGCTTAAGTAAATAAAAATAGCCATAACGGCTATAATCATCCGTAAATGTTAAGAAGTAGCTAGCACATTTCCTTGACACATGTATAAGTGGTCCACACACATCATTATGTATCAAACCAAGTAGTTCATTAGCCCTTTCAATATTGCTATTAAAAGGTTTCTTGGTCATCTTTCCAGAGATACAAGACTCACATTTATCAAATGATTCATCATTGATATTTTCCAAAAGACCATCACGTTGAAGCTTTTGAATGCGAGTCTTCCCAATATGGGCAAGTCTACAATGCCAAAGATAAGAAGAGTTCTTGTCTAACTTACTCTTCTTATTCATGCTAAAAACAGAATTCTTTTCCCTATTGGAATTATTATCATGCATGTTAATTTCAAAAATACCATTCACAGAAATTGCATCAAAATAGAATAAATCATCTTTAAAAACAGAAATTCTATTATTATCAATCGTGAGATTAAATCCAGGATCCAACATACAAGAAAAGGAAATAACACCCCTAACAATTGTAGGTGCATAATGACAATTATTTAAAAACAGTATTAAACCCGAAGGTAAAACTAGTTTAAATATTCCTATAGCTTCAACCGCTGCTTGTGCGCCATTGCCCACTTGCAGAAATTGTTCCCCATAGGTAAGCTTCCTCTTCAACTCGAATCCCTGCAGGGTATTACAAATGTTAATACCACATACCGTATCATATACCTAGGAGTTTGATTTGTATGTAAGATTAAATAACTCTATCATAAACAAGTTACCTAAAGATGCTGCAGTAGCTAGCTCAGCCTTCTTCTTATGTTCTTGCAACTCATGGAGGTAGAGAGAGCAATTCCTCTTCCAGTGTCCAGTCATTTTGCAGTGGTGACAAGTCTCATCTTTCTGAGATTGACTCTTCTTGACAAAGTTCTGCTTTGGTTTTGATGGAGTCGCAACTTGTTTGCTCTTATCAACCTTGCCTTTGCCTTTCTGCTTCTTATTCACTTGCGGTTTTGGTTTATTCACTCTACACTTTTGCACATAAAGTACTTGAGGAGTAGCAGTGGATTCCTTATCTTTCAACCCCTTTTCAAAGTCAATGAGCATTGCATGCAGATCATTAACCATCTTCCCCGTGCAATGCATATCATAGTTACGAACGAAATCATTGAAGTCCTTATTAAGGGACCTATTGATCAAGTTGATAGCCATATTATGATCATAGGGTTGTCCTAGTGCGATGAGTTGTTCCATATAACCCCTCATCTCCATATAATGGGCACTTACAGACTTTCCAGGAGCTTGCTTGTAACTATGTAGAGCATCAACCAAATCATAGATCTCTACAGCTTGCGGCGTTTCATACACAGCCTTGAGTTCATCAAGCATTCGCTGAGGTGAAAATAGCTCATACTTCCTTTGAAGTGTTGAAGCCATTCTCCCTAACATTACAACAGCCACCTCATGGTGTTTCTTAACATTAGCAGCGTGTTGAAGCCTTTCCGCATCAGATGCTCCTTCAGCAAGATCCTCCGGAAAGGGATTAGTCAAGATATCAATAATATCGGCTGCTCTCAGAACAATTCTTAGTGAGCGATACCAGTCATTGAAGTTAGGGCCAGTAAGTTCAGGCCGTTCAAAGAAAGCTTTGAACGTCGAGCTTATTGTCAGATTATTTTCGGGTTGAGCCATTTCTACAGAAATAAGTTCAAACATTAATATTTTTGATAATACAATTCAAGAAAATAAAATTACCCCGGTAATAAAACCATAGTATTTTCCTTGAAAACTAGAATCCATATTGACATAGATTCATCACATCAGTTGATCTGCTAGTGACAAATATATTCAACACAGTAACCTGTCGAACAATAATTGACAAACAAATTTGCAATTTCTAGATATGTTAGGGATTTACATTGCCAAAATCATTTGTATTGTAAACATGTTTCATCCCTACTTTACGCCTTAAGTTTCCAGTTCTTACTGAGTAACTTAATTAAGTCGACTAATATAAAGAACGTAAAACCTTCATGTGCAATATTATTCAGTCATGAAGTTTTCTCTCCATTACAACATCGTCCAAAATCTCATATGACGACAATTGTAACTTCAAGTGTTCGTCAATTAGATGGCATATGACTTAAATTTTTAGGGTATAGATTTTGGTGTCAAAATCATGTATGGAGAAGCATGCATACATCTCCATAACATAAGTTTAATAAAACGTTTAGTAAACTTTTGGTGAGACTAAAATTTCATCATATATTTGCAAGTTGAGGTATTGGTTAAACCAATTAAAGATTTTACACACATTCACACCGTACTTTTTCTAGAACTCAGCTAAAGCACAAAGCAATAACCTTATTCATTGTGTTTCGGATGTGAGTTAATGCAGTTAAATCAACCTTAAATAATTATACAAATAACAACCTTAGTTAATTCCAATTTTGACGCACAGGGGAGCCGGGAATTTGGTCAGCGCTGAAGCATAACACCTCCTTCCTTAACCGGGTACATGACCAGTGGTGCGTTATACCCACTTTATAGTTTGTCAAAATTGAGTAGGCCGTTAAGTTGTTATTGCAATTCTAATCAACGCAAATCATATGTAATTTAGATCTCAAAACAATTCATTAATTTTGATAAGATTTAGTCCATATTATTTTTCTTGGAAAAAAAATTACCCTTGTTTACAACATACAATATAAAACGCATGAAAACAAGTAGTACAAAAAAAAACTAAATCAAATAGCCACATGCATAACAATTTATTCAAAGAACATCAAATCTAGGGTTTTTATGAACATAAAAAGTCTTCCCTAATTTTAAAACTTTGAATCAAATAAAGCAAATTACACACAAAATTATATGATCCGTAAAAACATGCATGTTTATTACGGATCTCCCACATTCTCTTAACAATTAAAAAACTACGGATCGTAACCACACATGACATAACAATTAATTCATGCAAACATCTAAAGATAATTACCATGTAATTTTAGGGTTTACAAAAAAAAATTATAAAAAATTCGGCAATAGCCGATTTAAAAAACAACAAAAAAACAAAACCCTGGTTTTTATAAAACCTAAAAAACAACATGTAATTTTTAACACAAATCAATATTAGTTAAAAAACTTTAGATCTCGATAATTATAATCATGTTAAAACGGCTCTCGATGCCACTGAAGGTTTATATAGTTCATAACAATTATTTAAAACCCTAATATGGATCAAAACACACATATAGCGGAAGCAAATTAACAAGATCATAATTAACACAATTATAATTAACCGAGGTTAGGGTTACATACCTTTATCCTAGCAAGATTCACAAGACAACGGAACAATCACCGGTAAAGATAAATCACGAACACCACCAGGATATAGTCTAAAGTAAGACTATATCACGATCTTGTACACACGTAATACGGCGAGTTAATCGTGAGTCTAGCACGAACAAACCGAGCTTCAACGCTTATGGAGTATCTACCCAACAACCCTAGATAGGGGTTAGGACTAGATCTATTAAATAGAAAAGTTGAAAACCAAAAACCCTAATTAAGGGGTGTTTTGGCCGGCGGTTTAAAAGCAAGAGAAAGAGGGATGGAGTAAAAATTATGAATGCCTTGGGTTTGTTTATATAGCCCTTGGAAAAACTTTTCCTCAAAGTTTAAACAAAATTAGGAAACTAAATCTTTTTCCCTTCCCTTTTTGTCTCTCTTGGGCGGCGGTTTACAAGCCCACAAGGGGTGTTTCCGGAACTTTTTCGACTCCTTCTTTTAGCTTCTATTTAATTTCCATAACGGTCGTTTAATACTTAACTTTTAATTATTAACGATCGTTAGTTTAAGCTTTGGTTTGATTCAATAAATATAATAAATATATTTAATAAATAAATTAACCCTTTACGTAATGTGTGCAATCCCGTGATCTCGAGTTCGATCCTATCACACGACTATCAATTTTAAGTCCATAAACTTTCAGATAGACTAATGGTCTTTATTGATGGATAGGTTTTTCACGTACTCAAGTCCAAGTTTGCTTAGTTATATGTTCTTTGTTTTTCTCACTAGTCAATACTCGTACGTATGAATTCCATATTTAATATTTAAAGATAAGAATAAACAGAAAGCGTGCAACACCAAACATGCGTGTTCAGCACCGATGTTTTCAGACCCGGTTGACTTGTCGGGTTGACTGGTCGATCCAGTTCTCGCCGAAAAAACGAGTCATATTGATCCAGGTTTTACATTTTTAAAACTTGGTTTGACCCGCCGGGTTTAAAACCCGGTTCTCGAGACTCGGCCGGGTTTGATTTTTTCGGGATTTTTTTAAAAAAATATATAAATTATACGTATTTGTGACGAAATTTTATTTTTACGTATTATATTGGTTGGAAAACAATTTATATTTTTTATATACAGAAGTTTTTATATATAATTTTTGTTAATTATTAAATATAAAAAAATTATTTTTTTAAACCTGGGTTGACTCGACCCGATGACTCACCCGAACAATTTAAAAATTGAATTTCAAAAGATTGTTCAGCACTTGCAAAATGGGTCCAAGAAAGAAACTATAACAAAATAATTGTTTTATACAGTTCCATTTCCGAAGATGCAAAATTTCTTTTGGGTCGATAAAGTCCAATCCTCTAAACAGGGGGCGAACTTAGAGTGTTCATGTGGCTTAGCGTAAATTTTCGTTAAAATCTATGATTTTTTCCTGAAATTTTGTGTCGGTAGAAGTGTTAGTGAAATCGAGTTTGATCGGGTCTGGGTTAATTCAAGATCGGGTCGAATCAAAATTTTTATACCTCGAGTCACCTGTATGTGAAAAGAAATAGATGATCTTTTAATACAATTTAGTTTATTATTACACTTTTCATTTCAAATTTATAATTTATTGTTATATTTTTTTCTAATTTTTTTAAAATATAATAAAATATAATCTGTTATTTCTTCTTCAATTTTTTTAGACATAAAAAATCTATTTTCTATTCTTCAAATCACTAAAAAAAAATTATTTTATCACGTAATTTACAGATAAAGTGATAAAACTCATAAAAAACAAGTAATGCCTTCTTGAATCCCCCGTCTTAAAAAAAAACATTCCAAACCGGCTTCTTGTGAACGTCATAATACATGTCCCAATTTTGTTTATTTGACAAATCATCAAAGAAATACAAACGATAACTTGTTTACATTATATTTTATATTGAATATTTTCTTTCAAACTATGATTTTTGATTTTTTATTAGGGTTATTTTATAAAAGATGTGGTTCTGGTAGCGGAGCTAGAAATTTTACAGTGGGAGGGCCATAACCAAATATTCTAAAAATTAGAAAGGTCGAAATATAAAAAAATAATTTTTATTAAATAAAAGACGTTAAAAATTACATTAAGTGATAAGATTGTGGGAGGGTCCAAGCCCCTCTTGGTCTCTATGTGCCTTCGCCATTATGTGGTTCATAGTAGAAATGTGTACTACTTATATGGTTAACAAAATTATCGTGTTTATAGTCTATGACTTAAACGACGCAAACAATTCCTAACGGATAAAAAAAAAGGTGACGTGCAAAAGAAAGTCATAGGAAGAGAACAATAACACTAGTCTAAAGCATAATATACAATTGTAGATGTTATTTTTGTCACATATTAATTAAAATACTTAGAGGGAAGGATGCGATGGCGAGATATTTTGCCGAAGTTGAAGTGACTGCTCGTCGTTTCTCGCTAACGCACGTTGTCACACTGACTCCTTCGTCGCTTCGTCTAGTCGGTCGATTCGTCGATAAATCGACGAAAACAAAGTAGAGCGAGTCAGTATTCTTCTATTTTTCTAAAAGTTGCAAAAATCGTGAATCGCTAGTCGGTCTGTCGACCACCTTGTAACTTGTAATTGTTTTCGGTGATTAATCGGAACAATATTTTTAGCAAATTTTGGGTATTTCTAGCAAGGTTTTGGTATTTCTCACGAGTTTTTGACATTTTCAGCGATATTATTCTTGAAATCCAACTTAACATACATATAAATAGTTGCGATAAGTGATAAACACAAGTTTAGAGTACGTTTTCAGTATTTTCGGCAAGATTTGTAAGTTTTCGACAAGTTTAACCTCTGTTGATCACAGTTAGCCGTCATTAATCGTCTTTTATGTAAATCTGCAAGTTTGATAGCTTTGTAGCGATTAATTGGTTTTGTTGACTTTTTTTTTCAACACTTGCTTTTTTTCTTTGATTTGAATACGTGTGTTTGTGTTTGATGGGTTTAAATAAGAAAAAGTATGGTTTTGAAGAAAAAAGAGTGTTGTTAGTAACAAAATATATTTTATTTTACTATTAATATAAAGTATTTGTGGCATTTTTATTTTTAAAAAATTTGAAAATTAAAACATTTAAAATTTCTTTTAATGAAAACATTTACTTTTGTTAATTAACCGTCTATCTTATTTATAACAACTCATTATTTATTTCTTTAAAATTGAAAATTCTTTTTATTTAATTATTATTTTCATAATCTAGTTTTCTTATATTTTCTAAAATTTTATGTTTTTAAATTTAATATCTATTTTGACGTATTCTAATTAATTTTTTAGTTTTCTCATTTTTTAGGATTTATTTTATTTACCAGTTTAATTTTTATATACAAATTTAACGAGCAAGAGTAATTACATTTGTAACCTCATAAATCTTTATCGAGTACGTGTCGTCGCATTGTATGGGTGCCATGCTAATTTGAATTTTAAGTTCTTATAGTTTTTTATTGTCATTTTTAGGTTTAAATTCATTAAGTTGTTTATAAAGTGTGTTTTATAAAAATAAACTAGCTAATAGACCCGTGAAATTCACGGGTATTTTCAAAGAGATAGACAAAAAAATGTAAATTATAGAGCTAATGGTACAAATGTATCATAATTAACCCGCAATCCTTTTACATGTATCGAACAAATTTTTTTGATTTTATGTGTACTTCACTCGATTTTATTGTGTTTTTAAGTATTTTATTACTATTTTATAACATTTTTATGTGTATTTTATAAAGGGCAAAATGATCATAAAATACACACAAAAAATAATAAAATCGAGTAAAATACACATAAAAAAAAATTTGTTCGATACACATAAAAAGATTATAAAATAACTATGATATATTTTCGTGTCGCCAACCTTAAATTACATTAAATTATGAGGTTCGCACGAATGACCGAAGCATGTAATCAAAAATAGATAGTCAATTAAACAAAGGAATATAAAGTTACGTGATGACGTATAGTCCCTAATCGGTTAATGAACCCAACCCACGGATACTACCCATATTTAATCCTTTACGAATGGATTAATAGAATGTGGGGCCCATGTCCAACAGAAGGCTGTCGCACGCGCTCTTACGTGGGCCGAGCTTTCGTCGTACGCGGTGAGTATCAAACAGAAT
Organism: Glebionis coronaria; assembly: GCA_025667525.1. NCBI lineage: Eukaryota > Viridiplantae > Streptophyta > Magnoliopsida > Asterales > Asteraceae > Glebionis > Glebionis coronaria. The sequence goes on along the minus strand of CM046874.1, from coordinate 128,095,559 downwards.
TATAATCTAATTAGGACTATTATTCACCAAATTTAATAGGATATACACTCTCCTTATTTAAAAGATAAAATATTTGTGTATAGATGGTAATTATCCTCTCCTTGTGCCGATTCGGTAAGCCCGACTACGATTTCATCGGCTATAAAAAGAACCTTTTGGTTTCACACAATGTACGATTAATCACAATATCTAAACTCTCATCGATTATCTAATCACAAACTGATTACTAACTCTTACGTTGGAGTCTAATCGTTTAAAAACAATGTCTTTTCTTTAGCGTGCATGATCCTCATCACAAGTTCATTTGGTGCAGGAGCCGGGGTCCTAATACCCGAATTACGTTTAGTTCGGATCAGACATGGTCCGTCTAACTTTGTTATCAACATTACACATTGTAATTTTTTTGTCTTTCGAAACTCTTTTTGTTGTCGGAATCCAAAACAATGTTGTTCACTCGTCTACGTTTTTTTTAGTTTATGTTTAATAATCAATAAGATATAGATGAAGTTTCTGTCAACGATTTGACATATGTAATATGTATATCTCTTTATAATGCACAATTACAATTGAGACGTCAATATATATCATTTTACGGTGCAAGAACTTGGTACAAAGTGTTTCACAATAGATCCGAAAAAGAACAGCCAAAATAGATAAAACCATCATCAAAATTTAGAAAGTTTATAGTTGATTCAACCTCTAGTTATTTTTTTCCTCTTCCTCTTATACTCTTAAGTCTTAACAACTAAATTACGACTGTGTCACTGGGAACATACAATGAAAGCATGAAATTAAATTTGATGAAGTGGTTGCCAAATATACACTTTTTATCTGTCAAGTCGGTAGCAAGTCATTAAATTGGTCGAATTGAATCAAGATTTTAAAATTTTGGGTTAAATACAATAATTAAAAAGTAAAAGGTTCAATATGAGACGCAAACGTAAATATGTTGGTATTTTATATCTTTTACCCCTTTATATAATAGTAAATGTTAATGGATAAAAAAGGAAAAAAAAAAACCTTTACCACTTTAACGTTTGTCTATGTACTCGTAACTATTAATTCACAAACAAACTACACTTGTACCTTTTTCCAAGCATGGACTTGAAGCTCTTTATCAAAAGGCCTATATGTATAAAAAACGTACATTTGTGCTAGTGCACTTTCCAAGCATGGACTTGTAACTCTTTATCAAAAGACCTATATGTATCAAAAACTTATATTTGTGCTTGTACATGTATTTATTAATTACTACACATGGAAAATCACCTTTTTCAAGTACATCAATGATGACGGTAACATTATCAAGTTTGTAACTCCTCCGATTCAAGACTATGATTCCTTCAACTCGCATTCTCCCACCTTTAATGGCGGCTTTTTGGGTTCGTACCCCATCCCTTTAGGAAATTATACCCACTTTGAATTTTACCATCTCATTGATTACTGAAAAAAAATTATATTTTCTAAACGTCATTTATTATGACGATAAAGCTCAAAAGGAGATGTATTAAGGAGAGAATCACTCAAAGAGATGATATGATCATGAAAATCAATAGGTGTATCCTCAAAAACCAGTGAAGGATAATCAATTAAGGGTTCTTCTTCTATAGACTCATTATTAGGTTCTTCACACTCCTCAAAAAGTGGGTTATCAAAACATGTCTCAAAAAGAGGATTTGAATGTATCACAAAATCACTTAGAGGAATAGATGAAGGAGTCATAGAAGAAATGGAGTCATCATCATCAAAAGTAAAAGACTCATCACTATCATAAGGATCATCAAAGGTTTCATCACAAGAATCATAAGGTGGTAGAGGAGAAGGATCCACTTTTCCTATAAGAGCAAACTCTTTATCCAAATTAGGAATGTTATCTTGACAAGACAAATCATCGGATGATATAGCATAAGACGCGTCACTAGAATCACAATTTTCATCCTCTATTTGTGTCAAGTCTTTCACAAACTCTTCCTCAATCTCATTATCCCTTTCTTTAAACAATTCATCAAGATCAAAATCACCAAAATCACTAGTAGTAGCATGAAGGTCAATATGTGATAAAATCTCAATATGATCATGAGAAGAAAAGGTATCAACACAAAGCTCATCACATGGTTCACTGGAAACCCTCTCAAGCTCTCTTTGGATTGGGATAAGGTTCTCAACACTAGAAGAGGTTAATTCATCCGAATTGGTGTTTGTATTAGTGCTAAGAGGCTCGTCCCCCATGGTTAAAGAGTCGGTGGGTTCCACGTGAGGTAAAGGTGATGAAGATGTGTCATCATTAAGTGCCATACAAATCGGAGGATCGTCATCATCATCATCATAAAATAATGGATAAGGACTACATGTAGCAAAATATGAGTCTATTATGCCTTCATCTTCTACTTTTTCGTCTTTTGCTAAGAGCAAAGTAAGTAACTCTTGCTGAAGTTGACGATATTTAATATTCAACTCGTCACAAATATCCTCTTTATTAGATAGTTTCATCTTCGCGTTATTACAAAGAGATACCATCTCTCCTGTTATCCGCAGATTCTCCTTTTCTATTTCCTTAAAGCTCATGGTTTTTATGCGTTCACGTTCTTTTTTATCAATCTTAACGAGTAAATCATCTAAATCTTCCTTGAGGGACTGAGAAGAATAGTTCACCAATTTTCTATAAATGTCACCAAATCTCTCGATATTAAACCGTTTGTTCCTTGCATCATCCTCAAGAGACTTAATTTCTTCCCTTAACCGTCGAGATTCTTCTCTCATTTCCTCGATACTCATCTCTCTCATACGTGTAATAGCCTTTAATCTATATCTATAGTCTCTTCCTTGTTGCTCGATTAGAAAAGAAAACTCATCGAGATCACTAAGAGCATAAGAAGGCGGATCCCTTGGTCGACAATCATAACCATAATGGGGTTCGTTTCCACAAAACTCACATAAATAAGTCGAAGAATAGGGTGGAGGTGGATTTCCATAATTAGGTGAATTATAGGTTTGAAAAGAGTCTTGATTATGAAAATTCTCATGATTGTAACCTTGAAAATTCCCTTCATTTTGAAAACCCTCATAATGTGAAAATCCTTGATTTTGAAAAGTATCTTGATTATAGCATGGAAAATTTTCATCATTATTTTAAAAGCCTTCATGGTTTGAAAATCCTTGATTATGAAAGGTTTCTTGATTATAGCCTTGAAAATTATCATCATTTTGAAAACCCTCATAATTGGAACATCCTTGGTTTTGAAAAGTTTCTTGATTAAAGCTTTGAAAATTATCATTATTTAGAAAACCTTCATTGTTTGAAAAATCTTGGTTTTGGTATGGCTCATCAAAGGGTTGATCATGAAATGATGGTGGAGGTTGTGATGAAAAACCGGAATATCCCATATAGTCATTACAAGTATAGTCCATTTGAGTGTTAGGTTGAAAATTAGGGTTCTCGGTTCCATTGTAAGCATATCCCTCCCCATAATAACCATTATTTTGATCACATAAATACGTATCGTGTGGACCACCACAAGTCGAACAAGACGAATAATTAGCGTTGGCGGATCGTTGTTGCAAAATCTCCAACATGGAACGAGTATCCATGTTTAACAAGGTGGCCGAATGTATATACAAGTATAATGACGTTTAAAAGCTTCCTCGGGGAAAGAAGTAATACACCAAAGGTGGTATGTTTACACGTGTGCGAGTACACGTGTAAGTAAACACGAGGAATGAGGGAGTAGCCCTCGGTCGACTTTGAAGAGAAAAGGATTATCCTCTTCGAGGTTCGATATGAAATATCCACAAGAAAATATATATATAATTACTACTTGGGTGCAAGACCCCCAATAAAGCCTTCCTTCTCAAAATACGCACTAGTGAACGGGGGGTTAGGTGGCGCGAAGCACTTAAGTACCTATTGACCCTTAGACGGCATTTTATAGCACGTCGCCTATCTATTCACTTTAGTAGTTTGTATTCTTCGAATTATTGCCTATTGGAAGTATTTATCTATTCTTGCTTAATTAAATTGGATCGATACGCGTGTCAAGGACCGGAACGCCCCTCAACACGGTGTATTGCCTCGGCAATACTTATGGAAGATAGGTAACTTGGTTGTTCGTATATACGTATACTTATTTACATATAATAATATATAAAAAATATTTTTGTATTTATTTGTTTTTTTTAAGAAAAATACTATATCTACGTAAAAAGCGATGAAAATCAATAATATATATTTTTGGGTGCAATCTCTTAGGAAAAAGATTGCTTTTTGGATTTTTTTAATTTTTTTGGTTCAATTCTTTAGGAAAAGAATTGATTTTTGTGATTTTTTTATTTTTTTGTATTTTTATCTTTCTGATTTTTTATGTTTTTGATTATAATACGTAAAAATAACGTTCACAAGGTGAACGGATCCCAAAATCCAATCGTCTCACTCGAAATCGTTAATCTTCACGAAAAGAACCGGCAGCGGCGCCATTTAATGTTTCGTTTTTAGTATAGTTGTCTTCTCAGCTCAATTCGAATTGATATAACGTTTTCTAGTTAGACTGAATTGTTCTTGGTTGTAAAAACTTGTTTGGAATTCTATGTCTAATTGGCAAGAAGCAAGTAAAAAGGTAAAAATACACTTTTAACTACATATACATACTATTCTAAAAAACACATCGCAATTACGACAAATAAATGCATAAAACGTAAAAATGTGAAATACAAATCTTTCCTACAAATGAAATTACAAATACAAAATATAAAACTAATTCAATTTTGATAAAACTAAAAATGCAAGTTTATAAAAACTAATCTTTATAAAAACTAAATTTAATTTGAAATCAAAGATCTTTAACTACTAACTAGTTTGAAAATTCGTTTTTAAATCCAATCTATAAGGAAAAACAGGCCCAAAAGTATTATCAAAGCCCAATCTAGCCTAACAATCCATCAGACTAGTAAACATTGACCAGAAGGATTAAAAATGCACACTGCCAGTAACTATAAGGACTAACGAATCTAGGCATTTAACTGAGTCTGGACCGTGGGTGTTATAGAATGATACAAAGTAAAGGGTTAAACATGTAACTTTTCCAAACCTAATGCAAATAGATTTGAAATCTAATAGCTATCATACTCTCTACATAACAACTAGCTCAGGTGTAGCCAAACACTCATACAACAATGTTAACAGAAATCTTATCAAACTAGTTTCAGTTAATGCGACCTAATGGGAACATACAGCACACATAACGAATACCACTAAATCAAACAGATCGAACCTCGAAAAGCAAAAGCATGTGAATCAAAATATCAAGCAAAAACGTGTTACAAACATTCAAGACCAAGAACTCCATTACATTTACACTAGTGACAACACATATCAGTAAAAAAAAAAATAGCAACTAATTCTTACACTATAGCTACATAACAAAATAGGATTTGCTGAAAATTTAAAACGAGCTTAACCAAAACATCCAGGACAAGTCCGTTGACGGTGAAGCGGAGCGCTGAGCTCGCTTAGCTATCTGCTACTGACTACCGAACTGAAATCACCATCGATTTACCAGCTGTTCTACTCAATCCATTAGTACCTGCAAATCAGTATACCTGCAAAACTGATACAAAAACGAGAAACCAAGCACTGATCTGTATCGAGTGATTTTTCCAAACTTTTTTTAACCAAAACTCAATCTGAACAATCTGAATTCAATGTAAACTACACTGTTACACTAGGAAGCTTTGAAATCTAATTCTTTCTATTTAAAAGTAATAATTCTGAAAACTTGTATAACCAAAAGCTTTTCATAAGCTTTTGGAGCTTATGAGCTTATCAGTTATACCAGCTAATTTGAACAATTAACTAATTTGTAACAGATTTCATAACAGATTTCAGCAAATTAACAGTAAACTTTGACAGAAAATGAATTTATTTCATAACAAATCTAAGAGACGAGATAAAAGAAAACTGAAACAAATAGCTTGTAAGACCTAAATTCTAAATGAACAGTTACGTCTGATTAAAAAAAATGACTTTTCTTTAACAAATCCTAAACAATAAAAGTAACTGATTTAGTAACCACTTCTCATCTAACTTCAGTCTTTAAACTGACTAGTACTACTTATAATCCTGCAATAACCCTACGACCTATCATTTGAGCTTATAACAAGACTTTACCCTACGACCTTATACAGTAACGAGATCGAGTTAAAGAAAAAGATTTTAAAGAGAATGAATTGATGAACATTCGAGAGAAACAGTAAAGAATAGAAAAAGAAAAAGATTGAGAAAACTGAAACTTCAAACTTCCATTAATGGTGAAAAACAATATTCGGTTACAACAAGTTTAACGAAAGCAAACTGAATCTAACTGATTGCGTAACTGAAATTTGTAAAACTTTGAAAGAAAACTAAACTACTCCTAACTACTAGGTGTAATCTACTCCTAGTCTAACCATGAAAAATAAAGCCTTCGTCTTCTTTATATAGGCGTCGAGTGGGGAGTTGTGACGTGTTCGATCCAATAAGCAATCGACACGTGTAAATACGAGGATCTTTATAAATTCTCATTCTTCAAATTGGGGCTTTCTTCATCTTCAACTTTCGATCTAATTCATTTATACCAGCTTGTAGAGGATAACGAGAGGAATCTTTTTGTAGTTATGAGCTTCGACTGAATCTTAATGTATCTATCTTGAATCTCGATTGCAGGTATGGTGGATGAAAGATGAAACTGGTTATCTCCTTTCTCTCTCTCTTCTCGTTTGAGAAGACGTGTTTGGGGATGTGTTTGACCGGTCTTGGTCAACAGACCAAGTTAAGTAATAAACTTTTCACTAGTTTTCCTTTTAGTCCTTCCACTTTGTACTTTCTTGCAAAAGTTATATAAACTTTTAAGTAATCTCTTTTTAATCCTTTTCTTTGTAAAAACTTGCAAGTTCAGCCCTTGATCTTTGATAATATTGGCAAATAAAGTCCTTAGAAGCTCTTTCGTCCTTTTCTTCATCTTTTGTGATATAAATCCCTTGAAAACGCATGTTTGCTCAGAAATGTATCTTTTTACCTGAAAAACACATAAAACACAAATACACGCATAATTCTGATATTTTAAAGTTAAAATAATGTATCTGACTGTGTTTTTAGTGGTTTTAGGATCATTATTGATGAGTGTTTTCACACTTATCAATGGTGGTTGCTTAACATCATCTTTATCTTGGTACTAAAAATAAATGTACAACTTTTTTTAGACACAAAAGAATATACAACTTTTTTTCACACGTTGCAATAGATCGTTAGGGCATCCACTATGGTAGGTTTATGAATAAGTTTATAAAATTTTGAAGAGGTTTAAAACTTGTTAATTATAGTGAATAACCATTTCAAGCTTATGTGACATGAAGAGGTTCATAATCCTAGATCTTTTCATAATTAAATGTCTTTGATTAATATATAAGGTTTATAAAATTTTGTGAGAATTCTACATAGTGAAGATAGGTTCAAGGTTCATAAATTAATGTTATGATGCAACTATAAACCTATTAAAAAGTTTACCATAAGAGATGCTTTTAGTATAACATAACTTTCATTTTAGTTTATCTCATTTATATAAAAAAATCAATCATTAAAGAATTATTATTATCATTTTAATTTATTTTTTATTTTTCAAGGACTAATCATTAATATAACATAAATTTCTTAGTTAATAAAAATGACAAAATTTTATTAGTATGTTGCAAAAAATCATACTAATAAAATTTTGTTTATATCATCGCCAATCTCATCGCTCGAGGAGTGGAACTCGCTAGTAATCGACGTGTGCTATGTAATCTGGAAAATGAAGTGGAATCTGTGGAGCATTGTCTATATCGTTGCACCAAAGCTAAGATCATATGGTCAAAAATATGAAATTGGTGGAGGATTAGCTCTACGTCGGATACATCGTTTCATGATATTATACTTGGGAAAGTGGTTATTGAGAATAAATTGGTGGCGAAGATTCTACATGGGGTTTGCTATGTTGCTTTGTGGACAATATGGAATTGGAGGAATCGGATCTTGTTTGCTTCACAAGAAGATGATGTCGGCAATGTTAGACAAGAAGACATTTTCCCATCTATTCAAAGAATTTCTCTTCTTTGGATATCTAATAGTTGTTCTCGTACGAACCTTAACTGATGTGGGTGGGTTACGAACCCTTGTAGAGCAGCAGATATTTGACACCGTTGTTTTAGGAATTTTGGTCTAGTTCATAGTTCATTTGCTCTGTTGATGTAGTTTGTAGTTTTATTTAGTTTGGATATTTAGTTTTTGGGTGTTTGTTTGGCGCTCCATCTTGTAGCCCTTTGGATCTTTTTATTTTAATTTCAATAGAGCTTTGCATTTCCAAAAAAAAAAAAAAATCTAATTAATAGTGTAAAAAAAGAAACAAAAGACACATATGACATTACTATCATTCTGTCTTGCATGTGACGTCTATAATTATTACTATTATTTTACGATTACAGAATATTAAACACGACCAAATTCTTATTTGGTCGTATACTTAACTTAAATTCTAAAATAAATGTGTTTTATGTGTAAATCTCATGCGTGCATGAAACTTATCAATAATATAACTTTATAATACTTTCATTATATAATTGTATATGAAACGTAAATTCTAAAATAAATGTTTTTATGTGTAAATCTCGTGCGTGCATGAAACTTATCAATAATACAAATTTATAATGCTTTCATATAAAACTGATATATAAAATCGATCAAATTAAAAAAAACTTAACTGTTAATAGAAGACGGAAAGGGATGCATACATTTTTTGATTATAAATTTGACTTGTTCAAAAAAAATCCAATCGAACATAGAAATATAAAAAATGGCTAATTGATATTGAATTTTGATTAGTTAAAATAATACGTAGGTAGCTGTGTTTTTTTAGTTTCTAGGCAATTAAGTTTTTGTAAATTATATGTCTCACCTATTAAATATACTAATCAAAATGGTCAAAGTGTAATTAATCTTGATAAAAATAGTTAATAGGGGTGAGTATAAATCATAGGACTCTTAATGGCTACCCCATGCACATTCACATCGAAGTTAAGATTTAGATTTACAATTCAGATTTACAAATGTGAATATCTACACATAATGAACACGATGAAGTTATGACCTTACCATTCTCACAAGCATTTATAATAGTTGACATGCTTTAATGGACCTCAACCAAGCAATGTCATGTGAAAACGAAAGAAAAGTATTTACTTTCAAATCTTTTGTGCTTCTTTTTAGCTTTGAATGTCTATTTAAAAAAAAATTGTAGAGTAAAAACTGGTGATAAATAAATTTAAGCATAAACTTTAAGAGGTGACTAAATTGTGCTCATGAAAAAGGCAATCTAGATGCATTCCTTGACGTTCAATGGAGGTGAAAAATGTTGCTATCAAGATTAAATGAGATAGGAACATGACAAATACTAAAAAATATGTGTTACTGCCTTTCAAAGACATTTCAGCCAGCGCCTTGCACCATGTCACCAGAATAAAGTTATTAATAATAGGAGAAATGCACTTTCATGAAATTAAGTAATTGAATACTTGCCTTGACAGCTTTTGTAAATTCATATGGGTCAAAGAGTAAGATGATGGTTTGACAATCTAGCAAACCATCGATGAAACAAAGAAATGACTGAAACAGAAATGAAAAAGGGAGCGTTTTTAGACTTGGTGTTTTTTACTATTTCAAATTTCGAAATCATCTTTCTCAAATGCCACGTGACAGCTGGAGGTGAAAAGTTATATTTTGAAATAAGTTTTGTGTTGCATTCCCAAAGCAAGAGGTACACCAAGGATCATAAAACATTTTACTCACAAGTGACAGCTGCGCTTTGTGCGTTACTGAGATTTGCTTCCGGATCAATAATTGTGCTGGACAACCTAAAAGAATAAAAAATTCGACTGATTTCTAATTAGTTTAGCATAGATTTTTGTCAAACAATTGTTCTCGATAAAATACCATCATCATTTTGTTACAAAACTAACGATTCATATCATACCTTTTTATATAAAAAGATGCAATATGGAGAACCTATTTATCCCTTCAACAAAAAACGTTAATATAGTGAAACTACTTTGTGACCAATATTTATAAACATAGATGCATCATTAAAGCTAATAACACCTGAATATATACATTATTGACATTAAAAAGATAAAAGGAGTATTACATAAGAAGAGGATGGCAAGATTGTTGAGATGGTTTGGACTTTGGAAGATCTTCAAATGTAAAATTTGTTATAAAACAATAATTGGTATGGTGCACATTCTTGTATTAAAAATTCATACATGGTTGATTAAGCAAAAAACTTGGCGTTGCTGAATATTGATTTTGATGAAGCTTTGGAGAGTCGGTTCAATTGCTCTTTTACCATCTATTATCGTTTCATTGTAGTATATGACTTAAAACCTCTCTCGGTACGTTTTATATAAATTGTAAATGATTAAAATTAAAAATTTTAAATAGTTGACTAACTTAAAACACGGACAATTATAGTTATTGCCAAAATTATAGAGCAAGTTACTAAAATACCACGAATTTCATTAAATGGTTCATTATTGTAATTGAACGCATTTAGTGTCAAAAAAATACGGATGTTATTAGTTGCGCCTTTTCAAATTCTTATTCAATAAACTTCTATGCCACATGTCATTCATATAAGCTTAGTTATCTTAGAAAAAAATTGATGAAGAGGGAGGATAAAAACTGTGTTATATTAGATATAATAGATAGATAGATAATATATTTGTAAATTTGAATTTTTAGTTTTAGGTTATATTTTTATTTCAGCGAAATAAGTTTACTTTGTGTTAAAAATTGCAAAAAGAATAATAAAATTGTGGGTGCGTGGGACCTAAATAAAGAAGTGGATAAAAAGTTAACATAATTAGGTGAGGGTTCGAAGAAAATATATTGCCCGCTTGAATATTATTACACGACTCAACTCATTAATCATTAACATTTGTCATTCTAAAAAAAATTGAAATATGTCATAAGTGAAACAATATTTTCATGTGTTGTATTGAGCTGATATAATAGATCTAAATGAAGAGGTTCTGCCTCTTTACCGCATCTTTTCCTCTTAGGACAACAAGTCGACAACTTACACACTCACTTACGTGTAAACAAAATGCCCATTGATGTATGGTTGAATACTTGTATTGTACCAAAATGACAATGTGGTGAAAGGGATTGATGGATGTGCATGAAGATAACGACCATGTTTTTTTTATATATTGATGTGAAGACTTTTTTTTTTTGAACGTGATGTGAAGACTATTACAAATCTGCGAATAATGTAACATTTAGATGTAAAATTACAAACGCAACCTTAATGTCATGCAACCTTATTCTAGTGACATACAAAAATAATGGTGTGTCATCACGAAATTATCTCATGGGACGAAATTATCTCTAAGGTGTCATCACGACTTTCTAAATGGAAGCTTAAATCTCTGTCCATTGGTGGTCGCCTTACGCTTTTGAAATCGGTGCTCACCTCAATCCCGCTATATCATATGTCGATCTACAAGGTACCTTTGGAAGTTTTAAAAAAGTGGAATCAGTTAGAAAGAATTTTTTCAATGGTATTGACGGCTCAGTTAGGAAGTCTTCCTGGGTTAATTGGAATAAGGCTCTAGCTTCTAAAAAGAAAGGGGGTCTCGGGGTGTCCAGTTTTTTTGCTCATAATCGTGCTCTTCTTTTTAAATGAGTGTGGCGTTTGTTCACGGATGATTTATCTTTGTGGTCCTCTTTTATTAAAGCTTTGTTTGGTTCTCACGGGGCTCTCGGGAATTCAATTAAGTTTTCTCGTAGATCGGTTTGGAGGGATGATACAATGCTTTTTGTATGGGGTTCTAGATTTAGTCTCGGTATCTCCTCGAATTGATCACGGCTCTAAGTGGAATGATTTGTTCTTGGTTAATAAAAAGGTGTTGGTTTGTTTATCTATTTTAAACTAGTGACAAATAATTAAGTGTCGAAGAGTAAAATTAAAGCTTTAAAAGATTAAACTAAGTTGACGAGTTAAAAATAAATGCTAGAAAATTTAAACACTAAATTAAAAGAAATACTTGAAAACTTAATAAAACTAACACTTGAAAACTTTGTAAAAACAGGAAATTAAACAATTGGAAATAAGCTTATCGGAATACATGGGAAATGGGACCAATCGGAATATATTTCGATCGTCTGATCGGAATGTTGGATAATGAGTACTAATCGGAATGTTATAAACTTGCGCAATCGGAATATCAAACAAGGGGGTCTAATCGGAATACTGGAAAAAGAGCTGATCGGAATAATCATAAAAGGGTAAATCGGAATAATCAAAAAGTTCAGATCGGAATGTATGTCAATATCCCCAATCGGAATACTCTAAAAACACTCCAATCGGAATATTATAACTCTCACCATCGGAATACTCTAAACCCTTTTCCCATCGAAGGATCGGAATAAAGGGTGCTGCTGGTCGGAATACATAAATCGGAAAAGGGTTTATAACCCTTTCCGATATCCTTTATGATCCGAAATATAAGCAAGGTGAATAAGCTATGAAATAAGCTAACTCCCAAAACTAGCACGAATCTAATATTAAGCGGATCAAATAAGCACAAATACAACTTATCTAAACTTCAAATAATCGATCTTATAAATCAAATAATAAAAAGATGAACTTTTTATAAAAACTTTAAAAAGTAGATAAGATAAACTCACAAATAAGCCAATAAGCACAAAGATCTTAAAGTTTATTCATGTATAAACTTAAGGAAACATACAAAGATTAACTTTTTAAGCACAAAACATTGATGAACAACACGGATCATAAGTATTTTGCACCAAAAGTTAACTAAAATCAAGAAAGGTAGAATGAGATTTAAGATTAAAAGCTTGAAATTAAACTTGATTAATGAAAGAAACAATACAAAAGGTTTAATCTTTGAAAGATTAAAAGAAAGAAAGATGAAAACTAGTGAGAGAAAGTTGAGAACTTTCTCTCTCTAAAACTAGAGAATGAAAAACTAAAACTAAACAAAGACTAACTAACTCCAAATTTGTGAAGTAAAATCCTATTTATAGGTGTGTGATGGTGGGCTTGTGAATGGGCTTTGGTTTGGGCTTCTTTTCTTCTTCATTCTTTAGTCTTTACGTTTCTTTAAATAAACGTTTCCGATTTTGAATTTTGAGAAGTGTCGGTGAATAATTCCAACTCGTCTTATAATCTTTTGTTTAAATAGACTCGAGTTCTTCGACATATAAGAATCTTCCATCTTTGGCCTTTTCTTCGATAAATCTTCAAATAGGCGCAATGACTTCAAATCTTTTGCATCTCCTGGACAATAGACTTCGTCTTGAGTCTTTTTCTTCGATAAATCCCGTGTAATCCCATGTTTTCTTCAATATTCTCCGGTTGACTCTGAAAACACAATAAACACAAAAACCACGCATAATTCCAAACAAATGATATTAAATACGTGTTTTGGTCTTGTTTTAGCCAGAAATAAGTGGTAAAAGGATGGGTGTTTTCACACCTATCAAATCCCCTACACTTAACCATTGCCATGCCCTCATGCAATGCTTAGTGATAAAGCAATTTTACACTTTTCTCATAATCAATCAACCTTGGCCTTATTAACATTATACAAAAATTAAAACTTTAAAGTAATCAAAAGGATAGAAAACCATTTTCACTTGAAAATCGCTATATGGAAATAACTTGCAAAGAGATCAAGGACTTACATTAGGGCTTCGGTGCTGCGAAGATTTATCACCCTCAAGTTTCACGTTCCCCAAACCAAGCTTAAAAACGAAATCATTGTTATTATAAGTTAGTAAATCAAACACTTACACACATGGCTTAATTAAATGCTTAAACTCCCTTATTCCTAGGTGTATCTCTTATATTTCATTTTTGTCTTAGAATGATCATGAAGATGCATTTTTGGACTTATTTCGATAGTTTATTTAGGCTGAAAGCAAAGTATGACGATTTGATCAATAGTTAGCTAAAGGACAAAATCTCTTAAAACTGCTTCTCGGGATATCAAAAAGTTCATATCTTGGCATAACTTGGTTCACGATTTGAGACATTTCTCGGGCCGATATTTGGCATGCACTTCATACTTCATATCTTCGAGAGACGTTCTTGAGATAATGGTCTTCTCATCGTAATAGAGTTTCTTCACTTGGAGACTTTTGAAGGTTACTCCAACTTTGTTGACCACGACTTCATGATTATTTCATCAATCTCTAATTGGGATTTTGAGATACAACGATCCGCCTCCTTTTCGGACTTGGATCTATTTATCCTAATACCTTGTTAGGGTCTTTTCGGATAGACTTCTTCATGATCTTTATGGGAGTTGATTGCTTTTCGTCATGAGTCTTGATCCTTCATATTGATTTTGGGAATAATGCTTTTCACATCACTTTGGATCTTCGGCAATAAAATGGAATCCTCATGCCTTGTTAGGGCCTTTTCGGACTCGCCAATCTTCGCGTCCCGCTTCATAAGTTATGCCCTGGCTATGAACTCTTATCATTACCGAGCAACTTTTAAACGATCTTGGGCTAGAAGCTAAGTAACTTTTCAAATCGTACGACCTTACTTATTGCAGATAAATTATTAGCAAGTGATGGGAGAATAGGCAAATAATTACACCAAATGAGCTTGTGCAAGAATACTGACTTATAATTGACTCTATCATTTCTCGTTCTCCACAATTTAAAATCTCAAGTAATGAGACTCGTGGATGCTTAGCCTAATAAACCAATTAAGGTCTACATGGTTAAGGATACTAGCTAGAATAAACTTGGATAAGTCTATTCGGGTTGAGTCAAAATAATCGCAACGGGCCTAATATGTCAAAGACTTCTAAACTAGCTACACCACTTTATGAATATTATTGCAGGATATATACTTATGAAAGCAACGATAAAAATCTAGAAATTACGACTACATGGCCAAAGTTAATTAAAAATTTGAAAAATGTTGAAAAAGATGATTTTCTGGTTAAATGAAGGCATTTTCATGGAAAAGTCCACTTAAAACTTCGATAGAAGTCCCCCTTACACTTAAGATAAACATTGTCCTCAATGTTTAAGCATGTGGGAAAAATCTCCCCTACACTTATGACATTGTGCACGTTGGTTAACTTAAGCTAAGGAAGAGACGACTAAAGTGATCAATTTCAAATGTGAGTATGAAGAAAATTGAATCACGATAGTTGAGAGATAGAACCGGATTTCGGATAACACGGGAGCACGGTTCTTCAAAGGTTCCAAAAGTGCATTCATCCCTGTAATCACATCACCACACAAACACAAGCACCTATATAGGTCCCCCTACACTTAGGAGGTTAAAACGGAAAAGGATAGATACTCGGGCTGCCTCCCGAGGAGCGCTTGTTTTTGATAACCGAGTCACGAGCCTGACTCGACCCAAAATTAGTTCATGGGGAACGTGGTGAGGGATGGAATCATCTCTTGAGAGATGTCCTCACCAAAGTACAACTTCACTCGTTGGCCATTCACCTTAAAATTAGGTCCATTAGGTTGAGCGAGCTCGAGAGTACCATATGGAAAAATTTGGGCAATGGTGAATGGGCCGGACCAACGAGATTTCAGCTTGCCCGAAAATATTTTCAACCGAGAGTTAAAGAGTAAAACTTTGTCTCCAACTTGGAACTCTCGGTTTTTAATATTGGAGTCGTGAATGAGCTTAGTCTTTTCCTTATAGATCAAAGAATTTTCATAAGCCTCATTACGGAGTTCATTGAGCTCATTGAGTTGGATCTTGCGTAGGTCACCGGCTTTGTTGATATTGAAATTAGCCAACTTCAAGGCCCAATAAGCCTTGTGTTCCAACTCAATGGGGAGGTGGCATGCTTTCCCGTACACGAGACGATATGGTGTACAACCAATCGGAGTCTTGAATGCGGTACGAAAAGCCCACAAAGCATCATCAAGTTTATCAGCCCATGAGGCACGATGCTCTCCCACGGTTCTTTCAAGAATTCGCTTTAATCCTCGGTTGGATATTTCAGCCTGGCCATTAGTTTGTGGGTGGTAAGCGGTGGAAAGACGATGATTTACACCATACTTAGCCATGACTCTAGCAAATTGGTCGTTGCAAAAATGAGTCCCGCGATCACTAATAATGGCACGAGGCACACCGAATCTAGCGAATAGCGATTTCAAAAAGTTACAAACCGCCCTTGCGTCATTAGTGGGTAAAGCTTTGGCTTCAACCCATTTGGAGACGTAGTCAACGGCTACAAGGATGTATTTGTTTCCTTTAGATGAAGGGAATGGCCCCATAAAGTCGATACCCCAAACATCAAAGATTTCACATTCTTCAATGAAATTCTGAGGCATCTCGTCTTTATGTGTGATCTTGCCTTGTTTTTGGCAAGCATCACATCATTGAACCATCTCGTGAGCATCACGATAAATGGTGGGCCAATAAAATCCTGATTCAAACACTTTTTTGGCGGTGTAGTTGGGACCAAAGTGACCACCGGTGGGTCCTTTGTGGCAAGCGTCAAGGATTTCTAAAGTTGCCGGTCCATCAACACATCGGCGAATAATCAAGTCAGCACATTGCTTGAATAGATACGGGTCATCCCAAAAGTAAGTCTTAATGTCGTTAAAGAACTTCTTCTTTTTCTGGGATGTTAACCCGTCAACGAGAATTCCACCAGCCAAGTAGTTTGCAATGTCCGCAAACCACGGGGTTTCATCAGAAGTCGAGTTGATAGACATTAAGGTCTCCAGGGGAAAAGAATTATTGATTTCTTTGTTCGGATGATCCCCTTGGTAAGGATCCTCAAGTCTACTGAGATGATCCGCGGCTAGGTTTTCAGCTCCTTTTTATCACGAATTTCGATTTTAAATTCTTGGAGTAGCAAAACCCAGCGAAGAATTCTTGGTTTGGAATCTTGCTTAGTGAACAAGTACTTCAACGTGGAATGATCGGTGTAAACGATTGTGGTGGAAAGGACAAGATAGGGGCGGAACTTTTCAAAGGCATAGACAACAGCTAAAATCTCTTTTTTGGTTGTCGTGTAATGCAATTGAGCCCCAGTCATTGTCTTGCTAGCGTAATGGATTGGTTGGAAGTGTTTGTTCACTCTTTGGCCCAAACCGCTCCAATAGCATAGTCACTAGCATCGCACATCAACTCGAAAGGCATCTCCCAATTAGGGGTAACCAAGACGGGTGCCTTAGTAAGCTTATCCTTAAGCGAGTTGAAGGCTTCAAGACACTCGTTGGAAAAGATAAAAGGAGTGTCTTTTTCTAAGAGGTGGGTCATCGGGCGAGCGATTTGAGAAAAATCTTTGATGAATCGACGGTAGAAGCCCGCATGACCGAGGAAACTTCCCACACCCTTCACGGTTGAAGGTGGAGGCAACTTAGAAATAACATCGACTTTAGCACGGTCCACTTCAAGACCGGCTTTGGAGATCTTGTGTCCTAACACGATGCCCTCTTTTACCATGAAATGGCATTTTCCCAATTAAGAACAAGGCGAGTGTCTTCACACCGCTTAAGCATACGTTCTAAATTGGCAAGGCAAGCAGAGAAAGAATCGCCATAAACCGAGAAATCATCCATGAATACTTCTATAGTGTCTTCCACCATGTCATGGAAGATAGCCATCATACACCTTTGGAACGTCCCAGGAGCATTACATAAACCAAAAGGCATGCGTTTGTAAGCAAATGTTCCGTAGGGACAAGTGAATGTGGTCTTTTCTTGGTCTTTGGGATCGATGGGAATTTGAAAATACCCGGAGAAACCGTCTAAAAAGCAGTAATAGTCATTACCAGCTAGACGCTCGAGCATTTGATCCATGAAAGGAAGAGGAAAGTGATCTTTTCTCGTGGCATCATTGAGCTTGCGGTAATCAATACAAACTCTCCACCCAGTAACGAGACGAGTGGGAATCAACTCGTTGTGTTCATTGGAGACAACGGTTATTCCGCCCTTCTTGGGCACACAATGGACGGGACTTACCCACGACGAATCCGAAATAGGGTAAATCAAGCCGGCATCAAGAAGTTTGATAACCTCTTGTTTGATGACGTCATGAATGCGAGGATTAACCCTTCTTTGGCTCTGGATTGCGGGTTTAAAATCATCTTCCATGAGAATCTTGTGAGTACAAAAGTTCGGATCAATTCCGCGGATATCAAAAATTTTCCAAGCAATTGCCTTCTTATGATCTTTAAGCATGGCGATGAGGCGAGATTTTTCGTCTTCTTTCAAGTCCTTCGCAATGATGACAGGTGACTTCTTGTTTTCTTCAAGGAACACGTACTCGAGATGGGGCGGCAACTCCTTAAGTTCTAAATCTGGAGGATTTTCGATGTACGATACATTTTCGATGGGAGGTGTTTTCAAAGTCGGAGCATCGATAGCAATAACCGTGGGAGATGGTGGAGAAATATTGTCTTCTTTAAGAATGTTCTCAATGAGGCGAAGATCTTCATCCCAATCGGTGGGAGAATAGGCATGTTCTAAGTTCACATCTCCCATGGTGGCTTCCAAATCTTTCCAAAGGAAATCACTTTCTCCAAATAGAGATAGTGATGAGTCAATAGAGGAAACAGTCTCAACATTGGGAAGAGAGGTAGGAATACTTTTACAAGCATCTTTGAAGTGTTCTTCACAAGCCTCATCAAGAACGTCAATACAATTAACATTCTCGTAGGAATAAGGCTGTTTAGAAAGCTTTCCCATGTTGAAAACAATTTTATCGTCACCCACTCTCATGATAAGCTCACCAGCTTCAACATCGATGAGAGTGCGACCGGTCCTCAGGAATGGACGACCTACAATTAAAGGCACACGAGGGTCCATCTCGTAGTCGACGACGACGAAATCGGCAGGAAAAGTGAATTTGTCGACTCCTACAAAGACGTCTTCAGCTATCCCCACTGGATAAGCAACCGTACGGTTAGTTAATTCCAAAGTCATTTTGGTGGGGACTAGCTCAGGGAGAGATAATTGCTTCCAAACGCTTAAAGGCATTAAGTTAATACTGGCACCTAGATCGGCTAGGGCCATGCAATTCTCTACTCCTAGGAAGTTGCAAGGGATTAAGAAACGACCCGGATCACCAAGCTTGGTTGGCAATTTCCTTAAGAGCACTGCAGAGCAATTCTCATTAAGTTGGGTGTTAGCAATATCAAGAAGCTTCTCCTTGTCGCTAAGAAGATCTTTGAACATTTTCGCGTATTTGGGCATGTGAGCGAGAGCCTCAGTGAAGGAGATGTTGAAATTCAATTGTTTAAACATTTTAAGAAAGTTCGAAACCTGAATATCATCCTTGCTTTTGAGCTTCTCTTTCCTCAACCTTGAAGGATAAGGTATATCGGAAGAAGAGGAAGTCTTTGGGATCGAAGGATCACTCACATCCTTGGGTGGAGGAGGGGTAGAAGTAAGAGGTGGAGAAATTGGGGAAGTAGAGGGATGAGGAATAGGAGCAGGTGACTCGTTCTCCTTAGTCACAATCACCGGTGGAGGTATAGGAAGCTCGGGTTCCTTGGTACCTTTGCCACTGCGGGTAGTGATTGCTTTCATCTCCCCTCTTGGATTCGCAACGGTGTTACTCGGAAGAGTACCCGAAGAAGAGGGTTGATTACCTTGGAAGAAACTAGCCATCATATTCCTTAAGTCATTCGTTTGACTATCCAAAGTGTTTCTCATATCAGCTCTCAGATCGTTCCCTTGTTTCACCAGGTCTACTTTCAAGTTGCGCACTTCCTGTTGGAGATTGTCCATGATCACATCGTTAGTCCTCATGTAGGTTCCAATGTCTTGGTGTAATGCGGTGGGTTGGTTGGGAGGAGCATTGTATGCGGGTGGTTGATAAGCAGGTTGCTGGTAAACTTGGTTGTTTCGTTGAGGTGGATGTGGTTGTTTGTGAGGTGGTATGTATGGTCCACGAGGTTGTTGTTGTTGAGGAGGGCGGTTGAGGTTTTGTTGTTGGTTTGGGTTGTTAGGAGTAAAACCGGGCGGGGAAAGAAAGTTGTTGGAACGGTAGCTAAGCAAGTTGCGGTCACCTTGAGGATGAGCTTGATAAGCGGGTTGAGGATAGGTACCGTATGCTGCATTCACATTCTCAGAAGAGTAGTCTTGGGTGGCAGTACAAGTGGTGTAAGAGTGAGGACCCCCGCATATCTCACATGGTTGGCTAACAGCATTGACTTGAGCGTCTTGAGCGTTTTTAGCATTGATGTTGTTGGTGTTGTTGGCGGTGTGGGTAACAAGCGATTCAAGAAGCGTAGTAATTTTGTCAAGTCGCTTGTCGTTGTCACTAGTACTAGCACTAGCGGCATTGGTCCGAACACTCTTGGTTTGCACACGAGACTTATTTTCAATAATATCCCAAGCGGCATTAGAAGTCTTAGCCAAAATATTACCCCCTGAGGCACTGTTTAGTGAATCTTGGTCATTCATGCTTAAACCATTATAAAAAGTATTAATTTGGTGCACTTTGGTAAAACCATGTTGTGGGCATTTTCTTAAAAGATCTTTGAAACGATCCCAAGATTCACTAAAAGACTCATCGTACTTTTGTTCAAAATTGATAATTTCATTCCGCAAAGCGGTAGTACGAGAGGGTGGGAAAAAGTAGTTGATAAATTTGGTCTCCAAATCCGTCAACGTCAGAATACTTTGTGGTGGTTCCTTAGCAAGCCAATGTCGGGCTTGTCCCTCTAAAGAAAAGGGAAAAAGTTGTAAACGGATTACCTCTTGTGGAACACCATTGAATTTGACCGTATTCGTGAGTTGCAGGAATCTTTTGATGTGGTCATGTGGATCATCAATGGTACGCCCCAAGAATGGTTGAGCAGAGACCATCTGGATAAAGCCGGATTTGAGCTCAAAGTTGTTGGCTGCAATCGCGGGTATGACAATTGGATCATCGTTGCCATCTATATGTGCTTGCATAAGTTCAATCATCGGGCGATTATCCGGTAGAGGCTCATTGTTGTTAAGAGGATGATTGTTATTGTTGTTGTTATTATTGTTGAGAGGTGGTTTATTGTTGTTGTTTTGTACACCGGCCATGTCTAAGTCTTCGAGAGGCTCGGGTTCTTGATAAGACGTTGATCGTGTACGCATGCACCTGCAAAAGAACTAACAAGGCAAAAACAAAGAAAAAATATTTTTGGTTTTTATGTTTTTTAATTTTTAGTATTTTTGAAAATTTTATATTTTTTTGTGTTTTTGAATTTTTTTATGAAAAAGTAACGTTCACGGTGAACGGATCCCAAAATCCAAGTTCTCACAAAAAACTGTTGATCTTAACGAGAAGAGCCGGCAGCGGCGCCATTTGATACAATGCTTTTTGTATGGGGTTCTAGATTTAGTCTCGGTATCTCCTCGAATTGATCACGGCTCTAAGTGGAATGATTTGTTCTTGGTTAATAAAAAGGTGTTGGTTTGTTTATCTATTTTAAACTAATGACAAATAAGTAAGTGTCGAAGAGTAAAATTAAAGCTTTAAAAGATTAAACTAAGTTGACGAGTTAAAAATAAATGCTAGAAAATTTAAACACTAAATTATAAGAAATACTTGAAAACTTAATGAAACTAACACTTGAAAACTTTGTAAAAACAGGAAATTAAACAATTGGAAATAAGCTTATCAGAATACATGGGAAATGGGACCAATCGGAATATATTCCGATCGTCTGATCGGAATGTTGGATAATGAGTACTAATCGTAATGTTATAAACTTGCGCAATCGGAATATCAAACAAGGGGGTCTAATCGGAATACTGGAAAAAGAGCTTATCGGAATAATCATAAAAGGGTAAATCGGAATAATCAAAAAGTTCAGATCGGAATGTATGTCAATGTCCCCAATCGGAATACTCTAAAAACACTCCAATCAGAATATTATAACTCTCACCATCGGAATACTCTAAACCCTTTTCCGATCAAAGGATCGGAATAAAGGGTGCTGCTGGTCGGAATACATAAATCGGAAAAGGGTTTATAACCCTTTCCGGTATCCTTTATGATCTGAAATATAAGCAAGGTGAATAAGCTATGAAATAAGCTAACTCCCAAAACTAGCACGAATCTAATATTAAGCGGATCAAATAAGCACAAATACAACTTATCTAAACTTCAAATAATCGATCTTATAAATCAAATAATAAAAAGATGAACTTTTTATAAAAACTTTAAAAAGTAGATAAGCTAAACTCACAAATAAGCCAATAAGCACAAAGATCTTAAAGTTTATTCATGTATAAACTTAAGGAAACATACAAAGATGAACTTTTTAAGCACAAAACATTGATGAACAACACGGATCATAAGTATTTTGCACCAAAAGTTAACTAAAATCAAGAAAGGTAGAATGAGATTTAAGATTAAAAGCTTGAAATTAAACTTGATTAATGAAAGAAACAATACAAAAGGTTTAATCTTTGAAAGAGAAAGAAAGATGAAAACTAGTGAGAGAAAGTTGAGAACTTTCTCTCTCTAAAACTAGAGAATGAAAAACTAAAACTAAACAAAGACTAACTAACTCCAAATTTGTGAAGTAAAATCCTATTTATAGGTGTGTGATGGTGGGCTTGTGAATGGGCTTTGGTTTGGGCTTCTTTTCTTCTTCCTTCTTTAGTCTTTACGTTTCTTTAAATAAACGTTTCCGATTTTGAATTTTGAGAAGTGTCGGTGAATAATTCCAACTCGTCTTATAATCTTTTGTTTAAATAGACTCGAGTTCTTCGACATATAAGAATCTTCCATCTTTGGCCTTTTCTTCGATAAATCTTCAAATAGGCGCAATGACTTCAAATCTTTTGCATCTCCTGGACAATAGACTTCGTCTTGAGTCTTTTTCTTCGATAAATCCCGTGCAATCCCATGTTTTCTTCAATATTCATCCGGTTGACTCTGAAAACACAATAAACACAAAAACCACGCATAATTCTAAACAAATGATATTAAATACGTGTTTTGGTCTTGTTTTAGCCAGAAATAAGTGGTAAAAGGATGGGTGTTTTCACACATATCAAGGGACATTATACATGCCTTACAGTCGCTTAAAGATAAAGGTATTGACCTTTTTCAATTCATAAAAAAGAAAATTGGCAATGGCGAGAACACTTCTTTTTGGGATGATATTTGGTCAGGTGATATAGCTTTCAAAGATCGTTTCAAGCGGTTGTACGCCCTATAGGAGAGTAAATCGATTAGTGTTGCTGCTAAACTATGGCAGCCTTCCCTGTACCACTCTTTTCGTAGTCAGCCTAAATGAGGAATAGAGATGGAGCTTCTCAACCTGCTTAGGTCCGAAGTAGATACTTTGGTTCTTCCAAATATGGATGATCGTTGGAGTTGGAGTTTAGAAGGATCTGGATCTTTCTCAGTCAAGTCTTCTCGGGTTCTCATTGATGATATTCTTATGCCGAGTGCAAATGTTCCTACGAGATGGAATAAGCCTCTTCCTATCAAGGTAAACGTTTTTGCTTGGAAGGTTAATCTGGATGCTTTACCTACCAGATTGAATCTTTCTCTTCGAGGTGTTGACATTCCCTCGCTTTATTGCCCTATTTGTAACGCAGCAGTGGAATCCTCCTCCCATGTTTTCTTCTCATGTTCGTTTGCTCGAAATATTTGGCGGAAGGTGTTGCTTTGGTGGGAGCTGGACGATATATCAATGAGTGGTTACTTTGGCTCGCTGGTGTTCGGTTACCTAAGCGATTGATGGTTTTACTCGAAGGTTCTTGCTATGTGTTGTGGTGGATCATTTGGCGACACAGGAATGATTTGATTTTCAATCATTCTCCCCGTAATCAGGAGAATTTGAATTTTTTTGATGATGTTGTTCATATGTCATATTTATGGTTGAGTAGTCGGTTTAAGCCAAAGATCAATTGGATCTCTTGGTTATAAAACCCTAATTGTATCACTTTGTAATCTTTTCTAGCTTCTTGCTAGTTTCTCAATAAAACTTTCGCCGTTCAAAAAAAAATAATGGTGTGTAAAGTACAAGAATGTCGATACTTAAATTAACTATTACCTTTTCTAAAATTATTGTTTTCTTTTTATTTGTCTCAAACTTATTGTCCAATTCTAAAAATAAAAATATAATTTAATTTGAATTTTCTATATTACCCTACTAGTTAATTAAAAGTAAAAATTTTATTCTAAAAAACTAAGAGAAAGAAAATTATAGTAATTATGTTTTTTTTAACTGTGTGATTTTTGTTTGTTGAGAATAATTTTAAAACTGTGATAGTATTTGTCAATATATTTATTCTCTTTCGCCAATTACATAGTCAGGCTAAAGATCAAAATGGTCAAAATCAACCCTCTTCATCCATCACATGGTATTGGCATAAAACTTTGACAAATATAGTCATACACAAATGCACAACTGATCAACTCCACTAAATCCCTGCCATGTGTCATATGGCAAGTGATCAACTGATGACGCTCAACCACTAAGTGATCAACTTTGTCAGTACCTTTTACCCCTTTTGAGACAAATATTATCTCTTGATATATGTGCCCAATTTTAAATTTAACCCCTTCAAAAATATCTAACTTAACAGCTTTAAATCTAAACCCCAAATAACTAACTTATCAACTTGTTCAATTATACCAGATAATCATCTTCGTTGCTGCCAATTTCTCAAAGTACGGTTTCTAATTTTTAGCCAACAATATTCATCGTCATTGCAACCATCCTATCCTTCGTCAATCATAATCATTGTTCTGATGGTTTATGGTTACCAGATCCATATCATAATTATTCTAGATGGCCGCAATTGTATAGGTAGTCCCCTTAATATTATACATGTGTACAAGTTTTTTGATAATGTTGTTTAATTGAAGCGCCAATCTAGTTGATAATGCATTTGTACAATAGGTTTATAACAGATTATTCTAAAAATTAGGGTTTCCACAGGTTTACTTCAAAACTCACTCTATTTGTTTATGCAATACATTTATGATGCAAAGGTTGGCATTCGAAGTAAGTTAGAATATTTGACAACCATAAACAGAAAATTGTCTACGAAAGATTCTTGGGTTAATTTGTTCCGAAGAACAGTGTTTGGTCCTTGGTTAGATAGGACAGAAGAACATGATAACCATTTGATTCACCATCTCCTTCAACATCAAAGATTCGATGATAACCCATCTCCCGATAAACCTTTTTTCTTTGATTTTGGGCAAAATAGTTAGTTTAGCAAAAAGGATTTCTGTTTGGTTACAGGGTTACGTTTTGGTGACTGTTCTTTAAAAGCTTATAGGCATCATGAATCGGAATTTAAGAAACGTGTCTTTCCAGGAATTCGTAGAGTAAAGGGGTTAGATATACATGCTCTTATTTTGGACGATTCTAATTTTAGTAAACTGTCAGATGTCGATGTTGTGAGGGTTTGTCTGTTATATGCGTTATATTGGGTATTCAGGGGTTATCAGTTACGTGGGGTTGTTGCAGATGAGTTGTTTAATCTTGTTGAGGATTTTTAATCTTGGAACAATTTTCCTTGGGGTGAGTATACGTGGCATGAGTTTCACAAACGCATATACAATCATGACTCAAAATACCACAATGATCATTTGTAAAAGATTGCTAAATTTGGTCCAACATATGTCCACACATATACATTCTATTTTTTCGTTAAAGGTCAGTAATTGTTTATCGCCTTTCAGTGTTTCTTAGTTCATTGTGCCTATTTATTTCAGATATGGTTATTAGAAAATTTTCCTGTTTCAAAATGTTGGTGGTCTAAGAAAGTTGATGTCTGTAGGTCCACGATTTCTTAGGATTGTACAAGTGTTGTTATGATATAAAGAGAGTGAGAGGGATGAAGAACTAGAGAGGAAAAGTTAGAGAGAGAAATGAGAGGATTAGAGAAAGATGGAATGATTAGTGAAATGAGAAATTAACAACTACCCTTCCTAACATGCTAAGAAGGGTATATATAGCCCACCCTACATGTGGGCTTTATGGGTTATACTTACATAACTAGATCACGAGTCCAATCTACGTATATATCGTTGGAGTGACCGATCCTTTCTAAATACGTAAAAACCTATTTCTAACAATCTCCCCCTAAGGGAGGTCACTCCAAATTACAATGTCCTAAATAGTCTATAGCTCGTGATCTATGCTAATAATGATGTGACCGATACTTTCTTTGAAAAAAAACGTATTTCCAACAATCTCCCCCTAAGGGAGGTCACACCATTCTACAAAATCTTAAACCTAGCATACTATGCTTGAGTCTTCGATCTTGTTCTTGTGAATATGATGATGAGATCTTTGGCTTTAGTCTTGAGCATGTTTCCTTGCCTTGACCTTGTGCAATCATCACTTGTGAAATTTGCCTCCTCGTGACTTCATGTTCCACATACTTATACTTTTATAAAATCTTAAAAGCTTCAGAGTTTGATACAGCGGAAGACTTGACTTTTAGACTTCCTTGAATTTGTTGAAGTATTAAGTGCATACATTATAAGCATGTGTTGACGACTTCTTCTGGATTGTACACCATAATGCCACCTTCTTGTTACGCTGCATAAGACAGTTAGCAACAAAACATATACACGGATGAAATGGTCTTGAACATTTTGTTCTAATTCGGTAGCATTTTACCTCCGGCCGGTAAAGAGCGTTGTACGATATTATATATCGTACTTGTGGCAGGTAGTTTCAGTTAAGAACCTCCTTGACAAGATTTCACGGGTAAACCCGTTCTCTTTATTCGACATGTTAACATCATAAGATTCAAGCTAACAAGAGGTGATCCGGAGGTCGGGAGGATAAAACAAGTGGTTAGACATTTTAGAGAGAGAAAGATAACAAGGAAGAAGGAGGGTGTGTGTTTTATTGAGAGAGAAAGTAAAACACAAAAATGAGAATCCTCACCCCTCCATGGAAGTATGGAGGGGTATATATAGGCTAGACAAGGAGTGACTTTGACAACTTATCAATAGTAGTCCCTCTGTGTTTTGCCTATTTGAATCTAATGTAATTCCATAAATGGCGCTCACATTTTAGGGCTAACAATCTTCCCCCAATGTAGAGACATACGGATTACTTACAAAGTTCATAACAAGTAAAAATACAATAAAATAAAGTCTTCCAAGGCGCTTCCAATGATAAGGACGTCTTTTAATTCTTCTGGTCTTCATAACTTGTACCTCAGCTTGAATCCTCTTTGTCTTTGCTTGTTGTGGAACAATTGTAATATGCATGATTTGGATTAACTTCCCCCCAATTCATGCAGCATGTATTAAAAACTTTCTTCATAGACTTCTGTTTGACGAAGTTTCTGAATCAGCTTCCCCCCAAACCAATATATTTATTTTAAGCAGATTCTGACACTTTGATGTAGTTTGAACAATCTTCTAGCTCATCGGTTTAAGTGCACAACAGAAATTTGTAGAAGAACCACACCAAATAACACTGCTTTTATACTGTTTCATGTCGTTTAGGTTTTAGTGATAATCCGTTTGGGGTAACATGCAGGAAATCAGCAACAATTCTTCTCACGTCTGCAAAATACTTCATTAAAATCATACAAAGTGAAGTAGATACCATTCCATGTACACTACTTCCCCTGGAAGTTGATCCGATTACTTCAAAGTACACGATCTTCCCCCATGATGATTTCGAACTCTCGGAAGCATCATTATCGTGGACGTCCATATACTCGAGAAGCTCTTAGTTTTAAGCAAATGTCTTGAAAATTTTTGAAAGTCACTGAGAAACTTTGAAAATTTTTGCTTAGACTCTGAAGTACCATTGTCGTTATGAAGCTCATAAATATCCCGTGAGAATTGATTGTTGATTCTATCTCTCTGTCTAACTTACCAACCTCAAATTCATTCGGCTATTTGTCGTGACCACATGTGAAGTAAACCCGATATTCAAAACTTGAAACTGAAGTACAATCCTCCAAATTTGTTACTTACGCTTGCACTTATGTCGATTGAAGAACGGTGCATAAACAAGTCTCTAACATCTCTAGAAGTTATCCACACGAGCAACTGCGTGTGACACTGAGAACTGCAACAAAGCTCCCAAAAATTATAGTAATCCATGTCGTCGACCATCCACCCCTTGACAGTGGAAACTAGATAATTCAAGTCTCAATCATAAATTTTATTGCCCAAGCAAGTCATCAATCGATAGGCTGGGTTTGAAGAAAAGGGGTAGAAAAATAGAAGGAAGGCTCGATGATGAAATAAGTAGACGCCTTCGTGAAATCCCACTTCAACTTCAAATAAAGAATACCAAATCCACTTCGTGATCACTTGTATTTTATAGAATCAAAACCAACCGTTGTCGTTAAAGTGAATCTTATATCATATCGTTTTAGCGTTAAGTGTTTTGTTTGCTTTGGTGTTGTGTGTTGAATGTCGTTATCTAGAACAAATGATAAAATATCAATTAAAGGATAATTTGTCTAGATAACTTGTCGTTAAGGCCCAACGTCAGTCAAATGCCCAACTGAGGTCGTCGAAATTTTTTCGAAAATATTAGGTTTCAAACCTAAAATTTTCTTTGTCGTTTAAGCACTTTCGATCGAACCATAAACCCGTTAACCGACATCATTATTCTCAGCTTACAAGGTATAAACGAAAAAATGTCATACGACATATTTGTTTGATCAGGACTTTTCCCACAAAAGATATTACCAGCTCATTAAACCAAATCCATATTACAATCTTCGTTTGGTTTACCAACTAAATTTCAGCCCATCAATTTTTCTGGTCCATCAAAAATTGTAACTAGTCCCTAAACATGTGGCCCAACATCCTTTAGCTTGTGTCAACATTTTGCCCATTATGAATCTGCCTCAAGCCCACGCGACCTATATACCCGGTCCATTGACTTGGTTATATTAATGCACCATAACCCTAATCTTTAGGTCAAACCATAACCTAATCTCATTTCATTCAGACACCGATGTTTCTCTCTTCCATATCCCAATGTCTCACATAGAGAACTCCGTCCCTATACCATCTTTTTTCCAAAAATAAATCATTTCTAATCTCTTATCCACCAGCCACTATAATCTGTCCATACTCTCAAAATAAGATCTTCATCGCATCTATTACCAATTCGACCCTTTCTTTCATCCAAATAGCATAAACCATGAACATATATCAACCAAAATCAGATCATTTATACCATTTGCTTATCTTTCCCAAATCATTAAAAGGTATGGTGAATTAAGACAAAACCTTTCAACCTACTGATTTAATTCGAGATAAACTTTACGTCTTCAAGATCTTGATAATGGTCTCGGGTAGGTTTGATTTTGATGACTTTATGTTCAATTGATTGTCTTGTGTCATAATTAAAGCACAAACAGATTATAACACACTTGTTATAAATCTTTTGTTTTTTCAGTTTCATATATCAATAGAAGGTTTAACCTTCTCATAAGTTGCGTACAACCCTGTTTTGCTCGTTCAAGCTCCCCTATAAAATAGACGATTCTATTTTCTAAGGCATGGTTTTTACGCTCTGCAACCTCTAGTTCAAATTTCATAGTTTCTATTGATGACTCTCTCTTAAGTCTCGTAATCTTTTCCTCTAATGCCTGAATCATCTTTTCACTCGTCTGAACATTATTTACACATTCATTGGTTAAAAGAAGAGTTTCATCTTTAGATTGTTATTCTGTTTCAAGAGATATACAGTGTTTTTGAAGCTCATAAAAATGTTTTGAAAGTGAATTATAAGAATCTTGAAGCTTTAAAAATTCAGCGTCAAATTTGTGACAAGGTTGATTATCTACCACATCCTTAACATTCTCAACAATATTCACACTCAGATCATGCACATCATCACAATTATTTACAAATAGATTCACAATATCAAACGACATTACTTGTTCCAAGAGTCGGTCATTTTGTTTCAAAACTTTTTCCTTCTCGATCAACATTTTCTCATAAGCATCGTCCATTTCAGAAAAACTCATTGAACGTCTTTAATTTCGGAAATTAAGTTTTGATCAATAGATTTAAACCCCGATTTAATATCATCCACAAAATGAACAACTTCATCACGAAACGCAGCTTTGGTGTGTTCAAATTTCCATTCCCCTTCGGTTTGTGTCGTTGGAGTCATACGTTCCTTGATGACCTTGTCAAACCTTGTATAATTTCGTCATAGCTCTTTCAAGTTAGTGAACACTTTACTTACCAGTGGAATTTCTTTTGGAAGTTCCTTAGGTAATTCTGGTTCAACAAGTGTAGGAGACGTATTAGGAATTTCACTCAATGACACTTTGGGTGGTGTGAAAAGAATGTCCTTGTGTGGTTTAAAGTGAGTTCTAAAATCAAGCTGATGTTTATTATGCGTTTTATAATCAAATGGTTTTGGAAAATTAGAAAGCATTTTTGACCGATTCTCTTCCATAAGTGGAAAATCTGCCTCGTCATCACGAGCATCGGGTGGACCTAATACCTTTCCAAGTTTGGTAGCATCATAAAGTCTTGGGTTGTTGATAAGAGCTTGCTTTGCGTAACCCGGGTTAGGTGGAAGGTCTTGTTGACATGATATATCACATTCTTTAAAAGATGATATTAACAAATGTATAGTGTTAGTCGCACAATATTATTTTAAAAGCAAATTATCAATCTTTTTAATTCGGTTAGAAGCATTAATTTCTGTTTTAACCTTTTTAGACTCGAGAATTTTGAAATCCGTTTTAAGTTATTGAATATTAGTGACAACTGACTCTTTTTCTTGAACTTCTTTAGAAATATTTGCTCTTAAATTTTCAATCTCTTGTAAATCACCCATTTGAATTTTTTGAAAATCATCAAATTCGGGATTGGTTAGCGTATTGGTCGAAGGAGTTAATTCCAAGGTTTGAACCTTTCCTTATACAAAGCAAGCTCAACGGATAGGGTCTTATTAACACCTAGGGTTTCAAGGACCGCAATATTCATCTGGCCAAGAAAAGTTGCCGAAACCATTACCAACTCTTGTTGAGCAAGGGGTTCCATATGCGAAATAGCTTCCGGTTGTATTTCACTCAAAGTCTGGGGACTTGCATTGATATTACTATCATTGTTCGTCGCCTCGTTTGAGTTACTCATCATGGGAGGCTCTTCCGAATACTTAGACTCTTGCCTAACTTGATGTGGTGCAATACTAGTATCAATGGTAACACTTGGTACCTTAAATGTTTGATCTGACCCATAAACTGAAAGATTTGCCAGAAGAGCTGCTTTGGCGGTGTTGAAGTCATCATATTCGGAGTTGTATGCATCGAGATCATCTGCTTGATACACTGTATTATGAGTGAAAGCTGCTATGAATCCATCATTGTCCGTAACTCCTGGATCAACAAGAAGCGCTAACTCTTCCTCGTCTAGATCACATCCATTTACATGGGCATTAACCAATAACACCTTCTCCTCAAACCACGAAGCATCCCCTTTCCTCTTGTGTTGTTTACAATCCCTAGCCATGTGTCCTTCCCCCTTGCAATTGTAGCACGTGATCATCTCCAACTTGCCAGTAGCATTTCCCCTAGAAGAAGTAGGAGCAGTGTTGTAAGTTCTTGCACTGGTGTTGGATGTACTCAGTCTCCCCTGAAGTCCCCTCATTATCATGAACCGTTAATTATTTTATTGTTGCAAGCGCGAATATTGTGGATAGATCCATCGGGATTGATAATCCCCGTCCTATATTACTTTGATGCACTTAAAATTTGATTATTTAGGCTGAATACTCACTAGGGACACATTTAAACGTTAATGCTTCGGTGTCATGAGCTAAATAGCAATAATAACTATTATGACTATGGATAATGTACATAGTCATCCCCTATTACTTGTTTTACAAATGTATGCTTGTGTTCCAGACATATATTATTAAACCTATGAATATCACTCAACTTTTTATTGACATTATACATGTTTAATCTTAGGTAATAATGCTTAATTTGCTTGGATAGAGCCCGTAGGATGTTAGCGGCTTGGAAGTTTCTGTGTTATGTCTAAACTTTTGGTTTTGGTAAAAGCTGTCAGAAATTCATCCTGAAATTTTGGTAACTGTATGTTACAAAACCATGTTTAAATAGTACTTTTATCTTGTTATAAAACATTGGGACATTTGTTTAAACTCTGGTGTTTATGATGTAATGTATATCTTTTATTACGTCATTTTAATCTCACCTATATTTTATTGTTTCTTGTACCATGACGTGGCACCCCAATGCTACCTATTTGTTTGTGTCCGATTTCTGAGGTGTTATACCCTCGCATGGTTAATCGGATGTTTAACTAGCTACGTCCAAATTATAGTTTAGATGATTCTTTTTACATTTGGTAATCTTGATTAATTATGGAAACGAGAACATAATCGATAATACATGAAATGACTTTGTGATCCATATTCATGATTAACAGTATAAGAAACAAAAGGGATGTAGTAATTTATACAATGAGGCCGAGGTTGTTTACCAGAAACCATACTCATGTACTTTTGGGAGCATTGATGGTGTTGTTAGACTATCCATCAATGTTAGTGTTAAAAAACACTATGATGGAGACTTTCGCAAGTGAGAGTGGTTAGGTTGTGCGTAAGTCATAGATAGTATTTTATAAGGTCGGAAGTACGTAGGCCTAAGAGGTCACACGCTTAGACATCGAGATCATCTTTTATTAAGATATACAATATAATATGACTATATTGATTGTATAATAATCTTAGTAAGATAAAAGTGTATACTTAACAGTAATTAATTAATAAGTTAAAAGGTTTAACAAAGATTAATTAATAAGACTTAAGACTTTATGGTTATTAATCTAATTACATAATAAGTATTATAGAAAGTAAAAATGTCAACCTAAAACTCATAAGGGTGTTTGGTCGACCGAATATCAAAAAAAGAAGGGGAAGAGATTATAGAAGGTTAATAACTTGGAGACAAAGATTAAATCTTTACCATAATTAGCCAAAGCCTCCAATATATAAACAGTGGGATGTGATTAGATTGTTCATAACTTGTAAACCAAAATCTATCTTCTTTTTCTTTGTAGGTCGATTTTTAAGAACCTCCACAAGGGTTTCTGGGTTTTGTTCGTTGTTAAGTATTACATAATCAAGATCTAGCAATCAACGATGATTGATTGAAGTGTCGTGTGGATTATCTTATGGAAGATCTAACTTGCTCTTTGGGTTTATTGGTGAATAAGATTCGAGACTAATTAGGGTTTACTTGGTTTAATGATTTGAGTGTTCTTGATCATCGTTCTTGGAGAAAAGGTTGCATTCTTTATCTTTATGTTAATTACATTATGTACATAGTTAATTCATCACTCATGACGCATGTATTCTAGATATGTTAGGTTGTTAAATTCTAATAGTTTCGTCAGCTGAGTGATCTCGTATTATGTTTTTCTTACATGAACGTTCACACATCGAAAATGAAGAATCTTTTTGCATTAAATACCTTCTTTTTTGTAAATATTTATTCTTTAAAAATCCTATAAATACTTTATAACAGATCTAGATTTTACACAACAATTTTATCTTTACTTCTATCTTTAGACTTCTCTTAATG
Source organism: Glebionis coronaria (assembly GCA_025667525.1). Lineage (NCBI taxonomy): Eukaryota > Viridiplantae > Streptophyta > Magnoliopsida > Asterales > Asteraceae > Glebionis > Glebionis coronaria. The sequence goes on along the minus strand of CM046874.1, from coordinate 128,061,943 downwards.
GGTCAACAACTTGCTCAAAGGCCCGCAAAACCAAATACCAAATACGCAAATTCCTAATACTTCATCATCTTCTAATTCAAGCAGCCCATTATCCGCAAACTCCATCATCTCAAACACCAACTAATGTCCATCATTCGGAAACTTTAATCGAACCCAAACTCATTCGCCAACCTATTTATCAACTTGACCATCAGTTCCAATTATGGCAACAATTCAACGATAATTATCTCAAACCCAAATTTCTTCTAATAAAACTGTACTTGTAACATCCCATTTGGATAAATGGACCGTTACGTAATAATTATGGCGTGTCATCAAAGCATGCAAGGTAAATGTCTAAAAAATTTAATGACCATAAAGGAAACCGGAAACAAACATTGGTTCCAACATAAGCTCCACACACGAAATGCATAAGTATAGAATATAAAGGAAAGGACTAAAAAATGTCCAACAAAGTATGTAAATGCATTAAAGAAGGAAGGAAGACTGTCGCCTCATTCCATGCACATACTCTTGGTCCTAGCTTTGCCCTTTAGTACCTGCCGCATTGGGACATGGAAAGAAAATACGACTGAGCAATACGCTCAGTGTGCGGATATATAACAATGAATGTAAAACATAAACATAAGCAAGTAATGAAATGAAATGAATAACATCGAAATAAGTGTATGTCCTAGAAAACCTGGTTTAAGTTTATAAGACTGGTTTATATTTATGAAAAGACTTATGTTTAGTTTATCTTGAAAATCTGTATTTTAAATATGCCCGGAGCCTATATAGGTCATGTTTAATTTTTATATAAAGGTTTTAAATGTGACCAGTAGTATGTATTAACGTGATCATACACAATAGTTTTTAGTTATTTGAACACTTGCCTTTACCTATTTCGATTTAACACAAATTTTGAATTTTTTGGTTGTTCGAGAGGACAATATATTCAACACAACACAGGGCCTCTAAAATTCACAACACATGGCCTCCAAAATCCATGGGACAACCCTGAATATTACTACTTGTACTAGGATGCACCCATTCGCCCCACATGATAACAATAACAAAGGCCAAATAACGTAAAGGGACGCTGCGAGAAATCACTCTCATCGTAGAAGAGTCATAACACCGGTGCCTCCAGTGCTATGGTTATGGAACCCATATAACTAGGTGAAACTGGCATGCATGTATATAGCTCAGGCAATCTAAAATAATCATAACATATATTGATGTGTTTAAGATACGTAAACTACTGGGGAAAACATATGGCTGCAAACGGGGAAATCCTAATATAGGAAAGAATGTCCTTAATGAACGAAATATCGGTACCTTATGTCCAGTAAATGAAGACGAAAAACGAATGTAGAAGATCACTCCGGCTTCACGATAGCTACATAATGAATGGACATAAATAAGTATCGGTTTTACTTATACATACTTGTTATTTAGTTTACTTGACGTGTTCATACTTATTATACTTGTTCTTGTCTTGTCTTATTATTTCATGTTTAATCATGTGTTTCTTATAGTTTTATGTGTTTTAGATTCATGTATTTCATGTTTTATGTGTTAAAGTACTTGTTATAACATAATGAGTAACTTTCTAAAAATAGCAGGTTTCTATATATAGTAACTTTCCAAAAATAGCAGGTTTCCATACATAGTAACTTTATAAAAATAGTAAGTTTCCTTAAACAATAAGTTTCTAAAAAAAGAAAGTTTCTATAATTAGTAAGTTCCCAAAAATAGAAAGTTTCCATATATAGCATGTTTCTATAAATAGCATATTACCATATTTAGTGTGTTTCTATATTTATCATGTTGCCATAATTAGTATAATTCTATAATTAACATGTTTCCATAATTAACATATTTCCATAATTAATCGTATGCTTATTAAATAATTAATTGATATAACATATAGTTTAATAAGCTTATTTTATGTCATGTATAGTTATATTGTAAAGTCTAATAATAATAAATATTTAGGCTTAACTTATTATTATTAATTAATAATGTTATTCCATGTTTATCATAAGTTATTATTAACTAATAATATTACATGTTTCATGTAATTAAACTTTACCTTAAAATATATTATTTAATTAAGCTAAGTTTTAATTAATTAAATTAGTGAACATGAATAATTAAATTATTAATTATTTTAACATAAGTTTATTTAAATAAATGTACATACAAATATAACATGATTTATTTAAATAAACATTATAACCTAAGTCATATTTTAATAAAACCATAAATTAATTAATAAAAATATAACATAAAGTATTTTTCATGTATGGTTTAATTACGTGTTCTTGTAAAAATTGTCAAGTACCCGAGATCGAACAACCGAGTACCACAACCCGAAGGCTGCGGCCTCTTGCTGCCGTGCCTCGTCCGAGCCAACAGCCCCACACCGAGAGCCAAGGGCTCTCAGTTTGATGTTGCTGCCTGAACCAAACCAACCCACGGCTTGTGCGGGGGTTGCCCGTGCGACCAAACTTCACACGGAGACCAACCCTGGTCTCGGTTCCCACTGTCGGGCCAAGTTCCTCACTGTTGGGGTTCTTGGTCCTTGTGGCTGGCAGCAAACAAACACCACCGCCACCATGTTGGTTGCAGCTGGTGGTTCAAAACCAACGCCGACCCCATGTGGGGTTGCGGCTGCTGGAACAACAACACCACCGAGACCCTAAGTGGTCTCGGTTGGCTGCGATCGGGACAAAAACCAACCCCCAACCCGTGATTTGTTTAATCTTGATGGATTTACAATAATTACATGTTTCTTGATTTGTTTTTAAAGATCATAACATATTAAATAAAACAAAGAAAAGGATTCGAGTGACACCGAATGCGTGTGATTAAAAGGAATGAACACGAACACGTTACCGTTGTTAAAACAAAGATCAAAAATCAAATCGTCCTTGTGGTTTGTTGTTGTTCACCGCGGCCAAGAGAGAAGAAGGAAGAGAGAAAAGTGTTTAGGGTTTTATTAATATCATGTGTTTTTATGTTTATGTAATCCTTATTTGTGTACATAAGGATTAATATTGGATTTGGGCCTTGGGCCCCCTTTTTTTTCTTGTTTGGACGCCGGCTAACACACACACACATAAACCAATTCGCTTATTTTCGTGCTTTAAATTATTATCGTGTGTATTCGTTTAATGTTCGTGTTTTATATCTTGCATATATTAAGTATTATACGTGAATACTTATCGTGCATTTACATGCATGTTTACATACGTAATACTTACAATAATTAATTAATATACATAACGTTCGTATTAAATATTCATGATTTATGTCGTATATTAATTAATTATAAAGTTTAAATTTAACCGTAATTTCGTGCATTTAATGATCTTAGGGTTTATAAAGCGGGTTTTACATTACTAACCCCAAATATCCCATGAATCTAAATTTTCTCAACAACCCTAATTTTCCCAACATTACACCCAATAACCTCAACAATCCTAATTTCTCTAAAATTCAAGCCAACAACGTCAAGAACACGACGAGGGTCCATTGTTACCAATCAAAACACGACAAAATACCAAAGATAAGAAACCCAGTGAAAAGAAAATGACCATTTACTTTTGGACGCAAGCCGAGGAAAGACTTTTGGCTGATTATTACATGCATTTGTTTGAAGTCCGAAAGCTGGAAGCGACCAAAAGAATGACCCATTTTGGTAAAACATTCTCAGTGTATACAACAAGTGAGCCCGAAAAATGGTTTAAAAAAGTGTACCAAGAATATGTTGACAAAATATGGATGTTGAAGAACCGAGAAGTAACATAACTTATCTCCTTTACGATCAAATCAATGTTCTTAGCGGCGAAAATAATGAAGATTTGTTGTCTCGGATTTAAATTATGTATAAAGACAACAAGCGAAATTGATAATTTGCTCACAAAGCGTTTGTTTTTTAGAGAGAAATAGAAATGAAAAACTCTCGATTCCAATCAAGCGAGAAGAAATCAAGGACGGCCAATCGAAGACAGGTTTAATCTTTCGGGGAATTATATCTCGCGTCCATTTGGCGCTCATCGAACGTCTAAAGTTCAACGCTCTTCAAACTCATTTACCACTTTTGCTATAGCGATATACAGATTTGATGCAACAAATGATAGCTTTAGACCGTTCGATAATGATGGAATGTCTGGAGCGAGAGACCATGGTGAGAGTTAAATTTTCCAACGCTAAAAAAAGGAATAATGACTTAAAGTTCTTTGCGTTGGAGACGAGTGAGATGAATCCGACGGACACGAAAAAGGTTGAAGAGACGAAAGACGCAACTCGAACAAAATATTTTATCTTTATATTTTTATTTTATTTAATATTCTTTGTTTATTTTTTTTATTTGATGTACTTTTTATGTCATTTTTTCATATATTTTTTTTATGTTTTTTATTAACGAAATGTGAATTTTAGTTTAGTGATGTTCTGTATTGTTTGAATAAATGAAGAAAAAAGAAGTATATAGTGGCCACGTCAATTTTTTGAAAAGGGAGGTTTTTACGTGGTTTGAGTATGTGCGGTGGTGGGTTCAAATCTCGTGATTTTTTTTAAACGGCTAGTTAGTAGTTAGTGATTCGATCTACAGTGACATCCAATTGGGCATTATGTAATCCTCGAATCTTATTCTTTAGGGGATAAACTCCACTTCTGCTTCTATTTAATTCGAGCCCCTGAAGGTCCATAGTGAGACTCAAACTTGAGACCTCTACAAGAATACCTCCCCAAGGTTACCTTTGGTGGCCAACTGAGCTAGCCCAGTTAGTTTCAATTCTCGTGAATTAGTCGACCAATATATCGAAAATCGCCGTTACTCAAAAAAGAAAAAAGACAGTAAGGTGAACAACGACACAATGCATATAAAGACGATTAATCGTCGTCCAGACGTTACAGGGCCACCAACCTTGCCGTGGGTGATTAATTGGCCGAACAATAAAAATGGTTAAGAGCGCCAAAGACGGCCAATGGTGGTCAAATTTGTTGGAAATGTATGCAGATTTTAATAGAAACACTCAAAATTAAACGCGTTTTAATCACTTATGATACTTGTTGATATCTATTATAAATTTGTTTTTAACCAAAATCTTGCCAAAATACACCTTACTCGCCGAAATACCTAAAATTTGCCAAAAATGATAATTCGATTAATTAGTGACTAATCTCGTCTAAACTGATTACAAGCTACAAAAATATCGACCGCCTATTACCGACTCATGATTTTTACAACCATTATAAGCACGAAGCATATGATTATGTTTTCCAAAGAAAAAGTATCTTAAATGGATTCTTTAAATATATAACCATCGAAAGTTGATCTACTTTTCGTACGTGGATCCAATACATTCGACTCCAACCTTTTCCGTAACTCTCCTTCCCCACGCGTATGACGCCACACCGACAATCAACATCCTCGCGAGTACCCTTTCGCGCGACCCATAATTTCATAGTATAACAAGTTAACAAGACTAATATGCAACCATTTGATACCATAAGGACACAAAATGCAAAATCTCTAAAAAAGCAATGATATGAAAGAGGCGCCGGAACAAATCATCTAGGGTACAACCAACCAAACACACAAACACAAACACTAATAAAAACACATCAGTCAATAACAGCTTATAAATCCAAAAAGCAAAACAAAACAGCTTATTATTAGTCAAACGTATTATGCCCTCAATGGCCACTGAAGAAAATAATTCAAACATTCAATTAGCTGAATCTATCAAACAACAAGCTAATGAAGCTTTCAAAGGTACTACTAATTTATTTATCCTTTTATTTATCTATATTTATATTTATATAATATTATTAGTTTATGTACTAATTAATTAATTAATATGATGTGTTTTTAGGTAATAAGTTTAATCAGGCTATAGATTTGTATACAAAAGCTATCGAATTAAACGGCGAAAACGCTGTTTATTGGGCGAATCGCGCCTTTTCGCATACCAAGCTTGAGGAATATGGTAGTGCTATTCAGGATGCGTCTAAAGCTGTTGAGATCGACCCCAAGTATTCCAAGGTATATGTTTATTAGATTAGATTACATGTTGTAAGGGTTTTCGGGTACCGGGTTTTAGTGGTTAGGTGTATAAGCTGGATTGTGTAGTGTTGTTGTAGATGTGATTGTTTTAGAGGGTGTTTGGGATTCGTTATGCGCTGTGTTTGGTAAGCTTTCCAAGGTTTTAGGTTAAAGGATAGTATGATTTTATCTTAGATAAGCACATTGAAGTAATAAGCAGGTTTCTAACCTGCTTATAGAAAGCCGCTTGTTTTGCTCCAAATAAGCAGATAACTGGCTAACACTCTAAACTGCTTATTTGCGAAAAATTATCGGTTATAATGAGTAATCCCAAACACTTTTTTTATATCATATACTTGCTTTTTAATTGCAATACATATTAATTCTTTAAATTTAGTGTATTTTGAGTTTCTTGATAATATTTTGGTGAATTCAGGGTTATTATCGGCGTGGTGCTGCATACCTAGCAATGGGGAAGTTCAAAGAAGCACTCAAGGATTTCCAACAGGTGTGTGTTGCTTTTTGTCATTTGATTAAGGTATAGCTTGTTTTGCCAAATAGCATTGGTATTCAATAATTAAATTAATACCCGTTGCCGATGCAAGTTAAGTAAGTTTATAGATCAAATTTAATGCTTGAAGATGACGAATATCCATATGGTAGTTTATTTTTTAATATATAAAAGTTGAGGCACAGTACACACTCCTCGTCTTATTAATTATTCGTGTGTGTTCATGGTAAAAGAAATCTGCTACTATGTCTGTTAAATCTGAAATCTTTTTCTGTACTACGAATGTATGCTAGAATTTTGCAGTAACTTACGTTCTGCAAATAAATTTCTCAGTCGACGACTAACGTATGTTGCGCCTTCTGTGCACCTATATATGAAACCAGGTTAAGAGGATATGTCCGAATGATCCAGATGCTTCAAAGAAACTAAAGGAATGTGAAAAGGCTGTTATGAAGCTCAAGTTTGAAGAAGCAATATCTGTACCTACTTCTGAAAAACACTCGGTAGCTGAATCCATTGACTACCGAACCATAGGTATTAGTCTTGTAGTTTTTGTTTATTTTTTTGCCGTGTTTCTTATTGCACTAGCAGTTACTTCTTTTACATCTTTGTGACTATCAGCAAATGTGATTAAGTATCTGTTCTGTGACGGAAATTAGCTGCCTATATTGGAGTTACATGGCTGTGATTGGATAAGTTGTTGCTAGTTACACATGAAAGGATATATTTTGGAGAAAATAAGATTAAATAGAGTTATGAATGGGACCTTTATGTACTTTTGACAAATATCGTATTATCTTGTTGCAAATGCAAATAGACAAACCAACGGACACATTTGTGTTTGGCTAAATATAACAATACCGATCTACAGTCATTTACTTTTAAACATAGTGCTGTCAAGTTGCTAGATAGAATCCTTTTTTCATTCACCTAAAAAATAAAGCTAGAGCCAATCAGTGATGCTTTGTGAAATGGAATTACCAAGACGAGCTACTTGTTAATCATGTACAAAAGTCTAATGGCAATAAGGGTTTGCAACCTCTGCAGACACGATAATTACCAACCCGTTGTTATATGTGTATATAGTTATATATGATAAACTTGTGATAACAAGCTATGATTCTAGTGTAACTTTGCAAGCTATAATATAGTATTTTAGGAAATTGGCATTCCTATATGCCGTTTCTGGAAGTGATAGATGCAGAAACGTAGTTTTTTTTCCTGTGGAGTTCTCTTCCTGCTCCAGGACATAGTCCCCTCGGATTCATGTCATTAGTAAGAATATAGAAGTTAAATTTGTGTTATTGGCTGGAAAGTTATCCATCTGGATGTTTTGATGTGCGTTCATACCATCTATTTTGTTAAGATTGCAAGTGTTCTGCATATATTGTACTCAGATCCTTCTTTGTCTTTTTCATCTTTCCACCCTGTTCTTATTCATTCTGTTAAGGGGTCATGAATATTCTCGGTTATATCAAGTTTTAGAGGAACTTACTAGTGTCGTAATTCAAGCCTTGGCCTGTGTGGCTAGTAGTCGGATCAGTTAAACCTAGGATCTTCTCAATAGCTGGTCATCTTAGTTTGTTACGATCTATGTAATTCATATTAGTTTCCTTGCGTCAAACATATGCTTATGCATTTTAATTGTGCTCTCCCTATTTTATCATTATAGGGACGGGCACAGACACGTCTAATCATTCACCTCAGCTTACTGCTGCCACAGTGGCGGTGGCAGTAGCATTAGTGGCTATATTGATGCTGGTGGTGGGGCCTATTGTAGCCACAATGGTGGCATCTGCAGCACTTATGACATTTTTGATGGTCAGGAAGACTGGTTGGTGGGATGGCTTTACTGGTGGTTTCTTAACCAAGAGTCAAATACTGAACATAGGTTTGAACTTAGTAAGGATCTTAGTAGATATCCCATTTAATTAAATTATGAAGTAGAAGTTCTTAGGCCATGAAAGATTTAATGATTGATATAAATTAAGAACAAGAAGCAAATGAATTATTTTAATAATAACTTGAGGTATGATATGTGATGTATTTGATCTTTGTATATATGTTTAAATTCTGTATGTGCGTTTTGGTGTTTTCGTTGAATGTTCCAATTCTCAAATCTTTTAAAATGATATCCGAGAAAATCTTCCTACGTTGAGGCTCTTTAATTGTTTTTTTTTCATGACTGTAGATGTGGAGTCGCAATATACCGGTGCAAAGATAGAGGGAGATGTAGTAACTTTAGATTTTGTGAAGAAAATGATGGATGACTTTAAGAATCAGAAGTTCTTACATAAACGGTATGTATAGAAAGCTATTGTATTACAATTTCATTTATGTATCATTGTAATTACTATACTAAAATTCTTAATATCGTTGTTATTGCTATAGGTATGCCTTCCAGATTGTTCTACAGACTAGGGAAATCCTCATGGCATTGCCATCTCTGGTTGACATAAATGTTCCAGAAGGGAAGCACTTCACTGTGTGTGGTGATGTGCATGGTCAGGTAATTCATTTTGCAAGTGCTCAACACACATGTTTGGTGTTGCACACTTTCTGTATGTTCTTATGATTAAATATGGATGCAATAGAATGGTGGATAGTAGAGGTGGCATAATACTGATGGTTCTATGATGTGGGCCGGGTGACCCCAAAATACCTTTTTTCTAGGCCTTTAATTTCTTCTAAATTAATTAGTGGGCCAGACATGAATCAGAAAGCTCTAGATATCAAATACTGATACGATTTATGCTGTTGTTTACTAGTTCTTTGGTATTGACACTGCGTATCTAACCAACGCTTAAAACTTTTGTGGATGCAGTTCTTTGATCTTTTAAATATCTTTGAGCTCAATGGTCTCCCCTCCGAAGAAAACCCGTATTTGTTCAATGGCGACTTTGTTGATCGTGGTTCCTTTTCCGTGGAGGTTATTCTTACACTGTTCGCATTCAAGTGTATGTCTCCATCAGGTACGGCTACCTTCTTTCCTTGCTTTAGTTCTTTTATGTTTTATATTAGCCCTTCTAAGTAATCACCTTTGTATCTTGCCTTGATCAGCTATACACCTTGCTCGTGGAAATCACGAGAGCAAAAGCATGAACAAGATTTATGGGTTTGAGGGTGAGGTCAGATCAAAGTTGAGTGATAAATTTGTGGAGCTCTTTGCAGAAGTTTTCTGCCACTTGCCTTTAGCTCATGTTATAAATGAGAAGATATTTGTTGTTCACGGTGGACTCTTCAGCACTGATGGGGTGAAGCTCTCTGACATCAGAGCAATAGATCGGTTTTGTGAACCCCCAGAGGAAGGTATGGGGATAGTTTTGTACTTTAGCATTCTAATAATCTATTATTGCTCAAGTTGTTATAACAATTTTGACATCATAAATATATTTCTTCAGGGTTAATGTGTGAGATATTATGGAGCGATCCACAACCTAATCCTGGTAGAGGACCAAGCAAGCGTGGTGTAGGTCTCTCTTTCGGTGGAGATGTAACAAAAAGATTTTTGAAGGACAATAATTTAGGTAACATTATATATTGTCTATCTCATAACATTGCAACATCAGAATCTAGTGATGCATAATGGGTTCTAGGTAGGAACAATTTTGTTCATAGGAACAAAGAGAAACAGATTTATTCTATACTCGATAAGTACCAATACGCAATGGGGAGGGCCTAAAGGTGCATATAGGAAATGCCATATGGGGTCCTGGTCAAAGCCCTGTCTCTTGGGCCCACTATCTATAATTGCTCCTTATATATATTTATTATATACACACTCTTCCAGTTTTCACATAATATTTTGAACTCTACTATTATCAAGTGTATAATGTAACGATATAAACTAAAGAATATGGATATGATTACTTTAGCAATATAAAAAGTATGGCCTGGTCGTTCGTGATCAGTTTGAATTTTCAGCTCTAAATCAGGTTGTCTTCACAGTGAGGGTCGGATTGAGCAGGTTTGGTCTTTATAATGGACCCGGCTTAAGCAATTTGTTCTAGACAGGCCATCAGGCCGTTCTATTTGAATTCACACAATGTTTAGTGGAAGTGTCTGACTGTTACTCATGTTACTTTTGACCCAAAATTCATTCTGACAATGCTTTGTAAAGACAATTTACAAGATACATACTTTCTAGTTCAAATGGAGGGGCTGCTTTTTTTTTTAATAATATGAATTGACAATTTAGACTATTCATTTTCACGATCTCAGCGGTTATGTATCATTCATTTTTCAGACTTAGTTGTTCGGTCTCATGAGGTCAAAGATGAAGGGTATGAAATCGATCATGATGGTAAACTCATCACTGTATTTTCTGCTCCAAACTACTGTGACCAGGTAATCTACTAATGTTCAGGCTGCAAGTCTAATTTTCTTTTAAGTTTCTTAAAAATCCATATATCGACATGTTTACGTGATGCGGAAATGAGAAGGCAATTTGTTAAATTTTATGGTTGTTGCAGATGGGAAATAAGGGTGCTTTCATTCGTTTTGAAGCCCCCACCATGGAGCCCAAGATCGTTACATTCTCAGCTGTGGTTAGTTCATTTTTCCCAATACATTTTTTCATTTATGCAATTGCTACCTTTATCTTTGATCATGGATTTATGTGTTCTGACTTCATATTTTTGTGAAAAATTCAGCCACATCCTGATGTGAAGCCAATGGCATACGCCAGCAATTTCCTCCGAATGTTCAATTAGTGTTTGCTTTGTTGCATTTTGGGTACTACGTTTGCTCAAGATAGTGAAGCATTTTGGGTACTACGTTTGCTCGAGATGGTGAAGCATTTTGGGTACTACGTTTGCTCAAGATGGTGAAATCGGGTGGTTTTTCTAATCTACAACTGCACATATCACTTGAAATTCCCGAGACATGCTCAATGTTACTTCATTGCTAAGTTAACTTATATTTTTCATAGCTTGTGTAACGGAAACTCAAAAACAGGGTGGCGTAAATTAGGTTCCCCTGTATTATACATTGTTATTTTGTTTCAACTGTGTATCTATCATTTTCTCCTCCAGAAAATTTACTCTGTACCTTTTCGTTTTGAACCTGAAGATTACAATTGAATTGCAACGAACAATATAGAACCTGTGCTAGCTTTTTGGAAGACTTACTCATTTTTAAGTCGAGTTTTACAAGACAATTAGTTGGACTTCGATAATAGGTTTTGCTGTCAGCTAGATTCGGTTAATCACATTTTCACATCAAGTATCTATCAAGACTACAAACCTTTTTCTTAAAGAGTTTTTGTAGTTGGTTCCATAACATACATGGTTGGATCAGTTGGAATACCCCGTGGAAGTCACGATTGGATACCGTTGAGTAGTCAGTTTCATTATATAAGTTGAACCCTGTTTTAGTTGGAAAACCCCTTGCTTTTGGAGACAGGTCAGGTTCGATCCTCACTCTCTGCAGTTCGATCCTCACTCCCTGCAGTTCGATCCCCACTCCTTGCAAAAAGGCCGAAGCTCACTCCTTGCAAAAGGCCGGAGCTTACTCCTTACAAAAAGGCCGGAGCTCCTCTGGAAGAAGCCTGTATCTACCTTCGGTAAGGGTAATGTTGTTCGGGTAATGTTCACATTTGACCTTTTCAATCATTTCGTGGAAGACAGCATTGGTTACTGTGGAGTAATCGGTTCCATTGTTGAAAATTCAGAAACAAACAACTTAAGTTATCGACTACAATACCTAATAGATTTACACGATAAACCAATTTCTCTAATCCAAGTTAGTTTTTACCTATTAGAGCACTAGGTATCGTTTGTGTTATCTGGCAGTAATGTCACCCAAGTTTTTTCAGAACTTATAGTCGCTCAACTTATATGGAACTTTCTGATTCCACAATTTTTACAACAACAAAAAAAAAAAAAAAAAAAAAAAAAAAAAAAAAAAAAAAACAATAGCTTTGCCGATGAATTGGAGCGCTATAATTTTGGGTCTGACATAGTCTTGTGCCATATCCCATAGGGTCACGCCATAAGAACGAGCCCTACGACGTACCATACCGAGTGCTCTTAGTGTCAGATTTGGATCAAGGGTAAAAAAAACTACGAGGTTCATTTTTTGAGATTGATTCATTTTTTGAGATCGAGATTCATTTAGTTATTACCTAATAGTACGTATCTGGAAGGTATGTATGTATGTATATGTCACCTATACCTAACGTCTTTATCTTCAGATAATGCAGCATGCTGCAAATGATGTATGTACAATGAATGCTTGCAGCTAACTTTAAACGGGGGAGTTTTCATATTTCATTTTTATGACTTTAGGTTTACAACTTTATAACTCAATGCACGTGCATGAGACATAGTAATGTTTTCAAAGTATTTGTTACCTTATTATGCAATAATTCATCAATCCCTTTCGGCTTTTATTTTGCTATCTTACCCTTTCGGGTAAATTCAGTAATGTTTTATTTTTCATCGATTAGTCTTTGTCTCTTTGATACAACCAGCATTCATCCATCTTTTGTGGTCCAAATCATACGGAATACAACATGTATCGTTTTAAAACACTACATGTGTCTACTTCCATTACTTTTTTTCGGCCAATTCCTGAAATTCTCTAAAATCACTCATTTGTTGTTTAAATACATCAAATCAAAATTTCTTTAAATACCCATCTGACTCAAAATTAAAAAAAAATTTATTTGAGAAATTTTAGTAAGTCGTATAAGTAGCACGAATATTTGAGAAATTTTGATTTGATGAATGAAAAAAAAACAAATGAAATGTTATCTTAGGGCATTTTAAGAATCAACCTTTTTTTTAACTTAACAGTTTACTTTGTTGTTTTGACGTGAAACATTAAGAACATCTAGTAATAGTAGGTTAGCGTTATGATTTTTAATTTTTGTTTGACAGACAATAAGTAGTAGAGTATTATTTATTTTTTTGGAATGTTTATTCTTCAACATTTTATGAAGTATAATTTAGAAGCGTTAAGCATTTAAGAATTGTTTTACACAATATGATTAAACCTACAACCATGTTATCGATTTTTTTTATAAAAAAACTAATAATGCTTACGGCTACTGACGCTACTACTCATAACTATTGCCGCTATCGCTCAATGCTATGAGTTACTAATCAGTGCTACTTTTACCAAACACACTTAAAATAGCTTGTAATCTTATGAATTTGATATATGTAAAATTTAAGTAACCAATATAGTGCTCTAAATTGTTTTTATGCATGTTATGTGGCTTTTGAAACCAATGTTTTGAAACTTAGGTTTTGAATTGATCTGGTCGAGCCCCCGAGTTATCGGTTCAATTGATTGGACTGCCGAATCGACCCGATTTTCAATTAAAAAAAATTATTTCTATATTTGCAATATTACTAAAATATATATATATAAATCGTGAATATTTCATATATTTGGTCTAAACACCATTTACTAACAAATATAACACGTAAAAGCAAAGTTACGTTGCGAATACGTATAACTATATAGCGAAAAAATAAACCGAAAAAAATCAAAACCCGGTCGGGTCTCACGAACCGGGTCGCTTCAAACCCGGCGGGTCACACCGGGTTTCTAAAATATAAGACCCGGGTCAATTTGACCCGTTTTTTCGGCCGGAACCGGTCCAACCGGTTGAACCGGCCGGGTTGACCCGAGTTTCAAAACATTGTTTGAAACTATTCTTAAATTGCAATTTTTCAATTTGGTTCTCAGCAACACGAAAAACACTCCTCACACTTTCCACATCAACGTAATATCAAAAATCTGTCTCATACTTTTCACCTTTACCCTCACTTACACTTTACTCTTATCAATCATATCTTTAATACCCTCACACCAAAATAATACATTTAATATTTTTAAAATAAAACCATTACATTAAAAAATAAAAATTAAAAAACATTACATTAAAAATTTAAAAACATTACAATAAAAATGAAAAACATAAAATAAAATACTACATTAAAATTAAAAAACATTACATAACTACGGATAGAAAATGCACTACTAGGTAAATAAAAATTAGTTTGGTTTGAAGTTGTGTTCGAAAAGTAGGTGTATGTGAAAATATTACAAATGAAAGGGGTATTTTTTTGTTGTGTAAAAATTAGTTTAGTTTGAAAATGTATTAATAGGGGATAAATGGGGTTTAAAAAAGTTTTTTTATATATGTTAACTGTTAGTATGTGGGACCGGGATTACACATTTTATGAAAAACTACAACCTCACCACAAATGAGCCAATTGTTCGTCACTCACGCGCTAGGGTAATGGGATGTAACAAGGTCACGTGTGACCAGCCTCATTTTTGGCTCACGGTGGCACTGGTAAATACAGGCTTAGGCTGAAGAGAGTGGCATGGAAGCTACTCGCGAGTGCCCCAACTCGCGCGCGAGTGCCCACCCCCACTGTCCAATAGTCGCGCACGACTTAGTCGCAACAGAGAAAAATCTATACCACACTCACCCAACGTGAGTTTTTACTTATAGGGCCTACATGTTTTATTACCGTTTTATAATTAAAAAAAAAACTTTTCCAGTACCCCTTTTTACTTATAAATACCTACCAAAACTCATATTTTTCAAACACACAATCACATTTCATACACAATTCATACACATTCTCCCTAAATCACTAAAAAATGGAAAATATCGACGATTACGAGTTATATTTTGCTACTGAAAAACCAGAAGTCGCAGCGAAACGCAAGTGGAGTATTATTAAAAAAACGTTTGAGTTTATTAAGAGAAAACGCGCTGCTAATCGATTACAAAGAAACGTCATAACTCGAGACCGAATAGGTGCTCATGATCGGTTAGTTGCGTCTTTTTTTCGGCAAACCTACGATACAATGCGAAAGAGTTCAAGAATATTTTTCGAATGGGTCGCCCCCTTTTCAACTAGATAGTTAGGAAAGTGACTCACCATTCTGCATACTTTCGTAATAATGTTGATTGTACCGGAAAAGAAGGTATTTCGACGTTGATAAAGTGCACATCGACAATTCGTCAATTGGCATACGGTGTCGTTCCTGGTTTTCTAGATGACTATCTGCAAATGAGCCCAAGAACTTCTCGAGAATCACTTGATCATTTCTGTAGTGCTGCTATAGAAATATTCGGGCCTGAGTATATGAGGAAACTCACGTATACTGATATTGAGAAACTTTAAAAATGCGCATCATGAAGCAAAGCACGGGTTTCCAGGGATGTTAGGAAGTCTTGATTGTACAGACTGTGAGTGGTTCGGTTGTCCAACTGCCTATAAAGGGCAATAGTTAGACGAGATCATGGATCGAATCCATTCATTTTACTTGAAGCTGTGGCGTCTGAGGACTTATGTATATGGCATGCATTTTTTGGTGTTTCTGGGTCGAACAACGACATCAACGTTTTATATCAGTCCCCTTTATTTAAAGAATTTGAAAACCAGACGAGCACCAGAGGTGAAGTTTGTGGCTAACGGTGTACAATATCCATGGGGATACTATCTTGTTGACGGGATATATCCAGAATTGACACCACTTGTTAAAATAATTTCCGAACCATCAAACGATTACCACAAGAGGATTTTATATAAGCAAAAACAAGAATCCGCATGAAAAGATATTGAAAGAGCTTTTGGAGTTTTGAAGAACAAATGGGCTATATTAGCCAATCCTGCACGTACTTTTAAGAAAGAAAGACTCCTGAATATGATGTACACATGCATCATATTACATAATATGATTCGAAAGTTCAAAAAATATGCAATATCTCCTAAATGGTTCCCATAAGAATAAATTCAACCGGACGATGTGTTTCAAATCCAAGAACACATTCATCAAGTTATGCGGCATATCAACTCCTCGCAAGAACATCACAATCTTCGAGCAGACTTGGTCGAGCATTTGTATGACAATGCTTAAATTATTATGTTTTTAAATTTTTATTTTTTTTATTTTTGTTTTTAAATTTCATATGCATCGTTTTTTTAATTTTGTACCGTATTTTAATTTTATATGTACCCGTGTTTTAATAAATTGTATGAATAAAATATATTTAATAAAAAAGTGGGAGTGATGCGTAGTGAGTTATAGTGAGTTTCAGTGAGTGTCTTTACCTCCTGTGGGGAGTTTGGATGAGTTGTAGTGAATTTGTTTAAAAAGCTGAGATGACGCTAGTTATAAGAACATGTGCAATTTACCAAAAGCTTCTTAGTCAATGGCATATGAATGATCCATCAATCTAAAAGTTGTAGTTTTATATCTCGTTAGTGAGATACGCGATAAAATTTTTGGGATGAGTTATGCAAGTTGTAAAAATTTGCCAAACCACATAAACATTTTTGCAATTTACTCAATAGTGTAATTTTTAAATCACCAGATTAAAATTGTGTACACATTTAACATGATATAAGGCCGGGCACGATAAAAAGCCCAACCCAAAAAGATCAATATTTTTTCAGTCACGTCAATTTTTTCTCCAAGAATCTAAAAAATAAGTAAATAATCAAGTTGACGTAATTAAAATATTACCACCAAAATATATCTCAAAAAGTCATTCAATTAAACACCCTACCTACACATAAACCTTAATCCTCTCCAAATCGGTCGATTATGAGAAGGTCTCAAATTTCCTTTGAGGGATGCGTGGCCGACGACCACCTTCAATAGAGGGACGTGTCGAAATGGTCGACACCCCATATTGTGCCCGGCCTAACTATATCTTATGCATTGTTAAGAAAAAGAATCCAATATATAAGAAACGACTCACGGGGATCTAAGGAGACACACTCACACAAATACACTGTTTGATGGGATATTCCACAAAACAAGCAAACTTCAAGTTCATGTGATTGATCAATTCCATAACTTTCACACCCATAAAAACACACACACAAAAACACAAACACTCACTCTCTTCCCATAATGCTCATTCTCCTGTTCCTCCTCCTAACATGCACCTTTCATCATGTTACCACCACCAACCACAACCAAGCCCAAGCTCATTTACAACCAACAAACACCATGGATCCATTTGAGCTACAAACCCTCTACACCATCATGGAAACACTTTCTTCTGACCAAAAATGGAGAACCACTTATCCAAGCCCATGTACACCTTCCACTTCTTGGGTTGGTATTGAATGCAAACAAGGTGTAAAAGACTCACACTTTCATGTTACAAGACTTGATTTTGGCACCCCACCAAACCCATCTTGCAAAAAACTAGCCACTTTCCCTTCTCAAATTTTCCAACTTCCATACCTTCAATCCATCTTCTTTTTTCAGTGTTTTACAAAAACCAAAACAACAATTTCTTTACCAAAAAACCCTAACCAACCTTCTTCTTTGCTACAACTAAGCCTTAGATCAAACCCTAATCTTGTTGGCACTATACCTCCACAACTATTCACTCATTTATCCTCACTTCAAATCTTTACATTATCTCAAAGCAAAATCTCAGGCAAGATACCACCAGAGATCTTTAAGATGTCATCACTTGTTCATCTTGATTTAAGCTACAACCAGCTTAGTGGAACTATACCTAATGAGCTATCCAACCTAAAGAACCTAGTGGGGCTTGATCTAAGCTATAACACACTCATGGGGTCCATCCCAAACACCATTGGCCAACTTGGCATGCTTCAAAAACTAGACTTGAGCTCAAATTCACTCACAGGAAGTGTCCCAAGCAGCATTGCGAAACTTGGTTCATTAGTGTTCTTAGCACTAAGTAACAATAAGCTTCATGGGAAACTGCCACGTGAATTTGAAAATTTAAAGGGTCTAGAGTCTCTAATCATGGAAAGCAACCCGATGTCGGTTGATCTTCCAATCGAGTTCGGGTTGCTTCCAAAGTTACAAGAGCTTCGTCTTGGTAACTCCGAATACTCAGGAGAAATTCCATCAACTTTTTCAAAGTTGCTAAATTTAACCACATTGTCATTACAAAACAATAGGTTAACAGGAAGTATACCTATGGGGTTTGTGAATCTTTCACATATATATCATTTGAATTTAAGTAGGAACTTTTTGAGTGGTGAGATACCTTTTGATACAAGTTTCATGAAAAGATTGGGCAAGAATATGGATTTAAGTGAGAACAAAGAGCTGTGTTTGGATCCAATGGAATCATATGAAAGTGAAAAGCTTGGTGTTGATGTGTGTAATGGAAGTAGTACACGTGTGGGTAATAATTCGAGTTCTAGGGTCACGCCATTGAAGAATAAAAGTGATCAAGTTCGAGTAGTTAGGTTTTGTTTATTCTTTCTTATTTTGATTTGTTTGTTTGTATTATTATTTAATTGAAGATTATGATTCATTTATGTTAATTAGTTTGTTAACTGTTTTAATGCATATTTCCTTAAAAATTTAATTTGCTGTGAATAGTTAGTAGTGTGTTTATTATTTGTCTCATTAAGTCAACAATATTGTGCTAAGGTGGTGATATCAGTTACCCTTATGTGTGTTTATTTTACTATACTTGAACTCAAAAGGTATTGGAATGTGAAAATAGTGTCATCGCATATGGATTTCATCTAAATGTGACATTTTAATTAGTTTTTCATATAAATACGTACAATAAACTTATATTAATCATATTTATAAGTTGATATGCAATTTCCCACTAAATTTATTAAGTCTAATAAAACTTTGCTATTTGTTGTTGTTACAAAAAGTCATCGAAAATCAAAAAATAATCCTGCTTAAACTCAAGGGTGGAGCTAATAGGAGATTAATAGGTGCTAAGTCTTCTTTAATTAAATTATTTATTTATTATTTATGTGTATTATAAACCTTTTTCTATTAGTTCTTACACTAAGTCTCTCCTAATCACTATAACCATTTTTTTATATATGGCTTAAACCAACGTCTACTGTGTTAAAAAAAAACCCAACGTGTACAAGTACGATAATGGTATTCTTTTTGTTTTAATAAAGGACAAATACAACGTTTTTATTCGACAAAGAAAAAGTAGCACATGCATGCTAAACAAAGGTGCCGTATTACGTATAGCATACTACTACGTACTATCAATGCAAGTATCTATATATCATTCGTGCGGTAAATATTGAAAAAGAATTACTAGTAAAACACAAATGATTGAAAAAACTGTGATAACTTCAAAGGTTAAAAAATGTACTGTAGTTTTTTTTTGGGCTTTTTTAAAATTTCTCAATGTAAATTATGGGTATAAACAAGGTACGTTATCACATGCATTTCTTCATTATTACTATCACATTATTATATTCCATTCAAACATGACTAAAGCTGTGATTGTTTTATAGTTTTACCTTTGTTATCATGTTCTTCTAAAAATAGAAAGAGTAAACTGATAGATATGGAGAAAACGATAGACACAAATTGCTCCAAATTAAAATCTATTTTCGCATTTTACCCAAGATAGAATTTGGAATAACTCCTTTTGAATAGCAGACAAACTCAAACATATAAAAGTTTAAGGTTTGAATAGGCATATTATTTTAACTGATCAACAAGCTGCGAATAGTACTGTTTTAGATGCATGCTTGTTTCTTTGTGGATCATGGCTAATTAGGAGTATACGACCAATTGAATGACTAGATTTATGGGGTTTGATCGAGTTCATCATTAGCCGCGCTAGAAGATCAACGACGTCATGCTGTAACAGAGATTGGAGTTGCGCCCTCACCATTTCCGAAACAAGGGGAAACAATTGTTCAAACTTATTTTAAGTTCTTAGAACACTGAACAAGTATCAAATGACCAAAAGCTCTTCTATATTCTTTAGGTTGTTTGGAGTTTTTTGAGTTCATTAAAACTCTGGCCGCAAAGTAATGTTAATTAGTCCGAAAGTTGTAAAATAATCAGGTTTCTTTGTGCTAAATGTTTAAATATATACAAACAATGTCTAAATGAACATTATTTTATAGGAAAATGTAAATAAAGAAAAAAGAAAGGACAGGGTAAATATGAAAAACAGCTGGTAAGCTAATAAAAGGGTCAAATGATATGATGTGACAAAAGCAGGTTGTTTGTGAGTGAGAGCATACAACAATGAATACGAGATTCATACATACACTGGGACTTCAATTCGTACGTGAATTCTGCATTATTTGATTGGACGTCACTGCCTTTATTACATGGCAACTTACTATTTCGTGACCTTGGCTACCTTATCTATTTTTGTTTGATTCCATTGTAATCAATTTACCAAAAACCAAAATGAAAAAAACCATTTTAAAAGATACGTAGTAATTTGAAAGTACGACATTGGTTGGTAAGTATGATATTTAAACATTTTAAAAGTATGTTGATGTTATCTGGACTTTTCAAATTCAAGAAAAAAATTTATTTTTGTTCTTTATCGTTTACACTAAACATCAAGTGTGGTATTTATTTCAAATTAAGTCCGCAGATCATCCTTATTTTTTATATTTTGGATCAAGAATAGTCCCTATTTTAGATGAGAGTTAATTTTGCCCATTAACTTTTGAGATTAGAAGGGTATTTCGGTTCTTTAATTTATTTGACTTCATTAAATACGAACACCACCCACTTTCTACATTATTTCTTATCTCTCTCTTATCTATATCTCTCTTTCACACACAAAAAACGGATCCGATTACAAAAAAGAAAACACAGATCCAAACCAAATATATCCAAAAAAAATCTTGTATCAGACCGACAATCACAAAAAAAAACACAGATCCAAGTTCATATCATTCACCATCAAAACAAAAATTAAAGAAATAGATCCAAACATTCGGATCCTTTCACAGAAAAACCAAGATTCATGTTCATATAAAAGAAACCCACATCACCGTTTCAAAAAAAAACACATGAGATATGTTTAAAAAAAAACAACATCGAGATTTTAGTTATCAAATCGAATTAAATCCTTTCCACACGAACATCAATCATCAAACCCAGAAACCATTCGAAAAAAATCTTTCCTTGTGGCCACAAGAAGTTTTCTTCAAGATACTCGTGTTTATTGAGATGGGTCAGATGGTGTGATGAGATTTTTATGGTTAAGTGATCGAATCGATGGGTGGATTCATGGTTCTTCTTTTATGGTTCGGTGATGAAGATTTATTGTAAATGTGGTGATAACTGAATGATGTTGATGAACAGTGGCGGTTGTGATGGTGGTTGTAAAAATATGAGGCGGCGACTTTGATGCTTAAAGAACCCGAAACATGAGTTTTTGGTTGATCTTTGCTAAACTAACAAAGAGTAGTGGAGGATGCATGAATCATCAAGTACAATTGCTGGTTCGGAATTTTATGCTGAATTGGAGGCTATCTTCCCCATCTTAAGAATAGACACATATGTGTCCTTCTGATTATGCGCATCCATGTTTTTAGATTGAGAATCAGACTTAGCAGATGGCCTCTCGAATCTAACTCTATTAGCGTGCAAACGAAAACGTCCAATCCACACAGTACAGAGATTGCCCACCAGCCTATCTAAATGCTCAACCTTTATAAAACGTACAAACGCAAAACGTTTACCTGCTTTTGACTTCCGATTGGGGATGAAGACATCAATGACTTTTCCATAGACATCACAAACCCTCCATAGATCACGAAACGTAAAGTGTTCCGGAAAATTAGTAACGAAAATTGATTTTGAAATCAGTTGAGTTTGATCTTCTTTTGATTGCCGATTATACCATGTTCGATCTCCCATGACTCATATCCGATTCGGGGGGTTTGGGTTTTAATTGTTTAAGGTGAAAAGGGTGTTTGACCGTTGGTAAAGTGACGGGGGTTAGATGGCCATTTTGGATTATGGTTATGAGATTGGTGTTGGTGATGTTAGATGGAGTTGATGGTGGATCGGTGATGGTAAATGGTGTAGGTGATTTATTAATGTATAATATGGAAAGGACTAAAATACCCTTCTAATCTCAAAAGTTAATGGGCTAAATTAACTCCAATCCAAGATAGAGACTATTCTTGATCCAAAATGTAAACGATAGGGATGATATGCGGACTTAATTTGAAATAGGGATCAAAATTGATGTTTGGTGTAAACGATAGGGACCAAACATGAAATTTTTTCCAAATTTAATTTTTTTCTCAACCCTATTTTAATCGTGTAATTTATATAATAAAAAATTTATGAGCGAGGAGGGTTATAAAGGATATCGTTTATCATTTGAACATGAGAAGACCAATCTTCATCATAGATCCAATACAGATCAGTGGTCTAGAGTAATCCCATTTTTATCAAATAAAAAACAAAAGGGTATTTTCGTCTATTCACACCCCCACTCAACCCAACCCTAACCTTATTCTTCCTCCAGTCGTTTTTACACGCAACATTCAACCGTAAACTTTCTCTCTTTAAAAAACACACTCAAAACACACATTACTCACACTTTTACACCGATACAAAAACACACACACACACACTCAAGACACACATAACCGCTACCAAAACCGTCGATAATCATCACCCAACCGCAAGAACGATTCAAAATCAACAACTTAAATGAAATATAAAGAATTAGTTGAAGCTTCTTGACAAAACAGTGAAAATACCGATCAAAGCGAACGAAAAAGGTATAAATTCTTATTGTTATTTTGCATTAAATAGCGTGTTTGATGAATAGAATGTGATTAGAGCACAAGGAGCGGTAGAGCCGTGGAGGTGGTGCCATATCCAAAAAGTGGTGCCACGTCAGCAAAGTGGTCTGTAGTACCAGACATCAGTTTTCAGGGGGAGTGGTGTGTCATAACTTTTCTGGTGCTATAGAAAAAAATAAATTTAAACAACAATATTTAAAATTAAAATAAATCTTCTTTAAAACTAAAACCCATTACATAAAAATGATGCACGAATAATTTTAAAACGAAAATTTCATGGATAAGTTGTCAAAACATCCCAACAATGAAGATGCGTATGCTGGTATGCTGATGATATTAGGTTCTTAATAAACAAAAAAAATATGGTTAGGAATTACGAAATCAATGTTTACAAATAGATATGTTGATGGGTAGATGATATTCGAGAATGAATGATAGAACAGAAAGTCACAAACAAATGTAGACGAGCAACTGTAAACATACTAGCTTCAAAAAAACGGTAAAGCTTATCATATTTGATACATAGCATGTTTTTAAATAGGTTAGATGATGCATCATATATGATATAGCATAAATCAACCATGATATATGATTTGTCAAATATAATGTGTCACATAGAAACATACATAATATATGATGTATCATAAACAAAATAACACAAGTTAAATGAGCCAAAAATCCCAAGGCCATAGCTAAAACTAATTAGACTAAGCTTTATAATATTTGACTAGAACTAGACTTCTTTTGATAATAATAAATTATAGTTTTGAAACATCAAATTTGATACTAGCAAAATTATGAAATGACTCATGTTATCATACATGATACTAAAAAAATATACCAAACTGCATGCATTATCATATATGATACTTTCAAGTATCACATTTTATAGATTTAAAATGTGGGGTTGTGTTGTGTTGAGGGTTTTGAGATTATGCAGTTTATAGTTTAATGTTCAAAGTGATCAACTCTGTTAATTATTGACTAGTTGTTGTATTTTTAGATGTAAAGGAAGATGCCAAGTCAATTGTCGAAGGTTAGCTAGCTTTTATTTCATCTTAATTATTTTAAGTAGGTTTAACGAGTATTTAATCACTATAGTTATACATCTTCGTAGTGGATAAAGTTAAATCTTAAGATGAAAAATCCCTTGACTCATCTGGTGATTCATATGGTGTTTCGTACAATGATTCATATAGTTATTCATCAACTTATTCATCTAGTGATGATATAATCAACTTCCTAGAATGTAGAAATGTTCAATGTCAATTTCCTTATTGGCTTCAGGAAAAAAATATCCAAGTCCCTATCAAGACCTAGGGACCAAAATAACTACCACTTGATGCCATCTCCCCACATCCAGAAATTGCTTCAAGTTCAAGAACAACCTGTGTATATGCTCTATGATCCATATGGCCCATACAAGAAGAAGTAGCCATGTCAAAGAAACCATACAACTTGATTCCTATAACCAATGTAGTTCTTGGGTTAAGGGCTCCAAAAGCAGAAGTTAGATTTGCTGGCCTGTAATAAATTATTTAGATTCATTTTCTGATATTATACAATGGATATACATGTACACACTAGACTTTATTTTGATATTATGCCTTTAAAGGATGATTTTGTAGTTATTTGAATGTGAGATTAGAAAATAAGCAATACGTCACTTGTTCTAAAAAACTAAAAAACCTTAATACATTATAAAATATGATACAAGTTTATCATATATGATACATAGGAGGTAACATAAAAGTAAAACACCACTTCTTTACGAAAGCAAACCTTTTCAGCATTACCAGTTTATCATATGTTATACATAGCAGGTAAAATAAGTAAAAGCATCACTTGTTGAAAAATACAAAAACAACATTCTCACCATTAATATATATGATAACAATGCATCAATAATGATACATAAGAGGTGAAAAAAAGCAAAACACAACTTTCTAAACAATAATTCCAACATATTATCATATATGATAATCCAAACACTAACAACCCCATTGTGAAATCAAATATGATAAACAGATCATATCATACATGATAAATACTTGTTCATAATCTAAAAACACACAATAAAGCAATTTTTTTGTTGAATTCATGATTAAACAAAAACTGTTCTCTCTTTAAAAGTTGTTCCAAATATAACCCTTGTTCTTGGAAGAAGGATTTAGGCAATCAGACTCAACATCTATATTTAAAAGCTACAACTTCTCAGTAACAGCCGCTAACCTTGATCAACTTTTCCTCGTTTAACAAGTCTCAAAAACAACATTCATCTCACCATACATGTTTCTCCCGTTCCTCAAAGTAGCAGAGATAAGGTTCTTCGTCCAATGTCTCAAAACATATTGTTATGGTATATACCAACCCTCACAAATGAACACACACACACACACACACACACACACACACACACACACACACACACACACACACACACACAGCTAAACTTTTTTCTACGTCCCGCATCCGCTAAAAAATTCACAAAAACCACAACTATCATATATGATAATACAAAAAGCAAATTATAGAAAGATAATGAAATTTGATTATGCGCATAAAAAACTAGAGTTTTAAATGATATCATTTATGTGCATACAAAAAGAAATATCATAAACTGTAGAAACTAGAAGGGGGGGTTGAATAGTTTCTTAAAATTTACTTGTTAAAAATATGGTTTCCAAAAATCCTTTTTCAAAAACTTAGGCTTGAGGAAATATGTGAAATCTTCTTATGCACAAATATGAACAATGATAGTGTAGCTAAACTAATACTAACAAAAATATATCCTCAAAGAATAAAGAATGATAGTGTAGCTAAACTAATACTAACAAAAATATATCCACAAAGAATAAAGAATGATAGTGTAGCTAATCTAATATTAACACATGTACATGCAAAAAAATAGTAAGGAATGTAAAGAGTTAAGGGTAAAGAAAGATCAAACCGAACACCAAGGATTTATAGTGGTTCGGCAACGAAGCTCACTCCTCGTTCCTACTCCACTCCTCGAGTACTCCTTACTCGAGAGTTCACTACACAACAAGCTCCTTATGGTGGAGAAAACCGTACACGTCGCTTAACCAATTTCCGACTCTAAGCTAAAAGTCGAGCCCTAATCGTAGCTAGGACCAATCTACACAACTATACTTAGTACATACACAACTTCCAAATAGACACAACTACTTGGATCTTCACAACAATGACACAACTACAAGTATATAAAAACTGATCTTCAATAGATCTTTAGTGGTGGACTCAACACTTCACTAGGATAGTGTTCTTCTCTTTGCACTTAGAGAGGAAGAGATGGAAGAACAAGATTCACTTCTTAAACAAGTAATAATCAAACAAATGATCAAAGATTTGAGTGATTAAAGAAGGAGTTTGAATCTGGAAATGAATGTGCAAAAGAGGTGAGGTGAAAAGCTGAGAATGGCCAACTATTTAAAGGACAAGGGAGCCAACGGCTATATCTGCCCGCGGTACCTTATCACAGCCCGCGGTACCTTATCGATAAGGTACCGCCTAGGCGCTAAGGTACCGCCGGACTAGACTCCGCTCCTTTTTGTCTTTTAGTGGTGGAGGTCTTATCTGAGTATAAAAATATCCTGAAAGGATATTCTTAACAGAATAAGAATATGCCATTTTCAAATTTCAAATAATTAATTTAATAAAACATTTTCTTAAAAATAAAGTTTAATAAAAACTTGTCACATTTAATAAAAAGTGAGTTTTAAGAAAAGATTAAATCACTTGATCACTTGATTAAGGTTAGTACTTGTTTATCCATACCTTAAGTGAAAATGGGTAAAATGAAAAATACTTGAACTCAAGAATTCGTTTTTCGTTGTTTTCGTAAATGCTTGTTTTTACATATTGTCGTAATCAAAACTAAGCGAGACCGAAAAATGCAAGTAACGTTTTTAGTCATTATTGCATTAACAATCTCCCCCTTTTTGATTTCGACAATACATAAACTCAATCACACAAAAACAAGATTTTCGAAGACGAGTTTATTCATTTCTCCCCCTTTGTCGAAGCAAAAAGGTTGCGTAATCCGGTGTTGAAGAAACGGACTTTGCAAAGACTCCCCCTTGGTGCTTACTCCCCCTAGCTTGGGGCACCGAGGAATCGAGATATGGTGACAAGCTACATAGAAGGGTTAGTTGAACAAAAGAAACAACCAACAATATATAGCAATAGGTCACATAAAAAGTAAAATAAAAAGAGAAGAGAACACAAAGACAAAGATCCAAGATAGGTTACTAAAAGAACATCATACAAATAAGTATGGAAAAAGAAACAAGCCAAAAGCATAAATCTAATCCTAGTTATTATAGAATTCTAAGATTTGCTTGAATTTGGTGTCTTGAGGATAAGCAATCAATGCTTATATGAAAGACAAGGTAATAGCGGAGGGTGGTGGTGGTGGCTTGTTGGAGATCTCATAATCAAAGTGAAGAGGAGGCTTGATTAAGAGACTCTTGATGTAGCTCAACTCCTCATAGATGTGTGCCATAGCAAGATGTTGATATTGACAACAATGACAATATGTTCCATGGTGCATGACATTATCATGAGAAGGAGGAAGAACACTAAAGGGTGGTGGTGGAAGAAAGGAAGTTCCACAATCAACATTCTTGGTAGGAGAAATGTGATTAAGAGTGTTCTTGGGTGGGTTTGGATTGAAAGCAATTGGAGAAAATGGAGGAGATTCAAGGCTTTCATTGGGAGAATAAGACATTTTGGATGTGAAGTAATGCAAAATGCTTATGGTTTAAATAGGGAAGGCTTAGGGTATTTTTGGGATGGTCAAAAGGTTTGAAACAAAGATTCTCAAAAAGGTTGGAGCAAATCTGGAGTTTCAGACAAAAACCCGAAAAGGAAGGCCACTGTAGGCGGTTCCTTATCTATGCTGGCGGTACCTTATCAATAAGGTACCGCGGTTCACATAAGGAACCGCCTGCAGAAGCAGGGTTTGGTGTTTGGAGGAAGATTTTCAGCAAACCTCATTTTTCTAGTCTAACTTATCATAGGGATATGCTTAAAAGCAAAGATAGACACAGAAAACATATGCAAACTTACCAAATAGAGATTTGACCAAGATACATGGATTAAAAAAAATCAATGTAGGAGGTGTGTAAGACAAGACCTTAAGTCATGACACAATGATCCTCCATGATTCAATCTTGTTCTTGCTATGTTTGAGAGAATCATACATATGAATTATGTAAGCTCTATATTAATAGCGAGAATCTATGAAAAATCGTTTTTAGATTGAATTAACAATGTCAAACGAATTTCTCAACCATTTTCGAAAGAGACTTTGAGAGTTTTGAAAAGGAGATGAGAAGATTTTTCAAAAGAATTTTAGAAGACTCAAGAACTCAAAGTCATAATAGAAAACACACAATAAGAAAGGAATTTAAGGAAGATGTTCCATTAATCCTAGACCTAGACGCAAGTAATTGAAAGGTTCCCTCTTAAGTGGCTTAGTGAAGATATCGGCTAAGTTGTCCTCGGAGGGCACCTTTTCAATAGTAATGTTACCCTTTTGAACATTATCCCTAAGGAAATGGTGTCTAATTTCTATGTGTTTGGTTCGCGAATGTTTCACGAGATTCTTGCTTAGGTCTATAGCGCCTTTATTATCGCACATGATGGGAACATCATCAAGAGAAATACCGTAATCAACAAGCGCTTGCTTCATCCATAGAGCTTGTTGGCATGCTTTACCGGCACTCACATACTCGGCTTCCGTGGTGGATATCGCAAGAGCGGTTTGTTTCTTGGAGAACCAAGAAGTTAAACAACAACCCATGAAGGTACAAACTCCACTAGTGCTTTTCCGGTCTACATAGTCTCCCGCATGATCCGAGTCCGCGTAGACAATGGTTTCTACGCCGGTCCCTTTAGGATACCATAATCCTAAATGTATAGTGCCTTTAATGTATCGGAAGATACGCTTAACCGCTTCAAGGTGAGAGGTTTTAGGAGCCGCTTGGAAGCGAGCACAAAGGCAAACACTAAACATGATATCCGGTCGACTTGCCGTTAGGTACAACAAACTACCAATCATACCTCTATATTTGGTGTTGTCTACCGACTCATAATCATCATCTACGGCGAGTTTAGTATCCGAGGCCATAGGGGTCTTCATTGGTCTAGATTCTTCTAATCCAATTTTCTTTAGCATTTCTTTAGCGTACTTAGATTGACTAAATAAAATACCATCGTCCATTTGTTTAATTTGGAGTCCTAAAAAGAAGTTAAGTTCTCCCATCATACTCATTTCAAACTCATCATGCATGATTTTGGCAAAGTCATCACACAATTCTTGACAAGTTGAGCCAAATATAATGTCATCAACATATATTTGTACGATTATGAGGTGAGGACCTTTCTTCTTTGTAAAGAGTGTATTGTCAACCATACCCATGGTATACTCATGTTTAACAAGAAACGCTTTAATTCTATCATACCAAGCTTTGGGTGCTTGTTTGAGTCCATAAAGTGCTTTCTTAAGCTTGTAAACATGGTCCGGTTTCTCAAAATCAATGAAGCCGGGAGGTTGAGCCACATATACCTCCTCATTGATCAAACCGTTAAGAAATGCACTCTTTACATCCATTTGTTGAAGCTTAATATCTAAGGCACACGCGTAGGCTAAAAGGATTCTAATAGATTCTAATCTAGCTACCGGTGCATATGTCTCGTCATAATCAATCCCTTCTTGTTGATTATAGCCTTGAGCTACAAGTCTAGCCTTGTTACGAGACACAACACTATTCTCATCTAGCTTATTCCTAAATACCCATTTGGTTCCTATAATGGTAGAACTTCTAGGTGGAGGAACAAGTTCCCTGATAGGTGTGTAAACACCCATCTTTTCTACCACTTAATTACAATAATAACCGGACCAAAACATGTATTTTATGTCTTTTATGTCGGAATTATGCGTGGTTCGTGTTTTTATTGTGATTTAGGATGAAAAGGTGAAAAGTGGAGAAAATACGGGAATTCACGGGCATTTACGGACTTTTATTGAAGAAAAGGATGAAAGACGAAGTCAAGAAGTCAAAAGTGGATAAAGAACGGAAGTCCAAGACCAATTCTGAAGATTTATCGAAGAAAAAAAAGTCAAAAGACGAAAGTTTACTTAAGCCGAGGAACTCAAGTCTTATTTATCGAAGAATTAAAAGACGAGTCCAAAGAAATCCCGAGCCAAAAAGTCATCACATTCCAAGATTAACAAAAAGATTAAGAAGGAAGGACTTGATGGTGCAATTAACAAGAAAGGAAGGAGAGAGGAAGCTTCCTCTAACCACTCCCTAATCACCTATAAATACTCTCATTTTCATCTCATTTAGTTTTGTTGACTAATCGTGACAATTAGTTCTTCCATCTTTATTTTATGCACATTTAATTACTTGCACATTTAATTACTTGTCTTGCACTTTTAATTACCTTTAATTTTCAAGTAAGTGTTTCTTAAATTTCTTGCACCTTTACTTTATCTTGTTGATCTTAATCTTCTTCTACCTTTCTTTGATTCACACGTTTTTAATCTTGTTAACTTGTTTAAAGATTTCATTTTTATGCTTTTGATTGTTTTAAATCTCTTATTTTCATAGTTTATTTGATTTGATTTCAAGTTTATATAGATTTTTACAAAAGTTATTTTTATATAAAAAGTTGTTTTTCTTAAAGTTTATCTTTTCCATATTTTAAAAGTTGTTAACTTTCAGTTTTATAGCTTATTTTTACACGATTTACCTTAAGTTTTTCGTCTAGTGCTTATTAGGATTATAGCTTATTTTCGTAGCTTATTTTTAGTTTTCCTTTCCGTATTCCGATTGGGGTCCAATCGGAAAAGGGTTTATACTTTCCGATTGGTGGATCTTTGCATATTCCGATTGAGTGTAAGGCTTGGTATTCCGATTGGGTGTAAGTGAGGTTATTCCGATCAGATTATAGTGACAGCTTTCCGATTGGTTCCTTTTCCACATTCCGATTGAGATGTATGTTGGTATTCCGATTGGGTAAGGTGACAGGTATTCCGATCGAGTGTTCCGATAGGCATTCCGACCGAGCATCCAGTTATATTCCGATCAGGTAAGTTGAATATTCTGATTGGTGGTGTTTTTGGGTATTCCGATTGGGGTTCTATAGACATTCCGATTGGTCGCGTTCGACATTCCGATTGGTACAATCGGAATATATTCCGATTGGAGGGGTATTTTTCTCTTATTTTGACTTGTTTAATTTTTAGCTTAAGTTTTTAATACTTGTCTAATTTTAATTCCCGTCACGCCTTCATTTTTAATCATTTTAATTAAGTTACTTTTCAAAAGGTCTTTAAATATCGCACCTTTCTTTTTAATTAGACTTAGATTTATTTTTCACGTTCTTTAAATACTTGCCCTTTACTTAACGACATTTACTTTTAAGTCTTTGCACATTTAAATTTAAAAACCAACCAAAATATTTGTTTCCACCAAATTCAACTGAGTCACATAGAGAACCTAGATCAATTCGATTAGATACACATCAACGAACATAATATAACTTTCTTACGGGGTGTCAAAAGCTTTGTATTAAATGGCGCCGCTGCCGGCTCTTTTCGTTAAGATCAACCGTTTTCTGTGAGAGACGCGTTGCTTTTTGGGATCCGTTCACTTGTGAGCGCTACTTTTCTTGCATAAAAAATCCAAAAAACTCATAAAAATTAAAAATTTCAAAAATCCAAAAAGATTTTATCTTTATTGTGTATATATATATTGTCTTTGTGTTTGGTTTTGTTTTCTTTTGCATTTTCAGGTGTATGCGTACTAGATCTTCCAATTATCAAGAGCCCGAGCCTCAAGAAGATTTAAGTATGGCAGGTGTTAACAACAATAATCAACCACCGCACCTCAATAATAATAATAACAACAATGCTCTTCCACAGCCCGATCTTCGGACCATGGAGGAACTTTGTCAACCAACAATGTTTGGACGAGGAGGACCGATTGCGCCGATGCAAATCAACGCTCCTGAGTTTTCGTTGAAGCACCATATGATTCAGCAAGTGCAAACAAACCCATTCCGTGGACTGCCTGATGATGATGCCAACAAACACCTCGACAAGTTCATTACTATCACCCAGAGCATGAAGTTGGCTGGTGCCACAATGGATGAACTTCGCCTACAACTCTTTCCACACACTCTATTACATCATGCCGAAAAATGGTTTGATCGTCTCCCGAAGAATTCTATTCACACTTGGGATGATATGACTCAACGCTTTTTGTCGCGCTACTTTCCACCATCCATGGTCACGAGTCTTCGCAATCAGATCAGCGGTTTCATGCAAGACCCTGATGAATCTCTTTTTGATGCTTGGGAGAGATATAATGTCTTGATCGATAGATGTCCAAACCACAACATGCTCCCTGTGACCCTAATTGATACTTTCTACAACGGTTTGACTTTTCGAGATCGTGATACGATTAATGCAGCCGCCGGTGGCACATTCATGAAAAGGAGACCCGAGGAGTGTAGAGAGCTTATTGAGAACATGACTACTCACCACAAAAACTGGGATTCCTCTGCTTCTTCAAGGAATAATCCGAGAGTCAATGTTTCCTCCACCTCAGCAAACCCTGATATGACCGAACTCACCCGCATGATGACTGAAATGAGCAAAAGTATTATGCTTCTCGCTTCAAATCAACAACAACAACAAGTTAAAGCGGTTGCTACTCTTTGTGAAACATGTGGCGGTCCTCACTCATACACCGATTGTCCTTCAACACAAGGAAATCCGGAAAATGTGTATGCAGCTTACGGTAATTATTCACCGGAAAATTACCAAGCTAGACAACAAGGGGATAGAAATCTGCTGAGCTACCGTTCTAACAACTACCTTTCACCCGGTTTTTCTCCTCAAAACCAAAACCCCGCCAACAACTACACTAGAAGCAACCAAATCCCACCAAGAGCTTCTAATCCTTATCACCCACCCGCCCAACAAAACCCACCCAGTAATCCGGATGTTGAGGCCATCATGAGAACCCAAGGTGAGCAAATCAAGAATCTGCAGAGCCAAATTATCAATCTTAAAGGAGATATCACAAAGCAAGGAAATGAGATAAGATCTGAGCTTCGAGATAATATTCAATCCTCCTTCAGCAATCAAACCAATGATTTGAAGAATATGCTTGCTAGTTTCTTGCCCGCCGCTCAACCTTCTACTTCAAGTTCTCTACCTTCAAACACCGTCACTAATCCGCGAGCCAATGTGAGTGCTATTACTACCCGTAGTGGAGTCACCATCGTAGGACCACCAATCCCACCACCATCATCTACACCTCCTCCACCACCATGTATCCTTACTCCTCCTACACCTAGTATTAGTGCACCATTACCGTCTCCGCCTCGACGTGATGAAGTTCCCACCAATGATCCTTCAACATCTCAACCTTTACCTACACCTGCATCTTCACCACCCAAACCTAATATCCCTTATCCTTCTCGCTTGGGCACGAACAAAATGCTAAACAAGGAGGACGCTCAAGTGACTAGCTATATCAAGATGATTTCTCAAATGAATTTCAACATTAGCTTTCTTGAGGCACTTGTCCACATGCCCAAATTTGTTAAAGCATTTAAGGAATTGCTTAACAAGAAGGAGAAGCTGATTGAACTCGCCAACACACGATTAAATGAAAACTGCTCTGCAGTTATTCTCAAAGAACTTCCGGAAAAACTTGGAGATCCCGGTCGTTTTGTGTTGCCTTGCGTGTTCAACAAAACTGAAGAATTTACTGCCCTTGCTGATCTCGGGGCCAGTATTAATCTTATGCCATTGAGTGTTTGGAAAACACTATCATTGCCCGACCTCACTCCAACAAAGATGACTCTTGAACTTGCAAATCGCACTCTCGCTTACCCTGTTGGTATAGCCAAAGACGTGTTCATTAAAGTTGGCACATTTACTTTCCCAGTCGATTTTGTCGTAGTTGATTATGAAATGGACCCTCGTATTCCTTTAATACTTGGTCGGCCATTCTTGAGAACCGGACGTGCTTTAGTAGATGTGGCCGAAGGTGAGTTAATCTTACGAGTCGGGGATGATGCAAAAGTTTTCAAAATGGGGAAGCTTACTAGTTCAACTTTTGGAGGCCGAGAATCAGTGAATATGATTAATGTGCTAGATGACTTTACCGTCTACGAAAATCCTCTATTCGACTCTTGCATCGATAATCCACTTTTTAATGATGATGTGGATGATTCTCTCCCTACTTTG
This sequence comes from Glebionis coronaria, assembly GCA_025667525.1. Lineage (NCBI taxonomy): Eukaryota > Viridiplantae > Streptophyta > Magnoliopsida > Asterales > Asteraceae > Glebionis > Glebionis coronaria. Next base: position 128,027,552 of record CM046874.1, on the reverse strand, counting down.
GACGCTTCTCCCATTTATGATTCGTCACCGGTCTTTGACGCTTATGATGATGATTCTAGCTCAGATTCGGATGATTTTGATTGTACTTCTGAGTATCCCGAGCTGCCCACTTTCGATGATTTTGATGAGGCTGATACTCTCTCGAGCGATTCTTCACATGCTGAAGATCCTCCGCCATCACTCGATCCTACTTTGGACGATTACTCATTCGAGGAAGATTTCTCTGAATTTCTTAACACATACTTCCCTCATGAGAGTGATGCACCTCCTTTGGACTTTGAAGATTATCGTCTTGATCCTACTTTGGATTTGAAAAACATTTTGTCCAAGGAAAAGAAACCGGTTGACACCGAAATCCGTTGCACTTATGATTTGACACCTCTTTGTCCCACTTCTGAGGACGAGGTTGTGCTTCTTTGCGGATCTTCTTCACACTCGGCTGAGCCGGAGTGTTATTTTCCCCTGAAGGAAAAGGTGTTCGATCCCGGTATTGAAGTCTTTAAGTCATCTCAGTATCCACCTGATGAAATAAAAGGAAAAATCTTTGGAACCATTGAAGACATGCTTGCACTACTTCATCCTTGCTCCTACTGTGCTCCATCACTGCTTAAGGGAACCCTGCCATTTCTCTTTTGGCTTGCCTTGTTCACCTTAAGCTCTTGCTTATTGATGGATGAAAACTATGTCTTTGATCCTGGTGGATTTGTTTCATGCTACTTCCGTTGATGATCAAGGTCGAGTCAGGCTCACGACTCGGTTAACAAAAACCAAGCGCTTCTTGGGAGGCAACCCATGCATCTATCCTTTCGCTTTCTTTACCATAAGTGTAGGGGGGACCCTTTGGATTGCTGTTTTCTCTCCTCACTTCTTCATCAGGGATTCGAGCTTCAATGATCCACTCTTGATGATTCTTGACGACCCGTGATTTCGTGTGCTACTTTATCCCGGTTCTATCCTAAACTCTTTTCGATTCACTATTTTATATTTTCTCAATATTAAAATAGGAATCTCTTTAGTTGTCTTTTCCTTAGCAAAATTTAAACAACGTGCACAATGTCTTAAGTGTAGGGGATTTTATTCCCACATGCTTAAACATTGAGGACAATGTTTATCTTAAGTGTAGGGGGGACTTCTATCGAAGTTAAGTGGCCTTTTCCTTGTTTTTGTCCTCATTTTAACCGGAAAATCAATTTTTCGACATTTTTCAAAAATTTTGATCTATTTTGGCCTATTAGTTTTTCCCTTTTGTATAGTTATTTTCTTTCTTTGCTAGAATAAATGTTTAATAAGTGGTTTTAATTTTCAAACGTTGTGAATCTTTTGACTCAACCCGAGTTTACTTGTCTAAGTTACTCTAGCTAGTATCCTTAACGTGTTTAAATCAAGTTTTGCTAGGCTTTTATATAGGGAGCTATAAAACGCGAAAGTCTTAACTCTCACGGGTTAAGAACAAGAACTTTTCGCAAGTTCCTATAATTGATCCTAGAGAGTCGTTTATCAAGGGAACTTTAAGAGGCGATTTCTAAACTTGAAAGAGTCTAAGAATTTGCAAGATCCTATAGGCGACTCGAAAACCCAAAACTTTGATTTGATAGGCTAAGTATCCACGAGTCTCATTACTTGAGATTTTAAACTGTGGAGAACGAGAGATGATAGAGCCAATTATAAGTCGGTATTCTTTCGTGAATTTATGTGAGTTAATTATAAGCCTATTCTCTCATCGCTTGCTAATAATTTATTTGCCAATAAATAAGGTTGTACGATTTGAAAAGTTACTTAGCTTCTAGCCCCAGATCGTTTAAAAGTTGCTCGGTAATGACGAGAGTTCATAGCCAAGGCATAACTTATGAAGCGGGGCGCGAAGATTGGCAAGTCCGAAAAGGCCCTAACAAGGCATGAGGGCTATGTTTTGTTGCTAAAGATCCCAAGTGATGTGAAGAATCATTTATCGAAAATCAATATGAAGGATCGAGACACACGACGTAAAGCAAAACTCCCCAAAAGTCATGGAGAAGTGTATCCGAAAAGACCCTAACAAGGTATGAGGATAAATAGATCCAAGTCATAAAAGGAGGCGGATCGTTGTATATCAAAGTCCAAAATAAAGATTGGAGAAAAATAAAGAAGTCGTGGTCCAAGTATGAATCTCTCAAAACTTCAAGTGAAGAAATTCCAATTATGAAGAGAAGACCATTATTTCATGAACGTCTCTCAAGATTTGAAGTATGAAGTCGCTGCCAAATATCGGCCCGAGAAAGGTCTCAAATCGCGAACCAAGTTATGCCAAGATATGAACTTTTTGATATCCCGAGAAGCAGTTTTAAAAGATTTGGTCCTTTAGCTAACTATTGATTAAATCATGCACTTTATTTTCAGACCTAATAATTATCGAAATAAGTCAAACAATGCATCTTCGTGATCATTCAAGACAAATAATAAAATATAAGAGATACCCATAGGAATAAGGGAGTCTAAGTAAATAATTGGCCCACATGAGTTCGTGTTAGTTTACTAACTTATAATAACAATGATCTCGTTTTTAAGCTTGGTTTGGAGAAAGTGAAAAGTTGAGGATGATGATTATTCATGACATTTTCAAAACCCAAGGTATGCTTTTAATTTCTTTGCTTTGCATTTTTATAATTTTCTATCTCTTTAATAAAGGCCAATGTGGATTGATCATGATGAAAAGTGTAAACATGCTTTGTAACTAATACATTGCATGAGGACATTGCAATGGTCAAGTGTAGGGGATTTGATAGGTGTGTAAACACCCATCTTTTCTACCACTTAATTACAATAATAACCGGACCAAAACATGTATTTTATGTCTTTTATGTCGGAATTATGCGTGGTTCGTGTTTTTATTGTGATTTAGGATGAAAAGGTGAAAAGTGGAGAAAATACGGGAATTCACGGGCATTTACGGACTTTTATTGAAGAAAAGGATGAAAGACGAAGTCAAGAAGTCAAAAGTGGATAAAGAACGGAAGTCCAAGACCAATTCTGAAGATTTATCGAAGAAAAAAAAGTCAAAAGACGAAAGTTTACTTAAGCCGAGGAACTCAAGTCTTATTTATCGAAGAATTAAAAGACGAGTCCAAAGAAATCCCGAGCCAAAAAGTCATCACATTCCAAGATTAACAAAAAGATTAAGAAGGAAGGACTTGATGGTGCAATTAACAAGAAAGGAAGGAGAGAGGAAGCTTCCTCTAACCACTCCCTAATCACCTATAAATACTCTCATTTTCATCTCATTTAGTTTTGTTGACTAATCGTGACAATTAGTTCTTCCATCTTTATTTTATGCACATTTAATTACTTGCACATTTAATTACTTGTCTTGCACTTTTAATTACCTTTAATTTTCAAGTAAGTGTTTCTTAAATTTCTTGCACCTTTACTTTATCTTGTTGATCTTAATCTTCTTCTACCTTTCTTTGATTCACACGTTTTTAATCTTGTTAACTTGTTTAAAGATTTCATTTTTATGCTTTTGATTGTTTTAAATCTCTTATTTTCATAGTTTATTTGATTTGATTTCAAGTTTATATAGATTTTTACAAAAGTTATTTTTATATAAAAAGTTGTTTTTCTTAAAGTTTATCTTTTCCATATTTTAAAAGTTGTTAACTTTCAGTTTTATAGCTTATTTTTACACGATTTACCTTAAGTTTTTCGTCTAGTGCTTATTAGGATTATAGCTTATTTTCGTAGCTTATTTTTAGTTTTCCTTTCCGTATTCCGATTGGGGTCCAATCGGAAAAGGGTTTATACTTTCCGATTGGTGGATCTTTGCATATTCCGATTGAGTGTAAGGCTTGGTATTCCGATTGGGTGTAAGTGAGGTTATTCCGATCAGATTATAGTGACAGCTTTCCGATTGGTTCCTTTTCCACATTCCGATTGAGATGTATGTTGGTATTCCGATTGGGTAAGGTGACAGGTATTCCGATCGAGTGTTCCGATAGGCATTCCGACCGAGCATCCAGTTATATTCCGATCAGGTAAGTTGAATATTCTGATTGGTGGTGTTTTTGGGTATTCCGATTGGGGTTCTATAGACATTCCGATTGGTCGCGTTCGACATTCCGATTGGTACAATCGGAATATATTCCGATTGGAGGGGTATTTTTCTCTTATTTTGACTTGTTTAATTTTTAGCTTAAGTTTTTAATACTTGTCTAATTTTAATTCCCGTCACGCCTTCATTTTTAATCATTTTAATTAAGTTACTTTTCAAAAGGTCTTTAAATATCGCACCTTTCTTTTTAATTAGACTTAGATTTATTTTTCACGTTCTTTAAATACTTGCCCTTTACTTAACGACATTTACTTTTAAGTCTTTGCACATTTAAATTTAAAAACCAACCAAAATATTTGTTTCCACCAAATTCAACTGAGTCACATAGAGAACCTAGATCAATTCGATTAGATACACATCAACGAACATAATATAACTTTCTTACGGGGTGTCAAAAGCTTTGTATTATTCCCAAACATCATTGGCAACAAATTGATTCAATTCTTCTTGCATCGCAATGACCCAACTCTCATCCGTAAAAGCTTCTTTAACATTCTTAGGTTCAATCAAGGAGACAAAACAGAAGAAGTTGCTTTGGTTTTGGACTTGAGATCTTAGGGTCCTTTGATTTAAGTCACCAATGACATTACTGAGAGTATGATCCCTAGACTCCTTAATGTTTACTTCCTTTTCAACACTAAGGTCTTCAACTCCTATTTTTCTAACCTCTTTGGCTTTAACTACTTCTAATTCATCCAAGTCATCATCAACCAATGGTGGTGTCTTGGGTGAAGGAGGGGTTTCATCAAAGGTTACGTTGAGTGATTCTTCAATAACCCCTGAGGTTCTATTTAGGACTATGTAGGCCTTACTAGTTTGGGAATAACCTAAAAGGAACCTTCGTAAGACTTTGGGTCGAACTTGGTAAGGTAGTCTTTGGTGTTGAGGATAAAGCACTTGCTTCCAAACACCCTAAAGTATTCTAATGAGGGTTTCTTACCTTTACGAATCTCATAGGGGGTCTTTCCTAAGAAGGGTCGAATAAGACTTCGGTTGAGAATATAAGTCGATGTATCTACGGCATTGCACCAAAACTTTTGAGGCAAAGATTGCTCGTTTAACATCGTCCTACTCATCTCTTGGAGAGTCCTATTCTTCCTTTCAACTACCCCATTTGATTGTGGAGTGCGAGGAGCCGAGAAGTTATGGGTAATACCATGAGCTTCACAAAAGGCACCAAATTGCACTTCATTATCAAATTCCCTACCATGATCCGTCCTAATAGAAACAATTGAACATCCTAGTTGATTTTGAATTCTCCGACTAAAGATTTCGAAGTGATCGAAAGCTTCATTCTTAGATGCCAAAAATCTAGTCCAAGTGAATCTAGAATAGTCGTCAACTATAACTAGGGTATAAAGGTTACCTCCATAACTCCGTATGGCGGAAGGTCCAAAGAGATCCATATGTAGGAGCTCTAAGCACCGAGAGGTCGAAACCAAATTCTTGGCTTTGTGACTTGAGTGAACTTGCTTTCCAACTTTGCAAGCATCACAAAAGTGACTATCAAACTTAATCTTGGGGAGGTGTCTTACCAACTCCTTAGAGACTAAAGATTGAATTAAACGCATATTAGCGTGACCTAATCTCCTATGCCAAAGAGTAGAACTATCATCTATAGTCTCAAGACATATGTTGTCTTTTGACTTCTTATTAACCTTCATGACATAAAGCCCATGCTTTCTAATACCTTTTCCAATGACTTTTCCATCTTTTACGATTTCACTGTCATGTTCCGAAAAGATAACCTTACACTTATTATCACAAATTTGACCTATACTTAAAAGGTTAAAACCTAAGTTATCTACGTGCTCAACATTTTCAATGGTCATGGAGTCAAGAGAAACCGTACCTTTGCCAATGATATTACTACGTTGACTACTAGCGAATGTGACGTTACCTCCATCATATGCTTTGTAATGCGAGAAGAAACTTCGATTACCCGTCATGTGTTTAGAACATCCACTATCCTTAATCCACTCATCGGGCTCCAAATCAATTCCCAAGCATATCTAGGTAACAACACACAAGATCAAACATTTGGTCCCCAATATCTCATGGGTCCAAAATTGTTAGTTCCAAACATCCCTTGCATTTGGTTGGGATGCATGAATGAGGTGGGGATTCCCCATGGAGAACCAAATGGAGGAGGGTAGTAATTCATGTAACCATTTTGTTGTTTATTACTTCTCCTAGGTGTGTTTGATCTAGGTTTAGAATTATTATTATTCTTTCTAGGTGTTGGAGTTTTACTTCTAGTTCGAGAGTTCTTTTGATTATCTCTTGTAGGAGTTGTCGTTCTACTTCTAGGCTTAGACTCATTCCGTACTCTAGGTGGAGTAGAAGATAATCTAGATAAACTTCTATTTCCTATGAGAGGTTTACTTAACGGCTTATAGAACTTACTAATAGTATTGTCGTCAAGTATGGGTAATTGAACCTTATTAACAGTAAGATGCTTTGGTTTTTCATTTAACTTAGATTTTTCAGAAAGTTCAGAATTTTCACAAAATTCAACTTCTGGCCGCGGTACCTTATCTATGGCCGCGGTTCCATAGCGATAAGGAACCGCGCCATAAGATGTGGAACCGCGTCCAAAAGATGTTTTATGTGAAAACCTGACTTGTTTTGGTTCACTAGTTGAGGCTTCTTTTGAGTTAAAACCTAGACCAAGTTTTTCCTTAGAATGAACTTGTTTGTTTAACATATCATCAAGAGCACTAGTACCTTTCATGAACTTTTCCAATTTAATGGAGGTGCTCTTGAGATCATCATTCTCTAATCTAAGTTTCTCACAACTTAAGCAACCTAAATCAACCTCTTTGTTTTTCTCAAGTTTAGTCAATTTCTCCCTAAGTTCATTGATCTCATTTTCAAGCTTAGTTTTGGTTGATTTTAAGGTTTTATTCTTTTCTATGAATTTAAGACTAAGTTTGTGTAAGCTATCATATTTGCCTTCAAATTCAATATCATCGAAAGTGGAACTATCATAGCTATAATATTCGGTTTCGGAATGTACCTCTTTAGAAGTGTGAGCCATAAGACATTTCTCCTCTTTGAGGTTGTCATCATCATCTTCACCGCTATCGCTCCAAGCGCCACTAACGAATGCCGTGTGGTTCTTATCACGAGCGGGCTTTGGACAATCACCAATGAAGTGATTTGGATCACCACATCTAAAGCAACTCCTATCACCTTTTTCGTTCTTGACAAACCGATTCTTTGACAATGGTTTCTTGTCATAGTTTGGTTGCCTAACGTGTTGACCTCGTCTCTTGAAGAACTTCTTGAAATCTCTCACCGCCAATGCATACTCCTCGTCATCACTTTCCGAGGAACTATCATGATCACTTTGTGCCTTCTTGGCCTTAAGCGCAAGAGATTTCCTTTCACTCTTGGTTTTTACTAATTCCGAGTCCTTCAAAATTATCATCTCATGAACCTTCAAGTTTCCTATGAGTTCATCGAGTGATAAAGTTGAGAGATCTTTCGACTCTTCAATAGCCGTGACTTTTGCTCTCCACTTTGGATGTAAGGCCCTTAGAAACTTTGATATTATTATTTTTGTATGGGGTTCTAAATTCTCTCGATATCCTCTCGAATTGATCTCGGTTCTAAGTGGAATGATTGTTCTTGGTCACTAAAAAGGGGAGTGATTTTCTAATCTACTAAAAGTTTTAAATGCATTAAAATGTAAACTTAAATTTGAAAGCAATTAAATTAATAACAATTAATAAAACTTGAATTAAAATTAAAATTAAAATTAAAATTAAAATTAAATTATAAATATGAAATGAAGAAACAGTAAGTAACCTTTAAAAATGCTCAAAAGAAATTTGATTCGGAAGTGGACCTTGATTCGGAAGTTCACTCGGAACTTGGCTCGGAACCCTTGATCCGGAACTTCGTTCGGAAGTTCACTTGGAACCTTCACTCGGAAGTTGATCCGGAACTTTCTTCGGAAGTTGATTCGGAAGTTGTTGATCCGGAAGTTCACTCGGAACTTTTGATCCGGAAGTTGGTTCGGAACTTTTGGCTCGGAAGTTTATTCGGAAGATTTGTAAAGAATATTCATCCAGAACTTTTAGACTGACTCGGAACTTTTTAACATAAATTCATTCGGAACTTTAAAAAGGAAAATTCATTCGGAACTTTAAAAATTCATTCGGAACTTTTTGAAAAGAAAATTCATACGGAACTTTTTATGCTCATTCGGAAGTTTTAGTTCATCCGGAACTCTTGGTTCGTCCGGAACTTATGGTTCATCCGGAACCTGGGAAATCAAGAACAGTAACTTTCAGAAAAACAGGGAAGTACGATTTCGATCCAAAAATCACCAAGTTTTTCACCAAAACTTAAACAAATCTATTCCCTAATCATCTACTAACCATAAACTACAAATCCCATCAATAAAAACATAAAACCCAACAACTTTTGAAGATCAAATCAACTAAATAAGAACTTTAACTTTTAACCAAATAGATGAAGATGAACAAGATGAAATGGAAAGATTGATGTATTGAATGATTAAGGTTTTAACAAACAAAAGATAAAGATTAAATTACAAGATTGAAAAACAAGAATCAAAATCACCAAACACCCTAGTGGTGTTGGTGATGCTACGAACAGAAAGGGAGAAAAAGAAGGAGAATGAAAAAAACTAAAAACTGAATGAAAAGTGTGAGGGGGATTCCTTTTATAGGTGTTCCCTTTGGTTGGTGAGTGGGCTTTCTCCCGTTCTTCTTGTCTTCTCGTCTTTTCAGAAAAGTTGACGTTTTCGATTCTGATTCGGGATTTGTCGTCGATTAATTTCAACTCGTCTTTAAATTTCTTCGTTTAATAGACTTGAGTTTCTTCGACTTATGTAAATCTTCCATCTTTGGTCCTTTTCTTCGATAAATCTTCGAATAGGCCCAGTGACTTCAAATCTTTTGCATTTCTTGGACACTAGACTTTGTCTTGAGTCTTTTTCTTCCATAAAACCCGTGCAATCCCATGTTTTCTTTAATATTTACCCCGTTGGCTCTGAAAACACAATAAACACAAAAACCACGCATAATTCCAAACAAATGATATTAAATACGTGTTTTGGTCTCGTTTTAGCCAGAATTAAGTGGTAAAAGGATGGGTGTTTTCACACCTATCAAATCCCCTACACTTAACCATTGCCATGCCCTCATGCAATACTTAGTGATAAAGCAATTTTACACTTTTCTCATAATTAATCAACCTTGGCCTTATTAAAATACTACTAAACAAAAAATTAAGTACTACGAGAAATTAAAATCTTTAAAGTAAATAAAAGGATATAAAACCATTTTCACTTGAAAATAGCTACATGGAAATAACTTGCAAAGAAATCAATGACTTACATTAGGGCTTTGGTGCTGCGAAGATTTATCACCCTCAAGTTTCACGTTCCCCAAACTAAGCTTAAAAACGAGATCATTGTTATTATAAGTTAGTAAATCAAACACTTACACACATGGCTTAATTATATGCTTAAACTCCCTTATTCCTAGGTGTATCTCTTATATTTTATTTTAGTCTTAGAATGATCATGAAGATGGATTTTTTGGACTTATTTCGATAGTTTATTTAGGCTGAAAGCAAAGTAGGACGATTTGATCAATAGTTAGCTAAAGGACAAAATCTCTTAAAACTGCTTCTCGGGATATCAAAAAGTTCATATCTTGGCATAACTCGGTTCACGATTTGAGACCTTTCTCGGGCCGATATTTGGCATGTACTTCATACTTCATATCTTGAGAGACGTGCTTGAGATAATGGTCTTCTCATCGTTAATAGAGTTTCTTCACTTGGAGACTTTTGAGGGGTTCTCCAACTTTGTTGACCACGACTTTATGATTATTCTTCAATCTCTAATTGGGATTTTGAGATACAACGATCCGCCTCCTTTTCGGACTTGGATCTATTTATCCTCATACCTTGTTAGGGTCTTTTCGGAGAGACTTCTCCATGATCTTTATGGGAGTTGTTTGCTTTTCGTCGTGAGTCTTGATCCTTCATATTGACTTTGGGAATAATGCTTTTCACATCACTTTGGATCTTCAGCAATAAAATTTGAATCCTCATGCCTTGTTAGGGCCTTTTCGGACTCGCCAATCTTCGCGCCCCGCTTCATAAGTTATGCCTTGGCTATGAACTCTTATCATTACCGAGCAACTTTTAAACGATCTTGGGCTAGAAGCTAAGTAACTTTTCAAATCGTACGACCTTACTTATTGCAGATAAATTATTAGCAAGTGATGGGAGAATAGGCAAATAATTACACCAAGTGAGCTTGTGCAAGAATACCGACTTATAATTGACTCTATCATTTCTCGTCCTCCACAGTTTAAAATCTCAAGTAATGAGACTCGTGTACACTTAGCCTAATAAACCAATTAAGGTCTACATGGTTAAGGATACTAGCTAGAATAAACTTGGATAAGTCTATTCGGGTTGAGTCAAAATAAACGCAACGGGCCTAATATGTCAAAGATTTCTAAACTAGCTACACCACTTTATTAATATTTTTGACTTTATTGCGGGATATATACATATGAAAGCAACGATAAAAATTTAAAAATTACGACAAAATGGCCAAAGTTAATACAAAATTTGAAAAATGTTGAAAAATAGGATTTTCCGGTTAAATGAAGGCATTTTCATGGAAAAGTCCACTTAAAACTTCGATAGAAGTCCCCCTACACTTAAGATAAACATTGTCCTCAATGTTTAAGCATGTGGGAAAAGTCTCCCCTGCACTTATGACATTGTGCACGTTGGTTAACTCAAATTAAGGAAGAGACGACTAAAGTGATCAATTTCAAATGTAAGTATGAAGAAAATTGAATCACGATAGTTGAGAGATAGAACCGGATTTCGGATAACACGGGAGCACGGTTCTTCAAAAATTCCAAGAGTGCATTCATCCCTGTAATCACATCACCACACAAAAACAAACACCCTATAGAGGTCCCCCTACACTTAGGAGGTTAAACGGAAAAGGATAGATACTCGGGCTGCCTCCCGAGGAGCGCTTGTTTTTGATAACCGAGTCACGAGCCTGACTCGACCCAAAATTAGGTCATGAGGAACGTGGTGAGGGATGGAATCATCTCTTGAGAGATGTCCTCACCAAAGTACAATTTCAAACGCTGGCCATTCACCTTGAAGTTGGCCCCATTTGGCTGAGAAAGCTCAATGGTGCCATAGGGAAAAACATTGGCGATGGTGAATGGACCAGACCAGCGGCTCTTCAACTTGCCTGAGAAGATCTTCAACTGAGAGTTAAAGAGTAAGACTTGATCACCAACGTGGAACTCTCGGTTCTTAATTTTAGCATCGTGGACAATCTTGGTCTTCTCCTTGTAGATCAATGAGTTTTCGTAAGCTTGATTCCTCAATTCTTGTAGCTCGTTGAGTTGAATCTTGCGAAAATCACCGGCTTTGTTGATGTCGAAGTTAGCCCACTTCAAGGCCCAGTATGCCTTATGTTCCAGCTCGATAGGGAGGTGGCAAGCTTTCCCGTACATAAGACGATAAGGCGTACAACCGATCGGGGTCTTATAAGCAGTACGAAAAGCCCACAGAGCATCATCTAACTTATCGGCCCACGCGGCGCGATGCTCTCCCACAGTACGCTCCAAAAATCTCTTCAATCCACGGTTGGATATTTCGGCTTGACCGTTTGTTTGAGGATGATAAGCGGTGGAAAGACGGTGATTGACACCATACTTTTCCATGACTCTTGCAAATTGATCGTTGCAAAAATGAGTCCCGCGGTCACTGATAATAGCACGAGGAACACCGAATCGAGCAAACAGTTGTTTCAAGAATTTACAAACCACCCTCGCATCGTTAGTGGGTAAAGCTTTGGCTTCAACCCATTTGGAAACGTAGTCAACAGCGACAAGGATGTATTTGTTGCCTTTAGAAGAAGGGAATGGCCCCATAAAGTCGATGCCCCATACATCAAAGATTTCACATTCTTGTATGAAATTTTGAGGCATCTCATCTTTATGTGTGATCTTGCCTTGTTTTTGGCAAGAATCACAATGTTTAACCATCTCGTGAGCATCACGGTAAATGGTGGGCCAATAGAATCCCGAATCAAACACTTTTTTGGCAGTGTAGTTGGGACCAAAGTGACCACCGGTGGGTCCTTTGTGGCAAGCCTGGAGAATGTCCAAAGCGACCGGTCCGTCAACACATCAGCGAATAATCAAGTCAGCGCATTGTTTGAATAGAAAAGGGTCATCCCAAAAGTAAGTCTTAACATCGTTCAAGAACTTCTTTTTTTGTTGGGATGTTAACCCTTGGATGAGAACACCACCCGCTAAGTAGTTTGCAATATCGGCAAACCACGGGGTGCCATCAAGATTGATATTCATAGACATTAAGGTCTCAAGGGGGAAAGAATCATTGATCTCTTTGTTCGGATGATCCCCTTGATATGGATCCTCAAGTATGCTCAGATGATCCGCGGCCAGGTTTTCGGCTCCCTTCTTGTCACGAATTTCAATATTGAATTCTTGAAGGAGTAAAACCCAGCGAAGAAGTCTTGGCTTAGAATCATGCTTCGTCATCAAGTACTTCAACGCGGAATGGTCCGTGTATACGATTGTGGTGGAAAGGACAAGATAGGGGCGGAATTTTTCAAAAGCATAGACAACAGCTAAAAGCTCTTTTTCGGTTGTCGTGTAATGCAATTGAGCCCCCGTCATTGTCTTGCTAGCATAGTGGATTGGCTGGAAGTGTTTATTTACTCTTTGGCCCAAAACCGCACCAATAGCAAAGTCGCTAGCATCGCACATCAACTCGAAAGGCAGCTCCCAATTAGGGGTAACCAAGACGGGTGCCTTAGTAAGCTTATCCTTAAGCAAGTTGAAGGCTTCAAGGCACTCTTTGGAAAAGATAAAAGGGGTATCTTTTTCCAAGAGGTGGGTCATCGGGCGAGCGATTTTAGAGAAATCCTGAATGAATCGACGATAGAAACCCGCATGACCCAGAAAGCTTCTCACACCCTTCACGGTTGAAGGTGGAGGTAATTTGGCTATGACATCTACTTTAGCACGGTCGACTTCAAGAACGGCTTTAAAGATTTTGTGTCCTAGCACAATGCCTTCTTTTACCATAAAATGGCATTTTTCCCAATTTAGAACAAGGCGAGTGTCTTCGCACCGCTGAAGCATACGTTCCAAATTGGCAAGGCAAGAAGAGAAGGAATCCCCAAAGACCGAGAAATCATCCATGAAGACTTCCATGGTTTGTTCAACCATGTCATAGAAGATAGCCAACATGCACCTTTGGAAAGTCCCGGGGGCATTACATAAGCCAAAAGGCATCCTTTTGTAAGCAAATGTGCCATAGGGACAAGTGAATGTTGTCTTCTCTTGATCTTGGGAATCGATGGGTATTTGGAAATAACCCGAGAAACCATCAAGAAAGCAGTAATATTCATTACCCGCTAAACGTTCAAGCATTTGGTCCATAAAAGGTAGAGGGAAATGATCCTTTCTCGTGGCATCATTGAGTTTGCGGTAGTCTATACAAACTCTCCACCCAGTGACGAGACGGGTAGGAATCAGCTCGTTGTTAGCATTGGGCACAACGGTGATGCCGCCTTTCTTAGGCACACAATGGACTGGACTAACCCATGGTGAATCCGAAATAGGGTAAATCATACCCGCATCAAGAAGTTTGATAACCTCTGTTTTGATGACTTCATGGATTTTTGGATTCACCCTTCGTTGGCTTTGAATTGTGGGCTTAAAGTCGTCCTCCATGAGAATTTTGTGTGTGCAGAAGTGAGGATCAATTCCACGAATGTTGGAGATTTTCCAAGCGATAGCTCTTTTATGCTTCTTCAACACGGCGACAAGGCGGGCTTTTTCTTCTTCTTTTAGGTCCTTCGCGATGATGACCGGTAACTTCTCGTTGTCTTCAAGGAAAACGTACTCGAGATGAGGAGGTAGGTCCTTAAGCTCAAGAGTGGGAGGATCCTGAATAGATGGTGAAACTAACGATGGATCATCATTAGTCACCTCTTTAGGAGAAGGAGGATCAATAGCAGTAACCGTCAGAGATAGAGGAGAAAGATTGTCTTCTTTGAGAAGGTTTTCAATGAGGCGGAGATCTTCATCCCAATTGGTGGTAGAATCGTCATGGTCTAAGTTCACATCTCCCATGGTGGCTTCCAAATCTTTCCAAAGGAAATCACTTTCTCCAAATAGAGATAGTGATGAGTCAATAGAGGAAACAGTCTCAACATTGGGAAGAGAGGTAGGAATACTTTTACAAGCATCTTTGAAGTGTTCTTCACAAGCCTCATCAAGAACGTCAATATAATTAACATTCTCGTAAGAATAAGGCTGTTTAGAAAGCTTTCCCATGTTGAAGACGATCTTATCGTCACCCACTCTCATGATAAGCTCACCGGCTTCAACATCGATTAGAGTGCGACCGGTCCTCAGGAATGGACGACCAACGATCAAAGGCACACGAGGGTCCATGTCGTAGTCAACAACGACAAAATCAGCAAGAAAAGTGAATTTGTCGACTCCTACAAAGACGTCTTCGGCTATCCCCACTGGATAAGCAACCGTACGGTTAGCTAATTCCAAAGTCATTTTGGTGGGGACTAGCTCAGGGAGAGATAATTGCTTCCAAACGCTTAAGGGCATTAAGTTGATACTGGCACCTAGATCGGCTAGGGCCATGCAATTCTCTACTCCCGGGAAGTTGCAAGGGATTAAGAAACGACCCGGATCACCAAGCTTAGTTGGCAATTTCCTTAAAAGCACTGCGGAGCAATTCTCATTAAGTTGGGTCTGAGCGATGTCAAGAAGCTTTTCCTTATCACTTAGAAGATCTTTAAACATCTTAGCGTATTTGGGCATGTGAGCGAGAGCCTCGGCAAAGGAGATGTTAAAATTCAATTGTTTAAACATTTTGAGAAAGTTTGAAACTTGATTATCATCCTTGCTCTTTTGCTTCTATTTCCTCAACCTTGAAGGATAAGGTATATTGGATGAAGAAGAAGGCTTTAGGGGAATATGATCACTCACAACCACGGGTGGTGGGGAAATGGGGGTAGAAGGTGAAGGATGCGGAGAAATTGGTGAAGTAGAAGGATGAGGAATAGGAGCAGGTGACTCGTTCTCCTTAGTCACAACCACCGGTGGAGGTATAGGAAGCTCGGGTTCCTTGGTACCTTTACCACTACGAGTGGTGATTGCTTTCATCTCCCCTCTTGGATTCGCAACGGTGTTACTTGGAAGAGTACCTGAAGAAGAGGGTTGATTACCTTGGAAGAAACTAGCTATCATGTTTTTTAATTCATTTGTTTGACTATCCAAAGTATTTCTCATGCCGGCTCTCAGATCGTTCCCTTGTTTGACCAGGTCTGCTTTCAAATTGAGCACTTCCCGTTGAAGATTTCCCACGATCACATCGTTAGTCCTCATGTAGGTTTCCACTTCTTGGTGTAGAGCGGTGGGTTGGTTGGGAGGAGCATTGTATGCGGGTGGTTGATAAGCAGGTTGCTGGTATACTTGGTTGTTTCGTTGAGGTGGAGGTGGTTGTTTGTGAGGTGGGATGTATGGTGTACGAGGTTGTTGTTGTTGAGGAGGGCGATTGAGGTTTTGTTGTTGGTTTGGATTGTTTAGAGGAAAACCGGGTGGTGAGAGGTAGTTGTTGGAGCGGTAGCTAAGCAAGTTACGGTCACCTTGAGGTCGAGCTTGATAAGCGGGTTGAGGATAGGTGCCATATGCTGCATTCACATTTTCAGAAGGGTAGTCTTGGGTGGCAGTACAAGTGGTGTAAGAGTGAGGACCCCCGCATATCTCGCATGGTTGGCTAACAGCATTGACTTGAGCGTCTTTAGCGTTTCTAGCGTTGATGCTGTTGGTGTTGCTGGCGGTTTGGGTAGCAAGCGATTCAAGAAGCGTAGTGATTTTGTCAAGTCGCTTATCGCTGTCACTAGTACTAGCACTAGCAACATTGGTCCGAACACTCTTGGTTTGCACACGAGATTTATTCTCAATGATATCCCAAGCAGCATTAGAAGTCTTAGCCAAAAGATTACCCCCCGAGGCACTGTTTAGTGAATCTTGGTCATTCGTGTTTAAACCATTATAAAAAGTGTTAATTTGATGCACTTTGGTAAAACCATGTTGTGGGCATTTTCTCAAAAGGTCTTTGAAACGATCCCAAGATTCACTAAACGACTCATCGTACTTTTGTTCAAAATTTATGATTTCATTCCGCAAAGCGGTAGTACGAGAGGGTGGGAAAAAGTAATTGATAAACTTGGTCTCCAAATCCGTCCACGAGAGAATACTCTGTGGCGGTTCCTTAGCAAGCCAATGCCGGGCTTGTCCCTCTAAAGAAAAGGGAAAAAGTTGTAAACGGATAACCTCTTGTGGAACACCATTGAACTTGACCATATTAGTGAGTTGTAAGAATCTCTTGATGTGGTCATGTGGATCATCAATGGTACGCCCCAAGAATGGTTGAGCAGAGACCATCTGGATAAAGCCTGATTTGAGCTCAAAATTGTTGGCAGCAATCGCTGGTATAACAATTGGATCAGTGTTGCCATCTACATGAGCTTGCAGCAGTTCAATCATCGGGCGATTATCCGGTAGAGGCTCATTGTTGTTGTTATTATTCATGTTGTTGAAAGGTGGGTTGTTGTTGTTATTATTGTTGTTTTGAGGTGGTATGTTGTTGTTGTTTTGTACACCGGCCATGTCTAAGTTATCGAGAGGCTCGGGCTCTTGATAAGACGTTGATCGAGTGCGCATACACCTGCAAAAGAACTAACAAGAGAAAAACAAAGCAAAAATATTTTTGGTTTTTTATGTTTTTTACTTTTTAGGATTTTTGAAAATTTTATATTTTTTAGTGTTTTTGAAATTTTTTTATGAAAAAGTAACGTTCACGGGGAACGGATCCCAAAATCCAAGTTCTCACAAAAAACTGTTGATCTCAACGAGAAGAGCCGGCAACGGCGCCATTTGATATTATGATTTTTGTATGGGGTTCTAAATTCTCTCGATATCCTCTCGAATTGATCTCGGTTCTAAGTGGAATGATTGTTCTTGGTCACTAAAAAGGGGAGTGATTTTCTAATCTACTAAAAGTTTTAAATGCATTAAAATGTAAACTTAAATTTGAAAGCAATTAAATTAATAACAATTAATAAAACTTGAATTAAAATTAAAATTAAAATTAAATTATAAATATGAAATGAAGAAACAGTAAGTAACCTTTAAAAATGCTCAAAAGAAATTTGATTCGGAAGTGGACCTTGATTCGGAAGTTCACTCGGAACTTGGTTCGGAACCCTTGATCCAGAACTTCGTTCGGAAGTTCACTCGGAACCTTCACTCGGAACTTCACTCGGAAGTTGATCCGGAACTTTCTTCGGAAGTTGATTCGGAAGTTGTTGATCCGGAAGTTCACTCGGAACTTTTGATCCGGAAGTTGGTTTGGAACTTTTGGCTCAGAAGTTTATTCGGAAGATTTGTTAAGAATATTCATCCGGAACTTTTAGACTGACTCGAAACTTTTTAACATAAATTCATTCGGAACTTTAAAAAGGAAAATTCATTCGGAACTCTAAAAATTCATTCGGAACTTTTTGAAAAGAAAATTCATACGGAACTTTTTATGCTCATTCGGAAGTTTTAGTTCATCTGGAACTCTTGGTTCGTCCGGAACTTATGGTTCATCCGGAACCTGGGAACTCAAGAACAATAACTTTCAGAAAAACAGGGAAGTACGATTTCGATCCAAAAATCACCAAGTTTTTCACCAAAACTTAAACAAATCTATTCCCTAATCATCTACTAACCATAAACTACAAATCCCATCAATAAAAACATAAAACCCAACAACTTTTGAAGATCAAATCAACTAAATAAGAACTTTAACTTTTAACCAAATAGATGAAGATGAACAAGATGAAATGGAAAGATTGATGTATTGAATGATTAAGGTTTTAACAAACAAAAGATAAAGATTAAATTACAAGATTGAAAAACAAGAATCAAAATCACCAAACACCCTAGTGGTGTTGGTGATGCTACGAACAGAAAGGGAGAAAAAGAAGGAGAATGAAAAAAACTAAAAACTGAATGAAAAGTGTGAGGGGGATTCCTTTTATAGGTGTTCCCTTTGGTTGGTGAGTGGGCTTTCTCCCGTTCTTCTTGTCTTCTCGTCTTTTCAGAAAAGTTGACGTTTTCGATTCTGATTCAGGATTTGTCGTCGATTAATTTCAACTCGTCTTTAAATTTCTTTGTTTAATAGACTTGAGTTTCTTCGACTTATGTAAATCTTCCATCTTTGGTCCTTTTCTTCGATAAATCTTCGAATAGGCCCAGTGACTTCAAATCTTTTGCATTTCTTGGACACTAGACTTTGTCTTGAGTTTTTTTCTTCCATAAAACCCGTGCAATCCCATGTTTTCTTCAATATTTATCCGGTTGGCTCTGAAAACACAATAAACACAAAAACCACGCATAATTCCAAACAAATGATATTAAATACGTGTTTTGGTCTCGTTTTAGCCAGAATTAAGTGGTAAAAGGATGGGTGTTTTCACACCTATCAAACTTCCTAACATTGTTCTTGCTAGAAAAACCTTCATCAAGTGCTTTTAGACTAGTAATAATGGTGTTAAACCTAGCAAATGCACTATCAATAGTTTCATCCTCTAAGATGACAAATTGTTCATATTGTTGGACAAGAAGATCGATTTTACTTTATTTGACTTGGCTATTACCTTGGTGGGTTACTAAAAGAGTGTTCCAAATATCTTTAGCGGTTTCACACATAAAAATTCTTTCATACTCTTTCTTAGGCAAAGCATTATAAATCACCATTTTAGCCTCATTATTTTTTGAAAGTTTCTTTTTAGTATCATCATTAGCTTTGTCAAAAGTGACTAATTCTTTTGTTTTAGAAACTTCATTAAATTGAAAGGGTAAAAAATCACCATTGGTAATAACATGCCAAAGATCTAAATCTTTTGATTTCACATAAGTTTCAAATCTATTTTTCCAATAAATAAAACTATCGGTTTCAAAAAGTGGTGGTCTTTGCATAAATTGCCCTTCTAGGTACTTGTTGGAATCCATAGATCGACTCAAGTTTTAAAATACAGTATACTTTAAAAATTCTTGAGCAACCCGCTCTGTACCAATTGTAGAAACTAGGGGGGTTGAATAGTTTCTTAAAATTTACTTGTTAAAAATATGGTTTCCAAAAATCCTTTTTCAAAAACTTAGGCTTGAGGAAATATGTGAAATCTTCTTATGCACAAATATGAACAATGATAGTGTAGCTAAATTAATACTAACAAAAATATATCCTCAAAGAATAAAGAATGATAGTGTAGCTAAACTAATACTAACAAAAATATATCCACAAAGAATAAAGAATGATAGTGTAGCTAATCTAATATTAACACATGTACATGCAAAAAAATAGTAAGGAATGTAAAGAGTTAAGGGTAAAGAAAGATCAAACCGAACACCAAGGATTTATAGTGGTTCGGCAACGAAGCTCACTCCTCGTTCCTACTCCACTCCTCGAGTACTCCTTACTCGAGAGTTCACTACACAACAAGCTACTTATGGTGGAGAAAACCGTACACGTCGCTTAACCAATTTCCGACTCTAAGCTAAAATTCGAGCCCTAATCGTAGCTAGGACCAATCTACACAACTATACTTAGTACATACACAACTTCCAAATAGACACAACTACTTGGATCTTCACAACAATGACACAACTACAAGTATATAAAAATTGATCTTCAATAGATCTTTGGTGGTGGACTCAACACTTCACTAGGATAGTGTTCTTCTCTTTGCACTTGGAGAGGAAGAGATGGAAGAACAAGATTCACTTCTTAAACAAGTAATAATCAAACAAATGATCAAAGATTTGAGTGATTAAAGAAGGGGTTTGAATCTGGAAATGAATGTGCAAAAGAGGTGAGGTGAAAAGCTGAGAATGGCCAACTATTTAAAGGACAAGGGAGTCAACGACTATATCTGCCCGCGGTACCTTATCACAGCCCGCGGTACCTTATCGATAAGGTACCGCCTAGGCGCTAAGGTACCGCCGGACTAGACTCCGCTCCTTTTTGTCTTTTAGTGGTGGAGGTCTTATCTGAGTATAAAATATCCTGAAAGGATATTCTTAACAGAATAAGAATATGCCATTTTCAAATTTCAAATAATTAATTTAATAAAACATTTTCTTAAAAATAAAGTTTAATAAAAACTTGTCACATTTAATAAAAAGTGAGTTTTAAGAAAAGATTAAATCACTTGATCACTTGATTAAGGTTAGTACTTGTTTATCCATACCTTAAGTGAAAATGGGTAAAATGAAAAATACTTGAACTCAAGAATTCGTTTTTCGTTGTTTTCGTAAATGCTTGTTTTTACATATTGTCGTAATCAAAACTAAGCGAGACCGAAAAATGCAAGTAACGTTTTTAGTCATTGTTGCATTAACATATATGATAACATATGATTATTATATATGATACACATATGAAATTTTTTTATATATATCTAAAAACTGTAAAAAGTGGACATACCTTGTAAAGTACATCCTCTCTGTAAAAGCATGTTTTATTTATCATCTTCTTTCTCATTATCACTAACTTTATCACTAACAAGAACATATATCATATATAATAATATATATCTGCACATCCCAAAGCACTATCATATATGATAACATGTGTGCATCATATATGATACGCAAAACTTAAAAACAAAAAGATATATAACATAACACAAAAAATACAAATAAAAAACACAAAAAGAAACTTAGAAAAGCTTATTGCTAACTAATAGGTTCAACACATCTTATAAACACTAGCAAAACTGAAAACATCATAAAATTCAGCTTATTAGAAAGAACTTACTTTTAGCAGTTTCAGTTTCATAAAACATAGTTCATATGCAACTATCTCTTCACAAATAAGTTAATGATCTAGCTTATGAATAAAATAACTACTGTTCACAAGAAAACTAATTATACTTCAAACAAATAACATTAAAATTAAGCTAAAAATAAGCTTAACAACACAACTTATTTAAATAATAAGATAACAAAATTCAATAGTTACAAAAAGAATTACACATACTTGATCGAAGAAGGTACATAAAATATGATACCTCATATATCATATATGATAAACTTATGATATATCACATATCGTATAACTATCATGTATGATAAATGAGGTATCATATATGATACATCAAAGTTAATCAAACAAAATGCTAAATAGTAAGTTGTTCACAACATATAAATGCCTAATAAAACAAATTATTCTCACTAACATAACCTTATTAATCACTCTAATACTTATAAAACTTGACAATTCCTCAAATGCTAATAAGTTACCTTATTAAGAACTCTCATCTAATACACATCAATTAGCTTATTCACATTAATATACTACAATCATTTGATTTATTCAACTCCATTAACATTGACAACTCGTAAAAATAAGCTAAATACATAGCTTATTAACATGTAGGCTTAAAATTAAGGAAATAAGTTTAAAAAAATACATCAAATAGAAGCTAAATAACCTAATTAAATAATTCATAAGCTTACTAATCATCTAATTCATAAGCTTATTATTCAGCCAACTTATAAGCTTATAATACTTTGTGAAAAGATAAGCCAATAAAATGATTGAAGACAAAAGATTAAAAAAATTCGATGATTACCTGATTAATCCATTAACAGTGGATTGCGATGAAGTGGTTATTGGGAGTGAAAGTAACAGATTGAGAAGAACGGTGCTTATAGAGAGATAAAGTAACATATCGAGAAGAAGGGTGCTTATAAAGAGAGAAAGTAAGAGATCAGGAGATAGATGACGAGAACTATGTGTTTCTATCAAGGATTATGGGCTTGAAATGTATAAATACCATGGAAGTGAAAAGACTAAAATACCCCTCAGTGTAAAATGAGGATTTAATCTAAGCTATTGAATGAGATGGATATTGAGGGAGGAATGAGCCCACTGTATCTTAAAAAAATTGATATCTAGATGAACTTAAATCAATATCTTATGACTGACTTTGTCGACACTTATATATAGACTACACCTCTGACACAATTACTAAAAATAGTAACATGTTTTTAGCAGTTTTGCTATTTTTTAATCAAAACTTGTTGATTTTTATAGGAATTTTGCAATATCTACGATCAACATATAGCCAATATTTTTACTAATAAGTTTTGGCTAGTGTCAATATAGTGTCGCTAACTATTTCCGTAAGTATTGCTAGAAGGTTAAAAGCTACAACTAATTTATTTTAAAGTGAACAGAGGTTGTCGCTAAGGTGTCACAAAAGAATCTCATAATATCAAGAAATAAAACAAAAGAGAAATAGACATTTTAATTCTAGAGATTCTGCCATAACATTGCAGACATTTATAAACAAATGTAATTTTATTTTTACTATTTTTTAAAAGGGATAATGACGCAGCTTGTTGTTTGTTTGATATGTGTTTAAATACCTATATTTTAAAACCTTAAAATAAATATAACACTAGTTTTGTTTGAATAAAAAACAACAATTAAATAACTCGATAAAACTTTAAAAACTTCCTTTAACCTATTTTTTATAATTAAAATTTTTAAAATTTAAGCATCAAAACATTTATTTATAATATGAAATTAACATATACATTACCCCCTTATTCAATAAGGAGAATGATAAATTACATCCACCATTCAAAATAGGTACAAAATCCTTTTCTAACCGTTGATCTCATGTTAGCCCATACCCTTTTGTCTACTGTCTATCATACTCTCAACTCTCCCTCTCTCTCAACATATCTAAATCAAATCATTGTATCTCCATCTCCACCATAGTCTCAGCTCTCTCCCTCTCTAAACATGAACCATTATATCTCTCTCTAAATATGATGGGATCGTGGCTGCGTTTTAAGTTTTATAGATTGAAGATCATCTTCCTCTCATATCTCTCTCTAATTATTCCTCTTATATCTCTCTTAAATTATTAATACGCCTATCTATAAAATCAGATCTCTCTCTAACAAAATTGTTTTGATCGCTGTATTGATTATTAATCGCTGTGTTGATTATTGATCGCTCTATTGATTATTGATCAGTCTTTGTATTGGGTTAGGAACCTCCTTTTGGGAAGATCTTATCTTTCAGATTTGGTCCTTTCGTTGCCGATATATGTGCCGGGTAACGACTGTGTTCGGTATCTGATGGTGCACACAAAGATCCTTATTGTTGTGGTGGTATTCAGTGGTTGTTGCTATGGCTTCCTGATGTTGGTGGTTGCGGCACGTTAAGTAAGTAAGCTAATTTTAATTTTAATTTTGCTGATTTTGGTTGTGGTGGTCTTTCTTGACTGTCGATTGTATTCAGAACTTTCTTATTTGGCTGCCTCTTTTTGAATTAGGCGATTATTATATGTTGAGCTTGATGTTTGATCTTATTATAAAGTAAGAAACATTTGTTTATTGCAATGGATGAGCTTGATATTTGATCTTATTATAAAGTAGAAACATTTGTTTATTGCAATGGAGTTCGTGGGTTTCACTGGTTTATAAGATTCAAAATGACATATTGGTCTCCTAAATAAGCACATTGTCGAGCTCATCAAACCTTCCGGATTTGATGTGAGGTTAGTTCATGTTTAAGATATCTGGTTTTGGTTAGCTTATACTATCGGGTTATGTTCCTTTGATGTCACTTATCCTTTAGTTGTCGCTTTCTATTGTGTGCGCCGATAGTGGTGGGTACGTGACGATGTGAACGAGTCAGATATACTCTATCAAAATTGTTTAATATAGTTTTCTTATTTTGTATACTGACGATATCCACCTTTGAGGATAGTGTAAGGATGGCAGAGTGCAAGAATCGCTCGCCTCAGCAACCTCCACACGTATGCCATGGGTTAATGCAAGCCATGTTTAGTGTGTTTTTATTAAAACATCTTATTACTACATTTTTAACTTACAAAAGTGATGCAAGAGGAAATGATAACTTATGGAAGTGATACTAGAGGCAATGCTGATTATTTAATCTGGTATGCCTTTTTTGCTAAAAATGACAAATTTGTCGTTTTCATACAAGAGGTTATGGGAACAGTTTTTGTTTTCATGACTTTGTTAACATGCTACGAATATTTTTGGGTAACATACTCTAGGAGATGATGACATCTACTGCTAATGGCATGTTGTTTCATGGTGTACCTAGACTGGCGGGGTAGCCAAGTCATACATGTGTCTGTAGCCGTCTTAGTTTCCTGAATACACAGTCATGCTCCTTTGTCTGAGCCTTGCTATAACCTAAATGCCGTATTATTCACTTTGGGAAAGTGGTCAGTTACTGTTAGGTTGGTGAATGCTTTACATGGAACTGAGAATGTTGCTGAAGTCGACACCTCCCAGGAACAGATTGACTAAAGCGCTGCTTAAAAAATAAGATATGGTTCTTTATGAGTTTTGTGTAGGCGTTGTAGTGACCTCGTGGAGTGGAGTTTTTTTTGGTGGCTATCACAACATCGACGATGCTGCATTGATTTAATAAATTTGCTCATTACAAGGTAAGATATACGGTTTTCTTTTTATGGTTATATTCATTATATCTTCTTCGAACCTTGATTATCATAAACGATAGAAAGACAATATAGCTTTATTAAACTTATGTATAGGAAAGATTCATGGTTTAAGTGACCTTTTTCCAGCTTTATATCAATATACATAGGTTGTTTTGTTAGATGAACGTTTTGAATCATTTACTGCACAACTTAGTGTCAGTTAACCAAATTTAGATGCATAATTTTAGATGCATTTTCCTGTCCTAAAATAGTTCTCTTGAGTCTTGACACTATTTGAATTGATCCGTAATGCTGAAATATTTCTAAACATTTGTACTAATAAATTTTGTTTTTAGGTACAACAAGTTGCTTGGAAGATGAAGATGGCATCATCTGACCACTAAAAAAGACCATGAATCCAGGTGATATAGTCCCCACCTAGATGGAGTTGTAGATCAGTTTAGTGGCCACATAAACGCTGCTCCACAACAACAACTGCTGCCTCCTGCCTTTTTCCTTTTTCCTTTGTAAACAAACATCTAAAATGTCTCGCTGTGAAGCGCGAGCATCAATTCTCGTATAATTAAAAGTGTAAAAAGTTAAAATGCATTTAAATGTTATTTGCAACAACATACATCATTCATTATAGATAGGCGATTTAATAGAAAACATATACATACTCGTAACATATAAAACATATACATAATTCATTATAGATAGGTGATTTAATGGAAAACATATACATACTCGTAACATATAAAAAAAAATTAATAATTAACATGCATTAAAATTTTAAAAAATCTTAATATAAAAAAACTCAAAGTTTATGAATAAATAAAAAAATTATAACACAAAGTAATCTAATCATACTTCAGCAGCTCAAGATTCGTCTTGCCATTGAACCTTGCTCAGCCCCTCTTCCAATGCAACATCGAATAAACTTTGAGAGGCATAAAAATGTTACAATGACCACTCTCACACACAAAATGTCACATGGCTAGCTGATACAAACCCACACAAAAGTAATTGTATAAACTTATAACGATATTTTAATATTTATAGCAGTTCATTTAATATAGGGCTAACGGTTTGATAATGTATCATACTTGTCATAATTTCCTTTTATATGTATAAAACAAATTTTTGTATTCTATGTAATGAACTTGCATTTTTGGTCCTTTTAGTGTGTTTTATGACCATTTTTCTTTCATTTTACAAACATTAGAGGGGAAAAATCGTAATAAAATACCCTAAAAAACCAAAAATGAAATTTCAGTACATGGAATAGCAAAAAAATTGTTCGATACATATTGTAACACCCCCATTTTACCTTTTAGCAGCGGAAGCTAATTTTTGAGGTATTACTATCAAAGTATCATAATCACAATAATAGAAAATGCATAAAAAGATTTTTATAAATATTAACGCCATCATTCAATTATTCAGAGTTAATAAAAACAACTGTACAATAATGTACAACACAGTTTTTTCCCAAAGATCTAGTTTTATTTTCTAGAATGACAACTTTGTTCAAGACACCATCATCCGCAGCCCGCCAGTCCTCATTCACCTGAAATATATGTCTTAAAGCCAACACAATGGTTGAGCGAATTAATAGGTTTTTAAACAATATTTGAATACAAGTACGACTCCAGGGCTATATTATTATACACCCAACTTTATAAATTCATCAATTTATATTGCACTAGCTCATCACCCCGCAACTAGACATTATCAAAAAACCCAACAAATTTGCCACTAAGTAGGAAGCTTGCCGGACTATCCTAAATGCAAAATAAAGCATATTTGTTTAGCCTAGGTAGGAACCATTAGCTGCTAGCAAGTGAGACTTGCCCAGATAGGAGATGTCAGTCTCCAATAGTACTATTCATAATATTAGTGCTCATTAAATGATTAGCGGTCCACGATTAAAAAGGGGCTTCGACAAGTAGTAAACGTAGTGTCAATATTAATATAGGCAACATACAAAACACTTGTATTCTAGTTTTAACATATATCTCCCTCACGGGTTTTCAAATCGTTTATAAAACTTTAAAAGTAAGGCTATGAACTCACCTTAGCCTAGAGAGTCTTGATTAAATCAACTATACTCAATCCCAACTTTCTCACAATATCCGAGTTAACACACAATATATAGATATATCAAGTCATACTCTCTGTGTTCATTATTTTATTATTTCTTGTATTTATTCTTTTATTCTTGTATTTTATTATTATAGTATCATTGTTTGGGATATTATACTTAGAAGCCATTTTATAAACGTTTAAAAAGCGAGGGCACTTTAAATCGTAAACCCAACCACTCAGTCAGAACGTAATATCGAGATGGAATATTTTTGTACAAAGCTCCCTACTAATATGACACGTTATATTTTATGTTCTTTAGTTTCAATATTGGCAAAAATAGTCCTTATAGTTATATTTTAGCATAATTGCCATTTAAGTATATAGTTTCATTATATTGAAATTTAATCCTTCAAATTTTAATCTTAATGTCTCAAACTTTCCAAATTTTATTATTATAGCTTTAACTTCCATTAAATGACACTTTTGGCCCAAAATGTCAAATAGTTTCACAAATGACAGTTTTGGTCCCTATACTTGTAAAAATCATATAACTTCTTCAAAAATGTACTAAATGATCTAGGATTATAAAACAAAGTTTCAAAACATATTTATAATCATAATAACAATATTTTATCAGAATTATACCTTTTGAAATGGATTTTAAGTCATTATTTTATGTAAAATACAAAACTAGCATTTTAAGACATCTTTAACTTATAACTTCCATTTAAATTAATGAAATGACTTAGTTCTTTTTGGATTGTCTTTCTAACATAATTTTCATATTATAAAAAGTCTTATAAATCATTAGAACAAGATCAAAGCTTTTTAGTATAGAAATTACCTAGGTAGCTCCAAAATGGCTCCTTATGGCTTCCTATGAACACTACTTGCTATAAAAGCTTCAAGGGCTTCAATGGAAACCTTCTAGAACTGTTTTATGGTATTGGGGATGTCATAGGACGTTTATAGAAGTGGAAATAGATAATGGGTAGGGGATACATAGAAAACGGGGTGCAAGTCTTCATATAAGGCATACGGCTCTATTTATAGTACTAGCAACACTTAGGCTCCAAGTTTGGTATCTAAATGTGTAAAAAGGATAGATGGATGAATAATGAAGGCTAGTGAATCTCTACACAAGTTCTTAGACCCTAGCTTAGTTCTAATCTTCACTTGTGGCTAGAAATGGATCACGACAACATGTAGATGAGAATGGTGATGTGTAGCAAGAAAGGGGGTGATGCACCTACTTGTATAACTCCTAAAATATCTTATAAGTCCTAAATATCTGATTTTTGAACTTGAAATGGAGGGAAATGGTTTGAAAATGAATTTTGGAGCCAAAATACAAATCTGGATCCAAATTCTAGGGCTTGTAACTTATGGTTTGTGTTTTTGGTGATTAGGGACGTAAGAAAGTAATTAGTGAATGATTAAGGCTTAATTAGGGTTTAGAACTTCTATTTATGAGATTTGGGTCCTTGGTTTGAATTTTAACAAAGGTTTGATGTGAAAATGGGAAGTATACTTTCGTAGATTAGGGTTTTCTAATGATCTAGGGTTTAATCTTAGTAAATGTGATTAACCTCCATGTAGCTATTGATGTAAACTTAATTTAGGTCCTATGCATTGTGTCTTAAGTGTCCAAAGAGTTTTTACACTTCGTTTAAGGGTTTAGTTTAGGTAAACATGTCTAAGGAGTGAAAATACCTATTTTGACCAAATTTACAAGTCATGCATTAAAATCTTATACCTTGTGCATTAGGGTAGTTTTACATTGTCTTAATATAATCTTATAACCTTAATTAAGTCCTATGAGTGTTTGTAGACTTTTCCTAAAAGACTAGGTTATGATTCCATGTAGATTTCTTAATATAAGGGTTTCCATATCATTAAGCCTAATGACTTTCTATTTTGGGTAATTAGGGTTTGTATCTTAATGTATACTTATTCTAAGTCTTATATAGTATGTTCATGGATTCTATGGGTTCTACATTCTTAGTTTAAGGGTTTATATAGGTTGATCATATTCTAGGGTTATTTAAGTAAAGGGTTAATATACAAAGAATTTACTAAACTTTCTAAGAAATTTGTCCTAAGGTAACAAGCGTTCATTTTGTGTTTCTAAGTTACTAATGTTCATATGACCGATTGATTAAGTTACCCACTTATCAAAAACGTGATATTTATGTTACTTAACATGGAAAAACAAGACATTTATGTTACTTAACTTATCAAAAAACATGCATTCAGGTTACTCAAATTAAACTAAATTATAGTGATGTATGATTTAGTAAAGTTTAGTAACTTAGAAACACAAAATGAACATTCGTTACCTTAGGACAAATTTCTTGGAAAGTTTAGTAACTTCTTTGTATATTAACCCTTAAGTAAGCTTAAGGTTCTATGCTTTGAAAACTTGTACTTTATGCTTTAATAATTTCTAACTTAGTTTAAGATAAATGTATGATTATATTATGATACTTAGTTGAGTTTTATAATTTGTTGTAAAATATTAGAGTCTAATTCGTTATAGATTGGATTTTATATGCAAATCTTAGTTTTAGGTTATTTTCTTGTAATTAGCTTGTGATTAGTGAATATTAGTGTTTTGTGGTTATTTATCTTTTATTTATATGGTAGATTAGAATTAGTATAAAGTGTTTAATAATAGTACACAGTTATTTTGAAGTTATATTGCTTGAGTATTAGTTTATAAGGGATTTCTAGGGTTTCTATGGCTATTTAGGGTATCTTTGTTATATTTGAGTTGTTCTTATTCATTATTTGTACATATAGTTGTCTTTGGAACTCAGACTTGATATATACATAGTGTATGTAACATATAGGCATATGTGGATGTGATAATTAAGATAGTGAGTATTCATACATTCAACAATTTAGTCATACATCATAATAAAAAGCAAAAATTTCTTAGTAAAATCACCTCTTTATTTATAAAAATAGATATTATATTAGTCAAAACTAATAGATGTTATAGTCTCTTCCTCTTATTTTAAATCTCGTCCCGAGATCTAGCTAGTACTAGGGGTAATAGAAGAAATAGATGCGGATATTTAGCTCGAATTTGATCTTCACGTTCCCAAGTATACGAAGGTCCTCTCTTCGAGTTCCATGGTACCTCAACTATTGGGATATGGCTCTGATTCAAGCATTTCACTTCTCTATCCATAATCTCAACATGCTCTTCTACAAAATTTAACTTATCATCGAGTTGAAGTTCTTTCATCGGTATGATGAGAGATTCATCAGATAAGCACTTCTTCAGATTCGGAATATGAAAAGTATTGTGAACATTACTAAGCTCTTCAGGTAGCTCTAGTTTATATGCCATAGGTCTAATTCTTTTAGTTATTTTGAATGGTCCTATATACCTTGGATTCAGTTTCTTTTTCTTTCTGAATCGGATAATTCCTTGACGAGGCGAAACTTTCAACATAACATGATCTCCTACTGCAAATTCCAAAGGTTTACGTCTAGTATTAGCATTACTCCTCTGTCTATCTTGTGCAGCTTGTAATTGTTGTTGAATTTGAACAATCTTTTCATAGTTTCATGTATTATTTCTGGTCCAGTCAGTTGAACATCTCCAACTTCGGCCCAGCAAACAGGCGATCGACACTTTCTTCTATAAAGTACTTCGAAAGGCGCTGCTTTAATACTAGCACGATAACTATTGTTATAAGAGAACTATACTAAATGTAGATGTTTCTCCCATCCTTTTCCAAAATCTATCACATAAGCTCTAAGCATATCTTCGAGAGTTTGAATAGTCCTTTCACTTTGTCCATCTGTTTGTGGATGATATGCCGTACTCATGTCCAACTTAGTACCTAAATCACTTTGCATCGATCCCCAAAATACAGATGTAAAACGACTATCATGATCTGAGATAATAGATACGGGCACTCCGTGTTGAGAGACTATTTCCTTAATGTACAATCTTGTTAGAGTTTCCATACTATCAGTCTCTTTAATAGGAAGAAATCGTGTAGATTTTGTAAGACAATCAACAATAACCCAGAAGGTGTCATGTCTATTTGATGTCTTAGGTAATTTAGTCACAAAATCCATCGTAATTCTTTCCCATTTACATATTGGAATCTTTGGTTGTATCAATAGACCAGATGGTTTTTGATACTCTACTTTAACTCTTGCACACGTTAAACACTTACTAACGTATTCTGCTACGATTGCCTTCATGTTAGGCCACCAATAGAGTTTCTTCAGATCTTGATACATCTTGTCGGAACCAGGATGTACAGAATACTTTGATTTATGAGACTCGCACATAATCAAATCTCGTAAATTACCATTCCTCTTAACTTCTCAGCTCCTACATTTTCTACCTTAAGTGCTTCTTCTTGCGCTTCAATAATTTGGGTAGGTAACTTCGGTAAAAGAGTTATCAATATTGATCTAACTCGTAACGGCTTAACACGCTCTTTTCGACTTAAAGCATCAGTTACTACATTGGCTTTACCTGGGTTATAACGAATTTCACAATCGTAATCAGCAAGTAATTCTAACCAACGTCGTTGTCTCATATTCAATTCCTTCTGATGAAGAATATATTAAAGACTTTTATGATCAGTAAATGCTACACACTTCGTACCATAGAGGTAATGTCTCCAGATTTTAAGAGAAAATATCACCGCTCCTAATTCTGGATCATGAGTAGTATAATTCTTCTCATTAGGTTTAAGTTGTCTTGATGCATAAGCAATAACTTTATTCCTTTGCATAAGCACTGCTCCTATTCCTAGATGTATCACAGTAAAACGATAAAGTGATTGTTACCTTCTGTTAATGCTAGGATAGGTGCTTCACACAACTTTCGCTTCAATAATTGAAAAGCTCTCTCTTGACTATCTCCCCAGTCAAACGGTTTGTTTTTCTGAGTCAATTTAGTCATAGCTTTAGAAATTTTTGAAAAACCTTCGATAAATCTTCGGTAACACCCAACAAGTCCTAAAAATTGTCTTATTTCCGTAGGTGTATAATAAGTGTGAAAACACTTATCCTTTTACCACTTATTTCTAAAAATAACAAGACCAAAACGTGTATTTATTGTCGTAAAAGGCGGAATTATGCGTGGTTTGTGTTTTTATTGTATTTTTGGACAAAAATATGAAAAAGGAAGAAAACACGGGCTTTCACGGGCTTTTATCGAGGAAAAAGACAAAAGACGAAGTCAAAAGATTAAAAGTGCAAGAAAAACGGAAGTCAAAGGCTTATTCTGAAGATTTATCGAAGAAAAAGTCTAAGGACGGAAGTTTAACAAAGTCGAAGAACCAAGTCTACTAAAAGAAGAAAAATGGAAGACGAGTTCAAATTATCATTCGACTAATCCCGAGACAAAATCGAGAAAGACGAGTTATTTTAGAAGACAAGAAGAAAGAAAGAAGAAACAAGCACCTTCCCCTCCCCTATATATAGTTTTCTAAATGGTCATTAGAGAGTTAGTCTTTATTTTTATTTTTAGTAGGTAATTAGTGTGTGTTTTATTTTTCTCTCTCTAGCTTTTTCTTTCAAGCTTATTAAACCTTTATCTTAATCTTATAATCTTGAATCTTAATCTTTAATATAATCAAGCTTTTTAATAAATTCTCATTCTACGTTTCTTAATCATAATCTACTGTTTTGCTTAATTAATCATGTAGTTGATTTCATCTTGTTGATTGTATGATTTTTTTGCTTATTGGATTGTGCTTATTGAGTTGGTGTGTTTGAGGTTTTTAGATTATTGTGCTTATTGCTTAATTTTTATGTTTTCTAGTTTTTAAATAAGTTGATTTTGGTAGTTTAATATTTTTATAAAAAGTGATTTTAAACATTTTGATTATTTAGTATTTTTATAAGTTTTTAAATTGTGTCTTATTAGCTTTTTCTAAAAATTGATTTGGTTTAAGTTTTGGTAAGTGCTTATTGTGATTTGCTTACTATGTATTAATCCGGGTTCTCAAAACCCTTTTATTCCGAACTATATTC
Organism: Glebionis coronaria; assembly: GCA_025667525.1. Lineage (NCBI taxonomy): Eukaryota > Viridiplantae > Streptophyta > Magnoliopsida > Asterales > Asteraceae > Glebionis > Glebionis coronaria. Next base: position 127,994,727 of record CM046874.1, on the reverse strand, counting down.
AAAACCTCATTATCCCGACTTATATACAAATCCCAGTATCCCGAATTAACTACAGTACACTTTATTCAGACTTAGCACATTTACTTTCCCTCCTAAACAAATCTCATTTCCCGAATTAGATCAAAGACTACACATTCCGACTTAAGTCAAGTTCTATTCATTCTGGATTAGCATTCAGACGGATTCCAAACTACATATAGAATCCGGATTCAGAATTAGGCCAGGAATCCATTTTCCGGATTGCTAGCTTGTTGTGGATTCCGGATTAACTCACGAAGTTGCATTCCGAATTGAGTTCAGGATCTGTTATTCCGGGTTAAGTGCAGAAGTCATATTCCGAACTAAGTCAGAAACAAGGATTCCGAATTAGGTGTTGGGTTGTGATTCCGGATTACGTACAAACTTGGATTTCGACTTACGTCAAGAACATGCATTCCGAACTACATTCAAGTTCATTATTCCAGATTACATCCGGATCTTGTATTCTGAACTAGGTAAGTGATACGGATTCCGGATTAGGTCTTGATTGAGGATTCCAGATTAAGTAAAATTCTCATTTCCCGAGTTATGTTCAAGTTTGGTGTATTCCGACTTAGGTTTTAATTAAATTGTTTTAATTTTCAAACATTAATTTTTCCCACCAATTTTACTTAGTTTATTTTCAAAAGTGTTTTGTCCTAGTTATTTTCAAGTTTACGTTTTTATAAAATTTACAAAGTTTTAAGTTTTCAAATTTACTTTTTATCAAGTTTAATTTTTAATTGCTTTTACATTTATGATATTTGTAGACTGATGGTTGAGTTTTTGTATACCCTTTAGGAAAAGAGTACCAAAATAGGGTAAGCACGGCGATTTAGGAAAACCGTGTGTAAATGACCTTATTATGAGTTCGTTCTCAAGGAGGTTAGTATGTTATGTGTGTAATGAATTGGATTAGATTTGTAGGAACTAATCACACGACGTATAGAACAAGAAATATAGATGATTAAGATCAAGATTAAAACTAAGAATGGAATATTAGATTATATGAAGAAGAATTAGAAAGATACAAGATAGATGATTCTAGTGAGAGAAACTAAGGAGAGTTTCTCTCTCTAAAACAAGAAGAAGAGAAAAGATACAATGGGAAGGCACACACACAAATGAGGATGGTTATGCCTTTTATACTAAGGCTTACATGAATAGGAGGCCTTCCTCATTTGTGTGTTCGGGACTAGTTCCCGTTTCATGCATAATAATGACAAAGAACTCTCGACACTGTTGAATAGCATTTTCCACGAGCTTCGCAACGGTATATTATATGACCATCACTTTAAATACTTCTAACAATCTCCCCCTAAGGGGTGGTCATATAATATGTGACTTCACTTCTTTGACCATCACTTTAAATACTTCTAACAATCTCCCCCTAAGTGGTGGTCATGTATTATGTGACTTCACTTCTTTGTTGTTGCAGACTTTGAAGCTCGTTGTCTTGAGAGTTCTTTCATAGTTCCTTTCATGACTTGTGATCTTGGATCTTTGATCTTTGCCTTGACTTGATCTTGTAACTTTTCCAGCTTGTGTTCTTGTGTCTTTACCCACATACTCATGTTTTGAGTTGACATGAAAGCTTGTTAACAATCTCCCTTGATCATCAGAGTAGCGGAAGTCTTTGTCTTTAGATGTTCTTGAGCTTTCTTCAATAATCCTGAATATGTGGCCTTGAATTGCGACTCTTGAGATAACACCACCGTTTGCATTCCACCGGTTTCCCGTTATACAGTACGAATACTGTACCTGTGATCAGGTAAGTTCAAAGAACTTCCTTGACAGGATTTCCAGCTGTGGTAGCCGTTCTCAATACTTGAATATATCGAAAGATAATTCAAATTAAGGAGTGAATCATGCAGTTCCATTCTGCTGATTAAGTCGTCAATTTACTTTCCTGGAACAAGTCTGAATCAATTAAGAATCAAACCATCGTTGCTTTCCAGTTGACACAAGTTTGATTCATATAGAATCGCACAAGTTACCTACCGCAGTGCTGTTTGATGATGACACTGGAAGGATTTCCATTCGTCATTGTAAATACTGAAAAGTATTACTCTGAATGTTCTGGCAAGATCATAAAAGATATTGCGTCGAAACCTGGAACGAGTTTGAATCAATTAAGAATCAAACCACTGTTGCTTTCCAGTTAACATATGTTTAATTCAAGTGAATCTTACATATGACCTACCGCAGTGCTGTTTGATGTTAACACTGGAAGGATTTCCATTCATCACTGTGAATACTAAAGAGTATCACTCTGAATGTTCTAGCAATACCACAAGGATAGAGCGTAGGACTCTGTAAATCATCGCTTGTGTTCTAATGATGAACAACAATTGATCTATGGAATAAGTGTCCTAATGAGATTTTTGATGAATCTCGTTGGCTCTAGACTCTATAAGTGCACGTTTATTTGGTGATCGGAGGCTGGAGCAGACTGCCACCTATTCAATATCTACTATCTCGGAGTGAGAAAGTTGATAGAAATGAGTTGAACTCTGTGACAATAAAAAAAACTTCTTTTGAGAGAAGCTTGAGTAGGCTGGGAAGGGTTGTGCATTGCATCACTGGGTCCATGATGCTTTGTCTTCAGTATCAAAAATCATCAAAGTGATTCTGATAATAGATGTATTGACCCGGTTTCTGCCTATGTTGTATGGAGGGCTTCTTTCTTTACACCCTTTATCCTTACATTTCTTTTTCATTCTTCAACCCCTTCAATGCTTACCAAGACGTCATAACTAGCACCTTGTTGTGATTGTTCCAGTGCTAGCTTAAGTCATTAGTCGGCATTATTCCCGTACACTCAACTACTCCATCTTTCCTAAGGACTTCTAAGTTCTAATGGATTGTCCCTGGGAAGATCCCTCCGGTTCTGGTTGGATCATAGGACGAATACCTAACCACCTTTTGACACCAATACCATCGTGAATTATGTGTTGAAGGGTATAGATATCGTAACCAGAAAAATCATTTGAAAATGCAGTCAAGGTGTTGATGAAATCAATGTATACACCTTGAAAGTTTTTCTATATCACCAAAAACACTCCCCCTACCTATGTGCATCATAAAAGGAGAGATTTTTGCACATATTAGGAAGAGAAAGCACTTATATCAAAGATCTTATTCAAGATAACACATTTTAATCACTATTCTCCCCCTCAAAAATTGCATGAAATTGAAATTTTTGTGAAATTAGTGATGAAACATGGAGAGAATAATGTGTCATGAAACTTTGGAACAAATGTTTATGAAATCATTATACTCCCCCTTGAAAAAAGATTCTATTTAAATAGGGGAGTATATGAGCACATTGTTTTGAAATACCTTGAAAAATTGTGCTCAAAAGTCCGTGAAAATTGGGTTCATGAGCTTAAAACTTTGAATGTTTTGATAAAAGCTCATGACCGAGAAAAGCGAATTTCTCGATGTTGAGGATAAGCCAACGACTTTCCTTTCTTTTGGGGACCGGGTTATAGTCTGACATGTGACTATAAGCCATTATGTTGAGCTCAAAACTTTGAATGTTTTGTGACAAGCTCAACCCGAGATAAATTGCTCTACCCGTTATTAGGATAAGTTATCTTTAAAGATACACTCGCCTTTATTTGAAGTTCGAGTTACAGTCTGACATTTAACTGTAAGTCGTTTACATGAGCTTAAAACATGGAATGTTTTTATCGAAAGCTCATGACCGAGAAAAATGAATTTCTCGTTGTTAAGGATAAGTTATCATCCGTGATCAACTTTCCTTTATTTGAGGCACGAGTCACAATCTGAGGTAATTGCAAATCATCTGAAGAAAGGGGAAATGACATGTTTTAAAAAACATTTGAACTTTCATTCGAGCTTTATGTACACACCCGTGTCGTTATTGAGCGACATTTCTAGGCACGTCCATATTATCGAAACTGAAAGACATGTCGAGAAGAATATTTTTGGTATTTTTGAAAGATTTTTTCGTTTTTTTTTGTTTTGTTTTTATAGGTTTTATATTTTTGTATTTTGATTTTCAATATTTTTTAAAATAATCCAAAATAGACCTTTGTACAACAGAAGAGGGTGATGTTGAATGTACATAATTGGAACCCTTTGAAGAAATGGATTCAGAATCCGCTGAAGTACCTGCAATGACAGAAGAAGAATTTGCACAAATATTAGTGTTAGGAGTAACAAATGCATTTTCTACATTCAAGACACTCGCATTAGTGCTGGAGCAGGTGTCATCACTCTTCTTGATGGGAATCCACTTAAGACCGACTTCTGTAAAGATCCTACCCGTGGGTTTCCACTGAAGACTAGATCTAGGATTAGTGTTCTCTTGCACAGCGGAAGACTTCTTTGGAGAGAAACTAGGTCCTACATTGATCCGCCTTGAGGATTTATTGTCATTGCTTTTCTTTGTGACGGGTGGGAATCTCCTTGTTGGCTTATGGGATTCTGCATTCTTTCTCTGTGTGAAAGCACGAGAGTTTACCTCATAGAGGTATTACAGAATGCAATGAGCATGATTTCCATGGTGAATGCCCTTTTTGCACGTGGGGCATACAGGGAGTTTGGGATTCTCGAAAGGTCTTGTGTACCTAGGGTTTGCTGACCGTTCAGGCACTATGTTCGAAACACGGCTACTCATTGGTGATTTCCAATTCCTAGGTTGTTGGGAAGGGGTCCTAGGTTTTGGTTGATTACCATTAGGTGTGTGTTGAACTCTAGTGGTTGTTGGTTTACTAGGTTTTGAATACACATGGTTTACTTTCTGAATGTTCCCTTTTTGCTTACCATCCCCTAGGTTTTTGGTTTGACCAACGTCATTTGAACCATTAGATTCCTTTGTGGGCGTAAGAGTCACACACTTGGGAGTACTCTTAGGAGTAGTGCAAGGTGCATTCACAGAGTTGTGTTTAGCAAGAGTGGGTTTTCTAAATGGAGGAACATAGAGTGAGATGGCTGGTTTTGGTACAGTCGATGGCACATCGGTATTAGGAGGTAACCTAGAAACATTAGAAGGCGGTTTTCCTAAGATAGATGGCTTTGGTACTTTGTACGCATTGGGTTGTCTAACAACTGATTTTACAACCTTAGCTTCTACAGTTTTCCCACCCATCTTTCCAACAAGTTTCTGCAACTCAGCAATCGCGATGTCTTTGTCTTGCAACTGAGCTTTCAGATCAGAAATATCCTTACTCTTTTCATTCAATTCACGAAATGATTCAGAGAGTTTTACTTGTAAATTATTGTCATCAGGAACTTTTCCAACTTTGGTTTGCAAAGCAAGTTCAAGAGAATGACAATGTTTCTGAAGAAAATCATATCGGTGTTGAAGAATCGTGAACTCTTTTTGATTAACATTTGTTGAAGGCTCACTGTCGCGACATTCACCTCCTAACTGAGCTCGTAGCTGTTCGATTGTTTGTTGCAGTTCATTGTAAGCTTTATCATACGAGAGTTTGTCATCCTTACATTCATCACATTTTTTGACATATTTATTCCAAAGATCGGTGAATTCGTTGTCCTTTTTGATGACATAAGACTCCATTTTCTCTTTCGTACGATCAAGCTCATTTTGGAGGGTTTCATTGTCTGACACAGAGATGTTTACCGCAACGGGGTTACTATCAACACAATCACCACTGTCACTTGCTTTTGAGAGACATGCAAGGTCGCTTTCCAGAGCTTTAATTCTATCAATAGATTCATCAGCCTCCTTCGCCAAAGATATAAAGTCATCAACAAATTTGGCTAGTTCTTTCAGAAGAGCTTTTTCAAGATTGCTTATCCTAGCGTCAACTTGATTAACGAGCGGATTAATTTATTCTCGAATGATTTTGTGGACCTCAGTCTGAACGGGTGAAGTGAAATTTCCTCCAGTCATTTTAGCATTAACAACACGTTTCAGAATGACAAAATTATCTTTTAGCTCGTTAAGAAATCGTCGTGCAACACTCGGTTTAGGAGGATCCTCTGTCAATTCCTCACTAGGTAGCAAAAGCAATTCGGTACTAGTTTTAGATCGAACAAAAACCGTTGGAGGATTAACTTTTGGATAGTAAACAGGTGTCATTTCTTTATCAAGCTTTTTCATTCTTAAACGAGTTTCTTCAGCAAGTTCAGTAGTTTCCTCAGAATCATGCACACTAGGAGGATCATGCTCATCAGACAGGAGCACACTACCATTATATAGAGTTTTATTTGTGGCCTGAACCTGCTTAAGATATTCTGGATTGGGAGGAAGAGGACAACCTAAAGCCATTTTGTAACGGGTGTAATTTATCTCATTCACTTTAGGTGCGAGCATATTGATCGTCTGCATAGATTGTCCACGTTTTACCAAAAGGTTGTCTAAGTCCCTAATCCTATCCTGAGCATTGCAAAAATCCTCAAGAAGCCCATCTTCTCGAATTTTGAAATCATGTTTTAGCTTTTTTATTTCTCCTTTTAAATCAGAAACGATAGATTTTTCAGTTGAAAGCTGTTTATTAAGAGAGGTGATTTCATCATTCAATTCGCTTATCTTTTTTGCACTACTTAAATGTAAGGCATTTAATTTCTTAGTGGTGCATTTTTCTTGATAAACCGATGTAGCATGAGCTTGTTCAAGTTCCTTGATTTTAGCATGATGAATCTCAAAATTTTTCTCCCGTTCCTTATATCCCGTAAGCTCAGTGGTCAATTTGGCATTAGTTTCTCTAAACTTATTATTAACCACATTCGCATGAGCAACATCCTTGGCAAGCTTATCAAATAATGATTTATAATACGCATGCGTCTCGTCAGGAAGGGTTGTAGGTTGCGCTACTTGATCCCCACTAAAGTCCACACTGGGTGCATTAGAAATAATATTGCTATTATTCATTTGAACCCCGTGTGTCTCAGTGGAAGGCTCAAGTGACTCAGTATACTCTTCCTCCTGATTAGACATATTATACAACTCATTAGCATTGAGACGTGGGTGTACCTCAGAGGAACCGTCTGAATCATACACAGGAGCTCTGTCAAGTTGAACTACCGATGTGGATGATTGCTGCGAATTAGCCATCAAGATGGAGTTGGGAGTCACCTCTTCTGCCTCATCATATGCTGCTGCAGATGCCATGAGATCAAACTCTTCAGCTAGAAGTGGAATTCCTGCTTCTTCCTTTTGTGCTATAAGAAGTTGAGATTGGAGATGGGCAACATTCCTCTTCTTTCTTACTTGTCTATCACGATGCTCAAAACCCGCAGCATCACTATCTTGTTGATAACTCATAGTATAAGACGTGTGAAAAACAGGATCTCAATTCGTAGAAAGCGTGTGTTGGGGTGTCAACAAAATCAAACTTTGCCTAAATTTTCCAGCCCGACAAAAAATTCCTCAGTCCGACAAAACGGTAATCCGAAAAAATTTTGAAACACTAAATTTTGAAATTGAGTTAGAAATAGCCAATAACTAGTAGGGAAAAAATTTGAAAAAATGAAATTTTTAATGAAAAATAAAACCTAAAAAATTTGAAATTTGGCCTAAAAATTTGAATTTTGGTCCGAAAATTTGAATTTTTGGTCAAAAATTTTTTCGCATTGCCAAAATTTGAAATTGAAGCTTAAATGGCCTAAAAATGGTCTAGGAAAAAATAAATTTTACTATGATTTTCCCGCCAAAAAACTCTTTTTTTTTTTTAACCTTCGTGTAAACTATGTTCCGAGACTAGTCTAGATAGTGGCTAAGACTAAAAATTACTCAAACAAAATTTCCATCGGAATGCCCATCGGAATATTCTATCGGAATATGCTTCTATCGGAATGTCCTACGATCGTAATGTCCTTCTATCGGAATCCTAGATCGCAATGATGACCTGTCGGAATGATTTCAGATCGGAATCTTCAGATCGGAATAATTTCAGATCGGAATATGGCTAAAATCAATTTGGCAGAGTAACGTCTCAAAGTTCCTTAAAAACCGTCGGAATCCCAGATCGCAAAGAACGATCGGAATGTCCAGATCGGAATAAGGTATCAAAATCTTTAGATCGCAAAGAAGAACCTAGAGGTTATTGCGATCTGGCCACACTCCCTTTGTACTTTCCGATGGTGAAACTTGCAAGAATTTCGGAAAGATGAAAAAACAAGAAATTTCTCAACTTTTGATCCAAAAGACTTGTTTTTAAGCCATAACCAAGATGCCCAAATCACTACTACACGATTAAGAAAGGTATACGACTTGAAGAACACCAACGAGCTATCCACGAATCCCTTGGCGAATGATACCACTTGTAGGAACTAATCACACGACGTATAGAACAAGAAATATAGATGATTAAGATCAAGAGTAAAACTAAGAATGGAATATTAGATTATATGAAGAAGAATTAGAAAGATACAAGATAGATGATTCTAGTGAGAGAAACTAAAGAGAGTTTCTCTCTCTAAAACAAGAAGAAGAGAAAAGATACAATGGGAAGGCACACACACAAATGAGGATGGTTATGCCTTTTATACTAAGGCTTACATGAATAGGAGGCCTTCCTCATTTGTGTGTTCGGGACTAGTTCCCGTTTCATGCATAATAATGACAAAGAACTCTCGACACTGTTGAATAGCATTTTCCACGAGCTTCGCAACGGTATATTATATGACCATCACTTTAAATACTTCTAATAATCTCCCCCTAAGGGGTGGTCATATAATATGTGACTTCACTTCTTTGACCATCACTTTAAATACTTCTAACAAGATTTGTGATTATATTTTTGAGAAAGAAAAATAGAAATGAGATTAGAAGAGAATAACGGTTACGAAGACGGATTAAGCTAAGACGAAAAAGGTGTACACGTAAAACCGTAAAAAGCACTAAAATTAAAATTTTAATTAATTAGATAATGACTTTTTAATGCTAATTAAAGCCCTAAAAATCAAAATTAATAATTATTAAAAAGTCCCAAACAAGATCTTAAAGTTTGTAAACCACAAAAATACTCTAATTAAGCTAAAAAGTATTTTTCAAAATTTTAAAACCACTAGAAACTATTTTTAAACAATTAAAAAAATACTAAAATCAATTAAAACTTAAATTAATTCTAGAAAATAATTAAAAGACTCTAAAAATATTTGGAATGTTGCAAAATTCCTAATTAAATATTTAGAACCTAGGAAAAATATAAAAACTTAGAAAATCAGACTTTTAATTTTTAACAATAAAATAATATTAAAATATTATTAAAAATCCAAAAATCATAAAAAAATTCTAAAAAGTTGCAAACTAGCTTATTTTAACCTAAATAACTCAGAAATGAAAGTGAAATTACCTAAATACCCTTAATGGGCCTAGAAAATGGGCTAAACCCAAAACAGTCCACTATTGGGCCAAATTTGGGCCCAATATAAAAAAGTGTTCAAAATAAGCCCAAAAAGCACTGGTTGACTCAAAATTTGATTTTAAACAACTTTTTCCAAAGGCCCAAAAGCTGAAAGTGTGAAATAAGCTAGCTTATACCAAACAGCTTATTCTTAATGGGCTTTTTGGCCCATTAAGCTATACGCCAATGCCATAAGTTGAAATTAAACACACAAGCTTCTTTTGTCCTAAATAAGACTTCTGTAAAAAGAAATTTGAAATAAGCCCAAGGAATAAGCCTGAAAATGCAATAAGCAATCTACAGAAAACGACAAAATAGTCGTTTTTGAGTTCTAGGCCACCCCAAGTGTTGATTCAAGTTCCTAAAGCTTTTAAATGACTTAATTAAGCAAAATCAACAAAGGGTTTTCAAATAAGCTGACTCAATAAGCTGGAAAAATCAAATAAGCACTTATGTAAAAGTCAAATAAGTTGGTTTTCTATTAAAAAGTCAAAGTCAAAGTCCAATAAGCTCCCGTCTACTCAAATGGGTCAAATAATGAAGACCTATCACAAAAAATAAGTTGTTGCAAGTCTGGATAAGCTAAAATAGCTTATTGATAAGCTGAGTACAAGTTTACACTAGCAGGGGCTAGTTTTGGGTGTTGAGCAGTGGGAACTTTTCCCACTGCTTGACTTATAGACTTTTTTTGTCTTTAGTGAACTTTTTTGGGATTCAGATTACACAAAGGCACCCAAATGATCTTTGGATCATAAGGAGTCAATAACAATAAAAAATTCACAAACACAATCACCCAATTTGCACAGATTAATCAATAAAGTCCTAAATATTACACAAACATGAACAAATAAGCAGAACAGGTTCAATAAGCACTTATAGTAGTTTTCAGCCAGCCAAATTCAACCAAATGCATACACAAGCTATATTAAACTCAAATAAACAAGTCGAAACAGGTTTCATGCAATGGTTCAAAGAATTAAGCAAGATTCAAGCACCTTAAGTTACTGATGAACACAAGAACATGCAATTTTTCACTTTGCTGATGTATTTGACACACAAGCCAGATTCAACACCTCAAATCTCACAAACAGGTTACAATAATAATGTTTTAAAAGCTTTTAGCCCTAAGCATGCATAAACTCTAGGTTTTCCCAAATTCTTAGGTCAAAATCAGTCAAACTCACAAAGATATAGCAGATTGTTTGATTTTAAGGTTTAGTTCCAAAAACTTGCAGTAAAACACTCTCAACAAAGCATATAACAGATACCAAGTGCAAATAACACCTTCTAACAACACAATACCAAGATTCAATTACAAACAGGTAGACCCAAACACCCCTTTATCTTTTCAAATCCAATTTTAAACAAGAAAAAGTAAGATTTTAGACCACCCAAGTGATGATTAACACAATAACAGATGAGAACAACAGATTCAAGCAAGAATAAGCCACAAAATACACAAGAACAAAGGCAACACTCAAATATCACAAATATCCAAAATATTTTCAGATTTTGGGATTAAGGGTGTGTACCTCATGGATGTACATCCACACCCACAGATTTTGAGCTTATGTGCTAGCAAGAACAAGCACAAGCTTCCACAACAAAGCCTGCTAAGAATCAACAAATTAGAAGCAAGAGTATAAAAACAGAAACTTGAAAAATCCTTGATTGATGCAACTCTTGTCCTCCACACTTGATTATCCCCAAGTTATAAGCCTTACCACACTTTAATCAACACAATTAGGATGCTATGATCAGCCCTATAACCCAAGAATTCCAAGATAGACCAAGAACTTAGCAAAATATCAAGAAAATGAAGAAAATGTGCAAACTTTTGCACACTCCTCTTTTGAAAATAGGTTTGAGATTCAAGAATAATGAACTAAGAACAATAATAAGCAGATTATATCAATGGCACTTGAGCTTTCTTCAACATTTCAAACACATTTCATTAAACTTGAAAAGGATTTACTGAAAAGTGAACTTAGGACAATTCAAGAGCAAAAAACAAATGTAGTGACCAAGGGCCTTTATATAGGCGTACATGAACTAGTTAAGAGCTAAAAATTGTAAACCCTAATGTTGTTGAAGCCCAAAAATGCCCTTGGAGTCTCTTGTCTTCTTTGGAGAATCATGTGACTGGTTTGGAGTTTTATGAGAGCTGGCAAGTGTAAAGTTGATCCAAAGGTGTGAAACAAGCTTAAGATACAAGCTAGAATTGAGCCCGTTGGATGGCTGGCAAATTCTTGTCTTCTTCCCTTTTGACGTAGCAGGGGAGGCCCATGCATCATGTGGGTTGGTGGGGTGTCTTGTTTAAGGTTTGGGAAGTGATTATGATATCCTTAATCATAAATCTGGAAATAATTTGGGCTTAATTACAAGTAATTAAGGAATGCCTAATTTTATCAAGAACATGAAGAACAGGTTGTTTGATATTTGTTGTGGGTTAAAAATATGTTTAGCGCCTAATTTTATTATTAATTAACCGGTTTAAAAAGTTAGTTAATAACAAAATAGGTGAGTGGGATCTGATGTGGACAAAGGGTGAGTGGTGATTGGTGGAAGTGGTGAGTGGGGTGAGGTGGCAGCCTTGGGTTGGTTAAGGTAAGATTGGCTGTCTGCTAATTTAAGCCCTCCTTCTCTTCTTCTCTTGTCTTTTCAGTTTAAATAGCTATCAACGCCATTTTCTTCTTTGTCAACTTTTGCCTTTTTACACTTTTGCCCCAAAAAATTTTGTGAAGTAAGTTCAGGGGTATTTCTTGCCATTTTGTGATTTTTGAGGGACTGTTTTGGCAATTTCTTGATGGATAATGGTATTGACTTGTATAATTGGCATTTTGGAGGACTGAAATTGCCAAGTCTTGTTTTATGAGGGACCATTTTTGCCAAATGTTGAAAGTTAAGGGTCCTTTTTGTAATTTTGAGATTTTCAAAGCACCAAACTTGTAATTTCTTGCACTTTGAAGGACTTCATGATGTATTTGACTTTGTGGAGGATAATGGTTGACAATTTAGCTTTGCTGAGGGGCTAAACTTGCCAATTCTTCAAAGTGGAGGGCCCTTTTTGTAATTTTGACAAACTTTAGGGACCAAACTTGTAATTATGAAGATACAAGGGTATAAAGTGTCAATTCTTCCATATTGGAGGACCCTTCTTCATGATTCTTCAAATCTTCAAGGGTTAATCTTGGGAAAGTCTTCATTAGGGCTTGGTTCATTGTGCGGTTTCGTTTCCCGTGTTCGTTTTTGTATGATTCTCTTGATATTTTGTCATTTTCTCAATATTCGTACCTAAAATACACAAGCAACAAACACAAGCATATATATGGGTATTTTGATGATATTTAATGCATTTTAAACCCTATTTGGACGATGAGACTATGTATAAAAGCAGTCTCATCACTCCCCCATACTAAACCATTGGCGTGTCCTCACGCAATGCTAGAATAAAGCATCGTAGCATCTCCAAAATCCATTTTTACTCACTTTATTGAATGATGAACTAGCTACACTACTACTATTTGCGTTTTAGACATAATGTATGATTTTCATCGCAAAATGGGATGTTTAGGTTCATAGAATAAGAACACGTGAATGCTTCGCTAGAAATAATTTCGTCGTCCTTGATTTTCACCCCAATTCCATGCCAAGCGTGCAACGAGATCATTGTCATTATAAGTTAGTAATGCTAACACTACTCATATGCCCTAATCACGTACTTATCCTCCCTTTATTCCTAAGTTGTATCTCTTATATTTTATATTGTCTTGAATGTTTCACGAGGATACATAGTTTGACTTATGCGATAATAGAGATTTAGGTCTAAAAATAGAGTCCTAACGGTGTAACCAAGACCATCAAATCAATAACCCCTCCCAATAGACAACGATGTCAAAAAATTAAGATGACAAGAAGAATCGATAAACACGGTTTTATAACGGTTTTGAACATGAGACTTATTACCAACACTTTTATACGCCCCCTAACAGAAGGGCCTTATTATCTTTGGTTTACCTCCATCTTTTATTCAACTTTGCCATGAAGCTTTTATTATGAATTCGGTCTTGCCTTGCCTTTTATTATCCACCTCATCGGTAGTTTTATTAGCCAAAGACGTATATCCTCACGCTAAGGCGAATTTTGGATCTTTAAAGCTTCGAAGATTAAGGCTTGATTCACTTTCAATTTTACATAGATTTTTCGGCCTTGTGGGGCTTCAAATTGTTTGCTTGATTTAGATGAGCACTAGAACTCTTATTATTGGGTGAAGCTTTCGATTATTAGGGTGCCAATACTTCAAAACCGTGACGCTGGCGATACCTTAATGTCTTCCCAATTTAATTACACGGAAGCTACTAGAAAAGAGTAGAAACCCAACAATCCCAACTAAACCGCTAAGTCAATATTTATTAAGCAAAAAATATTTACATGCGAAGGGAGAATAAGCAAACAACGAGAACACATGAGTTTTTGAAAGAATACGAGTACTCTACGTTTAGCATAGTAACTTATAATTAACCCTATCATTTCTCGTCCTCATTTAAGAGACTTAGCCTAAAGTAAAGTTAAGGAATCAAAGCTAAGTGCTCAACACGCACGGTCGAGTCAAAATTACTCTTATTCTCGCCATCGGAAAATCTACATTCGTATCTTCAAACACTTATAAAACATGAGAAAAATTTTAAAATCTGGCCATTTTTAGCCTTATTTTGCAACAAAACGATAAACAAAAAGATAAACTTTGGAAAGTGTGAAGGTTTGGCAAGGCAAGTATCTATTCACCCCCCATACTAAAGTTAAACATTGTCCTCAATGTTTCGAGTCTAGGGGTGCAAACACCCCCATACTAGAGACGTAGTCGAATGCCTAATCTAGCATGGAAAGGGTGTAACCAATAAATTAATAGCCGTTTATGAAGTGTGCTAATAACCTAAGGTTAGATCATCAAAAGGATATATCATGGATATTGAGAAAGTCTTCAAAGCAAACGATCGAGTGCTCCCATAAACGAACACGAGAGGCTCCAATCGTGAAGATCATGATCATCTAAAGTCCACAATTCACAAACAACCACGGAACAAAGGTTGGAAGGGCATAAATCCCCACACGTAAGCTACATTAGACAGCGATAATATGTACATGGATAAGCATGGGACTCCCCCACGAGGCACCTCGTTTTTGATTACCGAGTCATGAGCTCGACTCGATCCCCTCAATACTAATTATCATTGGGGAAGGTGACTTGGTCGAGGTAGTTCAAGGATGGAACTTCCCCGCCAAAGTAGTGCTTCAACCTATGTCCATTCACCTTGAAGTTAGGACCATCATCTTGAGCTAGCTCGATGGTCCCATACGGAAACACTTGAGTCACGGTGAATGGACCGGACCAACGGGATTTCAACTTACTGGAAAAGATTTTCAAGCGAGAATTAGAAAGAAAAACTTGATCCCCAATGTTAAAAACCCGGTTTTTAATTTTAGAATCATGCAACTTTTTAGTTTTTTCCTTATAAATCAATGAATTTTCATAAGCAATGTCCCTCAATTCATCCAATTCATTTAATTGCATTTTCCGGTGTTTTCCCGCGGTCTCCATATCATCATTACAATGCTTTAGGGACCAATAAGCCTTGTGTTCTAACTCGATAGGAAAATGACAATTCTTTCCATACACAAGCTTATAGGGAGTGCACCCAATGGGTGTCTTATGAGCGGTCCTAAAGGCCCATAAAGCATCGTCCAACTTATCCGACCATAATTTTCGGTTTTCCCCAACAGATCTCTCCAAGATCCTCTTTAACGCTCGGTTTGAAACCTCGACTTGCCCACTCGTTTGTGGGTGATAAGCCGTAGAAAGCCAATGTGTAACCCCATATTTCCTTAGGACCCTTTCGAATTGGTCGTTACAAAAATGGGTTCCACGATCTCTTATGATCGCACGAGGGGTTCCAAACCGAGAAAACAAGCTTTTCAAAAACTTAACTACCACACGAGCATCATTGGTGGGCAAGGCTTTGGCCTCCACCCACTTAGATAGGTAGTCAACCGCAACGAGAATGTACTTATTACCACGAGATGATGGGAACGGCCCCATAAAGTCTATACCCCAAACGTCAAAGATCTCACACACTTGGATGATGTTTTGTGGAATTTCATCTTTTTGTGAGGTTTTTCCTTGTCGTTGGCATGAATCACACAACTTCACAAGATCTTGTGCATCTCGGTAAATAGTAGGCCAAAAGAAGCCGACATCAAACACCTTCTTAGCCGTGAGATTAGCACCGTGGTGACCACCCGTGGGTCCCTCATGGCAAGCTCTAAGGATGTTAGAAGCTTCGATGCCAAATACACAACGTCGGATGATTTGATCCGCACAAGTTTGAAACAAGTAAGGGTCGTTCCAAAAGTAGAACTTGACGTCACGAAAGAATTTTCGTTTTTCTTGAGTCGTCATACCCTTGATGATGAAGTTACCCGCATGGTAATTTGTAAAATCCACAAACCATGGGGTGGAAGAATCAAGCTTAGAATTCACTACACCAAGTGTCTCGAGCGGAAATGTTTCGGTGATTTCCTTGGGCTCGTAAACACTTTGGTGAGGATCTTCCAAACGAGAAAGATGATCGGCCGCTAGATTCTCGGCTCCTTTTTTGTCAACGATTTTGTGATCAAATTCTTGAAGGAGGAGAATCCAACGAAGTAATCTAGGCTTAGCATCTTGCTTTGCCATGAGATACTTAATAGCCGAATGATCCGTATACACTATGCATTTAGCTAAGACGAGATAAGGTCGGAACTTTTCAAATGCATACACCACGGCAAGGAACTCCTTCTCCGTTGTAGTGTATTTTAGTTGAGCCTCGGTCATTGTCTTGCTAGCATAGTGAATAGGCAAGAAGTGCTTATCATGACGTTGCCCCAAAACGGCCCCAATAGCGTAATCACTAGCATCACACATGAACTCAAAGGGGAGGTTCCAATTGGGAGCAACAAGAATGGGAGCTTCGGTAAGTTTCCTCTTAAGGATCTCAAAGGCTCGTACACAATCTTCGTCAAAGACAAAACGTGCCTTTTTTTCAAGAAGATGTGTAATGGGTCGAGAAATCTTTGAAAAATCCTTGATGAATCAACGATAATAGCCCGCGTGGCCTAGGAAACTCCTAACTCCCTTAACGGTTTTGGGATGAGGTAATTTGGCGATGACGTCTACCTTAGCTTGATCTATCTCAATCCCCGCTTTCGAGACCTTGTGCCCTAAGACGATTTCACTCTTAACCATAAAATGACACTTTTCCCAATTGAGCACAAGGTTGGTTTCCTCACAACGTTTCAACATTCTCTCAAGGTTCGACAAACACGAAGTGAACGAATTACCGAACACGGAAAAGTCATCCATGAAGACTTCCATCGTCTTCTCGATCATGTCATGAAAAATAGCCATCATACACCTTTGAAAAGTTCCCGGTGCATTGCAAAGTCCGAATGGCATTCTACGATAGGCAAACGTTCCATATGGACACGTAAACGTAGTTTTTTCTTGATCACGATGATCGATGGGAATTTGGAAGTAACCGGAAAAACCATCTAAAAAGCAATAGAAATCGTTTCCCGCAAGACGCTCCAACATTTGGTCCATGAAGGGCAAGGGAAAATGGTCTTTTCGAGTGGCTTCATTCAACTTACGATAGTCAATGCACACTCTCCATCCGGTCACGAATCTAGTGGGAATTAACTCGTTGGCATAGTTTGGCACAACGGTCATTCCTCCCTTTTTAGGGACACAATGAATAGGACTCATATATATATATATATATATATATATATATATATATATATATATATATATATATATATAATAGGGTAAATCATTCCTGCGTCAAGGAGTTTTAGGACCTCCTTTTTGATGACGTCGTGAATTTTAGGGTTCACCCTCCTTTGACATTGGATTGCGGGCTTGTAATCTTCCTCCATTAATATTTTGTGAGTACAAAACTTGGGACCGATTCCCTTAATGTCGGATAACTTCCACGCAATTTCCCCCTTGTGGTCCTTTAGAACATCGACAAGTGCGGTTTTTTCATCATTCGAAAGTTCCTTCACAATAATAACCGGCAACTTGTCGTCCTCCTCCAAATAGACATATTCGAGATGAGGAGGTAAATCTTTCAACTCAAGGATATGTGGTTCCTCAAGTGAATATTTGGCCTCGATACTCATAACCTCCTCGGGTGGAGGAAATGGGAAATCATTAAGAAAATCTTTGATAATCGAGAAGTCCTCATCGTTGTCGAGGTCTTCGTTACAAGTACGTGGAACATCGAATTCTTCCAACGTAAAACCACCACCTTCAAATGGAGTGAAGGTTGGTGTCGAATTATCAAGAATTGGATCTAACATAGTGGGATTGCCACTAGTTTCTTCATCACCAAAACCTAGAACTTCTTGTGAAAATTCCTCGCAAAACCACGTC
Source organism: Glebionis coronaria (assembly GCA_025667525.1). Taxonomy (NCBI): domain Eukaryota; kingdom Viridiplantae; phylum Streptophyta; class Magnoliopsida; order Asterales; family Asteraceae; genus Glebionis; species Glebionis coronaria. Next base: position 127,976,892 of record CM046874.1, on the reverse strand, counting down.
AATCATATCAACGAGGTTTATGGTTGCAACGGAATAAACATGAGAAATTTAAGAGTTTTGAGTTGCGTTTATAACAAGTTCCTCGTCGTTGAAACGTAAGGTGATCTTTCTAGCATGAACATCGATCAAAGCCATAGACGTGTCTAAAAACGAACGACCTAAAATGAGAGGAACTTGAGGATCCGTGGGGATATCAACAATGATAAAGTCTACGGGATAGTAGAACTTCCCCACTTTCACAAAAACGTCTTCCGCCAAACCACATGCGGGAATCGTGGAATGGTCGGCCAACTCGATAGACATTAGTGAAGGAGTAAGATTAGGAAGATTGAGCGACTTGAAGATTGCAAGTGGCATCAAGTTAATGCTAGCACCAAGATCGGCCAAGGCGAAGCATTCCTCCATATCTTGGATTGCACATGGAATCAAAAATTTACCGAGATCACCGACTTTTTGAGGTATGCGATTAAGATAAACCGACGAACAACTAGACAATTGGTGCAATTTCTCCTTGTTGTTCAACATACTCTTAAAGTTAGCGGCAAATCGAGGCATCATGACCAAAGCATCGGCGAAACTCACATTAAAGTGAAAATCACGAAACATTTTCATAAAAAGCTCAAATTGATAATTGTCGCGCTCTTGACGTTTCTCCTTCCTAAGTCTCAATGGATAGGGCAAAGGTGGTGTGGGTTTAGGCATAGTCGGCATAGTAGGCATAGTAGCATAGCCTTTGGAATCTCGGGTTCCAATGTTGGTAATGGGTCAACCGTAGGTGTGGCATGAGAGGTACTTCGTGGGATTGGGACATGCTCCTTTTGGACCACCACCTCGGGTTCTTCCTCAATTGCTTCCTCCGTAGGAGAAATTGGTTGAGGAGTCGGTTCCTTAAGTGTCTTACCACTACGTGTGGTAATCACTTTCATCTCACCCTTAGGGTTGGATACGGTGTTGCTAGGAAGACTACTCGAAGACGGTTTACACATTATTGCCTCAAACATAGACGAGATTTTATCTTCAAACACGGATTGCCTCTTCTCGGCTTTAATCATTTCTTGTTTAATCTCATGTTTCCCTTGTTCCATTTTTTGTTGGTTTTGTTGTAACCTTGTGACATTTCCTTCCATCTTGTTGGTGTGGATCTTAAGTTCATTAGCTAACTCATTTTTCAACTCTTTCTTCAAGTCGTTCTTAAACTCGGATCTTAGGCTAATGATTTCTCTTTGAATATTGTCAAACCTAGCATCATTCCCATTAGCTATTCAACAAATTCATTTGGAAGATCTTTCAAAGTTTGCAAACCTTTGTTGTTGTTTTGAAAATCATTTTGATTTTTGTTTGAAACTTGATTATTATCCCCTTGATTACCATAATTTCCCTTGTTGAAATTGTTTTTGAAACCAACTTGATTGTTGCGATAGTTGTTGTTAGCATTTTGATTTGAACCAAAACCCGGTGGAGTCAATTGATTAGAGCGGGAAACTTGACCGTTTTGGTTGTAATTTCCCGTGGCCGCGTAGGCACTCGAAGTGTTACCACCGTTGGTAATGCACTCGGAGAAATCATGACCTCCACCACAATACATGCACGAAACCTCAACCGCTTTAGCCATAGCGGGAGCACTTGGTTCACCAACTTTAAACTCAATCAAAAGACCCTTAAGCTTATCAAAAATCTTGTTTTCCAAGTTCGCCTCAATTTGGCAAGCATCGATGGTAGTAGACAAAGAAGGTGAAGCCGAAGACGAAGCCTTACGAACACTAGACGTGCTACGAGGACTATACACCTTAGATCTATTCTCAATTTTCACCAAAGCTTCCTCAACCGTTTTACACAAAAATTTACCACCCGCGGCGGCATTCAAATAATCCCTTTCATGATCATTAAGTCCATTGTAAAACGTGTCAATTTGATGCAAGTCGGAAAAACCGTGATGAGGACATTCATGTAACATTTCCTTAAACCTATTCCAAGCCGTTGAAAAACATTTATTAAACTCTTGTGAAAACTTTGAAATCTCGTTTTTCAAGTGCGTAGTCTTAGAGGGCGGAAAAAATTGGTTCACAAACTTAGACACGAGATCCTTCCACGTCAATATAGAATTGGGTGGCTCTTTCTCTAACCAAATTTTAGCGGGCCCCGCTAAGGAATACGGAAAAAGCATCATCTTAATCGAGTCATTCGAGACATCCTTAAACTTGAAAGTAGCGTAAGACGATTGAATTGGCGGATATGGTTGTGTGGATTGTCCTTCTCATCACCACGGAATTTGTTGTTTTGGATCATCGACAACAAACCCGTTTTCACCTCAAAATTCTCCGCAAGGATAGCGGGAATCACAATAGCCTCTCCATAACCCTCGGTGGGTGCTTGAAGTAATTCCATCATAGTTCGATTCGCCATGGTTGGTGCTTCTCTTACAATGGGTTCGTCAATAGGAGGCTCCTCACTAGAAAGATTAGGAGTGGGAGTTTTGTTCTTTCGTTTACGTGCACGTCTTGCTTGATTACGAGTTAGCATAAAATTCACATACAACGAGGGGACGAGCAAAGAGGATTCTTTTTGGTGTTTTGTATTTTTCAAATTTTTTGTGGTTTTTGATTGTATTAACCTTTTTGGATCTTGGTGAATGTATTAAGTAGACAAAAATCTACAAATCTCCTCCTTAATCAAATCTATCGATTAAAGAAGCCTCAAGGAATGAAAACGATCACGTGAAGTGAACGCCTTCGATGACTTTAGAACGTTGGTGGAACACCAAAACGTTCAATAGGGTTTAATCAATGGAAACCAAGAAAATATATATGATACTTAGTAATACTTTGGGCGGCAAAACCCTCGATTAGCTCTCAAAATCAAATACTCACAAGCAAGCGGGGAAACGAGGCGGCGAGAAGCACTTAAGAGCCTTTTTCCTTAGGATATATTTTATAATATCCGCCTTATGCCCACCTTATAGTTTGTATTTTTCAAGATTGAGCTTCACGAAAGTATTTATCTATTTTTGCCTTTTTCTTTGGTTTGAGATTCAAATACAATGATTGGGTAATGTGCTCCCAAGTCAAGGTTGTGATTTCTCACGTATTTGGAGTACTTGTGAATTTATTGTTCTACGTATACACTATAGTAATAGTATTCACACAAAAACCGAAAACCGATAATACGTATTAGTAGAGGGCTACTAATACAAATACTATTTATGGTTAGTATATAAAAACAACAATTCCAAATCAAAACACAACACGCCTCCCCGCAGCGGCGCCAAAATGATGGTTATTTTTTGTATACCCTTTAGGAAAAGAGTACCAAAATAGGGTAAGCACGACGATTTAGGAAAACCGTGTGTAAATGACCCTATTATGAGTTCGTTCTCAAGGAGGCTAGTGTGTTATGTGTGTAATGACTTGGATTAGATTTGTGATTATATTTTTGAGAAAGAAAAATAGAAATGAGATTAGAAGAGAATGACGGTTACGAAGACGGATTAAGCTAAGACGAAAAAGGTGTACACGTAACACCGTAAAAAGCACTAAAATTAAAATTTTAACCTAAAAATTCCTAAAAATTACCAAAAATCCACAATAATATTCTAAGAGTTTACAAAAAGTCCAAACTTGCCAAAACCTTTTAATTAATTAGATAATGACTTTTTAATGCTAATTAAAGCCCTAAAAATCAAAATTAACTATTAAAAAGTCCCAAACAAGATCTTAAAGTTTGTAAACCACAAAAATACTCTAATTAAGCTAAAAAGTATTTTTCAAAATTTTAAAACCACTAAAAACTATTTTTAAACAATTAAAAACTACTAAAATCAATTAAAACTTAAATTACTTCTAAAAAATAATTAAAAGACTCCAAAAATATTTGGAAAGTTGCAAAATTCCTAATTAAGTGTTTAAAACCTAGGAAAAATATAAAAACTTAGAAAAGCAGACTTTTAATTTTTAACAATAAAATAATACTAAAATATTATTAAAAATCCAAAAATCATAAACAAATTCTAAAAAGTTGCAAACTAGCTTATTTTAACCTAAATAACTCAGAAATGAAAGTGAAATTACCTAAATAACCTTAATGGGCCTAGAAAATGGGCTAAACCCAAAACAGTCCACTATTGGGCCAAATTTGGGCCCAATATAAAAAAGTGTTCAAAATGAGCTCAAAAAGCACTGGTTGACTCAAAATTTGATTTTAAACAACTTTTTCCAAAGGCCCAAAAGCTGAAAGTGTGAAATAAGCTAGCTTATACCAAACGGCTTATTCTTAATGGGCTTTTTGGCCCATTAAGCTATAAGCCAATGCCATAAGCTGAAATTAAACACACAAGCTTCTTTTGTCCTAAATAAGACTTCTGCAAAAAGAAATTTGAAATAAGCCCAAGGAATAAGCCTGAAAATGCAATAAGCAATCTACAAAAAACGACAAAATAGTCGTTTTTGAGTTCTAGGCCACCCCAAGTGTTGATTCAAGTTCCTAAAGCTTTTAAATGACTTAATTAAGCAAAATCAACAAAGAGTTTTCAAATAAGCTGACTCAATAAGCTGGAAAAAGCAAATAAGCACTTATGTAAAAGTCAAATAAGTTGGTTTTCTAGTAAAAAGTCAAAGTCAAAGTCCAATAAGCTCTAGTATACTCAAATGGGTCAAATAATGAAGACCTATCACAAAAAATAAGTTGTTGCAAGTCTGGATAAGCTAAAATAGCTTATTGATAAGCTGAGTACAAGTTTACACTAGATGGGGCTAGTTTTGGGTGTTTAGCAGTGGGAACTTTTCCCACTGCTTGACTTATAGACCTTTTTGTCTTTAGTGAACTTTTTTGGGATTCAGATTACACAAAGGCACCCGAATGATCTTTGGATCATAAGGAGTCAATAACAATAAAAAATTCACAAACACAATCACCCAATTTGCACAGATTAATCAATAAAGTCCCAGATATTGCACAGACATGAACAAATAAGCAGAAAAGGTTCAATAAGCACTTATAGCAGTTTTTAGCCAGCCAAATTCAACCAAATGCATAGACAAGCTATATTAAACTCAAATAAACAAGTCTAATCAGGTTTCATGCAATGGTTCAAAGAATTAAGCAAGATTCAAGCACCTTAAGTTACTGATGAACACAAGAACATGCAATTTTTCACTTTGCTGATGTATTTGACACACAAGCCAGATTCAACACCTCAAATCTCACAAACAGGTTACAATAATGATGTTTTAACAACTTTTAGCCCTAAGCATGCATAAACTCTAGGTTTTCCCAAATTCTTAGGTCAAAATCAGTCAAACTCACAAAGATATAGCAGATTGTTTGATTTTAAGGTTTAGTTCCAAAAACTTGCAGTAAAACACTCTCAACAAGGCATATAACAGATACCAAGTGCAAATAACACATTCTAACAACACAATACCAAGATTCAATCACAAACAGGTAGACCCAAACCCCTTTATCTTTTCAAATCCAATTTTAAACAAGAAAAAGTAAGATTTTAGACCACCCAAGTGATGATTAACACAATAATAGATGAGAACAACAGATTCAAGCAAGAATAAGCCACAAAATACACAAGAACAAAGGCAACACTCAAATATCACAAATATCCAAAATATTTTTAGATTTTGGGATTAAGGGTGTGTACCTCATGGATGTACATCCACACCCACGGATTTTGAGCTTATGTGCTAGCAAGAACAAGCACAAGCTTCCACAACAAAGCCTGCTAAGAATCAACAAAGTTAGAAGCAAGAGTATAAAAACAGAAACTTGAAAACTCCTTGATTGATGCAACTCTTGTCCTCCACACTTGATTATCCCCAAGTTATAAGCCTCACCACACCTTAATAAACACAATTAGGATGCTATGATCAGCCCTATAACTCAAGAATTCTAAGATAGACCAAGAACTTAGCAAAATATCAAGAAAATGAAGAAAATGTACAAACTTTTGCACACTCCTCTTTTGAAAACAGGTTTGAGATTCAAGAATAATGAATAAAGAACAATAATAATTAGATTATATCAATGGCACTTGAGCTTTCTTCAACATTTCAAACACATTTCATTAAACTTGAAAAGGATTTACAGAAAAGTGAACTTAGGAAAATTCAAGAGCAAAAAACAAATGTAGTGACCTAGGGCCTTTATATAGGCGTACATGAACTAGTTAAGAGCTAAAAACTGTAAACCCTAATGTTGTTGAAGCCCAAAAATGCCCTTGGAGTCTCTTGTCTTCTTTGGAGAATCATGTGACTGGTTTGGAGTTTTGTGAGAGCTGGCAAGTGTAAAGTTGATCCAAAGGTGTGAAACAAGCTTAAGATACAAGCTAGAATTGAGCCCGTTGGATGGCTGGCAAATTCTTATCTTCTTCCCTTTTGACGTAGCAAGGGAGGCCCCATGTATCATGTGGGTTGGTGGGGTGTCTTGTTTAAGGTTTGGGAAGTGATTATGATATCCTTAATCATAAATTTGGAAATAATTAGGGCTTAATTACAAGTAATTAAGGAATGCCTAATTTTATCAAGAACATGAAGAACAGGTTGTTTGATCTTTGTTGTGGGTTAAAAATGTGTTTAGCGCCTAATTTTATTATTAATTAACCGGTTTAAAAAGTTAGTTAATAACAAAATAGGTGAGTAGGATCTGATGTGGACAAAGGGTGAGTGGTGATTGGTGGAAGTGGTGAGTGGGGTGAGGTGGCAGCCTTGGGTTGGTTAAGGGAAGATTGGCTGTCTGCCAATTTAAGCCCTCCTTCTCTTCTTCTCTTGTCTTTTCAGTTTAAATAGCTATCAACGCCATTTTCTTCTTTGTCAACTTTTGCCTTTTTACACTTTTGCCCCAAAAACTTTTGTGAAGTAAGTTCAGGGGTATTTCTTGCCTTTTTGTGATTTTTGAGGGATTGTTTTGGCAATTTCTTGATGGATATTGGTCTTGACTTGTATAATTGGCATTTTGGAGGATTGAAATTGCCAAGTCTTGTTTTATGAGGGACGATTTTTGCCAAATGTTGAAAGTTAAGGGTCCTTTTTGTAATTTTGAGATTTTCAAAGGACCAAATTTGTAATTTCTTGCACTTTGAAGGACTTCATGATGTATTTGACTTTGTGGAGGATAATGGTTGACAATTTTGCTTTGTTGAGGGGCTAAACTTGCCAATTCTTCAAAGTGGAGGGCCCTTTTTGTAATTTTGACAAACTTTAGGGACCAAACTTGTAATTATGAAGATACAAGGGTATAAAGTGTCAATTATTCCATATTGAAGGACCCTTTATCATGATTCTTCAAATCTTCAAGGGTTAATCTTGGGAAAGTCTTCATTAGGGCTTGGTTCATTGTGCGGCTTCGTTTCCCGTGTTCGTTTTTGTATGATTCTTGTGATCTTTTGTCATTTTCTCAATATCCGTACCTAAAATACACAAGAAACAAACACAAGCATATATATGGGTATTTTGATGATATTTAATGCATTTTAAGCCCTATTTGGACGATGAGACTATGTATAAAAGCAGTCTCATCATAGACTTATATAATCAAGCTCCCCCTTTTAGTGACCAATACCAATAATTCCACCCTAGACCTTGATAAATTCGGTTAGATACCGAGAACGATTGAGTACACATACATAAAACCATTCAAATCAAATGGCGCCGCTGCCGGCTCTTTTCGTAAAGATTAATGGTTTTTAGTGAGAAAAATTGGATTTTGGGATCCGTTCTTTTGGGAACGTTATTTTCAAGCATAAAAATTTCCAAAAAATCCTAAAAAATATAAAAATTTTAAAAATCCAAAAAATAAAAAAGATAAAAAACCAAAAATATTTTATTTCATTTTTGTGTATGTGTACTCGATCTACGTCTTATTCTGAGCCCGAGACTTTTAGAGACTTAGATATGGCCGGTGTGCATAATAATAACAACCCACCTCACCCTAATTTGAATAATAACAATAACAACAACCATGTCCCTCCACCCGACCTTCGTACGATAGAGGAGTTTTGTCAACCAACCATGAACAGACGAGGAGGACCGATTGCGCCGATGCAAATCACGGCTCCTGAATTTTCGTTGAAGCATCACATGATCCAACAAGTTCAAAATGCTTGTCCATTTCGTGGATTACCGGATGATGATGCCAACAAACATCTCGATAAAATCATAACCGTCACTCAAAGCATGAAATTGCCTGGTGTTTCCATGGATTTTCTTCGCCTTCATCTTTTTCCACACACTTTATCCCACCATGCCGAAAAATGGTTTGATCTTCTTCCCAAAAACTCAATTCATACATGGGACGAAATGACTCAAAAAGTTTTGTCGCGCTACTTTCCACCATCCATGGTCACTAGTCTTCGCAATCAAATCAGTGGTTTCACTCAAGAACCTGACGAGTCGCTTTTCGATGCTTGGGAATGTTATAATGTCTTGATCGACCGTTGTCCGAACCATAATATGATCCCCGTCACTTTGATTGATACTTTCTACAATGGTTTAACTGTTCGTGATCGTGATACGATTAATGCTACCACCGGTGGTACATTCATGAAGAGAAGACCTGAGGAGTGTAGAGAGCTTATAGAGAACATGACCACTCACCACAAAAATTGGGATTCATCCGCATCTTCAAGGAATAACCCAAGGGCCAATGTTTCTTCTACTTCATCAAACCCCGAGATAACCAAACTTACCCGCCAAATAGCCGAGATGAACAAAAATTTCTTAACCATGGCTACGAACCAATTTCAACAAGCTAAAGCTGTAGCAAATTCTTGTGAGATTTGCGGGGGTTCTCATTCATACACCGATTGTCCTTCTACTCATGACAATCCGGAAAACGTGTATGCTGCTAACGGTAACTTTTCCACGGGAGGCTATCAAGCTCGTCCTCAAGGGGACCCCAATTTGCTTAGTTATCGTTCAAACAACTTCCTTTCACTACCCGATTTTCCTCCTCAAAACCAAACCAACTTTAATCGTAACAATAAAAACCAAACTCGAGCTCCCAATCAATATCAAACCCAAAGACACCCATATCCACCTCAAGGAAATAATCAAGTTTATCAACAAACCACTTATCAACCACCCACTTACCAAGTTACCCATCCCAACCAACCCACGACATACAATCAAGAGGTTGAAACATACATGAGGATTAATGATGCACTGGTGAAGAATCTTCAGAGCCAAATTATCAACTTGAAAGGTGACATGGCGAAACAAGGGACTGATCTTCGAGCCGAGCTTAGGAATGACATGTGAAACTCTTTAAGCAGTCAAACGAATGACTTAAGGGATATGATGGCTAGTTTCTTCCCAAGTAATCAATCCTCTGCTTTGGGTTCTCTTCCGAGTAATACCGTTGCTAATCCAAGAGGGGAGATGAAAGCAATCACCACCCGAAGTGGAAAAGGTTGTAAGGAACTCGAGATTCCTACACCTACACCGGTGATTATGACAAAGGATAACGAGCCCCCTTCACCAATTCCTCCACTATCTACTTCTACCCCTCCAACACCCAAGGATGCGAGTGAGAATTCCATTCCAAAGCCTTCATCTCAACCCGATATACCTTATCCTTCAAGGTTAAGGAAAGAGAAGTTAAAGAACAAGGATGATATTCAAGTTTCTAACTTTCTAAAAATGTTTAAACAATTGAATTTCAACATTTCCTTTGCTGAGGCTCTCACTCACATGCCTTAATATGCTAAAATGTTTAAAGATCTTCTCAGTGATAAGGAAAAGTTTCTTGATATTTCTCAGACCCAACTTAATGAGAATTGCTCCGCGGTTCTCTTAAGGAAATTACCAACCAAACTTGGTGATCCTGGTCGCTTTCTCATTCCTTGTAACTTTTCTGGGGTAGAGATTGTATGGCCCTAGACGATCTAGGTGCTAGTATCAACTTAATGCCATTAAGCATTTGGAAACAATTATCTCTACCCGAGCTAGTCCCCAAACGAATGACATTAGAATTAGCTTACCGTACGGTTGCTTATTCGGTGGGGATAGCTGAAGATGTCTTCGTCGGTGTTGACAAATTCACCTTTCCGACGTATTTTGTTGTTGTTGACTACGAGATGGATCCCCGTGTTCCATTAATCGTTGGACGTCCATTCTTGAAGACCGGTCGCACTCTTATTGATGTAGCCGCGGGAAATTAATCATGAGAGTTGGTGACGACAAAATCGTCTTCAACATGGGTAAACTTTCTAAGCAACCTTATGAACACGAGAGCGTTAATTTCATTGACGTACTTGATGAGGCTTGTGAAGAACATTTCAAAGATGCTTGTAAAAGTGGTTTTTCTTCTCTACCCATTTTTGAGACCGTTTCCTCTATTGCTCCATCATTGACTCCATTTGGAGAAAGTGACTTCCGCGAAATTGATCCTAACTTTTGCACTCATAAGATTCTCATGGAAGATGACTTTAAACCCGCAATCCAAAGCCAAAGAAGGGTTAATCCAAAAATTCATGACGTCATCAAGAAAGAAGTTATCAAACTGATGCCGGAATGATTTACCCTATTTCGGATTCACCATGGGTTCGTCCTGTCCATTGTATGCCTGAGAAAGGAAAATAACCGTTGTTCCCAATGAAAACATCGAGTTGATTCCTACTCGACTTGTCACGGGTTGGCGAGTTTACATAGACTATCGCAAGCTCAATGATGCCACTCGTAAGGATCATTTTCCTCTTCATTTCATGGATCAAATGCTCGAGCGTTTAGCGGGTAATGACTATTATTGCTTCTTAGACGGGTTCTCCGGGTACTTTCAAATTCCCATCGATCCAAAAGACCAAGAGAAAACCACATTCACTTTTCCTTATGGAACATTTGTTTACAAACGAATGCCTTTCGGCTTATGCAATGCTCCTAGGACTTTCCAAAGGTGTATGATGGCTATATTCCATGACATGGTTGAAGAAACTATGGAAGTCTTTATAGATGATTTCTCGGTCTATGGTGATTCTTTCTCTACTTGCCTTGCCAATTTGGAACGTATGCTTAAACGGTGTGAAGACACTCGTCTCGTTCTTAATTGGAAAAAAATGCCATTTCATGGTAAAAGAAGGCATTGTTCTTTTTTCATAAAATCTCCAAAGCCGGTCTCGAAGTCGACCGTGCTAAAGTCGATGTGATTGCTAAATTAACTCCACCTTCCACCATGAAGGGTGTGAGAAGTTTTCTTGGTCATGCGGGCTTCTATCGTCGATTCATTCAAGATTTTTCTAAGATCGCTCGCCCGATGACCCACCTCTTGGAAAAAGATACTCCTTTTATCTTTTCTAAATAGTGTATCGAATCTTTCAATCTTCTTAAGGATAAATTAACTAAGGCACCGGTCTTAGTTATCCCTAATTGGGAGTTACCTTTTGAATTGATGTGTGATGCTAGCGACTTTGCTATTGGAGCGGTTATGGGACAAAGAATCAACAAACATTTCCAACCAATCCATTACGCTAGCAAGACAATGACGGGGGCTCAATTGCATTATACCACTACCGAAAAAGAGCCTTTAGCTGTAGTGTATGCTTTTGAAAAATTTCGCCCCTATCTTGTCCTTTCCACCACCATTGTGTATACCGACCATTCCGCGTTGAAATACTTGTTAACAAAACAAGATTCTAAACCAAGACTTCTTCGTTGGGTTTTACTCCTTCAAAAAATTCAAAATTGAAATTCGTGATAAAAAGGGAGTAGAAAACCTAGCCGCGAATCATCTTAGTAGACTCGAGGATCCTTAGCAAGGGGAGCTCCCAAATCAAGAGATTAATGAATCTCTTCCCCTTGAGGCCTTGATGTCTATTAACTCCAATCTTGATGAGATCCCATGGTTTGCGGACTTTGCAAACTACTTGGCGGGTGGAATTCTCATCGAAGGGTTATTGTCCCAACAAAAGAAGAAATTCTTCAAGGATGTGAAAACTTACTATTGGGACGATCCTTATCTCTTTAAACAATGTGCTGACTTGATCCTTCTTCGGTGTGTTGACAGGCCCGCAACTTTACAAATCTTGGAAGCTTTCCATAAAGGACCCACCGGTGGTCACTTTAGTCCCAATTACACCGCGAAGAAAGTTTTGATTCTGGATTTTATTGGCCCACCATTTATCGTGATGCACACGAAATGGTTAAGCATTGTGATGCTTGCCAAAGACAAGGCAAGATCACACATAAAGATGAGATGCCTCAAAATTTCATCCAAGAATGTGAAATCTTTGACGTATGGGGCATCGACTTTATGGGGCCATTTCCATCATCTAAAGGGAACAAGTACATCCTCGTAGCCGTTGACTACGTATCAAAATGGGTTGAAGCAAAGGCTTTACCTACTAACGATGCGAGGGTGGTTGTGAACTTTCTGAAACAATTATTTGCTCGATTCGGTGTTCCTCGTGCTATCATTATTGATCGCGGGACTCATTTTTGCAATGATCAATTTGCTCGAGCCATGTCTAAGTATGGTGTCAATTACCTTCTTTCCACCGCGTATCATCCACAAACAAATGGTCAAGCCGAGATTTCTAATCGTGGTCTTAAGAGAATCTTAGAGCGAATTGTGGGAGAGCATCGTGCCTCATGGGCCGATAAGTTAGATGATGATTTGTGGGCTTTCCGTACCGCATATAAGACACATATTGGTTGCACTCCATATCGTCTTGTGTACGGAAAGGCATGCCACCTCCCCATTGAGTTGGAGCATAAGGCTTATTGGGCCTTGAAATGGGCTAATTTTGATATCAACAAAGTTGGTGATTTTAGGAAGATCCAACTCAATGAACTTAATGAACTGAGGAATAATGCTTATGAGAATTCATTGATCTACAAGGAGAAAACCAAGCTCATTCATGATTCTAGGATTAAGAACCGAGAGTTTCACATAGGTGATCAATTTTTACTCTTTAAGTCTCGGTTGAAACTTTTTTCGGGCAAGCTTAAGAGCCGTTGGTCTGGTCCATTCACCGTCGCCAAAGTCTTCCCTTATGGCACCATTGAGTTATCGCAACCTAATGGGCCAAACTTTAAGGTGAATGGCCAGTGTGTTAAGTTGTACTTTGGTGAGGACATCTATCATGAGATGATTCCATCCCTCACCATGTTTCCCTTGAATTAGTTCTGGGTCGAGTCAGGCTCGTGACTCGGTTAACAAAAACAAGCGCTTCTCGGGAGGCAACCCGATGATCTATCCTTTTACCCGTTTACATAATAAGTGTAGGGGGAGCTACGTAGGGTTTGTTTTCTTGTTTCTTATAATGTGCAGGGATTAAAGATTCAAAGAGCATTTTTGATGATATTTGACGACCCGTGTTCCCGTGTTCCCGGTTCTTTCCTAAACTGTCGTGATTCAATATTTCATATCTTATATGTTCACATTGAAATCACTATAGTTGTCTCTTCCTTAGCAAGATTTAAACAAAGTGCACAATGTCCTAAGTGTAGGGGAGTTTACTCCCACATGCTTAAACATTGAGGACAATGTTTATATCAAGTGTAGGGGGACTTCTATCGAAGTTAAGTGGGCTTTTCCATTAATTTGTCCTCATTTTAATCGGAAAATCTAATTTCTTTGACATTTTTAAAATTTTTTGATATATTTTGGCTAGTAGTAATTTTCATTTATTCTCTTTTATGTTCTTTCCTTTTGTTATCGCATCGTATGTATATATTTCATTTCAAAAATAAAGTCAAAAGAGAAAAATAAAGTTAAATAAAATGGTTTTAATGAGTTTAGATATCCTTGATATATTAGGCCCGTCATGAATCTTTTGACTCAACCCGAGTTTACTTATCTAAGTTTACTCTAGCTAGTATCCTTAACGTGTTTAAGTCAAGTTTCGCTAGGCTTTTAAATAGGGAACTTTAAAACGCGAAAGTCTTAACTCTTACGAGTTAAGAACAAGAACTTTTCGCAACTTCCTATAATTGATCCTAGAAAGTCGTTTATCAAGGGAACTTTAAAATGCGAATTCTAAACTTAAAAAAGTCTAAGAAGTTGCAAGATTTTATAGATGACTTAAAAACCCAAAACTTTGATTTAATAGGCTAAGCATCCACGAATCTCATTCCTTGAGATTTTAAATTGTGGAGAACGAGAGATGATAGAGTCAATTATAAGTTTGGTATTCTTTCATGAATTTATGTGAGTTGATTATGAGCTTTTTCTCCCGTCGCTTGCTAATAAATTTAATTGAAATAAATAAGGTCGTACGATTTGAAAAGTTACTTAGCTTCTAGCACAAGATCGTTTAAAAGTTGCTCAGTATTAATTAGAGTTCATAGCCAAGGCATAACTTATTGAAGCGGGATGCGAAGATTGACGAGTCCGAAAAGGCCCTGACAAGGCATGAGGGCTACATTTTGTTGCTAAAGATCCCAAGTGATGTGAAGAATCATTTATCAAAAATCAATATGAAGGATCAAGACACACGATGAAAAGCAAATACTCCCCTAAAGATCATGGAGAAGTCTATCCAAAAGGGCCCTAACAAGGTATGAGGATAAATAGATCCAAGTCCTAAAAGGAGGCGGATCGTTGTATATCAAAATCCAAAATAAAGATTGGAGAAAAATTAAGAAGTCATGGTCCAAGTATGAAGAATCTCTCAAAAACTTCAAGTGAAGAAATTCCCATTATGAAGAGAAGATCATTATTTTAAGAACGTCTCTCAAGATTTGAAGTATGAAGTCACTGCCAAATATCGGTCCGAGAAAGGTCTCAAATCGTGAAGCGAGTTATGCCAAGATATGAACTTTATGAGGTCCCAAGAAGTAGTTTTAAAAGATTTTATCCTTTAGCTAACTATTGATTAAATCGTCCTACTTTATTTTCTGCCTAAATAAACTATCGAAATAAGTCAAACAATGCATCCTCGTGATCATTCAAGACAATCATAAAATATAAGAGATACACCTAGGAATAAGGGAGTCTAAGTGAATAATTGGGACACATGAGTTTGTGTTAGCTTACTAACTTATAATAACAATGATCTCGTTTTTAAGCTTGGTTTGAGGAACGTGAAACTTGAGGCTGATAAACATTCATGACGACCAAAGCCCTAATGTAAGTCTTCAATCTCTTTACTTGTTCTTCCTTCTTGCATTTTGTAATTTTCTAATCTTTTTGGTTTCCTTAGTGTTTAGTATTTAATAAAGGCCAAGGTAGGTTAATTATGATGGGAAATGTAAACTGTGCTTTGAAATTAATGCATTGCATGAGGGCATTGCAATGGTCAAGTGTAGGGGATTTAATAAGTGTGAAAACACTTATCCTTTTACCACTTATTTCTAAAAATAACAAGATCAAAACGTGTATTTAATGCCGTAAATGTTGGGTCAAAAAGTTGATGTGGTAGAAACTCAAAAACAAAGAAAATATGAAGGCATTTGTCTAAGCGTTGTCAAGAGAAAATCAGGCGTTGTCAAGAGCAAATCGGGCGTTGACAGAAGTCAACATTGACAAGCATTGTCATGTGCAATCCAAGCATTGTCACATGCAATCCAAGCATTGACAAAAACATAGACAAGTGTTGTTGGAAGCTTCTATTTATACAAGTATGCAGAATATATTCTGTATTAGTTTATTTGAATAGAAGATTTACATGTTTTTTCATTCTTATCTCTTGTAAACCCTATTCCTTACACTATAAAAGGAACCAAGGGTATTAGGTTTTATTCATAACTTTCATATACTGTAAACCTAAAGCGTGTGTCGACTAAGTGTGGGATTCAATGTACACACACCTAGTGATTGTTTGTTATTAATATAATGAACAATCCATTAGAGTAATTCATGTTCTTTGTGTCCAAACACCTTGTTAATGTGTCGTGTTCTAATTCCGCTTTGATTATCTAATCATATGAACATGATGCATTCCTAGTAGCTAAAAGATCGAGGAAACCAAGGTTTCCACAAGTGGTATCAGAGCTTGTTGAGAAACCTTGATCAAAAGAACACAAGAACCCTAAACTATCAAAAACCCTAATTTTCACAAAACCCTAAAAACATCATGTCTACCCCAGAAGCAAACTCCTCCTCCTCCTCAAACCACAACATCAAGATTCCCATGCTAGACCTAGACAATTTTGAGCTGTGGTAGTTTAACTTTGAGCAATATCTACAAATCCATGACTACACTTTGTGGGAAATTATTGAATATGGAAACACATTCGATAAGGTTGCAAAGATTGCAGCTGCCATTGCTGCAAGAACATCAGTTCAAGGTTCTACTGAAGAGGAACGAAGAGAAAGAACTGATGATGGTAGAGCTGTCTCAGTTGAGGACATAGCAAAAAGACGAGTTGATATAAAAACCCTAAGCATTCTGAAACTCTCTTTGGGACAAGAAAATCAGCACAAATACAGAAGTTATGAGTCTGCAAAAGATCTTTGGGCAGCTCTTGAAGTTGCTTATGGTGGTAATGCTGATACTATACAAGAAAAAAAGAAGCAACTCTTGCATGAGTATGCTGTTTTTAAGGCTCAACCTAATAAGAAGCTAAATAGTGTGAGAAGCAGACTGCTGGACATCACAAGCAAGCTATCCTTCATGGGAACAGTGCTTGGTGATGTTGATATTATCTCCACCTTTCTTAAAAGCCTTGGTGATGCATGGAAGATTGAATCAAGGTCTATAATTGCTAATAACACTCACAAAAGTTCTACTTTTGATGATGTGTACAATAAACTGAGGCTGATAGAGAATGAAACTCTTTTGGATCATGAAAGCAAGTCTACCAATGGAAACATAGCCTTCTTCTCACATAGTGAAGGTCAATTTGATAAGAAGGAGTCATACATGCATCCAGTTACTGGATCAACCTGTGTCAACGCTGGATCATATCCTGTCAACGCCTCACACTTAGACGCTGACACATACAAAATTGACTCACCAAGAGTTAAGCCTGCTGGTATTGATCTGGATACCGTGTGTGCATACACTGCTTCATTTCCTAATGCTTCACTGATTACATATGAGGACCTTGAGCAAATAAGTGATGAGCATTTGGAGGAGATGGATATAAAGTGGAATATGGCTCTTGCAAGTATAAGAGCAAACATATGGAATAGAAGATTCAAGAAGAAGATGACTTTTAATGCTAAGGACACTGTTGGATTTGATAAATCCAAGGTTGAGTGTTATAATTGTCACCGTATGGGACACTTTATGAGAGAATGCAGATCTCCAAGAAGATCTAATGCTGGAAAACCCTCAAGTCAAATTGTTAAGGCTCAGGATCCCAAGGCCATGGTTGCAATGCAAGAAATTGATGGTGTTGGATGGGATTGGAGCTATTTGGCTAAGGATGAGGAAGAGAACAAAGCTTTAGTTGCTGAGATGGATGAAGAAGAGCATGTTCACTATGCTCTCATGGCACACTCCTCATCTTCATCAGACAATGAGGTATATGATGATGCTTTTTGTTGTAAGGGTTGTCGTTTAAATACTGAAAGACTTAACAAAGAGGTTTTAAGATTGTCAACAGATGTGAGTAATGAGAGATGCAAGTTGTCTAACTATCAACTTGCTCTTACTCAAACTGAAAAGACTGTAGCTGAGTATAAGAAAATGGAGCTTGACCTAAAAGATAAAATTAATATCATAAAACATGATTTAAATGCTAGTACTGATATTAGAAACATCATGGAGAGGGTCAATGCTGAATTACAGGCTAAATTAGATGAGGCTATCAAGAATAAGGATAATGTAGATCTTAAAATTCAGAGATTTGATAAAGCCTCACAAACCCTAGGAGAATGTGTTAGTAAACAAAGGGATTCTAGGGATATGACTAGGATTGGGATGAAAGAGTATGCTGGTGTTCCACCACCAGCTGGGGACTTCTATGGTGTCCAAAGAAAGGACTTATCTTAGACTGGTTTACCAGAACTCCAAGAAGAGGAATTTATTCCTCCACCAAGAGTCCTTACCCCAGTAGAAGAATATAGGCAAAAGTTGACTGATTTGGACCAATGGAAGAAAGCCAACCCTACCTTGTTTGTCAAGGGTGTCATGCTTACTGATAGCCCAAATGAGTCTACCCCTATCAAAGTAACAAACCCAATCACTGGCAAGACTGTTGACCTTGGCTCAAACGTTGTTAGAAAACCTAGCATTAAGTATGCAGAAATGTATAGAAATACTAGGTCACCAAAAAGCCAAGTTAGTGATAATGGAACAGGTTTCTTTTCCTATAGACCTAGAGTTATGCCTAGAAAAGCCTGTTATACTTGTGGTAGCTTTTCACATTTAGCCTATAAGTGTGTCAACGTTTCAAAGGTCAACACTGACAAAAAGTCAAACACTGTCAAACCCAAAACTTTTGTTCAGCAAAGTCCACAAGTTGTTATACCAGCTCCATTCTTTTCAAAAGGGTCTAATACTTATGGACAAAGAACTTTTCAAAAGACCAATACATGGTCTAATAGGCAATGGGTTCCTGTAGTATACCCTAGTTTCAACGCGTATAAGGGTAATTTCAGCGTTGACAAGACCAAATCAAACGCTAAAAGAAACGTTGCCAGACCAAATAATGGTAAATATCTGCAACCACAGGGAAAGGGGTCTAAAGCTTCTTCTAGCTTGACATGGAGACCTAAGCAAGATCAAAACCCTAATTCTAATAGGATTTCTATGACCTGTAATAGATTTAGTTATATTTCAAAGGTCATCACAAAACCAATTGGGGTTAACTGGGTGTTCAATACAAAAAGGAATGAACAAGGGGTTGTTATAAGGACTAAGTCTGTTCTTGTTGAACAACCAAATGAATCCAAGTCTACTCAGGCTTGGGTTCCCAAAGAAAACTAATTTGTTTTGTTTATGTGCAGGGCATTCAAAGACATGTTAATGATTATGGCTATTGGGATAGTGGATGCTCTAGGCACATGACTGGGAAGGAAGATTATCTCACTAACTTCACTCCCATTAAGGATGGTGATAAAGTTTACTTTGGAGGCGGATATGGAACTATCACAGGCAAATGAACTCTTCTCACCAAAAATTTGCATTTTGAAAACGTGTTTCTGGTAAAAGAACTTGACTATTAGCTTTTTAGTGTATCACAAGTTTGTGATAACAAAAATAAGGTTCTTTTCACTAGTACTGAATGCTTGGTGTTGAGCAAGGATTTTAAAATACCAGATGAGAAATTCATTGATTATAGGACACCTAGGCATAAGGACATTTATAATGTGAATCTTAGTGGGATTAGGATGAATAATAACTTGTCATGTCTTTATGCTAAAGCTTCAGTTGATGAGAGTAATCTATGGCACAGGAGACTAGGGCACATTAACTTTAAAAGTATAAACAGACTTGTGAGACATGGCTTGGTTGATGGGTTGCCTGAAAAGGCTTTCCACAATGACCACTCTTGTGTTGCATGCCTTAAAGGCAAACAACACAAGGTCTCATTTAAGTCTAAACAGGTGCACTCTAGTTCTAAACCACTTCACTTGCTACATATGGAACTGTTCGGTCCAACTAATATAGAAAGCTTGAATGGTAAATCTTACTATTTTGTCATCACTGATGATTTTTCTAGGTTTACTTGGACTTTCTTTTTAGCTTTGAAAAGTGACACTGTTGATACTTTAATTTACTTTATTAACCAAATTGAGAAGAAAATTGGTAATGAAGTTAAGATGCTTAGAAGTGATAATGGTGGTGAGTTTAGAAATAAGCTATTTGATGATTTTTGTGCCAAGAAAGGGATTACTAGACAGTTTAGTGTTGCCAGAACCCCACAGCAAAATGGGGTTGCTGAGAGAAAGAATAAAACCCTCATTGAAGCAGCCATGACTATGTTGGCCGATGCTCACTTTCCCATTGCATTTTAGGCTGAGGCTGTGAATACAGCTTGTTATGTTCAGAATAGAGCATTGGTCAACAAGATACATAACAAAACACCTTATGAGTTACTTTGGGGAAGGAAACCTAATATTGGTTTTCTTAAACCTTTTGGTTGTCATGTAGTTGTACTGGATACTAGTGATGCCTTAGGTAAATTTAGTGCTAAAGGTAATGAAGGATACTTCATGGGTTATTTAGTGCAGAGTAAAGGATATAGGGTTTACATTAAGAAGGAAAAATGTATACTTGAAAAGGTACATGTTAGGTTTTTAGAGAGTAAACCTAGTGATCCTGAAAGTGGTCCAAATTGGCTATTTGACTTGGAACCTCTATCTAGGACTTTGAATTATATGCCTGTTACTAATCCAAACATTGTGAAGGTAACTTCAAATGTTGTGGAAGAACCAGTTGTTGATGTTTCAGGTACACATGTTAATGAAGAGGTTGGATCACAAGCAGACAAGTCATCACCCATACTTGAGTATGTCACTATTCCCATATGGACAGATGCTTTTGCTGGAAAGGAAAATGGTGGTCCCCAAGTATCATCAGTTAACAACATGCATGGTCTTTCAGGCGCTCACAAAGGAAAATCTGGCGCTGACAAGACAAATTCAGGCGTTGATGGCTCAAACGTTGACAACACTATTTCAGGCGTTGATGGCTCCAACGCTGACAACCTTGGTTCAGGCGTTGACAACTCTTTTGACCATATTTTCTCTTCCAATTTTGAACAAGGTGAACCTTCAAGCAGAAATGGAGAGGTTCATACAGATAATGATGGAAGAGAGTCTGAAGAAGATATTGGTAACATGGAAGATGAGATTGAAGACAACAGACTTTTTGAGGGAGGAGTTCTTACTTCTACAATGAAGGATCACCCCTCCTCTCTAATTATTGGAGATGTGATGTCTCCTGTTCAAACTAGAAGATCTCATCAGAATCTTGGAGGATTTATTGCCAATATACACAAGAAGGTTGATACCCCTCTTATTCAAGCATGTTTGTTTGCATGTTTTCTGTCACAACAGGAACCCAAGAAGATTTTTGATGCTCTTAAAGAACCAAGTTGGGTGGAAGCAATGCAAGATGAGCTTTACCAATTTGCTATTAAGGATGTTTGGGAGTTGGTTGATTGTCCCAAATTTGTCATACCTATTGGGACAAGGTGGGTTCTTAGAAACAAGAAAGATGAAAGAGGCATTGTGGTCAGAAACAAGGCACGCTTAGTGGCTCAAGGATATACACAAGAGGAAGGGATAGACTACGAGGAGGTCTTTGCACCAGTTGCAATGATTGAGGCTATAAGGATATTTCTAGCCCATGCTTCCTGCATGGGCTTTACTGTCTATCAAATGGATATGAAGAGTGCTTTTCTTTATGGCATAATTGTTGAGGAGGTATATGTAATGCAGCCTCCTGGTTTTGAAGATTTAGAGCATCCAGACAAGGTATATAGAGTTAAGAAAGCCACGTATGGACTTCATCAAGCCCCAAGAGCATGGTATGGCACATTTTCCACCTATCTGGTGGAAAATGGATTCAAAAGCGGCACCATAGACCATACCTTATTTACAAAGAAGACTGGTAAGGGTGTCTTACTTGTTTAGGTTTATGTGGATGATATCATCTTTGGATCTTCAAACCCAAAGATGAGTGAAGACTTTTCCAAGCTTATGACAGACAAGTTCAAGATGAGTGCAATGGGGGAGATGACCTTCTTTCTAGGGTTACAAGTTCAGCAGAAAGAAGATGGTATCTTCATTTCTCAAGACAAGTATGTAGCATAAATCTTGAAGAAGTTTGGCTTTTCTCCACATGAGAAAAGGGCTAGTACTCCTATGGATAGAGAACACCCTTGGGGAAAAGTTGGAGATGGAAAAGATGCGGATGTCAGGCACTATAGATCAATGATTGGTACATTGATGTATCTCACAACCTCAAGACCTGACATTTTGTTTACTGTGTGTGCATGTGCACGCCATCAAGTAACTCCCAAAGAGTGTCACCTTCATGCTATCAAGAGAATCTTTAGGTACCTTAGATGTTATCCAGATTTAGGATTATGGTATCCAAAAGATTCACTATTAGAGCTTATTGCATATTCAGACAGTGACTATGGTGGTGACAAATTTGATAGAAAATCCACAACTGGTGGATGTCAGTTTCTTGGGAGTAGGTTGATATCTTGGCAATGCAAGAAACAAATAGTGGTGGCCAATTCTAGAACTGAAGCAGAGTATGTTGCAGCAGCTGCTTGTTGTGGACAAGTCTTGTGGATTCAGAATTAGCTGTTGGATCATGGGTATAATTTCATGCATACCAAGATTTTTGTAGACAATAACAGTACTTTATGCATTATTAAAAATCTTGTACATCATTCTAAAACAAAACACATAGAAATTAGACATCATTTTATAAGAGATTGTTTTGAAAAGGGTTTAATACAACCAGCTAGGGTTGACACAGAAGAAAATTTGTCTGATTTATTAACTAAACCTTTTGATACTGGAAGGTTTCAATACTTGGTAACAAGTATTGGAATGATCAATCTCACCTAATATGTGTTTTGGGGTCTTATTGTAAAAGTATGTACAGGATATGCATTGTTATTGGTCTTTTTGAAAAGTTAGATTTTCCACTATATTTGTCTAACGCTGACAAAGGTTATCTTAACGCTGATAAGTGTTATCGTGACGTTGTCAGCAACATGTTAGTTTTGTGGTTTTTGATCTAAATGTGCAGGTGTTGTTAGCATTGTACCATTGGATACAAAGTTGCTTATGGATCCTTGGAGAATCAATTAGAGCATGTTTCAATTTATGGATGATGGTTGGAATATTTTTATTCCTATCTTGACATAAATTGTTATTTACATGCATATTATTTGGCAACTTGTGTATCACAGTTTAAGGGGAGGTTTTAGGAATCTTTAGGATTTTTGGGTATTCTTATAATACTCTTATCATAATTCTAGATTGTGTCCACTGGTGAGTATGAGTTAGTTTACTAAATCATGAGGCACTGTAGCATGCAAAGTTGACATACTATGCATGCTGCCAAGACATTTTTGGCCTAGAATTGGATGTGGTCTGTTGGGAGACTTGGGAATGATTGATAATGGGTTTACCTGGGAGTTACAAGGAATTTTATGAGATAACTTAATTGTTAAGAATTTTGGTTAGCAAGGGACACTAGAGGACTGTTATGTCTATCTTGATAAGCAAGTGTGCATAACTGGACAATGCTTTCCGCCCTATAATAATTTTCAATTTATAGGTTATCTTCACTAGGATAAATTACTTTGTTAAGGTCCTTTTTCATTTTTATTACTTTTATTTTTGGACGCTGACAAATATTTTTCCAAGCGTTGTTGTGACCAATTTAGACGCTGACATGGCCTTTTGCAAACGTTGACAAGAATATAGCCGTTGGGCGTTGATGGGTTATTTTTTTTACTGTTGACACTCATTGGGACCTACCCAGTTGTTATTTTTGATGAATTTTGGGGCCGTAATTTTGGGAGTAGATAAATTTTAATTAATGCACAAGATAACTTATTTTCTTTTCAATATTTTCATCATTATATTTTGAAAATACTTGCCTTATTTTCGACCAATCACATGTGCCTATCTCTCCTATATATTTGGCTCCTATTTTTAAACATGGTACTTCATATTATTGTCTAACACTTTTTCTCCTATATTTAATCTTTCATCAATAATTCACAAGCAGCTTTCTTCAACAATGGCACCAAAGTTTAAACCAAGTGACTTGGTATTGGGATTCAGAAGTCAGCACAACATGATTGCTTATTTGGAGGCTGATGATACTTTGTTTCCACAATACACTCAGATGGTGGCGTATTTGAATGCATCTCCACTTAGGTATGCACTTTCTCATGCTCCTCTCATCCCTGTCACTCATATTAAACAGTTTTGGAACACTGTAAGTTCCTCAACGCTTAATAATGTGACTACATTAACAGCTATTGTTCATGGGCGTACTTGGGTGGTTACTGAAGCCTTGGTTCGCCAGGCTTTGCATCTTAATGATGCATATGGTATAACCACTCTCCCCATTAATGAAATAGAACAAGGACTTTGGGCTTTGGGGTATCCTTTCTCTGATGAGGGTACTTTAAATAAATATCATAAACAAGAATTTCCCCCAGCCTGGAAATACCTCATACATGTCATCCTTCAATGTTTGAGTCCCAAATGTAGTGCACATAATGAAATTAACAGATCTGTTGCTAGTGCAATTGTGTGCATTACAAATGGGCAAAAGTTTAATTTTTTCAAAACTAATTTTTGATGGCATGTGTAAAAACAAAGGGAATAAGAAGACTTTGGCTTATCCCAGATTTTTACAAATGGTTTTTGATGAACAAAGGTACTGCATAAGGGATCATGATGATTTTTATGAGATCCCTGTGCAAAAGAAAGCTATTTTTAGTAAGATGAACTCACCCCCTCACCGTGAATTACCTCTTACCCAAGCTATGCTTGCTGTTATTGCAGCAACACAACCTCAACCAGACCCACAACCACAACTTGACCCAATACCAGAACCTTTTCCTTCACCTCAACACATGGAAATTGACCAAGAATCCTTCAACGCTGACATATTAAATGTTGGCGTTGACACTAGTAATCCAAAATTTGACACCTTTCCTTCACAGACCCAAACACCCCTTAACCTTTAAACTACCACCCAATCCACATCATCTTCTATACCACCTGAATGTAGGTTGCAAAAACGCCCAAGGAATACTAGAATGTTCTCCTCTAGTGGTCCTAGCCATGTTGCATAGAGAACCGCCACCACAAGTGTGGTTGGTGCTATGGATGAGGCTGGGACTATTGGTACTAGCTTAGATGCAGGCCAAGCCAGTCCTAACATCTTTAAGACCTCATCCATGCCCCATGACTCTACATTGGGAGGTCAAATACCCATACTAGAGGAGGGCAGATTGGAACCATACACAATGATGGAATTGACGGCTGTCTGCATTAGCTTGCAAAAGCAAAATGCAGACCTGTTATAAACAGTCAGTACACAAGGCCTTGAACTCAAGCAATTGAGGGAGAGGATTGTTATTTTGGAGGATGCTAACACTAGGCGTGGAATGGAGGAATCTTCCAAAGGGGAGGATGAGCAGATCCATGTGAGTGACAAAGGCTCACATGATGGAGAATCTTTGGGTGTTACTGAAGCCCTCATTGAATTAAAGAAGCAACCAGGTTTTGATACATCTCTGGTTACTCCTACAAATTTGAACTTGTCTTTTACAACTATGTTGGAGCAGTTTACAAGAGGCGCTGAGACAAGTAAGGTGAGAGTTGACAAGCAAAATTTAAACGCTGACACCTCAAGCGCTGACAAGAGTATGTTAGGCGCTGATACACAAAATTTGAGCGTTGACAGACCTGCAGATATCGTTGATGTATTCCAGTCATCAGCTATCATCAAAGAAGTGTCTTCACAGGTACCATCATCATCTTTACCCATCATTGATCCATTAGATAAGGGTAAAGGAATTATGGTAGAAGTAGAAGTTCCAAAGGATGCAACACAAGTAGAGTTTGATTCAAGGTTGGCTGCACAACTTGTGGAACAAGAAATAAAGAAGGTTGGTGAATCACCATTTGTTGTCACTTCTAAGGAACAAGAAGGAAGTGATGAAGGAAGTTCAGATTCAAGTGTTATGATAATTGAACAACCAGAAAGACTTGAATATGGCGATGCCTTGGCAAGAGAGAAGCTTAGAGAGTTAAAATTGCAAGTAGATTATGATTTGCCAGAAGTTGCTCAGATGTACCATGCTTGGGAGAATAGGATTATGGAGACTCCAGATTTGACAATTTCAGACCAAATTTGGGGATTGGAAATTCTTCTAAGAGTTCAAAGAGACTGCAAGGTAATTATGAAGCATAAGGCTAGCAATGTTTTCTCACTGCTGAAGAGGGATAGAAGGGAGCTTTACTACATGTTACTCAGATGTCATGGAACTAGATGGACCTTCAAGAAATTGCATGGATTATCCTTTGAATAATTGGAGTACAAGGCTTATCCCATTTGGGCAAAAGTGCAGGAAATGAATACTCTTAGACTTCTTTTAGATGAAAGGAAAGAAGAACTTACATAAGAGATGGAGATTCAGAAGGCAATGATTGTTCCAAGGCCTTTGAAGAAGGGAGTTCCACTTGAGTTCCCTAAAGGTTTAAATAAAGTGAATCCCAGTGAAGCTGTTCTTAAAAGAAGCATTAAGCTCTCACCCATGGGAGCTTCAAATATGGTACAAGTATTACCTCTTGATGCCAGAAACCCTATCATTAGCTATGAAGAAGATGCAAGTGGGTTTTGGATAATTGGCAGATATGGGAAAGAGGTACACACATTTACTACTCTTATGTCTCTCTTTGCAAGTATGGATAGGGAAGACTTGGCAGACCTTTGGAGGTTGTTGCTGGCCAAGTATGAGACTGAAGCACCTACTTCAGTCAATGGAATAAAGCTTTGGTCAACATTCAAGAGAATGTGTGCACCAGAAGAAGAAGATCCTGTTTGGAAGGATCTTGAGGATGATATCAGTGGTCTTCAATGGCGTTTGTATTCAGATGCTGGTGTGTATTATTTGAGCTCTACAAAGTTTGCTGAGTATCTTCTTGTAGATGCTGAGTATCCTATGTCCAAAGAAGTTTTGGAAAATATGAAGACAACACAGCTGAAGATTAACTATTCAAGTGACGTGGCCAAAGATTTGATTAGGCATGTTTATTTCCAATATGATAAGGTTTGTAAGATTCCTCCTAGTTCTTAATTTTTATTCAGAAACTTGATTACTAGAGTAGATATTAAGTTTAGGGGAGGATTGTTGGGAATAAAATGTAGCCAGTACACTTGGACGCTGACAAGAAGAAAACAAGCGTTGATAAGAAGAAAACAAGCGTTGACAGATCAAGCGTTGACAGGAAGATGTCAAGCGTTGATAGGTTGAAGTCAAGCACTGATAGAAAGATATGGTCTACGCATATTATGTTTCTAGTTTGTTTCTAGTAAAGATATGATCAACAATGTATTTTCTATATTTATCTTTACCTAGAATAGCTGATACGTAGACTCTTGTACAAGGCTTCTTATGTCTATAAAATAAGACCTTAGTTTTCATATAAGTTTTCATACGTTTAGCACTTTCATTGTAAGCAAGTTTGTTCTAATCAATCAAGTGAAAGTTTGTTTTACAACTGTTTGTGTGTTCTTGTTTGAGTATTAATTCCGCATAATACTTAAATTGTTTTATACACAACAAAGTTTCTCTACGTGTTTAACTTGATTTAATCTCGTTTACACAAGCTAAATCGATCTAAGTTTGGGATCAACAAGTGGTATCAGAGCCTCGTGGCTCGTGATGCTAGGACCAACAAGGTGTTCGTGTATCGAGAAGAAAAGAAAAATCCGTCTAGGGTTTTTCTGGACGTTTTTGTGTGTGCAACATTATTCAGAAGGTCATAACTTTTGATTGAACCGTTGGATCGTCACAAATTTTTTTATGTGTGTTCTACATACATATATCTAAACATCCACCAGAGGGATTGTCCAGATTAGCCCTCAATCAAAAGTTATTAGGCGTCAAAGTTGGCAGCAGTGGTGATTTTTCAGTTTTCTGTTTTTTACATGAAATCATGAACTAGGGTTGTTACAAGCCCTAAGTCGTTTTTAAACAGAAAAAGGGGGTATGGTTTTGGCTGTAATAATGGTTGTACTTTCTTTGGTGAGTGGATATCTAGATCTACAGTGAACCCAAGTATAACTCGTAAGATTGAAACCGCTACGATGTTGTTCTTCACAAGTTCTTTTTAGGGTTTTTCATAAACCCTAGATTCATGCCTTGGTAGTAGCAGTTCAGGGAAAAGTTCAATATCCAATATTGTTTGAGTTTTGATTTGGAACAAGCATTTTTCGATTTTAGGGTTTGTGAGAAACCCTAAATCTGGCGAACATGGGGCAGCATGTACAAGTACGATACACATGATATAACTGTTCGAAATCAAATATTTATGATCATTCTTGATATTGATATGGTGGTGGTAAGTCGTTGACAGTATATTTGTTCTTGGGAAAAGATGTATCTCGTATAATTGATGCGACATAGGTGCTACAACATGTGATTGGTGTTGAATAAAGGATGATACATTTTATTTGGGGGACAATATATATAAAACGATTTATAAATATTCTTTCTAGGTTATGCTTGCGTGATTTAAGGGAAGAGTATGGAAACAGTTATGATATCCCACGAAAATCGTAGATTTGATTAAATTTAGACGTGGGGTTGAACTAAAAAGAAGAGGAAAATCACATGGATTTATAAGAGTAAAAACAGTAAGTTTTCTTTATCTATTGTATTTGTTTATTTATCCATAATTGCAAAATGCATTCTCTGCCATACGAGTTGGTGTCAGCAGATGAAACATTAACAGGTAGTAAGTCAGTCACTGAAAGATACATACACTGACAAAGTATAGTTCAACGCTGACAAGAGTAAAGTTAACACTGTTGGAAAAAGGTGTTGACACGTGTTGTCCGAGAACGACATGTTCAAGCGTTGATACGCTTTGTTCGATATCGGACAATGCATGTGTTTGAGATATTGGACAGTAAGGGTTCTCGGATAACAAAAGGAATAGCTGCTGTTTGGAAAATTGATACGATTTTGGCACATAAAAAGGAGGTATTTACACACAAAGGTACATGAAATCTCTGTTTTTATAAAGAATATCAAGTTGATATTTATGGCTCGGATATTTTTAAAAGGGATTAATGATTTTAATGCGAGTTAGCAACTATTCATGGGAATTTGATGGATATTAGATTATGTAATCGGGGTGTAGAATATTGATAACCTATGAATCTATGAAGTGGGTTGATGTTTTCTAGTGAGAGAAACTAGAGAGAGAAAGTGAGAGAAAGTGTGTGCGATTTTATTAATATGAAATGCAAAATGAACAACAACCAACCCCTTTCCATGGTGGAAAGGGGTATTTATACTCCAAGCCTTACATTGGGCTTGGGCCGGTCCATGACAAGCCCATGGACCGGTTCTTACTTAAGTTAATAAGCAACTAATGACTATTTTCTAACTACGAGCTATTACAACATAAATACTATTGTGGAGTGACCGATACTTCTAATATACGTTAAAACGTATTTCTAACAATCTCCCCCTAAGGGAGGTCACTCCACGTTACAAAGTTCTAAACCTAGCATACTATACTAAGTCTTCGTTCTTTAGCTCGTAGTCTTTTCTTCTTTTCTTTCTTTTGTTGTGAATATGTTGGTTTGATCTTTTTGGCTTTGACTTGAGAGCATTGTTCTTTGGCCTTTCACGTGCGATCTTTGCCTTTCTTGTGAACTTTGCCTCCTCGTGACTTCATGTTCCACACACTTACGTCTTTTTGTTGAATTCTCGAAAGCTTCAGAGTTTGGTACAGCGGAAGACTTCATCTTGTACTTTCTTGAATTTTTGCTGAACTTTGTTGCAAAAGACATAAGCATGTGGGAACGACTTTTACAGGTACACCGCAACACCACCGTCTTCACTGGTACACAGCAACGCCACCGTCTTCAACAGGTACACAGCAACGCCACCGTCTTTAACAGGTACACAGCAACGACACGAATAAAATGGCTTTGAACATTTTATTCTAATTCGGTAGCATTTTACCTCCGGTCGGTGAAGACCGTTGGACGATATTAGATATCGTACCCGTGACGGATAGTTTCAATTAAGTAACTTCCTGACAGGATTTCGCGGGTAAACCCGTTCTCTTTATTCGACCGTCCAAAGCTGACTGCGAACATAAAGAGTGAATCACTTGGATAAATTATCCTTGTGATTAAAAGCCGTCAATTCATGAAACCTGGAACAAGTGAATTTCAATTAAGATTTTCACCATCGTTGCTTTCCAGTTGTCACGAGCTCAATTCATAAAGAATCTTGCACGTCACCTACCAAGTGCTGTTTGATGTTAACACTAGAAGGATTTCCACTCGTCACTGTGGTCAATAAAGAGTCACTCTGAGTGTTCTGGCAAGATCATATGATAATGCGAAGAGGCCTGGAACGAGTTTAAGTTCAATTAAGAATTAAACCACTGTTACCTTCCAGTTTTTCACAAGATTGGTTCTAAAAGAACCGCACGTGTAACCTACCATGAGCTTGTTTGATGTTGGCTCAAGCAGGATTTCCATCTTCATTGTAATACTTGCGTATTACTCGGATGTTCTGGCAATATTACAGGAATATTGCGTAGGACTCATGAAAATCTCTTACTTTTCACAGTGTGTGAGAAAGCAAGGAATAAATGGAAAGTGTCCTAATGAGACTTTTGATGATCTCTTGGCTCTAAACTCTATTGTGCGTTTTGATTTAGTGAGCGATGGCTGGAGAGGAGTGCCACCTTTTCAATACCAGTCTATTCGGAGTGAATAAACCAATAGATAACGTGTTGATCTCCGTGTGATTAAAACAAATACCTTTTGAGAGATATTTGAGTTAGCTGGGGAAGGGTTGTGCATTGCATCACTGGGTCCATGATGTCTTTCTTCAATACCGAGAATCATTAGCAAAAATGACCTCAATAGCATATGTATTGACCCGGTTTCTGCCTAAAGTTGTAAGGAGGGCTTCTTTCTTTACACCCTTTATCTTTACATTTCTTTTTCATTCTTCAACCCCTTCAATGCTTACCAATACGTCATCACTAGCACCTTGTTGTGATTGTTCCAGTGCTAGCTTAAGTACTTGGTCGGCATTCAGCTACGTTCACATTCTTTCTCCATCTTTCCTAGGACTTCTAATTCTATCTAGGGAATTGTCCTTGGGAAGATTCCATCGGCTCTGATGAATCATTGGACTAAACCTATTCCTACCACCCTTTTGTCACCACATTCGTCGTGAATTAAGCGTGTTTTGGGAAGGAATTGCCACCATGAAAAATCATTGAAAATCACATAAGGTACTTGTGATATTAAAATCAAAAGTTTTGTACCTTAGGTGTTTTGTTCATCAAAAACGCTCCCCCTTAACACGTGCTTAGCACATATTAAGTTGGAATATCGTTAAGTCTTTTTTCATCTTTTAGCCAAGTATCACTTAGGTCTCCTTAATCCCATTTTCTCCCCTTATCCAAAATGTTAACCATTAATATTTGGGATATTGAATGGATTAACCGGTCTTTGGGTAAAAATGAAATTGATTTTGGCCATAGAACAAGTTATTGCTCCCCCTTAAATTAATAAGGGATAGTTGTAGTGCTTTAGTATGATATATTTTGAAAGATTTAGAATCTCGTGAGAAATTCTTGAAAAATTATCATACCTTAACACTACAACAAGCCATTAAAGCACATTATTCACAAATATACATATTCACAGATAATACCAATATAGAGTGACCTTAAATGTACGACCCATTAGATGGATCGTTGCAGTGTCCTGTAGTGCACTCCATATGGTCTACCACCCACAAATCTTTCCAAGCTCCTCATCAATCTACGTTCACGGAGCTTCTGATCGATCTTCTTGATGACATATTTTGCCATCTGCCGGTAACCTGGATGCCAATCCTCCATCATTTCTGGCAACGTCCCACCCGAGTTCAGATGCTCCAACTTTCCTCTGACTTGTAGAAGAGTCCCATCACTATACTTATGGAGCTCACCCACCCTCATAAACTTCATTAAACCTCGACTGTTCAAGTAGAAGATGCCATAATTCGGGACAGAAATACCGGTATAGGGACATCTTTCTACATGTTGAGGTAGTACTTTATTCACTGGACGGGTTAGGTTGAGCTTCCTTTGATAGCTTTCGACTCCCAACTGAAGATCTTCAACTCGTGTCTTGATGACAACGCTTCGTGTGAACATACGAAGCGCTGTATTCAAAGCAATGAGGTCTTCACGAGGAATATGTGTGAGTTGATCTCTGGTCATCAGAAGCAGCATATCTTCGATATCCTCAAGGCGAATGATGGAAAAATCTCCCTGCTGGATTTTGTATTCCCTGTCATCCTCCCTTTTCAAACGAATCTCCGTCACATGATAATAGCCATTCTTGGCTTCAGTTTTCATTCCTAATATGCTGGAGATGCGGATGTCGGATCTAACATTGCTTCCAGAATTGACCAAGCAGCAACCCCTGTACGCCCTTCGGACTCGTTCGTCCCAATGAGATGCACTTGGATGACCCCTTTAGTAGATACACAAGATCATTGGTGACGAAGAAGTCAAGAGCAATCTGATTATCTTGAGTAGGATCCATTGGAGGTGGAGCTCTTTCTGATTCATGAAGACCTGGCCGTTGAACGGTATTCAGAGCCTTCAGGATCTCATCGGCATAATATTCGAACTCCATTTGGGTCAACCGGGTTTTGGCGCGAAGTCTTTTATCCTTCAGTACCTTCTTCACCAAAGATGGAGTAACCGAAGTCTTATACTCATGAGCAAGAAATGCACATAAGTCAATCGGACTGCGGATACGAAGATACAAGATATCTTTGTCAGCGTCGGTGATCGGATCATACTGCGCCGCTGCCATGATCCAAGCCTGTGGTGGTGCAGTCTCGTCGATCTCCAACGTGTCCTCCCAGTCCATTGTGCTTGGAATAGTAGATTGTGGGTTTTGTTGCAGAGGAGTGGAGACGTGAACATCTGCTTGTTCTGTTTCTGGCATGTCGGCAGTGTCATGAACTGGTGAGTGTTGTGCAGCTTCAGGTTCGGTTACCGATTCTGCAATCACAGGGGCAACAACAATAGAACTAACGGGGTTAGTGGTAACAGGTATGGATGCAGCAATAAATGTACCAGGAATAGATGACCCTGTAGTGGCATTCACGTCGTGGCGCCATTTCGATCGTCTGGATTCCGTGGATGTAGATTTTTCCTTTGGTGCTGCATCTTTCTTGGATTTGGTGGCAGACTTAACAGGTTTCTTTGAGCTGGCACCCTTATCCCCTTTCTCAGGCTGTTCACCTTTATCCGCATTGCTCCCCTTAACACTCTCCTGGTGACCATCACCACCATCATTACCATCATTATCATCATCATCTGCATCCTCATCATCATCATCCTCATCCTTATCTTCTTCTTCTTCTTCTTCTTCCTCCTCTTCTCCACCAGTACCCTCTTCTTCTTCACTCTCTTCCCGTTCTTCCTCAGGGAGAATGTGGTAGGGTACCACACTTCCAAATGTCTTGAACAACTTATCATCCTCCATGATCGCGTCGTTCAGGGATTTGAAGAGAGCCCGTTGAATCCTCGATTTATCAAACGATCCAAGTTCCCTCATTCGAGCTTTGAGGATCTTCTTCAGTTCAAAATCCGTCAAGTCATAAGCAATCTTGTAGGCGGCTTCTGAAGGATTGGATGATTTGATCATCAAGTTGTCAGCAACAAGTGTTTTCAAATCATCACGTAGTTTAGGCATTAGGGAGTCAACGGAGTCTTTCACTCTCTGCTCAATAGTAGCTTCAAGAGCTTCTTTTTGCTCTTTAAGGTCATCCTTAATAGCTTTAAGTCTCGCAATTCGTGCTTGATGCCTATCAGCTTCAGCCTTTTTAACCCTAGCAAGTTCTTCTGCATGAGCTTTACGTGTAAATTCCATGTCTGCAGCGAACTTGGCAATCAACTCTTCTTGCGCTTTCCTTGATGCTTCTTCACTTTGAGCTCTTCTATTTAGCTCTTGGCGAAGGTCATCCATTTCCCTCTTGTGATTATCCACATGTTTATCCAACATCTCGGCCATCACTATTGCTGCCATTGCAGACGTTGCAGAGCTGCTCTGGGTTGATGGAATGGGCTCGGTTGTGACTGCGGTGCTGAGGATGGGCTTTATTGGTGGTGGAGGAAATGGTGTAGAAACCGGTCTGGTTGGTAAGGGTTGAGTTGGTTGAAGTTGAGTTACCAACGGTTGAGTAGACTCTTTGTCAATACCAGCTGAAATAGGGATTGATGGCTCCTTCGAAGTGGAATAATGTTTAGGTGACCCAAACTCATCAACATCATCTGGTTCTACGTATTCATCCTCAACATCTACCCTTGCACCTGACCCACTACCGCCAGTATCTTTCCTACTCCTTTGAATGGCTATCTTCATCATTTGTTTCTCAGTTTTATCAAGAGTAGGATCAACAATGCCTTCTTCGTCACGTAAACGCATCTCATCAGCCTTACCCTTCCCCTTCTTACCCTCTGTCTTCTTCTTTTTGGCTTTGGATTCAGGTAAATCTGCTTGCTTCCATTTACCTTTGCTCTTAACCGTGGTGGAAGAGTCTTCACCTGCTAGAATACTTGCGCGTTGATTCTCAATTTCTGTTAGCAAGTTCTTGTAATCCGCAGATGCAATAATCTCATCGGTCAGAAGATGACTGGGAATGGGACCAGGAATAACCGTATTCGAATGAGTCTCCTGCCTTAAGTCTACCAAATAAAATCATCCATCGTGTGGTGACGACTACCTGCACGCTTGTTAATGGATGCATCGTTTTCCATAAAGTAATGTATGATCAACTTAATAAACCTAGGGTACTGGTAGCTTTTAACCTTACCCTTTGTGTTTGTGAAGAGTTGAAAAGTAAACTCCTCCCACAGCAGTGATGCATAATCAATACCCATACCTTTGAACATACCATAAAACATCTTGATGATTGGTGGACGAACAGCATCAAATCCAGTTGTTTTGGGTGTCAAACATCGGCTTAGAATCCCAAAAATAGCTTTCCATGGTTGACCGACTTTGGCAGTAGTAAACTCAGACGGGGTTCGTATGTCAAGACATCCAATGGCGGTGAACATCTCCATGATCTGGTCCTTAGTTGGGTTGGGTGAGTATGATGGTAGACCTTTGAGTATCGGTCGAAAGCCAAAGATCTTCCTGAAGTCTGACACAGTAAGCGTCTGCTGCTTGTTGTCCAAGGAAAAAGTGATTTTGTTCGACGTCCTCTCTTTGGTAGCCCAGAACTCGTAAAGATATTCATATGGCACTGAAGCACTTCTCCTTAGCGCATGCTTGAAATGTGATTTATCAAGCATGGCTGTACCTACCTTAAATCCATTATGTGTAGAGTGAGATACCTCCTTCAAACGGAAGTTGTTCGGAATAAACTTTAGAGTCTTGGCTTCAGCAATGGCGGCGGCTCTGTTGTCTTGTAGTTGTTGTACGGTAGGGTTAGTCATCGTCTCTGCTTAAGATAAAACACAAAGGTTGATACAAACAAGTATGAATATCATTATGACTTTAAACCTAAGCATTGTACATATGACATAATCCCTTAAGCTTTGAAACCATTCAAACATCTTCTATTCGGAATAATTGATCTATGCTGAATAAGAATGCTATGCGGAATATTAATTCTATTTGGAACATTTAGCCTATGCGGAATAAAATCCCTATTTTGAATAAAGGCCTATTCGGAACATTTGGCTATGCTGAATAAAATCTCTATTCGGAACATTAGGCTATGCGGAATAAAATCCTATTCGGAACATTTGGCTTGTGCGGAATAAATCTCTATTCGGAACATTAGGCTATGCGGAATAAAAACTCTATTCGGAACATTTAGGCTATGCAGAATAAATCTCTATTCGGAACATTAGGCCTATGCGGAATAAAAACTCTATTCGGAACATTTTGTCTATGCGGAATAAAAACTCTATTCGGAACATTGGGCCTATGCGGAATAAAAATCCTATTCGGAAAGACTTTGCCTATGCGGAATAAATTCCCTATTCGGAACATTTTGTCTATGCGGAATAAAATCCTATTCGGAACATTTGGGCCTTATGCGGAATAAAATTCTATTCGGAAAGACTTTGCCTATGCGGAAAACAGCTTCTATGCGGAAAGATTTACCATGCGGAAAGTTCTTTCTATTCGGAAAACATTCCCTATTCGGAAAATCATCCTATTCTGAAAGTTCAATCAGTGACGATTTTTTAATTTAGGCATGAAATCGTTTGAAGCAAGTGTTCTAAAGGCCAAATCAGGTCATTAGATCTAATCCGAATACAACCCAAGCAAAAACCCCCAAATTATTTAACCCTAATTAATCAGTAATTTGATTTCGATTGTTTTCAATTTAAACAGTTAATTAACTTGTTGTGCATGAAAGATTAATCCGATTTAATACCTTTTTGATGATCTTGATCTAGAAGATTACTGATTGGTGAGATGTTCTGATTGCTTTTCGTGAGGGTTTGTGTGTATGTTTGTTAATGGCGGCAAAAGGTAATGTAAACAGTGAAGGAAGAAAGTGGAACGGGGGTGGGTGATTTTGACTAAGTCAAAATTTTTACAAGTTTGACCTATTGTCAACTTTACCCCCTCAATTTTTCTATTTTCAACAAACAAAGTTCTTTTGTTTTTCCAAGTTTTAAATCTTGTCATTTTGACCTATCTTATGTTAATTACCCTAGCCTTTGTGATTATCCTATCTTAACACAAGCACAAAACTATTCATGACAAGCTTATAAACAACAACAAGACAAATGCCAAAGCAATCCAACCATTAACCATTAAGCTTTGTGAGTTTCCTTGAAAACTTTTGAAGATCTTTTTGATGTGAAAGATGATATAACATTTTCTCCCCCTTAAACGATGACCCGTTTTCTATTTAAAGAGCTGTAGTCATTGTTTAACGAGGCACAGGATGATGAAAAACATTTCCCAATTGATATCTTGAAAAAGTTTGATTCGTGGTGTCAATAAGATTTCTCTTATTTTAACAAATTAATGCACTGAGACGTACACTAATTCGTGTTAGACCAAGTTGTAAAGTAAACTTGATCCCTTTGCATGATTTGGCTTGTAAATCACGCCCGAGAAAATTAATTCCCGTTCTGAGCCAACGTTTTCCAAGGAAATACGTGACTTTAATATGAAAACCGGGTTGCAGTCAGAAATAACTACAAGCCATCATGGGCATGTTTTAAAAAATGTACAACTTTTATACGGACTCTATTTATGGCACCGTGTCAATATTAATCGACATTTCTAAGGCCGTAAATATTACCGTACTAAAAGACATGCCCGTTTTAAACTAAAAATCTTTTTGGTTTTTCTTGATTTTATAATTTTTATGGTTTTTCTTGGTTTTATATTTTTTATGGTTTTTCTTTGTTTTATATTTTTGTATTTTCTTTTGTGGTTTATATATTTACTATAATATACATGATCACGAACAAAGGATACTCTGAATAGTTTACCACGACTATTCAGCTGATTCTTCTGCCAACTCTTTGAGTGTCGCTGGAGTGAATGATTTCATGCCAAGCTTATCAATCAAAAACTCGATTCGTCCTCGATCTAAGGCTTTGGTGAACATATCCGCCAGCTGGTACTCAGTAGTGACAAAATACAGCTCGATCACTCCGTTCTCCACCTACTCCTTAATGAAATGGTAGCGAATGTCTATGTGCTTGGCCCGGGAGTGTTGAACATAGTTGCAGCAAAGGGCAATGGCGCTCTTGTTGTCACAATACATCGGGATTTTGTTAAATCCAAGACCGTAGTCAGTTAATTGTGATCTCATCCAAAGGAATTGAGCACAAAAACCGGACATGGCGATGTATTCAGCCTCCGTGCTAGAAATTGCAGCGCTTTTCTGCCTTTTTGAAGACCAACTGATCAATCTATCTCCTAGGAGTTGCACAGATCCAGAAGTGCTACGCCTCGTGTCTTGACATCCAGCATGATCGGCATCTGCGTATGATATTAAAGCAATCGAGGAATCTTTCGGATACCATAGACCACGATGAAGTGTTCCTTTTAGATACCGAAAGATCCTTTTAACTACATGTAAGTGCTTTTCGGTAGGCCGAGTCTGATACCGGGCACACATGCATACAGCAAATTGCAAATCAGGCCTGCTAGCAGTCAGATATAGAAGGGTGCCGATCATCCCACGGTAAAGTTTTGGATCGACAATAGTCCCATTCCTATCTTCATCTAACTTGGATTTCTCCACCATTGGAGTGTCCACGGGGTCACAATTTTCAAAGTTATATTTCTTAAGAGATTCTAGAGCATATTTGGATTGATTAATAAAGATGCCTCTGGGATTTTGAGAAATCTGTAATCCTAAGAAAAATGAAAATTTTCCCATCATCGACATCTGAAAGCGTGTGGACATTATCTTCTCAAATCGATTAGACAATTATATGTTAGTGGCAGCAAAAATTATATCATCAACATAAATTTGTACCAGAATCATGTCGTTGCCTTCTTTGAGAGTGAATAGAGTGGGGTCCACTTTGCCTTTGGAGAAGCCTTCCGAAATGAGATATGTTGAAAGGAGATCATACCACGCGCGTGGAGCTTGTTTCAACCCATAGAGAGCCTTCTTAAGCTTGTACACATGATTAGGAGACTCCGTACTGACGAACCCATCCGGTTGGCTAACATAAACTTCTTCCCTTAGTTCACCGTTCAAAAATGCCGTCTTCATATCCATTTGATAGACGATCATGTTCATATGAGCAGCAAACGCAAGGAATAGTCTAATCGCCTCCAATCTAGCCACAGGAGCAAAAGATTCCTCAAAGTCTATACCCAAGGCTTGTTTATATCCTCTAGCGACCAATCTAGCTTTATTCTTCAATACCGCACCCATCTCATCAAGTTTAACCTTATAAACCCATAACAAAGTAAGGATGTTAACCTTGTCAGGGCGAGGAACCAATTCCCATACTTCTAGTCGTTGAAATTCGTTTAGTTCCTCCTGCATAGCTTCAATCCAAGATGATTGGGTCATAGCCTGCTGCCTGATGTAGTGATTTTGTATATACTTTATTTTAGGAAAAACAAAGCAACACAAAAAGCGGTAAGTATTAAGTGTCGGTTTAGGAAAACCAAGCACTTATGACCCAATGAGTGGGATCGTTCTCTCGAGGAGGCTAGTGCGTTGTGTAATGAATGATTGATTATGTTTTTGATTATTAATGAGAAGGAAAGAAGAGAAAATGACGAAGACGAAAGAAAAAAAAAATTAGAAAAATAGGGCGAAAACACTACTAGAAAGTTACGACGAAGAACGTAAAAAGCACAAAATTTAAAATTTTAATATAAAAATTCCTAAAAATTACTAAAAATCCACAAATAATATTCTAAGAGTTTACAAAAAATTCAAACTTGCCAAAACCTTTTAATTAATTTAATAATGACTTTTTAATGCTAATTAAAGCCCTAAAAATCACTTTTAAATATTAAAAAGCCCTAAACAAGATTTAATAGTTTGTAAACCTCAAAAATGATTTAATTAAACTAAAAACTATTTTTAAAAATTTTAAAACCAAATTAAACTATTTTTAAACTCCTAAAAACTATTAAAATCTATTAAATCTTAAATTAATTCTAAAAATTAAATGAAAAGCCTAAAAATTATTCTACAAATGGGAAAAGTCCTAATTAATGATAAAGAACTTAAGAAAAATGAAAAAGAAAGAAAAATAAAATTTTGAAATTTTAATAATAAAATATTATTAAAATAATACTAAAAATAAAAAGTTAATAAAATTTAAAATAAAAAATTTCTAAAATATTAAAATATTCTAACTAAGAGAAAAACACTAATTTAAGTTCCTAAAACCTTTTTTAATAATTTTATAAAAATCTTTAAAGTTTATAAAAAACCTTAAAATATTATAAAATTAAAAATTAAAGTTTATAAAACCAAAACTAGATGTAAACCTCAAAATATTTATTAAAAAGCTAAAAACTATTTTTCCTAAAAATAAAAAATCTTTTTGCTATTTTTTATTGATTTAATAAAAACCGGGTATAAAATAAATGATAAAAAATAATTTAATAAATGGAAAAATATAAAAATAGGCTAGAAAAATCTCTAAAGCTTATACTAATCTATGAAAAATAAAAATGAGCAAAATCAATAAACCAATAAGCCAATAAGGGCTTATTTAGTCACGGCTTATAATAGAAAAAGGAATTTGAAAAGTGGTTAAATATCTAACCACTTCACCCTTGGTCAGTAAAAGACCCAAGGGCGCAGTGGTAGAGTGTGTGTGGTGTGAGTGTAGGGATTATGGGTTCGAGGTGCGCAACCCACTTTTTGTACTTTGTATTTTTTTTTTAACTCCAAACCAAACTGACACACTTTTTAACTTGTAATCCAATCCAAAAACACTTTTTACCAGATTTAAATCAAGATTAGGTCCAAATTGTATCCAGGTTTAAGCTTTCAAGAACACATGCCCCTTTTTTTTTCTTGCTTTGTGCAAATTTTGATGCCAAGAGGGCTTGGCTGTGCACCTTTTTGGTGTTGTATATGGGAACAAAGGGCACCCTTGTGCTCTTTCTGAGCACAAGGAGTCAAGATACTAGAAACAAGCACTCCTAGCACACAAATCTATCACAAAAAGACCAAACAAGCAGGTTCAAGTTTCTGAGGTAAAAAAATGAGGTCTGGTGGTGTGTTTTAAGCTAGCAAATGCACCCTACTCAATCTCAAACATCCAAACTCTTGCACACAAGATAACAGATAGCACACAATCAAGCTCACACCTTAAATCAACCTAACACTAACTAGCAATCAAGATTAAAGCATCAAAAATCTCATAACAATAGGCAGGAAGTGGTCAATGCAAATTGTGCTAAGCTTTTTACCTTTTTAACACTCAAACCTGCTCCAAATCCTTTCCAAATTAAACTAAGACTAATTAGCAACCTACCTTAACCTTTCTAACACTATCTAACACGTTTTAAAATCATTGATTAAGATTTCTACCCTGTTAAAACCTGTTTCCAAACACCTCTTTAAATTTTAAAACACAACTTTTAACACACCAAATTACTTTTAAACGCTACCAAACTGTTCCTATGATCATATATCATGCATCAGAACTTAACACTACTCTAATCAAACAACTTATAGCAAAAATGAACAACTTAATCAACAAAATCACTCAAACTTGGAATTTTCTGAAATTTTACAAGGTAAAAGGGATTTACCTTAGGTCCTTACTTCCAAGGACCTAGAGGATGTAAAATCCTCCTCCTTCCAACTCGGGTTGGAGCAGAAACCTTCAACAAATCAACCAAGTACAACCTGAAAAAGAAAATCAAAGAAAAAAGGGAAACAAGCAATATCTCATATATCTTTTTCTGTTTTCTTATTTCTTTCTTAAAAACTCTCACAAACCTTTTTAAAACTCACTAACACGTTTCAAAAACTCTTTTAAAACTCATAAACTCTCTCCTTTTCCACTTTCACTTCCAAGGTAGATTTATGAAAATTTAAAAAAACTTTTTAAAAACTTATGGAAATCAAACACTAACTTTCACAAATTGATGGAACTCAGATTATGCTATATTTTTTTATACCAACTTTTAATAAAAATAAAAAGGAATTACTTTTAAGAAAAACACCAACTTTTATATATTAAAAAGGGATTACAATAAAACTTAGCAAAAATCTGGAACAAGTAAAATGATGAACCTAAACTGCCTTTTATAGGCATACAAGGAAGATTCTAGTACAAATAATTAAAAATTACAAACTAGAAACCTAAATAATGGAATTCTCCAATTTGCCCTCTTCTTTGTTGAAGAATTTGGTCAAAACTGGTGCTCCATGTGACTTGACAGCTTGTTGAATGCATCTTGGACGTAGAAATACTCCTTGGAGGCAAAGGAATGCAATCAAACCGTTGATTGTGTCGGGCATTGGGTTTGGGTGATATTGACGTGACAGGGGAGGGTTGGGGAGAGGACCACAAGACACGTGGCGGGTTTGTGAGTGGTGGGAAAGGGTGAGGAGAGTGTGAATTAATAATCTGGACAGTTATAGGGAATATCCCTTTGATTTGTGGTTAATTGAAACTGGGGATGATTAGGGTTCAAAGGGGGATTAGGGGCGTTTGATTTGTTTTGGGTTTAAAAACAATTTAAAAAATTGTTAGTGGAGGGAAATATAGATTAAGTGGGGTTTTGACCAGGGTTGACCGAGTTTAATTAAAAACCGGGTGGTAATGGGATGGGCTGTGGGTGTTATTGGGCTCATGGGTTGGGTTTTCATGGCAAGTCCAAACTAACGTAGAACATTGTTAAATGGCTTGCATTTTCAGTCCTTTTTCCAACAGCCTGTTAACTCCTTTTCACATCAAGTCCAAATCCAATTTCAAATTAAGTCCTTTAGGTCCTTTTTGCTAACTTTTGATCATTTAATCCAATTCCAAGGGCATATCTTGCACATTCTTCAATCTTCAAGGATTAAATTTGCACAATTAACATTTTGAAGGGTTAAATGTGAGAAGTTCTTTAAAGATGAGGGGCCATTTTTGCCAATTCTTCAAACTTGAGGGGTCTTTTTGCAAAATTCCATTTTTGAGCTTGGTTCATTGTGCGTCTTCGTTTCCCGTGTTCGTTTTTTATTGATTCTTGTGTTCTTTTGCCATTTCCTCAATATCCGTACCTAAAAATACACAAGTAACAAACACGAGCATATCTTTGGTCTATTTCATGATTTTCAATGCATTTAAAGGCCGTTTTCGATGATGAGATCATGTATAAAAGCCATCTCATCACTCCCCCATACTAAACCATTGCCGTGCCCTCACGCAATGCTAAGAATAAAGTATCAAAGCATCTCCAAAATTTAATTTTATTCACTTTATTGAAATGATAACTAGCTACACTACACTATTGCTACTACTTGCGTTAGAGACATAATGTATGATTTTCATCGCAAAATGGGACGTTTAGGTTCATAGAATAAGAACACGTGAATGCTTCGTTAGAAATAATTTCGTCGTCCTCGATTTTCACCTTAATTCCATGCTAAGCGTGCAACGAGATCATTGTCATTATAAGTTAGTAATGCTAACACTACTCATATGCCCTAATCACGTACTTATTCTCCCATTATTCCTAAGTTGTATCTCTTATATTTTATTTTGTCTTAATGATCACGAGGATACATCATTGACTTATGCGATAATAGAGATTTAGGTCTAAAAATAGAGTCCTAACGGTGTAACTAAGACCATCAAATCAATAACCCCTCCTAATAGACAACGATGTAAAAAAATTAAGTTGACAAGAAGAATCGATAAACACGGTTTTATAACGGTTTTGAACATGAGACTTATTACCAAGACTTTTATACGCCCCCTAACGGAAGGGCCTTATTATCTTTGGTTTACCTCCATCTTTTATTCAACTTCGCCATGAAGCTTTTATTATGACTTCGGTCTTGCCTTGCCTTTTATTATCCGCCTCATCGGTGGTTTTATTAGCCAAAGACGTATATCCTCACGCTAAGGCGAATTTTGGATCTTTAAAGCTTCGAAGATTAAGGCTTGATTCACTTTCAATTTTTGCATATATTTTTCGGCCTTGTGGGGCTTCAAATTGTTTGCTTGATTTAGGTGAGCACTTGAAATCTTATTATTGGGTGAAGCTTTCGATTATTAGGGTGCCAATACTTCAAAACCGTGACGCTGGCGATATCTTAATGTCTTCCCAATTTAATTACACGGAAGCTACTAGAAAAGACTAGAAACCCAACAATCCCAACTAAACCGCTAAATCAATATTTATTAAGCAAAAAATATTTACATGCGAAGGGAGAATAAGCAAACAACGAGAACACATGAGTTTTTGAAAGAATATGAGTACTCTACGTTTAGCATAGTAACTTATAATTAACTCTATCATTTCTCGTCCTCATTTAAGAGACTTAGCCTAATGTGTAGTTAAGGAACCAAAGCTAAGTGCTCAACACGCACGGTCGAGTCAAAAATTACTCTTATTCTCGCCATCGGA
This sequence comes from Glebionis coronaria, assembly GCA_025667525.1. Lineage (NCBI taxonomy): Eukaryota > Viridiplantae > Streptophyta > Magnoliopsida > Asterales > Asteraceae > Glebionis > Glebionis coronaria. Next base: position 127,933,193 of record CM046874.1, on the reverse strand, counting down.
AAATCTACATTCGTGTCTTCAAACACTTATGAAATATGAGAAAAATTTTAAAATTTGGCCATTTTTAGCCTTATTTTGCAAGAAAACGATAACAAAACGATAAACTTTGGAAAGCGTGAAGGTTTGGCAAGGCAAGTATCTATTCACCCCCCATACTAAAGTTAAACATTGTCCTCAATGTTTCGAGTCTAGGGGTGCAAACACCCCCATACTAGAGACGTAGTCGAATGCCTAATCTAGCATGGAAAGGGTGTAACCATTAAGTTTAAAAGCCGTTTATGAAGTGTGCTAAAAACCTAAGGTTAGAACATAAAAGGATATCATGATGTGGATATTGGGAAAGGCCTCCAAAGCAAACGATCGAGTGCTCCCATGAAACGAACACAAGAGGCTCCAATCGTGAAGATGATGATCTAAAAGACACAATTCACAAACAACCACGAAACAAAGGTTGGAAGGGCACAAATCCCCTCACATTAACTACATTAGAAAGCAATAATATATACATGGATAAGCATGGGTCTCCCCCACGAGGCACCTTGTTTTTGATAACCGAGTCAAAAGCTCGACTCGAATCCCCATAAATGTGATCATTTAGGGATAATCATGGTATGGTCAATTTTTGGTGGGGCTTACATGATAAACAAGGCCCAAAAGCACGTGGAGTACTTTAAAAATCCGATAAACGTATACCGGGGTCAAAGATAGCGTCCTCGTTTTCGGATGAAAGACGAGACAACACAACTCCAACACAAATCCCAATGGGATAGAAGAAAATAGGAGAGAAGAAATAGAAGGGTGGGACAATAGGTAAGGCAAAACATTAAGCTACTCGAGGTAGACTCGCACCAATCAAATGAAAAGATTTTCCATTTATTGCATCGGTGGAAGACCGAGATTTCCCTATATAAGCAATTCCAGGATCAAATATCTCGTCCTCGGTGGAGAAAGGGGAGGGAACATAAGGGGCTTCCCCCACACTAGGTCCACACAAAGCATCGTCAAAAGGGGAAGACGAGCTTGTAGTACTCAATAAACGCGGTGATGACGGAGTTAGAATTGTAGAAAAATCTTTTAAATTAAATTCAAAATCTTTTCCTTTTTCATCTTTAACACTCTCCTTGTGAAAACCCGATTTAATTATGTCAAAAATATTTGGTGTATCTAAAACAATATTAGTCACACTAAAAATTCTCACATTTTGAAAACGTTTTGGTTTAGGTGGTGGCAAGTTTTCAAATCTTTTGTCAACAAAGAAAACCTCCCCATCGGGATCAACGTATTCATCATCCGAAGAATCACTCGAGATTGGAATCATAGGCTTAACACTCTTAACCTCCATCGGCGGAGGGGACGGAACTTCATTTTTATCAACTCCTAAAACTCTATTTGAAATCTTTTTGCAAATGTTTTTTATTGGATTGACATTGTACAAAGATGTGATCGAATACACATGAGAAAGAGTGGAGTTTTGGGTTGCATTAATGACGAGTTCTTCCTCATTGAAACGAAGAGTGATTTTTCTTGCATGCACATCGATAAGTGCTCTCGAGGTATCCAAAAAAGATCGACCTAAAATTAACGGAACTTTAGGATCGATGGGAATATCAACAACAATGAAGTCCACGGGATAATAGAATTTCCCAACTTTCACAAAGACGTCCTCGGCAACTCCACAAGCTAGAATCGTAGAATGATCGGCCATTTCGATTGACATTCTTGAAGGAGTGAGATTTGGAAGATTGAGCGATTTAAAAATCTCGAGAGGCATCAAATTAATACTAGCACCAAGATCGGCCAAGGCGTAGCATTCTTCCATGTCTTGGATAGCACATGGGATTAAAAACTTTCCAGGATCACCGACTTTTTGAGGTATGCGGCTTAGAAAAACCGATGAACAACTAGACGATTTTTGCAATTTTTCTTTGTTATTCAACATACTTTTGAAGTTCGCGGCAAATCGAGGCATCATGACTAAGGCGTCGGCAAAACTTATATTGAAATGCAAGTCACGAAACATTTTCATAAAAAGTTCAAATTGATAATTATTTCGTTCTTGTGCCTTTTCCTTGTTTCGTCTTGATGGGTAGGGTAAAGGTGGTGTGGGTTGGGGCAAATTAGGCATAGGCATCGGCCTTGGAATCTCGGGTTCCATAATGGGTATAGGTTCAACCGTAGGTGTGGTTTGAGCGGTACTTCGTGGGATTGTAATGTGCTCCTTTTCAACCACAACCTCGGGTTCTTTCTCTTTTTCCTTCTCCATAGAAGTACTTGGACGAGAAATGGGTTCTTTGAAAGTTTTACCACTACGAGTAGTAATAACCTTCAACTCTCCTTTCGGGTTCACGATGGTATCACTAGGAAGACCACCCGAAGAAGAGGGCTTACACATGATAGCTTCAAACATTTTAGCCATTCGGTCTTCAAACTTAGATTGCCTAGCATCCGCTTTCAACAATTCTTGCTTAATCTCATGTTGTCCTTGCTCCATTTTTTGTTGATTTTGTTGGAGTCGTGTGACATTTCCTTCCATTTTATTAGCATGAGTTTTAAGTTCATTAGCAAGTTCGGTTTTAAGCTCGTTTTTCAACTCGGACCTTAAGCTAACCATTTCACGTTGCATATTGTCAAACTTAGCATCATTAGCCTTAGCATAATTCAAAAATTCTCCTTGAAGATTTTTGGTGTGATCGTTTTGAAAACCTTGGGCATTAGTTTGAAAATCACGGTTTTGGTTTTGGTTTGAAATTTGCCCATTTCCACTTTGGTAATTACCCTTGTTATAATTCCTTTGATTTCCTTGGTAATTTCCACCTTGATTGTTGTTTCGATAGTTATTAGCATTTTGGTTTTGTGGAGCTTGATTTGAACGTGAACCTTGACCGATTTGGTTATAAGTTCCCGTGGCTACATAAGCATTCGAAGTGTTACCATCCGCGGTAATGCACTCGGAAAAATCATGAGCTCCACCACATGAAATACAACTCTTAGCAACCGCTTTAACCGAAGCGGTGCTTGAAGCTTCTTGAGCTTTCCAATGAGACATAAGAGTCAAAAACCTATCGAAAAACCGATTCTCCTCATTTGCTTCATCTTGCAAGGCATTAATGGAACGAGACGATGACGAGCCCAAATTGGCAACACTCGGTGTGTTACGAGGGCTATAGACCTTAGACATATTTTCTATGATTTTCAAAGCCTCATTGGTCGTTTTGCACAAAAAATTACCACCCGCGGCGGCATTTAAATAATCTCGTTCATGTTCATTAAGCCCATTATAAAAAGTGTCAATTTGATGCAATTCGGAAAAATCATGGTGTGGACATTCATGTAGCATTTCTTTAAACCTTTCCCAAGCCATTGAAAAACTTTCATTTGGTCTTTGTGTAAAACGTGAAATCTCGTTTTTCAAATGTGTTGTCTTAGATGGTGGAAAAAATTGATTCACAAATTTAGACACGAGATCGGCCCATGTCAAAATCGAATTCGGCGGTTCTTTCTCAAGCCAAATCTTGGCGGGTCCATCTAACGAGTAAGGAAACAACATCATCTTAATGGCATCGTGTGGTACATCCTTAAACTTGCTTGTCGCGGTGAGACGATTAAATTGCCTAATGTGATAATGTGGGTTGTCTTTTTCATGACCGCGAAACTTGTTTGCTTGAAGCATAGACATTAAACCCGTTTAGATTTCAAAGTTCTCCGCAAGGATGGCGGGAATCACAATGGCCTCTCCAAAACCCTCGGTGGGTTCTTGAAGCAACTCCATCATAGTACGATTAGCCATGATAGCTTCTTGTTCTATAATAGGTTCCTCACTTGGAGACTCCTCACTAGATTGAGTGAGTGACTTGTTTCTTCGTTTACGAGCACGTCTAGCTTTAGAGCGAGTTTGCATAAACGTCACGTACAACGAGAAGGCGAGCAAAGAAGATTCTTTTTGGTATTTTGTGTTTTTTTTCAATTTTTTTGTGGTTTTTGATTGTATTAACCTTTTTTGGAATTGGTGAATATATTGAAGTAGACAATGAGTCCACAAATCTCCTCACTAATCAAATCTCTTGATTAAAAAGGCCTCAAGGAATGAAAACGATCACGTGGAGTGAATGCCTTCGATGACTTTAGAACGATGGTGGAACACCAAATCGTTCAAGAGGGTTTAATCAAATGGAAACCAAGAAAATATATATGATATGTAGTAATACTTTGGGCGGCAAAACCCTCGATTCACTCTCAAAATCAAATACGCCCAAGCAAGCGGAGGAAACGAGGCGGCGCGAAGCACTTAAGAGCCTTTTTCCTTTAGGTTGTGAAATACAACCGCCTTATACCCACCTTATAGTTTGTATTATCAAGATTAAGCTTCACGAAAGTATTTATCTATTTTTGCCTTTTTTCTTTGGTTTGAGATTCGAATACAATGATCGAGTGATGAAATCCCGAATCAAGGTTGTGATTGCTCACGTATTTGGAGTACTTGTGTATTTATTGTTCTACGTATACAATATAGTAATAGTATTCACACAAAAACCGAAAAACGATAATACGTATTAATAGAGTGCTATTAATACAAATACTATATGGCTAACATAGAAAAACAACAATTGTTCAATCAAAACACAACACGCCTCCCCGGCAGCGGCGCCAAAAATGATGTAGTGATTTTGTATATACTTTATTTTAGGAAAAACAAAGCAACACAAAAAGCGGTAAGTATTAAGTGTCGGTTTAGGAAAACCAAGCACTTATGACCCAATGAGTGGGATCGTTCTCTCGAGGAGGCTAGTGCGTTGTGTAATGAATGATTGATTATGTTTTTGATTATTAATGAGAAGGAAAGAAGAGAAAATGACGAAGACGAAAGAAAAAAAAAATTAGAAAAATAGGGCGAAAACACTACTAGAAAGTTACGACGAAGAACGTAAAAAGCACAAAATTTAAAATTTTAATCTAAAAATTCCTAAAAATTACTAAAAATCCACAAATAATATTCTAAGAGTTTAAAAAAAATTCAAACTTGCCAAAACCTTTTAATTAATTTAATAATGACTTTTTAATGCTAATTAAAGCCCTAAAAATCACTTTTAAATATTAAAAAGCCCTAAACAAGATTTAATAGTTTGTAAACCTCAAAAATGACTTAATTAAACTAAAAACTATTTTTAAAAATTTTAAAACCAAATTAAACTATTTTTAAACTCCTAAAAACTATTAAAATCTATTAAATCTTAAATTAATTCTAAAAATTAATTGAAAAGCCTAAAAATTATTCTACAAATGGGAAAAGTCCTAATTAATGATAAAGAACTTAAGAAAAATGAAAAAGAAAGAAAAATAAAATTTTGAAATTTTAATAATAAAATATTATTAAAATAATACTAAAAATAAAAAGTTAATAAAATTTAAAATAAAAAATTTCTAAAATATTAAAGTATTCTAACTAAGAGAAAAACACTAATTTAAGTTCCTAAAACCTTTTTTAATAATTTTATAAAAATCTTTAAAGTTTATAAAAAACCTTAAAATATTATAAAATTAAAAATTAAAGTTTATAAAACCAAAACTAGATGTAAACCTCAAAATATTTATTAAAAAGCTAAAAACTATTTTTCCTAAAAATAAAAAATCTTTTTGCTATTTTTTATTGATTTAATAAAAACCGGGTATAAAATAAATGATAAAAAATAATTTAATAAATGGAAAAATATAAAAATAGGCTAGAAAAATCTCTAAAGCTTATACTAATCTATGAAAAATAAAAATGAGCAAAATCAATAAACCAATAAGCCAATAAGGGCTTATTTAGTCACGGCTTATAATAGAAAAAGGAATTTGAAAAGTGGTTAAATATCTAACCACTTCACCCTTGGTCAGTAAAAGACCCAAGGGCGCAGTGATAGAGTGTGTGTGGTGTGAGTGTAGGGATTATGGGTTCGAGGTGCGCAACCCACTTTTTGTACTTTGTATTTTTTTTTAACTCCAAACCAAACTGACACACTTTTTAACTTGTAATCCAATCCAAAAACACTTTTTACCAGATTTAAATCAAGATTAGGTCCAAATTGTATCCAGGTTTAAGCTTTCAAGAACACATGCCCCTTTTTTTTTCTTGCTTTGTGCAAATTTTGATGCCAAGAGGGCTTGGCTGTGCACCTTTTTGGTGTTGTATATGGGAACAAAGGGCACCCTTGTGCTCTTTCTGAGCACAAGGAGTCAAGATACTAGAAACAAGCACTCCTAGCACACAAATCTATCACAAAAAGACCAAACAAGCATGTTCAAGTTTCTGAGGTAAAAAAATGAGGTCTGGTGGTGTGTTTTAAGCTAGCAAATGCACCCTACTCAATCTCAAACATCCAAACTCTTGCACACAAGCTAACAGATAGCACACAATCAAGCTCACACCTTAAATCAACCTAACACTAACTAGCAATCAAGATTAAAGCATCAAAAATCTCATAACAATAGGCAGGAAGTGGTCAATGCAAATTGTGCTAAGCTTTTTACCTTTTTAACACTCAAACCTGCTCCAAATCCTTTCCAAATTAAACTAAGACTAATTAGCAACCTACCTTAACCTTTCTAACACTATCTAACACGTTTTAAAATCATTGATTAAGATTTCTACCCTGTTAAAACCTGTTTCCAAACACCTCTTTAAATTTTAAAACACAACTTTTAACACACCAAATTACTTTTAAACGCTACCAAACTGTTCCTATGATCATATATCATGCATCAGAACTTAACACTACTCTAATCAAACAACTTATAGCAAAAATGAACAACTTAATCAACAAAATCACTCAAACTTGGAATTTTCTGAAATTTTACAAGGTAAAAGGGATTTACCTTAGGTCCTTACTTCCAAGGACCTAGAGGATGTAAAATCCTCCTCCTTCCAACTCGGGTTGGAGCAGAAACCTTCAACAAATCAACCAAGTACAACCTGAAAAAGAAAATCAAAGAAAAAAGGGAAACAAGCAATATCTCATATATCTTTTTCTGTTTTCTTATTTCTTTCTTAAAAACTCTCACAAACCTTTTTAAAACTCACTAACACGTTTCAAAAACTCTTTTAAAACTCATAAACTCTCTCCTTTTCCACTTTCACTTCCAAGGTAGATTTATGAAAATTTAAAAAAACTTTTTAAAAACTTATGGAAATCAAACACTAACTTTCACAAATTGATGGAACTCAGATTATGCTATATTTTTTTATACCAACTTTTAATAAAAATAAAAAGGAATTACTTTTAAGAAAAACACCAACTTTTATATATTAAAAAGGGATTACAATAAAACTTAGCAAAAATCTGGAACAAGTAAAATGATGAACCTAAACTGCCTTTTATAGGCATACAAGGAAGATTCTAGTACAAATAATTAAAAATTACAAACTAGAAACCTAAATAATGGAATTCTCCAATTTGCCCTCTTCTTTGTTGACGAATTTGGTCAAAACTGGTGCTCCATGTGACTTGACAGCTTGTTGAATGCATCTTGGACGTAGAAATACTCCTTGGAGGCAAAGGAATGCAATCAAACCGTTGATTGTGTCGGGCATTGGGTTTGGGTGATATTGACGTGACAGGGGAGGGTTGGGGAGAGGACCACAAGACACGTGGCGGGTTTGTGAGTGGTGGGAAAGGGTGAGGAGAGTGTGAATTAATAATCTGGACAGTTATAGGGAATATCCCTTTGATTTGTGGTTAATTGAAACTGGGGATGATTAGGGTTCAAAGGGGGATTAGGGGCGTTTGATTTGTTTTGGGTTTAAAAACAATTTAAAAAATTGTTAGTGGAGGGAAATATAGATTAAGTGGGGTTTTGACCAGGGTTGACCGAGTTTAATTAAAAACCGGGTGGTAATGGGATGGGCTGTGGGTGTTATTGGGCTCATGGGTTGGGTTTTCATGGCAAGTCCAAACTAACGTAGAACATTGTTAAATGGCTTGCATTTTCAGTCCTTTTTCCAACAGCCTGTTAACTCCTTTTCACATCAAGTCCAAATCCAATTTCAAATTAAGTCCTTTAGGTCCTTTTTGCTAACTTTTGATCATTTAATCCAATTCCAAGGGCATATCTTGCACATTCTTCAATCTTCAAGGATTAAATTTGCACAATTAACATTTTGAAGGGTTAAATGTGAGAAGTTCTTTAAAGATGAGGGGCCATTTTTGCCAATTCTTCAAACTTGAGGGGTCTTTTTGCAAAATTCCATTTTTGAGCTTGGTTCATTGTGCGTCTTCGTTTCACGTGTTCGTTTTTTATTGATTCTTGTGTTCTTTTGCCATTTCCTCAATATCCGTACCTAAAAATACACAAGTAACAAACACGAGCATATATTTGGTCTATTTCATGATTTTCAATGCATTTAAAGGCCGTTTTCGATGATGAGATCATGTATAAAAGCCATCTCATCACTGCCAATTTTTGGGTTCAACTTCAGAGAGAAATGCATCAAAGTAACAATAGAGTGCATTCTCTTGTAATTGATTGTGTGTAGAGACTGGTCGATCTAGATCTCCAATAACATTCCTAATTGGGTGATCTTTTGTCCATTTAGTGCTATGGTTTTCAATCCTAGGTGGTCTGGAGTGAACAATAGAAGGAGCTTCTTCTGAGGTAGACGCGGCTGAAGGGTCTTCAGGGATCGCTACACCAAAGAAAGGAAGCTCTTACAAGTGAGCATATTCCAAGTCGTGATCAGTAGAATCCTCTTCCACATCATTAGGCACAAGTAGGGGTGATGATTCAGGTGTAGTTTGAGAATCACTTGGTGAAGGTGCATCCGGTTCAATGTGAATTGTAGATGCATTTGATAAAGGTTCATTAACGTGAGCAACCACTTCAGGTATTGGAGCAATTACTACAGGTGTTGGAACTTCATCAGTCGGGGGATCGAAGAATTCATCAAACAACGGTTGAAACAGTTTATCCCACTCGGGCCTTGATGGTGGTAAAAATGATGTAGAAGTAGGATTATTGGGAACTAATCCGGAACTAATAGCACCGGTTCCCATCTCATGAAGCGCGGGTTCAGAGCTGTGTTGCTCAGAAGCCATCGCTGTCAGCTCGTCGAAATCTGCGTCCATAGTTTCTACAATCTTGCCAAGACGACGGTTATAGATTCGGTATGCTCTTTTGGACGGTGAGTAACCAATGAAAATACCTATATCGGCTTTCGGTTGAAGCTTACCCAAGTTCTCACTATTGATGTTTGGATAACACAGAGCACCAAACACATGGAAAAATGAAACATCGGGTTTACGGTCATGTAAAAGCTCATAAGGTGTTTTTCCATGGCGTTTCCGAAGGATAGAATGGTTTTGGGTGAAACATTCAGTAGAAATAGCCTCTGCCCACAAGAACAATGGAGCGTTCGCATAAATAAGCATGGTCCTAGCAGCTTCCATAAGTGTACGATTCCGTCTTTCAACGACACCGTTTTGTTGTGGAGTGCGTGCAACGGATGTTTCATGTGATATACCAACTCCTTCATAATAATCCCGAAGAGTCTGGTTGACGAACTCTGTACCATTGTCTGTACGAATACGGCGGACAAAGGTATTCAAACGTACCTGAATGAATTTCAGAAAAGTAATGATAGCCTTCGGTGCTTCATCCTTTGTACGTAGAAATCTAACCCATGTAAACCTTGAGAAATCATCCACAATTACCAGAATGAATTTCTTACCGCTCACACTTTCAGTTCTCATCGGTCCACAAAGATCCATATGCAAAAGATGAAGTTTTTCTTGATTAGTGTCTTCAGCTTTGGGTTTGTAAGATTTCTTGGTGCTTTTCCCCCTTGAACACGCGGAACATAAATGGTCCTTGTGAAATTTAAGCTTTGGAAGACCACGAACTAACTCGTTTTTAGCCAGATGATTAATAACATCAAAATTAAGATGAGATAATCTGCGATGCCATAACCATGACTTGGTCTTAAATGCTTTAGAGAGAAGACATACTGGAGAGGCGGCCATCATATCTTGTAGAGACAACGTATAAAGATTTGCACCACGAGATCCCTTCAACAAATCTTTTCCTTCCAAGTTGCGGATGAAACAAGTGTGTTGTCGAAAAGCAACCTCAAGGTTGGAATCACAAAACTGTCCTACTGAGAATAAGTTATGACCAAGACCTTCTACATAGTATACCCTAGAAATCGTCATGTTTCCAATCTGATATTCACCATACCCTATAATCTTTGCTATATGATCATTCCCGAATTTAACCGTACCAAGAAACTTGCTGACGAAATTTCGGAGCATCGAGCGATTTCCGGTCATATGTTTTGAACAACCGGAGTCCAAATACCACAGGATGATTTGGACCACCTGAAAATATCACCACACAAAGACAATGTAGAGGTATCGGAATCTGAGTGTTCCTTGTTATTAGCAGGTACAGATTTAATAATCTTAGATTTGCTAACTCTAGGTTTCTTAGATTTCCTAGCCTTCTTCTTCTTAATTGGTGGTGTAGATTCTAGTTGGCTTAAATCCTGAGGTATTTCTTCACTGATAGGCACTATAGTGGGGGCTGACCTAATTAAAGGGCGCTGTTTCCATACTTGAGTGCGAGTGTTCCTAGCTAAAGGACGCTCAGACCTAACCTCAATGGATGCATTCCTAGTTAAAGGGCACATTTTTCCATCTAATGTAAAGGTCCTACCAGTGGGACGCCATTGCCAGCCAACTTGGGCACGAGTTCTACCCGTTGGCTTCCATTCAAGACCATTCTTAATAGCATTCATTTCATTAACGTGATCAATCAGACACAAATCATGACGCTGGGAAAACATACATTCATTACAATTCCAACAATTTAAATCAGAATTCACGAATGGTTTAGGCTGCTGCACAGGCGCAGAGCTTTTAGTCTTAACATGATTCTTTTTATTTAAAACTGAACTAGCATTCCTATTGTGGACTTCTACTTTCTTCTTTGTGGCACTACTAGTGGAGGGCTTGATCTTAGCTTTCTTGAGTGGCGATCCTTTAGCCTTAGTAGTCTCTTTTAATCCTGTAGAAGGCAAATTGGGAACATTAGCAACATATTTTAAAGGTGTCTTACTTGATTGTGCCAATGACGGTTTCGCTCCTGGAGTCTTATTAAATGGAGTGACAGCAATGGGCCTATTATTATGTAGTGCAGAACCTGGTGTACCTATGTATTGCAAATATGCTAGGCAATATTGAACTCGCTTAACATATTCATGAGCCGAATAATAGTCGCTACTAGAGGGATCTAAGGCATAAAGATCGTCTAAAATATCCCTAAGAAGATCGACATGCTTAATGGCATTCCTCATATAATCATCGTAGGTAACCGGGTTTCTCTTATGAAGTGGATTCTTATAAAGCACTACTGACTTGGTTGTTGGAGCACTAGTGGACGGTGCAGAGTCGGTAGCTAAGTTATCAACAACTTCTTGTCGGGTGAGAAGAAGTGTCTCCTTTAACTCAGCCAAAACCATATTTTTGTCTATGAGGAGGATGTTCAAATCAGAGATTTCCTCGCACTTTTGGTTCAGTTGTTCAACATAAAGATTGTTGCTGTGCCGCATTAAAATCGAAGCGTTCTTCTAGTGAACCATAAAGAGCGGATAGTGCCTGTCTTGTCCGATCCATCTCCCCTAGAACAGACGAAAGTCTAATTTCTAATACTTGGTTTTTAGACTCTGCAGCCTCTAGTTCCATTTTGAGTGTTTCATTTGATGACACATCTCTCTTCAATCTCATTATCTCTTCCTCTAATGTCTTAACAATTGCAATCATCTTGTCACTCGTCTCAACGCCGTTTTCACAAACATTTGATATCAAAAGATTCTCATTTTGAGTTTGTTGTTTTGATTCTAAAGATATACAATGTTGTTCTAGTTGATTAAAGCGTTTTGAAAGTAAATTGTAAGAATCTTGTAGCTTTAAAAACTCAGCGTTAGATTCGTGACAAGAATGATTATCTACCTCATTTACAGTATCAACAACATTTACAGAAGGATCACAAACATCATCACAAATATCATTACAAATATTCACAGCATCACAATTAATCATAGCGGATGTAAGCTCATTCGAATAATTAACATTTACAGTAGTAAGCACATCACACGAGATTACTGCAGACAAGAAACGGTCATATTCGGTTAAAATCTTTTCTTTTTCAACTAGTTGTAGTTCGTAAGCGGTGTCCATTTCATAAAACACTTTTTGAACTTCACCAATTTCAAAAACAAGATTTTCCTTAAGAGATGCAAAAATTCCTTTTAGACTTTCGACAAACGGATTGATCTCAGTTTTAAACACCTCGTTCATATGTTCGAAAGCCCATTCTCCGGCGTTTAAGCCATTTGAAGTCGTACGTTCCAAAATGACCTTGTCAAAATTAGTAAAGTATTGATTAATCTCTTGCAAGTTTAACCATACAGTGCTAACTGGTGGAAGATCCTTTGGAATTTCCTTAGGACCTTCCATATTGACAAGTGTAGGAAAAGTACTAGGGTTTTCTTCAGCTAATATGTAGGTTGGTGCTGTTATGAGATCTTTGTCCATATGGAAGCGAATTCTAAAATCCGTTTTTGCAAGCTCCTTATTCAATTTAAAATAATCACACTCGGGATATTTTGCAGAATTGTATGACCGATCCTCATCAACTAGATCCTTACTTGTTTGATCATTGGGAAAAACAATCGGGTCTAAAGCCAAACCTAATTGAGTTGCATTATAAAGTCTAGGACTATGTCTTAAAGCTTGTTTTGCATACCGTAGATTAGGGGGAAGGCCTTTTTGACGTGATAAGTTAAATTCTCTAAATGAAGCATCAAATAAGTGAACTAGTTGAGAAGCAGCGTATTGTCTTAACAGCAAGTAATATAGACTTCTAATCTTATTAGTGGCATTAATATCCATTTCATTCTTCTTAGACTCTAGTGATTCAAAATCCGTTTGAAGTTTTTGAAAATTAGTGACCACTAACTCTTTTTCTTGAAGTTCATTAGACAGATTTGCTCTTAAGTTTTCTATTTCTTGCAAGTGACCCATTTGTTTGTTTCTAAAGTGATCATACTCGGGATTAGTTAGAACACTAGACGAAGGCACTAGTTCCAAGGTTTGAACTTTCTCATTGCTTAAGGCAAGCTCATCAGACAAATTCTTATTCTTAGCTAAGGTTTCTAAGAGTGCAGCATTCATTTGGCTAAGTAATGTAGCAGGAACCATGACCAAATCTTGTTGAGCAGGAGTAGGCGTATGCGAACTGGGTCCCGGTTGTGATTCACTCAAAGTCTGGGGACTCACATTGATATTGCTATCATTGTTTGTCTCCTCGTTTGAAGGACTCACCACCGAAGATTCATTCGAATAAGCACTCTCTTGCACAACTTGATGTGGTTGAATACTAGCATCAGTGGTATTATCGGTGGTATTAATAAGTACCTCAGATCTCTTTTCTGGCCCTAAGCTGGAGATAGTTGCCATGAGAGCAGCCTTTGCAGATTGAAAGTCATCACAGTCGGAGTCATACGCATCAAGATCATCGGCTTGGTAAGCTGCATTCTGCGTAGTGACAACGTCTTGTTCAGCAATCCCTGGGTCAGCAAGAAATGCAAGCTCCTCTTCATCAAGTTCCCTTCCTTGCGCCTGAGCATTTACCAGATAGATCTTTTCTGCAAACCACTGTCCATCTCTTCTCCTCTTTGGTTTCTTACAATCCCTGGACATATGACCCTCTTCCTTGCAGTTGTAGCATGTAATCATTCTCAACTTGCCTGTATTAGCCCGTGGAGGATTGTTGACCATTGGAGCAGGAGCAGGATTAATCGTGCGAGCATTGGTTGAAGTGGAAGGTCTCCCCTGATATGGTTGAATTGGCTGAACCATGACCCTGCCATTCTTAATAGTAGCTTGTTGACGAGAATTGGATGAATTCCTCAACTGATTGTTGGTAGGAGCTGATCCTCTGTATCCTCGTTTGCTTAAAGTTCGTGTGAGATAAGCAGACATAGTAGTTAGCACTTCAACTGGGTCAGCTCCTTGTTGGAATACAGGAACGGGGACTTCCTCATCATCACAATACAGTGCTTGATCTGGATGAGCTGCATAATCAGTAGAAGGAATGCTCATTTGATCAGGGTAGCTTGTTGGATATGCTGCGTTCTCTTGATAAGAAGAATATGAAGGCTGAGCATAAGGTGCAACATTTGCTGGATGAAGTTGTGAAGCATACTGTGGTGAAGGTGCATTGAACCGATATTGTTGCTGATGTGAGGTGGGTGGTTGCGGTAGAATCGAGTATTGTGGGAAGGTTGGTGTCATGTAAGGTGATGGATGATAGGCTTGATGTCCCAAGATATAAGGTGTGTTGTTGTGTGACAAGCTTGGTTGATTCGCCATCAAAGCTAAGGAATCTGGGTACATACCGCGAGGAGAACGGTGCATAATCACATGCTTCTCATGCTGCTGAAGAAAAGCATAGATTTGATCTAAGTTGCACTTATGCAAATCCCGGGTTAACTTCACATCGGTAATATACTCACCCCATTCAGCTTGAGGTAAAGTATTCAAGAACTTGGTGTTAACCTGGAATGGAGCAATCACTAGATTGTATACATTCAGATCATTCATTAGAGTAGTGAATCTGAAGTAATAATCGTGTAGTGTTTCCCCTGGGCTGTACGTGAATCTATCAAACAGATCATACAGCTGACACTCCCTTTCCTGTTTGGTGAGAGACGTACCTTGTAACAACACCTTTAGACGTTCCCACAAATCTTTGGCAACCGTATATTGACTAACCATACGATAAATATCATGCGGAAGAGCTTGGAGAAGTGTCTGTAGAGCCTTTTCATCAGCATCAGCAATGAGTTGTTGTGCCGGTGTGAGTTCTTCATATTCTCTTGGTCGAGACACGTTATTTGCCACAATGGTACCATAGTCGAGTGACACATTAAAAATCGATTTGACCATAAGCCTTCCGTATGTTGGTTTGCCCTTCAAGTATTGCATCATACGGCCCTGCCATGCTTCAAACACCTCTTTAATAAGCATCGGTGGACGACTATCAGTCCCCGTTATGATCGAGATATCCGTAAGAGATGTCATCTGAGGCATTAATGAACTTGGATTCATTGTGATCACTTAACAGACTCAAAGATTATCGGTTGATCGAGCAGTGAAGAAAGGTTGAGAATTTGTGTTGTGTTGGTTGAACTCAAGATTAAATCCACTAAAGATCGTCGAAAAAAACTCAAATACCCCTTGAAGTTGCTTATACGGAATAACCCAAACTCAGAATAAACCCTATTCGGAATAATGCCTATTCGGAATAATCCTATACTGAAAATGCCCTATTCGGAATAAACTCTATGCTGAATAACCCTTATGCGGAAAACCCCTTATGCGGAATATTTTCTTCAATTCGGAATATCTTGGCAATTTGGCTTATTCGGAAAACACCTCCTATTCGGAATGATGGGCAATTCGGAATATTTCTCCTATTCGGAAAAATTTTGGCTATTCGAAAAAATGTTGTCTATTCGGAAAGAATTTTGGCTATTCGGAAAGTCTTTGGCTATTCGGAAAAATTGGCTATTCGGAAAGTATTTGCTATTCGGAAAAAAAACTGCTATTCGGAAAGTACCCTTCTAATCGGAATGTCTATTCGGAAACTTCTTCTATGCTGAATATTTCTCCTATTCGGAATCCCTATTCGGAATAAACTTTCTATACTGAAAAATTTCCCTATTCGGAATCCCTATTCGGAAAGTTCTGGAAAAAATGTTTCCGAGACTTAAAAAACAGCTATTAACTCCGATTTTTGATCCAAAACCACAAAAAGTTTTATGATTTTTACCAAAATAAACTAAACCCAATCCTTATCAATCAATCCCAATAACAAAAACACCAAAAACAACAAGATTCAAGATTGATTTTTTCTAAAGATCACTAATTGATTCAAAAACTAAAAAAGCAACACAATCCTTACCTTAAATCACCCCATAGCTCTTGATACCAAATGTAGAATATTGATAACCTATGAATCTATGAAGTGGGTTGATGTTTTCTAGTGAGAGAAACTAGAGAGAGAAAGTGAGAGAAAGTGTGTGTGATTTTATTAATATGAAATGCAAAATGAACAACAACCAACCCCTTTCCATGGTGGAAAGGGGTATTTATACTCCAAGCCTTACATTAGGCTTGGGCCGGTCCATGACAAGCCCATGGACCGGTTCTTACTTAAGTTAATAAGCAACTAATGACTATTTTCTAACTACGAGCTATTACAACATAAATACTATTGTGGAGTGACCGATACTTCTAATATACGTTAAAACGTATTTCTAACACGGGGTAGCCTTATGAAAGAGTTATCCGTTCAAGTCCTTTTACATATGGTATGAAGATGTTATTTCATTAAAATTCGTCATGAAAAGGTGTTGGCTTAAGGGGAATAATTCTTATGGTAATTTTGATGTTTGAAGAAGATTTTCGCGAGTTTGTGTTCTATCATATTTTAAAGACTTGCACTTCCAGTCATTGATCTTTAAGATAACTTGTTCGTGCTTTAAATGTTTGGTGACGAAGACTTGTCATAACACTTAAAGGAGTTACATTATCGTGCTCAGTGTCTCACATAGGATGAGAATATTAACAAGGGATCGAGGTCTACTTATATTTTCTCAATTTGGTATAAGTTCTTCATCACATGGATAGTACAAGACATGGAACATAGGTTTGGGTTATTCTACTTCTACATCAAGAATACTATATTTATTTTTCTTCAAGATCATTACATAGAGCCTACATTTGGAGATCTTTAAGATTGCATACATTGTTTACTTCCCTGTTGATGTGACAAAAAGGGGAATACATTCATGCTACATTTGAGGGGAAGCAATTTGAAGATGATGTACAACTTACAAGAGATACACAAAGAGTTTTGCCGACATCAACTAGGGGAAGATTGTTGGGTCAAAAAGTTGATGTGGTAGAAACTCAAAAGCGAAGAAAATATGAAGGCATTTGTCTAAGCGTTGTCAAGAGCAAATCAGGCGTTGTCAAGAGCAAATCGGGCGTTGACAGAAGTCAAGATTGACAAGCATTGTCATTAATAAGTGTGAAAACACTTATCCTTTTACCACTTATTTCCAATAATAACAAGACCAAAACGTGTAATTTATGTCGTAAAAGTCGGAATTATGCGTGGTTTGTGTTTTTATTGTGTTTTAGGACCAAAAGATGAAAAAGGAAGAAAACACGGGCTTTCACGGGCTTTTATCGAAGAAAACGAGAAAAGACGAAGTCAAAAGATCAAGAGTGCAAAAAGAACGGAAGTCCAAGGCCTATTCTGAAGATTTATCGAAGAAAAAGTCTAAAGACGGAAGTTTAATGAAGTCGAAGAACTCAAGTCTAAATTAAAGAAGAAATTATTAAGACAAGTTCAAATCCCGAGACGACGTCGAGAAAAGACAAAGAATTAAGTCGAGTGGAGAAGACGTGAAGAAAGAAAGAAAGAAGAGGCAACACATGCACACCTTCCCATTTTTCCCTATAAATACCCTCCTAATACACATTAGGAGGGTTGGTTAGTTTTTAGTAGTTAGTTTCATTTTTCATTTTTCTTTCTAGTTTTAGAGAGAGAAAGTTCTCAACTTTCTCTCACTAAGTTTTCATCTTTTCTTTCTTTTAATCTTTCAAGATTAAACCTTTTATATTTGTGATTTCATTAATAAAAGTTCAAGTTAAGCTTTTAAACTTTCATCTCTTTCTACCTTTCTTGATTTTAGTTAATTTTTGGTGCGAAATACATTTAATCCGTGTTGATCTTGATGTTTTCGTGCTTAAAAGTTAATCTTTTTATTCCTACATAAGCTTTCTAACGATTAAGCTTTAAGATCTTTGTGCTTATTAGCTTATTTGTGTGTTTAGCTTATTTACTTTTAAAAGTTTTCTTAAAAAGTTTCATTTTTATAGTTTGATTTAAAAGATTGCTTATTTTAAGTTTGGATAAGTTGTTATTTGTGCTTATTTAGTCTTTTTCATATTGGATTCCTTCAAGTTTTGGTGTTAGCTTATCAAATTAGCTTATCACCTTGCTTATCTTTCGGATCAAAAGGTAATCGGAAAGGGTAAACCCCTTTCCGATCAAGCATTCCGACTATCCCCCTTATTCCGATCCCCTGATCGGATTAGGGTTTCAGCTATTCCGATTTGCACCTCCCTATTCCGATCACCTAATCAGAATAGGGTTTTATTATTCCGATTGTGGGTTTGTTGACATTCCGATTGGAGTGCCTTGCTAAACATTCCGATTGTGGGTAATCTTTTACATTCCGACGAGTGTATTTTTGGTATTCCGAATGGACCTATTTTCAAGCATTCCGATTGCCTTATTCCGACAGCATATTCCGATCAGTCTCCTTGGCACATTTCGATCAGTGTTTCCGACCACACATTCCGATTGATGCACTTTAGATATTCCGATTTGGCTGTATTCCGATTGTTTTCTAATTGTTTAATTTCTTGTTTTTGCAAAGTTTTCAAGTGTTAGTTTCATTAAGTTTTCAAGTATTTTTCTAATCTTTTCTTTAAGTTTTCAATCATTTACTTTTAATTCGTTATTTTTAGTTTAATCTTTAAAGCTTTTACTTTACTCAACGACATTTACATTTTTGCTATTAGTTTGAAATAGATAACCAAACCATTTTCATTTCCACCAAGAACAATTGAGTCGCACTTTGGACCAATAGTCAATTCGAAGAGATTCAGACGATAATATTTTATACTTGGTTGCAAATCCTTGTATTAAATGGCGCCGCTGCCGGCTCTTTTCGTTAAGATTATAGGTTTTTAGTGAGAGATGCATTGGATTTTGGGATCCGTTCATCTTTGAACGTTATTTTCCTTGCTTTAAAATTTTCAAAAATCCTAAAAAATATAAAATCTTCAAAAATATAAAAAAAATTACAAAACCATAAAAACCAAAAATATTTCTTTTCTATTTTTCTAATCCTTTTGTAGGTGTGCATGTGTACTCGTGCTCGTAAGAAGAGAGTAGCTCAAGCCGAAGTCATTACTCAACCAATTGTCACCATGGACAATCAACCAATGATCGAGCTTTTGCAATCGCACGTAGAAGGCAACACCGATATAATTGTCATCCCTGAGATTGGAGCCAACAACTTTGAACTCAAATCTGGCTTTATACAAATGGTCTCTGCTCAACCCTTCTTGGGCCGCTCACTTGATGATCCTCATGACCACATTAAAAGGTTTCTTCAGCTTACCAATACGGTTAAGTACAATGGGGTATCACAAGAAGTGATTCGCTTGCAACTTTTTCCTTTCTCCTTAGAGGGACAAGCCCGAAATTGGCTTGATAAGGAACCGCCACAAAGTATTCTTACGTGGACGGATTTAGAGACCAAATTTATCAACTACTTTTTCCCACCCTCACGTATTACCGCTTTGCGGAATGAAATTATTACCTTTGAACAAAAGTACGATGAGTCTTTTAGTGAATCTTGGGACCGTTTTAAGGAACTTTTAAGAAAGTGTCCACAACATTGTTTAACAAAAGTACATCAAATCAATACTTTTTACAATGGTTTAAGCATGAATGACCAAGATTCACTAAACAGTGCCTCGGGGGGGGGGGGGGGGTAATATTTTGGTAAAGTCTTCTAATTCTGCTTGGGATATTATTGAGAACAAATCTAGAGTACAAACCAAGAGTGTTAGAACTAATGTAGCAAGTGCTAGTACTAGTGATGCCGACAAAAGAATTGATAAGCTTACTTCGCTTGTGGAATCGCTTGCTTTACAAACTGCCAACAATGCCAAACAATTCAACGCCCAAGCTAATGTTTTGAGCCAATCTTGTGATATATGTGGGGGATCTCACTCATACACCGATTGTCCTTCAACTTACGACAATCCGGAAAATGTGTATGCCGGCAACGATACCTATGCTATAGGAAGCTATCAAGCACGTCCTCAAGGTGACCGCAACTTGCTCAGCTATCGCTCAAACAACTATCTTTCACCACCCGGTTTTCCTCCACAAAACCCAAACAACATCAATCGCAACAATAAAACTCAACCTCGTGCTCCAAATCAATATCCAAACCAAAGAAACCCATATCCACCTCAAAGAAACAACCAAGTTTACCAACAACCTGCTTATCAACCACCCGCCTACCATGCTCCTCCTCTCAACCAACCCACAGCCTTACACCAAGATGTTGAAACCTACATGAGGACTAATGATGTGATCGTGCAAAATCTTCAGCGGGAAATGGCCAACATGAAAGCAGACGTGGTGAAGCAAGGGAATGATCTTCGAGCTGATATGCGAAACACTTTGTCAAGTCAAACGAATGACTTGAGGAACATGATGGCTAGTTTCTTCCCTAGTAATCAAGCCTCTGGATCGGGTTCTCTTCCGAGTAACACCGTTGCTAATCCAAAAGGGGAGATGAAAGCAATCACCACTCGCAGTGGAAAAGGTTTAAAGGAACCCGAGCTTCCTACACCTACACCGGTGATTGTGACAAAGGAAAACGAGTCTCCTTCTCCGAATCCTCCATCTTCTATTCCTCCAACTTCTACTTCTCCAATTCCACCACCTTCTACCTCTACCCCTCCACCACCCAAGGATGTGAGTGAGAATTCTATCCCAAAGCCTTCATCTCAACCCAATATACCTTATCCTTCGAGGTTGAGGAAAGAGAAATTGAAGAACAAGGATGATATTCAGGTTTCGAATTTTCTTAAAATGTTCAAACAACTGAATTTTAATATCTCCTTTGCTGAGGCTCTCGCTCACATGCCCAAATATGCTAAAATGTTTAAAGATCTTCTCAGTGATAAGGAGAAACTTCTCGATATTGCTCAGACCCAACTTAATGAGAATTGCTCCGCAGTGCTCTTAAGGAAATTGCCAACCAAACTTGGTGATCCGGGTTGTTTCTTGATTCCTTGCAACTTCCTGGGAGAAGAGAATTGCATGGCCCTAGCCGATCTAGGTGCTAGTATTAACTTAATGTCATTAAGTGTTTGGAAGCAATTATCTCTCCCCGAGCTTGTCCCCACACGAATGACTTTGGAACTAGCCAACCGTACGGTTGCTTATCCAGTGGGGATAGCCGAAGACGTCTTCGTTGGAGTCGACAAATTCACCTTCCCGATGGATTTTGTTGTCGTTGACTACGAGATGGACCCCCGTGTTCCATTAATAGTTGGACGTCCATTCCTGAGGACCGATCGCACTCTCATTGATGTAGCCGCTGGCGAATTAATCATGAGAGTTGGTGACGATAAAATCGTCTTCAACATGGGTAAACTTTCTAAGCAGCCTTCAGAAAAAGAGAGTGTTAATTTCATTGATGTTCTTGATGAGGCTTGTGAAGAACATTTCAAAGACGCTTGTAAAAGTGGTTCTTCTTCTCTACCCAATGTTGAGACCGTTGCCTCAATTGCTCCGTCATTGACTCCTTTTGGAGAAAGTGACTTAGATGATTTTGAAGCTAGCTTGGGTCCTCTCGATCTTAAGTATGATAATTCTCCCACCGATTGGGATGAAGACATTCGTACCATTGAGAAACTTCTCAATGAGGACCATACTTCTCCACCATCTCCTAAGGAGATCTCTACCGATGATCCAAAGTTGACTACGCCGTCCATCGAAAATCCTCCGGATTTAGAGCTTAAGGATCTTCCGTCTCATCTCGAGTACGTTTTCCTTGAAGACAACAAGACGTTACCGGTCATCATCGCTAAGGACTTGAAAGAAGAAGAAAAATCCCGACTTATCGCCGTGCTGAAGAATCACAAGAAAGCGATTGCTTGGAAGATCTCTGATATTCGTGGAATTGATCCTCACTTCTGCACACACAAAATTCTCATGGAGGACGACTTCAAACCCACTATTAAAAATCAAAGAAGGGTGAATCCTAAGATCCATGACGTAATCAAAAAAGAGGTTATCAAACTTCTTGATGCGGGAATGATCTATCCTATCTCGGATTCACCGTGGGTTAGTCCCGTCCATTGTGTGCCTAAGAAAGGCAGAATCACTGTTGTTCCCAATGAAAACAACGAGTTGATTCCTACTCGTCTCGTTACAGGGTGGAGAGTTTGTATAGACTATCGCAATCTCAACGATGCTACGAGAAAGGATCATTTCCCCTTCCTTTCATGGACCAAATGCTTGAACGTCTAGCGGGTAATGACTATTACTGCTTTTTGGACGGTTTCTTCGGGTATTTTCAAATTCCCATCGATCCCAAAGACCAAGATAAAACCACATTCACTTGTCCTTACGGAACATTTTCCTATAAAAGAATGCCTTTCGGCTTATGCAATGCTCCTGAGACATTTCAAAGGTGTATGATGGCTATCTTCCATGACATGGTTGAAGAAACTATGGAAGTCTTCATGGATGATTTCTCGGTTTATGGCGATTCTTTCTCTGCTTGCCTTGCCAATTTAGAACGTATGCTTAAGCGGTGTGAAGACACTCGCCTTGTTCTAAATTGGGAAAAATGCCATTTCATGGTAAAAGAGGGCATCGTGCTAGGACACAAAATCTCCAAAGCCGGTCTTGAAGTGGACCGTGCAAAAGTCAATGTTATTGCTAAATTGCCTCACCTTCAACCGTGAAGGGTGTGAGAAGTTTCCTCGGTAATGCGGGCTTCTATCGTCGATTCATTCAAGATTTTTCTAAAATCGCTCGCCCGATGACCCACCTCTTGGAAAAAGATACTCCTTTCATCTTTTCCAAAGAGTGTCTTGAATCCTTTAATCTTCTTAAGGTTAAGCTAACTAAGGCACCGGTCTTGGTTACCCCTAATTGGGAGCTACCTTTTGAGTTGATGTGTGATGCTAGCGACTTTGCTATTGGAGCGGTTTTGGGCCAAAGAGTGAACAAATACTTCCAACCAATCCATTACGCTAGCAAGACAATGACGGGGGCTCAATTGCATTATACCACTACCGAAAAAGAGCTGTTAGCTGTAGTGTATGCTTTTGAAAAGTTCCGCCCCTATCTTGTCCTTTCTACCACCATCGTGTATACCGATCATTCCGCGTTGAAGTACTTGATGACTAAGCAAGATTCTAAGCCAAGACTTCTTCGTTGGGTTTTGCTCCTTCAAGAATTTAACATTGAAATTCGTGACAAAAAGGGAGCTGAAAACCAAGCCGCGGATCATCTTAGTAGACTTGAGGATCCTTATCAAGGGGATCATCCGAACAAAGAGATCAATTACTCTTTTCCCCTTGAGGCCTTAATGTCTATCAACTCTAATCTCGATGACACCCCGTGGTTTGCGGACATTGCAAACTACTTAGCGGGTGGGATTCTCAAGGAAGGGCTCACGTCCCAACAAAAGAAAAAGTTCTTTAAAGATATTGAACATTATTTCTGGGACGACCCTTACCTCTTCAAACAGTGTGCGGATCTGATTATTTGTCGATGTGTTGATGGGCCGGCAGCGGTTCAAATCCTTGATGCTTGCCATAAAGGACCCACCGGTGGTCACTTCGGTCCCAATTACACCGCGAAGAAAGTATTCGACTCTGGATTCTACTGGCCCACCATTTATCGTGACGCTCACGATATGGTTAAACATTGTGATGCTTGCCAAAGACAAGGCAAGATCACACATAAAGTTGAGATGCCTCAAAATTTCATACAAGAATGTGAAATCTTTGATGTATGGGGCATCGACTTTATGGGGCCATTTCCATCATCCAAAGGGAACAAGTACATCCTCGTAGCCATTGACTACGTTTCTAAATGGGTTGAAGCTAAGGCTCTCCCTACGAACGATGCGAGGGTGGTTGTGAAATTTTTGAAGCAACTTTTTGCTCGATTTGGCGTTCCTCGTGCTATTATCAGTGACCGCGGGACTCATTTTTGCAATGATCAATTCGCAAGAGTCATGGCTAAGTATGGTGTTAATCATCTTCTTTTCACCGCTTATCATCCTCAAACCAATGGTCAAGCCGAGATTTCAAACCATGGATTGAAGCGAATTTTGGAGCGTACTGTGGGAGAGCATCGTGCCGCGTGGGCCGATAAGTTAGATGATGCTATGTGGGCTTTCCGTACTGCTTATAAGACCCCCATTGGTTGTACACCCTATCATCTTGTGTACGGGAAAGCATGCCACCTCCCTATCGAGCTGGAACACAAGGCGTGCTGGGCCTTGAAGTGGGCTAACTTCGACATCAACAAAGCCGGTGATCTCCGCAAGATTCAACTCAATGAGCTAAATGAACTAAGGAATGAAGCTTATGAGAACTCACTGATCTACAAAGAGAAGACCAAGATTATCCACGATGCTCGAATTAAGAACCGAGAGTTCCACGTTGGTGATCAAGTCTTACTTTTTAACTCTCGGTTGAAGATCTTCTCGGGCAAGTTGAAGAGCCGCTGGTCTGGTCCATTCACCGTCACCAAAGTCTTTCCATATGGGACCATTGAGCTTTCTCAGCCAAATGGGCCCAATTTCAAGGTGAATGGACAATGTTTGAAACTGTACTTTGGTGAGGACATCTCTCATGAGATGATTCCATCCCTCACCACGTTTCCCATGAACTAAATTTGGGTCGAGTCAGGCTCGTGACTCGGTGAACAAAAACAAGCGCTTCTCGGGAGGCAACCCGTGATCTATCCTTTACTGTCTTCATAATAAGTGTAGGGGGGAGCCCCGTATGTGTTTGTTGTCTTGTTTCTTGTGCTGTGCAGGGATTAAAGCTTCAAAGAGCACCTCGATGACTTTTGACGAACCGTGATCTCGTGTTCCCATCTTCCCGGTTCTATCCTAAACTCTCGTGATTCAATATTTTATATTTTATATGTTCACATTGAAATCACTTTAGTTGTCCTTTCCTTAGCAAGATTTAAACAAAGTGCACAATGTCCTAAGTGTAGGGGAGTTTACTCCCACATGCTTAAACATTAAGGACAATGTTTATCTCAAGTGTAGGGGGGAATTCTATCGAAGTAAGTGGTCTTTTCCATGAATTTGCCCTCATTTTAACCGGAAAATTTGATTTTTCGACATTTTTCAAAATTTTTAATCTATTTTGGCCTAGTTGTATAGTTGTATTTTCCTTTGTTATGGTTATTTTCTTTCCTTGCTAAATAAAGTGGTTTTAAATTTTTCAAAGTCATGAATATTTTGACTCAACCCGAGTTTACTTATCTAAGTTTACTCTAGCTAGTATCCTTAACGTGTTTAAGTCAAGTTTTGCTAGGATTTTATATAGGGAGCTATAAAACGCGAAAGTCTTAACTCTCACGGGTTAAGAACAAGAACTTTTCGCAAGTTCCTATAGTTGATCCTAGAGAGTTGTTTATCAAGGGAACTTTAAAATGTGATTTCTAAACTTGAAAAAGTCTAAGAATTTGCAAGATCCTATAGATGACTCGAAAACCCAAAACTTTGATTTAATTGGCTAAGCATCTACAAGTCTCATTCCTTGATATTTTAAATTGTGGAGGACGAGAGATGATAGAATCAATTATAAGTTTGGTATTCTTTCGTGAATTTATGTGAGTTAATTATGAGCCTATTCTCCCATCGCTTGTTAATAAATTTATCTGCAATAAATAAGGTTGTACGATTTGAAAAGTTACTTAGTTTCTAGCCCAAGATCGCTTAAAAGTTGCTCGGTATTAATTAGAGTTCATAGCCAAGGCATAACTTATTGAAGCGGGATGCGAAGATTGGCGAGTCCAAAAAGGCCCTAACAAGGCATGATGGCTACATTTTGTTGCTAAAGATCCAAAAGTGATGTGAAGAATCATTTATCGAAAATCAATATGAAGGATCGAGACACACGACGAAAAGCAAATACTCCCCAAAAGATCATGGAGAAGTCTATCCAAAAAGGCCCTAACAAGGTATGAGGATAAATAGATCCAAGTCCTTAAAGGAGGCGGATCGTTGTATATCAAAGTCCAAAATAAAGATTGGAGAAAAATGAAGAAGTCGTGGTCCAAAGATGAAGAATATCTCAAAAAGTTCAAGTGAAGAAATTCCTATTATGAAGAGAAGACCATTATTTCATGAACGTCTCTCAAAGATTCGAAGTATGAAGTCGCTGCCAAATATCGGTCCGAGAAAGGTCTCAAATCGTGAAGCGAGTTATGCCAAGATATGAACTTTATGAGGTCCCGAGAAGCAGTTTTAAAAGATTTTGTCCTTTAGCTAACTATTGATTTAATCGTTCACTTTATTTTCGTCCTAAATAACTATCGAAATAAGTCAAACAATGCATCCTCGTGATCATTTAAGATAAAAATAAAATATAAGAGTACACCTAGGAATAAGGGAGTCTAAGTAAATAATTGGCCCACATGAATTCGTGTTAGTTTGCTAACTTATAATAACAATGATCTCGTTTTTAAGCTTGGTATGAGGAACGTGAAACTTGAGGATGATAAACTTGAGGACTTCTATCGAAGTAAGTGGTCTTTTCCATGAATTTGCCCTCATTTTAACCGGAAAATTTGATTTTTCGACATTTTTCAAAATTTTTAATCTATTTTGGCCTAGTTGTATAGTTGTATTTTCCTTTGTTATGGTTATTTTCTTTCCTTGCTAAATAAAGTGGTTTTAAATTTTTCAAAGTCATGAATATTTTGACTCAACCCGAGTTTACTTATCTAAGTTTACTCTAGCTAGTATCCTTAACGTGTTTAAGTCAAGTTTTGCTAGGCTTTTATATAGGGAGTTATAAAACGCGAAAGTCTTAACTCTCACGGGTTAAGAACAAGAACTTTTCGCAAGTTCCTATAATTGATCCTAGAGAGTTGTTTATCAAGGGAACTTTAAAATGTGATTTCTAAACTTGAAAAAGTCTAAGAATTTTCAAGATCCTATAGATGACTCGAAAACCCAAAACTTTGATTTAATTGGCTAAGCATCCGCGAGTCTCATTCCTTGAGATTTTAAATTGTGGAGGACGAGAGATGATAGAGTCAATTATAAGTTTGGTATTCTTTCGTGAATTTATGTGAGTTAATTATGAGCCTATTTTCTCATCGCTTGTTAATAAATTTATCTGCAATAAATAAGGTTGTACAATTTGAAAAGTTACTTAGCTTCTAGCCCAAGATCGTTTAAAAGTTGCTCGGTATTAATTAGAGTTCATATCCAAGGCATAACTTATTGAAGCGGGATGTGAAGATTGGCGAGTCCGAAAAGGCCCTAACAAAGCATGAGGGCTACATTTTGTTGCTAAAGATCCAAAAGTGATGTGAAGAATCATTTATCGAAAATCAATATGAAGGATCGAGACACACGACGAAAAGTAAATACTCCCCAAAAGATCATGGAGAAGTCTATCCAAAAAGGCCCTAACAAGGTATGAGGATAAATAGATCCAAGTCCTTAAAGGAGGCGGATCGTTGTATATCAAAGTCCAATATAAAGATTGGAGAAAAATGAAGAAGTCGTGGTCCAAAGTGTTGATCCCAAACTTAGATCGATTAGCTTTGTGTATACGAGATTAGATCAAGTATAACACGTAGAGAAACCTTTGTTATATGCTTTGTGAATCTAAGTATTATGCGGAATTTAATACTTAAACAAGAACACAAGATGTAAACAAAACTTTCACTTTGATTATCAATGTCGTACTTGCTTACAATGAAAGATGTTTACGAATGAAAACTTATATATAACTTGATACTAAACATTAACCTAAAGGCCTTCTTTTATAGACTAAGAAGCCTTGTATAATAAGCTACGTATCAACTATTCTAGGTAAAGATAAACATAGAAAATACATTGTCGTTTCTATCCTTACTAGAAGTATTCTAGAACATAATAAACGTGTAGCTCACATCTTCCATCAGTGCTTGTCTTCAATCTGTCAACGCTGGACTTTAACTTGTCAACGCTTAAGCTGTCAGCGCTCATTTTGCTCTTGTCAACGCTTGAGTTGTTCTTGTCAGCGTTCTAGTGATCTGGCCTTAATTTATTCCCAACAATCCTCCCCTAAACTTGATATCCACTCTTATGATCAAGTTTCTGAATAAACATTATGAACTTGGAGGAGTCTGACAAACCTTATCATATTGGTAATAAATAAATCTGATCAAATTCTTTGCCACGTCACTTGTATAATCTATCTCCAACTGGGTGTCCTTCATCTTTTCCAAAACAGCCTTGGATATGAAATACTGAGCATCTACAAGTAGATACTCAGCAAACTTTGTAGAACTCAAATGGTATACACCAGCAGCTGAATATAACCTCCATTGAAGACCACTGAGGTCATCTTCAAGATCCTTCCATATTTCAGGATCTTCTTCATTTGTCCCACACATTCTTTTGAATGTGGTCCAAAGTTTTATTCCATTAGCTGCAGTTGGTGCTTCAGCCTCATACTTGGTCTCTAGCAACCTCCAAAGGTCCACCAAGTCTTCTCTATCACAACTTGCAAATAAAGATATGAGAGTGGTAAAAGTGTGTACCTCCTTGCCATATCTTCCAATCTTCCAGAATCCACATTCATCCTCATCATAACTCACAATTGGATTCCTGGAATCTAGTGGTAACACCTGCACCATATCTGAAGCTTCCAATGGGGAGAGCTTGAGGCTCTTTCTAATAACTGATTCACTTGGATATAGTTGATTCATATCTTTTGGAAACTCAAGTGTAAATCCCTTCTTCACTGGCCTGGGAACTATCATAGCTTTCTTGATTTCCATCTCTTCTGCAAGTTGCTCCTTTCTTTCATCTGAAAGAAGTCTGAAAGTGTTTTCTTCCTGCACTTTCACCCAAATAGGATAAGCCCTATGTTCCAACTCATCAAATGTCAAAGCCTTCAGCTTCTGATGTGTCCATCCAACTCCATGACATCTGAGCAACATAAAGTAGAGCTTCCTTCTATCCCTTTTCAACTCAGAGAGAATGTTGCTTGCCTTGTGCTTCAAAATCACCTTACAATCCTTCTGAACTCTAAGAAGAATCTCCAAACCCCATATTTGATCTTAAATGGTCAAGTCTGGATTATCCATACAGCTTTCTTCCCAAGAATTGTACATCTGAACCACCTCTGGCATGTCAAAATCAATCTGCAACTTTAAATCTCTCAACTTTTCCCTAGCAAGCTCATCACCATACTCAAGCCTTTCTGGTTCAATAATCATCACACTTGAGTCTGAGCTAGCTCCATCACTTTCTTCTTCAGAAGTCACAACAAATGGTGACTTTTCCTTTTCACCTTGTTCCATCAATTGTTCAGCCAATCTTCTATCAAATTCAACCTGGGCTGCATTCTTTGGAACAACTTCTTCTACCAATTTACCCTTACCCTTATCTGATGGTGCAATGGTTGGTAAGGTAGATGGTAATACCTGAGTAGGAACATCCTTGATGATAGATGATGACTGGAATACATCACCTCCATATGCAGATCTGTCAACGCCCAAATTTCCTCTATCAGCGCCCAAAATACTTCTATCAGCATCCAAACTTGTCTTGTCAACGCTCAAATATTTTCCCTCAGCGCCTTGTGTAACCTCTCTCAACATATCTGTAAATGATAAATTTAAATTGGTTGGAGAGATCAAGGACGTATCAAAACCTGTTTGTTCCTTCAAAGTAGTAAGAGCTTCAGCAACATCCATTGATTGACCATCTTGACTGCTCTTATCACTCAGATTTCTTTGATCTTCCTCCCCTTTGGAAGACTCCTCCATACCTCTCCTAGCATGATCACTCTCCAAAACAACAATCCTCTCCCTCATTTCCTTGAGTTCAAGGCCTTGTGAGCTGACAATGTGTACTAAGTCTGCATTTTGCTTTTGCAAGCGAATGTAGACTGCCGTCAATTCCAAAAGAGTCATTGGTTCCATACTGCCCTCTTCTAAAATGGGGATTTGACCTCCCAAGTCAGGTTCATTGGGCATGGATGAGGACTTAATTATGGTGGGACTGCCTTGGCCAGCTTCTAAGCCAGAACCAATAGTCCCAGCCTCATCCAGGTCACCAGCCACACTTGTGGTGGTGGTTCTCTCTGCTTCATGGCTAGGACCACCAGAGGAGAACTCTCCAGTAGTCCTTTGGTGTTTGATCAACCTGTATTCAGGTGGTGTGGAAGATGGTGTGGAAGAATGGGTAGATGTGGGTTGGTTAAGGGGTGTTTGGGATTGTGATGGT
The DNA here is from genome assembly GCA_025667525.1 of Glebionis coronaria. NCBI lineage: Eukaryota > Viridiplantae > Streptophyta > Magnoliopsida > Asterales > Asteraceae > Glebionis > Glebionis coronaria. The sequence goes on along the minus strand of CM046874.1, from coordinate 127,902,994 downwards.
TGGGTGTCAGTGTTGGAAATAGGTATATCAACGCCAACATTTGATGTGTCAGCGTCAAAGGGTTCTTGGTCTATTTGCATTTGTTCAGATGAGGGTAAAGGTTCAGGAATAGGTTCAAGTTGTGGGTGAGGGTTAATATGAGGTTGGGGGTCTGGTTGGGGTTGTGCTGCTGCAATAACAGCAAGCATGGCTGGGGTTAAAGGTAAGTCTCTATGAGGTGGTGAATCCATCTTTGCAAAAATAGCTTTCTTTTGTTCAGGGATTTTATAAAAATCATTGTGATCCCTTGAACAATATCTTGGATCATCAAAAATCATTTGCAGAAAACGGGGATAAGCCAAAGTCATTTTTGTCCCCTTGTTTTTACACATTCCTTCAAAAATCATTTTAGAATAGTTATATTTTTGCCCTGTTGCAATGCACACAATAGCACTAGCAATAGATCTGTTAATTTCATTATGTGCAGTACATTTGGGACTCAAACATTGAAGGAGAATGTGAATGAGGTACTTCCAGGCTGGGGGAAATTCCTGCTTATGGTACTTATTAAGAGTACCTTCATCAGGAATAGGGTATCCCAAAGCCCTAAGCCCTTGTTCTATTTCAGTTATGGGAAGAATGGTTACACCATCAGCATCATCAAGATGCAAGGCCTGGCGTACCAAGGCCTCAGTAACCACCCAAGATCTCCCATGAACAATAGAAGTTAATGTGGTCACTCCATTAACTGTTGAGGAACTAACAGTGTTCCAAAACTGTTTAATGTGTGTGACTGGAATGAGTGGTGCATGAGAAAGAGCATACCTTAATGGGGATGCATTCAAATACGCCACCATTTGTGTGTATTGAGGAAACAAATCATTATCAGCAACAAGATAAGCAATCATGTTGTGTTGAGACTTGAACCCCAAATCCAATTCTGCTGAGTTAAATCTTGGTGCCATTGATGAAAGCTGTTAATTTGAAGTGTAGAAGATGAAGGTTGATAAGAGAAAAGTGTTAGACAAGAATTATAGATACCCTGTTTAAAAATAGGATCCAAATTTATAGGAGTGAAATAATGCATGTGATTGGCCCAAAAATAGGCAAAGATTTTCAAAAACTAATCATGAAAATATTGAAAAAGTTATAAGTTATCTCATGCATTTAATGAAAGTAACAACTCCTAAAATTACGGCTTGAAAATATGTCAAAAAGTAACAACTGGGTAGGTCCCATTGAGTGTCAACGGTCAAATATAACCTATCAACGCCCAACGGCTATAATCTTGTCAACGTTCGCCTAAAGCCATGTCAGCGTCTAATTTGGTCACAACAACGCTTGGAAAAATCTTGTCAGCGTCCAAAAATAAAATTGTTTTAAAAAGTGAAAAATGACCTTATCAAGTAATTTATCCTAGAGAAAATAACCAAAAGCTGATAATTATTATAGGGCGGCAAGCACTCTCCAGTTATGCACACTTGCATAAGCAAGATAGACATAACAGTCCTCTAGTGTCCCTTGCTAACCAAAATTCTTAACAACCAAGTTACCTTATAAAATCCTTGTTACTCCCAGGTAAATCCCATATCAAAATGATTCCCAAGTCTCCCAACAGACCACAACCAATTCTAGGCCAAAAATGTCTTGGGAGCATGCAAAGTTGATATACTATGCATGCTACAGTGCCTCATGGTTTAGTAAAACTAACCCATACTCACCTGTGGACACAATCTAGAATTGTGATAAGATTATCATATGGATACCCAAAAATCCTAAAGTTTCCTAAAACCTCCCCTTAAACTATGATACAAAAAGTTTGCTAAAATCAAGCATGAACATAAAAAAATTTATGTCAAGATAGGAATGAAACATTCCAACCATCATCCATAAATAAAAACTTGTCCAAATGCTTCTCCTTTGATCCATAAGCAACTCTGTATCCAATGGTATACTGCTAACACCATCTGCACATTTAGATTGAAAACCACAAAACTAACATTGTTGCTGACAACGCCCCGATAACACATAACAGCGTTGAAGGAAGCTTTGTCAGCGTTAGACAATTATATTGCTAACAACGTTGCAAAAACACTTATCAGTGTTCAAACAACCTTTGTCAGTGTTAGAAAAATATAGTGGAAAATCTAAATCATCAATAAGACCAATAATAATGCATCATCCTGTACATACTTTTACAAAAAGAATCCAAAACACATATTAAGTGAGATTAACCATTCCAATACTTGTTACCAAGTATTGAAATCTTCCAATATCAAAAGGTTTAGTTAATAAATCTGACACATTTTCCTCAGTGTCAACCCTATCTGGTTGTATTAAACCTTTCTCAAAGCAATCTCTTATAAAATGGTGTCTAATTTCTATGTGTTTAGTTTTAGAATGATGCACAGGATTCTTAATGATGCATAAAGTACTATTATTGTCAACAAATATCTTAGTATGCATGAAATTATACCCATAATCCAACAGCTGGTTCTGAATCCACAACACTTGACCACAACATGCTGCTGCAGCCACGTACTCTGCTTCAGTTGTAGAATTAGCCACCACTGTTTGTTTCTTGCATTGCCAAGATATTAATCTGCTCCCAAGAAACTGACATCCACCAGTTGTGGATTTCCTATCAAACTTGTCACCACCATAATCACTATCTGAATATGCAATCAGCTCCAATGGTGAATCCTTTGGGTACCACAAGCCAAGATTAGGGAAACATCTTAGATACCTAAAGATCATCTTCACAGCATAAAGGTGACATTCTTTGGGAGTCACTTGATGGCGTGCACATGCACACACAGCAAACATGATATCAGGTCTGGAAGCAGTAAGATACATCAAGGATCCAATCATGGATCTATAATGCCTGACATCAACATGTTTCCCATCTCCAATCTTTCCCCAAGGGTGTTCTCTATCCATAGGAGTAGAAGCCCTCTTTTCATGTGGAGAAAAGCCAAACTTCTTCAAGATTTCAGCAACATATTTGTCCTGGGAGATGAAGATATCATCTTCTTTCTGCTGAACTTGTAAACCAAGAAAGAAGTTCATCTCCCCCATAGCACTCATCTTGAATTTGTCTGTCATAAGCTTGGAGAAATCCTCACTCATCTTTGGATCAGTAGACCCAAAAATGATATCATCAACATAGACATGCACAAGCAACACATCTTTGCCTTTCTTCTTGGTAAATAATGTCTGATCTATGGTGCCCCTCTTGAATCCATTGTCCACCAAGTATGTAGACAAAGTACCATACCATGCTCTAGGGGCTTGATGAAGGCCATACATAGCCTTTTTGACTCTATACACTTTATCTGGATGCTCAGGATCCTCAAAACCAGGAGGTTGCATGACATAAACTTCCTCAACAATGGTGCCATACAAGAATGCACTCTTCACATCCATTTGATAGACTGTGAAGCCCATGCAAGATGCATAAGCTAGAAAAATCCTAATAGCTTCAATCCTTGCAACTGGTGCAAAAACTTCTTCATAATCTATCCCCTCCTCTTGTGTATATCCACTAACCTTGCCTTGTTTCTGACCACAATTCCTCTTTCATCTCTTTTGTTCCTGAGAACCCATCTTGTCCCTATAGGTCTGACATATCTAGGACAATCAACCAGCTCCCAAACATCCTGAATAGCAAATTGGTGAAGCTCATCCTGCATTGTTTCCACCCAACTTGGTTCTTTGAGAGCATCAAATATCTTCTTGGGTTCTTCTTGTGACAGAAAACATGCAAACAAACATGCTTGTACAAGAGGGGTATCAACCTTCTTGTGTATATTGGCAATAAATCCACCAAGACTTTGATGGGATCTTCTTGTCTGAACTGGAGTCATAACATCACCAATGATCTGAGATGGGGGGTGATTCTTCATTGTGGAAGTGAGAACTCCTCCTTCAAAGAGTCTGGTGTCCTCAACTTCACGCTCCATGTTGCCAATATCTTCTTCATCAGACTCTCTTTGAGCAGCAGGAATCTCTTCATGGACATTGGAAGGTCCACCTTGTTCAAAACTGGAAGAGAAAAGATGCCCATAAGTGTTGTCAACGTTTGAATCTTGGTTGTCAGCGTCAGGGCTGACAGCGCCTGAAATGTTGTTGTCAACGTCTGAATTGGTCTTGTCAGCGCTAGATTTGCCTTTGTCAGCGCCTGAAGAACCATGCATGTTTGTATCTGGTGGTTTTTGGAAACCACTATTTTCTTGTCCAGCAGCAGCAGCAGCAAAAGCATCAGTCCAAATGGGAATTGTGACATATTCAAATGTAGGAGATGCCTTTTCTGCTTGTGATCCAACCCTTTCATCAACCAGGAAGACATTCTCAAAACGTAGATTATTGGTGATAAGGGTTCCTTTGCTTGTGATGGTGCCGTAGCCCCCTCCAAAGTATACCTTATCACCATCTTGAATAGGAGTGAAGTTCGTCAGATAGTCTTCCTTTCCTGTCATGTGCCTTGAGCATCCACTATCCCAATATCCATAATCATTGATCTTCTTTTGAATGCCCTGCACATAAAGAAAACAAATTAGTTTTCTTTGGGAACCCAAGTCTCAGAAGACTTGGATTTATCTGGTTGTTCAATAAGAACAGACTTAGTTCTCACAACAACCCCATTCTCATCCCTTTTAGGATGAAAAACCCAGTTAACCCCAATTGGTTTTGTAATGACTTTTGAAATGTAATTAAACCTGTTGCAAGTCATTGAAATTCCATTATTATTAGGGTTTTGATCTTTCTTGGGTCTCCATGTTAAGCTTGAAGAAGCTTTAGACCCCTTACCTTGTGGCTGCAAATACTTAGGTCTGGTCACGTTTCTGTCAGCGTTGGATTTTGTCCTGTCAACGCTGAAATTACCCTTGTCAGCGTTGAATCTAGGGTTTTCTACAGGAACCCATTGCCTATTTGACCAGGTGTTTGTCTTTTGAAAAGGTCTTTGTCCATGAGTGTTAGACCTTCTAGAGAAGAATGGGGCAGGTCTAATCACTTGTGGACTTTGCTACACACAAGGTTTGGGTCTGACAACGTTTGACTTCCTAACAACGTTGACTTTCTTCCTATCAGCGCTGAAATTGTTCATATCAGCGCTGGCTTTGGGAGCGTGGACACACTTGTATGCCAAATGTGAAAAGCTACCACAAGTATAACAGGCTTTCTTAGACACACTCTTAGGTCTAGAAGCAAAGAAACCTGTTCCATGATTGTTAACTTGGCTCTTGGGTGACCTATTATTTCTATACATCTCTGCATATTTAATGGTAGGTCTTCTAACAGTGTTTGAGCCTAGGTCAACAGCTTCACCAGTAACTGGGTGAGTAACCTTAATGGGTGGTGATTCATTGGGACTTTCACATAGCAAACCTCCCTTAACAAATAAAGTAGGGTTAGCTTTCTTCCACTCATTTAGGTCAGTCAGTTTTTGTTGATACTCTTCCACTGGAGTGACAACTCTTGGTGGAGGAATGAATTCCCCTTCTTGGCATTCTGGTATACCAGTCCAAGATAAATCCTTTCTAAGGACACCATAGAAGTCACCAGCTGGTGGTGGAACCAGAGAGTAATCAGTCATCCCAATCCCAGTCATGTCCTTAGGATCCCTTTGTTTAGCTACACAGTCTCCTAGGGCTTGGGTGGCTCTATCAAACCTTTGAATCTTGAGGTCAACATTATCTTTATTCTTAATGGCCTCATCTAACTTAGCCTGTAGGTCTTTATTGACCTTTGACATGATATTTCTAATATCCATACTACCCTCTAGCTCATGTTTTAAGATATTTATCTTATCTTTTTAATCAAATTCCATTTTCTTGTATTCAGAAATGGTTTTCTCAGTTTCAGTAAGAGCTAGTTGGTAATTGGATAATTTACACCTTTCAGTGCTCATATCCTCTTTTAGTTTTAACACCTCTTTGTTAAGTCTGTCAGTGTTTAACCTACAAGCTTTGCTACAAAAAGCATCATCATATACCTCATTATCAGATGAAGAGGAGGAGTGTGCCATGAGAGCATATTCAACATGCTCTTCTTCTTTAATATCAGCAATCAAAGCTTTGTCCTCTTCAGCATCCTTAGCCAGATAGCTCCAATCCCATCCAGTACCATCAATTCCTTGAACTGCAACCATGGCTTTGGAGTCTTGAGCTTTAACAACCTGACTTGAGGGTTTACCAGCATAAGATCTTCTAGGAGATCTGCATTCCCTCATGAAGTGCCCCATGCGATGACAGTTGTAGCACTTAACTTTGGATTTATCAAATCCAGCAGTGTCTTTAGCATTGAAGGTCATCTTCTTCTTGAACCTTCTATTCCACCTATTTGCTCTTATACTAGCAAGAGCCATGTTCCACTTGATGTCCATCTCTTCCAAGTGTTCATCACTTATCTGCTCAAGGTCCTCATATGTAATCACTGAACCATTGGGCAAAGAAGCAATGTAAGCACAAACAGTATCCAAATCCAAACCAGCAGGTTTAACTCTTGGGGAGTCATTCATGAATATGTCAGCGTCTGAAAAGGAGACGTTGACAGGACTTGTTCCAGCGCTGACAAATGATGATCCAGTAACTGGATGCATAAAAGAGTCCTTCTGATTGAATTGACCTTCACTATGAGAGAAGAAGGCCATGTTGCTGGTGCTAGCTTTGCTTCCATGTGCTGAAAGAGATTCATCTTCCAATAGTCTTAGTTTGTTGTAGATGTCATCAAACGAAGAGCTCTTGTAAGTATTATTGGCAAGAATAGATCTTGCCTCAATCTTCCATGTCTCACCAAGACTTTTCAGAAAAGTAGCATTGATGTCAATATCACCAACTTGTGTCCCCATGAAGGACAACTTGCTTGTGATGTCAAGCAATCTGCTTCTCACACTGCTTAGTTTCTCATTGGGCTGAGCTTTGAAGACAGCATAATCATGCAGAAGTTGCTTTTTCTTTTCTTCCTTAGTTTCTGCATTACCACCATATGCAACTTCAATTGCTTCCCAAAGATCCTTAGCAGATTCATAGCTTCTATATTTGTGCTGATTTTCTTGTCCCAAAGAGACTTTCAGAATATTTAGGGCTTTCATGTCAGCCCTTTTCTTTGCAATATCTTCAGCACTTACAGCTCTACCATCTCCAGGTTTTTCTTTCTTATCTTCATCAGGACATCCTTCAACAGCTGATCTTGCCGTAATGGCATCCTGAATCTTTTGAGCCTTATTGAATGAGTTTCCATATTCAATAATGTCCCAGAGTGTGTAGTCAAAGATCCCCAGATATTGTTCAAAGTTGAACCTCCATAAGTCAAAGTTGGTTGCATCAAGCATGGGAATCTTGATGTTTGGTAAGGATGAGGAGGAGGAGGTTATCGCTTCAGACATGATGTTTTTAGGGTTTTAAGAAAATTAGGGTTTTGGTGTTCGTATATCGTTCTGGTGTTCTTCAAAGATCAAAAGTTCCTCAACAAGCTCTGATACCACTTGTTGATCCCAAACTTAGATCGATTAGCTTTGTGTATACGAGATTAGATCAAGTATAACACGTAGAGAAACCTTTGTTATATGCTTTGTGAATCTAAGTATTATGCGGAATTTAATACTTAAACAAGAACACAAGATGTAAACAAAACTTTCACTTTGATTATCAATGTCGTACTTGCTTACAATGAAAGATGTTTACGAATGAAAACTTATATATAACTTGATACTAAACATTAACCTAAAGGCCTTCTTTTATAGACTAAGAAGCCTTGTATAATAAGCTACGTATCAACTATTCTAGGTAAAGATAAACATAGAAAATACATTGTCGTTTCTATCCTTACTAGAAGTATTCTAGAACATAATAAACGTGTAGCTCACATCTTCCATCAGTGCTTGTCTTCAATCTGTCAACGCTTGACTTTAACTTGTCAACGCTTAAGCTGTCAGCGCTCATTTTGCTCTTGTCAACGCTTGAGTTGTTCTTGTCAGCGTTCTAGTGATCTGGCCTTAATTTATTCCCAACACAAAGATGAAGAATCTCTCAAAAAGTTCAAGTGAAGAAATTCCTATTATGAAGAGAAGACCATTATTTCATGAACGTCTGTCAAAGATTCGAAGTATGAAGTCGCTGCCAAATATCGGTCCGAGAAAGGTCTCAAATCGTGAAGCGAGTTATGCCAAGATATGAACTTTATGAGGTCCCGAGAAGCAGTTTTAAAAGATTTTGTCCTTTAGCTAACTATTGATTTAATCGTTCACTTTATTTTCGGCCTAAATAACTATCGAAATAAGTCAAACAATGCATCCTCGTGATCATTCAAGACAAAAATAATATATAAGAGATACACCTAGGAATAAGGGAGTCTAAGTAAATAATTGGCCCACATGAATTCGTGTTAGTTTGCTAACTTATAATAACAATGATCTCGTTTTTAAGCTTGGTATGGGGAACGTGAAACTTGAGGATGATAAACGTTCATGGCAGCCAAATCCCAATGTAAGTCTTTGATTTCTTTACTTGTTTCTATCTTTTTATGTTTAGCATTTAATAAAGGCCAAGGTGGGTTATTTATGATGGAAAATGTAAACCGTGCTTTAAAATTAATGCATTGTATGAGGGCATTGCAATGGTCAAGTGTAGAGGATTTAATAAGTGTGAAAACACTTATCCTTTTACCACTTATTTCCAATAATAACAAGACCAAAACGTGTAATTTATGTCGTAAAAGTCGGAATTATGCGTGGTTTGTGTTTTTATTGTGTTTTAGGACCAAAAGATGAAAAAGGAAGAAAACACGGGCTTTCACGGGATTTTATCGAAGAAAATGAGAAAAAACGAAGTCAAAAGATCAAGAGTGCAAAAAGAACGGAAGTCCAAGGCCTATTCTGAAGATTTATCGAAGAAAAAGTCTAAAGACGGAAGTTTAATGAAGTCGAAGAACTCAAGTCTAAATTAAAGAAGAAAATTATTAAGACAAGTTCAAATCCCGAGACGACGTCGAGAAAAGACAAAGAATTAAATCGAGTCGAGAAGACAGAAAGAAAGAAAGAAAGAAGAGGCAACACATGCACACCTTCCCATTTTTCCCTATAAATACCCTCCTAATACACATTAGGAGGGTTGGTGAGTTTTTAGTAGTTAGTTTCATTTTTCATTTTTCTTTCTAGTTTTAGAGAGAGAAAGTTCTTAACTTTCTCTCACTAAGTTTTCATCTTTTCTTTCTTTTAATCTTTCAAGATTAAACCTTTTGTATTTGTGATTTCATTAATCAAAGTTCAAGTTAAGCTTTTAATCTTTCATCTTTTTCTACCTTTCTTGATTTTAGTTAATTTTTGGTGCGAAATACATTTAATCCGTGTTGGTCTTGATGTTTTTGTGCTTAAAAGTTAATCTTTTTATTCCTACATAAGCTTTCTAACGATTAAGCTTTAAGATCTTTGTGCTTATTGGCTTATTTGTGTGTTTAGCTCATTTACTTTTAAAAGTTTTCTTAAAAAGTTTCAATTTTTATAGTTTAATTTAAAAGATTGCTTATTTTAAGTTTGGATAAGTTGTTATTTGTGCTTATTTAGTCTTTTCCATATTGGATTCGTTCAAGTTTTGGTGTTAGCTTATCAAATTAGCTTATCACCTTGCTTATCTTTCGGATCAAAAGGTAATCGGAAAGGGTAAACCCCTTTCCGATCAAGCATTTTGACTATCCCCTTATTCCGATCCCCTGATCGGATTAGGGTTTCAGCTATTCCGATTTGCACCTCCCTATTCCGATCACCTAATCGGAATAGGGTTTTATTATTCCGATTGTGGGTTTGTTGACATTCCGATTGGAGTGCCTTGCTAAACATTTCGATTGTGGGTAATCTTTTACATTCCGACGAGGGTATTTTTGGTATTCCGATTGGACCTATTTTCAAGCATTCCGATTGCCTTATCCCGACAGCATATTCCGATCAGTCTCCTTGGCACATTACGATCAGTGTTTTCGACCACACATTCTGATTGATGCACTTTAGATATTCCGATTTGGCTGTATTCTGACTGTTTTCCAATTGTTTAATTTCTTGTTTTTGCAAAGTTTTCAAGTGTTAGTTTCATTAAGTTTTCAAGTATTTTTCTAATCATTTCTTTAAGTTTTCAATCATTTACTTTTAATTCGTTATTTTTAGTTTAATCTTTAAAGCTTTTACTTTACTCAACGACATTTACATTTTTGCTATTAGTTTGAAATAGATAACCAAACCATTTTCATTTCCACCAAGAACAATTGAGTCGCACTTTGAACCAATAGTCAATTCGAAGAGATTCGGACGATAATATTTTTTACTTGGTTGCAAATCCTTGTATTAGTCATGTGCAATCCAAGCATTGTCACATGCAATCCAAGCATTGACAGAAACATAGACAAGTGTTGTTGGAAGCTTCTATTTAGATAAGTATGTAGAATATATTCTGTATTAGTTTATTTGAATAGAAGATTTACATGTTTATTCATTCTTATCTCTTGTAACCCCTATTCCTTACACTATAAAAGGAACCAAGGGTATTAGGTTTTATTCATAACTTTCATATACAATGTAAACCTAAAGCGTGTGTCGACTAGGTGTGGGATTCAATGTATAGACACCTAGTGATTGTTTGTTATTAATATAATGAACAATCCATTAGAGTAATTCATGTTCTTTGTGTCCAAACACCTTGTTAATGTGTCGTGTTCTAATTCCGCTTTGATTATCTAATCATATGAACACGATGCATTCCTAGTAGCTAAAAGATCGAGGAAACCAAGGTTTCCACAGTAAAAGGCGAAATTATGCGTGGTTTGTGTTTTTATTGTGTTTTAGGACAAAAATATGAAAAAGGAAGAAAACACGGGCTTTCACAGTCTTTTATCGAGGAAAAAGACAAAAGACGAAGTCAAAAGATCAAAAGTGCAAGAAGAACAGAAGTCAAAAGAAAAAAGTCTAAGGACGGAAGTTTAACAAAGTCGAAGAACCAAGTCTATTAAAAGAAGAAAAATAGAAGACGAGTTCAAATTATCATTCGACTAATCCCGAGACAAAATCGAGAAAGACGAGTTATTTTAGAAGACAAGAAGAAAGAAAGAAGAAACAAGCACCTTCCCCTCCCCTATATATAGTTTTCTAAATGGTCATTAGAGAGTTAGTCTTTATTTTTATTTTTAGTAGGTAATTAGTGTGTGTTTTATTTTTCTCTCTCTAGCTTTTTCTTTCAAGCTTATTAAACCTTTATCTTAATCTTGTAATCTTGAATCTTAATCTTTAATATAATCAAGCTTTTTAATAAATTCTCATTCTAATCATAATCTATTGTTTTCCTTAATTAATCATGTAGTTGATTTCATCTTGTTGATTGTATGATTGGTTTTCTTATTGGATTGTGCTTATTGAGTTGGTGTGTTTGAGGTTTTTAGATTATTGTGCTTATTGCTTAATTTTTATGTTTTCTAGTTTTTAAATAAGTTGATTTTTGTAGTTTAATATTTTTATAAAAAGTGATTTTAAATATTTTAATTATTTAGTGTTTTTATAAGTTTTTAAATTGTGTCTTATTAGCTTTTTCTAAAAATTGATTTGGTTTAAGTTTTGGTAAGTGCTTTTTGTGCTTTTGCTTATTTTGTATTAGTCCGGGTTCTCAAAACCCTTTTATTCTGAACTATATTCAAAACCCCATTATCCCGACTTATATACAAATCCCAGTATCCCGAATTAACTACAATACACTTTATTCAGACTTAGCACATTTACTTTCCCTCCTAAACAAATCTCATTTCCCGAATTAGATCAAAGACTACACATTCCGACTTAAGTCAAGTTCTATTGATTCTTCCAGATTAGCATTCAGACGGATTCCGAACTACATATAGAATCCGGATTCCGAATTAGGTCAGGAATCCATTTTCTGGATTGCTAACTTGTTGTGGATTCCGGATTAAGTCACGAAGTTGCATTCCGAATTGAGTTTAGGATCAGTGATTCCAGATTAAGTGCAGAAGTCATATTCCGAACTAAGTCAGAAACAAGGATTCTGAATTAGGTGTTGGGTTGTGATTCCGGATTACGTACAAACTTGGATTCCGACTTACGTCAAGAACATGCATTCCGAACTACATTCAAGTTCACTATTCCAGATTACATCTGGATCTTGTATTCCGGACTAGGTAAGTGATACGGATTCCGGATTAGGTCTTGACTGAGGATTCCGGATTAAGTAAAATTCTCATTCCCGACTTATGTTCAAGTTTGGTGTGTTCAGACTTAGGTTTTAATTAAATTATTTTAATTTTCAAACTTTAATTTTTCCCCCGATTTTACTTAGTTTATTTTCAAAAGTGTTTTGTCCTAGTTATTTTCAAGTTTACGTTTTTATAAAATTTACAAAGTTTTAAATTTTCAAATTTACTTTTTATCAAGTTTAATTTTTCGTCATTTATCTTTTAAGTCTTAATTATTAGTTTAACTTTTAAAGCTTTTATTTTTTTACTCAACGACATTTATATTTTCACTTTATTTTAAAATAGATAATTATTTTAGTTATTTTTACTTTAATCTACTGTGCAACATTTATTCTGGAAAAGAAATCAAGGTTAGACATTCTTCTTTATTTTTAATTGCTTTTACATTTATGATATTTGTAGACTTAGATAATCAAGCTCTCCCTTTTAGTGACCAATGCCAATAATTCCACCCTAAACTATGATCAGTTCGATTAGATACCGAGAAAGATTGAGTACACATACATAAAACCATTCAAATTAGTGTACTAGGCTTACTCCAACTCTTTACCGCTTCAATCTTAGCAGGATCCACACGAATACCTTGGCTATCAATGACATGTCCTAGGAATTGAACAACATCGATCCAAAATCGCATTTCGAGAACTTAGCATACAACTTCTCCTTCTTAAGTAATTCGAGAATTACACCGAGATTCTTGGCATGTTCTTCTCTATTATGAGAGTAGATAAGAATATTATAGATAAACACGATTACAAATTTATCCAAGTAAGGCTTACACACTCTGTTCATGAGGTCCATGAAAACAGCTGGTGCATTGGTTAAACCAAAAGGCGTTACTTGAAATTCATAATGTCCATACTGCGTCCTGAAAGCGGTTTTAGGATTATCCTCTTTCTTAACTCTTAGTTGATGATAACCTGACCGTAAATCAATTTTCGAATATACGCTTGATCCTTGGAGTTGATCAAATAAATCGTCGATTTTGGGTAATGGGTAACCTTTCTTTATAGTAAGTTTGTTTAACTCAAGATAATCGATACACATCCTAAAAGATCCATCTTTCTTTTTCACAAATAAGACTGGATCTCCCCACGGCGATATACTTGGTCTAATAAATCCTCGATCAGTTAGTTCTTGGATTTGACTTAACAATTCTTGCATTTCCGAAGGTGCTAATCGATAAGGCGCTTTAGCAACTGGTGTTTCTCTTTGTCTCAAATCGATTTGGAATTCAACTTGACACTGAGGCGGTAAACCTGGTAATTCTTCGAGAAATACTTCAGGAAATTCTCTAACTATCAGAATATCTCCTAATCGCTTCTCTTCTTTCTCTTTTCTGCTACTTGAACTAAGAAAACTTGACCACCTCGGGATACATACTTATTTATCTTAAGGCACGATATGAGATTTAGTCGAGTCTTACGTCGCTCACCATGGACAATCAAAACTTCACCGTTAATAGGAATATGAACGGTTTTCTCGTCACATAAAATTTTGGCATGGTATTTGGATAACCAGTCCATTCCAATGACTACGTCAACACTACCCGAGCTTATTGGGTATAAGATCGATTTCAAAGGATTGACGTAATAAAGTAATGATACATCCTCATATAACGGTATTAGTGCTAGTTATTTTTCCGTCGGCCATTTCTATATCATACTTAGTATTTAAAGAAATAATCGGAACATCTAACTTAGCAGGAGTTTTAACAGATATGAAACTTCTATCAGCTCCTGAGTCAAATATTACTTTAACCAGACGTTGATTTAGATGAAACATACCCGTAACCGTATTCTGATCTTGTTGAGTATCGTTTAGCAAATAAGCTTTTCCTCGGCTATTGCTCTTTTTACGTCACTCATTCATCAAATGCCCTTTTTCTCTACAGTTTTTACAAACTTTAGCTACAAGAATTTGATTATTTCCAGTAGCTAATCCTTTACTTCTTTAGAATCTTGTCTGATGTCCTATTTTTCTATAGTTCTAACACTTGATAGTGCAAAATCCTGTGTGATGTAGAGAACACCTCTGACAAAGGGGCTGTCTTCCACTATAACCATTGCTCGAATTTACAGCATAAACTTTAGAAACATCATTTCTTTTGTTCTGATGTTGACGATTATTGCCTTGATTATAGTTACGAAAACTATTCTTCTGGAAACTATGATTAACAGGAAAACTCCTCCTATCATCAAACTTCCTCTTATTATTAACTGTCACTTGTACAAGAGTATACCTTATCACTTGATCATTTAATCTTTGAGTAATAGTGATAACTTTCTCTAAAGTTTAGGTTTAGAGGCGGTAACATTCCCTTCTATACTTCTAGGCAATCCTCCAATAAAAGCTTCCATCAATTTTTAGTATTAGGCACCATATTAGGATATAATAATGCCAATTCCTGAAATCTTCGGATGTAAACTTTGAGATTATTTTCTTTTACTACTAGATTATATAATTTTTCCTCTATTTTCCTAATCTCATTGCGAGGACAATACTTCTTAACTAGTAGATTCTTAAATTCATTCTAGGGAGTCTGATAAGCTTGTTCTATCCCAATGGATTGTGCATAAGCATTCCACCAAGACAAAGCTTCTTCTATCAGCGTACCCGTAGCAAATTTTACTTTACAATCTTCAGAACAGTCATTGCGAACAATACTCATTCAGTTCTCTCGAACCAGCGAATAAGTCCAACAGCTCCTTCAGATCCTGTATAGTTAAAAGGCTGACAGTTCATGAAATATTTGTAAGTACATCTTTTCTCTATCGGAACTTCTCTCCTAGCAGCATTTCCATTACTTGCGCTAGATACATTGGCGGCTTGTGCTTGCAAAGTTGTAGTCACACTCTTAGCAACCAATTGTCTTATTTCTTCAGGTGTCATATTTACTGTCGCAGATGTTGATGCTCTCGTATGAGCCATCCTACCAAAATAATAATACCCGATAAGAATGATTTTTATTTTAAATTTTCATATGTGGAGTATGGAATTTATTTATTATATCATAAAGTATTCTTAATTCTTTCGATTGTTTCATATGTGAGGATTCATAATATGAATGACGATAAAATTTCCTAATTCATTTATGAGGATTCATAATATGAATGACGATAAATACTTAAATAAGATAACAAGAAATTTTTGAGAACAACGCACACTTATTTTATTTATGAACAACTTATCGTTTATATGTACACGATAAGCATCTCTGTTACATAAAGAAAAACTGTACATATCTTACAAACTGAAACTAGATTTCTAAGCTTAATTTCTCATTTTGATCTCCTTAATATGTCCAAAATATATCCGGAGTCAGATTGTTGAGTTTTTTTAAGATCGTCGATGAGTAATTCTAAATTAAGCCCAGTCCTCTTAAGTCCTTCTTTCAGTTCAGTATTCTACTTCTCTAATCTTGTCATATTCATCTCATGAGCATGCATCCTTCTACTCAGTCTAATATTATGGCGTAGAGTAACTTCCACTTTGTATTCTAACTGACTAATATGCTCTTCAATCTCCTTCCTTCCTCTTATCAGATTCCTAATATTCCTTTCAACTAATCTAAAAGATTCAAGGGATATTTCATCAAGATGACTAGCAATTACGGATAATTACTTGTCGTTCTTTTCCACAATCCATGCTCTAGAGTCTTTCTTAGTTTCATAAGGCTCTTCACGACTTCTATTGGGAGACGAATAAAGATCTTCTGGCAATAGAAATTGAGACGTAGGTGAAGGTACACTATTCATCACTTCAGTTTGATGTGAGAAATATTCTTGTACTTTAGGAGTATCGTAAAAAGAAAAACTCATAACACGCACGTCTTTAGGAGATGGAGTGAACATCGGAATTTCTCTTTAATCATCGCCGGAAATGAGAATATAGGTGGAAGTAGACATCCTTGTAGTTTATATAATATTATAACATAAGATATTTTATTTAAAAGGAATAAAATCTTACACTGCCGCTGATGATGGCTGATGGTCTTGAATTTAAAATTTTAGTTATAGTTTAAGAAAAACTTATTCTCTATAACCATGAGCTCTGGATACCAATATGTAACACTCCCATTGTACCTTATAGCAGCGGAAGCTAATTTTCAGGGTATTACTATCAAAGTATCATAGTCACAATAATAGAAAATGAATAAAAACATTTTTATAAATATTAACATCATCATTCATTTATTCAGAGTTAATAAAAACAACTGTACGATAATGTACAACACAGGTTTTACCCAAAGATCTAGTTTTATTTTCTATAATGACAACTTTATTCATGACACCACCATCTACAGCCTGCTAGTACTCATTCACCTGAAATATATGCCTTAACGTCAACACAATGGTTGAGCGAATTCATAGGTTTTTAAACAATATTTGAATACAAGTATGACTCCATGGCTACATTATTATACACCCAACTTTTTAAATTCATCAATTCATATTACACTAGCTCATGACCCCACAATTAGACATTATCAGGAAAACCCAACAAATTTGCCCTTAAGTAGTAAGCTTGCCGGACTATCCTAAATGAAAAATAAAGCATATCTGTTTAGCCTAGGTAGGAACCATTAGTTTCTAACAAGTGCGACTTGCCTAGATAGAAGATGTCAGTCTCTAATGGTACTATTCACAATATTAGCGCTCATTAAATGATTAGCGGTCCATGCTTAAAAATGGGCTTAACGGCAACTAGTAAACGTAGTGTCAATATTAATATAAGCAGCATACAAAAACACTTGTATTCTAGTTTTAGCATATATCCCCCTCACGGCTTTTCAAATAATTTATAAAACTTTAAAAGTGAGGCTATGAACTCGCCTTAGCCTAGAGAGTCTTGATTAAATCAGTTGTACTCAATCACAACCTTCTCACAATATCTGAGTTAACACACAATATATAGATATATCAAGTCATACTCTCTGAGTTTATTTTTTTATTATTTATTGTATTTATTTTTTGATTCTTGTATTTTATTATTATAGTATCATTGTTCGAGCCATTATACTTAGAAGCCATTCTATAAACGTTTGAGGAGCGAGGGCACTTTAAATCGTAAACCCAACCACCCAGTCAGAACGTAATATCGAGATGGAACATGATGAGACTGCTTTTATACATGGTCTCATCGTCCAAATCGGCCTTAAAATGCATAAAATATCATAAAATATGCCAAATATATGCTCGTGTTTGTTACTTGTGTATTTTTAGGCACGGATATTGAGGAATTGGCAAAAGATCACAAGAATCAATCAAAAACGAACACGGGAAATGAAGTCGCACAATGAACCGGGCCCAAGTTTGGAAATTTGCAAAATGACCCTTGAAGAATTGAAGATTGGCAAAATTAGTCCCTCATCTTTGAAGAACTTGTCACATTTGACCCTCAAAATATCAAATGTACAAGAATGGCCCTTAATGTTTGAAGATTATACAAGTTCAGCCCTTGGAAAATCAAGAAAATACAAAAGGAGCCCTTTGGAAAAGTTTTGGAATGGATTGTGCCAAATTTGACAAGTGCCCTAAAGTTGATAAGAGTTATTTTGGCACTGATGGAGTTTAAATACAACTTGGAAGAATGGTGAAAGTTTGGGGGCCAAATCTGCCAAACTACTAAACCCATATCCAGCTATCCACCACTCAGCATGTGACACCTCACCATACCCACCCATTTACCCTTACCCAAACCCGTCCAAACCCACAACCCAAACCCAAACCCAACCCACCAGTTTATTAAATAAACTGGTCAACTTAGTCAACCCACCCACTTAATCTTTTTTTTTTTTTTTCCCTCCCATAACACTTATTTAAAAGTGTTTAATCCCAAAACAAATCAAACCCCCCTTTTTAAAACCCAAGAACCCTAAAACCACCCAGATTAATTAAGCTATAAATCAAAGGGATATTCACCCTAACTCTCCAGTTCCTTGATTAATGTCACTCTCATCCCATCCCACCTCCCAAAACGTCCATCACTTTCATCCCTAGACAACCCCATGTGTACCCTACCCCACAAAGAAGAAGAAAACAAATCCTCCAGTCCATCCAACGATTCCAATGCTACTCCTTGTCCTCCAAGGTGAATCCAACGTCCACAATGCATTCAACACAGCTGTCAAGTCACATGCCAAGGTTTTTGACCAAGATTCAGTCAAACAAGAAGGGCAATTCAGGGCTTTTAGCATTTAGGGTTTATGTCTTGTAATTTTTTATTCACCATTCTAGATAGTTCTTAGCCCTTGTATAAATAGGTCGACATGTGACCTATTTTCATTGTTCCAGTTTTTGCATAAACTTGTAATTCCTTTTTTATAAAATTAAAGTTTGGTGTTTGTTTAAGTCATTGTAATTCCTTTTAGTGTTTATAAAAAGTTTGTGTGAAGTATTATGCAAGGCTGAGTTCCATTTTCAATTTGTGAAAACTTTGTGTGTTTCAAGTTTTTTTTTAAAAAAGGTTTTGGAAGAAATTTTGTAAAATTCAGAAATTAAAAGGTGTTAGGAAGTGAAAGTGGAATAACACTTTAAGGTTTCTGATTTACAAGTTACTTTCAAAACGTGTTGGTTTCAAAGGAATTTGGATTTTAAGGTTTTAAGTTTTCTGAAAATTCAGAATAGTGGTGTTTTCTTTTGTTTGTTTGATTTGTGCAGGTTAAGGTTTGTTGTTGATTAAGTTCAGCCCCAACCCGAGTTGGGAAGGAGGTGACAAGGCTGTCACTAGGGTCTTGGATGTAAGACCCTAAGGTAAAAGTTCTTTTACCTTTGTAACATTCAGAAAAATTGGTGGTTATGTGATTTGCATGATTGTTATGAAATTTGTGTTAAAGCTGGTTTGGATTATGTTTATATGATATGATATGCATGATAGATGTCTTGTGAATCAGTTTGGACAGGTTTTATACATATTTGATTTGAAAAAAGTTGAAAAAGAATTTTAAAGGGGTGTTTGGCATCAGGTTTTAGCAGGGTTTAATCCTTGTTGAGTGACTTTAAAAGGTGTTAGATAGTTTAAAATTGGTTAAGTTAGTTGTTAGATAGTTAGTAGATTAATTTTGAAGCAAGTTTGGAGTTGTTTGGTGAGCTTTAAAAGGATATAGGGTAGTAAAATCTGTGTATGCCACTATTGCTTGGTTTTCTCATGATTTTTGTGCTTGATTCCTTGATTACTTGTTAGTGTTAGGGAGATTTTATGTTTGTTATTGTTTAAGTGCATATAGGAGAGTGTGTGTGCTCAGTTTTGTTGATTGAAGTTCCCTAGAATGCATGTTATAAGCTCAATATACCCACTGTCTTGATATTCTGTCACAGAGAATAGCATTAGGCTTGTGTGCATTGTTTTTACTAGTTTGTGCATTGATTCTGTGTGTTATTGCTTGCTAGGTGTTTATTTTACTTGTGTGCTTGACTTCTTGTGTTCCAAAGAACACAAGAGTGCCCATTGCTCCAACAATAAGCATCCAAATAAGCTACACAAGCCAATCCTTTGGCTGAATCAAAAGAAAGAAAACACAAGTCCAAAAGCTTGTGTTCATCATTTGCAATCTGGCACGTTTTTGGTTTTGATTATTGTTCAAACTTGATTAAAAGGAATTGGAACGGGTTTTTAAGCTTTATAAGTATCAGTGTTGGTTGGAAAAAGTTTAAAAAGCAAAAAAATATACAAGCTGCGCCGCAAGACCCAACCTGTTGCGGCGCAACTAAGGGAGCTGCAGACCAAAGTTGCTTTCGTTTCATAAGTTGCGGCGCAAGGACAAAGCATTGCGGCGCAACTGAAAGAGCTACAGGTCTTGGTGCTTTCGCATCACTAGTTGCGGCGCAAGTACTACCTGTTGCGGCGCAACTAAGTGCAAAAAAGGGGGGGGTTCAGGATTCGAACCCGTGACCACCCGTTCACAACACCAACACCTTAACCAACGCGCCCTGGGGACTTTGATTAATAACCTTGGTTTTGTATTGTATTTAAGGGGTATTTGGTTTAAGCTTTTATAAATAAGCCGTGGGCTTATTGCTTATTTTTAGCTTATTCATTAAGCTTTCTAGCTTCTTTTCATTTTTCCTAGGATATTAATAGGTTTAGGGATTTTTCTGTCCAAAAATATTATTTTTCCTTTTATTAAATTATTTAATAGGATTATTTTTAGTTTTTAATTTAGAAAGTCATTTAAAAATATTAAACAGTAGTAAAAAAATACAAAAAAATAGTTTTTAGGTTTTAATATATATTTTTGAGGTTTACATGTGAAAAAGTTTTCAAAAACTTTAATTTTTGATTTTATTTGATTTTAGGTTTTTTATTAAACTTTGAAAATTAATATAAAATTCATTAAGAGGTTTTAGAAACTTTTGTTTACATTTTCTTTCTAGTTAGAATATTTAGGATTTTTGAGAATTTTTTAGAATTTATTTGAGGACTTTTAATTTTTTAGAATATTTTAATATTATTTTATTCAATAAAATAAAAAGTTTTATTTTAATTTCTTTTTCATTTTTCCTAGATTCTATATCATTAATTAGGACTTTTCCCATTTGTAGAATAATTTTTAGGCTTTTCAATTAATTTTTAGATTTAATTTAAGATTTAATAGATTTTAATAGTTTTTAGGAGTTTAAAAATAGTTTAATTTGGGTTTAAAATTTTTAAAAATAGTTTTTAGTTTAATTAAGTCATTTTTGAGGTTTACAAACTATAAAATCTTGTTTAGGGCTTTTTAATATTTAAAAGTGATTTTTAGGGCTTTAATTAGCATTAAAAAGTCATTATTAAATTAATTAAAAGGTTTTGGCAAGTTTGAATTTTTTTGTAAACCCTTAGAACATTATTTGGGAGTTTTTAGTAATTTTTAGGAATTTTTAGGTTTAAATTTTAAATTTTGTGTTTTTCTCGTGCTTCGTCGTAACTTTCTAATAGTGTTTTGCCTTATTTTTCTAATTTTTTTCGTCTTCGTCATTTTCTTCTTTTCTTCTCGTTAATAATCAAAAACAAAATCAATCAATTCATTACACAACGCACTAGCCTCCTCGAGAGAACGATTCCCATCAAGGGTCATAACTTGTGGTTTTCCTAAATCACTCGTTAATACTTACCGTTTTTTGTGTTGCTTTGTTTTTCCTAAAATAAAGTATATACAAAATCACTACATCAATTTTGGCGCCGCTGCCGGGGAGGCGTGTTGTGTTTTGATTGACCATTGTTGTTTTTCTATATTAGCCATAATATAATTGTATTAATAGCACTCTATTAATACGTATTATCGTTTTTCGGTTTTTGTGTGAATACTATTAGTATATTGTATACGTAGAACAATAAATACACAAGTACTCCAAATACGTGAGCAATCACAACCTTGATTCGGGATTTCATCACTCGATCATTGTATTCGAATCTCAAACCAAAGAAAAAGGCAAAAATAGATAAATACTTTCGTGAAGCTTGATTTTGATAATACAAACTATAAGGTGGGTATAAGGCGGTTGTATTTCACGACCTAAAGGAAAAAGGCTCTTAAGTGCTTCGCGCCGCCTCGTTTCCTCCGCTTGCTTGTGCGTATTTGATTTTGAGAGTGAATCGAGGGTTTTGCCGCCCAAAGTATTACTACATATTATATATATTTTCTTGGTTTCATTTGATTAAACCCTCTTGAACGATTTGGTGTTCCACCATCGTTCTAAAGTCATCGAAGGCGTTCACTCCACGTGATCGTTTTCATTCCTTGAGGCCTTTTTAATCAAGAGATTTGATTAAGTGAGGAGATTTGTGGACTTGTTGTCTACTTAATACATTCACCAATTCCAAAAGGTTAATACAATCAAAAACCACAAAAAAATTGAAAAAACACAAAAAACCAAAAAGAATCTTCTTTGCTCGCCTTCTCGTTGTACGTGACGTTTATGCAAACTCGCTCTAAAGCTAGACGTGCTCGTAAACGAAGAAACAAATCGACTACTCCTTCTAGTGAGGAGACTCCAATTGAGGAACCTATTGTAGAACAAGAAGCTAACATGGCTAATCGTACTATGATGGAGTTGCTTCAAGCACCCACCGAGGGTTTTGGAGAGGCCATTGTGATTCCCGCCATCCTTGCGGAGAACTTTGAAATCAAAACGGGTTTAATGTCTATGTTACAAGCAAACAAGTTTCGCGGTCATGAAAAAGACAACCCACATTATCACATTAGGCAATTTAATCGTCTCACCGCGACAAGCAAGTTTAAGGATGTACCACACGATGCCATTAAGATGATGTTGTTCCCTTACTCGCTAGATGGACCCGCCAAGATTTGGCTTGAGAAAGAACCGCCAAATTCGATTTTGACATGGGCCGATCTCGTGTCTAAATTTGTGAATCAATTTTTTCCACCATCTAAGACAACACATTTGAAAAACGAGATTTCACGTTTTACACAAAGACCTAATGAAAGTTTTTCAATGGCTTGGGAGAGATTTAAAGAAATGCTACATGAATGTCCACACCATGATTTTTCCGAATTGCATCAAATTGACACCTTTTATAATGGGCTTAATGAACATGAACGAGATTATTTAAATGCCGCCGCGGGTGGTAATTTTTTGTGCAAAACGACCAATGAGGCTTTGAAAATCATAGAAAATAGGTCTAAGGTCTATAGCCCTCGTAACACACCGAGTGTTGCCAATTTGGGCTCGTCATCATCTCGTTCCATTAATGCCTTGCAAGATGAAGCAAATGAGGAAAACCGATTTTTCGATAGATTTGCAAACCTTATGTCCCATTGGAAGGCTCAAGAAGCTTCCAACACCGCTTCGGTTAAAGCGGTTTCTAAAAGTTGTTTGTCGTGTGGGGGAGCTCATGATTTATCCGAGTGCATTACCGCGGATGGTAACACTTCGAATGCTTTTGTAGCCACGGGAACTTATAACCAAATAGGTCAAGGTTCACGTCCAAATCAAGCTCAACCCAATCAAAATGCTAATAATTATCGCAACAACAACAACCAAGGTGGAAATTACCAAGGAAATCAAAGGAACTATAACAAAGGTAATTACCAAAGTGGAAATGGGCAAATTTCAAACCAAAACCAAAACCGTGATTTTCAAACTAATGCCCAAGGTTTTCAAAACGATCACACCAAAAATCTTCAAGGAGAATTTTTGAATTATGCTAAGGCTAATGATGCTAAGTTTGACAACATGCAACGTGAGATGGTTAGCTTAAGATCCGAATTGAAAAATGAGCTTAAAAACGAACTTGCTAATGAACTTAAAACTCATGCTAATAAAATGGAAGGAAATGTCACACGACTCCAACAAAATCAACAAAAAATGGAGCAAGGACAACATGAGATTAAGCAAGAGTTGTTGAAAGCGGATGCTAGGCAATCTAAGTTTGAAGATCGTATGGCTAAAATGTTTGAAGCTATCATGTGTAAGCCCTCTTCTTCGGGTGGTCTTCCTAGTGATACCATCGTGAACCCGAAAGGAGAATTGAAGGTTATTGCTACTCGTAGTGGTAAAACTTTCAAAGAGCCCATTTCTCGTCCAAGTACTTCTATGGAGAAGGAAAAAGAGAAAGAACCCGAGGTTGTGGTTGAAAAGGAGCACATCTCAAGCCCACGAAGTACCGCTCAAACCACACCTACGGTTGAACCAATACCCATTATGGAACCCGAGATTCCAAGGCCGTTGCCTATGCCTAATTTGCCCCAACCCACACCACCTTTACCCTACCCATCAAGACGAAACAAGGAAAAGGCACAAGAACGAAATAATTATCAATTTGAACTCTTTATGAAAATGTTTCGTGACTTGCATTTCAACATAAGTTTTGCCGACGCCTTAGTCATGATGCCTCGATTCGCCGCGAACTTCAAAAGTATGTTGAATAACAAAGAGAAATTGCAAAAATCGTCTAGTTGTTCTTCGGTTTTTCTAAGCCGCATACCTCAAAAAGTCGGTGATCCTGGAAAGTTTTTAATCCCATGTGCTATCCAAGACATGGAAGAATGCTACGCCTTGGCCGATCTTGGTGCTAGTATTAATTTGATGCCTCTCGAGATTTTTAAATCGCTCAATCTTCCAAATCTCACTCCTTCAAGAATGTCAATCGAAATGGCCGATCATTCTACGATTCTAGCTTGTGGAGTTGCCGAGGACGTCTTTGTGAAAGTTGGGAAATTCTATTATCCCGTGGACTTCATTGTTGTTGATATTCCCATCGATCCTAAAGTTCCGTTAATTTTAGGTCGATCTTTTTTGGATACCTCGAGAGCACTTGTCGATGTGCATGCAAGAAAAATCACTCTTCGTTTCAATGAGGAAGAACTCGTCATTAATGCAACCCAAAACTCCACTCTTTCTCATGTTTATTCGATCACATCTTTGTACAATGTCAATCCCATCAAAAACATGTGTCAAAAGATTTCAAATAGAGTTTTAGGAGTTGATAAAAATGAAGTTCCGTCCCCTCCGCCGATGGAGGTTAAGAGTGTTAAGCCTTTGATACCAATCTCGAGTGATTCTTCGGATGATGAATACGTTGATCCCGATGGGGAGGTTTTCTTTGTTGACAAAAGATTTGAAAACTTGCCACCACCTAAACCAAAACGCTTTCAAAATGTGAGAATTTTTAGTGTGACTAACATTGTTTTAGATACACCAAATATTTTCGACATAATTAAATCGGGTTTTCACAAGGAGAGTGTTAAAGATGAAAAAGGAAAAGATTTTGAATTTAATTTAAAAGATTTTTCTAAAATCCTAACTCCGTCATCACCGCGTGTCTTGAGTACTACAAGCTCGTCTTTCCCTTTTGACGATGCTTTGTGTGGACCTAGTGTGGGGGAAGCCCCTTATGTTTCCTCTCCTTTCTCCACCGAGGACGAGATATTTGATCCTGGAATTGCTTTTATAGGGAAATCTCGGTCTTCCACCGATGCAATAAATGGAAAATCTTTTCATTTGATTGGTGCGAGTCTACCTCGAGTAGCTCATGTTTTTAGAGACTTACCCATTGTCCCACCCTTCTATTTCTTCTTATCTATTTTCTTGAAACTCTTTGAGTTTATGTTGACACACGACAAAGTGGGGTTGATTTGTTTTTCCAAAGAAAACGAGAACGCCATCTTTGATCCCGGTATTTTGCATCATCAAAGGACTTAGTCCTTAATACCGGTTGTTTTTGGGCCTTGTTTATCATGTAAGCCCCACCAAAAATCGACCATACCATGATTATCCCTAAATGATCACATTTATGGGGATTCGAGTCGAGCTTTTGACTCGGTTATCAAAAACAAGGTGCCTCGTGGGGGAGACCCATGCTTATCCATGTACATATTATTGCTTTTTAGTTAACCTAATGTGAGGGGATTTGTGCCCTTCCAACCTTTGTTCCGTGGTTGTTTGTGAATTGTGTCTTTTAGATCATCATCTTCACGATTGGAGCCTCTCGTGTTCGTTTTATGGGAGCACTCGATCGTTTGCTTTGGAGGCCATTCCCAATATCCATCATGATATATCCTTTTATGTTCTAACCTTAGGTTTATAGCACACTTCATAAACGGCTATTAATTTAATGGTTACACCCTTTCCATGCTAGATTAGGCATTCGACTACGTCTCTAGTATGGGGGTGTTTGCACCCCTAGACTCGAAACATTGAGGACAATGTTTAACTTTAGTATGGGGGGGTGAATAGATACTTGCCTTGCCAAACCTTCACGCTTTCCAAAGTTTATAGTTTTGTTTATCGTTTTCTTGCAAAATAAGGCTAAAAATGGCCAAATTTTAAAATTTTTCTCATGTTTCATAAGTGTTTGAAGACACGAATGTAGATTTTCCGATGGCGAGAATAAGAGTAATTTTTGACTCGACCGTGCGTGTTGAGCACTTAGCTTTGATTCCTTAACTACACATTAGGCTAAGTCTCTTAAATGAGGACGAGAAATGATAGAGTTAATTATAAGTTACTATGCTAAACGTAGAGTACTCGTATTCTTTCAAAAACTCATGTGTTCTCGTTGTTTGCTTATTCTCCCTTCGCATGTAAATATTTTTTGCTTAAATAAATATTGATTTAGCGGTCTAATTTTGATTGTTGGGTTTCTAGTCTTTTCTAGTAGCTTCCGTGTAATTAAATTGGGAAGACATTAAGGTATCGCCAGCGTCACGGTTTTGAAGTATTGGCAACCCGAATAATCGAAAGCTTCACCCAATAATAAGATTTCAAGTGCTCACCTAAATCTAGCAAACAATTTGAAGCCCCACAAGGCCTAAAATCTATGCAAAATTGAAAGTGAATCAAGCCTTAATCTTCGAAGCTTTAAAGATCCAAAATTCGCTTTAGCGTGAGGATATACGTCTTTGGCTAATAAAACCACCGATGAGGCGGATAATAAAAGGCAAGGCAAGACCGAAGTCATAATAAAAGCTTCATGGCGAAGTTGAATAAAAGATGGAGGTAAACCAAAGATAATAAGGCCCTTCCGTTAGGGGGCGTATAAAAGTCTTGGTAATAAGTCTCATGTTCAAAACCGTTATAAAACCGTGTTTATCGATTCTTCTTGTCAACTTAATTTTTTAACATCGTTGTCTATTAGGAGGGGTTATTGATTTGATGGTCTTAGTTACACCGTTAGGACTCTATTTTTAGACCTAAATCTCTATTATCGCATAAGTCAAACAATGTATCCTCGTGATCATTAAGACAAAATAAAATATAAGAGATACAACTTAGGAATAATGGGAGAATAAGTACGTGATTAGGGCATATGAGTAGTGTTAGCATTACTAACTTATAATGACAATGATCTCGTTGCACGCTTAGCATGGAATTAAGGTGAAAATCGAGGACGATGAAATTATTTCTAACGAAGCATTCACGTGTTCTTGTTCTATGAACCTAAACGTCCCATTTTGCGATGAAAATCATACATTATGTCTAAAACGCAAGTAGTAGTAATTATAGTGTGTAGTTTGCTTTTCATTTCAATAAAAGTGATAAAATTAAATTTTGGAGATGCTTAGATACTTTATTCTTAGCATTGCGTGAGGGCACGGCAATGGTTTAGTATGGGGGAGTGATGAGACTGCTTTTATACATGGTCTCATCGTCCAAATCGGCCTTAAAATGCATAAAATATCATAAAATATGCCAAATATATGCTCGTGTTTGTTACTTGTGTATTTTTAGGCACGGATATTGAGGAATTGGCAAAAGATCACAAGAATCAATCAAAAACGAACACGGGAAATGAAGTCGCACAATGAACCGGGCCCAAGTTTGGAAATTTGCAAAATGACCCTTGAAGAATTGAAGATTGGCAAAATTAGTCCCTCATCTTTGAAGAACTTGTCACATTTGACCCTCAAAATATCAAATGTACAAGAATGGCCCTTAATGTTTGAAGATTATACAAGTTCAGCCCTTGGAAAATCAAGAAAATACAAAAGGAGCCCTTTGGAAAAGTTTTGGAATGGATTGTGCCAAATTTGACAAGTGCCCTAAAGTTGATAAGAGTTATTTTGGCACTGATGGAGTTTAAATACAACTTGGAAGAATGGTGAAAGTTTGGGGGCCAAATCTGCCAAACTACTAAACCCATATCCAGCTATCCACCACTCAGCATGTGACACCTCACCATACCCACCCATTTACCCTTACCCAAACCCGTCCAAACCCACAACCCAAACCCAAACCCAACCCACCAGTTTATTAAATAAACTGGTCAACTTAGTCAACCCACCCACTTAATCTTTTTTTTTTTTTTTTTTCCCTCCCATAACACTTATTTAAAAGTGTTTAATCCCAAAACAAATCAAACCCCCCTTTTTAAAACCCAAGAACCCTAAAACCACCCAGATTAATTAAGCTATAAATCAAAGGGATATTCACCCTAACTCTCCAGTTCCTTGATTAATGTCACTCTCATCCCATCCCACCTCCCAAAACGTCCATCACTTTCATCCCTAGACAACCCCATGTGTACCCTACCCCACAAAGAAGAAGAAAACAAATCCTCCAGTCCATCCAACGATTCCAATGCTACTCCTTGTCCTCCAAGGTGAATCCAACGTCCACAATGCATTCAACACAGCTGTCAAGTCACATGCCAAGGTTTTTGACCAAGATTCAGTCAAACAAGAAGGGCAATTCAGGGCTTTTAGCATTTAGGGTTTATGTCTTGTAATTTTTTATTCACCATTCTAGATAGTTCTTAGCCCTTGTATAAATAGGTCGACATGTGACCTATTTTCATTGTTCCAGTTTTTGCATAAACTTGTAATTCCTTTTTTATAAAATTAAAGTTTGGTGTTTGTTTAAGTCATTGTAATTCCTTTTAGTGTTTATAAAAAGTTTGTGTGAAGTATTATGCAAGGCTGAGTTCCATTTTCAATTTGTGAAAACTTTGTGTGTTTCAAGTTTTTTTTTCAAAAAAGGTTTTGGAAGAAATTTTGTAAAATTCAGAAATTAAAAGGTGTTAGGAAGTGAAAGTGGAATAACACTTTAAGGTTTCTGATTTACAAGTTACTTTCAAAACGTGTTGGTTTCAAAGGAATTTGGATTTTAAGGTTTTAAGTTTTCTGAAAATTCAGAATAGTGGTGTTTTCTTTTGTTTGTTTGATTTGTGCAGGTTAAGGTTTGTTGTTGATTAAGTTCAGCCCCAACCCGAGTTGGGAAGGAGGTGACAAGGCTGTCACTAGGGTCTTGGATGTAAGACCCTAAGGTAAAAGTTCTTTTACCTTTGTAACATTCAGAAAAATTGGTGGTTATGTGATTTGCATGATTGTTATGAAATTTGTGTTAAAGCTGGTTTGGATTATGTTTATATGATATGATATGCATGATAGATGTCTTGTGAATCAGTTTGGACAGGTTTTATACATATTTGATTTGAAAAAAGTTGAAAAAGAATTTTAAAGGGGTGTTTGGCATCAGGTTTTAGCAGGGTTTAATCCTTGTTGAGTGACTTTAAAAGGTGTTAGATAGTTTAAAATTGGTTAAGTTAGTTGTTAGATAGTTAGTAGATTAATTTTGAAGCAAGTTTGGAGTTGTTTGGTGAGCTTTAAAAGGATATAGGGTAGTAAAATCTGTGTATGCCACTATTGCTTGGTTTTCTCATGATTTTTGTGCTTGATTCCTTGATTACTTGTTAGTGTTAGGGAGATTTTATGTTTGTTATTGTTTAAGTGCATATAGGAGAGTGTGTGTGCTCAGTTTTGTTGATTGAAGTTCCCTAGAATGCATGTTATAAGCTCAATATACCCACTGTCTTGATATTCTGTCACAGAGAATAGCATTAGGCTTGTGTGCATTGTTTTTACTAGTTTGTGCATTGATTCTGTGTGTTATTGCTTGCTAGGTGTTTATTTTACTTGTGTGCTTGACTTCTTGTGTTCCAAAGAACACAAGAGTGCCCATTGCTCCAACAATAAGCATCCAAATAAGCTACACAAGCCAATCCTTTGGCTGAATCAAAAGAAAGAAAACACAAGTCCAAAAGCTTGTGTTCATCATTTGCAATCTGGCACGTTTTTGGTTTTGATTATTGTTCAAACTTGATTAAAAGGAATTGGAACGGGTTTTTAAGCTTTATAAGTATCAGTGTTGGTTGGAAAAAGTTTAAAAAGCAAAAAAATATACAAGCTGCGCCGCAAGACCCAACCTGTTGCGGCGCAACTAAGGGAGCTGCAGACCAAAGTTGCTTTCGTTTCATAAGTTGCGGCGCAAGGACAAAGCATTGCGGCGCAACTGAAAGAGCTACAGGTCTTGGTGCTTTCGCATCACTAGTTGCGGCGCAAGTACTACCTGTTGCGGCGCAACTAAGTGCAAAAAAGGGGGGGGGTTCAGGATTCGAACCCGTGACCACCCGTTCACAACACCAACACCTTAACCAACGCGCCCTGGGGACTTTGATTAATAACCTTGGTTTTGTATTGTATTTAAGGGGTATTTGGTTTAAGCTTTTATAAATAAGCCGTGGGCTTATTGCTTATTTTTAGCTTATTCATTAAGCTTTCTAGCTTCTTTTCATTTTTCCTAGGATATTAATAGGTTTAGGGATTTTTCTGTCCAAAAATATTATTTTTCCTTTTATTAAATTATTTAATAGGATTATTTTTAGTTTTTAATTTAGAAAGTCATTTAAAAATATTAAACAGTAGTAAAAAAATACAAAAAAATAGTTTTTAGGTTTTAATATATATTTTTGAGGTTTACATGTGAAAAAGTTTTCAAAAACTTTAATTTTTGATTTTATTTGATTTTAGGTTTTTTATTAAACTTTGAAAATTAATATAAAATTCATTAAGAGGTTTTAGAAACTTTTGTTTACATTTTCTTTCTAGTTAGAATATTTAGGATTTTTGAGAATTTTTTAGAATTTATTTGAGGACTTTTAATTTTTTAGAATATTTTAATATTATTTTATTCAATAAAATAAAAAGTTTTATTTTAATTTCTTTTTCATTTTTCCTAGATTCTATATCATTAATTAGGACTTTTCCCATTTGTAGAATAATTTTTAGGCTTTTCAATTAATTTTTAGATTTAATTTAAGATTTAATAGATTTTAATAGTTTTTAGGAGTTTAAAAATAGTTTAATTTGGGTTTAAAATTTTTAAAAATAGTTTTTAGTTTAATTAAGTCATTTTTGAGGTTTACAAACTATAAAATCTTGTTTAGGGCTTTTTAATATTTAAAAGTGATTTTTAGGGCTTTAATTAGCATTAAAAAGTCATTATTAAATTAATTAAAAGGTTTTGGCAAGTTTGAATTTTTTTGTAAACCCTTAGAACATTATTTGGGAGTTTTTAGTAATTTTTAGGAATTTTTAGGTTTAAATTTTAAATTTTGTGTTTTTCTCGTGCTTCGTCGTAACTTTCTAATAGTGTTTTGCCTTATTTTTCTAATTTTTTTCGTCTTCGTCATTTTCTTCTTTTCTTCTCGTTAATAATCAAAAACAAAATCAATCAATTCATTACACAACGCACTAGCCTCCTCGAGAGAACGATTCCCATCAAGGGTCATAACTTGTGGTTTTCCTAAATCACTCGTTAATACTTACCGTTTTTTGTGTTGCTTTGTTTTTCCTAAAATAAAGTATATACAAAATCACTACATCAGAACATCTTTTTACAAAGCTTCATAATAACATGACACATTATATTTTATGTTCTTTAGTTTCAATATTGGCAAAAAGAGTCCTTATAGTTATATTTTAGCATAATTACACTTTTAACCCTTTAAGTATATAGTTTCATTATATTGCAATTTAATCCTTCAAACATTAATCTTAAGGTCTCAAACTTTCAAACTTTTATTATTATAGCTTTAACTTTCATAAAATGACACTTTTGGCCCAAAATGTCAAATAGTTTCAAAAATGACAGTTTTGGTCCATATACTTGTAAAAATCATATAACTTCTTCAAAAATATACCAAATGATCTAGTATTTTGAAACAAAGTTTAAAAACATATTTATAATCATAATAACAACATTTTATCAGAACTATAACTCTTGAAATAGATTTTAAGTCATTATTTTATGTAAAATACAAAACTACGATTTTAAGACATTTTTAGCTTATAACTTACATTTAAGTTAATGAAATGACTTAGTTATTTTTGGAATGTCTTTATAACATAATTTTGGAGTTATAAAAAGGCTTATAATTCATTATAACAATATCAAAGCTTGTTTAGTATAGAAATTACCTAGGTAGTTCTAAAATTGCTCCTTATGGCTTCCTTTGAACACTACTTGCTATCAAAGATTTAAGGGCTTCAATGGCAAACTTATAGACCTAGTTTCTGGTCTTGGGGGATGTACTAAGATGTTTATAGAAGTTAAAATGGAGAATGGGTATGGGATACAAAGAAAACGGGGTGCAAGTCTTCAAGTAAGGTATACAGCTCTATTTATAGTACTAGCAACAATTTGGCTCCAAGTTTGGAATCTAAACGTGTAAGAAGGATATATGTATGACTAATGAAGGCTATTGAATCTCTACACAAGTTGTTAGACCCTAGCTTAGTTCTAATCTTCACTTGTGGCTAGAAATGGATCACGACAACATATAGATGAGAATGGTAATGTGTAGCAAGAAAGGAGGTGATGCACCTAATTGCGACACTCCTAAAATATTTTAGAAGTCCTAAATATCTCATTTTTGAACTTGAAATGGAGAGAAATGGTTTGAAAATGAATTTTGGAGCCAAAATACAAAACCAGATTCAAATTCTAAGGCTTGTAACTTATGGTTTGTGTTTTTGGTGATTATGGACTTAAGAAAGTGAATAGTGAATAAATAAGGCTTTATTAGGGTTTATACATTCTATTTAAGAGATTAGGGTCTTTGATTTGAAGTTTAACAAAGGTTTGATGTGAAAATGGGAAGTATACTTTTGTAGATTAAGGTTTTCTAACGATCTAGGGTTGAATCTTAGTAAATGTGATTACCCTCCTCTTATCTACTGATTTAAACATAATTTAGGTCCTATGCATTGTGTCTTAAGTGTCCAAATAGTTCTTACACTTGGTTTAAGGGTTTAGTTTAGGTAAACATGTCTAAAGAGTGAAAATACCTATTTTGACCTAATTTACAAGTCATGCATTGAAATCTTATACCTTGTGCATTAGGGTACTTTTACGTTGTCTTAATATAATCTTATAACCTTAATGAAGTCCTATGAGTATTTGTAGACTTATCCTAAAAGACTAGGTTATGATTCCATGTAGATTTCTTAATATAAGGGTGTTCATATCATTAAGCCTAATGATTTTCTATTTTGGGTAATTAGGGTTTGTATCTTAATGTACACTTATTCTAAGTCTTATATAGTATGTTTATGAATTATATGGGTTCTACATTCTTAGTTTAAGGATTTATATAGGTTGATCATATTCTAGGGTTATTTAAGTAAGCTTAAGGTTCTATGCTTTGAAAACTTGTACTTTATGCTTTAATAATTAGTGACTTAGTTTAAGATAAATGTATGATTATATTATGACACTTAGTTGATTTTTATAATTTGTTGTAAAAGATTAGAGTCTAATTCATTATATATTAGATTTTATATGCAAATCTTGGTTTTAGGTTATTTTCTTGTAATTAGCTTGTGATTAGTGAATATTAGTGTTTTGTGATTATTTATCTTCTATTTATATAGTAGATTAGAATTAGTATAAAGTCTTTAATAATAGTACATAGTTATTTTGTAGTTATAATGCTTGAATATTAGTTTATAACGGATTGCTAGTGTTTTTATGGCTATTTAGGGTATTTTTGTTATATATGAGTTGTTCTTATTCATTATCTGTGCATATAGTTATCTTTGGAACTCAGACATGATATTTACATAGTATATGTAACATATAGGCATATATGGATGTGATAATTGAAATAGTGAGTATTCATACATTCAACAATTTAGTCATACATCATAATAAAAAGCAAAAATTTCTTAGTAAAATCACCTCTTTACTTATAAACATAGATATTACATTAATCAAAACTATTGGATGTTATTCATATAAAAGATAATTGTGACAATTATGATACATTTAGAGGCCATTAAGCCTTTAATATATATATACCTGTAACAACACATTTAATATGAATTTTGTAACAACTTGATGAGACTGCTTTTATACATAGTCTCATCGTCCAAATCGGGCTTAGAATGCATTAAATATCATTAAAACTGCCAAATATATGCTCGTGTTTGTTGCTTGTGTATTATAGGTACGGATATTGAGGAAAAGACAAAAATATCACGAGAATCATTCAAAAACGAACACGAGAAACGAAGCCGCACAATGAACCGGGCCCAAAAATGGAATTTCCAAAATGACCCTTGAAGTTTTTAAGATTGGCAACTTTAGTCCCTCATTTTTTGAAGATTTGGCAATATAATACCTTTAAGAAATCATCATTTGGCAACAAAGGTCCTCCATGTTTTAAGATATTACAAGAATGGCCCTTCAAGAATGCAAGTTATGCATTTAAAGTCCTTATTTATGGCTTGAAAAGTAGATGTTCCAAAATTGACAATCTGCCAAACTTATTTACAAAGGATATTGAAGTTGTTGCTGTTAATTACAAAGTGAAGGAGTTAAGAACCTTGGGGGGCCAAAACTGTCAAACACTCTAACTCACACCAGCCTATCATCCAGCCACGTCACCCTCACCCACCAATCACACCCCTCCACTTCACCACCTCCACCCACGTCATCCCCCACTAGCAAAATAACTGATTAATATAATCAGTTATTTACCCTTCCCTCCAAACACATTATTTAAAATTAATCATCCACAAATCAGATTAACCAACCCCATAAACACCCCATAAACCCTAAATCTACCCAGTTTCAATCTTCTTTAATTCAAGGGGCTTTTGCCTAATTACTTCCAGATTGTTAATTAGTGTCTATGTCACCAAAACCCAACTCACCAAACAATCCCATGTGAACCCATGGACCCCCCCTTGTACCTCCCCTGCACCCGTCTCTATCCCCAAACCCCAATACCCGACCAAATGAACGGATGGATCACATTTCTTTGACCCCAAGCTCAAACCAACGCTCTTGATCACTTGCTAACAGCTGTAACATCACATGAAGCCACAAAATTCAAATTTCAAGATGTTGAACAAGGGCATTTTCGGATTTTCAGCACATTAGGGTTTTAGTTTATGAATTTTTTATTGAGATAGACTAGAAGCTTATGTTTAGTTGTATAAATATGGGACGTCTGTGTCCTATATCTTTTGTTCCAGAATTTTAGCAAAAAAATCTTGTAATTCCTTTTTAATTAATATAAAGTTGGTGTTTGTTTAATGTAATTCCTTTTATGATTATTTAAAAGTTGGTATTTGTTTGAGCTAAATTTCTGAGTTCCATTAATGTTTTTCAAACATTTTGTGTTTGAATTTTCAGAAAAGGGTTTCTAAAAAAGGGTTTCTAAAAAGGGTAATTTTTGGTGAAAACTTGTTTCAAGAATTGGTTTTTCCAGGATTGTAAGTGTTTTATTTAAGTGTGTGTTAAGAGAAAATTATTTGGAAAGATTTTGAAAAGGTTTAAAAAAGAGAAAGAAAATCAGATTATTGTGTTATTGTGCTTGTTCATTTGATCTTAGCAGGTTTTCATTGAGAGCTTGTTGTCCAAGGTTCTGCTCAGGCCCCAGCCTGAAGGAGATGGCTATGCAGCCATTGTGGGACCTGGATGTGGGTCCCACAAGGTAAAACCCTTGTACCTTGGTTATAGATTTCAGATTTTGTTGATTATTGTGATTTGGTGAATTTGAATGCAAGTTGTTAAGTGTTGATTTATTTGTTTGGATATGCTCATTTGTGCCCTGGTATGCATGTTAGGGTGTTTGAAATCAGTTTGGGTATGATTTGAATTCATTTGCTTTGTTAAATCATTTTCAGAAAAAATTAAGGGGTGTTTGGATTAAGGCTTAAAGTTGGGATTATTGACATCAATCTTGGCTTAAACCTGGTTAAACACACTCCTTAGGGTAGTTATAGGATATATGTTAGCTTGTATTTCAGTTTGGTGTAGTTTAGAACTCCTTTGTATGCTCAAAATTTGGATAAGTGGTCAAAAACAGTCAAGTGCTTTGTCTGCCTGATTTCTTGAAGAATTTGTGCCTCAACTTTTGATCATTGCTAGATATAGGTTGTTTTAGGATTGTGTATCTGTTCTATGTCATTTGGTTAGTTTGTGAGCTTTGAAAATCGTTTTTGTGCCATTTGCATCAGTCAACTATTCATCAGAAACTTATAACCTTCATCAGTAACTTCATTTGTGCATTTTGTGAGATTTTTGTGAAAGGACTTGTGTTTTTCTTGTTTAACTGACTTCCCACAACCCAACTGGTTGTGGGAGTGCCCATTTGTCCAATCAAAAACCAAGCACAAGCTTTCCTAAGCTCAATTGGTCAACTGATCAAGATTTTGCACTATCAGTGGGAACATAATTCCCCCTGTTTGCCTTATTGTTTCCACTGCTCAGCATAAGGACAAAAGTCCTGTGCATGTCACTATCAGAATTTGGAATTTTTGTCTTTAGTGCACTTATTTAAGAGTTAGACATTGAAACAAATTGCAATATTTTTCTAATTTTATTTTTGATTTTTCAGTTTAATTAGAATTTTATTACTGTTCATTTAGTATTTATTAGATTAAATAGCATTTTTAATTAACTTTTTAAGTTTCTGTTTTTGGCATTTAGTGCCAAAAATCAATATTTTTCAGTGTAAACATTTTTCATAGATTTAGAAAAACATTTTAAGGTTTTTAGTCCAAAAATATTTTACTGTTCACTTTTTATTTATTTTTTAGAATTAAACTTAGTTTAATTAGGGTTTTATTTAAACTGTTTTTGTATTTTAGTGAAAAATTTTATATTTTTCAAACTTTTTCATTTTTCTACTGTTCATTAGAGTAATTTAGGATTTTTAAAAGTGTCAACTTATTTTTAGCATTATTTTATTATTTTTTATAATTATTTTGGTTTAAAAATAGTTTTTAGTGATTTAAAAATAGAAAAATAGTTTTTAAAAATTAGGAAAAGTACTTTATAGTCTTTAGATAATATAAGTAAGTTATTTGTTCAATAAAATAATATTTTGGACATTTTGATTAATTATATTTAATTTTAGGGCTTTAATTAGCATTTAAATATGAATATTTAATTAATAAAAGGTTTTAAAATATTTTTATTGGATATTTATTCTTATTTATATTATTTTAGACTACTTTTAGCTTTTAATTAATTTTTAGGTTTAAAATTTTTAATTTTGTTGTTTTTACGGTTTTAAGTGAACGCCTTTTCGTCTTCGTAACCGTCATTCTCTTCTCACCCCATTTCTATTATTTCTTTTTATCAATATAATCAAAAACATTAATCAATTCATTACACAACTCACTAGCCTCCTCGAGAACGAACTCACTTCATTTAGGTCCATTCACACACGATTTTCCTAAATCGTCGTGCCTACTTGCCCTATTTTTGTTGAACTTTTCCTAAAGGGTAGCAAAAACACTATATCATTTTTGGCGCCGCTGCCGGGGAGGCGTGTTGTGTTTTGATTGAACAATTGTTGTGTTTATACTAACCATAATTAGTATTTGTATTAGTAGCACTTTACTAATACGTATTATCGGTTTTCGGTTTTTGTGTGAATACTATTACTATATTGTATACGTAGAACAATAAATTCACAAGTACTCCAAATACGTGAGCAATCACAACCTTGACTTGGGAGGTCATTACCCAATCATTGTATTCGAATCTCAAACCAAAGAAAAAAGGCAAAAATAGATAAATACTTTCGAGAAGCTCGATTTTGAAAAATACAAACTATAAGGTGGGTATAAGGCGGTTGTATTTCACGACCTAAAGGAAAAAGGCTCTTAAGTGCTTCGCGCCGCCTCGTTTCCTCCGCTTGCTTGTGATTATTTGATTTTGAGAGCTAATCGAGGGTTTTGCTGCCCAAAGTATTATTACATATCATATATATTTTCTTGGTTTCATTTGATTAAACCCTCTTGAGCGTTTTGGTGTTCCACCAACGTTCTAAAGTCATCGAAGGCGTTCACTTCACGTGATCGTTTTCATTCCTTGAGGCTTCTTTAATCGAGAGATTTGATTAAGGAGGATATTTGTAGATTTGTTTCTACTTAATACATTTCACCAAATTCCAAAAAGGTTAATACAATCAAGCAAGACGTGCACGTAAACGAAAGAACAAAACTCCCACTCCAAATCATTCTAGTGAGGAGTCTCCTATTGACGAACCCATTGTAAGAGAAGCACCAACCATGGCGAATCGAACTATGATGGAGTTACTTCAAGCACCCACCAAGGGTTATGGAGAAGCTATTGTGATTCCCGCTATCCTTGCGGAGAATTTTGAGGTGAAAACGGGTTTGTTGTCGATGATCCAAAACAACAAATTCCATGGTGATGAGAAGGACAATCCCCACAACCATATCCGCCAATTTAATCGTCTTACCGCCACTTGCAAGTTTAAGGACGTCTCTAACGACTCGATTAAGATGATGCTTTTTCCGTATTCCTTAGCGGGGCCCGCTAAAATTTGGTTAGAGAAAGAGCCACCCAATTCTATATTGACGTGGAAGGATCTCGTTTCAAAATTCGTGAACCAATTTTTTCCGCCCTCTAAGACTACGCATTTGAAAAACGAGATTTCAAAGTTTTCACATGAATCAAATGAAAGTTTTTCAACGGCTTGGAATAGGTTTAAGGAGATGTTACATGAATTTCCTCATCACGGTTTTTCCGACTTACACCAAATTGACA
Source organism: Glebionis coronaria (assembly GCA_025667525.1). Classification (NCBI taxonomy): domain Eukaryota; kingdom Viridiplantae; phylum Streptophyta; class Magnoliopsida; order Asterales; family Asteraceae; genus Glebionis; species Glebionis coronaria. Next base: position 127,864,457 of record CM046874.1, on the reverse strand, counting down.
CGTTTTACAATGGACTTAATGATCATGAAAGAGATTATTTAAATGCCGCTGCGGGTGGTAATTTTTTGTGTAAAACGGTTGAGGAAGCTTTGGTCATAATTGAGAATAGGTCTAAGGTTTATAGCCCTCGTAACACACCGAGTGTTGCCAAAATGGGCTCGTCATCGTCTCGTAGCATTAATGCCTTACATGATGAAGCAAATGAAGAAAATCGGTTTTTTGATAGATTTGCTAACTTTATGTCCCATTGGAAAGCTCAAGAAGCTTCGAATTCCGCTTCGGTTAAAGCGGTTGCTAAGAGTTGTTTGTCGTGTGGTGGAGCTCATGATCTTTCCGAGTGCATTACCGCGGATGGTAACACTTCGAGTGCTTATATAGCCACGAGAACTTATAACCAAAACGGTCAAGGTTCCCGCCAAAATCAAGCTCCACCAAATCAAAATGCTAATAACTATCGAAACAACAACCAAAGTGGTAATTATCAAGGCAATCAACGTAATTACAACAAGGGTAATTATCAAAGTGGAAATGGGCAAACTTCAAACCAAAACCAAAACCGTGATTTTCAAACTACTACACAAGGTTTTCAAAATGATCACGCCAAAAATCTTCAAGGAGAGTTTTTGAATTATGCTAAAGCAAACGATGCTAAGTTTGACAATATGCAACGTGAAATGGTTAGCTTAAGATCCGAGTTGAAAAACAAGCTTAAAAACAAACTTGCTAATGAACTTAAAACTCATGCTAATAAAATTGAAGGAAATGTCCAACGACTCCAACAAAATCAACAAAAAATGGAGCAAGGTCAACATGAGATTAAGCAAGAATTGTTAAAAGCGGATGCTAGGCAATCTAAGTTTGAAGACCGAATGGGTTTGAAGCTATCATGTGTAAGCCCTCTTCTTCGGGTGGTCTTCCTAGTGATACCATCGTGAACCCGAAAGGAGAATTGAAGGTTATTACTACTCGTAGTGGTAAAACTTTCAAAGAACCCATTTCTCGTCCAAGTACTTCTATGGAGAAGGAAAAAGAGAAAGAACCCGAGGTGGTGGTAGAAAAGGAGCAAATTCAAAGCCCACGAAGTACAGCTCAAACCACACCTACGGTTGAACCAATACCAATCATGGAACCCGAGATTCCAAGGCCGATGCCTATGCCCATGCCCCAACCCACACCACACTTACCTTACCCTTCAAGACGAGACAAGGAAAAGGCACAATAACGAAATAATTATCAATTTGAACTTTTTATGAAAATGTTTCGTGACTTGCATTTTAATATAAGTTTTGCCGACGCCTTAGTCATGATGCCTCGATTTGCCGCAAACTTCAAAAGTATGTTGAATAACAAAGAGAAATTGCAAAAATCGTCTAGTTGTTCATCGATTTTTCTTAGCCGCATACCTCAAAAAGTCGGTGATCCCGACAAGTTTTTAATCCCATGTGCTATACAAGACATGGAAGAAAGCTACGCCTTGGCCGACCTTGGTGCTAGTATTAATTTGATGCCTCTTGAGATTTTTAAATCGCTCAATCTTCCCAATCTCACTCCTTCAAGAATGTCAATCGAGATGGCCGATCATTCTACGATTCTAGCCTGTGGAGTAGCCGAGGACGTCTTCGTGAAAGTTGGAAAGTTCTACTATCCCGTGGACTTTATTGTTGTTGACATTCCCATCGATCCTAAAGTTCCTCTAATTTTAGGTCGATCATTTTTGGATACCTCGAGAGCACTTATCGATGTGCATGCTAGGAAAATCACTTTTCGTTTCAATGAGGAAGAACTCGTCATTAATGCAATTCAAAATCCCACACTTTCTCATGTGTATTCTATCACGTCTTTGTACAATGTCAATCCTATCAAAACCATTTGCAAAAGGATTTCAAAAAGAGTTTTAGGAGTTGATGAGAAAAATGAAGTTCCGTCCCCTCCGCCGGTGGAGGTTAAGAGTGTTAAGCCTACGATTCCAATCTCGAATGATTCTTCGGATGATGAATATGTTGATCCCGATGGGGGAGTTTTCTTTGTTGACAAACGTTTTGAAAACTTACCACCACCTTTGCCAAAACGGTTTTCAAATATAAGAATTTTTAGTGTGACTAACATTGCTTTAGAAACACTAAATATTTTTGACATAATTAAATCGGGTTTTCACAAGGAGATTTTAAAAGATGAAAAAGGAAAAGATTTTAAATTGGATTTAAAAGATTTTTCTCCAATTCTAACTCCGTCATCACCACGTTTTTTGAGTACTATAAGCTCGTCTTCTCCTTTTGACGATGCTTTGTGTGGACCTAGTGTGGGGGAAGCCCCTTATGTTCCCTCCCCTTTCTCCACCGAAGACGAGATATTTGATCCCGGAATTGCTTATAAAGGGAAATCTCGGTCTTCCATCGATGCAATAAATGGAAAATCTTTTCATTTGATTGGTGCAAGTCTACCTCGAGTAGCTCAATGTTTTTATGACTTACCCATTGTCCCACCCTTCTATTTCTTCTCATCTATTTTCTTGAAACCCTTTGGGTTTATGTTGACACATCATGAAGTGGCGTTGATTTGTTTTTCCAATGAAAACGAGAACGCCATCTTCGATCCCGGTATTTTGCACCATCAAAGGACTTAGTCCTTAATACCGGTTGTTTTTAGGCCTTGTTTATCATGTAAGCCCCACCAAAAATTGACCATACCATGATAATCCCTAAATGATCACATTTATGGGGATTCGAGTCGAGCTTTTGACTCGGTTATCAAAAACAAGGTGCCTCGTGGGGGAGACCCATGCTTATCCATGTACATATTATTGCTTTCTAATTAGTTAATGTGAGGGGATTTGTGCCCTTCCAACCTTTGTTCCATGGTTGTTTGTGCATTGTGGTTTTTAGATCATGATCTTCACGATTAGAGCCTCTCGTGTTCGTTTTATGGGAGCACTCGATCGTTTGCTTTGAAGACTTTCTCAATATCCAAATGATATATCCTTTGATGTTCTAACCTTAGGTTATTAGCACACTTCATAAACGGCTATTAATTTATTGGTTACACCCTTTCCATGCTCGATTAGGCATTCGACTACGTCTCTAGTATGGGGGTGTTTGCACCCCTAGACTCAAAACATTGAGGACAATGTTTAACTTTAGTATGGGGGGGGGGGGGGGGGGGTGAATAGATACTTGCCTTGCCAAACCTTCACGCTTTCCGAAGTTTATCTTTTTGTTTATCGTTTTGTTGCAAAATAAGGCTAAAAATGGCCAAATTTTAAATTTTTTCTCATGTTTCATAAGTGTTTAAGACACGAATGTAGGTTTTCCGATGGCGAGAGTAAGAGTAATTTTTGACTCGACCGTGCGTGTTGAGCACTTAGCTTTGATTCCTTAACTTCACATTAGGCTAAGTCTCTTAAATGAGGACGAGAAACGATAGGGTTAATTATAAGTTACTATGCTAAACGTAGAGTACTTGTATTCTTTCAAAAACTCATGTGTTCTCGTTGTTTGCTTATTCTCCCTTCGCTTGTAAATATTTTTTGCTTAATAAATATTGACTTAGCGGTTTAGTTAGGATTGTTGGGTTTCTAGTATTTTCTAGTAGCTTCCGTGTAATTAAATTGGGAAGACATTAAGGTATCGCCAGCGTCACGGTTTTGAAGTATTGGCACCCGAATAATCGAAAGCTTCACCCAGTATTAAGATTTCAAGTGCTCACCTAAATCTAGCAAACAATTTGAAGCCCCACAAGGCCGAAAAATCTATGCAAAATTGAAAGTGAATCAAGCCTTAATCTTCGAACCTTTAAAGATCCAAAATTCGCTTTAGCGTGAGGATATACGTCTTTGGCTAATAAAACAACCGATGAGGCGGATAATAAAAGGCAAGGCAAGACCGAAGTCATAATAAAAGCTTCATGGCGAAGTTGAATAAAAGATGGAGGTAAACCAAAGATAATAAGGCCCTTCCGTTAGGGGGCGTATAAAAGTCTTGGTAATAAGTCTCATGTTCAAAACCGTTATAAAACCGTGTTTATCGATTCTTCTTGTCAACTTAATTTTTTAACATCGTTATCTATTAGGAGGGGTTATTGATTTGATGGTCTTAGTTACACCGTTAGGACTCTATTTTTAGACCTAAATCTTTATTATCGCATAAGTCAAACAATGTATCCTCGTGAAACATTCAAGACAAAATAAAATATAAGAGATACAACTTAGGAATAATGGGAGGATAAGTACATGATTAGGGCATATGAGTAGTGTTAGCATTACTAACTTATAATGACAATGATCTCGTTGCACGCTTGGCATGGAATTAGGGTGAAAATCGAGGACGACGAAATTATTTCTAACGAAGCATTCACGTGTTCTTATTCTATGAACCTAAACGTCCTATTTTGTGATGAAAATCATACATTATGTCTAAAACGCAAGTAGTAGTAATAGTAGTAGTATAGCTAGTTTATCATTCCAATAAAGTGAATAAAAATGAATTTTGGAGGTGCTACGATACTTTATTCTATCATTGCGTGAGGGCACGGCAATGGTTTAGTATGGGGGAGTGATGAGACTGCTTTTATACATAGTCTCATCGTCTAAATCGGGCTTAGAATGCATTAAATATCATTAAAACTGCCAAATATATGCTCGTGTTTGTTGCTTGTGTATTATAGGTACGGATATTGAGGAAAAGACAAAAAGATCACAAGAATCATTCAAAAATGAACACAGGAAACGAAGCCGCACAATGAACCGGGCCCAAAAATGGAATTTCCAAAATGGCCCTTGAAGTTTTGAAGATTGGAAACTTTAGTCCCTCATTTTTTGAAGATTTGGCAAGATAAGACCTTGAAGAAATCATCATTTGGCAACAAAGGTCCTCCATGTTTAAAGATATTACAAGAATGGCCCTTGAAGAATGCACGTTATGCATTTAAAGTCCTTATTTATGGCTTGAAAAGTAGATGTGCCAAAATTGACAATCTGCCAAACTTATTTACAAAGGATATTGAAGTTGTTGCTGTTAATTACAAAGTGAAGGAGTTAAGAACCTTGGGGGGCCAAAACTGTCAAACACTCTAACTCACACCAGCCTATCATCTAGCCACGTCACCCTCACCCACCAATCACACCCCTCCACTTCACCACCTTCACCCACGTCATCCCCCACTAGCAAAATAACTGATTAATATAATCAGTTATTTAACCTTCCCTCCAAACACATTATTTAAAATTAATCATCCCCAAATCAGATTAACCAACCCCATAAACACCCCATAAACCCTAAATCTACCCAGTTTCAATCTTCTTTAATTCAAGGGGCTTTTGCCTAATTACTTCCAGATTTTTAATTAGTGTCTATGTCACCAAAACCCAACTCACCAAACAATCCCATGTGAACCCATGGACTCCCCTTGTACCTCCCCTGCACCCTTCTCTATCCCCAAACCCCAATACCCGACCAAATGAACGGATGGATCACATTTCTTTGACCCCAAGCTCAAACCAACGCTCCTGATCACTTGCTAACAGCTGTAACATCACATGAAGCCACAAAATTCAAATTTCAAGATGAAGAACAAGGGAATTTTCGGATTTTTAGCACATTAGGGTTTTAGTTTATGAATTTTTTATTGAGATAGACTAGAAGCTTCTGTTTAGTTGTATAAATATGGGACGTCTGTGTCCCATATCTTTTGTTCCAGAATTTTAGCAAAAAAATCTTGTAATTCCTTTTTAATTAATATAAAGTTGGTGTTTGTTTAATGTAATTCCTTTTATGATTATTTAAAAGTTGGTATTTGTTTGAGCTAAATTTCTGAGTTCCATTAATGTTTTTCAAACATTTTGTGTTTGAATTTTCAGAAAAGGGTTTCTGAAAAAGGGTAATTTTTGGTGAAAACTTGTTTCAAGAATTGGTTTTTCCAGGATTGTAAGTGGTTTATTTAAGTGTGTGTTAAGAGAAAATTATTTGGAAAGATTTTGAAAAGGTTTAAAAAAGAGAAAGAAAATCAGATTATTGTGTTATTGTGCTTGTTCATTTGATCTTAGCAGGTTTTCATTAAGAGCTTGTTGTCCAAGGTTCTGCTCAGGCCCCAGCCTGAAGGAGATGGCTATGCAGCCATTGTGGGACCTGGATGTAGGTCCCACAAGGTAAAACCCTTGTACCTTGGTTATAGATTTCAGATTTTTTTGATTATTGTGATTTGGTGAATTTGAATGCAAGTTGTTAAGTGTTGATTTATTTGTTTGGATATGCTCATTTGTGCCCTGGTATGCATGTTAGGGTGTTTGAAATCAGTTTGGGTATGATTTGAATTCATTTGCTTTGTTAAATCATTTTCAGAAAAAATTAAGGGGTGTTTGGATTAAGGCTTAAAGTTGGGATTATTGACATCAATCTTGGCTTAAACCTGGTTAAACACACTCCTTAGGGTAGTTATAGGATATATGTTAGCTTGTATTTCAGTTTGGTGTAGTTTAGAACTCCTTTGTATGCTCAAAATTTGGATAAGTGGTCAAAAACAGTCAAGTGATTTGTCTGCCTGATTTCTTGAAGAATTTGTGCCTCAACTTTTGATCATTGCTAGATATAGGTTGTTTTAGGATTGTGTATCTGTTCTATGTCATTTGGTTAGTTTGTGTACAAGTTTGTGAGCTTTGAAAATCGTTTTTGTGCCATTTGCATCAGTCAACTATTCATCAGAAACTTATAACCTTCATCAGTAACTTCATTTGTGCATTTTGTGAGATTTTTGTGAAAGGACTTGTGTTTTTCTTGTTTAACTGACTTCCCATAACCCAACTGGTTGTGGGAGTGCCCATTTGTCCAATCAAAAACCAAGCACAAGCTTTCCTAAGCTCAATTGGTCAACTGACCAAGATTTTGCACTATCAGTAGGAACATAATTCCCCCTGCTTGCCTTATTGTTTCCACTGCTCAGCATAAGGACAAAAGTCCTGTGCATGTCACTATCAGAATTTGGAATTTTTGTCTTTAGTACACTTATTTAAGAGTTAGACATTGAAACAAATTGCAATATTTTTCTAATTTTATTTTTGATTTTTCAGTTTAATTAGAAATTTTATTACTGTTCATTCAGTATTTATTAGATTAAATAGCATTTTTAATTAACTTTTTAAGTTTCTGTTTTTGGCATTTAGTGCCAAAAATCAATATTTTTCAGTGTAAACATTTTTCATAGATTTAGAAAAACATTTTAAGGTTTTTAGTCCAAAAATATTTTACTGTTCACTTTTTATTTATTTTTTAGAATTAAACTTAGTTTAATTAGGGTTTTATTTAAACTATTTTTGTCTTTTAGTGAAAATTTTTATATTTTTCAAACTTTTTCATTTTTCTACTGTTCATTAGAGTAATTTAGGATTTTTAAAAGTGTCAACTTATTTTAGCATTATTTTATTATTTTTTATAATTATTTTGGTTTAAAAATAGTTTTTAGTGATTTAAAAATAGAAAAATAGTTTTTAAAAATTAGGAAAAATACTTTCTAGTCTTTAGATAATATAAGTAAGTTATTTGTTCAATAAAATAATATTTTGGACATTTTGATTAATTATATTTAATTTTAGGGCTTTAATTAGCATTTAAAATTGAATATTTAATTAATAAAAGGTTTTAAAATATTTTTATTGGATATTTATTCTTATTTATATTATTTTAGACTACTTTTAGCTTTTAATTATTTTTTAGGTTTAAAATTTTTAATTTTGTAGTTTTTACGGTTTTACGTGAACGCCTTTTCGTCTTAGCTCGATCCGTCTTCGTAACCGTCATTCTCTTCTCACCCTATTTCTATTATTTCTTTTTATCAATATAATCACAAACATTAATCAATTCATTACACAACGCACTAGCCTCCTCGAGAACGAACTCACTTCATTTAGGGTCATTCACACACGGTTTTCCTAAATCGTCGTGCCTACTTGCCCTATTTTGTTGCTCTTTTCCTAAAGGGCAACAAAAACACTACATCACAACTTTTAATATAAACTTTGTAACGACTTCTAATTGTGATACCCCCAAAATGGTCATGTAGCGGAATACTAATTGGGTGTCACATGATGGATCATACTGTTGGAAATACGTTTTACGTATATAGAAAGTCTCGGTCACTCCAACAATGTAGTTATAGGCTCGTAGTAATGTTAAGTTTCACATATTAAATAGCCCGACCCATGAGCATGTTCATGGGCCGGAAGCCCAAGTCCATTAAGGACTTGGGATATTTAAACCTCTTTCCACCATGGAAAGAGGTGTTGGTTGTTCATTTCTTACTTTTCAATATACAAGTTTCTTTCACTTCTCTCTCTAAGTTTCTCTCTCTAGAAAAACATCAACCCTCTTGATTCATAAAGATTATCATTGTTCTACAATTGGTATCAAGAGCTATGGGATGAAATAAAGATTGGTTTTGTGTTGTTCATACTTTTTTAAGTGTGTTCATGTGTTTTTGATTGATTTTTCCAAAAGTTACAAAATTTTTTCGTGTTCTTTGATTCCAAGTGATCTACATATCTTCTAAATAGTTCTAGTAACGATTTGGTGATATTCGTTTGGTTAGAATCACGTTTTTCAAGGTAAAAATCCTTTCTTTCTTGGTGATCTCAAGTCTCGGACTGTTTTTTAGGGATACGATCTGACTTTGTGTTTGCATAAACCCTGGGGGTTTCTACTTGCGATCCTTAGTCACGATCCATTGTTGCGATCATAACTTAGATCCATGCTACGATCCACCATTGCGATCAAGTAGTACGATCTATAGGTACGATCCACCATTACGATCAAGAACCCACTGCTTAGTACGATCCATCAGCACGATCCATAGTACGATCAGGTCGCTACGATCCGGGTAAGATCACGTTCGCTACGATCAGGGTACGATCAGTCTCGCTACGATCAGGGTACGATCAGTACCACTACGATCAGGGTACGATCAGTCTCACTATGATCAGGGTACGATCCGTCTCACTACGATCAGGGTACGATCAGGTTAGGATAGGGGAGTACGATAGCTCACTTGGATAGGGGAGTACGATAGCTCACTAGGATAGGGGAGTACGATCGCAACACGATCTGGGAGTTCGATTAGAGTACGATCAGCCATAGTTTTTCAACACTTAGAGGATTTTCCATCTTTGTTTTTATTTGGAGACATTTACAAAAACACACAATCAAAAGATCTTAATATCTTTAGTTAAACAACATTAAAAACACATAATCTTATTTCATTGTTCGATCATCTTTGATAATCTTTTTTTCAAGGGATCACAAAATGAATTCACATTCATTTATGCCAACTATGACTTCACTCACCGATATATCGATCATTTCAGGTACCGATACTCGCCCGCCTTTGCTCATCAAAGATCTATTTGAAGCATGGCAAGGCCGTATGAGAACATATATCATGGGCAAACAAAATGGTCGACTTATGCTTCAATCGATTGATAAAGGACCATTAGATTGGGGAGAGGTTACCGTCAACAATGTGACAAGACCAAGGGAGTATCATGAGTTAACCGATGCCAATAAAATCATTGCAGATGCCGATGAAAGGGTTGTTCAAACAATTCTTCAAGCCCTTCCACCCGATATCTTTTGAATGCTGAGTGAACATACAGTAGCAAAGAATCTTTGGGATCGACTTGCGGTTTTGCTACAAGGGACATCTCTCACTAAGCAAGAACGAGAGTGTCAACTATATGATTTGTTTGATAGGTTCACATACCTTCCAGGGGAGATACTTCATGATTTTTATTGGCGTTTTACCACTTTGATGAATGACATGAATGTCTATAATCTAAGGATTGAACAGTTTCAATTAAACACCAAGTTTTTGAACACACTGCCCCCTGAATGGAGTCAATATGTGACTGATGTCAAGATGATTCATGATCTACACAAGTCCAATTTAGATCAACTCTATGCTTTATTACAACAACATGAGAAGCATGTGATCCAAAACTGAATATCTCAAGGACCTTATCATGAACCAATGGCATTATTGGAAAACCATCCTACATTGTCATACCACAACTCTCAGCTTGCTTTAGGACACAAATCATCATATCAACCTGTGTATCAAACACCAAGCTTCCCACAGTACTCGATTCTTCCACCGTCGCCTACATCTTATCACCAACCAGCAACATCATCATCACAAGGAGATTCACACCCATTACCTTATGCTTCACACCAGTATTCACCGTATCAACCTCCCACCAACCTTGCTAGTACCTATCCACAACTTGAGGCTCCTCAACCTCATTACTCACATCAAGTAAGTGCTCTAACCAATCAGTTTGTTGCTCAACCAACACCAGCATTCTACTGTGAAGATGACATCCCTATCCCTGAATTTAGACAAGGAGATAGCCCTACTGAAATCCTTGTTCTGATGTTTGCTTATTTAAGTCAAACATTGAACAAATGAGGTTACCGAGGTCCAGCAACAACTAACAATCAGTTAAGGAACTCGTCTAACTCTCGACAACAGGCAAAAATTCAGGACGGAAGAGTCATGGTGTAACCACTTCAAGGGAGATCGAATTTGTCTACTGCTGGTGCACGTTCATCCACTACTACTGCTACAAGGGCAAACAGCACTGGTAAAATGAAGGTGGTTATTTGCTACAACTGCAAAGGGGAAGGGCACATGGCCTGAGAATGCAAGCAGCCTAAGAGGAAAAGGGACGACACATGGTTTAAGGAGAAGATTTACCTGGTGAATGCTCAAGCCCAAGGTCGTGAGCTTGATGAAGAAGAATTGGCATTCCTTGCAGATCCGGGAGTAGCGGAAACTGATGGTCTCACAACAGTCTTCACCAACAATTCTGCATATCAATGTGATGATTTGGATGCATATGACTCTGATTGTGATGATCTTAACACCGCTAAAGCAGCTCTTATGGCAAACCTTTCACTATATGGAGCTGATACCATTTCTGAGGTACCAAATACTGCTACAGATACTAGTATTGTACCTTATCAAGTTGAGCAAATGTCTGAGTATTTGGAACAGCCTCCGGTGGTTAGTAACTCAATCGACGAGACAAACAATGATAGCAATATCAGTGAAAGTCCTCAGACTTTGAGTGAACCACAACCAGGAGCTATTACGACTACAAATCTGTCTGCTCAACCTGATTTGGTTATGGTCCCTGCATCTTTGCTCAGCCAAATGAATAATGCGGTCCTTGAAACCCTTAATGCTAATCAGACTTTATCTCCGATCTTGCTTTGCATAAGGACAAGGTTAAAACCTTGGAAATGACTCCTGTGTCCACTACCTTAACCAATCCTGAATTTGATAGGTTTAGGAAAGTTCAAATGGACAATCTGCTAGAAATTGAAAGTTTAAGAGCAAATCTTTCGAATGAACTTAAAGAAAAAGAGTCAGTCGTTACTAATTTTCAACAAATTCAAACGGATTTTGAAATTCTTGAGTCCAAACAGCTTGAAATGGAAATTAAGACGTCTGAAAGAATAAAAGAAACAGAAATTAAGCTTTTAAAACAATATGTTGCTTCACATCTAGTACACTTGTTTCATGCATCATTTAAAGAATTCAATCTATCGCGTCTCATAGACTTACCACCTAACCCGGGGTATGCAAAGCACGCGCTTAACCACAACCTACGACTTTATGATGCAACAAAGTTAGGATTGGTATTAGATCCGATTGTGTTCTCAAATGTTTCTGAGAGTATGACATCATATGATGAAAAGCGGTTAAAATTACTTTCTACATATCCTGAATATGATTATGCTCAAATGAATGCAAAAAATGCCACAATAGATCTTAGAATTTGTTTTAATATGCAAAAGAGAACTCTCCAAACATCCACTTTCATGCCTACGAGAGAATGCCTTAGTATAATTCCTACACTCGTTAACTCGGACAAACCAAAGGAAATTCCTAAGAATCTTCCACCGGTTAGTACGGTAAAGCTCAGCTTGGAAGAGATTGGGCAATACCTTACCGAGTTTGACAAGTTCATTCTGGAATGTACGACTTCAACGGCTCAAACCGCTGGAGAATGGGCGTTCGAACACATGAAAACGGTGTTTGAGAAAGAGATCGTTCTGTTTGTGGACCATATTAAACAAGGAGTCTATGATCTAGCGTGTAATTTAAGTTTTGAAATTGGTGAAGTTCAAAAAGTTTTCAATAAAATGGATGATGCTTATGAACAACACTTAATTGAAAAGGAAAAGATTTTATCAGAATATGACCGTTTTTTAGAACATATGGTGTCTCTCGAAGTGATGCAAGTTGTTACTATTAAATATACTCATGAAATTTCATCTACTGTGAATATTTGTGATGATGTGCATGAATCTGTGAATACTGTTGAACATGTGGATACACTTTCAAAAAGTTTTAATGAGCTTCAACAACATTCTATATCTCTTGAAATTGAGAATCAATCTAAAAATGAAACTCTTTCAAAACTAAATGATGGTGGCAACTCCGTTGAGACAAGTGACAAGATGATTTAGATGGTTCAGAAATTAGAGGAAGAGATGATGAGAATTAAGAGAGAATTACTAGAAACAAAAACGGAACTAGAGGCTGCAGAGACTAAAAATCATGTCCTAGAAAATAGAATTAATTCTATACTAGGAGAGCGTGAACAAGTAAGGCAGGGTGACTCACAAAATTCTGGTTCAATAGAAGAACGCCTCGCTTTTAATGTGACAGAAGAAAAGTCATTAATTGACAAACTGAACAGGAAATGTGAGGAATCCTCTTACCTAAAAATTCAGCTCATAGACAAAGACATGGTTATAGCAGAATTAAAGGAGACACTTCAACTCAAAGGACGAGAAAGTGTTGATAATTCAGCTACTGTTGCCTCGACCTCTAGTGCTCCCCAACCCAACCCACGTGTGCTATATCGGGATCCAAAATTTAGGAAAAGTCCCACTAAGTTTGCCAGATATATGAAAAATGCTTTAGAACATGCTGATCTAGCTAGAGAGATTATTGATGCAATGCGTGAACGTGATCCCACAAGTCATAGCGTATATGAGCTTTTATTATATGTGGATCGCGTTCAGGACTGTTTAGCATACTTAGAGTACATAGGGCAACCGATATCTGTACCATCTAAACAACAAACCACCATTGCCATTACTCCATTTAATAAGACCTCAGGAGCTAAGCCCGTTTTAAACACACCCATCAAGGCTAAGTCAAAATCAGTAACTAATGTTCCCTTGGCTTCTACAAGAGTAACTGTGTCCACTAAGGCTAAAGGATCTCAAGACAAGAAAGATAGGATCAAGCCTTTCACTAATAGGACTGAGAAGAAGAAAGTAGAAGTGCACCCTAGGAATGTTATTTCAGTTTTAAATAAAATGAATCATGTAGCTAAGACAAAAGGTTCTCTTTATGAGTGGAAACCTAAGCAAAATGTGAATTCTAATGCGAAATGTTGGAATTGTAATGAATGCATGTTTTCTCAGCGTCATGATTTATGCCTTGTTGATCACGTGAATGAAATGTATGCTATTAAGAACAATCTTGAATGGATTCCAACAGGGAAGAAATTCACCCAAGTTGGGTGGCAATGGAAACCCACTGGTAGGACCTTTACTGCTAATGGAACTAAGTGCCCTTTAACTAGGATCACATCCACCGAAGTTAGGTCTAAGCGTCCTTTAAATAGGAACACTAGCACTAAGAAATGGAAAAAGCGCCCTTTAACTAGGTCTGCCCCCACTATTGTGCCTACCAGTGGTAATTTACCCAGTCAAAAAGTACATCAGAATACTAGACAACTAGAATCTAAGCCAACCACTAGTAAGAAAATCTGAAAGCCTAAAGTTTCGTCTGATAGCAAATCTAAGATAATTATATCTGTACCTGCTAACTCAGAAGAACAATTAGAATCCGATACATCGTCTGTGTTTGGTAATATTTTCAGGTCGTCCAAATTATTCTTTGGTATTTGGACTCGGGGTGCTCCAAACATATGACTGGAGACCGCTCGATGCTCAGAAATTTCGTCAGCAAGTTTCTAGGAACGGTTAAATTCGGCAACGACCATATTGCAAAGATTATGGGTTATGGTGAATACCAAATTGGGAATGTTACGATTTCAAGGGTTTATTATGTGGAGGGACTTGGTCACAATCTATTCTCAGTAGGACAATTTTGCGATTCAAACCTTGAAGTGGCCTTTCGACAACATACATGCTTCATTTGCGATCTTGCAGGAAATGATTTGTTAAAGGGTTATCGAGGGGATAATCTCTATACTTTGTCTATTCAAAACATGATGGCCGCCTCTCCTGTTTGCCTACTCTCCAAAGCATCTAAGACCAAGTCATGGTTGTGGCATCGACGGTTATCTCATCTTACTTTGATGCTATTAACCATTTGGATAGAAACGAACTTGTTCGTGGTCTTCCAAAACTTACGTTCGACAAGGATCACTTATGTTCCGCGTGTTCATTGGGGAAAAGCACAAAGAAATCTTACAAACCTAAAGTAGAAGACACCAACCAAGAACCATTGTATCTTTTGCACATGGATCTTTGCGGGCCAATGCGTACAGCTAGTGTGAGTGGTAGAAAATACATCCTCGTCATAGTGGATGATTTCTCAAGGTTTACATGGGTAAAAATTTTAGCATCCAAGGATCAAGCACCAGAGTATATCATTACTTTCTTAAAAATGATCCAAGTACGTCGTAATGCTACTGTTCGCCGCATTCGGACTGATAACGGCACTGAGTTCGTTAATCAGACTCTTCGAAATTATTATGAAAAGGTTGGTATTTCTCATGAAACATCTGCGGCTCGCACTCCACAACAAAATGGTGTCGTTGAAAGACGTAACCGTACACTTATGGAAGCTGCTCGAACTATGTTGATTTATGCGAATGCTCCTTTATTCTTATGGGCTGAAGCAGTGGCAACCGCATGTTATACCCAAAACCGCTCCATCATTCGCAAACGTCATGGCAAAACTCCATATGAGCTACTTCATGGACACAAACCCGATATTTCATATCTTCATGTGTTTGGTGCACTTTGCTATCCAAATACAAATAGTGAGAATCTGGGAAAACTTCAACCGAAGGTTGATATTGGAATTTTCATTGGTTACTCGCCTGCAAAGAAAGCTTACCGAATTTATAACCGTCGTCTTGGCAAGATAGTAGAAACTTTGGATGTCTATTTTGATGAGCTGACGGCGATGGCTTCTGAGCAACACAGCTCTGAACCCGCATTACACGAGATGGGAACCGGTACAATCAGTTCCGGATTAATTCCCAACAATCCTACTTCTCCATCATTTATACCACCAACAAGGTCCGAGTGGGATAAGTTATTTCAACCTATGTTTGATGAATTCTTCGATCCACCAAGTAATGATTCTCCAGCACCTATAGCAGTAGCTCCGATTCCCGAAGTTGTTGCTCAAGATAATGGAAATCTATCCGAGGCATCTACTGTTACTCTTGAACAAGATGTCCCATCCCCCACCAATTCTCAAACAACACCTGAATCATCACCCCCACTCGTTCCTAATGATGTTGAAGAGGACCTATATGATCACGATCTGGAATATGCTCACTTACAAGAGCTTCCCTTCTTTGGTTCACATATACCTGAAGACCCTACCGGTGCGTCTACCTCAGAGAAAGCTCCTGCAATCGTTCACTCCCGACCACCACGGATTGAAACTCACAACACTAAGTGGACAAAGGATCACCCAATCCACAATATTATTTGTGACATCGATCGACCAGTCTTAACACGTCATCAACTCCAAGAACATGCATTATATTGCTATTTTGATGCATTTCTTTCAGACACTGAACCTAAAAACTGGCAACAAGCCATGACCAAACCATCATGGATTGAAGCCATGCAAGAGGAACTTAATGAATTCCAACGTCTTGAAGTGTGGGAATTAGTTCCGTTACCCAGCAACGTTGAAATCTTAACATTGTTGTGGGTATACAAGGTTAAGCTCGATGAGTTAGGTAGTGTGCTGAAAAACAAAGCTAGATTGGTTGCTAGAGGTTACAAACAAGCTTTGGGTATTGATTTTGAAGAATCCTTTGCTCCTGTTGCACGATTGGAGGCAATTAGACTATTCCTTTCTTATGCTACTCACATGAATATGATCGTCTACCAAATGGATGTTAAGACGGCATTTCTCAATGGTGAATTAAGGGAAGATGTCTATGTAAGCCAGCCGAATGGATTCGTCAATTCAGAGTATCCTAATCACGTGTACAAGCTCAAGAAGGCTCTTTACGGATTGAAACAAGCTCCACGCGCGTGGTACGATCTCTTATCGTCGTATCTCATCTCCAAAGGCTTCTCCAAAGGCAAAGTGGACCCAACATTATTCATTCTCAAGGAGGACAACGACATGATACTGGTACAAATTTATGTTGATGATATAATATTTGCTGCTACTAATCAACGTTTGTCTAACCGTTTTGAGAAAATTATGTCCACACGCTTTAAGATGTCGATGATGGGAAAAATTTCATTTTTCTTAGGGTTGCAAATTTCTCAGAATCTCATAGGCATCTTCATTAATCAATCCAAATTTGCTCTTGAATCCTTAAAGAAATATCACTTTGAAAACTGTGACCCCGTGGATACTCCAATGGTGGAGAGATCCAAGTTAGATGAAGATAAGGAAGGGATAGCTGTCGATCCTAAACTTTACCGTGGAATGATCGGCACCCTTCTCTATCTGACTGTTAGCAGGCCTGATTTGCAATTTGCTATAGGCATGTGTGCCCGGTATCAGGCTCAGCCTACCAAAAAGCACTTACATGTTGTGAAAAGGATCTTTCGGTATCTAAAAGGAACACTTCATCGTGGTCTGTGGTATCCGAAGGATTCCTCTATTGCACTAATTTCATATGCAGATGCGGATTATGCCGGGTGTCAAGATACCAGACGTAGCACTTCTGGCAGTGTGCAACTTCTTGGCGATAGACTTGTTAGTTGGGCATAAAAAAGGCAGAAAAGCGCTGCGATATCAAGTACTGAGGCTGAATACATTGCTATGTCCAGATGTTGTGCTCAAGTTCTTTGGATGAGGTCACAATTGACTGACTACGGTCTTGGATTCAACAAAATCCCGATG
This sequence comes from Glebionis coronaria, assembly GCA_025667525.1. Classification (NCBI taxonomy): domain Eukaryota; kingdom Viridiplantae; phylum Streptophyta; class Magnoliopsida; order Asterales; family Asteraceae; genus Glebionis; species Glebionis coronaria. The sequence goes on along the minus strand of CM046874.1, from coordinate 127,847,318 downwards.
TACTGTGATAACAAAAGTGCAATCGCTCTATGCTGCAACTACGTTCAACACTCTCGAGCAAAGCACATTGACATCCGCTACCACTTCATCAAGGAGCAAGTGGAAAATGGAGTGATCGAACTATACTTCGTCAACACTGAGTATCAGCTGGCAGATATATTCACAAAGGCCTTAGATCGAGGACGTATCGAGTTTTTGATCGAAAAGCTAGGCATGAAATCATTTTCACCAGCGACACTTAAGGAGTTGGCAGAAGAATCTGAAGAATAGTAGTGGTAAACTATTCTCAAGTATCCTTTGATCGTGATTTTGTATATTATCGTATATATTTAAACCAATAAAAGAAAAATACAAAAATATAAAACATAGAAAAACCATAAAAAAAAATATAAAACTTAGAAAATCCATAAAAAATATAAAATCAAGAAAATCTAAAAATATTTTTCGTTTTCAAATCGGGCATGTCTTTTAGTACGGTAATATTTACGGCTTTAGAAATGTCGATTAGTATTGACACGGCGCCATAAATAGAGTCCGTATAAAAGTTGTACAAGTTTTAAAACATGCCCATTATGGCTTGTAGTTATTTCAGACTGCAACCCGCTTTTTGCATTAAAGTCACGTATTTCTTTTGAAAACGTTGGCTCACAACGGGAATTAATTTTCTCGGGCAAGGTTTACTTTAAAACCTTGTAAGGGACCAAGTTTACTTTATAACTTGGTCTAACACAAATTCGTATACGCTTCAGTGCACTTATTTTGTCTAAATAAGAGAAATCTTATTGCCACCAGAATCGTTCTTAAAATCACTAAACCGGAAAAAGTCTTCTCGTATATTTGTTCTTCTAAAAACAATGACTACAACTCTTTAAATAGAAAACGGGTCTATGTTTAAGGGGAGTAAATATTATATTGCTTTTGGAATTAAAATTCATCTTCAAACCAGCCATTCTCATCTCTATATGCTTTGTTATTTTATGTGGCTTAAGGTATTGCCTGTTTGAAATTAAGCTTTAGGAGTTTGTTGTCGTGTTTTCTTTCTAAGATAAGACGTTACAGGTTTAGGTGTTAGCTATTTCACGTGTTGTTACATGTGTTGGTTAAACATTTTACACCTTGGGGGAACACAATTGCAAACTTGCAACTAAGGGGGGACCAAGTTGCAATTTATTGCAACTTGATTTGACCACAGTCAAATAAATATCCTACCACCCCCCCCCCCTCGTTTGACCGTCTTCACAGAAATTCAAAACACACTCTTCCGCCATTGTTATAGCTTCACACCCCATCTTATCGTGCCTTTGTTTATTTCTGATCTAGGTATAACTATATTCATTTGTGCTTATGTTTGTTAGATGTTTATATCTCATGCTCATATCATTAACTCATACAAATATCCATACGAATCTGAACCAATTTAGGGTTTCTTGATTGTTGATAAAAGTGAGTTTTTAGAGCTGGGATGTGTTCATATTGCCTAGATATACATTGGATATTAACAGGTTGGCTTATAACATCGTCCTTGTCCCGTAATCGCTCACTTAAGATTTACCTTGGTTCTATCACCAAGAATGCGATCTATGGCTACGATCCATTCTCATCGCATTGATTGCGATGGCTTTACCAAATCCACTCGCTGCGATGGCTCATTACGATGGGTCTGTTGCGATGGTCCATTGCGATGGATCGTTGCAATGGTTCATTGCGATGGATCGTTGCGATGGATCGTTACGATGGTTTGTTGCGATGGATCGTTGCGATGGTTCGTTGCGATGGATCAATGCGATGGGTCTGTTACGATGGCACCAATGCGATGGTTCAGTACGATCGCTCCAATGCGATGGGTAGGATGCGATGGGTAGGATGCGATGGGTTGGATGCGATGGGTAGGATGCGATGGGTAGAGTACGATGGGTTAGCAAAATTGCACCAATGCGATGGAAAGAGTAAGATGGGTTGGCACGATGTGTCCAGTCCGATGGGTATAATACGATGAATTCACTACGATGGGTATAACATGACGCATTTTTACAATGGACAACATTTGCTAAGTTTTAAGATATGAGAAGCACTATAATGGACTTAGTTTTGCCATGTCCTTGCCTTTTATATCTCGTTATGTGATTCTGAATGTATGACCTTGGTCCATATGATCTATGCTTGTTTTTGCTACTCAAACATATGTGGTGATAATTTGTGTGATTTATATCCCATGCTTAGAATTTACATGTTTATGAGATATATATGTGTATATATCAAGTGTGCTTGTATTTATCTAAAAGCAGGAAAATGTCGATAACCGAAGAAGAACAAAAACAATTAGATCTTATCCTTGTTCCACTTAATGCTCGAATGCAACATGCACCAAACAATTTTCTTTTGAGAGACGATTTTGATACTTCTTTGGCGGCATTCAAAATCGCAACAGACATCCTAGATTGTTCACCAATAAATGATGCATTACGTGTCACTGCATCGGTTCCTAAAGTATACATGCATGAATTTTGGGTAACTGCCTCAATCACACAAGCAAAGCAATTGTCAAAGAAGATAATCTCCTTTACTTTGAACAACAAAGCCTTGACATTTGACCTGCGTCAGTTTAGGCAACTATTTAAGCTTCCAAAGCTTGCAAAAGGGGAACACTTTGTGCCTGATCCAGATGCAGAAGAACTACTTAGAGTAATCCGAGAATTGAATTATGAGGGTGAAATTGGTTTTCTTTCTCAGTTTAACACGTCACATATTTGACAACCTTGGAAAGCAATTGTCATCACTTTAGTGAAGTGCCTTACTTCCAAGATTCGCGGATCAGACGCAATGCGACCCGCTCAGGAAGTTATCTTTTGGGGTCTCTACACCGGATCTAAAGTGGATTATGCTTTACAACTTTGGGAAGAATTTTGTCATCAATTCACAAGTTCCAAGAGAAAAGCGATGCATCTTCCATTTCCAAGGTTCACAAAACTCATTATAATCACTTCATGAAGAGTGACCCAGATATTGATCATCGCGGGAACTTCTTCTACCATACTCAAGATGATGACGATGTGTTAGACACTATGACTGCGGATAATCAATTCACAAAATATAAACTCAGACCAGCTCCAGTGTCAGCAATCATGATGAATGAAGGTATAAGGGAAAGTGATCACTATAGAGAGATGCTTAAAGATATTGAAGCAGAATTTAAACGAGCAAATGCAGATCCTTCCGAAAAACAAGCAGAGACGCAAAAAGGAAAACGAAAGAAAAGAATTTCCAAGCGTCAATCGACTGTTTCATCAAAAGACAAAGGCACAGGGAAAGAGCATTTAGTTGATGAAGATGTTGAAGATGCTGAGATGACCCAAACAGAGGAAGAACCGGAAGAAATACCACTTCGAAAGACAAAGAAAGCAAAGCAGACCAAGGGTAAAGAAGCAAGTGTTGCTTCCGAAGAACCTGCTCAACAAAAAATTTCTGAAGCCAAACGACTGCGTATTGTTCTTCAACAAAGCAGACAGGAAGCTTTTTCCATAGGATCGGGTTCAAGAATGTTTGAGGACTTAGCAGAATTCGGCAATCCTGATGCTGACTTGGCATTTCATGAAGATCCTATCGAGGAAGATGCTTATGAAGATGCTGATAACTACCACTTTGAAAGTCGTGAGCCGAGTGAAGAACGTGAGAGTAGTGCAGACACAAATACAAGTATGATGTATCGAGACGCCAATATTACCACTTCTTTACCAGAACCAACTCACATGGTGTTAAACGATGATGCTCATGCAACTCTCATACCAGAGACTCAATTTCAAAGTAAGTCTACTTCTGGTTCTGATGACGTTTTAAAATATCTCAATATGGAAGGGGAGGGCGTTGAGGTCACAAACACTGATCCGTCAACAAACGAAGCAATGGTAGATGTTCCCATTACTACTGTTACATCCACCACCACTCCACCATTATCCACCCCGGTCATCAGTGAGGTCATCACACCAGTTATCACCCCGGCACCTGCTGCACAACCAGTATCAACCACCATCATCACCACTGAATCTACACCGTCATCCGCAGCTGAACAACTTGTATCAACCACCGTCCCAATCACTGTATCTACATCAACACCTATCCTTCAACAACCAGTATCATCCACCACCACTTTAACAGTTATGGTTACACCTCCACCAGAAGAACCACAAGTATCATCCACATCCAATCCCTTCCTCACTGTCCATGATCCACTAATCCAGTATCTTCAACAACAACTGGAGGCTCAAGCTACACACACAGCTACATTGACTGAAAGGCTCACCACTCCTCCCAAAGAACCACAACCTGATGAGCCTACACTTCAGAAACTAAGAGAGAGAGTGTCTAGACTTAAAGCAAAACACAAATCATTTCTTAAAGAGAAGAAAACCCGTGACAAAGAAAATGCTGCTTTTCTTGGGTCAATTGACGAGCAGATGACCACGATCATTCGACGAGAAGTCAAGTCCTATGTTGATCAACAGCTACCAAATCTTCTCGGTAATGGTTTATCTACACTTCAACTTATGACAATGTTACAGACACGTCTGCTAGACTTGAAAGCTCATAAATCGAAATACAAACGCAAAGTTCTGCAATATCTCAACAAAGCAATTCTTGAAGAGAAACCTGCAGACACTACCGACTCTGAGTCTGACGATGAAGACGAACTAGAGGAGGAAGAAGATGAGGGTAACGATGAGGAGGATGATGGTGACAATGAACAAAATGAGGAAGAAGATAAGGAAGGAGATGAGGAGGAAGAAAAGGATGAAGAAGAAAAGGATAAGGATGACGATGAAGATAAGGACGAAGATACAAGTGACGATGAGGATGACGATGATGATAATGACGACGGTAATGGAACCACCAAGGATGATCAGAATGATGAAACAGGTACTAATGCCGAAGAGCCTAATAAGGATGACAGTGACAAAGCTACTGAGAAGGGTTTAGAGGAAGCTGTAGAAAACATTGCTAAAACCGCTGAAAAGATAATAGAGTCTACTGTACCAGAAACTCAGCAACTCGATACAGGTATTTCTACTGCACCAACTTTTACTACTGATTCTCACAATGAATCTGTAGAATATATGCAAGCAGAAGAACCGACAGAGCCAATGCTTGAAGAAGAACCTCACGATGATATACCGGTGATGCAAGATCAACCTTCCACACCATCTGAAGATCCGCACAACAGTGATTATGGAAGTTGAAGATCTACATGTACCAGAACCAATGTTTGCTGAATCTTTAATCATCGATGACACGGTACAGGAGCAACTTTGGCTAACAAATGTAGCACCACAGCATCCTTTTGCCACGGCAACTGAAATGGAGATGACTCAATTCCTCAATAACCCTATCGATTTCTCGGCCTTTCTACGGTATTCTCATGGGCAACCGACAATGACTCCAGATTTGATCAAAATGGCAGCTGCAAACGTGGACTTCTTTGATACTTTGAAGATCAACCATAATGAAGCAGAATATCATTTGAATGAGCTTACCAAAGCAATGAGAGCGACAACTACAGGAATTCAAACTCCCGTATTGCGACCTCTTACACCAACAGTCATTGCTGGTTCTGCAACAATCCCAATAGAACACTTTGTTTCTCACGATCTTGAATACCTTGAGAATGGAGCAAAGAAATATGCCACGTCACTCACCATGGTTAAGGCGATTAACTTGGAGAATGTTCCATGGATAGAGGATAAAGTACCTGGAACCATATGGAGAAAGAAAGTGCTCCAGTTCTATGACACTTATGCAGCACTTGGCATCTCTCATTGGAATACGAAGAAAAGACTTGCCTACAACCATTTCCACCATCCTAAAAGAGTTTCTCCCATTGTATCAACACACAAGATCAAAAGTATTCAAGGAGAAACCACTCAGACGGTCTTCGGCTATGATTACTTGAACGTAATCATCTTCAAACGTATTGATGAGAAAGAATACCGAATTGATGAAAGTGATCTTCAGTACCTTCAACTTGTAGACATCGAAGATCTCCTACTGCTATTGGCTCAAGAAAAAGTTGACCACTTATCACCTGAGATCGTAATTGCCTTGAGTTCCAACTTTCGCCAATATGCTAGGAAAATCGTCATTCAGAACCGGGTGGAAGACTTTCAACTTGGTGTAGAAAGTTATCAGAAGAAGCTAAACCTGGAACGTCCCCATACGACTCCACTCAGCAATTTCCATAAGAACAAGAAGGTATACATGGGGACAACCACACCGGAAGCAGGCATCTTCTACCCAAATGAGACTAGCATCATGCAGTATATGCGATTCTCCGAACTGCACAAATTCAGCGATGGCACGCTCAAGCAAGTTCGAGATGATCTGACGGTTCTCAATGCCAAACAACCGCTTCCAGCAGTCACCTACACCTGGACAAGCCAGTGCATCAAGGGAGCAAAGTACGCAATCAAGAAGATTGAAGAACTTCTCTGGAAACGCCGGTTGCTACGAAGCATAGAACGGTTCGTCGGTGGACGACCATATGGATCTCACCATCGGTTCACGGAACGAACCAATTAATTTTGGTTCGTCTTATAACAGGTCAACTCCATATGTCTATAATTGTGAATATGTTATCTTTCTTGCTTTGTCAGCTTTTGTGGCTTGTTGTAGTGTAAAAGTATGATATTTTTTCAAGAATTTCTCTCGAGATTCTAAATCTTTCAAACAAATCATACTCAAGCACTACAACTTACCCTCATTAATTTGAGGGGAGCATTAATATGTTCTTTAGCCAACATCTAATTTCATTTTATTACCCAAAGACTGGTTAATCTATTAATATCCAAAATATTGATGGTTAACATTTTGGAAAGGGGAGAAAATGGGATTAAGGAGACTTAATGATATATGGCTAAAACAATGAAAAAGGCTTAAAAGATAAACCAACTTAACATGTGTAATACACAAGTTAAGGGGGAGCGTTTTTGATGATCAAAACACTTAAGGTACAAAAACTTTGATTACAATATCACAAGTGCTTTAAGTGATTTTTCAAAGATTTTTCATGGTGACTATATCAACCCAAAACACACTTAACTCACGACAGATGTGGTGACAAAAGGGTGGTAGGTATAGGTATTAGTCCAATGATTCATCAGAACCGATGGAATCTTCCCAAGGACAACTCCCTAGATAGAACTTGAAGTCCTAGGAAAGATGGAGAATGAATGTGAACGTAGCTGAATGCCGACCAAGTACTTAAGCTAGCACTGGAACAATCACAACAAGGTGCTAGTGATGACGTATTGGTAAGCATTGAAGGGGTTGAAGAATGAAAAAGAATTGTAAAGATAAAGGGTGTAAAGAAAGAAGCCCTCCTTACAACTTTAGGCAGAAACCGGGTCAATACATATGCTATTGAGATCATTAGTTAATGATTCTCGATATTGAAGAAAGCCATCATAGACCCAGTGATACAATGCACACCCCCCCCCATCTAACTCAAATATCTCTCAAAAGGTATTTGTTTTAATCACACGGAGATCAACACGTTATCTATTGGTTTATTCACTCTGAATAGACTGATATTGAATAGGTGGCACTCCTCTCCAGCCATCGATCACTAAATCAAAACGCACTATCGAGTCTAGAGCCACGAGATCATCAAAAGTCTCATTAGGACACTTTCCATTTATTCCTTGCTTCTTCACACACTATGAAAAGTAAGAGATCTTTTATGAGTCCTACGCAGTATTCTTGTAATATTGCCAGAACATCCGAGTAATACGCAAGTATTACAGTGAAGATGGAAATCCTGCTTCAGCCAACATCAAACAAGCTCATGGTAGGTGACACGTGCGGTTCTTTATGAACTAATCTTGTGAAAACTGGAAAGAAACAGTAGTTTAAATCTTAATTGAAATTAAACTCGTTCCAGGCCTCTACGCATTATCGTATGATCTTGCCAGAACACTCAGAGTGACACTCTTTAGTGTTCACAGTGACGAGTGGAAATCCTTCTAGTGTTAACATCAAACAACACTTGCTAGGTGACAAGCAAGATTCAATTTGAATCAAGTTTGTGACAACTAGAAAGCAACGATGGTGAATATCTTAATTGAAATTCACTTGTTCCAGGTTTCATGAATTGACGGCTTCAATCATAAGGATTTTTAATCCAAATGATTCACTCTTTATGTTCGCAGTCAGCTTTGGACGGTTGAATAAAGAGAACGGGTTTACCCGCGAAATCCTGTCAAGAAGTTACTTAATTGAAACTATCCGTCACGGGTACGATATCTAATATCGTCCTACGGTCTTCACCGACCGGAGGTAAAACGCTACCGAATTAGAATAAAATGTCAAAGCCATTTTATTCGTGTCTTATTATGTTGCTTCATTCGAAGACGGTTGCGTTGCTGTGTACCTGTTGAAGACGGTGGCGTTGTTGTGTACCTGTTGAAGACGGTGGCGTTGCGATGTACCTGTTGAAGACGTCCTCACATGCTTATTCCTTCTGCATCAGAGTACTCCTGCAAATTCAAGAAAGTATGACCTGAAAGTCTTCCGCTGTATCGACTCTGAAACTTTCAAGAATTCAACAAAGGAAAAGTGTGTGGGACATGAAATCACAAAGAGGCGAACATCACAAGAAAATAAAGACTGCACGTAAAAGGCCAAAAGAACGTGTTCCAAGCAAAAGGCTGATATTATTCAACACATATTCACAAAAGGAAGAAAAAGAAAGAAAAGAACACTATGAGCTCAAGAACTAGATCTAACATGCTAGATTAGGAATTTGTAAATTTGGAGTGACCTCCCTTTAGGGGGAGATTGTTGGAAATACATTTTACGTATATAGAAAGTCTCGGTCACTCCAACAATGTAGTTATAGGCTCGTAGTAATGTTAAGTTTCACATATTAAATAGCCCGGCCCATGAGCATGTTCATGGGCCGGAAGCCCAAGTCCATTAAGGACTTGGGGTATTTAAACCTCTTTCCACCATGGAAAGAGGTGTTGGTTGTTCATTTCTTACTTTTCAATATACAAGTTTCTTTCACTTCTCTCTCTAAGTTTCTCTCTCTAGAAAAACATCAACCCTCTTGATTCATAAAGATTATCATTGTTCTACACATACATCAATAGTATACAACACAATGATCACCAAATGTCATTTAATTGAAAATTACTTGAACAATTGTTAAAAAGTTATAAATTGTCTAAACATTAAATATTAAGTTTCTATTGTTCCAGAGTTATAAAACCCTTAGATGAGCTTTATAACGCTTTCTACATGATGCTTGACATCCAAGCACACTTTGGTACCTGCTTCAGTTTCCTGAGAAAAACATGCTAGACGGTCAACATAAAGTTAGTGAATTCATAGGTTTAGTAAATCATAGTTTAGGACCGCAAAACATCACAAAAGTAGTAATGCACAAAGAAACTACATATCCTATTGCACGTAACTAACGCTTGACTGTTAAGACCCCAACATACGAGGACCCTCCAAGAGTTCAAGTCTCGCCCAAAAAGAATCTGACATGGTATACATCTGTTGTCCTGACCTAGGCACAGTGAGTGCTACTTACCTAGATGGGGATAGTCAATCCCAAATAGATCAATTTATAACATTCGAGCTATCACACAAATAACAGTTACAGTCCACGAGTCATGAGAATCAACAATAGGCAAAGGTAATCAAAGTGTAAATGTGTTTTTTGCATCTTATAAAATATGTTGCATGTTTTCTCTCCCAATATTGTTCAAAAAATTTATCAAAGTAAAAGTGTGGGGCCATGAACTCACCTCAACAGAAGTGTCTGAATAATATCACTGATAATCCAAATAGTATGCTCACGGTACAGTCAATTACCTAAGTAATTTAAATGGTCTCAGTATATGTATAAATAATGTCCAAATGCTTCCGGATAATTTAATTGTATATTTATACCTTATTTAAATAAATTGTTATTTATTATCCGTCCTACATGAATTATTTATACATAATTGTATACATTTTATTATTTACGTATATTTACCTTTATTAAATAATTAGACATGTAATAAATTTAATAAAAATGATTTTTATACATTTATATCTTTATAGAAAATTAATATTCATATAAGGTCTTCTAAGTTTCTTTGGTACGAAAATAGCCCTTTAAGTTTCATAAGTTTCCATTTTAAACCTTAAAGTTTTATTTTAATAATATATATATATATATATATATATATATATATATATATATATATATATATATATATATATATATATATATATATATATATATATATATATATATATATATATATATATATATATATATACTATATATATATATATATATATATATATATATATATATATATATATATAACTTAATTTAAATTTCACACTAGTCCTTATATCATTTTAAATTACACATTAGTCCATAGGGTTTAGGTTTCACAAATTAGCAGTTTATACCCCTCGGTAATTGATCCAACACTTTTGGTTAATTGAAAACTGGCTCCTAGGGTTCACAATGTTTCAACAATTTACAACAACAACCCCTAATCTTTCAAAAATGGTAGATCTAGTCCTTGGGGTTTATGGATTGTATATTTTTGAGTTTAAGAATTGCCAATTTACACCCCTAATGTTTCTAACTTCACATTTTGGCCACAACATTTTATGAAACATGTCGAAAATAATATAAACATTTCCCAAAATTTTCTATATTTCCAAAATAAGCCGAGAATGGCTTATGGGCTTGTTAGGCTTATCTCGTCCCAATAAGGGTCCGGTTTGGTTTTTTTAGTGTTTTAGCTAATGTTTTAAACTAAAATAAGCCTGTTATGTTACAATTAGAGTAAAAAACTTAGCTTATTCAAAATAAGCCGATTTGGCTTATTACTTAGTCATTGGGCCTCGGTGGGCTTAGATAACTTTGACTTGGGCCCGTTAGAGTCTTATGGGCTTCGTGGGTCCGGTAGTCAATCTTTTTGGGCTTATAGGTCCTTTAAGAGTCTAATAAGATCTAACATGTTTAGGGCTTATATTCGGCTTAAGGCTTATTTTAATTTCTTAAGGCTTAGGTCAATAACATAGATCTTAAAAGTGACTAGTAGTTTGTTTAAGTGTTCGAACCAACATATGTACATGCATGTTAATATATAGCCGAGACATCTAGGGCTTGGTTCCTAAGTGTTTATGTTATGCATGTTTAGTTCACTAGATTTTTGATAGGTAACTTGATTATATACTAAGTATTATACACCTAGTATGTTCATCATGTTTATATTAGTTCATGCATAGTATATATGTATGTAATTTATGAAAATGAATGTAAAGACTTACTTGTTTTCCTAGTATGGTTGAATGATCAAGTAAAAGTGAATCCCGTAACCTTTTCTGTAGAACAATGATAATCTTTATGAATCAAGAGGGTTGATGTTTTTCTAGAGAGAGAAACTTAGAGAGAGAAGTGAAAGAAACTTGTATTATGAAAAGTAAGAAATGAACAACCAACACCTCTTTCCATGGTGGAAAGAGGTTTAAATACCCCAAGTCCTTAATGGACTTTGGCCTCCGGCCCATGAACATGCTAATGGGTCGGGCTATTTAATAAATGAAACTAAACATTACTACGAGCCTATAACTACATTGTTGGAGTGACCGAGACTTTCTATATACGTAAAACGTATTTCCAACAATCTCCCCCAAAGGGAGGTCACTCCAAATTTACAAAGTCCTAATCTAGCATGTTAGATCTTGTTCTTGAGCTCGTAGTCTTCTTTTCTTTCTTTTTCTTCCTTTTGTGAATATGTGTTGAATAATATCAGCCTTTTGCTTGGAACACGTTCTTTTGGCCTTTCACGTGCAGTCTTTTTTTTCTTGTGATGTTCGCCTCTTTGTGACTTCATGTCCCACACACTTATCCTTTGTTGAATTCTTGAAAGTTTCAGAGTCGATACAACGGAAGACTTTTAGGTCATACTTTCTTGAATTTGCAGGAGTATTTGATGCAGAAGGAATAAGTATGTGAGGACGTCTTCAACAAGTACACTGCAACTCCACCGTCTTCAACAGGTACACAACAACGCCACCGTCTTCGAATGCAGCAACATAATAAGACACGAATAAAATGGCTTTGACATTTTATTCTAATTCGGTAGCATTTTACCTCCGGTCGGTGAAGACCGTTGGAAGATATTAGATATCGTACCCGTGACGGATAGTTTCAATTAAGTAACTTCCTGACAGGATTTCGCGGGTAAACCCGTTCTCTTTATTCGATCGTCCAAAGCTGACTGCGAACATAAAGAGTGAATCATTTGGATTAAAAATCCTTATGATTGAAGTCGTCAATTCATGAAACCTGGAACAAGTGAATTTCAATTAAGATATTCACCATCGTTGCTTTCCAGTTGTCACAAACTTAATTCAAATTGAATCTTGCTTGTCACCTACCAAGTGCTGTTTGATGTTAACACTAGAAGGATTTCCACTCGTCACTGTGAACACTAAAGAGTGTCACTCTGAGTGTTCTGGCAAGATCATACGATAATGCGTAGAGGCATGGAACGAGTTTAAGTTCAATTAAGAATTAACCTACTATTTCTTTCCAGTTGTCACAAGATTAGTTCTTAAAGAACCGCACGTGTCACCTAGCATGAGCTTGTTTGATGTTGGCTCAAGCAGGATTTCCATCTTCACTGTAATACTTGCGTATCACTCGGATGTTCTAGCAATATTACAAGAATACTGTGTAGGACTCATAAAGATCTCTTACTTTTCACAGTGTGTGAAGAAGCAAGGAATAAATGGAAAGTTTCCTAATGAGACTTTTGATGATCTCGTGGCTCTAGACTCGATAGTGCGTTTTGATTTAGTGATCGATGGCTGGAGAGGAGTGCCACCTATTCAATATCAGTCTATTCGGAGTGAATAAACTAATAGATAACGTGTTGATCTCCGTGTGATTGAAACAAATACCTTTTGAGAGATATTTGAGTTAGCTGGGGAGGGTTGTGCATTACATCACTGGGTCCATGATGGCTTTCTTCAATATCGAGAATCATTAACTAATGATCTCAATAGCATATGTATTGACCCGGTTTCTGCCTAAAGTTGTAAGGAGGGCTTCTTTTTTTATACCCTTTATCTTTACAATTCTTTTTCATTCTTCAACCCCTTCAATGCTTACCAATACGTCATCACTAGCACCTTGTTGTGATTGTTCCAGTGCTAGCTTAAGTACTTGGTCGGCATTCAGCTACGTTCACATTCATTCTCCATCTTTCCCAGGACTTCTAGTTCTATCTAGGGAGTTGTCCTTGGGAAGATTCCATCGGTTCTGATGAATCATTGGATTAATACCTATACCTACCACCCTTTTGTCACCACATCCGTCGTGAGTTAAGTGTGTTTGGGTTGATATAGTTACCATGAAAAATCCTTGAAAATCACTTAAAGCACTTGTGATATTGTAATCAAAGTTTTTGTGCCTTAAGTGTTTTGATCATCAAAAACGATCCCCCTTAACTTGTGCATTACACATGTTAAGTTGGTTTATCTTTTAAGCCTTTTTCATTGTTTTAGCCAAATATCATTAAGTCTCCTTAATCCCATTTTCTCCCCTTTCCAAAATGTTAACCATCAATATTTTGGATATTAATGGATTAACCGGTCTTTGGGTAATAAAATGAAATTAGATGTTGGCCAAAGAACATATTAATGCTCCCCCTCAAATTAATGAGGGTAAGTTGTAGTGCTTGAGTATGATTTGTTTGAAAGATTTAGAATCTCGGGAGAAATTCTTGAAAAATATCATACTTTTACATTACAACAAGCCACAAAAGCTGATAAAGCAAAAAAGTAACATATTCACAATTATAGACATATGGAGTTGACCTGTTATAAGACGAACCATAATTAATTGGTTTGTTCCGTGAACCGATGGTGAGCTCCATATGGTCGTCCACCGACGAATCGTTCTATACTTCGTATCAACCGGCGCTTCCTTAGGAGTTCCTCGATCTTCTTAATCGTGTATGTTGCTCCTCTTTTGCATTGGCTTGTCCAGGGGTACTGGACTGCTGGAAGCGGTAGGTTGGCATTGAGAACCGTCAGATCATCTCGAACATGCTTGAGTGTACCATCGCTGAATTTGTGTAGTTCGGAGAATCGCATATATTGCATGACGCCAGTCTCATTTGGATAAAAGATCCCTGCTTCCGGCGTTGTGGTCCCCATATAAACCTTCTTGTTCTTATGGAAATTACTGAGTGGAGTTGTATATGGGGACGTTCCAAGTTTAACTGCTTCTGATAACTCTCTACTCCAAGTTGAAAGTCTTCCACTCGATTTTGAATGACGATTTTTCTAGCATATTGTCGAAAGTTGGAACTCAATGCAATGACTATCTCAGATGGTAAATGGTCAACTTTCTCCTGAGCCAATAACAACAGAAGATCTTCGATGTCTTCAAGTTGAAGGTACTGGAGATCACTTTCGTCAATTCGGTATTCTTTCTCATCGGTGCGTTTGATCACGATTACGTTTAAGTAATCATAGCCGAATACCGTCTGAGTGGTTTCTCCTTGAATGCTTTTGATCCTGTGAGTCGAGAAAATAGAAGCACCTCTCTTAGGACGATGGAAGTGATTTTAAGCTAACTTTTTCTTTTGATTCCAGTGAGATATGCCAAGTGATGCATAAGTGTCATAAAAATTGAGCAATTTCTTTCTCCATATTGCATCAGGTACTTTATCCTCTATCCATGGAACATTCTCCAAGTTAACAGCTTGACCATAGTGAGTGACGTGGCATATTTCTGTGCTCCATTTTCAAGGTATTCAAGATCGTGAGTAACAAAGTGCTCTATTGGGATTGTTGCAGAACCGGCAATGACCGTTGGTGTAAGAGGTTGTAATACGGGAGTCTGAATTCCTATAGTTGTCGCTCTCATTGCCTTGTTAAGATCATTCAAATGATATTCTGCTTCATTATGGATGATCTTCAAAGTATCAAAGAATTCCACGTTTGCAGCTGCCATTTTCATTAGATCCGGAGTCATTGTCGGTTTCCCATGAGAATACCGTAGAAAGGCCGAGAAATCGATAGGGTTGTTGAGGAATTGAGTCAGCTCCATTTCAGTTGCAGTGTCAAAAGGATGCTGTGGTGCTGCATTTGTTAGCCAAAGTTGCTCCTGTACCGTGTCATCGATGATTAAAGATTCAACAAACGTTGGTTCTGGTACATTTAAGTCTTCAACTTCCATATCAATGTTGTGCTGAACTTCAGCTGTTGTTGAAGGTTGATCTTGCATCACTGGTATATCATCTCGAGGTTCGTCTTCTAGGATTGGCCCTGTTGGTTCTTCTGCTTGCATATATTCTACCGATTCATTGAAAGAATCAGTGGTAATAGCTGGTGCAGTAGATATACCTGTGTCAAGTTGCTGAGTTTCTGGTACAGTAGACTCTATTGTCTTTTCAGCCGGTTCAGCAATGTTTTCTACAGCTTCCTCTAAACCCTTCTCAGTAGCTTTGTCACTGTCATCCTTATTAGGCTCTTCGGCATTAGTACCTGTTTCGTCATTCTGATCACCCTTGTTGGTTCCATTACCGTTGTCATTATCATCATCGTCATCCTCATCGTCATCTGTATCTTCGTCCTTATCTTCATCGTCATCCTTATCCTCTTCTTCCTCATCCTTTTCTTCCTCCTCATCTCCTTCCTTATCTTCTTCCTCATTTTGTTCATTGTCACCATCATCCTCCTAATCGTTACCCTCATCTTCTTCCTCCTCTAGTTCGTCTTCATCGTCAGACTCAGAGTCGGTAGTGTCTGCAGGTGTCTCTTCAATGATTACTTTGTTGAGATATTGCAGAACTTTTTGTTTGTGTTTCGATTTATGAGCTTTCATATCTAGCAAATGTGTCTGCAACATTGTCATGAGTTGAAGTGTAGATAAACCATTACCGAGAAGATTTGGTAGTTGTTGATCAATATAGGACTTGACTTCTCGTCGAATGATCGTGGTCATCTGTTCGTCAATTGACCCAAGAAAAGCAGCATTTCCTTTGTCACGGGTTTCCTTCTCTTTAAGAAATGATTTGTGTTTTGCTTTAAGTCTAGACACTCTGTCTGTTAGTTTCTGAAGTGTAGGCTCATCAGGTTGTGGTTCCTTGGGAGGAGTGGTGATCCTTTCAGTCAATGTAGCTATTTGTGTAGCTTGAGCCTCCAGCTGTTGTTGAAGAGACTAGATCAGTGGATCATTGACTGTGAGGAAGGGATTGGATGTGGATGATACTTTTAGTTCTGCTGGTGAAGGTGTAACCATAACTGTTAAAGTGGTAGTGGATGATACTGGTTGTTGAAGGATAGGTGTTGATGTAGATACAGTGATTGGGGCGGTAGTTGATACAGGTTGTTCAGCTGTGGATGATGGTGTAGATTCAGTGGTTATGATGGTGGTTGATACTGGTTGTGCAACAGGTGCTGGGGTGAAAACTGGTGTAATAACCTCACTGATGACAGGGGTGGACAATGGTGGAGTGGTGGTGGATGTAACAGTAGTTACGCGAACATCCACCATTGCTTCGTTTGTTGACGGATCAGTGTTTGTGACCTCAACACCCTCCCCTTCTAAATTAAGATAATTTAAAACGTCATCAGAGCCAGAAGTAGACTTACTTTGAAGTTGAGTCTCTGGTATGAGAGTTGCATGGGCATCATCGTTTAACACCATGTGAGTTGGTTCTGGTAAAGAAGTGGTAATATTGGCATCTCGATACATCATACTTGTATCTGTGTCTGCACTGCTTTCACGTTCTTCACTCTGAGCACGACTTTCAAAGTGGTAGTTATCAGCATCTTCATAAGCATCTTCCTCGATAGGATCTTCATAAAATGCCATGTCAGCATCAGGATTGCCGAATTCTGCTAAGTCCTCAAACATTCTTGAACCTGATCCTGTGGAAAAAGCTTCATGTCTGCTTTGTTGAAGAACGATACGCAGTCGTTTGGCTTCAGAAATTTGTTGTTGAGCAGGTTCTTATGAAGCAACACTTGCTTCTTTACCCTTAGTCTGCTTTGCTTTCTTTGTCTTTCGAAGTGGTATTTCTTCCTGTTATTTCTCTGTTTGGGTCATCTCAGCATCTTCAGCATCTCCATCAACTAAATGCTCTTTCGCTATGCCTTTCTCTTTTGATGAAACAGTCGATTGGCGCTTGGAAATTCTTTTCTTTCGTTTTCCTTTTTGCGTCTCTGATTGTTTTTCGGAAGGATCTGCATTTGCTCGTTTAAACTGTGCTTCAATATCTTTAAGCATCTCTCTGTAGTGATCACTTTCCCTTATACCTTCATTCATCATGATTGCTGGCACTGGAGCTGGTCTGAGTTTATATTTTGTGAATTGATTATCCGTAGTCATAGTGTCTAACACATCGTCATCATCTTGAGTATGATAGAAGAAGTTCCCACGAGGATCAATATCTGGGTCACTCTTCATGAAGTAATTGATAATGAGTTTTGTGAACCTTGGAAATGGGAGATGCACCGCTTTCCGCTTGGAACTTGTGAATTCATGACAAAATTCTTCCCAAAGTTGTAAAGCATAATCCACTTTAGATCCGGTGTAGAGACCCCAAAAGATAACTGTCTGAGCTGGTCGCATTGCATCTGATCCACGAATCTTGGAAGTAAGGCGCTTTACTAAAGTGATGACAATTGCTTTCCAAGGTTGTCCAATATGTGACGTGTTAAACTGAGAAAGAAAACTAATTTCACCCTCATAGTTCAATTCTCGGATTACTCTAAGTAGTTCTTCTGCATCTGGATCAGGCACAAAGTGTTCCCCTTTTGCAAGCTTTGGGAGCTTAAATAGTTGCCTAAACTGATGTAGATCAAATGTCAAGGCTTTGTTGTTCAGAGTAAAGGAGATTATCTTCTTTGACAATTGCTTTGCTTGTGTGATTGAGGCAGTTGCCCAAAATTCGTGCATGTATACTTCAGGAACCGATGCAGTGACACGTAATGCATCCTTTATTGGTGAACAATCTAGGATGTCTGTTGCGATTTTGAATGCCGCCAAGAAGGTTCAAAATCATCTCTCAGACGAAAATTATTTGGTGCATGTTGCATTCGAGCATTAAGTGGAACAAGGATAAGGTCTAGTTGTTTTTGTTCTTCTTCGGTTATCGACATTTTCCTGCTTTTAGATAAACACGAGCACACTTGATATATATACATATATATCATAAACTGTGTAAATCCTAAGCATTGGAAATAAATCACAACAAATGTCACCATACATGTTTGAGTAACAAAATACAAGCATTGTTCATATGGACAAAGTTCATACATGCAGAATCACATCTAGAAAAGAGAGACATGCCATAGACAAATTATTCTAATGAAGTCACAACCTAGCATAAGTTACTTGAAATATTTGGATTTCTTGGTTGTCATAACCAGAACCTTAGTAGGTCTAGGTTTGGTTTCAACCACAACCTCAATTGGTCTTGGTGTGATTTCAACCACAACTTCAGTAGGCCTTGGTTCAGTTTCAACCACTACTTCAGTAATTTTTGGAGTAATTTCAACCCAGATTTCAGTAGGCTTGAACACAGGGTTAGACAACGATGAAACATTGTCTTCCATGGCCTGGATGCAAAACACAAGACATTGAATAAGTAATTTGTATCTCTTTGTTTACAGAATAGTCAACTTATTAAATAAGATGACCTTCTGTAATAAGAAACCGTTCAAGTATTCTTATGAGATAAAATTATTCAATTTCAATATGACTTGGTCTTGTTTTAATGGCCCTAATTTACTTATAAGCCTAATAAAGTGGGAGTGAAGACTAGGCAGATATCATAAGAAAGTCTTAGGCTTATGCACAACTTTAAAACTCCATAACCAGCCTAACAAGTGTTACAACAATGTAGACCTTTTATCGCAAGCTAAGAGATATTCAAAGCAGAGGCATTGTAAGACTAAAGTCACTATAGTGCTTAACATGTTTTAACAAACTTGCAAATTTTATCCATTGTAACAAAGCATCGTATTGCACCTATCGTAGTGAACTCATGGTATTGTATCCATCGTACTAGATACATCGTGCTAACCCATCGTACTCTACCTATCGTACGGGGCAATCGTGCTAACCCATCGTATCCTACCCATCGCATTTGTGTAATCGTGCTAACCCATCGTATCCTACCCATCGCATTGGAGCGAACGTACTAACCCATCGTATCCTACCCATCGCATTGGAGCGATCGTACTGAACCATCGCATTGGTGCCATCGTAACAGACCCATCGCATCAATCCATCGTAACAGACCCATCACATC
This sequence comes from Glebionis coronaria, assembly GCA_025667525.1. Lineage (NCBI taxonomy): Eukaryota > Viridiplantae > Streptophyta > Magnoliopsida > Asterales > Asteraceae > Glebionis > Glebionis coronaria. Next base: position 127,827,975 of record CM046874.1, on the reverse strand, counting down.
AATCCATCGCAACGGACCCATTGCATCAATCCATCGCAACGGACCATCGCAACGATCCATCGCAACGAACCATCGCAACGATCCATTACAATGGACCATCACAACGATCCATTGCAATGAACCATCGCAACAATCCATCGAAATGGACCATCGCAACACGCCCATCGTAATGAGGCATCACAACGAGTGGATCGTAGTAAAGCCATCACAATCAATGCGATGAGAATGGATCGTAGCCATAGATCGCATTCTTGGTGATAGAGCCGAGGTAAATCTTAAAAGTGCGATTACGGGACAAATAAGACGTTATAGGCCAACCTGTTTATAACCAATGTCTATCTAGGCACGATGAACAAATCCCAGCTCTAAAAACTGATTTTTTATCAAGAATCTATGAACCCCAAATTTGATCAGAGTCGTATGAATACAAGTTATAAGATAAAGATGTGAACATGAGAGAATCATCTAACCATATAAACACTGATAAACAAAGTTATACCTATATTAAAGATAAACAAGAGGCACAATGAGATGGGATTTGAAGCTTCTATCAATGGCGGGTTAGAGAGGTATGTGTGAGTTTCTTGTGAAGACAGACAAACGAGGGGGGGGGGTGTTTATTTGACTCTGGTCAACCCTTGTTGCAATAATTTGCAATTTGGTCCCCCTTTGTTGCAAGTGTGCAATTGTTTTCCCCCAAGGTGTAAAATGTTTAAACAACACATGTAAAAAACACGTGAACTAGCTAACACTTAAACCCGTAACGTCTTATCTTAGAAAACAAACACGACAAAAACCTCTTAAAGCTTAATTTCAAACAGGCTATACCTCAAACCACATAAGATTACAAAGCATATAGGGATGAGAATGGTCGGTTTATAATTTCTGAAAATCCTTTGTGAAGATAAATTTTAATTCCAAAAGAAATATAATATTTGCTCCCCCTTAAACATAGACCCGTTTTCTATTTAAAGAGCTGTAGTCATTGTTTTTAAAAGAACAAATATCCAAGAAGACTTTTTCCGGTTTAGTGTTTTTAAGGAACGATTCTGGTGGCAATAAGATTTCTCTTATTTTGACAAAATAAGTGCACTGATACGTACACAAATTTGTGTTAGACCAAGTTATAAAGTAAACTTGGCCCCTTACAAGGTTTTAAAGTAAACCTTGCCCGAGAAAATTAATTCCCGTTGTGAGCCAACGTTTTCAAAAGAAATACGTGACTTTAATGCGAAAAGCGGGTTGCAGTCTGAAATAACTACAAGCCATAATGGGCATGTTTTAAAACTTGTACAACTTTTATACGGACTCTATTTATGGCGCCGTGTCAATATTAATCGACATTTCTAAAGCCATAAATATTACCGTACTAAAAGACATGCCCGATTTGAAAATGAAAAAAAAAATATTTTTTGATTTTCTATGTTTTATATTTTTATGGTTTTTCTATGTTTTATATTTTGTATTTTTCTTTTGTTGGTTTAAATATATACTATAATATACAAGATCACGATCAAAGGATACTCGAGAATAGTTTTACCATTACTATTCTTCAGATTCTTCTGCCAACTCCTTAAGTGTCGCTGGTGAGAATGATTTCATGCCTAGCTTTTCGATCAAAAACTCGATACGTCCTCGATCTAAGGCCTTTGTGAATATATCTGCCAGCTGATACTCAGTGTTGACGAAGTATAGTTCGATCACTCCATTTTCCACTTGCTCCTTGATGAAGTGGTAGCGGATGTCAATGTGCTTTGCTCGAGAGTGTTGAACGTAGTTGCAGCATAGAGCGATTGCACTTTTGTTATCACAGTACATCGGGATTTTGTTGAATCCAAGACCGTAGTCAGTCAATTATGACCTCATCCAAAGAACTTGAGCACAACAACCGGACATAGCAATGTATTCAGCCTCAGTACATGATATAGCAGCGCTTTTCTGCCTTTTTGATGCCCAACTAACAAGTCTATCTCCAAGAAGTTGCACACTACCAGAAGTGCTACGTCTGGTATCTTGACACCCGGCATAATCCGCATCTGCATATGAAAATAGTGTAATAGAGGAATCCTTCGGATACCACAGACCACGATGAAGTGTTCCTTTTAGATACCGAAAGATCCTTTTCACAACATGTAAGTGCTTTTCGGTAGACCGAGCCTGATACCGGGCACACATGCCTATAGCAAATTGCAAATCAGGCCTGCTAGCAGTCAGATAGAGAAGGGTGCCGATCATTCCACGATAAAGTTTAGGATCGACAGCTATCCCTTCCTTATCTTCATCTAACTTGGATCTCTCCACCATTGGAGTATCCACGGGGTCACAGTTTTCAAAATGATATTTCTTTAATGATTCAAGAGCAAATTTGGATTGATTAATAAAGATGCCTCTGGGATTCTGAGAAATTTGCAACCCTAAGAAAAATGAAAATTTTCCCATCATCGACATCTTAAAGCGTGTGGACATAATTTTCTCAAAACGGTCAGACAAACGTTGATTAGTAGCAGCAAATATTATATCATCAACATAAATTTGTACCAGTATCATGTCGTTGTCCTCCTTGAGAATGAATAATGTTGGGTCCACTTTGCCTTTGGAGAAGCCTTTGGAGATGAGATACGACGATAAGAGATCGTACCACGCGCGTGGAGCTTGTTTCAACCCGTAAAGAGCCTTCTTGAGCTTGTACACGTGATTAGGATACTCTGAATTGACGAAACCATTCGGCTGGCTTACATAGACATCTTCCCTTAATTCACCATTGAGAAATGCCGTCTTAACATCCATTTCGTAGACGATCATATTCATGTGAGCAGCATAAGCAAGGAATAGTCTAATTGCCTCCAATCGTGCAACAGGAGCAAATGATTCTTCAAAATCAATACCCAAAGCTTGTTTGTAACCTCTAGCAACCAATCTAGCTTTGTTTTTCAGCACACTACCTAACTCATCGAGTTTAACCTTGTATAACCACAACAATGTCAAGATTTCAATGTTGCTGGGTAACAGAACTAATTCCCACACTTCAAGACGTTGTAATTCATTAAGTTCCTCTTGCATGGCTTCAATCCATGATGATTTGGTCATGGCTTGTTGCCAGTTTTTAGGTTCAGTGCCTGAAAGAAATGCATCAAAATAAGAATATAATGCATGTTCTTGGAGTTGATGGCGTGTTAAGACTGGTCGATCGATGTCACCAATAATATTGCAGATTGGGTGATCCTTTTTCCATTTTGTGTTGTGAGTTTCAATCCGTGGTGGTCGGGAGTGAACGATTGCAGGAGCTTCCTCTGAGGTAGACGCACCGGTAGGGTCTTCAGGTATATGTGAACCAAAGAAGGGAAGCTCTTGTAAGTGAGCATATTCTAAATCGTGATCATATAGATCCTCTTCAACATCATTAGGAACGAGTGGGGGTGAAGATTCAGGTGTTGTTTGTGAATTGGTGGGGGATGGGACATCTGGTTCAAGAGTAACAGTAGATGCCTCAGATAGATTTCCATTATCTTGAGCAACAACTTCGGGAATCGGAGATACTGCTACAGGTGCTGGAGAATCATTACACGGTGGATCAAAGAATTCATCAAACATAGGTTGAAATAACTTATCCCACTCGGACCTTGTTGGTGGTATAAATGATGGAGAAGTAGGATTGTTGGGAGTTAATCCGGAACTGATTGTACTAGTTCCCATCTCGTGTAAAGAGGGTTCAGAGCTGTGTTGCCTAGAAGCCATCGCTGTCAGCTCATCAAAATCGACATCCAAAGTTTCTACTATCTTGCCAAGACGACGGTTATAAATTCGGTAAGCTTTCTTTGCAGGCGAGTAACCAATAAAAATTCCAATATCAGCCTTCGGTTGAAGTTTGCCCAAATTCTCACTATTTGTATTTGGATAATACAGTGCACCAAACACATGAAGATATGAAATATCGGGTTTGTGTCCATGAAGTAGCTCATATGGATTTTTACCATGACGTTTACGAATGATGGAGCGGTTTTGGGTATAACATGCGGTTGCCACTGCTTCAGCCCATAAGAATAAAGGAGCATTCGCATAAATCAACATAGTTCGAGCAGCTTCCATAAGTGTACGGTTACGTCTTTCAACGACACCATTTTGTTGTGGAGTGCGAGCCACAGATGTTTCATGAGAAATACCAACCTTTTCATAATAATTTCGAAGAGTCTGATTAACGAACTCAGTGCCGTTATCAGTCCGAATGCGGCGAACAGTAGCATTACGACGTACTTGGATCATCTTTAAGAAAGTAATGATATACTCTGGTGTTTGATCCTTGGATGCTAAAAATTTTACCCATGTAAACCTTGAGAAATCATCCACTATGACGAGGATGTATTTTCTACCACTCACACTAGCCGTACGCATTGGCCCGCAAAGATCCATGTGCAAAAGATACAGTGGTCCTTGGTTGGTGTCTTCTGCTCTAGGTTTGTAAGATTTCTTGGTGCTTTTCCCCAATGAACACGCGGAACATAAGTGATCCTTGTCGAACTTAAGTTTTGGAAGACCACGAACAAGTTCGTTTCTAGCCAAATGGTTAATAGCATCAAAGTTAAGATGAGATAATCGTCGATGCCACAACCATGACTTGGTCTTAGATGCTTTGGAGAGTAGGCAAACAGGAGAGGCGGCCATCATGTTTTGAATAGACAAAGTATAGAGATTATCCCCTCAAGGACCCTTTAACAAATCATTTCCTGTAAGATCGCGAATGAAGCAAGTATGTTGTCGAAAGGCCACTTCAAGGTTTGAATCGCAAAATTGTCCTACTGAGAATAGATTGTGACTAAGTCCCTCCACATAATAAACCATTGAAATCGTAACATTCCCAATTTGGTATTCACCATAACCCATAATCTTTGCAATATGGTCGTTTCCGAATTTAACCGTTCCTAGAAACTTGCTGACGAAATTTCTGAGCATCGAGCGGTCTCCAGTCATATGTTTGGAGCACCCCGAGTCCAAATACCAAAGAATAATTTGGACGACCTGAAAATATCACCAAACACAGACGATGTATCGGATTCTAATTGTTCCTCTAAGTTAGAAGGTACAGATATAATTATCTTAGATTTGCTATCAAACAAAACTTTAGGCTTCCAGATTTTCTTACTAGTGGTTGGCTTAGATTCTAGTTGTCTAGTATTCTGAGGTACTTTTTGACTGGGGACATTACCACTGGTAGGCACAATAGTGGGGGCAGACCTAGTTAAAGGGCGCTTTTTCCATTTCTTAGTGCTAGTGTTCCTATTCTAAAGACGATTAGACCTAACTTCCGTGGATGTGATCCTAGTTAAAGGGCACTTAGTTCCATTAGCAGTAAAGGTCCTACCAGTAGGTTACCATTGCCACCCAACTTGGGTGAATTTCTTCCCTGTTGGAATCCATTCAAGATTGTTCTTAATAGCATACATTTCATTCACGTGATCAACAAGGCATAAATCATGACGCTGAGAAAACATGCATTCATTACAATTCCAACATTTCGCATTAGAATTCACATTTTGCTTAGGTTTCCACTCATAAAAGAGAACCTTTTGTCTTAGCTACATGATTCTTTTTATTTAAAACTGAAATAACATTCCTAGGGTGCGCTTCTACTTTCTTCTTCTCAGTCCTATTAGTGGAAGGCTTGATCCTATCTTTCTTGTCTTGAGATCCTTTAGCCTTAGTGGACACAGTTACTCCTGTAGAAGCCAAGGGAACATTAGTTACAGATTTTGACTTAGCCTTGATGGGTGTGTTTAAAATGGGCTTAGCTCCTGGGGTCTTATTGAATGGAGTAATGGAAATGGTGGTTTGTTGTTTAGATGGTACAGATATCGGTTGCCCAATGTACTCTAGGTATGCTAAACAGTCCTGAACGCGATCCACATATAATAAAAGCTCATATACGCTATGACTTGTGGGATCACGTTCACGCATTTCATCAATAATCTCTCTAGCTAGATCAGCATGTTCTAAAGCATTTTTCATATATGTGGCAAACTTAGTGGGACTTTTCCTAAATTTTGGATCCCGATATAGCACACGTGGGTTGGGTTTGGGAGCACTAGAGGTCGAGGCAGAGACAGTAGCTGGATTATCAACACTTTCTCGTCCTTTGAGTTGAAGTGTCTCCTTTAATTCTGCTATAACCATGTTTTTGTATATGAGCTGAATTTTTAGGTCAGAGGATTCCTCACATTTCCTGTTCAGTTTGTCAATTAATGACTTTTGTTCTGTCGCATTAAAAGCGAGGCGTTGTTCTATTGAACTAGAATTTTGTGAGTCAACCTGCCTTACTTGTTCACGCTCTCCTAGTATAGAATTAATTCTATTTTCTAGGACATGATTCTTAGTCTCTGCAGCCTCTAGTTCCGTTTTTGTTTCTAGTAATTCTCTCTTAATTCTCATCATCTCTTCTTCTAAATTCTGAACCATCTGAATCATCTTGTCACTTGTCTCAACGGAGTTTCCACCATCATTTAGTTTTGAAAGAGTTTCATTTTTAGATTGATTCTCAATTTCAAGAGATATAGAATGTTGTTGAAGCTCATTAAAACTTTTTGAGAGTGTATTATACGAATCTTGAAGCTTTAAAAATTCAGCGTTGGATTCATGACAAGAATGATTTTCTGCAGTATTCACATGTTCAACAGTAGTCACAGATTCATGCACATCATCACAAATATTCACAGTAGATGAAATTTCATAAGTATATTTAACAGTAACAACTTGCATCACTTCGAGAGACACCATATGTTCTATGAAACGGTCATATTCGGATAAAATCTTTTCCTTTTCAATTAAATGTTGTTCATAAGCATCATCCATTTTATTGAAAACTTTTTTAACTTCACCAATTTCAAAACTTAAATTACACGCTAGATCATAGACTCCTTGTTTAATATGGTCCACAAACGGAACGATCTCTTTCTCAAACACCGTTTTCATGTGTTCGAACGCCCATTCTCCAGCGGTTTGGGCCGTTGAAGTCGTACATTCCAGAATGACCCTGTCAAACTCGGTAAGGTATTGATCAATCTCTTCCAAGCTGAGCTTTACCTTACTAACCGGTGGAAGATTCTTAGGGATTTACTTTGGTTGGTCCGAGTTAACGAGTGTAGGAATTATACTAAGGCATTCTCTAGTAGGCATGAAAGTGGATGTTTGGATAGTTCTCTTTTGCATATTAAAGCGAATTCTAAGATCTATTGTGGCATTTTTTGCATTCATTTGAGCATAATCATATTGAGGATATGTATGAAGTAATTTTAACCGCTTTTCATCATATGGTGTCATACTCTCAGAATCATTTGAGAACACAATCGGATCTAATACCAATCCTAACTTTGTTGCATCATAAAGTCGTGGGTTGTGGTTAAGCGCTTGCTTTGCATACCCCGGGTTAGGTGGTAAGTCTATAAGACGCAACAAATTGAACTCTTTAAATGATGCATGAAACAAGTGTACTAGATGTGAAGCAGCATATTGTTTTAAAAGCTTAATTTCTATTTCTTTTATTCTTTCAGACGTCTTAATTTTCATTTCAAGCTGTTTGGACTCAAGAATTTCAAAATCCGTTTGAAGTTGTTGAAAATTAGTAACGACTGACTCTTTTTCTTTAAGTTCATTCGAAATATTTGCTCTTAAACTCTCAATTTCTAGCAGATTGTCCATTTGAACTTTCCTAAACCTATCAAATTCAGGATTGGTTAAGGTAGTGGACAAAGGTGTCATTTCCAAGGTTTTAACATTATCCTTATGCAAAGCAAGATCGACAAATAAAGTCTGATTAGCATTAAGGGTTTCAAGGACCGCATTATTCATTTGGCTAAGCAAAGATGCCGGAACCATAACCAAATCAGGTTTAGCAGACGAATTGGTAGTCGTAATAGCTCCCGGTTGTGGTTCACTCAAAGTCTGAGGACTTGCACTGATATTGCTATCATTGTTTGTCTCGTCGATTGAGTTACTAACCACCGGAGGCTGTTCCGAATACTCAAACATTTGCTCAACTTGATAGGGTACAATACTAGTATCTGTAGTAGTATGTGGTACCTCAGAAATGGTATCAGCTCCATATAGTGAAAGGTTTGCCATAAGAGCTGCTTTGGCGATGTTAAGATCATCACAATCAGAGTCATATGCATCCAAATCATCACATTGATATGTAGCATTGTTGGTGATGACTGTTGTGAGACCATCAGTTTCCGCTACTCCTGGATCTGCAAGGAATGCCAATTCTTCTTCATCAAGCTCACGACCTTGGGCTTGAGCATTCACCAGGTAAATCTTCTCCTAAAACAATGTGCCGTCCCTTTTCCTCTTAGGCTGCTTGCATTCTCGGGCCATGTGCCCTTCCCCTTTGCAATTGTAGCAAATAACCACCTTCATTTTACCAGTGTGTTTGCTCTTGTAGCAGTAGTAGTGGATGAACGTGCACCAGCAGTAGACGAATTCGATCTCCCTTGAAGTGGTTGCACCATGACTCGTCCGTCCTGAATTGTTGCCTGTTGACGAGAGTTAGACGAGTTCCTTAACTGATTGTTAGTTGTTGCTGGACCTCTGTAACCTCGTTTGTTCAATGTTTGACTTAATTAAGAAGACATTTGAGCAAGGATATCAGTAGGGCTATCTCCTTGTCTAAATTCAGGGATAGGGATGTCATCTTAACAGTAGAATGCTGGTGTTGCTTGAGCTACAATTTGATTGGATGGAGCACTGACTTGTTGTGAGTAATGAGGTTGAGGAGCCTCAAGTTGTGGATAGGTACAAGCAAGGTTTGATGGAGGTTGATACGGTGAATACTGGTGTGAAGCATAAGGTAATGGGTGTGAATCTCCTTGTGATGATGATATTGCTGGTTGGTGATAAGATGTAGGCGACGGTGGCAGAATCGAGTACTGTGGGAAGCTTGGTGTTTGATACACAGGTTGATATGAAGATTTGTGTCCTAAAGCAAGCTGAGAGTTGTGGTATGACAGTGTAGGATGGTTTGCCAGTAATGCCATTGGTTCATGATAAGATCCTTGAGAAATTCGGTTTTGGATCACATGCTTCTCATGTTGTTGTAAGAAAGCATAGAGTTGATCTAAATTGGACTTGTGTAAATCACGAATCATCTTGACATCAGTCACATATTGACTCCATTCAGGGGGTAGTGTGTTCAAAAACTTGGTGTTTAACTGAAACTGTTCAATCCTTAGATTATAGACATTCATGTCATTCATCAAAGTGGTAAAACGCCAGTAAAAATCATGAAGAGTCTCCCCTGGAAGGTATGTGAACCTATCAAACAAATCATACAGTTGACACTCTCGTTCTTGCTTAGTGAGAGATGTCCCTTGTAGCAAAACCTTAAGTCGATCCCAAAGATTCTTTGCCACTGTATGTTCACTTACCATTCGAAAGATATCGGGTGGAAGGGCTTGAAGAATTGTCTGAACAGCCCTTTCATCGGCATCTGCAATGATTTTGTTGGCATCGGTTAACTCATGATACTCCCTTGGCCTTGTCACATTGTTGACGGTAACCTCTCCCCAATCTAATGGTCCTTTATCAATTGATTGAAGCATAAGTCGACCATTTTGTTTGCCCATGATGTACGTTCTCATACGGCCTTGCCATGCTTCAAATAAATCTTTGATGAGCAAAGGTGGGCGAGTATCGGTACTCGAAATGATCGAGATATCGGTAAGTGAAGTCATAGTTGGCATATATGAATGTGAATTCATTTTGTGATCCCTTGAAAAAAAGATTATAAAAAATGATCGAGCAATGAAATAAGATTATGTGTTTTAATGTTGTTTAAATAAAGATATTAAGATCTTTTGATTGTGTGTTTTTGCTAATGTCTCCAAGTAAAAACCAAGATGGAAAATCCTTTAAGTGTTGAAAAACTATGGCTGATCGTACTCTGATCGGACTCCCAGATCGTATTGCGATCGTACTCCCCTATCCTAGTGAGCTATCGTACTGCACAATCGTACCCTGATCATAGTGAACCTGATCGCACCCTGATCGTAGTGAACCTGATCGCACCCTGATCGTAATGAACCTGATCGTACCCTGATCTTAGTGAACCTGATCGCACCCTGATCGTAGTAAACCTGATCGTACCAAGCAATCCAAGTCTAGATCTTACTATGGATCGTACTGAAGAATCGTACTAAGGATCGTACTAAGGATCGTGCTGATGGATCGTACTAAGCAAGAGAAGTCTGGATCGTACTTTGGATCGTACTTATAGATCGTACTACGTGATCGTACTGGTGGATCGTAGCGTGAATCTAATTTATGATCGCAGTTAGATCGTAACAATGGATCATGACTAAGGATCGCAAGTAGAAACCCCCAGGGTTTATGCAAGCACAAAGTCAGATCGTACCCCTAAAAAACAGTCCGAGACTTGAGATCACCAAGAAAGAAAGGATTTTTACCTCGAAAAACGTGATTCTAACCAAACGAATATCACCAAATCGTTACTAGAACTATTTAGAAGATATGTAGATCACTTGGAATCAAAGAACACGAAAATTTTTTGTAACTTTTGGAAAGATCAATCAAAAACACATGAACACACTTAAAAAGTATGAACAACACAAAACCAATCTTTATTTCATCCCATAGCTCTTGATACCAATTGTAGAACAATGATAATCTTTATGAATCAAGAGGGTTGATGTTTTTCTAGAGAGATAAACTTAGAGAGAGAAGTGAAAGAAACTTGTATTATGAAAAGTAAGAAATGAACAACCAACACCTCTTTCCATGGTGGAAAGAGGTTTAAATACCCCAAGTCCTTAATGGACTTGGGACTCCGGCCCATGAACATGCTCATGGGTCGGGCTATTTAATAAATGAAACTAAACATTACTACGAGCCTATAACTACATTGTTGGAGTGACCGAGACTTTCTATATACGTAAAACGTATTTCCAACATTTTCTCATTTGAAAACCCTATGTGAAAACCTACTCGAAATGTATAACCCACGTGTTCTTGCTTCCTTATTGACTAAGGTACTAGGTTGTGAAGTAAATGATGATGTATTTATGATGGTGACAATGGTTGGGAAGTAAATATCATTTGTGACAAAGGAGTAAATATTTCCGAGAGTTTTGAGCTAGGAGGAAGTGTATGTGTTTTAGTTAAGCTAGCTAGGATATGTATTATAAGTGTAGTAGTTTGTGTTTACCACTTTTGGCAATCCATGGTTTTACTAGACAACAAGTACTAGCCATATAAGAGTTAAGGTTTGTACATGCTTGATTTAAGGAGTGAAATGGGTGTTGTGGTTCTATCCGTGACATGGGAGTGGCTAGGGATGGCTTTGGGAGACAATTTGTACATGTATTTATTGGTGTAAGGTTGTACAAGTATTTAGCATGTGGGATAAACTTAGATATGCCTTAGGTTCCTAGTTCTAGTCGCATAGTGATAGAATTAGGTTCATATGTAATGTTGGGAATTATTGTAAAGTACCAAGTACTGTTAGTTATAGTAAGTACTGTTAGTGTTAACGCGGTACATGCTAAGTACCATTAGTATTAATGTAAGTACTACTAATAGGATAAGTACGAATGTATCTTTAGTACATATATGTTCATAGTTTATAGAGAGTATATCGTGTGTTATATACTTATCATAGTGGAATATTGAGAATATCTCGTATGTGATATGTTTATCAAAATAGATTATTATACGGTTCCTTGCATTATAAAAGGAACATAGGTACGATTAGTTACATGTACCTTTTACCACAGTCGATTAATAGAAGAGCGAATAGTTAGAGTATTTTGTTGTTCTTCTTTGCTTTGATAAGTTAGATTCCGCATAACTTATTAGAGTTTAGTAAGAGTCTCTCAAGTGCTCTAGTTTGTTTACAAGCTATTGTGCAATCCTTAAAAGGATATAGATCTATTTAAAGGGATCAACAAGTGGTATCAGAGCCAGTTGAGAAACTCCGAATAAGAAGAACAAAACCCTAAATCCTCAATCACAAAAAGTCTCACACAATGTCTCAATCTGGTTAGCATCCTCCTCAATTGTAAGAAATTCCAATCCCTGATCCAGTACCACAAGAACCTCAAGTTGTTCAGCCTACACTAGTGGTTCCACCTCCACCAACTACAAAAACTACAAATGTTGTAGCTACACAAACATCTACATCTTCTCCCCATACTCTATTTGCTATAAAACTCCCCATTCTCAAAAGTAATAACTATGAGACTTGGGCTATGCAGATGGAACACTATATGAATCACACAGATCATACTCTATGGCAAGTCATTAAGAAAGAGAATACTCCTAAAAAGCTGCATTGGCTGCCTGATGGTACATGTTATGCTTTGCCTGTTGTCACTGATGAAGAGGTACAAGCCGAGATCAGAGAAAGAAAGGCCATAACTACCTTAGCTATGGCACTCTTAGAAGACATTCTTCCTAGCTTTCATCATTACAATGATGCAAAAGCTATGTGGGAGGATATAAAACTTAGATTTGGAGGCAATGACAAATCTAATAAGATAAAAAAGATTGCTCTAAAACAAGAATTTGATAACTTCTCAGTTTCTAGTACAGAAGTAATCCATAGTGGATATGGAAGGTTCAATAAATTTCTTATTCAGTTAGCAGTTCATGGAATGATAATTCCTCATGAAGATGCTAATCTAAAGTTCTTAAGAGGAGTTCCACAAGTGTGGAAAGTGATGGCTATGCACTTCATCACAAGAGATGATTTGGATGTTACTCCCTTTGATCATCTTTATAAAAATCTCAGAGTATATGAGATGGATGTTAAAGGATTAAGCCAGCTAAAGAATTTGTATCAAAGCCTAACGTGGCTTTCGTTTTAGAAGGAAGCAGCGGTACATACTCTCAAAGTACCGCTGGTGGAACAAGTAGCGGTACTTACTTTCAAGGTACTGCTGGTGGACCAACTAACAGTACTTACCATCAAAGTATTGAATACAGTCCATCAATGATCCAGAATCTACGGGGAAGATCCCCACCACTATTCAATGAGAATGATGCCTTCTCATTCTTTGCTGGACAAGACAACAGACCAAGATTGACTCTTAATGATCTGTTCTAGATGGATGATGCTGATATTGAAGAGATGGATCTAAACTGGCAAGCTGCCATGGTCTCTGTTAGATCCAATAGACTCTACAAAAGGACATGAAGGAAGATGAATGTTGATCCTAATAAACCATTAGGATATGACAAGTCAAAAGTTGAATGCTACAACTATGGAAAGCTTGGAAACTTTACCATGGATTGCAAGAGAGAAAAAGCTGAAGGGTAGTAACCAAAAGTCCAAGAACAACAATAGGACTAGCCCAAGAGTCACCGAAAGTCTTCCAAAAGGAGATAGCAGAAATCCATGGAGTCCAAAAGGAACTAAATATTTGATCATAGTAAATGAAGTGGTCATCTGGGCTCAATCAAATGAAGAAGAAGAAGAGCATGATCTAATGGCTCTTTCTCATGAAGACACTAAGGTACATCCCTGATCTAAAGATTGTGTTCTTAAGTTTAATAGTCTTAAAGTAGAACTTGAGGAATAATATCAAAAGGTAAACACATGTACTGTAAAAGTAAATGCTTTTAAACAAGGTGTTGCTAAGTTAAAAGCAAATATAGTTTTGTATCAAAAGGGTCAGCAAAACTATAAAGAGAAAATTAAGAGTTTGACTCTTCAAATGAGAGAAAAAGATGTAACTATCAAAGCTTTTGGAAAAAAGCTTGTGAAAGTTACAACAGAAAATGAAGTGTTAAAATCTAGTTTGTATAATGAAAGAGAAGTAACTAATCACTGGCAAAAATCTTCAAAAGGCATGGGTAAGTGATGTAGCGAAAAACAAAGATAAATAATTGAATTTGTTGATTCCAAAGAATGCTAGACACAATCGTTCCAACTATCGTTGATTCAATAGGATACCTATAACTAGGCAACTCCAACAACCGTTGATTCACACAAATACTGGTTATTAGGATGAAATCAAACAATAAACCCTAACCTAGATTTAAGTTGATTAACAAAAGACTAAAAGTCTGTATTTTTTTATTTCATAATGAATACAATAAACCCAGCCCTAATTATATGAGAAAAGTAAACTCGGAAAAAAAAGTTAACAAATTACTGTAGGAAATTAAAAAGTGAAAGTGAATAAAATACAACGACATAAAAGTAATCTCCATTTGTCATTCTGCATCATTATCTTGTTCATCGAAAAGACTCGACCTCGAGTCTTGATTGTCTTCAAACCCAATGTATTGACCATGATAGTTTGGATCATTGTAGAACAAAGATTATTAGCCACAACTACATCGTCTTCAATGTTGTCTTCTTCCCCTCCAAATTCTTTTTCCCCGTAAATCCTTCTTTTTCCTCAATGACATCTTCAATATCTGTATCATAAACTAGTATCGGTTCTTCTTCATATTCATCAAATATTGGAGGTCCATAATCATCACTAGCCGCACCACAATCTTCCCATTCATCACAAGATGAACCATCAACCTCAAAAAATGGATATTCTAACATCTTAATCAGGAACTTCGGCTCTTGATACCAACTAATGTAGCGAAAAAACAAAGATAAATTATTGAATATGTTGATTGCAAAGAATGCAAGATACAATCCTTCCAACTGTCGTTGATTCAATAGAATACCGATAATTAGGCAACTCCAACAACCGTTGATTCACACGAATACCAGTTATTAGGATGAAATCAAACAATAAACCCCAACATGGATTTAAGTTGATTAACAAAAGACTAAAATTCTGTATTTTTTATTCATAACTTAATAATGAATACAATAAACCCAGCCCTAATTATATGAGAAAAGTAAACTTGGAAAAAAAGTTAACAAATTACTATAGAAAAATAAAAAGGGAAAGTGAATAAAAGACACTAATGTAAAGATTTTGCTCAGTTAAGTTCGTTTTCTCGGAATCTCCTCGAATTGATTTCCGGTTAATTGTGTGAGATTAGTTGTTCCTGGTGAAACAAATATTTTTTGGATTTGGTAAAATAAATGTGCAAGACTTAATAATAAAGGACGGGAAATTAAAACAAAAACTAGTTGAAACGTAAACGGTGCAATATTTAAAACTCTTAAAAGTAAATGACAAGAATTTAAAGGACGTAAAGTTAAAGCTTAACTAAAAGAAAATTGACAAATAAATACAAATGCGAGACGTAAATAAAACGAGGAAAGGTAATACTTAAACTAAAACAAAATACTAAAACAAAACAGGGCATCGATCGGAATGTGCAAAAGGGTCCGATCGGAATACATTCCGATCGGTTAATCGGAATAAATGAAAACATTCAAATCGGAATACTTTTAAGAGTATACTAATCGGAAAAAGGGACTAATCGGAATAAGCAAAACTAAAGCAATCGGAATACACTTAAATGGATTCCGATCGGAATGTTTGGAAACCTTCCAATCGGAATGCAGAAACGAAGCCAATCGGAATATAGTAAAAAAGATGCCAAATCGGAAAGTAGCCAAAAGTACCTATCGGAATACTTAAAAAGAGAGAAGATCGGAAAAGCTAAACCCTTTTCCGATTTGCCAATCGGAAAAAGGGTGCGGTCACTGGTCGGAATAACAGATCGGAAAGGGGTTTTAACACCCTTTCTGATTTATAAGGTTTCCGAGAAAAGCAAAGGCAAAAAGCTATTGAAATGAGCTTATACTAAAACTTAAACGGATTAAAACTGAGCCGGGACCAATAAGCACAAGTAACAACTTATCAAACATAAAATAAACAAACTTTAAAATCAAAACATAAAAAGATGAACTTTCAATCATGAAAGATTAAAAAGATCAAAACTTTTAAATAAGAACTTGATGAAAAAGATGAAAGAAACAAGATGAAGATTAACAAGAAAGATTAATAACATGAAGATTAAGACAAGATTAAGCTTAAAAAGTAAAGGTTTGATTGAAAACAAGAAAGATTAAAAGATGAAAGATTAAAGTTCTAGAGAGAGAAACTGTCACTTTCTCTCTCTAAACTACTCCTACTCCTAAAACTAAAACTAATATAAAAAATTGACTAACTCCCTTCATGTGGTGACATGAAGGGTATTTATAGGAAAGGGAAGTGGTTGGTGTCTTCCTCTTTTCTTTCTTTCTTTCTTCATGTCTTTTCGTCTTTTAAGTTCTTCGACTTTTCGACTTTGTCTCGGGATTAAATAAAACTCGTCTTATAATTTGTTTATTTATTAGACTCGAGTTCTTCGGCTTTAATTAAACTTCCGTCTTTAGACTTCTTCTTCGATAAATCTTCAGAATAGGCCCTGGACTTCTGTTCTTTTTGCACTCTTGATCTATTGACTTCGTCTTTTGTCGTTTTCTTCGATAAAAGCCCGTGAATGCCGTGTTTTCTCCACTTTTCACTTTTTCGTCCTAAATCACAACAAAAACACAAACCACGCATAATTCCAACATAAATGACATAAAATACACGTTTTGGCTCGGTTATTATTGTAATTAAGTGGTAAAAAGGATGGGTGTTTTCACACCTATCAAATTCCCTACACTTAACCATTGCAATGTCCTCATGCAATGCATTAGTTACAAAGCAAGATTACATTTTCCATCATAGTCAATCCACGTTGGCCTTTATTAAAGAGATAGAAAATTATAAACATACAAAGTAAAGAAATCAAAAACATACCTTGGGTTTTGAAAATGTCGTGAATGATCATCATCCTCAAGTTTTCACTTTCTCCAAACCAAGCTTAGAAACGAGATCATTGTTATTATAAGTTAGCAAACTAACACGAACTCATGTGGGCCAATTATTTACTTAGACTCCCTTATTCCTAGGTGTATCTCTTATATTTTATTATTGTCTTGAATGATCACGAGGCTGCATTGTTTGACTTATTTCGATAGTTATTTAGGCCAAAAATAAAGTGAACGATTTAATCAATAGTTAGCTAAAGGACCAAATCTTTTAAAACTGCTTCTCGGGACCTCATAAAGTTCATATCTTGGCATAACTCGCTTCGCGATTTGAGACCTTTCTCGGACCGATATTTGGCAGCGACTTCTTACTTCGAATCTTGAGAGACGTTCATGAAATAATGGCCTTCTCTTCATAATAGGAATTTCTTCACTTGAAGTTTTGAGAGATTCTTCATCTTTAGACCACGACTTCTTCATTTTTCTCCAATCTTTATTTTGGATTTTGATATACAACGATCCGCCTCCTTTTAGGACTTGGATCTATTTATCCTCATACCTTGTCAGGGTCTTTTCGGATAGACTTCTCCGTGACTTTTGGGGAGTTCTTGCTTTTCGTCGTGTGTCTCGATCTTTCATATTGATTTTCGATAAATGATTCTTCACATCACTTTTGGATCTTTAGCAACAAAATGTAGCCCTCATGCCTTGTTAGGGCCTTTTCGGACTCGCCAATCTTCGCGTCCTGCTTCAATAAGTTATGCCTTGGCTATGAACTCTAATCCATACCGAGCAACTTTTAAATGATCTGGGGCTAGAAGCTAAGTAACCTTTTAAATCGTACAACCTTATTTATTAGCAGATGAATTTATTAACAAGCGGAGGGAGAATAGGCTCATAATTAACTCACATAAATTCACGAAAGAATACCGAACTTATAATTGACTCTATCATCTCTCGTTCTCCGTAGTTTAAAATCTCAAGGAATGAGATTCGTGGATGCTTAGCCTATTAAATCAGAGTTTTGGGTTTTCGAGTCGCCTATAGGATCTTGCAAATTCTTAGACTTTTTCAAGTTTAGAAATCGCATTTTAAAGTTCCCTTGATAAACGACTCTCTAGGATCAATTATAGGAACTTGCGAAAAGTTCTTGTTCTTAACCCGTGAGAGTTAAGAATTCTGCGTTTTATAGCTCCCTATATAAAAGCCTAGCAAAACTTGACTTAAACACGTTAAGGATACTAGCTAGAGTAACTTAGATAAGTAAACTCGGGTTGAGTCAAAAGATTCACAACGTTTGAAAATTAAAACCACTTTATTAAAGATTTATTCTAGCAAGGAAAGAAAATAAACATAACAAAGGAAAATACAACTATACAACTAGGCCAAAATAGATTAAAATTTTTGAAAAATGTCGAAAAATCAAGTTTTCCGGTTAAAATGAGGACAAATACAAGGAAAAGAACCACTTAACTTCGATAGAAGTCCCCCCTACACTTAATATAAACATTGTCCTCAATGTTTAAGCATGTGGGAGTAAACTCCCCTACACTTAGGACATTGTGCACTTTGTTTAAATCTTGCTAAGGAAAAGACAACTAAAGGGATTCCTATTTCAATATTGGAAAATATAAAATAGTGAATCGAAAAGAGTTTACGATAGAACCGGGAAGAAGGGAACACGGAGTCACGATTCGTCAAAAGTCATCAAGAGTGTGTCTTTAAAGCTCTAATCCCTGCACATGATAAGAAAGAAAGCAAGAAACACCACGGGGCTCCCCCCTACACTTATGGTAAAGATAGATAGATAATTGGGTTGCCTCCCAAAAAGCTCTTGTTTATATTAACTGAGTCACGAGCCTGACTCGTCCCCGAATTAAATGGTCCATGGGGAAGCCTCGAATGTGATACCGGGATCAAAGACCTTGTCCTCGTTCCCGGTGGACATTAACAAAGGAGAGGCGGGGGGGATAAGTCTTGAATGGGAGAAAAACCCTTTCAACATACGAGAAGTATGTGAATTCAAGATCCACGGGAGGTGGGGTGGGTAAAGTAAGCACATTGTCATCCCCCAAAGACAATGGAGGCTGAGCAAGCGGCAAAGCCGTATTGTTATCAATCATAGCATAATCAATGTCACCTCCCGGGTCAAAGCACTCATCCTCCGTGATGGTGACTAAAGGGGAGGATGAAATGTGCTCGGGAGGGGGACTTGGGTCAACACTTTCCTGCAGCAAATTATCAAAAATAATGTCCCCCTCTGTGTCATAATCATCAATACCTGGAGGGATGGAGTGGATAACGATTTCTTCCAGCAATGGGTCATTATCTTCAACGGGAGGAATAGATGGAGGTAAAGACTTGGAAAGAGGCGGAGAAGTCAACGCTTCGATTTGAGCAATAAGAAGGTGCACTTTCCTTAATCTATCGCGAAGAAGCACGTCTTCCACCTCATCCACAAGATCATGTTCATCGATGAACTTCTCGTAAACCGGAGAAAATAAATCGTCATCGCCCGCATCTCCCGGTGGAGATTGAGAAATTTCAAAGGTGAAATTCTCATAGCCTGGAGAAAAATCATCATCACTAAGATCGACCTCTTCCGTAAGAGCAACGTCGTCCTCAGGCTCCATAGCAGGTAAGTCACAAACCTCATCATCCAATACTTTGTCGAGACCAACATCACTAAGCTCATTCAACGAATCTAGATCCTTAGATGCAGTAGGAATATCGACAGTAGGAGCAGCAACTTCAGAAGATTGGTTGAAAGTGTAGACATAATCGTCGTCATCATCATCATAATAGATGGGACGAGTCCAGTTAGGAGTGACGTAGTCGGCTAACTCTTCCTTGATAACCTCCACATCTTTAAGAAGCTCATGCAGCAACTTTTGTTGTTCATCGCCCCGAGTATGTTCAATTTCACCAATTCTATCCCACGCTGTAATTAAACATTTTGGTGTAGAAAAGAAGGGAAAACGACTAAATTGGCTCAAAAAGGTGTCGGTGGTTTTCAAGGTTTCATCCACATCAAGCAACGGTTGCCTTTCCTGATGCAAGTCAGCTCGGAGTTGAGCTAGACTTTCTAGAATGCCATTTAAAGAAGTGAGTTGTTGATCAAGACTAGTTTGCTCATTGGATTGATGATTGAGGGTGTGATGTGGGGGCTCACGGTTATAGACACTAGGATGATAGCACGGTACTTTCTCAAAGATTTGCGACGGATCACAAGAAGAAGCATCGTGAGGGCCCCCACAAATATAGCACCATGGGTATGGAGAGAAACTGGGTGCCTCTTGTTGATAGCTATTATCATTGTCATAATTGTACCCCGGTTCTTGCCCGTGTCTATACGGGTATTGAACCGGGCACGAAACATGCCAATGAGAATCGCTTCCACAATAGATGCACGGGGGAACAGGAGGTAGGTTCAAAAAGTACGAATTAGTCGAGTTGCACAAAGGACAAAATCCGGATTGTGTGTTGTCGATATCGTTTCCGCACCGCTCACATGTACACCATTGGCAAGAGTTGTTCCCAGATAATTGCTTCCCACACCGGACGCAATGGACATAAAAATCCATAAAGAAGGATAGATAAGCAAGAAGAATATTTTTGGTGCAAAACTTTGAAAAAGAAATGCTTTTTATGATTTTTCAAATGTTTTTGGATTTTTGAAAATTTTTGAATACGAAAAATAACGTTCACGAGTGAACGGATCCCAAAATCCAACGCGTCACTCACAAAAAACCTTCGATCCTCACGAAAAGAGCCGGCAGCGGCGCCATTTTAATAACTTGATTTTACTCGTTGAAAGTTCGTTTTCTCGGAATCTCCTCGAATTGATTTCCGGTTAATTGTGTGAGATTAGTTGTTCCTGGTGAAACAAATATTTTTTGGATTTGGTAAAATAAATGTGCAAGACTTAATAATAAAGGACGGGAAATTAAAACAAAAACTAGTTGAAACGTAAACGGTGCAATATTTAAAACTCTTAAAAGTAAATGACAAGAATTTAAAGGACGTAAAGTTAAAGCTTAACGAAAAGAAAATTGACAAATAAACACAAATGCGAGACGTAAATAAAACGAGGAAAGGTAATACTTAAACTAAAACAAAATACTAAAACAAAACAGGGCGTCGATCGGAATGTGAAAAAGGGTCCGATCGGAATACATTCCGATCGGTTAATCGGAATAAATGAAAACATTCAAATCGGAATACTTTGAAGAGTATACTAATCGGAAAAAGGGACTAATCGGAATAAGCAAAACTAAAGCAATCGGAATACACTTAAATGGATTCCGATCGGAATGTTTGGAAACCTTTCAATCGGAATGCAGAAACGAAGCCAATCGGAATATAGTAAAAAGATGCCAAATCGGAAAGTAGCCAAAAGTACCTATCGGAATACTTAAAAAGAGAGAAGATCGGAAAAGCTAAACCCTTTTCCGATTTGCCAATCGGAAAAAGGGTGCGGTCACTGGTCGGAATAACAGATCGGAAAGGGGTTTTAACACCCTTTCCGATTTATAAGGTTTCCGAGAAAAGCAAAGGCAAAAAGCTATTGAAATGAGCTTATACTAAAACTTAAACGGATTAAAACTGAGACGGGACCAATAAGCACAAGTAACAACTTATCAAACATAAAATAAACAAACTTTAAAATCAAAACATAAAAAGATGAACTTTCAATCATGAAAGATTAAAAAGATCAAAACTTTTAAATAAGAACTTGATGAAAAAGATGAAAGAAACAAGATGAAGATTAACAAGAAAGATTAATAACATGAAGATTAAGACAAGATTAAGCTTAAAAAAGTAAAGGTTTGATTGAAAACAAGAAAGATTAAAAGATGAAAGATTAAAGTTCTAGAGAGAGAAACTGTCACTTTCTCTCTCTAAACTACTCCTACTCCTAAAACTAAAACTAATCTAAAAAATTGACTAACTCCCTTCATGTGGTGACATGAAGGGTATTTATAGGAAAGGGAAGTGGTTGGTGTCTTCCTCTTTTCTTTCTTTCTTTCTTCACGTCTTTTCGTCTTTTAAGTTCTTCGACTTTTCGACTTTGTCTCGGGATTAAATAAAACTCGTCTTATAATTTGTTTATTTATTAGACTCGAGTTCTTCGGCTTTAATTAAACTTCCGTCTTTAGTCTTGTTCTTCGATAAATCTTCAGAATAGGCCCTGGACTTCCGTTCTTTTTGCACTCTTGATCTCTTGACTTCGTCTTTTGTCGTTTTCTTCGATAAAAGCCCGTGAATGCCGTGTTTTCTCCACTTTTCACTTTTTCGTCCTAAATCACAACAAAAACACAAACTACGCATAATTCCGACATAAATGACATAAAATACACGTTTTGGCTCGGTTATTATTGTAATTAAGTGGTAAAAAGGATGGGTGTTTTCACACCTATCAGACACCGACATTAAAAATAATTTCCATTTAACATTCTGCATCAGTAAGCTGATTAATTCACAAATGGGGTATTTATGAAACAAGGTCTGCTACCTTTAAAGTCAAGTTCTTCAAGTACCGGCATACCAAAACCTGCAAGTACTACTGGAACAAAAATAAGTACTGCTTATCAAAAGTCCAGAAAAGCTAATGTTCACAAACCTTTTAGGAGTCTATTTGAGATTGTTAAGTCACCTAGAAATGTGCCTTATGTAAAACCAGTGAAACTGTGGGTTCCTAAAGGACAAAAATCATGTGTTCAGCCAAGTACTGCCAAAGTAGTACTTAAGTCAAGAAAGCCTTAGAAACATAGAAACACCTTATGTTTTTGACTATATAACTGGAACCATGAAATATAAGAATATGACAATCCGTCAATTTATGGTTGATATTTTATTCTCAATATTTATTTGAAAACATTATTTTAATGTTATAATATGAACTCACTTATTTTTGGGAAGAAATTTGGATTTACGTCTTGAAGTAGCATCGACTACGTCTAAACCGGAGGATTCAACGTTACGTGCTTACGTTTACATACACCGTTTTTGGTGACAGTCCGAATTTCAGAAAATAAATTTATCCGTAAATATTATTTTTGGATTTCAAATTTGTGTAGGTTCATAAACTCACAAATTTACGAGAAGAGATTAGGACTTACGATTTTAATTTAACGTCCTTTACGACTAAACCGGAAACCTTAGGATTACGTATTTACGTTTTCGAACTCCGTTTTTGATGAAACAATTTTTATTACATTCGTTTTGTGCCGTTGATTCATAATTTATAAAAACGTTTTTCGTAAAACGACCCGAGGTTACGCAAATCGAGGAAACTAGAATCGAGGGATACCCGTAAATTAGTGGGATGAGACAAGATAAATCTTGCCCCACCCCACTCAATATGGACGGCAATACTAAGCTACCAACACCTTAGGTGTCAATAACTTAACAAAGCAAGCAACACATGTCCTTAGCTTAGCTTGTAAGCTTACACTATACCAAAACAAGCAACTTCAAACCACTCACTCATTTTCTAACATGCAAGTCCACTCAAAATCCTCTCATCTCTCTTCTCCTTGCCGTCCCATCTCAACCAAAACACCACCATCCTACAATTTTAACCACAAACATATGTTATAACTTACATATGTTAATCTCCATTCAAAAAGAGGAAGATTGGTGCAAGTTTTAACATCCAAGGAGGAGTTTCCATGAAGTATTAGGGCTGATTTTCCACAAGGATTTTATGAAGATTGGTGGTCTTGAAGATGGTCTTGATTATTCACAAGTTTCTCCATCAAAATCCATGCCCAAATCATAACCTACATCAACTTGGTGGTATAAAGATTGTCCTCCTCATCCTCTTGTTATTTTTGATTATGTAATCTTGTATTTCTTTTACTTATGTATATGTATAGGATGATGAATGATGATTAAAAATATTGTGTGGGGATTTGGTGTTGATAAACATGCTTAAAAAGATGAAAGACTATAAGAAACAAGTCTAAAATCTTGGTTAAATTTGTTGGCTGTATAAAACAGTAAAGAATCAAATGATGAACTGATAAAAATGGCATAGATTAATGGATTTACAGTAATCTATGGGTCTTGTACACATGTGAGAGTTGGCCATGCAATGGAATCATTGTAATGAGTGAGATATGATCAAATCAAGATGAGTGTGCTAATCTGAATAAGCTGTTTTGTAGGGACTGTTAAGCATAGATAAACTTAAACTGAGCAGTAGCTATATCTAAGTTAAATGTAGCACATAATATGAAGATCATGCCATCCAAAAATGAGCTTCTAATTCATTGTAGAACTCTAGATATGATAAAAATGGTGAAGATGAAAATAAAAATCAGATTTTGAGAATTAATGTTTATTACTATTATATAAGCACTCAAAATTATATTGTATAAAATGTAAAATTAAAACCCACTAACTTATGGATTTTATTTATATAAATATGTAAAAGGTTAAATAAGTGTATAAATTATAAAAATGGTAGTGGAATAACACTTATAAGTAATAAAAACTATAAACTTGATTTTTACGACTTTTTCGGTTATTACCGCAAAATTAACGTTTTTCGCCAATTAAAACTTAGACCATCAAACCCGTCTAATGTAATGTTTTTAAAAGTCATATACTGATATATAAGTAACTAATACAAGTAAAAACCGATAAAACCCGAACTATAGGACATACGGACATTAGCGAGCTAACTAAGCATATTGGACTAATAATTGGACTAAATAAGATAAACACTTATAAAAAGAACTTATTGGGCTTAACCCATTTGGGCCCAACATGGAAAGTATAGATACTGATAATATAAGTATAAAATGGATTAAAACAAGTTAAAGAACTTATAATAAGCTTATAGGACCTAAGACACGTAAATAGGTAAAACTAGTAAACTAGTAAGAAGTTACCAATACGTAAACACTAAAAAGAGTAAAAGAGAATATGTAAACCCACTTGATCATCATATATATAAAATCATCATATGTATACATAATTGTTATTTTTATAATGTCATTGGACATGAGTCTAAGACGAGTATTATTTGTCTAGGTTTCCGTGATTGAAGCACGTACCGTACGTCCGAATTGCCGATAACCTGCCTTCCCACATCAACGTGAGTTCATAGCCTCGCACTCTTTTAAATGTTTTTATGAAATGTTTTATAAACCCGCGAGGGAGATAACATGTTTAATTTTTATAAAATAGGACACCATTTGTCCCGATTGTTTGTTTATTGATTTGGACCTGAATGATTGAATGACCCGATTGTATGACCCGATAAATGATTAAAGGACCCGATAGATGAAATAAAATGGATTATTAAAGTTAGGTTATGTCACTAAAAGTCCCATTAGCATGAATTATGAACTACCGGGATTTGGTAGACGCTTATGCATTTAATAGTACTGAAAAATGGAATTTTATATGTATCAATTAAGTTCGTTTTCCTCGACTCACCCGAATTGATTTCCGATTAAACGTTTCGACTTAACTTGTTTTTGGTAAATAATATTTTTGTATTTTTAAACTAAAAGTCTATTTAAAAACTATTTAATCTAATTAAAAATTAAACTAATTTAAATGACAACTAATCTATATAAACTAATTTTGAAAACGAAATTTAACTTTTAATAAAACTTTAAAATTAAATGAAAACTTAATAAAACTAATTTTAAAACTAAATTTGAAAGCTTAAAATAAATCTATTTTAAATAAAAGTAAATTTAAACTAATTTAAAATTTTAAAGAAAATAAATAAAATATTTTTTTTTTGTCCTTTTTTATATTTTATAAAAACTGAAGTGAAGTAAAATATTATAAAACTATTTAATTAAAAATAAAACTAAACTAAACATGTATTAAACTAATTCATTGAAAACTGCTAAAATGAAAATATCCTATATTAATTGAACTGACTGGAATTAAACTCAAAAAGGGTACTAGTTCAAGTGGTTGGGGTGTTGGTTATTATGCGAGGGGTCTGGGGTTCGATCCCCAGGCCAGACAAAATTTTTGCTATTGTTATTTTTTTTTTACTTGGATTTTAAACAATCAGATAATCAATAAGCCAAAAGCAGATAAACTAAATAAGACAGTAACCAAATAAACTAAAAAGAAGATCCTATAACAAACTATA
Source organism: Glebionis coronaria (assembly GCA_025667525.1). Lineage (NCBI taxonomy): Eukaryota > Viridiplantae > Streptophyta > Magnoliopsida > Asterales > Asteraceae > Glebionis > Glebionis coronaria. Next base: position 127,802,122 of record CM046874.1, on the reverse strand, counting down.
AGCAGATCCGAACAACCTATCAAACGAAACCTAAGCAGATAAAAAAAATATTCAAAGAGCAGATCTAAAACCTATATAAGCCAAGCAGACTATCTCAAATAAGCTGAAACAGGGACCAAAAGCAGAAAATAAGCAAATAAGCTATCTAACAAAGCAAACTGCAATAAGCTAAATAAGCAAATAAATAAAATAAGCAATTAAATCTAGACTAAAAATAAGCAATCTAATCTTAAATAAAATCTAATCAGCTATAAAACTTATCAGATAAAAAAACAAACACCAAAATTCCAAACAGTACTATAAAGCAATTTCTAAATAAACAAAATAACCAAACAAAATAATTAGAGCAGATTAAAACAATATATCCAGTACACCAAATATTAAAAAGCAGATAACACAAATATTAATCCTAAATAAACTTAACATAAAAATTGAAAAGAAGATTAAAACCTTGATGATGAAATCCGTTGGGTCGAAGGTGGGCGTTGAACCCCCTTTGTCACCGATTCAAACACTCCTCCTTAACCATCAAACATCATCATCATCTTAAACCAAACGAACCAACAGTAGTCTCGAACCAAACGATCCCAAATGATAGAACAGTAACTCGCGAACAGTATTGTTTCTTTTATTTTATTTTTATTTTATTTTTTTATATAATAAATAACCTGAGAACAGTAATAATAAATATAAAAATAGACTGAATTAAACTTTTGAGAATTAAATAATAACTGGAAATAAAAAAGATGAGACAAGATTTAAATAACAGTAAAATTTTTCATTAATATAAAAATCCAAATTACAAGTGCTAAAAAAAATAAAATTACAAGATTAAAACTAATCTAATTTACTGAAAAATTAAAATTAAAGAAAAGCTATTAAATTACACATGAAAGGAGGTTTTTTATAGGCAAAACCCCTGAAACCTTCTTCTTAGCTTCCCTTGTAAGCAATTAATCATGGCCATAGATTCCTCATTCTTCTTTCTCTCTCTTCTCTTCATTTAATCAAACGGATGAGATTGATTCTTGAATCACGGATTGCCAACATGGCTTGACATGATTGGAGGGTTTGTGAGATGTGGTGTTTCCACCAATAAGAATGAAGGAATAAAGCCACGTCGGCATAGATTGAGGACCACAGTGGGTGTTTGCATCTGAATTTTTGGGGGATTTAATTTGTTTTGATTGAATTAATCAAATATGTAAAAACCCCCAATTTTTTACTTGTGATTTTTGGTGTAGGATTTTTAGGGTTTGGTAAAAGTAGGAGATGGAGATGGATTGGGGAGAGAGAATGACTGAGTGGGTGAAAAATATTGCATTGTATGTATCGAAAAGTTAAGGTGGGTGGTAGGGTAAATGAGTTTATTTATTTGTGAGTGGGTGAATCGTGTGTGTATATACACGTGGGTGAGGAAAGTTGACCGAGTGTGGGGGTGAATTGTGTGAGGTGAGGTGCAGGGAAAGTGTTTAATTTAGTTTGTGTGAGGGTTGACCGAGGGTTGTGAGGTTTGACTGGAACATTTTACTAGCAAATGAAACGTCCCACTTAAGTGTAACATGGGCTTTGGCCCATTTTTGTCAAACAACCCCCGAAAATCATAATAAGCCAATGGGCCATAATGGGCTTTTAGTTAAATATGAAGTTAATATCCATAAATGGGCCTTCAAAACCCATTTAGCTAATGTGGGACCCACAAAGCTCGACTATCTTCAAAAAGTTGAAATTCATTAAAAACGAACTTGATTTCGGCTTCCTTGATTGTTTCTTTAAAATCGTGTCGATTTTGCCGGGTTTCGTGATCTTTGACACACTTTTGGTCTTTTGACTTTGTCTTCGTCTCTTTCTTGGACTTTTCTTCATATTTGACCGTGAAATCCCGTGTTTTCTTTCCTTTTGATCATTTGTACCTATTTTAACACAAAAACACAAAACCACGCGTAATTCCGACTTTTATGATATAAAACACATGATTAGGTCTTGTTTTTCCTTGATTTTAGTGGCAAAAGGATTAGTGTTTAAACACTTATTAAATCCCCTACACTTGACCATTGCAATGACCCCATGTAATGCATTATTTTAAAGCATATAGTTACATTTTTCTCATAATTAACCCATCTCGGCCAATATTACTATATGCTATTATTACTATAACGAAAAGATAAAAACTTAAAAGGAGACAAAAGTTATAATAATTTATTTTAACTTGGAAATTATTCGATGGAAGAAACTCGTAAAGAAATCTAAGACTTGGATTAGGGCTTTGGTGTCATGAATATAAATCACCCTCAAGTTTCACGTTCCCCATACCAAGCTCAAAAACGAGATCATTGTTATTACAAGTTAGCACAACTAACACTTACTCATGTGGTTTAGTTAATCACTTAGACCCCCTTATTCCTACGGTGTATCTCTTGTATTTTATTTTTGTCTTGAATGATCACGAGGATGCATTATTGACTTATTTTGATAATTTATTAAGGCCGAAAATAAAGTGGGACGATTTAATCAATAGTTAGCTAAAGGACAAAATCTTTTAAAACTGCTTCTCGAAACCTCAAAAAGTTCATATCTTGGCATAACTCGTTTCACGATTTGAGACCTTTCTCGGACCGATATTTGGCTTGTATTTCAAACTTCAAATCTTGAGAGACGATCTTGAAATTATGGTCTTCTCTTCATTTTGGTATACATCTTCATAAGGAGTCAAAGATGCTTCAAATGTTGACCACGACTTCTTCATTTATCCTCTTCTTTATTTAGGATTTTGATATACAACGATCCGCCTCCTTTACGGACTTGGATCTATTTATCCTCATACCTTGTTAGGGTCTTTTTGGATAGACTTCTCCATGATCTTTAGGGGAGTAATTGCTTCTCTTCGTGTGTCTTGATCCCTCATATTGATTTGGATTAATGATCTTCACAATCTCTTAGGATCTTTAGCAAAAAAAAGTGAATCGTCATGCCTTGTGAGGGCCTTTTTGGACTCGGGTATCCTCATGCCTTGTTAGGGCCTTTTTGGATAAGCCAATCTTCGCGTCCCGCTTCAATAAGTTATGCCTTGGCTATGAACTCTAATTAATACCGAGCAACTTTTAAACGATCTTGTGCTAGAAGCTAAGTAACTTTTCAAATCGTACAACCTTATTTATTGCAAATATATTTATTAACAAGTGATGGGAGAAAAAGCTCATAACTAACTCACATAAGTTAATGAAAGAATACCAAACTTATAATTAACTCTATCATCTCTCGTTCTCCACAATTTAAAATCTCAAGGAATGAGACTTGTGGATGCTTAGCCTAATAAACCAATTAAGGTCCATATGGTTAAGGATACTAGCTAGAGTAAACTTGGATAAGTAAACTCGGGTTGAGTCAAAATATTCACGACGGGCCTAATATATCAAAGACATCTAAACTTGTTAAAACCATTTTATTTATTTATTTATTTTTGACTTTATTCTTGAAATGTAAAATATTAATACGATGTGAAAATAAAAGGAAAGAAAATAAATGAAAATACTACAAGGCCAAAATAGATCAAAAATTTGAAAAACGTTGAAAATTTTTTAAAAAATTTCTGGTTAAAATGGGGTCAAATTCATGGAAAAAGCCACTAAAATTTCGATAGAAATCCCCCCTACACTTAATATAAACATTGTCCTCAATGTTTAAGCATGTGGGAGAATAAACTCCCCTACACTTAGGACATTGAGTACGTTGTTTAAATCGAGCTAAGGAAGAGACAACTAAAGTGATTACATTTATTCGTTTTATTTATATACAAGATTGAATCACAATAGCAAAAACTTATCGAAGGAACCGGGTACACGGGTAACACGGGAACACGGGTCTCGTCAAAAGTACCAAAAGTGGATCATTAAGCACATGTCCCTGCACAATCACAACACACAAAACAAACAACCTACTTGGCTCCCCCTACACTTATTGGTGAAAATGGGTGAAAAGGGGTAAAAAATCTAACCTAGTTAAACGATGTTTGATTTTTCATCACGAGTCTCTAGCTCGACTCGAATTCCCAAATGTCATCATTCAAATGGGAAAATCATGGAACAACCGAGATTTCCAAGGGAGGAAAATCTCTCCATGATAAAGGTGAAACAAAGTCATACAAGGCATACCCCATGAAAATCCACCCGGGTCAAACACATAATTTCCATCACAAAAGGAAATTAACCCCGAGGTGGTACGCAAGTCATATAAAAGTGGGGTATCCTTAGGCAAAAGTCTCTTACTAGGAAGGGTAAGGTGGTATGGCAATGAAAGCACAAAAGTCTCTATTCCCGGATCAAACACCGGTTCCTTAATGCGAAAATAGCAAGAGGTGTCGACATTTAAGCTCAAAATATCATCAAAATCTATAGTGGGAAAGTCATCCTCTTCCAAACTTGATGTGAAAACATAAGTATCGTCGGAGTCATAGGAAAACTCTTCCTCATGAGGAAAATAGGTATTTAGAAAGATATCTAAATCCTCCTCAAATGGAATAACCTCTAAAGTAGGTAAGATCTCTAAGAGTGGAGGATCCTCCTCAAAAGTCATGACTTCTAAAATTGGAGTATAGAAGTCAAAAGGAGTCTCCATGGAAGAATCACTCATCGAGATATGAGGTGCATTAAGATCATGGAGTGGGTCATCAAAATTAATGAGATCACTTAAAGAAGTGTCATCATCGTAGGTATCAACGATTGGTTGATCATAAATGGGTGGGTCTAAAGTGGGTGGGTCAAAAGACGAGTCGTCTAAGCCGAAGATAGTGTGATCACTTGAAGAAGTGTCATCACTAACGGTGTCATAAATAGGAGTATCAAAAATTTGAGGCTCTAAGGGAAGGGATGAGTTTATCACAAAATAATTTTCATTAGATTTTTCAATTCCAAAAGGATTAATAAAAATCTCATCATTATCATAATTAAGAACATCAATCATATTGACCGATTCTTTTCCATTTGATTTTGTTGTGATTTTTCCCATTTTAAAAACTTGTTGTTCATCCCTAACCCTAAGAATTAACTCCCCTTCGGCTACATCAACTAAGGCTCTTCCGGACCTTAAGAATGGTCTACCAAGTATTAACGGAATACGAGGATCCATTTCATAGTCGACGACGACAAAGTCCACGGGAAAAGTGAATGTACCGACTCTAACAAAAACGTCTTCGGCAATACCAACGGGGTATTCGAGAGTTCGATTAGCTAATTCTAAAGTCATACGAGTCGGTACAAGGTCGGGTAATGACAATTGTTTCCAAACCGAAAGTGGCATAAGATTGATGCTAGCGCCAAGATCCGCTAAAGTCATACAATCATCGATTTGAGGAAACTAGCAAGGTAACACAAATCGTCCGGGATCTCCTAGCTTTTCGGGAAGCTCTTTGAGAAGAACCGCGGAAAAATTCTCATTTAAACGGGTGTTCACGAGCTCAACCATTTTTTCTTTCTTATTAAGCAAATCTTTAAACATTTTCACAAATTTTGGCATTTGAGCGAGTGCTTCAATAAGGCTTACGTTAACATTCACATTGGAAATCATTTTCAAAAAATTAGAGACATGAATGTCATCTTTGGTGAGCACTTTAGTCTTGCCTAACCTAGATGGATAAGGAATATTAGGCTTAGGTTGAGAAGGAGAAGGACTCGCTTCTTGAACAACCGTAGGAATAGGCTCTTTCGGCAATGGAGGACTAGAACTAGGAGTGGTAGTGGGGGGAATCACCGGAGGGGGAGTAGGATTACTCATTATGACCTCCGGGCCTTGTCTCTCCTTTATGGGCGAAGAGATGGAAGGTCCCACTAAATTGGCTCCACTTCGAGTATTGATAGCACTCACATTAGCACGAGGGTTAATCTCGGTATTGGATGGTAAGGCACCTTGGGGTCTAAGGGTTTGCAACATAGTCAAAAATCTCTTATCGTTGGACTCTTGCATTTGTCTAGTAGACTCTTGCATAGCTTTCATGATTTTCTCATGTTCGGTCAATTTTTGTAGAACCAAGTCCATTTGAGGGTTTTGCATATTCATTTGATTGAACCCTTGATTATTAACCCCTTGATTAGGAAAACTTTGATTTTGATATTAAGTTTGAAGATCGTTGTTATTGTAAAAACCTTGATTATTTTGAAACCCTTGATTTTGACCATTAAAAATCCCTTGATTTACATTCCCTTGAAAATTACCCATTTGAGGACCTTGGTTCCTATTTTGGTATTGGGTATTTTGGGCGGGTGGGGGTGGTCTTTGAGGTGCTACAAAACCCGGGTGAGCCAAATAATTAGTACTCTTGTAAGACAAATGGTTAACATCAACATTTGGTTTAAATGGAACCCTTTCATTAGCATTAAAAGCACAAACTTGTTGTTGTTGATTATAAACCTTGTCACAATTGAAATATGAATATGGACCACCACAAGTCTCACACGTTTCACTATTATCTTTCACGGCATGCACATGAGTGGTGAGGGCGTCGGTTTTTAGAGCGAGAGTTTCAACAAGCGAAGTAAGTTTATTGATTCTCTTGTCACTCTCACTAGAACTAGCACTTGCCATAGTGGCCCTAACACTCTTGGTTTGCACTTTTGCCTTGTTCTCAATAATGGCCCAAGCCTCGTTCATGGTTTTCACAAGAATATTGCCCCCCACGGCACTATTAAGTGAGTCTTGGTCATTTAGAGTCAAACCATTGTAAAACGTATTTATTTGATGCAATTTGGTGAAACCGTGTTGTGGACATTTTCTCAAAAGCTCTTTAAATCGATCCCAAGACTCACTAAAAGTTTCCCCATATTTTTGCTCAAAGGTGATTATTTCATTCCTTAAAGAGGTGGTCCGTGATGGTGGGAAAAAGTAATTAATGAACTTGGTCTCTAAGTCGATCCATGTGGTAATACTTTGGGGTGGTTCCTTATCAAGCCAAATCCGGGCTTGTCCCTCGAGGGAAAAAGGAAAAAGTTGTAGGCGAACGGCCTCTTGTGGCACCCCATTGTATTTGACGGTATTTGCTAATTGGATGAATCGTTTGATATGAGCGTGTGGGTCATCATTAGTACGACCTAAAAATGGTGTAGCGGAAACCATTCGAATAAAATCCGGTTTAAGTTCAAAATGATTAGCTCCAATGGTCGGCACCACAATCGCGTCATCGTTTCCTTCAACGTGAGATTGAAGAATCTCAATCATTGGTCGATTATCCGTTGCCATCGTTATGTCGAAAGCTCGATTCTCAGGATCGGCTTGAATGACGGTCTTTTTGTTTTTCTTCTTCTTCTTCTTTTCGGAAGAATTGGAAGAATTTGGTACACCACTCGGTATGTATGTACGCGCGCGAGTGCGCATACAATTAAAACTTTGAAATGAGGTAGGTGACCTCGGTCGACTTTGAGAGGAAAAGGATTTTCCCTCTCGATGAGCAATATGAAAAAGCTACAAAAATATATACTTAATTACTACTTGAGTTGGCAAATCAATAATCGGTCGTCCCTCTCAATATACGCACAAGCAAGCGGGAAACGAGGTGGCACAAAGCACTTAAAAACCTTTTTCCTTAGACGGCCTTTTATAGCGCGTCGCCTTATACCCACCTTATAGTTTGTATATGTCGAGTTCAAACGTCTTACTAGTATTTATCTATTTTGCCCTTTTTCGTTATGGATGCGACTACAATAGTTAGGTGATGAAATCCCAACTAAGGCTTATTTGAAAAGTAGGTAATTTTATTGTGCTACGTAATATATTATAGTAAAAGAAAAAAAATTCTTTTTGTATTTTTTTTTAGAAAAATATATATTCACAAGAAAAATCGAAAGAAATCGAACTAAAAATTAACACTAATACGTAATATTTTTGGTGTAATACTTTTAGGAAAAAGTATTACTTTTGATTTTTTAAAATTTTTTTGGTGCAATTCTTAGGAAAGAAATTGCTTTTGTGATTTTTTAATTTTTTTGTATTTTTAAGTTTTTGATTTTTTTTTGTATTTTTGATTTTTTGTGCAAGAAAATAACGTTCAAAAAGAACGGATCCCAAAATCCAAACGTCTTCACGAAAAATCGTCAATCGTACGAGCGAAGCGGCAGCGGCGCCATTTTTGAAAAATGGAATTTTATATGTATCAATTAAGTTCGTTTTCCTCGACTCACCCGAATTGATTTCCGATTAAACGTTTTGACTTAAATTGTTTTTGGTAAATAATATTTTTGTATTTTTAAACTAAAAGTCTATTTAAAAACTATTTAATCTAATTAAAAATTAAACTAATTTAAATGACAACTAATCTATATAAACTAATTTTGAAAACGAAATTTAACTTTTAATAAAACTTTAAAATTAAATGAAAACTTAATAAAACTAATTTTAAAACTAAATTTGAAAGCTTAAAATAAATTTATTTTAAATAAAAGTAAATTTAAACTAATTTAAAATTTTAAATAAAATAAATAAATTATTTTTTTTGTCCTTTTTTATATTTTATAAAAACTGAAGTGAAGTAAAATATTATAAAACTTTTTAATTATAAATAAAACTAAACTAAACATGTATTAAACTAATTCATTGAAAACTGCTAAAATGAAAATATCCTATATTAATTGAACTGACTGGAATTAAACTCAAAAAGGGTACTAGTTCAAGTGGTTGGGGTGTTGGTTATTATGCGAGGGGTCTAGGGTTCGATCCCCAGGCCAGACAAAATTTTTGCTATTGTTATTTTTTTTTTACTTGGATTTTAAACAATCAGATAATCAATAAGCCAAAAGCAGATAAACTAAATAAGACATTAACCAAATAAACTAAAAAGAAGATCCTATAACAAACTATAAGCAGATCCGAACAACCTATCAAACGAAACCTAAGCAGATAAAAAAAATATTCAAAGAGCAGATCTAAAACCTAAATAAGCCAAGCAGACTATCTCAAATAAGCTGAAACAGGGACCAAAAGCAAAAAATAAGCAAATAAGCTATCTAACAAAGCAAACTGCAATAAGCTAAATAAGCAAATAAATAAAATAAGCAATTAAATCTAGACTAAAAATAAGCAATCTAATCTTAAATAAAATCTAATCAGCTATAAAACTTATCAGATAAAAAAAACAAACACCAAAATTCCAAACAGTACTATAAAGCAATTTCTAAATAAACCAAATAACCAAACAAAATAATTAGAGCAGATTAAAACAATATATCCAGTACACCACATATCAAAAACCAGATAACACAAATATTAATCCTTAATAAACTTAACATAAAAATTGAAAAGAAGATTAAAACCTTGATGATGAAATCTGTTGGGTCGAAGGTGGGCGTTGAACCCCCTTTGTCACCGATTCAAACACTCCTCCTTAACCATCAAACATCATCATCATCTTAAACCAAACGAACCAACAGTAGTCTCGAACCAACCGATCCCAAATGATAGAACAGTAACTCGCGAACAGTACTGTTTCTTTTTTTTTTTTTTATATATAATAAATAACCCGAGAACAGTAATAATAAATATAAAAATAGACTGAATTAAACTTTTGAGAATTAAATAATAACTGGAAATAAAAAAGATGAGACAAGATTTAAATAACAGTAAAATTTTTCATTAATATAAAAATCCAAATTACAAGTGCTAAAAAAATAAAATTACAAGATTAAAACTAATCTAATTTACTGATAAATTAAAATTAAAGAAAAGCTATTAAATTACACATGAAAGGGGGTTTTTTATAGGCAAAACCCCTGAAACCTTCTTCTTAGCTTCCCTTGTAAGCAATTAATCCTGGCCATAGATTCCTCATTCTTCTTTCTCTCTCTTCTCTTCACTTAATCAAACGGATAAGATTGATTCTTGAATAACGGATTTCCAACATGGCTTGACATGATTGGAGGGTTTGTGAGATGTGGTGTTTCCACCAATAAGAATGAAGGAATAAAGCCACGTCGGCATAGATTGAGGACCACAATGGGTGTTTGCATCCGAATTTTTGGGGGATTTAATTTGTTTTGATTGAATTAATCAAATATGTATAAACCCCTAATTTTTTACTTGTGATTTTTGGTGTAGGATTTTTAGGGTTTGGTAAAAGTGGGAGATGGAGATGGATTGGGGAGAGAGAATGACTGAGTGGGTGAAAAATATTGCATTGTATGTATCGAAAAGTTAAGGTGGGTGGTAGGGTAAATGAGTTTATTTATTTGTGAGTGGGTGAATCGTGTGTGTATATACACGTGGGTGAGGAAAGTTGACCGAGTGTGGGGGTGAATTGTGTGAGGTGAGGTGCAGGGAAAGTGTTTAATTTAGTTTGTGTGAGGGTTGACCGAGGGTTGTGAGGTTTGACTGGAACATTTTACTAGCAAATGAAACGTCCCATTTAAGTGTAACATGGGCTTTGGCCCATTTTCGTCAAACAACCCCCGAAAATCATAATAAGCCAATGGGCCATAATGGGCTTTTAGTTAAATATGAAGTTAATATCCATAAATGGGCCTTCAAAACCCATTTAGCTAATGTGGGACCCACAAAGCTTGACTATCTTCAAAAAGTTGAAATTCATTAAAAACGAACTTGATTTCGGCTTCCTTGATTGTTTCTTCAAAATCGTGTCGATTTTGCCGGGTTTCGAGATCTTTGACACACTTTTGGTCTTTTGACTTTGTCTTCGTCTCTTTCTTGGACTTTTCTTCATATTCGATCGTGAAATCCCGTGTTTTCTTTCCTTTTGATCATTTGTACCTATTTTAACACAAAAACACAAAACCACGCGTAATTCCGACTTTTATGATATAAAACACATGATTAGGTCTTGTTTTTCCTTGATTTTAGTGGCAAAAGGATAAGTGTTTACACACTTATTAAGTACTATTTGGGGACGATCACCCCAGTTCGCGCCTTGACGGTTGATCCTCGTCGTGCCACATTGATTGGTAAGCGAATTTATGTATGAGAAGATTTCCATAGCGTGACCTTTGTGACGACACGCTACTTTAGATGGGCAAATTGAGTATCGGGTTAGCTACCCGTTGTTTGGTTTAGTAAGGTAACAATGTCATGCGGCTTATAATAATCCAAATTAACAAAATACTACTAGACGCTCCGAATTACAACGTATTGCCTGACTAGCAATACGGGGTCATACTATTGATATTATGTTCGTGTTTTGGATTTCATAACCATATTCATATAACGGTTTTTATTTTCATACAACATCATAAGACGTATTGTACGATGTTTTTACAACATTGGCTCGTATAATGATTTTTAAGGCAAACGCCTATATTATGATTTTGATGAAGATTTGTATATAATGACTTTGGCTATTTTATGGCCTATTAAAATGATTTGTACAAAATGATTTTCAGATAATTTTATACTGATATTATATTGATGCATTTTATTTAAACTCTATGAATTCACTCGACGTTATCGCTGACCTTTTCTTTTAACATGTTTTATCTCAGGTACTTGAAGGTAATTCTCGGGAAGACAACAAGAATTCATGGCCCGCACCTAAATACTTATTTCCATTCAAATGATTTGTAAAACCTGTATTAAATACAATGACTTGGGACCTATGTAACTTTGATATTTATGAATGGAAATACTTTATTATTAAACGACGCGATTTTTATGCGTTGTCTATGATGTGAGTAATGTGCTATCCCGTAACACCAACGAGTCTTCCGCTGTATTGAATTGTGTAAATTTGGGGGTGTTACAAAGAATGTTTGTAGTCTTACTTGTAAAACTACTTACAAAACACTTAAGTATGTAGGTCCCACAAGATCCGAGCCAAATGTGGCTAGGGTCCCTGTTAAAAACTAATGTGCTTTGTGTATGTGCAAGGGCATCTGATTAATGAATTGAAAGACAAATGTATAGTAGATATTCGATGCTCAAGGTACATGACAGGGAACAAAGATTTCCTTACTAAATTTGAAGAATTCAGAGGTGGACTAGTAGCCTTTGGTGGAAGTAAAGGCAAGATTACTAGCAAAGGAAAAATCAACACATGAAGGTTCGAGTTTGAAGATGTGTTATTTGTTAAATAATTGAATGAATTCAATCTTTTCTCGGTATCACAAATGTGTGATAAAAAGAAGGGGAAAGTCTGAATTTATGTAACATTTCTGTTCAAATTAACTAATGTACGCAAGATACTTTTTTTATTCTATATCTACACAACATACTTTTAAATACTTACTAATCTACGCAACATTGACCAAAACGTGACTTGTTTGACCGGTTACCAATTAGAAAAGTTACAGTTTGGTCCTTTGGTTTACGTGGACTTCCCTCGTTAGTCCTTTGACATTATTTTCGTTAAAAACTCGCGTTAAGTAAATGTATACACACTTTTTTATACGTGCAATTCTATACACGTTTTTATATGCGAGAAAGTTTGAACTTTGACAGACGATTTTAGCGTCATAACTGATCGTGTAGACTCCGAAAATCTCGCGATAAGTCAATGTATACGTTCTCTACAACTTTCATGTTTTATGTTTTTCATGAAAAAGATATTTAGATGGTCTAAACCTCGATTTAAAACTGTGACAGCGATACTAGAATTTTCGCTAATTAAGTAAATCTGGATTTCGACGATCTCGTTTAGTACTAAAAACTTACTTTTAAGTCTCTAAACCTATCAGTGACTAAATATAGACAGTTTATATAAAAAATATTATTAAATAAACTTTAAAAGTTATAACATAGTAGGATGAAAAAATAGAAAATTAATAAGCGCATCGATTCCAATATAACAGTGAAAAGAAATTGCTCGAAAAACTGTCCGTTTAAATTTAAACACAAACACATAACATGCGTATAAAAATGTGTATCGAAGTGTGTGTATACAAACGTGTATAAAAACGAGTGTATAAAAAAGTATATAAAACTGTGTGTATAAAAAAGCGTAAAAAACAGTTATATACACAAGTTTTTACGCAATTATATAAAAAACATTTACGCAATTATATATATATATTTTACGCCTTTTAATACACACAATTTTATACGCACGTTTTTATACAACTTTTATACACGTTTGTATACACACACTTCGATACACATTTTTAGACACATGTTTTGTATTTGAGTTTATTTTTAAACGAGAAGTTTTTTGAGCAATTGCTTTTCACAGGTTTTTTTAGATACGTAATGGAATCGATCTGGCGCACTTATTAAATTTTCCATTTTTATCATACTACTATTTTTATAAGTTTTACACTTTGTTTTATAATATTTTACGTATAGAATGTCTATATTTAGTCGTTGATAGGTTTAGAGACTTCAAAGTAAGTATTTAGCACTAACCGTGACCGTCGAAATTCGGATTTACTTAATTAACAAAAATAATAGTATTGTTGTCATAGTTTTAAATCGGGGTTTCGACCATCTAAATGATTTTTTCATGAAAAACATAAAACATGAAAGTTGTAGAGAACGTATACATTGACTTAACCTGAATTTTTTTGGAGTTTACGGGATAAGTTTTGACGTTAAAATCGTCTGTCAAAGTTCAGAATTTCTCGCGTATAAAACGTGTATATAATAACACGTATAAAAAGTGTGTATAAAAACGTGTATAAAATTAAATGTTTTGAAGTGAAGGTATCATTACTATGTTTTCTAATGAAAAAATTGTCAAAGGACTAACGGTGGAAGTCCACGCAGACCAAAGGACCAAACTGTAACTTTTCTAAGTGGTAACCGGTCAAACAAGTCACATTTTGGTCAATATTGCGTAGATTAGTAAGTATTTGAAAGTATGTTGCGTAGATCCGGAATAAAAAAAGTATCTTGCGTACATTAGTTAATTTGAACAAATACGTTACATAAATTCAGCATTTCCCTTAAAAAGAACAAGGTACTTTTCATAGATACAGACTGCTTTGTGCTCTCTAAAGATTTTGAGATGCCTAAGGAATCTCAAATACTGCTCAAGGTACCCAGGCAAGAGAATATGTATACCTTTAATCTTCATAATATTATTCCAACAGGTGGTATTACATGTTTGTTAGCTAAAGCTTCTAATGATGAGTCTAATTTATGGAATAGAAGGTTAGGTCATGTGAACTTTAAGAACCTAAAAAAACTTGTTCAAGGAAATTTGGTTAGAGGGTTACCTACCAAATCTTTTCAAAATGATCTCACATGTACTACTTGTCAAAAAGGTAAACAACATAGAACCTCTTGTAAGACCAAGACTGTCAATATAGTGACTAACCCTTTGCAACTCTTTCATATGGATTTGTTTGGTCCAGATTCTGTTAGGAGTATTAGTCACAAGACCATTTGCCTAGTTATAACTGATGATTATAGTAGATTCAGTTGGGTTTTCTTTTTGTTAAATAAGAATGAAACCAATGAATTACTTAAAGACTTTGTCACCTTAGTTGAGAAACAATTCACTAAAAAATTCTTAATCATTAGGACAGATAATCGGACAGAATTTAAGAATGCTGAGTTTGATGAATTCTATAGGTCTAAAGGGATCAAGAGACAATTTAGTAATCCTAGGACTTCACAACAAAATGGAGTGGTTGAAAGGAAAATAGGTAATTGAGGCTACTAGAACTATGCTAGCTGATTCCCTTTTGCCAAATACCTTTGGGACAAAATCAATCAATACAACATGTTATGTGCTTAATAGAGTTTTGGTAACTAAGCCGCATAACAAAACACCTTATGAACTTTTGACTGGCATTAAGCCAAGTCACTTAAGACCTTTTGGATGTCATGTTTCTATACTAAACACTCTTGATCAGTTGGGAAAGTTCGATGGAAAGTCTGATCCAGGATATCTAGTAGGATATTCTTTGCAAAGTAGGGCATATAGAATCTTTGATTTGACATTAGGTAGGGTTGAAGAAAATGCCCATGTCAACTTCTTAGAGAATAAGCCCAATGTCCCAGGAATAGATTATGCTTGGATGTTTGATTTAGATTATCTGACTAACTCCATGAATTACTATTATGTGCAACAAGACTGTCAAACTAACAATGCAAGTAAAGAGACAAGTACAACAAGCACGTGTACTCATAAGGAGAATCCTTCTTCATTAGACACTCAAGATGATGATGATGATGATGCTCATATCTATGTACCAAATCTGCCTACTGTCTCACCTACATTTGTTAACCCACAATGGAAGCAACCAGTGATACCAAATGATGATCAAACCTCAAAGGATGAACTTCAGAGGCTTATCGATCAAGAAAAGAATGATACATCAAATGCTAAGCACTCAAGAGAAGAGTCCTTGGAATCACAAAGCTCAGAAGTACATTTGCAAACCAGCGGTACTTCATCTACAAGTACCACTGATACAAATTCTGCAAATACCGTTGAATCATTTGAAGACATCCTTCAAGCTATGGGTAATGAAGATGCTTATACTAGTCCAAAGGAAGGAATATTCTCAAATGATTCCTATGATGAGCAGGGGGCAGTGACTGATTTCAATAAGTTGGAAACTAAGATACCAGTCAGTCCTATTTCCACTCGTAGAGTTAACAACAATCATCCTATAGCTCAAATCGTTGGAGATCCGAAGTCTGCGGTGCAAATCAACAGACAAGTTAAAGCTAGTGTTGAAACTCATGCACACGGGATTTATGTCAAGCAACAACATAGAACAAATCATAAAGATACTCAACATTGTTTGTTTGCTTGTTTGTTATCACAAGTAGATCCTAAGAATATTTCTCAAGCTCTTGATGAAGAAAGTTGGGTAGATGTCATGCAAGAAGAACTTATGCAATTTGAACAACAAAAGGTTTGGATTCTTGTGGATCTCCCTTCTGGAAAAAGAGTAATTGGTACTAGGTGGGTGTTTAGAAACAAAAAGGATGAAAGAGGTGTGTTGTGAGGAACAAGGATATACTTGTTGCTCAAAGCTATAGACATGAAGAAGGGATAGAATATGATGTGGTTTTTGCACCAATGGAAAGGATAGAAGCCGTTGGTTTATTTTTTTGCCTTTGCATCATATATGAGATTTATAGTCTATCAAATGGATGTGAAAAATACTTTTCTTTGTGGCACTATTTCTGAGGAGGTATATGTTTCACAACCTCTAGGTTTTGTAGATCCTAAATTCCCCAATAGAGTCTACAAAGTTATTAAAGCTCTTTATGGTCTACATCAAGCTCCCAAGACTTGGTATGCAACTCTTTCCAATTTTCTTTTGGAACATGGGTATAGGAGATGAACCATTGATAAAAATATTTTCATCAATAAGAATGATAAGGACATTATCTTAGTCCAAATATATGTAGATGACATTATTTTTTACTCAACCAAGAAGCCATGACGTAAAGAGTTTGAAGCTTTAATGATAGGAAGGTTTCAGATGAGTTCTATGGGAGAGCTTACTTTCTTTTTAGTAGTTTAAGTCAAACAAAGGAAGATGGAATATTTATCAGTCAAGATAAGTATGTTGCTGAAATCTTGAAGAAATTTTCATGTATAGATACAAGAAGTACAAGTACACCTTTTGAAGCCAAGAAGTGTCTGTCAAAAGATGAACATGGTGAAGATGTTGATCTTCATCTATACAGGTCAATGATTGGTTTCATTGATGTATCTTGCTGCCTCAAGGCTATATATTATGTTTGTTGTGTGTGATTTTTCAACGTTTCAAGTCAATCCAAAGGTTTCACATCTTCATGCTGTGAAAAGGATTTTCATGTATCTCAAAGGACAACCTAACTTAGGGTTATGGTATCTGATGAGATGGCATTTGTACATGATCTCATCATTCTTTTCGGGCTTTAAATGCATTAAAATGTCATAAAATACCATATATATATGATTGTATTTGTTTACTTGTGTGTTTTAGGTACGGATATCGTGAAAAAGACAAAAGATCACAAGAAACAAGGAAAAATGGACACGAGAAACGAAGCCGTACAAAGAACCGGGCCCTAGTTCATGAGTTATTCAAGATTAACCCTTGAAGACTTGAAGATATACAAGATTGATCCTCAAAATATGAAGAAATGACACTTTAAACCCTTGTATATTCATAATTACAAGTTTGGTTCCTTAAGTTTGTCAAAATTACAAAATGGTCCTTCAACTTTGAAGAATTGGCAAGTTTAGTCCCTCAACAATTCCAAATTGCCAATAATGGTCCCTCATGAAGTCAAAAATACAATGAAGACCTTTGAAGATCAAGAAAGTCCAAAATCAGTCCTTCAAATATGTAAACATGGCAAAAATAACCCTTGATACTTTTTGCAAAAGTTTAGTGGCCAAAGTATAGACTTTGAAAGTTTATTAACAAAGGAAAACGGGTTTTGTTGGCTGAAAACTTGTTTTACCATATTTCCCAAAACACAAGGACCATATGTGCCGATTCCCAAAGTTCAAACTCACAAACACGCGCCAAGCACCCCATCCCACCCTTTTCGGATCAAAAGTTACCACTATTCATGTTCTTCACCCCCAAAAATTACTTCCACTTAACAAAGGGTAAATCTAAATTAACCTTACCCACGCTTGATTCAAACATGCAGAAACCTATCCCACACCCAAAACCCTCACCTCCACTCACCAAAGGGTCCCACACTCAACCTCGTCCACCTATCACATCACAACTTACTCCCAAGGAATCTGACGTGACCAAATCAACAGCTTAGACTCTTAGCTTAACCCCAAAGCTAAAATGAACAATTTTGATGCATTTGGACAGCTCACAAACATCAAGCACTCAAGGGAATTCCTGGAAATTCATAGCTAGGGTTTTCATGTATGTTAGCATTCTAGAATCGTCTACTAGTCCTATATAAGGAGACCTCAACTTGTGAGAGTCCCTTGTTCCAGATTTTAGCTTTAAATCTTTGTAATTCCTTTTTATTAAATAAAAGTTGGATTTTCTGAAAAATTGTGATTTCCCTTTGTGTTTTATAAAAGTTTGGTATTTGATAAGCTAAGATCTGAGTTCCATATTCATGTTTGATGGTTTTTGAGGCAAGGTTTTAAGCAATAAAGCTTGTGTTTCAAAAAAATTAGGAGTTTCATAGTTTGTGTTCATCATTGAGGTTTGTTGATCTTAGTAGGTACAAGGAAGCTGGTGCTTGTTTTGCTAGCACCTCAGCTCAAACATTCCAATGCTTGGATGTAAGTCTTGGAGGTTTGCATCTCTCTCCCTTTTCAATTTTTCTGAATTTTATTGTATTTTTGGCGATTTTGCATGATTTTTTGTGTATTGGTGTTTTGTGGTCTGATTTAAGTTTCTGAGGTTGTTTAGGAGTTGTTAGGGTGGATTGGATCTTGTTTGATAGGTTAAAACACAACATTCCTTTGGAAGATTGCAAAATCAGATTCCAAAGGGGTGTTTGGGTTAACTGATTCAAAGGGGTTTAAGCCTTCCTTTGTTATTGTTCTTGGTTCTATTGAGTTTGTGCATGCTTATCTGTTGTTAAGTGTTCATTATCTGCAAGTTCTGTGGCTATTAACACCTAGATCCATAAATAGGCTATAAAATCTTGATTTCTTGGTAAAATTGGCTGAAATTTAGATGACACCTAGATCTAATCATAGACTAGGGTTAACAAGTTGTAAATCTAAGTTAATACAACCAGGGAAGTAGGATTTGAGTGCTGAATTTGGATTTGTGGTCATCTATATCAGTAAAAGAGTTAGTGTTCATCAATGCATGTTAGTGTTCATCAATGCATGTTAGTGTTCATCAGTAACCTGCATATGCTTATATCTGCTTATAATCTTTGATTCGGTAATTGGAATAAGTTTGTGTGTGCTTATTAACAGTTATTATAGCTTGTGTATGCTTTTGGCTCATTCTGGTTTGCTTATTCATGCTAAAACTGCTTAAGAGTGCTTAATTGCTTATTTGCTAGGTCTGTGCAATATTTGGACATTGTTGGCTTTTTCTGTGCTTATTGGCTTATTGGAAGTGTGATTACTTGCTTGATTGTGACTCCTTGTGATTCACTGATCACAAGGGTGCCCTTTTTTCCACTTCAATCCAACTGGATCTCTCACAAATCACAAGTCAAAAAGTCAAAGAAGTGGGAACTCCTTTCCCCTGCTGCTAGCCACTGCTAGTGTAATTTGGTGTTCAGCTTATCAATAAGCTATTCCAACTTATTCAAACGTGCAACAACTTAAATTTTATAATAGGTGCTCATTATTTGACCCATTTGTTCATACTTGAGCATTTGGAGGGTTGACTTTAAGCTTTGACTAGAAAACCAACTCATTTGACTTTTTCATAAGTGCTTATTGGCTTATCTAGCTTATTTGGCTTTGCTTATTGAACTTTTCTTGATTGATTTAGCTTAATTAAGTTGTTTAGAGTCTTTTGCAAGTTGAATCAAGTCCTGAGGTGGTCTAGAACTCCAAGTCGACTATTTTGTCCTTTTGTGAAATTTTTCTTGGCTTATTTCTGGCTTATTGAGTGTGATTTTTCAAAATTTCTTTTCACATATCTCTTAGGCATCTCAAAAGAAGGTTGTGTGTTTAAGCAGAGCTTATGACATTGGCTTATTGCGTAATGGGCTTATTGGACCAATAAGAATAAGCTGTTTGTTATTTAAGTTGTGATAAGCTCAAAATCAGCTTTTGGGCCTTCAGACTTTTGTGCTTAGAATTAAATTTTGAGTCAGATAGGGCTTTTTCAGGTCATTTGGGCCTAGTTTGACTTTTTGGGCCCAAAAGCCCATTAGTGTTGACTGTTTTTTGTTTTAGCCCATTTGGGGGCCCATTAGGGGTATTTTGGTAATTTCACTTTCATTCTATGATTATTTAGGTTAAAATAAACAAGTTTGCAAGTTTTTAGAATTTTTTTATAATTTTTGGATTTTTAATATTATTTTAATATTATTTTATTATTATTTTTCAAATTTCATATTTTTGCACTTTTTATATTTTTCTTAGCTTTATACATTAAAATAGGATTTTTGCAACTCTTAGATTAATTTTATCATCATTAGATTAATTTTTATAATTATTTTAAGTTTTAATAGTTTTTAAATCATTTTAAATAGTTTTTATTAGTTCAAAAATTTATAAAAATAGTTTTTAATATTTTTATGTCATTTTAGAGGTTTACCAATTGAAAAATCTTTATTTGGGCTTTTTGATAATTAATTTGATTTTTAGGGCTTTAATTAGCATTTAAAAATTAATATTTAATTAATTAAAAGGTTTGAAAAAGTTTTGATCATTGGTAAACTCTTAGTTTATTTATTTTGATTTTTGGTAAATTTTTGGAAATTTTTAGAATTAATTTTTGCTCTTTTTACGGTTTTACGTTTAGTCGTCGTAGTAATTAATTTCACGTCTTCGTCATTCTATTTTCTCATCCCCTTCTTTCAAATATTAATCTAAAATCTTGTTACATCTTAGTCACACACATATACCTCCTTGGGAAACGAACTTTCAACTTTGGGTCATTAACACTTGATTTTCCTAAATCATTTGTTTAATACTTACCGCTTTTACGCCTTTTTCCTAAAATGTCGTATTTTACTCCAATCATTTTGGCGCCGCTACCGGGGAGGTGTGTCGTGATTAATTTGTCTTGTTGTTTTTAATATTAACCATAAATAGTATTTGTATTAGTAGAAATCTACTAATACGTATTATCGGTTTTTTGGTTTTTCTTGTGAAATTATTATTAGTATATTGTATTAAGTATCACAATCAATACAAAATATCTCCAAAAGTGTGAAAACACAACCTTAATTGGGATTTGATCTCCTAATTATTGTATTTGAATCTCAAACAAAAAGAAAAATGCAAAAATAGATAAATACTTTCGTGAAGCTCGATTTTGAAAAATACGAACTATAAGGTGGGTATAAGGCGGGTATTATAAAATATACCCTAAGGAAAAAGGCTCTTAAGTGCTTCGCGCCGCCTCGTTTCCCCGTTTGCTTGTGAGTATTTTGAGATTGAAGGCTAATCGAGGGTTTTGCCGCCCAAAGTATTATTACGTATCATATATATTTGCTTGGTTTTCTTTGTGATTAAACCCTCATGAACAATTTGGTTTTCACCAAAGTTCTAAAGTCATTCGAAGGCGTTCACTCCACGTGATCATTTTCATTCATTTGAGGCTTCTTTAATCAAGAGTTTGATTCGAGGAGAGATTTGGTAGATTGTTGTCTACGAAGATACACCAAAATCCAAAAAAAATAAAAACAATCAAAAACACAAAAAAAAATTGAAAATTCACAAAACACCCAAAAAGAATATTCTTTGCTCACCTCCCATTCTACGTGAAGTTTATGCTAACTCGTAGTCAAGCTAAACGAGCTCGTAAACGTCGTCAAAATCAAGGAAATCAAGAGACGTTCATTGAAGAACAAACTACAATTGTTGAACCTACTGTAGAACAGGAAGTCATCATGGCTAATCGTACTATGATGGAGTTGCTTCAAACACCCACCGAGGGTTTTGGAGAAGCTATTGTGATTCCCGCCATCCTTGCGGAGAATTTTGAGATTAAGACGGGTTTAATGTCGATGTTCCAACCAAATAAGTTTAGAGGTCATGAGAAAGACAACCCGCATTACCACATAAGGATTTTTAATCGTCTCACCGCAACTAGCAAGTTTAAGGATGTTCCGCATGACGCCATTAAGATGATGTTGTTTCCATACTCGTTAGATGGACCCACTAAACATTGTCTTGAGAAAGAACCGCCAAATTCGATTTTGACATGGGGTGATCTCGTTTCTAAGTTTGTGAACAAATTTTTTCCACCATCTAAAACAACACATTTGAAAAATGAGATTTCAAGATTTGTACAACGAAATAATGAAAGTTTTTCAATGGCATGGGAACGATTTAAGGAAATGTTACATGAATGTCCACACCATGATTTTTCGGAATTGCATCAAGTTGATACTTTTTATAATGGGCTTAATGATCATGAACGAGATTATTTGAATGCCGCCGCGGGTGGTAATTTTTTGTGCAAAACGACCGATGAAGTTTTAAATATTATCGAGAATAGATCTAAGGTTTATAACCCTCGTAGCACACCGAGTGTTGCCAATATGGGTTCGTCATCGTCGTCATCGTCTCGTAGCATTAATGCCTTACATGATGAAGCTAATGAGGAAAATCGGTTTTTCGATAGGTTTTCGAATCTTATGACTCATTTGAAAGCACAAGATGCTTTGAATTCTGCTTCGGTTAAAGCGGTTGATAAGAGTTGTTTGTCTTGTGGTGGAGCTCATGATCTTTCCGAGTGCATTACCGCCGGTGGTAACACTTCGAGTGCTTACGTAGCAACGGGAACTTATAACCAAAACGGCCAAGGTTCCCGCCCAAATCAAGCTTCACCAAATCAAAATGCTAATAACTATCAAAACAACAACTAAAGTAGTAATTATCAAGGCAATTCACGTAACTACAACAAAGGTAATTATCAAAGTGGGAATGGACAAGTTACTAATCAAAACCAAAACCGTGATTTTCAAAACACTACAAAAGGTTTTCAAAATGCTCACACGAAAAATATTCAAGGAGAATTTTTGGATTATGCTAAAGCAAATGATGCTAAATTTGATAACATGCAACGTGAGATGATTAGCTTAAGATCCGAGTTGAAAAAACGAGCTTAAACACGAACTTGCTAATGAACTTAAAACTCATGCAAATAAAATGGAAGGAAATGTCCAACGTCTTCAACAAAATCAACAAAAGATGGAACAAGAACAACATGAGATTAAGCAAGAATTGTTAAAAGCGGATTTAAGGCAATCAAAATTTGAAGACCGAATGGCAAAAATGTTTGAAGCAATCATGTGTAAACCCTCTTCCTCGGGTGGTCTTCCTAGTGATACCATTGCAAACCCGAAGGGAGAAATGAAGGTTATTACTACACGAAGTGGTAAAACTTTCAAGGAACCAATCTCTCGTCCAAGTACTTCTACGGAGAAGGAAATCGAGAAAGAGCCCGAGGTGATGGTCGAAAAGGAGCATATCACAAGCCCACGAAGTACCGCTCATACCACACCTACGGTTGAATCAATAGCAATCATGGAACCCGAGATTCCAAGGCCGTTGCCTAATGTCCAACCCACACCACCCATACCTTACCCTTCGAGACGAAACAAAGAGAAATTGCAAGAACGTAACAAACAACAAATCGATCTTTTTATAAAAATGTTTCAACAAGTGCATTTTGATTTGATTTTAGCCAACGCGTTGTTATATATGCCTCGTTTCGCTTCCACTTTTAAAAGTATGATGAGCGATAAGGAAAAGCTTTCAAAGCTTGCTAATTGTTTGTCGGTTTATCTTAACCGCATACCGGAAAAAGTTGGTGACCCCGGAAAGTTTCTCATTCCTTGTGACATACAAGATATGAAAGAATGCCTCGCCTTGGCTGATCTTGGTGCAAGCATTAATTTGATGCCTTTCTCCATTTGGAAATCGCTTTCGCTTCCGGCTCTTACTCCTTCGAACATGTCTATCGAGATGGCCGATCATTCTACGATTCTAGCATGTGGAGTAGCCGAGGATGTTTTCGTGAAAGTGGGGAAGTTCTACTATCCCGTTGATTTTATAGTAGTTGACATCCCCGCGGATCCTCAAGTTCCTCTAATTTTAGGTCGTCCATTTTTAGACACCTCGAGATCGCTTATCGACGTTCATGCAAGAACTATCACTTTGAGATTCAACGAATAGGAACTTGTTATAAACGCTACTCAAAACTCAAAACCTTCTCATGTTTATGCAATCGCTACCATCAATCACATTGACTTAGTTGATGTGGTTTGCGATGAGTTTTCACAAGAAGTGTTAGGTTTTTCCGATAGCTCGTTAAGTGGCAATCCTACTATTTTGGATTCGATTCTTGCTAATTCCACACCAAATCTCACTCCATTCCAAGGAGGCGATTTTACTTCAAATTAAATCGACAATGAAGATGAGGTGATTATTAGTGATGATACTTCTATTCCACCATTTCTTCCACTGATGGAAGTTATGAGTGTTGAGCAAAAATCTTCAATCGAGGAACCGCCTATCCTTGAATTGAAAGATCTTCCATCTCACCTTGAATACGCATTCTTGGAAGGTGATGACAAGTTGCCGGTTATTATTGCAAAAGGTCTTGCTAATGATGAAGAAACCGAGCTCTTGAAAGTTCTTAAAGCTCATAAAGGGTAAATTGCGTGGAAAATTTCCGACATTAAGGGTATTGACCCAAAATTTTGTACTCACAAGATTTTAATGGAGGAGGACTAGAAACCCGCAATTCAAAGTCAAAGAAGGGTAAACCCCAAAATTCACGATGTCATCAAAAAGGAAGTTTTAAAACTCCTTGACGCGGGAATGATTTATCCTATCTCCGATAGCCCATGGGTGAGCCCAATCCATTGTGTCCCTAAAAAGGGAGGAATGACCGTTGTGCCTAATGAAAACAACGAGTTAATTACCACTCGTGTTGTGACCGTTTGGAGGGTGTGTATTGACTACCGAAAGTTAAATGACGCCACTCGTAAAGACCACTTTCCTTTGCCCTTCATGGATCAAATGTTGGAGCGATTAGCGGGAAATGAATTCTATTGCTTTTTAGATGGTTTTTCCGGTTACTTTCAAATCCCTATCGACCCTCGTGATCAAGAGAAGACTACGTTTACGTATCCTTATGGAAAGTTTGCTTATCGTAGGATGCCTTTCGGACTTTGTAATGCATCGGGTATGTTTCAACGGTGTATGATGGCTATTTTTCACGATATGATCGAGAAGTCGATGGAAGTGTTTATGGATGACTTTTCGATGTTTGGCAATTCATTCATGTCGTTTTTATCTAATCTCGAGCAAATGTTAAAAACGTTGTGAAGAACCCAATCTTGTGCTTAATTGGGAAAAATGTCATTTTATGTGTAAACAAGGAATCGTCTTAGGACATAAGGTCTCAAAAGCAGGGATTGAGGTCGATAAAGCTAAGGTAGACGTCATCGCCAAGTTACCTCATCCCAAAACCGTTAAGGGAGTTAGGAGTTTCCTAGGCCACGCGGGCTTTTATCGTCGTTTCATCAAAGACTTTTCGAAAATCTCCCGACCTATGACACACCTTCTCGAGAAGGATGCTCCTTTTAACTTCAATGAGGATTGTGTCAGGGCTTTTGAAACTCTCAAAAGGAAACTTACCGAAGCTCCCATTCTTGTTGCTCCTAATTGGGAATTACCCTTTGAAATCATGTGCGATGCAAGTGATTATGCTATAGGGGCCGTCTTAGGGCAACGTTATGAAAAGCATTTCAGTCCCATCAATTATGCTAGTAAGACGATGACCAAGGCTCAATTAAAATACACCACAACGGAAAAGGAATTCCTTGCCGTGGTCTATGCTTTTGAGAAATTCCGACCTTATCTCGTCTTAACTAACAGCATCGTGTATACCGACCATTTGGCTATCAAGTATCTCTTAGCTAAGAAAGATGCTAAGCCAAGATTGCTTCGTTGGATGCTCCTCCTCCAAGAATTTAATGTCACCGTGCTTGACAAAAAAGGAGCCGAGAATCTAGTGGCCGATCATCTCTCTCGTCTAGAAGATCCTCACAAAGATATTTTCGAGAACAAGGAAATCACCGAAACATTTCCTCTCGAGACTCTCGGTGTAGTGAATTCTAAAGACACCAACCCATGGTTTTCCGACATTGCAAATTACCATGCGGGCAATTTCATAATCAAGGGTATGACGACACAACAAAAGCGAAAATTCTTTCGTGACGTCAAGTTCTATTTTTGGGACGACCCTTATCTCTTTCGGGTTTGTGCGGATCAACTCGTTCGATGTTGTGTTTTTGGTGCCGAAGATTCTAACATCCTTAAATCTTGTCACGAGGGACCCACGGGTGGTCACCACGGTGCTAATCTCACGGCTAAGAAAGTGCTCGATGCCAGCTTCTTTTTGGCCTTCTATCTATCGTGATGCACACGCACTTGTGAAGTCGTGTGATTCGTGCCAACGTCAAGGAAAATCGTCTCAACATGATGAAATGCCGCAAAACATAATTCAAGTGTGTGAGATTTTCGACATTTGGGGCATAGACTTTATGGGGCCGTTCCCATCGTCTCATGGTAACAAGTATATCCTCGTCGTGGTCGAATACCTTTCTAAGTGGGTGGAAGCTAAGGCTTTACCTACTAATGATGCTCGTGTGGTAGTGAAGTTTTTGAAGCAACTATTTTCTCGGTTCGGAACCGCTCGTGCTATTATAAGCGATCGTGGAACCCATTTTTGTAATGACCAATTCGAGAAGGTCTTAAAGAAATATGGAGTTACTCATCGTCTTTCTACGGCTTATCATCCGCAAACAAGTGGGAAAGTCAGGGTTTTGAACCGAGCTTTGAAGAGGATTTTAGAAAGGTCGATTGGAAAAAATCGTCCTTCATGGTCCGACAAACTCGATGACGCTTTATGGGCCTTTAGGACCGCTTATAAGACACCTATTGGTTGTACTCCTTATAAGTTAGTCTATGGGAAGAATTGTCATTTGCCCATTGAATTGGAGCACAAGGCATATTGGGCCCTTAAGCATGCAAACTTTGACTTGAAGACCGCGGGAGATCACCGAAAAATACAATTTAATGAATTAGATGAATTAAGAGACAATGCTTATGAAAAATCATTGATTTTCAAAGAAAAGACTAAAAAGTTTCATGATGCAAAGATTAAAAACCAGGTTTTTAACGTTGGTGATCAAGTGTTACTTTTTAACTCTAGACTAAAGATATTTTCCGGGAAATTGAAATCTCATTGGTCGGGTCCTTTCACTGTTACACAAGTGTTTCCTTATGGGACCATCGAGCTAGCTCAAAATGATGGTCCTAACTTCAAGGTAAATGGACATAGGCTTAAGCACTACTTTGGTGGGGAAATTCCTTCAATGGTTGACCTCGACCAAGTCACCTTCCCCAATGATAATTAGCATTGAGGGGATCGAGTCAAGCTCATGACTCGGTAATCAAAAACGAGGTGCCTCGTGGGGGAGATCCAATGCTTATCCTTTTATGCTTTCTAATAAATAATGAGAGAGGATTTGTACCCTTCCAACTCGTTGTCTCGTGGTTGTTTGTGATTGTGTTATCTAGATCATCATCATCTACGATTGAAGACTCTCGTGTTTGTTTACGTGAGCCTCCATCGTTTGCTTGAAGAAGTTATTCACGAATCCATGACATATCCTTTATTGTTCTAACAGTTATCTTTTAGCATACTTAATAAAGGGTTTAGATATATTGTTGATCACCCTTTCCATGCTAGATCCTAAGCATTTGATTCTTCGTCTCTAGTATGAAGTGATCCACCTTTAGACTCGAAACATTGAGGACAATGTTTACTTTTAGTATGGGGGTGAATAGGTACTTGCTTTGCTACGCCCTCACGTTTTCCAACTTTCAACGTTTTGTTTAGTTGCTAATAAGGCTAAAAATGGCCTAATTTTAAAATTTTTCTTAGTTTTAATAAGTGTTTTTAAGACACGAATGTATATTTTCCGATGGGTAGAATAAGAGCTAATTATTGACTTGATGGGCATTTGGAGCCCTTTACATTCCTTAACCCGCTCAATTCAAGTTTTGCTAGACTTTTATATAGGTAACTTTTAAAACATGAAAGTCTTAGCTCATTCGGGTTAAGAACAAGAACTTTTCGCAAGTTCCTATAATTGATCCTAGAAAGTCACTTATCAAGGGCACTATAAAATGCATTCTCTAAAATTGAAAAGGTCCAAGAAAGTGCAAGATCTAATAGGAGGATTGAAAACCTAAAACTTTGATTTGATATAGTCTCAATGAAAGCTGATCCAAATTTGGTTTAATTTTGACTTGCATGGCTAAGTATTCACGAGTCTATTTAATTAGAGGTCTTTATATAGTGAAGAACGAGAAGTGATAGAGTTAGACAAGTGATCATGCTAAACGTAGAACATGAAAATGTTCTTTCAAAAACTCATATGTTTTTAATTGTGGCTTTTTCTTCCCATAAGATCAATGCATTAGAAATAAAAATAATTGCAATAAGTAAGGTCGTACGATTTGAAAGGTTACTTAGCTTCTAGCCCAAGATCGTTTAAAAGTTGCTCGGGGTTGAATAGAGTTCATAGCCAAGGCATAACTTATTGAAGCGGGACGCGAAGATTGGTGAAGATCCAAAAAGGCCCTAACAAGGCATGAGGAGCTCTATTTTGTTGCTAAAGATCCAAGATGATGTAAAGTATTATTATTCCTAAATCAAAATGAAGGATCGAGACACACGACGAAAAGCAATTACTCCCCTAAAGATCATGGAGAAAGTCTATCCAAAAAGACCCTTACAAGGTATGAGGATAAATATATCCAAGTCCGAAAAGGAGGCAGATCGTTGTATATCAAAATCCAAAATAAAGATTGAAGAAAAATGATGAAGTCGTGGTCCAAGTATGAAGAATCTCTCAAAAACGTCAAGAGAAGAAATTACAAAATATGAAGAGAAGACCATAATTTCAAAAACGTCTTCCAAGATTTGAAGTATGAAGTACATGCCAAATATCGGTCCGAGAAAGGTCTCAAATCGTGAAACGAGTTATGCCAAGATATGAACTTAAGGAGATACACGAGAAGCCATTTTAAAAGATTTTGTTCCTCAGCTAACTATCGATTAAATCATGCTACTTTGCTTTCGGACTAATAAATACTCAAATAAGTCAATATGAATCACTTGTGATCCATGACAAGTAGTTAAAAAATTATAGTAACTCATTTTCTTTTATAATAACTAGGATTGCGGGGAGAAAAAGTATTACACAATTTGGACGTATGAGTAGTTTTAGTATTATGACTTGTACCAACAATGATCTCGTTTTTGCACTTAGCATGGAATGTATGACAATCAAGGATGACGAAATTTACTCTATGGGACATTTACTTGATTCTATTCATTGACCCTAAAAGTCACAATCCTGATGAAAATCATACATTATGTCTTTACACATCTTCGTAGTAGTGTTGCAAGTCTTTTACTCTTCAATAAAGGTTAATAAAATTGAATTTTGGTGATGCTTAGATACTTTATTCTAGCATTGCGTGAGGACACGGTAATGGCTTAGTATGGGGGAGTGATGAGATGACATTTGTACATGATCTCATCATTCTTTTCGGGCTTTAAATGCATTAAAATGTCATAAAATACCATATATATGCTTGTATTTGTTTACTTGTGTGTTTTAGGTACGGATATCGTGAAAAAGACAAAAGATCACAAGAAACAAGGAAAAACAAACACGAGAAACGAAGCCGTACAAAGAACCGGGCCCTAGTTCATGAGTTATCCAAGATTAACCCTTGAAGACTTGAAGATATACAAGATTGATCCTCAAAATATGAAGAAATGACACTTAAAGTCCTTGTATATTCATAATTACAAGTTTGGTCCCTTAAGTTTGTCAAAATTACAAAATGGTCCTTCAACTTTGAAGAATTGGCAAGTTTAGTCCCTCAACAATTCTAAATTGCCAATAATGGTCCCTCATGAAGTCAAAAATACAATGAAGACCTTTGAAGATCAAGAAAGTCCAAAATCAGTCCTTCAAATATGCAAACATGGCAAAAATAACCCTTGATTACTTTTTGCAAAAGTTTTGTGGCCAAAGTATAAACTTTGAAAGTTTATTAACAAAGGAAAATGGGCTTTGTTAGCTGAAAACTTGTTTTACCATATTTCCCAAAACACAAGGACCATATGTGCCAATTCCCAAAGTTCAAACTCACAAACACGCGCCAAACACCCCATCCCACCCTTTTCGGATCAAAAGTTACCACTATTCATGTTCTTCACCCCCAGAAATTACTTCCACTTAACAAAGGGTAAATCCAAATTAACCTTACCCACGCTTGATTCACACATGCAGAAACCTATCCCACACCCAAAACCTTCACCTCCACTCTCCAAAGGGCCCCACACTCAACCTCGTCCACCTATCACATCACAACTTACTCCCCAAGGAATCTGAGGTAGCCAAATCAACAGCTTAGACTCTTAGCTTAACCCCAAAGCTAAAATGATCGGTTTTGATGCATTTGGACAGCTCACAAACATCAAGCACTCAAGGGCATTCTTGGAAATTCATAGCTAGGGTTTTCATGTATGTTAGCATTCTTGAATTGTCTACTAGTCCTATATAAGGAGACCTCAACTTGTGAGAGTCCCTTGTTCCAGATTTTAGCTTTAAATCTTTGTAATTCCTTTTTATTAAATAAAAGTTGGATTTTCTGAAAAATTGTGATTTCCCTTTGTTTTTTATAAAAGTCTGGTATTTGATAAGCTAAGATCTGAGTTCTATATTCATGTTTGATGGTTTTTGAGGCAAGGTTTTAAGCAATAAAGCTTGTGTTTCAAAAAAATAAAAAGTTTCATAGTTTGTGTTCATCATTGAGGTTTGTTGATCTTAGCAGGTACAAGGAAGCTGGTGTTTGTTTTGCTAGCACCTCAGCTCAAACATTCTAAGGCTTGGATTAAGTCTTGGAGGTTTGCATCTCTCTCCCTTTTCAATTTTTATGAATTTTATTGTATTTTTGGTGATTTTGCATGATTTGTTGTGGATTGGTGTTTTGTGGCTTGATTTAAGTTTCTGAGGTTGTTTAGGAGTTGTTAGGGTGGATTGGATATTGTTTGATAGGTTAAAACACAACAATCCTTTGGAAGATTGCAAAATCAGATTCCAAAGGGGTGTTTGGGTTAACTGATTCAAAGGGGTTTAAGCCTTCCTTTGTTATTGTTCTTGGTTCTATTGAGTTTGTGCATGCTTATCTGCTGTTAAGTGTTCATTATCTGCAAGTTTTGTGGCTATTAACACCTAGATCCATAAATAGGCTATAAAATCTTGATTTCTTGGTAAAATTGGCTGAAATTTAGAGGACACCTAGATCTAATCATATACTAGGGTTAACAAGTGTTAAATCTAAGTTAATACAACCAGGGAAGTAGGATTTGAGTGATGAATTTGGATTTGTGGTCATCTATATCAGTAAAAGAGTTAGTGTTCATCAATGCATGTTAGTGTTCATCAGTAACCTACATATGCTTATATCTGCTTATAATGTTTGATTCAGTGATTGGAATAAGTTTATGTGTGCTTATTAACAGTTACTATAGCTTGTGTATGCTTTTGGCTCATTCTGGTTTGCTTATTCATGCTAAAACTGCTTAAGAGTACTTAATTGCTTATTTGCTAGGTCTGTGTAATATTTGGGCATTGTTTGCTTTTTCTGTGCTTATTGGCTTATTGGAAGTGTGATTATTTGCTTGATTGTGACTCCTTGTGATTCACTGATCACAAGGGTGCCCTTGTTTCCACTTGAATCCAACTGGATCTCTCACAAATCACAAGTCAAAAAATAAAGCAGTGGGAACTCCTTTCCCCTGCTGCTAGCCACTTCTAGTGTAATTTGGTGTTCAGCTTATCAATAAGCTATTCCAGCTTATTCAAACGTGCAACAACTCATTTAAACGTGTAATAGGTGCTCATTATTTGACCCATTTGTTCATACTGGAGCATTTGGAGGGTTGACTTTAAGCTTTGACTAGAAAACCAACTCATTTAACTTTTTCATAAGTTCTTATTGGCTTATCCAGCTTATTTGGCTTTGCTTATTGAACTTTTCTTGATTAATTTAGCTTAATTAAGCTGTTCAGAGTCTTTTTCATGTTGAATCAAGTCTTGAGGTGGTCTAGAACTCCAAGTCGACTATTTTGTCCTTTTGTGAAATTTTTCTTGGCTTATTTCTGGCTTATTGAGTGTGCTTTTTCAAATTTCTTTTCATAGATCTCTTAGGCATCTCAAAAGAAGCTTGTGTGTTTTAGCAGAGCTTATGGCATTGGCTTATTGCTTAATAGGCTTATTGGCCCAATAAGAATAAGTTGTTTGTTATTTAAGCTTTGATAAGCTCAAAATCAGCTTTTAGGCCTTCAGACTTTTGTGCTTAGAATTAAATTTTGAGTCAGGTAGGGCTTTTTCAGGTTATTTGGGCCTAGTTTGACTTTTTGGGCCCAAAAGCCCATTAGTGTTGACTGTTTTGGTTTTAGCCCATTTGGGGGCCCATTAGGGGTATTTTGGTAATTTCAATTTCATTTCTGATTATTTAGGTTAAAATAAACTAGTTTGCAAGTTTTTAGAATTTTTTATAATTTTTGAATTTTTAATATTATTTTAATATTATTTTATTATTATTTTTCAAATTTCATATTTTTGTACTTTTTATATTTTTCTTACCTTTAATACATTAAAATAGGACTTTTGCAACTCTTAGATTAATTTTATCATCATTAGATTAATTTTTATAATTATTTTAAGTTTTAATAGTTTTTAAATCATTTTAAATAGTTTTTATTAGTTCAAAAATTTATAAAAATAGTTTTTAATCTTTTTAGGTCATTTTAGAGGTTTTCCAATTGAAAAATCTTTATTTGGGCTTTTTAATAATTAATTTGATTTTTAGGGCTTTAATTAGCATTTAAAAATTAATATTTAATTAATTAAAAGGTTTGAAAAAGTTTTGATCATTGGTAAACTCTTAGTTTATTTATTTTGATTTTTGGTAATTTTTGGAAATTTTTAGAATTAATTTTTGCTCTTTTTACGGTTTTACGTTTAGTCGTCGTAGTAATTAATTTCACGTCTTCGTCATTCTATTTTCTCATCCCCTTCTTTCAAATATTAATCTCAAATCTTGGTACATCTTAGTCACACACATATACCTCCTTGGGAACGAACTTTCAACTTTGGGTCATTAACACTTGATTTTCCTAAATCATTTGTTTAATACTTACCGCTTTTACGCCTTTTTCCTAAAAGGTCGTATTTTACTCCAATCAGTATCCTAGAGATTCTATTTTTGATTTGTAAGCTTACTCAAATAGTGACTATGCTAGAGCTAATCATGATAGGAAATCCACAACAGGAGGTTGTCAACTTTTAGGTAGAAGACTCATATCATGGCAGTGTAAAAAACAAACTATTGTTGTTACTTCTACAACTGAAGCTGAATATGTAGTTGCTGCTCATTGCTGTGGACAAGTACTTTGGATTCAACATTAGTTGTTAGACTATGGTTTCAACTTCATGAATACAAAAATCTAAATTGATAATGAAAGTACTATCTGCATTGTCAAAAATCCAGTCTTTCACTTCAAAACAAAGCATATTGAAATACGACATCACTTTATAAGGGATGCTTAGGACAAAAAACTTATTCAGGTTTTGAAACTAAGAGATTTGAGTTCTTGGTAACACATATTGGTATGCTTAACCAATAACTGATGCATATGTTAAGGGGAGGTAAAAACTATAAAATTCTTCTGCTATTTTTATTGTATAGTGCTTGTTTTTTGTTTTTGGTGTGATTACATGTTATTAGATCAAGATAAAAGAGGTTACAATGGTAGTGGACTACATGTATCGGTCTTATCTTTGAAGTACCATTTTGGAAACCAAGTACCGCTAGGCTAAATTGAAGTACCGTTTATGTTCCATATACCTCTATATAACCGTTGTATCGTTGAGGGTCTCTTTTATAAAATTGGTGGTTTCTGCGCGCTTGGGTTTGCTTCCCATATATATACCAACCCCAATTACATTATTTATTTACCTAATCTTTTATTTTTGCACTTCAACTCTATAACTTTAATCCTCATCTTCGTTCATAAAAAACAAGAATGGTTGATCTTCAAGTGATCTCTAAACACAATCAGGTTGCTAAGCTTATTTAGAACACTGATTCACATGGTTTCCATAAGATTCTTGACTTTTTATTTTGAAGTCGCGTACAATATGAACTTACTGTAAGTCCTACTGTCTCTATTCCTCTTGTTGAACAATTTTGGAATATTGTTGTTGATGGTACACTAATAATCAACCTTGTATTAGAGCTAGGGTTAATTATAGAAATATATATGTGACAGAAGTACTGCTTAGAGCATCTTTAAGGCTTAATGATGCTAATGGGACTAGTATGTTGACTAATATTGAAATACATGATGGCCTTACAACCATGGGGTATGAGGGTGGTAGGGAGAGTCTTACTTTCTTTAAAGGTTTATTTTCACCATAATGGAGATTTGTTTTTCATACCATTATTCACTATTTAAGTTCTAAAAGCACACCTTTTGATCAAATTCCTATTGCTTTGCCATCAGCTGGTATTTGTTTGGCTAGTAAAAGAGATTTTAACTTTTCATAATTGATTTTTGAAGGTATGAATAGGAATTTAGATGCCTTTAAGAAATTTTTAATGTATCCTAGATTTATTCAGGCACTAATTCAAGACCAAATCATAAACCTATCTACCTTGACAGACACATGGGATGTCCCTAGTTTCTCTAAGAGAACCTTTACTTTCTTATCAAAGGAAGGTACTAAGTTCACAGGGACTGTAACACCTTTGCCCACATGTTAGTAGAAGAAGCTAACACGAAGGGTGAGGATCCTAGTTCAGCTAGTGAACCTCAGCAAACTCCCTCTCACCAAAGTCCCCAAGCCTCTAAAGAAGTTCTTCCTCTCATCATGATGATGATCATCCTATCTCTGATGAGATGATTCACACACCTGCTGCTTCACATGCTGCTAGTGGTTCTCCACAAGCCAGAGCAACATAGGTGGTGGATATTTCACATTTAACTACTTTGTGTACAAGCTTATCTAAATAGGTCCAGGACTTGAAAGAAGCAAAACTTGTACAAGATCAAAGAATTGCAGATCTAGAAGCCAAGCTTACAAAGCTTAGAAACATGGCAAACCCTTGGATCAGGCACCACAAGGCAATTCAAAAGGCTCAAATAAAGAAGAAGAAGCATAAGCAAAGGGCCTTCAAGAGAAAGAAACTGAATGCAACCAAATAGGAGAGGAATTTAGAGGAAGTGGGTCCTTCTTCTGATATTCCAGCTGGGGACAAGATTTTGATGCTAATGATGGTTTTGAACATTATGTGGATGACATCAACATGGAGGATCAACCATAGGATTAACCACAGAATCTACTATTAGCTGAAGAAGATATGGTTACAGTGCAACCACAGTCACAATCACCACAACTACAAGAATTACAAGAAGCCAATTACTGCTACTACAACTCCACAACTACAAAGGAAACAGTTAACCGAAGTACTGCTGCCAACTTCAAAGAAGAATGTTGGGTCTGACAAGACAGAAGAATTGGAGATTGAAAGGAGAGCTTTAGAAGAAGATAAGGTGTCTGAAAACACTTTGGTGATTGATGTTAGAAATGTGTCTACTATTAGTGAGGTAAGTACTGTTGGGATCTAAGTACTGTTGATGACCCAAGTACCGTCAAGCCTAGTGCAAGTACCGCTTCAGGTGCAGGTACTGCTGGTCAAAGATCTTTACTACCATCTTCTAAGGAGATTTCTACTCCATCATTTGGAGAGGATCAGACCTTAGCAAATATTTTGCTTAGTCTCAAGGAGAAAGTTCAGCTGAAAAGGATAGACTATCAGAAGTGGAAAAGAAGGCACAAGAAGAAAAAGTTGTGATAGCTTAAGAAACTTCAACAACAGAGCCACAACAGAAGAAAATTGATGATCCAAAAGTACAAGAATATCAATCTGTGGAACAATAAAATCTTGCCAGTAAAGTTCAAGATAAAGGCAAGAAGGTGCAAACTTCAAAGCCTACTACAAAAGGTATTATCATACCAGGTCAACAACCAAGTGAGGAAGAAGATAGGAGATCTTCAAGGTTTACAAAGAAACAACCTAAGATTGACCCACAAGACAAAGGCAAGAAGAAGTTGCAGTCTGAATCATAAGAAAAAGATGAAAGTGATTTAGATGATATTAATACAGCCATGAAAAAGTTTCATCAATCGGAGCATGATGAAGAAGTAGCTTACAGACTACAAGCAAGACTCTGAAGAACAACAACAAGAAGAACTTGTAGCTAAGCAAACATTGCTTGAAGCACAAAGAATACAACAGGAATGGAATATTGAAGAATATGACAGGATCCAAGCTAAACTCAAAGCAAGTGAACTACTAGTTGAATCAATGATAGTTGAAGAAAGATATGCTTATAATGAGGAAGAAAAAGATAGATTGATTGATGATCTATTCAAGGAGCAACAGAGATTCTTTGCTGAGAAAAGAAGAAGAGAAAGAGTGAAGCCTCCAACTATTAATCAAATAAGGAATCAGATGATGGCCTACCTCTAGAAAGTGAAGCATTTCACTCATTTACAGCTAGTCAGGAAGAACATTGATGAGATCAAGGCTTTGTATGAACAACACAAAAGGAGCAAGTTAAACTTTGTTAAGATTGGATCTGAGGCAGATA
The DNA here is from genome assembly GCA_025667525.1 of Glebionis coronaria. NCBI lineage: Eukaryota > Viridiplantae > Streptophyta > Magnoliopsida > Asterales > Asteraceae > Glebionis > Glebionis coronaria. The sequence continues at coordinate 127,765,793 of CM046874.1, read as the reverse complement.
AGAAAGCTATTGAAGAAGCCAAGAAACATTTACAACAACAAAGACAATTTGGAAGTACCCCCAGGCTTGATGATGCAAGTACTGCTAGACCAGAAGGAGCTTCTCTACCTAGTAAGACTACTTATGCTATGAAGAACAAGAAGGCTAAGGAGAATCCAAAGGAAGCAAAAACTCAAGAATTGGATGAAGGGGAAAATGCTCAAAGTGTTGAAAAGACTGAAGAAATACCAATAGTACATACATAGTCAATAGTACATACTGATTTAGAGAAAGGATCTGTTGAAATAGAAGGAACCTCCAAAGGTATTAAAAGAAAAAGATCAACTAGGAAAAAGCAAAAAGCAAAGAAAACGGTAAAATCTACAGCTAAAACTAATGAAGATAGTGATAGTGATGAGAGATGTAGAAAGTACTTGAAGATAGTTAAATTTAAAGATCAATGGATAGATACAGAGATCTTAGGAAAGAAGTCATCAATAATAAGATGGACATGTGCTACAAATCCAGGACTAGAAGCTCATGGAATAACTAGGCCAAATAGAACATTTAGGATGTTTGGGTTATTGGAAGACATTCTTCATATACTTGATAGACAAGATAATCAAGATCTTCACATGTATGTACAAGGAGGCAGTAAAGGAAGAGATGGTCTTACTATTACATCATAATTTAAGTTTATGTATGAGCCATACAACTGTGATCAAGGAATATTGAAGGACTTAGAGAATCAGGTTCCTACTTACTAGAGATATTATAGATCACGTGAGATACATATACTGGATATAGATGATGTTATCTACTACATGTTTCAAGAGAAGAGATATCCATGTGGAAGAAGTTTGCTAGAAAGAATGTTGGATATGCAACTGGAAGTTTCAAAAGAATCCAATGGTGCTTTAGAGTTGATCAGAATTATCAAACAGCATATCAAGGATTTGGTGGAAGAAGAGGAACCTGAAAAAGAGCCTTAAGTGTTTGACTTTCAATCACACTTCACAAATGGTTCCTATTTCACCATGTCTAACAAACATAAGAACTGGCTAGTCCATAAGCAAATGGTTTATGGTAAAGACTTCTCAAATCTGTTGATAGCTGGTATTTTGTTAAAAACTACATGGTCATTAACTCACCATGCTTAAATGCAAAGAGTTAGCTAGTCCTAGGGCAAACGGTTCTTGGTAAAGACTCTATCAAATTCGTTAAATGGTCGACAGTTTACCAAAATTTGTAGGGTTATCAGTACTCCTTATTCTTGATGAATAAAGTATTGGCTATTCTAGACTGTACGACTAACTGGTAAAGAATAAATCAAATCTGTTGATAGCTGATGATTTTCTAAACATCATGATGCCAATGCAGATTGGTTTGTTGTTAACTGTTTTATTTCAGGTGAGAAGACACAAGCAGGACTGTTGTTTTATACAATAAACATTGATGATATGTTCAAGGAGACTCATGTTTATCAAATGGTTTATTCAGAAGAGTTTTGTCATTATCAAATAGAGAAGTGGTCACTCAAAGGGAAGTGATTATATATGAAGACAAAATAGTTGTTGTAAAGAATGTTCAAAGACACCATAGATCATATTTTGAAGTCAAAATGAAGACTTGAAGTTTATTATATCAGAAGAAGATCTATAAGAACTGTTTAGACATATTCAGTTGGTAAACAAGATCAAGATTACCAAGTTCAATCCAAGTTTGAAGTGAAGTTTAAAGACATGTATTTTTATACATTCAACACAGAATAAAAACAAGAAGGAAACAAGTTGTCATTCTTTTTTAGGGGAGGATTGTTGGGAATTATTGTAAAGTACCAAGTATCATTACTTAAGTCCAAGTACTGTTAGTTATAGTACGTATTGTTAGTGTTAACGCGATACATGCTAAGTATCGTTAGTATTAATGTAAGTACTGCTAGTAGGATAAGTACGAATGTATCTTTAGTAAAGGTATGTAATAAGTGTGAAAACACTTATCCTTTTGCCACTAAAATCAAGGAAAAACAAGACCTAATCATGTGTTTTATATCGTAAAAGTCGGAATTACGCGTGGTTTTGTGTTTTTGTGTTAAAATAGGTACAAATGATCAAAAGGAAAGAAAACACGGGATTTCACGGTCAAATGTCGAAGAAAAGTCCAAAAAGAGACGAAGACAAAGTCAAAGACCAAAAGTGTGCCCAAGTTCACGAAAACCGGCTAAACCGACACGAGTTTGAAGAAAATGAACAAGAAAGCCGAAGTCGAGCTTGTTTTTAGCGGATTTAATATTTATGGAGTAAACGGTCTTGTGGGGCCCACATTCGGGTTAATGGGCTCAAAAGCCCATTTGAAAGTTTAAATTTGCTTGATAAAAGCTTACAAACCCACAAAAGCCCAAATTCAAAACAAGTTATAGGGATGATAAAATTTGGCCAAAAGCCCATTTGATGAAGAAATATGGGACGGATGAAAAGTGATTAGGCCAGGCCCAAAGCTGCAAAAAAATTAAAACAAAGGATAAGTTGCTAGTCAAAGTTTACATGGTCAGACAACTAACAATTTACCTTCCCTCACATTTTATATAAAACGTGTTTTGCACCTACCCTCACATCACATTTTGTTTCACCCGGTCCTTCACCTATTACCTCACACGTTTCATTTGTTTTTATATATTCTCACCCCCCACGTGTGCACATCACACAGTCAACTCACACAAACCAAGCCCCCCCACACGTGTTACCATTTAACTCACACCCCAATACACCAAATAAATAAAACTTTTTTTAACCCTACCCCATATTTCGATATCACCAAAGCAAAACCCACACACCCATTTTTTATCCCTCTCACAAATCTTCACAGCCACCATTTTTTTTTACCCAAAACCCTAGAATCAACCATGTCAAAATTACCATCCATAATTGGGGGTTTTCTCTTAATTGGTTAATTCACACCAAGTGAATTAAATCTCCCCAAGAATAGGATCAAAGCACTCACCATGTGGTCCTCATTTCCTCCAATCATATCAATCCACCCTGGCAATCCGTAGGCCAAAATCATCTCAGCCGTTCGATGTGAAGAAAAAGAGAGAGAAGAAAGAGAACGACCAAGATTCAAGACCTTGGGCACCAAGGAAATGGTTTGAGGGTTTCTCCTATAAAAACCCCCTTTCACATGTATTAGATCAAGCTTTTATTTATTTTAAGTTTTTTTAAATAAATTAGGAGTAGGATTTAATTAGTTTTAATTTTTGCAAATTAGTTTTAGTTTAATATTGTAATTTCAATTTTCAGTAATGTAATTTTGATTATCAATGAAAAGTTTGTTTTTAATTAATTTTGTCTCCATTTAATTTATTGCAAGTTTAAATTTTAATCTTTAAAATCTGTTTCTATTGGTACTGTTCGTATTCGTTATATATATAAAAATAAAAAATAAAAAAAATAATAATAATTAAAAAATAAATCGGTTCGAGGCAAGTTGATTGCTCGGGTTAGAAATGTTCCTTGGTTTGAATTGATTCGAGTTGATGGAAGCTGTTGAAGGATCGGTTGGTGATTTAAGGAGGTGTTGTATTCAGGTCTAATTAGGGGGTTCAGCGCTACCCTACGTCCCAACGGTTTCGGCATCAGGTTTCAAGTTTCTTTTTATTAATTTTAATTCAGTTAAAGTCTATTTTGTTAGGTGTTTAATCTTTCTAATCTGCCTATATGTATTTAGTTGAATCTGCTTAAGTTTTTGGTATGTTAATGCTTTTTCGAGTCTATATAATCCGATATTGGTTTATTTTGTTTAGTTGTTAAGTTTCAGTTTATTATTGTTTTTTTTAGATCTGTTTCTGTTTATTTATAACTGCTAGTAGGATTTTAATTTGTTTGAGATTAGCTTATATTAGATTCGTTAGTTTTTGCTTTTGGTTGCTTATTCTCTATTTGGTAGTTTACTCAGTTTAGTTTTCTTTAGTTGCAGTTGTTTATTGACATAATTCTGAATGTGTTTATTTACTTTTGACTGCCTAATTGTTTTCTCGTTACAGCTTATTTGATTTTGCTTTTCGTTTAATTGGTTTTACAGCTTTATTCGCTTGCGTTTGATTGAGATATAGTTGGGTCCGTTAGTTAGTTTATAGCTTATTTGGTTACCACTGTTTATTTCTGTTTGCTTATTAGGACTTTAGCTATAACTAGTTTGCTTATTTGCTTCTGCTTAATATCCTATTTTTGTTTCAGCTTTTATTGCTTATTTTTATTCCTGATAATCTGTTTTGAGTGTGCTGCTTATTCTCAAGCCCAATTGGCTTGAGTATTATCTGTCCAAATCATAGTTCAGCAAAAAGAAAAAATAATTATCACATTCTGTCTGGGCTAGGGATCGATCCCCAGACCCCTCGCACAATAGGCCAACGCCCCATCCATCTCTGCTAGTGCTCTTTTTGTGTTATCATTTTCATTGTTTAATTAATATAGCATTAGTATTTTAGTGGCAATTTATTTAATTAAGTTTGTAGTTTAATTAAGTTTTAATTAAAAAGTTTTATATTACTTTTAATAAGCTTTTATAAAATACAAAAAGAAAAAAAAATATTTGTTTTATTACTTTCTTTAAATTTTAAATTAGTTTTAAATCACTTTTATTTTCAAAATAGTTTTATTTTAAGTTTTTAAATTTAGTTTAAAAATTTAGTTTCCATAGAATTAAGTTTTGTTTTTAAATAGTTTTTTTATTATAGATTTGATATTAAAAGTTTATTTTTAGTCTAAAATTAGTATTAAAATTAAATTAGATTAAAATAGTTTTATTTAAAAAAGATTTTATTAGCTTAATTTTTACATTAGATTAAATAGATTTTATATTAAATAGATTTTAGTTTAAAATACCCAAAAATATCTTTACCAAAAACAAATTTAGTCATCTCGTTAATTGGATTTCAAATTCGAGTCGAATCGAGGAAAAACGAACTTAATTAAAAGGACTAAAAATCCTAGTTTCAAATGGCGCCGCTGCCGCTTCGCTCGTACGATTGACGATTTTTCTTGAAGACGTTTGGATTTTGGGATCCGTTCTTTTTGAACGTTACGTTTCTTGCACAAAAAAATCAAAAATACAAAAAAACACAAAAAAATCAAAAACTTAAAAATACAAAAAAATTAAAAATCACAAAAGCAATTTCTTTCCTAAGAATTGCACCAAAAAAATTAAAAAATCCAAAAGTAATACATTTTCCTAAACGTATTACACCAAAAATATTACGTATTATTGTTATCTTTCTTATTCGATTTCTTTTGTTTTTTGTGAATATATATTTTTCTAAAAAATACAAAAATATTCTTCTTTATCCTCTATTGTGTTTAATTCTTTTTCTCAACCCCTCTTATTTATAATTCTTCATGGATTTGTCTTGCGTTCGGTGTGGGAGACCATGGCTTGGTTTTCCAATATGTCCATGGTGTACTTGTGCGAAGTGTGGTTCCGATATCGACGATACACAATTTGGATTTTGTCCATTGTGCAATTCTAGAAATTCGTACTTCTCCTCTTACACAAATTTCTCCCCTCCTCCCGTCTATGACAATCCCTATCCTCAACATGCACCGGGTTTTTCTCAATACCCGTGTTGCAACTATTGTGGGGGCCCTCACGATACTTCTTATTGTCAACCGATGAATTATGAGCCACATCCGTGCTATAATTCCGGTTTTCAAAATTTTGAACCCCACAAAACTCCGTCGTTCATCAACCTTCTTTTAAGGAACAAAGCACTAGTTTGGATGAAATTTTAGAACGCTTAAAACAACTCAAAATTAGCTTGCATGACGAAAGACAACAAGAGCAAGTATCTACTCTTAGTGTTTCTACTCCTCCTCTTGTGCGTTCTTACTATTATGATGACGATGAGACTACTATTTCTTGGAGTGATCTTTGTGCTCAATGTCCTAGTGCAATTGTAATCCCTTCTCTCAATATCCCAAATGCATCTAAGGATCTTGATACATCGAGTGAGATTAGCGATTTTGAGCTCGACAAACTCTTTGATGAAGTTTATGATGTGCCGACTTTTGCTGAGCTTACGGACACGGTCGTTCCGCTAGTCCATGATCACATACTCACAAATCCTAAAGCGATAATTGATTCTTCCAATAAGAGTTCTATATGTGGTGAGTATGATGATTTCATCTTCGAGCCCGAGATTAAGGAAATTATCGACCGAGAGCTAGCTCTTTTACCTCCACTTCCACCTACAAGTGAGGTCGATTTTTCCAATATCGAGGCCGAGCTTGATGAGTTGGAACGTCTTATTTTTAATAATGACGAACCAACTCACATGACCACGCATCCAATTCTCGAGGAGTTACCTAATCAACACTCCTCTAATGAGAATTACGTTTACCACATTCGTGAGGATTTAACTTATCAACAAATCCCACAAATGAATGATGGTTTCGTACTTGATCGTGATCTCTTCGAGAGAATTTCTAAAATCTTAAATGAGGGGAACAACAAACCTTTGTTTGACGAGCCTATCTATGATGAAGAAATCGAAGGGATTCACGTTCATGAGGATGATTACTTTGACCCGGGAGGTGACATTGACCATTCTTTGATTGATACCTTTACGGCTTTGCCGAATAGTGACCATCCTATGTCTTTGGAGGATGACAATTTGTCTCCTTTACCCACCCCACCTCCCGTGGATCATGACCTCACATACTTCTCGTATGTTGAGCGGACTTTTCTCCCTTCTATGACTTATCCTCCTGCCTCTCATTTATTATGTTCCTCCGGGACTGAGGACAAGATCTTTGATCCCGATATCACATTCGAGGCTTCCCCATGGACCATTTAATTCGGGGTCGAGTCAGGCTCGTGACTCGGTTAACAAAAACAAGCGCTTCTCGGGAGGCAACCCGATGATCTATCTTTTTATCTTTTATCTATTTTTCCAATAAGTGTAGGGGGAGCCGTGTAGGTTGTTTGTTTGTGTGTTGTGTTGTGATTGTGTAGGTACATGTGCTTTGATGATCCACTTTTGGTGCTTTTGACGTGACCCGTGTTCCCGTGTTACCCGTGTACCCGGTTCCTTCGATAAGTTTTTGCTATTGTGATTCTATCTTAAAACGAATAAATGCAATCACTTTAGTTGTCCTTTCCTTAGCTCGATTTAAACAACGTACTTAATGTCCTAAGTGTAGGGGAGTTTATTCTCCCACATGCTTAAACATTGAGGACAATGTTTATATTAAGTGTAGGGGGATTTCTATCGAAATTTTAGTGGCCTTTTCCATAAATTTGACCTCATTTAACCGGAAAATTTTAAAAATTTTCAACGTTTTTCAAATTTTTGATCTATTTTGGCCTAGTAGTATTTTTATTTATTTTCTTTCCTTTTATTATCGCATCGAATAATTTCCATTTCAAGAATAAAGTTAAAAAAATAAATAAATAAATAAAATGGTTTTTACAAGTTTAGATGTCTTTGATATATTAGGCCCGTCGTGAATATTTTGACTCAACCCGAGTTTACTTATCCGAGTTTACTCTAGCTAGTATCCTTAACCATATGGACCTTAATTGGTTTATTAGGCTAAGCATCCACGAGTCTCATTCCTTGAGATTTTAAATTGTGGAGAACGAGAGATGATAGAGTTAATTATAAGTTCGGTATTCTTTCATTAACTTATGTGAGTTAGTTATGAGCTTTTTCTCCCATCACTTGTTAATAAATATATTTGCAATAAATAAGGTTGTACGATTTAAAAGGTTACTTAGCTTCTAGCACAAGATCGTTTAAAAGTTGCTCGGTATTAATTAGAGTTCATAGCCAAGGCATAACTTATTGAAACGGGACACGAAGATTGGCTTATCCAAAAAGGCCCTAACAAGGCATGAGGATACCCGAGTCCAAAAAGGCCCTAACAAGGCATGAGGATTCACTTTTTGCTAAAGATCCTAAGATGATGTGAAGATCATTAATCCAAATCAATATAAAGGATCAAGACACACGACGAGAAGCAATTACTCCCCTAAAGATCATGGAGAAGTCTATCCAAAAAGACCCTAACAAGGTATGAGGATAAATAGATCCAAGTCCGAAAAGGAGGCGGATCGTTGTATATCAAAATCCTAAATAAAGAAGAGGATAAATGAAGAAGTCGTGGTCAACGTTTGAAGCATCTTTCACTCCTTATGAAGATGTATACCAAAATGAAGAGAAGACCATAATTTCAAGATCGTCTCTCAAGATTTGAAGTTTGAAGTACAAGCCAAATATCGGTCCGAGAAAGGTCTCAAATCGTGAAACGAGTTATGCCAAGATATGAACTTTATGAGGTTTCGAGAAGCCGTTTTAAAAGATTTTGTCCTTTAGCTAACTATTGATTAAATCGTCCCACTTTATTTTCGGCCTTAATAAATTATCGAAATAAGTCAAAGATGCATCCTTGTGATCATTCAAGACAAAAATAAAATACAAGAGATACACCGTAGGAATAAGGGGGTCTAAGTGATTAACTAAACCACATGAGTAAGTGTTAGTGGTGCTAACTTGTAATAACTATGATCTCGTTTTTGAGCTTGGTATGGGGAACGTGAAACTTGAGGGTGATTTATATTCATGACACCAAAGCCCTAATCTAAGTCTTAGATTTCTTTACGAGTTTTCTTCCATCAAATAATTTCAAAGTTAATAAATTGTTATAACTTTTGTTTCCTTTAAAGTTTTTATCTTTTCATCGTAGTAGTAGTGGTAATAATAATAAAGGCCGAGATGGGTTATTAATGAGAAAATGTATCTTTATGCTTTAAAATAATGCATTGCATGGGGTCATTGCAATGGTCAAGTGTAGGGGATTTAATAAGTGTGAAAACACTTATCCTTTTGCCACTAAAATCAAGGAAAAACAAGACCTAATCATGTGTTTTATATCGTAAAAGTCGGAATTACGCGTGGTTTTATGTTTTTGTGTTAAAATAGGTACAAATGATCAAAAGGAAAGAAAACACGGGATTTCACGGTCAAATGTCGAAGAAAAGTCCAAAAAGAGACGAAGACAAAGTCAAAGACCAAAAGTGTGCCCAAGTTCACGAAAACCGGCTAAACCGACACGAGTTTGAAGAAAATGAACAAGAAAGCCGAAGTCGAGATTGTTTTTAGCGGATTTAATATTTATGGAGTAAACGGTCTTGTGGGGCCCACATTCGGGTTAATGGGCTCAAAAGCCCATTTGAAAGTTTAAATTTGCTTGATAAAAGCTTACAAACCCACAAAAGCCCAAATTCAAAACAAGTTATAGGGATGATAAAATTTGGCCAAAAGCCCATTTGATGAAGAAATATGGGACGGATGAAAAGTGATTGGGCCAGGCCCAAAGCTGCAAAAAAATTAAAACAAAGGATAAGTTGCTAGTCAAAGTTTACATGGTCAGACAACTAACAATTTACCTTCCCTCACATTTTATATAAAACGTGTTTTGCACCTACCCTCACATCACATTTTGTTTCACCCGGTCCTTCACCTATTACCTCACACGTTTCATTTGTTTTTATATATTCTCACCCCCCACGTGTGCACATCACACAGTCAACTCACACAAACCAAGCCCCCCCACACGTGTTACCATTTAACTCACACCCCAATACACCAAATAAATAAAACTTTTTTTAACCCTACCCCATATTTCGATATCACCAAAGCAAAACCCACACACCCATTTTTTATCCCTCTCACAAATCTTCACAGCCACCATTTTTTTTTACCCAAAACCCTAGAATCAACCATGTCAAAATTACCATCCATAATTGGGGGTTTTCTCTTAATTGGTTAGTTCACACCAAGTGAATTAAATCTCCCCAAGAATCGGATCAAAGCACTCACCATGTGGTCCTCATTTCCTCCAATAATATCAATCCACCCTGGCAATCCGTAGGCCAAAATCATCTCAGCCGTTCGATGTGAAGAAAAAGAGAGAGAAGAAAGAGAACGGCCAAGATTCAAGACCTTGGGCACCAAGGAAATGGTTTGAGGGTTTCTCCTATAAAAACCCCCTTTCACATGTATTAGATCAAGCTTTTATTTATTTTCAGTTTTTTTAAATAAATTAGGAGTAGGATTTAATTAGTTTTAATTTTTGCAAATTAGTTTTAGTTTAATATTGTAATTTCAATTTTCAGTAATGTAATTTTGATTATCAATGAAAAGTTTGTTTTTAATTAATTTTGTCTCCATTTAATTTATTGCAAGTTTAAATTTTAATCTTTAAAATCTGTTTCTATTGGTACTGTTCGTATTCGTTATATATATAAAAAAAAATAAATAATAATAATAATAATTAAAAAATAAATCGGTTCGAGGCAAGTTGATTGCTCGGGTTAGAAATGTTCCTAGGTTCGAATTGATTCGAGTTGATGGAAGCTGTTGAAGGATCGGTTGGTGATTTAAGGAGGTGTTGTATTCGGGTCTAATTAGGGGGTTCAGCGCTACCCTACGTCCCAACGGTTTCGGCATCAGGTTCCAAGTTTCTTTTTATTAATTTTAATTCAGTTAAAGTCTATTTTGTTAGGTGTTTAATCTTTCTAATCTGCCTATATGTATTTAGTTGAATCTGCTTAAGTTTTTGGTATGTTAATGCTTTTTCGAGTCTATATAATCCGATATTGGTTTATTTTGTTTAGTTGTTAAGTTTCAGTTTATTATTGTTTTTTTTAGATCTGTTTCTGTTTATTTATAACTGCTAGTAGGATTTTAATTTGTTTGAGATTAGCTTATATTGGATTCGTTAGTTTTTTCTTTTGGTTGCTTATTCTCTATTTGGTAGTTTACTCAGTTTAGTTTTCTTTAGTTGCAGTTGCTTATTGACATAATTCTGAATGTGTTTATTTACTTTTGACTGCCTAATTGTTTTCTCGTTACAGCTTATTTGATTTTGCTTTTCGTTTAATTGGTTTTACAGCTTTATTCGCTTGCGTTTGATTGAGATATAGTTGGGTCCGTTAGTTAGTTTATAGCTTATTTGGTTACCACTGTTTATTTCTGTTTGCTTATTAGGATTTTAGCTATAACTAGTTTGCTTATTTGCTTCTGCTTAATATCCTATTTTTGTTTCAGCTTTTATTGCTTATTTTTATTCCTGATAATCTGTTTTGAGTGTGCTGCTTATTCTCAAGCCCAATTGGCTTGAGTATTATCTGTCCAAATCATAGTTCAGCAAAAAGAAAAAATAATTATCACATTCTGTCTGGGCTAGGGATCGATCCCCAGACCCCTCGCACAATAGGCCAACGCCCCATCCATCTCTGCTAGTGCTCTTTTTGTGTTATCATTTTCATTGTTTAATTAATATAGCATTAGTCTTTTAGTGGCAATTTATTTAATTAAGTTTGTAGTTTAATTAAGTTTTAATTAAAAAGTTTTATATTACTTTTAATCAGCTTTTATAAAATACAAAAAGAAAAAAAAATATTTATTTTATTACTTTCTTTAAATTTTAAATTAGTTTTAAATCACTTTTATTTTCAAAATAGTTTTATTTTAAGTTTTTAAATTTAGTTTAAAAATTTAGTTTCCATAGAATTAAGTTTTGTTTTTAAATAGTTTTTTTTATTATAGATTTGATATTAAAAGTTTATTTTTAGTCTAAAATTAGTATTAAAATTAAATTAGATTAAAATAGTTTTATTTAAAAAAGATTTTATTAGCTTAATTTTTACATTAGATTAAATAGATTTTATATTAAATAGATTTTAGTTTAAAATACCCAAAAATATCTTTACCAAAAACAAATTTAGTCATCTCGTTAATTGGAAATCAAATTCGAGTCGAATCGAGGAAAAACGAACTTAATTAAAAGGACTAAAAATCCTAGTTTCAGTATGTTCATAGTATATAGAGAGTATATCTTGTGTGATATACTTTATCAAAATAGATTATTCTAGGGTTCCTTGCATTATAAAAGGAACATAGGTGCGATGAGTTACATGTACCTTTTACCACAGTCGATTAATAGAAGATCGAATAGTTAGAGTATTATGTTGTTCTTCTTTGCTTTTATAAGTTACATTCCGCATAACTTATTAGAGTTTAGTAAGAGTCTCTCAAATGCTCTAGTTTGTTTACAAGCTATTGTGCAATCCTTAACAGGATATAGATCTATTCAAAGTGATCAACATGTAACTAGATTGGTTAGATTGCTACGATCTTGGTTGGATTTGCATGTACTTAACATATCTTAGTTATATTGCTAGGGATCTTATTATATCTTAGTTAGATTTAGGATGTACTAGTTAGATTTACCTAGATCTAGTTAGATTTGCAAGATTTTAGTTAGATTTAGTTAGATTTTGAAGATTTAGGTTAGATTTACATAGTACTTAGCTAGATTGTATAGGATTGTACAAGATCTGTATAAATCTAGGCTAGATTTAGTGTAGATTGTATGTATCTTAGTAGTATATGTGTAAGATTTGCTAGATTTCAAAAATGAGTGTATGTATATGGGACGTGAATTTTAGGTTGCCCAAAAGAGGAAAGACCTTGTTTATAGTGTATCATAATTACTAATGTGTATCCAAAATGTTATAAGTTGTATTATAATGTGACGATATCCATTATAGTGTAGTTTAGGTAAATATATGTATATAGAAGTAAGTTTAGATACATTGTTATTTATAGATCATATGATTATGATTTTGATACATCCTAAGTCTTGAAACAAAGTATTGCAAAGGTCCTTGTATCTCATGTGGCTTAAAAGTTGCCAAAGTGATCAAATGTGAGTAAGTACGTTCATAAATATCAAAATAATTATGATAAGGATCACGTGTTCAAGTATCAATAATGATACTTATATTCATGTATCATGTAAATAATAGTTCAAGAAGTTCATACAAAGGTGATATCAAATGTATTCATGAGGTGACGTGCACATAAGATGACATAATTATGAAGAAAGTTTCAGAAATGTTACAATCCAATCCCGTTATTTTAGTTTTGTCCTCATAGCTTAAGATGACGTCACTGGTTAGGTGAACAAGTGCAGGTACTTAGATTTGAACGAGTTCTCTCGTTCCCATGTGAACTCAGGGCTTCTCCTAGAGTTGTAACGTATTTTAACCAATGGGATTCGACTGCGTTTCAATCTCTTGACTATTCTCTCCATGACTTCCACTTGTTCTTCTATAAACTAGAGCTTTTCATCAAAACGAACTCCTTCTAAGGGCATGGCTAACGGTTCATCCGCGTAGCACTTCTTCAGATTTGATACGTGAAAGGTAGAGTGTACCCGACTCAATTGTTGGGGTAACTCTAATCGATATGCTCAAAGGACTTATATTTAAAAGTCGTGTGATATGATCAAACTCGAAATTACGGGATTGTACACAATACGTAAAGAGTTAATTTAATTAATGAATATATTTATTGTATTTATTAATTTATTTAATAAATATATATATTATATTTATTTAATTAAATCGAGCTATATAACTATATAACTTTAACGATCGTTAATTAATTAAGAGTTAAGTATTAATGAATGTTAAATAATATATAGAAAGAGGATTAAAAAGGAAGAATGACGGAAGATTCTGGAACACCCCATATGGGGGTGTTCGTGGGTCGGTTAGGGCACAAAAGGGGAAGGCAAAACCTTGCCTTTTATTCATTTGGGCTACATGTATTCTAGGCCTATAAATACATCTCTTTACCCCTCATAATCTTCATAACTTGAATCTCTTCCCTCTCCTCTCCTTGTGGCCGATCGCAACCCAAACCCACGAAGGGTTTCTATGTGGTTTTTTCTTGGTGCTCGATTTTAGTTTAAGTTTAGTCCTAGCTCCTCTCTAGGGTTGTTGGGTAGATTTTATACTATCAATATAGCTCGGTTTACACGTGCTAGAATCACGGTTAGCTCGTTGTATTATGTGTGTACAAGATCGTAATATAGTCTTACTTTAGATTATATCTAGTTCATATACGGTATAAACCCGAATTGGTGATTCGTTCTTCGTCTTGTGGATTTTCTTTAGCGTAAAGGTATGTAACCCTAATTCGATTAATTATAATTGTGTTATTATGATCTTGTAATCACTTCCGCTATGTGTGCTTTGATCTCGTTTAGGGTTTTATATAATTGTTATGATACTAATAAACCTTCAGTGGCATCGAGAGTGTTTTAACGTGTTATAATTATCGAAAATCTAAATTCTTTTAACTAATAATTGTTTTGAGTTAAAACTACATGGTTTTTAGGTTTTCTTAAAATTAGGGTCTGGTTTTTTAAAAATTAGGGGTTTGGCCAAATTTTTATTAAAAAAAAAAGAATTGTTTTGAAACCCTAAATTACATGTGGGATAATTTTAGATTAAATTCCATGAATAATTGTTATGTCATGTATGGTTAAAATCCAAAGAGATTTAATTGTTAAGATTTATGGAGAATCCATGATAACGTGCATGTTTTCATGAATCGTAAAATTATATGGTTATATGATTTTATGTGCTACGTGATTATTTGATTCAATAAATCTAGAATTAGGGAAGACTTTTATATAGATATAAAGACCTAGATTTGATGATTATTAAATAAATCATATGCATGTGGCTATTTGATTTATTTATTGCACATATAAATTGTTATTATGTGTTTATGATTTAGTTTTTTTTACTTGTTTATATTAAAAATTGTGGAATTGTTGTAAACAAGGATTTTTTTTAAAGAAATAATATGGACTAAATCATATTAAAATAATGATTTGTTAGAGATTTAAATTACATAAGATTACGTTGATTGTGGAATTGCAATAATAATCTAACGACCTACTCTTTTTGACAAATTATAATGTGGGTTTAACGCACCTTGGTCATGTACCCGGTTAAGGAAGGAGGTGTTATGCCATTAGTCGCTGACCAAATTCCCGGCTCGCCTGTGCGTCAAATTGAAATTACCTATGATTATTAATTGGGTGATTTAACACAAATTCACATCTGAAACACAATGAATAAGGGTATTGCTTTGTGCGTAGCCACGTTCTAGCAAAAGTACGTTGTGAATAGTTGTGGGTAAATTCTTTAATTGGTTGAACCAACACCGCAACATAATTTATGAAGAAATTTAATCTCGTGAAATTTTTTACTAAATGTTTTATTAAACTTATGCTATGGAGTTTTATGTATGCTTCTCTATACACTGATTTTAACATTCTAGGATATAGTAAATCTTGCTTATATTCTAGAGAGAGAAAGAGATAGATAGATGGTGAGAACACACACACTTAGAGAGAGAAAGTATGAAGAAAACACACTTTAACTATGTGAAAAACAATGTGAACCACACCCTCTCCAACTAAGGAGAGGGTTTATATACCAAGCCCATGAGATGGGCTTGGGCTTACAAGTTGGGCCAGCCATACATGACATGGACCGGGCTTTTCCTTGTTAAATTAATGTAAAGTAACTAGACTATGAGCTACTACTTAATATATTGTCGGAGTGACCGAATCTTCCTAAATACGTAAAAGCGTATTTCCAACAATCTCCCCCTAAGGGAGGTCACTTCAAACAAGGGTGTTACCCGAGTTACAATAATAAAATAAACCTAGCATACTATGCTTGTCTTGATCTCGTAGTCTTCGTCTTTCTTTTCTTTTTCTTTTCTGGTGAATATGTTTATGTGCTCTTTGATATCAATCTTCAGCATTAATCTCTTGCCTTGAACTTGTGCATCCATCACTTGTGATATTCGCATATTTGTGACTTCATGTCCCACATACTTATACCTTCGTAATTCTTGAAAGCTTCAGAGTTTGATACAGCGGAAGATTTGACTTTTAGGCTTTCTTGAATTAGTTGAATTATTAAGTGCATAAAGTATAAGCATGCGGGGAAGACTTCTTCCCGGATTCCGTAACGCCACCGTCTTCAAATGTAGTAACATAGGTAGATACGAACAAAATGGCTTTGAACATTTCATTCTAATTCGGTAGCATTTTACCTCCGGTCGGTGAAGACCGTTGGACGATATAAAATACCGTACTTGTGGCAGGTAGATTTAATTAAAAATCTCCTTGACAAGATTTCGCGGGTAAACCCGTTCTCTTTACTCGACCTTCCAAAGCTGACTGCGAACGTAAAGAGTGAATCATTTGGATAAACTTATCCGCGTGATTGAAGCCGTCAATTCTGATTCCTGTAACAAGTTTGATTCATTAAAGAATCGCACAATCATTACTTTCTAGTTGTCACGAGCTTGATTCATATTGAATCTTGCAAGCTACCTACCAAGTGCTGTTTGACGTTAACACTAGAAGGATTTCCACTCATCACTGTAAACACTAAGTTATCACTCTGAGTGTTCTGGCAAGATCACTGAGATATTGCGTAGAGGCCTGGAATGTGTTTAAATTTAATTAAGAATTAAACAACTGTTGCTTTCCAGTTTTCACAAGTTTGATTTATAAAGAATCTCACAAGTCACCTACCATGAGCTTTTTAATGTTCGCTCAAGAAGGATTTCCATCTTCATTGTAAATACTTGCGTATTACTCGGATGTTCAGGCAAGATCATGAAGATTTTACGTAGGACCCTTAACATCTTTCTTACTTTCACAGTGTGTAAAGAAGCAAGGAAATATGGATGTGTTTCCTAATGAGATATTTGATGATCTCAAATGGCTCTAGACTCGATCGTGCATTTTGGATTTTTAGTGATCGGAGGCTAGAGACGAGTGCCACCATTTCAATATCAATACATTTGGAGTGAATTAATTGATAGATAATGCGTTGACTCTGTGTGGTTAAAACAAATACCTTTTGAGAGATATATGAGTTAGCTGGGATGGGTTGTGTGTTGCATCATTGGGTCCATGATGTCTATCTTCAATATCGAGCATCATTAAAAATGATCTCAATAGCATATGTGTTGACCCGGTTTCTGCCTAGGGTTGTAAGGAGGGCTTCTTTGTTTTCACCCTTTATCTTTACAATTCTTTTTCATTCTTAAACCCCTTCAATGCTTACCAATACGTCATAACTAGCACCTTAATGTGATTGTTCCAATGCTAACTTAAGTACTTGGTCGACATTCAGCTACTTTCACAAAATTTCTCCATCTTTCCTAAGGACTACTATTTCTAACTATGGAATGTCCTTGGGAAGATTCCTCTGGTTCTAGAAGAATCATTGGACTTTAACCTATCCTACCATCCATTTGTCACCACAATCTTCATCCTCGTGAAATAAATGGTTTGTGGGTAAGCATAAATCACCATGAATCCATTTTTGATACAGCAAATCCATTTTGCTTCCCTTAACATGTGCCATGATATTCGAAAACATTTCGCACATGTTGGGTTGAGCCATCACGTTAAGTCAAACCATTTTTGAATAATCATGTCCCATATTAAATCACATTTTCTCCCCCATATTAAAAAAATTAACCCAACCGATATTTTTGATATCAGTTGATTTAATGAAGTTTTAACAAAGTTTTTGGGAAGAAAAATGCAAGTCCGTTTTATCTTCATGATACCAATGTGTGAAATATGATACCAATTTTTAAAATAATCACATATTCACCATATAAGAGTAAATTGACAAGGTTGGACCTGATTGATGAGGACATCATATGATAAGATCAGATGGTTCTTGTCAGAAAATGTTGGTCACCTCGTCACGTCTAAAATCATCTCTTGACACCACATGTACGATTGGTATTGTTGTCTTGACACCAATTTGTGAACTTGGCACATTCGGTCATCAAAGATTCTAAATGCTTGACAATTTCTCCCCCTCAATTGTTGACCCGTGTTATATCGAAAGAGCTGTAGTCGTCGTTTGAGTAGTTGCATCGTCGAGTATGTAGATACCAATTTTAGATTGCTATGGTTGTAGAGATGATAGCTTCAAAAATCATGATTTCTCTTGTTTTAACAAATAAATGCAATTATGCGTACATATATTCGTGTTAGATTGTGTTATAACATATACACAATCCCTTACATGGTTATAAAGTAAACCATGCCTGAGAAAATTAATTCCCGTTGTTGAGCCAAGGCTTTCATAAGAAATACTTGACTTTAATATGAAAAGCGGGTTGCAGTCTGAATTTACTACAAGCCATATGGGCATGTTTTATGAAATATTTACAACTTTTGTACGAACTCTATTTATGGCGCCGTGTCAATATTAATCAACATTTCTAAGGCCATAAATATTATCGTCCCAAAAGACATGCCTTTGAAAAAATAAAGTAAAAATATTTTTGGATTTTTCTGAATTTTTCAATTTTTAAGGTTTTTATATGGTTTTATACAAGGTTGTAAATAGCGTGAGGCGTGGCATGACGGCATGATCAAGCCTCAAGCTTTAGCGGCTAAGGCGAAGCTTTTGCGTTTTTAAGGCGTAAAGTAAGGCGACACAAAATACGAAAATATTTATAAATTGTTAGTATTTATATCATATTTCAAATGTATTAAGTTTACAAAAGCGTCTTACATACAAACTAAAGTAAAAAAACTATATTTACATGTAATCGTTTTCTTTTCTATATAAAAGATATCGATTTTATCGAAATCAAAATGAAGAAAGCCTCAATCCATCATGACTTATCACGCCTTATGATACTTTTTGCTTCTCATTGCACGTCAAGCCTTAACCTCACGCCTTGGCCTATAGCGTGGCGTGAAGGTGGAGCCTTACGCCTTTGCGAAGCCTTTTCGAGTCTTTTAGAACCATGGTTTTATATTTTGTATTTTGCTTTTGTCGATAAAGATATAAACAATATATACAAATGATCACCAAGGATACGGAGAATAGTTTACCACCACTATTCTTACGCTTCATCTGCCAATTCCTTTAGAGTCTCGGGTGAGAATGTTCTCAAACCTAGTTTGTCGACCCAAAATTCAATTCGAACGCGATCTAAAGACTTAGTCAAAATATCCGCCAATTGATACTCTGATCGGATAAAGTAAAGCCCGATCACTCCATTTTCCACTTGCTCCTTGATAAAGTCGTAGCGAATATCAATATGCTTCGACCGGGAGAATTGAACGTCGTTGCAGCATAGAGCAATTGCACTTTTGTTGTCGCAGTACATCAGAATTTTGTTGAAACCTAGACCATAGTTGGTTAATTGCGATCTCATCCAAAGAATCTGAGCACAGCAACCGGACATAGCTATGTATTCTGCTTTCGTACTTGAATTTCAGCGCTTTTTTGCCTTTTAGATGCCCAACTGATTAGTCGATCTCCTAGTAGTTGCAAAGTTCCACTCGTGCTAAGCCTTGTATCTTGACAACCCGCGTGATTTGCATCTGCATATGCCATAAGTTCAATCGAAGAGTCCTTCGAATACCAAATTCCCCTATTAATGGTTCCTTTAATATACCGAAAGATCCGTTTCACAGTAGCTAAGTGTAACTCATTAGGCCGAGTTTGATACCGAGCACACATACATATAGCAAAATGAAGATCAGGTCGACTAGCTGTGATATAAAGAAGGGTACCGATCATTCCACGATAAAATGTCGGATCAACGGCAATCCCATGTGGATCTGCATCTAGCTTAGTTCGTTCCACCATTGGAGTATCCACGGGGTCGCAAGATTTCATATTATATTTCTTAAGCGATTCAAGGGCATACTTGAATTGATTGATAAAGATGCCTCTAGGACTCTGAGATATCTGAAGTCCTAAGAAAAATGATACCTTGCCAATCATGACATCTTAAACTTGGAAGACATGAGTGTCCCAAACTCATCCGATAGGGTTTGGGTCAAGGCAGCAAATGTAATATCATCAACATATATTTGTACCATAATCATATCTTTACCTCGTTTCTGAATGAACAGCGTATGATCCACCTTGCCTTTAGTGAAGCCTTGCGTAATGAGGAATTGTGACAATAGATCATACCACGCGCGTGGAGCTTGCTTCAACCCATAGAGAGCCTTCTTAAGCTTGTACACATGATTAGGATACTTAGAACTCACAAAACCATCCGGTTGTTGAACATAGACCTCTTCCTTGATTTACCCATTGAGAAATGCCGTCTTCACATCCATCTGATAGACTATCATACTCATGTGGGCTGCATAAGCAAGGAATAGTCTAATTGATTCCAAACGAACAACAGGTGCAAAGGATTCCATAAAGTCGATGCCCAATAATTGCTTGCATCTACGAGCTACTAGTCGAGCCTTGTTCTTCAATATTCTGCCTAACTCGTCGAGTTTCGCCTTGTAAACCCATTTCAAAGTGAGTAACTTCACTTGATCCGGGCATGGGACAAGTTCTCATACATCAAGACGTACAAATTCATTAAGTTCTTCTTGCATAGCTTCTATCAAATAAGATTGGGTAAATGCTGGTTGCCACGTCTTAGGTTCAACTTCACTGAGAAAAGCATCAAAATGACAAAACATTGCACTTTCTTGTAACTGACTTCGTGTGAATACCAGACAATTAGGGTCACCAATAATAGAATCTATAGGATGATCCTTTTTCCACTTGTTGTCTTGTTCACGAATCCGTGGATTGGAGTAGACCGTAGTATGAGCTTCCTCTGAGGTGGACGACCTGGCTAGATTAGAGTCGAGAATATGTACACCAAAGAATGGAAGTTCACGCATTTGAGCGAATTCCAAGTCGTGATCATCATCATCATCCTCTTCATCATCAATAGGCATGACGTGGGTAGTTGATACATGTGTTGATTGAGAATTACTCGTTGAAGGTGCCTCTTGACCAATTGTATGTGTAGACGTATCTGATTGCACTTCGGTTGCTTGAGCTACAACTTCAGTAACCGGAGCCATTACCTCAAGTTCTGGAGCAACAATACTTGGAGGATAAAGAATTCATCAAAGAACGGTTGAAACATTCAATGTATCTGATAACGCCTCATTTATACATATTTGTAATGATGCATTTGTCCTTGTTTGCTATGTAAATAAATAAATTATATGTTGAATTGATACTAATAAAAGGTATTGTTTGTATTGTAGCCAAGAAAGAAACCATTAAGGAAAAGAATGAAGAAATAAAGAATAAAAGGGGCTAAAGAAGAAATTATGCAGAAAAGGAGCAGAAGTGTGGCGCACAATTAAAAAAGTGCGGCGTACACTTAAAGTACCCCGAATTTGGAGAATAACAAGAAGTTCGGCGTACAAACTCACAAGTGCGGCGCACATTTACACCTGATGAAGTGCGGCGCACAAATGAACAAGTGCGACACACATTTCACTGCAGTTACATAATTAAGTGCAATTATGCATGGCTATTATAGGGAACCTTTGATATACTTCCAGGGTTTCTAACCTACGAATTTTCAAGTATAAATAGGACCCTTGGCCAGGCATAATCATATCTCATTCTTTACTTTCTCCATTGTTGAGGAGAAACAGTAATCAAGGATTTCTCTAGATCCTAGATCATAGTCACTAGAGTTAGTAAACCTTAGTTGGTTTATAGTATTGGTGCTGAAACAAGAAACTCATAAGTGTTGCTAGCCATTTGTAATAAGTTCAAACACTTATAAATCCTTTGGAAGCAATTATTGAAATAATCTTGTGGTATAATTATTATTTCAATTATGTCAATCTTTTACTTTGATTTACATATGTTTGAAATGATATTATTGCTGTTATTATGGAGTAGTGTGATGTGCACTTGGTTAAGGTTTAATAGCCTTATGATTAGATGTGAATTTTAGCTTTGCTGGGGCAAAGTGCAGCGCACAATTAGTTTTGTGTGGCGCACTTTTTCCCTGGATTCTTGAATATAAGTGTGATTTGGATACTCATGTTTTATGTGTTACTATGTAAGACCATTGTTATATTTTGGATTCATCCATGATCATCGACTAGTACTCATGTGAATGGATGAGTTTCATGTCATCTAGTAAATGAATCTTGTTAATCACTTTTCTAACGATTAGTGGATTAAAACATATACCAACTATTGCATAATCTCATATACTACATTAGTTATCGAAATCAAGCATAAACTTATTTTAATGATGTTGGTATGACAAAGTCTTTAACCGGATTCTTGTCATATCAATTAGATGTTGCATGCACGACTAATAATCGGTATGTTGTCTTACATTATTTATGTGCTTATACTTCATATTTGCTACCTATCTATCATATGGTTATGACCTTAGCCAAACGCACCCTTTAATACCAATTGTTAAGTATATCTTTAGAACTTGTGACACTCTAGAGGTAATTGTTTTAATATTGTGATAACAACAATCCCGTGGAACGAACTGGACTTTACCATTAATCTATGCTATACATGAAAGGGTATACTTTCCCGTGTTTATGTTTCTAGTCATTTGTGTGGTAACATCTTGAATAAAAATTATGAAAGTCCCTAAATGATGCTAGAAACAATAAACTTAACTAATCAACACACGTAATTACTTTTCAAACGTAATACTTATTATTGTATAATAAAGAATTACAAGTGTTATGGATAACACCGTTTGATGACAGTGTGTTGTGCACACTTTGAACAACTAAAACCTAACTTATGAATATAGTCGCAGCTGTTTGATTCTTTAAGTTCTAAGCATTAATGTGTGAATTATATCAAAGTGTTTAACGTTAATGCTAGGCTACATATCCTATTTATAGTGGTACGAGGTTGACCTAAGTACTTATTGATGGTGACTACACTAGACAGACACTTGTCAGACCTCTGTCACAAGATGCTCTTCTATTCTTGGTAGTCTGCCATAATGCTTTAGGGAAACAGAGCTGACACAGTTTCCCTTTTCTTCATAGTCTCGTACACACTAAGGTATGTCCAAAGTGTGTTGAGTGTTAACAGGGTATTGCCACCCCTGTTAACCCTCAACCCCTCAGAGTCCCTGATACATCTTGGCTGTTATCCATCACAGCCAATGAGTATGTCTTCAAGTAATCTTCGACTTCTTTGACAATGTCTCTGACATGGACTCCTCTGAGGTTGCTCACAGAGACTTAGATCTCTGTGAGTCTTGTGATACTTGCCTGCCTCCTAGGCACATGCAAGTTAATATTTAACAGCTTGATTTGTGTTTAAATCTATGATACAAGGAATCTACTAAACTTAAATTCCCAACAATCTCCCCTATTTAAACATAAATACAACTAGATCTATCTAAGTTAAGGAAAGTGAGATAACAGCTTCTTCTTACTCATAACAGATCTAAACAAACATACCTCTTGATTTTATTAATACTTAAAGGAAATTACAAGTACAATACAAAAGTTAAATAAAACATGAAGGTAAACTTCAGCTGTGAAATCCTTCAATAGTCATCATTCTTGACTCTTTCTTCCGCTTTAGCTAAGTCTGTCCTAGTATCCAATTCTGCCTGCAAAGCTTGTGCAAATACCTTGGAATACTCTGTGTTAATTTTAAGTCCCTTTTTGAGACAAATCAGCTGAATGGTTGATGCTAATCCTAGCTCATCTTCCCTTTGGAATGCATATTTGCAAGCTCTGTTCATGAAGGCCATACCTCTTTCAGGCTCAATGTAAGTATGACCATCAATAGGACCAATGATTCCATTTGGTAGTACTAAATCCCTGTGCATTCCATCAACTTGAACATCATCAGTAACGAAGGTTTCCTTAACAAGTCGAGTTGTCCTTCTTCTTTTCTTTCCAGACTTTGGAGGTTCTTGTTCAAGCAGTTGTGGTGGGGGATCTATTTTGAGCTTGGCTGCTATTTCTTTAACCTAATTAAACTTAGCTTTGAGGGTCTTAAGAAGAGTGAAATTAGCCTGTCCAATTGTTTTAGCAGCCAAAGCCTCAAGTTCAAACCATTCAGACAAACCAAGTTGTTTTAACTTGAAGTCCTCAAAGACATTCATATTGGCTTATTAGTTATCTCTCCACAAAATCATTTGTGGTGTGTTATTAGACTTGTGAATAGTGTACTTGAACTTGGTGATTTTTCTAGGTGCATGCTTGTTGTTGACGCAGGCATCATAATCAGCTTTTACCTTATTTAGTGCCTCTGTGTGTTTGGCTTCCATTTCCCTCAGCCTTTGTCTTTGCTTCTCCCTTTGAAGTGGAGTCATCTTTCTCAGAGTTTCCTCATTAAGCTCCTTGGCTTTCTTGATTTCATTCAGCCTCTTGAATTCAATAGCATGTTTCTCAATTTCTTCAGGTGTTAGAGGATTCTCATTTGATGTTGTGAAGGTTTTGAATTGGGATGGGTCAGTGGTTGATCCTCCTGTCTCTGGCATCGCAACTATTTTCTTTAGTTTGGCGTCTGAGTCTACCATAACTATTTCCTTTCCTTTCTTTGAGACAAAGGATACCACACTTGTATTTTTTAGCTCTCTAGCTTGTTTACGAAACGCCACCTGAGCTTGGGTTTGTATTGCCTTAGGTAGGGAGCTAACAGTGAACTTAAGTTTCTTGGCAGCTGGTTCACCATCATCCACAGCCTCGCTGTTGTTAACCAGAGTCAGGGATTTGGATGAACCAACTCCATCCTTTGTCTATTGCTCCCCCTTACTTTCATCCTCATCATCAGGGGTGATCACTGGTGTGACGACTTGGAGAGGGACAGGTGAAGGAATAGTGTTATCAGCAGAGTCTGAGCCTTGTTTGGCAGATTCAAGGTTAAGTACCTTTTCCTTCTCCCCCTCACGTTCAGCCTGTCTTTTCAGTCGTTTGGATGAACGTGCCTGAAAGTACCTTGTAATCTGTTCAACAGAGGCAGCCATTTCTCTTTGCCTGGTCCTTGAAGCTCTGGCTATTTTTAGTAGTTGATTGCAATTACCATTAACGTTGCGATGAATACGATTAATGATAAAGTTGGTGTGACGAATTTGCCTGTTTCGCACAGCTTCAAACTCTCTATGCTTTGTTAGCTCATGAGTATTAAAAAGAGCAGGGACCTCTATGACGATGGCATCTTTAATACGTGTGGAAAAATGACTAAGTCCTTGAGACACTCCCTTTCTTGTACCATCTTTTATAGGTTCAGTGACTGCATCCTTAACCGCCTGAGTGATGATCCTTGGAAAGTTGACAGTGAAGGAGTGCATTTCAGACTTTATGATGTCCAACTTTCTTGACAGATGTTCCATGTCTGATTGATGATGTTCAGGTCTAAGATCATGGATGCTCAGGCTTTGTTGTGCATAATCATCCTCCCTTGGCAATATATAAAAGTTGGTTTGGGTAGGATGATCAAACAATAGTAATTCAGTTGTCGGATCATATGTAGGCCTTTGGAAGACTGTAGTGGCAGAGGTAGCAGAGGTGGGAGTTACTACAGCTTCCTTGGGAGGAGGAGTGGTATCAACAGCTGGTTTTGATACAGCGATTTCCTTTGGAGGAGACAGATATTGCTGGTCGTCATCTTCTTCATCCTCCTCCTCCTTAATCATCCCCTCAGGGAGAATCTCGTCATCATGCATTGATTCAGGTTCAGAGAAATCATCGACTAAGGGGAGCAGATCTTCTTCAACATCAGGCATGGGCTCTTCCTCGTTTAGCTGATCCTGAATCATTGTGTCAGTTCTTTTTCTGGCTGCTCCAGGGATTCAATGTTTGGCTGTACAACATCAGCCTGCAAGTTGTTTTAAATTAGTAACAGGGAAATAAATAAGGGGAATGGTCGCCAGTTCGCTGTCCTAGAGAGGCTGAGGGTTATTATTCAGCCACTCCAAAGGATAAATCCTTGGGATTCTTTTAAGAGTGAAAAGCATGAGGTTAATGGTCGCCATTCGCTGCCCCTAGGAAGGCTGAGGGTGATTATTCAACCCCCCAAAAGGTTAAAACCTTTGGGACTCTTCTGATTGTGAAACATGTGTTGTTAAGGATCGCCATTCGCTGCCCCTAGGAAGGCTTAGGGTGATTATTCAGCCCCCCCCAAAGGTTAAGAAACCTTTGGGACTCTTTTAAGTGTGAAACATATGTAGGTAAAGATCGCTTGTTACGCTGCCCCTAGGAAAGCTGAGAGTAATGATTCAGCTCCCCCTGAAAGGATAAATCCTTTGGGATTCTTTTAAGTGTGAAAAAGATGTAGGGTAAGGTCGTCTTGTAACGCTGTCCCTAGGAGAGCTGGGGATCATTATTCAGCTCCCCTAAAAGTAAAACTTTTGGGATTCTTTTTCTGAGGGAACCAAGAGGCTGTGTGAGGTACAACTACTCTTAGTCGAGACATATATGTATTCAGATTGTTGTTTGCCAGAATACTGTCTAGAGGGTGCAGGGTCATCGGGGTGCTTTATAAACACAAATGAATCATTCCATGATGCATTGACAGGGTGTACAGAAGTCTTAAATGATTTCTAAGTGCATACAATGACTCCTATGGGTCGAGGATAACCCTAAATTCACCACTCTCGCCTACAGACATTTGAGAGTGGCTGCTTGTGGACCTCTAAAAATTATAAGACTGATTACCTGTGTGATATCAACAGTAATTGGCGGGTTCCCTGTTGTCTCGGCTGACATTGAGACACTAGACCCTTGTTGTTGGTCAGCTAAAGTCTCTGAATCCACAAGAGTCTCTGGAACATAGGAGGATGTGAGGTTCACGTTCTTCTTTGCCCTGGCCTTTGCAACAGTTTTGGTGTCAGAAGAAGATGGGTTTTTCTTCTTCTTTGGCTGTTGGCCAGTTGTTTCCTTGGACGTCATGGTGTGCTGCCCAGAGGTCAAAGACGTAGACTTACCAGACACATCATAAGTAATCACCTTCTTAGAGGAAGGGAGCAAGGAATTCACAACAGAAGGTTGTTTATTTGCGATGTTCATCATGTGAGAGGTGACAGGGACATCTTCAGGTCTAATCTCCTTGTATATAGCTCCAGTAATGCGCTAGGGCTTCAGGGAAGTGAGTGCAGAGTTGTGGTAGCTGTCACCTAACAGGCTTTTCCACTAGGTTGGAGAAAAGTAGGCTGTCCACATCAACGTCTGTGCCCCAAATCAGCTCATAAGCAATCGTTTGGTGATTAAAAGACATTTGATCTTGGGATCCCTGCATAACTCCTAGGGATTTGACTATGTGAGTGAAGAGGACACGCCACACAGGGGAAAAGTACTTTATCTTCAGAGGGGACTTGGAAAGAACTTCAGTAGGTGTGAGAGCAGGGTTTACATCATGAGTGGGTTTAAGTGTGGCAAGGGCGTCCTTTACAGCCTTTTTTCTACCATCTTCAGGCATTCATCTCCATGTCTTAACCCAGCCACACTTGCAAAATCTTTGAGCGAGAAGGCACAGGGGTGTTCATTGCATGAGAGGCTAAAAGTGATGGTGTCGTCAACAACTTCAGCAGAGTAATAGAATTCCCTAAGGTATTCTTGGTAGAAGATGGTTGGGGTCTTTGTGAGTGCTTCACTTACATCACAATTCTTCATAAAGTTCACCAGATCTGTGTAGGATTCGTTGGGAGCCTCGAGCCATCCAATAGAGTTGTTCGAAGCAAGGATGCTTTCATTGAGTTCGAAGTTGATGTTTGAGGCCTTAGGAACTGGGAACGCCATAGATTCAAGATAGGAGAAGACAAAAATGGTGGAAGGGTTTAGAGAGAGAAAGCTTAGAGAGAGATGAGATTGTGTGAAATGAGAATAGTGGTAGGTGAGAAGAAACGTAAGACAAAATTTACATTCAAAAATTTTGAAACAGTTATTCAAACCCATTTAATGCGTAGTGTGAAAAAGACTGCACAAGTGGGTCCCTTGACCTTTCAAAAACATTTGTCTCCTCGATATTCGGAACAGAAATAATTAAATATAGGGAATGTTTTTTAGCATTTATTTGGAAAGTAACTACCTAGTTTCATGTGAAAAACATTTAATATTTAATCAGACATTTAAGGAACACATTAATTATCAAGCCACGGGCTTTGAGATATTAAGCATCCCTAGCTCAGCAACTAGCCTGTTGAACGAAGGTTCAGCCAAAGGCTTTATGAAAATGTCAGCTAGTTGCAGCTCAGTGGGAACAGAATGCAGCTCCATATCTCCATTCATTATGTGATCCTTGATAAAATGATACCTGATATCAATGTGTTTAGTTCGAGAGTGAAGAACAGGGTTGTTGGAGATGGCAATGGCGCTGGTGTTGTCACAGAATATTGGCACTTTATCATATAAGATCTCATAGTCAGCCAATTGACTTTTCATCCAGAGCACCTGAGCACAACAGCTGGCAGCATAAACATATTTTGCTTCAGCTGAAGACATGGCCACAGAGTTTTGCTTCTTGGCACTCCATCCAACCAACTTTCCTCCTAGGATTTGACAGCTACCTGAGGTGCTTTTCCTGTCGATACAGCATCCAGCATAGTCTGAGTCTGAATAGGCCTTGACATCAAAGCCTGATTCCTTGGGATACCATAGACCTAGGGAGGTTGTTCCTTTGAGATACCTGAAAATTTTCTTAACAGCCACTAGATGGGATTCTTTAGGGTTAGCTTGGTAACTTGCACAAAGACATGTGGAGAATTGGATATCAGGACGACTAGCTGTTAAATACATGAGTGACCCAATCATGCCTCTGTATAAAGTCTCATTAACAGAGACCTAACTCATCAGGACCCAAGTTGTTGGGTGGAAGCATGGGGCATTTCAGTGATGCATAATCAGCTAAGTCATATTTTTTAAGTAAATCTTTAACATACTTTTCTTGACAAATTGAAATTCCCTTAGGACATTGTTAAATTTGAAAACCCAAAAAGTAAGTTAATTCACCCATCATACTCATCTCATATTTCTTGGTTATTAATTTAGCAAAACGTTTACTAAGATTAACATTAGTTGACCCAAAGATGATATCATCCACATAGATCTGCACAATGATGAAATCACTCTTATCCTTGAAGGTAAAGAGTGTTTTATCAATGGAACCCCTGACAAATTTATTTTCAGTTAAAAAATTTGAAAGAGTTTCATACCATGCTCTTGGAGCTTGTTTCAGCCCATACATGGCTTTGTGTAGTCTGCACACATGATTAGGAAACTCGCTGTCCTCGAATCCTTCAAGTTGTGCAACATACACTTCCTCAGCTAAATCTACATTAAAGAAGGCACTCTTAACATCCATCTGATACACAGTGAAGTTCATATATGCAGCATAGGCAAGGAAGATTCTGATAGCTTCAAGTCTTGCCACAGGAGCAAACATTTCATCATAATCAATCCCTTCAGACTGTGTATACCCCTGTGCCACCATCCTGGCCTTTTTTCTGATGATGTTTCTAAGTTCATCTGTAACACCCCCAAATTTATACAATTCAATACAGCGGAAGAGTAGTTGGTGTTACGGGATAACACATAACTCACATCATAGACAACGCTTAAAAAGCGCGTCGTTTAATAATAAAGCATTTCCATTCATAAATATCAAGTTTACATAGGTCCCAAGTCATTGTATTTCATACAGGTTTTACAAAGCATTTGAATGGAAATTATTATTTAAGTGCGGGCCATGAATTCTTGTTGTCTTCCTGAGAATTACCTTCAAGTACCTGAGATAAAACATGTTAAAAGAAAAGGTCAGTGAAAACGCCGAGTGAATTCATAGAGTTTAATAAAACCATCATATATCATCGGTATATAATTATTACCGAAAATCATTTTGTACAAATCTTTGTAATACGCCATAAAATAGCTAAAGTCATTTTATACAAATCCTTATCAAAAATCATAATATAGGCTTTCGCCTTCAAAATCATTATACGTACCATTGTCGTTAAAAACATCATACAATACATTTTATAACGTTGTATAGAGTTAAATAAAACCGTTATATGAATATGGTTATGTAAAACCAAAACACGAACATAATATCAATAATAAGACCCCGTATTGCTAGTCAGGCAATATATCATAGTTCAGTGCGTATAGTAGTATTTCGTTATTTGGATTATTATAAGCCGCATGACATTGTTACCTTACTACAACAAACAACGGGTAGCTAGCCCGAAACTCAATTTTCCCATCTAAATTAGTGTGTCGTCACAAAAATCACGCTATGGAAATCTTCTCATACATAAATTTGCTTACCAATCAATGTGACACGACGGGGATCAACCGTCAAGGCGCGAACTGGGATGATCGTCCCCAAATAGTACTATTATATGCATAAGCGTCTACCAAATCCCGGTAGTTCACAATTCATGCTAATGGGACTTTTAGTGACATAACCTAACTTTAATAATCCATTTCATTTCATTTATCGGGTCATATAATCATTCATCTGGTCATATAATCATTCGGGTCCAAATCAATAAACAAATAATCGGGAAAAATGGTGTCCTATTTTATCAAAACTAACATGTCATCTCCCTCGCGGGTTTATAAAACATTTCATAAAAACATTTAAAAGAGTGCGAGGCTATGAACTTACGTTGATGTGGAAAAGCGGGTTGTCGACAATTCGGATGTACGGTACGTGCTTCAATCACAGAAACCTAGACAAATAATACTTGTCTTAGACTCTTGTCCAATGACTTTATAAAAATAACAATTATGTATACATATGATGATTTTATATATATGATGATGATCAAATGGGTTTATACATTCTCATTTACTCATTTTAGTGTTATGTATTGGTAACTTTTATACTAGTTTACTAGTTTTACTTATTTACATGTTTTAGGCCCAATACCTTATATTAGTCCATTTTACAATTTTATTATCAGTATTATACTATACATGTTGGGCCCAAGTGGGTTAAGCCCAATAAGTAAGTTTATAAGTGTTTTACCAAACTAGTCGGGTTAATAGTCCAATAAGGCTACTTTAGCCCGTTAATGTCTATATGTTGTAAAGCTCGAGTTTTATCGGTTTTTACTTGTTATATAAGTTTATACATCAGTATATGACTTTTAAAAAGTTTACAATAGACGGGTCCGACCGTCTAAGTTTTATTTGACCAAAAACGTTAATCTTTCGGTTTTAGCCAAAAAGACGTAAAACTTAAGTATATAGTTTTATAACTTGGAAAAACATTTTTACTTGTAATTTATATAATTTATCCCATTTAATATCAATATATATATAACTCTTTATTTATAATTTTTATCAACTAGTGAGTTTTATATATGTATATTTTATATAAATTTTTGAGTGCTTATATTATATACTATTTATTTACAAAATCAGTCCTAAATTTTAAGTCCACTAAAATATCCATATCTAGAGTTATATAAGGAGATAGGACCTTAAATTTTTATGACAGAAACTACATGATATGTGCTTCATATTATTCCTTTATAGATACTGATGAATCAACCTCTAAATATTTTAATAAATTCGTCCAAAACAGTGTAGGCAGATTTTCACTCTAATCTTGTTTTGATTATATCTCACTCATTTTTATGATTCCATTGTATGGCCAACTCTCAGATGTGTATAACACCTAATACTTACTGTAAATTGATTCCACTATGTCATTTTATCAGTTTATCATTTAGTTACTTACTGTTTTTATACAGCCATCTTATTAAGAAAGATTTAACCATTTTACATGTGGTTTTTCCATCTTTTTACCCATGTTTATCAAATCTATCAACACCAAATCCCCACATAATATTTTAATCATCATTCATCATCATATACATATACATAAACAAAGAAAATACAAAATTACATAATCAAAATAATAAGAGGATAGGAAGAACAATCTCTATACCACCAAGGTTGTGTAGGTTATGATCAAGGCTTGAATTTTTTGATGGAAAAACTTGTGATAGATCAACACCAACTTTGAAGACCACCAATATTTGTAAACTTCTTGTAGAAATCAGCCATTGGACATCATCAAATCACCTCCTTGGATTTTATATGGATCACCAATCAACAAGGTTTCAAAGGAGCATCATCATATGTGTTTATAACACAAAGTTTATGGCTAGATTTGATCAAAAATTGATCAAAATGGTATTTTAGAGAGTGAGTGGACGAAAATGGGGAGAGAAAGAGAGAGTGGTTTGCATGTATGAGTTTGGGAGAAGTGGTTTGGTGTTGGATGGTTTTGGTGCTAAGTTATGTGTAGCTTACTTTGTAAGCTTTAGTTAACAAGTGTTAACTTGTTAGCTACAACTTTGCCACATCTTGTGATGTGGTGTCATTATGTAGCCATCCCATATAGTGGGGTGGGCAAGTGTAAAACTTGTCCAATCCCACTAATTTACAGGTATTCCTCGATTCTAGTTTCCTCGATTTGCGTGCCCTCGGGTCGTTTTATGAAAAACGTTTTTATAAATTATGAATGAACGGCACAAAACGAATCTAATAAAAATTGTCTCATCAAAAACGGAGTTCAAAAACGTAAATACGTAATCCTAAGGTTTCCGGTTTAGTCGTAAAGGACGTTAAATTATTCACGTAAGTACTAATCTCTTCTCGTAAATTAGTGAGTTTATGAACCAACATAAATTTAAAATCCCAAAATAATATTCACGGATAAATTTATTTAAGGAAGTGTCGGACTGTCACCAAAAACGGTGTATGTAAACGTAAGCACGTAACATAGAGTCCTCCGGTTTAGACGTAGTCGATGCTACTTCAAGATGTAAACCCAAATTTCTTCCCAAAAATAAGTGAGTTCATAATATAACATTAAAATAATGTTTTTAAATAACACTTAAGAATAAAATATCAACCATAAATTGACCGATTGTCACAACATTTACCCCTAAACAGGATCTTTTTCCTCAAAGATTAATTTATCTTACTACTCGTTTCTTATAGAGTTAAAGCCATGTGGGTATTTCCTCCACATTCGGTCTTTTCTCACAAGTGTAATCCATTACAATACGCGAGTTTCATCAAACATAACTACGGGAATAAGATCAGGCTTAATGTTGACTTACTTTCTCTATCCATGATGTTCACGGGTTTTTGATGAATGCAACTTTTCGCCGATCTAAACTTTATCAAGAAGAATTCAAAATTTCACTTGATAGATATTTTATCAAGTTAGATATACAAAACATAATTCACGTAGCCCTTGAATTCATAGGGTAGATCCAGCTTATTTCAAATCAACTTTTACATCATCTCAATGGTCCCATATAACGGGGACTTAATTCCCATGATCTTTCAGATCATCTATTCATTTTTCCAAGGTGAAATTTTTGTTTTTTTTTTGGCATAACTTCGCTACCCATCATGCACTTCAAGATCTACACTTCATATTCACATAACCTCCTGCCCATTACTGGCAGTCATTAATCAGATCCTAATTTCAACAATCATTTCAGGTCTCGCGGGTCGGGTATTTTGTAAGGTTAGGTTCGTCATCCTAGGCAACCTTAAACCTAAAAGACATGTCCAACTCACAATGGGCGTATGTCGGGTGTCTTCATCCCAACTCCTGCTTATAGATGCTCTATTATTTAGATCCTAAAAAGATTCGATCTCGATCCTATCACGATAATTATCAATGACAATCTCTCCAAAGGAAAACGATTATATGGTTTATTACCAAAGGTCAATCATTCAAACATAAAACAAGACTTCTAGTGTTTTGTATTGTTACTTTACCTCGCCCCTTCGATTTGGGGTGGTAAACAGTACTCTCATCAAGGTTCGTTCCCAATGACTTCTGAGAAAATCTCTAGAAATTCGATGCGAAGCGAGGATCTTGATAGAGATGATCGATACAGGCACACTATGTTTACACAACTCCTTTAAATACAAAAGAGTCAATTTCGTCATCGAGAATCTATCATTAATAGGAATGATATTAGCAGATTTGGTCAGTCTGTCGACGATGACCCAAATCGAATCAAATTCAGATGATGACCTTTGAAATAGGACGTTTACTAATGTATGAGGCGATGTCTGCCTTCATAATTTGTCATTAGTACAACTTCTTCAGACAAAGATACATTTAATCAGAAATGACAAGAATAGATTCCTTATACTTACGAGATTCAATGTAAAACCCGCATGCTTTTACCATGAATAGTGCCCTTAAGATCGTACGTCCTAGATTAAAACTTACCTCAGTTAGTATTGATCACATTCATGTGCTAATAATCAAGCTAGTGCATACGTGTATGACATGACAAGTATCGATTACGTACGAACTCATGATAAACAGTAATAAATATATCACGTGAACATAATTAAATCATGATCACCATTTAAAATACTAATTATAATAATTACATAAATACTCATAATATATTTACGAGCGTGGAGTTTACGATAAACGACACGTTAAAAGAAACAGAAACACGTTAAACACGAGCACGTTTAACCACGAACGAACACGAAACATCGGGACACGAGAAAGGTACGGGTACCCCATGTGGGGCCCCCATACCCACGGCACATATACAAGAAATGGGCTTAGCCCATGGACTTTACAAGTAAAGGGGGGTAAAAGTAAAAACATGTGTTCATTTTTCATTTTCAAGAAATAAACATAAAAACCCTAAAAAGAGTTTTCTCCTCCTCCTTTTTCTCCTCTTTGTGCCGCCACCTTCACACCACCATTGGAGGGTGTTTGTTTGATTTTGATCTTAAAAACAAGTGTTAGAAACCGTGTTTGTTCATCCTTTTTCCAAGCTACATAGTGGTATACCTTTCTAACCCTTCTTTTTAATTCTTTTTAATTCTTTTGATCTTTGATTATTTTCATGAACATGTTATTAATTTTTCTTATAAAAACAAGGTAATTAATCATTGATCTAACATGTTTTGGTATTAATTAAAATCAAGGAAGGATTTATAAGGGTGTTTGTTTTTAGCCGCCTAGCAAAACAAACCCGAGGGGGGTTTGGTTTGCTATTGCCGCCACCACCAAGACCACTTTTGGTCTTGGTTGGCTCATGTGGGACCCACGGCAGCAAGGAGACACGTGTGCCCCGGGTTTGGCCCGGGGTACGGTGTCGAATTCATACCCGATTCATGGTTCGTTGGTTAAATCATGATTCATGATACATGTTAATTTTTATGAATTATGAACTTAGGATATAATTAATTAATAACATGAAATATTAATTAAATCATGACTTAGGTTATTTTAATTATTAGTTTATCATGACATTAAGTTAACCTAAGTATTTTATGTTATAAGTTATAATTAATTAATTATTAAAACATGCCTATAATTAATTAATTTAGACATGACTTAGGTTATATTATTAATGATAATAATACATATTTTAACCTAAGTATTTTCATTTCATTTTAATTAAAACATGTTATACTTTAATTAAAATGCTTAACCTATAGTTTAATTAAAATACATGAAATAATAATTAAACTATACACTATATCATATGACTTAAGAATAAGCTTATAACACTTAGACTTATATGCTAGCTTATGGAATCAGCTTAATTCTAATTATGGAAACTTCTATTTATAGAAACTTAATTAAATAAGGCAACTAATCTAATTATGGAAACCTTCTATATATGGAAATCAATCTATTTCAGGCAGCTAATCTAATCATGGAAACCTTCTATATATGAAAACTTATTTAATTAAGGCAGCTGATCTATTTTTGGAAACTTTCTATTTTTAGAAACTAATCTATTTTAAGCAGTAAATTCTATTTTTGGAAACTTTCTATTTTTGGAAACTTTCTATTTTTGGAAACTTTCTATTTTTGAAAACTTTCTATTTTTGGAAACTTTCTATTTTTGGTAACTTTCTATTTTTGGAAACTTTCTATTTTTGGAAACTTTCTATTTTTGGAAACTTTCTATTTTTGGAAACCTGCTATTTTTTTGGAAAGTTACTTATTATTATACAGTAAGTATATTAATACATGAAACACCAGTGATACTTAATCAGATTAATCAGAATACTAGATAAACACAGTTTAAGGCTTTAAACTGTGAACCAGGACCTAAAACATACCAAATCAGCTAATATGAGACACGAAACCCAGTACGTAATCAGTAAATCGATACTTATACACGTGTGTATTCATGTAGCGTTAGTGATCCAGAAGTAGGAGTCTTTCTTCCGTTCATTCACTGGACTTGAGGTACGGATTCCCGTCCTTTCAGTATGGACATTCTTTTCTTATTAGGATTTCCCCGTATGCAGCCAACTGTTTTCCCCAGCATTTGTTTTATTGTTTTGAACTGCTTATGTTAATTTAGCATAATCTATAGCCATATACAAGCATGACCAGTTTCACCTAGTTATGGAGGTACCATAACCATAGCATTGGAGGCACCGATGTTATGACTTCCCCACGGCGGAGTGATTGCTCGTGGCGTCCCTTTCAGTTTTGGCCATATTATTATATCATGTGGGGCGTATGGGTGCATCCTAGTTACATGTTTTATTCAGTTTATCATGGTGAATGTGGTGTGTGCCTTGCACCCTTCACAAGGAGTTGATCCCTCCTACCCAAATCAGTATATTGATTAGAGGCATCCCCTCTAATCAGCATGATGAGGTCACCCCTCCAAGTATTCATGCACGTGACCTTTTCATGACCTATATGGGCTATGGTATATATATGTTAAAACAGTTTTCACAAGATAAACATAAGGCTTTTCAAACTATAAAACCAGTTTTCTTGTTACTTAACCAGTTTACTCAGTACTTAGTCTTCCGCTGTTATATGTTACATGCTTATCCTATTTCATGCTTTATTGTACATCCGTGCACTGAGCGTCTTGCTCAGCCGTTTTCCTTTTCATGTTCCCCAAAACGGCAGGTACTCAGGGACGCTCGTAGATCTCAAACGTAGGTGCATATGGACTGGAAGCTTTACTGTCTTTCTTTACTTTATGCATTTCCTTTACTTTGATACAGTTGCTATGGACATTGTTTCGTCCTTTCCTTTTTCAGTATTTATGTTTGTGTGTGATGAGCTTTACTTTGGGGTACCGATGTTTGATTCCGGTATTTTCCCTTTTATGGTTGAATAATGCTTAGACATTTACCCTTGTATGCTTTGATGACACGCCATGATTACGCGTAATATTCCATTTCCAAAATGGGGTGTTACATTCAACATGACTACTGTCACACCCCCACCATGGCGGAATATGGGGCGCGACATATGGATATCATCACAACATGGCGTGTCTATAGATATAACTAAATGAAATAAGAAATGTCATAAAATGGTGACACAAATGTCGTGACAATATCTCAACAATGCAGGAGTCTAGATAAGTAGGTAACAGTCCTACCACTTACCCAAGACAAACAATAAACACAATCCAAAACAAACATATAGGTGCCAACAGTATCACTTATTCAAAACACGTAAAATAACTAAGAATGAACGAGGATTTCCTTCTAAATGCAATCCTAATGCATCCAAATCTAGCCACTTCTATCCTCAAGCTTAATCACATTCTCACCTGAAAGAGACACTAAAACACGTCAACATAAAGTTGGTGAGAGTCATAGGTTTAGACTCTAACACCAAAACAAACCATAAGCTGTGAACAACAACCACTAACAAATGAATATATGGACAATGTGATACAAACATGCATTAACAACTAATATTCAAGATTTAACAAACCAAACCAAATCCAAATCCAAGGCTCCCATCCTTACCAAACACCATGGTACCATAGGCACCCATACACCTACGTACCAATCCCAAAGCCCCGCCTTGTCATTATACATTGGTCCCATAGATACTCACACATCTATGTACCTCCCCAAGGCCCCACCTTGTCAACATCCCCTTGGTACCAAGTTAAATCACAAAACAATCATGAATCAATTAGCAGTTAATCGCATAAGTACACACAAGTCCATCACCAAACACAAAACATTCACAGCATAATTTAAAAAACCATACCGGGTGTCTCTTCCATCCCATCTGGAAGTCAAAATTATTAAAAGATATGGGACTATGAAACTCGCCTGATTGAGCTTCTCCCAATAATCCGTGCACTAGCAAAAAGCTAACAAACAAAAACACAAAATCAATACATGAACCAATCTATAAAAATGGCTCATCAACCTATTATGGACATCTAGCCTTCTCACATATATGTTCCTCATTAATATGCTCTAAAAACCCCGTTAACCTTCCCTAACAAGTCCTTAACTTGATTAAGTTTGATACCTAACCCGTTCATATTTTACACAAAAGAGTCCCAACTTTTAGGTCTCCAAACTATAAGCCAAACGCCCACCTAACCATACTCATGACCTCTGTAAAGGAAACCCTATTCCCTTACATATGTTAGCTAACACCTACCATTTTCCCCAACCTTAAAGCTACTGTTAAGGCCCCGATATATATATATATACTTTTGTCTATTCAGATTTTACTGATTTTTAACATACAAAAAGTTTGTTATATTTAGGGGGTCTTACCCTAACACACAATCTTAGCCCCAATGCAGATACTTCCTATAATATATAAACCAACTCCAATGTTCGTTTGAAAGTCCCAATGCATCCCTAAGTACCCCAAACAACTCAAAACTTAAAAAGAAAACAGGCTGATTTCAAAACTGTTTTGACCTCCGACTGTTGTAACCTGTTTTTAACCCACTTCCCGACCTCCAATTTAGTTCTCGTTTCTTACATTTGAAAGCCACTTCAATTACCTTTCCAGGGATACTTGTATCGCAAAATAAGAGTTTATAGAACTCCCTATATGATCAAAACAATTGATCCTAAATTCTGCCCAGTTTTTAAAAACGAATTTAACCTAATTAACCTAATTAATTACCCATAACTCCACTAATTACAAGCCTTAATATATTTAATCATTATAATATCATTAATATAATGTTTTTAATTTAAACTCTAACCTAAATTTATCATAAGATGATTAAAGAAAACATTAAAACAATTTAATTAAAAAGGGATTTGAAGGTTTTACCTTAAGATTAATGGAAGCCAATATTTTATGAAGAACCCTAATTTTTTTCCAAGTGATCATGATTTCTCTTTGCTCCAGGGATTATGATATGTTTTAGTCCAATTAAAACATTATATGGTTAAACAAAAGAATTCTTACCCAATTATAAAAGCCTTGTTTCCTTTTTTATTTTATTTTCCTTTTTCTTCTCCTTTTCTTGCGTCCAAAACCGACCATCACCCCCTTAATTTTCGTTTTTTTTTAATTTTATTATTAATTAATATCTTATTAATATTACCTTAATTTTCCTTAATTTATTTCAGCTCCTAAAGCCTCCAAAACCTCAAAACCGTAAAACTAGTCAGTTTTTACGCGAATACCGTAAAAGACGTAAAATATACAGTTTTATAAAAACTCTTGAAATTTGAAATAAACTTTATATTGAAGTCCTAAATGACTTAAAACCACCCCGAAAAATACCCTCCCGTGACTAAATACCTCTTCCGAGACCTCAAAATGCTAAACCGTAAATCGTAAAAATACGATTTTCTATAATACATATACGTATACGTAAAACCACAAAATAACACCATCTCATTTCATAGTCACAACATTGTGAGCTCATGAACATGAAATAACCGTTCCTCGATTTACTTATGAGTACTTTATACCCATAACGATATTCACACCAACCTCATTCACGCAAAATAAACATGTAAAACACACAAATCAAATAGTCACACATAAATTAACCTTAAAATAAGACCAAGTGACGAACCTCAAAACCACGGTTGTCACATCACTCCCTCCTAATAGAAATCTCGTCCCGAGATTTACTCCTTAGGATCGTCATTATCAATTAGCTGAGGATACTTGCTCCTCATAAATCCTTCCCGTTCCCACGTGAACTTTAGCTCAAGTCTCAAATTACCACATATACTAACCAACAATATTTAAATTCATTGCCAAACTTTTGACCTTACAGTCAATAAATCTCACAAATGACTCTTTTATAACACAAACCCTTATTAACATAAATCCCGAATAACCGTACATGCAAATATGCATTCTCAAACAACATTTACCAATCTTAATACACGAAATATAACATGTATACCACTCATTTCCCTCAGGTAATTCTATGCTCATAAGCTACTGGTCCGATCTTTTCAAAGATCATAAATGGACCTACAAAATTCTACATCAACTTTTCCATTTTACCAAAACATACCACCCGTTACTCTGGGTGAAAC
The DNA here is from genome assembly GCA_025667525.1 of Glebionis coronaria. Taxonomy (NCBI): domain Eukaryota; kingdom Viridiplantae; phylum Streptophyta; class Magnoliopsida; order Asterales; family Asteraceae; genus Glebionis; species Glebionis coronaria. The sequence goes on along the minus strand of CM046874.1, from coordinate 127,725,783 downwards.
TTCCTACATAACTTTGTCACTAAATTCTAGTGGTTTCCTCCTTTTCAACATAGCATCCCTTGTTGCTCTCATCCTTTCCACAAACACCATTACCACATTAGTATCCTCTTTTACCAATTCTAGTCCACAATGGGGACAACTCACCCTATCCTTTCATATAGTGCCTCAAATGGCATTTATCGACTTCTAGTATGATAAGTATCATTATATGAAAACTCAGTCATCGCTAAAGAGTTTTCTAACTCCCTCTAAATCAATCACTTATGCCCTCAGGGTAACTCCTAAGGTTGTATAAATATCTCACTTGCCCATCCTTTTCTAGTTAGCTGGATATACTCATATCCAATCATCTTCATCAACTCCCATTAGTCCATACACCAAACTACTTAAAAATTCCAATTTCCTTTCAAAGTGACCTATGACGGTCCTTCACATATCCATTAGTTCTTCCAATCCTAATCAACTTATGATGGATTTAGGTTAGGGTTTAAATTAAAAATAGTATATTAATGATATTATAATGATTAAATAGATTAGGGCTTGTAATTAGTGGAGTTATGGGTAATTAATTAGGTTAATTTGGTTAAATTCGTTTTTAAAAACTGGACATAATTTAGGGTCAATTGTTTTGATCATATAGGGAGTTCTACAAACTCTTATTTTACAACCCAAGTATTCCTGGAAAGGTAATTGAAGTGGCTTTTAAATGCAAGAAACGAGAACTAAATTGGAGGTCGGGAAGTGGGTCAAAAATAGGTTACAACAGTTGGAGGTCAAAACAGTTTTGAAATCAGCCTGTTTTCTTTTTAAGTTTTGAGTTGTTTGGGGTACTTAGGGTTGCATTGGGACTTTCAAACGAACATATGAGTTGGTTTATATATTATAGGAAGTATCTGCATTGGGGCTAAGATTGTGTGTTAGGGTAAGACCCCCTAAGTATAACAAACTTTTTGTATGTTCAAATCAGTAAAATCTGGATAGACAAAAGTATATATATATATATATATATATATATATATATATATATATATATATATATATATATATATATATATATATATATATATATATATATATATATATATATATATATATATATATATATATATATATATATATATATATATATATATATATATATATATATATATATATATATATATATATATATATATATATATATATCGGGGCCTTAACAGTAGCTTTAAGGTTGGGGCAAATGGGAGGTGTTAGCTAACATATGTAAGGGCATAGGGTTTCCTTTACAGAGGTCATGGGTATGGTTAGGTGGGCGTTTGGCTTATATTTTGGAGACCTAAAAGTTGGGATTGTTTTGTGTAAAATATGAACGGGTTAGGTATCAAACTTAATCAAGTTAAGGACTTGTTAGGGAAGGGTAATGGGGTGTTTAGAGCATATTAATGAGGAACATATATGGGAGAAGGCTAGATGTCCATCATAGGTTGATGAGCCATTTTTAGAGATTGGTTCATGTATTGATTTTGTGTTTTTGTTTGTTAGCTTTCTACTAGTGCACGGATTATTGGGAGAAGCTCAATCAGATGAGTTTCATAGTCCCATATCTTTTAATAATTTTGACTTCCAGATGGGATGGAAGAGACACTCGGTATGGTTTTGTAAATTATGTTATGAATGTTTTGTGTTTGGTGATGGACTTCTGTGTACTTATGCGATTAACTACTAATTGATTCATGATTGTTTTGTGATTTGACTTGGTACCAAGGGGATGTTGACAAGGTGGGGCCTTGGGGAGGTACATAGATGTTTGAGTATCTATGGGACCAATGTATAATGACAAGGTGGGGCCTTGGGATTGGTACGTAGGTGTATGGGCGCCTATGGTACCATGGTGTTTGGTAAGGCTGGGAGCCTTGGATTTGGATTTGGTTTGGTTTGTTAAATCTTGAATATTAGTTGTTAATGCATGTTTGTATCACATTGTCCATATGTTCATTTGTTAGTGGTTGTTGTTCGCTTATGGTTTGTTTTGGCGTTGGAGTCTAAACCTATGACTCTCACCAACTTTATGTTGACGTATTTTAGTGTCTCTTTCAGGTGAGAATGTGATTAAGCTTGAGGATAGAAGTGGCTAGATTTGGATGCATTAAGATTGCATTTAGAAGGAGATCCTTGTTCCTTCTTAGTTATTTTATGTGTTTTGAATAAGTGATACTGTTGGCACCTATATGTTTGTTTTGGATTGTGTTTATTGTTTGTCTTGGGTAAGTGGTAGGACTGTTACCTACTTATCTAGACTCTTGCATTGTTGAGATATTGTCACGACATTTGTGTCACCATTTTATGACATTTCTTATTTCATTTAGTTATCTCTATAGACACGCCATGTTGTGATGATATCTATATGCCGCGCCCCATATTCCGCCATGGTGGGGTGTGACAGAATGGTATCAGAGACAATGGTTATAGAGAATTAAGTTGCCTAGTCTAGTAACCTAGTCTATAGCTTAAGGGTCCCTGCATATAGGCGTCATAGGAGTATGTGTGCATTTTATAATAATTGATGTGTTTAGATGTTATTCTGTGATGTTTGTTAAGTTATGAACTACTATGGTACATACTTAGCCACATGTTATTTTATTTTCGGGTTGTGACTAGTGCGGGTTGAACCATAATCGTCCACGCTATTCATTGTCGTATTTTTCTTAAATTGTACATTATAGTACATAATTTGGTACATGGTAGTTTCTATCTTTTGTTGGGTTATTTTTTGTACCTGAAGTATAGAATTTTTCTTTTGATGTTTAAGTCATGTTCCCTAAGAATCATGTGGTGGTTCGAGTTATTAGGAGTAGGTGGGTATGAAGGATTTTAAGTTGTTTCCACTCTTATGGGCGACATGACTTATAACTGATTATGTTTTCGTTTTGGATTTAATCTATGCTGTTTTAGCTAGACTATGGATTTATGTATTTCAAGAGTTTGACTATGTTATTTTATTAGTTGGAGTTTTTGACCTTATTGTTTATGTGGTTATGTGCTTAGGTGAGTTGATGGATTTATGTGTTATGTGTTGTATTGATTCTTATAAGTTTCATCATAGGAGGGAGTGCATTGGGGAAAGGGTAATTGTATAAGTATGGTGGCCAACATAGTTATATAAGTACCACAACTTCATTGGGTTCCTAAGTATGATTGCATGAAAGAGGGTTAGTACATGCTTGCATATGATGAGATGTGGATTATTGGTATATGTATAGTATATGGGTTTATGTAACAGCTGCGTACGATAAGGATATTTTGAGTGTGTTATTGTTTTGGGTTATAGTCATGTTGTGTAATTATGGGGTCACACGATATGGACTGGTTTTAGTGATGGGTTTTATGCCTTGTGGTAAGATAGTGATTTCTCGTATGGAAAAACGGGTGTATGACGCGATTGATTGATCTGACATGTTAATGAATAGATTTTGTATGGTTCAATTAAGTTGTCGGTATCTTAACGTATTGATTTCCGGTTTAAAGTACGACTCAATTGTTTTTGGTGAAACAAATATTTTTGGTTGTTTTAAAATAAATGTGCAAGACGTGTATGAAAATGACGTTAAAGTAAATCTAACTCTAATTTAAAATAAATGACAAGAATTTAAAAGCGTGACGGAAATTAAAAGACACTAAAAGTAAATAACGCAAACTTAAATCTAACCTAAGGCAAACTTAAAACGCAACTAAAAATTAAAATAAGGCAAGGCTAAAATAAATCTAAGGCAAATAAACTTAAAGTGCGACTAAGGAAAAAGGCCGGAAAAGTAAAGCTTAAAAATTAAAAACAGAAAGTTAAAAACTGAAATTAAAAAGAACCTGAAAATAGCTCACTCGGAATAATCCTTCGTTCGGAATAATCACTCATCCGGAATGTCACCTTCGTTCGGAATGATTCTTCTTCACTCGGAATATTTACCAAAACCCTTGATCCGGAATAAAATGCTCACTCAGAATATGTCACTTATCCGGAATAAACTCTTTATTCGGAATAAAAGTCTTGGTTCGGAATGTTTAGCTGATCCGGAATAAAATCCTTGATTCGGAATATCGTCCTTCACTCGGAATGTTCCGAATGAGCACCTTCACTCGGAATAATAAATTATTCCAAATAAAAGTCACAGATCCGGAATATCCTCTTGGTTCGGAATATATTCCGAATGAACACCAAATGAATCCTTCGTTCGGAATGTTTTGCTGATCCGGAACAATGTCTTGATTCGGAATGTTCCAAATCAAATCCTTCACTCGGAATATATTCCGGATGAACTTGCTGATCCGGAATATCCTCTGATCCGGAATGATGTCTTGATTCGGAACAATAAATGTTCCGAATGAATCACTTTGGTTCGGAATATCCACAACGCACTTCCTTCACTCGGAATAACTTGGGCCTTGATCCGGAATATACCTGGGAAACAGTAAAGGAAGCGATGAACAAGGGAAACAAGAACAACACGAATCTAAACAAAAACTAATCAAATCAACCAAAAGATTAAATCAAACTAATCAATAAACATCTACTAATCATAAACAAACAATCCAAATCAACAAAACTAACAATAATGATCAAAATATTCAAAACCCACTTAATTAAATCAATAAAAATCAAGAACATAAACATAAACCATAAAGCATGAAGATTAAGATCAAACAAGAAAGGTAGATAGGAGATCAAACAATAAAAGTAAAGATTGACAATAATTAAAAGGAAACTTACTTGAAATTAAATGTATTTAAGGTGCAAGACAATTAATTAAATGACATGTAATTAAATGTGCAAAAATTAAAGTGGAAGAGCATAGTTTGTCAAACTAGCCAACAAAAATGAAAAAAATCTAATCTAATCTATTTATAGGGGAGATTAGGGAGGTGCTTAGGAAGTTTCCTCCCCTCTTTCTTCTTTCCTTAATTGCATCATTAAGTCCTTAATCTTCTTTAATCTTTTGACTTTAATGACTTTGTCTTGGGATTTCTTTAAACTCGTCTTGAAATTTGTTCATAAATAAGACTCGAGTTCTTCGGCTTTTAGTAAACTTCCGTCTTTTGACTTTTTCTTCGATAAATCTTCAGAATTGGTCTTGGACTTCCGTTCTTTTTGCACTCTTGATCTTTCGACTTCGCCTTTCGTCTTTTTCTTCGATAAAAGCCCGTGAATGCCCGTGTTTTCTCTCCTTTTCACATTTTCGTCCTAAATCACAACAAAAACACAAACCACGCATAATTCCGACATTTACGACATAAAATACACGTTTTGGCTCGGTTATTATTGTAGTTAAGTGGTAAAAAGGATGGGTGTTTACACACCTATCAAATCCCCTACACTTGACCATTGCAATGTCCTCATGCAATGTATTAGTTACAAAGCACGATTACATTTTTCATCACAATCAATCCACCTTGGCCTTTATTAAAGAGATAGAAAATTGTAAACATTCAAAGGAAGAAAGTAAAGAAATAAAAAACATACCTTAGGGTTTTGGACTTTGATATAAAACGATCCGCCTCCTTTTTGGACTTGGATCTATTTATCCTCATACCTTGTTAGGGCCTTTTTGGATAGACTTCTCCATGATCTTTACGGGAGTATTTGCTTTTCGTCGTGTGTCTCGATCCTTCATATTGATTTTTGATAAATGATTCTTCATATCACTTGGGATCTTTAGCAACAAAATGTAGCCCTCATGTCTTGTTAGGACCTTTTCGTACTCGCCAATCTTCGCATCACGCTTCAATAAGTTATGCCTTGGCTATGAACTCTAATCCATACCTAGCAACTTTTAAACGATCTTGGGCTAGAAGCTAAGTAACTTTTCAAATCGTACAACCTTATTTATTGCAGATAAAATCATTAGCAAGCGATGGGAGAATAGGCTCATAATTAACTCACATAAATTCACGAAAGAATACTGAACTTATAATTGGCTCTATCATCTCTCGTTCTCCACAGTTTAAAATCTCAAGGAATGAGACTCGTGGATGCTTAGCCTATTAAATCAAAGTTTTGGGTTTTCGAGTCGTCTATAGGATCTTGCAAATTCTTAGACTCTTTCAAGTTTTAAAATTCGCATTTTAAAGTTCCCTTGATAAACGACTCTCTAGGATCAATTATAGGAACTTGCGAAAAGTTCTTGTTCTTAACCCGTGAGAGTTAAGACTTTCGCGTTTTAAACTATATAAAAGCCTAGCAAAACTTGACTTAAACACGTTAAGGATACTAGCTAGAGTACACTTAGATAAGTAAACTCGGGTTGAGTCAAAAGATTCACAACGTTTGAAAATTAAAACCACTTTATTAAAAAATTATTCTAATAAGGAAAGAAAATAACTATACAAAGGGAAAAACTAACAGGCCAAAATAAATCAAAAATTTTGAAAAATGTCGAAAAATTGATTTTCTGGTTAAAATGAGGACAAATACAAGAAATAGGCCACTTAACTTTGATAAAAGTACCCCTACACTTAATATAAACATTGTCCTCAATGTTTAAGCATGTGGGAGTAAACTCCCCTACACTTAGGACATTGTGCACTTTGTTTAAATCTCGCTAAGGAAAAGACAACTAACGAGATTCCTATTTAATATTGGAAAATATAAAATAGTGAATCGAAATGAGTTTAGGATAGAACCGGGAAGAAGGGAACACGGAATCACAGTTCGTCAAAAGTCATCAAGAGTGTGTCTTTGAAGCTCTAATCCCTGCACATGATAAGAAAGAGAACAAGAAACACCACGGGGCTCCCCCTACACTTATGGTGAAAACAGGGAAAGATAGATAGATAATTGGGTTGCCTCCCAAAAAGCGCTTGTTTATATTAACCGAGTCACGAGCCTGACTCGTCCCCGAATTAAATTGTCCATAGGGAAGCCTCAAATGTAATACTGGGATCAAAGACCTTGTCCTCGTTCCCGGAGGAATATAATAAAGGAGAGGCAGGAGGATAACTCTTGAATGGTAGGAAGGTCCTTTCAACATACGAGAAGTATGTGAAATCTTGATCCACGGGAGGTGGGGTGGGTAAAGGAATCACATTGTCTTCCTCCAAAGACAATGGATGGTCATTATTCGGGAAAGCCGTAAAGGTATCAATCATAGAATGATCATTGTCACCTCCCGGGTCAAAGCACTCATCCTCATTTCCCGGTACGAAACGAGGAGAGTAGAAGCGATACATCACCCGCTGGGGTGTGCACGCGGTAGGAGGAGGTGGTAATATAATATGAAAAGTATGAGAACAATTACCTTCCACCTGCGTCACCTTTCCAGTAGAGTTAAATCTCTCCACCTCTGCGATAGAAGGGGGATGACTAACAAAGCATGTTCATCAATAGTAGGAGAATCAGAGCTATCAATGTCCTCAATCCCTTCGTCAAAGAGAGGATTCACCTCACTAGATATGTAATCGTCATCAAAATCAAATAAAGGGTTCGAATAAATCTTGAAAGTTTCCTTCGGAACGTCTTCATCGGATAGTGACTCGTCATCACTAGAAGTAAAATCATCACCTTGATCAAAAAGAGGATTAGAGAAAGCCAAAGAATCCTCTCCCAAAGTGTTGGTGGAAGGAACATCATCAGAAGAAAGCGCATCATACTCATCGTCACTGTAGGATGTCAACTCAGATTCACTTGGAATTGGGACAAGGTTATCAGCACTAGACTTATTGAATTCGTCGGATTCCTTTGCAGGAATTATGCTAAGATCCTCATCCTCTAGGATGGGTGAATCCTTAGGCTCCAGAGCCGGCAAGTCGGGAGAAGGAATAGAATTCTCATCGTTCCAAGAAATAGGACTCTCATCGTCATCACTATCATAATAATATGGAGGCACAAGAGGAGGAGTATAAGCATTAAGGTTAGATACTTGCTCTTGTTGCTGATCCGCTTGACATTTCTCCATGAGCTTGTTGCAAGCTTCTTGAACTTTTTGAAAGTTGTCAAAAAGTGTATCCATTTGCTCAGGAGGAAGTGCACAAAAGGGTTGATGATTGACGGTGTGACGTGGGGGCTCAAATTTATACACACTGGGATGATAGCACGAAACTTTCTCAAAGACCTTCGACGAATCACAAGAAGAAGCATCGTGAGGGCCCCCACAAATATAGCACCACGGGTATGGAGAAAAACCCGGTGCATCTTGAGGATAAGGATTGTCATAGACGGGAGAGGGTGAGAAAGTATTGTAAGAGGAGAAGTATGAATTTGTTGAATTGCAAAATAGACAAAATCCAAACTGTATATCGTCGATATCAAAACCACATCGCTCACAAGTACACCATTGACATGTTTGAAAACCATGCCATGGTCTCCCATACCGTACGCAAGATGAATCCATGAAGAATTATAAATAATAGGGGTAAAGAAAAGAATTAAACATAATAGAGGATAAAGAGAAATATTTTTGGTGCAAAACTTTGAAAAAGAAATGCTTTTTATGATTTTTCAAATGTTTTTGGGGTTTTTTGAAAATTTTTGACACGAAAAATAACGTTCACGAGTGAACGGATCCCAAAAAGCAACGCGTCTCTCACAGAAAACCGTTAATCTTTACGAAAAGAGCCGGCAGCGGCGCCATTTTAATGAAGAGATTTTGTATGGTTCAATTAAGTTCTCGGTAACTTAACGAATTGATTTCCGGTTCAATGTACGACTCAATTGTTTTTGGTGAAACAAATATTTTTGGTTGTTTTAAAATAAATGTGCAAGACGTGTATGAAAATGACGTTAAAGTAAATCTAACTCTAATTTAAAATAAATGACAAGAATTTAAAAGCGTGACGGAAATTAAAAGACACTAAAAGTAAATAACGCAAACTTAAATCTACCCTAAGGCAAACTTAAAACGCAACTAAAAATTAAAATAAGGCAAGGCTAAAATAAATCTAAGGCAAATAAACTTAAAGTGGGACTAAGGAAAAAGGCGGGAAAATTAAAGCTTAAAAACTAAAAACAGAAAGTTAAAAACTGAAATTAAAAAGAACCTGAAAACAGCTGATGGTTGAGTTTTCGTATACCCTTTAGGAAAAGAGTGCACAAAGTAGGGTAAGCACAACGATTTAGGAAAACCGTGTGTAAATGACCATAAAGTGAGTTCGTTCTCGAGGAGGCAAGTGCGTTGTGTAATGAAATGATTTTCTTTGTGATTTTATTGTTATGAGAAAATAAAATAGAAATGAGATTAGAAGAGAATGACGGTTACGATTACGGATTATAATAAGACGAAAAGGTCGATCACGTAAAACCGTAAAAAGTACCAAATTAAAAATTTTAACCTAAAAATTAATTAAAAGTTAAAACTAAATCTAAAATAATATAAATAAGAATAAAAATTCAACAAAAGTATTTTAAAACCTTTTATTAATTAAATATTCAATTTTAAATGCTAATTAAAGCCCTAAAATTAAATATAATTAACAAAATGTCCAAAATATTATTTTATTGAACAAATAACTCACTTATATTATTTAAAGATTAAAAACTATTTTTCCTAAATTTTAAAAGCTATTTTTCTATTTTTAAAACACTTAAAACTATTTTTAATCTAAAATAATCATAAAAAAAATAAACAACGCCAAAAATAAATTGACAATTTTAAAAATCCTAAATTATACTATTGAACAGTAGAAAAATGAAAAATTTTGAAAAATATAAAATTTTTCACTAAAAGACAAAAACAGTTTGAAATTAAACCCTAATTAAACCAAATTAATTCTAAAAAATAAATAAAAAGTGAACAGTAAAAACTTTTTAAACTAAAAATCTTAAATTATTTTTCTTAATCTATGAAAATTTGTAAAACTAAAAAATAATAATTTTTGTCACTAAAAGACAAAAACAAAAATTAAAAAGTTAATTAAAATAGCTATTTAATCTAAAAAAATATTAAATGAACAGTAAATGAAAAACTAATTAAACTGAAAAATGACAATTAAAATAAGAAAAATAATAAAACTAATTTCAAAGTCTAAAACCTATATTTGATCACTAAAGACAAAAAAAACAGGTTTCTGAAAGGGACATGTGCATTGGTTATGTCCAGTAGCAAAGCAGTGGTAACAATTGTATTAGCAGGGGGAACTTGGTTCCCACTGTTAGTGCAAATATTTGGTCAGTTGACCAATAAGCTTAGGAAAGCTTATTTTGAGCTTTTTCTTGGGCAATAAGGCACCCCCACAACCAGTTGGGTTGTGGGGAGTCAAGGACAGCACAAAAACACACAATCACTTCACAAGATCAAACACAAAATGCACAAAAATGTGACTGTTTAAGCTATACCCTATCTGATGAACAGTAATCTGGTTCAAAAGGCACAATGATGAGTTTCAACAGCTTAAAACTTGCACACAAACTTCCCAAATGACTTACAATTGATACACAATCCTAAATGGACCTAATATCTAGCAGCTTGCAAGATTTGATGAGCAAATTTCAACAAAAACAGGCAGATAAAGGACCTTGCTGTTTTTATGCTATTTTGAACATACAAGACACTTTGAAAACTAGCAATACTGAAATCCAAGTTGTTAATAAACCAATACCAACAAGATGAGTGTGTCTAAGCAGATTTTCAAGCAAAAATTTGTCACCAAACCTAGCTAAAACACATATCCAAACACCACCTTAAATACTGAAAACGAATTTTAATAACCTACTAGCTTCTAAACCTAGACTAAACTGATTAGAATAGCTTCTAGCATGCATACAAACAACTAGTGAGTGAAATCAAACCATACAACAAGCACATAAACAGCTTTCTCACAAATCACTGTTGATCCCAAACTTAGATCGATTAGCTTTGTGTACACGAGATTAGATCAAGTATAACACGTAGAGAAACCTTTGTTGTATGCTTTGTGAATCTAAGTATTATGCGGAATTTAATACTTAAACAAGAACACAAGATGTAAACAATACTTTCACTTTGATTATCAATGTCGAACTTGCTTACAATGAAAGATGTTTACGAATGAAAACTTAATGAAAACTTGATACAAAACATTAACCTAAAGGCCTTCTTTTATAGACTAAGAAGCCTTGTACAATAAGCTACGTATCAACTATTCTTGGTAAAGATAAACATAGAAAATACATTGTCATTTCTATCCTTACTAGAAGTATTCTAGAATATAATAAACGTGTAGCTCACATCTTCCATCAGTGCTTGTCTTCAATCTGTCAACGCTTGACTTTAACTTGTCAACGCTTAAGTTGTCAGCGCTCACTTTGCTCTTGTCAACGCTTGAGTTGTTCTTGTCAGCGTTCAAGTGATCTGGCCTTAATTTATTCCCAACAATCCTCCCCTAAACTTGATATCCACTCTTATGATCAAGTTTCTGAATAAACATTAAGAACTTGGAGGAGTCTGACAAACCTTATCATATTGGTAATAAATAAATCTGATCAAATTCTTTGCCACGTCACTTGTGTAATCTATCTCTAACTGGGTGTCCTTCATCTTTTCCAAAACAGCCTTCGATATGAAATACTGAGCATCTACAAGTAAATACTCAGCAAACTTTGTAGAACTCAAATGGTATACACCAGCAGCTGAATATAACCTCCATTGAAGACCACTGAGATCATCTTCAAGATCCTTCCATATTTCAGGATCTTCTTCTTTTGTCCCACACATTCTTTTGAATGTGGTCCAAAGTTTTATTCCATTGGCTGAAGTTGGTTCTTCAGCCCCATAATTGGTCTCTAGCAACCTCCAAAGGTCCACCAAGTCTTCTCTATCACAACTTGCAAATAAAGATATGAGAGTGGTAAAAGTGTGTACCTCCTTGCCATATCTTTCAATCTTCCAGAATCCACATTCATCTTCATCATAACTCACAATTGGATTCCTGGAATCTAGTGATAACACATGCACCATATCTGAAGCTTCTAATGGGGAGAGCTTGAGGCTCTTTCTAATAACTGCTTCACTTGGATATAGTTGATTCATATCTTTTGGAAACTCAAGTGTAAATCCCTTCTTCACTGGTCTGGGAACTATCATAGCTTTCTTGATTTCCATCTCTTCTGCAAGTTGCTCCTTTCTTTCATCTGAAAGAAGTCTGAAAGTGTTTTATTCCTGCACTTTCACCCAAATTGGATAAGCCCTATGTTCCAACTCATCAAACGTCAAAGCCTTCAGCTTCTGATGTGTCCATCCAACTCCATGACATTTGAGCAACATAAAGTAGAGCTTCCTTCTATCCCTTTTCAACTCAGAGAGAATGTTGCTTGCCTTGTGCTTCAAAATCACCTTACAATCCTTCTGAACTCTAAGAAGAATTTCCAAACCCCATATCTGATCTGAAATGGTCAAGTCTGGATTATCCATACAGCTTTCTTCCCAAGAATTGTACATCTGAACCACCTCTGGCATATCAAAATCAATCTGCAACTTTAAATCTCTCAGCTTTTCCCTAGCAAGCTCATCACCATACTCAAGTCTTTCTGGTTCAACAATCATCACACTTGAATCTGAGCTAGCTCCATCACTTTCTTCTTCAGAAGTCACAACAAATGGTGACTTTTCCTTTTTACCTTGTTCCATCATTTGCTCAGCCAATCTTCTATCAAATTCAACCTGAGCTGCATTCTTTGGAACAATTTCTTCTACCAACTTACCCTTACCCTTATCTGATGGTGCAATTGTTGGTAAGGTAGATGGTAATACCTGAGTAGAAACATCCTTGATGATAGATGATGACTGGAATACATCACCTCCATATGCAGATCTGTCAACGCCCAAATTTCCTCTATCAGCGCCCAAAATACTTCTATCAGCATCCAAACTTCTCTTGTCAACGCTCAAATATTTTCCCTCAGCGCCTTGTGTAACCTCTCTCAACATATCTGTAAATGATAAATTTAAATTGGTTGGAGAGATCAAGGACGTATCAAAACCTGTTTGTTCCTTCAAAGTAGTAAGAGCTTCAGCAACATCCAATGATTGACCATCTTGACTGCTCTTATCACTCAGATTTCTTTGATCTTCCTCCCCTTTGGAAGACTCCTCCATACCTCCCTTTGCATGAGCACTCTCCAAAACAACAATCCTCTCTCTCAATTCCTTGAGTTCAAGGCCTTGGTCACTGACAATTTGTACCAAGTCTGCATTCTGCTTTTGCAAGCTAATGCAGACAGCCGTCAATTCCAAAAGAGTCATTGGTTCCAGTCTGCCCTCTTCTGAAATGGGGATTTGACCTCCCAAGTCAGGTTCATTGGGCATGGATGAGGACTTAATTATGGTGGGACTGCCTTGGCCAGCCTCTAAGCCAGAACCAATAGTCCCAGCCTCATCCAGGTCACCAGCCACACTTGTGGTGGTGGTTCTCTCTGCTTCATGGATAGGACCACCAGAGGAGAACACTCCGGCAGTCCTTTGGCGTTTAAACAACCTATATTCAGGTGGTGTGGAAGATGGCGTGGAAGAAGGTGTAGATGTTGGTTGGTTAAGGGGTGTTTGGGATTGTGATTGTTGGGTGTCAGCGTTGGAAATAGGCACATCAACGCCCACATTAGATATGTCAGCGTCAAAGGGTTCTTGGTCTATTTGCATTTGGTCAGGTGAGGGTAAAGGTTCAGGGATAGGTTCAAGTTGTGGGTGAGGGTCAATATGAGGTTGGGGGTCTGGTTGGGGTTGTGCTGCTGCAATAACAGCAAGCATGGCTGGAGTTAAAGGTAAATCCCTATGAGGTGGTGAATTCATCTTGGTAAAAATAGCTTTCTTTTGTTCAGGGATTTTATAAAAATCATTATGATCCCTTGAACAATATCTTTGAGCATCAAAAATCATTTGCAGAAAACGGGGATAAGCTAAAGTCATTTTTGTCCCCTTGTTTTTACACATTCCTTCAAAAATCATTTTAGACCAGTTATATTTTTTCCCTGTTGCAATACACACAATAGCAGTTGCAATGGATCTATTGATCTCATTGTGTGCAGTACATTTGGGACTCAAACATTGAAGGAGAATGTGAATGAGGTACTTCCAAGCTGGGGGAAATTCCTGCTTATGGTACTTATTTAGAGTACCTTCATCAGGAATAGGGTATCCCAAAGCCCTAAGCCCTTGTTCTATTTCAGTTATGGGAAGAATGGTTATACCATCAGCATCATCAAGATGTAAGGCCTGGCGTACCAAGGCCTCAGTAACCACCCAAGATCTCCCATGAACAATAGAAGTTAATGTGGTCACTCCATTAACTGTTGAGGAACTTACAGTGTTCCAAAACTGTTTAATGTGTGTGACTGGAATGAGTGGTGCATGAGAAAGAGCATACCTTAATGGGGATGCGTTCAAATACGCCACCATTTGTGTGTATTGAGGGAACAAAGTATTATCAGCAACAAGATAAGCAATCATGTTGTGTTGAGACTTGAACCCCAAATCCAATTCTGCTGAGTTAAATCTTGGTGCCATTGATGAAAGCTGTTAAATTGAAGTATAGAAGATGTAGGTTGATAAGAGAAAAAGTGTTAGACAAGAATTATAGATACCCTGTTTAAAAATAGGAGCCAAATTTATAGGAGTGGATGAATGCATGTGATTGGCCCAAAAATAGCCAAAGATTTTCAAAAACTAATCATGAAAATATTGAAAAAGTTATAAGTTATCTCATGCATTTAATGAAAGTAACAACTCCTAAAATTACGGCTTGAAAATATGTCAAAAAGTAACAACTGGGTAGGTCCCATTGATTGTCAACGGTCAAAAATAACCCATCAACGCCCAACGGCTATAATCTTGTCAACGTTCACCTAAAGCCATGTCAGCGTCCAATTTGGTCACAACAACGCTTGGAAAAATCTTGTCAGCGTCCAAAAATAAAATTGTTTTAAAAAGTAAAAAATGACCTTAACAAGTAATTTATCCTAGAGAAAATAACCAAAAGCTGATAATTATTATAGGGCGGCAAGCACTGTCAAGTTATGCACACTTGCATAAGCAAGATAGACATAACAGTCCTCTAGTGTCCCTTGCTAACCAAAATTCTTAACAACCAAGTTACCTTGTAAAATCCTTGTTACTCCCAGGTAAATCCCATATCAAAATGATCCCCAAGTCTCCCAACAGACCACAACCAATTCTAGGCCAAAAATGTCTTGGCAGCATGCAAAGTTGATATACTATACATGCTACAGTGCCTCATGGTTTAGTAAAACTAACCCATACTCACCTGTGGACACAATCTAGAATTGTGATAAGAGTATCATATGGATACCCAAAAATCCTAAAGGTTCCTAAAACCTCCCCTTAAACAAAGATACAAAGAGTTTGCCAAAAATATGCATGAACATAAAAAAAAATTATGTCAAGATAGGAATGAAACATTCCAACCATCATCCATAAACAAAAACATGTCCAAATGCTTCTCTTTTGATCCATAAGCAACTTTGTATCCAATGGTATACTGCTAACACCATCTGCACATTTAGATTGAAAACCACAAAACTAACATTGTTGCTGACAACGCCCCGATAACACATAACAGCGTTGAAGGAAGCTTTGTCAGCGTTAGACAATTATATTGCTGACAATGTTGCAAAAACACTTATCAGTGTTTAAACAACCTTTGTCAGTGTTAGAAAAATATAGTGGAAAATCTAAATTGTCAATAAGACCAATAATACTAATGCATCATCCTGTACATACTTTTTATAAAAAGAATCCAAAACACATACTTAAGTAAGATTAACCATTCCAATACTTGTTACCAAGTACTGAAATCTTCCAGTATCAAGAGGTTTAGTTAATAAATCTGACACATTTTCCTCAGTGTCAACCCTATCTGGATGTATTAAACCTTTCTCAAAGCAATCTCTTATAAAATGGTGTCTAATTTCTATGTGTTTAGTTTTAGAATGATGCACAGGATTCTTAATGATGCATAAAGTACTATTATTGTCAACAAATATCTTAGTATGCATGAAGTTATACCCATAATCCAACAGCTGGTTCTGAATCCACAACACTTGACCACAACATGCTGCTGCAGCCACATATTCTGCTTCAGTTGTAGAGTTAGCCACCACTGTTTGTTTCTTGCATTGCCAAGATATTAATCTGCTCCCAAGAAATTGACATCCACCAGTTGTAGATTTCCTATCAAACTTGTCACCACCATAATCACTATCTGAATATGCAATCAGCTCCAATGGTGAATCCTTTGGGTACCACAAACCAATAGTAGGAAAACATCTCAGGTACCTAAAGATCCTTTTCACAGCATAAAGGTGACATTCTTTGGGAGTCACTTGATGACGTGCACATGCACACACAGCAAACATGATATCAGGTCTGGAAGCAGTAAGATACATCAAGGATCCAATCATGGATCTATAATGCCTGACATCAACATCTTTCCCATCTCCAATCTTTCCCCAAGGGTGTTCTCTATCCATAGGAGTAGAAGCCCTCTTTTCATGTGGAGAAAAGCCAAACTTCTTCAAGATTTCAGCAACATATTTGTCTTGGGAGATGAAGATACCATCTTCTTTCTGCTGAACTTGTAAACCAAGAAAGAAGTTCATCTCCCCCATAGCACTCATCTTGAATTTGTCTGTCATGAGCTTGGAGAAATCCTCACTCATCTTTGGATCAGACCCAAAAATGATATCATCAACATAGACCTGCACAAGCAACACATCTTTGCCTTTCTTCTTTGTAAATAGTGTCTAATCTATGGTGCCCCTCTTAAATCCATTGTCCACCAAATAGGTAGACAAAGTACCATACCATGCTCTAGGGGCTTGATGAAGGCCATACATAGCCTTTTTGACTCTATACACTTTGTCTGGATGCTCAGGATCCTCAAAACCAGGAGGTTGCATGACATAAACTTCTTCAACAATGGTGCCATACAAGAATGCACTCTTTACATCCATTTGATAGACTGTAAAGCCTATACAAGATGCATAGGCTAGAAAAATCCTAATAGCTTCAATCCTTGCAACTGGTGCAAAGACTTCTTCATAATCTATCCCCTCCTCTTGTGTATAACCTTGAGCCACTAACCTTGCCTTGTTTCTGACCACAATACCTCTTTCATCTCTTTTGTTCCTGAGAACCCATCTTGTCCCAATTGGTCTGACATATCTAGGACAATCAACCAGCTCCCAAACATCCTGAATGGCAAATTGGTGAAGCTCATCCTGCATTGCTTCCACCCAACTTGGTTCTTTGAGAGCATCAAATATCTTCTTGGGTTCTTCTTGTGACAGAAAACAAGCAAACAAACATGCTTGAACAAGAGGGGTATCTACCTTCTTGTGTATATTGGCAATAAATCCACCAAGACTTTGATGGGATCTTCTTGTCTGAACTGGAGTCATAACATCACCAATGATCTGAGATGAGGGGTGATTCTTCATTGTGGAAGTGAGAACTCCTCCTTCAAAAAGTCTGGTGTCCTCAACTTCACTCTCCATGTTGCCAATATCTTCTTCATCAGACTCTCTTTGATCAACTGGGATCTCTCCATGGACATTGGAAGGTCCACCTTGTTCAAATTTGAAGAAAAAAGATGTGCAAAGGTGTTGTCAACGTCTGAACCTTGTTTGTCAGCGCTTGGGCTAACAACGCTTGAACTGTTGTTGTCAACGTCTGAGCCATCAACGTCTGAATTGCTCTTGTCAGCGCTGGATTTACCTTTGTCAGCGCCTGAAGAACCATGCATGTTTGTATCTGGTGGTATTTGGAAACCACCATTATCTTGTCCAACAGCAGCAGCAGCAGCAAAAGCATCAGTCCAAATGGGAATTGTGACATATTCAAATGTAGGGGATGCCTTTTCTGCTTGTGATCCAACCCTTTCATCAACCTGAGTACCTGAAACATGAACAACTTGTTCCTCCACAACATTTGAAGTTACCTTCATAATGTCTGGATTAGTGACAGGCATATAATTTAAAGTTCTAGATAAGGGTTCCAAATCAAACAACCAATTAGGACCACTTTTAGGATCACTAGGTTTGTTTTCTAAGAACCTAACATGTACTCTTTCAACAATACTTTTGTCCTCCTTAAGATAAACCCTATAACCCTTGCTCTGCACTGAATACCCCATGAAGTAACCTTCATCACCTTTTGCACTAAATTTCCCTAAGGCATCACTAGTGTCTAAGACTACTACATGACATCCAAAAGGTCTGAGAAAACCAATATTAGGTTTTCTTCCCCAAAGTAACTCATAAGGTGTCTTGTTCTGAATTTTGTTAACCAATGCTCTATTTTGCACATAACATGCTGTATTAACCGCCTCAGCCCAAAAGGCTATGGGAAAGTGAGCATCAGCCAACATTGTTTTGGCTGCTTCAATTAGGGTTCTATTCTTCCTTTCAGCAACCCCATTTTGTTGTGGGGTTCTAGCAATACTAAACTGCCTAGTAATTCCCTTCCTGGCACAAAAATCATCTAACTTCTTGTTCCTAAATTCTCCACCATTATCACTCCTAAGCATCTTAACCTCATTGCCAGACCTTTTCTCAATTAGAGTGATAAATTCAATAAGAACATCAGCTGTGTCACTCTTCATAGCTAGAAAGAATGTCCAAGTAAACCTAGAAAAGTCATCAGTGACAACAAAACAATATGACTTGCCATTCAAACTTTCTATATTAGTTGGACCAAAGAGGTCCATGTGAAGCATATGAAGAGGTCTGGAACTAGTATGCACCTGCTTGGACTTGAATGAGACCTTGTGCTGCTTGCCTTTAAGACATGCAACACAAGAGTGGTCATTGTGGAAGGCCTTCTCAGGCAAACCATCAACTAAACCAAGCCTCACAAGTCTATTTATATTTTTAAAGTTTATGTGCCCTAGTCTCATGTGCCACAAATTACTTTCATCTACTGAGGCCTTAGCATAAAAACAAGACATATTTGTATTCACTTTAATCCCATTTAAATTGACATTGTATATGTCCTTATGCCTAGGTGTTCTATACTCAATATACTTCTCATCAGGGATCTTAAAATCCTTGCTTAACACCAAACACTCAGTATCAGTGAAAAGAACCTTATTTTTGTTATCACACACTTGTGATACACTAAACAAATTATAATCCAGTTCTTTTACCAGGAAGACATTCTCAAAACGTAGATTATTGGTGAGAAGGGTTCCTTTGCCTGTGATGGTGCCGTAGCCCCCTCCAAAGTATACCTTATCACCATCTTGAATAGGAGTGAAGTTTGTCAGATAGTCTTCCTTTCCTGTCATGTGCCTTGAGCATCCACTATCCCAATATCCATAGTCATTGATCTGCTTTTGAATGCCCTGCACATAAAGAAAACAAATTAGTTTTCTTTGGGAACCCAAGTCTCAGAAGACTTGGATTCATCTGGTTGTTCAATAAGAACAGACTTAGTTCTCACAACAACCCCATTCTCATCCCTTTTAGGATGAAATACCCAGTTAACCCCAATTGGTTTTGTAATGACTTTTGAAATATAGTTAAACCTGTAGCAAGTCATTGAAATTCCATTATTATTAGGGTTTTGATCTTTCTTGGGTCTCCATGTTAAGCTTGAAGAAGCTTTAGACCCCTTACCTTGTGGCTGCAAATACTTAGGTCTGATCACGTTTGTGTCAGCGTTGGATTTTGTCCTGTCAACGCTGAATTTACCCTTATCAGCGTTGAACCTAGGGTTTGCTACAGGAACCCATTGCCTATTTGACCAGGTATTTGTCTTTTGAAAAGGTCTTTGTCCATGAGTGTTAGACCTTCTATTAAAGAATGGGGCTGGTCTAATCACTTGTGGACTTTGCTGCACATAAGGTCTGGGTCTGACAACGTTTGACTTCCTAACAACGTTGACTTTCTTCCTATCAGCGCTGAAATTGTTCCTATCAGCGCTGGCTTTGGGAGCGTTGACACACTTGTATGCCAAATGTGAAAAGCTACCACAAGTATAACAGGCTTTCTTAGACACATTCTTAGGTCTAGAAGCAAAGAAACCTGTTCCATGATTGTTAACTTGGCTCTTGGGTGACCTATTATTTCTATACATCTCTGCATATTTAATGGTAGGTCTTCTAACAGTGTTGGAGCCTAGGTCAACAGCTTTACCAGTAACTGGGTGAGTAACCTTAATGGGTGGGGATTCAATGGGACTTTCACACAGCAAACCTCCCTTAACAAATAAAGTAGGGTTAGCTTTCTTCCACTCATTTAGGTCAGTCAGTTTTTGTTGATACTCTTCTACTGGGGTGACAACTCTTGGTGTAGGAATGAATTCCTCTTCTTGGCATTCTGGAATACCAGTCCAAGATAAATCCTTTCTAAGGACACCATAGAAGTCACCAGCTGGTGGTGGAACCAGAGAGTAATCATTCTCATTCATCCCAAGCCCAGTCATATCCTTAGGATCTCTTTGTTTAGCTACACAGTCTCCTAGGGCTTGGGTGGCTCTATCAAATCTTTGAATCTTGAGGTCAACATTATCTTTATTCTTAATGGCCTCATCTAACTTAGCCTGTAGGTCTTTATTGACTTTTGACATGATATTTCTAACATCCATACTACCCTCTAGCTCATGTTTTAAGATATTTATCTTGTCTTTTAAATCAAATTCCATTTTCTTGTATTCAGAAACGGTTTTCTCAGTTTCAGTAAGAGCTAGTTGGTAATTGGATAGTTTACACCTTTCAGTGCTCATATCCTCTTTTAGTTTTAACACTTCTTTGTTAAGTCTGTCAGTGTTTAACCTACACCCTTTGCTACAAAAAGCATCATCATATATCTCATTATCAGATGAAGGGGAGGAGTGTGCCATGAGAGCATATTCAACATGCTCTTCTTCTTCAATGTCAGCAATCAAAGCTTTGTCCACTTCAGCATCCTTAGCCAGATAGCTCCAATCCCATCCAGTACCATCAATTCCTTGAACTGCAACCATGGCTTTGGAGTCTTGAGCTTTAACAACCTGACTTGAGGGTTTGCCAGCATCAGATCTTCTAGGAGATCTGCATTCCCTCATGAAGTGCCCCATGCGATGACAGTTGTAGCACTCAACTTTGGATTTATCAAATCCAGCAGTGTCTTTAGCATTGAAGGTCATCTTCTTCTTGAACCTTCTATTCCACCTATTTGCTCTTATACTAGCAAGAGCCATGTTCCACTTGATGTCCATCTCTTCCAAGTGTTCATCACTTATCTGCTCAAGGTCCTCATATGTAATCACTGAACCATTGGGCAAAGAAGCAATGTAAGCACAAACAGTATCCAAATCCAAACCAGCAGGTTTAACTCTTGGGGAGTCATTTATGAATGTGTCAGCGTCTGAAAAGGAGACGTTGACAGGACTTGTTCCAGCGCTGACAAATGATGATCCAGTAACTGGATGCATAAAAGAGTCCTGCTGATTGAATTGACCTTCACTATGAGAAAAGAAGGCCATGTTGCTGGTGCTAGCTTTGCTTGAAAGATTTTCATCTTCCAACAGTCTTAGTTTGTTGTAGATGTCATCAAACGAAGAGCTCTTGTGAGTATTATTGGCAAGAATAGATCTTGCCTCAATCTTCCATGTCTCACCAAGACTTTTCAGAAAAGTAGCATTGATGTCAATATCACCAACTTGTGTCCCCATGAAGGATAATTTGCTTGTGATGTCAAGCAATCTGCTTCTCACACTGCTCAGTTTCTCATTGGGCTGAGCTTTGAAGACAGCATAATCATGCAGAAGTTGCTTCTTCTTTTCTTCCTTAGTTTCTGCATTACCACCATATGCAACTTCAATTGCTTCCCAAAGATCCTTAGCAGATTCATAGCTTCTATATTTGTGCTGATTTTCTTGTCCCAGAGACACTTTCAGAATATTTAGGGCTTTCATGTCAGCCCTTTTCTTTGCAATATCTTCAGCACTTACAGCTCTACCATCTCTAGGTTTTTCTTTCTTATCTTCATCAGGACATCCTTCAACAGCTGTTCTTGTCGCAATGGCATTCAGAATCTTTTGAGCTTTATTGAATGAGTTTCCATATTCAATAATGTCCCAGAGAGTGTAGTCAAAGATCCCCAGATATTGTTCAAAGTTGAACCTCCATAAGTCAAAGTTGGTTGCATCAAGCATGGGAATCTTGATGTTTGGTAAGGATGAAGAGGAGGACATGATGTTTGCTTCAGACATGATGTTTTTAGGGTTTTGAGAAAATTAGGGTTTTGGTGTTCGTATATCGTTCTGGTGTTCTTCAAAGATCAAAAGTTCCTCAACAAGCTCTGATACCACTTGTTGATCCCAAACTTAGATCGATTAGCTTTGTGTACACGAGATTAGATCAAGTATAACACGTAGAGAAACCTTTGTTGTATGCTTTATGAATCTAAGTATTATGCGGAATTTAATACTTAAACAAGAACACAAGATGTAAACAATACTTTCACTTTGATTATCAATGTCGAACTTGCTTACAATGAAAGATGTTTACGAATGAAAACTTAATGAAAACTTGATACAAAACATTAACCTAAAGGCCTTCTTTTATAGACTAAGAAGCCTTGTACAATAAGCTACGTATCAACTATTCTAGGTAAAGATAAACATAGAAAATACATTGTCATTTCTATCCTTACTAGAAGTATTCTAGAATATAATAAACGTGTAGCTCACATCTTCCATCAGTGCTTGTCTTCAATCTGTCAACGCTTGACTTTAACTTGTCAACGCTTAAGTTGTCAGCGCTCACTTTGCTCTTGTCAACGCTTGAGTTGTTCTTGTCAGCGTTCAAGTGATCTGGCCTTAATTTATTCCCAACAATCACATCATTAAACTAGAAAATAAGGGTTCAAGGCCAATTTACCTAGAGGGACCCACATCCAGGCCCCTCAATGGCTGCATGCCATCTCCTTATAGCTTAAAAGCTATGCTAAGGCTTATGGGAAGAGCTTGTTGTTGTAGAGAGAATGGGTGAGGACTACTGCAGTCCCAAACACCCTTATATCTTCAAAAACAATAATTTTTATGGACCTGCCAAGAAAAAGAAGCAAGGAAAGTGAACTGATACAAGCTATAAGCAATAAGCTAAGCTTATTAGTTAAGCTAGCTTATGGCTTGTAACTAACAAAGGTATATAAAAAAAACGTGAGACTGATTTTTTTCCTTCTTTTTTTAAATCTTTCTGAAAATCTTCTTCTTACAAACCAACTTACACACTTTCAAAACACGTTTTTGGAACAAGATTTTATCAAAACATCAACTTTTTCAGAAACTTTGAAAACAGGAATGATTTTTGAAAATTCTTGAACTAATGTTAACTTTGTGGAACTCAGATTAAACTCAAGCAAATACCAACTTTTAAACTATAAAAGGAATTACAATTTCACCAAAAATACCAACTTTATAAAACTTTAAAAAGGAATTACAAGACTTGAGTGAAAATCTGGAACAAAGGGAGATGCACATGTTGCATCCTCCTTTTATAAGCTTAAACAGAACATTCTAGGCTAGTGAATAAAAAACTAATAAGCTAAAACCCTAATTGCTGAATTTCCTGAATTGCCCTTTGAAATATTCGAATTCTTGGTCAAAAGTGGATACATGTGATTGACAGCTTGTGTTGGACTGATCAGGGGCGTTCATTCATCCTTTGGGAGCAAGAAAAGTGTGATGGCCGTTTGATGCTGTCCATATTCTCTTTTTGCCATATTTGGTGAAGTAGGGGAAGGACGGGGGACCCATTTGGGTGAGTGGGAGAGGTAAATGGGGAGTGGGTTTTGATGAGGACATGGTAAATTAATAATCTGGAATCTTTCGGGAAAAACCCCTTTATTTTCGCCTTGATTGGGACTGGGGATAGCTAGGGTTTATGTGGGATTAAGGTGGTCTTTGGTCTAATTTAGGTGGTTAAGTTTTTAAATAATGTGTTTAGTGGGAAAACGGGGGTTGACCCTTTGACCAATTTAATAAACTGGGTTATGGGATGGGTTGTGGGTTTGGTAAATGGGTGGGTATAGGGTGACGTGGCGTTGTATTACTGGTTGATTAGGGTTAAATGGGTTAATGGGTTGTTTGACTGGATGAGTTGACTAAGGCTGGGTATTGGGTTTGAGTTGGGTATAAAATGGGTTTGGGTTTAGTTAATGGCAAAAACAGTCCCCTGACTTCCATAATTTGTTTACTTTGTAATACACAGCCAACAACTTTGTTGGAAATACGTTTTACGCATTTAGAAAGTCTCGGTCACTCCAACAATGTAGTTATAGGCTCGTAGTTAAGTTTAGTTTCATTTATTAAATAGCCCGACCCATGAGCATGTTCATGGGCCGGAAGCCCAAGTCCATTAAGGACTTGGGGTATTTAAACCTCTTTCCACCATGGAAAGAGGTGTTGGTTGTTTTCATTTCACATTTCAATAGAAAAGTTTCTTTCACTTCTCTCTCTAACTTTCTCTCTCTAAGAAAAACATCAACCCTCTTGATTCATAAAGATTATCATATTCTTAAATTGGTATCAAGAGCATGGGATGAGATAGAGGTTTGTTTTTGTGTTCTAAACATTTCGTAGATTGTTGGTTTGTTTTTAGCCGAATCTTCAAATTGTTTTTTGTGTTGGATCGAAGTTTAAAGTAGTGTAACATAGGGATTCGTGTTAAACTGTTCTTGGTATCTTGGTCTTCGTTAAAACATCATCTTTCTTGGATCAAAAGTGCAAAAACGTTGTGTGTTCTTCATTCCGAAATTTAAGCAGAAACTCCATCGGAAAGTACAAGTGAAAAGTGGGCTTCCATCGCAATAACCATCACCATCGGAAAGGGTTTTGGTTCTACATTGCGATACGTGGGTTTTATTACTTATTCCGATCTGGACATTCCGATCGTGCTTTGCGATCTGGGATTCCGACGGGTATAAGGAAGTATTTTAAGTCGTTACTCTGCTTGAATTTTGTCAGCTACTTTGCGATCTGAGCATTGCGATCTGAGTATCCCGATAGTTTTTGCGATCTGAGTATTCCGACAGGCTTTGCGATCTGAACATTTCGATCTGAACATTTCGACAGCATTGCATTTCGATCTAGGCATTCCGATACCACCATCATTCCGACCAAGTTACATTACGATCTGGGTTTTGCGATCTGAAGTGAGATATTCCGATCTAAGCATTTCGATAGTGAGATATTCCGATCTGGGTATTCCGACAAAAAGAACATTTCGATAGAACATGTTTTTAGATACTTAGGGGATTTCTTCTAATTGGCAAATTAATTTGGTAATTTGGTAAATTTTAAAAGCAAACACAACAACAAGATAACAACACAAAAAACTCATAACCTTATTTCATTGTTCGATCATCTTTGATAATCTTTTGTGATCAAAATGAATCCGAGTTCATTAATGCCTCAAATGACATCACTTACGGACATTTCCGTCATTACGGGAACAGATAATCGCCCTCCAATGCTCATTAAAGAAGTTTTTGAAGCATGGCAAGGCCGTATGATGTCATACATTAAGGGAAAACCGACATATGGGAGGCTTATGGTCAAGTCAATTCTAAATGGTCCACTTGATTATGGTACTATCGTTGTTAACAATGTGACTCGACCACGTGAGTTTGAAGAACTTACACCAGCTCAACAACTTATTGCTGATGCAGATGAAAAGGCTCTTCAAACCATTCTCCAAGCTCTTCCACATGACATCTATCGAATGGTGAGTCAATATACGGTTGCAAAGGATTTATGGGAACGTCTAAAGGTTTTGCTGCAAGGTACGTCTCTAACAAAACAGGAACGAGAATGTCAGTTGTATGATCTGTTTGATAGGTTCACGTACAGCCCAGGGGAAACGCTTCACGACTATTACTTCAGATTCACTACTCTAATGAATGATTTAAATGTATACAATCTCGTGATTGCTCTATTCCAGGTTAACACCAAGTTTTTGAATACTCTACCTCAAGCTGAATGGGGTGAGTATATTACCGATGTTAAGTTAACCAGGGATTTGCATAAGTGCAATTTGGATCAACTCTATGCTTTTCTTCAGCAGCATGAGAAACACGTGATCATGCACCGTTCACCTCGAGGCATGTACCCTGATTCTCTGGCACTGATGGCTAATCAACCAAGCTTGTCATATAACAACACTCCTTATATCATGGGACACCAAGCTTATCACCCATCACCGTACCTGACTCCAAGCTTCCCCCAATATTCGATTCTACCTCAACCACCCACCTCACATCAGCAACAATATCGGTTTAATTCACCTTCATCTCAGAGCGAACCACAAGCATCACAATATGCCTCACAACATCACCCATATTCACCAGCAAGCATTGCACCTTATGGTCAGTCATCATACCCTTCTTATCAAGAAAATGCTGCATATCCATCAAGCTATTCTGACCACATGAGTAGTCCTCAACAAGACCAAGCATTGTATTGTGATAATGATGAAGTTCCCATTCCTGAGTTCAAACAAGGAACTGACCCAGTGGAAGTGTTAGCCACTATGTCTGCTTATCTCACAAGGACATTGAGCCAACGAGGATTTAGAGGACCAGCTCCTACTAACAATCAGCTGAGGAATTCATCCAATTCTCGACAACAATCTACCATTGAGAATTGCAGGGTAATGGTTCAACCCATACAACCTAATCAGGGGAGACCCAATACATCAACCAATGCACGCATGGGCAATCCTGCTCCAACGGTCAAACCTCCTCCAAGGGCTAATTCCACAGGTAAGTTGAGAATGATTACATGCTACAACTGTAAGGAAGAGGGTCACATGTCTAGGGATTGCACAAAACCCAAGAGGAGAAGGGATGGTCAATGGTTTGCAGAGAAGATTTATTTGGTAAACGCTCAGGCACAAGGACAGGAACTTGATGAAGAGGAGCTTGCATTTCTTGCTGATCTAGGGATTGCGGAACAAGAAGTTGTCACTACACAGAATGCAGCATACCAAGCAAATGATCTGGATGCTTATGATTCAGACTGTGATGATCTTCAATCTGCTCAGGCGGCTCTTATGGCAACTATCTCTAGCTTTGGGCCAGATAAAATATCTGAGGTACCTATTAATACCACTGATACTAGTATTCAACCACATCAAGTTGGGCAAGAGGGTGCTGATTCGAATGAGTCTTCGGTGGTGAGTCTTTCAAACGAGGAGACTATCAATGATAGCAATATCAATGCAAGTCCCCAGACTTTGAGTGAATCACAACCGGGAGTTATTTCGCATACGCATACTCCTGCTCAACAAGATTTGGTCATGGTTCCTGCAAAGGTACTTAGCCAAATGAATACTGTACTCTTAGAAACCTTAGCTAAAAATAAGAATTTGTCTACTGAGCTTGCTTTGTGCAACGAAAAAGTTCAAACTTTGGAATTAGTTCCTTCGTCCAATGTTCTAACAAATCCCGAATATGATCATTTTCGAAACAAACAACTGGGTCATTTGCAAGAAATTGAAACCTTAAGAGCAGATCTTTCTAACGAACTTAAAGAAAAGGAGTTAGTGGTCACTAATTTTCACAAACTTCAAACGGATTTTGAGTTACTCGAGTCTAAAAAGAATGAAATGGAAATTAATGCTGCTAATAAGATTAGAAGTTTAGATTATTTGCTTTTAAGACAATACGCTGCCTCTCAACTAGTGCACTTATTTGATGCTTCGTTTAGAGAATTTAACTTATCGCGTCAAAAAGGCCTTCCCCCTAACCCACGGTATGCAAAACAAGCTCTTATCCATAATCCAAGACTTTATAATGCAACCCAATTAGGATTGGTCTTAGATCCGATTATTACTTTCGAGGATCGCACAAATAAGAATCTAGTTGATGAGAATCGGTCATACACTTTTGCAAAATATCAAGAGTGTGATTATTTTAAAATGAATCAAGAGCTTGCAAAAACGGATTTTAGAATTCGCTTCCATATGGATAAAGATCTCATCACAGCACCAACCTACATGTTAAATGAAGAAAACCCTAGTACACTTCCTACACTTGTCAAAATGGAAGGACCTAAAGAAATTCCAAAGGTTCTTCCACCAGTTAGCACTGTATGGTTAAACTTGCAAGAGATTAATCACTACTTTGCTAGTTTTGACAAGGTCATTTTGGAATGTACGACTTCAAATGGCCTAAACGCCGGAGAATGGGCTTTCGAACACATGAACGAGGTGTTTAAGAATGAGATCAATCCGTTTGTCGTAAGTCTAAAAGGAAGTTTTGCATCTCTTTCGGAAAATCTCGAGTTTGAAATTGCAGAAGTTCAAAAAGTGTTTTATGAAATGGACACCGCTTATGAACTACAATTAATTGAAAAGGAAAAGATTTTATCCGAATATGACCGATTCTTGTCCCAAGTAATTTCTTGTGATGTGCTTACTACTGTAAATGTTAATTATTCTAATGAGCTTACATCCGCTATGATTAAATTTGATGCTGTGAATATATGTGATGATGTGTGTGATCTCTCTGTAAATGTTGCTGATACTGTAAATGAGGTAGATAATCATTCTTGTCACGAGTCTAATGCTGAATTTTTAAAGCTTCATGATTCTTACAATTTACTTACAAAACGTTTTAATCAACTTGAACAACATTGTATATCTTTAGAATTAAAACAACAAACTCAAAATGAGGATCTTTTGATAACAAATGGTTGTGAAAACAGTGTTGAGACGAGTGACAAGATGATTGAGATAGTTAAGGCATTAGAGGAAGATATTATGAGATTAAAGAGAGATGTGTCATCAAATGAAACACTAAAATTGGAACTAGAGGCTGCAGAGTCTAAAACCCAGGACTTAGAAATTAGACTTTCATCGATTCTAGGGGAAATGGATCGTGTAAGACAGGGAATGTCCAAACTTTATGGTTCACTAGAAGAACGCTTCGCTTTTAATACGGCACAGCAACAATCTTATGTTGAACAATTGAGCCAAAAATGTGAGCAAATCTCTGACTTAAATATCCAGCTCATTGACAAAAACATGGTTTTGGCCGAGTTAAAGGAGACACTTCTTCTCACCCGACAAGAAGCTGTTAATAACTTAGCTACCAACTCTGCACCGTCCTCTAGTGCTCCAACAACCAATTCAGTAGTGCTTTATAAGAACCCGCTCCATAAGAAAAACCCGGTTACCTACGATGATTATATGAGGAATGCAATTAAGCATGTAGATCTTGTGAGGGATATTTTAGATGATTTGTATGCGTTAGATCCCTCAAGCAGTTACTATTACTCAGCTCATGAATATATTAAGCTTGTTCAATATTGCTTAGCCTACTTGCAATACATAGGAAAACCGGGTTCTGCACTACTCACTAATCGCCCCATTGCTGTAACTCCATTCAATAAGATCCCAGGAGCAAAACCGTCATTGGCACCATCAAGTAAGGCACCGTTAAAATCTGTTGCTAATATTCCCACTTTGCCTTCTACATGAGTAAAAGAGTCTACTAGGGCTAAAGGATCGCCACTCAAGAAAGATAAGATCAAACCCTCCACTAGTAGTACCATCAAGAAGAAAGTAGAAGCTCGCCCTAGGAATGTTATCTCAGTTTTAAATAAAAAGAATCATGTTGCTAAGACTAAAAGCTCTGCGCCTGTGCAGAAGTCTAAACCATTTGTGAATTCTAATTTGAAATGTTGGAATTGTAATGAATGCATGTTTTCCCAACGTCATGATTTGTGTCTTATTGATCATGTAAATGAAATGAATGCCATTAGGAATGATCTTGAATGGAAGCCAACTGGTAGAAATCGTGCCCAAGTTGGATGGCAATGGCGTCCCACTGGTAGGACCATTACATTAGATGGAAAAATGTGCCCTTTAACTAGGAATGCATCCATTGAAGTTAGGTCTCAGCGTCCTTTAGTTAGGCACACTAGCACTAAAGTATGGAAACCGCGCCCTTTAATTAGGTCAGCCCCCACTATAGTGCCTATCAGTGAAGAAATACCTCAGGATTTAAGCCAACTTGAATCTACACCACCAACTAGGAAGAAAGCTAGGAAATCTAAGAAACCTAAAGTTAGCAAATCTAAGATCATTAAATCTGTACCTGCTAATAACAAGGAACACTCAGATTCCGAAACCTATACATTGTCTTCGTCTGGTGATATTTTCAGGTGGTCCAAATCATCCTCTGGTACTTGGACTCCGGTTGTTCAAAGCATATGACCGGAGATCGCTCGATGCTCCGAAATTTCGTCAGCAAGTTTCTTGGAACGGTTAAATTCGGTAATGATCATATTGCAAAAATAATGGGGTATGGTGAATATCAGATTGGAAATGTTACGATTTCAAGGGTATACTACGTAGAAGGTCTTGGTCATAATTTATTTTCAGTAGGACAGTTTTGTGATTCCAACCTAGAGGTTGCTTTTCGACAACATACTTGTTTCATCCGCAACTTGGAAGGAAAAGACTTATTGAAGGGGTCTCGTGGTGCAAATCTTTATACTTTGTCCCTACAAGACATGATGGCCGCCTCTCCAGTGTGTCTTCTCTCCAAAGCATCTAAGACCAAGTCATGGTTATGGCATCGCAGATTATCTCATCTAAATTTTGATGTTATTAATCATTTGGCTAAAAACGAATTAGTTCGTGGTCTTCCAAAGCTTAAATTTCACAAGGACCATTTATGTTCCGCGTGTTCAAGGGGGAAAAGTTCCAAGAAATTATACAAGCCCAAAGCTGAAGACACCAATAAAAAAAACTTCATCTTTTGCATATAGATCTTTGTGGGCCAATGCGAACCGAAAGTGTGAGCGGTAAGAAATTCATCCTTGTCATTATGGATGATTTCTCCAGGTTTACATGGGTTAGATTTTTACGTACAAAGGATGAAGCACCGAAGGCTATCATCACTTTTCTGAAATTCATTCAGGTACGTTTAAATACTACTGTCCGCTGTATTCGTACAGATAATGAAACAGAGTTCGTCAACCAGACTCTTCGTGATTATTATGAAGAAGTTGGTATCTCACATGAAACATCCGCTGCACGTACTCCACAACAAAACGGTGTCGTTGAAAGACGGAATCGTACGCTTATGGAAGCTGCTAGGACTATGCTGATTTATGCGAACGCTCCATTGTTTTTGTGGGCAGAAGCTGTATCTACCGCATGTTTCACCCAAAACCGCTCTATCATTCGGAAACGCCATGGAAAAACACCTTACGAGCTTCTACATGATCGTAAACCCGATGTTTCCTTCTTTCATGTGTTTGGTGCTCTTTGTTATCCAAAGATTAATAGTGAGAACTTGGGAAAACTTCAACCGAAAGCCGATATAGGTATTTTCATTGGTTACCACCTTCTAAGAAAGCATACCGAATTTACAACCGTCGTCTTGGTAAGATAGTAGAAACTATGGACGCAGATTTTGATGAGCTGACAGCGATGGCTTCTGAGCAACGCAGCTCTGAACCCGCGCTTCATGAGATGGGAACCGGTGCTATTAGTTCCGGATTAGTTCCCAATAATCCTACTTCTACATCATTTTTACCACCTACAAGGCCCGAGTGGGATAAACTATTTCAACCGTTGTTTGATGAATTCTTTGATCCCCCAAATGATGAAGTTCCAGCACCTGTAGTGATAGCTCCAATCCCTGAAGTTGTTGCTCAAGCTAATGAAGCTTTATCAAATGCATCTTCAATTAACATTGAACCGGATGCACCTCTACCAAGTGATTCTCAAACTACACCTGAATCGTCACCCTTACTTGTGCCTAATGATGTTGAAGAGGATTCTATTGATCACGATTTGGAATATGCTCACCTACAAGAGCTTCCTTTCTTTGGTGTACCGATACCTGAAAACCCTTCAGCCGCGTCTACCTCAGAAGAAGCTCCTTCAATTGTTCATTCCAGACCACCACGGATTGAAAAACGTAGCACCAAATGGACAAAAGATCACCCAATTAGGAATGTCATTGGAAGTCTCGATCGACCAGTCTCTACACGCCATCAATTACAAGAGAGTGCACTCTATTGCTATTTTGATGCATTTCTCTCCGAAGTTGAACCTAAAAATTGGCAACAGGCTATGACTTAATCATCTTGGATTGAAGCCATGCAGGAGGAACTAAATGAATTCCAAAGACTTGAAGTATGGGAATTAGTTCCTCTCCCTGACAAGGTTAACATCCTTACTTTGTTGTGGGTTTATAAGGTTAAACTCGATGAGATGGGTGCAGTCTTGAAGAATAAGGCTAGATTGGTTGCTAGAGGATACAAACAAGCCTTGGGTATCGACTTTGAAGAATCTTTTGCTCCTGTTGCAAGATTGGAGGTTATTAGACTATTCCTTGCGTATGCTGCTCATATGAACATGATCGTCTATCAAATGGATGTGAAGACGGCATTTTTGAATGGTGAACTAAGGGAAGAAGTCTATGTTAGTCAACCGGATGGGTTCTTTAGCACGGAGTTTCCTAATCATGTGTACAAGCTTAAGAAGGCTCTCTATGGGTTGAAAAAAGCTCCACGCGCGTGGTATGATCTCCTTTCAACATATCTCATCTCGGAAGGCTTCTCCAAAGGCAAGGTGGACCCCACTCTATTCACTCTCAAGGAGGACAACGACATGATACTGGTACAAATTTATGTTGATGATATAATATTTGCTGCCTCTAACATAGAATTGTCAAAACGCTTTGAGAAGATAATGTCCACACGCTTTCAGATGTCAATGATGGGAAAAATTTCATTTTTCTTAGGATTACAAATTTCTCAGAATCCCAGAGGCATCTTTATTAATCAATCCAAATATGCTCTAGAATCTTTAAAGAAATATAACTTTGAAAATTGTGACCCCGTGGACACTCCAATGGTGGAGAAATCCAAGTTAGATGAAGATAGGAATGGGATTATTTGTTTACTTTGTAATAAACAGCCAACAACTTCCAATTCCTTTATAACAACTTTGGCCTTCTTGTCAAATTTGGCACAACAGCTTTGCAAACTTTGTATAAGGACCATAAATGTACTTTTCTCATTCTCCAAGGACTAAACTTGTACAATGTTCAAACTTTAGGGACCCCAATGCATATAATGATAGATGGGCGGTATAAAGTGACAATTCTTTAAACTTGGAGGACCAATCTTGTATTTCTTTAATTCTTCAAGGGTAATTTTGGAAATTCATGATTCGGGTCCGGTTCATTGTGCGGCTTCTTTTCCCGTGTTCGTTTTTGATTGATTCTTGTGATCTTTTTGTCTTTTCCTCAATATCCGTACCTAAAATACACAAGCAACAAACACGAGCATATATTTGGCAGTTTTAATGATATTTAATGCATTTTAAGCCCATTTTGGACGATGAGACTATGTATAAAAGCAGTCTCATCACTCCCCCATACTAAACCATTTCCGTGCCCTCACGCAATGCTAGAATAAAGTATCGTAGCACCTCCAAAATTCATTTTTATTCACTTTATTGAATGATAATCTAGCTACATTACTACTACTACTTCTACTTGTTGGGAATAAATTATGGGTCAGTTCACTAGACGCTGATAAGGAGAATCCAAGCGCTGATAGGATGACATTGGACGCTGACAGCCAAGCGTTGACATTGAAGAAGTCAACGCTGACAGCCTTGAAGATTAGCACTGATGGAAAATATCTTCATACGAATCTTTTTGTTTATTTGTTTCTTTATTTGTGTATGGTAAAGATAAGCTCGACATTGTATTTTCTATGATTATCTTTACCTAGAATAGTTGATTCGTAGCTTATTGTACAAGACTTCTTAGTCTATAAAAGAAGATCTTTTAGGTTGAAGTTAATCATCAGTTATCATAAGTTTTCACAAGTTAAACCTCTTTCATTGTAATCAAGTTCGTTCATTCTAATACAAGTGAAAGTTTGTTTAACATCTTTGTGTTTTAGATTAAGTGTTAATTCCGCATAACACTTAGTTACTTTATTCATAAGCAAAGGTTTCTCTACGTGTATTACTTGATCTAATCTCGTATACACAAAGCTTAATCGATCTAAGTTTGGGATCAACAAGTGGTATCAGAGCTTGTTGAGAAACTTTTGATCTTTAAGTAACGCAAGAACCCTAAAACACCAAACCCTAAAAACCCTAAATCTCTCAAAACCCTAAAAACATCATGTCTGGCACAAATCAGCCTTCTGCTTTGCTACAAAACAACTCCACAAACCCTAGTATCAAAATTCCCATGTTTGATGCCAGGAACTTCGAGCTTTGGAAGTCTAACTTTGAGCAATATATAGCTATTCATGACTACACTCTTTGGGAGATTGTTGAATATGGGAACACATTCAACAAAGCTCAAAAGATTGCTAATGCTATTGCCACAAGGATATCTCTTCCTAATTGTCCTGAAGCTGATAAGAAGGAAAAGCCTGAAGATGGAAGAGCTGTGTCTGCTGAAGATGTAGCCAAGAAAAGGGTGGACATGAAAATCTTGAACATCATGAAACACGCCCTAGGTCATGAGAATCAGCACAAGTACAAACGCTTTGAGTCTGCAAAAGAGCTTTGGGAAGCTCTTGAAGTAGCACATGGTGGCAATGCTGACACAAAAGAAGAAAAGAAGAAGCAACTCATGCATGAGTATGCTGTCTTTAAGGCTCAACCCAATGAGAATCTCAGCAGTGTGAGAAGTAGACTGCTTGACATCACAAGTCAACTTTCCTTCATGGGAACACAGATTGATGACCCTGACTTGAATGCTACTTTTCTCAAAAGCCTTGGTGATGTATGGAAGATTGAGACAAGATCCATTCTTGTCAATAACACCCACAAGACCTCCAGGTTTGATGACATCTTCAACAAACTAAGACTGTTGGAGAATGAATGGCTTTTGGAGAGTGATAATAAATCTTCCAGTAGCAACATGGCCTTCTTCTCACAAAGTGAAGGCCAATTTGATTCCATGAACTCCTATGGACATCCAGTCACTGGATCTCAATGTGTCAACGTTGGATCACAGTCTGTCAGCGCTGGATCATATCCTGTCAACGCTTTATACTCAAGCGCTGACACACACAACTTTGGCGCTGATAGAATTAAACCTGCTGGTTTAGATCTAGATACTGTGTGTGCATTCATAGCTTCTTTGCCCAGTGATTCAAGGATTACATATGAAGATCTTGAGCAGATAAGTGATGAGCAATTGGAAGAGATGGACATCAAGTGGACTATGGCTCTTGTAAGTTTAAGAGCAAACAGGTTTAATAAAAGGTTCAAGAAGAAGATGACCTTTAATGCTAAGGATGTTGCTGGATTTGACAAATCCAAAGTTGAGTGCTACAATTGTCATAGGATGGGGCACTTTATGAGGGAATGTAGATCTCCAAGAATATCTGATGCTGGTAAGCCTTCAAGCCAAATGGTTAAGAGCCAAGATCCCAAAGCCATGGTTGCTGTTCAACAAATTGATGGTGTGGGAGGATGGGACTGGAGCTGGAACTTTATGGCTAAGGATGAGGAAGAGGACAGAGCTTTGGTTGCTGAAGTTAAAGAAGAGCATGTTGAATATGCTCTCATGGCACACTCCTCCTCTTCATCAGATAATGAGGTATATGATGATGCTTTCTGTTCTAAGGGTTGTCGTTTAAATACTGAAAAACTAAATCAAGAGATAGTAAAATTATTAGATGAGGCAAGTACTGAAAGATGCAAAGTATCTAATTATCAAATTGCTCTTACCCAAACAGAAAAGACAGTAGCTGAGTATAAGAAAATGGAGTTTGATTTAAAGGATCAAATAAATATCTTAAAACATGAGCTACATCAAAGTAAAGATATTCAAAATATCACAAACAGGGTTAATCTTGATTTGATAGCTCAGTTAGATGAGGCTAACAAAAATAAAGATAATGTGAGTCTTAAAATCCAGAGATTTGATAAGGCCACACAATCCCTAGGAGAGTGTGTTAGTAAACAAAGAGACTCTAAGGACATGAGTGGGATTGGGATGAAAGATTATACTGGTGTTCCACCACCAGCTGGGGATTTATATGGTGTCCAATCAAAGGACTTATCTTGGACTGGCTTGCCAGAACTCCAAGAGAAGGAATTCATTCCTCCACCTAGAGTGACTTCCCCAGTTGAAGAATACAAACAAAAACTGACTGACCTAGATGAGTGGAAGAAAGCTAACCACACTTTGTTTGTTAAAGGAGGGTTGTTGTGTGAAAGTCCAAATGAGCCCACACCAATCACGAGCCATGATCCTACACCTATTAAAATCACACACCCAACCACTGGAAAAGCTGTTGACCTTGGCCCACAAACTGTTAGAAAACCTAGTGTTAAGTATGCAGAGATGCATAGAAATACTAGGTCACCAAAAAGCCAAGTTAGTAACCATGGAACAGGCTTCTTTGCTTCTAGACCTAAGACTATGTATAGAAAAGCTTGTTACTCATGTGGTAGCTTTTCACATTTGGCTTACAAATGTGTCAACGCTTCCAATGTCAACGCTGATAGGAACCATTTCAGCGCTGACAAAAGTCAACATAGGTCAAACACTGTCAGACCCAATACCTTTGTGAACAAAAGTTCACAAATTGTTAGACCAGCCCCATTCTTTTCTAAAGGGTCTAACACACAAGGCCTAAGACCTTTCCAAAAGTCAAACACTTGGTCCAATAGGCAATGGGTTCCTGTAGCAAACCCTAGGTTCAACGCTGATAAAGGCAATCGGGGCGCTGACAATAACAATTTCAGCGCTGACAGACACACTGCCAAACCTAGGTATTTGTAACCACAGGGAAATGGGTCTAAAGCTTCTACTAGCTTAACATGGAGACCAAAACAAGACCAAAACTCTAATTTTACTGGTCTTTCTATGACATACAACAGGTTTCATTATATTTCAAAGGCCATGTCAACACCAGTTGGGGTTAACTGGGAATTTCATTCAAAAAGGGATGAAAATGGGGTTGTTATGAGAACCAAGTCTGTTCTTGTTGAACAACCAGATGAATCCAAGTCTTCCAAGGCTTGGGTTCCCAAAGAAAACAAATGTGTTTTCTTTATGTGCAGGGCATTCAGAAGAAGATCAATGATTATGGATATTGGGATAATGGATGCTCAAGGCACATGACAGGAAAGGAAGACTATCTGACAAACTTCACTCCTATTCAAGATGGTGATAAGGTATACTTTGGAGGGGGCTATGGCACCATCACAGGAAAAGGAACCCTTATTACCAATAATCTACGTTTTGAGAATGTCTTACTGGTAAAAGAACTGGATTATAATTTGTTTAGTGTATCACAAGTGTGTGATAACAAAAATAAGGTTCTTTTCACTGATACTGAGTGCTTGGTGTTAAGCAAAGATTACAAGCTCCCTGAGGAAAAATACATAGAATTTAGAACACCAAGGCATAAAGACATATATAATGTGAATCTTAATGGAATTAAGATGAATAATAAAATGATGTCATGTTTTTATGCTAAAGCCTCAGTAGATGAAAGTAATCTTTGGCACAGGAGATTAGGGCACATAAACTTTAAAAATATCAATAGACTTGTGAGGCTTGGTTTAGTTGATGGTTTGCCTGAAAAGGCTTTCCACAATGACCACTCTTGTGTTGCATGTCTTAAGGGCAAGCAGCACAAGGTCTCATTCAAATCTAAACAGGTGCACTCTAGTTCTAAACCACTTCACTTATTGCATATGGACCTCTTTGGTCCAACTAATATAGAAAGTTTGAAGGGTAAATCATATTGTTTTGTCATCACTGATGATTTTTCCAGGTTTACATGGACTTTCTTTTTAGCCAAGAAAAGTGAAACTGCCCAAAGTCTGATTAATTTCATTACCCAGATTGAGAAGAAGAATGGTAATGAGGTCAAAATAATTAGAAGTGACAATGGGGGTGAGTTTAGAAATCAGTTGTTAGATGATTTTTGTGCCAAGAAAGGGATTACTAGGCAGTTTAGCATAGCTAGAACCCCACAGCAAAATGGGGTTGCTGAAAGGAAGAATAGAACCCTAATTGAAGCAGCCAGAACCATGTTGGCTGATGCCCACTTTCCTATAGCCTTTTGGGCTGAAGCTGTTAACACAGCTTGTTATGTTCAAAATAGGGCATTGGTCAACAAAATACATAATAAGACACCTTATGAGTTACTTTGGGGAAGGAAGCCAAATATTGGCTTTCTCAAGCCTTTTGGTTGTCATGTAGTTGTTTTAGAAACTAGTGAAGCCCTAGGTAAATTTGGTTCAAAAGGTGATGAAGGCTACTTCATGGGTTATTCAGTGCAGAGCAAAGGATATAGGGTTTACATTAAAAAGGAAAAACGTATACTTGAAAAAGTACATATTAGGTTTTTAGAGAGTAAACCTAGTGATCCTGAAAGTGGTCCAAATTGGTTGTTTGACTTGGAACCTTTATCTAGAGCTTTAAATTATATGCCTGTTACTGATCCAGACATTGTGAAGGTAACTTCAAGTGTTTTGGAAAAGAGAATTGGTAATGTTTCAGGTATACAGGTTGCTAAGAAGGATGGACCACCAGCAGTTGAGTCATCTCCCACACAAGAATATGTTACACTTCCTATATGGACAGATGAGTATTATGCTGCTGCTACTGCTGCTAGAAAAGATAATGGTGGTTTCCAAATACCACCAAATACAAACATGCATGATTCTTCAGGCGCTGACAAAGGGAAATCAAGCGCTGACAAGACCAATTCAAACGCTGATGGCTCAGACGCTGACAACACCAGTTCAAGCACTGTTAGCCCAAGCGCTGACAAACAAGGTTCAGACTTTGATGACACCTTTGCACATCTTTTCTCTTCCCATTTTGAACAAGGTGGACCTTCCAATGTCCATGAAGAGATTCCTGTTGATCAAAGAGAGTCTGATGAAGAAGATATTGGCAACATGGAGCGTGAAGTTGAGGACACCAGACTTTTTGAAGGAGGAGTTCTCACTTCCACACAAAAGGATCACCCTTCATCTCAGATCATTGGTGATGTTATGGCTCCAGTTCAGACAAGAAGATCCCATCAAAATCTTGGTGGATTTATTGCCAATATACACAAGAAGGTTGATACCCCTCTTGTACAAGCATGTTTTCTGTCACAAGAAGAACCCAAGAAGATTTTTGATGCTCTCAAAGAACCTAGTTGGGTGGAAGCAATGCAGGATGAGCTTCACCAATTTGCTATACAGGATTTTTGGGAGCTGGTTGATTGTCCTAGATATGTGAGACCAATTGGGACAAGATGGGTTCTAAGGAACAAGAAAGATGAAAGGGGGATTGTGGTCAGAAACAAGGCACGTTTGGTAGCTCAGGGATATACACAAGAGGAAGGAATAGATTATGAAGAGGTCTTTGCTCCTGTTGCAAGAATTGAATCTATAAGAATTTTCCTAGCTTATGCCTCTTGTATGAACTTTACTGTTTATCAAATGGATGTGAAGAGTGCTTTCCTCTATGGGACAATTGTTGAGGAGGTATATGTCATGCAACCTCCTGGTTTTGAAGATCCTGAGAATCCAGACAAGGTTTATAGAGTGAAGAAAGCTATGTATGGACTTCATCAGGCCCTAAGAGCATGGTATGGTACATTGTCCACCTACTTGGTGGAAAATGGTTTTAAAAGGGGCACCATAGATCAGACATTGTTCACCAAGAAGAAAGGTAAGGATGTCTTACTTGTCCAGGTCTATGTTGATGATATCATTTTTGGATCCACCAATCCAAAGATGAGTGAAGACTTTTCCAAGCTTATGACAGATAAATTCAAGATGAGTGCAATGGGTGAGATGAACTTCTTTCTAGGGTTACAAGTTCAGCAGAAAGAAGATGGTATCTTCATCTCCCAAGACAAATATGTAGCTGAAATCTTGAAGAAATATGGTTTTTCTCCACATGAAAAGAGTGCTTCCACTCCTATGGATAGGGAAAACCCTTGGGGAAAAATTGTAGCTGGAAAGGATGTGGATGTTAGGCACTATAGATCAATGATTGGTTCATTGATGTATCTTACAGCCTCAAGACCTGACATCATGTTTGCTGTGTGTGCTTGTGCACGCCATCAAGTGACTCCCAAAGAATGTCACCTTTTGCTGTGAAAAGAATTTTTAGGTACCTCAGATGTTATCCAGATCTTGGCTTATGGTACCCAAAAGATTCTCCATTGGAGCTTATTGCATATTCAGACAGTGACTATGGTGGTGACAAGTTTGATAGGAAATCCACAACTGGTGGATGTCAATTTCTTGGGAGTAGATTGATATCTTGGCAATGCAAGAAACAAACAGTGGTGGCAAACTCTACAACTGAAGCAGAATATGTAGCTGCAGCTGCTTGTTGTGGACAAGTCTTATGGATTCAGAACCAGCTGTTGGATTATGGGTATAATTTCATGCATACCAAGATTTTTGTAGACAATAACAGTACTTTATGCATTATTAAAAATCCTGTACATCATTCTAAAACCAAACACATAGAAATTAGGCATCATTTTATAAGAGATTGCTTTGAGAAAGGTTTAATACAACCAGATAGGGTAGCCACAGAAGATAATGTGGCTGATTTATTAACTAAACCTTTTGATACTGGAAGATTTCAATATTTGGTAACAAATATTGGAATGGTTAATCACACTTAATATGTGTTTTGGAACCTTTTTGTAAAAGTATGTACAGGATAATGCATTGTTATTGGTCTTTGTGATGATTTAGATTTTTCCACTTTATTTTTCTAACACTGACAAAGGTAAATGTAACGCTGATAAGTGTTATTTTGCCGTTGTTAGAGATATTATTGTCTAACGCTGACAAGAGTTCCTTCAACGCTGACAAGTGTTGTCGGGGCGCTGTCAGCAACAAATGTTAGTTTTGTGGTTTTTCAATCTAAATGTGTAGGTGGTGGTAGCTTTATGCCATTGGATACAGAGTTGCTTATGGATCTTTGAAGAGCTATTTGGACATGTTTTTGTTTATGGATGATGGTTGGAATATTTATATTCCTATCTTGACATAAATTTTTAATGTTCATATATGTTTTGAGAAACTCATGTATCATAGTTTAAGGGGAGGTTTAAGGAA
Source organism: Glebionis coronaria (assembly GCA_025667525.1). Lineage (NCBI taxonomy): Eukaryota > Viridiplantae > Streptophyta > Magnoliopsida > Asterales > Asteraceae > Glebionis > Glebionis coronaria. Next base: position 127,684,746 of record CM046874.1, on the reverse strand, counting down.
CCTTTAGGACTTTTGGGTATTCTTATAATACTCTCATCACAATTCTAGATTGTGTCCACAGGTGAGTATGGGTTAGTTTTACTAAACCATGAGGCACTGTAGCATGCAAAGTTGCCAAACAATGCATGCTGCCAAGACATTTTTGGCCTAGAATTGGTTGTGGTCTGATGGGAGACTTGGGAATAGTTTTGTTATGGGTTTACCTGGGAGTTACAAAGAATTTTATGAAATAACTTTGTTGGTAAGTATTTTGGTTAGCAAGGGACACTAGAGGACATTTGTGTCTATCTTGCTTAATCAAGTGTGCATAAATGGACAGTGCTTGCCGCCCAGTAATTATTATCAACTTGTAAGATATTTCCCTTAGGATAAATTACTTTGTTAAGGTCTTTTTCTTTTTAAATATTTTTTTATTTTTATTTTTAGACGCTGACAAGTTTTTCTCCAAACGCTGTTACGTCCAATCGTGACGCTGACAAGGCTTTAGGCAAACGCTGACAAGAAAATATAGCCGTTGGGCGTTGATGGGCTATTTTTGCCCGTTGACACCTAGTGGGCCCTACCCAGTTGTTATTTTTGACTAATCTTTGGCCGTAATTTTGGGGAGTTGTTATTTTTAATTAATGCATGAGATAAGTTATATTTGATTCAATATTTTCATCATTTCTCTTTGAATATAACTGCCTCATTTTTTACCAATCCAAATCATGCATCTCTCTATAAATTTGGCTAAACTTTTTGTTCTGGGTATTCATATTTTCTTGTCTAACATTTTTCTCCTAGATTTTTCCCATATCACATAACCTAAACAGCTTTAAACATGGCACCAAAGTTCAACTCAGCCAATCTGACATTGGAGTTCAAGAGCCAACATAATATGGTCGCTTATTTGGCTGCTGATAATGATTTGTTCCCTCAGTATTCACAAATGGTGGCATTTTTAAATGCATCCTCCATAAGGTATGCACTTTCTCATGAACCATTAGTCCCTGTCGCACACATTAGACAGTTTTGGAATAATGTTAGTTCCACAACAGCTAATGGAGTGACCACATTAACATCTACTGTTCATGGAAGAACATGGGTGGTCACTGAAGCCTTGGTTCGCCAAGCTTTGCGTCTTGATGACGCTGCTGGTGTGACTACCCTTGCCGTTGCAACAATAGAACAAGGTCTTAGGGAATTGGGTTATCCTATTCCTGCTGGTAAATCTTTAAATAAATATCATAAGCAGGAATTTCCCTCTGACTGGAAATATTTGATACATGTCCTTCTTCAATGCTTAAGTCCAAAATGTATTGCTTTTAATGAAATAAACAGGTCCATTGCAAGTGCTTTGGTTTGTATGTCACGTGGGCTTAAGTGTAATTTTTCAAAAATGATTTTTGAAGGGATGTGTAAAAATAAGGGAAGTAAAATGACTTTGGCTTACCCAAGATTTTTGCAAATGGTGTTTGATTTACAAGAATATTGTACTAGGGATCATGACACTTTTTATGAGATCCCTAAGCAAAAGAAAACCATTTTTGACAAGATGAGCTCCACAAACAGATCTATACCTCTTACCCAAGCCATGCTTGAAGTAATTCAGGCTGCTCAACCACAACCAGACCCTGCACCTCAAATTGAGCCTATCCTTGAACCATTACCTTCCCCTGACCACATGGACGTTGACCAACCCAATGTCAACGCTGACACTCTAAATGTTGGCGCTGACACAGCCAATCTCAACGTTGATGACTTCCCTGAACAATCCCAAACACCCTTTAACCAACCAACACCCACACAATCTACCTCATCTTCCACCCTATTACAATCTAGGTTGAATAAACGCCAAAGGACTACTGGAGTGTTCTCCTCTAGTGGTCCTAGCCTTGTTGCAGAGAGAACCACCTCCACAAGTGTGGCTGGTGCCATGGATGAGGCTGGGGCTATTGACACAAGCTTAGATGCTGGTCAAGACAGTCCCAACATCATTAAGACCTCATCCACGCCCTATGATTCTATTTTGGGAGGTCAAATCCCCATTCTAGCTGAGGGCAGATTGGAACCTATGACATTGATTGAATTGACGGCTGCTGTCATTAGCTTGCAAAAGCAAAATGTCAGCCTTGTACAAATTGTCAATAATCAGGGCCGTGAACTCCAAGTATTGAGGGAGCGGGTAACTGTTTTGGAGAATCCAAGTAGCAGGAGTAGAATGGAGGAATCTTCCAAAGGGGAGGATGAAGAGGATGAGCTGATTCATACAGCCAGTGAGAAGAGTTCACAATTTAGTGAATCTTTAAATGTTGCTGAAGTACTCACCAACTTGAAGAAGCACCCAGTTATTGATACATCCAAGGTAACTCCATTGAACTTGGAAGGATCTTTCACAGCAACAATGGGCGCTGATACAGATTTAAACGCTGACACATCCAGCGCTGACAAAGGTAATCGGGGCGCTGATAGAGGTAACTTGAACGCTGACAAAGTTGCAGGTGGTGTTGATGTATTACAGTCATCAGCAATCATCAAAGATGTGTCCACACAGGTTTCTTCTTCTACTTTACCTATTATTGATCCAAAAGACAAAGGTAAAGGAATTTTGATTGAAGAAGATGTTCCAAAGAAAGATGCAGCACAAATTGCATTTGATGAACAGTTGGCTGCACAACTTTTGGAAAGAGATTTGAAGAGGAGTGGTAGATCACCATTTGTTGCCACTTCTGAGAGTGAGGAAGAGAGTGGTGATGAAAAAGAAGGAGATAGCTCAGATTCAAGTGTTCAAATTATTGAAGATCCAGAAAGACTTGAATATGGGGATGAGTTAGCAAAGGAAAGATTGAGTGATTTGAAGAATCAGATTGATTGGGACCTTCCAGAAATCACCAGAATGTACCATGCTTGGGAAGACAAGGTAATGGACAACCCAGGGATGAGTTTGTCAGATCAAATTTGGGGGTTGGAAGTTCTTCTCAGGGTACAAGATGATATAAAGGTGATTTTGAGGTTTAATGCACAAGAGGTCAAGACTTGGCTTAAAAGAGATAGAAGGCAGTTGTATTACAAGTTGCTTAGATGCCATCAACCTAGATGGACATACAAGAAGTTGCTGGCTTTATCTTTTGAGGAGTTAGAGTATAGGGCACATCCTATTTGGAGGAATGTGCAAGAACAAAATGTCTTACAGTTTCTTTCAGAAGAAAGGAAACAAGAGCTTGCTGAGGAAATGTAGATTAAAAAGGAGATGAGGATTGCTCAAAGACCAGTGAAGAAAGGAGATCCTCTCCAATTTCCCAAAGATATGGATGTGTATTATCCAACTGAAACTGTTATAAGGAAGCATCTCAAGCTTTCTCCATTGGAAGCTTCAGATTTGGTTAATGTGGTACCTCTAGATGACAGAAATCCAATCATAAGTTTTGATGAAGATGAATGTGGATTTTGGAAGATTGGCAGGTTTGGAAAGGAGGTACATACTTTCACTTCAATTATTTCTATCTTTGCAAGCATAGACAGAGAAGACTTGGTGCATCTATGGAGATTGATCGAGGCCAAGTATACAGCTGAAGCACCTACTTCAGCAAATGGAATAAGACTATGGAACACATTTTTGACTTTGTGTGGTCCAAGGGAAGCAGATCCTGCCATATGGAAGGATCTTGAAGATGATCTCAGCAATCTTCATTGGAGGCTTTATTCTACTTGTGGTGTATTTCATTTGAGCTCTACAAAGTTTTCAGAGTATCTACTTGTGGATGCTGACTATTTCTTGTCCAAAGAAGTATTGGAGAAGATGAAGGAGACACCCTTGGAGATTGATTATACTAGTGACGTGGCCAAGGAATTGATTAGATATGTTTATCACCAACATAAGAAGTTTTTGCAAGATTCCTCCTAAGCCTTAAGTTTTTATTCAGAAACTTGATCATTGGAATAGATATCAAGTTTAGGGGAGGATTGTTGGGAATAAATTATGGGTCAGTTCACTAGACGCTGATAAGAAGAATCCAAGCGCTGATAGGATGACATTGGACGCTGACAGCCAAGCGTTGACATTGAAGAAGTCAACGCTGACAGCCTTGAAGATTAGCACTGATGGAAAATATCTTCATACGAATCTTTTTGTTTATTTGTTTCTTTATTTGTGTATGGTAAAGATAAGCTCGACATTGTATTTTCTATGATTATCTTTACCTAGAATAGTTGATTCGTAGCTTATTGTACAAGACTTCTTAGTCTATAAAAGAAGATCTTTTAGGTTGAAGTTAATCATCAGTTATCATAAGTTTTCACAAGTTAAACCTCTTTCATTGTAATCAAGTTCGTTCATTCTAATACAAGTGAAAGTTTGTTTAACATCTTTGTGTTTTAGATTAAGTGTTAATTCCGCATAACACTTAGTTACTTTATTCATAAGCAAAGGTTTCTCTACGTGTATTACTTGATCTAATCTCGTATACACAAAGCTTAATCGATCTAAGTTTGGGATCAACACTACTTGCGTTTTAGACATAATGTATGATTTTCATCGCAAAATGGGACGTTTAGGTTCATAGAATAAGAACACGTGAATGCTTCGTGAGAAATAATTTCATCGTCCTCGATTTTCACCCCAATTCCATGCCAAGCGTGCAACGAGATCATTGTCATTATAAGTTAGTAATGCTAACACTACTCATATGCCCTAATCATGTACTTATCCTCCCATTATTCCTAAGTTGTATCTCTTATATTTTATTTTGTCTTGAATGTTTCACGAGGATACATTGTTTGACTTATGCGATAATAGAGATTTAGGTCTAAAAATAGAGTCCTAACGGTGTAACCAAGACCATCAAATCAATAACCCCTCCTAATAGACAACGATGTTAAAAAATTAAGTTGACAAGAAGAATCGATAAACACGGTTTTATAACGGTTTTGAACATGAGACTTATCACCAAGACTTTTATACGCCCCCTAACGGAAGGGCCTTATTATCTTTGGTTTACCTCCATCTTTTATTTAACTTCGCCATGAAGCTTTTATTATGACTTCGGTTTTGCCTTGCCTTTTATTATCCGCCTCATCGGTGGTTTTATTAGCCAAAGACGTATATCCTCACGCTAAGGCGAATTTTGGATCTTTAAAGCTTCAAAGATTAAGGCTTGATTCACTTTCAATTTTGCATAGATTTTTCGGCCTTGTGGGGCTTCAAATTGTTTGCTTGATTTAGGTGAGCACTTGAAATCTTATTATTGGGTGAAGCTTTTGATTATTCGGGTGCCAATACTTCAAAACCGTGACGCTGGCGATACCTTAATGTCTTCCTAATTTAATTACACGGAAGTTACTAGAAAAGACTAGAAACCCAACAATCCTAACTAAACCGCTAAGTCAATATTTATTAAGCAAAAAATATTTACAAGCGAAGGGAGAATAAGCAAACAACGAGAACACATGAGTTTTTGAAAGAATACGAGTATTCTACGTTTAGCATAGTAACTTATAATTAACTCTATCATTTCTCGTCCTCATTTAAGAGACTTAGACTAATGTGTAGTTAAGGAATCAAAGCTAAGTGCTCAACACGCACGGTCGAGTCAAAAATTACTCTTATTCTCGCCATCGGAAAACCTACATTCGTGTCTTCAAACACTTATAAAACATGAGAAAAATTTTAAAATTTGGCCATTTTTAGCATTAGTTTGCAACAAAACGATAAACAAAAAGATAAACTTTAGAAAGCGTGAAGGTTTAGCAAGGCAAGTATCTATTCACCCCCCCCATACTAAAGTTAAACATTTTCCTCAATGTTTCGAGTCTAGGGGTGCAAACCCCCATACTAGAGACGTAGTCGAATGCCTAATCTAGCATGAAAAGGGTGTAACCAATAAATTAATAGCCGTTTATGAAGTGTGCTAATAACCTAAGGTTAGAACATCAAAGGATATATCATTTGGATATTGAGAAAGTCTTCCAAGCAATCGATCGAGTGCTCCCATAAAACGAACACGAGAGGCTCCAATCGTGAAGATCATGATCTAAAAACCAAAATTCACAAAAAACCACGGAACAAAGGTTGGAAGGGCACAAATCCCCTCACATTAAACTAATTAGAAAGCAATAATATGTACATGGATAAGCATGGGTTTCCCCCACGAGGCACCTTGTTTTTGATAACCGAGTCAAAAGCTCGACTCGAATCCCCATAAATGTGATCATTTAGGGATTATCTTGGTGTGGTCAATTTTTAGTGGGGCTTACATGATAAACAAGGCCCAAAAACAACCGGTATTAAGGACTAAGTCCTTTGATGGTACAAAATACCGAGATCGAAGATGGCGTTCTCGTTTTCATTGGAAAAACAAATCAACGCCACTTCATCATGTGTCAACACAAACCCACAGGGTTTCAAGAAAATAGATGAGAAGAAATAGAAGGGTGGGACAATGGGTAAGTCATAAAAACCATGAGCTACTCGAGGTAGACACGCACCAATCAAATAAAAATATTTTCCATTTATTGCATCGGTGGAAGACCGAGATTTCCCTTTATAAGCAATTCCGGGATCAAATATCTCGTCCTCGGTGGAGAAAGGGAAGGGAACATAAGGGGCTTCCCCCACACTAAGTCCACACAAAGCATCGTCAAAAGGAGAAGACGAGCTTGTAGCACTCAAAACACGAGTTGATGACGGAGTTAGCATTGTAGAAAAATCTTTTAAATCCAATTTAAAATCTTTCCCTTTTTCATCTTTTAAACTCTCCTTATGAAAACCCGACTTAATTATGTCAAAAATATTTGGTGTTTCTAAAGCAATGTTAGTCACACTAAAAATTCTCACATTTGAAAATCGTTTTGGTAAAGGTGGTGGTAAGTTCTCAAAACGTTTGTCAACAAAGAAAACTTCCCCATCGAGATTAAAATATTCATCATCCGAAGAATCATTCGTGATTGGAATCGTAGGCTTAACACTCTTAACCTCCACCGGCGGAGGGGACGGAAAATCGTTTTTTATCATCAACTCCTAAAACTCTTTTTGAAATCTTTTTACAAATGTTTTTGATGGGACTAACATTGTTCAAAGACATGATAGAATACACGTGAGAAAGTATGGTGTTTTGAGTTGCATTTATGACGAGTTCTTCCTCATTGAAACGAAGAGTGATTTTCCTAGCATCCACATCGATAAGTGCTCTCGAGGTATCCAAAAATGATCGACCTAAAATTAGAGGAACTTTAGGATCGATGGGAATGTCAACAACAATAAAGTCTACGGGATAGTAGAACTTTCCAACTTTTACGAAGACGTCCTCGGCTACTCCACAAGCTAGAATCGTAGAATGATCGGCCATCTCGATTGACATTCTTGAAGGAGTGAGATTTGGAAGATTGAGCGACTTAAAAATCTCAAGAGGCATCAAATTAATACTAGCACCAAGATCGGCCAAGGCGTAGCATTCTTCCATATCTTGTATAGCACATGAGATTAAAAACTTGCCAGGATCACCGACTTTTTGAGGTATGCGGCTAAGAAAAACCGATGAACAACTAGACGATTTTTGCAATTTCTCTTTGTTATTCAACATACTTTTGAAGTTCCCGGCAAATCGAGGCATCATGACCAAGGCGTCGGCAAAACTTATATTAAAATGCAAGTCACGAAACATTTTCATAAAAAGTTCAAATTGATAATTATTTCGCTCTTGTGCCTTTTCCTTGTTTCGTCTTGAAGGGTAAGGTAAGGGTGGTGTGGGTTGGGGCATAGGCAAAGGCCTTGGAATCTCGGGTTCCACTATTGGTATTGGTTCAACCGTAGGTGTGGTTTGAGCGGTACTTCGTGGGCTTGGAATTTGCTCCTTTTCTACCACCACCTCGGGTTCTTTCTCTTTTTCCTTCTCCGTAGAAGTACTTGGACGAGAAATAGGTTCTTTGAAAGTTTTACCACTACGAGTAGTAATAACCTTCAATTCTCCTTTCGGGTTTACGATGGTATCACTAGGAAGACCACCCAAAGAATAAGGTTTACACATGATAGCTTCAAACATTTTTCCCATTCGATCTTCAAACTTAGATTGCCTAGCATCCGCTTTTAACAACTCTTGTTTAATCTCATGTTGACCTTGCTCCATTTTTTGTTGATTTTGTTGGAGACATTGAACATTTCCTTCCATTTTATTAGCATGAGTCTTAAGTTCATTAGCAAGTTCGTTTTTAAGCTCGTTTTTCAACTCGGATCTTAAGCTAACCATTTCACGTTGCATATTATCAAAATTAGCATCGTTTGCTTTAGCATAATTCAAAAATTCTCCTTGAAGATTTTTGGTGTGATCATTTTGAAAACCTTGTGTGGTAGTTTGAAAATCACGGTTTTGGTTTTGGTTTGAAATTTGCCCATTTCCACTTTGGTAATTACCCTTGTTGTAGTTACGTTGATTGCCTTGATAATTACCACCTTGATTGTTGTTTCGATAGTTATTAGCATTTTGATTAGGTGGAGCTTGATTTTGGCGGGAACCTTGACCGTTTTGGTTATAAGTTCCCGTGGCTACATAAGCACTCGAAGTGTTACCATCCGCGGTAATGCACTCGGAAAAATCATGAGCTCCACCACACGACATACAACTCTTAGCAAACGCTTTAACCGAAGCGGAATTTGAAGCTTCTTGAGCTTTCCAATGGGACATAAGATTAGCAAATCTATCAAAAAACCGATTTTCCTCATTCTTCATCATGTAAGGCATTAATGCTATGAGACGATGATGATGATGATGACGAACCCAATTTTGGCAACACTCGGTGTGTTACGAGGGCTATAAACTTTAGACCTATTCTCAATTATCACCAAAGCTTCCTCAACCGTTTTGCACAAAAAATTACCACCCGCGGCGGCATTTAAATAATCCCTTTCATGATCATTAAGTCCATTGTAAAACGTGTCAATTTGATGCAAGTCGGAAAAACCGTGATGAGGACATTCATGTAACATCTCCTTAAACCTATTCCAAGCCGTTGAAAAACTTTCATTTAATTCTTGTGAAAATTTTGAAATCTCGTTTTTCAAGTGCGGAGTCTTAGAGGGCGGAAAAAATTGGTTCACGAATTTTGAAACGAGATCCTTCCACGTCAATATAGAATTGGGTGGCTCTTTCTCTAACCAAATTTTAGCGGGGCCTGCTAAGGAATACGGAAAAAGCATCATCTTAATCGAGTCATTCAAGACATCCTTAAATTTGCAAGTGGCGGTAAGACGATTAAATTGGCGGATATGGTTGTGTGGATTGTCCTTCTCATCACCTCGGAATTTGTTGTTTTGGATCATCGACAACAAACCCGTTTTCACCTCAAAATTCTCCGCAAGGATAGCGGGAATCACAATAGCCTCTCCATAACCCTCGGTGGGTGCTTGAAGTAACTCCATCATAGTTCGATTCGCCATGGTAGGTGCTTCTCTTACAATGGGTTCGTCAATAGGAGACTCCTTACTAGAAAGATTTGGAGTGGGAGTTTTGTTCTTTCGTTTACGTGCACGTCTTGCTTGATTACGAGTTAGCATAAACGTCACGTACAACGAGGGGACGAGCAAAGAAGATTCTTTTTGGTGTTTTTAACTTGTTCAATTTTTTTTTTATTTTTGATTGTTTTTACTTTTTTTTTTAATTTTGGAATTGTATTAGGTAGACAATAATCTACAAATCTCCTCCTTAATCAAATCTCTTGATTAAAGAAGCCTTAAGGAATGAAAACGATCACATGAAGTGAACGCCTTCGATGACTTTAGAACGTTGGTGGAACACCAAAACGTTCAAGAGGGTTTAATCAATGGAAACCAAGAAAATATATATGATACTTAGTAATACTTTGGGCGGCAAAACCCTCTATTGGCTCTCAAAATCAAATACTCACAAGCAAGCGGGGAAACGAGGCGGCGTGAAGCACTTAAGAGCCTTTTTCCTTAGGATATATTTTATAATATCCGCCTTATACCCACCTTATAGTTTGTATTTTCAAAATCGAGCTTCTCGAAAGTATTTATCTATTTTTGCCTTTTTTTTTTGGTTTGAGATTCGAATACAATGATTGGGTAATGACCTCTCAAGTCAACGTTGTGATTTCTCACGTATTTGGAGTACTTGTGTATTTATTGTTCTACGTATACAATATAGTAATAGTATTAAAAAAACGAAAAACCGATAATACGTATTAGTAGAGTGCTACTAATACAAATACTATTATGGCTATATATAAAAACAACAATTTCCAAATCAAAACACAACACGCCTCCCCGACAGCGGCACCAAAATTGATGGTTGAGTTTTTGTATACCCTTTAGGAAAAGAGTGCACAAAGTAGGGTAAGCACAACGATTTAGGAAAACCGTGTGTAAATGACCCTAAAGTGAGTTCGTTCTCGAGGAGGCAAGTGCGTTGTGTAATGAAATGATTTTCTTTGTGATTTTATTGTTATGAGAAAAGAAAATAGAAATGAGATTAGAAGAGAATGACGGTTATGATTACGGATTATAATAAGACGAAAAGGTCGATCACGTAAAACCGTAAAAAGCACCAAATTAAAAATTTTAACCTAAAAATTAATTAAAAGTTACAAACTAAGTCTAAAATAATATAAATAAGAATAAAAATTCAACAAAAATATTTTAAAACCTTTTATTAATTAAATATTCAATTTTAAATGCTAATTAAAGCCCTAAAATTAAATATAATTAACAAAATGTCCAAAATATTATTTTATTGAACAAATAACTCACTTATATTATTTAAAGATTAAAAAGTATTTTTCCTAAATTTTAAAAGCTATTTTTCTATTTTTAAAACACTTAAAACTATTTTTAATCTAAAATAATCATAAAAAATAATAAAATAATGCCAAAAATAAATTGACAATTTTAAAAATCCTAAATTATACTATTGAACAGTATAAAAATGAAAAAGTTTGAAAAATATAAAATTTTTCACTAAAAGACAAAAACAGTTTGAAATTAAACCCTAATTAAACCAAATTAATTCTAAAAAATAAATAAAAAGTGAACAGTAAAAACTTTTTAAACTAAAAATCTTAAATTATTTTTCTAAATCTATGAAAATTTGTAAAACTGAAAAATAATAATTTTTGTCACTAAAAGACAAAAACATAAATTAAAAAGTTAATTAAAATAGCTATTTAATCTAAAAGAAATATTAAATGAACAGTAAATGAAAAACTAATTAAACTGAAAAATCACAATTAAAATAAGAAAAATAATAAAACTAATTTCAAAGTCTAAAACCTATATTTGATCACTAAAGACAAAAAAAAAACAGGTTTCTGAAAGGGACATGTGCATTGGTTTTGTCCAGTAGCAAAGCAGTGGTAACAATTGTATTAGCAGGGGGAACTTGGTTCCCACTGTTAGTGCAAATATTTGGTCAGTTGACCAATAAGCTTAGGAAAGCTTATTTTGAGCTTTTTCTTGGGCAATAAGGCACCCCCACAACCAGTTGGGTTGTGGGGAGTCAAGGACAGCACAAAAACATACAATCACTTCACAAGATCAAACACAAAATGCACAAAAATGTGACTGTTTAAGCTATACCCTATCTGATGAACAGTAATCTGATTCAAAAGGCACAATGATGAGTTTCAACAGCTTAAAACTTGCACACAAACTTCCCAAATGACTTACAATTGATACACAATCCTAAATGGACCTAATATCTAGCAGTTTGCAAGATTTGATGAGCAAATTTCAACAAAAACAGGCAGATAAAGGACCTTGCTGTTTTTTATGCTATTTTGAACATACAAGACACTTTGAAAACTAGCAATACTGAAATCCAAGTTGTTAATAAACCAATACCAACAAGATGAGTGTGTCTAAGCAGATTTTCAAGCAAAAATTTGTCACCAAACCTAGCTAAACACATATCCAAACACCACCTTAAATACTGAAAACGAATTTTAATAACCTACTAGCTTCAACCTAGACTAAACTGATTAGAATAGCTTCTAGCATGCATACAAACAACTAGTGAGTGAAATCAAACCATACAACAAGCACATAAACAGCTTTCTCACAAATCACATCATTAAACAAGAAAATAAGGGTTCAAGGCCAATTTACCTAGAGGGACCCACATCTAGGCCCCTCAATGGCTGCATGCCATCTCCTTATAGCTTAAAAGCTATGCTAGGGCTTATGGGAAGAGCTTGTTGTTGTAGATAGAATGGGTGAGGACTATTGCAGTCCCAAACACCCTTATATCTTTAAAAACAAGAATTTTTATGGACCTGCCAAGAAAAAGAAGCAAGGAAAGTGAACTGATACAAGCTATAAGCAATAAGCTAAGCTTATTGGTTAAGCTAGCTTATGGCTTGTAACTAACAAAGGTATATAAAAAAACGTGAGACTGATTTTTTTCCTTCTTTTTTTAAATCTTTCTGAAAATCTTCTTCTTACAAACAAACTTAAACAAACCAACTTACACACTTTCAAAACACGTTTTTGGAACAAGATTTTATCAAAACATCAACTTTTTTAGAAACTTTGAAAACAGGAATGATTTTTGAAAATTCTTGAACTAATGTTAACTTTGTGGAACTCAGATTAAACTCAAGCAAATACCAACTTTTAAACTATAAAAGGAATTACAATTTCACCAAAAATACCAACTTTTTAAAACTTTAAAAAGGAACTACAGGACTTGAGTGAAAATCTGGAACAAAGGGAAATGCACATGTTGCATCCTCCTTTTATAAGCTTAAACAGAACATTCTAGGCTAGTGAATAAAAAACTAATAAGCTAAAACCCTAATTGCTGAATTTCCTGAATTGCCCTTTGAAATATTCGAATTCTTGGTCAAAAGTGGATACATGTGATTGACAGCTTGTGTTGGACTGATCAGGGGCGTTCATTCATCCTTTGGGAGCAAGAAAAGTGTGATGGCCGTTTGATTGTTGTCCATATTCTCTTTTTGCCATATTTGGTGAAGCAGGGGAAGGACGGGGGACCCATTTGGGTGAGTGGGAGAGGTAAATGGGGAGTGGGTTTTGATGAGGACATGGTAAATTAATAATCTGGAATCTTTGGGGAAAAACCCCTTTATTTTCGCCTTGATTGGGACTGGGGATAGCTAGGGTTTATGTGGGATTAAGGGGGTGGTTTGATCTAATTTGGGTGGTTAAGTTTTTAAATAATGTGTTTAGTGGGAAAACGGGGGTTGACCCTTTGGCCAGTTTAATAAACTGGGTTATGGGATGGGTTGTGGGTTTGGTAAATGGGTGGGTATAGGGTGACGTGGCGTTGTATTACTGGTAGATTAGGGTTAAATGGGTTAATGGGTTGTTTGACTAGATGAATTGACTAGGGCTGGGTATTGGGTTTGAGTTGGGTATAAAATGGGTTTGGGTTTAGTTAATGGCAAAAACAGTCCCCTGACTTCCATAATTTGTTTACTTTGTAATAAACAGCCAACAACTTCCAATTCCTTTATAACAACTTTGGCCTTCTTGTCAAATTTGGCACAACAGCTTTGCAAACTTTGTATAAGGACCATAAATGTACTTTTCTCATTCTCCAAGGACTAAACTTGTACAATGTTCAAACTTTAGGGACCCCAATGCATATAATGATAGATGGGGGGTATAAATTGACAATTCTTCAAACTTGGAGGACCAATCTTGTATTTCATCAATTCTTCAAGGGTAATTTTGGAAATTCTTGATTCGGGTCCGGTTCATTGTGCGGCTTCTTTTCCCGTGTTCGTTTTTGATTGATTCTTGTGATCTTTTTGTCTTTTCCTCAATATCCGTACCTAAAATACACAAGCAACAAACATGAGCATATATTTGGCAGTTTTACTGATATTTAATGCATTTTAAGCCCATTTTGGACGATGAGACTATGTATAAAAGCAGTCTCATCAACAGCTCACTCGGAATAATCCTTTGTTCGGAATAATCACTCATCCGGAATGTCACCTTCGTTCGGAATGATTCTTCTTCACTCGGAATATTTACCAAAACCCTTGATCCGGAATAAAATGCTCACTCGGAATATGTCACTTATCCGGAATAAACTCTTTATTCGGAATAAAAGTCTTGGTTCGGAATGTTTAGCTGATCCGGAATAAAATCCTTGATTCGGAATATCTTCCTTCACTCGGAATGTTCCCACCTTCACTCGGAATAATAAATTATTCCAAATAAAAGTCACTGATCCGGAATATCCTCTTGGTTCGGAATATATTCCGAATGAACACCAAATGAATCCTTCGTTCGGAATGTTTTGCTGATCCGGAACAATGTCTTGATTCGGAATGTTCCGAATCAAATCCTTCACTCGGAATATATTCCGGATGAACTTGCTGATCCGGAATATCCTCTGATTCGGAATGATGTCTTGATTCGGAAAAAGAAATGTTCCGAATGAATCACTTTGGTTCGGAATATCCACAACACACTTCCTTCACTAGGAATAACCTGCGCCTTGATCCGGAATATACCTGGGAAACAGTAAAGGAAGCGAAGAACAAGGGAAACAAGAACAACACGAATCTAAACAAAAACTAATCAAATCAACCAAAAGATTAAATCAAACTAATCAATAAACATCTACTAATCATAAACAAACAATCCAAATCAACAAAACTAACAATAATGATCAAAATAATCAAAACCCACTTAATTAAATCAATAAAAATCAAGAAGATAAACATAAACAATAAAGCATGAAGATTAAGATCAAACAAGAAAGGTAGATAGGAGATCAAATAATAAAAGTAAAGATTGACAATAATTAAAAGGAAACTTACTTGAAATTAAATGTAGTTAAGGTGCAAGACAATTAATTAAATGACATGTAATTAAATGTGCAAAAATTAAAGTGGAAGAGCATAGTTTGTCAAACTAGCCAACAAAAATGAAAAAAATCTAATCTAATCTATTTATAGGGGAGATTAGGGAGGTGCTTAGGAAGCTTCCTCCCCTCTTTCTTCTTTCCTTAATTGCATCATTAAGTCCTTAATCTTCTTTAATCTTTTGACTTTAATGACTTTGTCTTGGGATTTCTTTAAACTCGTCTTGAAATTTCTTCATAAATAAGACTCGAGTTCTTCGGCTTTAAGTAAACTTCCGTCTTTTGACTTTTTCTTCGATAAATCTTCAGAATTGGTCTTGGACTTCCGTTCTTTTTGCACTCTTGATCTTTCGACTTCGTCTTTCGTCTTTTTCTTCGATAAAAGCCCGTGAATGCCCGTGTTTTCTCTCCTTTTCACATTTTCGTCCTAAATCACAACAAAAACACAAACCACGCATAATTCTGACATTTACGACATAAAATACACGTTTTGGCTCGGTTATTATTGTAGTTAAGTGGTAAAAAGGATGGGTGTTTACACATCTATCACATGTATGGTAACGAGTATGTTTTGGGTGATTTAATAGGTATATATATGCGGATGTATATATACTAGTATGTGTTAAGTTATGATATATGGTCGTTTAGTAGTTATTAACTTATTATAACTTGAACGTACCTTGTGTTTGCTCGTGTTTTATGGTGTTGGAGTTTAATGGAGTTCCAACGACGTTTTGAGTCTTTTGATGGGTGTCTACATTCGGGTATGTATTTAATTAATGAGAACTACTAAATTTTATTACAAATAAGTGTGGCTGATTATGGGAAAACGGTTTTGAAAAAAAAAAAAATTAAGTGTATGGTATGATATCGTGACTTACATATTTTTTTTTAATTTGTGATAGTAAGCTATAAAAAAAATTTCTTGAAAATAATTGGATTAGTTTTCTATGTAACATATGATAATACATTTTAAAGGGGTAAAGAAATTTTACAAAAAAATTTCTTAAGTGTAGTTAAAATTTTAGAAGTATTTAACTAGACGGCAAGAGTAAAAAGGGATATTTTATTATAGTAATGATAATAATAATACAACACCTTGTAAACGTGTAGTAGTTTAGTTATAACCAGACTAAATGGATTTTATAAAATAATAATAATAATATAGAATAAAATGAAAAAAAAAACACTGTATTTATAAACATGTATTAGTTTCATAATAACAAGTGAAATAAGTTTAATATGGGTAAACAAGATAATGGTTAAGATTGTAGTATACTAATTAGTTGATATCTTGATAAAATGATGAAGATAAAGGATGAGTTTATGGTTAATAATGAGTATGATTGGTTTTAGTAGTATGGGAGTTTGGTTCTTATGAGAAGTAACTAATTGGGATGAAAGTTTTAAATTTTCTAACGTATCGAAATTTGGTAATACTAATCGTGACGAGTCTAATTTTTTTCGTTGTTAGAACACTCCATTGATCTTTCGGATTACATTGTTTTGTTTTCCGTTGTTTTGGCTAGGGTTCGGTTTACCCTATATTTATTTTGGGACACGATTGTTTGGAATTCTTTGGTTACAAGTCATGGTTGATTTATATATATGGTTGTGGGAACGTTAGGATGAGAGGATAGAGTTGGGTAGTATTACTTATAGTTAGATACTATAATGGAGAGATGTGTTTTAATTTAAAGGTTGTGTTGAAGGAATGATTAAGATTTGTGGAGTTTGGAAACTTAGATTGGTTACGGGAATAAGAGAGTAAGTAAAGTTAGTTGACTGGTAGTGGGAACGAGAGGTCATGCTATGAAAAGTTGGTTGAAGTACCATTACGAGATTGATGAAAGCACTAGCGGATGTGAGGGTAGAGTAGAAAGTTTATACTAATGGAAAGGTTGGGTAAATAACACGCAAGGGATTGGTATAGTTATGGAGGAAAAGTAGTAGTAGACACGTGAAGGAAAAAAGGAATGTGAAAGAATGATTGGTAGGAGGCTGATTAACGGTGAAGTACAACAAGTAAGGAAGAGTGAGCCATTGAGGGGTTGAAGTACTTTTAGAAATATTGTGGTAGATGAGTTGAAGTTAGAAGCTACTGGTAGTGTGAAGTTCCTAGGTAACATCATGGAGACGAGAAGGAGTGCGTAAAGAGCTACATCGCGAAGCAAGGAGCTGAAAGGACTACTCGTCGGCTGCAAGAAGGATGCAAGAGATTTCGAAGGAGTCATAAAAGTTGCGAGGACTGGAAAGGCGAAAGCACTATGATGGGAAATTTACGTATGGTTCATGATGAAGAAGGGCATATCGAGTATCAGAGTGGAGCTACAAAGAGCTGAACCGGTGGATCGTGATGAAATGAATACATGACATGGGAGATTAAGAACTCGTGGAAGTAACAAAGGGAGTCGAGTAACTACGCGGACATAATTTTTGTGGCAGTCAATATCGAGGGATGAGAAGTGAAGCTGAGCTGAATAAGTTTCATGGAGAATTGATTAGAGAGTCGGTTTTGTGAAGGTGTTATGAAAGATCTTTGGAAGAGACAGCTATGCATTATCCAATGCACTAGTGATTTCCATAGATTTGATGAATGAAGTATGGAATTTTTGTTAGACGAGATAGTGTAGGAATAAGGGAGAACCATGGAAGGAGAGAACCAAGTATTCCTAGAAGATGATGATTGAAAATACCTCATGTTGTGATGATATCCATACGCCGCGCTCCATATTCCGCCATGGTGGGGTGTGACAACTACATCTCACATAACTCCATATTTAGGCAATCACAAGTGGCCTTTAAAACATTTAACGCCATCGGCTTCTCAATTCTAATGGTTCACATTAGCCGCGAACCCCTTTTATTATCTATATTATCCTTTTTACAATCATCGGCTATATTTCAAATTGCTCGGCAATTTATTTTGCACAGTCATTACTAAGAAACACATCCTAATTGGTTCTTTATCCTTTCTATATAATGTGTCAGTATCTACATTCACTTTTCCTGGTGAAATAATTATCATGACTGTATTTATTCAAAAATTCTTTCATATTTTCTAATTTTTAGCTTCGTCTCAACTATTACTTTTATCAGTTGTGCTCAATCTGACGTTTAAAGTGTCGATAAATATTACAAGTATTTAAATAATAAATATTTAATTTTTCGAAACGTAGTCGTAAAAGTTTTAAATTTTCTCAGTTCGACCAATTATATAAAAATGTTCAAAATGAATTTGAATTTAATTAACAAGATTTTTGTTGATTTATCGAAAATAATTAAAATAATTGATAAGATCCGTAAATGTTCGAAAAATCTATGTTTATACTTTGGTCAAAAATTTCTTAGTTGACAAGCAAAAATTGTCGTTTTAAATTTCAAGTCATGGTTTCCTCAATCCCTTTTACGTTGTCTTGAGGTACACACAAACATTTACCCCTAAACAGGAGTTTAGTTGAATGATTTGTGTATAAGGGAGTAATTTCTTAAAAATCCTTTGATAAATTATTTGTCAAAACATATTTCCACTTTCTTTTTGGTAAAACCTAAAGCCTTAATGGCTCTAATTTTTGAAAAGTCAATATAGATCCCATTATCTTATTAATCACATGGTAAACTCATGTAAAGGATTAAGCCTTAAATCATATGTTAATTATTCAAGGTACATGTTTTCACTATTTGGCCAATTCAGGGCAGTTTATAAATGATTATTAACTCCTTCCTATTCTTATAAGCAAACAGATGGTCCTTAATGATCACAAGCATTAATTTATCAAATTACAGCCTACACACGTGATTCACCAAATTTATGAATGCTACATGTGTATTAGTCAGTCCAGGCGACATAACATGAAACTCATATTGTTCATTACGAGTTCTGAATGTAGTGATTGGAATAGATAATCTTTTTCGCGGACGCGAAATTGATGATAACCATGCCGAGGATCAAATCTTTAGAACATATGCTAGAACCTTGTAAATGATCGAACAAATCTATCATCTTGGGTAGTGGATATAGATTTTGATCATCAATTTACCTAGTTCACGGTAATTCAACAAATATAAGGAATGATAACACCATAGCTCTTCGTAATGACGAGCTTGGTAGAATAAAAGCTTTCTCCGACAACTCTCTCAGTTGTACGGTAACACTTTTAATTCAGATGGTGCTGACGTACAGTGCACACGCCACAGGTGCAGCACCAGGAATATAATCAATTCCAAATTTAACTTGCCTTAATGGCAAAAGTCTAGGTAATTCACCAATAAATACCTCCAAAAGTTTCAGATAACAGAAACATCTTTTAATAAATTCATATTAGGTTCTTTCTAGATTATAATATCTATGACTAATTCACAACCATTCACGG
This sequence comes from Glebionis coronaria, assembly GCA_025667525.1. Taxonomy (NCBI): domain Eukaryota; kingdom Viridiplantae; phylum Streptophyta; class Magnoliopsida; order Asterales; family Asteraceae; genus Glebionis; species Glebionis coronaria. The sequence continues at coordinate 127,665,551 of CM046874.1, read as the reverse complement.
TATAATTTCAAGTCTAAATGCAGGATATGGTCATCCATCAAGAATTATTTAGATCACTTTTGATAATCAACATCTTATCATTTAGGGGATTTCTACACAGGTTCCCATCAATTAAGACAATGTCGTCATGTCATAATCAATCAATCCACTCTACTGGCACTACCAACTTTCCAGTTTTATTGCCGTCGATAAGATGTGAACTTATCAAAAGACTAATAATAACACATAATCCTTCACAGGTTCAAGGATATTAGGAGACATAACTAACCTTAAAAGAGTAAGGTTAACGCATAATCTATGCGAGAGAATTTCAAATCAGATACAGACGAAAACATTTAATGAATATGAATATATCCCATGTTTTCATAATTTGAGTACGCATTCGAAAGCTCCTCGGATCGTTACCCAGGTCATTCAAATGAAATCGAATCAAAAGAAATGATAGGAACGTCGACACATCAAGTCGGGTATCAACACTCGGTAATCAAATACTTTTCCAAATAATCTCACTATGAGAGAATTGAAAAAGAAGGGAATATCAATTGTCAAATAAGATAATTTCCACAGATGAGTAAATTCGACTCAGAAGAATAAATAGTACGGGCACATATGTAGGTGTCCCTATCAATATGTCCCTATTTTTCACTACTTGCAGATCTCATAAATTCTTAATCTTTTCATAACTTCAAAGAAAATGTAGTGTTTAACAATTTCATGGTGACTACTAATCAGTCTTGCATGGTCACTTTCAAATTGTATGTAGGCGCACAACTATATACAATTTCAAGATTAACGATGCAATACTCAGTTCGTCAAAATTTTATCATCACGTTTATAATAAAAACATTTTCATGCTTAATTCTTAAATGAATTTACAGATATGTTCTTTATCATGGAAACAATTAAGTTTTCCAAGATGTTTCATAAACAACTTCATTTCGATAACGATTATTTATAAATCTCACTTTAAATAATTCATATGGTGATGAAAATTCAATTTTTCCCAAGGGATACTATTGTATCTTATAAAACAATGAGTGATCTGCAAAAGAGTGATGAGGAGTGGTTCACCAAGAACTAACTACAATATATCAGGAAATGAGCTTAGCCAAATAATCATGAGGTTCATGACCTCAATGGCACTCAAAAAGAATAATCCAAAACGTAACTCAATTCGAGATGAGTACTTGTTCAATGGTTGCATCACTAACGCGGACATTAGGAACAAGCAAGAAAAGATAGATAACATCTATACATGTAGAATTTAGCAATCAAAGGTAGTCTTTTAATTAATCACAAACAAGTCAAAATTGTACCGTAACACATTATGTGTCACTATCTCATACAATTCCAAGAACTCATCCTACCAACTGATGTCTCAGTTAAGTTAGGGATTATTTTTAAAAGATACCACAATGAATACTAATCTACAAGAGTCATTAGGTGTCCCACCTGTCCTGGAAGGTTCATCGGTCCTAATTCAGAAGAAGATTTCTTCAATTTATTTATTGGGCACTAGGCATCCTCGTCATTGGACAATGGCCTAGGAACAACCCTTAACACGAATCAACAATCAATTAAAACCTTATAATCAGAACTTAACGACCTCCTCTTAACAATTTCTTATTCCATATAAGTTAAATTTTACTTTATTCAAGTTTCAATCAATCTTGTACTCAATGCGACATCCTACCTCATTTTCCAGTACTTTCAACCATATTCTCAGATCTTAAAAGGGCAATAAAAGCTCGATATGATCAACACTTAATTTCCAATCCTATAGCTCTTACAACAATAGTTATCAAATGAGTCACTAGTATAAAATGACTCATATATTCAATTAAACTTCTCGGAAAGGTACTAGTGGCATGAGGCTTTTGGGTAATGGTTCCAATGGCAGCCACAAGTGCAACATTCACCCTTTCGATTTCAAATTTAAGAATTGGGTGACAACGAATCAATTGACACCTTTCCAGGTGGTAACGTTTTGTCAAACTCCACTCGATAAGGAAAGATCGTCATGACATCGATATCCGATTTAATCTCGCCAATTCTTCTTCAATATCACAATCAACTAATATATACATTTCTATGAATATCAACTATTTTGTTGGGATCATAAATATCCACAACTTGGTTTAGATCTGGAATAGCTAGATTTCCTACAGGAATAGCTTAGATTAATTTACTAGGGGATTTAAGGTTCCGTGTGGCAATCTACGTCGTATAAATATCTCGTATATGTATTGAAATAATCATCAACAATCATGTAATCAAATTACAACATATATATATATATATATATATATATATATATATATATATATATATATATATATATATATATATATATATATATATATATATATATATATATATATAAAATAATACTTCTCAGTCTGGCCTTGTCGGTAACTCGGGAATTCTTCGGCACCGTTATAGTCAAAAGATTTTTAAACATTTTTATAAAAATGTTTATAGTTAAAAGGTTTTGAAATGTTTTATTCAAAACCTTAGTTTTAAAAAAAATCTTTCGTTCTCTATAACGAGAGCTCTGGTACCAAACTGTAACACCCCCAAATTTATACAATTCAATACAGCGGAAGACTAGTTGGTGTTACGGGATAGCACATAACTCACATCATAGACAACGCTTAAAAATCGCGTCGTTTATAATAAAGCATTTCCGTTCATAAATATCAGATTTACATAGGTCCCAAGTCATTGTATTTCATACAGGTTTTACAAAGCATTTGAATGGAAATTATTATTTAAGTGCTACCATGAATTCTTGTTGTCTTCCCGCGAATTACCTTCAAGTACCTGAGATAAAACATGTTAAAAGAAAAGGTCAGCGAAAACGCCGAGTGAATTCATAGAGTTTAATAAAACCATCAATATATCATCGGTATATAATTATTACCGAAAATCATTTTGTACAAATCTTTGTAATAGGCCATAAAATAGCCAAAGTCATTTTATACAAATCCTTATCAAAAATCATAATATAGGCTTTCGCCTTCAAAATCATTATACGAACCATTGTCGTTAAAACATCATACAATATGTTTTATAACGTTGTATAGAGTTAAATAAAAACCGTTATATGAATATGGTTATGTAAAACCAAAACACGAACATAATATCAATAATAAGACCCCGTATTGCTAGTCAGGAAATATATCGTAATTCAGTGCGTATAGCAGTATTTCGTTATTTGGATTATTATAAGTCGCATGACATTGTTACCTTACTACAACAAACAATGGGTAGCTAGCCCGAAACTCAATTTGCCCATCTAAATTAGCTTGTCGTCACAAAAATCACGCTATGTAAATCTTCTCATATATAAATTCGCTTACCAATCAATGTGGCACGACGGGGATCAACCGTCAAGGCGCGAATTGGGGTGATCGTCCCCAAATAGTACTATTATATGCATAAGCGTCTACCACATCCCGGAGTTCACAATTCATGCTAATGGGACTTTTAGTGACATAACCTAACTTTAATAATCCATATCATTTATCGGGTCATATAATCATATCGGGTCATATAATCATTCGGGTCCAAATCAATAAACAAATAATCGGGAAAAATGGTGTCCTATTTATCAAAACTAACATGTTATCTCCCTCGCGGGTTTATAAAACATTTCATAAAAATATTTAAAAGAGTGTGAGGCTATGAACTCACGTTGATGTGGGAAAGCGGGTTATCGGCAATTCGGATGTACGGTATGATGAGATGGCATTTATACATGATCTCATCGTTCTTTTCGGGCTTTAAATGCATAAAAATGTCATAAAATACCATATATATGCTTGTGTTTGTTTACTTGTGTATTTTAGGTATGGATATCGTGAAAAAGACAAAAGATCACAAGATACAAGGAAAAACGAACACGAGAAACGAAGCCGTACAAAGAACCGGGCCCTAATCATGAAATTTTCATCAAATACCCTTGAAGACTTGAAGACAAAACAAGATTGATCATCATTTATTGAAGAAATGACACTTAAAACCCTTGTATATTAATAATTACAAGTTTGGTCCCTTAAGTTTGTCAAAATTGCAAAAAGGTCCTTCAACTTTGAAGAAATGGCAAGAATAGTCCTTCAACAAATTCAAAATACCAATTATGGTCCCTCATGAAGTGAAAGACATAATGAAGACCTTTGAAGATCATCATTGTCCAAGAACAGCCCTTGAAATATCACAAAATGTCATAAACAACCCTTTGAAACATTTTGGAGAAGTTTGGTGCCAAAAGTGTCAAGTTGGGAAAGTATTTTGCAAAGGATAACACGTTTTAGGGCTAAAAACTTTAAATGCCAAAAATTCCAAAACATAAGGACCAAAGTTGCACATTGGGAAAGATTTAAATAAATCTGGCGCCTAACACTTTTACTTCCCCCAAATTAGGATCAAATGGAAGTTACTGTACCTCTTTCACACCCAGATTTCACCCCCACTCTTACTTGGGTAAAAACCAATTAAACCTGCACACAAGTAATTCACACGCACCAAAACCCTTCCCACTCCTAAAAACCCCAATCCCACCACTTGAGGACCCCACCCCCAATTCTCTCTCAGCCAATAAGAAACCTCCTTGGGCTCCAAGTTCTCTTACGTGTCCCCAATCAATGGATATGATCTTTTGCTTCATCACAACGCAAATATGGACGGTTTAGATCAAAAATTGGACAAAGTACCTCAAGAAACGTCAAGGGCATTTTAGAGATTTTCTGTATTAGGGTTTTGAGTTTTTAGCATTCTAGATTATTCTTAGCTTAGTATAAAAGGAGACCCAAGCTGTGGTGATCCCTTTGTTCCAGTTTCAAGTTTTTCACTTGTAATCCCTTTTTTAGAAAATAAAAGTTGGTATTTGAATTTATCAATTGTAATTCCTTTTTGTTCTTTTAAAAAGTTGTGTGTAGTGAAGCTTGATTCTGAGTTCCATTTGTGTTTGGTGAAGTAATTTTTGATTTTCAAAAATATTTCAAAAAGGTTTTGAAAATCTGATAATCTTGGAGAAATCTGTGTTAGGATTTGGTGTTTAAAGGTTTAAATTGTTAGTGTTATAGGGATATAAAAAAACGTGTTAAGAAGGAAAAGTTTTGGTAAGGTTTAAGAAAGAGAAAGAATAGTAAACAGATTATACCTTTGCTTGTATTGTTCTTGTTTTCTTGATTGTTCTTAAAGCAGGTTGAAAGAAGTTGTTGATATTGTGTCAGCACCAGCCCGAGCTGGTTTGGAGGAGGATTTTACATCCTCTAGGGCCCTTGGATGTAAGGGTCCTAAGGTAAACACCCTTTTACCTTATAAAAAAAGTTCAGAAAAGTGATTTGCTTGATTGGTTGATTAAAGTGTGTTTAAGTTGTTTGATCAGTGCTCAAATGTGTTTATATGCATGATAGATGCAATAGGAATCAGTTTGAAAGAGTTTTGTAAGGTTTTGGTTTGTTAAAGTTTGGTTCTCAGATTTAATAGGGTGTTTGGCTACAAGGATTAGCAGGGCTTAGTTTTTGATTTAGTTGATTAAAGTTGTTAGAAGGTTTAAAAAAGGATTAAGATAGGTTGTTAGTGAGTAAAAGATTAGTTTAGAACAGGTTTGGTAGCAATTTGTGGAGTTTAAAGTGAAAAAGCTAGTCAAAACCTGCATATCTTTTTTCTGTTAGGATTTTCATGAATTGTGTGCTTGATCTTTGAAAATTGTGAAGTAATAGGGAGATTTAAAGTTTGCTACTGCTTAAGTGCTATTTGGGGAGTGTGTGTGCCAAATATTGGCTTTTGTAGTTCACTAGAAAGCAAGTACTAAGCTGTTTAACCACCAGACTTAGGCTATAGTCTCAGAAACTTGCATAGTGCTTTGGTGTGCTTGATTTGCTTTATATTTGTGTGCAAAGTGCTTAATTGTTATTATTACTGACTCCTTGAGCTTCAATAAGCTCAAGGGTGCCCCCATTGCCCAATATAATCACCAAACAAAGCCACAAGCCAAGTCCTCTTGGCATCAAAAGTGCACAAGTGTGCACTTTAATTGCTCATCAGAAACTTATAAAACCTGGCAAGTTTTTGGATCTTCATTTGGCTAAATCTTGGCTAAATTGTGATATTGGAGTTGGATTCATAGCTTATTAAAGTTACCAGTTGGATTGAAAAAGAAAAAAAATAAAAAAAAAATAAATAGCAAAAAAAAAACCACTAGCCTGGCTTCGAACCCCTGACCTCTCGTTGGAGGGTTCAAGGCTCTTACCAGTGTGCTAGCATTTATCTTGTGTATAGAAGGGAAAGGCCTATTACTTAAGGTCATTTGATTTCTAGCTTATTTATTAAGCCGTAGCCTTTTCCCTCATTTCCAGCTTATTTATTAAGCAAATTTGGCTTTTCTTATTTTTCCTAGGAAAGTAGTAGTGTTGTTGATTTTCCTAGCTATTTTCATAATTTTTCCTTTAGTAGATTATTTTTTATCATTTATTTATTATACGTTTTTATTAAATCATTAAAAAATACCAAAAAGATTTTAAATTTTTAGGAAAAATAATTTTTAGCTTTTCAATATATAACTTGAGGTTTACATCTTATTTTGGTTTTATAAACTTTAATTTTTAATTTTATATTATTTTAAGGTTTTTTATAAACTTTAAAGATTTTTATAAAATTATTAAAAAAGGTTTAGGAGCTTAAATTTGTGTTTTTCTCTTAGTTATATTAATTAGGATTTTTAGAAATTTTTTAGAATAAATTTTAGAAACTTTTTATTTTTAGCATTATTTTATTATTATTTTAATATTAATTTTTCAAAATTTTATTTTTCTTTCTTTTTCATCTTTCCTAGATTCTTTAGCAATAATTAGGACCTTTTCCATTTGTAGAATAATTTTTAGGCTTTTCAATTTATTTTTATAATTATTTTAAGTTTAATTAGGTTTTAATCATTTTTAATCATTTTTAGAGTTTTAAAAATAGTTTTAATAGGTTTTAATTTTTAGAAAATTACTTTTTAGTCTTCTAATAATATAAGTTAAGTAATTATTCAATAAAATCATATTTTAGACATTTGAATTAGTTATATTTAATTTTAGGGCTTTAATTAGCAATTAAAATTAAATATTTAATTAATAAAAGGTTTTAAAATATCTTTGTTGGATTTTTATCTTTGTTTATATTATTTAAGACTTGTTTTTAGCCTTTTTGATATTTTGTTTTTGGTTTTAATAATTTTTTAATTTGGGTAGTTTTTCACGGCTTTACGTTTTCGTCGTAGTTTAATTTTAACGTATCCGTCTTTCATCTTCTCATCCCCATTCTTCTCAATATTAATCTCAAATACATACAAATTAGAACACACACATATACCTCCTTGGGAAACGAACTCTCTTTCTCTCATTTTATTTGATTGTGGGTCATTGGTGCACGGTTTTCCTAAACCGTCGTACTTAATACTTTCCGCTATTTACGCTCTTTTCCTAAAGAGTAGTAAAACACTACAATCATTTTGGCGCCGCTGCCGGGGAGGTGTGTTGTGCTTTAATTTGGAAACTTTTGTTTTTGATATTATCCATAATAGTATTTGTGTTAAGTGGAACTCCCTTAACACGTATTATCGGTTTTCTTGGTTTTTCTTGTACAAATATTATTAATATATTGTATTAAGTATCACAATCAAAATACAATATCTCCAAAAGTGTGAAAACACAACCTTAATTGGGATTTGATCTCCTAATTATTGTATTCGAATCTCAAACAAAAAGAAAAGGCAAAAATAGATAAATACTTTCGAGAAGCTCGATTTTGAAAAATACAAACTATAAGGTGGGTATAAGGCGGGTATTATAAAATATACCCTAAGGAAAAAGGCTCTTAAGTGCTTCGCGCCGCCTCGTTTCCCCGCTTGCTTGTGAGTATTTTGACATTGAAGGCTAATCGAGGGTTTTGCCGCCCAAAGTATTAATACGTATACTATATTTGCTTGATTTTCTTTGTGATTAAACCCTCGTGAACAATTTGGTTTTCACCAAAGTTCTAAAGTCATTCGAAGGCGTTCACTCCACGTGATCGTTTTCATTCCTTTGAGGCTTCTTTAATCAAGAGTTTGATTCGAGGAAGAGATTTTGTAGATTGTTGTCTACGAAGATACACCAAAATCCAAAAAAATTAAATATCATCAAAAACACAAAAAAAATTTGAAAATCCACAAAACAACCAAAAAGAATCTTCTTTGCTGACCTCCCATTCTTCGTGAAGTTTATGATCACTCGTAATCAAGCTAAACGAGCTCGTAAACGTCTTCAAAAGCAAGCAAGTCAAGGATCGTTGATTGTTGAAGAACCTCCAATTGTTGAACCTATTGTAGAACAAGAAGTCGTCATGGCTAATCGTACTATGATGGAGTTGCTACAAGCACCCACCGAGGGTTTTGGAGAGGCCATTGTTATTCCCGCCATCCTTGCGGAGAATTTCGAGATTAAGACGGGTTTAATGTCTATGTTGCAAGCAAACAAGTTTCGAGGTCACGAGAAAGACAACCCGCATTACCATATTAGGAATTTCAACCGTCTCACCGCCACTAGCAAATTCAAAGATGTTCCACATGACGCCATTAAGATGATGTTGTTTCCATATTCGTTGGATGGACCCGCAAAAATTTGGCTCGAGAAAGAACCGCCAAATTCGATTTTGACATGGGCCGATCTCGTTTCTAAGTTTGTGAACAAGTTTTTTCCACCATCAAAAACAACACACTTAAAAAATGAGATTTCACGATTTGTGCAACGTAATAATGAAAGTTTTTCAATGGCATGGGAACGATTTAAAGAGATGTTACATGAATGTCCTCACCATGATTTTTCGGAATTGCATCAAATAGATACTTTTTATAATGGGCTTAATGATCATGAACGAGATTATTTGAATGCTGCCGCGGGTGGTAATTTTTTGTGCAAGACGACAAATGAGGCTTTACAAATCATTGAAAATCGATCTAAGGTTTATAGCCCTCGTAACACACCGAGTGTTGCCAATATGGGTTCGTCAACGTCGTCACAATCGTCTCGTAGCATTAACGCCTTACATGATGAAGCTAATGAGGAAAATCGGTTTTTTGATAGATTTGCTAATCTAATGTCCCATTGGAAGGCTCAAGAAGCTTCCAATTCCGCTTCGGTTAAAGCGGTTGCTAAGAGTTGTTTATCTTGTGGGGGAGCTCATGATCTTTCCGAGTGCATTACCGCGGATGGTAACACTTCAAGTGCTTATGTAGCAACGGGAACTTACAACCAAAACGGCCAAGGTTCTCGTCCAAATCAAGCTCCACCCAATCAAAATGCTAATAATTATCGAAACAACAACCAAAGTAATTACCAAGGCAACACACGCAATTACAACAAAGGGAATTATCAAAGTGGGAATGGACAAATCTCTAATCAAAACCAAAACCGTGATTTTCAAAACACTACACAAGGTTTTCAAAATGCTCACACGAAAAATTTGCAAGGAGAATTTTTAGATTATGCAAAAGCAAATGATGCTAAATTTGATAATATGCAACGTGAGATGATTAGCTTAAGGTCCGAATTGAAAAATGAGCTTAAAAATGAACTTGCTAATGAACTTAAAACTCATGCAAATAAAATGGAAGGAAATGTCCAACGTCTTCAACAAAACCAACAAAAGATGGAATTAGGACAACATGAGATTAAGCAAGAGTTACTAAAAGCGGATGCTAGGCAATCAAAATTTGAGGACCGAATGGCTAAGATGTTCGAAGCAATCATGTGTAAGCCCTCTTCTTCGGGTGGTCTTCCTAGTGATACCATTGCAAACCCGAAGGGAGAAATGAAGGTTATTACTACATGAAGTGGTAAAACTTTCAAGGAACCAATCTCTCGTCCAAGTACTTCTACGGAGAAGGAAATCGAGAAAGAACCCGAGGTGATGGTCGAAAAGGAGCACATTACAATCCCACGAAGTACCGCTCAAACCACACCTACGGTTACACCAATACCAATTGTGGAACCCGAGTTTCCAAGGCCGTTGCCTAATGACCAACCCACACCACCTTTACCTTACCCTTCGAGACGTAACAAAGAGAAAGCACAAGAACGGAACAATTATCAATTTGAGCTATTTATGAAAATGTTTCGTGATTTGCATTTTAACATAAGTTTTGCCGATGCTTTAATCATGATGCCTCGATTCGCCGCAAACTTCAAAAGTATGCTAAACAACAAAGAGAAGTTACAACAATCGTCTAGTTGTTCATCGGTTTTTCTAAGCCGCATACCACAAAAAGTCGGTGATCCCGGTAAATTTTTGATTCCGTGTGCTATTCAAGATATGGAGGAATGCTACGCCTTGGCCGATCTTGGCGCTAGTATTAATTTAATGCCTCTCGAGATTTTCAAATCGCTTTCGCTTCCGGCTCTTACTCCTTCGAACATGTCTATCGAGATGGCCGATCATTCTACGATCATGGCATGTGGAGTAGCCGAGGATGTTTTTGTTAAAGTCGGAAAGTTTTACTATCTCGTTGACTTTATCGTTGTAGACATTCCCATCGATCGAAAAGTTCCTCTCATTTTGGGTCGTTCATTTTTGGATACATCAAGAGCACTTATCGATGTTCATGCTCGTAAAATCACCCTTCGTTTCAATGAGGAAGAACTTGTCATCAATGCAACACAAAACTCCAATCTTTCTCATGTATATTCTATTGCAACTTTAAACCATGGTGACTCGACCAATGTCATTTGCAAAGAATTTTCACCAAGAGTTTTAGGGAATGTCTCCAAAAACAATTTACCATTTCCTCCGCCGGTGGAGGTTATGAGTGCTAAGCCGACAAAGAAGAAACCATCAATACTTGAATCGAAAAATCCTTCGCCTCATCTCGAACATTCATTCTTGAAAAGTGTTGATAAGTTGCCGGTTTCTACGGAAGATCTTTCGGATGATGAATATGTTGGCCCCGATGGGGAGGTTTTCTTCGTCGATAAACGTTTTGAGAACTTGCCACCACCAAAACCAAAACGGTTTCAAAATGTGAGAATTTTTAGTGTAACTAACATCGTCTTAGAAACACCGAATATTTTCGACATAATTAAAAAGGGTTTTCATAAGGAGAGTTTAAAAGATAACAAAGGAAAAGATCTTAAATATGATTTAATTGATTTTTCTACAAATCTAACTCCGTCATCACCACGTGTTTTGAGTACTACAAACTCGTCTACTCCTTTTGACGATGTTTTGTGTGGTCCTAGTATGGGGGAAGCCCCTTATGTTCCCTCATCCTTGTCCACCGAGGACGAGATATTCGATCCCGGAATTTCATGTAAAGGGAAATCTCGGTCTTCCACCGATGCAATAAATGGAAACTATATCTATTTGCTTGGTGCGAGTCTACCTCGAGTAGCTCAAACGTTTGTCTTACCAATTGTCTCACCCTTCTACTTCTCATCTATTTTCTTCAAACTCTTTGAGTTTATGGCACATGTTGGAGTGGTGTTAATTTGTTTTTCCCATGGAAACGAGAACGCCATTTTCGACCCCGGTATTTTGCATCATCTAAGGACTTAGTCCTTTTTACCGGTTGCTTTTTGGGCCTTGTTTATCATGTAAGCCCCATCAAAAATTGACCATACCATGATATCCCTAAATGTTCACATTTTAAGGGGATCGAGTCGAGCTCATGACTCGGTAATCAAAAACGAGGTGCCTCGTGGGGGAGATCCCATGCTTATCTTTATGCTTATTATTCACTAATAAGGGGACTTGTACCCTTCCAACTCGTTGTCTCGTGGTTGTTTGTGATTGTGTTATCTAGATCATCATCATCGTCTACGATTGAAGACTCTCGTGTTCGTTTACGTGAGCCTCCATCGTTCGTTTGAAGAAATTTTTCACGATTCCATGACATATCCTTTATTGTTCTAACAATTATCTTTTAGCATAATTAATAAACGGCTTTAGATATATTGTTGATCACCCTTTCCATGCTAGATCCTAAGCATTCGACTCTTCGTCTCTAGTATGGGGGTGCTCCACCTTTAGACTCGAAACATTGAGGACAATGTTTACTTTTAGTATGGGGGGGTGAATAGGTACTTGCTTTGCTACGCCCTCACGTTTTCCAACTTTCAATGTTTTGTTTTGCTAATAAGGCTAAAAATGGCCAAATTTTAAAATTTTTCTTAGTTTTCATAAGTGTTTTTAAGACACGAATGTATATTTTCCGATGGGTAGAATAAAAGTTAATTTTTGACTTGATGGGCATTTGGAGCCATTTACATTCCTTAACCCGCTCAATTCAAGTTTTGCTAGACTTTTATATAGGGAGCTTTAAAACGCGAAAGTCTTAATTCATTCGGGTTAAGAACAAGAACTTTTCGCAAGTTCCTATAATTGATTCTAGAAAGTCACTTATCAAGGGAACTTTAAAACGCATTCTCTAAACTTGAAAAAGTCCAAGAAAGTGCAAGATCCTATAGGTGGCTTGAAAACCCAAAACTTTGATTTGATATAGTCTTAATGAAAGCTAATCCAAATTTGGCTTAATTTTGACTTGCATGGCTAAGTATTCACGAGTCTCTTTAATTAGAGGTCTTTATATAGTGAAGAACGAGAAATGATAGAGTTAGACAAGTGATCATGCTAAACGTAGAACATGAAAGTGTTCTTTCAAAAACTCATATGTTTTTAATTGTGGCTTTTTCTTCCCATAAGATCAATGCATTAGGAATAAAACATAATTGCAATAAGTAAGGTCATACGATTTGAAAAGTTACTTAGCCTCTAGCGCAAGATCGTTTAAAAGTTGCTCGGGGTTGAATAGAGTTCATAGCCAAGGCATAACTTATTGAAGCGGGACGCGAAGATTGGCGTTTATCCAAAAAGGCCCTAACAAGGCATGAGGAGCTCTATTTTTGCTAAAGATCCAAAGATGATGTGAAGTATCATTATTCCTAAATCAATATGAAGGATCGAGACACACGACGAGAAGCTATTACTCCCCTAAAGAATGGAGAAAGTCTATCCAAAAAGACCCTAACAAGGTATGAGGATAAATATATCCAAGTCCGAAAAGGAGGCGGATCGTTGTATATCAAAATCCAAAGTAAAGATTGAAGAAAAATGATGAAGTCGTGGTCCTATATGAAGAATCTCTCAAAAACGTCAAGTGAAGAAATTCCAAATATATGAAGAGAAGACCATAATTTCGAGAACGTCTTCCCAAGATTTGAAGTATGAAGTACATGCCAAATATCGGTCCGAGAAAGGTCTCAAATCGTGAAACAAGTTATGCCAAGATATGAACTTAAGGAGATACACGAGAAGCCGTTTTAAAAGATTTTGTCCTTCGGCTAACTATTGATCAAATCGTGCTACTTTGCTTTCGGACTAATAACTACTCAAATAAGTCAATATGAATCACTTGTGATCCATGACAAATAGATAAAAAAATGCTAGTAACCCATTTCCTTTTATAATAACTAGGATTGCGGGGAGAAAAAGTATTACACAATTTGAACGTATGAGTAGTGTTAGCATTGTGACTTGTACCAACAATGATCTTGTTTTTGCACTTAGCATGGAATGTATGACAATCAAGGATGACGAAATTTACTCTAAGGGACATTAACTTGTTTCTATTCTTAGACCCTAAAAGTCACATTTTGGTGATGAAAATCATACATTATGTCTTTACACATTCTCGTAGTATGTTGCAAGTCTTTTGCTCTTCAATAAAGGTTAATAAAATTGAACTTTGGTGATGCTTAGATACTTTATTCTAGCATTGCGTGAGGGCACGGCAATGGCTTAGTATGGGGGAGTGATGAGATGGCATTTATACATGATCTCATCGTTCTTTTCGGGCTTTAAATGCATAAAAATGTCATAAAATACCATATATATGCTTGTGTTTGTTTACTTGTGTATTTTAGGTATGGATATCGTGAAAAAGACAAAAGATCACAAGATACAAGGAAAAACGAACACGAGAAACGAAGTCGTACAAAGAACCGGGCCCTAATCATGAAAATTTCATCAAATACCCTTGAAGACTTGAAGACAAAACAAGATTGATCATCATTTATTGAAGAAATGACACTTAAAACCCTTGTATATTAATAATTACAAGTTTGGTCCCTTAAGTTTGTCAAAATTGCAAAAAGGTCCTTCAACTTTGAAGAAATGGCAAGAATAGTCCTTCAACAAATTCAAAATACCAATTATGGTCCCTCATGAAGTGAAAGACATAATGAAGACCTTTGAAGATCATCATTGTCCAAGAACAGCCCTTGAAATATCACAAAATGTCATAAACAACCCTTTGAAACATTTTGGAGAAGTTTGGTGCCAAAAGTGTCAAGTTGGGAAAGTATTTTGCAAAGGATAACACGTTTTAGGGCTAAAAACTTTAAATGCCAAAAATTCCAAAACATAAGGACCAAAGTTGCACATTGGGAAAGATTTAAATAAATCTGGCGCCTAACACTTTTACTTCCCCCAAATTAGGATCAAATGGAAGTTACTGTACCTCTTTCACACCCAGATTTCACCCCCACTCTTACTTGGGTAAAAACCAATTAAACCTGCACACAAGTAATTCACACGCACCAAAACCCTTCCCACTCCTAAAAACCCCAATCCCACCACTTGAGGACCCCACCCCCAATTCTCTCTCAGCCAATAAGAAACCTCCTTGGGCTCCAAGTTCTCTTACGTGTCCCCAATCAATGGATATGATCTTTTGCTTCATCACAACGCAAATATGGACGGTTTAGATCAAAAATTGGACAAAGTACCTCAAGAAACGTCAAGGGCATTTTAGAGATTTTCTGTATTAGGGTTTTGAGTTTTTAGCATTCTAGATTATTCTTAGCTTAGTATAAAAGGAGACCCAAGCTGTGGTGATCCCTTTGTTCCAGTTTCAAGTTTTTCACTTGTAATCCCTTTTTTAGAAAATAAAAGTTGGTATTTGAATTTATCAATTGTAATTCCTTTTTGTTCTTTTAAAAAGTTGTGTGTAGTGAAGCTTGATTCTGAGTTCCATTTGTGTTTGGTGAAGTAATTTTTGATTTTCAAAAATATTTCAAAAAGGTTTTGAAAATCTGATAATCTTGGAGAAATCTGTGTTAGGATTTGGTGTTTAAAGGTTTAAATTGTTAGTGTTATAGGGATATAAAAAACGTGTTAAGAAGGAAAAGTTTTGGTAAGGTTTAAGAAAGAGAAAGAATAGTAAACAGATTATACCTTTGCTTGTATTGTTCTTGTTTTCTTGATTGTTCTTAAAGCAGGTTGAAAGAAGTTGTTGATATTGTGTCAGCACCAGCCCGAGCTGGTTTGGAGGAGGATTTTACATCCTCTAGGGCCCTTGGATGTAAGGGTCCTAAGGTAAACACCCTTTTACCTTATAAAAAAAGTTCAGAAAAGTGATTTGCTTGATTGGTTGATTAAAGTGTGTTTAAGTTGTTTGATCAGTGCTCAAATGTGTTTATATGCATGATAGATGCAATAGGAATCAGTTTGAAAGAGTTTTGTAAGGTTTTGGTTTGTTAAAGTTTGGTTCTCAGATTTAATAGGGTGTTTGGCTACAAGGATTAGCAGGGCTTAGTTTTTGATTTAGTTGATTAAAGTTGTTAGAAGGTTTAAAAAAGGATTAAGATAGGTTGTTAGTGAGTAAAAGATTAGTTTAGAACAGGTTTGGTAGCAATTTGTGGAGTTTAAAGTGAAAAAGCTAGTCAAAACCTGCATATCTTTTTTCTGTTAGGATTTTCATGAATTGTGTGCTTGATCTTTGAAAATTGTGAAGTAATAGGGAGATTTAAAGTTTGCTACTGCTTAAGTGCTATTTGGGGAGTGTGTGTGCCAAATATTGGCTTTTGTAGTTCACTAGAAAGCAAGTACTAAGCTGTTTAACCACCAGACTTAGGCTATAGTCTCAGAAACTTGCATAGTGCTTTGGTGTGCTTGATTTGCTTTATATTTGTGTGCAAAGTGCTTAATTGTTATTATTACTGACTCCTTGAGCTTCAATAAACTCAAGGGTGCCCCCATTGCCCAATATAATCACCAAACAAAGCCACAAGCCAAGTCCTCTTGGCATCAAAAGTGCACAAGTGTGCACTTTAATTGCTCATCAGAAACTTATAAAACCTGGCAAGTTTTTGGATCTTCATTTGGCTAAATCTTGGCTAAATTGTGATATTGGAGTTGGATTCATAGCTTATTAAAGTTACCAGTTGGATTGAAAAATAAAAAAAAAAATAAATAGCAAAAAAAAAACCACTAGCCTGGCTTCGAACCCCTGACCTCTCGTTGGAGGGTTCAAGGCTCTTACCAGTGTGCTAGCATTTATCTTGTGTATAGAAGGGAAAGGCCTATTACTTAAGGTCATTTGATTTCTAGCTTATTTATTAAGCCGTAGCCTTTTCCCTCATTTCCAGCTTATTTATTAAGCAAATTTGGCTTTTCTTATTTTTCCTAGGAAAGTAGTAGTGTTGTTGATTTTCCTAGCTATTTTCATAATTTTTCCTTTAATAGATTATTTTTTATCATTTATTTATTATACGTTTTTATTAAATCATTAAAAAATACCAAAAAGATTTTAAATTTTTAGGAAAAATAATTTTTAGCTTTTCAATATATAACTTGAGGTTTACATCTTATTTTGGTTTTATAAACTTTAATTTTTAATTTTATATTATTTTAAGGTTTTTTATAAACTTTAAAGATTTTTATAAAATTATTAAAAAAGGTTTAGGAGCTTAAATTTGTGTTTTTCTCTTAGTTATATTAATTAGGATTTTTAGAAATTTTTTAGAATAAATTTTAGAAACTTTTTATTTTTAGCATTATTTTATTATTATTTTAATATTAATTTTTCAAAATTTTATTTTTCTTTCTTTTTCATCTTTCCTAGATTCTTTAGCAATAATTAGGAGCTTTTCCATTTGTAGAATAATTTTTAGGCTTTTCAATTTATTTTTATAATTATTTTAAGTTTAATTAGGTTTTAATCATTTTTAATCATTTTTAGAGTTTTAAAAATAGTTTTAATAGGTTTTAATTTTTAGAAAATTACTTTTTAGTCTTCTAATAATATAAGTTAAGTAATTATTCAATAAAATCATATTTTAGACATTTGAATTAGTTATATTTAATTTTAGGGCTTTAATTAGCAATTAAAATTAAATATTTAATTAATAAAAGGTTTTAAAATATCTTTGTTGGATTTTTATCTTTGTTTATATTATTTAAGACTTGTTTTTAGCCTTTTTGATATTTTGTTTTTGGTTTTAATAATTTTTTAATTTGGGTAGTTTTTCACGGCTTTACGTTTTCGTCGTAGTTTAATTTTAACGTATCCGTCTTTCATCTTCTCATCCCCATTCTTCTCAATATTAATCTCAAATACATACAAATTAGAACACACACATATACCTCCTTGGGAAACGAACTCTCTTTCTCTCATTTTATTTGATTGTGGGTCATTGGTGCACGGTATTCCTAAACCGTCGTACTTAATACTTTCCGCTATTTACGCTCTTTTCCTAAAGAGTAGTAAAACACTACAATCACGGTACGTGCTTGAATCACGGAAACCTAGACAAATAATACTTGTCTTAGACTCTTGTCCAATGACTTTATAAAAATAACAATTATGTATACATATGATGATTTTATATATATGATGATGATCAAGTGGGTTTATACATTCTCATTTACTCATTTTAGTGTTATGTATTGGTAACTTTTATACTAGTTTACTAGTTTTACTTATTTACATGTTTTAGGCCCAATATCTTATAGTAGTCTATTTTACAATTTTATTATCAGTATTATAATTTACATGTTGGGCCCAAGTGGGTTAAGCGCAATAAGTAAGTTTATAAGTGTTTTACCAAACTAGTCGGGTTAATAGTCCAATAAGGCTACTTTGGTCCGTTAATGTCTATATGTTGTAAAGCTCGGGTTTTATCGGTTTTTACTTGTTATATAAGTTTATACATCAGTATATGACTTTTAAAAAAGTTTACATTAGACGGGTCCGACCGTCTAAGTTTTATTTGACCAAAAACGTTAATCTTTCGGTTTTAGCCGAAAAGACGTAAAACTTAAGTATATAGTTTTATAACTTGGAAAAACATTTTTACTTGTAATTTATATAATGTATCCCATTTAATATCAATATATATGTAACTCTTTATTTATAATTTTTATCAACTAGTGGGTTTTATATATGTATATTTTATATAAATTTTTGAGTGCTTATATTATATACTATTTATTTACAAAATCAGTCCTAAATTTTAAGTCCACTAAAATGTCCATATCTAGAGTTCTCTAAGGAGATAGGACCTCAAAGTTTTATGACAGAAACTACATGATATTTTCTTCATTTTATTCCTTTATAGCTACTGATGAATCAACCTCTAAATATTTTAATAAATTCGTCCAAAACAGTGTAGGCAGATTTGCACTCTAATCTTGTTTTGATCATATCTCACTCATTTTTATGATTCCATTGTATGTCCAACTCTCACATGTGTATAACACCTAATACTTACTGTAAATTGATTCCACTATGCCATTTTATCAGTTTATCATTTGGTTACTTACTGTTTTTATACAGCCATCTTATTAAGCAAGATTTAACCATTTTACATGCGGTTTTTCCATCTTTTTACCCATGTTTATCAAATCTATCAACACCAAATCCCCACATAATATTTTTAATCATCATTCATCATCATATACATATACATAAATAAAGAAAATACAAGATTACATAATCAAAATAATAAGAGGATAGGAAGAACAATCTCTATACCACCAAGGTTGTGTAGGTTATGATCAAGGCTTGGATTTTTGATGGAAAAACTTGTGATAGATCAACACCAACTTTGAAGACCACCAATATTTGTAAACCTCTTGTAGAAATCAGCCCTTGGACATCATCAAATCACCTCCTTGGATGTTATATGGATCACCAATCAACAAGGTTTCAAAGGAGCATCATCATATATGTTTATAACACAAAGTTTATGGTTAGATTTGATCAAAAATTGATCAAAATGGTATTTTAGAGAGAGATTGGACGAAAATGAGGAGAGAAGGAGATAGTGGTTTTCATGTATGAGTTTGGGAGAAGTGGTTTGGTGTTGGATAGTTTTGGTGCTAAGTTATGTGTAGCTTACTTTGTAAGCTTTAGTTAACAAGTGTTAACTTGTTAGCTACAACTTTGCCACATCTTGTAATGTGGTGTCATTGTGTATCCGTCCCATATAGTGGAGTGGGCAAGTGTAAAACTTGTCCCATCCCACTAATTTACGGGTATTCCTCGATTCTAATTTCCTCGATTTGCGTGCCCTCGGGTCGTTTTACGAAAAACGTTTTTATAAATTATGAATCAACGACACAAAACGAATCTAATAAAAATTGTCTCATCAAAAACGGAGTTCAAAAACGTAAATACGTAATCCTAAGGTTTCCGGTTTAGTCGTAAACGACGTTAAATTATTCACGTAAGTCCTAATCTCTTCTCGTAAATTAGTGAGTTTATGAACCAACATAAATTTAAATTCCCAAAATAATATTCACGGATAAATTTATTTCATGAAGTGTCGGGTTGTCACCAAAAACGGTGTATGTAAACGTAAGCACGTAACGTAGAGTCCTCCGGTTTAGACGTAGTCGATGCTACTTCAAAATGTAAACCCAAATTTCTTCCCAAAAATAAGTGAGTTCATAATATAACATTAAAATAATGTTTTTAAATAACACTTGAGAATAAAATATCAACCATAAATTGACGGATTGTCACATCATCCATCTCTTACCAGGTGGAGCTGGCACTAGAGTCCATACCTTGTTCCTTTTGAACTGATTAATTTCTTCCTGCATAGCAGCTACCCACCCATCTTCCACAAGAGCCTCGGCTACTCTCTTACCATATTAAGAGAGAAATTCAGCAAAGAGACATTCATTGGCTGAGGCTGACTCTGAGTCATGAAGTCGCTGTCTAGTAGTAACCCCTGCATTAGGTTCCCCAATAATGTTTACAAGAAGAATGTGTTGATCTCTTGACCATTTAGTTTGAGTGTAGCATGCAGCGTGAACAACTTCTCCCCAAAACTGCTTTGGTAAGGCTGCACCATTTAACATAGTTCTGGCTGCTTCAATCAGAGTCCTATTTCTTATTTTAGCCACACCATATTGTTCAGGGGTGCCAGATGAAGAGAAGTTTTGTGATATTTCTTTTTCATCACAAAAAGATTCAAGTTGTTGATTCTTGAATTCAGTACCATTATCACTTCTTAGAGCTTTGACTCTAACATCATTCATATTTTCAACCTGTCTGATAAAGGACATGATGGTATCAACAGCATCACTTTTCTTTCTGAGGAAGAAAACCCATGTATACCTTGAAAACTCATCAACTATGACCAAGGTGTATTTGTTGTGATTAATGATATGTGGTTTGACAGGCCCAAACAAATCCATGTGAAGGAGATGTAAGCACTTGTCAATAGAAAATGATTGTCTGGTCTTAAAAGAAGACATGTGATGCTTTCCTTTGACACAAGCTGAACAAGTCTTGTCTTTAGAAAAACTCACTGAAGGTAGACCAACAACCAGGTTTTGTGTGGCTATCTTGTTGATGTTCTTAAAGTTGAGATGAGACGGTCTTTTGTGCCACATCCAATTGACACTTTCAGAGGCTTTAGCTAGAAAACAATTGGAGCTGTCTTCAGAGCAAGTAGCCATGTTGATGACATACACATCTCTCCTTCTTGGTGCAATAAGCACCACATCATTTTTCTTGTTGAATATGGTTCCTTGAGTCTTAGTAAACAAAACCTTATAATCAGCATCACACAATTGACTAATGCTAATAAGATTGTGTTTAAGACCATTCACATATGCAACCCTTGTAAACGTTATCCCATTGCAGTTCACTGAGCCATATCCTTCTGTGTCGCCTGAAGAATTATCCTCAAACACCACTTTAGGACCTGGCTCCTTTGAGTATCTGTGCAGGTATTGTCGAATCCATGTCATGTGTCTAGAACAGCCACTGTCTAGATACCATACCAATTCCTTAAGATGTTTCTGCACAGATACATAGAAACAAGTTAGTTCATATGGTGAACCCACTTTCCAGTGGGTTCCCTGAATTGATGATTAGCAACTCTTGAGTTCTTATAGAACTTTTGACGATGGGAAGGATAGTTAGCTGTCTCACGGGTGAACCTTCCACAGATATCACATCCTGGAAAGTCACTACACTCATCTGAGTGATGGTCTGTGAATCCACAAAATTTACAGGGAGGATAAGGTCTGTAGTTACCTATTTGTCTCCTAGAAGCCTGTTGTCTCTCTCTAGAAGGTGTCTGAGCTCTCTTAACAGCCATTTGTCTCTCATGATCTATGGTCATGTGATGAGAGTTTTTACAAATATTGCAGTAAGGTTTGACTATCCTTTCACCTTTAGGTTCACCTAAAATAGACTTAGGTTCATTGGAAGTAGAGCATTCAGCGGAAGGCTTAATATGTTGTTTTAAGAGTTCTACTTCTTTCATTAATGACAACAGACTCTTCGGTTGAGGAATCAACTTTTTTCACAGATTTTGTTGAGACAGGCTTAAAGGAAACTTGCTTAACAGATGGTTTAGCATGTATAGTAAATACCTTAGCTGGTGGTTTCTCAACATCTGTTTTGGGTTCAGCCTTAGCTCCTCTAGAGGAACTACTGGGTTTAACTCCTGAGAGTTTAGGTAAAGGTGGTAAATCAACCACATCTTCAGAGACAGGGACATCAGTCAAGAGGGGATCTGACATATGAATTATCTCTATAGATTTGAAAACAATCTCTTTGGGTTTGGTGAGAATATTCAACTTATTTTTCTTGGCAGAGATATCCCTTTTAATATCAACAGGTAGTTCATCATTAAGTAATTCATCTATAGTGAACCTACTGCACAGCCATTTTTCTATAACCTTATTTAATTCTGATACTTGATCATTTAAGGAACTTTTCTTCAAGGTTAACCTATTAACTTCGTTTTGAAGAGATATATTTTCTAAATTAACCTGTTTGAGAGTTTCACATTCAGCCCTAGCAGTTAACAGTTCATGTTTAACAGAGTGAAACTTATCAAGTAAGTTCTTTCTTTGTTCCTCAACAAAGTGCAAATCAACAATGGTATAATCAAGGGAATGTTTGTGTTCATCACTTTCAGACATAGATAAAAGCCTGTGTACCTTTTTCATTGTGATGTAAACCCATTGTCTTGATCTTGCATCTCCTTTCCCAACAGTTGGTTCATCCTCAGCTATTGCCATGATAGCCCTGACTCTAGTAGTATCTTCCTTATCTGAAGTCAGCGGCTCATCATTCTAATCATACTCTTCAGCTACCAACCCTTTCTCTGTCTTTTTATCACCCCCTTTCTTTTTAGACAGAGCTTCAAGCTTCAAATTCATCTGTTCTAACTCAGCTTTAAGTGCCTTATACTTGTTCTTGTAATCCTTCTTCTCATTGTCTGAGGAGTTGAATTGGTGAGATGAGTTGTTGCGTTGTGATTTGAACTTGTAAGGTTTGTTGGAGGATGATGGATAAGAAGGTGAGGATGTCTTTGTGGAAGGATAGTCTTTTTGAAAGTGTCCAAGTTTTCCACAGGCAAAGCAAGTTTCTTTTGATTTGTCGGTTTGTTTGCTATCTGATCCTACTCTCTCTGATCTTTTGTAGAATCTCCTTTGATTAGCTAGCAAGGCTCTTTCATGGAATTCAGCATTAAGGTCTGTCAAGAACTCTTGGTTGTTGCGTGTGTCGTCTTCAACATCAAAGTCGTTGTCATGAGGGTGTGGAGTGGAAATCAAAGCTTTGGATGTTTCTCCATGAACTACAAATCTTTCAGTCTCTGATTTTTATATGGTATCAATCAGCCCTTCTTCATAATTGTACTTTCCATATAGCTGAGCAAGGGTGTCATTCTTGATTGAGTTATTGGCTCTCTGAGTCTGACTCATGCTCAGCCATTTTCTTGGAAGGCTGTTGACAAATGTGGCATTTACTTCAGCTTGACCAATGGTGACGTCATTCATAGCAAGGTCATTGAGAAGAATCTTCAGCCTTGTATAAGTTTGTTGAACCTTTTCACCTTCAAGTGCCTTGAAAGCATTGAACTGAAGTCTGAATGCCTGAATCTTGGTTTCTCTGGTTTCAGAGGGTCCTTCATGACCAAGGATAAGGTCTGTCCACATTTGTTTGGCTGTAGGACACTAAATCACAGACTTCATGATGTGTTTGGGAAGACATGATATAATGATGCTCTTGAGACGTTTGTCTTGGTTTGCCAATTTCCTATCAGCTGGAGACCATTGCTTGAGAGGTTTGGGAAGAGGATTATCATCAGTAGAGGTAAGAAACATGGGAACATAAGGTCCATTGTTTATAATTTCTAGAAGAAATGGTTCAAGTCCGTCGAGATACACGAGGAATTGACTCTTCCAACTAGCAAAATCTTCTTCATCAAATACTGGTACATTGGTGACATGAGATTCGCCTCTTGAGTCAAGAAGTTGAGGCAAATCATCTTCATTTGGAGGTAGAGGAGTGATTCTTGGTGAAGCTGGTGGTGCATTGTTGTTGTTCCCAGAAGACGGTGGTGGTGTAGGGGTTGTATTGCTTGTTTCCGGCATGATGGACCTTGATTATAAAACTTAGAATGATGTTTATGAAGGTTTTAATATCAAACACCGCTCTGATACCAATTGAAAGTCCCTAAACGATGCTAGAAACAATAAACTTAACTAATCAACACACGTAATTAGTTTTCAAACGTAATACTTATTATTGTATAATAAAGAATTACAAGTGTTATGGATAACACCGTTTGATGACAATGTGTTGTGCACACTTTGAACAACTAAAACCTAACTTATGAATACAGTCGCAGATGTTTGATTCTATAAGTTCTAAGCATTAATGTGTGAATTATATCAAAGTGTTGAGCGTTAATGCTAGGCTACATATCCTATTTATAGTGGTACGAGGTTGACCTAAGTACTTATTGATGGTGACTACACTAGACAGACACTTGTCAGACCTCTGTCACAAGATGCTCTTCTATTCTTGGTAGTCTGCCACAATGCTTTAGGGAAACAAAGCTGACATAGTTTCTCTTTTCTTCATAGTCTCGTACACACTAAGGTATGTCCAAAGTGTGCTGAGTGTTAACAAGGTATTGCCATCCCTGTTAACCCTCAACCCCTCAGAGTCCCTGATACATCTTGGCTGTTATCCATCACAGCCAATGAGTATGTCTTCAAGTAATCTTCGACTTCCTTGACAATGTCTCTGACATGGACTCCTCTGAGGTTGCTCACAGAGACTTAGATCTCTGTGAGTCTTGTGATACTTGCCTGCCTCCTAGGCACAGGCAAGTTAATATTTAACAGCTTGATTTGTATTTAAATCTATGATACAGGGAATCTACTAAACTTAGATTCCCAACAATTTAAGACTTGCAAACGAACATCAAGTTTTTGGCGCCGCTGCCAGGGATTGATTAATTATTCATTTTGAAACATTCTGAAATACTTGGTAAAACAAAAGTTATAAATCGTCGTACAGATTTCTGGCAATCTGAAAAAGTTTTTAACGAAAAAGTTAGAAAGTGCGCCGCACATTTCCAAAAGTGCGCCGCACATTTGATACGAATTTGCAAAATGTTGGTAGAAACAATCCCAAAACACCACCAAAACCTTTTACTCTCAACAGTTACTGCTGAAAACATGAGAATTGCTTTATGTGTGCTTATGCTTTTTGAGCTTATCTGTTTGTCAATATTGCATTTCAAGAAAAACCAAAAATATTTTCTTTCAAAATTTTATTTTCTATTTAATTTACTCTTTCGTAGAATAATTTGCTTTGGTATGTCTTATTTGATATTTATCATGATTTGTGGTAATTTTTCTGGAATTTTTAATAACTTTGAGATACAAAAAAATGAGGAAACAAGCGGAAATGAAAAAATAGTTATTTCTTGCAAAATACTTGAGAACATGTTACAAAATTTTGTCATTATTTCTTATTTTGACTACTTGTTAAGGAAGTATTATAAAAAAGGTCTTATAACATTGTTTGATTGGTATATAGATCATACAGTTATGAACAAAAAATTTCTTGAAGAAAGTGCGCCGCACATTTCACAAAGTGCGTCGGCTTTTCTGTAGCGGGCAAAAGTGCGCCGCACATCTCAAAAGTGCGACGCACAACTGAAAAAACAGTAAGCAGAATTTTCTTATAACATAATTAAAAAGAGATTTTCATCGAAACTAATGAGTTGCCTTAGGAATACAGGATATGAAATGTCTATTAGATTTTATGGCACTAACGTACTAATGTTTCTCTTGATGTGTTGTCATTTTAAGATGAATCCAAACACTAGCTTGGGTAGGCTATGCTTGAGAGAGGATGAGCATATTAGCCTAAATGATAAGATTGAATCGGATGGAGAATGGACAAGATCTGAATATAGGGACACAGCCGATAGTGGGATTCAAAAGGTCCTAACTTTCTATCGCTTGGAAGACTTGACACCTAGCGAAAAGTACTTAATGCCTTGTCATGTGGAAGGTAAATTTGCCTATGATGGGCAAGTTGACTTGGAAATGGAGAAGAGTTTTGTTAGCAATGAAATTGTAGTGAAGCTTGGCTTAACCTACAAAACGCATCGTAATGGGGACAAAGAAATAGATAAGAAGCTCA
The DNA here is from genome assembly GCA_025667525.1 of Glebionis coronaria. Taxonomy (NCBI): domain Eukaryota; kingdom Viridiplantae; phylum Streptophyta; class Magnoliopsida; order Asterales; family Asteraceae; genus Glebionis; species Glebionis coronaria. The sequence goes on along the minus strand of CM046874.1, from coordinate 127,639,768 downwards.
TTGTTATGATCAAGGACGAATTGTTTTTCGTCGACTTCTTCTTCAATCCGGAAGAAGATGACTGTGAACCGTGTGCAATATTTGGGAGATCTTTCCTAAAGCAAGCCAATGCACAAATTTATATCACTTGTGGCATACTCACCTTATGGCCAAAAGTGCATGAAAGCTTGGGCTTGGAAGAAATTGACGATATACTTGATAATCTCGACTTTGATGGATTGGCACCTATTGAGAACGATGGAGTTGATATTCCTAGATTTGTTTGTGATATGGGGAAAGGCAAAAGAAACAAAGGAAAATAGCCCGCTCATGTTTACAAATTGAACTATAATGGTGAAGGACCTTCTCTCACCATTAATAAACCCTTAACTAGAGAAGAACTAACAATGGAAGAATTAAGGGAAGACGTTGAAGAACGAGTAATGTTGTTAAACATGAATCGACCAATCATTGAAACATTAAAATATAGTGATAAGTATAAAATGATTGTCGATGGGGTCTTGCTTGATAAGTTGAAGATTGAAGATGGATTAACCTCGGAATATGAGGATGTGGCAATCCAAATGCTCCGTGAAAACAAAGTAATAAAAGAAAAAGAAGATTCGGGTTATTTTGTCCTACCTATAAGGTTGGAATGTAAAACTACATACAATGCTTTGGTAGACACCAGTTCGAATGTTAATATCATGCCACTTGGAATCTTCAAAATGTTAGATGTTGGAAGAGTCAAACCAAGGTTTGATTGAATAAAAATGCTTGATCACTCCTACGCGGAGGGATTTGGGCGTTTTCTTGGAGTTCTATACCAAATAGGGACAACCACGATACTAGCCGATTTTATGCTTCTCGATATTCCTATTGATCAAGATATTCAACTAGTGGTTGGAAGGAAGTTTTTGCACACCGTTGGTGCAAAGGTAGATGTTGGAAAAGCTATCATGACAAGCTTTGATGGGTTTGCCATCAAACATATAATGTGCTAAAAGAAAAAGAACATGATGATAGTGATGATGAAGATGATAAGTACTACACCACGAAAAGAGATGAAAATGGTATGCCAATTTATGGTCCACATTTGCAACCATGGACGAAACCGGAAGAACTATTTGATGCTTCACTAAGTGAAAGGAGCTACCATAACCCTTTCTTTGATATTTGTGTGTACAAGAAAATTGTGGGATGCTTGGAGTACTTCCCATATCATTAAAATACAAAGATTGGCAAGTGGGTAACAAGCGAGAATTTGAAAATATTGCTAAGGATGGAGATAGTGAATGGCATGTTTCCATAGTCATTGTTGATCCATGTGGAAAAAGGTACGAAAAAGTGTACGAGACAAAGGACACCAATAGAGAGGTCTCGGGACGTTACACGGAGAGTGATATCATGTCACCTCTGAATTTTTGCTACAACTAAGAGGAAAGGAAGAAAACAGGAGTGCATCATTGGCTCCTAGTTACTTTTATGCATTTTATCATTTTGTATGTAGATAATCAAATAAAACGAAGTAATACCTAAGAGTCCTATAAGTTTTAGGATGGTCTTAGAAGTAGGGAATGTTCTACCAAAGTTTTTTTTATTTCTATCGAATGAAATTGGAGGTTTTATTTTAAATTTTGTGTTTTGTATACTTTGAAAATAAAAAAAAGTACACCATGTCTGGATGCACAGAATGTGCGCCGCACATTTCAGAAAGTGCGCCGCACTTCTGGGCGGATTTTTTGTATATACCCCGTTTTTCTCATTAGAAACTAAAAAAACACACAAAACCACCTGACGATTTTTAATCATCACCAAAAAGAATTTTCGAGTCTTTACTCCAATTTCACGTTCGAGATCATGTCTAGGGTAAGTTTTTATATTTAATTCATGTTTGTTTAATTTAATTAAGTTTTTAATTGGGTTCTTTGTAATTGGGGAACAAATTACAATTCAAATAGGAATTAGGAGTGTAGAAATAGATTAAGAAATGATTAGATTATAGTAAGATAAATTTGAAAAAAAGAGGGTTTTTGAAAAACCTTTGAGATAAAGCAATGTCGTGGATTAGAACGAATTAGGAATGGGTTAGTGTTAGATTCTAGCCATTTTTATTAGTTTGTAACCATTTAGTTTGCGGATTTGGTTAGCTACTAGAGTTACCCCGACATTTGCTGAAAAACCCAGAATGTGCGCCGCACTTTCCATATTGTGCGCCGTACTTTTAATGAAATTTTCCCAGGAAGTACGCCGCACATTCCAAATTGTGCGCCGCACTTTTCGTCTGGAAAACAAACAGAATGATCAGAACATGATCATAGGATCACCATTGACCCCTAACGCTTATCTAATGTTAATACATGTTTGTATGTGATGAAAATTTTGCAGAATCCAGGTTCTGGAAATTACGAAACCGGCTCGTCTAGCCGAGGAAAGAAGCAAAGGCCTACCTAATCGGCAAGTGCTGCACTCATGGGGATACCGAATCACCATTTTTTGAACTGGCGTGGATGTACAAATGATACCAAAACCATCTACAACAATGCTCTTAGTCTTTTAAAGCCAAAACAAATTTTTGCACCTAGCATTGTGGATTTTGGAGTTTTGAACGAGCTTGGTTGTGAAGCTCAAATAAGGGAGATGCTTAGGATAGTAGTGATAGAGGCTGCAGGTAATGAAGTCTTGTTTGAATCCGATGCTTGGATTCGTGCTTTTACTTGTAGGGAGAAAATCTATGCGGAGCTTGTTCTCGAGTTTTTCTCTACTTTTAATTTTTATTAAGATGCCGAAGGAGATGAGTTGTTGACTAAGAAGATTTTGACTTTTAGAATTTGTGGAAAGGGACATTCTTTAACTTTGAAAGAATTTTCTAAGTACTTGGAGTTGTATAATAGAGAGGAGCGAAAAGCGGAAGGATTTGAGGTATATTTCCAAGGAGGGGAATGTGATCATGGTGACTTTAATGCTAATGAATTTTGGGCATCAATTTGACCGGATGAGGATCCATTGAGCTTATCTAGGAGCTCGGCCATTAGAATTTCTAGTCCACTTTTGAGAGTGCTTCAAAAGATGATTGCTTATACCGTTTGCCAAAGAACCACGGGATATGATGAAATACAAAAGAATGATTTGTGGTTATTGAGCATGTTTAGGGGCAAGAACCCTGAGTAATACGCTAATGTGGCTTGGGTGATAGCAAAATGGATGAAAAGGAAAGGTCCTGGTAGTCAAGCGGGTAGTATGATTGTGTGTGGACAATTTGTGACTAGGTTAGCTCGAAGAATGGGGCTTTTAAGTGATCAAGTTGTGAGTAGTCTTAGTCCACCGATTGTTTGTGATACCATTGACCGAATTACCTTGAGAGATTTGATTGGAGCGGATGGAAGGTTGATGAGAGAAGACTCGCCTGTTAGAGCACCTCGTGTAGGTATGCCGAGAGCTCCTCGTGCATCACTCCAATATGTTTGTGATAGAATGGGAAGGATGGAGGTTAGGCAAGACCAACTTGGGTTTATGATGGAGCACCAATGTTATAGTATGGATCGATACGCTCTAGTTTTTGAGAGGATGGCGTAACAATATCATGTTCTGATGAGTGGACCCTATGGACCACCCGGATATCATCATGAACCATTCTACTACACCCAACAACCACCACCCTATCCACCACATTTTTACCCATCTCAAGCTCCAAGGAATGATGAAACTGAAGAGGATATGTGAAGCCTTGTATGTGTGTGACTTTTGTGTTAGTCACATTTGAAACAATTTGAAAACATTTTATTTGGGCTTTGTAATATGCCTTTGTTGGCATTTGGGACAACTTAATACTTTGTGTATCGGATTTTTATTTTTAATTTGGTATGTGAAATATGTTTGTATATATTATTTGTGTTAATTTACAGAAAATAAGCGAGTCAAGGCGAACTTAGGAGAAGATTGAAGATCTCGGCTTCGCTTACGACTTGTAATAAAAGGGGAGTATTATTCTTATTTTCCCTCTAAATTTTACTTTTTCCTTATGTTTAGCATTAGGGAAAATGCTCATAATAAGTATGGGGGAGATTGAGTGAAAATAAGATCGAATAAAAGCTTGTTTTTAAAAAAAATTAATTTTCTAAAATTTTCTGTACCCAGAAGTACGCCGCACATTCCAAATTGTGCGCCGCACTTTCTAGGCGAATTTTTAAATTTTTTGTACATTTTTAATAAAAAATAAAATAAAATATTTTTTGACGAAGGATTGATAATTCTTATAACTGTAAAGCTATTTTGACTCGGAATTGATAACGTTATTTACACAATACTTTATTCATAATTGTGGGGATCTTTACCGTAAGCATTCTTACATATTAAGTTGTGTGTGCCGATGATTTGTTTAATTCTAGAACTTGTGCTTGGTAATGTTTACGAGACCATAGTGGGATCATACTTGTATGATACAAGGTATTTTAAATGATAAAGAAGGCAAAATAAATAAAAGAGAAAAAATTGAAAGTTTTGCCGATGTTTTAAGATGATTATATTGTTAGAGACCATATTGCGAAATTTGAGTGTATCATAAGTATGAGGGAAAGCATGTTCTCCCAAAAGAAAGATTTCAAAAAAAGGCAAAAGGAAGCCTAAAAAGTTTCGAGTTATTCGCAAAGCAACAACATAAAAGATGATGTATTATTCTTTAAAATATGCGGTGGTAATAAAGTTTTTGAAAAAGACCTCTTTTGATATTCTACTTGGTGCTTACGCCAAAATTTGGTTTAGTTTAGTTCCTTGCACAAGCCTATGGTAATTTATTTTTCATAACCGTGCTATTGAGCGATAATCTACCCATAAATAAGGAGAGTGTGTGAAATAAAAATATCTTCTTCGTGAGGTGTTTTATGGCGTTATCTTTGTTTTTCGATTATTAGCTTTATCAATTCTTTCGACACTTATCAAAAATATATTTTTCCTTACTTGAGGACAAGCAAGAAGTTAAGTATGGGGGAATGTGATAACGTTTCATTTATACATATTTGTAATGATACATTTGTCCTTGTTTGCTATGTAAATAAATAAATTATGTGTTGAATTGATACTAATAAAAGGTATTGTTTGTATTGTAACCAAGAAAGAAACTATAAAGGAAAAGAATGAAGAAATAAAGAATAAAGGGGCTAAAGAAGAAATTATGCTGAAAAGGAGCAGAAGTGCGGCGCACAATTAGAAAAGTGCGGCGTACATTCAAAGTACCCCGAATTTGGAGAATAACAACAAGTGCGGCACACAAACTCACAAGTGCGGCGCACATTTACACTTGATGAAGTGCGGCGCACAAATGAACAAGTGCATCACACATTTCACTACAGTTACATAATTAAGTGCAATTATGCATGGCTATTATGGGGAACCTTTGATATACTTCCAGGGTTTCTAACCTACGAATTTTCAGGTATAAATAGGACCCTTGGCCAGGCATAATCATATCTCATTCTTCACATTCTCCATTGTTGAGGAGAAACAATAATCAAGGATTTCTCCAAATCCTTGATCATAGTCACTAGAGTTAGTAAACCTTAGTTGGTTTATGGTATTGGTGTTGGAACAAGAAACTCAGAAGTATTGCTAGCCATTTGTGATAAGTTCAAACACATATAAATCCTTTGGAAGAAATTATTGAAATAATCTTATGGTATAATTCTTATTTCAATTATGTCAATCTTTTACTTTGATTTACATATGTTGGAAATGATTTTATTTGCTGTTATTATGGAGTAGTATGATGTTCACTTGGTTAAGGTTTAATAGCCTTATGATTATATGTGAATTTTAGCTTTCCTGGGGCAAAGTGTGACGTACAATTAGTTTTGTGCGGCGCACTTTTTCCCTGGGTTCTTGAATATAAGTGTGATTTGGACACTCATGTAATATGTGTTACTATGTAAGACCATTGTTATATGTTGGATTCATCCATGATCATCGACTAGTACTCATGTGAATGGATGAGTTTCATGTCATCTAGTAAATGAATCTTGTTAATCACTTTTGTAACGATTAGTGGATTAAAACATATACCAACTCTTGCATAATCTCATATACTACATTAGTTATCGAAATCAAGCATAAACTTATCTTAATGCTGTTGGTATGACAAAGTCTTTAGCCGGATTCTTGTCATATCAATTAGATGTTGCATGCACGACTAATAATCGGTATGTTGTCTTACATTGTTTATGTGCTTATACTTCATCTTTGCAACCTATCTATCATATGGTTATGACCTTAGCCAAACGCACCCTTTAATACCAATTGTTAAGTATATCTTTAGAACTTGTGACACTCTAGAGGTAATTGTTTTACTATTGTGATAACAACAATCTCGTGGAACTAACTGGACTTTACCATTAAGCTATGCTATACATGAAAGGGTATACTTGCCCGTGTTTATGTTTCTAGTCATTTGTGTGGTAACATCTTGAATAAAAATTAAGACTTGCAAACGAACATCAGTATCCCATTAATTCCTAGAAGGTGGTGTAAATGATGATGAAGTAGGGTTGTGTGGGACAAGACTAGAGCTAATGTTACTGGGTCCCATTTCATAAAGTGCGGGTTCGGAGCTGCTTTGCTCAGAAGTCATTGCCGTCATCTCATTAAAATCAACATTCATAGTTTCGAAGATCTTGCGAGAATTACGATTGTAGATTCGATATGCTTTCTTTGTGGGTGCATAACCAATAAAAATACCAATATCAGCCTTTGGTTGAAGTTTTCCCAAATTGTCACCATCATTTGGATAGCAGAGAGAACCAAATGCATGAAGATATAATAAATCTGGTACTTTTCCATGTAGGAGCTCATAAGGTGTTTTACCATGGCGTTTTCGAATTAGTGACTGGTTGTGGGTGTAAACTGCTGTAGATACTGCTTCTGCCCATAAAAATAATGGAGTCTTTGCGTAAATTAACATCGTTCGAGCAGCTTCCATAAGTGTGCGAATTCGCCTTTCAACGACACCGTTTTGTTGTGGAGTGCTAGCAATGGATGTTACATGAGATATGCCAACTCTTCATAATAATCATGCAAGATTTGATTCACAAATTCGGTTCCATCATATGTACGAATGCGTCCGACAGTAGTGTTGAGACGCACTTGAATCATCTTGAGAAATCTGATGATGAATTTAGGTGCCTCATTTTTTGTTGCTAGAAATTTCACCCATGTAAACCGAGAGTAATCATCGATAATGACGAGGATGTACTTTTTACCACTAAGACTTTCAACACACATTGGCCCACAAAGATCCATATGCAACAAATAAAGTTTCTCTTGGTTGTTGTCTTTTAGTCTTGGGTTTGTATGATTTCTTAGTGCTTTTCTCCATTTTACACGCGTAACACAAATGGTCCTTGTGAAATGTAAGTTTAAGAAGACCACGAACAAGTTCGTTTTTCGCCAAATGTTTAATAGAGTCAAAGTTGAGATGAGATAACCGTTAATGCCATAACCATGACTTAGTCTTTGATGCTTTGGAGAGGAGACATATGGGAGAAGGCCATCATATCTTGTAGAGACAAAGTGTACAATTTATTCCCTCAAGTACCTTTCAATAAATCAACCCCTTCCAAATTACGAATGAAGCAGGTATGCTCTCGAAAAGCAACTTCTAGGTTTGCATCACAAAAGTGTCCCACAGAAAATAAATTATGACCGAGACCTTCCACATAATACACTCTTTAAATTATAACATTCCCAATATGATATTCATCGTAACCCATTATCTTTGCAATATGATCATTTCCAAATCGAACCGTACCAAGAAACTTGCTGACGGAATTTCTGAGCTGAGAGCGATCTCCGGTCATATGCTTGGAGCAACCAGAGTCCAAATACCAGAGAACAATTTGGACAACCTGTTTTCAGCAACAACAGTAGACAATGCATTAGAAACTATTGGTTCTAGAGTGTTAGCAGATACGAATATAATATTATCAGAATTGCTAACATTTGTGTTATCCTTAATTTTTCTGGCGTTAGCTAATGTGAGTTTTACCAATAACAGGTTTTATTGTTCTAACTTTCTGAGGTTTTGGAGTATTAGCGGGCACTACAGTGGGAGTAGACCTATTTAAAGGGCACTTTGTTCCTACAGTAGTGTTGGTGTTCGTAGTTAAAGGACAAGCTTGTGTTTTGGTAGCCTTGGTACTCCTAGTTAAAGGGAACGCTTTCTTCGCTTTAGTGGGAGTGATCCTAGTTAAAGGGCACGCATTTCCTACTATAGTGAAAGTTCTACAAGTGGTGCGCCACATCCAACCAACTTGGGTTAACACTTTCCCAGTCGGTTTCCATTCCAAACCATTTTTCCGGGCATTCATCTAATTCACATGGTCAATAAGGCAAGAATCATGATGACTAGAAAGCATACATTCATTGCAATTCCAACATTTCAAATTAGAATTCACAGTAGGCTTAGAACGCTGCACAACCGCAGAGCCTTTAGGTTTAGCTACATGATTCTTTTTATTCAAAACAGAAATAACATTCCTAGGGTGGGCTTCTACTTTCTTCTTCATTTGACTAATAGATGGGGGAAAGATCCTATCATTCTTCATGTTTCTTTTAAGCGTAGATCTTTGAGCCTTAGTAGTGGTGTTTACTCCTGTAGAAGGCAACACGGGAATATTAGAAGCTGGTTTTGATTTTGCCTTATCTTTCGTAACCAATGTTTGAGATGGTCTAGTCCTAGGGCCCCTGTTAAGTGGTGTGACGGTGATGAGTTTCCTTTTTATTGCACTAGAGGACGATGCTGAGACAGTGGTTGCGTTATCCACAACATTCTTACCTTTTAGGGTACGAAGTGTTTCCTTTGATTCAGCCAAAGCCAAATTTTTATCACATTGTTCCCTCAAATCAGATATTTCCACCGACTTTCGATTCAATCGTTCAATCAATGATTGATATTGTGTAGTGGTATTAGCACATACGGGCTTTACCGAATCAAAGAGTTGTGTATTTTTCTGTTTTAAGTTATCAACTTTGGACAAAATCTTGGAAACTCGATTATCCAGATCAAGTTTAAAATTATCAGCGGCCTCAAGTACGTTCATAAAATTAATATCCTTAGATTTCTCTATGTCTATCAGCAATGATTTAGCAACCTTGTCACTTGGTTGCCGCTGTTTTGATTGTAAATTCAATCGAAATTTCTTTTGAAAATTTGCATCATCTATATTAACACCTTCGAATGACGTTTCAAAAAGATCTTAAACAAATTGTTGCTTACATTCAAGCGAAATACAATGCTTTTGAATCTCAACAAAACGTTTTAAAAGTAAATTATAGGAGTCTTGAAGCTTTAAAAATTCAGCGTCAGATTTGTGACAAGTACTATCTACCACATTATCCACAGATTCAACATTATGCACAATAGAATCATTATCAACACTATTATTCACATAGACAGAAACAATATCATGCGACATCACTTGCTTTAGAAGCTGATCATTTTGGCGTGAAATTCGTTCTATTTCAATTAAACCGTTTTCATAAGCATCATCCATTTCATTGAAAACACGTTTAACTTCATCTAGTTCCAAAAGAAAATCTTGATCAATATTGCTAAGACAAGCTTTAATATTGTTTAAAACGGAACAATTTCGTCTCAAAACGCAGCTCTAGTTTGCTCAAAATTCCATTCACCTTCCGTTATGGCCGAAGCCGTCATACGTTCCTTAATGACCTTGTCAAAATTGGCAAAGTGTTGGTGCACCGCATTTAAGCTATCTGACACCTTACTTACCGATGGAATTAACTTAGTTAAATCCTTTTTGACAAGTGTAGGAGATGTACTAGGAAGGTTTTCCTTTGACAAACTTTGGGGCACAAAAGCTGATAATTGAGCTAATTCCTTTTTGTAATCGAATACGGGTCTTTTTATTAAAATTGATCTTTATTATGCTTAACATAATCAAGCTTATGGAATGTTGAAAGCATTTTAGATCGAGTTTCTTCCGCAAGTGACATTGTCTCCTCAGTATCACGAACATAAGGTGCTTCTTTCGATTTGCCAATTAGGGTCACATCATAAAGACAAGGAATATATTCTTGAGCTTGTTTTGCATAACCGGGATTATGTGATAAATCTTGAAGACGCTTAAGTTCTAGTTCTTCAAATGATTTAGTTAAGAGATGAATCCTTTATGTGGAAGCGTATTGTTTTAAAAGATGTTGTTCCTTGAATTTAAGAAGTTTGGTAGCATTAATTTCCGATTCAAACTTTTTGGACATGAGAGTTTCGAAATCCTTTTTAAGTTTTTGAAAATCATTTACAATCGACTCCTTTTCTTTTGATTCATTGGAAAGATTAGCTCTTAATGATTCTATTTCGTTTAAGTGTTCTATCCTTTCAAAACAAAATTGGTCAAATTAAGAATATGTTATTTTTCTGCTTGAGGGACCATTTCAAAAGTTTTGACCTTTCCCTTATATAGCGCAAGCTCGGCGGTTAGATTGGCATTCAAATCTACGGTTTGTAGGACGGCCACATTCATATTATCAATAATATGTTTAGGCACCATTACCAAATCATGTTGATCATAAGATTCCATACCCGTCGTAGCATTTGGTTGACGTTCACTCAAATGTGTTGGATTGGATACCACATCATTTGAGTTACTAGTTACCGAATACTGTTCGAGGTTGTCATTTTCATGCTCAACTTTATGTGGATTATCATGAACAATATTAGATGTTGTTGGTACCTCACTGATGACATCAGAACCATAGTGAGAGAGATTAGCAACGAGAATAGCTTGGGCTGAGTGAATGTCATCACAATCCAAATCATATGCATCAAGATCATCTGCTTGATATGTTGCATTAGAAGTAGAGACGACTACAATGCCTTCGTTATCAACTGCCCCTGGGTCTGCAAGAAATGCTAATTCATCTGAGTCCAAAATCTTTCCCTTAGATTGAGCATCGACCAAATACATCTTCTCACGAAACCACGTTGCATCCCTTCTTTTTTCGGCTGAGTGCATTGCCTAGCCATATGACCTTGTCCTAGACAATTTTAGCAAGTCACAACCTTTTGAGGACCAATAGGGCTTCCATTTCCACTAGCTTGAGAATTCACAGCTTGAGCGTTCACAGTCCTTGTAGTGGGTCCATATGAATTTTTCCTTTCCTGAATGGATTGCACCGTCACTTGACCGTCTTGAATAGTGGCTTGTTGACGAGGATTTGAAGAAGTGCGGAGCTGATTGTTCGTTGCTGGAAATCCTCTAGTTGTAACAAGTTTTGACAAGTAGGAAGTGAGGTGGTTTAGGACATCAGTAGGCGTATCATTTGGAGTAAAGACCGGTGCTAGAATTGGTGGAAGGTCATTGGAGTAGAAGGCTTGTGCTTGTGGTGCTTTAATTAGAAAATATCCTTACTGGGGAGTATAGCCCATTGGAGAAGTGATAGCTTGTGATGGTGATGCTTGATGTGTTGGTTGTTGTGGATAAGGCTGCTGAAGAACTCTTGGTTGAAATGCTTGTTGTGGCATCATTAGTGGTTGATAAGATGGTTGCTAATAGGTGTGTTGTGGTGGCTGCTGCAAGTATGATGGTTGTTGATAAGTGTAAGCCATGTTTTGTTGGGGAGTTATGTGATGAGAAGCATACATGGCAAGTGGATCATGAACTTGAGGCGTTGAAAACCGAGCCTCGATCACGTGGCATTCGTGTTGTTGAAGAAAAGCTTGAAGTTGATCCACGTTGGTTTGATGCAAATCCTTAGCCAATTTAACAGCCGTCACGTTCTTGCTCCATTCAGAAGGAAGAGTGTTCAAATACTTGGTGTTTAATTGAAGCGTAGGAATTGTCAGGCCATAGATGTTGAGCTCATTCATCAATAGAGTGAATCTCAAATATTAATCATTGAGATTCTCCCTGGGGACATAGGCAAACTTATCAAACATATCATATAGCTTACACTCTCGTTCTTTTTTAGTTAACGAGGTGCCTTACATTAGAACACGAATTCTATCCCATAACTCTTTGGCAACTTTATGTTTACTCACAAGTTTGTAGACATCCGGAAGAAGGGCTTGGAGAATGATGTTTGTAGCTTGTTTATCACACTTGTCTTGAATCTTCATATGTCCGGTCAATTCACCCGTTGTGCAAGGATGAGTAACTGCACCTTCCGTCACAGTACCATATACCAATGGTTCATTGAGCACTAATGCCCAAATGAGATGTCCATTCTCTTTGTTCAACATATAAAGTTCCATTCGGGAAGCCCAATCCTCGTACATAGTCTTCACCAGCATTGGTAGACGATTATCCGTACCCGAGAGGATGGACTTGTCCGTAAGTGAAGTAAACTCCATTTCGGTATGTTAAGATTTACAAAACGATGATCGAACAATGAGAGAAAGTAAATGTGTTTGTTGTCGTGTGTAGAAGTCAAGAAAATTGCTGAAATCCCCTAAAATATGTTCAAACCCTTTGCAATGTTTGAGGCCGTCGCAATAACAATCGCAATACCTGTCGCAGTGAGGGCTGTCGCAATAGCTATAGCAATCTGTCGCAATGTCACCTATCGCAATGTCACCTGTCGTAAAGTCACTTATCGCAATGTCAAGTGTCGCAATGTCACCTGTCGCAATGTCTATCGCAAAAAGTGTAGCAATATCAAAACCCTAATGACTCGTCGCAATGCCTATCGCAAAAAGTGTCGCAATATCAAAGCCCAAATGACACGTCGCAATATCTATCACAAAAAGTGTAGCAATATCAAAACCCTAATGAAATTGCGATGGATTTTATGTCGCAATAGTACAAAAGTATTCCAACTTCCACTTTACTCGGGTAAAATACACCCAATCCGAGATTTTAAGCCAAAAAAATGATCCAAACACCCAAAAATTTCATGTTTTTAGCCAAAGTAAATATACCAAATCTCTACCACAACTATGTAGAAGATTTGTAACAAGATTAAACCATAAAAAACACAAAAAAAATTGGACGTGGGTTTATTAGATCAAAAATCACTAAAATCAAGAACACAAACACAAAAACAATACAATCATCCCATGGCTCTTGATACCATTTGTAGGATATTGTAAATCTTGCTTATATTCTAGAGAGAGAAAGAGATAGATAGATGGTGAGAACACACACACTTAGAGAGAGAAAGTATGAAGAAAACACACTTTAACTATGTGAAAAACAATGTGAACCACGCCCTCTCCAACTAAGGAGAGGGTTTATATACCAAGCCCATGAGATGGGCTTGGGCTTACAAGTTGGGTCGGCCATACATGACATGGACCGGGCTTTTCCTTGTTTAATTAATGTAAAGTAACTAGACTACGAGCTACTACTTAATATATTGTCAGAGTGACCGAATCTTCCTAAATATGTAAAAACGTATTTCCAACAGACATCAAAATTTATACCCTTAAAATTTGAGTCGAATGCTCCTAATTGACGAACACTTGAAATTACTCCGTCATCAAATGAGATTTTTTGGTGATGTTGTGATGGAGATAAAACCTTTCGTAGAATGAGAATTTGTATGATGATTTTACGTTACTCAGATTAGACTACTTAATTAAGTTACTCAGTGAGATCTGGAAACTTAATGCACTCAGAAGGGATGAAACATGTTTACAATGCAAAACGTTTTTTTGGCAATGTAAATCCCTTAAAAATCTAGAAATTGAAAATTGTTTGTCAACTGAATTTTTTGACAAGTCGCTACGTTGAGTTTACTAACAGATCAACTGATGTAATGGATCTATGTCAATATAGTTATAGAATTTAAGGAAAATAATATGGTTTTATACAAGGGTAATTATATTTTCTTGAAAGTATTTTTTTTATTGATAATACTAATTTTTGAACTTATTTCTGTAGAAATGGCTCAACCCACCAATAACACTATAAGTTCCGCGTTCAAAGCTTTCTTTGTACGTCCTGAGCTTACTGGCCCAAACTTCAAGGATTGGTATCGGTCACTAAGAATTGTCTTGAGAGCAGCGGGTACTATTGATATCTTGACTACTCCCTATCCGGAGGATCTTGCTGAAGGAGCATCTAATGTGCAAAGGCTTGAACAAGCTTCTAATGTTAAGAAGCACTATGAGGTAGCTTGCTTAATGCTAAGTAAAATGGCTCCTCCACTTCAACAGAAGTATGAACTATTTTCACCTAAGCGAATGCTTGATGAGCTCAAGGCTATGTTCGAGAAGCCGCAAGCAGTGGAGATCTACGACTTAGTAGATGCTTTTCATAGCTGCAAGCAAGCTCTAGGAAAGTCTGTAAGTGCCCATTACTTGGAGATGAGAGGTTATATGGAACAGCTCATTGGACTAGGACAACCCTATGATCATAATATGGCTATCAACTTGATCAATAGGTCCTTTAACAAGGACTTCAATGATTTTGTTAGAAACTATAATATGTATTGCACGGGGAAGACAATTAATGATTTGAACGCAATGCTCATTGACTATGAAAAGGGGTTAAAAGACAAGGCATCTACCGCTACGCCTTTTGTACTAACCATACAAAAGGGTAGGGTGAGTAAGCCAAAACCGCAAGCGAACAAGAAGAAAGGCAAAGACAAGGGTGGTAAGGGCAAACAAGTTGCGACTTATTCGAAACCTAAGCAAAACTTTGTCAAGAAGAATAGATCTCATAAGGATGAGACTTGTCACCATTGCAAGGCAACTGGTCACTAGAAGAGGAATTGCCCTCTTTACCTCGAAGAGTTGCGAGAAATAAAGAAGAAGTCTGAGCAGAGCGTTGCAGCTTCAGGTACTTTATTTATGATTGAATTGTTCAGTTTAACATACAAATTAAATTCCTGGGTATATGATACGGGATGCGGTATTAACATTTGTAATTTAATCTGGAAATGAAGCTTTCCTATGGGGAACAATTTCTGTAAGTGGGCACTGGCGCACAAGCAACGGTTGAAGCTATAGGAACATTTAATCTTGTTTTACCTTCGGGTTTAGTAATGATTTTAAATGATTGTCATTATGCACCTACAATTGTTAGGGGTGTTATTTCCTTTTCTTGTTTGTTAAATAATGGATTCGTTCACACGATTGATAATAATAGAATTTCTGTTTGGAAAAATGGTATTTTATATTTTAATGCAATTTCTGTGAATGATGTGTTTGAAATAGACATGCATGATAATGAATCCAAGAATAATAAATTTGTCTTTAGCATGAATAAGAAGAGAAAGTTTGACAAGAACTCTTCTTATCTTTGGCTTTGTAGACTTGCTCATATTGGGAAGACTCGTATACAAAAGCTTCAACGTGAAGGTCTTTTAGAAAATATCGATGATGAATCATTCGATAAATGTGAGTCTTGTTTCTCTGGAAAGATGACCAAGAAACCTTTTAATAGCAATATTGAAAGAGCTACTGATCTACATGGTTTAATACATACTGATGTGTGCGGGCCACTTCGACATTTGTCAAGGAAAGGTGCTAGCTACGTCTTAACATTTACGGATGATTATAGCCGTTATGGTTATGTTTATTTACTTAAGCATAAACATGAGGTATTAGAAACATTCAAAGTGTTTAAAGCAGAAGTAGAACTACAACTAGGAAAGAAGATAAAAGCTCTTCGTTCAGATAGAGGTGGTGAATATTTTAGACAAGAGTTTATAGATTATCTAAGTGAGAATGGTTTGTTCAGCATCTTACTTCTCCTTATACTTCACAACAAAATGGTTTATCCGAAAGGAGAAATTGTACATTATTGGATATGGTGTGATCTATGTTTAATCTTACAACTTTACCTTTATCCTTTTGGGATTATGCTTTAGAGTCTGTTGTTCGCATTTTAAATATGGTTCCCACAAAGAAGGTCGATAAGACACCATATGAACTATGGCATGGCAAGAAGCCATATTCGTCTTATTTATAGGTCTGGGGTTGCGAGGCGTATGTGAAACGTGACTCAGGTGACAAACTCCAACAACGATCTATAAAATGTATCTGTGTAGGATACCCTAAGGAAACTATGGGTTACTACTTTTTTATCCACCAGAGAACAAAGTAATTGTTGCTAGGTATGGAGACTTCCTTGAATCTGATCTTGTAAATCAAGAGTTCAGTGGGAGAATTATGATCTTGAAGAGAGTCATATAGATACATTACCTTCTGAAAACACTAGCGATGTAATTATTGTAGAACTAGAAAGTTTGGCGGTTCACCAGAATTGGTTCCTCTGCTTAGATCCGCAAGGATTGAAAACACAAATAGAAATATATGTCTTAACATAGAGGATGATGATAAAGTAGGTGTGACAACCCGTCAATTTCAGGTCGTTATTTTAATCTCGTCTATTACGTATTACGTGTTTACTTTAATGAGAATTTTAAATTATCGACTAACCGAGAAGGTTACGACTTGAAACTAGCGTAAGAATGTCGATTAGATGAAAACCGACAAGGAATATGTTAGGTATCGATGTTATATTCTCAAATAATCATGAAAATGATTTTTATTATATTTAATCGTTATTTCTCGTGTTTTACGTTTTAACGAATGACGATAACTATTAGTGATCGCGATACCGACGGATGCCCAAAAATTTACGTTTTATTATCGATTGTCTCGATATTGTATATTTTCGACGTTTTCGATTTAATTTCGTTTTAAGTCGTGTCGAAGCTTTATTATTATTTTTATGAAGCGTTTTAACTTTCGAAAAGTATTTTTACGAAACCCGAGCCCCGTAAATATTTTTAAAATGTACAATTTACATTTCCTACCTTGTAAACTATTTACTTACAATATAGGACCAAAAGAATGCAAATATGGCAAAAACTACCCCCACCCCACTACTTATTAAAAATCCACTAACTAGTTTTCATTTTAAAATTCATTTTTAACAAAAACACACAAAATCTCTCTCCCCTCTCCTTGTTTTGCCGTCCACCTCCAACAACAAAACCCTCTCAAAATTTTTGATTTACTTTGAATCAAGCAAAACTAAAACAAGACCCATCTTGGAAATTTGATTAGCTTCAATTTGGTATAAAAATTTCCCACATGCATCCACTTATTTTTAATTTCAAATTTTTGATGATGAACATCATTTTGATCCATTTCTATGGTTATATTAGTTGTTATTATTATTATATTCATAGTGGGTTATGGTTGCATGTAAGATTTTTAATTATTTAATTTTTGTAAGATCAAATTTGAGGGTGTTATGAGTTAGTTAGATGTGTTAGTGTGATATTAGGATCATATTAGGACTATAGGAATTGTTGGAATGGGTCGAAAAATTGTTTTGGTATGATTTTTAGATAGGCTATTTTAGGCAGTAACTTTAAGGCCATTTTTGAAATTGTTACTGTTATAAACATGGTAAACTAATGAGATAGGGTCGTAGAGAATTTCGTTAGCTTCGATTTGAGCTAAAGTAGAGCTTCTAACTCATTACGAGCGAAAAGTTATGCTACTTTTAGTATTTGTGTACCGGGAGACGGGTATCGGCACAATCCGGAAATTGTTGTCGATATTTGGAACGAATCTCGGGGACTATAAAATGAGTTTTAAAAATGTTCAAGGGCTGTGGTAAGTTGAAAAACCTCAGGTTATGAGTCTATTTTCAAACCCGAGAGTCGGTTTTGCAAACGGAATTGTTTAGATAAGTCAAAATGGTTTTACAAGTCAAAGGCGTAAAACTGTCCGGTTTTTGTAACACGAAGGTGTGTCGGGCAGAAGGTCTTAGAAGTAATATTTTTGAATGAAATTTAAACTGAGTCTTATTCATATTATGTGTGAGTTTGTCACCAAGTTTCGTCGAAATTGGACATGTCTAGATAGGTTAGATTGGTGTGTACATTTGGAGTGTACATGCTGTGTGGTATTTTGGACACGTAGTTCAATACTTGTATGGCGTGAGTTGAGTATTCACTATTGGACATGGTGACTTACTCAAGTGTTAAGTCATTATATAAATGACTTAGCTACTGGTCCGAGGGAAGTAAAATGATGGTTTGACTTGCGTTGACTTGGTGTCTTATGACGGGTCAATGTCGAGGGCGCAAGTGTTTTAAAAGAATAAGTGTTGAACAAAAGGGTATAGTAGTACACTTACATTTTTGTTATTTTTCGGGATTTTCATGGTCATTTGAAATTGACTTTCATATTATTTAAGTATTATTTATACTTGAGTCGTTTATTAACGAACGCACCTTATTTGGTAGGTTGCGGTCTTCGTGTTTAACGGGCATCACAAATCGTCGGTGATCGTCACGTCACTACTATCGTATCAAGGTGAGTCTATAGCCTCGCTTTAACATGTTTACTTGTTTTATAAAACCCGCGAGGGGGATAACATGCTTGTTTTATTAAGATAAAAGGGGTACGACGAGAAGTTGTGGAAACCCTTATTATTGGAAAAACATTTATTGATAAATGAAGGGTACAACGAGAAGTTCTGGTAAACCCTAAAATTGAACACAAAGGACCCGATTGTATGCTTAGATGAAAGTTGTTATATAAGTTTGTTTAGCCTTAAAAGACCCATGAATCGTGAATTGTTAATCGAAAGGAACGCTAATACTATGGATAGATCTATCGGGGTGACACCCAGTCCGGTCGCGACTAGCTATCGCGTGGTGTTGTGATGCACCAGTAATGAAACATCGGATGCAATTGTATAAGAGAAATATACGCACTTGGCTAGGTGTGTTGGGCTGAAATAATATATGTTAACGTTTAATTTCACGAGACTTATGAAATAACAACGATAATTATGTCTGATCCACATGATTGTCAATCACGGAAGGTTTATTCTTTATACTTGTGTTCATTTATTTAATTTAAACTCTATAGATTCACTCAACATTTTGTTGACTTTATAGCATGTTTTATCTCAGGTCCATGAAGAAGGCACTCAAGGAAGGCGGTTTCACGCAGCTTGCTAAATTAAAATGTTTTGGCCCGCTTTACTAAACTATGTCCATTCTAAGAAACTTTTATTGTTTGGTTGGTTGTGTAAACTTAAAACTATTTGTGACCATGTGTGAACTGTTTTATTTTTTAAACAAATGAATGGATGTATGTTTTGTTAAAACGACTCCTTTTGAGGCGTTTTCTATGATATTGAGGTTGAACCATGATAGTAACACCCAATGACCCTTCCGCTGCTATGACCCGAAATTGGGGGTGTTACAGATTGGCATCAGAGCTCAAGTTATAGAGAACGAAAAGATTTTCCAAAAATAAAATTTTGAAATCTTTTGACTATAACATCTGCAAGCGAAACCTCCGAGTTGCCAATGGACGAGAATAAGAAAAGTATATATATATGTTATACATATTTAATTATTATTTATGCTTAAAGCATAATGGATTACATTTATTTATTTATAAATGTTTATTATTTGATTATTATAATACTAATACGTGATTTACAAACGACGCTGATTGTCACAATAGAAATCCCTGTCTTTTGACTCATTCCACGTGAATCTTCGTTCCTTGTCTAAATTCTATTCTACGTTCTATCATCCTTTCTTGTTTCTTTTCATCTACTTATTCTTATTATGTGTTATTCATGTTTTGTTATCACAAGCGTTGAATGAATACTCATTTTGATGTGAATTGTGTAACAGGATCATGCCGCCAAAACAGTTGACTGAGACTCAGTTACGTGCTATAGTAGCTGATCAATTTCAGATATCTATGAATACGTTTATGGCAAATTTGAATAATGGAGCTGGAGGATCTGGCGGATCTGGTGGAGCTGGTGGATCCGGTGGAGCTGGTGGATCTGGTGGAGTTGGCGACACTGGAACCGGCGCTACTGGAACTGGCGCTACTGGAGCTGGCGCTACTGGAGCTGATAATACGGGAGCTGGCAATGCTGGTGCTGGAACTGGTGATGCTGATAGACCAGTGATTCCTGAAAACAAGAAGTGCAATTATACCTCGTTCATGAAATGCAAACCTCCAACTTTTAAGGGTACTGAAGGCGCTGTTGGGTTAATGCAATGGTTTGAGAAATTAGAATCCGTGTTTCGATTTAGTGGAAGTGAGGAAGGAGATAAAGTGATGTTTGCCTCTGCTACTCTTCAAGGGCGAGCATTAACTTGGTGGAATGGAAGAATGGCATCATTGGGTATGGATGCTGCGTATGCTACACCTTGGGTTGAAGTAAGAAGATGGATGACTGAGGAATTCTGTCCAAGGAGTGTTATTCAGAGGTTAGAACAGGAACTATATCAGCTGAGACTGAAGGGTACTGACATCGATGGATACACCAACAGATTCCATGAACTTGCTCTACTTTGTCCAAACAAAGTTAACCCTGAATATTTGAAGGTAGAGCAGTATATTCGAGGCTTACCGACCAACATCCGTGGTGATGTGACCTCATCTAAACCTGCCAATATTGATGAAGCTGTTCGTATGGCCTACCAACTAATGGGTCAAATCATCCAAGACAAGGCTGATGGTGTTTCTGAAGGCAACAAAAGAAGAGCTGAAAATGACAATGATGATCGTGGTGATAACCGGCAATCTCACAACAGAAATCAAAACCGAAGGAGGGGCAACGCTAATGCGATGACTGAAGCTGCAACTGCTGATAAGGGAACCAGATGTCAACGCTGCAAGAAGTCTCATACTGGTGAGTGTGCTAAGTGTGGAAAGTGCAACAAGTTAGGTCACAAGACTGAAGACTGTTGGGGACCAGGAAAGAAGGGAGTGACGTGTTATAACTGCCAAGGTAAAGGTCACATGAGGAACCAATGCCCTCAACCTCCGAAGAATGCACGTGGAGGAGATAACCAAGGAAAAGCTTATCAGTTGGGAGAAGCCGAAGCGAAGCAAAACCCGAAGGTTGTCACTGGTACGTTTTTACTGAACAACCGTTATGCTACAGCCTTATTTGATTCTGGTGCGGACAAAAGCTTTGTGTCTACAAGTTTTAGTACCTTAATTGATATCAAACCGGTCGAATTAGACGCAAGTTATGAGGTAGAACTAGCTGATGGTAGATTAGTGAGTACAAATCGTGCGCTCCTAGGATGTTCTCTTAATCTCTTGAACCGTATTTTTAAGATAGACTTGATGATTGTTGAATTGGGAAGTTTTGATGTTATTATCGGAATGGATTGGTTATCCAAGTATAACGCGTCTATCTTATGTGGAGAAAAGAAAGTTAGGATTCCCTTGGATGACAAGACCATGGTTATTGAAGGTGATCAACGTAATTCACGACTAAAAATCGTTTCGTGCATTAAGGCTCGTGAGTATATCGAAAGAGGATGTGAGTTATTCCTAGCTAAAGTAGTGGAGAAAGAATCGAAGGAGAAACGTGCTGAAGATGTACCTGTTATCCGTGACTTTCCTGAAGTGTTTCCGGAAGATTTGCCTGGACTTCCTCCTCCAAGGCAAGTAGAATTCCAAATTGACCTAATTCCTGGTGCCGCACCCGTGGCTCGTGCGCCATATCGTTTAGCACCATCCGAGCTGAAGGAGTTATCTGTGCAATTGCAAGAGCTATCTGATAAAGGTTTTATACGACCGAGTTCGTCACCTTGGGGAGCTCCTGTCTTATTCGTTAAGAAGAAAGATGGTTCGTTTCGTATGTGTATTGATTACCGAGAGTTGAATAAGCTAACGATCAAGAATCGTTATCCGCTTCCAAGAATTGATGATTTATTCGATCAACTTCAAGGTTCTCGTGTTTTCTCCAAGATTGATCTTCGTTCTGG
Organism: Glebionis coronaria; assembly: GCA_025667525.1. Taxonomy (NCBI): domain Eukaryota; kingdom Viridiplantae; phylum Streptophyta; class Magnoliopsida; order Asterales; family Asteraceae; genus Glebionis; species Glebionis coronaria. Next base: position 127,618,048 of record CM046874.1, on the reverse strand, counting down.
TTACCATCAACTTCGCATACGTGAGGAAGATATTCCTATTACGGCGTTTAGAACTCGTTATGGTCATTATGAGTTTCTGGTTATGCCTTTTGGTTTGGCTAATGCACCTGTTGTATTCATGGACTTAATGAATCGCATTTGTAAGCCGTATCTTGAAAAATTCGTGATCGTTTTCATAGATGATATCCTAATCTACTCCAAGAGCAATGAAGAGCATGTCGAGCACTTAAGGATTATTTTGAACTTGTTGAAGAACGAAAGGTTGTACGCTAAGTTCTCAAAGTGTGATTTTTGGCTTAATTCTGTACAATTTCTCGGTCATGTGATCGATAAAAGTAGAGTACATGTTGATCCTGCAAAGATCGAAGCCATCAAGAATTGGAGTGCTCCGACTACTCCAACTGAAGTGCGACAATTTCTAGGTCTGGCTGGTTATTACCGAAGGTTTATTGAAGGATTCTCTTTGATATCGAAACCATTAACGAAGCTGACTCAGAAGAATAAACCGTATGTGTGGGGCGATGATGAAGAAGAAGCTTTCCAAACCCTGAAGATGAAACTCTGTAGTGCGCCGATTTTATCGTTACCTGAAGGAAGTGAAGACTTTGTTGTTTATTGCGATGCATCTCTCAGAGGATATGGTGCTGTTCTCATGCAACGTGAAAAGGTGATCGCATATGCCTCTAGACAATTAAGGAAGAATGAGGAGAACTACACTACCCATGACTTGGAATTGGGCGCTGTGGTTTTTGCTCTGCGACTTTGGAGACATTATCTGTATGGTACGAAGTGTACAGTATTCACTGATCATAAAAGCCTACAATACATATTGGATCAAAAGGAGCTGAATATGAGGCAACGTCGATGGGTTGAACTCTTGAGTGATTACGACTGTGAAATTCGTTATCATCCGGGAAAGGCGAACGTGGTAGCTGACGCGTTAAGTCGAAAGGAAAGGGAGAAACCGATTCGAGTGCGTGCTTTGGTGGTGACAGTTCATAATAACTTACCTGAGCAGATTCGGAACGCACAAGTTGAAGCGTGCAAGAAGGAAAATATTGCAGCCGAAAGATTTAGAGGAGACGGTGAAACATTTGAGACGCGACCCGATGGTATCAGATGTTTGAGAGGTCGAATTTGGTTACCATTCTTCGGTGGACTGAGAGACTTAATTATGTTAGAATCTCATAAGTCCAAGTATTCTATTCATCCTGGATCGGACAAAATGTACCAAGACTTGAAAAAGTTATACTGGTGGCCGAATATGAAAGCTGATATTGCAACATACGTCGCGAAATGCTTAACATGTGCAAAAGTGAAAGCTGAATATCAGAAGCCGTCAGGATTACTTGTCCAACCTGAAATTCCAGTTTGGAAGTGGGAGCGAATTACGATGGACTTCATCACAAAACTCCCAAGGACACCGTCTGGGTTCGATGCAATTTGGGTTATTGTCGATCGTTTGACTAAATCCGCTCATTTTATTCCAATCAACGAGAGGTTCGGTTTGGAGAAACTCGCCGATATTTATCTGAAGGAAATCGTGTGCAAGCATGGTGTTCCTATTTCAATCATTTCCGATAGAGATAGTCGTTTTGCTTCTGGATTTTGGAGATCACTTCAAAAGTCTTTAGGAACCAATTTGGATATGAGCACAGCCTATCATCCACAAACTGATGGGCAAAGCGAAAGAACAATCCAAACTTTGGAGGATATGCTACGTGCGTGTGTGATAGACTTTGGAAGTAGCTGGGATAAGCACTTACATTTGGCCGAATTCTCGTACAATAACAGTTATCACGCGAGTATTAAAGCTGCACCTTTGGAAGCACTGTATGGGAGAAAATGTAGATCACCCGTTAGCTGGAGTGAGGTTGGTGATGCCCAACTCACTGGACCAGATTTGATTAGAGAGACGACGGATATGATTGTGCAAATTAAGAATAGGTTGTTGTCTGCTCGAAGCCGACAGAAGAGTTATGCGGATGTGAGAAGAAAACCATTAGAGTTTAACGTGGGAGATAAGGTTATGCTAAAGGTATCACCATGTAAAGGTGTTGTACGATTTGGAAAACGTGGGAAGTTAAGTCCTCGTTATATCGAACCATTCAAGATTTCATCTAGAGTAGGACCCGTGGCATACCAACTTGAACTACCACAAGAACTGTATGGGATTCATAACACTTTTCACGTGTCGAATCTGAAGAAGTGTTTATCCGATGAAGAACTCATTATACCGTTAGACGAGGTTAAGGTTGATAAGAAGTTGCACTTTATTGAAGAACCAGTCGAGATCATGGATCGTGAGGTCAAGCAACTGAAGCAAAGCCGAATACCTATCGTCAAAGTTCGATGGAACTCTCGGAGAGGACCGGAGTTTACTTGGGAACGAGAAGACCAAATGTGGAAGAATTACCCTCATCTCTTTGATTTCAACAAGCGATCGGGCAAGAACGCAAGTTGATCTTCGAGGGCGAAGATCCTAATTTGGTGGGGATGATGTGACAACCCGTCAATTTCAGGTCGTTATTTTAATCTCGACTATTACGTATTACGTGTTTACTTTAATGAGAATTTTAAATTATCGACTAACCGAGAAGGTTACGACTTGAAACTAGCGTAAGAATGTCGATTAGATGAAAACCGACAAGGAATATGTTAGGTATCGATGTTATATTCTCAAATAATCATGAAAATGATTTTTATTATATTTAATCGTTATTTCTCGTGTTTTACGTTTTAACGAATGACGATAACTATTAGTGATCGTGATACCGACGGATGCCCAAAAATTTACGTTTTATTATCGATTGTCTCGATATTGTATATTTTCGACGTTTTCGATTTAATTTCGTTTTAAGTCGTGTCGAAGCTTTATTATTATTTTTATGAAGCGTTTTAACTTTCGAAAAGTATTTTTACGAAACCCGAGCCCCGTAAATATTTTTAAAATGTACAATTTACATTTCCTACCTTGTAAACTATTTACTTACAATATAGGACCAAAAGAATGCAAATATGGCAAAAACTACCCCCACCCCACTACTTATTAAAAATCCACTAACTAGTTTTCATTTTAAAATTCATTTTTAACAAAAACACACAAAATCTCTCTCCCCTCTCCTTGTTTTGCCGTCCACCTCCAACAACAAAACCCTCTCAAAATTTTTGATTTACTTTGAATCAAGCAAAACTAAAACAAGACCCATCTTGGAAATTTGATTAGCTTCAATTTGGTATAAAAATTTCCCACATGCATCCACTTATTTTTAATTTCAAATTTTTGATGATGAACATCATTTTGATCCATTTCTATGGTTATATTAGTTGTTATTATTATTATATTCATAGTGGGTTATGGTTGCATGTAAGATTTTTAATTATTTAATTTTTGTAAGATCAAATTTGAGGGTGTTATGAGTTAGTTAGATGTGTTAGTGTGATATTAGGATCATATTAGGACTATAGGAATTGTTGGAATGGGTCGAAAAATTGTTTTGGTATGATTTTTAGATAGGCTATTTTAGGGAGTAACTTTAAGGCCATTTTTGAAATTGTTACTGTTATAAACATGGTAAACTAATTAGATAGGGTCGTAGAGAATTTCGTTAGCTTCGATTTGAGCTAAAGTAGAGCTTCTAACTCATTACGAGCGAAAAGTTATGCTACTTTTAGTATTTGTGTACCGGGAGACGGGTATCGGCACAATCCGGAAATTGTTGTCGATATTTGGAACGAATCTCGGGGACTATAAAATGAGTTTTAAAAATGTTCAAGGGCTGTGGTAAGTTGAAAAACCTCAGGTTATGAGTCTATTTTCAAACCCGAGTGTCGGTTTTGCAAACGGAATTGTTTAGATAAGTCAAAATGGTTTTACAAGTCAAAGGCGTAAAACTGTTCGGTTTTTGTAACACGAAGGTGTGTCGGGCAGAAGGTCTTAGAAGTAATATTTTTGAATGAAATTTAAACTGAGTCTTATTCATATTATGTGTGAGTTTGTCACCAAGTTTCGTCGAAATTGGACATGTCTAGATAGGTTAGATTGGTGTGTACATTTGGAGTGTACATGCTGAGTGGTATTTTGGACACGTAGTTCAATACTTGTATGGCGTGAGTTGAGTATTCACTATTGGACATGGTGACTTACTCAAGTGTTAAGTCATTATATAAATGACTTAGCTACTGGTCCGAGGGAAGTAAAATGATGGTTTGACTTGCGTTGACTTGGCATCTTATGACGGGTCAATGTCGAGGGCGCAAGTGTTTTAAAAGAATAAGTGTTGAACAAAAGGGTATAGTAGTACACTTACATTTTTGTTATTTTTCGGGATTTTCATGGTCATTTGAAATTGACTTTCATATTATTTAAGTATTATTTATACTTGAGTCGTTTATTAACGAACGCACCTTATTTGGTAGGTTGCGGTCTTCGTGTTTAACGGGCATCACAAATCGTCGGCGATCGTCACGTCACTACTATCGTATCAAGGTGAGTCTATAGCCTCGCTTTAACATGTTTACTTGTTTTATAAAACCCGCGAGGGGGATAACATGCTTGTTTTATTAAGATAAAAGGGGTACGACGAGAAGTTGTGGAAACCCTTATTATTGGAAAAACATTTATTGATAAATGAAGGGTACAACGAGAAGTTGTGGTAAACCCTCTTTCTTTTAAAATTGAACACAAAGGACCCGATTGTATGCTTAGATGAAAGTTGTTATATAAGTTTGTTTAGCCTTAAAAGACCCATGAATCATGAATTGTTAATCGAAAGGAACGCTAATACTATGGATAGATCTATCGGGGTGACACCCAGTCCGGTCGCGACTAGCTATCGCGTGGTGTTGTGATGCACCAGTAATGAAACATCGGATGCAATTGTATAAGAGAAATTTACGCACTTGGCTAGGTGTGTTGGGCTGAAATAATATATGTTAACGTTCAATTTCACGAGACTTATGAAATAACAACGATAATTATGTCTGATCCACATGATTGTCAATCACGGAAGGTTTATTCAGAATACTTGTGTTCATTTATTTAATTTAAACTCTATAGATTCACTCAACATTTTGTTGACTTTATAGCATGTTTTATCTCAGGTCCATGAAGAAGGAACTCAAGGAAGGCGGTTTCACGCAGCTTGCTAAATTAAAATGTTTTGGCCCGCTTTACTAAACTATGTCCATTCTAAGAAACTTTTATTGTTTGGTTGGTTGTGTAAACTTAAAACTATTTGGGACCATGTGTGAACTGTTTTATTTTTTTAAACAAATGAATGGATGTATGTTTTGTTAAAACGACTCCTTTTGAGGCGTTTTCTATGATATTGAGGTTGAACCATGATAGTAACACCCAATGACCCTTCCGCTGCTATGACCCGAAATTGGGGGTGTTACAGTAGGGGATCTTGGTGAACCTGCTATGGATGAGGAAATGAAATCCATGAACGTATATGATGTTTGGATTCTTGTAGAACCACCATTGAATAGTGAGACATAAGTGGATGTACAAGAAGAAAACCGATATGGACGGGAAATTACAATCCTATAAATCTCGTTTAGTAGCTAAAGGTTTTACTCAAACTTTTGGCGTAGACTACAAGGAGACATTTTCTCCTATAGCAGATTTAAGAGCTATTAGGATTCTCATAGCTATAGCAGCATACTATGACTATGAGATATGGCAAATGGATGTTAAAACTGCCTTCTTGAATGGTCGCTTAGATGAAGACATCTATATGCAGCAACCAGAAGGGTATGTTGATCCTGAGAATCCAGGACATGTGTGCAAACTTCAAAGATCCATTTATGGTTTGAAGCAAGCATCACGATGAGCCATGTGTATATCGCAAAAAGTCTGGATTTATTTAGAATCATGATGATCCATGTGTATATCGCAAAGCTAGTGAGAGTGATGTAGTATTCCTCGTCCTATATGTTGATGACATATTAATCATAGGAAGTAACATTCCAAGACTTAAAGTTGTTAAGGATTATCTTGGTAAATGTTTTTCTATGAAGGATTTATGAGAAGTTGCATACATTATAGGAATTAAGATCTATCGGGATAGGAAAAGACGGTTAATTGGTGTAAGTCAAGATGCTTATATAGATAAGATATTGAAGAAGTATAATATGCATAATTCCAAGAAAGGTTTTCAACCTATGGAAGTTAAGCATAATCTGAGTCATGAGATGGATGCATCAACTCTTGAAGAGGAGGCATACATGCAGAAGGTGCCTTACACTTCGGCTGTAGGATCTATTATGTATGTTGTTAGATGCACAAGGCCTGATGTGGCGTTTGCTCAGAACTTGGTCAGTAGATACCAACAGAATCCAGGGAAGCTCCACTGGACTGTTGTTGAAACATATTCTAAAGTATTTGAGGAGTACGAAAGATATGTTCTTGGTATTTGGAGGGAACCCAGATACAGAACTGAATGTGACAGGTTTCTGTGATGCGTTTTGGAAATGTGATAAATACGATATGAAGTCTTAGACGGGTTACGTTTTTGTTATCAATGGAGGAGCAGTTGACTGGAAGAGCAAGAAGTAGACAACGATTGCAATGCATGCTACTCAATCTGAGTACATGGTTGCTTCAGAAGCTGCAATGGAAGGTGTTTGGATTAGGAAGTTTATTGGAGATCTTGGAGTGATGCCTTCAATTAAAGAACCTATAGATATGTATTGTGACAATTCTGTCGCAATAATATTCGTCAATGATTCTGGAGTCATGAAAGGTGCCAGACACTTTAAACGTAGACATCACTACGTCCGAGAACAAGTTGAAGCTCGTGAAATCAAATTAATAAAATTTCACACAGATGATAACGTAGCTGATCCTTTAACTAAGGCTTTGCCTAGACCAAAGGTAGTTAAGCATGCCAAGGCGATTGGGCTACAACTAGCTAGCGAACTCATGCAATAAATTTGTGATTAGTATTTGAATAAAGGATGTGAAGACATGATTATTTAATAAAATAAAGATTGGGTTTCGTTTATTCTTATTATTTAATTTTGTGTCATATTTTACATGTTTTAATCCATGAATAAATGTTATGCTAAATGTCCGTTGTCGATTAATAATATGGGAATATTATTAAATTAAGACAATCAAAATAGCGATAGAGTATACTTAAAAGTATATTGATTGATTTTGGAGGATATTCAATGACTCGAATATTGGAATTATCCCAACTATATGATTTTACTTTATGGATCTTTGTCATTAAGTAAATATAAATAGTTATCCTTAGACTTGAGATACCCAGAAACTGTTATGAATCTAGTGCATCTCTATGGAATAATCTAACGCTAAACGTAACTGGTAGCTATAAGGATTATTTCCGGAAGTGTTGCAACATTCATAAGTTTTGCTTGTAGTCAATATAGATTTATTCCCTCCAAATTTTGTTTTGGAGTTTAATACAGCTGGGCCACTCGTGAGATTAGTAAGATGATTGTGTGGCCACACCCAAATTTGTTTTGGTAATCTTGTTGAATCTGTGAACGGGAAACATGATGGTTAATGAAAGAAACGACTTAGATCCATATCCTTATTAATGTTGTATTAGAAATAAAAGGATAATAATAACGATGAATCATTAAAAGGTTTTATCCATAAGACCTTACTCGAGTTGTACTAGAGACATTGCTAAGTGTAACTAGATGCTAGTCAATGTAATCACGATATTTGAAATATGTCCAAGTGGGAGCTGAAAGTTTATGGACTTATATTTAAAAGTCGTGTGATAGGATCGAACTCGAGATTACGAGATTGCACACAATACGTAAAGAGTTAATTTAATTAATGAATATATTTATTGTATTTATTAGTTTATTTAATTAATATATATATATTATATTTAATTAATTAAAGCGAGCTATATAACTATATAACTTTAACGATCATTAATTAATTAAGAGTTAAGTATTAACAAATGCTAAATAATATATAGAAAGTGGATTAAAAGGAAGAAGGACGGAAGATTCCGGAACACCCTATATGGGGGTGTTAGTGGGTAGGTTAGGGCACAAAAGGGAAGGCAAAAACTTGCCTTTTATTTATTTGGGCTACATGTATTCTAGGCCTATAAATACATCTCCTTACCCCTCATAATCTTCATAACTCGATTCTCTTCCCTTTCCTCTCCTTGTGGCCGATCACAACCCAAACCCACGAAGGGTTTCGGTGTGGTTTTTTCTTGGTGCTCAGTTTTGGTTTAAATCTAGTCCTAGCCCCTCTCTAGGGTTGTTGGGTAGATTTTATACAATCGATATAGCTCGGTTTAAACGTGCTAGAATCATGGTTAGCTCGTTGTATTATGTGTGTACAAGATCGTAATATAGTCTTACTTTAGTCTATATCTTGGTGATATACGGTATAAACCCGAATTGGTGATTCGTTCTTCATCTTGTGGATTTGCTTTAGCGTAAAGGTATGTAACCCTAAGTCGATTAATTATAATTGTGTTATTATTATGATCTTGTTAAATCGCTTCCGCTTTGTGTTCTTTGATCTCGTTTAGGGTTTTATATAATTGTTATGATACTGATAAACCTTCATATGCTACGTCACCGATTATAGCTATCACTTTGAAAGGTCCATAATGTGGGTTCAACTTTCCACATTTTCCAAAGCGTACGACTCCTTTTCAAGGTGATACTTTGAGCATAACACGGTCACCTATTTCAAATTGCATAGGTTTACGTTTATGATCCGCGGTAGCTTTTCTGTCTGTCGCGTGCAACTTGAAATCTTTGCTTGATGAGGACGATCTTCTCAGTTGTCTCCTAGATTAATTCAGGTCCAGTAAGCTGAAATTTGCCTACTTCTGCCCAACACACAGGTGATCGACACTTTTGACCATAAAGTGCCTCAAAAGGCGCAACCTTAATGCTGGCATGGTAGCTATTGTGGTATGATAAATCAACTAATGGTATGTGTTCAACCCATCCATTCCCAAAGTCGATCACACAAGCTTGTAGCTAGTCTTCCAGTGTTTGGATTATCCTTTCGCTCTATCTATCAGTCTATGGATGGTAAAAAGTGCTCATATCTAGGTTTGTACCTAAGGCTCGCTGAAAAGCCTTCCAGAAATTTGACGTGAACCTACCGTCTCGATCACTAATAATTGAGACCGGTATTCCATGTCTTGTTACAAATTCCTTGAGGTAAAACCTTGCCATTTTATTCAAGGAATCATTTTCCCTTATTGGTAGAAAATTAGCAGACTTTGTGAGTCGGTCTACAATTACCCAAATGGTGTCGTATCCATGGGATGATGTTGGAAGTTTGGTGATGAAATCTATGGTGATATTATCCCATTTTAATTTTGGTATCTCGGGTTGTACTAGCAAACCCGATGGTCTCTAGTGTTCTATTTTGACCCTTGAACATGTCAAACACTTCTTAACGTAGGTGACAATTCAGCCTTCATGTTTGGCCACCAATACAATTTCTTCATATCCTGATACATCTTTTTGGATCCAGGATGTATAGATTACTTAGACTTGTGAGACTCGTGCATGATCACGTTCCTCAAGTCGCCATAGAAAGGTAACCAACTCCTTCCGTGTAAACACAGAGTTCCATCCATCCTCGGTTCTAACTTGTCCTTGGTAAGGTCTGTTCTAAGCATACCTCCTATGTCTTCTTTCTCAACGTTTTCTGGCTCCTGAGCTTGGATCTGAGCGTCTAAAATCTGCTAGGCTAGGTCCAGGCTGATTGTCATGACTAGTGCCCGAACTCTTATGGGAGGATCTATCCCTTACGGCTCAGTGCATTTACAACTACGTTTGATTTACCAGGGTGGTATTTAATTTCACAATCGTAATCACTCAACAACTCTATCCATCGACAAATAATGCCTCCATATGTGTTGCAACTATGTGTTGCTAACTTTTGTGGTCGGTATGCATAGTACACTTTGTTCCGTACAAGTAATGCCTCCAAATTTTTAAGGAGAAAACTATGGATCTGAGTTCTAGATCGTGAGTGGTGTAATTCTTCTCATGCTTCTTCAGTTGTATTGAAGCATAGGCTATCACTTTCTTTCCTTGCATTAACACCGTACCCAAACCTTTATGTGAAGCATCACAGTACAAAACGAAATCCTCGTTGCCTTCAGGTAAGGCCAAAATAGGTGCACCGCATAATTTCCGCTTGATCAGTTGAAATGCTGATTCTGCCTTTTCTCCCCACTCGAACTTTACTCCTTTTTGAGTGAGCTTGGTCATTGACTTGGTTATTTTCGAGAACCCTTTGATGAATCTCCTGTATTACCCTACAAGGCGTAAAAATTGGTGGATCTCTGTCGGTGATGTAGGAGATTCCCAGTCTTTAACAGATTCGACCTTTGCTAGATCTACGTGAATACCCTCGCTATCAATAACTTGGCCAAGAAAATGAACTTTAGGAATCCAAAATTCACATTTGGAGAATTTCACGTACAATTGTTACTCCTTGAGTAAATTCAGCACTTGTGCAAGGTGTTCCACGTGTTCTTGTTCATTCTTAGAGTAGATGAGTATATCGTTGATGAAAACGATTACGAATTTATCCAGGTAGGGTCTACACACTCGATTCATGAGGTCTATGAATATAGCTGGTGCATTGGTCAACCCAAATGGCATAACCTGAAATTCGTAATGACCGTAACAAGTTCTGAATGCTGTCATTGGAATATCTTCTAATCTTATCCTCAACTGATGGTACCCAGACCTCAAGTCGGTCTTGGAGTACACACTTGATCCTTGGAGTTAATCAAATAATTCATCAATTCGTGGAAGTGGGTAACGGTTTTTCATAGTCAACTTGTTTAGTTTTCTGTAATCAATTCACATTTGGAATGAACCATCTTTCTAATTGACAAATAAGACTGGATTTCCCTATGGTGAGTAACTGCATTTGATGAAACGTTTGTCAGATAATTCTTGAAGTTGTTCTGCTAATTCCTTCATTTCGGATGGTGCTAAACGGTACGGAGCTTTAGCTGCAAGTGCAGATCCTGCCATTAAATCGATTTGGAATTCCACCTGAAGGGTTGGTGCTATGTCGGATAATTCATCTGGAAATACTCCAGTAAAATCTCGGACGATTGGCATGTCTTTTATTTGTTTCTTCTCGGGTCCGTCCTCCTCGTTTGTCTTGGAAATGTGAGCCAATAAGATAGGACATCCTTTCAACTAATATTTCTGGATTTTTGTACAGGAGATGACACTTAGTCTAGTATCAGCCTCGTCTGTATTCCCTTCCCCTCGGATAATCCAAGTTATTTCTCCCAACAGAATACAGACTAAATTTTTATCACACACAATAACTGCATGATATTTTGCTAACCAGTCCATACCTATGATAACATCGAAACTACCAAGGTTTACCGGAATCTAGTCGACATTGAACAGGTGATTTAAAAGGTTTAAGCTACAACCTCTTATGATGGCGTTAGCCTCTACAATCTTACCGTCGGGTAATTCTACATTGTGACAGTTGTCTAATGCTGTTGGGGTGACATCAAATAGACTACTAAACTCTGTAGATATAAAACTTCTACCGGCTCCAGTATCAAACAAAATGGACACGTAACGATTGTTTAGGAGAAACGTACCAGTGACTACATTAGAATCCGGGTTGGCTTTAGCATTCCTCAATTGTTCCCATTCTGATTTGCTAGTTTTGGACAACTGGGTCTCACATGTCCTGGTGCTCCACATTCATAACAATGAAATCCTCCTCTCTGACCAACGCAATTGCCCCCAGTAGCATTTCAGTTTCCCCGTTTTTCATTTCCTTGCTGTCCATTCCCGTTACCACGGGAGTTATATCCGCCCTTGTTATTGTTGTTGTTGGGTCTGACATTGGTGAAACCATTGCTTTGGCACTGTCGGACAACGTGACCGACCTGGCCACACTTGTGGCACTTGCTACACTGATCGTCATGGTGATGATAGTTGCATTTGGTGCACATGGGTTTGGTACCCACATACGGTCTCCCTCCAGTGGTAGTAGCACTATAGACTTGGTCGGTGTTTTGCCTTTTCGGAGGCTGCTGCTGGTGCTGACTACGGAAATTTTCATCCGCTCTCCTCTTGCTTTCTGTCTGTCTCTCAGTGATGTAACGTAACCTTTTATCCATTAGCTATGTGTCGAACTCAATGGCACCCTCGACTGTAGTGGGTCGGGATGCGAGGACGCTGTAATGATTAGAATCGGGTAGTCCACTAATATACTTCTCGATCTTCTCTTTCACCTCTGGGAACATTCTGGTGCACATTAAGGTAAACTTTTGATACCTCTGGTTGTATGTCACCATGTCATTATTCTTGCACTTGAGATCCCACAATTCGATCCCTAGTATCTTCACTTTACCCCGCGTGCAGTATATCTCAGTTATCCTTTCTTTTAAACCAACCTAATTGATAGCATAGGCAATATCATGCCCCAAAGTAGCAACTAATGAATTCCACCATGTAAGAGCACTTTCCAGTAATGTACAGGTGGCAAACTTAACCCTATTTTCTTCAGCACAATCACTGATGCCGAACAATGTTTCCAACCTTTCGAACCATTGCATTAGTTGCGACACCCTCCTTGCCTTTAAAGTACAAGGGATGAATTTCAGAAAATCCGGATAAGAGCAACCCCTAGTGACTCTTTCAGTTCTCCTGGCATTCGAGTTTTGGCTATCGTTTTGGTTTCTGCTAGGATTAGCATCTCTGGCGGCCATGGCTGTATTACCTTGGTCAATGAGTACCCTGAGTTGGGCAACCGTGACATTTTGGGTGGTATCGGTTCTTGTGGGATTTGATCGTGTGGCTCTTGTTGATGCCATTTTTCTATAGTCATACAAAAATGAGATTATTAGTTTTTGTCAATATTGCGTTTATATTAAGTTTCATGGAAATTTTTATGCACAGAATTCACAACAAACTGTATAACCTGTCAAGAGTTCATAATATAACATGAGCACATAAGACAATAGAGTAACATCAGTACATGTCATTTTTGGAAGAAAAAAAACAACAATATCATACAAGTACAACCAATCTAAGACATGAGTACAACACGCCTATCTGAAATAGTGGTACAAACGATCTGAAGTACAATGTACAGGATTACGTACATAGAAAAGTACATTTCAAAGATAAAGTACAAAAGATATAGTACATAAGTCCTATATCATGAGAGCTGGGATGCAACCCAAAACATGTCATGATGTACAAGGATATCTAGCACATCTAATCTAAGCAAAGCTACCAGAATCGCTAAGTGCTGTTGGTGCATCTGGTACAACTGCAGCTCTAGGAGCCTAAGTGGAATCCTGCATTATGGTCATCGCCCCACGAGTCTCTCGCATGATTCTGAGAGTCTCTAGCATCTGAGTCTGACGTCTCCTGTCAGTCTCCCTTAATGCGGCAATCTCTGCAGTCAGTCCCTGATAACGTACCTCTAGTAGATCAAAGAGAATCTAGATCAAGTTCCCCTGCGATACTTGAGCAGTCTGAGTTGAATACTTCTCTCACTCCTGGTAAAACATGTGCTCTCGTAGAGAGGCATTCTCCTCCTCCAACCTCTGTATAAACAGTCGACCACGCCTTCCAAGCAACATGGGACTCCTCTCCAACAGACCAAGTAACTAAGTCTAAACGCTCTTGAACTATGGAACATTCAACCTGTGAAGTTCGCACAAGGGTGTGCAAATCCGCGATATCCACTGCATGACATGTCGTCACAGCTATTGGGCCTGGACTAGGTCCTTCATAGTCAGTCCGGCTCTAGAGCTCTCCCCAATCTCGTAAGTCGTGATGGGAGTGCCGTCATGCCTCCTCTTGCAAGGTGGTATGGCTCCCTTAGTAGGGTGTGGAGTAGATGATGGTAGAAATAGTGGTAAAGTAGTAAGAACCTAATCCATTTCCCCAGTTGGGGAGGTGAATCCAATAGGTGGAGTAGCTGTAGAAGAATCTGAGAGAACGATAAGTCCTCCAACATGGTAATCATCAGACTCGGGGTCCGAAGGTATCCCCTGTAGTACTGTATCAAGTGAAACTGGGATAGTAGTTGTGGCAGTCAATGTGATGTCATCGTCGGGTAAAAGCAGTAGGTGATGTGGCAGGAGTAGTCATAGTGATCTGAAATTGATATCATTTCAAATTTGACGTAAGTACTAGCTTACTCAAATTAAAAAGGTTTTTAAAGTAAAAAATTTGTATATTTTACTTATGGTGTCTTTTAACATTATAAGTTAAAAGTTACGTAAATACTTATATGGTTAATCAATCGGATGTTATTAACCATTATGCACAATTAGTTAACATAATATATGCAAGCTCTATATACTATATGCTCAACTATCTGTGTCCCCAAAAGCCCATTTGGTTTGTAATTGATTTTATTCAGTTATAGTCCAGTATAAAAATATTTATTTTGATCTGGTTCTCTATAACTATCGCTCTGATACCAATCTGTGACACCCCTAAAATGGTCATGCAGCGAAATAGTAATTGGGTCTCACATGGTGGATCATACAGTAATAGTATAAAAAACAATGATCATAATATGTCATTTAATTAAAATATTACATGAACAATTATGAAAAAGTTATAAATTGTCTGAACAATAATTATTAAGTTTCTATTATTCCAAAGTTATAAAACCCCTAGATGAGCTTTATAATGCTTCCTACATGATGCTTGACTTCCATACACACTGTTAATGCAAGTGATGCTGATACCTACGATTTTTATGGGTTCGAAAAAATTCTCGGTATCCTCTCGAATTGATCTCGGCTCTAAGTGGAATGATTTGTTCTTGGTGTCCAAAAAATGGTTTTGGTTATCTAATCTACTAAACAAGGAAATGGGTAAGTAAAGAAAGATTTAAGCTTAAAACAATCAACAATTAAAAAAGCAACACTAGGAAAAATACCCTTACTGAAAATGGCCTATTCGGAATGTATGTCTACGCGGAATATAGTGCTATTCAGAAAGTTGTTCTACTCTGAATGTAAAGCTCCTATGCTGAAAATAAAGTTCAATTCAGAAAAAGGAGATTTATGCGGAAAAACATCCTATGCGGAAAAATTGCCTACTCGGAAAAACAAGTTTATTCGGAAAAATGACCCTATTCGGAAAAATGTCTCTATTCGGAAAAACATGGCCTATGCGGAAAAATAGCTATTCGGAATAATCGAGTCTATGCGGAAAAATAAGTCCTATTCGGAATATATCAAATATTCCGAGTAAGGAAATGGAAGATCATGTTATGCGGAATAAAATATTCCGAATAAGGGAAATGCAAACAGCCCTATTCGGAATATCCAAAATTCCGAATAAGGCAAACAGAAACTCGCGTATTCGGAATATTGGTTCTGTTCGGAAAGTCTGGAGATGAAGAACAGCAGCAGACGTACGAAAAACAGGGAGCTCGAATTTTAATCAAAATCAAACCAAATACTTAAAAAGGTTTTACCAAATTAAACACAAATCATTTAAATACCATAAGTAACAAATCCCACCAATAAAAACACTAAATCAACAACTTTTTAAGATCAAACTTGAATCAAATAAAAAAAACTTAAGAACTTGCAATAGAAGATGATGAAGAACAAGATGAATGAAAAGATGGAATTGAAAGATTAATGTAAAAGGTAACAAGGGTAATGATTAAAACTTACAAGATTGAATGGAAATATTAAAAATCACCAAACACCCTAATGGTGTTGGTGATGAACCGATCCTAAGAAAACTGGGAAAAAGAAAATGAAAGCTAGCTCCCTAAAATGTGAAGGAAAACCCTATATATAGTCCTAGTGGTTGGTTGGTGAGTGGGCTTTCTCCCTTTCTTCTTGTCTTCTCGTCTTTTCAGAAAAGTTGACGTTTTCGATTCTGATTCGGGATTTGTCGTCGATTAAATTCAACTCGTCTTTTAATTTCTTCGTTAAATGGACTTGAGTTTCTTCGACATATGTAAATCTTCCATCTTTGGTCCTTTTCTTCGATAAATCTTCAAATAGGCCCAGTGACTTCCAATCTTTTGCATCTCTTGGACAATAGACTTCGTCTTTGGTCTTTTTCCTTGATAAAACCCGTGCAATCCCATGTTTTCTTTAATATTCATCCGGTTAGCTCTGAAAACATAATAAACACAAAAACCACGCATAATTCCAAACAAATGATATTAAATACGTGTTTTGGTCTTGTTTTAGCCAGAATTAAGTGGTAAAAGGATGGGTGTTTACACACCTATCAAATCCCCTACACTTAACCATTGCCATGCCCTCATGCAATGCTTAGTGATAAAGCAAATTTTACATTTTTCTCATAATTAATCAACCTTGGCCTTATTCAAATACTACTAAATAAAAATTAAAATACTAAGAGAACTTAAAACTTTAAAATAAACAAAAGGATAGAAAACCATTTTCACTTGAAAATAGCTACATGGAAATAACTTGCAAAGAGATCAATGACTTACATTAGGGCTTTGGTGCTGCGAAGATTTTTCACCCTCAATTTTCACGTTCCCCAAACTAAGCTTAAAAACGAGATCATTGTTATTATAAGTTAGAAATCAAACACTTACGCACATGGCTTAATTAAATGCTTAAACCCCCTTATTCCTAGGTGTATCTCTTATATTTTATTTTTGTCTTAGAATGATCATGAAGATGCATTTTTAGACTTATTTCGATATTTTATTTAGGCTGAAAGCAAAGTAGGACGATTTGATCAATAGTTAGCTAAAGGACAAAATCTCTTAAAACTGCTTCTCGGGATATCAAAAAGTTCATATCTTGGCATAACTCGGTTCACGATTTGAGACCTTTCTCGGGCCGATATTTGGCATGTACTTCATACTTCATATCTTCGAGAGACGTTCTTGAGATGATGGTCTTCTCATCATAATAGAGTTTCTTCACTTGGAGACTTTTGAGGGGTACTCCAACTTTGTTGACCATGACTTCATGATTATTTCTTCAATCTCTAATTGGGATTTTGAGATACAACGATCCGCCTCCTTTTCGGACTTGGATCTATTAATCCTCATACCTTGTTAGGGTCTTTTCGGATAGACTTCTCCATGATCTTTATGGGAGTTGATTGCTTTTCGTCGTGAGTCTTGATCCTTCATATTGATTTTAGGAATAATGCTTTTCACATCACTTTGGATCTTCAGCAATAAATTTGAATCCTCATGCCTTGTTAGGGCCTTTTCGGACTCGCCAATCTTCGCGCCCCGCTTCATAAGTTATGCCTTGGCTATGAACTCTTATCATTACCGAGCAACTTTTAAACGATCTTGGGCTAGAAGCTAAGTAACCTTTCAAATCGTACGACCTTACTTATTGCAGATAAATTATTAGCAAGTGATGGGAGAATAGGCAAATAATTACACCAAGTGAGCTTGCGCAAGAATACCGACTTATAATTGACTCTATCATTTCTCGTCCTCCACAATTTAAAATCTCAAGTAATGAGACTCGTGGATACTTAGCCTAATAAACCAATTAAGGTCTACATGGTTAAGGATACCAGCTAGAATAAACTTGGATAAGTCTATTCGGGTTGAGTCAAAATAAACGCAACGGGCCTAATATGTCAAAGATTTCAAAACTAGCTACACCACTTTATTAATATTTTTGACTTTATTGCGGGATATATACATATGAAAGCAACGATAAAAATTTAAAAATTAAGACTAAATGGCCAAAATTAATAAAAAATTTGAAAAATGTTGAAAAATAGAATTTTCTGGTTAAATGAAGGCATTTTCATGGAAAAAGTCCACTTAAAACTTCGATAGAAGTCCCCCCTACACTTAAGATAAACATTGTCCTCAATGTTTAAGCATGTGGGAAAAGTCTCCCCTACACTTATGACATTGTGGACGTTGGTTAACTCGAGTTAAGGAAGAGATGACTAAAGTGATCAATTTCAAATGTGAGTATGAAGAAAATTGAATCACGATAGTGGAGAGATAGAACCGGATTTCGGATAACACGGGAGCACGGTTCTTCAGAGATTTCCAAGATTGCAGTTATCCCTGTAATCACATCACCATACAAACACAAACGACCAAAATAGGTCCTCCCCTACACTTAGGGGGTTAAAGGGATAGATACTCGGGCTGCCTCCCGAGGAGTGCTTGTTTTTGATAACCGAGTCACGAGCCTGACTCGACCCAAAATTAGTTCATGGGTAACGTGGTGAGGGATGGAATCACCTCCTGAGAGGTGTCCTCACCAAAGTACAACTTCACTCGTTGGCCATTCACCTTAAAATTAGGTCCATTAGGTTGAGCGAGCTCGAGAGTACCATATTGAAAAATTTGGGCAATGGTGAATGGGCCGGACCAACGAGATTTGAGCTTGCCCGAAAAGATTTTCAACCGAGAGTTAAAAAGTAAGACTTTGTCTCCAACATGGAACTCTCGGTTTTTGATCTTGGAGTCGTGAATGAGCTTAGTTCTTTCCTTATAGATCAAAGAATTTTCATAAGCCTCATTCCGAAGTTCATTGAGCTCATTGAGTTGGATCTTGCGTAGGTCACCGGTTTTGTTAATATCAAAATTAGCCCACTTCAAGGCCCAATAAGCCTTGTGCTCCAACTCAATGGGGAGGTGGCACGCTTTCCCGTACACAAGACGATAAGGCGTACAGCCGATCGGGGTCTTGTAAGCAGTACGGAAAGCCCACAAAGCATCATCAAGTTTATCAGTCCATGCGGCACGATGCTCTCCCACGGTTCTTTCAAGAATTCGCTCCAGTCCTCGGTTGGAGATTTCAGCCTGGCCATTAGTTTGTGGGTGGTAGGCTGTGGAAAGACGATGATTTACACCATACTTAGCCATGACTCTTGCGAATTGGTCATTGCAAAAATGAGTCCCACGATCACCAATAATGGCACGAGGCACACCGAATCTAGCGAATAGAGCTTTCAAAAAGTTACAAACCACCCTTGCGTCATTAGTAGGTAAAGCTTTGGCTTCAACCCATTTGGAGACGTAGTCAACGGCAACAAGGATGTATTTGTTTCCTTTAGAGGAAGGGAATGGCCCCATAAAGTCGATACCCCAAACATCAAAAATTTCACACTCTTGAATGAAATTCTGAGGCATCTCGTCTTTATGTGTGATCTTACCTTGTTTCTGGCAAGGATCACATTTTTTAACCATATCGTGAGCGTCACGATAAATGGAAGGCCAATAAAATCCCGAATCAAACACTTTTTTGGCGGTGTAGTTGGGACCAAAGTGACCACCGGTAGGTCCTTTGTGGCAAGCATCAAGGATTTCAGACGCTGTTGGTCCATCAACATATCGGCGAATAATCAGGTCGGCACATTGTTTGAATAGGTAAGGGTCGTCCCAAAAGTAAGTCTTAATGTCGGTGAAGAACTTTTTCTTTTGTTGAGACGTCAACCCTTCCTTGAGAATTCCACCCGCCAAGTAGTTTGCAAAATCCGCAAACCACGGGGATTCATTCGGCTTCGAGTTTATAGACATTAAGGTCTCCAAGGGAAAAGAATCATTGATTTCTTTATTCGGATGATCCCCTTGGCAAGGATCCTCAAGTCTGCTAAGATGGTCCGCGGCTAGGTTTTCTGCTCCTTTTTTATCGCGAATTTCGATTTTAAATTCCTGGAGCAGCAAAACCCAGCGAAGAAGTCTAGGTTTGGAATCTTGCTTTGTCAACAAGTACTTCAGCGCAGAATGATCGGTATACACGATGGTGGTGGAAAGGACAAGATAGGGGCGGAATTTTTCAAATGCATAGACAACAGCTAAAAGCTCTTTTTCGGTTGTCGTATAATGCAATTGTGCCCCTGTCATTGTCTTGCTAGCGTAATGGATCGGTTGGAAGTGTTTGTTCACTCTTTGTCCAAGAACCTCTCCAATAGCAAAATCACTAGCATCGCACATCAACTCAAAGGGAAGCTCCCAATTAGGGGTAACCAAGACGGGTGCCTTAGTTAGCTTATCCTTAAGCGAGTTGAAGGCTTCAAGACACTCTTTGGAGAAGATAAAAGGAGTATCTTTTTCCAAGAGGTGGGTCATCGGGCGAGCGATTTGAGAAAAATCTTTGATGAATCGACGGTAGAAGCCCGCATGACCCAGAAAACTTCGCACATCCTTCACGGTTGAAGGTGGAGGCAACTTGGCGATAACATCGACTTTAGCGCGGTCTACTTCAAGACCGGCTTTCGAGATCTTGTGTCCCAGCACGATGCCTTCTTTTACCATAAAATGGCATTTTTCCCAATTCAGAACAAGGCGAGTGTCTTCGCACCGCTTGAGCATACGTTCCAAATTGGCAAGGCAAGAAGAGAAGGAATCCCCGAAGACCGAGAAATCATCCATGAAGACTTCCATGGTTTGTTCAACCATGTCATGGAAGATAGCTAACATGCACCTTTGGAAAGTCCCGGGCGCATTACATAAGCCAAAAGGCATTCTTTTGTAAGCAAAAGTGCCATAGGGACAAGTGAATGTAGTCTTCTCTTGATCTTGGGGATCGATGGGTATTTGGAAATAACCCGAGAAACCATCAAGAAAGCAGTAATATTCATTACCCGCTAATCGTTCAAGCATTTGGTCCATAAAAGGTAGAGGGAAATGATCCTTTCTCGTGGCATCATTGAGTTTGCGGTAGTCTATACAAACTCTCCACCCAGTAACGAGACGAGTGGGAATCAACTTGTTGTGTTCATTGGGAACAACGGTTATTCCGCCCTTCTTGGGCACACAATGGATTGGACTAACCCATGGTGAATCCGAAATAGGGTAAATCATACCCGCATCAAGAAGTTTAATAACCTCTGTTTTGATGACTTCATGGATTTTTGGATTCACCCTTCGTTGGCTTTGAATTGTGGGCTTAAAGTCGTCCTCCATGAGAATTTTGTGTGTGCAGAAGTGAGGATCAATTCCACGAATATCCGAAATCTTCCAAGCAATAGCCTTCTTATGATCTTTCAACACGGCAATGAGGCGAGTCTTCTCTTCATCTTTCAAATCCGTCGCAATAATGACGGGCGACTTCTTGTTGTCGTCAAGGAACACGTACTCGAGATGAGGCGGCAACTCCTTAAGTTCTAAATCCGGAGGATTTTCGACAGGAGGCGTTTTCAAAGTCGGAGTATCGATAGCAATGACCGTGGGAGATGGAGGCGAAGGATTGTCTTCGGTGAGAAGATTGTCAAAGAAATTCATGTCTTCATCCCCATCGATAGGAGAATCATTACTAGCTAAATTCACATCTCCCATGGTGTCTTCAAGATTGTTCCAAAATAAATCACTATCTCCATATAGAGACAACGATGAATCAATAGAGGACACGGTCTCAACATTGGGAAGAGAGGAAGGAATACTTTTGCAAGCATCAATAAAGTGTGCTTCACAAGCCTCATCCAGAACGTCAATACAATTAACACTCTCGTTGGAATAAGGTTGTTTAGACAACTTTCCCATGTTGAAGACTACTTTATCGTCACCCACTCTCATGATAAGCTCACCGGCTTCAACATCAATGAGAGTACGACCGGTCCTCAAGAATGGACGACCAACAATTAGTGGTACACGGGGGTCCATCTCGTAGTCGACGACAACAAAATCAGCAGGGAAGGTAAATTTGTCGACTCCTACAATGACGTCTTCGGCTATCCCCACTGGATAAGCAACCGTACGGTTAGCTAATTCCAAAGTCATTTTGGTGGGGACTAGCTCTGGGAGAGATAATTGCTTCCAAACGCTTAGAGGCATGAGATTAATACTGGCGCCTAGATCGGCTAGGGCCATGCAATTCTCTACTCCCGGGAAATTGCAAGGGATCAGAAAACGACCCGGATCACCAAGTTTAGTTGGCAATTTCCTTAAGAGTACTGCAGAGCAATTCTCATTAAGTTGGGTGTTGGCAATATCGAGGAGCTTTTCCTTGTCGCTCAGAAGATCTTTAAACATTTTCGCGTATTTGGGCATGTGAGCGAGAGCCTCAGCGAAGGAGATATTGAAATTCAATTGTTTGAACATTTTAAGGAAGTTCGAAACCTGAATATCATCCTTGCTCTTTTGCTTCTCTTTCCTCAGCCTTGAAGGATAAGGTATATTGGAAGAAGAGGAAGGCTTTATGGGAATAGGATCACTCACAACCACGGGTAGAGGAGGGGTAGAAGGAAGAGGTGGAGAAATTGGGGAAGGAGAAGGATGAGGAATAGGAGCAGGTGAGTCGTTCTCCTTAGTCACAACCACCGGTGGAGGTATAGGAAGCTCGGGTTCCTTGGTACCTTTACCACTTCGAGTGGTGATTGCTTTCATCTCCCCTCTTGGATTCGCAACGGTATTACTCGGAAGAGTACCCGAAGAATAGGGTTGATTACCTTGGAAGAAACTAGCCATCATGTTCCTCAGATCATTAGTTTGGCTATCCAACGTGTTTCTCATGTCGGCTCTCAAATCATTTCCTTGCTTTACCAGGTCTGCTTTCAAGTTTCACACTTCCTGTTGGAGATTTTCCACGATCACATCATTGGTCCTCATGTAGGTTGCAACCTCTTGGTGTAATGCAGTGGTGGTTTGGTTGGGAGGAGCATTGTATGCAGGTGGTTGGTAAGCAGGTTGTTGGTAGACTTGATTGTTACGTTGAGGCGGTTGTTGCTGCTTGTGAGGAGGGATGTATGGTTGTCGAGGTTGTTGTTGTTGTTGAGGAGGGATATTAAGGTTTTGTTGTTGGTTTGGGTTGGTAGGAGGAAAGCCAGGTGGTGAAAGATAGTTGTTCGATCGATAGCTAAGCAAGTTACGGTCACCTTGAGGTCTAGCTTGATAAGCAGGTTGAGGGTAGGTGCCATATGCCGCATTCACATTCTCAGCAGGGTAGTCTTGGGTGGCGGTACAAGTTGTGTAAGAGTGAGGACCACCGCATATCTCACAAGGTTGGCTGACAGCGTTAACTTGGGCGTTTTTAGCGTTGTTGCTGTTGTTGTTTCTGACGGTGTGGGTGACAAGCGATTCAAGAAGCGTAGTGATTTTGTCCAATCGCTTGTCGCTGTCACTTGTGCTAGCACTAGCGACATTGGTCCGAACACTCTTGGTTTGCACACGAGATTTTTTCTTAATGATGTCCCAAGCAGCATTGGAAGTCTTAGCCAATAGATTACCCCCCGAGGCAGTGTTCAGTGAATCTTGGTCACTCATGCTTAAACCATTGTAAAAAGTATTAATTTGATGTACTTTGGTAAAACCATGTTGTGGGCATTTTCTTAAAAGATCTTTGAAGCGATCCCAAGATTCACTGACGACTCATCGTACTTTTGTTCAAAATTTATGATTTCATTCCGCAATGCGGTAGTACGAGAGGGTGGAAAAAAGTAATTGATAAACTTTGTTTCCAAATCCGTCCACGAGAGAATACTCTATGGCGGTTCCTTAGCAAGCCAGTGCCGGGCTTGTCCCTCTAAAGAAAAGGGAAAAAGTTGTAACCTTATAACCTCTTGTGGAACACCATTCAATTTGACCGTGTTGGTAAGTTGCAAGAATCTCTTGATGTGGTCGTGTGGATCATCAATGGTTCGTCCCAAGAATGGTTGAGCAGAGACCATCTGGATAAAGCCTGATTTTAGCTCAAAGTTGTTGGCGGTAATTGGAGGTATGACAATTGGATCCGTGTTGCCATCTACATGAGCTTGCAGCAATTCAATCATCGGGCGATTATCCGGAAGGGGCTCATTGTTGTTGTTATTGTTCATGTTGTTGAAAGGCGGGTTGTTGTTGTTATTATTGTTTGGAGGTGGTACACCGGCCATGTCTAAGTGATCGAGAGGCTCGGGCTCTTGATAAGACGTGGATCGAGTGCGCATACACCTGCAAAAGAACGAACAAAGAAAAACAAAGCAAAAATATTTTTGGTTTTTATGTTTTTTTAATTTTTTTTTGTATTTTTGAAAATTTTATATTTTTTTGGATTTTTTGAAATTTTTTATGAAAAATTAACGTTCACGGGGAACGGATCCCAAAATCCAAGTTCTCACAAAAAACTTTTGATCTTAACGAGAAGAGCCGGCAGCGGCGCCATTTGATACCTACGATTTTTATGGGTTCGAAACAATTCTCGGTATCCTCTCGAATTGATCTCGGCTCTAAGTGGAATGATTTGTTCTTGGTGTCCAAAAAATGGTTTTGGTTATCTAATCTACTAAACAAGGAAATGGGTAAGTAAAGAAAGATTTAAGCTTAAAACAATCAACAATTAAAAAAGCAACACTAGGAAAAATACCCTTACTGAAAATGGCCTATTCGGAATGTATGTCTACGCGGAATATAGTGCTATTCAGAAAGTTGTTCTACTCTGAATGTAAAGCTCCTATGCTGAAAATAAAGTTCAATTCAGAAAAAGGAGATTTATGCGGAAAAACATCCTATGCGGAAAAATTGCCTACTCGGAAAAACAAGTTTATTCGGAAAAATGACCCTATTCGGAAAAATGTCTCTATTCGGAAAAACATGGCCTATGCGGAAAAATAGCTATTCGGAATAATCGAGTCTATGCGGAAAAATAAGTCCTATTCGGAATATATCAAATATTCCGAGTAAGGAAATGGAAGATCATGTTATGCGGAATAAAATATTCCGAATAAGGGAAATGCAAACAGCCCTATTCGGAATATCCAAAATTCCGAATAAGGCAAACAGAAACTCGCCTATTCGGAATATTGGTTCTGTTCGGAAAGTCTGGAGATGAAGAACAGCAGCAGACGTACGAAAAACAGGGAGCTCGAATTTTAATCAAAATCAAACCAAATACTTAAAAAGGTTTTACCAAATTAAACACAAATCATTTAAATACCATAAGTAACAAATCCCACCAATAAAAACACTAAATCAACAACTTTTTAAGATCAAACTTGAATCAAATAAAAAAAACTTAAGAACTTGCAATAGAAGATGATGAAGAACAAGATGAATGAAAAGATGGAATTGAAAGATTAATGTAAAAGGTAACAAGGGTAATGATTAAAACTTACAAGATTGAAAGGAAATATTAAAAATCACCAAACACCCTAATGGTGTTGGTGATGAACCGATCCTAAGAAAACTGGGAAAAAGAAAATGAAAGCTAGCTCCCTAAAATGTGAAGGAAAACCCTATATATAGTCCTAGTGGTTGGTTGGTGAGTGGGCTTTCTCCCTTTCTTCTTGTCTTCTCGTCTTTTCAGAAAAGTTGACGTTTTCGATTCTGATTCGGGATTTGTCGTCGATTAAATTCAACTCGTCTTTTAATTTCTTCGTTAAATGGACTTGAGTTTCTTCGACATATGTAAATCTTCCATCTTTGGTCCTTTTCTTCGATAAATCTTCAAATAGGCCCAGTGACTTCCAATCTTTTGCATCTCTTGGACAATAGACTTCGTCTTTGGTCTTTTTCCTTGATAAAACCCGTGCAATCCCATGTTTTCTTTAATATTCATCCGGTTAGCTCTGAAAACATAATAAACACAAAAACCACGCATAATTCCAAACAAATGATATTAAATACGTGTTTTGGTCTTGTTTTAGCCAGAATTAAGTGGTAAAAGGATGGGTGTTTACACACCTATCAAATCTCCTACACTTAACCATTGCCATGCCCTCATGCAATGCTTAGTGATAAAGCAAATTTTACATTTTTCTCATAATTAATCAACCTTGGCCTTATTCAAATACTACTAAATAAAAATTAAAATACTAAGAGAACTTAAAACTTTAAAATAAACAAAAGGATAGAAAACCATTTTCACTTGAAAATAGCTACATGGAAATAACTTGCAAAGAGATCAATGACTTACATTAGGGCTTTGGTGCTGCGAAGATTTTTCACCCTCAATTTTCACGTTTCCCAAACTAAGCTTAAAAACGAGATCATTGTTATTATAAGTTAGAAATCAAACACTTACGCACATGGCTTAATTAAATGCTTAAACCCCCTTATTCCTAGGTGTATCTCTTATATTTTATTTTTGTCTTAGAATGATCATGAAGATGCATTTTTAGACTTATTTCGATATTTTATTTAGGCTGAAAGCAAAGTAGGACGATTTGATCAATAGTTAGCTAAAGGACAAAATCTCTTAAAACTGCTTCTCGGGATATCAAAAAGTTCATATCTTGGCATAACTCGGTTCACGATTTGAGACCTTTCTCGGGCCGATATTTGGCATGTACTTCATACTTCATATCTTCGAGAGACGTTCTTGAGATGATGGTCTTCTCATCATAATAGAGTTTCTTCACTTGGAGACTTTTGAGGGGTACTCCAACTTTGTTGACCATGACTTCATGATTATTTCTTCAATCTCTAATTGGGATTTTGAGATACAACGACCCGCCTCCTTTTCGGACTTGGATCTATTAATCCTCATACCTTGTTAGGGTCTTTTTGGATAGACTTCTCCATGATCTTTATGGGAGTTGATTGCTTTTCGTCGTGAGTCTTGATCCTTCATATTGATTTTAGGAATAATGCTTTTCACATCACTTTGGATCTTCAGCAATAAATTTGAATCCTCATGCCTTGTTAGGGCCTTTTCGGACTCGCCAATCTTCGCGCCCCGCTTCATAAGTTATGCCTTGGCTATGAACTCTTATCATTACCGAGCAACTTTTAAACGATCTTGGGCTAGAAGCTAAGTAACCTTTAAAATCGTACGACCTTACTTATTGCAGATAAATTATTAGCAAGTGATGGGAGAATAGGCAAATAATTACACCAAGTGAGCTTGCGCAAGAATACCGACTTATAATTGACTCTATCATTTCTCGTCCTCCACAATTTAAAATCTCAAGTAATGAGACTCGTGGATACTTAGCCTAATAAACCAATTAAGGTCTACATGGTTAAGGATACTAGCTAGAATAAACTTGGATAAGTCTATTCGGGTTGAGACAAAATAAACGCAACGGGCCTAATATGTCAAAGATTTCAAAACTAGCTACACCACTTTATTAATATTTTTGACTTTATTGCGGGATATATACATATGAAAGCAACGATAAAAATTTAAAAATTAAGACTAAACGCAACGGGCCTAAAAACATTATTAGTGTTAACTAATCTTTCTTAGTTTTGATCACAACAAACCATACAACACATTTAGTGTAAAACACAAAATGAATTATTTAACTAACACTATCATCAAGGTAATAATCATATCACTAACCTTTCTTAATCATACTTAGTGATCATCAAAATGATTATCCTTAAAACTCACTTTTGTTAATATGACAAAAGACTTTTTAATAAACTTTCTTTTTTAGAAAATGTTTTATTAAAATGGAAAATGAAAATTTGAAAATAGCATATTCCAAATGCTGTTAGGATATCCTTTGAAGGTTTCAAATACCTCAGATATTCCCACTCCACTAAAAGACAAAAAACGGAGCGGAATCTAGTGGCGGTACCTTAAGTTACCCATGCGGTACCTTAGCGATATGGAACCGCGGCGTGAGATAAGGTACCGCGCACAGCTAGCCGTTATAGATCCGTTATACTTTGTCTCCTTTAAATAGTGGGTCAAATCTCATTTTCCAGTAAGCCTCTTGGACGTTTTTCTCAGCCCTCTTTCTATTTTCTATAGCATAATCATTAGTAAATGATCACTTCAATTGTTAAGGATGTTTACATATGATTATCCTCTTGATCCCCTCCTTTACCTTGTCCAATGAGAAGATCACTCACTCACTAGTGTTGTGATAAAGATGAATCTATGAGCTAGTCATATTCATCATCATACCCTTTTTGTTTTAGGTCAATCCAATGTATTTATGAATACTTGGACTAGTTGTGTTCATCCAAGTTATTTGTGGATACTTTGATTTGTTGTGTACATCCATTGCATATGTGTTTGCTTGGATTTGTGTTGTGTAAATCCAAGCTACATGTGTGTACTTGGATAAGTCTAGTTGAGTTGTAATAGATTTGATTAGGAGTTCTCACTAAACTATAAAGTGATGTGGTTGTGTCTTGTGAGTTCTCACTAAACTTAAAAGTGATTAGTAGTTGTGTTGTGTGAAGTTCTCACTTAGCTTCAAAGTGAAGAGTCGTGAAGATTGGTTCTAGCTTTCGATTAGAACTCGACATCTAGCCTTGTGTCGTAAAATGGTGAAGTAGGCAACGTCGTGAAGATTTGTTCTACCTTAAGATTAGAACCCGACATCTAGCCTTGTGTCGTTAAATTGTGAAGTAGGCAACGTTGTGTAGATTGGTCCTAGCTAAAGATTAGGTCTCGACATTTAGCTTAGTGTCGGAAAATAATGTAAGCAACGATGTAAGGTTTTCTCCGCCGAGATGGGAGCTTGCGGATATAGTGGAAATCTCGAGTAGGTGTACTCGAGGAGTGGAGTAGAAACGAGGATAGAGCCTCGTTGTCGAACCACTATAAATCTTGGTGTCTTCCCACTAGGTTGTCTCCTTCCTTGCTCTTTACTTATTTCATTATCATTATACTTACCTATTATCTTTGCTAGTGCATTTGAATTGAACCTAATCATTATGCAACTTATCCTCAAGTAAAAGATAGTTTTGATACAAACCAAATTGAAAGTAATTTTAATTTGGTCACCAATCGAAGAGAAACTATTCAACCCCCCCTTCTAGTTTCTACAATTGGTATCAGAGCAATGGTCACTCAAGATCTTTAAAGTATATTGTACTTTGAAACTTGGATCAATCCATTGTCTCCTCAAATTAGAAGGTCTAGTTGTACTAAAGTTTCTCTTTGGTCAAAACTATGTTTTCTTTGAAAATAGGTCTTTTATTTGATAATATTGCATCCCACTTAAGATTAGTAGCCTTTATGCATTTTAGATATACTCTTGAAATGTATCTACTAGTTTGTATCTTGCTTTGTGTAGGTACTCATAAAGATCAATCACTTGATTGGTTGTGGATTGAGTTACTTGCACTTGTAGAAGAATCATCTTCATTGATCTTTAACATCTTTGAATGATGATACCAAGATGATTGGAAATGATACTAGTCCTTGAAGACTTAGTACTCATCATAGTCATTGATTGGGCATAGCACTTATTCCTTCATGGATTGCTCTTTGTGGCCAAGGTACGTTTTCGTTCTTCCACACGCCCTTTGATCATTCTTTTGATCATTACTTGACTATGTGCTTGTTCTCGGCATCCTTGCCTTGACATTTATTTGTGGTTTGTGCTTCTTTTCCTTTATCCTCTCAAACCTTCATTTCTTGGATACTTGACTCACTATGGTGATGTAGAGTGAGTTAGTAGAAGCTTAAAGTATCAAGCATGATTTCCATGGTTTGCACCCATACGGTTAGTAGGCCCTTTGTGGGAGAGAAAATGAATTAATACCTTGCTCATATTTTGGTTTAGACTAAGACTATTATTGAAGTGATCTTAGTCTATACTTGAATAATTGCTTTGTGCTTATTCCTTACCAAAGCCGTTTAACGTTTCGCCGGAAAGGCACGTCTTAAACCACTATATATGACACAAGCTCTTCGTTACAACTATTTGAAGATTGTCATTAATCCCTTGAGTATTGGTCCTATTCTTGATTCACTTCCCTTGACTTCTCTCCACTTAGTCGTTTTTCTACGAGTAGTCGTTTGTCCGTTTTGGTTCTTTTCGATCTTGATTTAACTCGTAATCCTTCGTTAAGGCATATTGCTTAGTGTTATGATGATCCAGTGATATTCTAAAAGGCTCATGATTTAATCTTAAGTATTTTAGAAAAACTTGATTTTCAAAATTTGGCGTTTTTCATAGATAAAAACCTACCTCTGTAGGCGGTTCCTTATCTAGGCGGCTCAAAGGCGCGGTACCTTATCGATAAGGTACCGCGGGCAGTAAGTTGAGTCAGAGCGCCAGTTTGAATATTTTATTCATTTTCAAACCACTATCTCTCTCTCTAAAAAACACACAGCCGACGGGTTTTACCTTTTCCACCATTGTTGAAGCTTCCAAAACCTTCAATCACTCAAATTAATTGATTCCAAGTTGTGGGTTTCACTCATCCTTCATCTAACATCAATTAATTGTAAGTATTTTTTTTCAATTTCATCTATTTTGTTCTAGGGTTCATCCTTTCATAATTGGGGATTTTTAAAATTGAAATTGAATTAAAACCTTAATAGGAATGTGGGTTGACATGGTTATTTTACTATGATTCCTTGGGTTCATATTCATTAAGATTTCACTAAAACCCACTGGTAGAACAAATCCAAATTTAGGCTAAATGATTTTGGTTGAATGATGGATTTGAGATGAACCCATGAACAAGTAGGTAATGACATTGTTAATGCTTACCTAAAAACCGTGTTTTGAAAAACCAATGTTCTAATCCATTGTTGATCCAACATAGTGCATGTGTTCTTGGTTAATGATGGAATAGATGCATTGTGAACATGAGGATGTTATGGATTCAATCCTTTGTTTGTCAAGAAATTGATATAACACATTCTCATATTTTCAATTTTAGATTTTATTTTTCATATGAGTGATTGGAAAAATATTGTCTTATGTTTATTTAGGTACTAATCATGCCTTCTCAATATAAAAAAGATCATCAATTCACTAGAAACTATATGCCGGACATTTCCCAGACCTTTGTTTCCCCTCAACTCCAAAACTCTTACCCATCCCTTTCCATTCGTAATTTCCATGAGGGTAGGATTGTAGATTCAAGAATAGCGGGAGATAATTATATCAACTCTATGTTCGAGCTTATTGGGTTTGATTGTTTGCTCTACATAGACGAGGTAATTTATCCCCTGTTTCTTCTTGAGTTCTTTAGTACTTACTCCATGCTTGAAATCAACGACCAAATTTTTATTCGTTTCTTGTTGAATGGTCAAATCATTCAATATTCCCTCGATGATTTTGGTGATATTCTTGGTGTGCCATTTGAAGGCACTTGTCGTTTTACGGATAAGTGGAGACTAGATGCTCTCTTGGAGTCTAACGATAAACCTCCAAATGACACCACCGAAGTTGATCTAAATTTCATCCTTGAAATCATCACGAAAGAGCATAGTGGAAACGTTGTGAGAAGCCTTCATACAAATGTGCGAAATGTGAATGGGTATGAAGTGCTCTCAAGCGACCTTAAGGATTACATGCTCCAATGGGCAAACATCCTTAGGGAAAATGTGTTTTGTCTTGGTGGGAACCGAGATCATATCCCGGCTTGCATGGGGCATATGTTGTTTTGCCTGTTTACTTCCACCAAGTACAATCTTGCATATTACATCGCTCGACGTATAAATTATGCTCTTTCCAAACCCAAAACAAACCTCCCTTATGCTATGCTTCTTACTCGCCTCTTTAGAAGGGTTGGTCAAGATTTTCCTCAACTCGATCTTTCTCGCTTTCACCCGGTTCAACGGGTTATGATGCCTATTCAAGAGGCGTATGAACGAAAGCCAAGAAGTGACCGTGGTTCGAGAAAATCCGACCATCAAGAGCCGGATGAGGAGGACACCGATATGCCACCAAGTGATGGTGATGGCATCGGTCCTAGTTCTCATTTTGACTCTTCGAGTAACTCCCATCCATCCTCAAATCAATTCGAGGATGATTTTGAAGACTTAGCTCCTCCTCCTCACCCTTCTAGTGATGTTCCGGAAGATCTCAATATGGAGCATCTTTATCGTGAGAATCTTAGAACTCGGGGAGAATTACATGAACACCGAGTGGAGTCAAGAAAAGGATTCAAGTATTTGGGAAAGATGATCAAGGGTTTAGGAAAGAAAAGGAGGTGAAGACTTTGAAGTTCTGTCAAAGTTTGGATTTGATAGTTAAACATTTGGTTATTAACACTTTGGTTTAACTATTTATTAACTTTGGTTGCATGCTAGAATTATTATCTATTTTGATCCTAAATGTTGCTTATGCCTTCATGTTTGTGATTTACATAGCTTTGTGCATGCCTTATGATAGTTAGCTTATTAGATTATGATCTGTAGTTAACTTTGGCTTGTGAATCTTTTGGGAAAAATCTAGGTTTATCAAAAACTAGGATGGGAAATTTTTGAAAACCCTCTGGTCGCGGTTCCATATCGACCCGCGGTTCCTTATCGATAAGGTACCGCCGGTCCTAGATAAGGAACCGCCGGTCACTGTGCACGACAGCATCTTTGCTTTACACTGTTTTCTTAAATCTGTGTAAACCTTGCATGATTTTCAGTAATAAACTGCACATTTCCTAAACTAGGTTACCTAAATTCATTATTCACCTAAAATGATTTTAACCCATTACTAGTTTGGATCATCCCCTCACCCATTTAAACCCACCTTGTTTGTCATGTTCTTCACACATCAAACATACTTCCCTAAACCTTAAACCACCCTAAACAACCATGGTATGTACCAAAACCTCAAACACTTCCAAGACCTCCACCCCAAGGAAAACACTCAAAATAAGGATTAAGGTAGCCACGCCTAACTCCTCACCTTTCCACACACCAAAGAATGAGATGACTCCTATCCTCATTTCTTCATCACCTTCCCCACCTCTTGCACCATGCAAGACATCATCCACCCATGGTACTAACCACTCCATTGGTTCTACCTCATCTTCATTCAACTCAAGAATGAATGAGCTCTCTTCACCCTTCACTCTAAGTGCACCCTTGGATGTGACCACACAACCCCAACCAATCTAAATAATTCCTTTTGTGAGTGACTTTGATGACACTTTGGTGACTTCACCATTTACCCTTCACAACTCACCCATTTCACCAACCTTGGAGAATTTACCTCCACACTCACCCATTTCCCCTTTAGGGAACATGCCTCCACTCTCACCAACATCACCCTTGGAGAATATGCCTCCTCCACCTCCACCCAACTCAAACATTCCAATTTTGGGTGTTCCACTTTCCCTCCTTTTGGGTGATCCATACTATGGGTTTCAACAAACTCATGGTCCTAGTTGTCCATGTTGTCTTTACAACCACTACATCATCCATAACCTTAGGATGGACATGTATGGGCTACATAGGAGGTTGCAAGAGTTCTTGCTTGCCTTGTTCTCCATGCCTCCTCCTAGAAGATGAATGATGGAGTTCTCTTAATAAGAGTTTTCAACAAAACCAAGCCAAAGAAAACTACTTATCTAGATTTAATGTTAAGCTAGCTATGTATTAGTTAGTTTTTTTATTTGTCTTTGTACTTGCTTCCTTAATGAATGTTTCATGTTGTTGATCTATGGATTTAGCTTTGTGTGTTTCTATCCTTTTGTGCACACTAATCAACTTTAATTTGAAATTAAAATTGAACCTAAATCTATCACAACCTCTAAACTTGACTAAAATTGGTTCAAAATGATATCTAAATTATTTTGTCACCCTTTGTCAAGACATTCTTTGTGAATGTGTTGCCTTATGCAACCCTAGCATATTTTGGTGCTAATAGAGGTAAAATTCCAAGATTTGCAACTTTTTGAAAAAGTCTTAGTTTTTCCCAAAACCCAGGAAAAACATGGTTTCAAGTCCACTGGACGCGGTTCCTTAAAGTCCCGCGGTTCCTTAGCGATATGGAACCGCCGGTCCCTATAAGGTACCGCGGACAGTAAGTGGCTTTGACGAATTTTTTGGTCAAAACTTTTAAAACCCTATACCATGTCAAGATTCCTTGTTTACTCAAATTGACTAAACATTCCTTGACACTACACATTTTGTATTCAAATTCTTACCTTGATTACATTTTACTTATACCCTAACCTTGAGATTTCATTCTCACACCTTCCCAACCTTGAGAATTCATTCTCACACAACCTTGAGATCTCATTCTCACACCTTCCTAACCTTGAGAATTTATTCTCACATAACCTTGAGATATCATCTCACACTCTCACAATGCCCAACTCCTACATTCCTAACCTTGACATTTCTTTGTCACAACCCCACTCACCTAAAGCTTCCTCATCCAAGCTTTCAAAGAAACCAAAAATCTCGGTTCGACCTATTTGGGTTAAGAAGAATGAACCATCTTCGTCCAAACCACCCAAAAACCCTACCTTCTCTCCAATCAAGTATTGGAATGAGACTTATACCATAAACCCCATCACCGGAGCAAAAGAAAATGTTCCCCCACCACCACAATTATTCAATACCCCTCAACTCAATGACCTTTCAACCTTCCCAAACCTCACCAGGCATTATGAAAACATTCCCAACCCCATTACCCCACCACCACCAAACCCTAAGTTTGATGCCATACCCCATCAAATGATTTTGTGTTGCATCATAGATCCTCGTGTGATTGTTGCCGATTTCAAAAAATTGAACTTGCTCGTGTGTATGAGAAGTTGAATTTTCTTGAATTCCTCCTCACTCGACCTCCTCTTTCAAGTTTTCTTTCCGGTGGACAAAACTTCGAATGATGCATCGTCGTCTTTTTAGTCTTTTATTTATTTTAAGCAATCATGGAAAATATCACTATTAGACTAGCTTATGCTTAGTGGTTTATTTTCCATATTTATTGCTTTTAGATACTCATATTGTGTGTATGACTATCTTCTTTGTTGTGCCTTTTTTTATGTAACCTTTGTGTTGTTTGTGTGCTTTTTCATTTGTTCTATTTTGAGTTGATCATGGTTAATTTTTACAATTGCTTATGGGTGATTCCATCAATTCTAAGCTTTAACCCATTGACAAGCTTATCATCTTCATTGGATTGAAGTTTGATTTTGTCAGTTACCTCTTTGGACATACTTAGCAAAATATTTGCTTCTAATTTGAGATTTCTTCTCTCTCTCCCTCTCAAGTTACTTAGTAGGTAGTGATCATATATACATTGGTGTTTCTTTCCTTTCTACTAACCTTTGTGTAGCATGTCACCTTAGCTCACAAACTTGGTGCCCCATGCAAGGGGGAGCTACTAGCAAAGTTCGATGTTCTTCAAAAGACTTGTGCTAACCTTTTTGCTACGACAAAGGGGGAGAAATGATAGTGATAAACTAGTTAATAATTCCATATTTTATGTTTCTACGTAAATGAGTTTATCGTTTGTCGTAATCAAAAAGGGGGAGATTGTTAATGCAAGTGATGCCTAAAAACATTATTAGTGTTAACTAATCTTTCTTAGTTTTGATCACAACAAACCATACAACACATTTAGTGTAAAACACAAAATGAATTATTTACCTAACACTATCATCAAGGTAATAATCATATCACTAACCTTTCTTAATCATACTTAGTGATCATCAAAATGATTATCCTTAAAACTCACTTTTGTTAATATGACAAAAGACTTTTTAATAAACTTTCTTTTTTAGAAAATTTTTTATTAAAATGGAAAATAAAAATTTGAAAATAGCATATTCCAAATGCTGTTAGAATATCCCTTGAAGGTTTCAAATACCTCAGATATTCCCACCCCACTAAAAGACAAAAAACGGAGCGGAGTCTAGTGGCGGTACCTTAAGTACCTACGCGGTACCTTAGCGATATGGAACCGTTGGGTGAGATAAGGTACCGCGCACAGCTAGCCGTTATAGATCCGTTATACTTTGTCTCCTTTGAATAGTGGGTCAAATCTCATTTTCCAGTAAGCCTCTTGGACGTTTTTCTCAGCCCTCTTTCTATTTTCTATAGCATAATCATTAGTAAATGATAACTTAAATTGTTAAGGATGTTTACATATGATTATCCTCTTGATCCCCTCCTTTACCTTGTCCAATGAGAAGATCACTCACTCACTAGTGTTGTGATAAAGATGAATCTATGAGCTAGTCATATTCATCATCATACCCTTTTTGTTTTAGGTCAATCCAATGTATTTATGAATACTTGGACTAGTTGTGTTCATCCAAGTTATTTGTGGATACTTGGATTTGTTGTGTACATCCATTGCATATGTGTTTGCTTGGATTTGTGTTGTGTAAATCCAAGCTACATGTGTGTACTTGGATAAGTCTAGTTGAGTTGTAATAGATTTGATTAGGAGTTCTCACTAAACTATAAAGTGATGTGGTTGTGTCTTGTGAGTTCTCACTAAACTTAAAAGTGATTAGTAGTTGTGTTGTGTGAAGTTCTCACTTAGCTTCAAAGTGAAGAGTCGTGAAGAATGGTTCTAGCTTTCGATTAGAACTCGACATCTAGCCTTGTGTCGTAAAATGGTGAAGTAGGCAACGTCATGAAGATTGGTTCTACCTTATGATTAGAACCCGACATCTAGCCTTGTGACGTTAAATTGTGAAGTAGGCAACGTTGTGTAGATTGGTCCTAGCTAAAGATTAGGTCTCGACATTTAGCTTAGTGTCGGAAAATAATGTAAGCAACGATGTAAGTTTTTCTCCGCCGAGAAGGGAGCTTGTGGATATAGTGGAAATCTCGAGTAGGTGTACTCGAGGAGTGGAGTAGAAACGAGGATAGAGCCTCGTTGCCGAACCACTATAAATCTTGGTGTCTTCCCACTAGGTTGTCTCCTTCCTTGCTCTTTACTTATTTCATTATCATTATACTTACCTATTATCTTTGCTAGTGCATTTGAGTTGAACCTAATCATTATGCAACTTAGCCTCAAGTAAAAGATAGTTTTGATACAAACCAAATTGAAAGTAATTTTAATTTGGTCACCAATCGAAGAGAAACTATTCAACCCCCCCCCCCCCCCCCTTCTAGTTTCTACACACACTTTGGTACCTGCTTCAGTTTCCTGAGAAAAACATGCTAGAAGGTCAACATAAAGTTGGTGAATTCATAGGTTTAATAAATCATAGTTTAGGATCGTAAAACATCACAGAAGTAGTAATGCACAAAGCAAATACTGTAAAGCAACTACATTTCCTATTGCCTGTAACTGATGCTAGACTGTTAAGTCCCCAACATATGAGGACCCTCCAAGAGTTCAAGTCTCGCCCAAAAAGAATCCGACATGGTATATATCTGTTGTCCTGTCCTAGGCACATTAAGCGCTACTCACCTACATGGGAATAGTCAATCCCGAATAGATTTATTTATAACATTCGAGTTATCACACAATTAACAGTTACAGTCCACGGGTCATGGGAATCAACAATAGGCAAATGTAATCAAAGTGTAAACGTTTTGTTTGCGTCCTATAAATATGTTGCATGATTTCTCCCCCAATACTGTTCGAAACATTTATCAATGTAAAAGTGTGGGGCCATGAACTCACCTCAACAATAGTGTCTGAATAATATTACTGATAATCCAAATAGTATGCTCACGATACAGTCAATTACCTAAGTAATTTAAATGGCCTCAGTATATGCATAAATAATGTCCAAATGTTTCCGGATAATTTAATTGTTTATTTATTCCTTGTTTAAATAACTTGTTATTTATTATTCGTCCTACATGAATTATTTATACGTAACTGTATACATTTTATTATTTACGTATATTTACCTTTCTTAAATAATTAGACATGTAATAAATTTAATAAAAATAATTTTTATACATTTATATATTTATAGAAAATTAATATTCATATATAGTCCTCGAAGTTTCTTTTGTACGAAAATAGTTCTTTAAGTTTCATAAGTTTCTATTTTAAACCTTATAGTTTTATTTTAATAATTAATATATATACCTTTATTTAAATTATACACTGGTCCTTATTTCATTTTAAATTACAAATTAGTCCCTAGGGTTTAGGTTTCATAAATTGGCAGTTTAAACCCCTCGGTAATTATATGAAGATCCAACACTTTCGGTTAATTACAAACTAGCCCCTAGGGTTCACAATGTTTCAACAGTTTACAACAATAGCCCTTAATCTTTTGAAAATGATAGGTCTCGTCCTTGGGGTTTATGGCTTTTATGTTTTCGAGTTTAAAAAGTGACAGTTTACACCCCTTATGTTTCTAACTTCACGTTTTGGACACAACATTTTATGAAACATGTCGAAAATAATTTAAACATTTCACAAACATTTCTATGTTTCCAAAATAAGCCGAGAATGGCTTATGGGCTTGTTAGGCTTATCTCGGCCCAATAAGGGTCCGGTTTGGTTTTTAAGTGTTTTAACCAATGTTTTAATACTCAAATAAGCCCATTAGGTAACAATTAGAGTAAAAAACTTAGCTTATTCAAAATAATCCGATTTGGCTTATTACTTAGTCATAGGGCCTTGGTTGTCATAGATAGCTTTGACTTGGGCCCGTTAGAGTCTTACGGGCTTCGTGGGTCTAGTAGTCTACGTTTTAGGTTTATAGGTCTGTTAAGTGTCTAATAAGATCTAACATGTTTAGGGATTATATTCGGCTTAAGGCTTATTTTAGTTTCTTAAGGCTTAGGTCAATAACATAGATCTTAAAAATGACTAGTAGTTTGATTAAGTGTTCGAACCAACATATGTACATGCATGTTAATATATAGCCGAGACATCTAGGGCTTGGTTCCTACGTTATATGTTATGCATGTTTATTTCACTAGATTTGTTTATAAGTAACTTGATTATATACTAAGTATTATACGCGTAATATGTTCATCATGTTTATATTAGTTCATGCATAGTATATATGTATGTAACTTATGAAAATAAATGTAAAGACTTATTTGTTTTACTAGTATGGCTTAAGGCTTATTTTATGTATATTCGGCAATGTTTTAAAATTTGATTGTCAAATAGACCCAGTCGAGTCACCGGGTCCGGGTCAACCCGGGTCGACCCGGGTCAACGCGGGTCAACCCGTTCTGACCTAGTTTTCTTAAAAAATTTATTAATTTTTAATAATTAACAAAAGTTATGTATAAAAGCTATTAAAACTCCCGTATATTTAAGATATAAACTATTTACCAATCAATATAATATGTAAAAAATCAATTTCGTCGCAAATACGTAAAATTTACATATTTTTTTAAAAAACCCGAAAAATCAAAACCCGGTCGGGCCTAAAGAACCGGGTTGTCCCGGGTCACCCCAAACCCGACGGGTCGATCCGGGTTTTAAAAATATGAAACCCGGGTCAATATGACCCTTTTTTTAGCTGGAACCGGGTCAACCGGTTGACCCGGCCGGGTCGACCTGGGTTTAAAACATTGATATTTGGCTTAAGGCTTATTTTAGTTTCTAAAGGCTTAGGTCAATAACATAGATCTTAAAGTGACTAGTAGTTTGATTAAGTGTTCGAACCAACATATGTATATACATGTTATATATAGCCGAGACATCTAGGGCTTGGTTCCTACCTGTTTTATGTTATGCATGTTTCTATAACTAGATTTATTTATAGGTAACTTGATTATATACTAAGTATTATACGCCTAATATGTTCATCATGTTATATTAGTTCATGCATAGTATATACGTATGTAACTTATGAAAATGAATGTAAAGACTTACTTGTTTTCCTAGTATGGTAGAATGATCAAGTAACTAGTGAATCCTGTAACCTTTTCTCCTTTGAAACCCTATGTGAAAACCTAGCCGAAATGTATAACCCACGTGTTCTTGCTTCTTTTCTTGCTTTCTTGTTGACAAAGGTACTAGGTTGTGAAGTAAATGATGGTGTATTTATGATGGTGACAATGATTGGGAAGTAAATATCATTTGAGACAAAGGAGTAAATATTTTCGAGAGTTTTTAGCTAGGAGGAAAGTGTTTGTGTTTTAGTTAAGCTAGCTAGGAGATGTATTATAAGTGTAGTAGTTTGTGCTTACCAATTTTCGCAATCCATGGTTTTACTGGACAACAAGTACTACCATTTAAGAGTTACAGTTTATACATGCTTGATTTAAGGAGTGAAATGGGTGTTGTTGTTCTATCTGTGACATGGGAGTGGCTAGGGATGGCTTTGGGAGACAATTTGTACATGCATTTATTGGTTTAAGGTTGTACAAGTATTTAGCATGTGGGATAAACTTAAGTATGCCTAAGGTTCATAGTTCTAGTTGCATAGTGATGGAACTCGGTTCATATGTAACTAGATTGGTTAGATTGCTAGGATCTTGGTTGGATTTGCATGTACTTAACATATCTTAGTTAGATTGCTAGGGATTTTATGATATCTTAGTTAGATTTAGGATAGTACTAGTTAGATTTACCTAGATCTAGTTAGATTTGCAAGATTTTAGTTAGGTTTAGTTAGAGTTTGAAGATTTAGGTTAGATTTACATAGTACTTAGCTAGATTGTATAGGATTGTACAATATTTGTATAAATCTAGGCTAGATTTAGTGTAGATTGTATGTATCTTAGTAGTATATGTGTAGTATTTGTTAGATTTCAAAAATGAGTGTATGTGTATGTTTATGTATATGGGACGTGAGTTTTAGGTTGCCCAAAAAAGGAAAGAACTTGTTTATAGTGTATCATACTTACTAATGTGTATCCAAAATGCTATAAGTTGTATTATAATGTGACGATATCTATTATAATGTAGTTTAGGTAAATATATCTATATAGAAGTACGTTTAAATACTTTGTTATTTATAAATCATATGATTATGATTTTGATACATAGTAAGTCTTAAAGTAATGTATTGCAAAGGTCCTTGTATCTCATGTGGCTTAAATGTTGCCAAAGTGATCAAATGTGAGTAAGTAAGTTCATAAGTATCAAAATAATTATGAAAAGGATCACGTGTTCAAGTATCAATAATGCCACTTATATTCATGCATCATGTGAATAATAGTTCAAGAAATTCATGCAAAGGTGATATCAAATGTATTCATGAGGTGACGTGTACATAAGATGACATAATTATGAAGAATTTTCAGAAATGTTACACTAATATCATATAAAAGTTTAAAATCATTTAATATCTGAAAAACGTTTGTTCACAAAAAATATAGTCAACGGGTGCCCGCCACCGTACTACGTGGGTAACCGGCTAGTAAGATGCAAATGTTTGAAAAGACTAAAATATGTTAAAATTGATATTTTCTAAGCATTTTGGGATTAAAAAAAGAGAGCAAAAAAATTGGATAATTCATTTATGCTTAGAGCGGGAAGAGCGATAGTGTCAAAAGCGGTGTCAAAGAGCTTGACGCGTCCGATTTATCACTTTAGCGTTAGAGTCCAAATTTCTCGCGTCGATTGCACCAGACAACAAAAATGATCAACACCAATTTTTTTAATAAAGTAAAGTATATGTGGACACATGAAACCGTTTTTCTGTCCTATGGCATCACTTTTTCTCGTGCAACAACTCTCCCTAAAAATGTGGTGCCAACTAAATTCTAATGCCAAAACCATTTTATCCTACGTGGTTGCGCTTTTTTACTTTAGCACTAGCTTTGAGGCTAAACCACTTCTGATACAATTTGGCCGAACTTAATGGGGGGTCGTCCTTATGGTCGGTCGCCTGTGGTCGGTCAACTTCAACATTTTCTAAGCATTTTGGGATAAGTAAAAGAGACCAACAGAATTAGATAAGTCATTTATGCTTAAAGCGGGATGAGCCATGGTGTCAAAAGCGGTGTCAAAAAGCTTGACGCGAGAATGTTTTTGACTTACCACTTTAGCGTTAGAGTCAAAATTTCTCGCGTCGATTTCATCAGACAACAAAAAGCGACGCAAAATATTTTTTTTAATAAAGTGAGGTATATGTAGACACATGGCATCATTTTTTGTCCTTTGGCATCACTTTTCTCGTGCAACAACTCTCCTTAAAAATGTAGTGCCTACTAGATTCTAATGCCAAAACCATTTTATCTTACGTGGTTGCACTTTTTTACTTTAGCACCAGCTTTGAGGCTCAACCACTTCTGATACACTTAGGCCGAACGTAATGGGGGCTCGTCCCTATGGTCGGTCGCTTGTGGTATGCTATAGGGACGTGTCCCCCAAACTTTACACAAAATAAACGCTATAGGGACGTTGTTTTAATTCATTTGGTTCCCTACACGACCGACTAAATTAAAATACTTGGCCGATGTATCATTTTTCAATTTTAAAAACCTACCCAATTTGCTATATACTCCCCAATTTTCTTCTTATTTTGTCACTCAAATTCATCTTCACCTTCTCTAACAATAAAACTTTTTAATTTACGATAACCATACCTTCCAAAACTCCCCAAAACAAAATACCTAAATCTCGACGTTAATAAACGTTCCAACAAATACCGACCCCAACTTTATGTTACACGACAATCTCTACCGTTTAATTTTAGCCACGACGGTGTCCAATACCGAGCCCCACCAAATCCTTATTCGGTTCTTAATATACCCAACAAACACAAAATCTGATGTATTATCCATAACAAGCACAAACCACCGCCGACTCAAATGTATTCGGTTTTTTGTCCCAACTTTTAATCTTGATGACAAACTTAAACCGTTGTAGGGTTCTACGTCTCAACCTTCATAAAATACGGAAGGACCATCTGAACATGTTCAAGATAACTCTCCCGTCGAAGAAGTTGCAACCGCCAAACTAAAAAGGAAGTATACGTGAAGACATCAACCTTTGAAGAGGAATGATAAAGGGACCGCTGAACCGTGGGCCTATGAGTGGAAGGTAACTTTATGTAAAGTTTGGGTATATTTTTTAGAGAATAACACTGAAGGCGATGGTAAAAAAGGCGGTAGGATTTTGGACGGAAGTAACCGAGTACTTTCATAAGGAAACGAGGGAATAAAAAAATCTATGATTCAGTTAACTATAAAATAAAAGATAGTATTCGTCCTAAGGTTAGTCAATTTTGTGAGATTTACAATAGTGACTTAGATGGGCATCAAAGTGGGACATGTGATAATACTTATAATCAAGAAGCTGAAGCCAAAATTCGTGCTACATATAAATTGGCTTTTGCATTAACTGAGTGTTATGAGATTTCGAAGGACCATTCTAAATGGGAAAAAGTTGAAGTTTATGAAGTCTAAAAGAACATCTTCCAAAAAATCAAAGACATTAGAAACCTCACATGGTAACTTTGACTCAACACATGTTGGTTTAAATCAAAACGTTGAAGTCTCAGATTCAAAGAA
Organism: Glebionis coronaria; assembly: GCA_025667525.1. Classification (NCBI taxonomy): domain Eukaryota; kingdom Viridiplantae; phylum Streptophyta; class Magnoliopsida; order Asterales; family Asteraceae; genus Glebionis; species Glebionis coronaria. The sequence continues at coordinate 127,575,131 of CM046874.1, read as the reverse complement.
TGAAGAGGTACAAGAGGTTTGACCCATTAATTGAGACAAGGCTAAAAAGCTAGCATCATTATCCGGTACTTGTTCAGAATCTTTAGTTTCAGGTGATCCTAGTCTCGTTGACGCGCTGGTCAATAAATTTACAATGGGTGCAACACCATTTTTTCATCGAGGAAGGAATCTTTCGCTGCATATTTGAGGATAAAAGAGAGTGAATTGAAATTGGAAGATGAGAGTCGTCAGGAACAAGGAGAATTAGAGACACTAAACATTGCACAAACAGATAATGAGTTAGATTTGCAAAAAAAAATGTTTGAGTTTTAGCGACAACACAAATTGAAGAGGATATAAAGTATTACGATCAATCACATGAATACTTAACCGGTAAAGCTTTGCCTCTACGACGCTACTCTTAAAGAAAAGAATCAAGGAGTGTTGAAATTTAGATTATTAGTTTACATTTTGATTTTTATTGTAATGTTTTTAATTTCTTTTTATTATGTAATGTTTTTATTATTAATAAAGTCTGAATAAAAACTTTTGGTACGATCGCCTGCGCGATAATAATTACATGCATTTGGTCCGTGTGTAGTTTAGGAGAGAGCTGAATAAGCACTACTCTTAGTCTTAGAGGGCTCGGTGTGATAAAGCGGAGCTCGACATTGCCCGACATTATCACACCGTCTCAAGGCGTTTTCCTACCAATGTGCGTTGGGTAGAAAATATAAAAGAAGCTTTCGAAACACTCCCTTCAATATTAAACAAATAAAAAGAAGATAGGTTGGAGAAGATAGTTGTTGCACGTTGTTGATGTTGCGATTGTTGGTGTTGTTGATGAACATAGGTTTAAGTCGTGAAGAAGAAAATATGAAATATATGTTTTTGTAGAGATGGGGTAAATGGGAACAATAATATATGTTAGCCTAGAAAATAGGATTTAGTTTGCATTTTTTATGCGTAAATTTTTTTCATGTACATCTTTTTGTTTTTTTGTGTTTTTTAATATTGTAATGTGTATTGTTTTAAAGTATTGTATATGTATATTTAAATTTAATAAATGAAATACTTAGTTTAATTATAAAAAATAAAGAAAAATCATGTTGGCATTATTATAAAAAAGATTGTGTTGATGTTTGTATTATGCTGATATAACATTAATAATGAAGTATTATTCGATGTTGCGATGTTAGGCTGCTTTTAGCAGCATCCGTGAGCATCAAACCGTGACAAAAAAAGCTTGCTCATCCGTGACCTTTGCTAAACCTGTTTTCTGTAAGTGAGGCAAAAAACCCTCACATTCGGTGAGGTGCTCGCTTTTCTTAAACTATGTACAAACAGGCCCTATCTTCCAACCTTAGTATAATTAAAAAAAACTTTTTTAACTTCCCATTTACCCTTTATAAATACATTTTAAATCAAATTATTTTTTACACAACAAAAAAGTACCGCTTTCATTTTTAATATTTTCGCATACACCTACTTTTAATCCTTTTACACAACAAAAAAATACAACTTCTATACAGACACAAAACTTCTTCAATACCTCATTTATCCCCTATAAATACATTTGGTAATATTTAAATTTTTTATGTAATGTTTTATTTTATGTTTTTAAAATTTTAAGTTAATGTGCTTTTTTTATTTATGTACATTTTTATTTTCATAACGTTTTTTATTCCGTAACTGTACTTTTTTTATTTATGTAATATTTTTTTTATATATTTAATGTATTATTTTTATTTTAATTAAAAAGATTTATTTTGATATGAGAGTGTTTTAAAAAGGTAGGACTGATAAAAATAAAGTGTGAGTGAGAAGGGATGATAAAAAGTAAGAGAAAGAATCTTGATGGGGTTGCTTAGATGAAAGGTGTGAGGGGTGTAAAAGATGTGACTGATAAAATCAGCTTTATGACACCTTGCATTATTACCAATCAACAAACGAGCTATTGATTAATCTAGGGCCAGTTTGGTTTGTGGGGTTTTAACTGTTAGCTTGGCATCAATCATATAATCAAATGTTTGGTTACACTCATGGGTTTTTAGTTTGGCCTTGATGCTTTTTGACACCTTGTGTTTGGTTACACTAACAGTTAGCAGTAGCAGTAAAATTAGTAGTAGCAGTAAGTAGCAACAATTAGGAGTAACAGATAATTTATAAAAGTGTGTGGTATATTAGCAATAGCTGTAATTTAAATATGTAAAAAAACATAAAAAGACATTAGTATATATATAGGATATTCTTTTAAATTAAATGTGTTATATTAATGAGGATATTTAAGTAATTTATTAAGTTTAAAGTTCTCCATTAATAATACTCATTTAAAAATATTCTTTGAAAGAGCATATGAAAAAAGAGTATTTTTATAAGAAATGCTAATACTCATTGCTCTTATTAAACAAACTTATTTAACAATTATACTAAATGCTAATGCTAATTAATAAAAACTCTTTTAAATAAGTTGTTACAGCCGTAATATTTCTAAAGCGGTGATCTTGATGGCTTTTGAGTTTTCAGTAGGTCCACTATCTTCTCCACTCTAAACATTCTTTTTTATTTATTACTACATCCGTCCCATATTAATAGTCCATATTACTATTTTGGGACGTCCCAAATTAATAGTCCAGTTTAAAAATAGTTAAGAAATATAGATTAAGTTTACCATATTACGCTCACTTGAGGGTATTATTACAAACAATAAAGAAGTTGTAAATTGAATGGTTAAGAACAAAATTGTCATCGTGTAAAAAGTAAGAGAGAGAGCTGAAAAAGTGATGTTTTTATTAATATGCGTGTTTTTGGTCGGTGGACTATTAATATGTGACGGAGGGAGTAGTTTTTTTATTTTTATTTATTAATTTATTTTAAATATATTAAATTAATATATTTTCTCTTTTATAATTAAATCCAATATTTAACTGATCTTAAACTCTATACTTTATAAACTCAATCCTAAACTATAACCTGATTACAAACAAAATCAAACAAAACGGACCCTAAAAGGTTAAGGAATTGAATTCGCAAAATGCGTGCAAGGAATTCAAAGGTTTTGAAAATAAAGAGAGAATCTAATACTAGTACGTAATAATGAAGTGGGGTTTGATGAAGGGACAAGACCTTCAGATCTAGTACTGGGATGTGGTTGGGTCCACCAACTTCTTCTTTACATACTCAGATTTGATATTGCTTCTCAACTTTACTCCACAGTAATAGTATTTACAGTTACCTTCATTTCATACTCATTAATCGTACTCATTCAGTGCTATCTCCCATGAGGGTTTGGTATATTCATATATTTCTCACATTATTTAGTTATAAAAATTTTGAAACTAATGGATTTAGCTTAATCAAACCATAAGACAAGGTATTTTTTTATCTGAACTGTGAATATTTTATTAATTATTAAAAAGTTACAAAGCATGAAAAGATATAAAGAAAGCCTATGGGTATATTTGGTATAAATTGGGTTGAAGTTTATTATTACAAAATTATTAAAAAAAATATAATTAAATAAGTTTTTGGTATATACTGATTTTCTTTTAGTAAATAAGTGATTTATAATTCATAAGCTCTGAGCTAGTGTTTTTAGCTTTTTTTTTATGGGTTTGAGTAAGAGTGTCTTTTGGTTTGGTTTTTGGATTGTTTAATTTTATTTGGTTAATTTTTTTTTGGTCAATCTAAAAACTGAACGGAATCAAATTAGATTTTAGCCGAAAACCGAATTTAAATTCAATTCGCTTCTTAGGTTGACTCGAATAACTCGAATTATCCGAATTTTTCTAAAGAAATACCATAATTATTTAAATATTTAGAAAAAAAATATTTCAAATATAAAAATTGTATTTTTATATTAAGATTAAACTTAATAATTATTTTTTATATATAAATAGATATAAAAATATTTATATTTGTATAACTTTGGTTTTTGGGGCCGATTGCCAAACGCATATCCAACCCAAAAACCAAATTTGTAATTCAGTTCGGTTATGACCCACAACTCGAATTCTGTTTCGTTTCGGTTCTAATTTGGATTCAATTCGATTCGGTTTTAGGTTTTAGGTTTTCGTGGGTCAAACGCAAACAACCGTTGCGGGTAGCATTATTATGTAATGTTTTTATTTATTTATTTATGTAATGTTTTTATTTAATGAAAAAATTAAATTTGGTTGTCTTGTTATGAAACTAATTCATTTGCACATCGTTGAAGAAAAAAAACTAACATGACATAAAAAATCATGATCGTATAGTATCATTGTTGTAGATACTTAATAATATCCAAACAACACTGAAAACACATATCTCTCATTAGTTCCAGTTTTTGGTGTCGTCGTGCACCTTTAAACATCATATATATATATATATATATATATATATATATATATATATATATATATATATATATATATATATATATATATATATATATATATATATATATATATATATATAACTAGGGATGAGCTCGGTACCGGTCCCGTCCTGAACCCGTCCCGAATTAGTGGTACCGATTATTTCCCGAGCATAAATTTAGGGTACCGGTACCGTACCGAACGGGATTCGGGTATCGGTACCGGTACGGGAATCGGTACCGGTACCGGGAAATCGGGATTTTCCCGTTCTTTTTCGGGAATTTCCCGATTTGGTACCGGTCCCGTCCCGAATTAGTGGTCCCGAATTTTTTTTCACCTTATTTCGTAGTCCCGGTACCGTACCGAACGGGATTCGGGTATCGGGAATCGGTACGGTTCCGGGAACGGTTCGGGTTCAATTCGGGATTCGGGTCCAAATGCTCATCCCTATATATAACTCAATAAAATACAAACAATACACACCAACAAAAAAAATCATGAAAAAAAAAAAGTAAGATCATTTGAGCTGAGAATGAGGATGCCAAAAGAAAAGACATGATCCAATATAAAAGTGTCCTCTTCGAACAACGTTTTGGAAAAAAATGAAAAGCACCACGAAGAGCACCCTATGCTCTTAGGCTGGGGGAGTGGTGGGATAATCCCACGAGTGACATTCATGTGGCAAAAGCCACGCTATAAACCCTATTATAAACCCACGCGTGTGTTACTATTCAAAAACTCACTACTTGTCACTTACTCACCACCGGTAAGTTTATAAGTGGTGGGTCCCATGTTTTTATTTTTATTTTTTTAATAAATTGTGAGTGAGATTATTTAGTGAAGATATTTAATTAGGTATATTTTATATAAAATAAAAGTGATGTGGAAATGAGTTTTTTTTCCTTAATAACCTTAAAATGTAAATTTTGGGTGAGTTAAGATGACGCTGATGTGACAGTGGATTTTTATGTTTACCACTCCCCCAGCCTTACATTTTTATACTATGTCATGCATCAATAGTTACAAAGATGAGTATAAACATATCTTCTAAGCATTTCGGCTTTTTCTTTCATCTTTAAATTTAAAAAAGTAGACATCTTTCTAAGAAAAAATCACTTTAAGAAAACAACATATCCCCAACATATATATCCATCGAAACTTTTACCACCAACTTTAGAAGAATCTAAAATCTCATCTTTAGTATATCTCAACTTGATTCAAATTATGGATTTTTGTTTTTTTATAAGATGATCGGATGATCTTTTGCTGAAATTTGATGGCAAAAGTTTAAGTAAACCTTTTTCTTTAGCGATGCATAGTCAACTAATCACAGCTATTTATTAAAAAAATATTATTATTTTTTTTTTCAAAATTAAATATCTTACAAATTATTATTCGTTAAGCAAAACAAAACATACAACTGCGACGAGAATTAAAACATCTTTCTATCGAGAGACATATGTACGTATATACTTTCGACAAACTTATTTTATTTTATTTTTTCAATCACGTATGAGAAATCATATATGATTCCTATCACGAATTTTATATGATTTCTCAAAATTATATATGATTTCAAAAATAATAATTCCTCCGTCCTAATTTACTTGTCCACTTTAAATTTTTCAAGTTTTTTTCTTCAACTTTAACTATAAACTAAATTTGTGATATGTTATATCTGAGAAATATATTTAAAACTCAATTCATTCATATAGTTTTCATCAAATATTACATAACACAATTTTTTTAATTTAAAGTCAAAATTGATGAAGAAAGACTTGAAAAGTTATAAGTGACAAATAAATTGGGACGGAAGGAGTATATAATTTGTGATACGGATCATATATGATTTTCTCAGACATAATTTAAGAAAAGATCGAAAAAAGTTCGTCGAAAGTATATACATGTGTCATTTGATAGAATTATTTAATTATCGTTCTAATGATGTATTTTATTGTCGCTTGACAATTTATGAGATATTTAGTTTGAAAAGATAAAATAAGAAGTATGTTTTCTAAAAGATAAATAAATATGATTAGCTGATTAGTTAAAAAAAAAGAAACAGAAAAATATGATAAATATGTTTGAACCTTTGACTTGAGAAACAAGTCATTGAAAAAGTCAAAAACATTAAACACAAGTACAAGCCCAACAAGAAAGATATGGGCCAAACCTAAAAACGAAAAATAATTTCTATATATCGGGTTGGCGCCTAGTTACGGTTCGCCCCAATTCATGCCCAATAACCCACCCACCCACCCAACATCTGCTCCTCTTCGTCTCTTTTATCCCATTTATTAATTTTCACAAACCCTAATTTCTATTACCGTTTCCAATTTCCAATCTCTAATTACAGGTACTTTTTTTATTTATTTATTCGAATTTCTTTATGTATTTTTATTACTATGTGTTTGGATTTATTTTATATCTTCTGGTTATAAGGGGAGAGGCCTAATTGGTGTTTTTTTCGATTTTAATTAAGAACCCGATTATTGATTGGGTGGGTTGTGTTTGGATTTCTGGATCCCGGTCGGGTTAAGATTGGGTTTTCTCATCTGGGTCGGTTTTTTCTTGGAAAATACCCAGTATATGTTTTGCGAACCGGGTTTTTTATATGCTAGAACCTAGTTACTTGCTGTTTGGTTTTCTTTTTTGTACAGTTCTTTTGATTATTAGTTGTTCCATATAACTACTTATTATTAAGCAATCCCAAACACCCCCTTAGTTATTAAACCTAGTAAAAGAGTTTCATGTAATTAAGATGAACTTAATCAAAATGATTGACGTGTATTCTTTGTTCCGCTGATAGAGTTATATGCGAGTTCCTAAATTGTGTAACAAGATTCTTGATTAGGGCTGGTTAAGAAGTCATGTATTTCAACTTGTTAATTTGATAGCTGAAGTTACTACAATAGTTTTCTATACGAGTTGAACAATAATGTCAGCTGTTTGTAATAGCCGTCTTAAAGAGTGGGGTTAGTCAGTAGGGGCCATGTTTTGCTATTGGCCTAATTATCAGCTTCGTTGTCTAAACACCCTGTCACTGCTTAATACAACGGGAACAAATTTGTTGCAGCCCTTATTTTGACTAATATCATCTGATTATTTAATGATGTTATCTAGTATGACCTGTGATTGAAGCTCCTTTTTCCATGGATGCCGTTCTTGTCAATAATCTCATATCTGTTTACTAATTGAAGTTAAAAATATTACGGAGTGTATATTCTATAAAGGTAGGGCTGTTTTTTTTTTGTCATCACTTACATAAAGTTTAGTAATGTAGGTGTCAAGAAACATCAAGATTTAAATGTTCTTGCTTGTAATTATATAATAATGTTTTAGACATATGACTAATGGTCTCTGTACACCGATTCTCACATATCTGTGTGGAATTTGATGAGTGTGCAGACTCGATGGAGCTTTCTGAAGAGATGGTATACGCTGATTGTAGCAGACTAAAGTCAGCAGTGTGGAAAGATTTTGACCGGGTCAAACGAGGCGACGCGTGTGTTGCCATTTGCAAACATTGTAAGAAAAAACTCAGTGGTTCTAGTACCAGTGGAACTTCACATTTAAGAAACCACTTAATCAGATGTCGAAGAAGAACAAATCTAGATGTATCTCACTTGCTAATAACATCAAAAGGAAAGAGAAACGAAGCATCTTTGGCACCTGTCACCTTTTCTAACGATCATGATCATGCGAAAATTGATATCCCCAGATATGCACAGACGACAATAAGAGAGAATCTTGGTTCTTTAGCTAACGGTAACTTTGATTACAAAAGGAGTCGATTAGATCTTGCCCGTATGATTATTTTACATGGGTATCCTCTTGCTATGGTGGAACATGTTGGGTTCAAAATATTTGTTAGAAAACTCCAACCTTTGTTTGAACTTGTGACACTCGATGGTGTAGTGGCCGACTGTAAGGAAATATACCTTACAGAAAAACAAAAAGTACGCGAAATGTTAAAATTTCTGTCGGGAAAAATAAGTCTCAGTGTCGATACGTATGCTGCAAAAGGAGATGATAAGTACTTATGTTTGACTGCACACGCAGTTGATGATTCTTGGGATCTAAAAAAGAAACTTTTAAGCTTTGTATATGTTGACCCTTTTCAAACGGAAGATATGGTTACTGAAGCTATTATGTCGAAATTAATGGAGTGGGATATTGACAGGAAGTTATTTTCCATGACGTGCGACAGCTCTCTTATTCATGACAATATTGTTGGTCAAATCCGCGAACAATTATCGCAAAATCGGTTTCTTTTATGTAATGGTCAGCTGTTCGAAGTAAGATGTGCTGTGAATTTAATCAAAGTTATGGTGGAAGATTGTTTAGAAGCATTAAGTTTGACTGTTTGCAAAATCCGTGAAAGTGTGCGATACATCAGAAGTTCACAAACAGTTAGTGAGAAGTTCAACGAAATGGTTCAAGAAGTTGAAGCTGATAGCGACAACCTTGGCAATGAGCAGTCATTATACCTTGACAATCCCCACCAATGGAATTCGACTTATATCATGCTTGATGTTGCTTTGAAGTATAAGGAAGTGTTTTCTCGCCTTCAAAAACACGACCTTGGTTACACAATGTGCCCATCTGAATATGAATGGAGCCAAGCGAGTGCCATAACTGGTTACTTAAAACTGTTTGTTAGTGTGGCAACTGCATTTGCAGAAAGCAAGCATCCGACCGCAAATATATATTTTCCAGAAGTTTGTGCTATTCATTTACAATTAATTGACTGGTGTCAGAGTGGCGATGAGGATATAAGCTCATTAGCCTTAAAAATGAAAAGTAAATTTGATGAATACTGGAAGAAATGCAGTTTGGCGTTGGCGGTTGCAGCTATTTTAGATCCTCGATTTAAGATGAAACTAGTGGAGTATTATTACCCACAAATTTACGGGGGCGATGCTCCTGATTGTGTAGATATTGTTTCAAATTGTACGAGGGCACTTTATAACGGGCATGATGTGTATTCAACATTAGCTGGAGGAAGTGATGGTGCGAATGATAGTCGAGACCGGCTGACTGGTTTTGACCGATTCGTACATGAAACGTCACAAATTCAAAATGTGAAGTCTGACCTTGATAAGTATCTTGAGGAGCCGTTGTTTCCTCGTAATGGTGATTTTAATATTTTAAATTACTGGAAACTTCACACTCCGAGGTATCCTGTGTTGTCTATGATGGCGAGAAACATACTTGGAATTCCCATGTCTAAGGTTTCACTGGACTCCGTCTTCGACACTGGAGATAGAGTTCTTGATCAGTATCGAAGCTCGTTAAGTGCAGATACTCTGCAAGCCCTTGTATGCACACAAGATTGGATGCGAAGTGGTCTAGGAGGTTTGTGTTGTATCTTCTGTTTTTCTCTTTTTCCTATGTATGCATTTTGGGTATCATGTCAAAAGGGCCAATTTTTTAGTGTGGGTTTAAACTGGCCAACAAAGATAAATCAGACCCGTTTTCTTATATGATTTCAAAGGTTGATTAGTACTAATGATATTTTTTTAATAACTCGATTTTAGTGGTTTTGTGCATTAAAAAGAAGGCTTTCAACCCTTTATGTATAAAAAATACTCTGGAAAGACCTTTTTTCAAGGCAGAACCTTAACAGACCCATTTACAAGTAAATGGGTTCGATTGCCACTTCTAACAAGTTTGGTTATTCTTTACACAATGTTTGACTAGCGGTTTTGTTTTGTTTTTGTTTGTGCATCAGATTCTAAACCAAGTTCAAGCTCGTCGAGTTTATCCATCTGCTATAATGCAAAATAGAATGAAGTGGGTAATCACTTCTATTTCCGCTACCTTTTGTTAGAATCGTTCATCTGCTTTTAGCTATTGTTTTGATAAATAGAGACTCTTTATTGAGGATATATCAGCATGACTGATGTAAGTAATTTTAGTTTTAATCTACTAATCACTAAAATGTGCGTCTTTCACACATTTGTTTGGTTAATTTTTTAATTAAGTCACGTTTAATTACTGGATGACTTAACGCAGACAGCCTCCGTTTTATTACTTAATATTTTCAGACATCTTATTCTATTAAGTCACAAACAAACAGATTTCTTATGATTTAACAGATTCAGGTTTTTCATATCAAGTCATTTAAGTCATTATCAAACACCTTCTTAGTATCTTAGAATTAAACATAAGGAGAAGCCATAGTAAAGTTTTGCCCATCATGGGTATCTTGCTTCTTTTAAACGTTTCTCGAAATGGTCAAATAGATATAACATAAGGATTTTATACGGTTTAGTGAAACGTGTAAATAATTGTGCGGCCAAAACTATTTGGCTCTATTTAATTCGACTCAAAGCACCATATTTGACCCATTTTGACTGTCTTATTTTGGTTGTAAAAAGGCCTCGGAAATCGAGTATTAGTACCAAACCAAACTTGACCATAAGACTTGATTACAATCTCAGTATGTCGTTGAGGGCATACAACCCTTGGATCGGAGGGTGTGCTAACATTTGAGTATTCCATTCCTGCTTTTACCACACCACAAATGAAAAGTATAGGCCTAAACAAGATCCTTGAATTATTGGTTAACATCTCCTGATTCCTGACTTGAGATTTGTTGTCAATTGCTTAAGTATCCTCGTCTTTGGTAAGTCAGTTTTTTAATTGTTGTAAGATATTTGTATGTTCATGTGTAAAGTGGAATATAATCTATTTGAAAGAAAGCTGTTTAGGAAAGGTAACTATGTTTATATAGTGTCCCCTTTACATATATGTAGACAATAAAAATCCAAAATCTATGTTTGTATGAGTTAAAGAAGAAAATCTAAAAATCCAAAAACCACATGTTCTCTGTCAGTGTACATTCCATAAGTTGCTTTATGCTATCTGAATAACCCATGTCAGCTGGTGGCCGCTTGATCTGTGAAATACAGTATGATAAATATATATATATACTGAAGATCTGAAACAGATCGCTTGCTGGTTAGGAGGGATTAGAACCAAATAAATGACAAGCGTCTCCATGTGTTCTCGATTGTGTGAAGATATGATACCATCTAAAGGATTGTTGTTGAGCATTAGCAATTAAAATAATGCATTATAAGACAAAAAAGCGGTATGTTTCATGATTTTGCTATATTAAAACCACTGAGACAATAGTTGAAGTTCACAATGCAGTAGAAGTGTGGGTTATCAGATTAATTTTGGACTGATTTTTATAGGCATCCCTTTAGAAGGAAATGGGAGTGGGTCCATGACTATTGGCTCATCAGGGTACACTAATGACCAGTCGTATCGTGTCACTACGTAATGCATAAATACAAGAATATTTAGCTTAGCTAATTGGTACCCTGCACATAGCCTCGGCCCTCCACCGAATGGTATAAAAGCATAAGCTTGAACTGGATCTGCAAATCTGCTTGGTTTAAAATTCAATGGTTCCTGAAAATATTCTTCATCATAATGTGTTCCATATGTAGTCCAAAGCACCTTCCACCCTCTAGGAATAGTAAATCCTTCAAATTCAATGTCAGCAGTCGCTTTCCTAAATGAACCAAAGATAGGAGGGCACAAACGCATGGTCTCACGAGCTACTTGCCATGTATACTCCATCTTCTTTACATCTTCAAGATCCAAAGTTTCACCTGGTCTTTTGGTACTAGCAATTTCTTCATGTTCTGTATTATAATAAACATTAGATTGCAGTTGAAGTGACTTTCAGTGTTGCCTTTCTATAACAAAGTTGAAGTGTTTTCACAAACTTGTTATAATTAAGAACTGGTACCTTTTAGTAAAACAGAATAGCAATCGGGGTGGTTAGCGAGCATCTTAAATGTCATTGTAATGGCATAAGAAGTTGTATCGTGAGCCGCAAACACTAACAAAACGACATTATCAACAACTTCGTTCTCAGTAACCTCACCTTTGATTAATGCAGCCACCAGATTAGAAAGTAACATCCTGTCGTCTTCATCTTCCCCACCTTCCATAGCCTCCCTCTTTCTTCTAACCTCATCAATCAATACCTTTTGTAACTGGGCCCTTGCTTTCTTAGCTCTATTGAATTTTGTTCCTGGAAGATTAATCGGAGCAGCTAAAACACCTTCCAAAACATTTTCAAAGATTCCAAACATTGTCTCTAGCTCTATCTTTATCCCAAATAAGCATTCAAGAACAATAGCAAAGGTAAGTATTTTTGTAGACTTGTGTAGACTGATCTCATCACGGTTTTGCCAGTTTCTCTGTAAGTGTTTCTGAATCGAACTGCACATTCTGGGGACGATTTCTTGGAGTCCAGAAGGGCCGAGAGTTGAAGCAATAATGCCACGAAGGCAACGGTGCGAGTCTCCTTGTTTCTCCATGATCGAGTTCTTTCCCATCAATTCAACAGACGAAGTTGGCCATGAGCTTATCACTAATTTAAACTCGTTAGACATGAAGAACTTATTCGCTGTAGCCCCATTTACCACAACCGTTGGTGAACCCATTAGCCTTGTTTTAAAGATCTTGCCATGCTTTTTAATTCTCGGCTGAAAAAAGGTGTCGAAAAGCTGATTCTTGCGTTGTGCTCGGTAGAAACTTATTGTTTCGCCGATCCAAGGAAGACCCATTTGACCCAAGGGTAATCTGGAGCATTTGGTGTTGGCTTTTTGTGATGTTAGGGTTTTGTAAATGAGAAAGATGATAAACATGAAGAATGGGAGTGCTAGAGACACAAAGGAATCCATTGATTGTGTATGATGTTGATGGTGAGAGTTGAGCTTATATAGGAGAGTAAGAGACATGCATATATGCAATGCAAATTGCAAAGGGAGAATAAGGGTATTTAGGTCATTTGGTGGGTTGGATATATAGTCCAGTTGTATTAAGAGTCAACTAATAGTTTAAGTGCAAGTAATGCCTAGTTATAGTTGTCATTTTGGGGGGTGGCGCATTAAATCTTCAAGTCGGTCCGACGAAAAGATTTTTCATCTTATAAACACTTGCATGTGCTAGCTACCTTAGGGATCCCCCTCTTGTATACATATTTGCTGGCTTTGTTTTCACTTCCACTCTTGCAAAGATTACAAGTTCCATATCATCTCATAGGCCATATCAGTTATCACATTTGACAAATTTTCTGGTATATGTATATATCTTTTACAAAGTCAAATACTCATCATACACATGTCAAATAATATACCATCTAGCTTAGTAATTCACCTGTGTTTTAACTGACTGAGACTTGATCAAACGGACAGCTTCTTAGTTGATGCGTAACTCAGTATGCCAGAAAGCCCAAAACCATCAAACAAATTAACTCAAGCGTAGTATCTCTTTACAAGATGCGGATCAATTTTGAAACATTGCGTGTTTCATAAATGCTACCTTGTTCGCTCCAAAATTATAGCACACCAATTCTTTCACATGATTCTAGCATTTCCTTACCAAGGGTTCTAGTTGAATAAATACCTTACACTTTTGCTTAGTGCACTACTCGCTTATGCTTAATCACGAATAAGTTACATTGAAGTTTACCCAAAGAATCTTATTCTAATACCGAAAGTGGGCAACAAAATGCCTCATTAGTCTTGTACTTCACCTTTTGATTTTGAATAAATTCGCAAGAACCTTTGGTAACAGAATGCTAGAATCATGACTGTTTGAAGTCGATCATTCAAGACTTATTGGGGATACAATAGAGCATCTAAGATTTGATACATATGGAAATATTGATGGTTTATTTGTCTAATTAGTTTTATTAATAGTATCTTCATAAAATCAGTTCTTTTTGTGCAACGTATTGTCTGAACTCTGAACCAGTGAAATATACTGTTGGATGTGAAAAACAATAATATCTCTAGTATGAACATTTAAATTATACAGCAAACTACAAAGAATTGAACTAAAATGAATACAATGGGAAAGAGCTAGTTTTGAGACTTAGGAGAAATCTTTATAGGCATCCCTTTGGAGGGAAATGGCAGCGGATCCATGAATATAGGCTCATCGGGGTGTACCAGCGACCAGTTATACCTTGTCACAACATAATGCACTAGTACAAGGATGTTGAGCTTTGCCAGTTGGAACCCTGCACAAAGTCTTGGCCCCCCACCAAATGGTATAAAAGAGTAAGCTTGAACTGGATCCGCGAATCTACTTGGGTTGAAACTCATTGGATCCGGAAAATGCTTTTCATCATAATGTGTTCCGTATGTTGTCCAAAGCACCTTCCAGTCTTTAGGAATAGTAATTCCTTCAAACTGAATGTCAGTTGTCGCTTTTCTGAATGATCCAAATATCGGAGGGCAGAGTCGCATAGTCTCACGAGCTACTTGCCATGTATACTCCATTTTCTTCACATCTTCAAATGTCAATGCTTCACCTGGCCTTTTAGTGCCAGCTATTTTTTCATGTTCTTCTAGTAAACAAGAGTAACAATCCGGGTGGTTTGCGAGCATCTTAAATGTCATTGTAATAGCGTAAGAAGTTGTATCATGAGCTGCAAAGACCAGCAAAACCACATTATCAACGACTTCCTCTTCGGTAATCTCTCCTCTGAGCAAAGCAGCCACCAACTTAGAAAACAGCATGCCGTCTTCTTCACCTCTCTCATTTTCCATGGCCTCCCTCTTCCGTCTAACTTCACCGATCAATACCTTCTCTATCTCGGCTCTTGCTTTCTTAGCCCTCGAGAATTTAGTCCCTGGGAAATTAATCGGAGGAGACAAAACACCTTCCAAGACACGCTCGAAAACACCAAACATCTTCTCTGGCTCAATCCCAATACCAAACAAGCATTCAAGGACTATAGTGAATGTAAGCATCTTTGTTGACCGATATAGACTGATCTCTTCACGATTTTGCCAGTTCTTCTCCATGTGTTTCTGAATTGAGTTGCACATTCTTGGGACCATAGCCTCGAGCCCAGAAATGTTGACAGTTGATGTAATGATGCCACGAAGGCAACGGTGAGAATCTCCTTGTTTCTCCATGATGGAATTCTTTCCCATCAATTCGACAGATGAAGTTGGCCATGAGCTTACCACCAACTTAAACTCATTTGACATAAAGAACTTATTTGCCGTAGTCCCATTTACCACCACCGTTGGAGATCCCATGAGCTTTGTTTTAAACACATTGCCATATTTCTTAAACCTCGGTTGGAAAAAGTCCTCGTACAGTTGATTCATACGTTGAGCTTTGTAAAACTCAATTGTTTCTCCGATCCAAGGGAGACCCGTGTCGCCATAGGGTAGTCTCACATTAGTGGTTCGTTTTCTTCGGTTTCTTAAGATGAAGAGGATAAAGAAAATAGCAAAGAAGGTGAAGTAGGCAGCCATTGTTAAATGAAAGCTTTTTTGTGGGTTGTATTTGGTTTAAGATTGGATGATGAAGAGAGTGGAGTGTTATAATGTATTTATAGGTTTGCAAAGAGGGAAAGATTGATCGAATTTAGTCAGTTGCCAAATGAAGTCAACTAGTTAGTTAATGTTTATAAAATAATACAAAGCCAGTTGTTTTTTTGGGGGTGACTGATGAAATCTAAAGTCGGCCCGACTTAAAGATTCAATATTTATTTGCCTCATGTGACTATTATTTTCAGTTAAACACGCTGACTTTGTAATACCGTTGTAAAGATTCCCAAAGCATTCAACTACTTTTTATTCCAACTGTTTACTTGGTGTATGTCAACGCCAAATGTGTAAGTTAATGATGGAAGCTTGAGATATTCAAGTAAAGATCTCAACTTCAAACCTCCGTGAGTAGCGACTTTAAAAATGGCTTCTGTCATTCTAATTTCCAAAGCTGCAACAACAACATACTTGGTTCTTTCATGGTAGATTAACGTGGTAGAATGTGGACAGATCGTACTCTACGCAGGTTAAACTATTAGACGATACATAGATCGTAACACAGTTTCTGAGTTTAAGGCATATAAGGTTTTCAACATTATAAATAACGGTCATCAATAAACGGGTATCTTTTGACTAGTTGACTAAAACCGTTATCTAAAAATTATACCCGCAACTTTATTTGTAGGGATAGTTAATTAAAAAATGTATCTAACATGTTATTTTACATTGATTTTATGTAGCTTTTTTTATTTCTTGCTTTTATATAACCACGATTCTGAAATCCACGTGTTGCATGTATCTTGTGATTAGTTTGATTTTTCATTTATCAACACTTCCATTAACAAAGAGGGCTAAAATGATCACATAATGCATAAGAAACGAAATCCAAAAGTATTGTTATATACTCCAAAAGTGACAACAAAAACACAAGGCTACCTTAGATTAGAAAAATTGACAAGTTATCTACATTTTGAGATAGTTATCTTTAATTTACATTGGTAATTATAAATTTTAATATTTTTTTCGACTAATAAATATGTTTAAGCTTATTTTCATATAAACCTAGCACATTTTCACAGAGTCACTCCTTCGACTAGGCGTTGTGTCTATAAATGATAAAGATCAACATTCCATCCCGCGTATAATAGAAGTTCACTAGTTTCGTTTTATATTTGACTTATATAAAGAGAGTGACCTCAACTCCTCACTAGTGTCATATACTACACCTTTACCGTTGGGGTATTCTAACAAGACTCATGTGATTAACCATGAACTTCGTAATCAACACGCTTCGAAACAGAAATCCCTTCAGTATGCTCGTGACATTCTCCCACCACTAATTCATGCACGATCTCGTTCATGGTTATTCGCCTCAGTGGACGAGTCCCTCAAATGATTTGGCTATACTTTAGCTTTGTTGCTAAAACTGACTTTCCACTTTCGAATATTTAGGTCCTAAGTATGTAGCGAGTGTCTTCCTTCTTAGATTAGTCCATTTCTCTTTCTACTGACTTAAAATCCAACGTGCAATAACTCTCATCCCTATTTTGATATTTCATTACTCTCAAGTTTCTATCAGACGTGACATTATATATTCAATACAACATTGTGTTAACCTCAACAACCTCCCAGGAAACCTCTTACGCCCATCTTTGCGCAATCAACACTTTTAATAGCTTTGGGAGAGAGAATAAGCTACTCTGCTTCAATCTGCCTCAGTCCAACTTGGTTGTGATACCACATATCACGGGGTTATTCCTTCGACCTCGTTTGTCGTTCTTAACCCGATGATGACCAGCCATTCGTCCCGTATATAATAGAGTATCACTGGTTTCGTTGACCTTAGACTCATCACGAGAGCGACACCAACTCTCTACAAGTGTCATGTCGTACCATGTTGAGTTGTCTACTCGTGGCATGTACGACACCTTTATCGTTGGAATACTCGAACAAGACCAACATGATAAACTACGAACCTTCACATTTAACACGTCTAAGCATATGCTATCCATCTAAAATTTGGCACCCGACATTCTCCCAATACGAGTTCATGCACAACATGGCGCATTGTCGTTCGCCTAAACTAATGACATCTTTTAAATGATTTTGATTTTCTCCAAATTTATGACTTAAAGGGACACTCAAATTTGACTCTTTGGGTCTCATCTACAAAAACTACCTTTCGTTAAGGATTAGGCCTTTGGAGACTAAAGATCCAACTTGCAACGAATGTATTCCTTATTTGAATTAGTCTATTACTCGCTTAGGAATGCGATATTATGTACTTAACCCGACATTATATTATCCTCGACACCATCCCATGAGACCCCTCTCGCTATCTTAGCGTAATTAACATATTTAAGAACATTGGGATATCGACATGAGCAAATCTGCTTTGGTCTGCCTCGTTCCAATTTGTCTTTGATACCACTTGTCATGACGTTTGTAACCTGATAAGGACTAGTCGTCCATCCCTACAGAGGTTCATTGGTTTCTGCATTGGACTCATTAGGTGAGCAAACCAACTCTTAATCAATGTGGTGCCATGTCGAGTCATCTACTCGTGGCACGTTCTACACCTTACAGTTGGAGTACTCCAACAATACCAACAAGATAAACCATGTACCTTTACATTCAACACGCTTTCAAACAGAACATGATCCTTTAAAATTTGGCTCGTCAAAGCGTGGTCTATGAAATTGTATCTATTTAAGTAAAAGAAGTCATGAATTGCGTTTAAACCATTGGCGGCTTCATTATGGAATATGTCACTACAATACTTAGAATACTCGATTTAGAATGAAATCAGAATTAGATTATCTTGACCTAGATCTAAGTTGTAGGTAGGCAAAATGTTAGATTTCTGTAGATGTTTGAGAATAGTTTAAAGAGTTTGTGCATGATTACTTTTAACATAAACAAAATTCAATGTTAAAATACAAAATTATCATGTATCCTGAAAATTGCTTTATTGATATATTTCTAATTTGTGTCACTTAGACTCATATTAATAAGTCTTGAATTTATAAACACAATAATTTTTTGTACAATGAGATCTAGTTCATGTTGGGCCATAGGATGTGCTCACATGAAGTTTGACGTGCGTATGGTGGATCGTATAAACATAATATCACTTGGTTTCTTTGGGAGGATTTTAACCACTTAATGGTGATCCGGTAGCAAAAGGATTTGTGACTATCGCTCTCAAGTCAATTTCTGCTAGCGATGTAAACAACTTTGGAGTGGCCACATCAACCGTCTAAAAAATGAGGATTTTACCTGGTTTGAGTCTGTGGACGGTGGTTTCAAACCCTGTGA
This sequence comes from Glebionis coronaria, assembly GCA_025667525.1. Taxonomy (NCBI): domain Eukaryota; kingdom Viridiplantae; phylum Streptophyta; class Magnoliopsida; order Asterales; family Asteraceae; genus Glebionis; species Glebionis coronaria. Next base: position 127,556,155 of record CM046874.1, on the reverse strand, counting down.
TATTATTAATTGGCCAATATGTAAAAAATTATGATTATAAAAAGAAGAAAAAATTAATGACTAAAATTCTCATGTCTTTCTTAATTAAACCGACATCCCAAATTAGTCTTTCTTAATTAAAAAATCTCTCCAAAACATAGCTCACAATCCCTCTTTGATCAATAATATTAATCGGTTACTAGATATACTAGTAGGGTACCCGCGCATTGCTGCGGCGGATACCTAGTAACATAATTTTCGGTGAACTTAATTTTAATTTAACGTTTTTCTTACAACGATATCTTGAAAGACAACAATTTGAATTTTGGGTAACTTTATGTAACTGGCTAGCCGAACCTATGATGGCTCTGGTTTCCGGTTGAACACGTTGGCACGGTTCGGTTTTTAAAACTAAATACACTATCATTTTAGGTAGACAACATATATTCATTTTTGTAAATATATGTTTTTATTTGTTGTACAATGTGAATATATACATATACTTTTAAAGAATAGGGTGTTTTAATTATGTATTAAATAGTATTAAATATTTTTATTTTCAATTGTGTATTAATTAGTTTTAATATAAGTATTAATTATGTTTGTAATAATGAAGTGTTAAAGTTTGCTATTTTAGTTTTTAGCCTTGTTTTGATTATACACACTGCATTGGTAGATGTAACTTGAATTTTTAAGTATTTTATTATTAGAAGGCCTAAATGTTTTATATGTAGTGTAGAAACTAGAAGGGTGGGGGGGGGGGGGGGGGGGGGGAGGGTTGAATAGTTTCACTAGTTAAAATGATTCAAAGACATATTTTTAAAAATCGTTTTCAAAAGTTATATTCAAGTGGTTTATGTAAAATCTTCTTATGCATAATATGGACAAGTGATAGAGTATCTAAACTAATAATCACAAAGTATATGCAATAATGAATAATGAATGGAAAGAGATAAGGAAATGAAAGATCAAACCGAACACCAAAGATTTATAGTGGTTCGGCAACGAAGCTCACTCTTCGTTCCTACTCCACTCCCCGAGTAATCCTTACTCGATAGTTCACTAATCAACAAGCTCCTTGAGGTGGATGAACCTTACGCGTCGCTTAACCAATTTCCGAATCTAAGCTAAAAGTCGAGACCTAATCTTAGCTAGGACCAATATACACCAATATACTTTAAGGACTAAGTATTAACCACAATACATACACAACTTTCAAATTTACACAACAATTTGGATCTTCACAATAACACAAGAATGAAACAAAGTTTGGATCTTGAACTTGACACAACACTTCAAGGATGTAAATATTCTTCTCTTTGCACTTGAGAGGATGTGATGAGAGGAGAAATATTCACTTTTTAAACAAGTATAATCAACCAAATAGCCAATGATTTATGTGATTAATTAAGGGGGTCTGAATCTGATAATTTACGTGCAAAAGAGGTGAAAAGGAAATCTGAAAATGGCCCACTATTTTTAGGAGAAAGGCCCAACGGGTAGTACTGAGCGCAACTCATTAAATAGGTCTGCGGCTCATTATCAATAATGATCCGCGTGGACCTATAATGATTCGTCGGTTCTAGACTCCGCTCATTTTTGTCCTTTAGTTGGGAAAGTCCATCTAGTGAGATAGATACCCAAATAACATATCCTTTATACAAAAGGCATATCCCATATTCAAATTTCTATTTTCTTTTTAATAAAATATTTTCTTAAAATTAAAGTTTATTAAAAACTTTTGTCACTTATATATAAATGAGTTTTAAGAAAGATATAAATCAATGATCACTTAGTTAGGTTAAGAGTTTATTTATTCATACCTTATGTGATTATGGATGAAATAAAAATACTTGAACTCAAGAATTCAATTTTCGTTGTTTTCGTAAATGCTTGTTTTTATATATTGTCGTAATCAAAACAAAGCGAGACCGAAAAATACAAGTAACGTTTTTAGGCATTTTTTATTAACATGTAGTATAGATGTAGAAGTATAGATATAGATAAAGAAGAAAAAATTCAATGTATATAATCTTTTTAACATATACTCAATCAACCAATCACATCCATCTATTTTTTCATCTAACATACCGTTAACCGTTACGCAAAACCAAACATACCATCGTGATAAGAATCAAATCATCTTTCTATCGAGGGGCACACGTATATACTTTCGATGATTTTTTTCCTGAGAAAATCATATATGATTCGTATCACAGATCATATATGATTTTCAAAATCATATATGATTCTTGATACGAATCATATATGATTTCTCAGAAAAAAAGTTCGTCGAAAGTATATACATGTGCCCTCGATAGAAAGATGATTTAATTCTCGTTGTAATGATCTATTTTTTGTCACTTGACGATTTACCGTTTGTAAGATATTTGACTTTTAAGAAAAAAGTAGAAAGTTTTTAAATGATTGTGATTGGTTGATGTGCTATATGCAAAAAAGAGGGTTTAAATTGATCTCAACTCCATCCTACGTACTCATCGTGGCGGTCCCAAGTTTTGTATTAATAAATAACATTTCTCCCTTTAAGAACAAAACTAGAATCAAATCTAACCAACTGGCTTAGCCTAATTGACCACCAAGGTTCCACAAAGTGGTTTTCTTGGAGGAGGTTCCTGAAGGTATTGGGTTCAAGACCTGCCAAAGACTTTTCCTCTCAGGCGAAGCAGATAAAGAGTCTAACATAACTAGACGAGGGTTCAAAGAATAAATTCTGCCGCTTGAATGTCATTGCACGACTCGACCTACTAATCACTAACATTTTCCGTTCTAAAAAAAATTAGAATTAAATTTACGAAACGATCGACTCTGAATTTTAAGCTATATGTGTTTATCCTCTTCCGATTCTATCAATCAACAGGCCACAAGATCGAAGAGCTCATGTATACTTATGGTTTTCTGAAATAAAGAGTTTATTATTATAAAACTGCAAAATATATTAAGTTACTAACATGTGAAACATACTCTCTCCGTCCTATAATTTTAATCCATCGACAAAAAAACGAAGTTTAAAATATTTTATCACTTTTATAGTTTTCTCTCTATAACTTTTTGCACAAAGACATTTTTACTCTTAAGCAATTAATTAAAAACTTTGTTCGAAATTTGTAATTATCACCTCAAGTGTTGGTGATAAGGTAAACTTAACCTACATTCCATATTTATTTTTGATAGTGGACTATTAATTTGGGACATTCAAAAATATTAATCTGGAATATAATTTTGAGACGGAAAGAGGATATATTAGTAACCGAACCAATAAATTTTATAGGATTAACACTTGCTGTATATGAAAAAAGGCTAGTGTTACAAAAAATACACCCTTTTTTTTCGTCACACCATATATAGTTTGTACTTTTTTAATTACTTGCACTAAAGCAAGGAGGCAGGAGCACATGCCCCGAATAAAATACTCCGAAATCTTTCAGTCAATTGTCAAAGTGTTGAATAAACTATACAAAAAATGAAAGAATATTACAAAACTAGGAAAACTAGAATTCTTATGCATAAGGTGGTAGCAGAGCTAGTTTTGAGACTTAGGAGAAATCTTTATTGGCATCCCTTTGGAGGGAAATGGCAGCGGATCCATGAATATAGGCTCATCGGGGTGTACCAGCGACCAGTTATACCTTGTCACAACATAATGCACTAGTACAAGAATGTTGAGCTTTGCCAGTTGGAACCCTGCACAAAGTCTTGGCCCCCCACCAAAAGGTATAAAAGAGTAAGCTTGAACTGGATCCGCGAATCTACTTGGGTTGAAACTCATTGGATCCGGAAAATGCTTTTCATCATAATGTGTTCCGTATGTTGTCCAAAGCACCTTCCAGTCTTTAGGAATAGTAATTCCTTTAAACTGAATGTCAGTTGTCGCTTTTCTGAATGATCCAAATATCGGAGGGCAGAGTCGCATAGTCTCACGAGCTACTTGCCATGTATACTCCATTTTCTTCACATCTTCAAATGTCAATGCTTCACCTGGCCTTTTAGTGCCAGCTATTTTTTCATGTTCTTCTAGTAAACGAGAGTAACAATCCGGATGGTTTGCGAGCATCTTAAATGTCATTGTAATAGCGTAAGAAGTTGTATCATGAGCTGCAAACACCAGCAAAACGACATTATCAACAACTTCCTCTTCAGTAATCTCTTCTCTGATCAAAGCAGCCACTAACTTAGAAAACAACATGCCGTCTTCTTCATCTCTCCCATTTTCCATGGCCTCCCTCTTCCTTCTAACTTCACCGATCAATACCTTCTCTATCTCGGCTCTTGCTTTCTTAGCCCTCGAGAATTTAGTCCCTGGGAAATTAATCGGAGGAGACAAAACACCTTCCAAGACACGCTCAAAAACGCCAAACATCTTTTCTGGCTCAATCCCAATCCCAAACAAGCATTCAAGGACTATAGTGAATGTAAGCATCTTTGTTGACCGATATAGACTGATCTCTTCACGATTTTGCCAGTTCTTCTCCATGTGTTTCTGAATTGAGTTGCACATTCTTGGGACCATAGCCTCGAGCCCAGAAATGTTGACAGTTGATGTAATGATGCCACGAAGGCAACGGTGAGAATCTCCTTGTTTCTCCATGATGGAATTCTTTCCCATCAATTCGACAGATGAAGTTGGCCATGAGCTTACCACCAACTTAAACTCATTTGACATAAAGAACTTATTTGCCGTAGTCCCATTTACCACCACCGTTGGAGATCCCATGAGCTTTGTTTTAAACACATTGCCATATTTCTTAAACCTCGGTTGGAAAAAGTCCTCGTACAGTTGATTCATACGTTGAGCTTTGTAAAACTCAATTGTTTCTCCGATCCAAGGGAGACCCGTGTCGCCATAGGGTAGTCTCACATTAGTGGTTCGTTTTCTTCGGTTTCTTAAGATGAAGAGGATAAAGAAAATAGCAAAGAAGGTGAAGTAGGCAGCCATTGTTAAATGAAAGCTTTTTTGTGGGTTGTATTTGGTTTAAGATTGGATGATGAAGAGAGTGGAGTGTTATAATGTATTTATAGGTTTGCAAAGAGGGAAAGATTGATCGAATTTAGTCAGTTGCCAAATGAAGTCAACTAGTTAGTTAATGTTGATATAATAATGCATGGCCAGTTGTGTTTTGGGGTGGCTGATGAAATCTGAAGTCGGCCCGACTTAAAGATTCAATATTTATTCGGCTCATGTGACTAATATTTTTTCAGTTAAACACGCTGACTTTGTAATACCGTTGTAAAGATTCCCGCGCAACCAAAACATTTAACTACCTTTTTCCAACTGTTTTCTTACTCTCTGGACGTATGTCAACGCCAATGTGTAGGTTAATGATGGAAGCTTATCAAGTAAAGATCTCAACTTCAAACCTCCGTGAGTGGCGACTTTATAGGTAGTTTATAGCCATTACACTACAACAAAATCAAGGGTTAGGGTCGAAAATTTCGACCCTAAGGGTATTCATATTCGACCCTAATTGCTAGACCAAAAAAATTTGACCCTAAAAAACTAGGGTCGAAATACCCTATGTAATTTAGGGTCGAAAAAATGGGGCCCACCACTTTTCAGCAAAGCTTTTGACCAAAATTTAGGGTCGAAAGCCTTTGTAATTTAGGGTCGAAATTTTCGACCCTAAATAATATCCACGTGTAATTTAAAAAACACTGTGAAAACGTTTTTTTTTTAATTTACTAAATTATGGTCGAAATTATGTTTCAATTTTAGGGTCCAAAAATTTCGACCCTAAATATTATCCACGTGGAAATTAAAAAAACATTGTGAAAACGTTTTTTTTTTAATTTAATAGATTAGGGTCGAAAACTTTTTCAAGTTTAGGGTAGAAAATTTCGACCCTAAACATTTTATATTAATTTTTTTTGCAGAAATCATGTGTGCAGGTATGGTTTAGGGTCGAAATTTTCGACCCTAAGCCTTAGGGTCGAAAATTTCGACCCTAACTATAAGTTAGGGTCGAAATTTCGACCCTAACTATATAGTTAGGGTCGAAATTTCGACCCTAAATGGTTCCTGGGCAAAAAAAAAACTGCATTTTGCAGCTTGTTTCCAGATTTTTTTCCGGCATTTTTTCCAGAAAAAAATCTATATTTCAACAAATCCCCAATATTACAAATCACTAAACAGTACAATACTAATAATTTACAATACGTTAAATAGCCAAAACGTTAGAATACATTTCACCAAATCCTTATTTCACAAATGTAACAAGTCTAAAATTATTACACATCACAATAAATCCATGTTTCACAATTTAACAAGTCTTAAGTTATTACACAAAATAAAAAGTCTAAAACCAACAACAACTCCTAATCTGAATAGTCCCCGGCCTGATCATCATCCCCCTTCATCATCACCCTCATCAGCATCCAAGTTAATTAGCTCATTATCGGACATGTTGTTGGCATTCTCAAGATCTTGAGCCAACTCGTCGACGGTCCGAGTATCATTTTGATGAGGATTTAGGCTGACGGTATAGTTGGGACTTTCCCGAGAGTTAGAACTCGAGGGGCCAGTGGTGTTGACAACGGGTCGATTACAGTTGTTGAAACTGTTATTTTTGGTAATTGGAGGTTGGAGTGGGTTGAGTGGAGCATTATATGGAAATCCGGGAGGGGGAGGAATACCACGGAACTGGGGCATAACAGGGACCTGAGACATACCACGGAACTGAGGCATACCAGGGAACTGAGACATGCCAGGCATAGAAGCGAATTGGGGTGGCGGTACAAATGGGTTATTAGGTCCGGTATACCCTCGACCCACATGTGAAGTATAATGAGAAATCAAATGACTTAGGCGGGCGTTGTTTACCTCAGCATTTTGTTGCGCCACACTAGCATACATATGGGCCAAATTAGCCTGTTGTTGCGCCTCCTCGGTTTGCTTCCTCAACAGCTCTTTTTCTTGCTCATGAATCCTAAGTACCTCCGAGAGTTGTTCTCGAGTCACTCCCTCACTATAAGAACTACTCCCGCATCCATATGAGGTACCACCACCCGACAACTTTCTGCCCCTGCCGACGATATTTTGAGTGTTGCGGCTCGGATTTACTACATCAATTATTTTTTGATCACTTTTGTACTGCTCAGCACCGCAAGAAATAGCTTCTTTTATGGCCATCATTCTCGACTGTGAAAAAGAAAGAGAAAAAAAGAAGTTAAAAACAAATAAAAATATGTTATTAAAGCATGTATAAATTAAATTACTTACATATCTGTCTTGATTTTCCTCGGACATAGTGCCATTCTTGTTTGTGCGTGCCCTCTTCCAAGTTTGTATAAGGTCCTCGTAGGACCCATGCTTGACTTTCTGTACAATATCAAATAAATTAATAACAAGATCTTTACCAAAAAAAATTAATAACAAGATACAAATAAACAATATAAAACTTTTAAATGATCACAAAAACTATAACGATTCTTACGTATTCGTTCCTTCCTTGAGCGAATGATTTTTTCCCTTGATGTGTAGAAACTTTGTTTTTCGAGCGGTTAACTGTATTAACTTCACTTCTCCTCACCAGACTCGGGTGGGACCAATACCGGCACAAATCAAGCCACTCCCTTGCTGATCTGTTGCCCCATGTAGAACTCGATGGGGGCAGTACAAGCGCCGCTTCCTCGGCCGAATCATGGATAGAATAATAGTCATGCTTTAACTTGTTCTTATTTTTGCGCCAAAGTAGCCTCAACTTACAGTTAATTCCAGTTTTTATCCTTTCTCCCACTACATATGTTATCCCGCCATAAGTCACACTATCACGACTATCCAACCAACCCGTCAGGTTGAAATAGGTCTACATGTAAACATATGCATTTAAATAAACAAACAATTTTCAACCAGAACAGTTAATAAGACTAGATGTAACGCAAACAATTAATACCTCAAGTGTAGGAAAGATATGGGTTTTGAGGTGCAATGGTATCTCTTCCCACTCGCAAGCAAGTGGAAGTGGTCGGACTGTTTCGCCCATCAGAGAGCTCAACATCGCAGCATTATCACCTAACGGATGGAAGCTATTAAGATCATAAATATCAAATGAAACTGGAAGAGGTCCTCCATGCGCCCTATGCTTCCTCCTTAGGCTCGTATTAACCGTAACCATATGTGGTATCGGGTCACCTGCAAAGATTAGTTATTGAAGTTATTGATTCATGAAAATTCAAACACACTTAATTAACAATAAGAGTTGACATAAAATAAAAATAAATCACAATTTCTTACTTTCGTAATTGCCAGGTACGGACTTTGTAGGTCGTCTAGGTGGAGTACCACCACCATCCCCACCGTGTGATCTACCACCTACACACGCCATCTGTAATATAACAAGTACATGAACACACAATTTCGTGGACCGGTTAATGCTAATACACAAATTCATAAAAATTTACACATTTAAACATATAAGAACAATTCCATTAAAAAAATTACACATCTAAAGATTAAATCATTATTTCATTCAAATTACAACTTAAGATCAATTATCACAATCTGAATCATCGCTAGATAAAACTTCTTCAACAACATTATTAGAGTTCACTTCATCATCATCAGACATTTCAACATCATCATCATCAAGGGCATGTACAACGTCATCATCTTCATTATTGATTAGATCATCATCGTCTTCATTAACCTCTGTGGCGGACACTTCTGCCGATTCGTCATTCAAACTCAAATTTGTATCCTCCGAACAAGTCAAACCAACATTCAGCGTAAAATTTGATGAACTGCTACCATGTATAACATCTTGATCGGACTCTTCAACATCGCCATGATAAACATGTTCGACCACCTTCCAACCCTTTGGTTTTCTAGCAAGGTGTTCAAGGTAAAATACTTGTGATACTTGTGTCGCAAGAATGTATTGGTTATTTTTGTGAAATTCCTTATTAGTCAAAATATGATGTATGCCATGCTCAATGTAAGAACGTCTATTGCGTTTCGTACAATTTGGGGGGTTAATGGTGTCAAACCGTTTACATCGAAACAACACAACCTTGCGGTTCCCGATATAAGTGAGCTCCAGAATTTCTTCGAGTTGACCATAATACATCTCTCCATCAAGCTCGGCTGTTGAAACACCGCTGCATTAAGTGGTGTGAAGTTTATCGCGTTCATGTATCACAAACCTCACACCGTTAACTACGCAAGCGGGGTATGTACATGCACTAGTATGTCCACATGCCAAAGAGAATAACTCTTCATTACAGTCACCTGTCGTTTTTTTTCACGAATCTACGAAAGAGATACAAACATATTTAGATATAGGAGCAATAACTCCAAGGTAATATATCTAATGTATTTACCTTGTGACTAAACCAGGTGGGAAACCTCGTTTCCACGTTATCAGGTGATTCTTTGCAAAAGTTCATGATATTAGGATAAGTCATCCCGAAAGAAGATTTTTTAAAATATAGATAAGGAAGAGACATACTCTTTGTAAGCCAAGATGTCTGATTCGATTTCAGGACTGTTGTTAAGTATACACCATACAACTGCCCGCGTAACATCTAAACTCATATGAATATCTTTGACTCTACCCATCAGTTTGCATGCGGACCGGAACACCTGGAATTTATCTTTTTGTTCAGGCAAACCGTCGTCATTCCTGTCAAGACGGTTAAATCTCGTCTCGACATCCTCAGCAAGATAACGCGAACAAAAAGTTAATGCTTCTTCTGCAACATAACCCTCCGCAATAGAACCTTCGGGCTTTGCTTTATTTCGGACATAATTCTTTAGCTTATAAATGTATCTTTCAAATGGATACATCCACCTGCAGCGAATGAGGGCACCTAGAATAGCCTCATCGGGTAGATGTACAACCAAATGAGGCATTATGTCAAAAAAAAAACAGGAGGAAAGATTTGCTCTAAATTAATCATCACACTGATCAATTGGTTTTTAGCTTTTACCATGTCCTCCTCCATCAAAATTCTAGAACAAAGCTGCTTAAAAAACAAGCAAAGCTGGATTATAGGATCTGCAATGTTTTTGGGCAAGTATTGTTGTACTCCATGAGGAAGTAACCGTTGCATCATTATATGACAGTCATGAGATTTCATGCCCGTTATATTGTCATAATTAGCGGTGACTTTTTGCTTAAAGTTGGATCCAAACCCATCAGGTAGTCTAACTCCTTTGATGAATTTACAAAAAAGTTCCCTGTTAGCTTTGGTGAAAGAGTACTTTGGATGAGGCTTCTCAAACTTCCCGTTTCCTTTTGGAACTAACCACAACTCGGGTCGAACTCCCAATTTTTCCAAGTCTTGCCTTGCCTTTGCCGTGTCTTTGGATTTATCGTTTTGTAACAAGATATTCAGTATTGCCTCAAGCACGTTCTTTTCGATGTGCATGACATCCAAATTGTGTTTTAGTAGAAGAAAGGGCCAATACTCAAGCTCCCAAAAGATAGAACGCTTAGTCCAATTCAATTCAACATTTATATTAGGAGGTGGGTTGGTTTTCATAATTTTTGGATGCTTCCCCGGCTTACGACTCAAGAGGCTATTAATTTGTAAATGGATATCCATTTCGGTAAACTTTCCCGGTTTAGGCTTCCGTTCGGCTTTACCATGGAATTGCCTAGTTTTACTCCTTAGATAATGATTTGTTCTTAACCATCTTCTATGACCAACATAAACGATTTTGTTCTTGATAGCCATCGATGGAGTGTCCTTGTTACAAGTGGGGCATGCGTAGTAGCCTTGCCCAACCCACCCAGAAAGACTACCCCGAGCTGGAAAATCATTGATGGTCCATAAAAGCGCCACTTTCATATCGAAATAAGTACCCGTAGCAGCGTCTTTCGTCCTGACTCCTTTCCATAAATCTTTGAGTTCTTTAATCAAAGGCGCCAGGAAAACATCAATATCTTTTGTAGGTGATTTAGGGCCGGGAATTAACATCGTCAACATTAAAGAAGTTTCTTTCATACACATCCACGGTGGTGTGTTGTATGATGTCAATATGACCGGCCACATGCTGTAATTTTGACTCATAATGCCATAAGGATTAAAACCATCAGCAGCCAACCCTAATCGAACGTTTCTAGGGTCACTAGAGAAATCAGGTAGCATCATGTCAAAATGTTTCCATGCTTTACCGTCACAGGGGTGATTCAACTTGCCATCCTTAGACTGTCCAGTAGCATGCCAAGTCATCCACTTTGCTATGTGTTTTGTGTTGAACATGCGTTGAAGTCTAGGTTTTAACGGAAAGTAACGCACCACCTTGTTTGAAACCAACTTCCCCTTTGTTTTCTTGGGGTCTTTATATCTACTCTCTCCGCAGACTGGACAATTATCCCTCTTTTTGTTATCCTCTGATCCCCAATATAAAAAGCAATTGTTTATACAAGCATGAATCGATTCGTATCCTAACCCGATCTTTCTGTATGTCTTCTTGATTTCATAGTATGACGATGGGAAATTGAAACCTTGACTACGGGTACAAAACTTCTGGAGACAAGCTAGAATCTGGTTAAACCCGACATCACTAATTTTATTTAAAACCTTGATGTGTGCAATCTCTGTTGTAAATTCCAATGTAGTCAAATTGGTAAGCGTGTGCAACTTTTGGGTGGACCTACTAAGTAACTCTTTGTTAGAAATACGTTTTTACGTATTTAGGAAGATTCGGTCACTCCGACAATATACTTAGTAGTAGCTCGTAGTCTAGATATCTTTATTAAACAAACAAAGCCAAGCCTAGCCTACAACATGTGTAGGCCGGCCCAACAATGTAAGCCCAAGCCCATCACAAGGCTTGGGTATATAAACCCTCTCCTTTGATGGAGAGGGTGGTGTGGTTTCATTATTTTTCACATAGTAAACATTACTTTCTCTCTCTAGCTTTGTGTGAAATCCACCATCTCTCTATCTCGATCTCTCTCTAGAAACATAAGCAAGATTTACAATCCTACAAATGGTATCAGAGAGCCATGGGATGATTGTATTGTTCATGTGTTTGTGTTCTTGATTCATACGCCATTTTTGATCCATTTTCACACGTCCAATTTTTTTTTTTTTTTTTGTGTTTTTGATGGTTTTTTCTTGATACAAATCTTCTACATAGTTGTGGTAGGGATTTGGTATAGTTACTTTGGCTAAAAACACAAAATTTTTGGGTGTTTTGATCATTTTTTGGCTTAAAATCACGAATTGGTTGAGTTTTGTCCGAGAAAAGTGGAAAATATTCCGATCTGGTCAAATCGGAAAAGGGTTTACTTATTCAGATCGGCATTCCGATTGGTTGGTATTCAGATTGGGCATTCCGATTGGCATTCAGATCGGCATTCCGATTGGTTGATATTCAGATTGGGCATTCCGATCGGCATTCAGATCGGCATTCCGATTGGTTGGTATTCAGATTGGGCATTCCGATTGGCATTCAGATCGGCATTCCGATTGGTTGGTATTCAGATTTGGTATATTCCGATTGGTATTCAGATTGGGTATTCCGATCACTCATTCCGATTGGTATTCAGATTAGGTACATTCCGATCAAGGTATTCCGATTTGGGAGATTCCGACTGATATTCCGATCACTATTCCGATAACAAAATTATTCCTTAAAAAAAATTTCGATGTGTGTAATTTTGACTTGGAATTTTTGGTTTATTGAGAACATATTTTAGGGGATTTTAACATTGTTTCTCGACTTCAACTCACAACAACAAACACATTTACTTTCTTTCATTGATCGATCAAAGTTTGTAAATCTTAACTTATTGTAATGGAGTACACATCTCTTACGGATAAGTCCATCCTCTCGGGTACGGATAATCGTCCACCAATGTTGGTGAAGGCTATGTATGAGGAATGGGCTTCCCGAATGGAACTTTATATGTTGAACAAGGAGAATGGACATCTTATTTGGGCATCGGTGCTCAATGGACCATTAGATTATGGTACAGTGACGGAAGGTACGACTACTCGTCCTCGCACAACGGGTGAGTTGACTGGAGATATGAAGATTCAAGATAAATGTGATAAGTATGCTACAAACATCATTCTCCAAGCCCTTCCTCCAGATGTCTACAAACTCGTCAGCAAACACAAAGTTGCCAAAGAGTTATGGGATAGAATTCGGGTTCTAATGCAAGGCACCTCGTTAACCAAACAAGAACGAGAGTGTAAGCTTTATGATACTTTTGATAAGTTTGCCTATGTGCCAGGGGAGACTCTCAATGATTATTATCTGAGATTTACCCTATTGTTGAATGAGCTCAATATCTATGGCATGACAATTCCTACCTTTCAATTGAACACCAAGTATTTGAACACTCTTCCTTCAGAATGGAAAAAATACGTGACGGATGTTAAATTGGCTAAGGACTTGCATAACACCAATGTGGATCAACTTCAAGCTTTTCTTCAACAACACGAATGTCATGTGATCGAGGCTCGGTTGTCTACACCTCAAGTTCATGATCCACTTGCAATGTATGCTTCTCAACAAAACATGGCTTATACTTATCAACAACCATCATACTTGCAGCAGCCACCACCACACATCTATCAGCAACCATCTTATCAACCACCAATGATGCCACAGCAAGAATATCAAAAAAGTGTTCATCAACAATCTTTTCCACAGCAACCACCATATCAGACATCACCATCACAAGCCAACACCTCTCCATTGGGCTATACTCCTCAGCAAGGATATTTTCCAATTGAAGCACAACCAGCACAAGCTTTCTACTCTAATGAACTTCCACCAATCGAAGCACCGGTCTTTACACCAAATGATACGCCAGCTGATGTTCTAAACCATCTCACAGCCTACTTGTCAAAACTTGTTGCAACTAGAGGATTTCCACCAACAAACAATCAGCTCCGCACCTCATCAAATCCTCGACAACAAGCCACTGTTCAAGATGGTCAAGTGATGGTGCAACCTATTCAGGGAAGGCAAAATTCATATGGACCTCCTACAAGGACTGGGAACAATCAAGCTGTGAATTCTCAAGCTAATGGAAATGGAAGTCCTAGTGGTCCTAAAAAGGTTGTGACTTGCTACAATTGCCGAGGACAAGGTCATATGGCTAGGGAATGCACTCAGCCGAAAAGGAGGAGGGATGATGCATGGTTTCGTGAGAAGATGTATTTGGTTGATGCTCAGTCTAAGGGGAAGATTTTGGATTCAGAGGAGTTAGCATTTCTTGCAGACCCAGGGGCAGCAGATACTGAAGGCATTGCAGTCGTCTCCACTTCTAATGCAGCTTATCAAGCGGACGATCTTGATGCATACGATTCGGATTGTGATGACATTCACTCTGCCCAAGCTGCTCTCGTTGCTAATCTCTCTCACTACGGTTCTGATGTCATCAGTGAGGTACCAACCACATCTAATAATATTGATGATAACCAACATCAAGTTGGGCATGAAAATGACAACCTCGAACAGCATTCGGGGACTAGTAACTCAAATGATGTGGTACCCAATCCAACACATTTGAGTGAACCTCAACCAAATGCTACGACGAGTATGGAATCTTATGCTCAACATGATTTGGTCATGGTGCCTAAACATATTATTGATCAAATGCATATGGCCCTCAGACAATCCGTAGATACGAATTCCACCCTAACTGCTGAGCTTGCGTTGCATAAAGAAAAGGTCAAAACTTTTGAAATGGTCCCTCAAGAAGAGAAAATAACATGTTCTGAATTTGACCAATTTCGTTTTGAAAAGATTGAACACTTGAAAGAAATAGAATCATTAAAAGCTAATCTTTCCAATGAATTAAAAGAAAAAGAGTCGGTTGTCAATGATTTTCAGAAACTTAAAATGGATTTCGAAACTCTCGAGTCTAAAAAGGTTGAATCAGAAATTAATGCTACCAAACTTCTTAAATTCAAAGAACAACAGCTTTTAAAACAATACGCTTCCACAGAAAAGGTTCATCTTTTAACTAAATCATTTAAAGAATTCGAACTTAAGCGTCTTCAAGATTTACCACCTAATCCTGGTTATGCAAAACAAGCTCTGGAATATATTCTCGGTCTTTATGATATGACCATAATTGGCAAATCGAAAGAAGCACCTTTTGTCCGTAGTACTGAGGAGACACAATCACTTGGGGATGAAACTCATTCTAAAATGCTTTCAAAATTCCATACAATTGATTATGATCAACATAACAAAGATCGATTTTCGAAAAAGACACGCATTCGTTTACAAAAGGAATTAGCAGAATTAACAGTTCTTGTGCCCCAAAGTTTGTCAAATGAAAACCTTCCTAGTACGTCTCCTACACTCGTCAAAAAGGATTTAACGAAGTTAATTCCACCGGTAAGTAAGGCGTCCGTTAACTTAAATACGGTTCACCAACACTTAGCCGATTTTGACAAGGTCATTTTGGAACGTACTACGGCCACGGCCATAACGGAAGGTGAATGGAACTTTGAGCACACTAGAGCTGCATTTCGAGATGAAATTGTTCCGTTTGTAAAGAATGTTAAAGCTTGTCTTCGTAATATTGATCAAGATTTGTTTTTGGAAATAGAAGAAGTTAGACGTGTTTTCAATGAAATGGAAGATGCTTATGAAAACAGTTTACTTGAAATAGAACGGGTTTCACGCCATAATGATCTGCTTCTGAATCAAGTGATGTCTCATGATATAGTTTCTGTCTGTGTGAATACAAGTGTTGATAATGATTCTATTGTGCATAATGTTGAATCTGTGGATAATGTGGTAGATAGTACTTGTCACGAATCTGACGCTGAATTTTTAAAGCTTCAAGATTCATATTCTTCGCTTTCAAAATGTTTTGATGAGATTCAAACACATTGTATTTCGCTTGAATGCAAGCAACAATTTATTCAAGAAATCTTTGAAACGTCATTCGAAGGTGTTAATATCGATGATGCAAACTTTGAAAATAATTTTCGATTAAATTTACAATCAAAACAGCGTCAGCCAAGTGACAAAGTTGCTAACTCTTTGCCGATAGACATAGAGAAATCTAAGGAGCTTAACTGTGTGAACGTACTTGAGGCCGCTGAGAATTTTAAACTTGATCTAGATAATCGAGTTTCCAAGATTTTGTCCAAAGTTGATAACTTAAAACAGAAAAATACACGACTCTTCGATTCAGTAAAGCCCGCATGTGTTGATACCACTGCACAGAATCAATCATTGATTGAACAATTGAATCGAAAGTCGGTGGAAATATCTGATTTGAGGGAACAAATTTGTGATAAGAATCTGGTCATGGCTGAGTTAAAGGAAACACTTCGAACTCTAAAAGGTAAGAATGTTGTGGATAACGCAGCCACAATCTCAGCATCGTCCTCTAGTGCAATCAAAAGGAACCTTATAGCCGTCACACCACTTAACAAGGGCCCTAGGACTAAACAATCTCAAACTTTGGTCACTAAAGATAAGGCGGAATCAAAACCAGCTTCTAATATTCCCGTGTTACCTTCTACAGGAGTAAGCACCACTACTAAGGCTCAAAGATCTAAGCTTAAGAGAAACAAGAAGAATGATAGGATCTTGCCCCCATCTAGTAGTCAAGTGAAGAAGAAAGTAGAAGCCCATCCTAGGAATGTTATTTCTGTTTTGAATAAAAAGAATCATGTAGCTAAACCTAAAGGCTCTGCGGTTGTGCAACATTCTAAGCCTACTGTGAATTCTAATTTAAAATGTTGGAATTGCAATGAATGTATGTTTTCTAGTCGTCATGATTCTTGCCTTATTGACCATGTGAATGAGATGCATGCCCGGAAAAATGGATTAGAATGGAAACCGACTGGGAAAGTGTTAACCCAAGTTGGCTGGATGTGGCGCCCCACTGGTAGAACTTTCACTATAGTAGGAAATACGTGCCCTTTGACTAGGATCACTCCCACTAAAGCGAAGAAAGCGTGCCCTTTAACTAGGAGTACCAAGGCTACCAAAACACAAGCGTGTCCTTTAACTAGGAACACCAACACTACTGTAGGAACAAAGTGCCCTTTAAATAGGTCTACTCCCACTGTAGTGCCCGCTAATACTCCAAAACCTCAGCAAATTGGAACAGTAAAACCTGTAAATGCTAAAACTCACATTAGAAAATGCAGGAAATCTAAGGATAACAAAAATGTTAGCAATTCTGATAATAACATATCTGTATCTGCTAACACTCCGGAACCAATAGTTTCCAATGCATTGTCTACTGTTGTGATTGAAAACAGGTGGTCCAAATTGTTCTCTGGTATTTGGACTCTGGTTGCTCCAAGCATATGACCGGAGATCGCTCTCAGCTCAGAAATTTCGTCAGCAAGTTTCTTGGTACGGTTCGATTTGGAAATGATCATATTGCAAAGATAATGGGTTATGGTGAATATCATATTGGGAATGTTATAATTTCAAGAGTGTATTATGTGGAAGGTCTCGGTCACAACTTATTTTCTGTGGGACAATTTTGTGATGCAAACCTAGAAGTTGCTTTTCGAGAGCATACCTGCTTCATTCGTAATTTGGAAGGGGTTGATTTATTGAAAGGTACTCGAGGGAATAATCTGTATACTTTGTCTCTACAAGACATGATGGCCGCTTCTCCCGTATGTCTTCTCTCCAAAGCATCGAAGACTAAGTCTTGGTTATGGCATCGACGGTTATCTCATCTTAACTTTGACGCTATTAATCACTTGGCTAAAAACGAACTTGTTCGTGGTCTTCCTAAACTATCATTTCACAAGGATCATTTGTGTTCCGCGTGTACAATGGGGAAAAGCACTAAGAAATCTTACAAACCCAAGACGGAAGACACCAACCAAGAGAAACTTTATCTTTTGCATATGGATCTTTGTGGGCCAATGCGTGTTGAAAGTCTTAGTGGCAAAAAGTACATCCTCGTCATTGTCGATGATTACTCTCGGTTTACATGGGTGAAATTTCTTAAAGCAAAGAATGAGGCACCTAAATTCATCATCGGATTTCTCAAGATGATTCAAGTGCGTCTCAACACTACTGTCCGACGCATTCGTACAGATAATGGAACCGAATTTGTGAATCAAATTTTGCGTGATTATTATGAAGAAGTTGGCATTTCTCATGAAACATCCGTCGCACGCACTCCACAACAAAACGGTGTCGTTGAAAGGCGAAATCGCACACTTATGGAAGCTGCTCGAACGATGTTAATTTACGCAAAGGCTCCATTGTTTTTATGGGCAGAAGCAGTATCTACAGCAGTGTACACCCAAAACCGGTCACTAATTCGTAAACGCCATGGTAAAACACCTTATGAGCTTCTCCATGGAAAAGTACCAGATTTATCATATCTTCATGTATTTGGTTCTCTTTGCTTTCCAAATAATGATGGTGACAATTTGGGAAAACTTCAACCAAAGGCTGATATTGGTATTTTCATTGGTTACGCCCCCGCAAAGAAGGCATACCGAATCTACAACCGTAACTCTCGCAAGATCCTCGAAACTATGAATGTTGATTTTGATGAGCTGACAGCAATGGCTTCTGAGCAAAGCAGCTCTGAACCCGCACTTCATGAAATGGGACCCAGTAACATTAGTTCTGGTCTTGTCCCAAACAACCCTACTTCATCATCATTTACACCACCTACTAGGAATGAATGGGATACGTTGTTTCAACCGTTCTTTGATGAATTCTTTACTCCTCCAAGTATTGTTGCTCCAGAACCTGAAGTAATATCTCCGGTAACCGAAGTTGTCGCTCCAGCAACCGTTGCACAATCAGATACATCTGCACCAACAATTGGTCAAGATATACCTTCAACAAGTAATTCTCAACCAACACATGTTTCAACTACCCATGTCATGCCTATTGATGATGAAGAGGATGATGATGATCACGATTTGGAATTCGCTCAAATGCGTGAACTTCCATTCTTTGGTGTATCTATTCCCGACCCTAATCAAGCTGGGTCGTCCACCTCAGAGGAAGCTCCTTCTACAGTTTACTCCAATCCACGGATTCGTGAACATGACAGCAAGTGGACAAAGGATCATCCTATAGATTCTATTATTGGTGACCCTAATCGTCCAGTATCCACACGAAGTCAGTTACAAGAAAGTGCACTGTTTTGTCACTTTGATGCTTTTCTCACTGAAGTTGAACCTAAGACATGGCAACAAGCTTTTACTCAATCCTGTTGGATAAAAGCTATGCAAGAAGAACTTAACGAATTCATACGTCTTGATGTTTGGGAACTTGTCCCATGCCCGGATCAAGTGCAGTTACTCACTTTGAAATGGGTTTACAAGGTGAAACTCGATGAGTTAGGCGGAATATTGAAGAACAAAGCTCGACTAGTAGCTCGTGGATACAAGCAATTATTGGGCATCGACTTTATGGAATCCTTTGCACCTGTTGCCCGTTTGGAAGCTATTAGACTATTCCTCGCTTATGCAGCCCATATGAATATGGTCGTCTATCAGATGGATGTGAAGACGGCATTTCTTAATGGTGAACTCAAGGAAGAGGTCTATGTTCAACAACCGGATGGTTTTGTGAATCCTAATTATCCTAATCATGTGTACAAGCTTAAGAAGGCTCTCTATGGGTTGAAGCAAGCTCCTCACGCATGGTATGATCTTTTGTCACAATTCCTCATTACGCAAGGCTTCGCTAAAGGCAAGGTGGATCCCACGCTGTTCATTCAGAAACGAGGTAAAGATATGATTATGGTACAAATATATGTTGATGATATTATATTTGCAGCCTCGACCCAAACCTTATCGGATGAGTTTGGGACACTCATGTCTTCCAAGTTTAAGATGTCAATGATGGGCTAGGTATCATTCTTCTTAGGTCTTCAGATATCTCAGAGTCCCAGAGGCATCTTTATCAATCAATCCAAGTATGCCCTTGAATCGCTTAAGAAGTATAAGATGGAATCTTGCGACCCCGTGGATACTCCAATGGTGGAACGAACTAAGCTGGATGCAGATCCACATGAAGTTGCCGTTGATCCGACACTGTATCGTGGAATGATCGGTACTCTTCTGTATATCACAGCCAGTCGACCTGATCTTCAGTTTGCTATATGTATGTGTGCCAGGTATCAAACTAGGCCTACTGAGTTACACTTAGCTACTGTTAAAAGGATCTTTCGATATCTTAAAGGAACCATTAATCGGGGACTTTGGTATTCGAAGGACTCTTCTATTGCACTAATGGCATATGCAGATGCGGATCACGCGGGTTGTCAAGATACAAGGCGTAGCACGAGTGGAACATTGCAACTACTAGGAGATCGATTAATCAGTTGGGCATCGAAAAGGCAGAAAAGCGCTGCAATTTCAAGTACGGAAGCAGAATACATAGCCATGTCCGGTTGCTGTGCTCAAATTCTTTGGATGAGATCGTAATTAACCGATTATGGTCTAGGTTTCAACAAGATTCCGATGTACTGTGACAACAAGAGTGCAATTGCCTTATGCTGCAACAACGTTCAATTCTCTCGGTCGAAGCATATTGACATTCGCTACCACTTCATCAAGGAGCAAGTGGAAAATGGAGTAATCGAGCTTTACTTTGTCCGATCTGAGTATCAATTGGCGGATATTTTCACGAAGGCTTTAGATCGCGCTCAAATTGAATTTTTGGCCGACAAGCTAGGAATGAGAACCTTCTCGCCTGAGACTCTTAAGGAACTAGCAGATGAAGCGAAAGAATAGTGGTGGTAAAACTATTCTCCGTATCCTTGGTGATCATTTGTATATATTGTTTATATTTTTATCCACAAAAGCAAAATACAAAAATATAAAACCATATAAAAACCATAAAAATTGAAAAATCTAGAAAAATCCAAAAATATTTTTACTTTATTTTTCTAAGGCATGTCTTTTGGTACGATAATATTTACGGCCTTAGAAATGTTGATTAATATCGACACGGCGCCATAAATAGAGTTCGTACAAAAGTTGTAAATATTTCATAAAACATGCCTAAATGGCTTGTAGTTATTTCTGACTGCAACCCGGTTTTCACATTAAAGCCAAGTATTTCTCATGAAAGCTTTGGCTCACAACGGGAATTAATTTTCTCGGGCAAGGTTTACTTTAAAACCTTGTAAGGGATCAAGTTTACTTTATAACTTGGTCTAACACAAATCAATGTACGTTTCAGTGCATTTATTTGTTAAAACAAGAGAAGTCTTGTTTTTATAAAGCTATCATCTCTACAACCATAGCAATCTACAATTGGTATCTACATACTCGACGATGCGACTACTCAACCGACGACTACAGCTCTTTCAATAGAACACGGGTCAACAATTGAGGGGGAGCAATTGTCAAGCATTCAGAATCTTCGATGCCGAACGTGTCAAGTTCACAAGTTGGTGTCAAGACAACAATACCAATCGTACATGTGGTGTCAAGAGATGACTTCAGACGTGACGAGGCGACCAACATATGCTGCCAAGAACCATTTGATCTTATCATATGATGTTCTCATCTATCAGGTCCAACCTTGTCAATTCTTTTCTAATATGGTGAATATGTGATCATGTTACAAATAGATGTCATGAAGATAAAATGGACTTGCATTTTTCTTCCCAAAACCTTTGTTAAAACTTCATTAAATCAATTGATATTAAAAACATCGATTGGGTTAATATTTTTAATATGGGGGAGAAAATGTGATTTAATATGGGATATTATCACAAATGGTTTGACTTAATGTGCTAGCTCATCCCGACATGTGCGAAATGTTTTCGAATATCATGGCATATGTTAAGGGGGAGCAAAACGGATTTGCATATCAAAATGGATTTTCATGGTGACATATACTTACCCAAAACCCATTTATTTCACGACGATGAAGATTGTGGTGACATAAGGATGGTAGGATAGGTTAAGTCCTATGATTCTTCCAGAACCGGAGGAATCTTCCCAAGGACATTCCATAGCTAGAAATAGTAGTCCTTAGGAAAGATGGAGAAAGATTGTGAACGTAGCTGAATGCCGACCAAGTACTTAAGTTAGCACTGGAACAATCACAACAAGGTGCTAGTTATGACGTATTGGTAAGCATTGAAGGGGTTGAAGAATGAAAAAGAATTGTAAAGATAAAGGGTGTAAAGAAAGAAGCCCTCCTTACAACTTTAGGCAGAAACCGGGTCAATACATATGCTATTGAGATCATTGTTAATGATTCTTGATATTGAAGACAGACATCATGGACCCAGTGATGCAATGCACAACCCATCCCAGCTAACTCAGATATCTCTCAAAAGGTATTTGTTTTAATCACACGGAGACAACACGTTATCTATCGATTTATTCACTCCGAATAAATTGGTATTGAAATGGTGGCACTCCTCTCCAGCCTCCGATCACTAAAATCCAAAGTGCACGATCGAGTCTAGAGCCATTTGAGATCATCAAATATCTCACTAGGACACACTTTCATATTTCCTTGCTTCTTCACACACTGTGAAAAGTAAGAAAGATTTTATGAGTCCTACGCAAAATCTTCATGATCTTGCCTGAACATCCGAGTAATACGAAAGTATTTACAATGAAGATGGAAATCCTTCTTGAGCGAACATCAAAAAGCTCATGGTAGGTGACTTGTGCGATTCTTTATGAATCAAACTTGTGATAACTGGAAAGCAACAGCTGTTTAATTCTTAACTGAATTTAAACACGTTCCAGGCCTCTACGCAATATCTTAGTGATCTTGCCAGAACACTCAGAGTGATACCTTAGTGTTCACAGTGATGAGTGGAAATCCTTCTAGTGTTAACCTCAAACAGCACTTGGTAGGTAACTTGCAAGATTCTATACGAATCAAGCTCGTGACAACTGGAAAGCAACGATGGTGCGGTTCTTAATTGAATTTCACTTGTTCCAGGAACATGAATTGACGGCTTCAAATCATGCGGATATCTTTATCCAAATGATTCACTCTTTATGTTCGCAGTCAGCTTTGGACGGTCGAATAAAGAGAACGGGTTTACCCGCGAAATCCTGTCAGGAAGTTACTTAATTGAAACTATCCGTCACGGGTACGATATCTAATATCGTCCAACGGTCTTCACCGACCGGAGGTAAAATGCTACCGATTTAGAATGAAATGTTCAAAGCCATTTCGTTCGTGTCTACTTAGTTGCGGCATTTGAAGACGGTGGCGTTGCGGAATCTGAGAAGAAGTCGTCCCCGCATGCTTATACTTTATGCACTTAATACCTCATCTAATTCAAGAAAGCCTAAAAGTTAAGTCTTCCGCTGTATCGAACTCTGAAGCTTTCAAGAATTACTAAGGCATAAGTATGTGGGACGTGAGGTCACGGAGAGGCGAAGATCACAAGTGATGGATGCACAAGATCAAGGCAAGAGATTAATGCTCAAGACTGATATCAAAGATCACATCAGCATGTTCACCAGAAAAGAAAAAGAAAAGAAAGACGAAGACTACGAGCTCAAGACAAGCATAGTATGCTAGGTTTATTTTATTATTGTAACTAGGGTAACACCCTTGTTTGGAGTGACCTCCCTTAGGGGGAGATTGTTAGAAATACGTTTTTACGTATTTAGGAAGATTCGGTCACTCCGACAATATACTTAGTAGTAGCTCGTAGTCTAGATATCTTTATTAAACAAACAAAGCCAAGCCTAGCCTACAACATGTGTAGGCCGGCCCAACAATGTAAGCCCAAGCCCATCACAAGGCTTGGGTATATAAACCCTCTCCTTTGATGGAGAGGGTGGTGTGGTTTCATTATTTTTCACATAGTAAACATTACTTTCTCTCTCTAGCTTTGTGTGAAATCCACCATCTCTCTATCTCTTTCTCTCTCTAGAAACATAAGCAAGATTTACAATCCTACACTCTTCAAACTCGTTATTAGGACCCGTTGTTTGATCAGGTGGAGTTTGAGTCAGAGGAGTTTGAGTCGGAGGAGTTTGAGTCGGTGGAGTTTCGACATTAGTTACATAAATATCTTCTAAGAACGTATTCATGTCAAGGTGTTCAGGTGAATGTGATACTGGTGTAGGAAGCGGAAGAATCGGTTCACCGTGATATTTCCAAGTGGTATAATGTTCGTCCCACCCATGTTGGGATAAGTGTACCTCAAGAGTGTGGAGGTCAACCAATCTCTCACAGTTACAACAACGTTTACATGGGCAACGGATCATTTGTGTGATGGGGTGCACAAATGTCTTACAATGCTCGAGGAAGGTGAAAAGACCATATAAAATTTTCATCGGAATTACGATTGGATATAGTTGTCCAACTCTTATCAATTATCATAACTGCGTTGCAAATAAACATTATTCAAATAAATGATTTAATTAAACACCTTAAAACAAACAATCAGGAATGTTTTTTCACCTACTAGTGCACTATGGAAGGCAATCCTAACCCACTCTTTGAATGTTTCGTCTCATATATGAATGCGTATAACTGATTTACTATTCGAGAATATTTCGGCAGCATTTCCCCTCTACTCCCCAAATATGTGTTTAAAGACATATTCGTAGGAGTAAAGGAGAAACGCTGTCGAAATCATCTAAAATAATAAACCAGTTATACGCATTCATATCCTAAATGAGACAAAACATTCAAAAAGCAGTCCCAAAAATGGGGACTTTCCGAAATTAATTTCTAATAAATTAATTTCGGACGGGTTTTCTAAGGTTGATTAATTTCGGACGGGGCTTTTCCAAAATTAATCGACTAGAATCCTAAAACAATCCTAAAATTATTTACTACAAAAGACTAACAATATATAATATAATAAACATATGCATAATATTAATTACACACCTCGGTCACGGCTGAAATAAACAAAGATGGAAAGATAGAAAAAAAGGTCCGGATGAGAAAGTTGTCCCGACTGTCCGGTGCTAACCAAACACAAACATAAAATAAAAAAATCTAAATTAGTTGGTCTCCGAGATTTTATCTAATTTGAAACAAACACTAAAACAATTTCAAAAAAAAAACATTACCTTTTATACGACTGTGACTCGGGAATTCGGTTATCGGCTGTGACTTGGGTCTTGGCTACGATAAACATATAAAAAAGTTAAACTCGTGCCTATATATATAAGTCGAAATTCCTAAATAAATATTAAGCCATATATAAGCCGTAATCCATTAAGCCTAAAAGAATTAAGCCGAAATCAACTATATATATATATATATATATATATATATATATATATATATATATATATATATATATATATATATATATATATATATATATATATATATATATATATATATATATATATATATATATATATATATATATATATATATATATATATATATATATATATATATATATATATATATATATATATATATATATATATATATATATATATATACTAAGCGAAATCAACTAAGCCTAAATCAACTAAACCTAAATAAGCCGAAATCAACTAAGCCTAAATATAATCCGAAATCAACTAAGACTAAATATAACCCGAAATCAATTAAGCCAAAATAAGCCGAAAACAACTAAAAAAATTAGCTCATACGTTTTAATATAAGAAAAATAAACACCCACCTTTAGTATAAAGTGGCTACTGTTGCTGCTGCCGTGGTGGTGCTGCTGCCGCCGGCGGTGGTGGTTGCTATCGCTGCCGTCGGTGGTGGTATTGCTGCCGTCGGTGGTGGTGGTGGTATTGCTGCCGACATTATCATTATCATTATCATTATAACAAATTAAACAAATTATCATTATAACAAAGTTAGACAAATTATCATTATCATTTTAACAAATTTAAACAAATTTAAACAAATTATCAATTACCTTTATATAAATTGGCGGGTCGATTGGTGGTGGTGGTGATGGGTGGGACGGATTGGTGGTGGTGGTGATGGGTGGGACGGATTGGTGGTAGTGGTGATGGGTGGGACGGATTGGTTGTGGTGGTTGGATGAGACGGTGGTGGGATGGGTGGGACGGATGAAGATGAAGACGGATTGGTGGTGAAGACGGATTGGGAAAAGGTGGTGGTGAAGACGGATTGGTGGATGAAGATGTTCTCCCTTTTTTTTATGAAGATGGGAAAAGTTAGTGATGTCTGTTTGTTGTTTTTGTGGATAGAATTTAGGGTCGACATTTAGGGTCGAAACTTTCGACCCTAAATTATTTTAATATTTAGGGTCGAAAATTCGACCCTAACTTTCGACCCTAAATGTAAACCGCGAAATATTTTATTTTGGTGTGAAATTTTAAAATTTTCGTGAAAATTTTTGAAAGGTAAATTAAATTTTTAGTGTCAAATTTAGGGTCGAAATTTCGACCCTAAATTTTGAAACTAGAATAATTTTATTTTTAAAATATTAACAAACTATTTTATTTATATAATATAATAATTAGTGTGACTAATATATTTTATTTATGTAAATTTATTTTATAAATTACAATAAATACGTTTTAAAATAGTAAATTTCGAAAGTCGAATAATTTTAATCTTAAAATATTTAAAAAAAATAATAAATAGAGTTTATAAATTACTAAATTATTTATATAAAATATTGACAAACTATTTTATTTATATAAAATAATAGTAAGTGTGACTAATATATTTTATTTATGTATATTTATTTTATAAATACAATAAATACGTTTTAAAATAGTAAATTTCGAAACTAGAATAATTTTAATCTTAACATGTTTTAAAAAATTAATAAATAGAGTTTTTAAATTACTAAATTATTTATATAAAATATTAACAAACTATTTTATTTATATAAAATAATAATAAGTGTGACTAATATATTTTATTTATGTAAATTGATTTTATAAAATACAATAAATACGTTTTAAAATAGTAAATTTCGAAACTAGAATAATTTTAATCTTAAAATGTTTTAAAAAATTAATAAATAGAGTATCGTATTACATGATACGAGTCAATAGGGGATCGTATTACATGATATGAGTCAATAGGGTATCGTATTACATGATACGAGTCAATAGGGGATCATATTACATGATATGAGCCAATATGGTATCGTATTACATGATATGAGTCAATGTGGTATCGTATTACATGATATGAGTCAATAGGGTATCGTATTACATGATACGAGTCAATAGGGGATCGTATTACATGATATGAGCCAATACGGTATCGTATTACATGATATGAGTCAATATGGTATCGTATTACATGATACGAGTCAATAGGGGATCGTATTACACGATATGAGCCAATATGGTATCGTATTACATGATAAGAGTCAATAGGGGATCGTATTACATGATACGAGTCAATAGGGTATCGTATTACATGATACGAGTCAATAGGGGATCGTATTACATGATATGAGCCAATATGATATCGTATTACATGATATGAGTCAATATGGTATCGTATTACATGATATGAGTCAATGTGGTATCGTATTACATGATATGAGTCAATGTGGTATCGTATTACATGATAGGAGTCAATAGGGTATCGTATTACATGATACGAGTCAATAGGGGATCGTATTACATGATATGAGCCAATATGGTATCGTATTACATGATATGAGTCAATAGGGTATCGTATTACATGATACGAGTCAATAGGGTATCGTATTACATGATACGAGTCGATAGGGGATCGTATTACATGATATGAGCCAATATGGCATCGTATTACATGATATGAGTCAATATGGTATCGTATTACATGATATGAGTCAATGTGGTATCGTATTACATGATATGAGTCAACAGGGTATCGTATTACATGATACGAGTCAATAGGGGATCGTATTACATGATATGAGCCAATACGGTATCGTATTACATGATATGAGTCAATATGGTATCGTATTACATGATACGAGTCAATAGGGGATCGTATTACATGATATGAGCCAATATGGTATCGTATTACATGATATGAGTCAATAGGGTATCGTATTACATGATACGAGTCAATAGGGTATCGTATTACATGATATGAGTCAATAGGGTATCTTATTACATGATACGAGTCATAAGGGTATCGTATTACATGATATGAGCCAATATGGTATCGTATTACATGATATGAGTCAATATGGTATCGTATTACATGATATGAGTCAATATGGTATCATATTACATGATATGAGTCCTTATCATCACAACCACCAGCATTGGAGGGAAAACATTGAAGGGAAAACATTGGAGGGAAAACATTGGAGGGAAAATGTTAACAATTTCCCTCACTTTTAGCATAAAAAGAGAACCACACACACTCCTTATCATCACAACCACCAGCAGATCACACACACTTATCATCATAAACAAATTGTTATTATGTACATGTTGAAGCACGAAGCTTTTCCGTGCAGGTGTGGACATGGAGATGTAGTTCTTCGAGAATCGTGGACAACTAAAAACTTTGGTAGACTGTACTATGCTTGTCCACGTTCACGGGTTCAACCTCCAGTTTCATATGGATGCAAATTTTTTTTGTGGAAAGACGAACGCGTCCAACTACTAATCAATTCTCTTGGAGGTTCAATGAGCTTTTCTCCTCCAAGCTCTTCTTCAAGACCTTCAACAAGCTTTTCGACTCCAAGCTCTTCTCCCAGACCTTCAACGATTCCAGTTTCTTCTCCAAGCTCTTCAGCGTGTGCAAACTGTGTGCGCTTGAATGGAATGATAATGGTACTTGAGCGTACGATAGAGTTGTACCGCAACTCCGATAGGCACACATTGGATTCAGCTGCACTACTTCACGACCTTTACGATGACATGGGGAACTTAGTTTGAACTAGTTTGTGATGTGTTTTTTTCCGTGTTTACGAGTCTAATATCGTTGTAATATCAATGTTTAATTAAGCGCGTGTTTAAGTGTCTGTGACGAATAAAATTATGTTTAGGAGTGTTTGGTTATGTGATTAATTAGTATTCTAGCTTGAATCATTGTGAGAATTTAGTTTGTTTGAGTCACAAAATTTAGTTTAAGTCTGTTGTGTTAGGTTTTGCAGTCAAAAGTTTAGTCAAAAGCATTTTACTTCAATCAAATTTTGCTCAAACTCATAAATAAAGGAGCATTTTTTATTCATACAAACATACAGGTACATTTCAAACACAAAAACCATAAAAGATGCAGAAGCATCATTATACACAACAACATGTGTTAGTATGGTTCTTATTCTATATGAACAACAATTATTAATTAGATTAAAAGATACACAGTCTTAACGAATTCTTTCATTAAACTTTGCTCAAACTCATAAATAAAGGCTCCTTCTAAGCATTTACGAATGCTTATTTATTGATCCTTCATTTTCTTAACGAATTCCTCTTTCTCAGTCATTCTTGCTGCTGTATCTTTAATTAAACCTTCCAACCGACTTGAGGTTTTCTTATCCTTCTTTTGAGTATATTTCAATACTTTAGCGCATTTCTTTAAGATATACATATCTCCAGCACGTTCTAATTCCTAGATAAACTGTTGTCTTTCTTCAACAAATTCATCTAAAACCTCATGTAAACGTTCAAGTTTCAAACCAAAACGTTTGTCCGCTTCGGCAGATTGTTCAAGATATGCTACCATTCGATCAGTCCAATTATCTGAACCAGCAACTTCTTTTAATTCTTCTAACCTTCCTAACCAGGCCATTATTGTTGTTTTTTTTAGTATTGGAAAACTGAGATGAGTGATAATTGGAGGCAAACTACAAACCATTAAATAGCAAAACAACTACCCAATATGGATGGCACACATACATCTATTATCATCTTTCTGTTCACAATGGGTACATAATGAAAGCACTAAAACTAGTACCATCAATAGTGGGACTAATGAAAGCACTAAAACAATGGGTACACAATAGGTAACCAGCTTGATCTTTCTGGATTTATGGTGTAATTGATGAACTTGTTATGTTCTTGTAGTTGCTAAGTTGTTTGCACAGCTTTAATAATTATGAAAAAAATATTTTTTGTAATTAAAACACATTACCATTGAAAGCATTATTTTAAAAGCATTCAGACTAAAAGAAAATTTTAAAAATATATTTAATAATTTAGGGTCGAAATTTCGACCCTAAATATAAACCGGGAATTTTTTAAAATTTTCGTGAAAATTTTTGGTGGGAAATTTTAAATTTTTCGTGAAAATTTTAAAATTTTTTAAATTTAGGGTCGAAATTTCGACCCTAAAATATTAAATATTAAAAATAACTTTTTTTTAAAATTATTTTTAATTATTAAAAATATATTATATAATACATAAATTAAAATTATTTAAAATTTTAAATTTAGGGTCGAAATTTCGACCCTAAAATATTAAATTTAGAAATAAATTCTTTTAAAATTATTTTTAATTATTAAAAATTCATTATATAATACATAAATTATAATTATTTAAAATTTTAAATTTAGGGTCAAAATTTCGACCCTAAATTTTTTGGGCCCACCTGCATTTTGACCAGCCCTTTTGGGTTGAAAAATTGTGGGCCCCCACCTTAATTTAGGGTCGAAAATTTCGACCCTAAATTAGGTCCGACCCTAAACCCACATTTTGTTGTAGTGATTTTATTTTCCAAAGCTGCAACAACAACAATATTCTTAGTTCTTTCAGGACGAATTATTACGAGGTAAAATGTAGACAGATCATACACTATCCAAATTAAACCTTTAGAAGATAAATAGACCGAGCCCTAATCCTGTTAATTATCAAATACCGCCAGATACAAAAACAACCCTAGAACCCCTCATATCCAATCAATATTAAACTATTAGAGGATAAATTGACCCTAGTACAATTTCTAAGATTAATATGAGATTTTCACTATTATAAATAATAAATCATCAATAAATGTTTTTGGAACGACGAAGAATATATATATATAAATATAAATAAAGCTAACAATGTTTGCTCAACAAGAAGATAGGAGCAATTACACAACAGAAAAGCATCAACAAATTACACGCGTGCAAGCAATTCGAGGGTCAAACAACCAATCTAACCATACAATGGTAAGTTTCTTACTCCTACTGACAACTCAATTAAACACCACAACTTGGAGCTTGCAAAAGAGAACCCATGAAGAAGCATGAGAAGTGTCAATACCGTCAAGAACCTTGTCGTTTCTATATGACCATATTAACCATATCACACTTCGAAACACAACATCAAAAACATTCACAGCCATTCCTTGAAGTCTTGTGACATAAACGGAATACCAGATAGATTCCATTGATAAATCTTGGGGGTAAATAAGACCCCATCATTCCATAACTGTAGACCACAAAGTGTTGGCTAACGTACATTGGTAGAATAAATGGTGTAGATCCTCAGCTTCAAGATCACATAAAGGACACATTACAGAAGGACATATGATACCTTTGTCTTGAAGATTAAGTCCCGTAGGAATCCTGTTAAGTGAAACTCTCCAAAAAAGGATGTTAACTTTTATTGGGATGAGTTTATTCCATTTGAATTCGTCACCGTTAGATGGAAGAATAAGATTACCAAGGGCATTTAAAAGAGACTTCACCGTAAAGATTCCTGAACCATATAATGACCATTTAAGACAATCCACATGATTAGAGAACTCAACAACTTCGAGTCCCCCCCCCCCCCCCCCCCCCCCGAAGGTTAATTAACTACTCATCTTCTCGGCCTCCTCTAGGAGGACGTATCCAATTACATCTATCTATTTGTCCAGAAAGAATGTGTTCATCCTTATCTTTCACTCGACGATCTTTGATTTCTTCTAAAGCGAATAATCTCGAAAACCTAACTTGCAATGGTTCCGACCCACACCAAATGTCTTTCGAGAACTGAAATTTTTTCCCCATTGGCAAGCTTATATCTAAATAGAGACGAGATATATAAACCATGTTTAGAAGCCCTGCATCTAATAATTCGACCCCATATTCCCTTTTTAATAGAAGATTAATCTGTTTGATTTAGAACACCCTCCTCTCCATGAATAGCTTTAATCAGATTTCCATAAGCTTTCACCTTCTGTGTTAAACCTCCACCACCATTTGGATAAAAGGGCCAAGTTGGTGGCTTCTAGGCTTCCAATGCCTAAACCACCAACCTTTTTATTACTTAGAACCTTCTTCCATGCTACCCAATGTATTTTTCTACCATCTATGGTTACTCCTAAAAAACCTTCTTCGGATCTCTTCGAGAGACTTAAGAACTGATGAGGGAGTTCTAAAAAGAGAAAAGTAAATAATTAGCTAATCCACCGAGCACTCATTTTATCAAGGTGAGACATGCCTCAATTGATAGAGATCTAGCTTTTCACAACGATAGTTTTCTATTGAATTTTTGAATGATCGGATCCCAACTACTTAATCTGCTCATATTATCGCCAACTGGCAAACCTAAGTAGACACATGGAAGAGAAGCTGCTATACATTTCATTGAAGAAGCAATAAGGTCGACTTCATCATACGTGATGCCTACACCAAAAATCCTACTCTTTCAATATTCACCATTAAACCCGAAGTTAGGTGAACGCATCTCAAAATACGAATTAAATTTGAAACTTCCCAAGAGGACCAATTACAAACAAAGATGGCGTCATCTGCAAACTGGAGGTGTGATATGCAAGCGTTATTTTGCCCCACGGTGATCAATTAAATTTATTTTTTCTCTTTAGCTCCTAATAATGCCACATGTAGTGCTTCAACGGCAATTATAAAAAGAAAAGGGGAAAGAGGATCACATTATCTCACCCCTTTCGGAAAACGAAATTCTTTAGTGGGATTACCGTTACAAGAATGGAAGTCTGAGCGGACTCTAAACATGCCTTGATCTAACATCTCCATCTCCATTTAGATCAAAACCCCCTAATAGCTATATAAAAACAATAATTGTTCAAATCGAAACAAAACACGCCTCCCCGGCAGCGGCGCCAAAATGATGTATGAGCTATTTTCACCTAAGCTAATGCTTGATGAGCTCAAGGCTATGTTCGAGAAGCCGAAACCTTTAGAGATCTACGACTTAGTAGATGCTTTGCATAGCTGCAAGCAAGCTCCTGGAAAGTTTGTTAGTGCCCATTACTTGGAGATGAGGGGTTATATGGAACAACTCATTGCATTAGGATATCCCTATGATCATAATATGGCTATCAACTTGATCAATAGGTCCCTTAAAAAGGACTCAAATGATTTTGTTTGAAACTATAATATGAATTGCACGGGGAAGACAGTTAATGATTTGCATGCAATGTTAATTGACTATAAAAAGGGGTTAAAATACAAGGCATCTACTTCTACACCTTCTATACTAACCATAAAAAGGGTAGAGTGAGTAAGCCAAAACCGCAAGAGAACAAGAAGAAAGGCAAAGGCAAGGGTGATAAGGGCAAGCAAGTTGTGACTTATTCGAAACCTAAGTAGAACCTTATCAAGAAGAATCAATCTCAGAAGGATAAGACTTGTCACCATTGCAAGGCAAGTGGTCACTAGAAGAGGAATTGTCCTCTTTACCTCGAAGAGTTGCGAGAAATAAAGAAGAAATCTGAGTAGAGCGCTGCAGCTTTAGGTACTTTATTTATGATCGAGTTATTTAATTTGACATACAAATTAAATTCCTAGGTATATGATAAGGGATGCGGTATTAACATTTTTAATACGCTGCATGGATTTAATCAAGAAGGAAGCTTTCTTACGGGGAACAATTTCTACAAGTGGGCAATGGCGCACAAGCAATGATTGAAGCTATAGGAACATTTAATTTAGTTTTACCTTCGGGTTTAGTACTGATTTTAATGATTGTCATTATGCACCTACAATTGTTAGGGGTGTTATTTCCTTTTCTTGTTTGTTGAATAATGGATTCTTTCACACTATTGATTATAATAGAATTTCTGTTTGGAAAGATGGTATTTTTTATTTTAATGCAATTTCTGTGAATGGTGTGTTTGAAATAGACATGCATGATAATGAATCCAAGAATAATAATAGTTCTGTTTTTAGCATGAATAAGAAGAGAAAGTTTGACAAGAACTCTTCTTATCTTTGGCATTGTAGACTTGCCCATATCGGAAAAACTCGTATACAAAATCTTCAACGTGAAGGTCTTTTGGAAAATATCAATAATGAATCATTTGATAAATGTGAGTCTTGTATCTCTAGAAAGATGACCAATAAACCTTTTACTAGAAATATTAAAAGAGCTACTGGTCTACTTGGTTTAATACATACAGATGTGTGCGGGCCACTTAGACATTTGTCAAAGAAAGGTGCTAGCTACTTTTTAACATTTACGGATGATTATAGCCATTATGGTTATGTTTATTACTTATGCATAAACATGAGGTATTTGAAATATTCAAATTGTTTAAAGCAGAAGTAGAACTGCAACTAGGAAACAAGATTAAAGCTCTTCGTTCTAATATAGGTGGTGAATATTTAAGTCAAGAGTTTATAGATTATCTAAGTAAGAATAAAATTGTTCAGCATCTTATTTCTCCCTATACTCCACAATAAAACGGTGTATCTGAAAGGACAAATCGTACATTATTAGATATGGTGCGATCTATGTTTAATATTACAACTTTACCTTTATCCTTTTGGGATTATGCTTTAAAGTCTGCTGTTCGTATTTTAAATATGGTTCCCACAAAGAATGTCAATAAGACATCATATGAACTATGGCATAGTTTTGAGACTTAGGAGAAATCTTTATAGGCATCCCTTTGGAGGGAAATGGCAGCGGATCCATGAATATAGGATCATCGGGGTGTACCAGCGACCAGTTATACCTTGTCACAACATAATGCACTAGTACAAGAATGTTGAGCTTTGCCAGTTAGAACCCTGCACAAAGTCTTGGCCCCCCACCAAAAGGTATAAAAGAGTAAGCTTGAACTGGATCCGCGAATCTACTTGGGTTGAAACTCATTGGATCCGGAAAATGCTTTTCATCATAATGTGTTCCGTATGTTGTCCAAAGCACCTTCCAGTCTTTAGGAATAGTAATTCCTTCAAACTGAATGTCAGTTGTCGC
This sequence comes from Glebionis coronaria, assembly GCA_025667525.1. Classification (NCBI taxonomy): domain Eukaryota; kingdom Viridiplantae; phylum Streptophyta; class Magnoliopsida; order Asterales; family Asteraceae; genus Glebionis; species Glebionis coronaria. The sequence continues at coordinate 127,521,220 of CM046874.1, read as the reverse complement.
TTTTCTGAATGATCCAAATATCGGAGGGCAGAGTCGCATAGTCTCACTAGCTACTTGCCATGTATACTCCATTTTCTTCACATCTTCAAATGTCAATGCTTCACCTGGCCTATTAGTGCCAGCAATTTCTTCATTTTTTTGAGTGCCAGAAATTTCGACCCTAAAATATTAAATATTAAAAATAATTTTTTTTAAAATTAATTTTAATTATTAAAAATATATTATATAATACATAAATTAAAATTATTTAAAATTTTAAATTTAGGGTCGAAATTTCGACCCTAAAATATTAAATTTAGAAATAAATTCTTTTAAAATTATTTTTAATTATTAAAAATTCATTATATAATACATAAATTATAATTATTTAAAAATTTAAATTTAGGGTCGAAATTTCGACCCTAAATTTTTTGGGCCCACCTGCTTTTTGATCAGCCCTTTTGGGTTGAAAAATTGTGGGCCCCCACCTTAATTTAGGGTCGAAAATTTCGACCCTAAACCCACATTTTGTTGTAGTGATTTTATTTTCCAAAGCTGCAACAACAACAATATTCTTAGTTCTTTCAGGACGAATTATTACGAGGTAAAATGTAGACAGATCATACACTATCCAAATTAAACCTTTAGAAGATAAATAGACCGAGCCCTAATCCTGTTAATTATCAAATACAGCCAGATACAAAAACAACCCTAGAACCCCTCATATCCAATCAATATTAAACTATTAGAGGATAAATTGACCCTAGTACAATTTCTAAGATTAATATGAGATTTTTACTATTATAAATAACAAATCATCAATAAATGTTGTTGGAACGACGAAGAATATATATATAAATATAAATAAAGCTAACAATGTTTGCTCAACAAGAAGATAGGAGCAATTACACAACAGAAAAGCATCAACAAATTGCACGCGTGCAAGCAATTCGAGGGTCAAACAACCAATCTAACCATACAATGGTAAGTTTCTTACTCCTACTGACAACTCAATTAAACACCACAACTTGGAGCTTACAAAAGAGAACCCATGAAGAAGCATGAGAAGTGTCAATACCGTCAAGAACCTTGTCGTTTCTACATGACCATATTAACCATATCACACTTCAAAACACATCATCAAAAACAATCGCAGCCATTCCTTGAAGTCTTGTGACATAAACGCAATACCAGATAGATTCCATTGATAAATCTTGGGGGGAAATAAGACCCCACCATTCCATAACTGTAGACCACAAAGTGTTGGCTAACGTACATTGGTAGAATAAATGGTGTAGATCCTCAGCTTCAAGATCACATAAAGGACACATTACAGAAGGACATATGATACCTTTGTCTTGAAGATTAAGTCCCGTAGGAATCCTGTTAAGTGAAACTCTCCAAAAAAGGATGTTAACTTTTATTGGGATGAGTTTATTCCATTTGAATTCGTCACCGTTAGATGGAAGAATAAGATTATCAAGGGCATTTAAAAGAGACTTCACCGTAAAGATTCCTGAACCAATTAATGACCATTTAAGACAATCCACATGATTAGAGAACTCAACAACTTCGAGTCCCCCCCGAAGGTTAATTAACTACTCATCTTCTCGGCCTCCTCTAGGAGGGCGTATCCAATTACATCTATCTATTTGTCCAGAAAGAATGTGTTCATCATTGTCTTTCACTCGACGATCTTTGATTTCTTCTAAAGCGAATAATCTCGAAAACCTAACTTGCAATGGTTCCGACCCACACCAAATGTCTTTCGAGAACTGAAATTTTTTCCCCATTGGCAAGCTTATATCTAAATAGAGACGAGATATATAAAGCATGTTTAGAAGCCCTGCATCTAATAATTCGACCCCATATTCCCTTTTTAATAGAAGATGAATCTGTTTGATTTAGAACACCCTCCTCTCCATGAATAGCTTTAATCAGATTTCCATAAGCTTTCACCTTCTGTGTTAAACCTCCACCACCATTTAGATAAAAGGGCCAAGTTGGTGGCTTCTAGGCTTCCAATGCCTAAACCACCAACCTTTTTATTACTTAGAACCTTCTTCCATGCTACCCAATGTATTTTTCTACCATCTATGGTTACTCCTAAAAAACCTTCTTCGGATCTGTTCGAGAGACTTAAGAACTGATGAGGGAGTTCTAAAAAGAGAAAAGTAAATAATGAGCTAATCCACCGAGCACTCATTTTATCAAGGTGAGACATGCCTCAATTGATAGAGATCTAGCTTTTCACAACGATAGTTTTCTATTGAATTTTTGAATGATCGGATCCCAACTACTTAATCTGCTCATATTATCGCCAACTGGCAAACCTAAGTAGACACATGGAAGAGAAGCTGCTATACATTTCATTGAAGAAGCAATAAGGTCGACTTCATCATACGTGATGCCTACACCAAAAATCCTACTCTTTCAATATTCACCATTAAACCCGAAGTTAGGTGAACGCATCTCAAAATACGAATTAAATTTGCAACTTCCCAAGAGGACCAATTACAAACAAAGATGGCGTCATCTGCAAATTGGAGGTGTGATATGCAAGCGTTGTTTTGCCCCACGGTGATCCATTAAATATATTTTTTCTCTTTAGCTCCTAATAATGCCACATGTAGTGCTTCAACGGCAATTATAAAAAGAAAAGGGGAAAGAGGATCACATTATCTCGCCCCTTTCGGAAAACGAAATTCTTTAGTGGGATTACCGTTACAAGAATGGAAGTCTGAGCGGACTCTAAACATGCCTTGATCTAACATCTCCATCTCCATTTAGATCAAAACCCCATTTGAATAAGCACACTATCGAGAGAATTTTAGTTTAAAGAGTCGAAAGCTTTATCAAAGTTGACTTTAAACACCATCATTTTGTGATTACCGACCTTCGCCCATGAGATTAACTCATTAATAATCAAAGGGCCTTCTAAGATATTTATACCTTCAAAATACGCTATTTGAACATCACTGATGATAAAGGGAATGCCCTTTTTTAGCCTTTCATCAATAAATATCTCTTAATTATCAAATATTCTGAAAGTTTATGAACTTATATCTAATAGTTGTGTGATAGGACCGAACTCGAGATTACGGGATTTCACACAATACGTAATGAGTTAATTTATTTAATAAATCTATTTATTGTATTTATTAATTTATTTAATAAATATATATTTATGTATTTAATTAAACTGAGATATAACTTTAACAATCGTTAAAAATTAAGAGTTAAGTATTAATGAGCGTTAATGAATTTATAGTAAGTAGAATAAATAGAAAGAAGGATGCAGGATTCCGGAACACCCCAAAGGGGGTGTTGGGCCGTCGGTTATGGAAGAAGGGGAAGGGGAAAGAAAAAATTACATTATATTTGTTTTGACTACAAGAATTAGGTCTATATAAACAACCCCCCACCTCATAATTCAAGATACACAAAAAAATCTCTCCTCCCTTCTCTCTTTGTTGCGATTGCAAGACATACCCACAAAGAGGTTTTGGTTGGTTTTCTTGTTTGACCAATTTTACTTATAATCTAGTCCTAGCCCCTCTCTAGTGTTGTTGGATAGATTTTCTACAAGCGTTATAGCTCGGTTTACACGTGCTAGAATCACGGTTAGCTCGTTATATTACGTGTGTACACGATCGTAATATAGTCTTACTTTAGACTATATCTTGGTTATATACGATTTAAACCCGAATTGGTGATTCGTTCTTCGTCTTGAGGATTTGCTTTAGCGTAAAGGTATGTAACCCTAATTCGATTAATTATAATTGTGTTATTATTATGATCTTGTTAAATCGCTTCCGCTAAGTGTTCTCTGATCTCGTTTAAGGTTTATATATTTGTTATGATGTTAATAAACCTTCAGTAGAGCCGTTTTAACATGTTATAATTATCGAAAATCTAAAGTTTTTTAACTAATAATTGTTTTGAGTTAAAACTACATGTTTTTTTAGGTTTTCTTAAAATTAGAGTTTTGTTTTTTAAAAATTAGGATTTTGGTCGAATTTTTATTAAAATATAAAAATTGTTTGGAAACCCTAAATTACATGTGGGATGATTTTAGATTAAATTACATGATTAATTGTTATGTCGTGTATGGTTACGATTCATAGAGATTTAATTGTTAAGATTTGTGGGAGGATCCATGATAAACGTGCATGTTTTCATGGATCGTAAATTTATATGTTTATATGATTTTATGTGCTACGTGATTATTCGATTCAATAAATCTTGAATTAAGGAAGACTTTTATATGAATATAAAAACCTAGATTTGATGATTATTGAATAAATCGTATGCAAGTGGCTATTTGATTTATTTATTGCACATATAAATCGTTATTATGTGTTTATGATTTAGTTTTTTTTACTTGTTTATATTAAAGTTGTTTGAATTGTTGTAAACAAGGGTTTTTTGAAAAGAAATAATATGGACTAAATCATATTAAAATTAATTTTTGTTTGAGATCTAAATTACATAAGATTACGTTGATTGATGAATTGCAATAATAATCTAGCGGCCTACTCCTTTTGACAAACTATAAAGTGGTTTTAACGCACCGCTGGTCATGTACCAGGTTAAGGAAGGAGGTGTTAAGCCATTAGTCGCTGACCATGATCCTGGCTCGCCTGTGCGTCAAATTGAAATTACCTACGATAATTATTTGAATTATACCTTAAGGTTGATTTACCGCAAATTCACATCCGAAATCACAATGAATAAGGTTATTGCTTTGTGCTTTAGCCATACGTATGTTGTGAATAGTTGTGGGTAAATTATCCAATTGATAGAACCAATACCTCAACATAATTTATGTAGAAATTTAGTCTCGTGAAAAGTTTACTAAATGTTTTATTAAACTTATGTTATGGAGTTGTATGCATGCTTCTCCATATATTGATTTGACATCAAATTTATACCCTTAAAATTTAAGTCGAATGCTCCTAATTGACGAACACTTGAAATTGCTACATCGTCAAATGAGATGTTTGGATGATGTTGTGATGGAGAGAAAACTTTCATAGAATGAGAATTCGTATGATGGTTTTATATTGCTCAGATTAGACGACTTAATTAAGTTACTCAGTAAGATCTGGAAACCTTAAGGCATTCAGAAGGGATGAAACATATTTACAATGCAAAACGTTTTTTTTTTTGCAATGTAAATCCCTTAAATAAACTAGAAATTGAAAATTGTTTGTCAATTGAATTGTTGGACAAGTCGCTATGTTGAGTACATTCATTACAAGCAGATCAACTGATGTAATAGATCTATGTCAATATAGTTCTAGGATTCAAGGAAAATACTATGGTTCATATAGCGGGGTAATTTTATTTTCTTGAAAATATTTTATTATCGAAAATACTAATATTTGAACTTATTTATGTAGAAATGGCTCAACCCGACAATAACACTATTAGTTCCGCGTTCAAAGCGTTCTTTGATCGTCTTGAACTTATTGGCCCAAACTTCAATGATTGGTACTGCTCACTAAGAATTGTCTTAAGAGTAGCGGGTACTATTGATATGTTGACTACTCCTTATCCGGAGGATCTCGCTGAAGGAGATTCTAAAGCGCAAAGGCTTAAACACGCTATTAATGTTAAGAAGCACTCGGAGGTGGCTTGCTTAATGCTAGGAAAAATGGCTCCTCCACTTCAACAGAAGTATGAGCTATTTTCACCTAAGCTAATGCTTGATGAGCTCAAGGCTATGTTCGAGAAGCCGAAACCTTTAGAGATCTACGACTTAGTAGATGCTTTGCATAGCTGCAAGCAAGCTCTTGGAAATTTTGTTAGTGCCCATTACTTGGAGATGAGGGGTTATATGGAACAACTCATTGCATTAGGATATCCCTATGATCATAATATGGCTATCAACTTGATCAATAGGTCCCTTAAAAAGGACTCAAATGATTTTGTTTGAAACTATAATATGCATTGCACGGGGAAGACAGTTAATGATTTGCATGCAATGTTAATTGACTATAAAAAGGGGTTAAAATACAAGGAATCTACTTCTACACCTTCTATACTAACCATAAAAACGGGTAGAGTGAGTAAGCCAAAACCGCAAGAGAACAAGAAGAAAGGCAAAGGCAAGGGTGATAAGGGCAAACAAGTTACGACTTATTCGAAACGTAAGCAGAACCTTGTCAAGAAGAATCAATCTCAGAAGGATAAGACTTGTCACCATTGCAAGGCAAGTGGTCACTAGAAGAGTAATTGTCCTCTTTACCTCGAAGAGTTGCGAGATATAAAGAAGAAATCTGAGCAGAGCGTTGCAGCTTCCGGTACTTTATTTATGATCGAGTTATTTAATTTGACATACAAATTAAATTCCTAGGTATATGATAAGGGATGCGGTATTAACATTTGTAATACGCTGCAGGGATTTAATCAAGAAGGAAGCTTTCTTACGGGGAACAATTTCTACAAGTGGGCAATGGCGCACAAGCAGTGGTTGAAGCTATAGGAACATTTAATTTAGTTTTACCTTCTGGTTTAGTACTGATTTTAAATGATTGTCATTATGCACCTACAATTGTTAGGGGTGTTATTTCCTTTTCTTGTTTGTTGAATAATGGATTCGTTAACACTATTGATTATAACAGAATTTCTGTTTGGAAAGATGGTATTTTTTATTTTAATGCAATTTCTGTGAATGGTGTGTTTGAAATAGACATGCATGATAATGAATCCAAGAATAATAATAGTTCTGTTTTTAGCATGAATAAGAAGAGAAAGTTTGACAAGAACTCTTCTTATCTTTGGCATTGTAGACTTGCCCATATCGGAAAAACTCGTATACAAAATCTTCAACGTGAAGGTCTTTTGGAAAATATCAATAATGAATCATTTGATAAATGTGAGTCTTGTATCTCTAGAAAGATGACCAATAAACCTTTTAATAGCAATATTGAAAGAGCTACTGGTCTACTTGGTTTAATACATACAGATATGTGCGGGCCACTTAGACATTTGTCGAAGAAAGGTGCTAGCTATTTTTTAACATTTACGGATGATTATAGCCATTATGGTTATGTTTATTTACTTAAGCATAAACATGAGGTATTTGAAACATTCAAATTGTTTAAAGCAGAAGTAGAACTGCAACTAGGAAACAAGATTAAATCTCTTCGTTCTGATAGAGGTGGTGAATATTTAAGTCAAGAGTTTATAGATTATCTAAGTAAGAATAAAATTGTTCCGCATCTTATTTCTCCCTATACTCCACAATAAAATGGTGTATCTAAAAGGACAAATTGTACATTATTAGATATGGTGCGATCTATGTTTAATATTACAACTTTACCTTTATCCTTTTGGGATTATGCTTTAAAGTCTGTTGTTCGTATTTTAAATATGGTTCCCACAAAGAATGTCAATAAGACATCATATGAACTATGGCATAGCAAGAAACCATAATTAAAATAATGGTGATCTGGTAACAAAAGGATTTGTGACTATCGCTCTCAAGTCAGTTTCTGCTAGCGATGTAAACAACCTTGGAGTGGCCACATCAACCGTCTAAAAAATGAGGATTTTACCTGGTTTGAGTCTGTGGACGGTGGTTTCAAACCCTGTGATATTATTAATTGGCCAATATGTAAAAAATTATGATTATAAAAAGAAGAAAAAATTAATGACTAAAATTCTCATGTCTTTCTTAATTAAACCGACATCCCAAATTAGTCTTTCTTAATTAAAAAATCTCTCCAAAACATAGCTCACAATCCCTCTTTGATCAATAATATTAATCGGTTACTAGATATACTAGTAGGGTACCCGCGCATTGCTGCGGCGGATACCTAGTAACATAATTTTCGGTGAACTTAATTTTAATTTAACGTTTTTCTTACAACGATATCTTGAAAGACAACAATTTGAATTTTGGGTAACTTTATGTAACTGGCTAGCCGAACCTATGATGGCTCTGGTTTCCGGTTGAACACGTTGGCACGGTTCGGTTTTTAAAACTATATACACTATCATTTTAGGTAGACAACATATATACATTTTTGTAAATATATGTTTTTATTTGTTGTACAATGTGAATATATACATATACTTTTAAAGAATATGGTGTTTTAATTATGTATTAAGTAGTATTAAATATTTTTATTTTCAATTGTGTATTAATTAGTTTTAATATAAGAATTAATTATGTTTGTAACAATGAAGTGTTAAAGTTTGCTATTTTAGTTTTTAGCCTTGTTTTGATTATACACACTGCATTGGTAGATGTAACTTGAATTTTTAAGTATTTTATTATTAGAAGGCCTAGATGTTTTATATGTAGTGTAGAAACTAGAAGGGTGGGGGGGGGGGGGGGAGGGTTGAATAGTTTCACTAGTTAAAATGATTCAAAGATATATTTTTAAAAATCGTTTTCAAAAGTTATATTCAAGTGGTTTATGTAAAATCTTCTTATGCATAATATGGACAAGTGATAGAGTATCTAAACTAATAATCACAAAGTATATGCAATAATGAATAATGAATGGATAGAGATAAGGAAATGAAAGATCAAACCGAACACCAAAGATTTATAGTGGTTCGGAAACGAAGCTCACTCTTCGTTCCTACTCCACTCCCCGAGTAATCCTTACTCGAGAGTTCACTAATCAACAAGCTCCTTGAGGTGGATGAACCTTACGCGTCGCTTAACCTTCCGAATCTAAGCTAAAAGTCGAGACCTAATCTTAGCTAGGACCAATATACACCAATATACTTTAAGGCATAAGTATTAACCACAATACATACACAACTTTCAAATTTACACAACAATTTGGATCTTCACAATAACACAAGAATGAAACAAAGTTTGGATCTTGAACTTGACACAACACTTCAAGGATGAAAATATTCTTCTCTTTGCACTTGAGAGGATGTGATGAGAGGAGAAATATTCACTTTTTAAACAAGTATAATCAACCAAATAGCCAATGATTTATGTGATTAAAGAAGGGGGTCTGAATCTGATAATTTACGTGCAAAAGAGGTGAAAAGGAAATCTGAAAATGGCCCACTATTTTTAGGAGAAAGGCCCAACGGGTAGTACTGAGCGCAACTCATTAAATAGGTCTACGGCTCATTATCAATAATGATCCGCGTGGACCTATAATGATTCGTCGGTTCTAGACTCCGCTCATTTTTGTCCTTTAGTTGGGAAAGTCCATCTAGTGAGATAGATACCCAAATAACATATCCTTTATACAAAAGGTATATCCCATATTCAAATTTCTATTTTCTTTTTAATAAAATATTTTCTTAAAGTTAAAGTTTATTAAAAACTTTTGTCACTTATATATAAATGAGTTTTAAGAAAGATATAAATCAATGATCACTTAGTTAGGTTAAGAGTTTATTTATTCATACCTTATGTGATTATGGATGAAATAAAAATACTTGAACTCAAGAATTCAATTTTCGTAGTTTTCGTAAATGCTTGTTTTTATATATTGTCGTAATCAAAACAAAGCGAGACCGAAAAATACAAGTAACGTTTTTAGGCATTATTTATTAACATGTAGTATAGATGTAGAAGTATAGATATAGATAAAGAAGAAAAATTTCAATGTAGACAATCTTTTTAACATATACTCAATCAACCAATCACATCCATCTATTTTTTCATCTAACATACCGTTAACCGTTACGCAAAACCAAACATACTATCGTGATAAGAATCAAATCATCTTTCTATCGAGGGGCACATGTATATACTTTCGATGATTTTTTTCTGAGAAAATCATATATGATTCGTATCACAGATCATATATGATTTTCAAAATCATATATGATTCTTGATACGAATCATATATGATTTCTCAGAAAAAAAGTTCGTCGAAAGTATATACATGTGCCCTCGATAGAAAGATGATTTAATTCTCGTTGTAATGATCTATTTTTTGTCACTTGACGATTTACCGTTTGTAAGATATTTGACTTTTAAGAAAAAAAGTAGAAAGTTTTTAAATGATTGTGATTGGTTGATGTGCTATATGCAAAAAAGAGGGTTTAAATTGATCTCAACTCCATCCTACGTACTCATCGTGGCGGTCCCAAGTTTTGTATTAATAAATAACATTTCTCCCTTTAAGAACAAAACTAGAATCAAATCTAACCAACTGGCTTAGCCTAGTTGACCACCAAGGTTCCACAAAGTGGTTTTCTTGGAGGAGGTTCCTGAAGGTATTGGGTTCAAGACCTGCCAAAGGCTTTCCTCTCAGGCGAAGCAGATAAAGAGTCTAACATAACTAGACGAGGGTTCGAAGAATAAATTATGCCGCTTGAATGTCATTGCACGACTCGACCTACTAATCACTAACATTTTCCGTTCTAAAAAAAATTAGAATTAAATTTACGAAACGATCGACTCTGAATTTTAAGCTATATGTGTTTATCCTCTTCCGGTTCTATCAATCAACAGGCCACAAGATCGAAGAGCTCATGTTATACTTATGGTTTTCTGAAATAAAGAGTTTATTATTATAAAACTGCAAAATATATTAAGTTACTAACTTGTGAAACATACTCTCTCCGTCCTATAATTTTAATCCATCGACAAAAAAATGAAGTTTAAAATATTTTACCATTTTTACAGTTTTCTCTCTATAACTTTTTGCACAAAGACATTTTTACCCTTAAGCAATTAATTAAAAACTTTGTTTGAAATTTGTAATTATCACCTCAAGTGTTGGTGATAAGGTAAACTTAACCTACATTCTATATTTATTTTTGATAGTGGACTATTAATTTAGGACATTCAAAAATATTAATCTGGAATATAATTTTGAGACGGAAAGAGGATATATTAGTAACCGAACCAATAAATTTTATAGGATTAACACTTGCTGTATATGAAAAAAGGCTAGTGTTACAAAAAAATACACCCTTTTTTTTCGTCACACCATATATAGTTTCTACTTTTTTAATTACACTAAAGCAAGGAGGCAGGAGCACATGCCCCGAATAAAATACTCCGAAATCTTTCAGTCAATTGTCAAAGTGTTGAATAAACTATACAAAAAATGAAAGAATATTACAAAACTAGGAAAACTAGAATTCTTATGCATAAGGTGGTAGCAGAGCTAGTTTTGAGACTTAGGAGAAATCTTTATTGGCATCCCTTTGGAGGGAAATGGCAGCGGATCCATGAATATAGGCTCATCGGGGTGTACCAGCGACCAGTTATACCTTGTCACAACATAATGCACTAGTACAAGAATGTTGAGCTTTGCCAGTTGGTACCCTGCACAAAGTCTTGGCCCCCCACCAAATGGTATAAAAGAGTAAGCTTGAACTGGATCCGCGAATCTACTTGGGTTGAAACTCATTGGATCCGGAAAATGCTTTTCATCATAATGTGTTCCGTATGTTGTCCAAAGCACCTTCCAATCTTTAGGAATAGTAATTCCTTCAAACTGAATGTCAGTTGTCGCTTTTCTGAATGATCCAAATATCGGAGGGCAGAGTCGCATAGTCTCACGAGCTACTTGCCATGTATACTCCATTTTCTTCACATCTTCAAATGTCAATGCTTCACCTGGCCTTTTAGTGCCAGCTATTTTTTCATGTTCTTCTAGTAAACGAGAGTAACAATCCGGATGGTTTGCGAGCATCTTAAATGTCATTGTAATAGCGTAAGAAGTTGTATCATGAGCTGCAAACACCAGCAAAACGACATTATCAACAACTTCCTCTTCAGTAATCTCTTCTCTGATCAAAGCAGCCACTAACTTAGAAAACAACATGCCGTCTTCTTCATCTCTCCCATTTTCCATGGCCTCCCTCTTCCTTCTAACTTCACCCATCAATACCTTCTCTATCTCGGCTCTTGCTTTCTTAGCCCTCGAGAATTTAGTCCCTGGGAAATTAATCGGAGGAGACAAAACACCTTCCAAGACACGCTCAAAAACGCCAAACATCTTTTCTGGCTCAATCCCAATCCCAAACAAGCATTCAAGGACTATAGTGAATGTAAGCATCTTTGTTGACCGATATAGACTGATCTCTTCACGATTTTGCCAGTTCTTCTCCATGTGTTTCTGAATTGAGTTGCACATTCTTGGGACCATAGCCTCGAGCCCAGAAATGTTGACAGTTGATGTAATGATGCCACGAAGGCAACGGTGAGAATCTCCTTGTTTCTCCATGATGGAATTCTTTCCCATCAATTCGACAGATGAAGTTGGCCATGAGCTTACCACCAACTTAAACTCATTTGACATAAAGAACTTATTTGCCGTAGTCCCATTTACCACCACCGTTGGAGATCCCATGAGCTTTGTTTTAAACACATTGCCATATTTCTTAAACCTCGGTTGGAAAAAGTCCTCGTACAGTTGATTCATACGTTGAGCTTTGTAAAACTCAATTGTTTCTCCGATCCAAGGGAGACCCGTGTCGCCATAGGGTAGTCTCACATTAGTGGTTCGTTTTCTTCGGTTTCTTAAGATGAAGAGGATAAAGAAAATAGCAAAGAAGGTGAAGTAGGCAGCCATTGTTAAATGAAAGCTTTTTTGTGGGTTGTATTTGGTTTAAGATTGGATGATGAAGAGAGTGGAGTGTTATAATGTATTTATAGGTTTGCAAAGAGGGAAAGATTGATCGAATTTAGTCAGTTGCCAAATGAAGTCAACTAGTTAGTTAATGTTGATATAATAATGCATGGCCAGTTGTGTTTTGGGGTGGCTGATGAAATCTGAAGTCGGCCCGACTTAAAGATTCAATATTTATTCGGCTCATGTGACTAATATTTTTTCAGTTAAACACGCTGACTTTGTAATACCGTTGTAAAGATTCCCGCGCAACCAAAACATTTAACTACCTTTTTCCAACTGTTTTCTTACTCTCTGGACGTATGTCAACGCCAAATGTGTAGGTTAATGATGGAAGCTTATCAAGTAAAGATCTCAACTTCAAACCTCCGTGAGTGGCGACTTTATAGGTAGTTTATAGCCATTTTATTTTCCAAAGGTGCAACAACAACAATATTCTTAGTTCTTTCAGGACGAATTATTACGAAGTAAAATGTAGACAGATCATACACTATCCAAATTAAACCTTTAGAAGATAAATAGACCGAGCCCTAATCCTGTTAATTATCAAATACCGCCAGATACAAAAACAACCCTAGAAGAACCCCTCATATCCAATCAATATTAAACTATTAGAGGATAAATTGACCCTAGTACAATTTCTAAGATTAATATGAGATTTTCACTATTATAAATAATAGATCATCAATAAATGTTTTTGGAACGGCGAAGAATATATATATGAATATAAATAAAGCTAACAATGTTTGCTCAACAAGAAGATAGGAGCAATTACACAACAAAAAAGCATCAACAAATTGCACGCGTGCAAGCAATTCGAGGGTCAAACAACCAATCTAACCATACAATGATAAGTTTCTTACTCCTACCGACAACTCAATTAAACACCCCAACTTGGAGCTTGCAAAAGAGAACCCATGAAGAAGCATGAGAAGTGTCAATACCGTCAAGAACCTTGTCGTTTCTACATGACCATATTAACCATATCACACTTCGAAACACAACATCAAAAACAATCGCAGCCATTCCTTGAAGTCTTGTGACATAAACGGAATACCAGATAGATTCCATTGATAAATCTTGGGGGAAATAAGACCCCACCATTCCATAATTGGAGACCACAAAGTGTTGGCTAACGTACATTGGTAGAATAAATGGTGTAGATCCTCAGCTTCAAGATCACATAAAGGACACATTACAGAAGGACAAATGATACCTTTGTCTTGAAGATTAAGTCCCGTAGGAATCCTGTTAAGTGAAACTCTCCAGAAAAGGATGTTAACTTTTATTGGGATGATTTTATTCCATTTGAATTCGTCACCGTTAGATGGAAGAATAAGATTATCAAGGGCATTTCAAAGAGACTTCACCGTAAAGATTCCTGAACCAATTAATGACCATTTAAGACAATCCACATGATTAGAGAACTCAACAACTTCGAGCCCCCCCCCCCCCCCCCCCCCCCCCCCCGCCGAAGGTTAATTAACTACTCGTCTTCTCGGCCTCCTCTAGGAGGGCGTATCCAATTACATCTATATATTTGTCCAGAAAGAATGTGTTCATCATTGTCTTTCACTCGACGATCTTTGATTTCTTCTAAAGCGAATAATCTCGAAAACCTAACTTGCAATGGTTCCGACCCACACCAAATGTCTTTCGAGAACTGAAATTTTTTCCCCATTGGCAAGCTTATATCTAAATAGAGACGAGATATATAAACCATGTTTATAAGCCCTACATCTAATAATTCGACCCCATATTCCCTTTTTAATAGAAGATGAATCTGTTTGATTTAGAACACCCTCCTCTCCATGAATAGTTTAAATCATATTTCCATAAGCTTTTCCCTTCTGTGTTAAACCTCCACCACCATTTGGATAAAAGGGTCAAGTTGGTGGCTTCTAGGCTTCCAATGCCTAAACCACCAACCTTTTTATTACTTAGAACCTTCTTCCATGCTACCCAATGTATTTTTCTACCATCTATGATTACTCCTAAAAAACCTTCTTCGGATCTGTTCGAGAGACTTAAGAACTGATGAGGGAGTTCTAAAAAGAGAAAAGTAAATAATTAGCTAATCCACCGAGCACTCATTTTATCAAGGTGAGACATGCCTCAATTGATAGAGATCTAGCTTTTCACAACGATAGTTTTCTATTGAATTTTTGAATGATCGGATCCCAACTACTTAATCTGCTCATATTATCGCCAACTGGCAAACCTAAGTAGACACATGGAAGAGAAGTTGTTATACATTTCATTGAAGAAGCAATAAGGTCGACTTCATCATACGTGATGCCTACACCAAAAATCCTACTCTTTCAATATTCACCATTAAACCCGAAGTTAGGTGAACGCATCTCAAAATACAAATTAAATTTGTAACTTCCCAAGAGGACCAATTACAAACAAAGATGGCGTCATCTGCAAATTGGAGGTGTGATATGCAAGCGTTGTTTTGCCCCACGGTGATCCATTAAATATATTTTTCTCTTTAGCTCCTAATAATGCCACATGTAGTGCTTCAACGACAATTATAAAAAGAAAAGGGGAAAGAGGATCACATTATCTCACCCCTTTCGGAAAACGAAATTCTTTAGTGGGATTACCGTTACAAGAATGGAAGTCTGAGCGGACTCTAAACATGCCTTGATCTAACATCTCCATCTCCATTTAGATCAAAACCCATTTGAATAAGCACACTATCGAGAGAATTTTAATTTAAAGAGTCGAAAGCTTTATCAAAGTTGACTTTAAACACCATCATTTTGTGATTACCGACCTTCGCCCATGAGATTAACTCATTAATAATCAAAGGGCCTTCTAAGATATTTATACCTTCAAAATACGTCATTTGAACATCACTGATGATAAAGGGAATGCCCTTTTTTAGCCTTTCATCAATAAATATATCTTAATTATCAAATATTCTGAAAGTTTATGGACTTATATCTAATAGTTGGGTGATAGGACCGAACTCGAGATTACGGGATTGCACACAATACGTAAAGAGTTAATTTAATTAATAAATCTATTTATTGTATTTATTAATTTATTTAATAAATATATATTTATGTATTTAATTAAACTAAGATATAACTTTAACAATCGTTAAAAATTAAGAGTTAAGTATTAACGAGCGTTAATGAATTTATAGTAAGTAGAATAAATAGAAAGAAGGATGCAGGATTCCGGAACACCCCAAAGGGGGTGTTGGGCCGTCGGTTATGGAGGAAGGGGAAGGGGAAAGAAAAAATTTCATTATATTTGTTTTGACTACAAGAATTAGGTCTATATAAACAACCCCCCACCTCATAATTCAAGATACACAAAAAAATCTCTCCTCCCTTCTATCTTTGTTGCGATTGCAAGACATACCCACAAAGAGGTTTTGGTTGGTTTTCTTGTTTGACCAATTTTACTTATAATCTAGTCCTAGCCCCTCTCTAGTGTTGTTGGGTACATTTTCTACAAGCGTTATAGCTCGGTTTACACGTGCTAGAATCACGGTTAGCTCGTTGTATTACGTGTGTACAAGATCGTAATATAGTCTTACTTTAGACTATATCTTGGTTATATACGATTTAAACCCGAATTGGTGATTCGTTCTTCGTCTTGAGGATTTGCTTTAGCGTAAAGGTATGTTACCCTAATTCGATTAATTATAATTGTGTTATTATTATGATCTTGTTAAATCGCTTCCACTAAGTGTGCTTTGATCTCGTTTAAGGTTTATATATTTGTTATGATGTTAATAAACCTTCAGTGGTATCAGAGAGCCGTTTTAACATGTTATAATTATCGAAAATCTAAAGTTTTTAACTAATAATTGTTTTGAGTTAAAACTACATGTTTTTTAGGTTTTCTTAAAATTAGAGTTTTGTTTTTTAAAAATTAGGGGTTTGGTCGAATTTTTATTAAAAAATAAAAATTGTTTGGAAACCCTAAATTACATGTGGGATGATTTTAGATTAAATTGCATGATTAATTGTTATGTCGTGTATGGTTACGATCCATAGAGATTTAATTGTTAAGATTTGTGGGAGGATCCATGATAAACGTGCATGTTTTCATGGATCATACAATTATATGTTTATATGATTTTATGTGCTACGTGATTATTTGATTCAATAAATCTTGAATTAAGGAAGACTTTTATATGAATATAAAAACTTAGATTTGATGATTATTGAATAAATCGTATGCATGTGGCTATTTGATTTATTTATTGCACATATAAATCGTTATTTATGTGTTTATGATTTAACTTTTTTTACTTGTTTATATTAAAATTGTTTGAATTGTTGTTAACAATGGTTTTTTTGAAAAGAAATAATATGGACTAAATCATATTAAAATTAATATTTGTTTGAGATCTAAATTACATAAGATTACGTTGATTGATGAATTGCAATAATAATTTAACGGCCTACTCCTTTTGACAAACTATAAAGTGGTTTTAACGCACCGCTGGTCATGTACCAGGTTAAGGAAGGAGGTGTTAAGCCATTAGTTGCTGACCAAATTCCCGGCTCGCCTGTGCGTCAAATTGAAATTACCTACGATAATTATTTGAATTATACCTTAAGGTTGATTTACCGCAAATTCACATCCGAAATCACAATGAATAAGGTTATTGCTTTGTGCTTTAGCCATAAGTATGTTGTGAATAGTTGTGGGTAAATTATCCAATTGATAGAACCAATACCTCAACATAATTTATGTAGAAACTTAGTCTCGTGAAAAGTTTACTAAATGTTTTATTAAACTTATGTTATGGAGTTGTATGCATGCTTCTCCATATACTGATTTGACATCAAATTTATACCCTTAAAATTTAAGTCGAATGCTCCTAATTGACGAACACTTGAAATTGCTACATCGTCAAATGAGATGTTTGGATGATGTTGTGATGGAGAGAAAACTTTCATAGAATGAGAATTCGTATGATGGTTTTATGTTACTCAGTTTAGACGACTTAATTAAGTTACTCAGTAAGATCTGGAAACCTTAAGGCATTCAGAAGGGATGAAACATATTTACAATGCAAAACGTTTTTTTTTTGCAATGTAAATCCCTTAAATAAACTAGAAATTGAAAATTGTTTGTCAATTAAATTGTTCGACAAGTCGCTTTGTTGAATACATTCATTACAAGCAGATCAACTGATGTAATAGATCTATGTCAATATAGTTCTAGGATTCAAGGAAAATACTATGGTTCATATAGCGGGGTAATTTTATTTTCTTGAAAGTATTTTATTATCGAAATTACTAATATTTGAACTTATTTATGTAGAAATGGCTCAACCCGACAATAACACTATTAGTTCTGCGTTTAAAGCGTTCTTTGATCGTCTTGAACTTACTGGCCCAAACTTCAATGATTGGTACCGCTCACTAAGAATTGTCTTAAGAGTAGCGGGTACTATTGATATGTTGACTACTCCTTATCCGGAGGATCTCGCTGAAGGAGATTCTGAAGCGCAAAGGCTTAAACACGCTATTAATGTTAAGAAGCACTTGGAGGTGGCTTGCTTAATGCTAGGAAAAATGGATCCTCCACTTCAACAGAAGTATGAGCTATTTTCACCTAAGCTAATGCTTGATGAGCTCAAGGCTATGTTCGAGAAGCCGAAACCTTTAGAGATCTACAACTTAGTAGATGCTTTGCATAGCTGCAAGCAAGCTCCTGGAAAGTTTGTTAGTGCCCATTACTTGGAGATGAGGGGTTATATGGAACAACTCATTGCATTAGGATATCCCTATGATCATAATATGGCTATCAACTTGATCAATAGGTCCCTTAAAAAGGACTCAAATGATTTTGTTCGAAACTATAATATGCATTGCACGGGGAAGACAGTTAATGATTTGCATGCAATGTTAATTGACTATAAAAAGGGGTTAAAATACAAGGCATCTACTTCTATACCTTCTATACTAACCATAAAAAAGGTAGAGTGAGTAAGCCAAAACCGCAAGAGAACAAGAAGAAAGGCAAAGGCAAGGGTGATAAGGGCAAGCAAGTTGCGACTTATTCGAAATCTAAGCAGAATTTGTCAAGAAGAATCAATCTCAGAAGGATAAGACTTGTCACCATTGCAAGGCAAGTGGTCACTAGAAGAGGAATTGTCCTCTTTACCTCGAAGAGTTGCGAGAAATAAAGAAGAAATCTGAGCAGAGCGCTGCAGCTTCAGGTACTTTATTTATGATCGAGTTATTTAATTTGACATACAAATTAAATTCCTAGGTATATGATAAGGGATGCGCTATTAACATTTGTAATACGCTGCAGGGATTTAATCAAGAAGGAAGCTTTCCTACGGGGAACAATTTCTACAAGTGGGCAATGGCGCACAAGCAGTGGTTGAAGCTATAGGAACATTTAATTTAGTTTTATCTTCGTGTTTAGTACTGATTTTAAATGATTGTCATTATGCACCTACAATTGTTAGGGGTGTTATTTCCTTTTCTTGTTTGTTGAATAATGGATTCGTTCACAGTATTGATTATAATAGAATCAATAATAGAATTTCTGTTTGGAAAGATGGTATTTTTTATTTTAATGCAATTTTTGTGAATGGTGTGTTTGAAATAGACACGCATGATAATGAATCCAAGAATAATAATGGTTCTGCTTTTAGCATGAATAAGAAGAGAAAGTTTGACAAGAACTCTTCTTATCTTTGGCATTGTAAACTTGCCCATATCGGGAAAACTCGTATACAAAAGCTTCAACGTGAAGGTCTTTTAGAAAATATCAATAATGAATCATTTGATAAATATGAGTCTTGTATCTCTAGAAAGATGACCAATAAACCTTTTAATAACAATATTGAAAGAGCTACTAGTCTACTTGGTTTAATACATACAGATGTGTGCGGGCCACTTAGACATTTGTCAAAGAAAGGTGCTAGCTACTTTTTAACATTTACGGATGATTATATCCATTATGGTTATGTTTATTTACTTAAGCATAAACATGAGGTATTTGAAACATTCAAATTGTTTTAAGCAGAAGTAGAGCTGCAACTAGGAAACAAGATTAAAGCTCTTCGTTCTGATAGAGGTGGTGAATATTTAAGTCAAGAGTTTATAGATTATCTAAGTAAGAATAAAATTGTTCAGCATCTTATTTCTCCCTATACTCCACAATAAAATAGTGTATCTGAAAGGACAAATCGTACATTATTAGATATGGTGCGATCTATGTTTAATATTACAACTTTACCTTTATCCTTTTGGGATTATGCTTTAAAGTCTGTTGTTCGCATTTTAAATATGGTTCCCACAAAGAATGTCAATAAGACATCATATGAACTATAGCATAACAAGAAACCATATATGTCTTATTTAAAGGTCTGGGGTTGCGAGCCGTATGAGAAACGTGACTCGGGTGACAAACTCCAACAACGATCTGTGAAATGTATCTTTGTAGGATACCCTAAGGAAACTATGGGTTACTACTTTTTTTATCCACCTGAGAAGAAAGTGATTGTTGCTAGGTATGGAGACTTCCTTGAAAGTGATCTTGTAAATCAAGAATTCAGTGGGAAAAATTATGATCATGAAGAGAGTCATATATATACATTAGCTTCTAAAAACACTAGCGATGTAATTCCTATAGAACCAGAAAGTCTGGCGATTCCAACAGAATTAGTTCCTCCGCTTAGATCCGCAAGGATTAAAAATACAAATAACAATATATGTCTTAACATAGAGGATGATGATGAAGTAGGGGATCTTGGTGAACCAGCTAATTATAAATTCGCCATGCTTGATCTTGAGAAGGATAAGTGGATGGTTGCTATTGATGAGGAAATGAAATTCATGAAAGTAAATGATGTTTGGATTCTTGAAGATCCACCACCAAATGATAAAGTAGTGAGACATAAGTGGATATACAAGAATAAAACCGACATGGACGAAAAAGTAAATCCTATAAAGCTCATTTAGTAGCTAAAGGTTTTACTCAAACTTTTGGCATAGACTACGAGGAGAAATTTTCTATTGTAGCAGACTTAAGAGCTATTAGAATTCTCATAGCTATAGCAGCATACTATGACTATGAGATATGGCAAATGGATGTTAAAACTACCTTCTTGAACGGTCGCTTAGATGATGACATATATATGCGGCCACCAGAAGGGTATGTTGATCCTAAGAAACCAGGACACGTGTGCAAACTTCAAAGATCCATTTATGGTTTGAAGCAAACATCACGTCAATGGAATAAACGATTTGATGAAGAAATCAAAAAGTTTGGATTTATTCAAAATCGTGATGAGCCATGTGTATATCACAAAGCTAGTGGGAGTGATGTAGTATTTCTAGTCCTATATGTTGATGACATATTTATCATGGGAAGTAACATTCTAAGACTTATAGCTGTTAAGGATTATCTTGGTAAATGTTTTTCTATGAAGGATTTAGGAGAAGCTACATATAGTCTGGGAAGTAAGATCTATCAGGATAGGAAAAGACGGTTAATTGGTCTAAGTCAAGATGCCTATATAGATAAGATATTGAAGAAGTATAATATGCATAATTCCAAGAAAGGTTTTCAACCTATGGAAGTTAAACATAATCTGAGTCATGAGGTGGATGCATCAACTCCTGAAGAGGAGGTGATGAGACTGTAATTATACATAGTCTCATCGTCCAAATCAGGCTTAAAACGATTAAAATATCATCAAAATACCCAAAAATGTGCTTGTATTTGTTCATTTTGTATTTCAGGTACGGATATCGTGAATTCACCAAAAGATTACAAGAATCAAGCAAAAACGAACACGGGAAACGAAGCCGCACAAAGAACCGGACCCGATTCATGAATTTCCAAAATGGTCCTTGAAGTTTGAAGAAATTGCAAGATTGGTCCCTCAAGATTTGCAAGTTGTCACTTTTTACCCTTGAAGAATCAAGATTTAACAACTATGGTCTTTGAAGATTCATGTTTTGTCATTAAAGGCCCTTGAAGATTGAAGAAAATACATGTTTAGTCCTTGTTCATATTTTTTACCAAACACAAGGACTGAATTTGCCAACTGAGCAAAGTTTTTACAAAGGGAAAAAGTTATTTGGGCTGTTTAATGCTAAGTGAACAAGACAAGGAAAGTGAGGGACTACTTTTGCCCAGACATACAAACCCTTCCCTCCAATCTCACCAAGCCACGTCACCCACCCACTCACTTCCCACCAATCACCACCTCCCTAGCCCACACGTCAGCTTTCCACTTGATTTTTAAACTAATTATTATTAATCAGTTTTTAAATTGTGTGGGAAACAGAATTTTTAAAACTAATCCCCCCTAAACGAATTAAAAACATTTGCTCATCACCACCCAACACTATAAACCCTAATCTTGATTAGGTTTAATCCAAGGGGGTTTTACCCCAAAACATCCAGAACCTCGATTTAAGCCTATCTCACCAAAACCCACCACCTAAAACTTCACCCCGTGACCTGTGTGGGTCCCCACGTGGCTCCACTGCTCCCCTATTTTGGGCAAAATACGAATCTTACAGCAAATCTACGATTCCAAACGCATTTCTTGCTCACAAATTACCAAATGAACGACTCAAGATCATTTGTACAGCTGCATCATCACATGGGCTCCAATTTGACCAAGACTGGAAATTTACATCTAGGGTTTAGGGTTTTCCCTCTTTTCTGTATTATTTTATTTCTAGTTCTAGATTGTTCTGTTAGTTAGTATAAAACCATGTCGACCTGTGACATTTGGTTTTGTTCCAACATCTTGTAATTTTTTTTAAAATTATTGAATAGTTAAAGTTTGGTTTTACAAATATTGCAAGTGTTGAGTTCCTTATTTACTTCATGTTTTAGTGTAACTTTTAATTTTCAGCAATTGGTTTTGTTACTTTTAAGCTTTCAAAAGTTAGTTTTGGGTTTAAAAGGAGTTTGGGTTAAAACGTTTTTATTCTTACTTGGACTTTCTGAAAATCCACATTCACATTGAAGTGAAAGTGGATATGTGATGGGGATTTCAGGTGTTGCCATTTGTATTTCATAGTTTTAAGATTTCAAGGTTTGGTTTCAACAAGGATTTTCAAGCAAAAATCTGTTTTTCAAAAAATATTTATGTCATCTTTTATCTTACCACTTACTGTATCAAAGGCTACAAGCTTTTAGCTTGTAGCCCTTGATTCTTGAAGAGTGTTGGCTGTTGTTTGTGTTTGTGCAGGATCCCAAGAAACAATCCTCATACAATCATCCATTTCATTTCATTTCATCCATTTTTTAAGATATTTTATGCCTTGGGTCCTTTTTGGACTCCAACAGCAGGCACCCTCTACTTTTGATAAGCTCATACAAGCTCTTTTAAGCTGGTAAATTTTGGATAGAAGGCATCAGCTTGGTAAGAAGGCTAAACCCTTTTTAAAATTTATAGATTTTTGAGTGTTGTATGATTCTGTCATTTGATGCTTGTACTAGTTTGTTTATTGCTTATTCTATGATATTGAGAGTTTATATGCATGCTGAAGTCTTTGTTAATCTGTTTAAACTGATTTGGCTTGGATTTGGTTTGTTAATCTTCATATTCTGAAAATAAGGGAGTGTTTGGGGTTAGGTGATTAGTGGTTAATGGGCATCTAAACCCAGTTAAAATCCTCTCAAACTCACTTATTTTAGTATCATAGGGTATTTTCAGCTTGGTATCTCATTTTTTATAGGAGTTTAAATAGGTTGCATGTTAAAATTGGGTATTAAACAGTCAAATTCAGTAAAGCCCCATTTTTTGTTTATTTTAGAGTAAGTTTAGCCTTAAAATCTTGCTCAGTGTTAGAACATTGGCTAATATAGGATTGTGAGTTTGTTAGTTGAGCTTTGGTTAGGTTTTGAGCAAGTTTTGAGCATTGGAAATTCACTTTTTTGCCTAATAGACCTGCACTGTTCATCAGAAACTTGATATAGCCCCCACTGTCACTTGATTTGCTATTTTGTGTGTTATTTTTGTGAAGAACTTGTATTTTTTCTTGTTTAAACTAACTCCCCACACTTCCATGAGTGTGGGGGTGCCTTTGTTTCCCATCAAAACTAAAAAACAAGCAATTTACAAGTCAAAAGGTCCACAGACCTGTTTTTTTTCATTGTCAGTGGGAACCAAGTTCCCACTGTTTGTATTAAACTTAGTACTGCTTGGCTACCAGACAAAAACAAAGCAAGTGTCACTTTCAGGTTTTAAGATTTTTTTGTCTTTAGTGAGCTTAAATAGGTTTTAGGATTTGAAACTTTTTTCAATATCTTTCTTATTTAATTTCTGATTTTTCAGTTTATTTTATTTTTCAGTTACTGTTCATCTAATATTTTTTAGATTAAATAGCTATTTTAAATTAACTTTTTATTATTCTATTTTTGGCATTTAGTGTAAAAAATCATTAATTTTCAGTTTTAAAATTTTTCTTATATTTAGAAAAATAGTTTAAGATTTTTAGTCAAAAATTATTTTACTGTTCACTTTTTAATTATTTTCTATAATTAATTTAGCTTAATTAGGGTTTTAATATTAAACTGTTTTGTCTTTTAGTGCAAAATTTTACATTTTTCAAACTTTTTCAATTTTCTACTATTCAACAGCATAAATTAGGATTTTCAAAATGGTCAAATTATTTTTAGCATTATTTTATTATTTTTATGATTATTTTAGTTTTAAAATAGTTTTTAGTGTTTTAAAAATAGAAAAATAGTTTTTAAAATTTTGGAAAAATACTTTTTAGTCTTTAAATAATATAAGTGAGTTATTTGTTCAATAAAATAATATTTTGGACATTTTGTTAATTATATTTAATTTTAGGGCTTTAATTAGCATTAAAAATTGAATATTTAATTAATAAAAGGTTTTAAAATATATTTGTTGGATTTTTATTCTTATTTATATTATTTTGGACTTAGTTTAATCTTTTAATTAGTTTTTAGGTTTAATTTTTAATTTTGTCGCGTTTTACGTAATTACGTCATCGTTTTACGTTAAATCGTCATAGTGTAATCGTCATCGTAGCTCGTCTTTACTTTTTTCTCTTCTCAACCAAAAAACGTCACTAATCCAAACTTGATTTTATATATTGGCACATTAATCCACACACCTCCTTCGAGAACGAACCCGCATTTATTCGGTTTCGCGTTTTTCCTAAAACGTGCAACTTAATACTTGCCGCATTTATACTCGTCTTTCCTAAGACTTGTATACAAAAAAACAACTATCATTTTGGCACCGCTGCCGGGGAGGTGTTTAGTGTCGCCATTATTAGTATCGTGTTTGTGTGAGTAGTGCGGTTTTGCTTTTCAATTTTTGGAAAGCGTAAATATCGTACATACTCATTTTTGTTATTTTTCCTTAATATATTATAGTATCCAAATAAATCGTGTTTAATTTTCCAAAATTAAACACACAACAATCATTTTACTATATTGTCGATATATTGGTTTTCGTTTTTATTGTGAATATTATTAATATATTGTACTTACGTAGAACAATAAATATACAAGTACTCCAAAAGCGTGAAAACGCAACCTTGATTCGGGATTTCATCACTCGATCATTGTATTCGAATCCAAAGCAAAAGTTTAAAGGCAAAATAGATAAATACTTTCGTGAGGCTTAATTTCAATTAACACAAACTATAAGGTGGGTATAAGGCGGTTGTATTTCACGACCTAAGGGAAAAAGGCTCTTAAGTGCTTAGCGCCGCCTCGTTTCCCCCGCTTGCTTGTGTGTGTTTTGAGAAAGAAGGCCAATCGAGGGTTTGTCGCCCAAGTATTATCTACGTATATTATATTTGCTTGTGTTTTCAAGATTAAATCCTCTTGAACGTTTTGGTGTTCCACCAACGTTCTAAAGTCATCAAAAGCGTTCACTCCACGTGATCGTTTTCATTCTTTGAGGCTCCTTTAATCGAGAAGATCGATTCGAGGGGAGATTTGTAGATTTGTGTCTACGTAATACAACAAAAATCCAAAAAAATTAAAAAACAATCAAAAACCAAAAAAATTGAAAAAATCGAAAAACCGCAAAAAGAATCTTCTTTGCTACCACCCATTCTACGTTTAGTGCATGCGCACTCGATCGAAGGATTATTCCAATTCTAGCGAAGCTTCGAATCGACGCAATCGTAATCGAAGGAATCGACGACGTAGACGAGAATTAGAAACCGACGTTCCTAATATCGTTGTTGAAGAAACCGTAGAGGAGATGGTCGATAATCGTTCGATGATGGAATTGCTCCAAGCGCCCACCGAGGGTTATGGAGACGCGATCGTAATTCCCGCTATCGAAGCGGAGAATTTTGAGATTAAGAGCGGAATGCTTTCGTTAATCCAAGCTACGAAGTTTCGAGGTCGTGAAGCCGACAATCCTCACGACCATATTCGGAATTTTGATCGTCTTTTAGCCACGAGCAAGTTTAAGAACGTCGACACCGATGTCGTCAAGCTTATGCTTTTTCCGTACTCGCTCGATGGTGCCGCCAAGGATTGGTACGAGAAAGAGCCACCTAATTCGATAACTACGTGGAAGGATCTCGTCTCCAAGTTCGTTAATTATTTTTTCCCACCGTCTAAGACGACGTTTTTCAAGAATGAAATTACGAAATTTGAGCAAAAACCGAATGAATCTTTTAGAGACGCGTGGGATCGTTTTAAGGAATTGCTTAGGCAATGTCCTCACCATGGTTTTTCTGAGTTGCACAAAATCGATACGTTTTACAACGGTCTTAATTTTCAAGAACAAGATTCGTTGAATTCCGCCGCCGGTGGCAACTTTTTGTGTAAAACTCCGAAAGATGCATTGATAATTATCGAAAACCGATCCAAGGTTTACCAACTACGCAACGCACCGAGTGTTGCCAATGTCGCCAATGTTAGTAGTTCTAATCGCGACATTGAGAGAGTTGATGCAAAATTCGACAAGTTGACGAATGTGTTTACGTCTTTTCTCGTTGAGATGCAAAAGAAAGACGCTCCCGCTACGGTGAAAGCAGTTGAGGTTTCGTGTACGTTTTGTGGTGGACCTCATAATTATTACGAATGTGCGGCTACGGATGGCCAAACGTCAAATGTGAGTGCGTTAAATGGAAACAACAATTTTTCAAATCAAAATAACGTCGGTCCATCACAACAAGGAAATTATAACCAAGGCAACAATTTTAATCAAAACCGAAACAATTTTCAAGGAAATAATCAACAAGGAAATTTTTTGAATCAAAATCAAGGTCGTAATATAACTTGGCAAAATCGAGATAATAATCAAAACTCGAATTTTTCAAACAACAACAATCAAGGCAACAATTTTTCAAGTGGGAATCAAAACAATTTTCAAAGAAACAATCAAAACCAAGGGAACTTTAATTCAAATCAAAATAGTTCGTCAAACGATTTTCAAAATTACATGAAAACGAATGAGGCTAATATGAGACGATTAGAGGGAGAAATTGGTACTTTGAAAAACGACTTTTCTAATACATTGAAATTGCAAAACACGAAGATTGAGCAAGGGAAATTGATATTAAAAAGATGTTTTCGGCCATAATGAACAAGTCCTCGGGTGCGTCATCGAGTTCGTTACCTAGTGACACCGTTGCAAATCCGAAGGAACAATGTAAAGCCGCCTCGTCTCGTGAGAAAGGTCGTGTGATTACCCCTAACCTTGAAGGATTTCGAGTTGTTCTTTCTTCTCAACCCTCGACTTCTAAAACGTCTTATTGTTCTAAAGTCGATGGGGTGAACGTGGCGACCAAGGAAAGGAGTGCACACCCTCGTGTACCTCAAATTCCATCCACGGTTCAAAAAGAGAGCTTTGTTGACCTTACCAAAGTAACCCTTGAAGAAACTTGTGCATCGATCCTTCTTAAAAAACACGAAAGGCGTATGCCGAGAAAGGAAAAGGATCCGGGCCAATTTCTTTTACCTTGTGATTTTTCCGAGATTGAGGGATGTTTAGCCTTTGCCGATTTAGGTGCTAGCATCAATCTCATGCCTCATTCTCTTTGGAAATTGATGAGATTGCCTTCGCTTACCCCCACGAACATGACAATCGAGCTTGCAAATTGTACTCCACTTATACCAATTGGAATAGCCGAGGATGTCTATGTCAAAGTTGGAAAGTTTGTTTTTCCCGCGGATTTCGTTATATCCGATTACGAGTGTGACCCTAAATGTCCTATTATTTTAGGCCGACCATTCTTATCAACGGCTCGAACCGTAATCGACGTTCACGAGGGGAGACTTACTATGAGATATGGGGATGAGAAAATAGACTTTTTCGCTAGAAAATCCCAAGGGTTTAATGAGAATGAAAAAACCGAGGTTTCAAAACCTAATGATTCAAATCCTAATGATTTCAAAATGTTCACTTTAGCGGAAAGAATGAGGCTTAATGCATGTTTTGAAAGAATTAAGAAAAACGGTTTTAAAGATGATGATTTTAATGATAAAGAATACGTGTACCTAATTCAAAAGGGTATGAGTAAATTTATGGATGAAAACTCACTTTGGGATGTTTTTAGCGAAACAAGTGAAACACCAATTCCGAAGGGCGACGTTAGTGCCATCACGACAAAGACCAATATGGGCTCGTCTTCACCACCTTCGAAGGACTACGTCTTTGAGGCTTCAACTTCTAACTCCATCGAAGTGCCTCCTTTGCCTAGCCCAACACCCGTTGAGGCTAAAGGGTTTATCGACATCGATCCTCTCGTTTTAGAAAAGTCACCTAAGCATAGTCATTCGACTTGTAAGACCATGGTTGTGAGTGCTCACATCGACTCTTTCTTTGACGATGACGATGGCGATTTTGCCGAGATTGATCACGTACTTCGAAATCCACATGCAATTTTTGATTCTCCTAAAAAGAAACATGTGAAGTACGATGATTATGAGTTTGATCCCGAGATTGAGGAAATCATTGAACGAGAGCTAGCTCTTATGCCTTCACTTCCACCTACGAGTGAGGTCGATCTTTCCAAAATCGAGGATGAACTTAATGAGTTGGAACGTCTTATTTTTGACGACGAACCAACTCATGTGACCACCCAAAATCCAATTCTCGAGGAGTTACCTAATCAACACTCCTCAAATGAGAATCACGTTTACCACATTCGTGAGGATTTAACTTATCAACAATCCCCACAAAAGAATGATGGTTTCGTGCTTGATCGTGATCTTTTCAAGAGAGTTTCTAAGATACTCAAGGAGGGGAATGACAAACCGTGGTTTGACAAGCCTATCTTTGATGAAGAAATTGATGAGATCGACGTTCATGAGGATGACGAGTATGTTGACCCCGAGGGGGCGGTGTTCTTTATTGATAAACGTTTTGAGAACTTATATAATCCACCACCCCCTAACCGCAACTTAAATATGAGGATTTTTAGCGCGACTAATTTTGAATTTGACACGCCAAATATTTTCGACGTTATTCAATCGGGTTTTCATAAAGAGTTTTTGAACGATGAAAAAGGAAAAGATTTTAAAAATGCTTTAAAAGATTTTTCTACAAGCTTAACTCCGTCATCACCGCGTTATATGAGTGCGACCACCTCGTCTACTCCTTTTGACGACGGTTGGTGTGGATCTAGTGTGGGGGAAGCCCCAAATGTTCCCTCCTATTTCTCCACTGAGGACGAGATTTACGATCCCGGAATTGCTTGTAAAGGGAAGTCTCGGTCTTCCACCGATGCAATAAATGGAAATCGTATCTATTTGCTTGGTGTGAGTCTACCTCGAGTAGCTCATTTTAGTGACTTACCCATTACCCCACCTTTCTACTTCTCATCTATTTTCTTCTACCTCTTTAAGGTTTCGGCTTCGGTTGAAGTAGCGTTGTTTCGTCTTTCATCCGAAAACGAAGACGCTATCTTTGACCCCGGTATTCGTTTATCGGGTTTTTAAAGTACTCCATGTACTTTTGGGCCTTGTTTATCATGTAAGCCCCACCAAAAATGACCTTACCAAGATTATCCCTAAATGATCACATTTATAGGGATCCGAGTCGAGCTTTTGACTCGGTTATCAAAAACAAGGTGCCTCGTGGGGGATTCTCATGCTTATCCATGTAAATATTATTGCTTTCGTAGATTAATGTAACGAGGGGACTTGTGCTCTTCCAACCTTTATTCCGTGGTTGTTTGTGATTGTGATTCATTAGGTTCATCGTCATCATTGAAGCCTCTCGTGTTCGTTTTACGGATCACTCGAGCTTCGATCGTTGCCTTTGGAGATTCCGATATCCGATGATATCCTTTTATGTTCTAACGTTTATCTTATTAGCATAATTCATAAACGGCTTTTAGGTTATTCGTTTTACCCTTTCCATGCTCGAGATTAAGCATTCGACTTCGTCTCTAGTATGGGGGTGTTTACACCCCTAGACTCGAAACATTGAGGACAATGTTTAGTTTTAGTATGGGGGGTGAGTAGATACTTCACCTTGCTTACGTCGCCACGCAATCCAATATTCATCTTTTTGTTATCGTTTTGTTGCAAAATAAGGCTAAAAATGGCCAAATTTTAATTTTTTTTTAGTTTTTCTTAAGTGTTTAAGACACGAGTGTAGGTTTTCCGATGGTGAGAATAAGATTAATTTTTGACTCGACCGTGCGTGTTGAGCACTTAGCTTCGATTCCTTAACTTTTTAGGCTAAGTCTCTTAAATGAGGACGAGAAATGATAGAGTTATTTATAAGTCTCGTAATCATCACGATCTCATGTGTAGTAATTATTAGCTTATTCTCCCCATGCTTTTGCATAATAAATTGTTAATAAATATTGATTTAGCGGTTTAGTCACTATTGTTGGTTTCTAATTTGTTTTAGTAGCTTCCATGTAATTAAATTGAGAAAACATTAAGGTATCGCCAGCGTCACGGTTTTGAAGTATTGGCACCCGAATAATCGAAAGCTTCACCTAATAATAAGATTTCAAGTGCTCACCTAAATTAAGCAAAAGTTTGAAGCTCACAAGGCCGAAAAATCTATGCCCAAATTGAAAGTGAATCAAGCCTTAATCTTCGAAGCTTTAAAGATCCAAAATTCGCTTTAACGTGAGGATATACGTCTTTGGCTTATAAAACCACCGATGAGGCGGATAATAAAAGGCAAGGCAAGACCGAAGTCATAATAAAAGCTTCATGGCAAAGTTGAATAAAAGATGGAGGTAAACCAAAGATAATAAGGCCCTTCCGTTAGGGGGCGTATAAAAGTCTTGGTAATAAGTCTCATGTTCAAAACCGTTATAAAACCGTGTTTATCGATCCTTCTTGTTGACTTAATTTTTTGACATCGTTGTCTATTAGGGTGAGTTATTAATTTAATGATTTTGGTTACACCGTTAGAACTCTATTTTTAAACTTAATCTCTATTCACGCATAAGTCAATGATGTATCCTCGTGATCATTAAGACAAAATAAAATATAAGAGATACCAATTAGGAATAAGGGAGTTTAGGTTCGTAATTAACACTCGTGAGATATGATCGTGTTGCTAACTTATAATAACAATGATCTCGTTACACGCTTAGCATGGAGTTGGGTGAAAATCGAGGACGACGAAATTATTTCTAACGAAGCATTCACATGTTCTTGTTCTATGATCCCAAAAGTCACTTAATCGTGATGAAAACAATACATTATGTCTAAAACGCATGTAGTAGTTTATTTAAATTTCCGTTTCAATAAAAGTCATCATAAAATGAATTTTGGAAGTGCTACGATACTTAATTCTAGCATTGCGTGGGGACACGGAAATGGTTTAGTATGGGGGAGTGATGAGACTGTAATTATACATAGTCTCATCGTCCAAATCGGGCTTAAAACGATTAAAATATCATCAAAATACCCAAAAATGTGCTTGTATTTGTTCATTTTGTATTTCAGGTACAGATATCGTGAATTCACTAAAAGATTACAAGAATCAAGCAAAAACGAACACGGGAAACGAAGCCGCACAAAGAACCGGACCCGATTCATGAATTTCCAAAATGGTCCTTGAAGTTTGAAGAAATTGCAAGATTGGTCCCTCAAGATTTGCAAGTTGTCACTTTTTACCCTTGAAGAATCAAGATTGAACAACTATGGTCTTTGAAGATTCATGTTTTGTCATTAAAGGCCCTTGAAGATTGAAGAAAATACATGTTTAGTCCTTGTTCATATTTTTTACCAAACACAAGGACTGAATTTGCCAACTGAGCAAAGTTTTTACAAAGGGAAAAAGTTATTTGGGTTGTTTAATGCTAAGTGAACAAGACAAGGAAAGTGAGGGACTACTTTTGCCCAGACATACAAACCCTTCCCTCCAATCTCACCAAGCCACGTCACCCACCCACTCACTTCCCACCAATCACCACCTCCCTAGCCCACACGTCAGCTTTCCACTTGATTTTTAAACTAATTATTATTAATCAGTTTTTAAATTGTGTGGGAAACAGAATTTTTAAAACTAATCCCCCCCTAAACGAATTAAAAACATCTGTTCACCACCACCCAACACTATAAACCCTAATCTTGATTAGGTTTAATCCAAGGGGGTTTTACCCCAAAACATCCAGAACCTTGATTTAAGCCTATCTCACCAAAACCCACCACCTAAAACTTCACCCCGTGACCTGTGTGGGTCCTCACGTGGCTCCCCTGCTCCCCCATTTTGGGCAAAATACGAATCTTACAGCAAATCTACGATTCCAAACGCATTTCTTGCTCACAAAGGACCAAATGAACGACTCGAGATCATTTGTACAGCTGCATCATCACATGGGCTCCAATTTGACCAAGACCTCAAAGGGCAAGACTGGAAATTTACATCTAGGGTTTAGGGTTTTCCCTCTTTTCTGTATTATTTTATTTTTAGTTCTAGATTGTTCTGTTAGTTAGTATAAAACCATGTCGACCTGTGACATTTGGTTTTGTTCCAACATCTTGTAATTCTTTTTAAAATTATTGAATAGTTAAAGTTTGGTTTTACAAATATTGCAAGTGTTGAGTTCCTTATTTACTTCATGTTTTAGTGTAACTTTTAAATTTCAGCAATTGGTTTTGTTACTTTTAAGCTTTCAAAAGTTAGTTTTGGGTTCAAAAGGAGTTTGGGTTAAAACGTTTTTATTCTTACTTGGACTTTCTGAAAATCCACATTCACATTGAAGTGAAAGTGGATATGTGATGGGGATTTCAGGAGTTGCCATTTGTATTTCATAGTTTTAAGATTTCAAGGTTTGGTTTCAACAAGGATTTTCAAGCAAAAATCTGTTTTTCAAAAAATATTTATGTCATCTTTTATCTTACCACTTACTGTACCAAAGGCTACAAGCTTTTAGCTTGTAGCCCTTGATTCTTGAAGAGTGTTGGCTGTTGTTTGTGTTTGTGCAGGATCCCAAGAAACAATCCTCATACAATCATCCATTTCATTTCATTTCATTTCATCCATTTTTGAAGATATTCTATGCCTTGGGTCCTTTTTGGACTCCAACAGGAGGCACCCTCTACTTTTGATAAGCTCATACAAGCTCTTTTAAGCTGGTAAATTTTGGAGAGAAGGCATCAGCTTGGTAAGAAGGCTTGAACCCTCTTTAAAATTTATAGATTATTGAGTGTTGTATGATTCTGTCATTTGATGCTTGTACTAGTTTGTTTATTGCTTATTCTGTGATATTGAGAGTTTATATGCATGCTGAAGTCTTTGTTAATCTGTTTAAACTGATTTGGCTTGGATTTGGTTTGTTAATCTTCATATTATAAAAATAAAGGAGTGTTTGGGGTTAGGTGATTAGTGGTTAATGGGCATCTAAAACCAGTTAAAATCCTATCAAACTCACTTATTTTAGTATCATAGGGTATTTTCAGCTTGGTATCTCATTTTTTATAGGAGTTTAAATAGGTTGCATGTTAAAATTGGGTATTAAACAGTCAAATTCAGTAAAGCCCCATTTTCTGTTTATTTTAGAGTAAGTTTAGCCTTAAAATCTTGCTCAGTGTTAGAACATTGGCTAATATAGGATTGTGAGTTTGTTAGTTGAGCTTTGGTTAGGTTTTGAGCATTGGAAATTCACTTTTTTGCCTAATAGACCTGCACTGTTCATCAGAAACTTGTAGCCCCCACTGTCACTTGATTTGCTATTTTGTGTGTTATTTTTGTGAAGAACTTGTATTTTTTCTTGTTTAAACTGACTCCCCACACTTCCATGAGTGTGGGGGTGCCTTTGTTTCCCATCAAAACTAAAAAACAAGCAATCTACAAGTCAAAAGGTCCACAGACCTGTTTTTTTTTTCATTGTCAGTGGGAACCAAGTTCCCACTGTTTGTATTAAACTTAGTACTGCTTGGCTACCAGACAAAAACAAAGCAAGTGTCACTTTCAGGTTTTAAGATTTTTTTGTCTTTAGTGAGCTTAAATAGGTTTTAGGATTTGAAACTTTTTTCAATATTTTTCTTATTTAATTTCTGATTTTTTAGTTTATTTTATTTTTCAGTTACTGTTCATCTAATATTTTTTAGATTAAATAGCTATTTTAAATTAACTTTTTATTATTCTGTTTTTGGCATTTAGTGTAAAAAATCATTAATTTTCAGTTTTAAAATTTTTCTTATATTTAGAAAAACAGTTTAAGATTTTTAGTCAAAAATTATTTTACTGTTCACTTTTTAATTATTTTCTATAATTAATTTAGCTTAATTAGGGTTTTAATATTAAACTGTTTTGTCTTTTAGTGCAAAATTTTACATTTTTCAAACTTTTTCAATTTTATACTGTTCAATAGCATAAATTAGGATTTTCAAAATTGTCAAATTATTTTTAGCATTATTTTATTATTTTTTTATGATTATTTTAGTTTTAAAATAGTTTTTAGTGTTTTAAAAATAGAAAAATAGTTTTTAAAATTTAGGAAAAATATTTTTTAGTCTTTAAATAATATAAGTGAGTTATTTGTTCAATAAAATAATATTTTGGACATTTTGTTAATTATATTTAATTTTACGGCTTTAATTAGCATTAAAAATTGAATATTTAATTAATAAAAGGTTTTAAAATATATTTGTTGGATTTTTATTCTTACTTATATTATTTTGGACTTAGTTTAATCTTTTAATTAATTTTTAGGTTTAATTTTTAATTTTGTCGCGTTTTACGTAATTACGTCATCGTTTTACGTTAAATCGTCGTAGTGTAATCGTAATCGTAGCTCGTCTTTACTTTTTTCTCTTCTCAACCAAAAAACGTCACTAATCCAAACTTGATTTTATATATTGGCACATTAATCCACACACCTCCTTCGAGAACGAACCCGCATTTATTCGGTTTCGCGTTTTTCCTAAAACGTGCAACTTAATACTTGCCACATTTATACTCGTCTTTCCTAAGACTTGTATACAAAAACACAACTATCAGGAGGCATACATGCAGAAGGTACCTTACGCTTCGACTGTAGGATCTATTATGTATGATGTAAGATGCACAAGGCCTGATGTGGCGTTTGCTCAGAACTTGGTCAGTAGATACCAACAGAATCCAGGGAAGCTCCACTGCACTGATGTTAAACATATTCTAAAGTATTTGAGGAGTACGAAAGATATGTTTTTGGTATTTGGAGGGAAACCAGACACAGAACTGAATGTGACAAGTTTCTGTGACGCATCCTGACAATGTGATAAAGACGATACGAAGTCTCAAACGGGTTACATTTTTGTTATCAATGGAGGAGCAGTTGACTGGAAGAGCAAGAAGCAGACAACGATTGCAATGCATGCTACTCAATATGAGTACATGACAGCTTCAGAAGCTACAATAGAAGTTGTTTGGATTAGGAAGTTTATTGAAGATCTTGGAGTGATGCCTTCAATAAAAGAACTTATTGATATATATTGCCACAATTCTGCTGCAATAATATTCGCCAATGATTCTGGAGTCATGAAAGGCGCCAGACACTTTAAACGTAGACATCACTACGTCCGAGAACAAGTTGAAGCTCGTGAAATCAAATTAATAAAAGTTCACATAGATGATAACATAGCTGGTCCTTTTAGTAAGGCTTTACCTAGACCAAAGGTAGTTAAGCATGCCAAGGCTATTGGGCTGCAACTAGCTAGCGAACTCATGCAATAAATCTGTGATTAGTATTCAGATAAAGGATGTTAAGACATTATTATTTAATAAAATAAAGATTAGGTTTCGTTTATTCTTATTACCTAATTTTGTATCCTATTTTACATGTTTTAATCAATGAATAAACTTTTATGCTAAATATATATGTTTAAGATTATTTCATATAAACCTAGTGCATCTTCACGTAGTCACTCCTTTCACCTGATATTGTGTATTTAAAATGATAAGGACCAACAATACATCCCCCGTATAATAGAGGTTCACTATTTTTTTTGGGTAAAGGGGACTCACCCCGGTAAAATATATTACACCAAAAACCCGTTAAGTACAATGGAATGTGACTGAAATGCCACATTAACCTCAACCTGTAGCTTAAACAACCACTAGGTCATATGACATGCCATATTTTTGTTCTACATTGAACTAATATAAGGAAGTGACCTCAACTCCCCACTATAGTCACATGCTACACCTTTACCGGTTGGTTCTCTAACAAAGGCGATATATTTAACCAGGAACACTCGTATTCAACACACTTTGAAACAAAACTCGATTTCATTCTCACACCACTAATTCACGAGCTCAGCTTACTAAGCACCTCAAATGATTTGGATATACTATATATCCGTGATTAACGTTCACTCCTACGGCTTTCATTGTTATTGTTTTTGCAGGAGCTATGACGTTCTTCCTTGCGGTAATATTTTTGACAATTTGAGTCCAAGCGTATGGTGACTAAATTCCTTCTTAGATTATTCTATGACTCTTTCTAGCGACTCAAGATCCAACGGGCAATAACTCTCATCTACATTTTGATATTTTATTAGTGCCTCTGGCTTCCAAGAGAAGTGACATTGCATAATCAATATGACATAGTGTTGTCCTCAACAACCTCCCAAGAAACCTCGTACACACATCTTTGCACAATCAACAGTTTTAAGAAATTTGGGAGAGTGACATAAGCTACTCTGTTTCGGTCTGTCCCAGTCTAACTTGGTTGTGATACCACGTGTCATGGGGTTATTCCTTCGACGTCGCATAACATTCTTAATATGATGATGACCAGCCATCCGTCTTGTATATAATAGAGTATCACTTGTTTAATTGACCATAGAATCATCAGGGAAGCGAAACCAACACTCAACAAGTGTAGTACCATATTGAGTTCTCTAATGGTGGCACGTACGACATCTTTACAATTAGGATATTCGAACACGACCAATAGGATAAACTAGGAACCTTCACATTCAACACGCTTCTGATAAGAACATATTAACATTATTAATATGATGATGACTAGCCATCAGTGGATTCCTGACGTGGAAGTCACTTTTTCCATAACACCAGAAATCTGGTGTTAACCGTACCCTGAGCTCTTATGATGGAAGCTTGAGATATTAAAGTAAACATCTCAACTTCAAACCTCTGTGAGTAGTGACCTTAAAAATGGCTACCGCCATTCTACTTTCCAAAGCTGCAACAACAACATACTTGGTTCTTTCATGGTAGATTATCGTGGTAGAATATAGACACATCATACTCTACGCAGGTTAAACTATTAGAGGATAAATAGATCTTAACACATGTTATGAGTTTAAGGCATATGAGGTTTTCACCATTATAAATAACGGTCATCAATAAACGGGTATATTGTGACTAGTTGACTAAAATCGTTATCGAAAAATGATAGTCGCAAATTTATTTATAGGGATAGTTACTTAAAAAATGTATCTAACATGTTATTTTTCATTGATTTTATGTAGCCTTTTCTATTTCATGCTATTATATAACCACGCTTCTGAATTTCGCGTGTTGCATGTATCTTGTGACTATTTTGCTTTTTCATTTATCAATACTTCCCTAAACAAAGAGGGCTAAAATGATCACATAATCTATAAGAAACGGAATTCAAAAGTATTGTTATATACTCCGCAAGTGACAACAAAAAAACAAGGCTACATTAGATTAGAAAAATTGACAAGATATCTACATTTTGAGATAGTTATCTTTAATTTACATCGGTAATTATAAATTTAATATTTTTTTCGACTAATAAATATGTTTAAGCTTATTTTCATATCAACATAACGCATATTCACGGAGTCACTCCTTCGAATTGACATTGTGTCTTTAGATGATAAAGACCACCATCCATCCCACGTATAATATAAGTTCACTAGTTTCGTTTTATCTTTGACTTATATAAGGAGTGACCTCACTCCCCACTAGTGTCATATACTACATCTTTACCGTTGGGTACTCCAACAAGACTGATGTGATTAACCAGGTACCCTCTTAATCAACACGCTTCGGAACAAAACTCGACCCTTCACTATGCTCGTGACATTCTCCCAACACAAATTCATGCACGACCTCGTGCAATGTTATTCTACTCAACGGAAGAAGTATCTCAAATGATTTAGCTATACTCTGGCTTCGTGTCTAAAATTGATGTTCCACTTTCAACTATTTAGGTCCCAAGCGCATGGTGACTATCTTCCTTCTTAGATTAGTCCATTACTTTTTCTAGTAACTTAAGATCCAACGTTTGATAACCCTCATCCCATTTTTATATTTCATTACTCTCAAGTTTCTATCATTAGTGACATTATATAATAAATACAACATCGTGTTAACCTAACAACCTCGCATGAAAATCTTACGTCCATCTTTGTGCAATGAACACTTTTAAGAACTTTAGGAGAGAGACATAAGCTACTCTGCTTCAATCTGCCTCAGTACTACATGTCACGGGGACATTTCTTCGACCTCGATTGGCATTCTTAACCCGATGCTAACCAGTCATTCGTCCCACGTATAATAGAGTATCACTGGTTTCGTTGACCTTATACTCATTCGGGGAGCGTCACCAACTCTCTACAAGTGTCGTCCCATGTTGAGTTGTCTAGTCGTGACATGTATGACACCTTTACCGTTGGAATACTCAAACAAGACTAAAATGATAAACTAGGAACACTCACATTTAACACGCTTCTAAGAAGATGATATACGTTTAAAAATTGGCTCCTGAAATTCTATAGAAACCAATTCATGCACAACATGGTGCATAGTCGTTCGCCTCAACTAATGATATCCCTTAAAAGATTTTGATTTTCTCCGACTTTATGACTTATAGGGACACTCTAATTTTGAATCTTTGGGTCTCATCATGCAACGACTACCTTTCGTTAGGGATGAGTGCTTTGAGGACTAATGATCCAACTTGCAGGGAATGAAGTCCTCATTTGAATGTCTATTACTCGCTTAGGAATGTGATATTATGTACTTAACACGACATTATGTTATCCACAACACCATCCCATGAGACCTCTCTCGCTATCTTTGCGCATCCAAAATATTTAAGAACTTTGGGAGAGCGACAGGAGCAACTCTGCTTTAGTCTACCTTGGTCCGACTTGTCTTTGATACCATTTTTCATGGCATATGTAACCTG
Source organism: Glebionis coronaria (assembly GCA_025667525.1). Classification (NCBI taxonomy): domain Eukaryota; kingdom Viridiplantae; phylum Streptophyta; class Magnoliopsida; order Asterales; family Asteraceae; genus Glebionis; species Glebionis coronaria. The sequence goes on along the minus strand of CM046874.1, from coordinate 127,482,099 downwards.
ATAAGGACTAGTGGTTCGTCCCTCCAAAGGTTCATTGGTTTCTACATTGGACTCATTAGGTGAACGACCCAACTCCTAATCAATGTGGTAGCATGTCGTGTTATCTACTCGTGGCACGTTCCACACCTTACAGTTGGAGTACTCCAACAATACCAACAAGATAAACCACGTTTCTTTATAATCAACACGCTTTTAAACATAATTAAATCTTCAAAATTTGGTCGCCAAAGTGTGGTCTAAAAATTGTTAAATTTAAGTAAAAGAATTCATGAATTGCGTTTAAACCATCGATGATTTCCTTATGGAATATGTCACTACAATACTTAGAATACTTGGATTCGAATAAAATCAGAATTAAATGTGTTCTTGACCGTCTAACTGGTAGCTAGACAAAATGTTAGATTTTTGTAGATGTTTGAGAATAATTTCATGAGTCTGTGAGTGTTTTCTCTTAATATAAACAAAATTCAATGTTAAAGGACAAAATTATCATGTATGCTGAAAATTTCTTTATTGATATATTTCTAATTTATCTCGCTTAGGCTCATATTAGTAAGTCTTGAATTTACGAATACACTAAGTTTTGTACAATAAGATCAAGTTTAGGCAGGTTCATACGATGCGCTCACATGAAGTTGGATGTGCGTATGATGGATCGTTTAAATATATGATCACTTCCTGCTTTGGGAGAATTTTAACCATTTTAGGATGATCGGGTGGTAAAAGGGCTTGTGACTATACCTCTAATATGTGTGAGGTCTCAAGTCAATTCTTGTTAGCGGTGCAGATAACCCACCCTGAAGTAGCCGGACCAACCTTTTAAACAAGGAAGTCCGTGTGACGATGATTTCAAATCTCATTAATTAATCGGGCACTATGTCGGAAATCATAATTACCAAAAAAAGGAAGAATCTGATGACTAAAGTTCCCATGTCTTTCTTGATTAAACCGACATCCAAAATTAGTTGTCCAAAATTAGAACAGGCAAAACAAGTCTCTCCCAAACCTAGCTCAAACTCCCTCTTTGATCAATAATATCCACAGGTTACTAGATATATGAAGAATCTAAAAAAAATATACTTGTTGAAGAGTGATACGCTCACCACAAGACTCACCACAATGACTCGATTGATTGGGAATCCTTTCGACTCATCCTACGTACTCATCGTGATAGTCCCAAGTCTTGTATTAAGCAAGAACATTTCTCCCTTTATTCACAAAGCTTAAGATATGAAATGGATTTCCATTTTATAGAAGAAAACTAGCACTAGATCTGCGAAACAATCGACCCAAATAGCTCGTGATTTATGTTATATGCGTTTCTCCTCTTCTGGTTCTATCAATCAATATGCCACAAACGACCAAGATTGAAGAGCTCGTGTTATACTTATGGCTTGTGACATAAAAAGGGATAATTATTGTAAAACTGCGAAATATATTACCTTTAAAACATATTACCACTCGAACCAATAAATTTTATCTTATTGAGATCAGTTAACACTAGGGCTGTAAATGAACCGGACGAACATGAATGGAACCTTGTTCATGTTTGTTCATTTAATTTTAACCGGTCAAATAAACGAACACGGACATTCATTAAGAAATTAAACGAACCTTAAACGGACATAAACAATCGAAAATAAATAAACAAAGAGAAAATAAAATAAAATTTATCAAAATATGCATAGCATCTTGTTTTATAAGTGTTATTTTGTTTAAATATATTAGTTTTAAAAGTATACAGTTAAAAAATATGATATACGAACATAAGAATATGATATACAGTTAAAAGATATGAAATTCGAACATAAACAAATAAAAGAACGTTAACGAACGCATAATCGGACATTCACGAACATAAATGAACGGACGTGACTGTTGTTCATGTTCGATCATTTATCTAAACGAACGTAAAATTTTGTTCATGTTCATTTATTTAATAAATAAACGAACATAAACAAACTTTTTATCAAGCAGTTCATAAAATATTTACTAAACGTTCAGTTAGTTTACAGCCCTAATTAACACCTACTATATACTATCAGTATATGAACAACTGCTTGACAATTAGAACAAAGTCAGCAAATTGAGATATTTCCCTGAAGCAAGGAGCACATGCCCCGAATAAAATACTCCGTAATGTTTCAGTCAATCGTGAATCATATTGTATTAAATAAACTAAAGTATAAAAAATGAAAGAATATTACAAACATATAGGAAAACTACAATTTTTATGCATACGGTGGTAGAAGAACTAGTTTTGAGACTTGGGAGAAATCTTTATAGGCATCCCTTTGGAGGGAAATGGCAGCGGATCCATGAATATAGGCTCATCGGGGTGTACCAGCGACCAGTTATACCTTGTCACAACATAATGCACTAGTACAAGAATGTTGAGCTTTGCCAGTTGGAACCCTGCACAAAGTCTTGGCCCCCCCACCAAAAGGTATAAAAGAGTAAGCTTGAACTGGATCCGCGAATCTACTTGGGTTGAAACTCATTGGATCCGGAAAATGCTTTTCATCATAATGTGTTCCGTATGTTGTCCCAAGCACCTTCCAGTCTTGAGGAATAGTAATTCCTTCAAACTGAATGTCAGTTGTCGCTTTTCTGAATGATCCAAATATCGGAGGGCAGAGTCGCATAGTCTCACGAGCTACTTGCCATGTATACTCCATTTTCTTCACATCTTCAAATGTCAATGCTTCACCTGGCCTTTTAGTGCCAGCTATTTTTTCATGTTCTTCTAGTAAACGAGAGTAACAATCCGGGTGGTTTGCGAGCATCTTAAATGTCATTGTAATAGTGTAAGAAGTTGTATCATGAGCTGCAAAGACCAGCAAAACCACATTATCAACGACTTCCTCTTCGGTAATCTCTCCTCTGAGCAAAGCAGCCACCAACTTAGAAAACAGCATGCCGTCTTCTTCATCTCTCTCATTTTCCATGGCCTCCCTCTTCCTTCTAACTTCACCGATCAATACCTTCTCTATCTCGGCTCTTGCTTTTTTAGCCCTCGAGAATTTAGTACCTGGGAATTGAAATTAATCGGAGGAGACAAAACTCCTTCCAAGACACGCTCGAAAACACCAAACATCTTCTCTGGCTCAATCCCAATACCAAACAAGCATTGGAGCACTATAGTGAATGTAAGCATCTTTGTTGACAGATATAGACTGATCTCTTCACGGTTTTTCCAGTTCTTCTCCAAGTGTTTCTGAATTGAGTTGCACATTCTTGGGACCATAGCCTCGAGCCCAGAAATGTTGACAGTTGATGTAATGATGCCACGAAGGCAACGGTGAGAATCTCCTTGTTTCTCCATAATGGAATTCTTTCCCATCAATTCGACAGATGAAGTTGGCCATGAGCTTACCACCAACTTGAACTCATTGGACATAAAGAACTTATTTGCTGCGGTCCCATTTACGACCACAGTTGGTGATCCCATGAGCTTAGTTTTAAACACATTGCCATATTACTTAAATCTCGGTTGGAAAAAGTCCTCGTAGAGTTGATTCATACGTTGAGCTTTGTAAAACTCAATTGTTTCTCCAATCCAAGGGAGACCCGTATCGCCATAGGGTAGTCTCACACTAGTGGTTCGTTTTCTTCGGTTTCTTAAGATGAAGAGAATGATAAAGAAAATGGCAAACATGTGGTGAAGTAGGCAGCCATTGTTATAAGTATGAAAGTTTGTGTTGTGATATTTTTGTTGGTTGTATTAATTTGGTTTAAGATTGGATGATGATAGAGAGTGGAATGTTATAATGTATTTATAGGTATTCAAAGAGGGATAGATTGACAGAATTTAGCCAGTTGCCAGATGAAGTCAACTAGTTCGTTAATGTTGATAAAATAATACAAACTACAAAGCCAGTTGTTCTTCTGTTGGGGTGGCTGATGAAATCTGAAGTCGGGCCGACTAAAAGATTCAATATTTGTTCGCCTCATGTGACTTTGTAATACCGTTGTAAAGATTCCTGCGCCCCCAAAACATTCAACTACTTTTTTGTTCTATTTAGCTTGTGTCTTTTAAAAAAAGAATAGGTTTAGCGAGATTAAACTAATTTCTTAGCTGTCTATTGAAAGTGCCGGGAAAATGAAATCAAAAGTTTTACGCAAGATGAAAGGCCACCTGCAATCTCCCTAAACTAAACTAATGAAGTTTGTAAACAGGCTGTTATCTGGATAAGTGACGAAGGCAGGATCAAAGATAACTGGGGGCACAAAAATATTTGAATCTTAAGATATTAAAGATAAATTTTTTAGTATGTTAACTAAACAAGACCAAAAACACATTTCGACGCACCGGGTGCGTTTAAGATGTATTTAGGAAAAATCGATATATTTTTTTCAAAATTAACATAAAATCGAAAAAATCCATAAATGTCACGAGCACCCGCGAGACACTCCTAGCTCCGTCCCTAATCTGGATTATATATGATCTGTACAGCAAAATTTATTTGTTTACTAAACAGACTGTTAGTATGAAATGAATAGTGTTAACTTGACAACTGTTGAAAAAAGTCAGCAGCAAGTGGAGATGTTAGTATCACATGCTTCGATCCTACGTAGTAATTAAATGAATCTTTTAGTCGGGCCGACTTTCGATTTCATCCGCCATCCCAACAACAAGTGTTCCTATTATTTTATTATTTGACTTTACTAAGCGACTATGTTCTTTCAATCTTTTCCTCTTGCATACCTATATATACATTTTATACTCCCCTTTCAAAAACATCAATCTCAAACCAACAATCCACAAAAATAACAAAACACACGAAATATCATATTACGATGGCTGCCTACATCACCTTCTTTGTTGTGTTCATTATCATTTTTTTTGTCTATAAAAACTTCAGAAAAAGAACCAACAAGGTTAGACTGCCATATGGCGATATGGGTCTCCCTTGGATCGGCGAAACAGTTGAGTTTTACAAAGCTCAACGTATGAATCAACTGTACGAAGACTTTTTTCAGCCGAGATTCAAGAAATATGGTAATGTGTTTAAAACAAAGCTCATGGGATCACCAACTGTGGTCGTAAATGGGACAGCAGCAAACAAGTTCTTTATGTCCAACGAATTTAAATTGGTCGTAAGTTCATGGCCAACTTCGTCTGTTGAATTGATGGGGAAAAATTCAATCATGGAGAAACAAGGTGATTCTCACCGTTGCCTTCGTGGCATTATCACTTCAACTGTCAATGTTTCCGGGCTCGAGGCAATGGTCCCAAGAATGTGCAACTCGATTAAAAAACACATGGAGAAAAACTGGCAAAATCACGAAGAGATCAGTTTATATAGGTCAACCAAGATGCTTACATTCACTATAGTGCTTGAATGCTTGTTTGGGATTGGGATCGAGCCAGAAAAGATGTTTGGTGTTTTCGAGCGTGTCTTAGAAGGTGTTTTGTCTCCTCCGATTAATTTCCCAGGGACTAAATTCTCGAGGGCTAAGAAAGCAAGAGCAGAAATAGAGAAGGTATTGATCGGTGAAGTTAGAAGGAAGAGGGAGGCCATGGAAGGTGGGAAAGTTGAACAAGACGGCATGCTATTTTCTAAGCTGGTGGCTGCTTTGATCCGAGGAGAGATTACTGAAGAAGAAGTTGTTGATAACGTCGTTTTGTTGGTATTTGCAGCTCATGATACAACTTCTTACGCTATTACAATGACATTTAAGATGCTCGCAAACCACCCGGATTGTTACTCTCGGTTACTAAAAGAACATGAAGAAATTGATGCCAATAAAAGGTCAGATGAAGCATTGACGTTTAATGATGTGAAGAAAATGGAGTATACATGGCAAGTAGCTCGTGAGACTATGCGACTGTGCCCTCCTATTTTTGGATCCTTCAGAAAAGCGACAACTGACATTCAATTTGAAGGAATTACTATTCCTAAAGACTGGAAGGTGCTTTGGACAACATACGGAACACATTATGATGAAAAGCATTTTCCGGATCCAATGAGTTTCAACCCGAGCAGATTTGCAGATCCAGTCCAGGCTTACTCTTTTATACCATTTGGTGGAGGGCCAAGACTGTGTGCAGGCTACCAACTGGCTAGGCTCAATATTCTTGTGCTCGTGCATTATGTTGTGACACGATACAACTGGTCATTAGTATACCCTGACGAGCCAATACTAATGGATCCGCTTCCCTTTCCTTCCAAAGGGATGCCTATAAAGATTTCACCCAAATCTGATAACTAGCTCATTAGAAACAATTTGTAATTTTGTAAATTCTTTTGATTTTTCACTTCTTTACATAGTTCAATACAACTACCGTTAAAAAAACATGGTTCACGTTGGAATTAAGTAGACTGTGTAAGGTCTGGTGAGCCAAACAACCAAAATTTGATACATTTTCCATTTCCATGCATAAATGTATGTGGGTGCAACAAGAGATAGACAATAAAGTGATGTTATTTAGATCCTTGATAATTGTTGCTAAAGATGCTGGTTTCCAAAAAAAGAAATGTTCTTATTCCGCTAATTAAGAAGCTTTAGCCCACGCTTATTTGAATTAAAGGTTGGGATTAATCAAGACTAGCTCGGGGAGGCAGTTTGTCCTATTTTTCACAACTAACTATGATGTCTAACAGAAACTTAATCTGATACCTTTCTGTGTTTATTCTTCACTAGAGGTTTGATAGAGGGTTACATGATTCTCTTTGAATTAATCTTAACTCAGGGGTGGACCGAGAGGAGTCCCGGAGGTGCACGTGAGCCACATAGATTTTCCTAACACAATGTTCTCGAGTTGATATGGGAGGAGAATTGAAAGGAAAGGGAAATGTTTTTGTGTTCTTTAGTTTTTTTTTAAGATAGGAATTGGAAATGAATATTTGAGGAAATTTTGCTTATAAAACTTTCCTCCCAAAAATGGGAGGAAGGAGGAAGAAATGGAAAGGAAAGTTTATAATAACTTGTATAAAGACTAAAATGCCCTTTTTATTGTATTTTATCACAAGAACTTAAGGACATATATGTAATTTAACAAGTTATTTTTCCTTTTCCTCCCACTTAAGAACATGATTATTGTTTTCTTTCTTATTCATTTCTTTTGTTTCAAGAACATATAAACAAAATTTCATTTACCTTTCGTCTTCCTTTTCACTTCCTATTTTTTTCCTTTTCCTCTCAATTAAAACTCGAGAACTCAGCGTAAGAAATGCATAATGATGTCCACTATAGGTTTTTGCTGAAATATCCTCGGACTGAAATTTTTGTGTTACAAGTCTGCTTTAGTTTTTATAAATGCAAGCCATGAAATTTTGTCCCTGCAGGTCCGTCGTTGTCTTAACTAACAACATCAAAACTATAAATAGTTATTGTTTGATAATTTTCACTAAGGGACTTCCATCTGTATTGTTTGATAAATTTCAGACCCGTTTGAGTGTTTTTCGTCCTCCCGCTCCGATTGCGAGAGCTGTTAGTGTACCATTATCATGTTGTATTATTTGTATCGGGCCAAGCCCGGTTAGTTAGTATTCATGTATTTGTACACCTTCGGGCTTCAGAAGATTATTATCATCAAGCTTTGATACACACAAACTTACAGTAACTATAGAGTAACTTATCATCAACCTTGCATTGGTTGTGGACTTGTGGCAAATACAAATTAATCCATTTTGTGTTTCATACTTTCATATATCCATTCAAAATCAAATTTGTTCTATGTTCAATCTATCGTTCAGTACGTACTGCAATTCCGATTGCTATCTTCAAAAGTCAGATTGGATTTGTAATTTGCACCTCATGTTCAATCCGTATGCGCCTCACACGATACATATAGCACACAGTTCTGTGATTAAGTGTGTATTCGCTGGAAATTTTATCAAGTAACTACTTACTAAATAATATAAGATCTGCTCATATATATTTATGGCGTATTATCTAACTTATTTCGTTTCCAATCAATTGTAGTACACTTTGAAGTTTTCTTACCAATGTTTTCTACATTACGGGATGTGATTTTCATATATACTCGATATTAACTTCACTATAATAAAAGTCAAGAAGGTGGTCATGTCACGATGATAGTTTGTCATATAGCGTCCTTTCACCTTTAAGGACATGTCGAGAAACAAAGTATATATTGGTACTAAAACATTATAACGTGACTTTGTCATGCACCAAATTCAATACTAGTATTTAATCCTTTGTTCCGACTATTATAGCATTTTTACCAACAGATGATTGTATGAGCGAGGAATAATTTTGTAGCAAGATCCAAATCCAAAGGTGCTCTATCACACTTGATTTTACACCGACATAGGAAAGTAAAACCGTCTTGGTATGATTGGATCAATTAACTCTGGTACAAGTAACTTGTAATTCAGACCTAGCAACTTCCTAGTTTTGTTTATAATCAAGGTTGTAAATAGCATGAAATGTGACGTAGCAAAATTGTCAAGTTTCAAGCTACAGAAACTATAGCGAAGCTACGACATTTTTTGAAACGTGATATATAGCGGCACACAATTTTATAAATTAATATTTATATAAAGTATGTACATATATAAGAAATTAAATCTGTTAATTAAGAACCTAATCTTTACATGATACGAAATGAAGCAATACTTTAATTCAAATTTAAAACAAAATCGATTAGTAGTTACTTAAAAATTTATATTCGTATTAAAAGTATTAAGTCACGTCTAGTAAAATAGCCCAAATCTAGTAAATAAGCTCAGTTCCTATAAAATCTACAAAGAAATTAAAAAAAAAATGTCATGTTACGTGATATTGCGCGTCATATGTCTTTTTTTAGCACGCTACGCTTAGAGACGACGTTTTAGTTGTAAGAAAATAATATGTAGGTGTAAAAAAGTAACATAATTTTCAAATAAAATAAAAATGAAAGGTTATTACCAAAAATTAGATAAAAAGTAGGCATGTGTGGTAAGATATGAAAAACCTCGTTTATTTAAAGATGAGCCCAAAATCAAATCCTGCGTATACATACCAAACAATATATTGAGTCAAATCATAATCTTTGAAACCATAACCCAAAACAAACGGGCCCTAAAACTCAATACGGTTTTAGATTGATCTAGTTAATAAAAGATAATCTCATGTGTAACTAAATATATTTTTGATTAAATATAATTTGTGAGGGTAAAGAAGTATCATAATTTTTTTTCGCTTTAACATTATTCGTTTTGCACATGTCTAGCAACTAGACTAACGGTAGTCATAATTTGACTAGTTTGGTTATAGGTCATTTAACTAGTTCGTTTGATGGCACTCTTCGTATTTAAATAAATATTTATTGTTAATTTTCAGAGTCAGTATATTTCAATTTTGACATTAAGTTATTTAATTTGTGCTATGTAATATTTAATGAAAATTATACTAATAGAAATATATTTGTAATCTAATCCATTGATTTATGTTGCATCAAGTATTACATAACACAAATAAAATAATTTAAGATCAAAGTTGTAGAAAAATGACTTCAAAAGTTAATAATGAACATTTATTTAGGAACGGAGGGTATATTTTTCTAGGATTTTTTTGTAACTTATGACTTAGTATACTTTAAAATGTGTTTTACAGTTTGTGTGTTATTCTCTCAGCAGTTATTGAGTGGTCTTTATATCAAATTGCACAATCATTGACTGGTCATTTAGGAACTGGCATACAAGTCGTAAGACCATTTTTAATGGCTTTGCGAGTTTAGACACTGTTCATATAGGATTTAGACACCCGAAACCAATCATTACGTTTAGTTTTTTAATTATTGTGTCACTTTATAGACTTTCTGTACAAAAAGTACAAGCATGCATCTTTTCTTTTCTTTATAATAATAAAAAAATTTCACCATCATTCTCTTTCTTCGGACAACACCATACCACTTACAGTCCGCATCATAAAACGTCATAAATTTCGACATAAAAAATTCCGTGAATTACAAATATTACGCGCCGCCGCATTCCGTCGTCGTCATCAACTCCCGCCTGCCGGAATATTTAATTCCGACATTACTACAACGCATATCTAAACCAAACACAGATCCGAACTCATACATGACAAATACGTAGATCTAAACCTGGAATTGTCACATTAATCGCATAAACAATAACCTAATCCAGATCTGAGACAAAAAATAGCGTTGTCAGCCATATACCAATGTCGCCAGAAAATTAACAGAAACCACCGCCATCTGACGTCGTCTTTTTTGCCATGTTAACATGTCGCCCGAAAACTAACAAAAGTCACCACAATCTCTGAAAAACCACAAACAACAACTACCTTTACATGGTCTAATTTTTTTTTTTATTATTATTAATTTATTGTTTTAGCTTGTATGGTCTTGATTAATTTTGTGTAACTTTTGAAGAGAAAATAAAATAAGAAAGAGAGGAGAAAATTATGTGTTAGTGTATTACTTTAAAAGTGTGATGTAGACTTGTAGAGAGTTTGCATTACTTTTGCATGATACCACACGAAAACAAGTATGCCGGTGTCTAAACCATATAAACCTTTTTAATGTATGCCTCTAGGGCACAAGTTAAAAAAAATCTACTTTTTCCTAGTTATAAAACACGCACATACTCACGTTTGAGACATGAATCAAAATTAGTTTAGTCACTATTATTTGTTTTATTTTCTTAAAACAAAAAAATTGAGTTGATATTTATATTTTATATTATTATTAGATGTAAGCAAAAGATGGTAGGAAATCAAACTTGCATCACCGTTTATATTCCGCAACGACGTTAAAATTGGATCGAAGATGTTGTCTTTAAGAGCATTTAAAATGCATTAAATTTGAAAAACTTGATGCATTTTATGCCTGCTTCCACAATTAGTGCAAATTTCTTAAGGTTAATAGCATGTTTTTTTTGTCAAAGACTTGAAGATTTACAAGTCATTCTCTAAAAAGTCTTTAATAAGCTTTTGCTCCAATGACTCAAATGGTATAAATAGTTTATTCAAATAGTAAAATGTCATGTGTAAACTAACCTCATTGTAGATGGCTAATGATTTGCACACTCTTTAAAAATATTTGCACACTCACAATGGTGGGTGTTGTGCCATTTATACCCTTACATCACTTAATGGATTGTGTAAATATTAAGGGTATAATTGTCACAACACATATAATTTGAGTGTGCAAATAACTAATTGGAGTGTGCAAATCAACTACCATTGTAGATGCTCCAAAAGAATGACATTAATTAACCTACTTTGAATTTTGATAAATAAAGTATAATAGTACCCCGAAGAGTTTATTCTTAACACTAAGATTCTTATTTGATTAAACGAAGATAATAAATCCTACTGATCGTAGATGCTCCAAAAGAATGACATTAATTAACCTACTTTGAATTTTGATAAATAAAGTATAATAGTACCCACAAAGAGTTTATTCTTAACACTAAGATTCTTATTTGATTAAACGAAGATAATAAATCCTACTGATTGTACGCGATTAATTATACTACTACTTAGATATACCAACAACTAAAATGATTAAAAATATGATAGCAAATTTAAACAAACAATAAGATTGAGATTGTAAAACTTGTGAATTAAAGACACGGTTGTTTACGGTTTCGGGTTTGATCACAATATAGCCAATGTATTTGTTATACTAGAGACTCTGGTTAACACAAATATTACAAATTAATTAAATAACGTGGCAATAGAATGTGCATTGACACCAATTGTCTCATACGGCAGCTGGAATGATTCAGCAATTAGTGGTACAACCCTAACCCAATATTATATCGTCTTATAACTAACTATCAAATAACTTTATAACACAATGATGGAAAATATAACATGTGCATTAAGATCAAATCAACATCAAAGTGTTTACAACTCTAAAATCGTTCAAACATATAAATCACCTCAAAGTACCTTATATACAAGATAATAGCAATGTATAATTAAAAAAATTAATGCACCATGAGTCGTATGTACAATGAAGTGGTAAACAATAATAACATGTTGTTTGTGTTTTTAGAAGAAAACTACCAATGAAATAGTGAATTTGCTTTCATCGTAGCCACCTCATTAGAAACTTCAAAAAACATGGAAAGTTTGTAAACTATCCATCAAAGTTATCTGTTGCATTGAACTTTGTCGTTAACCTTCGTACATTGGTGAATATAAAGTATCCGAAAATAACAAGGGTAGAGATTAAGATAGTGTTTATAGATAAGGGTGGTTTTAGAAGGATATGTTAAAGCAGAAAAATGTTAAGTGAATTTATAATAAAAATAAGAAAATCAAAGACATGTTGATATTAAAATTGAAGTTCTTAAAGTTTTATTGTAAATGTAAACAGTTTTCTTGTCATCCTTCCTTCTCACACTCATACTCAATGTATTCGTAGTCAATATCATAAACAAAACTCGTAATTGCTTCGCATGACGTCGCATAATAGAAATTGGTGGGTGAGAACGGGTCATGTTTGATTCTTATGTGGCCCTCCCTTCGCAACTGGATCACATCATCTTTGATTTTGTTATGTTCTAGATACAGTGAGTGGTAAAACGAACGTGATAGGCGTTATCGTGATCAGAATGAGACAAGTATGAAAACGATGTAAATTCCCATGTTGAGGCGTTGTGAGGAGATATGAACTATTATTTGAAGTTGCGGAGTTGTAGGATATTTAGTAAAATAATAAATGTGTGAAATATAGATGTGCGGAAGGGTAAAATCGAAAAATCGTGATTCGGTGTCATATGTCACAAAGTCGATAAAAATTAGGAGTAAATGTTATCTTGGGTTACACTTCTTCAAATTTCTGTCTAAAACTCACATGTAATTTCACCTTCAAAAGTTACATCACAATTCATATGTTATTCCACACTATGTGATACTCAATACCTATAAAAAAGTGGAAAAAGAATTATCAAACTGTCCATCAATTAAAAAATAAGAAAAATCCCTTCCTAATAATGTATTTTTTTATTGCTTAACAATTTACGGTTTATAAAATATTTTGTTTTAGAAAAACAATTATTACACGACTAGTTTGTGGCCAACATATACTTATTTTTCATAAATCTTCAAGTCATTAAGTTTATCAAATGTCCTTGGAGCAGCTTCTTCAACTTCAAACTTTACAAATCCATAATCCCGGCTCGTACCATCAGTACTTGTTATCTTGCAAGAGAGTATGCTACTAAATATGGAAATTGTGTCATGCAGTGCTTGTTGTTAATTGACTTATCCAAGTTCTTGAAAGATATGTTAGTAGTTCTACTTTTACGAATACTTATATCCCTATGAGAATACTTGAACACGCTTTTGGAAAGATGTATAGACCGTAGCCCTTTGTCTCTTCGTTACGATAGACTTTTTCGCTTTGAACAAGACAAATATTGCATGATATTTGATTGTTTCATCAATAATTATTGGAATTGGAATTGGTCTCGTTCTATTCTAGGGGCTCGTAGTATGACATATCTCAACGATCTTCTTAGTGAGATCAACCTTATTGATTTATCATCTGATCTTGATACTTGTTACTGGGCCATAGCTAACGACTGGGTTTTTTCTATCAACATCACTCGGCATCACATCAACACTCGTCTTTTGCCTTCTTTGGATAAATCGACCCAATGGAACAAATACCCTTCCTCGTAAGTTTAATATTTTCATATGGCGTTTTATGTTGGATCGACTCCCTCACAGGATTAATCTTCGCTTCGTGGAACTGATATCCCGTGGATCTCATGCCCTTATTGTAATGGTAACGTGGGAACTTTTAACCATCTCTTCTTTGAGTGTGTTATTGCAAAAGATACTCGGAATCTTGTTCGTAATCGGTGCGACGTCCTTTTTCCTTCTTTTTCTTCGTATGATCATTTAAAGGTTTGGTTTGAGTCATGGAAAGCTTCTAAAGAGAGGTATACTCGCTTGTCAGTTATTTTTGCCTCATCTTTCTGGTGGATTTGGAGATATCGTAGCAGTACCATTTTTTGCAATCACGCGATTAGAAGAAGCGAAATTTATGATAACATTCAATTTTCTTCTTTTTCTTGGTTACATCAAAGAGGCCGTATGTCTTGCTGTTGGACTGATTGACTCAAATCACCTATCTTGGCTACGAGTTATGGACCGAATTAATGTGTTTCATCTATTGTTACTAGTCTCCCAATATCGTCAAGACATTTGTTTGTTTATTGGGTATTTTTCCTTTTTTATTGCATCTTTTCCTCGAGGCTTGTTTGGTCTTGCATCAAAAACACCCTAGAGTGAAAATCGATGGCTCGGCATCCGTGGGTGTGAATTTTTCTCTTGTCTTGGTTCGCTATAATTGGCAAGAGTTTTTCATCCTTTTTGCAATTCTAGCAAATAAAGTTCTCGAGTGGAATCTAGAATGTGTATTTTTTTTTAGTATTTTTAGATTTGTTCTTGTATATTTCTTCTAGTGCCTTACTAGAAGCATTTTTTTAATACAATTATCATCCGTTCAAAAAAATGAGAATACTTGATGCAATTGCCTTTTCATTCACATCAATAAAGCTTAGATTATCAATAACCCTTGTAGCATCATTAAGATTACTATAATTGATATAACCATGACTTAAACTCCTTCTAGTTCTCATATCTCTACAAACTCTATTAGACACCACTTGTCCCACTTGATTAAACAAATCGTACAAACTAGGAATTTTATACATCAATTTTCAAATCTTTAACGTACAACCACGTCGTTACCCGAACCATCTAGTGTGAAGAATATATGGTTGGGTGGACAATGCATGTTGGGTGAAATAGAGAGTTATAAAACAGAAACTTCTTGGTAAGCTAAACTGTCTTTTGGGGTAAAGGGTTTCCTTGGTGAATTTTATTACCCGAAAAAAATTAAGTACAAAAGATGTAGGTGAATCATACATCTCTGTCTGCTACATAAGCAAACAACTTCCTATAAATAAACAAGATTATAAAGTGAGCTCAACTGTCAAATGAGGGTTGGATGGTTCTAAATGTGGGTATGTATTTCCTGGCTAGTGATACCTAATCCTTTTTTCCTCTTGATCAATACAACGAGGTTGTAGATGTTTCTGATCTTAGGGGTGAATGATTAGGAGATGTAGTTAGTTTAGGTATTGCTCCTTGTTTAGTGTGAATGGGTGTTATAACCTTCATAACGATGTCTCTCTCATGATGGTATAAGTCATTTTGGATGTTGGTTGAGTGATATATATTTATCATGAGCTAGAAAATCTATTCATGAGAATATGATTTTTCTTTGTAATGGTGATTATGAGCATGTGGTATCATGTGACCTACTATTTGATGTTTAGGATATATGCTTGAGAAGTAATATGTAGTGTCATCTGTGATAATGTAGTAGTATCCGAGTTCTTTCAGTTTGGTATGTGGGTTATTTGCTACATCTTGTATTGTATTTTTAGTGTTGGTATCATGATGAAGGCTTGTTTACTTCCTTTTTTGTAATATTCTATTTCTTTATGTTGTAATAAATAATATTTCACCTTTTCAGCAAAAAAACATGCGTTATGAAGCTACCACTCACTGCATTCAGCGTCGTCACTACAACCTCCATTACTGACATTGTTGTCGTTGTCGCTGGTGTTGCTGCTACCTGAATCTACGTCGTCGTTTGCTGATATGACGAATCATTGTTATGTTTCAGATTATGGGCACAAGCTAACAATTGGGTTAGGATATAATCTAATCGTCTAAGAATAATGAGTAAGACTTTATTGTTTAATCAGTGTTGCAAAAAAGTCTACAAGCCGATTAATAGTCATTTAATCGCTACAAGGCAATCAACTTTGTCGATTTATTTAATAGCGATTAACGGAGATCAATTGTGGTCAACGACGGTTAAGAGAGGTCAAACTTTCTGGAAACATGCAAATCTTGACGAAAATACCGAAAACTCACTTTAAACCAGTGTCGCAAAAATCGGCCTTGGCGGCCGATTAATCCGGGTAAATTGCTTGGCTGGGATTAACCGCCACGATTTTCACTAATCGGCCTTATTAATCGGTTTGGTCAAAATCGGTCAAAAATCGGATAAACTGGGGATATATCGGGAATAAATCGGTCAAATCGGATAAATCGGCTAACTCAGTTTCGAAAGTAAATCGGATAAAAATCGGACAAATCGACCTACTCGGGCATATACTTTCAAAAAATATTAATTTTATACATAAAAAATCCAATCTGGTTAATCCTCGATTAATCCTCACCAAACCGATTAATCGTTTGGCGCTACCCAACCGCCTAGCTAACGCCGAGCGATTTTTGCAACATTGCTTTAAACTTGTGTTTATCAGTTATAATAACTATTTATAAGTATGTTAAGTTAGATTTTAAGAATAATATTACCGAAAATAGCTAAAACTCGTTAGAAATGCCCAAAATTTGCCGAAAACCTAAAATTTGATAAATATGCTGATCAAATTAATCACTGATTAAGCCCGCCCAAAACAATTACAAGTTACAAAATAATCGACCGATCGACTAACGATTCACGATTTTTGCAACCTTAGTTTAATTCAAAAACAACCTAATGGCTTGCTTTCTAAATCTCTGTTATTGAAAGTATTGATTGAGAAAGGTTATGCATATGACATTGCCAAAGAAAATAAAGTAATTTCAAACAACATTACTTTATAAGGTAGTAGCTACGACACGTTAAATTTGATCGTCATTTTCTGTCTTTCTAAGCCACTTATTGCGATATTTTTAACGTTAAACGCAAAGTATAAAAGGTCCACACGTTACTAACATTAGAACGTTAACTTATAAAAAAATACTATAACAGTACATATTGCCAAGATTGTACTGAGTTATACATGCTACTACTAACGACCTAGGCAGTCTCTAGTTTTCACCAGGCCTAGATTTGGAAAGGCAACTGGTTTCGGGTTAAAATATTTTGAGAGAAAAACGTAGCTTTAGCTCACTATAAATTGAAAAGTACATGTTTCATCGGTTTCCTTGAACTTGTCGCGGAACGTAAAACAACATAAGGTAACAATTTTAGTTTTATTACTATACTTTTTTACAATTGTTTGGTATGACAGTGTGTCAGTGTCCGATGTTTATGTCAACCGATACACGAGTTGCCTGTCTACGGCTACACATACTTAGGGTTTTTTTGCATCACACGTTATTTGAACTTAAGGTATCTTATAACGATATCATGTCCAAGATGCTATATATGAGATGCATTTGATGGCCTCTTATTTACCAATAACGAAAATTTAAGTCAGTGAATGATATACGTTCATATTATAGTCGGAAAACATCACAAGAACTGAATCGTTCATATGCAACATGTACAACCAGATCCTTTCACATAACCGCTACAACGTATAGATGTTAATTACATATTAAATCGAAAGTGCATTCAGATTAGCAATAACGACAACTTTCTACATCTTTTTTTTTCCAAAAAAAGCCAAGCATTCATCACAAATAAGGTGGCAAACAATATATCATACTAATATACATTTGCTTCAGTAGATATATTTTTTTTTTTGAACAAACAGTAGATATATATTACAGTACGCTCCATGCAGTAATATTTAAAACAGAAAATATTAATTAGTAAGTATGTAGATGCGTGTGTAGTTGGGGATATTGAATACAGTAAATGGGAATTAATTTTTTTTTTAAATGGGACCTCTTGAAGACTAAGAGAAGAGGAGATCTTGTTTTTTAAATTGACATAACATTAAACCTGTTACAGCAAAAGTGGTTCCATCAGTTTCAGAGACATTATAGAGTGGGCACATGAACTTTCCTGCAATAGTAATGCCACTGCATGCCAGCAAGCATATGATCATGCACTATGCACTCTTTACTTATCTGTTATTCTGAATTTAGTAGGTTAAAAAATATGATATCTATTATGATTTCTCATTATACATGTACTTGGGTCAATTGAAGATATATCTTGGGAAAGAAGAGAATCTATACTTATTTTCTCTTAAGATGTAGGTGAATTCGTAGTTTCTGTGGAGTCGATAACCTCGACAGAATGATGACACTTATTTGTGTCAAACTTTAGACTTGCATTCGAAGAAAAGTGTATGGGATTTGAGTATTCGATCAACTACTGCTTCTAATTCTCTTTTGGCCGGTTTTGAAGAAAATGAAACCACATATCGTATTTTGTTTTCGGTCCAGGTTTTGAATATTGAGGCAATTTGCAAATCGAAACTGGAGCATTCAATTTGCAAATCGAAACATAAGGAGTACCTTAAATCATAAACCAATACCAGATTCAAGTTGGTGATACGAACCTCTCGGGTAGTATCGGGATAGTGGCATCCTTCAAACGTGATGCTAGCTCCTTAAGAAGAAGATTAGAAAATCACAGACATTTTATTGATTCATTTAGTTGACTGCTTACATTGATAACAATGACGATATTTATAAAACATGAAAACCCTAACCCTATGATAAATAATAGTAATGGCCCGTCCGGTCCGACCCACATAACCCATGGTGTATCATTCCTCACTCCTTCGAATTCACCTTGCCCTTAAGGTGAGGTCTTAAATAACACACTTGATTCCGGGATCCCATATCCTAATCATACCGCAACCTCGCCTTTCACTCCCGTGGTTACCCTGGCTTCCGCTACCACATGCAACGCTCTTTTTCCTCTTCTTCCTTCTGCTGCCTTGGACATAACACAATATCCTTCTTTTGTCTACCGTTGTCCATGCCCTAATACTCCCCACACCTTCAAAATCCACCTTGCCCTCAAGGTGATATGAAAAATACGCCGATAGGGAGTCCGACATCCATTCCAACGCCTTCGGTTGAACTAATTTTTGGATGCGCCCATTAGCTATGAGCCCATGAATGTCACCGATACCAATTCTTTCCTATAGTTTGAGAGCTAGTGAACTTTCATGTACAAAAGTGTCTGTATAACTAATCACATTCACCAGGACTTCTTCCACACGTGTCTCAGCTTGAAAATCATCACCACCATCCTTAAGGAACGGTATTACTCCATTCGACTCACCATCATCAACCCTACACACTTCACCACTATTAACAAAAACCTCCTTCACATTTCCCACATAATCTGAAAATTCGCCAAACTCGCCACAAACTTCCATGCTTCCCATATAACTCTCACCAACATCAAAAACACCGTCTGTCACGCTACTAACCTTAACAACAAGATTATCTTGATTTACATCTAAGGACCCATTAATCACAAGTGAAACTTCTTCATTTGGCCATGATAGAACGGTATCTAGTTTCTCTTCAGTTATTAACTCTTTCCCTGCAATTGTCTCAAAACAAGCCTCCATTATGCGGGCTAAAGAAAACACCTCTTCTAAAGTTGTAGGGGCTGACCTTGACAGTGCACATTGTAGGAGCGGTTTAAGTCCACATACATAAAAATATATAAGTAAATCTGTAGAAATCTCCGTAACCCGATCTGCAAGTATCACAAACTTACTCTCATACCGTACCCTTCTGCAAGAACTTAGATAGCGCGTCCCAATCGTTGTTGCCCGATGCCATAGCAACCGAAAAACAATTAAAAAAAATTTAATATTTTTTTTTCCGGATGAACAGTACCCGGTGAACAGTAACGTCGGCTGAACAGTGCCGTGAATAGTACCCCACACCCCCCCCCCCCCCCCCCCCCCCCCGAATGAACAGTAATTCGATGAACAGTAGCCGCCGGTGAACAGTACTTTTTTTTGTTTTTTTAATGACTGGAACTTAGATCGAAAACCTTCCAACGAGCTGAGGGCTCTCAATGAAAGCACCAATTGATACGACCCTCTCGGGTAGTATCAGGATAGTGGCACCCCTTCAAGCGTGATACTAGCTCCTTAAGAAGAAGATTAGAAAACAACAAACATTTTATTGATTCATTTAGTTGACTGCTTACATTGATAAAAATGACGGTATTTATAAAACATGAAAACCCTAATGGCCCGTCCGGCCCGACCCACATAACCCAGTTGGTTTGATAATTAGGAAATAATAAGCTCCAGATCAAGTTTAAACAACTTATACTACAACGAGAAATAGGGCATTAACCCAATTATTAGTTAAAGTTTTTTCATATAAGACATAAGTCGGTGGTACTTTGACTTCGTTGCTATGTGTTCATACACATAACTTCCTATGATAGGTGCAGCGAAGTGATTGCCTACAACCTGGATGTTAGTATGCGGGATCCGACACTACAACAATTTTCAACCCTAGGGACGACTTATTCGTCCCTAGGGACGCCATTATTCGACCCTAAACTCCTAGGGACGACTAAGTCGACCCTAGGAGGTAGTGCCTAAAAAATCGTCTCTAGGATCCTAGGGACGAACTCTCCTTTGTAACCTAGGGACGACTTAGTGGGTCCCGCAACCCACTACGTTGAAAAAATTGACTAACCTAGGGACGACTCTCGACAAAGTCGTCCCTAAGTTATTAATAAAAATAATCTTTTTCAAAATTTTTCTTAAAAATTCTTTTTTTATTATTTTTAATAAAATCTTTTTTATAAATATTAAAAAAAACATTTTCAGAAAATAAAAAAAAATATTATTTATTAACCTAGGGACGACTTAGTCGTCCCTAGGTTTCAAAAATGCCCAGGTTTTCAAAACCTAGGGACGACTAAGTCGTCCCCAGGTTTTGACACCTGGGCATTTTGAAACTTAGGGACGACTAAGTCGTCCCTAGGTTTATAACCTGGAGGATATTTAATAACCTAGGGACGACTAAGTCGTCCCTAGGTGTACCTGGGGGCTAAAAAAAACTGGGCTGTTTTGCAGTTTCAAGATTTTTTCCGGAACTTTTTCCGGACAAAATCCACAATTCAAAATGGCAGAATTCGACAAATACAGAATAATAACAAATCAATAAACGTTACAATACCATATTACGATAAATTATCCAACGTCACGATACAATATTCATCAAATACACTTATTCAATCCTAAATCAAATGTTTCAAACGCTACAAGTCTCAAACTTTATTAAACATGCATAATAAGAAAAATACTACCACAACCTCTACTCCGCATCCTCGTTAGGTGAAAAGTCACCTTCCCCATCGTCACCCTCCTCGTCACCCCCCTCGTCACTCCCCTCGTCATTCCCCTCGTCACTCCCCTCGTCATTCCCCTCGTCATTCCCCTCGTCATCGCCTGATAAGTCGTCACCACTGTTTTGTACATTCCTATCTCGACCCAACTCGTCAACGGACCGGTAATCGTGCTGATGGGGATTTATGATTACACAAGAACCTCCGGGTATGGATTGTGAAGTAGAGCCGATCTCATGAGTCGAGTGTGTGGTGGGACGATAACAATGGTTAAATGTGTTATTGTTGGTGACGGGAGCAATAGGATAAGTGCCGGTATAGGGAGGTTGGAGTGGTTGGAGATTGTCGGGCAAAGATGGTCGGTATGGGTCGATGGAAGGAGGTTGCACTGGTTGTGCCCAAGGATAGGGGGTTGGACTAAATGAGCCCAATCAGGAGCTAGGGTGGGCATAACAAAGGGTCGGGGCGGGGGTACAAAAGTAGGAGGTCTAATTGGGTGATCAGTATTTGAGTTGTAGTTCTGGAAAAACTCACCCAATTGACTCTGATATTGCGCCATATGCTGGTACGATGTCTGAGTATATTGTTGCGCCGCATCCGCCTTTAACGCTGCCAAGCAAGCCCGATGTTGCGCCTCCTGATTCTCTTTCCTCAGCAGCTCCATCTGTCGCTCATTTCGTTCTATCAATTCCTGAAATTCACTACGAGAGGGAACATCTGGTCGACGTGGAGCACCCCGCCTGCGATAAGTTACAACAACAATGTTTCATTATATACAACAAGACATAAATATGAAGAATTGATTTACATTTTGTTTTATTGAGGATATATAACCCGCGAGTTGTGTTATTGGCACCACCCGGTAACTTTCTGCCTTGTCCCGACACATTTTGCTTATTTTGACTTGGCATGATTTGAGCCACTATTTCTTTATCAGACATGGGCGGGATGACCTTGGCTCTCACTTGGTCACTGAGGGCTTTCATCTTTTGCTGGAAAAAAAAACGATTTAAAACAAATGAAATTAGTTACTAAGGCATGTAAAGAGTTATATATTACTTACATATCTTTCCTCGTTTTCTTTACTTTTAAATGTGCCACCACTTGAGTGCCCCTTCCTCCATGTTTCAACCAGGTCCTCGTAAACCCCTTCCTTGGCTTTCTGTAACATCTCAAATAAATTAATAACGAGCTATAATAAATAAACAATATAAACGCTTTTAAATAAATCACAAAAATTATAAAGAGTCTTACGTATTCATTCCTTCCTCGGGCGAATGGTTTTTTGCCTTGAGTGGTCGGTACCGTGTTTTTGGAACGATTAACAGTATTAACCTGACTTCTTGCCACCCTCTTTGGGTCTGACCACCACTGAACCAATTCAGCCCAATCACCTTCGGTTCTACTGTCCCACACACTCGGCGGCGGTACATGTTCTTGTGCCAGTGCGGGCGTCTGATATTTCGAATAAAAATCTGTCTTGATCCTGTTCTTGTATTTTCTATACAGCAACCTCAGTTGGAGTTCCAACGCAAGCCTAACCCGAGTACACACCTCATACACACCACTGCCACACACCACCTCAGTACAATCATTGTACCATGGCTCGAGGTCGAAATATGTCTACATAAAAACATATGAATTTAAATAAACAAACAAAATAAACATAACACACATATCTAAATGTCGATAACAATAACAATATAAGTAAAATAAACAATTTTGACCTCAATTGTAGGATAAATATGAGCTTTATCACACTCTGGAATTTCGTCCCATTCGCAGTTCAGGGGAAGTGACCGGATTAATTCCCCCATAAGATGAGACAACAATGATGCATAATTGCCCAGAAAATGGAAGGTTTTCAGATCTTGAAATTCAAAGCCAATTGTCAAATGTCTTTCGTGATTATCTCTGAACGCCTTCCTTAATTTTCCTAGGTTGGTCTCAAAGCGTTGATTTGAACCTACAAATGATATGTTATTTACTCGTAAAAATTCAAGTGACATAAATTATAAATACCAATGTTATAAAAAAAATATAATGATTTCTTACGCTGACACTCGGCCGGTACTGGACGTGTGGGCCGTCTGGGTGGACTACCACCAGCATCCCCACCGTGTGACCTAGGAGCTACACATGCCATCTGTAAAATAACAAGTTCATATCAGTATACAAATTTTATCAATATACATATTTTAACATATAAAAACATTTTCATTAAAAAACAAAATTACACAATTTAATTAACCAATTAATACTAATACACAAATTCATATCAATATACACATTTTAACATATAAAAACATTTTCATTAAAATACAAAATTACACATTTAAACAAATAAAAACAACTCATCATCATTTAAGCGTATAACAATTGTTTCATTCAAACTACAACTTAAGCATATAACAATTGTTTACAAATAAAAAATTACACATTAAAGCATATAACAACTGTTTCATTCAAAATACAACTTAATATCAATTGTCATCATCTTCAGAATCATCGCTAGATAAAACTTCTTGAACATCATTATTAGGGTTCACTTCATCATCATCCGACACTAAATCATCATCATCAACATCACCAATGACGTGTGCAACTACCTCATCATCTTCAATATTAATAATATCATCATCAACCGGTGGGGCGTCCACTTCCGTTGGTTGAGTATTTACACTCAAATCCGTAATACCCAAATTAGGCAAAGCAACAGACAGTGTAACATCTGATGAACTGCTACCATGTATAATATCTTCATCGGACTCTACCACATCTCGATGATAAACCTGTTCGACGACCTTCCAATGAAGCGGTCGTCTAGCAAGGTCTTCAAGGTAGAATACTTGTGTTGCTTGTGTCGGGAAAATGTATGGGTTATTTTGGTGAAATAGCCTATCGGTAAAAATATGATGTATGTCTTGCTCAGTGTAAGAACGTCTGTTGCGTTTGGTGCAATTGGTAGGGTTAATTGTGTCAAACCATTTACATCGAAACAACAAAACCTTGCGGTTGCCGATATAAGTGAGCTCCAAAATTTCTTCGAGTTGACCATAATACATCTCTCCATCAACCCCGGGTGTTGAAACTCCGCTGCATTGAGTGGTACGAAGTATATCGCGTTCACGTACCACAAACTTCACACCGTTCACTATGCAAGAGGGGTATGTACATGAACTAATAGGTCCACATGCCAAAGAGAATAACTCGTCACTACAGCCCACACTCACTTTTTTTTCACGAGTCTACAAAAATGAGATACAAAAAGGTTTATTAGATGAGGAATAACTCCAAGGTAATATATCTAATGTATTTACCATGTTATTAAACCACGCAGGAAAACTCGTTTCCACATTATCAGGCGCCTCTCTGCAAAGGTTCATGATATTAGCAGAAGTCATCGAGAAAGAAGAATTTTCAAAATTATAAAAAAATAGGAAGAAACATACTCGCTGTAAGCTGAGATGTCGGCTTCGACTTCAGGACTGTTGTTAAGTATAAACCACGTAACTGCCTGCATGTCGTCATCAGTCATACGAGTTGGTTTGATTCCACCCGTCGGTGTGCATACGGTCCGGAACACCTCAAATTTATCTGGTTGTCTAGGCAAATCGTCTTCATTTCTGCCAAGGCGGTTAAATCTCGTCTCGACATCCTTAAGGTAACGGGAACAAAAAGTTAATGCCTCTTCTGCAACATAACCCTCAGCAATGGAACCTTCAGGCTTAGCTTTATTTCGTACATAATTCTTTAGCTTTTTCATGTATCTTTCAAATCGATACATCCACCTGCCGCGAGTAACGGAACCTAGAATAGCCTCATCGGGTAGATGTATAACCAAATGAGTCATTATGTCGAAAAAAGCAGGAGGAAAGATTTGCTCTAAATTAACCATCATAATGATCAATTTGTTTTTAGCTTCTTTCATGTCCTGCACAGTCAAACTTCGAGCACAAAGCTGCTTAAAGAATAAGCAAATGTCGATTATAGGTTTTGCAACGTCTTTGGGCAAGTATTGTTGCACTCCATAAGCAAGTAACCGATGCATCATTATATGACAGTCATGAGATTTCAAGTTCGTTATATTGTCATCATCAGCGGTCACTTTTTTCTTGAAGTTGGATCCAAAGCCATCAGGTAGTCTGACTCCTTTAATGAATTTACAAAAAAGTTTTCTTTTTTCTGGAGTGAAAGAGAACTCTGGATGAGGCTTATCGAACTTCCCGTTATCTTTTTTAACTAACCACAACTCCTTTCGAACTCCCATTTTTTCTAAGTCTAGCCTTGCCTTTGGCGTGTCTTTGGATTTGTCGTTCTGTAACAGGGTATTCAGTAAAGCCTCAAGGAAATTCTTTTCTATGTGCATGACATCGTAACAGTGTTTTAGTAGAAGAAAGGGCCAATACTCAAGATCCCAAAAGATAGAACGCTTACTCCAGTTCAATTCAACATCTCGATTATGGGGGCGGTTGTCTTTGAGAATTGGTTTATGTTTCCCCGGTTTACGTTTAAAGACTTTACTAATCTGCAATTGAATATCAAGTTCTGAAAAATTTCTTGGTTTAGGCTTATTTTCGGGAAAACCGTAGAATTCCTTGGATTTTTTCCGATCTGGATGATTTGTTCTTAACCATCTTCTGTAACCAACATAAACGATTTTGCTGTTGATACGCATCGATGGAGTGTCAACATTACAAGTAGGGCATGCGAGGTACCCTTGCCCAGTCCACCCAGACAAACTACCTCGAGCTGGAAAATCATTGATGGTCCATAAAACCGCCGCTTTCATTTTGAAATGAGTACCCGTAGCAGCGTCTTTCGTCCAGACTCCCTCCCATAAATCTTTGAGTTCTTTAATTAGAGGATGCAAGTAAACATCAATGTCCTTTGCAGCTGATTTAGGGCCGGGAATTAACATCGTCAACATTAAAGAAGTTTCTTTCAAACACATCCACGGTGGTGTGTTGTATGTTGTCAATATAACCGGCCACATGCTGTAAGTTTGGCTCATCATGTCATAAGGATTAAAACCATCAGCAGCCAACCCTAATCGAACGTTTCTAGGGTCACAAGAGAACTCAGGTTTCATCATGTCAAAATATTTCCATGCTTTGCCGTCACAGGGGTGATTCATTTTACCGTCTTCCTTAGACTGTCCGGTCGCATGCCAAGTCATCCACTTTGCTATGTCTTTTGTGTTGAACATACGTTGTAGTCTAGGTGTTATCGGAAAGTAACGCACCACCTTGTTGGCAACTAATTGCGTCCCCTTTTTCTTCTTTGGGTTTTTCCATCTGCTCGCGTTACAGATTGGACAAGTGTGCCTCGCCTTGTTTTCCGGTGATCCCCAATATAAAAAACAATCATTTATACAAGCATGGATCGATTCGTATCCTAACCCGATCTTTTTGTATGTCTTTTTTATTTCATAGTATGAAGATGGGAAATTGTATCCTTTACTAGGGGAACATGCCTTTTGGAGAAGAGCTAGAATTTTGTTAAACCCGGCATCAGTTATTTTGTGTAAAACCTTGATGTGCGAAATCTCTGATGTAAATTCCAATGTGGTCATATCACAACCCGGGTACAACTTTTGGGCAGACCTAGCGAGTAACTCTTCAAACTCGTTACTAGGACCCGATGTTTGGGTTGGTTGAGGACCGGTTGTTTGAGTTGGTGGAGTTTGAGAGGGTGGAGTTTCAGATGGTGGATTTGGAATATTATTTGCAGAAATATCTTCGAAGAACGCATCCATGTGAATTCGATCAGGTGAATGTGGTAATAGTGGAGGTAACGGAAGAATTGGTTCACCGTGATATATCCAAGTGGTGTAATGTTTGTCAAACCCGAATTTGGATATGTGTGCCTCAAGTTGGCCGAGGGTAACCAACGTTTCACGGTTACAACAATGACTACATGGGCAATGGAGCTTTTGTGAGATGGGGTGCAAAAATTTCTCACAATCCTGGATGAATCCAAAAAGACCATCTAAAAACTCATTGGAATTACGATTGTTTACAGTGGTCCAACTCTTATCAATTGTCATAACTGCGTTGCAAATAAACATACTCAGATAAATTATTTTTTTTATACGTAAAATGTCATACTAACAAAATGAATATGAACTCTTTTTTTATTCCTAGTGCAACTATGGAAGGCAATCCTAACCCACCTTTTGAATGTTTCATCCCATATATGAATGCGTATAACCGGTTTACTATTTGAGTAAATTTCGGCAGCATTTCCCCTCTACTCCCCAAATATGTGTTTAAAGACATATTCGTAGGAGTAAAGGAGAAACACTGTCGAAATCATCTCAAATAATAAACCAGTTATACGCATTCATATCCTAAATGAGACGAAACATCAAAAAGCAGTCCCAAACAGGGGACTTTCCAAAATTAATTCCTAATAAATTAATTTCGGACGGGTTTTCTATAGGTTGATTAACTTCGGACGGGAATTTTCCGAAATTAATCGATAAAATCCTAAAATATTCCTAAAATTATTTACTACAAAAGACTAACAATCGTATATCATATATATATAATATAATAAACATATGCATAATATTAATTACACACCTCGGTCACGACTGGAATAAGCAAAGATAGAAAGATAGAAAAAGAGATCCGGATGAGGAAGTTGTCCCGACTGTCCTGGTGCTAACCAAACACAAACATAAAATAAAGAAAACCTAAATTAGTTGGTTTCCAAAAAATTTTCTAATTTGAAACAAACAACACCACAACAATTTTAAAAAAAAAAACATTACCTTTTTTCGGCTGTGACACGGGTCTCAGTTCTTGGCTGTGACTCGGTTCCCTTCGACTGTGACTCGGGTCTCGGCTACGAGAAACATATAAAAAAAATTAAACTCATGCCTATTTCATATTAAGCCTAAATATTAACCCGAAATCCCTATATAAATATTAAGCCATATATAACCCGAATTCTATTAAGCCTAAATCAATTAAGCCGAAATCATCTATATATATATTAAGCACTATATACAACGGAAATCAACTAATGCTAAATCAATTAAGCCGAAATCAATTATATATATATATATATATATATTAAGCCGAAATCAACTAAGCCTAAATCAATTAAGCTTAAATATAATCCGAAATCATAAGCCAAAATAACCTTTGGTGGTGGTGGTGGCTACTGCTGCCGGTGGTGGTGGCTACGGCTGCCGGTGTTGGTGGCTACTGCTGCCGCGATGGCAGTGGTGGTGGTGGTGATGGCAGTGCTAGGAAATAAAACATAAACATTAATAATAATTAAACATAAACAAATTTAAACAAAATTAATAGATTAAAAAAAATCATTTACCTTTATATTTATTTAAAAAACAAAATTAAACAAAATGTGGTGGTGCGGTGGTTGATGCTGCCGTGACTGCTGCCGTGACTGGTGGTGGTCCGGTGGTTGACTGGTGGTGGTCCGGTGGTTAAACTAGAAAAAACAAACACCTTTTAACAATTAAACTAACAATTAATCAATTAATCATACTAACAATTAAACTACAAAAATTAATCAAAATTAAAAATATATATAATTCAAAATCAAATACCTTAACTGGGAAATATATATAAATTCATGATGGTGGTGTCGAATTGGTGGTGAAATCAAGTGGTGGATCGAATTGGTGTGCTCGTGTGCAAGTGATGATGGTGGGTCGAATTGGTGGTGGGTTGGTGAAGATGATGAAGATGATGGTGGTGGGTTGGTGAAGATGAAGATGATGAAGATGATGGTGGTCGGTCGGAAGAAGATGATGGTGGTGTTTGCAATTCGTCCGGTTTTTTTTTATTTAACTCGCAAGATAGAGATAGATGAGATAAGGTGAGTTACTGTAAATGAAGCCTAGGGACGACTTTCTTTTTGAAACCTAGGGACGACTTAGTCGTCCCTAGGATAATAATAAATACTTTTTTTTTCGTTTATTAATAATACTTAGGGACGACTTAGGCAACCTAGGGACGACTAAGTCGTCCCTAGGTGTACCCCGGGAAAACTTAAACTCAAAGCGGGTTTTTTAAAATTTCACCAAAAATTTCAACTTTTCCCAAAAAATTTGCTAAGTGTTGGAGGGTTCTTTTAGGGACGACTTTGTTTGATATTTAGGGACGACTAAGTCGTCCCTAGGTATTTTTCATACATTTAATATACATTTTACCTTCTATGTAATAAAATTAATAATATAAATTAATAATAAAAATCAAAATAAATTATTATAATTAATATTAAAATATAAGTTATACTTAGTTTGTAATAATTAATAATCGACGAGTCCATATGCTAGAGTTATACGTTATAGGTTCAACCGACGAGTCCATATGCTAGGGTTATACGTTATAGGTTCAACCGATGATTCCATATGTTACGGTTATACGTTATAGGTTCAACCGATGAGTCCATATGCTACGGTTATACGTTATAGGTTCAACCGACGAGTCCATATGTTACGGTTATATGTTATAGGTTCAACCGATGAGTCCATATGTTACGGTTATACGTTATAGGTTCAACCGACGAGTCCATATGTTAGGGTTATACGTTATAGGTTCAACCGGCGAGTCCATATGTTACGGTTATACGTTATAGGCTCAACCGACGAGTCCATATGTTACGGTTATACGTTATAGGTTCAACCGATGAGTCCATATGTTACGGTTATACGTTATAGGTTCAACCGGTGAGTCCATATGCTAGGGTTATACGTTATAGGTTCAACCGGTGATTCCATATGTTACGGTTATACGTTATAGGTTCAACCGGTGAGTCCATATGTTACGGTTATACGTTATAGGTTCAACCGACGAGTCCATATGTTACGGTTATACGTTATAGGTTTAACCGATGAGTCCATATGTTACGGTTATACGTTATAGGTTCAACCGGTGAGTCCATATGTTAGGGTTATACGTTATAGGTTCAACCGATGATTCCATATGTTACGGTTATACGTTATAGGTTCAACCGATGAGTCCATATGTTACGGTTATACGTTATAGGTTCAACCGATGAGTCCATATGCTACGGTTATACGTTATAGGTTCAACCGATGAGTCCATATATTACGGTTATACGTTATAGGTTCAACCGGTGAGTCCATATGCTAGGGTTATACGTTATAGGTTCAACCGATGATTCCATATGTTACGGTTATACGTTATAGGTTCAACCGGTGAGTCCATATATTAGGGTTATACGTTATAGGTTCAACCGACGAGTCCATATGTTACGGTTATACGTTATAGGTTCAACCGATGAGTCCATATGTTACGGTTATACGTTATAGGTTCAACCGATGAGTCCATATGTTACGGTTATACGTTATAGGTTCAACCGGTGAGTCCATATGTTAGGGTTATACGTTATAGGTTCAACTGATGATTCCATATGTTACGGTTATACGTTATAGGTTCAACCGATGAGTCCATATGCTACGGTTATACGTTACAGGTTCAACCGATGAGTCCATATGCTACGGTTATACGTTATAGGTTCAACCGATGATTCCATATGTTACGGTTATACGTTATAGGTTCAACCGGTGAGTCCATATATTTGGGTTATACGTTATAGGTTCAACCGGCGAGTCCATATGTTACGGTTATACGTTATAGGTTCAACCGATGAGTCCATATGTTACGGTTATACGTTATAGGTTCAACCGATGAGTCCATATGTTACGGTTATACGTTATAGGTTCAACCGGTGAGTCCATATGTTAGGGTTATACGTTATAGGTTCAACCGATGATTCCATATGTTACGGTTATACGTTATAGGTTCAACCGATGAGTCCATATGCTACGGTTATACGTTATAGGTTCAACCGATGAGTCCATATGCTACGGTTATACGTTATAGGTTCAACCGATGATTCCATATGTTACGGTTATACGTTAAGCATGTTTAAGTGATCAAATATTGGCGGGAAATGTTGGCGGGAAATGCTGGCGGGAAAATGTTGGCGGGAAAGCTAGGGTCGACTAAGTCGTCCCTAAATGTGTCGACCCTAAATTTTTATCTTTATTTATGGTAGCTCTTATCCTCACAAACTCTTATCCTCTCATACCAAACTCACCACCACCACCACCACCCGATTTTGCATAATATGGATCCGCTTGAAGCTTATAAGTGTACATGTAGAAAGGGATATATTGTGTTGAGACAGTCACATCAACCTCATAGCTTTGGTAAACTTTACTATGCATGTCCTCTTTCGAAGGTAAACAATCAAATGTTTTAGTTATGTAATACGTGTGATTATTAAAATGACATGTCATGTTATTTGTTTACTTTGTAACAGCAAAAAACAGATGATTATGGATGTAAATATTTTAAATGGAAGGATGATTTTGATCTCGAACTCCGTATAAGATCTTCCCCTGGATCTTCAACACCTCAAGGTTCACATCCAAGTTCTTCTACAGGTCCTTCTCAATCTGCACCAACTGAGTGCTCTAATTGCAAGATCAAAGATCTAAAGATAAAGATGCTAGAGACAAGACTAGAAATGGAAAGGCATCATGAATACCACGCATGTCAATCGGCTGCAATACTTCATGAGCTTTTAAATGATATGGAAAATCTTAGCTTTGAGTAGTAATCTATTTGTTATTTTAATGTGTTAATTTGTATTTTAATATTATGTGTTAATCTGTACGTTTAGTTTTAACTAGTTTGTGATGTGTTTTTTTTCTTATTTATGAATCTATTATCGTTGTAATATATATTTTTAATTAAGCGCGTGTTTAAGTGTTAAATATATATCTAAAGTTTTTTTTAAATACATATAAGTTTTTTTTAAATAAATATAAAGTTTTTTTAAATATGTATAAAGTTTTTTTTAAATATGTATAAAGTTTTATTTAAATATGTATAAAGTTATTTTTAAATATGTATAATTTTTTTTCTAAATATGTATAAATTTTTTTAAAATATGTATAAAGTTTTTTTAATATGTATAAAGTTATTTTTAAATATGTATA
Organism: Glebionis coronaria; assembly: GCA_025667525.1. Classification (NCBI taxonomy): domain Eukaryota; kingdom Viridiplantae; phylum Streptophyta; class Magnoliopsida; order Asterales; family Asteraceae; genus Glebionis; species Glebionis coronaria. Next base: position 127,450,045 of record CM046874.1, on the reverse strand, counting down.
ATTTTTTTTCTAAATATATAATTTTTTTTTAAATATATATAAAGTTTTTTTTAAATATGTATAAAGTTATTTTTAACTAAATATATATATATTTTTAAATATGTATAAAGTAATTTTAAATAATTTTAAATAAATAAAATAATTTTACTTAACCTAGGGACGACTTAGTCGTCCCTAAGTTAAGTGGGTCCACTTTCATTTTAAACTTTTTAAATAAAAAATATTTATATTAATTTTAAATATATAAAAAAGATTTAAAAACGGGAAAAATAAGTTTATTTAATCTAGGGACGACTAAGTCGTCCCTAGGATTTGTGGTCCCCACTTTCATTTTAAACTTTTTAAATAAAAAATATTTATATTAATTTTAAATATATAAAAAAGATTTAAAAACGGGAATAATAAGTTTATTTAACCTAGGAACGACTTAGTCGTCCCTAGGTTTTGTGGTCCCCACTTTGTCCCCTCAGCCCTTTTGACCAAGATTTTGTTGTAAAAGTGGTGGGTCCCCCCTTAATCTAGGGACGACTAAGTCGACCCTAGAAAAAGGGCGACCCTAAACTCATTATTGTTGTAGTGCGAAACAATGAAGAAATCGACAGAAAAAACGCACAAAGTATTGACCCTTAACCGAACTTTAGATTAAGTATTAACAAGAATGATCGGAGGTACAAGTCGTTTTCCCCTTCACCTCCTTTTTATAGAGATGAGGGGAAGGCAACCGACTCTAACAAGCACACACGTCCTAGTCGGCTGTGATTACAAATAAAGGAACAAACCGTGTAGCTTGGGACTCAAGAAAACACCAAACGACCCTTATGCTAATGCTATTCGATTAATGATAACACGACTTAACAATAGGACCCTTATAAAGACTAAAACATAACAATAGGTTTCAACCTCAGTCGCTACGTGCTCATGGATGTCGTCGTTACACTTGCTCTAACGATTAACTTGCTGCCACTTTAATCGACTACAATAAGTTCTATGTGAATGCTCAAAAATTTAGACGACTACACAAATAAGAAATTAATTAAAGGACTAATTAATATGTCTTTGAAAATAGTCAAAAACAATATCTTAAACCCCGATCCATAAATACGTAATAAGTGTATTTACTATCTACTATAGGTCATACAACTCAATGATGCCAAACGTTGATATATATGAGTCGTGTATGCGCATGTATGTGTGCTACCGAGTACATATAATGACAATATTTCCAAGATAGATTCCAGCATTCCTAAATATGCAGAGGGTAAATTTCAAACTACTCGACGACGAAATAAATGTGCCCCATTATTCGAACACGAAACATATCTACATGCCATCTACATATGTAGACTTTACACAGGAACGGATCTTCGTATTTACTGCATCAAAAAGTGAATCACTAGCATATCTAAATATGCTACAATGCATATAGGCTTAAATCTTGACAGTATATATATAATATAATTTTGATACAAATCTGAGAATCAAAGATAACAGTACCACAAAAACTAAAGACACAAAGAGTATGTAACAACGTTAATCTTCCATGCAACAAAGAGACTCGTTACTACGATTGCGTATTGTTCTCTAGGGGAATAACGAGGAAGAAATGAAAACTGCTTCGTGATGCTATAACAAAATAGGGCTAATTTTTGGTATTATTATATTTAATGAAAAACAGAAATTTGCGACATTTTTAAAATTGGTTGCTTGAAAATGCTTAAAACAATTAAAATAAACGGGATAACAATAAAAAGAATAATGGAATTGGAAACTACTTACAAACGATTTACCTAGAATTTGGACAAGCCTTGAAATTAAAGATGTGGTGTGGAACTATGAACGTAACAAATCGCTCGGCCCCGATGCCTTCTCATTTGAATTATTAAAGAGTGAGGCTTGCTTGAAATGATGTAGTATCTTATGTTAAATTGTTTGAAAGTTTGGCTCATATCCTATGAGGTTGCAACTCTTCTTTCAAAACCCTTGTACCTAAAGTCAAAGATCCTTTGGTTATTGGTGACTTTAGGCAAATGAGTCTTATTAATATAAAATAATATTCAAAAAGTTCTCGCAAACCGCCTTTCAAAACTGATACATTCGGTTGTGGGTGATGTTCAAATGGCGTTCATTAATGGTCGTCAAATTATTGATGGCCCCTTATGGTGAATAAATAATTTCTTGGGCTAAAAAGCATAAGGCATCGAGTAATGTTCTTTAAGATAGACTTTGAGAAAACTTTTGACTCTTCAAGTTGGTCATTTATGTTTTGTATTTTAGAAAAAATATAGGTTTTAACCCTAAGTAGAGAAACTGGATCCATGTGTGTCTTAAGTCTGTTTTATCTTTGGTTCTTTCCAATGACTTTCTGATAAAGGAGTTCGAAGTTGATAAAGGTATTCAGAAACGTGACCCTCTATCACCTTTCTTGTTTTTATTAACGATCGAAGCTCTTAATGTGTCTTTACTTGAAGCAACTAACAATAATATCTTTCATGGCGCTAAAGTGGTCAAAGAGAACATTCTTATTCACCACCTTCAATTTGTGGATGATGCCTTTATTATGAGGAATTGGTATCTTATCATTGCTAAAATTTTGTCTAGAATCCTAACATGCTTTTGTTTAGCTTCCGACTTCAAAGTGAACTTCAACAAAAGTAAGCTTCATGGCACTAGAGTTTCAAAGCATAAGTTTAGCTCTCTTACCTCGGCAATTGGATGTCTCCCCTCATAATTCCCTTGTGTATACTTAGGTCTGCCTATTGGGGCTAAAATGTCAAGGTGTCTTTACTGAAATCGTCTTATAAATTGGTTCTAAAAACATCTTTCTATCTGAAAGTCTAAGACACTTTCTTTTGGAGGTCAAATTACTTTTCTAAAATCCTTTCTTGATAGTTTTGACGTCTACTACTTTTCTACCATTAAAGCTCCAAAATATATTATTAGTAAGCTAGAAGGTATTCCTCGTAAATTCTTTTGGGGCGACAAGATCGTGTGGATTGCTTGGGGCAAAACTATTTCTCCTCATAACAATGGGGGCTTGGGAATTGGTAGTCTTAAAGCAATTAATCATCCATTAGTATCTAAATGATGGTGGAGATTCTTACCGAGAATGACGCTTTATGAAGTAAGGTAATTTATTCTATACATGACCTATGGATAGCCTCTTTGATAACTCCCCTCTCAAATATATACTAGGTCCCTTTTATCATATTGAAGTTAAAAAATGATTAATTACCCATGGGATTCATTTAACATCAATTAAAAAAAAAAAAAAGAAAACGGTCAATCATCTACTTTTTGGCACGACAGCTAGTTGGGTGGATCACCACTTTTTGAAACCCTCTTGCGGTTGTATAGGTTGGATAACAATCAAAACTGCCATGTTTCTGATAGATGCCGACTGTGAGTTCTAAGTCTTTTTTTCGGCCTACTGCCTCAGTTATGGGCTTTGTACAGTACCTAAATTATGCTCTTGAAATTGTTGAGCTAAGTAACATTATAAGCTTATTATGTCAACTCCAACTTTTTGATACACTAACAACTTGTACAAATACAATTGACAACTCAAGACTATTCTCAATGAAGAAAATGTGTTCCCTTATCACCCATATCTCGACCTCTTTAGTGGACCAATCAATCAAATGGAACATGGGGCTTCCATCTAAAGTTAACATCTCACTTGGCGTGTTGCAAACAGGAGATTGTCTACTAGAGTGAACATTGATCGAATATTTATAAACATAGCCTCTATTAGATGTCTGATACTGTAATATTGTATCTTATAAGGAATTAGTACCAGGATATCACCTTTTTCTATCTTGCGTGATTGTAATAGAAATTTAAAATAACATCTTGAATTGGCAAGGGATGTCAAAGGTGGCCATCAACAACCTTAGTAATGTTATCAATTTGGCATATCGAGTGCCTCTTGAGCCTAAACACTATAATTTCTTCCACATGGTTGTTCAGACAATGATATGGTCCATTTGGAGATTTAGAAACAACATTACCTTTTTTTTAAAACGATCGAACATACTCCTCTAAAATGCTCTCATACAGCTGGATAGTGAGTAGATGTAGAAAAATCATTTTTTAATTTGATTGAGTGGTACAATAATCCATGTAATGCACTTTCTCCTCCACTTTTGTAACTTTGTTTTAGCTTCTTCCTAACTTTTTATACAATCTTCGTTCAAAAAGGTTCTAGAATTTAGATAAACTAACAAAAAGTTAGCCCTAGCAAGTGTGGAAAATAATCTTAAACGTTGCATCCTTGATCTACTTAATCAAAGAATACCACCTATGGCTGACAAAGCAAAGGATAGATTAGAGTATCTTAACTTTGTAACTTTATTTTAGCCCTTTGCTAGCTTTTTATACGACTAGGTTTTAAGCCTGCGCTTCGCTGCGGGTGTTTAAAATCAACAGTCAGCCAACATGCTTTCTATCAGTTAGTTGGACGGGTTAGAAAAAAAAAGCGGTTTCATGACCAATAAAGGACAATCCAATATGTGAATGAATATAGGTAGGATGCCCGCGCTTCGTCGCGGGTTTTTGGATCCCATGTTATCAAGTGCGTAACATAGAGATTTAGCGCATTGGAGATTTCAGTAAAACATTTCATTTCATTACAGAATAGAAGAATAGAGTTCCCAACATGTATCTTATACTCTTAGTGACTTATGTCTGACTCTTACCTCATATGATAAATGTCGCTCACCGTGTTCAAATGTACGGTCTTCCCACGGAATCAATTATATGGTTCATCGGGGTTGGTCCCTCACTCCTTGTCTTTCCTCGATCAAAGCAGACTGCAATTGTATCATTGTGGAGAAGCTGCAAGCAAAAGTAAAACACTATCAGTCCAACTTACATCTAAAGTACACCTAATGTACAACCATTGAAATCCAATACCCTTTTCTGCTGTAAAAGGGGTGTTTGGCTCCTATTTTAACAACAACCAAACAACCCTTTTGTGGCAGAATGGGTGTTTTGTTCAGTAACCAAAAAACCTTATGCACATCCATTGACTTATAACATTTTGTTTGGTTGCACAAAACTTAATCAGTTTACAATGTTCAACATACTAATAACAGTTGTGGGCTGCCGATGTTAAAAAGACATGTTCCTTTTGTGACCCGTTACTTGACAAACAAATTAACATCAACAAAAAACTTTGAACAAAGCCAGGTTGCGTACCTACCCAGTCAATTATGTAGCTTTTTCCTCCAACTTCAGCTTCTCTTCTCCACGACCTATCACAGGCGCAAGTGATAGGATACCTGATCAGAAACCTACATTTGCCAAAGAAAGAACAATCTGAAAAAAATAAGGAAAATTTAACCGTGTTCAATCTACAACAAAATAATTGTCCAAATGCGAATAAGATTACCGATTAGTTGGACAAACTAAGTGCAAGCTACATCACCATTAACCCACGGTAAAAAGGTGCGACTAATTTTTTATGCTCCACATGATGGTACCTACAAATGAAAGCGGCATTCATCAGGTGTAACCACTGATAATAATAATTCCAAAAATCATAAGCCTATCTTGTAAGCCTACAGTCTATGAAATAAGATCCAACAGCGGAGGAAGGAAATCAATAGAAGGGGAGGTAGGGATGACAGAGATACGGTGAAAGAGTGGGTTGTGGGAGTTGAGCTACTCCCCATTCAGTTGAGATGTGAACCGAATGAGCCAACGGACATTCACTGTGTTTTCCTCTCCCACATATTCTTTTCATTAAGCAAATGACCCAATCCACGACCACATATTTTGTTCACTAACACAACACACAAATGGGCAGCGTCACATATTGTTAAACATCGTGTGACACATGGGAAATCACACAGTTCCAACATGTGTGACCCTACCACAAAGTCAGTCTTTTGTAACCAAAACATTCAACAACCGAACTCCAACGATAGTCACAACCACAACCCAAAATCAGTCAATAGATTTAAATTTGTGATAAGGCATGTTTCGGTGTAAGACATAGGCTCAGAATGTAATACGCTGAAAGACAAAGGCTGCACCCGCCATGGCTGCAAACGTGATGGTTTACCGCGCCAAGATGCGAATGAGCTATGTTTTTCCGAATTGTTCCAGATTCATCATAGCCTTTTAAATGGTCGCAGGCGTGGCTCGCACGACCACACAGGCCGAGCATACAAAAAAATAACGGTACATGTTTCAAATCGATCGTCGCATACGAAGCACCATTTCCGCACACCATGAACGGTGGCAACAAAGGTGTGGACAACGAAGTTGTTGTGACTTGCACAACGATGCACTCTAAGCATAAAAATAGATAATCATAGGTCTTTCAAGACTTATCACTTTAATAAAAGTTTACTCACAAACATATATTCCTCCCATAGCATTTTTTTTTTATATTTAAAGGCTCAGATTAGTGATGATATATGTACCTCGGCTGCAAACCACCAAGATTGCCCCGCCAAGAATCACATAATTCGCTTAGACGCTCGAGTATAATCATCATTACCTTTTAGGATCTCCAAAGAGATACACGACCACATATTCGGATATGCTGCCTAAATCATAGCATAGTACAACGTCAATAACCACAAAACAAACGGGATTGCATTAGAGGCTTAGAGATGAAAGAATGGAAGGTGTACCAAAAACTGGTCATGGTTGCGACCACATGGTCGCCCCGCCAAGATCCCAGTTTTGTCACGACACGGTTACCAAAACATTCCATAAACACATGTTTCATCATCACCAATATATCGTTACACCATGTGACACCAATCACAATCGCTACCCGATATATACCGGCAACGAAAGGACTGGTGCCAGCAACGGTCTACAAATGCCCATGAAGATCATATTGACTTACAACGGATACCGCCACAAACAGGTATCACAACATAAGATTTAGCTCATGCGACATAAGCCCAAAGTCATTTAAGCTAATCATCGCCTGTATCTAAAAGAAAACCTTCAGTATGTATATAAACAAAATATTGTTCATGGGTTTAGATTAAAATCAATGGTGCACATAAAAAAATTATCCAAAGAACCCTAACTTAATAGCACATTCAACGGATAATAGTAAACCAAATCAATCGATAAAAAGAACAAATAAAATAAATAACAAAATGGATGAACCAACCTTTTTTTCTCTTTGAGACAGTCGATGGTTCAGCCAACCCTAAAGATGGGTAAACACCAATCTAATAAATCGTTGGCGAGATGAGAAATCAAACAATCATTAAATATTCATATGAGAAACAAATGAGAAATCAAAGATCCATCCAAAAGTAATCCATTAAATCTGCTTTTCAGAAAGAGATAGAGAGAGATCGATTAGATCTGTTTTTGAGCAAGTTGGAGAGACATGAACACACAAATGACGTCAACATTAACAAATGGGGGTGGGTTTAGAGATTTACGGCTAGGATCCAAGAAAGAAGTGAAACACATACTGTTGAACAGTTTTTCAAACGAATACACGGTTGAGATGTGGATTTCGTTGAGGAACCATACCGGTGAACAGCGTTTGAAAAGAATACACGGTTGAGATATGGATGGAAGGAATGGGAGGGACAAAAATGAACGGTAGATAGGAGGGTAACATGATCTCCTCTCACACATTTATATTGTATTTTAATGGGGTATTTTCACATTCCCTTAATAAGGGTGTAATTTTATACAACTGAATATTGAGTAGATGTAAAAAATTATATTTTAATTAGATTGAATGGTACAATAAATCATGTAATGCGCTTTCTCGTTCAAATTTATAACTTTGTTTAGCTCTTTTCTACCTTTTTATACAATCTCGATTAAAAAAAGTCATAAAATTTTAACAAACTAACAGTAAATGTAGGAAATGATCTTAAATGTGATATCCTTGATATACATCTGATTTACTAAATTTATAAGTCTTTCCCGATTTACTTTCTTAGATATAATAAAATCCATGCTGAAACAAATGATTTATTGTAAGATTAAGAACATGTCATAAATTCAACATTGATAATGGAAAAAAACAGTAAAAGAGAGTCACTCGCACATATCAAGGTATCACTAGCTAATAATCATCCTACTACGAGTTTCATGCATTCTAGTTATTTACTAACAGGTTTAGCCTATCATATTATTGATAATCACAGAAAGAAACGAAGTAAAGATTATAGAAAATGATATAGTATATAATAAACTCGGAAAAATGTAATTCTATCAGCATGCATGTATGAGTATGAATCTAGTAAAGATCTCCTAAGAGAGATATTAACTCCAAATCTTTGTGATGGAGGTACGTAGGTCTGTTGTGAACTTGTTGGCATCAACAACCTGAACAAAGACAGTCAAGTCGAATAAGTGAATGAAATTTGTTGTGATTGAGAGATGGGAAAAAACAGTAGTTGAATTGTCATGAAGAAATATAGAGAGCAATGAATGAGATCTTAAATGCATACTGTAAAACATCAACTACCCATTCTCACTCCTCCATAACTCCATCTTTATATAAATCATACAAACTTACAAGCCATACTCACTCAGTACCATCTCTTCCTCTTTCAAGAACCATGGAGACACCAAGAAGAAGCCACAGCACTTGTTTGCTCATTTGGGGTCTTGTTGCAGCTTTGTTTTCCCATAATGTCTTTTCTGCTTCTTCTTTAAACAACTTGCAAGATCAAAAGAACTTCTACTTCCCTCCGTTTGACCCAAGCTTTGGGTTATCGCCACCGGTCGCCGTAATTCCTCCCGTTGTCCCTTCTCCACCTATAAGTAAGTACACATGCATCTTATTAGGTTTTGAAGGCAATACATGTTTTTCTTTTATGTATACTTTTTCTAAAACCTAGAAAACTCGGATTTGCCTGATTTGTGTGTCACCTTTGTACTACTTAAGATATGTTTTTAGTTAACATGTTGAATTTTCTTGTTGTTTTGTAGGTTACACTACACCACCTACGTATGGTTCACCACCTACGTATGGTTCACCACCTACTCATGGTTCGCCACCTACTCATGGTTCACCACCCAGGCATGTTGATCCTTCTCCTCCTAGCCATGGCTCAGGAGGAGGAACAACACCAGTTCACCATCCACCATCTCATGGTGGAAGTGGTGGTGGTCATCATCATGGTGGAACTCCACCTACTAACTGTGGAAACCCTACTACACCTCATCGCTCACCACCTAGGCATGTTGATCCATCTCCTCCTACCCACCACAACCCTTCACCAGCTTCTCCTACTTACACTTACAGCCCACCACCAAATGGTGGTGGTGGTGGTGGTAACACACCAACTCCAATCGTACTTCCTCCTACTACTCCTGGAATCCCAATGATTCCATCGCCTCCTTTTGACCCGAATTCACCCCCCATTGGTGGTACATGCGAGTAAGTTACTTCTTCAATCTACTTCATATTCTTGATTTTGTAGATAGAACAAGAAATAAGTACAACGAAAAAAAATATGTAAAAGGTCTCACGTTCAAACCTGGCCCCTTGTTTTTCGCTCTAAGGACAATAGGATGTTACTGATCAATGACTTAACTCTCTCATCTTAGATACAACAAGTGGGCCCAATATTAAGTAGGAATCTAACTTGCTAAAATTTGGGCAATTTTCTAAATATAATATCTTCATCTAATGTGCAGTTTCTGGAGGAACCACCCAACTATTATATGGGGTCTATTTGGTTGGTATGGAACGACAATCGGATCAGCTTTCGGTGTTACCGCTCTTCCTGGAATTGGAGGACATCTCAACTTGCTACAAGCACTTCAAAACACCAAACCCGATGGGATCAGTGCACTCTACAGGGAAGGAACTGCTTCACTGCTAAACTCAATGGTTAACAAGAACTTCCCATACTCAACCAGCCATGTAAAAGACAGTTTCGTGGCTGCAATCGGGTCGAACAAGGCTGCTGCAGCTCAAGCTAGGGTGTTCAAGCTTGCGAATGAGGGTCACATGAAGCTTAGGGTTTAAGATATATAAGATTTGTGTCATTTCAATTTATTTGCATGTTAGTATTACTGGTTTAATTTGTGTTGAGTGTTTAGTTACATTTGGGAGCTTGCTGGCTATGCACTTCTTATGTTGTTGATTATCTGTTTCGAGGTTAAGTTAAGTTTCCTCTTATTTATTGTGCTCTTTTAATTATACCTTATGTTACATGGGTTTTATGTCAAATGTTATGATATGATTGATCTATGTAATAAAATGTAGTACTTGTTACTTTTGCATTATGAATGGATGCCTTTGAGTGACTGGTAATGTTATGATATTATGAATGGGTGATTCTAAATATACAAGGAAATATCCTAAACTTACCAAAGACTTAAGTAGTTATTATCAAGGTTTTCAAGATCAAGATCCTATCTAGGATTTTTTTATCTTTGTAAGATCGAAATCGTAAAATCGGATCGGGATCGTAAGATCCTACTTTAGTGACATTTTCTTAATAGTCTTTGTAATATTATACAAATCTCAAAATTATAATATATCGTAAACAAACTTTATATGAATGATTCATGAAAATGTTGTCCTAAATTATGATTATAAAATATATAAGAAGATTCATACGTTGTATTTTAGATTATACGAAACAAAACCTACAAATTTGTTGTTCGAGAAAAGTAAATTCGGATCGTAGTAGATTTTAAGATCCTATGATTAAGATCGGGATCTTATAAGATCTTAGGTATGCAAAGATCATATGTAAGATCTGGATCGTTTTTGCTTTATAATATCGTAAAATCGTAAGATTAAAAAATCAGGATTGAAATCTTGACAAACCTTGGTTATTATGTTTTTCTCACTTTTTCTATCGAAGTTTTCAAAATATTACTCCGTACTTATTTATTAGTCTCATTGCTACATTTATAAATGATTCACAAACAAATATTCAAATATTTATAAAAAGTATGTGTTATGTTTTGATTGCATTAGGCGAGAAAGAAATTATTTAAAAAGCCATCAATTAATGCATGAAACAGTAAATATTTATTTGCAAATCCTTGTAATACTTCACAATTAAATATTAAGAGTTTCTGTTGACTTTTTTTAATTTTTATTACACTACCTTGTAAAATGTCTATAAGTTAATTTACCTACCTACGTATAAACCAAAGATGCCTTGCAAAGAGTAATTCTTATTCGATAGTCTATTACTCGATTAAACATGTTTCCGTCAAACTAAAATAAAAGTAAACAACTTTATGTCATGTTAAGTCTGTTTTTTGCCATGTTAAGACTGTTTATAAGGCTGTGGATATCAGTAGACTTTTGCTCGGTCGATCGACTTCGAACTTCGTCGTCTTTTATGAGATGATCGAATCGAAACGATCGCCGAGGCTTAACGTTCGTCCTTGCGATCGAACTCAATTCCTACTTTTTAAAAAAATATGTGATCGTTTGATATTTAAAAAAAATATATTTAAAATTTAAATACTTTACCTCTAAACATACCAACTCATTTAACTATCTTTTACACACATTTAAATTAAAAATTACACATTTTATCATGTCTAAAAAAACTCTCAAAACAAAAAAATCTAAAATACTGAGACCCTCAACAACGTATTGTCGTATTCCGCATTTACACACATTACCTTTAGATAAATCCTTTTTAATTAATAATTTAGTTACACAGTTATCGAAGTCTTTGAGAATTCTCGGCACATTTTATGTAATATCATTTCGTTCAGTTCATCAGTCAAAATAATGCCACTTTGATTTATTATTTGGCACATATTAAATGTGTTTCATCACAATTAAAAATCTGAAATGTTCCTTTTACTCTATTGAAATGATTGATAGAACCAATAATGGTGGTTAAAGCTAATGCATTTATGAAAAAGTTTTCTAGATTCAAAATTGCTAGCTAATCTTAGTAGTGAAGAGATTTGATTAGTTCTAGCTTCATGGCAACGAAATCGATCAACATATGCCTAGATACTAAATTTAACAGAAGGTGCGACGGAATCATCGGATGATTTTTTTCGTGGATTGCTCTATGGCAAAAGCTGTTTGAGATATCGTTAGTGATCCTATAACTATTTGTTATATGTTGTAACTTCTTTTGCTTTTTGCTAGTTTCTGTTGATGAGATGCACTTCTTAAGAAAACAAAAACAAAAACAGAAAAAACGAACCATGTGAGATTGTGAGAAAGTGTAATACGGAGTATCAAAATTTAACTTGTCTGAAATTGCATAACTGGTGCTTGTAAGTTAGTTACCAAAAAAGAGCTTCAATGCAAAAATGTAACAGAGAGTTAGTATTAAATGTTAAAAAAACAATAACGTTGTGGAGCGATTGTTTGAGTCTAGAGATGATTTGTGCATCATTTGTTTTTACAATACACCATTAAATTGTTCATCTATGTGTTGTACTTTGTGTATTATCAATATAATTTATTGGTGTATGGTAAAAAAAAATAATGTATATATCACTTCCCTTACCCTATACGTTAACGTGTTGTTTACTTAAGGTACCTTATAAAACAACACATTTTTTTTTTATAGAAACCTGCATATATATCATATGATTAGTTGGATTAACTCTGAAAATAATATTAGGGGTATTTCTTAAAATGGCTCATTTTCATTTGAATGTTTCATTTTTATCACTGAATTTTAAAAGTTTGAAAATAGCCCGAGGCAATCGAGGCGATCTAATACATTTTAGAATACGGAGCCAACCGATGCACCCTGAGGCAACCGAGTCAACCGAGACACGTTTCACGTAAGAGGATAAGTTCTCTTAGTTACCTTGATTACCTCGATCACCTTAGACTATTTTTTGAGAACCTAAAATTTATTGGCTAAAATAGGAATTTGCCTTTAAAAATGAGTCATTTTAAGAAATACCCCTAATATCAAAGGATCAATTATTTCATGAACATGGGTCTAATAATAATAAAAGGTTTAGGAAGTAAATGCTTTGAAAGTTTGATGAATATACAGTAACGAATTTGTGAATGAGTGAATGACTTGTCCCGCATTTATATCAAGAGCTTGAAACTTGTCTTTTATCGATTTTCATGTAACGAATTTGTAGACTATACTTTTTTTTATTTTACATAAATATGTTCATGTAGTTGGGAGTTGTAATGAGATTGACCAAGTTTATTGACTATGGTCAGTGCATTTAAAGGTGTTATAAATAAAAGTAGTTTTGTCCAGAGAACCATTACCGAGCTACATACAACTCAAAGGCCAATGCCACCATGCATTTGCAGTAGCACTGTCGATGTTGTCGTTGCCCTGCTTGCTAACTGGCATGTAACATTCTATAATCATTTTTAATTCCTTTTTTCTTTGACTTATTATATGTTGTGAGCTTACTTAGTAAAGCAAACTTTTGCAAGATAACTTTTCTAAATTTTCCATGCTTTTAGATTGCAACATAAATGAATTGAATGCAATCTTTTGCTGTACACCTACTAGAACTTGTCCTAACAAAATTTGAAAATCTAAGAACATTGAATTGAAGAAAAGTTATAACTATTGTGGGGAATGGGTATTGTTGAAAGTTAAAACGCTGTGTACCTAAGCTACCAACAACGTATTTACAGAAATGAAGTACTATCCTATTGGTACCCCCCTTACCCCACAAAAATAGTATAAAAAGTACACTATTTGTGTACTTTTTGTCTCCCAGATTTTTTCTGGACAGTTTTTTTACCGGTTTCTGTTCCGTATTTTTGTCAGTTTAATAGTTTTGACCTGCTAAACTTTATTTTTTTTGATTTCGTATTTTTCGATTCATAGTTTTATAACAAAACCAAAATTATAAAAATTAAAAAAAAATTAAAAAAAATAAAAATAAAATAAAAATCAGGGGGGTATAGATTGGAGTTTTGGGGGGTCTTTATAACCTGACCCTTGTTTTTGGTAATGAAAACTAGACTCCTAAGAGCATATGCAATGCAAGCTTTTTACATGACTTTTTACTATTTGAAAAAGTCATTTTAATGACTTGTTCCATTGTAACAAAAGCTTTCATAATAACTTTTACAAGAATGACTTGGTAGATGTCAAGTGTTTGACACAAAATCTACAAGCTATTTTCATTTAATGAAGGTATAACAAAAAGCTTTTAGAAAGCTTTTAAGCATTGGAGTAGTTTTATATAAATGACTTGTTGAAATGTAAAAGTTAATGAAATATTAATTGTCATAAATGAAAAAAGTTATTCATAGGTTTATGCATTGTATATGCTCTAAATATAGCATTGTCATAATGTTCTTTCATATTTCGATATGAGACTAGTGGGCTGGCTGCAAAGCTTAACATTTTGTTTTTGTAAAAGTAGTGAGCCAGTACTAGTAGGCGCATTTCTAATGGTATATGAACCTAGAAGACGATTCAAAATTTGGGCTTTTAGTTAGTAAATGTGGTAAATTCTAAAACACCTAAGCTATCGTAAATAAACATATAAGTTTTCAAGCTATTGTGGATGAGTAAGCCACATGCATTGCATATCATAGCTACGATTTGTTGCATGTAATCATTGTTGCGTGAGTTCTGTTTAACCAATTATGATTAGATATTTCGTGAAATGATCAGCCGAGATATGGAATAGGAGACTCCCTCCTTTCATTGTGTGGTTGTGTGAATCGATTTGTTAAACTAACTTTTGTGATTTTCTTTTGGTTTTCATGGTCTAATTTATTAGTTCTTTTGTTGAAACGATAAACATTTTATTAATTGCATCATATAAAGATAAAAATGTAAGCATGACTATATACATCTTATACAAAAGAACTACAATACATTATATGTTACTTACAATTCTAAGTCTTTATCACATGTCAATGCTACATTTCTCAAACAACGTCACACGTATCTATAAGAAACTAAATACAAGCCTCCGGTATTTATCCCAAACACCTGGAATCATCGAAACTCAAGTTCTAGCAATGTTCACCAAGAATTCACCAAAGACAATACTTTTATGATTGCATTTTTTGACCTATGGCATACAAAGATCATTCATCCCACATCTAGAATGATCTAAGATGTCCATCATCATGAGAAGTGTATCCCCATTGACAATGGATGAAAGGATATACCTGACTAGCAATATTTCTCATGCTTTGACTCACAACCAAAACACTAGTATATCCTCATTGAAGGAACCACCAGAGACGGAGCCACTGGGGGGGCTGGAGGGTGCTCGGCCACCCCCAACTGGCCGAACTAGCAGGTTCGATTCAAGCGTATCTGGGGTACTCAACCACTATAGCCTCTATAAGAGCACCATGTATTTTATTTGAGTAATGATTTAATACATGTTTTTAGCACAACCTTGATAAGTATGTGCTCTAAGCACAAACTAATTTAATTAAAAAAGGTAGAACGAACTTTTTTGGGTTTTGAGCGACTGTAAAAGATGCTGTGAAAACAGAGACGGTATGTTATAATAATGAAGATGAAGATAAGTTTTTGTCATTTGCACTTCACTCCTTAGAGTATACACTTTGTATACTTTACGTCCCAATTGTTTAGTTATACTTTCAAACTGGTATAAAAAGGTTTACAATGTTAGACAAATTTAGCCCATAAGTGAAACATATTAGTATATTACTGGACAATAAAGTAGTATAAACATGTATTACAAATTTTATAAGAGTCTGACGTTGTAAGCTTTGTTCTTATAGTATTTCTGATGAAGAATCATTTGCAACATGTATAATCTCAATTTACACAAACATGTTTGAATTGGTCGTTTAAAATTCGAATTTTTGGCTCCATCGCTACAGTTTGCTAAAGTTTTTTCGAGCCCCCCTCTAACATTAAATCCTGGCTCCGTCTCTGGGAACCACTACAACAATCCAGCCCTTTTCTATCGGTGTTTTCCCCAGCGACATCATGTCGCTGGGGAAAAGACGCTAAACGACAAAATCTGTCTGACTTGACTGAATTTTGACCAAACTATTTCACAAAAATGCAAGCGGGAGATTAACCCGCCAACTTTTCCCCAGCGACATGTCGCTGGGGAAACTTTCTTCCACGTCTAATCCAAGTGATTAGTGTTAATGCGTTGTTTATTTTATGTCCAAAAACTTTTTAGGATTCTCTCCAAAAGTTTTTCATTAACGCGCCTATTTAACAAAACAACGAACAAAACTTTCCCCAGCGACATGTCGCTGGGGAAAAGTTGACTTCTATTTGACCACCAATTTTCACAAAAAAGTGTAATGTTAATATAATATTTTAGTAAATATAATATATATATTAAAAAATATAGTTATTAAAATTTAAAATAGTATATCTTTTTTTATGATAAAAAAAATTGAGACAAATGGTTAATTTTCTCGCTAATGTTTTCCCGCCAATATTTTTCCGCCAACATTTTGCCCGCCAAAAGTTAACATTCACTGATAATTATTAACATTCATTGTTAATATTAATTAAAAATTGTTAACATTCATTGAGGCTTACAAACAGACACGTCTAAACCTAACTTTATTCTACACGGACACTTAAACACGCGCTTAATTAAACATGGATATTAAACCGATAATAGACTCATAAACACGAAAACAGATACATCATAAACTAGTTCAAACGAATGTTCCCCATGTCATCGTAAAGGTCGTGAAGTAGTGCAGCGGAATTCAATGTGTGCCTATCGGAGTTGCGGTACAACTCTCTCGTACGCTCAAGTACCATTATCATTCCATTCAAGCGCACACAGTTTGCACACGCTGAAGAGCTTGGAGAAGAAACTGGAATCGTTGAAGGTCTGGTAGAAGAGCTTGGAGGAGAAAAGCTCGTTGAGGGTCTTGAAGAAGAGCTTGGAGGAGAAAAGCTCATTGAACCTCCAAGAGAATTGATTAGTAGTTGGACGCGTTCGTCTTTCCATAAAAAATTTTTGCATCCATATGAAACTGGAGGTTGAACCTGTGAACGTGGACAAGCATAGTACAGTCTACCAAAGTTTTCAGTTGTCCACGATTCTCGAAGAACTACATCTCTATGTCCACACCTGCACGGAAAAGCTTCATGCTTCAACATGTACATAATAACAATTTGTTTATGATGATAAGTGTGTGTGATCTGCTGGTGGTTGTGATGATAAGGAGTGTGCGTGGTTCTTTTTTCATGCTAAAAAAAAACCTGCAGACTTTTCCCTAGCGACATGTCGCTGGGGAAACTTTGGTTATTCGTTGACAAGTCAAACGCATAGCGTTGTCAAGTCAAATGTATCGAGAGTTTCCCCAGCGACATGTCGCTGGGGAAACTTGGGAAATCGTTGACAAGTCAACGACAACGCGTTGACAAGTCAAACATAAGGAAAGATTCCCCAGCGACATGTCGCTGGGGAAAATTTGTAATTAGCTAAAATGTTTAAGTTCAACTTAATTTTTTTTGTTTAATAAGGATTTTCCCCAGCGACATGCCGCTGGGGAAAATGGTGCCACCGTGGCAATCTATTCTTCCAGGAAAAGTCTGTGGGGCCCGCTTGTCGCTGGGGTAAGTCGCTGGGGATACTTTAAACAACGAGCATACCCCAGCGAATTTTCCCCAGCGAAATATCGCTAGGAAAATATATCCCCAGCGACATGTCGATGAGGAAACCCCAAAAATATCGCTGGGGTAGGGCGCGAATGTTGTAGTGAACACACACCCTCATCCACATCCAACATTACCTCTTATGGCAATGCATAAATTAGACCAACTACTTTCATCTTTCCCGACTCACTATTCCGATTAACATACATTGCCTACCCAAGCGATTTACACTTCATAATTAGTAAACCTTCGGTATGGTACTTATAAATAGTGACCCATAATAATCAGTTAGTCCCTCCCAAAGCCAATATAGATTATTAAAACAAGTCAATGATGATAACTACCCAAAAAAAATGATATTAGTATTTACTCATTGTAATGGCCTGCTAAAAAGAAGAAAAAAACTTATACTAGTGAGGATACATTTTTGCATATACTCACGAAGTTTCTTATACCAAACACCCGTTAAGTCTTTAGGAGAGACTTTAGGATCTATTGACTTTGATTTTCCATATATCAACAACCTTTTTGACAACAACAGATTCTCTCACCCTAAAGCTTATAAATAAGCTTAAGCTTGATAACTTCACTAATAGCTGCAATGAGGTTATTAGTGCTTTTATTTTATCCTTTGAATATCTTCTTATTTATTTCCTATATATAAAGTACACCACTATAATAAGGCTAATTCTTCTCACAACACTCCAAATAGTTTCCTATTCTTCTTCATAAAAAGTTCAGCCATAATATCTCCACATTCATAACCCATCTTGTTTAAGTTTAATTTTTCTAGCAATTTCATTCCACGCTGAATTAGAGTAATCACACATGAATGAAAAATGCCTATGAGAATCATTCACCTTGCTACAAAAGGGACATAGTCGGCCACTTTGATTCACCCATGTCATAACTTCGTCTTGAGTTAGGAGTCTTCCAATCATCGATAGTCATAGGCAAAAAGCATGCTTGAAAATACACTGCTTAAACCAGACCAGATTATCGATGTTCTCGAGATATTTTATTAAAGTAACGGAAAGAAAATGAAAGTAAAATGAAAATAATTTGTGTTCTCAAGTATTTCATTAAAGAAAAGGAAATGAAGGTAAAATCAAGTGTTATTTAGGTGAATTTAGAAGTAAATTGTTTCCTCTCGATACTAGGGGGAAACACTTTACTTCCCTTTACTTTCATTTTCTTCAATGAATGAACTTGAGAACACACCGTATATATTTTGATCTTTCCCAAATTAGGACTCATCACATTCATCACCAGTTTAGTATGAAATGGCATAAGACTATCATCCTCACACCTCTATTTCACCTTATTAGACACCTTATCTTTCAATTTAGGCACCACAATATTTATTACATCCATCTCATCCTTACTCTAATCACTAGGCCACTTCTAAATACCCTAATTAATCATATTATTTAGATTAATCATCTTGGGTATTCTAGCATCATAAAGGTCTCTGTTGGATACTTGATCAATCAGCAGATCATTCTTTTGCCATTTTTCATGCCATGTGTAGATATTACTTCCATCACCAACATCATATTGTAATCTGTCAGCCACCTTATCTCTAACTTCCAACAAACAACTATTTGCACTTCCAACTATCATTTAGCACATATTGAACATTCCAATGTTGTGGTCCTTGAGCCTCATTACATGTACCCATGAGCCATAAAGTGTGGTTCTTGTAGGCAATGTTCTACAAATGTTTAGTTAGAAGAGCTTCATTCCATGCTTCCAAATGTTTAATTCCCAAACCCATATACTTTTTAAGCTTACAAACATGCTTCCAAGCCAAATAAGCTCTTCCTTTATTAGAGTCACCATTACTCCATAAATATTTTTTTGAGGACACCATTAATCTTTTTTATCATTGCTTTAGGGAGCTTGAAAATAAGAGCTCAATAAACACTAGTGGACTCAAGAACAATAGAGATAAGTAACAATCTTCCAACATAGGATAAATACTTGCATTTTTGGTGCTCAATCCTACCCTTGATTTTATCATTGAGTTTTTGTAGTCTTTAACACTAAGTCTCTTAGTTACTAAAGGAACACCAAGATACTTGGTTCGAAGAGATCCTTCCTTGAATTACATTACATTCTTGATTTGTTCTTTTCAAAATGGCAAAAGATCATTGGGAAATAAACCAGAAGTTTCGTTATTTCTCTTAAAGTATCTCTAATAAGTCTAGTTGATATAACATCAGCATGGCAAAAGAACATTAAATCATCAGGAAAACATAAGTTGACCAGTTGCAAGTCCTTGCATCCATGGTGATATCCGAACTCACTACAATTTCTAATCTTCCTTTGCAAGAAGAGAGTCGAAATTCCATAATGAGAGTGAACAAGTAGAGAGACATGGGATCTCCTTGTCTAAGCCCCCCTCTTCCCTTAAAGTAACCATGCCCTTCACCATTGATACATATAAAAATCCAACAGTTTGAACACGCTTCATAACTCAGCTAACCGTTTTATTATGAAATCGAAATTCTCCTAAGATAGACTCTTAAAACGCGTTTAGTTAGAGAAACATGTGTTTGTGTTTTTCATTTCGCAAAACTACAAAACATGCTCAGGTGTTCTTGTTTTCTACCTCCATTCTTTATATATTTTTTATTATATAAAACTATTTTCGAAACATGAAAACATTTATCATAAACTAACCAATTAAATAATAAAACAACTAAAAAAGATTAATACGAGAAAGTAAAAAAAATTTAAAGTACAATTTAACATCAACAAAAATGAAAAAAAACCGAGAAAGCAATAAATTTAGAAAGTAAAATTCAACATCAACAAACATGTAAAAAATATTAAAACGACTACGATTCAACATAAACACAATAAATTCGTCTCTAGAAATATTTTTACATTTTTTTCATTTTTTATACGTTTGCGTCTCATTTTTATGTTATCGGCGGTATTTTTATCTGTGGTTAGCTTTTTTACGTTTCTTTCAGAACTTTTACGTTTTGTCAGTTTTTAGTTTTTGTTCATTAATTATATTTCGTCAGTAATTCTATATTTTTCCAACTTTTTTACGTTTCTGTCAGTATTTCTACGTTTTGTTAGTTTTTATGTTTTTGTTTGATTTATTACGTTTACTTCAATATTTTTTATCCCTTTTCAACTTTTTACGTTTAGTCAGTATCTTTGCGTTTTTGTCAGTTTTTACATTTTTATTCGATTTATTACGTTTTCGTCAACATTTTTATATTTTGCCAATTTTTTTACGTTTTCTTTATTTTTTTACATTTTTGTCGAATTTTTTACGTTTTGGTCAGTATTTTTACGTTTTGGTCAGCATATTCACATTTTCGTAAAAAATGATGAAAACGTAAAAGTACTAAGGAAACGTAAAATAATGACAAAATGTAAGCATACTGATGAAAACGTTAAAAAATGATGAACACGTTAAAAATGGACAAAAGCGTAAAGATATTGTCTAAAACGTAAAAAAAACTTACAAAACGTAAAAATAGTGACAAAAGCGTAAAGATACTGACTAAAACGTAAAAAAAATGACGAAAATACTAAATACTGACAAAAGCGTAAAGATACTGGATAAAAAGTAAAACTGACAAAAACGTAAAAGTACTAACAAAGCTTAAAGATGCTGATTAAAACGTAAAAAAATTGATAAAACCATTAAAATACTGATAAAAGCGTAAATAGACTGATAAAAACGTATAAAGACTAACGAAAATTAAAAATACTGACGAAAAACGTAAAAAAAATTGACGGAAATGATAAAATACTTACAAAAACGTAAAAAATTCATACGTCGACGTAAAAGTACTGACGTAAACAAAAAATACTGACGAAAACATAAAATACCGACGAAAACGTACGAGCTCGAGAAAAAACATTTTCGTTATGGTGGTGAGAAAGTGTTAGGGTTTGGTCGAGTGTTATTAAGAAAATAAACGGAATAATAGATGTGGTGTGTTAAAGGGAAAACACAGAAAACAAATAAAAGTTGTTTTCTTGTTTTGTGTATAAAAGGGCAAAATAGAAATTTTGTGATTTCTAGAGAATATTTTTGGAAAATGATGATTTGAACGCAATTTCTGTTTTCCTTGTTTTCTAGAAAACATTTTGTGAAAAATAAGTTGTTTTCTTTCTAACTAAACGCAGCGTTAGAAACTCCAACTAAAAATATCATAAGCCTGATCAATCTTCATAGTTTACCTTTTAGGAACATTCTTTCTTCCAAATCCTCAAAAGATCTCTTAAGAAATCATTATGTTATATTGTATGAGTCTATAAAGAATAAATGTACTTTGTTTGATTTGAACAATTTTCTTTAAAGCACCCTTAATCATGTTTATAATCACTTTGTTTGTGCATTTTAGATTACATTACAACATGCAATGGGCCTAAAGTTAGAGACTTTGTTAGGGGTTTAGATTTTAGGCACTAAGGTAGTCAAAGTGGCATTTAGTTCTCTAAGCATTTGACTAGTGATAAATAATTCTGTAATGGAAATACAAACATCATTGCCAATGACATTCCAAGCTTTCTTAAAGAATATGGAAGTATATCCATATGGACCTAGAGCTCTATTGTCTCCTATATCAAACATAGCTTCTTTCATTATCACTAACCTTTTTCACCATAATTTCAGCATTCTCTTTAGTCAGGATTGTGCAAAACAAGTCCTCACTAATACTTAGATAAAAAGTAGTGGGTGACTTACCTAAGAATTCTTGTAAGTGTTTTACAAATTTTTCAAGAACTTCATCTTTCTCAAAACTAATCTCATTTTTATCATAAACACTCACCACCTTATTTCTACTTCTTCTTCACTTTATTACTTTTTTGAGCCAACATATTTCCTCATCTTTCACATATTCATTGTATCCTTTCAAGACATATATAACTTTATACTTGATTAGCTTGTTGTATGGGTCTTTTTCAAGCATATCTTAGACTTCTTACAGTGTTATTCTCAATATATCAGCTCTAACTATGAGGTCTCCATGCTTCCAATTCATTTTATTCATTAAATGCTTTAGATTCTCATCTTCTTAATAACATAATACATTTTATGCTCCTCGCCCTGAAACTTCCTTTAGCCACTTCATTTATGCATTCACGTTAATCAGTACTGTAGTTGGCAAATCTAAAAGATTTAGGTTTCTAATGGAAATTGGAAGGGATTACAAGCAGAGTAGGGGAATGATCAAAGACCATGAAAAATTGAAAATTGGCATAACTTCTTTCAAATTCCATTAGCAATCTTTTAGAAACCATAACTATGTCACACTTCTTAAGGGTACTATTCTTAGGATTCCTCCTTGTTGGAAATACGTTTTTACGTATTTAGAAAGGATCGGTCACTCCAAATATAGATACAAGTATTGGGCTCGTGATCTAATATATTAAGGTATAGCCCATATAATCCACATGTAGGGTGGACTATATAAACCCCCTCCTAGCATGTTAGGAGGGGTTGTTGAACACTTCCATTTCATAAATTCCATCTTACTTATCTTCCTCTCCTTTCTCTCTCTTCTTTCTCTCTCTAAGTTTCTCCATTCTCCATCCATCTAAATAGGTTAATCCATAACTTGCTAAATCCTTAGAAAAACACGATCCTTCAATTGGTATCAAGAGCATGGTTGATTCTTCGGATTAACGCGTTTTTAATCTATTGTCTTGGTAAAGTTTAAATTTTATTTTCTTTTTATCTTTTAAAGTTCATCTTATTTTTTATTTTATTTTTAACTTTTTGGTCACGGAAATTTTTTTTTGGTCACGGAAATTTCTTTCTCTCTTTTATTTTCTTTGGTCACAGAATTTTTTTATATTCATATTCTTGAAAAAATATCAGTTTTATTTTCTAAAAAGTATCAATTTTTAACTTTTTGGTCTTGTCCTGGTATCCAAGTTCTTGTCCTGGTATCCAATTTTTGGTCTTGCCCTGGTATCAATTTTTAATCTTCTTTATCCATTCTGTTTTGGTTATTCCGATGCATAATTTTTTCATATTCCGATAGAAAGTTGCCATATTCCGATCGTAAGTCACCAGGTTTGTACATCGATCGCAATAACCCGAGGGTTCTACTTTGCGATCACGTATTCCGATACCTTATTCCGACGTGATTGCGATAGCCTTTTGCGATCGTGATTGCGACGGATTTATGGACCATTGAGACGAAACTCTGCCAAATTTTTTTCCGCTATATTGCGATGGAATGACAAATATTGCGATGGAAAATAGTTTGAGTATTGCGATGGATGATTGTTGATTTTGCGATGGACTTAGTTTTTTTTTAATTTTGCGATGAATATTTGAGTAAGTATTGCGATGGAAATAAAAACTGACAAAACTCCACATTCACACTCAACTAACCCTCGACTCAGACCACTCGACTTAAAGATTTTGAACTGACCCTTCATAAGACTCGAACCCAACACCTTCAACAACACTTATCACCCACAGACCCTCGGCTATACACCACAACAGACACAACAAACTGATCCTTACCCTCACCCTCGCACACTCACCCTCACCAAGACTCACCCTCACCCTCACCTTCGCACATCCAACCCTCGACTCAAGCCTACGACACCACACCCTGGACTCCTAAACCTTGACACAGACTCACCAAAAATACCCAACTTTTATTACGTTGACCAATTATTTAACGACTCACAATCTTTTAACGACTCACAATCACACCCAAAGTTTAACGACTCACAATCACACCCAAAGTTTTGACAAGATCTCACAAACGATCATTGATCCAAAACCAGAATATAAAACATTATTTAAACATCTTACCCGAGACCATTTAAGTATGATCTTTTAGCCGCATCTTTATTATATCATGAAACATAATCGTGGTTGTTGATGGGATTTGTTTATTTGTGATTCGTATTAGGTCTCGTAGCTTTGAATTGTTTTGATTTCGAATTTGAGATTGAAGAAATCTGGGATTGAGATTGGATCTGGTTTTGATGTTGACAAAAATAGGGGGCGGAGTTTTTGAGTTTAGGGTTAATAGTGATTTATATTAGAGAGTATATAGGAAGATGGGAGGATAAATTTAGGAGATAAATTATGGTGGTTTTAGTTTTTATATATTGAGTGTTAATTTATTGGGAAGTTTCTTTTGGCCACGTCTGCCACACGTTTTAGTAAGACGGAGTTTCCAAGATTTTTGCTAGCCACGTGTTTTGTGTTTGGTGACTAAGTTAGAGACGTTCACATTTTGAGATTGTACTATTCTTAAAAAAGACGTTTATTTGTGATACGTGGGAGAGACAAAAGAAATAGGGGCGGACTCAAACGTGTAATTATCAACGTGTATTTTTGAGATTGGACTACAACGTTTATTTTAAAAGACGTTTTTTGATAATTATTAAAACGTGTAGTTAGTTTGTTTCATTTGCTTTGTGTTTGAGGTGCCAAAATTGGTTATTTTATAACACTTGTTTTGGACCGGGTTTTGGTTGTATTGGATTGGGCCATTGTTCATTTTTTTTATTTCCGAACATAGTATATTTGATTTGATTTTTAGTTAAACGGGTTGACGGGCCGGCCACTATCTTAACCGAAGATATTTGTGTAAAAGTGGGTTGTAAGGATATAAATTTGTTTAGTTTATTAATATCGGGTCTTCGGTTTGGTTTATCAAGTTTGAACCAACAAATATTATTGTGTCGAGAAAAAGATACATTCCCCAAACAAGGATCCAAGAATTTTTCTCAATCAGTAATCCTTCACGTTATTGTCCATCGACATCTTTCATCGATATTCAATGGATTCATTAGATTCAACGTTTCAAGAGGGAGAATTGCATCAAGTGCAAGCCAACGCTAGAGAAAGTGGTATAACTTCATTTCGAATGCTTCAGTATCATCTAGTTAATCTTTCACGGCTTCAAGGAGGGAGCGAATTTATGACAATCTTTGGTCAAGATCATCATATATTCATCGACTCAATATTCACCACTTTGAGCCAACTCGCCGAGCAACTTAACAATGAAAACTTTAATCACTCTGCATCGGCACTTGCATATCAGACTCTTGTGACACAACTCACGCCTTTCCTCCAAGTCAATATCATCAAGTCTGAAAGTTCAGTCATTTGCCAATCGTTTCTTCGAGATACACATACCGAGCTTCGAGTTTTCCGTGATATAATTTTGAAACTCATGACATCGGTCTCGTCTTCGATTTATGAAAGATCTCGACTTCAGCGTATGATAATGGAGTGCAAGACTCTTCGATGCAAGAGGAAACTGGTCATACGGTTGAAAACTTGGAGCCTAACAATGCCAAGAACACGGAATCAGGAGGACAATATGATACCAGTGGCACGTCAGGGAATGTTCACAAGATCTCTTTTGATGACACCTTACCCGTTTATAACGAAGAGCCTGCAAACATGGTACAATATAATGTTTTTTATGATGTATATGCTGATGCCATGCCGCATATTGAGCATTCTGAACCTAATTATGAGAAACATGGGATGGAAAAGAGTGAAAGCAATACCACTTCTGATTCATCCGATGTAAGTCATAATGGGGGAGAGATTGTTCAGAATGCTATAGTACATCATGATAAATGCTTTATAACTGCTTCGTTAACTGATTCTGATTCCAAGATTAAAGAGCTCGAAACGATCGTAGCTCAGCAATCAAAAGATCTTGAGGATGCCAAACTTGAATTTTCTAAGAAAACGGACAAATTTGAAGCATACTTTGAAAAACTTGAAAAGTCTAACGTTGTTCTTGAAAGAAAATTGGATCAAAAAGTTTTAGATTCTGAAGCTGAAAAGGATAATCTTTTGAAACAAATTCAGTTACTAGAGTCTAAATTGGCATCTCAAGATGAATTGCTCAAAGAGAATGAGACGTTAAAGGCTCAAGTACAGGAAAAGGTTTTTGCTATAGCTGCGTTGAAAAATGAGTTAAGGAAAAATAGAGGAACTAGTGTGGACACTAACCTTGAAAAACCATCAATCTTGGGGAAACCGCCTACAAATCAGTTCGTCAGACAACCGTCCGCCAGACAACCTACTGCATTTAGATCCGAGCGATCACAATCCTCGAGACCGCGGTTTGCCTCCCAAGTTGATATGGTTCATCTTTCTGGAACAGTCACTCCACCATCTAGGCCCAATGTGACTAAAACAGCTTTTGCAAGACCTAATCACATGATTGCCTCTAATTTCCCTAGACATAGTCCAAAGAATACGTCTCGAACTAGTTCAAATGACATTCGCCATACATTTGGTCTAAGGGAAGTTAAGCAAAAGACACAAGTAAGAGATAGGAATTTCAAACCTAGTCAGATGCCTTCTAGTTTACCCAACACTGCTAACCGTAGCATGTCACATCCTAGGAGCATCAATCAATCATCTAGGAATTCTAGATCTTACTCGGATATTAAATATGCTACTTGTAAAACATGTAGAAAATGTGTCTTTACGGCAAATCATGATTCTTGTATCAAGAAACTACTTAATGAGGTGAACTCCCGTGCTAGACTTAAATCTCAGTGGGTAGCTAAAATCAAACCCGTTGGCAAAATGTGGCACCCCACTGGTAGAACTTTCACTCTTGTAGGAAACGAGTGCCCTTTAACTAGGATAGTCTCTGATTCTACGAAGACTACTAGGGAGGAAATTGCAAAGGATGATACATCACTTAAACCTGAACTTAAGGTTTTCTATAAAAGGAAACGTTTGCCAACTAAGACAAGTGAATCATCCCCTCAGGCCACCTCTGACACAAGAAAAGAAAACTGTGAACCCCCACATGCTTTTAAGATAGATATCGCTAACTCAGGTCAAAGTATACAAACTACTAATGAGAATGCAGGTACCAAAGTTGATGTTCCAAAAGAACGAAGCGGTTCAATCATTGTATACCGTTCAACAAAGGATACTCTCAGAGTTTGGTTGCTGAAGAAGCAGATATCAGAGAAACAAGTGTCTCAGGGGATTCATGGTTAAGCTTTATACTAAGGACTTATAGTCACATCACAGACTATAACTCGCTCTTCAAAGAAAGGAAAGTTTATCGCCGATGGTAAACTTATCCTAACAACGAGAAATTAATTTTTCTCGGGCATGAGCTTATATAAAAACATTCCAAGTTTTTAAGCTCATGCACAAAGGCTCATCGTTAAATGTCAGACGATGACCCGATCTTCAAATAAAGGAAAGTTTATCGCCGATGATAAACTTATCCTCAAAAACGAGAAATTAAATTTCTCGGACACGAGCTTACATTAAAACTATTCAAAGGTTTTAAGCTAGTGTATTATGGTTCATTGTTAAATGTCAGACAATGACCCGACCTTCAAATAAAGGGAAGTTTATCGTTAAATGATAACTTACCCTCGTAACGAGAAATTCATTTTTCTCGGTCATGAGCTTGTAGTAAAACATTCCAAGTTTTAAGCTCATAAAGGAAAGTGTATCTTTTTAATAAGAGAACTTTTCTTCATAACGAGAAATTCACTTTTCTCGGTCATGAGCTTTACATTAAAACATTCAAAAGTTTTTCAAGCTCATGAAAACGACTTCTAAGTAAATGTCAGCTTAGAACTCGTTCTTCAATTAAAAGGAAAGTTTATCGCCGATGATAAACTTATCCTTACAACGAGAAATTAACTTTTCTCGGGCATGAGCTCATATTAAAAACATTCGAAGTTTTTAAGCTCATGCACAATGACTTACAGTTAAATGTCAGACTGTAACTCAAACTTCAACTAAAGGAAAGATTATCTTTTATGATAACTTATCCTCATAACGAGAAACTAACCTTTCTCGGTCATGAGCTTGTATTAAAACATTCAACGTTTTAAGCTCAGAAAGGAAAGTGTATCTTTTAAATGAGAGAACTTTTCCTCATAACGAGACATTAACCTTTCTTGGTCATGAGCTTTCCGTTTAAACATTCAAAGTTTTCAAGCTCATGAGCATGATTTCTAAGTAAATGTCAGCTTAGAACTCGTTCCTCGGTTAAAAGGAAAGTTTATCGCCGATGGTAACTTATCCTTAACAACGGGAAGTTTACAACTTCTCGGACTTGAGCTCGTTTTGTAAGATATTCAAAATCTCAAGCTCAAGTAATTGGTTTTTCAAAACTTTGAACACAATTTTTCGAGAATTCCTCAAAAAGGTTTTTCCAAATCTTTCAAAATTGTGTGTTCAAAAATGTTTTGATAAAAAGAGCATGTCTTCTGGAATCGATAATATTTACGATACTAGAAATGTCATTCAATAATGACACGGGGTTGTAAATAAAGTTCGAGCAGAAGTTCAAATGTTTTAAAACATGCTCAAAATGGTTTGCTATTATTTCAGATAGTAACCCGTTTTTCATACTCAAGTCAAGCATTTCACCGGAAAGCTTTGACTCAACAACGGGAATTAATTTTCTCGGGCATGGTTTACTTTATAACCATGTAAGGGATTGTGTTTACGTAATAACACAATCTAACACAAATTTATGTACGTGTCAGAGCATTTATTTGTTAAAACAAGAGAAATCTTGTTTTTATGAAGTTATCATCTCCACCAACCGTAGCAATTTACAATTGATATCTACATACTCGACGATGCGACTACTCAAACGACGACTACAGCTCTTTCAATAGAATACGGGTCAACAATTGAGGGGGAGCAATTGTCCAACATTCAGAATCCTTGATGCCGAGAGTTCCAAGTTCACATATTGGTGTCAAGACAACGATATCAATCATACACATAGAGTCAAGAGATAACTTCAGACATGACGAGGCGACCGACATTCATGAACAAGAACCATGTGAATCTTTCATATGATGTTCTCCATCATTCAGGTCCAACCTCGTAAATTGCTAATCTTGTGAATTCATTATCATATATGATCTTTGCACGTGATATATACCTTACACTTGTGTTTAAATGGTATTTAATTTACGTTTTAGCACACCCTCATTAATTTGAGGGGGAGCTTGTGTAATTCATGAAGATAATTGGATTTGCATTTTTCTTCCCAAATTTTCTTAAAATGCTATTAAATCAATTGATATTAAAAATATCGATTGGGTTAATATTTTTAATATGGGGGAGAAAATGTGATTTAATATGGGATATGATCAATCATAAATGGTTTGACTTAACGTGATAGCTCATCCCGGCATGTGCAAAATGTTTTCGGATATCGTGGCATATATTAAGGGGGAGCAAAATGGATTTGCACTTCAAAATGGATTTCATGGTGACATACACTTACCCAAAACATCTCTATTCATGACGGTGAAGATTGTGGTGACATAAGGATGGTAGGATAGGTTAAAGTCCAATGATTTCTCTAGAACCAGAGGAATCTTCCCAAGGACATTCGATAGCTAGAAATAGTAGTCCTTAGGAAATATGGAGAAAGATTGTGAACGTAGCTGAATGCCGACCAAGTACTTAAGTTAGCACTGGAACAATTACAACAAGGTGCTAGTGATGACGTATTGGTAAGCATTGAAGGGGTTGAAGAATGAAAAAGAATTGTAAAGATAAAGGGTGTAAAGAAAGAAGCCCTCCTTACAACTTAGGCAGACACCGGGTCAATACATATGCTATTGAGATCATTTTAATGATTCTTGATATTGAAGATAGACATCATGGACCCAGTGATGCAATGCACAACCCATCCCAGCTAACTCAGATATCTCTCAAAAGATATTTATTTTAATCACACGGAGACAACGCATTATCTATTGATTTATTCACTCCGAATAAATTGGTATTGAAATGGTGGCACTCCTCTCCAGCCTCCGATCACTAAAATTCAAAATGCACGATCGAGTCTAGAGCCATTTGAGATCATCAAATATCTCATTTGGACACACTTTCATATTTCCTTGCTTCTTCACACACTGTGAAAAAGTAAGAAAGATCTTAAGAGTCCTACGCAAAATCTTCATGATCTTGCCTGAACATCCAAGTAATACGAAAGTATTTACAATGAAGATGGAAATCCTTCTTGATCGAATATCAAAAAGCTCATGGTAGGTGACTTGTGCGATTCTTTATGAATCAAACTTGTGATAACTGGAAAGCAACAGTGGTTTAATTCTTAAATGAATTTAAACACGTTCCAGGCCTCTACGCAATATCTTAGTGATCTTGCCAGAACACTCAGAGTGATACCTTAGTGTTCACAGTGATGAGTGGAAATCCTTCTAGTGTTAACCTCAAACAGCACTTGGTAGGTAACTTGCAAGATTCTATACGAATCAAGCTCGTGACAACTGGAAAGCAACGATGGTGCGATTCTTAATTGAACTTAACTTGTTCCAGGAACATGAATTGACGGCTTCAAATCATGCGGATATTTTTATCCAAATGATTCACTCTTTATGTTCGCAGTCAGCTTTGGACGGTCGAATAAAGAGAACGGGTTTACCCGCGAAATCTTGTCAAGGAGGTTCTTAATTGAAACTACCTGCCACAAGTACGATAGTTAATATCGTCCAACGGTCTTTACCGACCGGAGGTAAAATGCTACCGATTTAGAATGAAATGTTCAAAGCCATTTCATCCGTGTATATGTTTTGTTGCTAACTGTCTTATGCAGCGTAACAAGAAGGTGGCATTGCGGTGTACAATCCAGAAGAAGTCGTCACCACATGCTAATACTATATGCACTTAATACTTCATAAAATTCTAGAAAGTCTAAAAGTCAAGTCTTCCGCTGTATCAAACTCTGAAGCTTTCAAGAATTACGAAGGTATAAGTATGTGGAACATGAAGTCACAAGGAGGCAAATATCACAAGTGATGAATGCACAAGGTCAAGGCAAGAGAACATGCTCAAGACTAAAGTCAAAGATCTCATCAGCATATTCACAAGAACAAGATCGAAGACTCAAGCATAGTATGCTAGGTTTAAGATTTTGTAAAATGGTGTGACCTCCCTTTGGGGGAGATTGTTAGAAATACGTTTTTCCAAGGAAAGTCTCGGTCACATCATTATTAGCATAGATGACGAGTTATAGACTATTTAGGACATTGTAACCTGGAGTGACCTCCCTTTGGGGGAGATTGTTGGAAATACGTTTTTACGTATTTAGAAAGGATCGGTCACTCCAAATATAGATACAAGTATTGGGCTCGTGATCTAATGTATTAAGGTATAGCCCATATAGCCCACATGTAGGGTGGGCTATATAAACCCCCCTCCTAGCATGTTAGGAGGGGTTGTTGAACACTTCCATTTCATAAATTCCATCTTAGTTATCTTCCTCTCCTTTCTCTCTCTCTATAAGTTTCTCCATTCTCCATCCATCTAAATAGGTTAATCCATAACTTGCTAAATCCTTAGAAAAACACGATCCTTCACTCCTATTAATCCAAGTGTATAAGAAACTACAACTTTCATTGTCTTCTACCTCCATTAAGTTGATGTAGTCTTAAAAATCCTGCATTTCTTCAGATCTACTAGATCCTCTATTAAAATGATCCTCAAAGTTGAGAATGACATTCATATCTAATATAAAGTCCCATGCTAAACTTCCATTTGTCCTCTTACGCATTTGTAAATCTTTCCATGATTTTTTCCTTTCAATACTACTATTAGATGCATAAACCAAGGTACAGTAAAAATTGATCTTACATTAGAGGTTTTCAATGTGACACAAAATATATTGTCTAGCAAAATGAATGACATGGACTTTAGTAGTCATAGGTTCCAACTTAACATGATTATGAAACTGTTGGTGTTGAACTGGCTACTAGTCACCCATTCCCAATCAACAAATACCTTTCCACATACATCTTTGACCTTCTTTGCTTTAATATGAGTTCAATGATAGAGCACATTTGCAAGTTTTCCTTTCTAATAAGGCTCCTGGATTCCTTTTGTTTATTTTGGGTATTCGTTCCCTTTTTGTTCCATGATGTTATTGTGAAGTCTATTGATGAGACTGCTTTTATACATAGTCTCATCGTCCAAATTGGGCTTAAAATGCATTAAATATCATCAAAATACCCAAATATATGCTTGTGCTTGTTGCTTGTGTATTTTAGGTACGGATATTGAGAAAATGACAAAAGATCACAAGAATCAGTCAAAAACGAACACAGGAAACGAAGCCGCACGATGAACCAAGCCCTAATGAAGAATTTTCCAAAGAAAACCCTTGAAGATTTAAAGAATCATGAAGATTGGTCCTCCATGTTTGAATAATTGACACTTTATACCCTTGTATCTTCATAATTACAAGTTTGGTCCCTCAAGTTTGTCAAAATTACAAAAAGGACCCTTAACTTTGAAGAATTGGCAAATTTAGTCCCTCAACAAAACTAAATTGTCAATATTGGTCCTTTAAGAAGTCAACAAACAAGTCAAAGTCCTTAAAGTTTGAAAACATGTCAGGAACAGTCCTTGAAGAATGAAGAAATTGCATGATTAGTCCTTGTTTGAAGTTTGGAAACAATTTGTGCCAAAATTGCCAAATGATGAAACTTGTTTACAAAAGGAAATGAAGTTTGTGCCAGTTTATACAAAGTGAAAGAATGACGAAAAGTGAGGGGCCATTATTGCCCAGACAACCTAAGACAAATCCCCCACTCACAAGCTGCCACCTCACCTACCTTAAACCTTCCACCAATCAAACACCTCCCCCTCTCCACGTCACAAATCCACTCACACTTTTTAAATTAACTTAAAACCGGTTTAAGTTTTGGTGGCAAACATACAATTTAAATACTTAATCTTTTTTTCAGATTAAACTCACCACTAATCCACCTTTGAACCCTAATTTTCCCAGCATTAATCCACTTCATAACAAAGGGGTTTTAATCCAACTTTTCCAGATCATTGATTAACCATCATCTAAACCTAAAACCACCCTTAAACTCCCATCACCATCACCTCACATGTTTATGCAACCCTCCCCTGCCCCACTATTCACTCTCAAACAAAAACTTGGCAGCAAATCAACATCCCACACCAATTTCGTGTTCCCAAAGACAAAATGGACGACCTAGATCACTCCAAAGCAGCTGGCATCCCACAAAATACCAAGATCATCACATGGCTTTGTTTTGACTGAAAAATTCAAAATCGTCCAAGGGCAAGATTGGAAGTTCAAGTGTTAGGGTTTTTAGCTTCTATTCACTTCTAGAATCACAATGTAAGCCTCTATATAAAGGCACTTAGGACGTAGCATTAACCTGTTCTTTTTTCTCCTTTTTTCACAACTTTGTAAGCCCTGTTTTTATGAATGAAAAAGGTTTAAGTTTGTTGATGAGAAGAAAGAGCCATCTTAATTTACATTATTTGCTTGTTGTTTAGAATTCCATGATTGTTTACTTTTCAAGTTTTTAAAATTCAAGTCTTGTGTTCAAAGGTTTCTGATTTCAAGTTCTGTTTTCAAGTTAAGCTAGAAAGGTTGTTAAACCACATAGCTTCTACATTCAAGCTTGTATATGACCATACAACCCTGATATCTTAGAGATATCAAGGTGTAGTGGGTATAAAAGTTTGGGTAAAAAGGGCAAAGTGAGGTAAAAAACCTTTCTGCTTATATTTTTTTTTACATCAACTGTTTCAGCTAAAAAGCTATAAGCTATAAGGAGACTTGTCTATAAGTCATCCTTATAGCTCACTGGCTCTCATTCCAGGTCACTTTTGTTGTTGTGGTTTGATTTTAGCAGGTTCTAAACAAGGTCCATTTTTCATCACTTTTTGTTAAGTAAAAATCCATCATCACCTCAACAAAGTTCAGCACAAGCCCGGGCTTGTTTGGAGGTGGTTTTTCAACCACTAAGGGTCCTGGATGTAGGACCCTTAAGGTAGTTCTTGTTTCCCATTTCATTTTAGCTTTCTGAAAATTTTATGTGAATTGTATGATTTTTGTGCTAAGTGTTTAAGTGTTGATTTGAGTGTTGAATATTGGTCATTTAGATGTTATATGCATGTTTTAGTAAGTGATAATCAGTTTGATTGTGTTTTGATACCATTTGCTTTGTTAAAATTTGATTTCAGATTATAAAGGGGTGTTTGGTTTGAGGGTGTAACTTGAATTAATGTTATTGATCTTGTGTTAAAACCAGTCATGTCCATTCATCTGGTTACTAGAGGATGTATGTTAGTGGTAAATTTCAGTTTGGTAGGTTTGTGAACAAGTTTGCTTGCATAAAAATTGGTTCAAAGGGTCAAAATCAGTAAGTCTTTGTTCTGCTAGGATTTGTGTTTGTTTGTGCCTCCAATTTGGAAATCTGCTAGACACTAGGTTTAGTTAGGGTTTGTTGTCATTCATTTGTCACTTGATTGGATTGTGTGTAAGCTTGTGTGCATTGAAACTCACTCTTATGCCATTTAAACCAGCAAATCATATCAGAACTACATAAGTCCTTAATCAGAAATATTTGGTGCATTTTTGTGCTTGATTTGTTCTAGTATTTGCTTGTTTTGAGTTTGTCTTGACTCCTTGTACTCCAAAGAGTACAAGGGTGCCTTTGTTCCATCAAAATCACCACCAAAATCACACAGACAAGCCCTCTTGTCTTATATTCACAAGTGAAGAAAGCTTCACTTGTGTTCATCAGTCAAAAAGTTCCTGGGCACGTTTTTTTGATTTGTAGAGCTTAATTCTTGGTTAATTTGGATTGTGGTTGTGTTTCTAAGCTTAACAAGGTTACTGGATTAAGTGTTAAAAGTAAAAAAAAAAGAAAAAAATTGCAAAAAGCTCACCCTGCCTGGACTCGAACACGCGACCTTTCTTTCCAAGGGCTAGCGTGTTAACCAGTGATCTAGATGGCTTTTTACGTTTACATTTCATTTCATTACTTATTTAAGTAGTGTTTGTTTTATAGCTTATTTAGATAACAACTTTTAAATAAGCTGTTTCTAGCTTATTGCTTGTAGCTTTTTCATGTTTAGCATTTTTCCTAGGTTTGTATAAGGGTTTTTGACTTTTCTGAGCAAAAAGTATAATTTTCCCATCATTTATTAATTTATTAGGATTATTTTAAGTTTTAATTTTAAAAAGTCATTAAAAAATAGAAAAAAGTAATTTAAAAATCTGAAAAAATAGTTCTTAGGTTTTTAATCATATTTTTGAGGTTTACGGCTAATTAGGTTTTCAATTTAGCTTATTTTTAATTTTATAGGATTTTAGGGTTTTTAAGCAACTTTAAAATTTAATATAAAATTATTAAATAAGTTTCAGAAAATTTGGATTGAATTGTTGTTTTAGTTACATTATTTAGGATTTTTGGTAATTTTTTTGAATTATTTGGTGAACTTTTTATTTTTTTGAATATTTTAATATTATTTTATTATTAAAAATTGAACTTTTATTTTTTTTAGTTTTTACATTTTTCCTAGGTTAAGGACACTTAATTAGGAGTTTTGTCACTTTTCAAATATTTTTTAGACTTTTCAATTAATTTCTAGAATTAATTTAAGATTTAATAGATTTTAATAGTTTTTAAGTGTTTAAAAATAGTTTAATTTGGTTTTAAAATTATTAAAAATAGTTTTTAGCTTAATTAGGATATTTTTGAGGTTTACAAACTATAAAATCTTTTTTAGAGCTTTTTAATAGTTAAAAGTGATTTTTAGGGCTTTAATTAGCATTAAAAAGTCATTATCCAATTAATTAAAAGGTTTTAGCAAGTTTGGATTTTTTGTAAACTCTTAGAATATTATTGGGGATTTTCAGTAATTTTTAGGTTAAAATTTTAATTTTGGCATTATTTACGGTTTTGCGTTTTCGCCTTTTTCGTCATACTTTAATTCGTCTTTGTAACCGTCTTTCTCTTCTAATCCCATTTCTTTCTCAATCATATAATCACAAACATTAATCAACTCTTAACACAACACACTTGCCTCCTCGAGAACGAACTCACTTAGGGTTATTCACACACGGTTTTCCTAAATCGTCGTGCTCACTTGCCCTACTTTGTGCATCCTTTTCCTAAAGGTGTACAAAAACTCCTACATCAATTTTGGCACCGCTACCGGGGAGGCGTGTTGTGTTTTGATTGAATCATTGTTGTTTTTATATTAGCCATAATTAGTATTTGTATTAGTAGCACTCTACTAATACGTATTATCGTTTTTTCGTTTTTTGTGAATACTATTACTATATTGTATACGTAGAACAATAAATTTACAAGTACTCCAAATACGTGAGAAATCACAACCTTGACTTGGGAGGTCATTACCCAATCATTGTATTCGAATCTCAAACCAAAGAAAAAGGCAAAAATAGATAAATACTTTCGTGAAGCTCGATTTTGAGAAATACAAACTATAAGGTGGGTATAAGGCGGTTGTATTTCACGACCTAAAGGAAAAAGGCTCTTAAGTGCTTCGCGCCGTCTCGTTTCCTCCGCTTGCTTGTGCGTATTTTGATTTTGAAAGCTAATCGAGGGTTTTGCCGCCCAAAGTATTACTAAGTATCATATATATTTTCTTGGTTTCATTTGATTAAACCCTCTTGAACGATTTGGTGTTCCACCATCGTTCTAAAGTCATCGAAGGCGTTCACTTCACGTGATCATTTTCATTCCTTGAGGCTTCTTTAATCGAGAGATTTGATTAAGGAGGAGATTTGTAGATTTTGGTCTACTAATACATTCCAAAAATCCAAAAAAAGTTAAAAACAATCAAAAACCACAAAAAAAATAAAATTGAAAAAGTAAAAACACCAAAAAGAATCTTCTTTGCTTGCCTTCTCGTTGTACGTGACGTTTATGCAAACTCGCTCTAAAGCAAGACGTGCTCGTAAACGAAGAAACAAATCAATCACTCCTACTAGTGAGGAGTCTCCTATTGACGAACCCATTATAGTGAAAGAAGCACCCATGGCTAATTTCACTATGATGGAGTTGCTTCAAGCACCCACCGAGGGTTATGGAGAAGCGATTGTGATTCCCGCTATCCTTGCGGAGAATTTTGAGGTTAAGACGGGTTTATTGTCCATGATTCAAAACAACAAGTTTCGAGGTGACGAAAAGGACAACCCTCATAACCACATTCGCCAATTTAATCGTCTCACCGCCACATGCAAGTTTAAGGACGTCTCAAACGACTCGATTAAGATGATGCTTTTTCCGTATTCCTTACCGGGGCCCGCAAAAATTTGGTTAGAGAAAGAGCCACCCAATTCTATATTGACGTGGAAGGATCTCGTTTCAAAATTCGTGAACCAATTTTTTCCGCCCTCTAAGACTACGCACTTGAAAAACGAGATTTCAAAGTTTTCACAAGAGTATAATGAGAGTTTTTCAACGGCTTGGAATAGATTTAAGGAAATGTTGCACGAATGTCCTCATCATGGTTTTTCCGACTTGCATCAAATTGACACGTTTTACAATGGCTTGAACGATCATGAGCGTGATTATCTTAATGCCGCCGCGGGTGGTAATTTTTTGTGTAAGACGGTCGAGGAAGCATTTTTAATCATTGAGAATAGGTCTAAGGTGTATAGTCCTCGTAGCACGTCGAGTGTTCGTAAGACTTCGTCTTCGTCTTCGCCTTCATTGTCACACACCGTTGATGCTTGCCAAATCGAGGCTAATTTGGAGAATAAGATTTTTGATAAGTTGAAAGGATTGTTAATTGAGTTTAAAGTTGGTGAACAACCCGCTCCCGCTACGATTAAAGCGGTTGAGGTTTCTTGTATGTATTGTGGTGGAGCTCACGATTATTCCGAGTGCATTGCCAACGGTGGTAACACTTCGAGTGCCTTCGCGGCCGCGGGAACTTATAACCAAAACGGTCAAGTTCCTCTCACTAATCAATTGACTCCACCGGGTTTTCCACCAAATCAAAATGCTAACAATTATCGAAACAATCAAGTTGGTTACCAAAGCAATCAAAGGAACAATTTTAAGGGTAATAACAACTATGGGAATCAAGGAACTAGTAGCCAATTGCAAAATCAAAATCAAAACCGTAATTTTCAAAACACAAGTCAAGGTCTTCAAAATGTTTACACAAAAGAACTTCCAATGGACTTTTTGAATTACGCCACGGCAAATGATAAGATTTTGGAAAACATACAAGAGCAATTGGCTAGTCAAGCTAGGGACACGGCTAAAAACACTAAGGAGTTGGCTAATTTTGTGAAAGAAAATCTTAACATGAGGAATGAATTGAAAAATGATTTTGCTAATCAAATTCGAGGTCAAAACAACAAGATAGAGCAAAGTCATGCTAGGCTTGAACAAAGAATTGACCAAAAAGCCGATAGTCAAGATTTGAAGTTTAATAGTTTTGATGCTAAGCTTAATGCCATTTTAGAAGCCGTCATGGGGAACAAAGCCTCTACTTCGAGTAGTTTGCCTAGTAACACCATTTCAAACCCGAAGGGAGAGATGAAAGTGATTACCACACGTAGTGGTAAGGCACTTAAGGAACCGATTCCTCAACCAATTACTCCAACGGTGGAGGAAATTGAGGAAGAACCCGAGGTGGTGGTCGAAAAGGAGCATATTTCAATCCCACAAAGTACCGCTCATGCCACACCTACGGTTGACCCATTACCAACATTGGAACCCGAGATTCCAAAGGCTATGCCTATGCCCCAACCCACACCACCCTTGCCTTACCCATCGAGACTTAGGAAGGAGAAACGACAAGAGCGCGACAACTACCAATTTGAGCTTTTTATGAAAATGTTTCGTGAGTTGTACCTTAATGTGAGTTTCGCCGATGCTTTGGTCATGATGCCTCGATTTGCCACTAACTTTAAGAGTATGTTGAACAACAAGGAAAAATTGCACCAAATGTCTAGTTGTTCATCGGTTTATCTTAATCGCATACCTCAAAAAGTCGGTGATCCCGGTAAATTTTTGATCCCTTGTGCCATTCAAGATATGGAGGAATGCTATGCCTTGGCCGATCTTGGTGCTAGCATTAACTTGATGCCACTTGCAATCTTCAAGTCGCTCAATCTTCCTAATCTTACTCCTTCACGAATGTCTATTGAGTTGGCCGACCATTCCACGATTCTTGCATGTGGTTTGGCGGAAGACGTTTTTGTGAAAGTGGAGAAGTTCTACTATCCCGTAGACTTTATTGTTGTTGACATCCCCACGGATCCTCAAGTTCCTCTTATTTTAGGTCGTTCGTTTTTAGATACGTCTATGGCTTTAATTGATGTGCATGCTAGAAAGATCACCTTACGTTTCAACGACGAGGAACTTGTTATAAACGCAACTCAAAATTCTCAACTTTCTCATGTTTATTCCGTTGCTACCATAAACCTCGTTGATATGATCGACGTGGTTTGCGAGGAATTTTCACAAGAAGTTTTAGGGTTTGGTGATGAAGAAACTAGTGGCAATCCCACTATGTTAGATCCAATTCTTGATAATTCGACACCAACCTTCACTCCATTTGAAGGTGGTGGTTTTACGCTGGAAGAATGTAATGTTCTACGTACTTGTGACGAAGACCTCGACAACGATGAGGACTTCTCGATTATCAAGGATTTTCTCAACGATTTCCCATTTCCTCCACCCGAGGAGGTTATGAGTCTCGAGCCCAAATCTTCACTTAAGGAACCACCTATTCTCGAGTTGAAAGATTTACCTCCTCACCTCGAATATGTCTATTTGGAGGAGGAGGACAAGTTGCCGGTTATTATTGCGAAGGATCTTTCGAATGATGAAAAAACCGCGCTTGTCGATGTTCTTAAGGACCACAAAGGGGCGATTGCGTGGAAGTTATCCGACATTAAGGGAATCGATCCCAAGTTTTG
The DNA here is from genome assembly GCA_025667525.1 of Glebionis coronaria. NCBI lineage: Eukaryota > Viridiplantae > Streptophyta > Magnoliopsida > Asterales > Asteraceae > Glebionis > Glebionis coronaria. Next base: position 127,409,784 of record CM046874.1, on the reverse strand, counting down.
TACCCACAAAATCTTAATGGAGGAGTATTTCAAGCTAACAATCCAAAGTCAAAGGAGGGTGAACCCCAAAATTTACGACGTCATCAAAAAGGAGGTCCTTAAACTCCTTGACGCGGGAATGATTTACCCTATTTCCGATAGCCCTTGGGTGAGTCCTATTCATTGTGTCCCTAAAAAGGGAGGGATGACCGTTGTGCCAAACGATGCCAACGAGTTGATTCCCACTAGACTCGTGACCGGATGGAGAGTGTGCATTGACTATCGTAAGTTGAATGAAGCCACTCGAAAAGACCATTTTCCCTTGCCCTTCATGGACCAAATGTTGGAGCGTCTTACGGGAAACGATTTCTATTGCTTTCTAGATGGTTTTTCTGGTTACTTCCAAATTCCCATCGACCCTCGTGATCAAGAAAAAACTACGTTTACGTGTCCATATGGAAAGTTTGCCTATCGTAGAATGCCATTCGGACTTTGCAATGCACCGGGAACTTTTCAACGATGCATGATGACTATTTTTCATGATATGATCGAGAAGACGATGGAAGTCTTCATGGATGACTTTTCCGTGTTTGGTGATTCTTTCACTTCGTGTTTGTCGAACCTTGAGAGAATGTTAAAACATTGTGAGGAAACCAACCTTGTGCTCAATTGGGAAAAGTGTCATTTTATGGTTAAGAGTGGAATCGTCTTAGGGCACAAGGTCTCGAAAGCGGGGATTGAGGTAGATCAAGCTAAGGTAGACGTCATCGCCAAATTACCTCATCCTAAAACCGTCAAGGGAGTTAGGAGTTTCCTAGGCCACGCGGGCTTTTATCGACGATTCATCAAGGATTTTTCAAACATTTCTCGACCCATTACACATCTTCTTGAAAAAGAGGCACGTTTTGTCTTTGACGAAGATTGTGTACGAGCCTTTGAAATCCTTAAGAGGAAACTTACCGAAGCTCCCATTCTTGTTGCTCCCAGTTGGAACCTCCCCTTTGAACTAATGTGTGATGCTAGTGATTACGCTATTGGGGCCGTTTTGGGGCAACGTCATGATAAGCACTTCTTGCCTATTCACTATGCTAGCAAGACGATGACCGAGGCTCAACTTAAATACACTACAACGGAAAAGGAGTTCCTTGCCGTGGTGTATGCATTTGAGAAATTCCGACCTTATCTCGTCTTGACAAAATGCATAGTGTATACGGACCATTCGGCTATTAAGTATCTCATGGCAAAGCAAGACGCTAAGCCGAGATTACTTCGTTGGATTCTCCTCCTTCAAGAATTTGATCACACCATCGTTGACAAAAAAGGAGCCGAGAATCTAGCGGCCGATCATCTCTCTCGTTTGGAAGATCCTCACCAAAGTGTTTACGAGCCCAAGGAAATCACCGAAACATTTCCGCTCGAGACACTTGGTGTAGTTAATTCTAAGCTTGATTCTTCTACCCCATGGTTTGCGGATTTTGCAAATTACCATGTGGGTAACTTCATCATTAAGGGTATGACGACTCAACAAAAACGAAAATTCTTTCGTGACGTCAAGTTCTACTTTTGGAACGACCCTTACTTGTTTCGAACTTGTGCGGATCAAATCATCCGACGTTGTGTTTTTGGCACCGAAGCTTCTAACATCCTTAGAGCTTGCCATGAGGGGCCCACGGGTGGTCACCACGGTGCTAATCTCACGGCTAAGAAGGTGTTTGATGCCGGCTTCTTTTGGCCTACTATTTACCGAGATGCACAAGATCTTGTGAAGTCTTGTGATTCATGCCAACGACAAGGAAAAGCCTCACAAAAAGATGAAATGCCACAAAATATCATTCAAGTATATGAGATCTTTGACGTTTGGGGCATAGACTTTATGGGGCCGTTCCCATCATCTCGTGGTAATAAGTACATCCTTGTTGCGGTTGACTACCTTTCTAAGTGGGTGGAGGCAAAGGCCTTGCCCACCAATGATGCTCGTGTGGTAGTCAAGTTTTTGAAGCAATTGTTTTCTCGGTTTGGAACCCCTCGTGCTATCATAAGCGATCGTGGAACCCATTTTTGTAATGACCAATTTGAAAGGGTTCTAAGGAAATATGGGGTTACACATCGTCTTTCTACGGCTTATCACCCACAAACGAGTGGGCAAGTCGAGGTTTCAAACCGAGCTTTGAAAAGGATCTTGGAGAGATCCGTTGGGGAAAACCGACAATCATGGTCGGATAAGTTGGACGATGCTTTATGGGCCTTTAGGACCGCTCATAAGACGCCCATTGGGTGCACTCCCTATAAGCTTGTGTATGGAAAGAATTGTCATTTGCCTATCGAATTAGAACACAAGGCTTATTGGGCCCTAAAGCATTGTAATGATGATATGGAGACCGCGGGAAAACACCAGAAAATGCAATTGAATGAATTAGATGAATTGAGGGATATTGCTTATGAAAATTCATTGATTTATAAAGAGAAAACTAAAAAGTTGCATGATTCTAAAATTAAAAACCGGGTTTTTAACATTGGGGATCAAGTTTTGCTTTTTAATTCAAGATTAAAAATCTTTTCCGGTAAGTTGAAATCCCGTTGGTCCGGTCCATTCACCGTGACTCAAGTATTTCCTTATGGGACCATCGAGCTAGCTCAAGATGATGGTCCTAACTTCAAGGTGAATGGACATAGGTTGAAGCACTACTTTGGCGGGGAAGTTCCATCCTTGAACTACCTCGACCAAGTCACCTTCCCCAATGATAATTAGTATTGAGGGGATCGAGTCGAGCTCATGACTCGGTAATAAAAAACGAGGTGCCTCGTGGGGGAGTCCCATGCTTATCCTATGTACATATTATTGCTTTCTAATTAGTTAATGTGTGGGGATTTGTGCCCTTCCAACCTTTGTTCCGTGGTTGTTTGTGAATTGTGGTTTTTAGATCATGATCTTCACGATTAGAGCCTCTCGTGTTCGTTTTATGGGAGCACTCGATCGTTTGCTTTGGAGACATTTCTGAATATCCATGATATATCCTTTATTGTTCTAACCTTAGGTTTTTAGCACACTTCATAAACGGCTATTACTTATTGGTTACACCCTTTCCATGCAAGATTAGGCATTCGACTACGTCTCTAGTATGGGGGTGTTTGCACCCCTAGACTCGAAACATTGAGGACAATGTTTAACTTTAGTATGGGGGGGGGGGGGTGAATAGATACTTGCCTTGCCAAACCTTCACGCTTTCCAAAGTTTATCTTTTTGTTTATCGTTTTGTTGCTAAATAAGGCTAAAAATGGCCAAAATTTAAAATTTTTCTCATGTTTTATAAGTGTTTGAAGACACGAATGTAGGTTTTCCGATGGCGAGAATAAGAGTAATTTTTGACTCGACCGTGCGTGTTGAGCACTTAGCTTCGATTCCTTAACTACACATTAGGCTAAGTCTCTTAAATGAGGATGAGAAATGATAGAGTTAATTATAAGTTACTATGCTAAACGTAGAGTACTCGTATTCTTTCAAAAACTCATGTGTTCTCGTTGTTTGCTTATTCTCCCTTCGCATGTAAATATTTTTTGCTTAATAAATATTGACTTAGCGGTTTAGTTAGGATTGTTGGGTTTCTAGTCTTTTCTAGTAGCTTCCGTGTAATTAAATTAGGAAGACATTAAGGTATCGCCAGCGTCACGGTTTTGAAGTATTGGCACCCGAATAATCAAAGCTTCACCCAGTAATAAGATTTTAAGTGCTCACCTAAATCTAGCAAACAATTTGAAGCCCCACAAGGCCTAAAATCTATGCAAAATTGAAAGTGAATCAAGCCTTAATCTTCGAAGCTTTAAAGATCCAAAATTCGCTTTAGCGTGAGGATATACGTATTTGGCTAATAAAACCACCGATGATGGCGGATAATAAAAGGCAAGGCAAGACCGAAGTCATAATAAAAGCTTCATGGCGAAGTTGAATAAAAGATGGAGGTAAACCAAAGATAATAAGGCCCTTCCGTTAGGGGGCATATAAAAGTCTTGGTAATAAGTCTCATGTTCAAAACCGTTATAAAACCGTGTTTATCGATTCTTCTTGTCAACTTAATTTTTTAACATCGTTGTCTATTAGGAGGGGTTATTGATTTGATGGTCTTAGTTACACCGTTAGGACTCTATTTTTAGACCTAAATCTCTATTATCGCATAAGTCAAACAATGTATCCTCGTGAAACATTCAAGACAAAATAAAATATAAGAGATACAACTTAGGAATAATGGGAGGATAAGTACGTGATTAGGGCATATGAGTAGTGTTAGCATTACTAACTTATAATGACAATGATCTCGTTGCACGCTTAGCATGGAATTGGAGTGAAAATCGAGGACGATGAAATTATTTCTAACGAAGCATTCACGTGTTCTTATTCTATGAACCTAAACGTCCCATTTTGCGATGAAAATCATACATTATGTCTAGAACACAAGTAGTAGTAATAGTAGTAATGTAGCTAGTTTATCGTTCAATAAAGTAAATAAAATGAATTTTGGAGATGCTACGATACTTTATTCTAGCATTGCGTGAGGGCACGACAATGGTTTAGTATGGGGGAGTGATGAGACTGCTTTTATACATAGTCTCATCGTCCAAATTAGGCTTAAAATGCATTAAATATCATCAAAATACCCAAATATATGCTTGTGTTTGTTGCTTGTGTATTTTAGGTACGGATATTGAGAAAATGACAAAAGATCACAAGAATCAGTCAAAAACGAACACGGGAAACGAAGCCGCACGATGAACCAAGCCCTAATGAAGAATTTTCCAAAGAAAACCCTTGAAGATTTGAAGAATCATGAAGATTGGTCCTCCATGTTTGAAGAATTGACACTTTATACCCTTGTATCTTCATAATTACAAGTTTGGTCCCTAAAGTTTGTCAAAATTACAAAAAGGACCCTTAACTTTGAAGAATTGGCAAATTTAGTCCCTCAACAAAACTAAATTGTCAATATTGGTCCTTCAAGAAGTCAACAAACAAGTCAAAGTCCTTAAAGTTTGAAAACATGTCAAGAACAATCCTTGAAGAATGAAGAAATTGCATGATTAGTCCTTGTTTGAAGTTTGGAAACAATTTGTGCCAAAATTGCCAAATGATGAAACTTGTTTACAAAGGGAAATGAAGTTTGTGCCAGTTTATACAAAGTGAAAGAATGAAGAAAAGTGAGGGGCCATTATTGCCCAGACAACCTAAGACAAATCCCCCACTCACAAGCTGCCACCTCACCTACCTTAAACCTTCCACCAATCAAACACCTCCCCCTCTCCACGTCACAAATCCACTCACACTTTTTAAATTAACTTAAAACCGGTTTAAGTTTTGGTGGCAAACATACAACTTAAATACTTAATCTTTTTTTCAGATTAAACTCACCACTAATCCACCTTTGAACCCTAATTTTCCCAGCATTAATCCACTTCATAACAAAGGGGTTTTAATCCAACTTTTCCAGATCATTGATTAACCATCATCTAAACCTAAAACCACCCTTAAAATCCGATCACCATCACCTCACATGTTTATGCAACCCTCCCTTGCCCCACTATTCACTCTCAAACAAAAACTTGGCAGCAAATCAACATTCCACACCAATTTCGTGTTCCCAAAGACAAAATGGACGACCTAGATCACTCCAAAGCAGCTGGCATCCCACAAAATACCAAGATCATCACATGGCTTTGTTTTGACTGAAAAATTCAAAATCGTCCAAGGGCAAGATTGGAAGTTCAAGTGTTAGGGTTTTTAGCTTCTATTCACTTCTAGAATCACAATGTAAGCCTCTATATAAAGGCACTTAGGACGTAGCATTAACCTGTTCTTTTTTCTCCTTTTTTCACAACTTTGTAAGCCCTGTTTTTATGAATGAAAAAGGTTTAAGTTTGTTGATGAGAAGAAAGAGCCATCTTAATTTACATTATTTGCTTGTTGTTTAGAATTCCAAGATTGTTTACTTTTCAAGTTTTTAAAATTCAAGTCTTGTGTTCAAAGGTTTCTGATTTCAAGTTCTCTTTTCAAGTTAAGCTAGAAAGGTTGTTAAACCACATAAGCTTCTACATTGAAGCTTGTATATGACCATACAACCCTGATATCTTGGAGATATCAAGGTGTAGTGGGTATAAAAGTTTGGGTAAAAAGGGCAAAGTGAGGTAAAAAACCTTTCTGCTTATATTTTTTTTACATCAACTGTTTCAGCTAAAAAGCTATAAGCTATAAGGAGACTTGTCTATAAGTCATCCTTATAGCTCACTGGCTCTCATTCCGGGTCACTTTTGTTGTTGTGGTTTGATTTTAGCAGGTTCTAAACAAGGTCCATTTTTCATCACTTTTTGTTAAGTAAAACTCCATCATCACCTCAACAAAGTTCAGCACAAGCCCGGGCTTGTTTGGAGGTGGTTTTTCAACCACTAAGGGTCCTGGATGTAGGACCCTTAAGGTAGTTCTTGTTTCCCATTTCATTTTAGCTTTCTGAAAATTTTATGTGAATTGTATGATTTTTGTGCTAAGTGTTTAAGTGTTGATTTGAGTGTTGAATATTGGTCATTTAGATGTTATATGCATGTTTTAGTAAGTGATAATCAGTTTGATTGTGTTTTGATACCATTTGCTTTGTTAAAATTTGATTTCAGATTATAAAGGGGTGTTTGGTTTGAGGGTGTAACTTGAATTAATGTTATTGATCTTGTGTTAAAACCAGTCATGTCCATTCATCTGGTTACTAGAGGATGTATGTTAGTGGTAAATTTCAGTTTGGTAGGTTTGTGAACAAGTTTGCTTGCATAAAAATTGGTTCAAAGGGTCAAAATCAGTAAGTCTTTGTTCTGCTAGGATTTGTGTTTGTTTGTGCCTCCAATTTGGAAATCTGCTAGACACTAGGTTTAGTTAGGGTTTGTTGTCATTCATTTGTCACTTGATTGGATTGTGTGTAAGCTTGTGTGCATTGAAACTCACTCTTATGCCATTTAAACCAGCAAATCATATCAGAACTGCATAAGTCCTTAATCAGAAATATTTGGTGCATTTTTGTGCTTGATTTGTTCTAGTATTTGCTTGTTTTGAGTTTGTCTTGACTCCTTGTACTCCAAAGAGTACAAGGGTGCCTTTGTTCCATCAAAATCACCACCAAAATCACATAGACAAGCCCTCTTGTCTTATATTCACAAGTGAAGAAAGCTTCACTTGTGTTCATCAGTCAAAAAGTTCCTGGGCACGTTTTTTTGATTTGTAGAGCTTAATTCTTGGTTAATTTGGATTGTGGTTGTGTTTCTAAGCTTAACAAGGTTACTGGATTAAGTGTTAAAAGTAAAAAAAAAAGAAAAAAATTGCAAAAAGCTCACCCTGCCTGGACTCGAACACGCGACCTTGCTTTCCAAGGGCTAGCGTGTTAACCAGTGATCTAGATGGCTTTTTACGTTTACATTTCATTTCATTACTTATTTAAGTAGTGTTTGTTTTATAGCTTATTTAGATAACAGCTTTTAAATATGCTGTTTCTAGCTTATTGCTTGTAGCTTTTTCATGTTTAGCATTTTTCCTAGGTTTGTATAAGGGTTTTTGACTTTTCTGAGCAAAAAGTATAATTTTCCCATCATTTATTAATTTATTAGGATTATTTTAAGTTTTAATTTTAAAAAGTCATTAAAAAATAGAAAAAAGTAATTTAAAAATCTAGAAAAATAGTTCTTAGGTTTTTAATCATATTTTTGAGGTTTACGGCTAATTAGGTTTTCAATTTAGCTTATTTTTAATTTTATAGGATTTTAGGGTTTTTAAGCAACTTTAAAATTTAATATAAAATTATTAAATAAGTTTCAGAAAATTTGGATTGCATTTTTGTTTTAGTTACATTATTTAGGATTTTTGGTAATTTTTTAGAATTATTTGGTGAACTTTTTAGTTTTTTGAATATTTTAATATTATTTTATTATTAAAAATTGAAGTTTTATTTTTTTTAGTTTTCACATTTTTCCTAGGTGAAGGACACTTAATTAGGAGTTTTGTCACTTTCCAAATATTTTTTAGACTTTTCAATTAATTTCTATAATTAATTTAAGATTTAATAGATTTTAATAGTTTTTAAGTGTTTAAAAATAGTTTAATTTGGTTTTAAAATTTTTAAAAATAGTTTTTAGCTCAATTAGGATATTTTTGAGGTTTACAAACTATAAAATCTTTTTAGGGCTTTGTAATAATTAAAAGTGATTTTTAGGGCTTTAATTAGCATTAAAAAGTCATTATCCAATTAATTAAAAGGTTTTAGCAAGTTTGGATTTTTTGTAAACTCTTAGAATATTATTGGGGATTTTCAGTAATTTTTAGGAATTTTTAGGTTAAAATTTTAATTTTGGCATTATTTACGGTTTTGTGTTTTCGCCTTTTTCGTCATACTTTAATTCGTCTTTGTAACCGTCTTTCTCTTCTAATCCCATTTCTTTCTCAATCATATAATCACAAACATTAATCAACTCTTAACACAACGCACTTGCCTCCTCGAGAACGAACTCACTTAGGGTCATTCACACACGGTTTTCCTAAATCGTCGTGCTCACTTGCCCTACTTTGTGCATCCTTTTCCTAAAGGTGTACAAAAACTCCTACATCATCTATCATCATTAATTCAAGATATTTCTGCTCCCACCTTTTATCTCATTAGCAATAACATTCTCATTCATTAAATTCTCCTCCTACATAAAATCATCTTCATCACTTTCAATATCATTTGCTCTTTGAGAGTTCATAACAGCTTCCTTCCTTCTATCCTCTTCCCATTTATCCTTCAAATACCTTATCATATCTTGTGACCAATTGGTAGTTTTGTTAACACTTGGTTGAATCATATTATTGAGATATGTTGATCCCAAACTTAGATCGATTAAGCTTGTGTATACGAGATTAGATCAAGTTATACACGTAGAGAAACCTTTGTATATGTATAAAGTAATCTAAGTGTTATGCGGAATTAACACTTAAACAAGAACACACAAAGATGTAAACAAACTTTCACTTGATTAATGATAACGAACTTGCTTACAATGAAAGTGTTTAACGTATGAAACTTATATTAAACAATAACCTAAAGGTCTTCTTTTATAGACTTAAGAAGCCTTGTACAAGAGTCTACGTATCAACTATTCTAGGTAAAGATAATTATAGAAAATACATTATTGAACCTATCTTTACTAGAAGTAATCTAGAAACAATATACACGTAGACCATATCTTTCCATCAGTGCTTGTCTTCAATGTATCAACGCTTGACTTCTTCTTGTCAACGCTTGATCTGTCAGCGTTTGTTTTCTTCCTATCAACGCTTGTTTTCCTCTTGTCAGTGTTCAAGTGGACTGGCTACATTTTTATTCCCAACAATCCTCCCCTAAACTTGATATCTACTCTAGTAATCAAGTTTCTGAATAAACATTAAGAACTAGGAGGAATCTTACAACGCTTATCATATTGGTAATAAATATGTCTGATCAAATCTTTGGCCACATCACTTGAATAATCAATCTCCAGCTGTGTTGTCTTCATCTTCTCCAAAACTTCTTTGGACATGGGATACTGAGAATCTACAAGAAGATACTCAGCAAACTTTGTAGAACTCAAATAATAAACACCAGCAGCTGAATACAAACGCCATTGAAGACCACTGAGATCATCTTCAAGATCCTTCCAAACAGCAGGATATTCTTCTGTTGATCCACACATTCTCTTGAATGTTGACCAAAGTTTTATTCCATTGACTGAAGTAGGAGCTTCAGTCTCATACTTGGCCTCTAACAACCTCCAAAGGTCTACCAAGTCTTCTCTATCAACACTTGAAAAGAGAGATATAAGTGTAGTAAAAGTGTGTACCTCTTTCCCATACATGCCAATCTTCCAAAAACCACTTTCATCTTCTTCATAGCTTATAATAGGGTTTCTGGCATCAAGAGGTAGCACTTGTACCATATCTGAAGCTTCCAATGGTGAGAGCTTGATGCTCCTTCTTATAACAGCTTCACTTGGATTCAATCTATCCATATCTTTAGGAAACTCAAGAGGGACTCCCTTCTTCAAAGGTCTTGGAACAATCATTGCCTTCTTAATCTCCATCTCTTCTGCAAGTTATTCTTTCCTTTCATCAGAAATAAGTCTTAGAGTGTTTTCTTCCTGCACTTTTGCCCAAATGGGATAAGCCTTGTACTCCAACTCTTCAAAGGATAATCCCAACAATTTCTTATAGGTCCATCCTGTTCCATGACATCTGAGTAGCATGTAGTACAACTCCCTTCTATCCCTTTTCAGCATTGAGAAAATATTGCTAGCTTTGTTTTTCAGAATTACCTTGCAGTCTTTTTGTACTCTTAGAATAATCTCGAAACCCCATATTTGGTCTGAAATAGTCAAATATGGATTCTCCATACACCTATCTTCCCAAGCATGGTACATCTGAACAACTTCTGGCATATCAAAATCTACTTGCAATTTCAACTCATTCAGCTTATCTCTTGCCAAATCATCACTATACTCAAGTCTTTCTGGTTGTTCTATTATCATCACACTTGAGTCTGAACTAGCTTCATCACTTCCTTCTTGTTCCTCTAAAGTGGCAACAAAAGGTGATTCACCAACCTTCTTTCTTTCTTGTTCTACAAGTTGTGTAGCCAACCTTCTATCAAACTCTACTTGTGCTGCATTCTTTGGAACTTCTACTTCTACAATAATTCCTTTACCCTTATCTAATGGATCAATGATGGGTAAGGATGATGGTAATACCTGTGAAGATACATCTTTGATGATGGATGATGACTGGAATACATCAACCTCATCTGCAGGTCTGTCAACGCTCAAATTCCTTGTGTCAGCGCCCAAATTACTCTTGTCAGCGCTCAACTTTTGCTTGTCAACGTCCGACTTACTTGTCTCAGCGCCTTTTGTTATTTCTTCCAACATAGCTGTAAAAGACAAGTTTAATTTTGTAGGAGTAACTAGAGACGTATCAAAACCTGGCTGTCTCTTCAACTCAGTAAGGGCTTCAGCAACACCCAAAGATTCTCCATCATGTGAGCCCTTATCACTCACATTAATCTGCTCATCCTCCCCTTTGGAAGATTCCTCCATCCCACGCCTTGTGCTAGCATTCTCCAAAATAACAATCCTCTCCCTTAATTGCTTGAGTTCAAGGCCTTGTGTACTGACAATTTGTACCAAGTCTGCATTTTGCTTTTGCAAGCTAATGCAGACAGCCGTCAATTCCATTAATGTCATTGGTTCCAATCTGCCCTCCTCTAAAATGGGTATTTGACCTCCCAAGTGAGATTCATGGGGCATGGATGAGGTCTTATAGATGTTAAGACTGTCTTGGCTAGCATCTAAGCCAGAACCAATAGTCCCAGCCTCATCCATAGCACCAACCACACTTGTGGTGGTGGTTCTCTCTGCTACATGGCTAGGACCACTAGAGGAGAACACTCCAGTAGTCCTTTGGCGTTTTTGCAACCTATATTGTGGTGGGGTAGAAGATGATGTGGATTGGGTGGATGTGGGTTGGTTAAGGGGTGTTTAGGTCTGTGAATGAATGGTGTCAATGTCTGGATTAGGTGTGTCAACGCCAACATGTAATGTGTCAGCGTCAAAGGGTTCTTGGTCAATTTGCATATGTCGAGGTGAAGGTAAAGGTTCTGGTATTGGGTCAAGTTGTGGTTGAGGGTCTGGTTGGGGTTGTGTTGCTGTAATAACAGCAAGCATAGCTTGGGTGAGAGGTAAGTCACGGTGAGGGGGTGAGTTCATCTTTGTAAAAATTGCTTTCTTTTGCACAGGGATCTCATAAAAATCATCATGATCCCTTGTGCAGTAATTTTGCACATCAAAAACCATTTGTAAAAATCTGGGATAAGCTAAAGTCATCTTACTACCTTTGTTTTTACACATGCCATCAAAAATCATTTTAGAATAATTAAACTTTTGCCCACGTGAAATACATACAAGAGCACTAGCAATGGATCTATTAATCTCATTGAATGCAGTACACTTGGGACTCAAACATTGTAAGATGACATGTATTAGGTACTTCCAGGCTGGGGGAAACTCCTATTTATGATATTTGTTTAAAGTTCCCTCGTCAGGGAAAGGATAACCCAAAGCCCTTAGTCCTTGTTCTATTTCATGAATGGGAAGGGTGGTTATACCATCTGCATCATCAAGATGCAAAGCTTGGCGAACCAAGGCTTCAGTAACCACCCATGTACGCCCATGAACAATAGATGATAATGTAGTCACGCTATTAACTGTTGAGGAACTAACAGTGTTCCAAAACTGCTTAATATGTGTGACAGAGATGAGGGGAGCATGAGAAAGAGCATACCTAATTGGGGATGCATTCAAATATGCCACCATCTGGGTGTATTGGGGAAACAGAGCATCATCAACGTCCAAATATGCTATCATGTTGTGTTGACTCCTGAATCCCAATACCAAATCACTTCGTTTAAATTTTGGTGCCATTGTAGAAAGCTGTTTGTGAATGATTTAGAAAGATGAAGTATAGGAGAAAATTGTTATACATGAATATAAGATACCCTGTTTAAAAAATAGGAGCCAAATATATAGGAGAGAAATATGCATGTGATTGGTAAAAAATGAGGCAACTATTTTCAAAATACAATCATGAAAATATTGAAAAGAAAATAAGTTATCTCATTCATTAATTAAAAGTTATCTACTCCCAAAAATTACGGCCCCAAAATTCGTCAAAAATAACAACTGGGTAGGTCCCAATGAGTGTCAACGGTCAAAAATAACCCATCAACGCCCAATGGCTATATTCTTGTCAACGTTTGCCAAAGCCATGTCAGCGTCTAAATTGGTCATAACAACGCTTGGAAAAATACTTGTCAGCGTCCAAAAATAAAAATATTAGAAATGAAAAAGGACCTTAACAAAGTAATTTATCCTAGTGAAGATAACCTATAAGTTGATAATTATTATAGGGCGGCAAGCACTGTCTAGTTATGCACACTTGCTTATGCAAGATAGACATAACAGTCCTCTAGTGTCCCTTGCTAACCATAACTCTTAACGACTAAGTTATCTCATAAAATTCCTTGTTACTCCCAGGTAAAACCCATGATAAAATCATTCCCAAGTATCCTAACAGACCACAACCAATTCTAGGCCAAAAAAATGTCTTGACAGCATGCATAGTATATCAACTTTGCATGCTACAGTGCCTCATGATTTAGTAAAACTAACTCATACTCACCTGTGGACACAATCTAGAATTGTGATAAGAGTATCCTAAGAATACCCAAAAGTCCTAAAGGTTCCTAAAACCTCCCCTTAAACTGTGATACATATGTTGCCCAAAAATATGCATGAACATAAAAATTTTTTATGTCATTCCAACCATCATCCATAAATAAAAACATGCTCAGATGATCTTCCAAGGATGCATAAGCAACTCCGTATCCAATGGTATAATGCTAACACCACCTGTACATTTAGATTAAAAACCACAAAACTAACATTGTTGCTGACAACGTCCCGATAACACTTGTCAGCGTTAAGGAAACCTTTGTCAGCGTTAGACAAATATATTGCTGACAACGTCACAATAATACTTATCAGCGTTAAGGTAACTTTTGTCAGTGTTAGAAAAATATAGTGGAAAATCTAAATCCTCAAAAGACCAATAACAATGCATTATCCTGTACATACTTTTACAATAAGACCCCAAAACACATATTATGTGAGATTGATCATTCCAATACTTGTTACCAAGTATTGAAACCTTCCAGCATCAAAAGGTTTAGTTAATAAATCAGACACATTTTCTTCTGTGTCAACCCTATCTGGTTGTATTAAACCCTTTTCAAAACAATCTCTTATAAAATGATGTCTAATTTCTATGTGTTTTGTTTTAGAATGATGTACAGGATTCTTTATAATGCATAAAGTGCTGTTATTGTCAACAAATATCTTGGTATGCATGAAATTATACCCATAATCCAACAACTGGTTCTGAATCGATAAGACTTGTCCACAACAAGCAGCTGCAGCTACATACTCTGCTTCAGTTGTAGAATTGGCCACCACTGTTTGTTTCTTGCATTGCCAAGATATCAACCTACTCCCAAGAAACTGACATCCACCAGTTGTGGATTTTCTATCAAACTTATCACCTCCATAGTCACTATCTGAATATACAATAAGCTCCAATGGTGAATCTTTTGGGTACCACAAGCCAAGATCTGGATAACATCTCAGGTACCTAAAGATTCTCTTGACAGCATAAAGGTGACATTCTTTAGGAGTCACTTGATGGCGTGCACATGCACACACAGCAAACATGATGTCAGGTCTTGAAGCTGTGAGATACATCAATGAACCAATCATTGATCTATAGTGCCTGACATCCACATCTTTTCCATCACCAACTTTTCCCCAAGGGTGTTCTCTATCCATAGGAGTAGTAGCCCTCTTTTCATGTGGAGAAAAGCCAAACTTCTTCAAGATCTCTGCCACATATTTATCTTGAGAGATGAAGATACCATCTTCTTTCTGCTGAACTTGTAACCTTAGAAAGAAGTTCATCTCCCCCATTGCACTCATCTTGAATTTGTCTGTCATAAGCTTGGAAAAGTCTTCACGCATCTTTGGATTTGTGGAGCCAAAGATGATATCATCAACATAACCTGAACAAGTAAGACATCCTTACCAGCCTTCTTTGTAAACAATGACTGGTCTATGGTGCCCCTCTTGAATCGATTTTCCACCAAATAAGTGGATAATGTGCCATACCATGCTCTTGGGGCTTGATGAAGTCCATACATAGCTTTCTTGACTCTATACACCTTGTTTGGATTCTCTGGATCCTCAAAACCAGGAGGCTACATAACATATACTTCCTCAACAATTGTGCCATAGAGGAAGGAACTCTTCACATCCATTTGATAGACAGTGAAGCCCATGCAGGAAGCATAGGCTAGAAATATCCTTATAGCTTCAATCCTTGCAACTGGTGCAAAGACCTCCTCATAGTCTATCCCTTCCTCTTGTGTATATCCCTGAGCCATTAAACGTGCCTTGTTTCTGACCACAATGCCTCTTTCATCTTTCTTGTTTCTTAGAACCCATCTTGTCCCAATAGGTCTGACATACCTAGGACAATCAACCAGCTCCCAAACATCCTGAATTGCAAATTGGTGAAGCTCATCCTGCATTGCTTCCACCCAACTTGGTTCTTTGAGAGCATCAAAGATCTTCTTGGGTTTCTGTTGTGACAGAAAACAGGCAAACAAACATGCTTGAACAAGAGGGGTATCAACCTTCTTGTGTATATTGGCAATAAATCCACCAAGATTCTGATGAGATCTTCTAGTCTGAACAGGGGTCATGATATCCCCAATAATTTGTGAAGTGGGATGATTCTTCATAGTAGAAGTGAGAACTCCTCCTTCAAAAAGTCTGTTGTCTTCAATCTCATCATCCATATTGCCAATATCTTCTTCAGACTCTCTTCCATCAATATTAGTATGATCCTCTCCATGTATGCTTGAAGGTTCACCTTGTTCGAAATTGAAAGAGAAGAGATGCCCAATAGTGTTTTCAACGCCTTAGCCAAGATTGTCAGCGTTTGGGTTGTCAACGCCTGAAATGGTGTTGTCAACGTTTGAGCCATCAACGCCCGAATTTGTCCTGTCAGCGCCAGATTTTCCTTTGTCAGCGCTTGAAGGACCATGCATGTTGTTAACTGGTGGTACTTGGGGACCACTATTTTCCTTTCCAGCAGCAGCGGCAGCAGCAAAAGCATCTGTCCATATGGGAATTGTGACATACTCTTGTATGGGAGATGACTTGTCTGCTTGTGATCCAACCTCTTCATTAACCTATGTACCTGAAACATTAACAATTGGTTCTTCCACAACATTTGAAGTTACCTTCACAATGTCTGGATCAGTAACAGACATATAATTTAAAGTTCTAGATAGAGGTTCCAAGTCAAACAACCAATTTGGACCACTTTTAGGATCACTAGGTTTACTCTCTAAAAACCTAACATGTACTCTCTCAAGTATACATTTTTCCTTCTTAAGGTAAACCCTATATCCCTTTCTCTGCACTGAATAACCCATGAAGTAGCCCTCATCACCTTTAGCACTAAATTTACCTAAGGCATCACTAGTATCAAGTACAACTACATGACAGCCAAAAGGTTTAAGAAAATCAATATTAGGTTTCCTTCCCCAAAGTAATTCATAAGGTGTTTTGTTCTGTATCTTGTTGACCAATGCTCTATTCTGAACATAACAAGCTGTATTCACAGCCTCAGCCCAAAAAGCTATGGGAAAGTGAGCATCAGCCAACATGGTTCTGGCTGCTTCAATTAGGGTTCTATTCTTTCTCTCAGCAACCCTATTTTGATGTAGGGTTCTGGCAACACTAAACTGCCTAGTAATACCTTTCTTGGCACAAAAATCATCCAATAGCTTATTTCTAAACTCAACACCATTGTCACTTCTAAGCATTTTAACTTCATTACCAGTTTTCTTCTCTATCTGAGTAATAAAGTCAATTAAAGTATCAACAGTGTCACTTTTCATAGCTAAAAAGAAAGTCCAAGTAAACCTAGAAAAGTCATCTGGGATGACAAAGCAGTATGATTTACCATTCAAACTCTCTATATTAGTTGGACCAAATAGGTCCATATGCAGCAAGTGAAGTGGTCTAGAACTAGAGTGCACCTGTATAGACTTAAATGAGACCTTGTGCTGCTTGCCTTTAAGACATGCAACACAAGAGTGGTCATTGTGGAAAGCCTTTTCAGGCAAACCATCAACCAAACCAAGTCTCACAAGTCTGTTTATATTCATAAAGTTTATGTGCCCTAGTCTCCTGTGCCATAGATTACTCTCATCAACTGAAGCTTTAGCATAAAAACATGACATATTATTATTCGTCATAATCCCATTAAGATTCACATTATAGATGTCTTTATGTCTAGGTGTTCTATAGTCAATATATTTCTCATATGGAATTTGAAAATCCTTGCTCAACACCAAGCATTCAGTATGAGTAAAAAGAACTTTATTTTTGTTATCACAAACTTGTGATACACTAAAAAGATTGTAATCAAGTTCTTTTACCAGAAACACGTTTTCAAAACGCAAGTTCTTGGTGAGAAGTGTTCCTTTGCATGTGATAGTTCCATATCCGCCTCCAAAGTAAACCTTATCACCATCCTTAATGGGAGTGAAGTTAGTAAGATAATCTTCCTTCCCAGTCATGTGCCTAGAGCATCCACTGTCCCAATATCCATAATCATTGACCTGTTTTTAAATGCCCTGTACATAAAGAAAACAAGTTAGTTTTCTTTGGGAACCCAAGCCTTAGCAGACTTGGATTCATCTGGTTGTTCAATAAGAACAGACTTAGTTCTCATAACAACTCCTTGTTCATCCCTTTTTGGATGAAATTCCCAGTTAACCCCAATTGGTTTTGTAATGACCTTTGAAATGTAATTGAATCTGTTGCAGGTCATTGAAATCCCATCAGAATTAGGGTTTTGATATTGCTTAGGTCTCCATGTCAAGCTAGAAGAAGCTTTAGACCTTTTTCCCTGTGGTTGCAAATATTTAGGTCTGGCAACGTTTCTGTCAGCGTTGGATTTGGTCTTGTCAACACTGAAATTACCCTTGTCAGCGTTGAACCTAGGGTTTGCTACAAAAACCCATTGCCTATTAGACCAAGTATTGGTCTTCTGAAATGGTCTTTGTCCATGAGTGTTAGACCCTCTAGTGAAGAATGGGGCTGGTCTAACAACTTGTGGACTTTTCTCCACAAAAGTTTTAGGTCTGACAGTGTTTGAATTTTTAACAACGTTGACCTTGGAAGCGTTGACACACTTATATGCTAAATGTGAAAAGCTACCACAAGTGTAACATGCTTTTCTAGACACACCTCTAGGTCTAGAAGAGAAGAAGCCTGTTCCATTATCACTAACTTGGCTTTTAGGTGACCTATTATTCCTATACATTTCTGCATACTTAATGCTAGTTTTTCTAACAGTGTTTGAGCCAAGGTCAACATTCTTGCCAGTGATTGGGTTTGTTACCTTAATAGGGGTAGACTCATTTGGACTTTCACATAACAAACCACCCTTAACAAACAAGGTAGGGTTGGCTTTCTTCCATTCATTCAAGTCAGTCAACTTTTGTCTATGCTCTTCAACTGGGGTAATGAATCTTGGTGGAGGAATAAATTCCTCCTCTTGGAGTTCTGGTAAACCATTCCAAGATAAGTCCTTTCTTTGGACTCCATAGAAGTCCCCAGCTGGTGGTGGAACAATAGTATAGTCTTTCATCCCAATCCCAGTCATGTCCTTAGGATTCCTTTGTTTATTAACACATTCACCTAGGGTTTGTGAGGCCTTATCAAATCTCTGAATTTTAAGGTCTACATTATCCTTATTCTTAATAGCCTCATCTAACTTAGCCTGTAATTCACCATTGACCCTTTCCATGATGTTTCTAACATCATTACTAGCATTTAACTCATGTTTTAAGATATTTATTTTATCTTTTAAGTCAAATTCCATTTTCTTGTACTCAGAAACTGTCTTCTCAGTTTGAGTGAGAGCAATTTGATAGTTAGACAATTTGCATCTCTCAGTACTCACATCACTTAACAATCTTAAAACCTCTTTGTTAAGTTTTTCAGTATTTAACCTACAACCCTTACTACAAAAAGCATCATCGTATACCTCATTATCTGATGAAGAGGAGGAGTGTGCCATGAGAGCATATTGAACATGCTCTTCTTCTTCTATCTCAGCAAACAAAGCTTTATCATCTTCCCCATCTTTATCCAAATAGCTCTAGTCCTATCCAATACCATCAATTTCTTATACTGCCACCATGGCCTTAGGATCCTAAGTCTTAACAACTTGGCTTGAGGGTTTGCCAGCATCAGATCTTCTTGGAGATCTGCATTCCCTCATGAAGTACCCCATACGATGACAATTGTAGCACTCAACCTTGGATTTATCAAATCCAGCAGTGTCCTTTGCATTAAAGGTCATCTTCTTCTTAAACTATCTATTCCACCTGTTTGCTCTTATACTAGCAAGAGCCATGTTCTACTTAATATCCATCTCCTCCAAGTGCTCATCACTTATTTGCTCAAGGTCCTCATATGTAATCACTAAACCATTGGGCAAAGAAGCAATATATGCACACACAGTATCTAGATCCAAAGCAGCAGGCTTAACTCTTGGTGAGTCAATTTTATATGTGTCAGCGTCTGAATATGAGGCATTGACAGGACATGATCCAGCGTTGACACATGTTGATCCAGTAACTGGATGCATGCATGAGTCCTTCTGATTATATTGACCTTCACTATGTGAGAAGAAGGCTATGTTACTGTTGGTAGACTTACTTCCATGCTCCAAAAGAGTTTCATTCTCCAACAGCCTCAGTTTGTTGTAGATATCATCAAAAGTAGAACTTTTGTGAGTGTTATTGGCAAGTATAGATCTTGCCTCAATCTTCCACGCATCACCAAGGCTTTTAAGAAAAGTGGCAATAGTGTCAACATCACCAACTTGTGTCCCCATGAAGGACAGCTTGCTCGTAATGTCAAGCAGTCTGCTTCTAACACTGCTAAGCTTCTCATTAGGTTGAGCCTTGAAAACAACATACTCATGCGTGAGTTGCTTCTTCTTCTCTTCCTTAGTATCATCATTTCCACCATATGCAACTTCAAGGGCTGCCCAAAGGTCTTTTGTAGATTCATAACCTCTGTATTTATGCTGGTTCTCTTGTCCCAAAGAGAGTTTCAAAATGTTTAGGATTTTCATATCAACCCTTTTCTTTGCTATGTCTTCAACAGGCACAGCTCTACCATCATCAAGTTTTTCTTTCTTATCTGCTTCTGAACATCCAGCAACAGCTGATCTTGTAGCAATGGCATCAGCAATCTTTTGAGCTTTGTTGAATGTGTTTCCATATTCAATAATCTCCCAGAGAGTGTAGTCATAGATCCCCAGATATTTCTCAAAGTTGAATTTCCACAGCTCAAAGTTGGTTGCATCAAGCATGGGAATCTTGATGTTTGGTAAAGATGAGGAGGAGGTTACTTCTGGATTTAACATGATATTTTTAGGGTTTTGTGAAAATTAGGGTTTTGGTGATTTTAGGGTTCTTGTGTTCTTTAAGATCAAAAGTTTCTCAACAAGCTCTGATACCACTTGTTGATCCTAAACTTAGATCGATTAAGCTTGTGTATACGAGATTAGATCAAGTTATACACGTATAGAAACCTTTGTATATGTATAAAGTAATCTAAGTGTTATGCGGAATTAACACTTAACAAGAACACACAAAGATGTAAACAAACTTTCACTTGATTAATGATAACGAACTTGCTTACAATGAAAGTGTTTAACGTATGAAAACTTATATTAAACAATAACCTAAAGGTCTTCTTTTATAGACTTAAGAAGCCTTGTACAAGAGTCTACGTATCAACTATTCTAGGTAAAGATAATTATAGAAAATACATTATTGAACCTATCTTTACTAGAAGTAATCTAGAAACAATATACGCGTAGACCATATCTTTCCATGAGTGCTTGTCTTCAATGTATCAACGCTTGACTTCTTCTTGTCAACGCTTGATTGTTAGCGTTTGTTTTCTTCCTATCAACGCTTGTTTTCCTCTTGTCAGCGTTCAAGTGGACTGGCTACATTTTATTCCCAACAAGATACTGATCCATAATCAAGGGCGGACGTAGAGCTTAGAAAAAGGGTATGCACTATAAAAAAAATCTTTGCTCGGTTTTTTAGTTCGGGTGTTTGGTTCAAGTTTTCGATTTAAACTTTAGATGCATGTATCCAACAACAAAGCAAAAAGGAATTTGGTAAAAATGAGTGAGCTTATCTATTTCTTTTATTATGTAATTTTATTTGTTATTTAGTTAGAATTTAATCACTTATACATGTATTATACATGGACTTTTGTTAGACATGAGCTCATTGCCACTTTTCTACACAATATTTTATAACTTTTCTCTTGGATGATGGTATGTATTCGATAATTAAAGGATGTGCATCTTTTACATTTATTGGTATATAAAATCTTTTCACTATACTTAACACTAGAAATAATTCTTTAAGGGTATGTAAGTGCATACCCATCTTTGTACATGTGTCCGCCCATGTCCATAATCATCCTATTCTTTACCATATTCATCTCATTAGGATTATCTTCGGGAAGATTTTCAAGGATCAAAAATTTGTTTGTAGTGTTTTTTATAGCTTCAAATTCTTTGTGTTTGAGTGGTCGTTGCTTTCTATTACCTTCATTATTATCCATATTCTTTGCATTTTCATTCACTTCATTATTAGTTCGCTTCTTCCTATATTCCTACTTCTTTTGAGTAATCATGTTTCCAAACACCCTTTGATTACCTTGTTCAGGCCTCACCTCTTTCTGTTTACCTCTATCAATGTTATTATATACCGAGTGTAACTACTATTTCTCCATCTACCTTGTACCACATAGTCATTTTTTACATCTTTCTTTATATTTTTCAAATCTTCCTCGTTTCTTTTATTGGATTCCACCTCTTCTATGTTGTTCATCTTAGTATGTTCTTTAAAAACCATGACCAAAAACCTTAAAATGTGTGCAAATAGTTGGTTTTCAATCATAAGTGACTTTCACTTGATTAATCCTTTTCACTTTGTTCTCATTGTGTCTGTGCTACATATCAGTTACTTCCTTAAATTCTTTTTTGCATCTATTTCTACCAAAACTCTAGCAAAATTCAATATGACCATACCACTATGGCACATATTAGGAGTTACAATATCCATAATCAAAAGGGTCCATAAACTGCTAGCAAAGGCACTAATACCATCAACGCTCCATGCTTCCAAATTTATATATGTCATTCTGACCAATATTGGTTGTCTGATGTGTTCACACATTTACGTTCCTATCTTATAATTACACTTTTGTACAATGAGTGGTTTGTTGTTAACAATCTATGGCCCTTTATCAGTTACACTGTTGAGGCCCTCAATATCTCTAAACTTGAACAAACAAGTACCATCATTGTTCACAATGACGCCATGAACAGTTCTTCAAAATCATATAGGAATTTGATAAACAAATTGATCAATATGTGTGTAATGACCAGCTGACCACATTTATAGAAACGAAAATGAGAATTGAATACTATTTGGAGACGAAGCGAAGCTTTTATGGATGTTTTAATAGGGTTATTTTGGCGGAAAGTTTGTTAGAGGAGAAGTAAAGGAGTGTGATAATCGTTATGTTTCTGAGCATCCACAATGCTCTAAGTCTTTAATGACTTAAAGCATTGATGACATTTAATGAATGTCACATTTAATTGCCAAGACTTGTAACAAACACTTTGTATATGCAAATCTTTTCCAAAAAGCTTTTCAAAAACCTTTTAATACAATGGTAAAAACCTCTTCTAAAGGATTTTTATAATAGGAAAAGCTATCATGAATTTGAGCCATTGTAGATGCTCTTATTTATTAGAACTTATTATATGATTTAATGGTTATACTTATAAGAAATATGTTTTTTGTTTAAATTTTAATACGCGCTTATCTTAGAAGATTGAAATAACCTAGATGTAAAAATTACGCCACCTTCAAAAATAGACTCGGATAAACCAAACATGAAAAAAAAACAAACAACTTTTGAAAATTAGAAAGGAGGGTTGAATAGTTAGACCTTTTACTTGTTAAATATTTGATTCGATATTAAGTCGAATCTACTTGTGAGCAATGTGAAACAAAAACACTAAAACTAGGTAAAAATGTATCAATATATAGTAAGAGAATAATGATACAGGAAAGAAACGATCAAACCACAACACAGATAACTATAGTGGTTCGGCTACGAAGCATCTTTTCGCCTACTCCATTCCTCGATTATCCGACTCGAGATTTCACTATGTCAACAAGCTCCCTTTAGGAGGAGAAAACCGTACATAGGTAGCTCACACCAATTTCCGACACTAAACTCAATGTCGAGTTCTAATACTAGGTAAAACCAATCTAACACACAAATACTTCCTCACTTAGGAAATACGATCACGGTCTAACAACTACACACAATCTTACAAGATCACACCGATCACAAGTATTTCCTCACCTAAGAAATATAATCATGATCTCTCGATCTAATGACTACACACAATCTCATAAGATTATATACAAGATCACACCCTATCACAATTATATACTAACCTAGAAAATACACTCACAATCTTCCAATATATATATATATATATATATATATATATATATATATATATATATATATATATATATATATATATATATATATATATATACTACAAGATCTCACAAGATCATATACAAATAAACAAGACTTAAATGATGAGAAATATAACAACCACTTGAATGAATACTAGACTATAATACTTGATCTTGATGAATCATATGTATTCTATGCTTGCATAATATAAAGAAAAATGTATTAGATAACTTGTATAGAAATTAGAACAAGTTATATGATCAAAGAAAGCGGAAGAATTGAATATAATTGAAACAAAAGCTATTTAAGTGTGCAAAAAAGTATTTGGCCAAGAAAAGTAGTGGACTACTGATACTCAAAGATCAAGATGAGGAGCATCATCGGTGCTCTTAGTAAGCCAGGTGTTAGTCGGTGCTCCTATAAATAAGAGCGCTGGCTGCCTTATTTAAGGGCATCTGCCTAGACTATGCGCTCTTTTTTCTGTCTTTCCTGGTGAAGTTTTAATTCGTTAAAAGGGGTAAATTTTGAAATTTAAATTTATTTATTGATTAAAAAGTCTTTAATTCAAGATAATACTTGTAACATTTTATAAAAAAACTTTTTGACATTTATAAAATGTTAGATTTAGGTAAACTAATTTTTTTTTCTTTTGATCATATAGCAAGTATGTATTTAGCATAATAGAGATTTACAAGTTATAACTTGCTTACGTTTAATGTTTCATAGAATGTTTTTATATTTTGTAATTATCAAAACGTTGAGAAGTTGAAAAATATAAATACTTTTTATGACATTATTTGTATCAAAAATATCCCTCTTTTATGATTACAAAATATTAAATTGTTGGGATTTAAGGTCAATGGGAGGATTCTGGATTAGTGTTGCTCATGTAGTTATTGATATTGCTCTTGGAAGTTTAATCTGTTAGTAGAAGTTGTGGAAAGAAAACTAAGTTATTACTGCTGCCAATAATAACTAGTGCTGCTAGTTCAAGTTAGTGATGTTCAGGAAGAAAGAAGAAATATGACTAAGTACTTAATGTCTAGTGTATCGAGTAGTGTTGTTGGTTGAAAGTTAATGTTGCTTAGAGAATTTGACTTTTATAAGATTGAAGATGTTCAAGATGTTTTGTTTGGAGATCAAGAATACTTAGTTGATAAGTATTATTTATTTATAAATTTTATCTTGTAATGTATATTAAAGATTTAAATTTATCATAGGAAATATATTGTAAGTCAACTAGGACTCTTTAGTCTATAAAAGGAGGTCCTAGGGCATAGAGTTCTATATACTGAAAACACAGAATTCGTATACCTGCAAGTTTTGTAACGCTAACACTATTTAGAGTGTTCGTATTATTGCTTAATAATATTAAGGCTTGTTAGTGAATTGTGTTAGGTCCTTTAGATATAGATCTTTCAGCCTGTTAAGGATGGTGAACAACTTATGTAATCATAAGTTTATTCACAGGGAGACTCTAATGAAAACAAAGTATTTGTGCGGAATACAAACATTAAGAACAAGAAGAAACAATTAACTAAATGAATAACATGATCCTTTTTAAGGATTTCTAATATTACTGATATGAAATGAAAATGGTGAAAGGTGTGTCTAACCCTTCTACTGGTGGGTTCCTTTTATACTACAAGGAAACCCTAAAACCACATTAACACAAAACGTGTAACATATGATATGCATATCCTTTCCAAAGATATCTCATGCATATCCTAACAGATTACTACTAATAACATTGTTTGACTTTCTATTATACCAGGAGCCACGTATTACTTCTACTACTACTATGACCAAGAGGAACTACATAACTCCTAGTCAACCTATTATAAAACGTCTATTACATAAGTCCTAACAATCCCCCCTAAACTTGAATTTGACTTGGTTGAGTTCAAGTTTCTTGGTAGATCTATAAAAAACGCCTTGAGGATTGAACAAACATCGCCGTAGCAGCAGAAACATCATGGAAGAACACCATACAAAGCACAAACCTTGCGGCTACTAACATATATGTGGAGTTTCTTGAAAGCTTGAAACTATCTGCACCTGCTGAATCTTCACAGCAACATGAGCAGATTTGATAAGCCTTTACTAAGTAGTTGCTCGCTCTTGGGCTTGCTAGTCTTTCTGGTGGAATCAAGCATCACCCTGGGAGACCAGAACCCAACCCAACTCTTAGAACGTAAGTCAATGGTGAGTGGGAGTACCCTGATGATTTTTGGTAAACCATCACAGCCATCAATAGATTTTATCAAAGTCTTTACTAGAATTCGTACCCCCTGGACTAGCCAACTCTTAGCAATGAAGCATCGGTGAGTTGAAAACCCCTATAGCTTTTAGCAAGCCATTACAGCTATCAACGAATTTGATGTATGTCTTTACCAAGAGTCGTACCCCCTTGGACTAGACACTCTTTAGTCGAGGACCACGGTGAGTGAAAACCATCCAATTTTGGGTAAACTGGGAACCATCAACGGATTTGATAATCACACCAGAGCCGTACCCTCATGATGAACCAACTCTTTCTTGTCTGTTAGACATGGTGAGTTGAACACCATTTTTTGTATGGTAGCAAGCCAACACCAGAAGTACAAACCAAACATACCAAGTGTGAAAAGATGTTACTTTGTGAAAGCATAAGCAGATATTATATAAAGTTATTTTTTCTTTTTTTTCTTTTTTTTTCTTTTTTTAAAGTATAATCAGTTATTACATAAAGTTATGTTTATTTTTTTATTTTTTTAAAAATAAAGTGTGAGTTAGTCACCAAAAGCTGTACACGATGGTGAAAAGAATACAAAAGTAAAATAAGTATAAGAACCCATACCAAAATCATAGACCAGAAGCTGCAACCTTATCAGCAAGAAGTCTTGCCTGAATGGACTCAACCAAAGTTATGGCCATAGACGACTCATTGCCAGCATGAGCATTAGTCACCACCAATCTACTCTACAACATAGTCTTTATAGTAGAAATGGTAAGAGGATAGGCTTGATCCACCAGCATGAATATGCGCTTCCCTGACTCCAGCTCTAAGACATGAACAACACAACCCACATACAATTTCCATATGGTATTGACCCATTGGGGTTGATTTTACCAAATACCAACACGAGCAGAACCAGGTGGATAATCTAGCATGATCTTCAAATCTCCCCATAGAACCAAACCAGGCCAAGTGGCAGGAGTAACAGGGACAACAACATCAACCAACCCATATAAAAACATCAAATCTTGACGATCCACCTAATACAAGATGTTTTGTAAACTGGAGAAGTATTTATGGTGGCCATCTGCCGTCTTGATCATATGAGTAAACGTACCAGCAACAATGGGAGATGGCTGGATTTCCCAATGCACAATGTGGCCACTCCCAAGAGGGATATCATCATCGCTGTCAAAAGCGACTTCAATAAGATTGGCAGGATCCATCTTCTCTCAAGGAATCACCAGGCCCGACGACCCTTCTTCTTGCGAATAGACATGCGGGGCTTATCTGTAGAAGCTGAAGGTTCATCCTTTACCTGAACCTTGGTAGCAGCACCAACAGGTGTATCAGTATCAACACGGATTGGTGGAGGAACATTGGCATCAACATTTGCAGCAGAATAATCAACAATTGGAGTAGCAGCAACATTAGGAGCAGAATTAGAATCATAAACCGGTGGAGTGGAAGCAGCAACCTTTGGAGAAGAAAGAGTTGGAGCATCAGTAGAACCCAAATCACTAGAACCAACATGAGGGGAAGGAGAAGCCATGGGAGAGGGTGTAGGAGTTGAAGGAGTAGGTGTAGTAGGTGCAGTAGGTGCTGGGTATGTAACATTGGCAGGAAAACTCACTTCCTTATGCTTGAGCTTGAGCATGTTGTTGTACATGGTCTTAAGCTCCTCATCCGACAGTTGCTTCACCCTCTTCATGGGCTAACCAGTAGTGAAATAAGCCCCAGTTTGATTCTTCACATATTGTTGCATGAGCTTCTTTTGTTGAGCATAAGAGAGGTGACTGTTGCGTCTAATTTCATGAAGTTAAGCAGCAAGATCCTCCCTTTGTCTGTGAATCAATGATGTAACTTGATGAGCATAGTTGGCTTCATTCGCACCCTCTCCCAAAATATCCTAAAACTGAGAGATATTGGAAGTAAGAATAGTAACCACATCCATTCAGTCATTGTTCTCCCAAAACATAGCATTATGCCTAACTTGCTCCTGCCTCTGCTTCCTAAGAGCCTCAGCCTCAGCCTCTTGCTCCGCTTGCATTCTTCGAGCAACTTCTTCACTTAACCTTTCTTCCTCTAGTTGTCTGTGTGTGCGCTTGCGAGGAGGAGATGGCTCATTAGCCATTTGAGCCTTGCCTTTATCAGCAACAGAGGGACCATGAGTTGGGGAAACTGGCCTTGGGGTAGCAGCAGGATTTGGGATACTAGAAGCACTAGGAGGAGCATGTATCTCCTCACTAGGCTTGGCTACAAAAGTTTCCCTAGCCAGAACAAACAAACCATCATCATCATCCATGTTGGTCTCCTTACTCTCAAAATCAGACACCACCACATGCTTCTTGTGGCGTCTCAATCTTAGCTCCAAGTGCTTGACCTGTGCAGCCAAAGGAATCATAAAATCCCTTGTCAGTTAACAATGTTTGTTTAGATCAGCTTCCAGTGATTTGATCATCTCATAATACCTGTTAACCAAAGCAAGCAAAGAGGTAAGCTTGGTCAACATTGGGACCAAAAGTAAAAGCTTGGTCAACATTGGTAGCCGGTTCCTCTGTCACAAATGAAGAAGAAGGCTCCTCATGAGAAGGGTGGACAGGACTAGCAGGTGGAGAGTCAAGAAAAGGAGATACAAGACGAACAACAGAAGAAGCAGACTTCGAGGAAGAAGGCACCTGAGTAGCTACCTCATGAGCAGGATCCTCATGAGGGATTTTAATACCTAGATCCTCAGCCACATGAATCTCCTCATCCATGGGATCATCAACCACATGAGGTTCCTCTTGGGCTTCTTCAGCTGGAGGAATCTCATTGGGATCCTCAAGGGCAATGCCCAACATAGCAGGAGTGAGGGGGATTTCAGGACCAAGATAAGCAAGCTTCATGTTTGAATAAACCTTAGGAATCAACTTAGCAGGCACATATTCCTTACGATTTCTAGGCACACACATAAGAATCTGTTGTAAGATTCTAGGATACTTTAGAAACTTCTTCTTAAGGCCACTAAGATTTTCTACCATGCCATCCAATATATACCTTGAGAAATTAAACCTACGACCTTGGGCAAGACAAATCAAACCAGTAGCAAGAGAGATGGGAAATTGATCCCAACTCCCAGCCTTGGGGCTCAAACAATGAACCAAGAAGTAAATAAGCAGCTTCCATGGGGGAGAAAATTTATTTTTCAAAAAATTGAATTTCCCCTCATGATTATACCCAATGGCAACCATCCCATCCAAGACCTCATTATTGGTAAGGGATACAATGTCTTCAGCATCTTGGAAGTGCAGGGCAGACCGAATAGTAGTTTCTGTCACCATAAATGGATGACCATCTATGGTGGCATGAATCTCTGTGGGGTGGCCCACAACATCCCTAACATCAGAGGTTGCCCAGAACTAACGTATGACTGTGTCATAGACAATGGGACAAATAGTAAGAGAATACCTGATATGAGAAGCCTCCAAGACCTCCAAGATCTCTGCATAATCGTCCCTAAGTGGTCCCTCACCAAGGTAAGCAACCTTGTTATGGTTCACCTTATATTGGAGTCCAGCCATTGATTCTGATGATGGATGTATTGAAAGAAGATGTAGGATGATGGTGGGTAGGAGCGTGTGTGTGTGAAGTTGATTTTGCTAATTGAGTCAAATTAACCTCATTGACTATATGACTTTTTAACTGTTCGTTGACCCTTAATTAAGGGGTTGCCTTTTCCAACAAATTACCATTAATGGGAATAACCACTTGCTAACCAGAAGTCAAACGGTCAATAAGCCCACACCAGTAGTAGCGTATGGTCAACAAAAGTCAATGATGTAGTAAAAATACACCTCTTTTAGGAAAAAGAGAGTATAAGTCGGTAAGTATTAATCGATACGGTTTAGGAAAACCGTAAAGACGAATAGTCCAAGTTCGTTCTCGAATGAGGTGTATGTGTATTGTGCCAATAATATAAAAACAATGTTTATATTAGTGTCGTTTTTGGGTTTGAAGAGAGAAAATTAAAAGACGAGTTACACTACG
The DNA here is from genome assembly GCA_025667525.1 of Glebionis coronaria. Lineage (NCBI taxonomy): Eukaryota > Viridiplantae > Streptophyta > Magnoliopsida > Asterales > Asteraceae > Glebionis > Glebionis coronaria. The sequence continues at coordinate 127,380,236 of CM046874.1, read as the reverse complement.
ATTAAACTACGAAGAAAAACGTAAAACGTAAACGTAATGACGTAAAACGCGACGAAATTAAAATTTTAATCTAAAAAAATTTAAAAATTAAAACTAAGTCTAAAATAATATAAATAAGAATAAAAATTCAATAAATAAATTTTAAAACTTATTATTAATTAAATATTTAATTTTAAATGCTAATTAAAGCCCTAAAATTAAATATAATTAACAAAAAGCCCAAAATTATATTTTATCAATCTAATATCTTACTTATATCAATTAAACACTAAAAGTAAATTTCCAAAATTTTTAAAACTATTTTTCTATTTTTAAAACGCTAAAAACACTTTTTAAACTAAAATAATTATAAAAAATAATAAAATAATCCTAATTTTTCTTTTTCAAAAATACTATTTTACTTATCTAAACTTGAGAAATATTAAAAATGTTGAAAAAGTAGTTTTACCCTTAATGGACAAAAACAGTTTATTTAAAAACTAATTTTTACTTAAAATAATTCTAAAAATTATAAAATAAAGGGAAAAATGAAATTCTTATTCTAAAATATTAAAAATAAATTACTTAAACTAAGAAAATTGGAAAAACTGAAAATCACTACTTTTTTATCACTAATGACAAAAACATAATATTTAAAAATTGATTGAAATTAAATTAATGCTAAAAATTTTAAAATAATCAAAAAATAAAACTAACTTTTCTAAAAATCTTAAACTAAATAAATTAAAATGGGAAAATTGAAATAACTGAAAAATGTAGAAATTTGCTCACTAAAGACAAATAAACACAAAACTGATATTGACTTGTGGATTCTTTTTGTCCTGTTGTGCAGCAGTGGCAAAGCAAACACTATCAGTGAGAAAGGAGTTCCCACTGATGGTTCACAGAAAACGGATTTGAGCTTATATAAGCTTGATTTCTTGTTGATTTTTGGTACAAGAGCCACCCCTACAACCAGTAGGGTTGTAGGGAGTCAATGCAAGCAAAAAGAACACAAAACCAACACAAATAGGCACCAAAATTAAGGACAAACAGTTGTTGATATAGTAAATGATGGGGTCTGGTGGTCTTATCTGATCTAAATGGTCACTAGGTGGATTTTGGTTGCCCAAATCTTTACTCTGGCCTATCCAATCTTCAAAATAAAAGTACATACTCCTAAAGATGCTAGTAAACTACTAAATACCAAGATTTAAACACTTAAATCACAAAATCAAGATCAATAATGGCCTACTAATTTCTATGGCTGTTTTTATGCAAACTTTGAAGCACCCAAAGTTTGTTCTAACACTAAACAGAAACAATCCTAAACCAAAACTTACTTGTAATCACTAACAAAGAGAGTGCCAGCTATGGGTGAGTTTATCAGTCACCCACAACCCCAAAAATGAGTAAAACCAAACACACCTGAATTTTCAGAAAGCAAAAATTTTCCAAAGAAATTTTCACAAAATCAACTACAAACCTATCTAAAAGGTAACTAACATGCATTTGAACAACAATCAAACATAACAAGACACTAACATATGCATTTAATCAAATTTCTCAAAAAGCACAAAGTCAAAAAAAAATCTCATGAACCATATTTTTCAAGCAAAATAGACCAAGGGAGTTCAAGCATACCTTGCTGATTCCCCACCTTAAGTCTATGAGCTTGATAAGCTTATGTTGAGACCCCTGTTTCTTGGTCTACAACAGACCAAGGGGTATTTTCACAATGCCTTTAACAAAAAATGGAAGGATGATGAGAGTTGTTATGTCTTGAACACCTGCACATACATAACAAAGAGAAGCACAAAATCTAAGCTCATATAAGTGCCCAATAAGTTGTTGTCAAGCAGCTTATTGGGTAGCTTATATGAACAGTAAGGTTGAAAATAATCAAAGATTGTTTTGGACAAAATCTTTGGAGCTCAAAATTTTTAAACCACAACTTTGTAACCAACAAAAGTAAATCTTACTTGTAGTCAATTTGTACAAGTGATTTGTCAAATCCCTTGTACAAATTTCCTATAAACAAGAGGATCTCAAAAACTTTGAACCAATTTGAACAAAATATTTTTGATAAATTTTAAACTACTTTTTCAGAAAATTAAAAGAGTTATACTAAAGTAAAAGCAAGTAATATGGAACTTAGTATTATCTCAAAGTGCAAGGCTTAAAAATTGCTATAAATACTTCATAAGAAAGGTTTACAAATTTGAGATAAAAACTGGAACAAAGGGCTTTGCACAAGTTTCAAGCTCTTTATATAAGCTTAAACATAACCCTCTAGAATCTCTAAACCCTAATACATGAATTTCCTATGCTGCCCTTTTTGTCTTGAATTTTGAAATCAGTCAAATATGGAGTCTTGTGATCTTGTGATGTACCGGCTGTTAAGATATGATCTAGGTCCTTTGGGAACAAGTTTTGCTATGTGACGTTGGATTTCTGATAAGATACCATTGTTGCAATATTAGGGTAAGCAGGGGAGTACGAGTGGGGTTCATTGGAGTCACGGGGTGCGATTATGAGTGGTGGGTTTTGATGAGAGTGGGTATAATTAAGGATCTGGAGAAAATGAGGTTTGATTATGAAGTGATTAGGTTAAACCCAATTAGGGTTTATGAGATTAGGAGGAAAGATGAACAGGGGTGTTTGATGTGTTTAGGGGTTAAAAGGGGTGTTTCCCACGTTTTTTTAGTTAACTAATATTTTGAAAAGTATTAGTACTAATGGGGGTGACGTGGGTGGAGTGGTGGAGTAGGGATAGTGGGGTGAGTTGGCAGGTGGTGAATGGTGGGTTACGTTCCAATGTCTTGGCAAAAATGATCCCTTATCTTCCTTATCTTCTTCAAACATAGTTTCCAACAGTTATCAATTGTTTCCTTTTGCTATACCTTTGGATCATTTGTCAAAAATGGCACAATAACTTTTGCAAACTTTCCAAAAGGACCATAAATGTAATTAGGGCAATCTTCAAGGGCTTTTCTTGTACATACTTGATATTTTAGGGACCCATATGTAATTTTGAGGTTTTACAAGGGTTATAAAATAACAAGTCTTCAATTCTTGAGGGACCAATCTTGACAATCTTCAAAACTTTAAGGACTTCAATGGAAAATCACGATTCGGGTCCGGTTCTTTATGCGGCTTCGTTTCCCGTGTTTGTTTTTGCTTGATTCCTTTGATCTTTTGTTGATTTCACGATATCCGTTCCTAAAATACACAATGAACAAACACAAGCATATTTTGGGGTATTTTATGATATTTTTAAGCGTTTTAAGCTCGATTTGGACGATGAGACTATGTATAAATGCAGTCTCATCACTCCCCCATACTAAACCATTGCCGTGTCCTCACGCAATGCTAGAATTAAGTATCATAGCACTTCCAAAATTCATTTTTAGGTGACGTTTATTGAAAATATAAATTTAAATAAACTACTACATGCGTTTTAGACATAATGTATTGTTTTCACCGCAAAATGGGACGTTTAGGCTCATAGAATAAGAACACGTGAATGCTTCGTTTAGAAATAATTTCGTCATCCTCGATTTTCACCCAATTCCATGCTAAGCGTGAAACAAGATCATTGTCATTATAAGTTAGTAATGCTAACACTACTCATATGCTCTAATCACATACTTAGACTCCCTTATTCCTAAGGTGTATCTCTTATATTTTATTTTTGTCTTAATGATCACGAGGGTACATCATTGACTTATGCATGAATAGAGATTAGGTCCAAACATAGAGCCTTAACGGTGTATCCAAAATTATCAAATTAATAATTCGCCCTAATAGACAACGATGTCAAAAAATTAAGTCAACAAGAAGGATCAATAAACACAGTTTTAGAACGGTTTTGAACATGAGACTTATTACCAATTTGGAATTGGTTTACCACCACCTTTTATTTAACTTCTCCATGAAGTGTTTATTATGGCTTTGGTCCTACCCTTGCCTTTTATTTAACCTCGCCATGAGGTGTTTATTATGACTTGACGTATATCCTCACACTAATGTGAATTTTGGATCTTTAAGGCTTCAAGATTTAAGACATTCACTTTAAATTTTGCATAGATTTTTTGGCCTTGTGAGCTTCGAATTTTCGCTTGACTTAGGTGAAGAGGAATTTAAATTATTATTGGGGGAAGCCTTTGATTATTCTGGTTGCCAATACTTCAAAACCGTGACGCTGGTGGTACCTTAATGTTTTTCAGTTTAATTACATGGAAGCTACTAAAACAAATTAGAAACCAACAATAGAGACTAAACCGCTAAATCAATATTTATTAACAATTTATTAATAAAAGCGTAGGGAGAATAAGTAAATAACTAAAACATGTGAGTTTTTGAAAGAATACGAGTACTCTACGTTTAGCATAGTAACTTATAATTAACTCTATCATTTCTCGTCCTCAATTTAATGAGACTTAGCCTAATATAGTTAAGGAATCGAAGCTAAGTGCTTAACACGCACGGTCGAGTAAAGAATTACTCTTATTCTCACCATCGGAAAACCTACATTCGTGTCTTACACACTTTTGAAAAACAAGAAATTTTTTAAAATTTGGCCATTTTTAGCCTTATTTTGCATAAAACGATAACAAAAAGATGAAAATTAGATTGCGTGATGACGTAAGCAAGGTGAAGTATCTACTCACCTCCCCCATACTAAAACTAAACATTGTCCTCAATGTTTCGAGTATAAGGGTGAAACACCCTCATACTAGAGACGAAAGTCGAATGATTAATCTCGAGCATGGAAAGGGTAAAACGAATAACTTAAAAGCCGTTTATGAATTATGCTAATAAGATAAACGTTAGAACATAAAAGGATATCATCGGATATCGGAATCTACAAAGGCAACGATCAAAGCTCGAGTGATCCGTAAAACGAACACGAGAGGCTTCAATGATGTCGATGAAACTAATAAATCGCAATCACAAACAACCACGGAACAAAGGTTGGAATAGCACAAGTCCCCACATTAGACTAATTAAAAAGCAAAAATATTTACAAGGATAAGCATAAGAATCCCCCACGAGGCACCTTGTTTTTGATAACCGAGTCAAAAGCTCGACTCGAATCCCCATAAATGTGATCATTTAGGGATTATCATGGTTTGGTCATTTTTGGTGGGGCTTACATGATAAACAAGGCCCAAAAGTATGTGGAGTACTTTAAAGCCCGATAAAAGTATACCGGGGTCAAAGATAGCGTCCTCGTTTTTGGATGAAAGAGAAACAACGCTACTTCAACGCGAACCAAAACCCCAAAGGGGTAGAAGAAAAGAGATGAGAAATAGAAGGGTAGGACAATGGGTGGGGCACTAAAACAATGAGCTACTCGAGGTAGACTCACACCAAGCAAATAGATATATTTTCCATTTATTGCATCGGTGGAAGACTGAGATTTCCCTTTACAAGCAATTCCGGGATCGAATATATCGTCCTCGGTGGAAAAGTGTGAAGAAACATAAGGGGCTCCCCCATACTAAAACCACACTCACACTCGTCAAAAGGAGTAGACGAGGTGGTAGTACTCATAAAACGCGGTGATGATAGAGTTAAACTTGTAGAAAAATCTTTTAAATCAATTTTAAAATCTTTTCTTTTTTCATCGTTCAAAAACTCTTTATGAAAACCCGATTTGATTATGTCAAAAATATTTGGCGTTTCTAAGACGATGTTCAACACACTAAAAATTATCATATTGACGTTGTAGGGATTATCATAATGGTCACCACTCGCAAGATCGTCGGTCTCATCGATTTCTTCATCGTAAATAGGTTTATCGAACCAAAGTTCTTCATAATCCTCATTAATGATATTTGAAATTCTCTCGAAGAGATCACGATCAAGAAAAAAATCATCATTCATAAGGGAGGAGTGTTGATTAGGTAACTCCTCATGAATGTGATTAACGATCTCGACATCCTCTTCGTAAAGTGGATTATTAATCCATGAAGGTTCAAAAAGAGGATTCGAGAAGGTAACAAACGTGTCGTCATTCTCGTCATCACGAGAAAAATCCGACAAGTTATCGAGAGTGTCACTCTTGGATACACGATCATCATTCTCATTTGAAGTATTTTCAATGGGTAAATCCTCGAGAATGGATGGTGGGTCAAAGGAAGCTTCAACGTGTAAAGATTTCACACATTGAAAGTCCTTAGTCGTGGTAACTTAAGAAGGGACGTCATTAAAGATAAGACGTTCCAACTCGTCAAGTTCTTCCTCGATTTTGGAAAAATCAACCTCACTCGTAGGTGGAAGTGGAGGCAAAAGAGCTAGCTCTCGTTCAATAATTTCTTCAATCTCGGGATCAAACTCATAATCATCATAGTTCCCATGTAAAGAGGTCTTTTTAGGAGAATCCTTAAAAATGGCATTTGGGTTTTGAAGCACGTGATTAATTTGGGCAAAATCGACATCGTCATCATCAAAGAAAGAGTCGATGTGAGCAATCACAACCATGGTCTTACAAGCCCTAGGGCTATGATTAGGTGACTTTTCAATGACGAGAGGATCGATATCGATAAAACCTTTAGCTTCAATGGATATTGGGCTAGGAAATGGAGGCACTTCAATGGAATTAGAAGTTGATGCCTCAAAGACGTGGTCCTTCAAAGGTGGTGACGACGAGTCCATTTTGGTCATTGTCGTGATGGCACTAACGTCGCCCTTCGGAATTGGTTGTTCACTTGTTGCGCCGAATATATCCCAATGTGATTTTTCATCCATATATTTACGAATACCCTTTTGAATTAAGTAAACGTATTCTTTATCATTAAAATTGTCATCTTTAAAATCGTTCTTTTTAATTCTTTCAAAACATGCATCAAGCCTCATAGTTTCCGCTAAAGTCAACATGTTGAAACCATTTTTAGAAACATCGGTATGATCATCTGAAAATTTGGATCTACTCGTGAAAAATTCCATTTTCTCCTCCCCATATTTCATAGTTAGTTTCCCACCGTGAACGTCGATTACGGCTCCAGCCGTCGATAAAAAGGGTCGACCTAAAATAATGGGACATTCAGGGTCACACTCGTAATCGGATATGACGAAGTCCGTGGGAAAAACAAACTTTCCAATTCTAACATAGGCATCCTCGGCTATTCCAATTGGTTTTAATGGTGTACAATTTGCTAGCTCGATAGTCATGTTCGTGGGGGTAAGTCTAGGCAATCTCATCAATTTCCAAAGAGAATGGGGCATGAGATTGATGCTAGCACCTAAATCGGCAAGGGCTAAACATCCCTTAATCTCGGAAAAAGCACAAGGTAGTAGAAATTCGCCCGTATCTTCTTCCTTTCTCGACATATGCCTTTTTGGTTTTTTAAGAAGGATCGAAGCACAAGTTTCTTCAAGGGTTACTTGGGTAAGGTCAATAAAGCTCTCTTTTTGAACCGTGGATGGAAATTGAGATACACGAGGTTGTGCACTCTTTTCCTTGGTCGCCACGTTCATCCCCTCGACTTTAGAACATGAAGGCGTTTTAGAAGTCGAGGGTTGAGAAGAAGGAACAAATCTAAATCCATCAAGGTTAGGGGTAATCACACGACTTTTTCCAATAGACGAGGAGGCTTTACATTGTTCCTTTGGATTGGTAACGATGTCACTAGGCAACGAACTCGATGACGCACCCGAAGACTTGTTCATAATGACCGAAAACATCTTTTTAATGTCGATTTGTCCTTGCTCAATCTTAGTGTTTTGATTTTTCAAAGTATTGGAAAAGTCGTTTTTCAAAGTACCAATTTGTCCCTCTAATCGTCTCATATTATCCTCATTCGTTTTCATATACTCTTGAAAATCGTTTGACGAATTATTTTGATTAGAATTAGTTCCCTTGGTTTTGATTATTTCTTTGAAAATTTCCTTGATTACTACTCGAAAATTTGTTTCTTTGATTAGCGTTGTTTTGAAAATTCGAGTTTTGATTGTTGTTGTTATCTGATTTTGCCAACTCAAATTCCGACCTTTATTATAACCTTGATTCGAAAATTTTCCTTGTTGATTATTTCCTTGAAAATTGTTTCGGTTTTGATTCGAAAAATTGTTGCCTTGGTTATAATTGCCTTGTGATGGACCCGCGTTATTTTGATTTTGAAAATTGTTGTTTAACACGCTTACACTCGATGTTTGGCCATCCGTAGCCGCACACTCGTAATAATTATGAGGTCCACCACACAACGTACACGATGCCTCAACCGCTTTCACCGTAGCGGGAGCGTCTTTCTTTTGCATCTCGATTAAGAACGACGTAAACACATTCGTCAACTTATTGACTTTCGCATCAACCCTCTCAATATCGCGATTAGAATTACTAACATTAGAGACATTGGCGACATTGGCAACACTCTTTGTGTTACGGAGTTGGTAAACCTTGGATCGATTTTCGATAATCAATAAAGCGTCTGTCGGAGTTTTACACAAAAAATTGCCACCGGCGGCGGAATTCAACGAATCTTGTTCTTGAAAACTAAGACCGTTATAAAACGTGTCGATTTGGTGCAACTCGGAAAATCCATGGTGAGGACATTACCTAAGCAATTCCTTAAAACGATCCCACGCGTCTCTAAACGATTCATTCGGCTTTTGTTCAAAATCTCGTAATCTCGTTTTTGAAAAACGTCGTCTTAGACGGTGGGAATAAATGATTAACGAACTTGGAAACGAGATCCTTCCACGTATTATGGAATTAGGTGGCTCTTCTCGTACCAACCCTTGGCGGCACCATCGAGCGAGTACGGAAAAAGCATAAGCTTAACGACATCGGTGTCGACGTTTTTAAACTTGCTCGTGGCCAAAAGACGATCAAAATTCCGAATATGATCGTGAGGATTATCCACCTTACGACCTCGAAACTTTGTAGCTTGAATTAACGATAGCATTCTGCTTATAATCTCAATATTCTCCGCTTCGATAGCGGGAATAACGATCGCGTCTCCATAACCCTCGGTGGGCGCCTGGAGCAATTCCATCATCGAAGATTGTCGGCCATCTCGTCTACGGTTTCGACAACGATATTAGGAACGTCTGTTTCTAAATCTCGTCTACGTCGTCGATTCCTTCGATTTTGATTGCGTCGATTCGAAGCATCGGTAGAATTAGAATAATCCTTCGATCGAGTGCGCATGCACTAATGTAGAGAATGGGAGTAGCAAAGAAGATTCTTTTTGGGGTTTTTTGTTTTTTCAATTTTTTTGGTTTTTGATTGTTTTTTAATTTTTTTGGATTTTCGTTGTATTACGTAGACTCAAATCTACAAATCTCTCCTCGAATCAATTTCTCGATTAAAGGAGCCTCAAGGAATGAAAACGATCACGTTGAGTGAACGTCTTCGATGACTTTTGAACGTTGGTGGAACACCAAAACGTTCAAGAGGGTTTAATCTTGAAAACAAGCAAATATATGTACGTAGATAATACTTTGGCTGGCAAACCCTCGATTAGCCCTTTTTCTCAAAACACGCACAAGCAAGCGGGGGAAACGAGGCGACGCTAAGCACTTAAGATCCTTTTTCCCTTAGGTAGTGAAATACAACTGCCTTATACCCACATTATAGTTTGTTTTAATCAAAATTAAGCCTTTCGAAAGTATTTATCTATTTTGCCTTTTTCTTTTGCTTTGGATTCGAATACAATAATTGAGTGATGAAATCCCAATTAAGGTTATGTTTTCACGCTTTTGGAAATATTATAAATTTATTGTGATACGTAGTACAATATATTAATAATATTCACAAGAAAAACAAAAGCGAATATTTCTATAATATACTAAGAGATTGTTGTGTGTTTAATTTAGGAAAATTAAACATGATTTATTTGGATATTATAATATAGTAGAAAAAATAACAAACGAGTATGTAAGATATTTATTCCAAAAATGAAAAGCAAAAACACACTACTCACACAAACACGATATATATATAGCTATACACACCTCCCTGGCAGAGGCGCCAAAATTGATGTAGTAAAAATACACCTCCTATAGGAAAAAGAGAGTATAAGCCGGTAAGTATTAATCGATACGGTTTAGGAAAACCGTAAAGACAAAAATTCCAAGTTCGTTCTCGAAGGAGGTGTATGTGAATTGTGCCAATAATATAAAAAATGTTTGAATTAGTGTCGTTTTTGGGTTTGAAGAGAGAAAATTAAAAGACGAGTTACACTATGATTAAACTACGACGAAAAACGTAAACGTAATGACGTAAAACACGAAGAAATTGAAGTTTTAATCTAAAAACAATTTAAAAATTAAAACTAAGTCTAAAATAATATAAATAAGAATAAAAATTCAATAAATAAATTTTAAAACTTATTATTAATTAAATATTCAATTTTAAATGCTAATTAAAGCCCTAAAATTAAATATAATTAACAAAACGCCCAAAATTATATTTTATCAAACTAATATCTTATTTATATCAATTAAACACTAAAAAGTATTTTTCCTAAATTTTTAAAACTATTTTTCTATTTTTAAAAGGCTAAAAACACTTTTTAAACTAAAATAATCATAAAATATAATAAAATAATGAGAAAAATAATTTTTCTTTTTCAAAAATCCTACTTTACTTATCTAAACTTGAGAAAAATGAAAAAAGTTGAAAAAAGTAGTTTTACCCCTAATAGGACAAAAACAATTTATTTAAAAACTAATTTTAAGTTAAAATAATTTTAAAAATTATAAAATAAAGGGGAAATTGAAATTCTTTTTCTAAAAATCTTAAAAATAAATTACTGAAACTAAGAAAAATGGAAAAACTGAAAATTACTACTTTTTTATCACTAAAGAAAGAAACAGAATATTTAAAAATTGATTTAAATTAAATTAATGCTAAAATTTTTAAAATAATCAGAAAAATAAAACTAACTTTTCTAAAAATCTTAAAATAAATAAATTAAAATGGGAAAATTGAAATAACTGGAAAATGTAGAAATTTGCCCACTAAAGACAAATAAACACAAAACTGATGTTGACTTGTGGATTCTTTTTGTCCTATTGTGTAGCTGTGGCAAAGCAAACACTATCAGTGGGAAAGGAGTTCCCACTGATTGTTCAAAGAAAACGGATTTGAGCTTATATAAGCTTGATTTCTTGTTGATTTTTGGTACAATAGGTACCCCTACAACCAGTAGAGTTGTAGGGAGTCAATACAAGCAAAATGAACACAAAACCAACACAAATAGGCACCAAAATTAAGGACAAACAATTGCTGGTATAGTAAATTAAGGACAAACACTTGAATTTTCAGAAAGCAAAAATTTTCCAAAGAAATTTTCACAAATAAACTACAAACCTATCTAAAAGGTAACTAACGTGCATTTGAACAACAATCAAACATAACAAGACACTAACATATGCATTCAATCAGATTTCTCAAAAAGCACAAAGTCAAAAAAAAAATCTCATGAACCATATTTTTCAAGAAAAATAGACCAAGGGAGTTCAAGCATACCTTGCTGATGCCCCAACTTAAGTCTATGAGCTTGAGAAGCTTATGTTGAGACCCGTGTTGGTTGGTCTACAACAGACCAAGGGGTATTTTCATAATGCCTTTAACAGAAAATGGAAGGATGATGAGAGTTGCTATGTCTTGAACACCTACACATACATAACAAAGAGAAGCACAAAATCCAAGCTCATATAAGTGCCCAATAAGCTATTGTCAAGCAGCTTATTGGGTAGCTTATATGAACAGTAAGGTTGAAAATAATCAAAGATTTTTTTGGACAAAATCTTTGGAGCTCAAAACTTTTAAACCAGAACTTAGTAACCAACAAAAGTAACTCTTACTTATAGTCAATTTGTACATGTGATTTGTCAAATCCCTTATACAAATTTCCTATAAATAAGAGGATCTCAAAAACTTTGAACCAATTTGAACAAAATATTTTTTATAAATCTTAAACTACTTTTTCAGAAAATTAAAAGAGTTATACTAAAGCAAAAGCAAGTAATATGGAACTCAGTATTATCTCAAAGTGCAAGGCTTAAGAAAGGTTTACAAATTAAAGATAAAAACTGGAACAAAGGGCTTTGCGCAAGTTGCAAGCTCCTTATATAAGCTTAAACAGAACCCTCTAGAATCTCTAAACCCTAATACACGAATTTCCTATGCTGCCCTTTTGGTCTTGAATTTTGAAATCAGTCAAAGATGGAGTCTTGTGATCTTGTGATGTACCAGCTGTTAAGATATGATCTGGGACGTCCATTTGGTCCTTTGGGAACAAGTTTTTCTACGGGACGTTGGATTTCTGATAAGATACCATTGTTGCCATATTGGGGTCATTAGAGTCACGGGGAGTACGAGTGGGGTCATTAGAGTCACGGGGTGTGAGTATTAGTAGTGGAATTTGATGAGAGTGGGTATAATTAAGGATCTGGAGAAAATGGGGTTTGATTATGAAGTGATTAGGTTGAACCCAATTAGGATTTGAGATTCGGGGGAAAGATGAACATGGGTGTTTGATGTGTTTAGGGGTTAAAAGGGGTGTTTCCCACGTTTTTTAGTTAACTAATATTTTGAAAAGTATTAGTACTAATGGGGGTGACGTGGATGGAGTGGTGGAGTGGGGATAATGGATGAGTTGGCAGGTGGTGAATGGTGGGTTAAGTTCCCATGTCTTGGCAAAAATGATCCCTTATCTTCCATATTTTCTTCAAACATAGTTTCCAACAGCTATCAATTGTTTCCTTTTGTTATATCTTTGGATCATTTGTCAAAAATGGCACAATAACTTTTGCAAACTTTCCAAAAGGCCCATAAATGTAATTAGGGCAATCTTCAAGGGCTTTTCTTGTACATACTTGATATTTTAGGGACCCATATGTAATTTTGAGGTTTTGCAAGGGTATAAAATAACAAGTCTTCAATTCTTGAGGGACCAATCTTGAGAATCTTCAAAACTTGAAGGACTTCAATGGAAAATCATGATTCGGGTCTGGTTTTTTGTGCGGCTTTGTTTCACGTGTTCGTTTTTGCTTGATTCCTTTGATCTTTTGTTGCTTTCATGATATCCGTACCTAAAATACACAATGAACAAACACAAGCATATTTTGGGGTATTTTATGATATTTTTAAGCGTTTTAAGCCCGATTTGGACGATGAGACTATGTATAAATGCAGTCTCATCAGTCAAAGACAATGAATAGTGATTCCTAGAAGTAAAAAGAACCAAACATACCATATTTTGGATAACCATTCAACCACTAGGAGCAAGTAAGATCTACCAGGAGAAACTTAAGTAAACCACCAAAAGTAACACACACACCACATGTCCATGAAAAGTGTCGAGAGAATCTGCAAGAAGTAAGAATGAACAAGTATACATGTACAACAAGCCTCCCCTTAGGCTTTGCCTCCCCTCAATCTAGGCTTCAATGATTGACCATACCAATGTGGATCGCCAAGTAATTAAACCGAGTCCCATCAAAGGCTTTAGTCAGCAAATCAGCAACATTGTCATCTGTATGAACTTTGAGAACCTGTATCAACTTCTTTTCATTGGCATCTCTGAAGTGTTGTCGAATCTCTATATGCTTGGTTCTTTGATGAAACACATGATTCTTAACAATGCAAATAGTGCTTTGGTTATCAATGAAGATTTTAGTGTTCATAAAGTTGAAACCATAGTCTAACATTTGTCTTTGTATCCACAACACCTATCCACAACAACTAACAACAGCTACATATTCAGCTTCTGTTGAAGAAGTAACTACTATTATCTGTTTCTTACATTGCCATGAGATAAGTCTTCGGCCCAAAAACTGACAACCACCAGTAGTTGATCTTCTATCATTATTAGCCCCTGCATAGTCACTATCACTGTAGGCTTCAAGTACCAACGGGGATTCCCTTGGATACCATAAGCCTAGCTTGGGTTGGGCTTTAAGATACTTAAAGATATTCTTGACAGAATTCAAAGTTGATTTGGTAGGTGTTACTTGATGTCTAGAGTAAGCATTAACTACAAACATAGTATCGGGTCGAGACGCAGTCAAATACATGAGTGAGCATATCATTGACCTATATAAGTGAACATTAACAGGAGGATCCAACTCATTCTTGAGTTTAACCTTTGTGACTTCATAAGGTATTGTTGCTGGTCTAAGAGGTTCCCATCAAACGTTTGAATAATGTCATGAATATACTTATCTTGACTAATGAAGATTCCATCTTGCTGCTGCTTGACTTGAAGTCCAAGGAAAAAGTTAAGTTCTCCCATAGCACTCATCTAAAACTCACCCTTCATCAGTTGTTTAAAATCATCACACCATTCCTTCTTGGTAGAACCGAAGATGATATCATCTACATATACCTGGACAAGAATGATGTCTTTGGCATTCTTCTTAAGAAATAGTGTTTTGTCAATGGTACCTCTTTTGTAGCCATGTTTCAACAAGAAAGTAGATAAATGCTCGTAACAGGCTCTATGAGCTTGATGAAGACCATAAAGAGCATTGACAACCTTATAGACCTTCTTAGGATGAAGAGGGTCCACAAAACCCTTAGGTTGAGTGACATATACTTCTTCTTCAATCTTGCCATACAGAAACGCACTCTTGACATCCATTTGAAACACTATAAAGCCTATGTAAAAAGCAAAAGCCAAAAACAGTCGTATTGACTCAATTCTGACAACAAGAGCAAAAACTTCATCATAATCAATTCCTTCAAGCTGAGTGTGACCCTGTGCTACTATTCTTGCTTTATTCCTTACCACAATGCCCCTAGTATATTTCTTATTTTTGAGAATCCATTTGGTGCCTATAACTGACTTTCCATCCGGCAAATCAACCAAGATCCATACATTCTGAAACAAGAATTTTTGTATTTCCTCCTACATAGCTTCTACCCAAATTTGATCTTCAAGTGCTTGTGAGATAGACCTAGGTTCAACCTGAGATAGAAAACAAGCAAACAAACAGTGATGAAAATATGTGTGATTATTCCGCTTTTGGTCTTCAATATAGCTCACAAGAGCATGATGACCTGAAATAGCTTTCTTATGCATGCTACGAGACTTGACAATAGAACCAGGATCCCCAATAATTTGAGATGTAGGATGCACTATGTTAATCCGTTGAATAGGAGTAGGAGCTACTTTCACCTCTGGTTCCATGTTATTAAGATAATCAACAAAGTCATCATCAAAAGATGCGGAATTGAAGATGCCTGACATGGGTTGCTTATGAATGTCATCCATCTTAGTAGTAGACTTATTATAGTAGTTTCCTAGGTCAGAAGGACCAGAGAATCTAGTTGTGGAAGTAGGATCACTAAGTGGACTTCCAGCAGGAGAAGGACTTTCACTAGAAGTAACATTGGCATCACCAGAAGGAGCTAGGACAACAGGAGTATCCAAGGGAAACTCAAACCCTCCCTTGTCAGCTGCAATAGTAGCATCTTGATGTTTCTTGAGCAATATATCAAGATCTTCTTGTGAGCCAGTGATGTCCGGTGAAGTAGCACCAGCAGGAGTAGAAAAAGTGTCCGGAGCAACAGATGAAGAATAGGAGGAGATGACAATAATATCATCATCCTCCTCTGAGTCCGAGAAGCTTGAAGAAGCACCTGCATTAGAAGGGACAAACTCTAGTGGACATGCATGTTGTTTAGTTTTGAAGCGAAAATATCCTAAGGAATCACTGAGATAATCAAGATCAAAATACCAATCAGGACCTTTCTCTTGAAGGTCTGACTTCTCTTCAAAAAACCGTAGGTTTATTGTTTCAATGACACACTTGGTAGTAAGATTATATACCCTATAGGCTCTCGAGTGAGCTAAATATCCCATAATGAAGCCTTCATCAGCCTTGCCATCAAATTTCCCCAAATAGTCACTAGTGTTGAGAATGGTGACAAGATAGCCAAAAGGTTTCAAATGAGTAATGCTTGGTACTTTGGCTATGAGTAGCTCATAGGGATTACTCTGATGAGGGTTTGTAATGGAGACCCTATTCAACACATAGCAAGCAATGTTGACCGCTTCTATCCAAAACATAGTCGGAAGCTTTGAATCAGCAAGCATGGTTCTTGTTGCTTCTATAAGAGTCTTGTTCTTCCTTTCAGCAACACCATTTTGTTGAGGAGTTCAAGCAATACTGTAGTCTCTTTTAATACCTTTGGAATTGCAAAGTTCTATGAGTTCTGCATTCTTGAACTCAGTGCCATTGTCACAACGAATACCTTTTACTTTCTTTGACAGCTGATTCTCAATCAAGGTAATGAAGTCTTTGAGAATGGGGTAAGTCTCATTCTTAGTGGCAAGAAAGAAGACCCATGAGAACCTGATATAGCATTCCGTTACACGAGGTAGTATTGTTTATGATCAATGTTTCTGATGGAGGTAGGACCAAAGAGATCCATGTGAAGGAGTTGCAAAGGTTCAGTGATAAGACTGAGAGCAATAATGTCCTTGAATGATGCTTTGTGTTGTTTGCCTTTGCTACAAGCAAGACAATTTATGTCATTCTTGAAGGTTTTGGAAGGTAACCCAGAAACCAGGTTCATAATAGCCAGCTTATGATTTTTCTTAAAATTAACATGCCCTCATCCTTCTATGCCATTTAGTGGCTTCATCTTCTAAGGCTTTGGCAACCAAGCAAGCCAATTAACCACTAGGATTGACTTCATTAAACCTGATACTGTAGAGATTATGTCTTCTTGGAACTTTGAGTAGTACTTGGGAGTCATCCGGAAGTTGAAATTCTTTGGACAACACCAGACAATCAGTATCCGTAAAGAGTAAAAATTCCTTCTTTGTCACAAATCTGGGAGACAGAGATCGAGTTGAAGTGTTGGAGTGCCTCTACATAGTACACCTGCTCAAAATTAAGTTTAGGAGTCTGAATTGTTCCTTTGCGTGTGATACGCCCTTCACCCCCACAAAAATACACCTTTCCACCTTGAAATGGTACAAAGTTAGTCAAAAGTTCTTTGTTCCCAGTCATGCTTCTAGAACAACCACTATCTACAATTTCAAGAGATGGATCTTGGTATGGATTAATCTACAACAACAAGAAACATATATAAAAGTTAGTGTTTAAGGGGAGTCAAGCCATTCCTGACTTGAGCCTGCCTTATGGATCATTGTAAGATAGCCATGGAGATTGATGAGATCCACTGTTGTCCTTGTGTATCCTTGGCATCATTGGGGTTCTAATTTGTGTCTAAGAATAACCTGCTGAGATCTTAACAGCAGAACCCAAATGTCCCATGCCAAATTTCATGTGGTCAGTAGTATTGGTATGATTAGCAACATACTTATGAAAATTTTGAAAGTAAGTGCTTGTGGTCTGTTTGTTTTAGTTTGCTTGTTTCTCCAATTAGCAGAAGCTGAAGGAGAATTCCTCCTGGTAGTAGGAAAAGGTTGAGCACAAGGGTTTAGCCTACTAGAAGAGCAATGCGCACTAGTAGGAGTAACTACTAATGGACCAGGAGGACCATATGAATGATGTCCAGTAGGCCATTGGTCATAAAAATCACAATCTTTAATCAAATAAAATCTACTACAACAAACAAAGCATGTTTTAAAAGACCTTTTATTCAAATGACATTGTTTATTGCTGCTATTCTTATTACACATTTTTCTAGGAGTAACAATATTCCTAGAAGACATCGTACTAGAATAAAAAACAATATAAGTAGAAGCAGTAGAAACTTTCTCATCACTAGTCCTAGCACTAGTAGCAGTAGTGTCATTTGTCTAAGGGCTTGAGGGACTAGACTTTTCACTTAAACCACAAGATGCATACTCACTGGCCTTGTCACTGAAAGTACAAGAGACAAAGTCATTAGTGTTAGTAGTACTTTTAGGGGACTCATGCATATGTGATTCATCTAAGTCTTTATGGATATGTATAGGCATAAAGGTTCCTGTAAGAGGTAGAGGAACAACATGCATTGCTGCAGCTGGTTTAAACCTATTGTAGCTAGGTTTTCCCTCCTCCTCCTTGCCAGGATCAAAGACACTAGAAAAAGATAAGTAAAAAACATCATCTGTTCCAATGTATTTGTCAAAACCTAACCCCCTTTTTGTTCTTCCAGACATGCTACTATCGATAAGTTTAGACAGATTTTTTGGTGCAGTTTGCCATTTATCAAACTTCATTAAAGTAGTATCTAATCTAACTTGCATTTATTGTTCTTCTTTGATACTTTCTACATTAAGTTTTTTAGTGTATTTAAGCAAATTGGATGTATTTTCTAAATCAATACTTAAGACTCCAATTTTATCCTCATACTCTAGCTGAGCATTTTGTAACCACTTCTTTTCTTGTTCTAATGTTTTGAGTGAACTCTTGTATGCTTGAATTTCTAGAAAATATTTATCATTTTGAGTATTAAGTTCATCATATTGTTTCACAAGGTAAGAATATTTATCATCACAGCCAAGAGGACAGTTTTGTACCTGAGGAGAGATTCCCATCAATGCAAATTTCTTTGCTTCCTCTGCCTCAGATATGTGACCAACAATCATAGCAAACACATCAGTACCAGGTTCTACTATTTCCAGAGTTGGAGTCTCATGTTCATTCCAATTAATCATGATATCATAGGATACCAAGGCTTTCTTCTCCTCCTGAAGCTCTTGAACCTTGAAGGCTGAGTACCTATTCTCCTGGTCATTTCTACTAAAGAATTCTCTAGCAAATTTGTAGCATTTGACTTTGCTCCTATCAAACCTGGTTGGCTCCTTTGGGTTATAACTGAATTTTCTACCAGCCTTCTTTTCAAAGTTATGAACACAGAGAGTGAGCATAGCCATATGCCACTTGAGATCCATCTCATCCAAATCAAGCTTGTCCACCTATTTGAAATCATCAAATGCTAGCTGCTGTTGTGGTTCAACATCAGCAACAAAGGAATGAAGGCCAGATTAAACCATACTACTAGTCTTGGCCTTTGATTCAGAAGTAGAAGTATGCTGAGAGGACATGGCATAACTTGGGATACTAGCATAAGTCATTGGATTGGAACTCATGAAACTCATAAAAGCAGAATTAGTAGGAGTGGAGTAAGATCCACTAGGGTATCCTCTTACATCAGACTCAAAGGTCTTGAGTTTATAAAATAAGTCATCAAAAGAATAATACTCAAGTCCTCCTTTTGCTTTGAGAGAGATGACTACTTGGTTCCAGGAGTGAGGCAAAGCTCTAAGAAACCTAGCATTGATGTCTTCATTGTCTGGTTTAGACTTGATTTGATTCAATTGGCTAAGAATCTTCTGAAACCTGTCATACCCTTGATGAAGTCCTTCTGATTCAGAGATCTTGAATTCTGAAAATTCATCTTCGAGCATTGATCTTCTCATCTTCTTGGATTCTTCGTTCCCTCTTGCTTTGATAGCATTCCATATTTCCCTTGCATCATCCAAGTGATAGAAATCACCCATATGATCATCAGGAAGAGATTGAAGCAAAATGGTTTTTGCTTTGATTTCCTTTTGTACAACTGTGATTTCTTCATGTGTTTTAGGATCTAGAATGGTGATATTACCATTCTTATCTCTGCCAGTACTTTTTGTTGCTGTTACCATTTTTGACAATCTTCCATAATGCTAGATCAGTGTTGGTGATCCAGCACTCCATTTTCATAGCCTAGCTTTCATACTCTTCTTTCTTTAGGTGTGGGAATTTTCCATTTATGTTGGAGACAATAGCAATGATATGTTGTGTTTGTTATGTAGGAGTGGTGGTTTGGGGCCCAGTTTCAGTAGAACTTGAAGCAGACATGATGTAGGGATGATGTTAGAAACAAAAAAATTTGTTCTTCTTGTATAGAGACTCTCCCAGGCTCTGATACCACTTGTTTGGTCCTTTAGATCTAGATCTTTCAGCCTGTTAAGGATGGTGAACAACTTCTGTAATCCCAAGTTTATTCATAAAGAGACTCTAATGAAAACAAAGTATTTGTGTGGAATACAAACACTAAGAACAAGAAGAAACAGTTAACTAAATGAATAACATGATCCTTTCTAAGGATTTCTAATATTACTGATATGAAATGAAAATGGTGAAAGGTGTGTCTAACCCTTCTACTGGTGGGTTCCTTTTATACTACAAGGAAACCTTAAAACCACATTAACACAAAACGTGTAACATATGATATGTATATCCTTTCCTAAGATATCTCATGCATATCCTAACAGATTACTACTAATAACATTGTTTGACTTTCTATTATACTAGGAGCCACGTATTACTCCTACTACTACTATGACCAGGAGGAACTACATACCTCCTAGTCAACCTATTACAAAACGTATATCACATAAGTCCTAACAAATTGTGTTCTTGCATATTTAATGTTTCATGAAATTCTTCTTAATACTAAAGTTTAGATTCTGCATAAACTTTATTATACTTAACTAAGTTTCTACTGTAAGTTGTTTTAGATTTATCTAAGATAACTTAACCTTATACAAGCTAAGCGAATTCGATCTAAGAAGTTGGGATCAACAAGTGGTGTTAGATCTTGTTGATAAGCTCTAAATAAGAAGAAGTAATGGATCAAGATTCTGTACACATGGTCGCTGCTTCCAAAATAATCATGCTAACACCTGGTCAGTATGATATATGGAAGATGAGAATGGAGCATTACCTACAAATGATAGACTATCAAATGTGGGAAATCATTGAGAATGGCAATGCTGAACCAAAGAAATCAGTGGTAGATGGCAAAGAAACAATATTGGCTCCTATAACTACTGATGAAAAAGCTTAGAGAAGGCTAGAAGTAAAATCAAGAAGTACCTTATTGATGGGCATTCCCAATGAAGATCAGTTAAGTTACAAGTTTACCAAAGGTGCTAGATCTTTGTGGAAAGAAACTAAAACAAGGTTTTGTGGCAATTAAGTCACTGGGGAGACTCGAAAGAACATCTTGAAGCAACAATATGAGAACTAAACTGCATCAAGTTCTGAGATGCTTGATCAAACTTTTGATAGACTTCAAAAGCTTGTAAGTCAGTTGGAGCTTTTAGGAGAAAAGGCTTCACATGAAGATGTGAATCAATAGCTATTGAGAAGTTTGTCATATGAATGGGGCACACATGCTATTGTATGTAGGAATAAAGGTGATCTGGATATTGTGAGTATGGATAATCTCTATAATAACCTCAAGGTGTTTGAACCAGAGGTTAAAGAAATAGCTAGTTCAAGACCATGCATACATAACATGTCCTTTGTATATTCTTCAAGGAACAACATTAATGGAACATTTAATACTCCTTAAACAGTTAATGTTGTCAATGGAGTTTCTACTGGCAGTATTCAAGTTAATGTTGGTAGCAATGACAACTTGAGTGATGTTATTATTAGTGCAATCCTTGCTAATCATACCAATAATCTTCAACTAGCGAATGAATACTTAGAACCAATTCATCCTAATGACTTGGAAGAGATGAATTTAAGATGGCAGGTGGATATGTTGACAATCAAGGCTAAAAGATTTTTACAAAAGACAATATAGAAGCTAACTATGGATGGCAGTGAGCATGTTCGCTTTGACAAGTCCAAAATAGAGTGTTATAATTGCCATAAGAGAGGACACTTTTCTAGAGAGTGTTGAGCCCCAAGGAGTCAAGACATAAATCAAGACAACATGTATAAGGAAAGCTCAAGTAGGAATGTGCCTATTGAAACTCTACGTCCACAACAATTGGTGGCATGTGATGGTCTAGGAAGCTATGATTAGAGTGATCAAGCAAAGGAAGGACCTACTAATTTTTCACTTATGGCTTATTCAACTTCATCTTCTGACTTTAAGGTATCAACTAACTCAAATTTTTTAAACTCTTGTTTAAAGAATGTTGAAAACCTTAAATCTCAATATGACCAATTGCTAACAGACTTTAGAAAATCTAAGTTAATGGTTGAAGTTTATAGAACAGGTTTAGAGTCAGTGGAAGAAAGACTTGAATACTTTAAAGCAAATGAGTCTATTTACCTAGAAGATATACAAGTCTTTAAAAGAGATAAGTTAAGAGAATCTACTATTTTAGAGATTAAGAAAAAGCTAGAATTATTTTAGAAGGAAAAAGATAACATTCAATTAAATGTAGATAAACTTGAGAATGTAGGAAAAAGTTTAACATAGAACATCTTTTTAGCATACACTCAACCAACCAATCACAATCATTCATTTTTTTTATCTAACAAAAAAAATCTATTTTTTCAAAATTAAATATCTCACAAACCGTTAATCGTTACGCAAAACGAAACATACCATCGTGACGAGAATTAAACCATCTTTCTAACGAGGAGCACATGTATATACTTTTGACGAACTTTTTTATGATTTTTTTTCTCAATCACGTCAGTGAAAATGATATATGATTCGTATCACAAATCATATATGATTTTCATAAATCATATATGATTCGTGATATGAATCATATATGATTTGTGAATGATTCATATATGATTTTCTCAGACGTAACTTAAGAAAAAAATCGAAAAAAATCCGTCGAAAGTATATACATGTGCCCCTCGATAGAAAGATGATTTAATTCTCGTTTCAATTGTGTATTTTTTTTTCGTTTGACGATTTACCGTTTGTGAGATATTTTATTTTTAAAAAAGTAGTGGGAAGTGGGTTTTTTTTAAATGTGTGATTGTCATTGGTTGATGGATATATGATATTTTAGGGGTCTACATGGAATGTCGATAAACTTGCAATTTCCCCGTGAGTCGAAACTACAATTTGCCTAAAAGGCGAAATACGAATTCCTTGGTGAGGCGAAATAGTCAATGTGCTAAAGCAAAATAGTAACTATTATAAGACAAAATTGCAAAATATCTCAAGGCGAAATAACACCTCCATAAGACGAACATGCATTTCTTCATATGGAAAAATTACAATTTTTGCTAAAATAAACCTTACACATATTGACATGCAAGTGACGATAGGACTCAAATGTACCGAGTTGAATGAGAATAATATTACCTTGATTAAGATATGGGACACAGATGATAGTATGACTTGAAAATAAACTAAATCATTACCTCAACCATAAAAATGGACTCACACAGACATATCATTAGGGTTTGTAAACAAACTGAACCAGAGAACTGTTCGTTGATCGTTCAGCGAATAATTCGTTTATGTTCGTTTGTTTAATAAGTGAACGAACACGAACAAGATTTTTGGTCCGTTTAGTTAAATAAACAAACGTTAACAAAGGCTTCATTCGTTTATTATGTTCGTCCGATTACGTTTATATATTTCATTCGCTTACGTTCGATTAATATCCCAATTAAAAAAATAAACTATATATCAAATATTTTAAAATGTATAATATATTAATAATAGTGATTATATAAGTATATGAGATGATGATATAAATCGTTTAAAGCAACAACTTTAATTACACGATCGTTTAGCCTGTTTACATTTGAGATTGCCTTGTTGCTATGATGATTTCTTCATCTTTCTTGTAAGGATCATTTGATTGTCTTCTTCTCCTATTTGATTTGTATATAATTTTTATGAATATGTAATTATCATATATATGATGAGAATAAGAGTTTTAATAGTTTATTTAGGGTATTGGACATTATATATGAATTTGTTACACCAAAATGAAGCTAAATAACCCCTATGATAGGTTGTGATGATCGAAAAAGAAAGGTCAGTGGGAAAACGTAATAATTGAGAATGATTAGTGGGTTTTGAAAATTGGATAAATAAACATAGAGATAGGTCTATGTTTTGTGAGTATTTATCCGGGCGGAACGTCCCGTGACGATCTTTAGAAAGTGTGATATGACCAAAATACGAAACAAGGTCAAAATCTGACTTCCTGTAAAGATGGGCTGTTTTCTCATAAAAATCATATACTCCTATGATTATGTAAAATGAAAAGTTGTAGATAAGATCATGAAGAACTAGAATCAGTTGGATAGTTTACCAAATATTTACGGTTTGGAAATGGCGGTCAAAATGGTCAAAACGAGTTTGGCTGCCCAAAAACAGCCAACTCTTCTAAGTGATTAAATGAGTAAATGAGACATGATAAGTATAAATTAGGGGTAATTGAACTTATAATAAGTAAACTAAGTAAGTTAAGGATGATTTTGGTAAAAAAAAACTAATCTAGTTTATTTACGATTTTGGAGAAATGATCTAATTTACGAGACATGTCAGAAAAATTGTAATAAATGGACTATACTTCATTGACGTAAAATGTGATGATTTTTATATACAAACCGAGGTGGTATAACCCACTTGTCGGGAATTATAGACTCATTTTTATACTGATAGTTATAGAACCCGAGACCGGACCAACGTGAGATATTAGGTTGATGTCGTTGGAGGTGTTTTAGAACCTGAGAACCATATAATGTGGACTTGGGCCATAAAAGCCCAACTTACACTTCTAATGGCTATTGGGCCATTATTGGGCCTGAGATTTATAACCAAATTGGA
Organism: Glebionis coronaria; assembly: GCA_025667525.1. Lineage (NCBI taxonomy): Eukaryota > Viridiplantae > Streptophyta > Magnoliopsida > Asterales > Asteraceae > Glebionis > Glebionis coronaria. The sequence goes on along the minus strand of CM046874.1, from coordinate 127,355,797 downwards.
GTCAAATGCTGATTTTAAAATGGATTTAAGTTATATAAATGTGTAATGGGCCACTAATGGACTTAAGATGGGCTAAAGTGTCAAATTGGATATTACACTCAAATGATTAAGTTTTCATCTAAAAGTTTTATTAAGGATCATAAAACTTATGCAATGTCCAAGAACTTATTAAGATATACTTATTACATATATGTACGATTTATTTCACATCTCAAGCCTAAGTCGCGCCATGTTATATTTAGGTCTCGTGTGACCATGTATCGACCGTTTGCATTTAGTCTCGATTGACGTTGTTCTCGATTGGTGTTCGTTCTTTATGACGATTGTGAGGATTGTATCAGGTGAGTCTATAGCCTCGCTTTTATATTATCTTGTAAATGATTTGTAACCCGCGAGGGGGAATACATGTTGTTTTATAAAATGAACACAAGTTGTTTTCGGTATGATGGACCCGAATATGATGATAAATGCCTAAGTACCATTGTCTTATGAAGTCTCTGAATTTCATGAACTGTTAATTACCTTGCGAGGTAAACGCTAATACATATGATAGATCTATTTGGTTTGACAGGCTTATCCAAGGGTATGTATCCTTGTGATCATCTGAAAGGGGTATTATGTATAAGAAGTCGCTGGTATATGACAATATTACCTGTTGTAGGGGTGACGTAAGTGACTCGGTTTGACGTCTTGGTTAACGTTCAGTTGCATGAGCTTGAGGCATTTATCGATATATATATGACTTGTCTGTGTGACAAGCTTGAGATGATTAAAATTCTTGTGTTCAAATTATGATTTGCAAAACCTATAGACTTGCTCAACCTTTGTGTTGATGATTTTACGCATGTATTTCAGGTAATCAAGTTGGATAGCAGCGGAGCATGTGAGGAGAAAGTTGGTGCTTACTTGTCTAAATTTTAAATTATTTTTCCATCCTTTGAAATGATAAATGACTTTTAAAGTCTTTGATAAATGTATTGTGATTGGTAACGGTTTTTGGGACTAAAGGCTACTCTGATTTATATATTGGGATGGGAAATACTTTTTAGACAAGATTGTATAAAATTTTAACGTCTCTATGGAGGTCGTTTTCTATGATTGTGTGTGATGTGCAATTAGTAGCGCCCCAAAGTGGTATTCCGCTGCGTGGTAATTTTGGGGTGTTACAATGAACAACAATTTTTTGTCTGATTAAGTGTTCGCGTTCGTTTATTTGTTCGACTAACACTAAATAAACGAACATAAACATACCGCCGTTCGTGTGCGTTTGGTTCGTTTACAGTCCTACCATGTGTTAGGTGGATGATATTTTTTATTTGTTGTGTGTACCTTATGTGACATGATATGATTCTATATGATAAAAGGTCTTATGTGGTGGCATAAATGAACCACTATGTGTTAAGTATTTTTTTTTATGTGTTGTATGTACCTTATGTGACATGATATGATAAAAGGTCTTATGTGATGGCATAAATGAACTCGTTTCTTTATCGAAATCGTATGATCGTAATCTTAGCATAATCATGTCAATAACTTATACTCAACAAGAAGCACTTGATGCTCAACTCATGGCACCTGCAGATCGTTTCAAGTTTGAGCAATGCAACCAAAGATTGGGAGATTCAATCAACCCTAAGTTTCCACATAAGTCGTTCCTAAAATTACATGCATGAATATAGGCCTCGGCAACAACACACAAATCAAACATCCTATTCACAATCAACAAGAAGAAATACACTCTTTATATGGATATCTTCGTAGATATGTTCAACATGTGTCCAAAGGTTGGAGGACAATCTTTCACTACACTTCCACTAGCACATGAGATCCTGGAGTTCATCACCAACCTGGGACACAATGGAGATATTATCCATTTAACCAATATCTCTACAGATCACATGCGTCAACCATTGAGAGATTTGATGACACTTAGCGTTAAGTGTCTTGCTGGCAAGACAACGGGGCTGGATAAAGTTCGACTATCATAAGGCCAAGTTCTATGGGGATTATATCATAATCACAATGTGGACTACGTGTCACTAATATGGGAGGATTTTTACTAGAATGTTCAGAACAAGGGCCTAAAGAAATCCAATCATTTGTATTATCCTCAGTTCACCAAGCTCATCATCAATCACTTTATGAAGCAAGATATCTTGATTCCTAATCAAAACAGATACTTGTTGGGAAACACACGGGGGATTTTAGGCTAACTAGAGGAAGATATAAGTTTTTAGGAAAGTAAGTTTATTGCTTGAACTTTTTTTGGTACTTATTAGTTCTAGTTGCAAATGCTTACATACAACACCTATTTATACTTGTCCATGGAATGTTCTAGAGACAAGATATTTTCATAGACATTCTAGTACCATCTAGATTATTCTTAATACATCATCATCATTATCTACATATCTCATTCTAGATAATTCCCACTAGATATATCTAGTACTATTCTAGACATTTCATAGAGATATTTTCTATGACCATTCTACGGAATTCTAGATGCTTCCTCAGCTTGGGCTCGGGATTTTATGTATATTTCGACCTTTATTGGACTAAATCAAGCTTACGATCTAACACCCCCCCTTTAAACTTGATTTACCGACTCCAAGCATCATCCTTTGCCTTGAGAAATCTTTCTCATTGAACGGCTATCTACAACTTGGTCTTTGGACCTCGTATGTATCAATCCGCCATCTTTCCTTGCGATGCACTCTCGAATAAAGTTATATCGAGTATTGATATGCTTACTTCTATCATGGTAGACTTGATTATTCATTAACTCAATCTGATGCTTCTTCTTGTAGCCTTTGTCCACATGTCTTGCCTTGTAATTCTCCACTTTGCCTTTGGCGTTTCTATTTTCCTTGTATACCCACTTGACTCCACTAGTCTTTTTTCCTTTTAGAAGGTTCCTCGACTCTCGCGTATTCTTCTTTGCTTTATCTCCTTGTCCATGGCTTGTCTGTGTTTCTTTCCTTCCATAGCCTCCAAAAAGCTAAAGGTTCACAATCACCATATAAACAAAGTAGGGGTCTCTCGTTAGTTACCTTGTAAAGCTCCAACAGACTTCTAGTCTTTGGTTCTCTTTCACTTGAACTTGCTGGCGAACCTTGGGTTTGAGTTGGAGTTGGAGTTGGAGCTGGACCTTCAGGTGGTTAGACTTCTCCGCCTGATTCACCTGTCTCTTCTTCGTTAGTCATCGGAATAAGGTCATACCTTTCAGTTTCTTTAATGCTCCAATTCCATGATCCTTGTTCGTCGAACTCCACATCTCTGCTCACTACTACCTTCCGTGTGATCGGGTTATAGAGCTTGTATCCTTTGGACTGCTTGTCATAACCCACGAACACATGCTTCTCACTTCTATAATCAAGCTTCATTCGCCTTTGGCTCGGAACATGAACATACGCTATGCTCCTGAATTCTTTAGATGGGACACGGTAGGATTCACCCCATTCCATGCTTCTTGTGGGGTCTTGTTGTCCAAACTCTTTGACAGACATCGGTTCAATAAATACACCACGCAATCAACCGCTTCAGCCCAAAACTCTTTTGCCATCTTCTTACTTTTCAACATGCTTCGAACCATGTTAAGAATGGTTCTATTCTTTCTCTCCATCACTCCATTTTGTTGTGGGGAGTAAGGAGCCGTTAGAAATTTTCGGATCCCATTATCCTCACAGAATTTGTTAAATTCTTTGGACAAGAATTCTCCACCTCTATCCGACCTCACGGATTTATTCTTTAAACCCTTCTCCTTCTCAACCATAGCTTTAAATTTCTTAAAAGCTTCAAAGGCTTGGGATTTTTCTTTTAGAAAATAGACCCAAGTCTTTTTAGAATAATCATCAATAAAAAAGCATAAAGTAGAGATTCATACCATGAGAAAGTGGAGTAATGGGACCGCACAAGTCCGTGTGAATTAGTTGTAGAGGCTTCTTAGCTCTTGACGTCGCTTCCTTTGGAACGACCTCCTTGCATGCTTCCTAAGAAGACATCCTTCACATACTTGATTGGGATGATCAATTTGATCTAACCGTTTCACCATTCCCTTAGAAGATAACAACTCTAAGTCACCAAAGTTTAAATGCCCATACCTCAAGTGTCAAAGCAACGACTGGTCCTTCAAACAGCTCTTTAAGCACTTAGCTTCATCATGTTGAATGTTCAAGATGAACATTTGATTTTTAGTCATAGGCACTTTTGCTATGAGCTTTCCTTCATGATTTCTTATCGTGGCACTACGATCTTTGAAATGAATATCGTAGTTTTTCTCCAATAGTTTTCCCACACTTAAAATGTTAGTTTTAAGGTTGGGTACATTGTGTAACACTCTCATTTTTCGTATGGTACAGCGGAAGGGTCTTTCAGAGTGTTACGGGATAGCACAATAACTCCAATCATAGACAACACATAAAAATGGTTGTACAAGGTTTAACAAACATTCATTCGATAAAAAGTTTCAAAAGCGTACAACAGGTCCCAAATTATACAGGTCATTAAGTTTACAAAACACAGATCGAATGAACATTTTTAATATTAAGTGTGGGCCATCAGAGTCGATCTCCATCCGGATTACCTTCAAGCACCTGAGATAGAAAACATGCAAAAATCATATCAGCGAATGCCGTGTGAATTCATAGAGTTTAATGAAAACCGTTATATAAAAACAATCATTTACAATCATTTAAAATCAGAACACAAGTATAATATCGGAAGTAAGTCCACATATTGCTAGTCAGGCAATATATAAATCAAGCATACATCTGAAACCGTCCATGAGACCGTAGTCTCTATATTACCATGATAGGTAATATATATTCATCGTTAATAGCGTCGTATCATATCGTTTATTATTTATGTCTTATATTGTATTATAGGTTGTATAGGATTATTATTAGCCGCATGACATTGTTACCTTACTGTGAAAACAGCGGGCCGCGAACCCGACAAACAATTTGCCCATCTAAGTTAGCGTGTCGTCACAAAAATCACGCTAGGGAATCTTCTCATACATAAATTCGCTTACCAATCAATGTGGTACGACGGGGATCAACCGTCAAGGCGCGAACTGGGGTGATCGTCCCCAAATAGTACTATCAAATGCATAAGCGTCTACCAAATCCCGGTAGTTCACAATTCATGCTAATGGGACTTTAAGTGACATAACCTAACTACTAATAATCCTTTTAATCTCGAATAAAGGGTCATAGCATCATTCGGGTCCATCTCATTAAGCATACAATCGGGACTACTTGTGTTCTATTTATAAAAATCTAGCATGTTATCTCCCTCGCGGGTTTACAAATCATTTTATAAAACATTTAAAAGAGTGCGAGGCTATGAACTCACGTTGTTAATGAAAGGCGGATTATCGGCTACGGGCGTGCTTCGGTCACGGAAACCTATATAAATAATAATCGGTCTTAGACTCGGTCCAATGACTTTTATCAAAATAACAATATACATATATATGATTATTGTACATATGATGATGATCAAGTGGGTTTATAAATCCTCATTTACTCATTTTAGCGTTTACGTTTTAAAATCGTCTTACTAGTTCACTAGTTTTACCGATTTTACCTATTTTAAGTTCATTAAGTCTTTTATAAGTTCTTTTACTTGTTTTTACCCATTATATACTTATATGATCAGTATATAATTTTCATGTTGGGCCCTATTGGGTTAAGCCCAAATAATTCTTTTTACAAGTATTTATCTTATTAAGTCCAATTATTAGTCTAATAGGTTTAGTTAGCTCGTAATTGTCCGTAATTCTTATAGTTCGGGTTTTATCGGTTTTTACTTGTCTTAGTTACTTATACATCAGTATATATCTTTTATAAACTTTACATTAGACGGGTTTGGTCGTCTAAGTTTTATTTGATGAAAAACGTTAATTTCACGGCGATAGCCGAAAAAGTCGTAAAAATCAAGTTTATAGTTTTTATTACTTATAAATATTACTTTTACCACCATTTATATATTTTACCCATTTAATTAACCTTTTATGCATTTATATAAATAAGTTTTATAAGTTAGTGGGTTTATACTTTACATTTTATAAATTATGAAGTGAGTGCTTATATAATAATAATAAACATTATTTCCAAAATCTGATTTTTAACTTCACATTCACCATTTTTATCATATCTAGAGTTCTACAATGACTTAGAAGCTCATTTTTGGATGACAACTTCTTCATAATATGTGCTAAATATAATTTAGTTATAGCTACTGCCCATTTTGAGTCTAAGTTGCCTTAACAGTCCCTACAAAACTGCTTATTCAGATTGTACCACCTAACTTGTTTTGATCATATCTCACTCATTATTTTGATTCCATTGCATGGCCAACTCTCACATGTGTATAACATCATCTAATTTACTGTAAATAGATCAAACCATGCATTTTTATCAGTTCTTCATTTAGTTATCTACTGTTTTTATACAGCCAACTAATTAGACATGATTTTAGCTTCATTTCTTATGGTTATCATCATTTTTAAGCATGTTTATCAACACTTGATCCCCACACAACATTTTTATCATCATATATACATCATATACATATACAAAATGAAAGAAAATACATTTGTTCTTTACAAAATAATAAGAGAAAAATGTAGAGGATGATCTTCTTTACCAATCCAAGTGGATTTCTTGTTTTAGGAAGGCAAGAACTTGATGAACACAACAAGTATCTCCAAGACCATCAAATAGAAAGATCATATGTTGGAAAATCAGCCCTAGGACACAAGCAAATCACCTCCAAAGTTGGTTATATGGCCACCAAATGATCAAGGTTTCAAGGAAACACCTTAATAGGACTAGTAAACATGTGGTTTGTAGTTAGAAAAGATCAATGAGGGTGTTTGTGGCTTGATGTGGGACGGCACAAAGATGAAGGTTGAGAGAGTTTTGAGAGTGAATTGCATGTAAGAAATGGTTAAGTGAAAACCATTTGTTGGTTTTGTGTAGTGGTGGAAGGTTTAGCTTAAAGTGTAAGCATAAGCTTACACTTGTATAAGCTTAGCTAGAATGTGTGCCACCTAAGTGTGGTGGTGTCCTCCTTGCCGTCCCATGTAAGCTAGTGGGATGGGGCAAAGTGTTTTGTCCCATCTCACTAGTTTACGGGTATTTCTCGATTCTAGTTTTCTCGATTTGCGTGCCCTCGGGTCGTTTTACGAAAAACGTTTTTATAAATTATGAATCACCGTCACAAAACGAATCCAATAAAAATTGTCTCATCAAAAACGGAGTTCAAAAACGTAAATACGTAATCCTAAGGTTTCCGGTTTAGTCGTAAAAGACGCCAAATTATGCACGTAAGCCCAAATTTAAATCCGTAAATTGTGAGTTCGTCAACCAACATAAAAATAAGTTTCAAAATATTATACGAGAAAATATTTAACTACCTGAAAATGTTAGATTTGTCACAGCTTTTCCTCCTAAAAGGGATCAACGTCCTTGTGATCCATTTCATTTGGATGTCCGTTTCTTATTGAAATCGAAGAGGTGCGGATATTTCTTCCACATTTCATCCTCTCGTTCCCAAGTATACTCCGGTCCATGCTTTGAATTCCATCGGATCTTGACAATAGGTATCCGACTTTGTTTCAGTTGCTTTACCTCACGGTCCATAACTTCTACGGGCTCTTCGATAAAATGCAACTTCCCATCTATTCGAACCTTACCTAACGGAATTTTCTCATCACTCACTGCTAGACATTTCTTCAGATTAGATACATGGAATGTGTTGTGAACACCATGAAGTTCTGGGGGTAACTCTAGTTTGTAAGCCACCGGACCTACTCTAGATAGAATCTTAAAGGGTCCAATATAACGGGGATTCAATTTTCCTCGTTTTCCAAATCTTATAACGCCTTTACATGGCGATACTTTCAACATTACTCGGTCACCCACTTCAAACTCCATTGGCTTCCGCCGCACATCCGCGTAACTTTTCTGTCTACTACGGGCAGTCAACAACCTCTTCTTAATCTGAACTATCATCTCCGTAGTCTCCCGGATCAATTCCGGTCCCGTGAGCTGGGTATCCCCAACTTCACTCCAACATACAGGAGATCTACACTTCCTACCATACAAAGCTTCAAACGGTGCAGCCTTAATACTAGAATGGTAACTATTGTTATACGAAAACTCTGCTAACGACAAATGTTTATCCCAATTCTTACCAAAGTCTAACACACAAGCTCTCAACATATCTTCCAGTGTTTGTATCGTCCTTTCACTCTGCCCATCAGTCTGGGGGTGATAAGCAGTGCTCATTTCGAGATTCGTTCACAAAGATCTTTGGAGAGATTTCCAAAAATTCGATGCGAATCTAGGATCTCGATCTGAAATGATCGATACAGGCACTCCATGCTTGCATACAACATTATCAAGGTATATTCGAGTCAGCTTCTCCAGTGAGAACTGCTCCTTAACCGGAATGAAGTGTGCTGATTTGGTTAGTCTATCAACAATAACCCAAATCGAATTGTTTCCAGATGATGTTCTAGGAAGCTTGGTGATAAAGTCCATCGTAATTCGCTCCCACTTCCATTCAGGAATCTTTGGTTGTTGAAGTAGTCCTGATGGCTTTTGATGTTCAGCTTTGACTCTAGCACAAGTCAAGCATTGAAGAACATACATAGCTATGTCAGCTTTCATATTCGGCCACCAGTACATCTTCTTCAAATCATGGTACATCTTATCAGATCCCGGATGAATGGAATACTTAGATTTATGGGATTCTAACATAATCAAATCTCTTAAGCCTCCAAACTTAGGTATCCACATACGACCTCTTAAACATTTCACTCCATCAGCTCTAACCTCTAAAGGATCTCCTTCTCCTCGGAACCCTTCATTAACAAAATTCTCCTTCTTACAAGCTTCTATTTGCGCATTTCTAATTTGCTCAGGCAAATTATTGTGCATGGTCAAGACTAGAGAACGCACCCTGATAGGCTCTCTATCTTTCCTACTCAACGCATCAGCAACAACGTTGGCTTTTCCTGGGTGATACTTTATATCACAATCATAATCACTTAACAACTCTATCCATCTTCGTTGCCTCATGTTCAACTCTTTCTGGTCGAGAACATACTGTAGGCTTTTGTGATCGGTGAATACCGTACACTTGGTGCCATACAGATAATGTCTCCACAACCTAAGAGCAAAGACCACAGCTCCTAGCTCAAGATCATGAGTAGTGTAATTCTCCTCATTCTTCCTTAATTGCCTAGAAGCATAAGCTATCACTTTCTCTCTCTGCATCAAAACAGCTCCATAACCTCTAAGAGATGCATCACAATACACTACAAAATCTTCACTCCCTTCGGGTAATGATAAGATTGGCGCACTACATAATTTTTGCTTCAATGTCTGAAATGCTCCATCTTCATCACTTCCCCAAACGAAAGGTTTATTCTTCTGAGTAAGCTTAGTCAAGGGTTTAGCTATCAAAGAAAATTCTTTAATGAATAGCCTATAATAGCCAGCTAATCCTAAGAACTGTCGCACTTCCGTTGGCGTTGTCGGTGCAGACCAATTCTTAATAGCTTCAACCTTTGCAGGATCAACATGAATTCCATCTCTGTTAATCACATGACCAAGAAATTGCACAGAATCTAACCAGAAATCACACTTCAAAAACTTAGCATACAACTTTTCATCCTTCAACAACTTCAAAACAATCCTCAAATGTTCTCTATGCTCATCTTCATTCTTAGAATAGATTAGAATATCGTCAATAAACACAATCACAAATTTATCCAAGTAGGGCTTGCACACTCGATTCATTAAATCCATGAAAACCGCAGGTGCGTTAGTTAACCCAAATGGCATTACTTGAAATTCATAGTGTCCATAACGAGTTCTAAATGCAGTTATAGGAATATCTTCTTCACGGACGCGAAGTTGGTGATATCCTGACCGCAAATCTATCTTAGAATACACACTAGATCCTTGCAGTTGATCAAACAAATCATCAATCCTAGGTAAAGGATATCGATTCTTAATTGTCAACTTATTCAGTTCCCTATAATCAATGCACATACGAAAAGATCCATCCTTCTTCTTAACGAACAAGACTGGAGCTCCCCAAGGCGACGAGCTCGGTCGAATAAAACCTTTATCAGACAACTCCTTAAGTTGCTCAGATAACTCCTTTAATTCAGAAGGGGCTAATCGGTAAGGCGCACGTGCCACCGGTGCAGCACCAGGAATTAAATCGATTCGAAACTCTACTTGCCTTATCGGTGTAAGTCCTGGTAAATCTTTAGGAAATACCTCAGGAAATTCACAAATAATAGGTACATCTTCCAATCGTTTCTCCCTAGACTCATTCCCGGTCACTTGAGCTAAGAATAACTCACAACCGTTCCTGATGTACTTTTGGACTTTAATACATGAAACGATTTTCAAACGGGATTCACCTCGACTACCATCAATTACTAACGTCCTATTCCTAAGAGGAATCTTAACCTTCTTCTCTCCACATAAAATAGTAGCATTATTCAACGACAACCAATCCATACCAATAATAATATCAAAACTACCTAATTCTATCAACATCAAATCAATCGGAAAGGAATGGTTCAAGAGATTTAGAGAGCATCCTTCTAATAGCTTATTAGTTTTCACTAATTTACCATCAGCCAATTCCACCTCGTAACTGGTACTTATCTCAACAGGTTCAATATCAATAAGGGCACTAAATTTAGTGGATACAAAGCTCCTATCGGCACCCGAATCGAATAAAGCAACAGCATAATGATTGTTGAGTAAAAACGTACCGGTAACGACATTCGGATCCTCTTTCTTCACCTCAATTGTTCCAAGTTGGTAGATACCACCCTGGGGGTTTCTTCCAGGTACAATCGCTTTCAACTTGGGGCATTCCGATTTCCTATGACCTTCTTCATTACAGTTGAAGCAAATCGTTCCCTTCTTACACCTTTCAACCTTGTGTCCAAGCTTTCCGCAATTTCGGCACTTCCAGCAGTCGCCAGGATGCCTCTTGTTGCCACACTTAGGACATCTATCATCGTTGCGCGGTGCATTGTTGGTAATAGAATTTGCATTCCCCTTTCTCTGGTTCTGACGGCGATTGAAATTCTTCCTATAATCACCTTTATCTACACGATCACCGTCTCCCTTTCTTTTCTCACCTACACGGGCTTCATCTTCCTTATCCTGAATTATCTGTCCAATGAGTTGGTAAGCCATTCGAACAGCATCATCAATGGTCAGTGGTTTCGATGATGTCACGTCCCCCCAGATATTCCTGGTCAACCCTTTCACATATTGCTCAATTCGGATCTCTTCGGGTTCAACCAATCGAGGACATAGCAAGGCCAACTCATGGAATCGATTCGTGTAACTATCAATGTCCACACCTTTCATTCTCAGATGAATCAACTCCTGTTCTAACCTAATGATCACACTACGAGGACAAAACTCCAAAGTCATCCACTTCTTGATTTCAGCCCAAGGAGTAGCATTAGCAGCATCAAGACCCATGAAAGCAATTCTCCCGTTCCACCAAGTCAACGCACGACCTTTAAGAGTAGCCATAGCAAAAGTCACCTTATCTTCCTCCTTACACTTACTAATCCTAAACACCGATTCAATCTTCTCGATCCACTGGCTTAGTCCTACAGCACCTTCAGTTCCATTAAAAGGTAGAGGTTCACACTTCATGAACGTCACATAAGTACAGCCACCAACTTCAGGTGCATTAGTTCCAAGTCCTCCTACGTTTCCTCCAGCATTAGCATTCACATTATTAGCATTTACATTCACATTAGTACCGCCAATTCCACTACCGCCAGCTCCACTACCGCCAGCTCCACTACCGCCAGCTCCACTACCGCCAACTTCATTTCTAGCATTTGCCATAAATTCAGTCATAGATGCGGTAACTTGCTCCGTAATAATCCTACGTACATCATCCTCAGTCACAGCCTTCTTGGGCGGCATAGTTCTATAATTCCACAATTTCAAAGTATTAAGCATTCATCCAACAAAGGATTCATATAATATGGATCGAATTCATAATCAAGATACAAATAAGGCACAATATGGAATTCAAGACAAGATACATATTTCATTCGATCTGAAACAAAAGTATTGTCTTAGTACATCCATATCAAAGTTCTAACACTATAAACACTCAAAATTCGTGCCAAGTCTATTACTAACAAGTCGGTTCAGTCAAAGCTACAAACACAAAAGATCTAAAGGTCACTACTAAACACAGACTGGTCTACTGAGAACCGCCAGATGGTCCATCATCCATCGTCTTCTGGATCTTCGCCGGACGATCACTAGACACATCTTCAGCTGGGCGCTTACGGATTACTCCTCTTTCAACCATGTCGGCATAAAATCTACTGTTCCAACCCACGGATACATTCAACTCCTTTTCGGCTTTCTCACGCATCGCACGAGCCACACTCAACAGAATTTCCATAGAATTCACCTTTTTCTTCATCTCAGCAAACTCACGACTTTCCAATACCGATAATCTCCTAAAAGCCTCATTCAAACCACGTTCTACATCACTCAAATCCAAACTAAGCAATTCTCGCTCTTTCTCGCCAACCTTAGTCTTCGACTCCAAATAAGCAACCTGAGTCTGAACGACACCTAATCCAACCTCTGTCACACAACTCTTAACACGGGAAGCATCTAGGTCACGTCTCAAGGCCCATGGTGCAAGACCATCAATATGAGTAGCCTCTCGAGCACTAGACGACTCTCCTATCTCACGTCTACGAGTAGCAATACCATCGGTACCGTCAGGTGCATCGTCATCCTCATCCTCCTCTGATTCAGAATCAGATTCAGACGATTCAGACATTTCATCCCTAGGTAACTCATCCTCGGAATCAGACAAACAAACTGGTGGGGGCAAAGGCTCGCCCTCTGGAACATCATACGGATATATAAGCTCAGCTTCCTCATCGTCATCAACCTCAACATCTATACCTACATCTTCCTCGACATCCTCGTCGTCAATCTCATCATCTAACTCATCTAACCCAATCTCATCCTCATTCTCAATATCACCATTCTCAATATCTACGTCCTCATTACCCACATTCTCAATCTCATTCTCTACTAAGTCAACCTGAGGGGCAATCTGATCTCCTAGTCCTAACTCGGGCTCGGGATCCTCAAATGGTTCCTCCTCATCATCAATATCAAAATCTACTAAGTCTAAATAAGGATCATCTTCTATATTAGGTTCGGGAATAGCATGGTTTTCTATAGGAATATTAGGGTCAGCCATGACAATCTGCATTTATATATATTTATCTCGTATTAGGATAACATACTAGTTAAACAATTACGTAATGAAATCACGATATATACATATATATAAATTAAATTATATATATCAAAATATATATCTTCTCAATAGGGCTTGTTGGTAATGTCGGAGATCTCTGGCACCGTTATAGTCAAAAGATTTTTCAAATATTTTCTCAAATGTTCATTGTCAAAAGATTTTGAAAAGTTTTGTTCAAAACCTTGGTTTTTAAAATCTTTTTTTCTCTACAACGAGAGCTCTGGTACCAAACTGTAACACTCTCATTTTTCGTATGGTACATCGGAAGGGTCTTTCAGAGTGTTACGGGATAGCACAATAACTCCAATCATAGACAACACATAAAAATGGTTGTACAAGGTTTAACAGACATTCATTCGATAAAAAGTTTCAAAAGCGTACAACAGGTCCCAAATTATACAGGTCATTAAGTTTACAAAACACAGATCGAATGAACATTTTTAATATTAAGTGTGGGCCATCAGAGTCGATCTCCATCCGGATTACCTTCAAGCACCTGAGATAGAAAACATGCAAAAATCATATCAGCGAATGCCGAGTGAATTCATAGAGTTTAATGAAAACCGTTATATAAAAACAATCATTTACAATCATTTAAAATCAGAACACAAGTATAATATCGGAAGTAAGTCCACATATTGCTAGTCAGGCAATATATAAATCAAGCATACATCTGAAACCGTCCATGAGACCGTAGTCTCTATATTACCATGATAGGTAATATATATTCATCGTTAATAGCGTCGTATCATATCGTTTATTATTTATGTCTTATATTGTATTATAGGTTGTATAGGATTATTATTAGCCGCATGACATTGTTACCTTACTGTGAAAACAGCAGGCCGTGAACCCGACAAACAATTTTCCCATCTAAGTTAGCGTGTCGTCACAAAAATCACGCTAGGGAATCTTCTCATACATAAATTCGCTTACCAATCAATGTGTACGACGGGGATCAACCGTCAAGGCGCGAACTGGGGTGATCGTCCCCAAATAGTACTATCAAATGCATAAGCGTCTACCAAATCCCGGTAGTTCACAATTCATGCTAATGGGACTTTAAGTGACATAACCTAACTACTAATAATCCTTTTAGTCTCGAATAAAGGGTCATAGCATCATTCGGGTCCATCTCATTAAGCATACAATCGGGACTACTTGTGTTCTATTTATAAAAATCTAGCATGTTATCTCCCTCGCGGGTTTACAAATCATTTTATAAAACATTTAAAAGAGTGCGAGGCTATGAACTCACGTTGTTAATGAAAGGCGGATTATCGGCTACGGGCGTGCTTCGGTCACGGAAACCTATATAAATAATAATCGGTCTTAGACTCGGTCCAATGACTTTTATCAAAATAACAATATACATATACATGATTATTGTACATATGATGATGATCAAGTGGGTTTATAAATCCTCATTTACTCATTTTAGCGTTTACGTTTTAGTATCGTCTTACTAGTTCATTAGTTTTACCGATTTTACCTATTTTAGGTTCATTAAGTCTTTTATAAGTTCTTTTACTTGTTTTTACCCATTATATACTTATATGATCAGTATATATACTTTTCATGTTGGGCCCTATTGGGTTAAGCCCAAATAATTCTTTTTACAAGTATTTATCTTATTAAGTCCAATTATTAGTCTAATAGGTTTAGTTAGCTCGTAATTATCCGTAATTCTTATAGTTCGGGTTTTATCGGTTTTTACTTGTCTTAGTTACTTATACATCAGTATATATCTTTTATAAACTTTACATTAGACGGGTTTGGTCGTCTAAGTTTTATTTGATGAAAAACGTTAATTTCACGGCGATAGCCGAAAAAGTCGTAAAAATCAAGTTAATAGTTTTTATTACTTATAAATATTACTTTTACCACCATTTATATATTTTACCCATTTAATTAACCTTTTATTCATTTATATAAATAAGTTTTATAAGTTAGTGGGTTTATACTTTACATTTTATAAATTATAAAGTGAGTGCTTATATAATAATAATAAACATTATTTCCAAAATCTGATTTTTAACTTCACATTCACTATTTTTATCATATCTAGAGTTCTACAATGACTTAGAAGCTCATTTTTGGATGACAACTTCTTCATAATATGTGCTAAATATAACTTAGTTATAGCTACTGCCCATTTTGAGTCTAACGTGCCTTAACAGTCCCTACAAAACTGCTTATTCAGATTGTACCACCTAACTTGTTTTGATCATATCTCACTCATTATTTTGATTCCATTGCATGGCAAACTCTCACATGTGTATAACATCATCTACTTTACTGTAAATAGATCAAACCATGCATTTTTATCAGTTCTTCATTTAGTTATCTACTGTTTTTATACAGCCAACTAATTAGACATGATTTTAGCTTCATTTCTTATGGTTATCATCATTTTTAAGCATGTTTATCAACACTTGATCCCCACACAACATTTTTATCATCATATATACATCATATACATATACAAAATGAAAGAAAATACATTTGTTCTTTACAAAATAATAAGAGAAAAATGTAGAGGATGATCTTCTTTACCAATCCAAGTGGATTTCTTGTTTTAGGAAGGCAAGAACTTGATGAACACAACAAGTATCTCCAAGACCATCAAATAGCAAGATCATATGTTGGAAAATCAGCCCTAGGACACAAGCAAATCACCTCCAAAGTTGGTTATATGGCCACCAAATGATCAAGGTTTCAAGGAAACACCTTAATAGGACTAGTAAACATGTGGTTTGTAGTTAGAAAAGATCAATGAGGGTGTTTGTGGCTTGATGTGGGACGGCACAAAGATGAAGGTTGAGAGAGTTTTGAGAGTGAATTTCATGTAAGAAATGGTTAAGTGAAAACCATTTGTTGGTTTTGTGTAGTGGTGGAAGGTTTAGCTTAAAGTGTAAGCATAAGCTTACACTTGATTAAGCTTAGCTAGAATGTGTGCCACCTAAGTGTGGTGGTGTCCTCCTTGCCGTCCCATGTAAGCTAGTGGGATGGGGCAAAGTGTTTTGTCCCATCTCACTAGTTTACGGGTATTTCTCGATTCTAGTTTTCTCGATTTGCGTGCCCTCGGGTCGTTTTACGAAAAACGTTTTTATAAATTATGAATCACCGTCACAAAACGAATCCAATAAAAATTGTCTCATCAAAAACGGAGTTCAAAAACGTAAATACGTAATCCTAAGGTTTCCGGTTTAGTCGTAAAAGACGCCAAATTATGCACGTAAGCCCAAATTTAAATCCGTAAATTGTGAGTTCGTCAACCAACATAAAAATAAGTTTCAAAATATTATACGAGAAAATATTTAACTACCTGAAAATGTTAGATTTGTCACACATTGTATACATCCAAAATATATTGGTGACTTCCATCTTTAGCTCGGATAAGTATTTTACCTTTTCCTTTCACCGGTGCCTTTGACTCATCTCTGAAGGTGACGTTCCCTTTACTTTGCTCCATCTCCACCAACAAGTCTTCTTCACCCGTCATATGGTTACTGGCAGCGGAATCTATATGCCATGGCTCTGTCCTCTCTTCTTTTTCTCCATGTCTCGCCATTAGCAAAGTAAGCTCGTCTTCGTTATCTACCTCCACAAGATTAGCCTTTTCTTCCGCTTGTCTTGATCCAGTACACTCGCTAGCATAATGGCTAAATTTTCGACAATTATAACATCGTATTTGAGACTTACCTCCTCTTTGAGATTGGTAACCTCTTCCAAGGCCTCTCCTATTTGTAGACCACTGGTTCTCGTCTTCCTTCTGAACATCTTCTCTTTCTTTTCCTCGTCCTTGAAATCCTCCACGACCTCGAAAAGTACCGCGTCCCCGTCCTTACTCGCGTCCATGTAAAAAGCTCTTTTCTCTTTCTTTGAAAGAGACCTTTGAGAATAGAGCTTGCTCCAAGGGTTCTTTCCCCCTTCTTTTCTTCAACTTCTCTTCATGGGCTTGTAAAGATGCCATGTGTGATAATCCAAACCCGAGGTCATTATTTAATATTAATTTACGAATAATTTTGAAATTTTCAATGAGCTTGAATGATATGACGATTGATGGTTTAATTTAAAAACCGACGTTGGAAGCCTTATTTTTACCTTTTAACTAATAGCGAGGATTATTAGTGATCACGATATCGACAATTGCCCGAGATTTCATGTTTTATTATTTGTTGTTTCGGTGTTTATATTTTTGATGTTTTTATTTTAATTGCGTATTAAGTCGTACCGGGATCATATTATTATCATATTTTGAGTACGTTTTAACTTTTGAAAAGTAATTTAACGAAACCCGAGCCTCGTATATATTTTCAAAATTGACAATTTACATTTTCTACCATTTAAAACTATTTAATTGTATTTTGATCCAAAACTATCACAAATTGGCAAAAAAAGTCCCTCCACCCGCCATATAAATACTTCCTACCTAATTTTTTTACACCTAAAAACACATAGATAATCAAAAATACCATCTCTCTTTCTCTTTTCTCTTATTGCCGAGACCACCACCACGACATAAACACCATTTTATCTTGATTTTTACTATGATCTATCCAAAACAAACACAAGACCCATCTCTAGAATTCAGAGGGGATTCTATTGGTATAATTTTTACTCACATGCAACATGTTTTTGGTTTTGGTTTTGGTTAAGAACAAGGGTTGGTGTGATTATGCATGTGTTTATATGATTATGATCTAGCTTAGATCATGTTGTTTTCGTGAAGAAACTTATTTTTGATTTTTGAGTTTTTATTTTGAGATTGATACAAGTGTTAGAGATGAATTACGATGTTATTAGGGGTTTAGGTTGATGATAAGAGTGGTTGATTTTGATCAAAAAGATGATTTTGTGTAAGATTTTAGGAGTTGTTTTAGATCAGTGGGAAAAAGGTAATTTTTGGGTATTTTACAGTTTGAAAATGGTTAAACTAATTGCATAGGGTTGTAGAGAATTTCGTTATCCTCGATTTGATATAAAGTAGAGCTTCTAGCTCCAAACGAGCGAGAAGTTATGATGATTTGATTATTCGTGTACACGGAGACGAGTATCGACACAATCCGAAGTTGTTGTCGATATTTAGATCGAATCTCGGGGACTATAGAATGAATTGTAAAAATGGTCAAGGACTGATGTTAGGTTCTAAACTTAGGGTTGTGAGTCTATTTTCAAACTTAAGTGTCGGATTTGTAAACGGGATTGTATAGAGTGGTTAAAATAGTTGTATGAGTCGGTGACGTAAAACTGTCTGGTTTTTATAGTTCAAAGATGTGTCGGGCAGGGAACTTTAAAAGTAAAACCTTTTGATGGGATTTTAAGAGGACTTTCTATAGATAGTAAGTGAGATCTCTGAGTAGTATCGCAAATATTTGACGTGTTTAAGTGGGGTAAATGAGCTCGTACACTTGGTATGTACCGACAGATTTTTATCGAAAGAATAGACTAATAGAGTAAACATATAGAAGGAAGTAATAAGTCACTTGTATTGTTTTCTTTCGGGTTTGTCGTAATATTATGATTTTGAGTTTGATGTTATTATGTGTGGGATATATTCGAGTCTATTATTAATGAACGCGCCTTATTTGATAGGTTGCGGTGTTTGTGTTTTTCGGGCATCAACTATCGTCGAAGGTCGTCTTGCTACTGCTATTACTCAAGGTGAGTCTATAGCCTCACTTTGTACTTGTTTTGAATGATTTTAAAACCTGCGAGGGGGATACATGCTATTTTAAAATAAAATGAACACAACTCATGATTGATTGTTTGGACCCGAATGTGATCTGTTGTTGCATGATGTTGTCTTGAATTGTATAAGTACCTATATCGCAAAAGTCCCTAAATTCATGAGCCGTTAACTATGTTCTGACTTGATGTTGTGAGTTGGGAATAATCGCTTATTCAAATAGTAGTACTATTAGGCTGACGGCCCTATTTGAGACCAGGACTTTACGCTGAGTAACCTCTGGGAAGGATAATTTACGAGTATAAGAATGTGGTATACTTGCGATTGATACCCTAGTAGGGGCAATGGAATTCATATAGTCATGCCGGCTTTAGGCGTGGGTGACTAAGTTAAGGGGTCGGTGTCATGAGCTTAATACAATTCTATAGCTATTGCTATAAGCATTAATGCCTGAATAATAGATTGTATGATCAATAATTCTATTAAATGATTATGATTGATTTTTATCTTGTGTTCAAATGATAATTTGGTAAACCTATAGACTCATCAACCGTTGTGTTGATGATTTTAAGCATGTATTTCAGGTGATTGAAGTTGATTGCTGGCGGAGCTTGCTGGAGAAGGATTGTGGGTTGCTTTTGTGGTGATTGGGTCTAAAGCGGATTTCTTTCCCTTTTGTTGTAAGATTAATATTGTATGGTCATGTATTTTGGTAAAAATGTTTGTTGACTGGTCGAGATATTTGGGGGACCTAAATGTTACTCTGATATTTCTAAAATTGTTTTACTTGGGATCGAAGGTTTTAGACAATGGTTAAATTATATCCTTTTATATTTCAAATGTATCATTTTGAGATTGTTCAAGTTGTCTTGTGTAACGATGTTTATGTTTAGCACCCAAATGTGTATTTCCGCTGCGTAATGTAATTTGGGAGTGTTAAAGATTGGTAATCAGAGCTTTTAGTTATAGCGAATTAGGTCGATTTTGAAAAATGTCCTAAACTATAACTTTGGTGTCGAAAATATTTTACAAAAGCACGCAACTTCTCCGCAAGGCTCCGGTAAGATTATTTGTTTTGTATTGTTTTATAGATAGATGTATCCCTTATAACTGAAATGATTTTTTTAGAGTATTTATTAAGTGAATACTATGATGATGTATTGATGATGTATTGATGTTGTTGAAATTACGTTGAGTACTTGTTATTGTAATTTTCTTTATGTAATGCATATGTATATAATTTCAAAATAATGACCTTATACACCGTCGAGGGTCTAGGACAGTAGACCAGATGTTGAACGATTTTACAACTGATTTCTTGCGACTTGTATTGGGTATGAGGAAGTTTGATTAGTTGATATATGATAGATATGTGGTTGAAACTGGTGTGATGAGAAGGTTGATGTGAAAGAAAAGTTGTTTTAAAGGTTGTATGTGGTATGTGAAGATTTGAGTCTGTTAGAACTTGGAAGGTGGATGAGGCTGCTAGTCTTAGGTCGATTGTGATGAATTTGTGTGCTTGAATTGAAAAGTTTAAAGAGAAGTAGGTAAGGTTTGAAAGGATGAGTGAGTGGGAGTCTCATGTGAGATTAATTCTGAGTCAAGCTTGGAAGCTTAGGAATGTTGAAGGTCGTACTGAGATTTGCCTTGTGATTAATCTGACATGGATGAGTGAGTATTTGAATTTTGAGAGTGAGCTGCCATCATGTAAGGGATTCGACCTTGAAGTGCAAAAAAGGGAAATAGACGAGTGTGATGAAGCTGACAGCAATGTTAAGGAGGATGAGGAGCTGGTGTCTAAGGAACTAACTGAGTGATAAGAAAGAGAGTACTTTTGAGAATAGTGGATGTTAAAAAAAAAACTAATAAGGTGAAATTTGTTGCTGCTACATTTCAGGATGGTGCACTAAGATGGTGGAACAACCAAGTGACTACTTTAGGATTGGTTGTAGTTAATGGTAGGACATGGACCATGACAAAAGGACAATTGACTGCTAGTTTTTACCCTGAGGAGGAACTAGGACAGTTGGTATCTGAATTGAGGCAGTTAGTGCTAAGGAACGATGATATTACTGCTTGTACTAGGAAGTTTTCTGAGCTATGTTTGCTATGCCCTGATACTTTTGTGAATGACCGTAAGGCAAGGAAGCAGTACATTAGAGGATTGTCTAGTAACATCAAGGATGAGACTACTTCTTCAAAACCAAAATCTTTCGACGAAGTTGTTCGGATGGCGCATGATTTAATGGACGCAAAAGTGCAAGATAGGAAAGATATTATTGTTGAAAACAATAAGAGAAACTGGGAATCTGCTCAGTTCAATCAGAATCAAGGTCAGAATCATGGGGATTACCGTAACAACAATAACCAAAGATATAACCAAAACCAGTATTTAAGATATGGAAGGAATGAGGAAATTCGTGCTGCCGATGTGTCTAGAAGTAACAAGATAAATCTTAAGGGTGTTTGTTGTACTTTATACTATAAAGGTAATTTTCCACATTTGTGACTAGAGATAGGACAACCTGGTCATAATGCTGCTAAGTGTAGGACAAGAGAATTAGTTACTGGAATTAGTACCTCTGGAATCGTGATATGATTTAGCCGTGGCGAGAAGGGACACAAGCAAGGGAATTGTCCAAGGAAAGGAAATTGACAAGATAGGAATGCTGTCGCTCCAGCTTACGTTTGAATGATGCTGACAAACCTTAAGGTCTGAACGTTGTAAATGGTATATTCTTATTTGATGTTCTTTATGTTAGTATGTTGTTTGATTTCAGATCAGATAGAAACTGTAGAAATGTAAAGATTCAGTCATTTTATCATTGGAGAATTAGTAAGAATGACAATTAACTATGATGTAGAGTTAACCGATGGAAAGGTTGCTAGTATTAGTTCATTACTAAGAGTGTGTTCTTTTAATTTAGGAAAGTAGGTGTTTAGTATCGATTTGATGCTCAAAGAGTTGGGATCTTTGGATGTAGATTATTGGTATAAATTGGTTAGTTGTGCTAGGTGCTGATGTTTGAAATTGAACCAATGCCTACTATAAATTAATAGATGTTGGTTTATATTTTGCTGAGAAGCTGAGTGTTGACTGTGAAAGGTGATAAGTAAACTTTTCGTTTGAGAAGTGTGTCTTGTTGGAAATGAGGAAGTATGTGGAAGAGGGATATGATGTAATTCTAGCTCAGGTAATTAGTGATAGGGTAGTTGAGGAGTAGTTGGGACATGTGTTAATGATTCGAGAGTATTTTGAGATTTTCCTGAAGTTTTGTAGAGTTGTTGCCATCTCATGAAGTGGCGTTCGTGTCGATTGAGTGTTGTAAGAGATAAGTGTAGTGCTCCTGAGTTTCATTGTGTAGATTTGCTAAAAGCTATCCGATGGTCTAGTAGGGTGAAAGATGGTGTTGGAAGCCATAGATGAAGTTGAGAGAGAAAGGTTGAATGTGTGAAAGATGGAAAATATATTAAGCTAATGAATGAAAAACACAAGCAACACCCCTCCTTGGAAGCTAAGGAGGGGTATATATAGTCACACACACAACATAAACTATACAATGAACCTAGTCTAGTCTAAACGTGTGTGACTATGATAGCTAATGGGAATTCTTAAATGTCGCCACATAAAGTGAGTTTCCAACAATCTTCCCCCATGGGACGACGTGTAGAATTCCTTACAATATTTTTCCTAACAAGTACATAATGATAAAGAACAAGAGCTTCCATGAAGCGTCCAATGCTGATGATGTCTTCTGAGGCCTTTGACTTCAAAACGACTCATCTTTAACTTGTAGTAGAAATACTGTAACGGCACGAGCTAAGTAACCCATACACTTCTGGTTAAGGAGAAGCTTCTGAATTAGCTTCCCCCTAATTCATGCCACATAAACTTGATGTAGAAGCTTTTAAATAGCTTCCCCCTAAACCAACAATCCTCGTAAGCAACTTCAAAGCTTTCAATAAAGCTTAGAATGATTAAGCGCACAACGGAATCTAACAATCAAATCCCATCATATAACATGATAACGTTGCTAAGAGGGATTGAAAGTAAGGGGTACACCAAGTAGATCAACAACTTCTCTTCTCACGCTTGAATAATTCTTCTGAATTTTTCTTCCCCTTGAGAGTTCAAGTTATGCATACCAGAAAGAATAAAGACATTTCTTCCCCCACATAGTTGAAGAAAGTAAATCAATCCCAATTATGAAGCTCAAATACTGAAGTGGACACGTTATCCCATTCATGAAGTTGACATCGTAACACCAGAGTCAATTAAGTCCCAGAAATGCACATATCTTCTTCCGGAGATGCACCAGAGTCAATTAAGTCCCGGGAATGCATATAGGATAATGATGGTGAATAATTGCAACAATCAAACAATTAAACCTCGAATCAGTAGTGTACCATTTAGAGATTCATAACACCACGAGTTAAAACATTGATTTTCTCTGCGGCTATGACAAATGTCATCCCGGAATGTCTTCAAATCAAAAGAAGGTATGAAGTTCATCACGTGTACTCGTTGTGCGTTCAATGTGTCTTCTTCTTCCCCCTTGATGGTTTTGAAACTCGGAACCATCAATAAATCGTACGCACATGAACCTAAAATCTCGTGAGAATAATAAATAAGCTGAATTATATAGTTTTGTGAGAATCAGCTGTTGATCGAAAATCTCTTCTCATAAACTCTCCATGGCCACCTTTACCAACCCACGTGAAAGCAATTTAAAGTGATTACTGAAAGAATGAACCAGATACATCAAACGTGAAACTGAATAAGAATCCTTCGATCTTGTGACTTAAGCTTGCACTATTGTTGAATGAAGAACGGTGGAGAAATCTCTAAGTACTCAATGCATCACTGAAGAAGTCTATAAGCACAACACCTCTTGAAATTATCCACGTCGACTAAGCGCGTGACACTGAGTACAACAATGTAACCCATTTAAGTGATAGTTATCCGAGTCATCAACCATCCACCCCGAACCCGGAAACTAGATAACCAAGTCGTCATTCTAAGATTAAGCACGAGCAAGTTATCTTTGAAAGATAAAATAAATACACGCCTTCGAAAAATCCGTCTTCAACGTCACGTAATTAATACCCGATCCAAAAAAAATTCTGTAGTCACTAAAAAATCGCCAAAGTTTTCTTGGTCTCGTCAAAATAAATTTTGTCACATTATCTCGTCATCTTGTCTCGTCACATTTGTAATTAAATCCATTGCATCAACCCACAAAACTATTTCGACCCATCACTTCATATACGGATGTAAATGATATCAAAGTGTCAAGATGTCCAAAGTTTGGCTTATAGTGGTGATTTAACAAGCATGCCCCGTCCAAAATATATCAAACTTCAGCCCACTTATAACTTTCATGACAAACGAAAGGAATGTTTCAAAGCCCATCCAACACCAGTCAAAATGC
Source organism: Glebionis coronaria (assembly GCA_025667525.1). Taxonomy (NCBI): domain Eukaryota; kingdom Viridiplantae; phylum Streptophyta; class Magnoliopsida; order Asterales; family Asteraceae; genus Glebionis; species Glebionis coronaria. Next base: position 127,331,302 of record CM046874.1, on the reverse strand, counting down.
AAGACAACCACATGGCCCAATAATTTGCAAATTAAAACCGGATATGAAAGTTGAGACTTATCCTTACCTGAGGAATATAAGGTAAATGAATACCTAATATGACTCACACTTAACCCTAATAATACTTCACCTAGAAACATCCGCCCCATTCTCCTTCCATTTTCTCTCCCAAAGAAAAATCCGTCTCTTCATCTTAACTCATCCACCAATAACACTAATCAACCAATTCCATAACTCGTTTCCTCTGCCCCCATCTTCTTTACCCCTACCAACTCATCCATCCATATGAAAAACATGAAACCCACGAATATGGAATCACCCATCTCTTATCAAACGAATCAAATCAGTTACTACCCTAAATAGTTCGTTATCAAACAAATCACCAAAAGGACGAAGTTGCAGCAGCAAGGTCTCCGTATTGGGGGTCTCAGGTAGGTCCGATTCAATATGCATGTTGGTTTATGTATTTGAATCGAAATAAAGAAATGATTATAACATGCTTGTTATACATCATTCTTAGATTTCGTAGATTAAAAATGGTTAATTCCAAACATTAGATCTGTGAAGATTATTTTCGATGTATAGATCTTAATAAGATCTTGTTATATCTTTGAAAGATATATGTCGAAACATAAACTGAGATCATAATTAAGTTGGGTTGAGTCTAGATTGGGATTAAGTGACAAAGGGAATAGGATTAAATAGATGGTGTTGTGGTGATATAAGGTTGGAAGTATTGAGTCAGACTGACTGAGTTAACTGAGTCAACTCGGTAATTACCGAGTTGACTCGGTTGAGATGGTTTTGGTCAAGAGTTAAGTTAAAACTACATGTTCAAGTAATTTTTTAAACTGCATCGTAGTCAAACAATTTTTAAACCCATAGGAGTCTATAAAAAAGAATTTTCCATCGCAGTCGTAAAAATTGAACCCATCGCAGTCTTAAACAAAAAGAGTCCATCGAAGTCTGTTTAAATCATCATCTTGATGGTTCCATCGTATCTTGATGGACACCATCGCAGTCCCATCGCAGTCAAAAAATTGACCTATCGCAGTCAAAAGAAACTAAGGCCATCGCAGTCAATTATTTTTGGAGTCCATCGCAGTCTAAACTATGTAGTCCATCGCAGCAAGTTTTTTTTAAAAAACCCATCGCAGTCTATCGTGATGATGTCCCATCGTATCAAGATGACCCATCGCGATGGTACCCATCGCAATGGTACCCATCGCAATGGAGCCATCGCAGTGGGACCATCGCAGTGGTACCATCGCACTCAATGCGATGTACCTAAAGCTGAAACCTTATCTAAATCTGTACTTTTTCCGTTTTTCAAGATCTTACTTTTCTGGGTCATCTTCATCATGTGAATACAAAAAAATTACCAGAAAGAATCAATACACTTCTTTTGACCAGGAAATATTTTATAGATTGGACCAGTAGGTTATGAAAACTAGATGAGGACTGTGAGACAACCTTTGACAACTTTTGACATTATGACAATTTTTGACCCAGATATCAATCTGATTTAATGAAACCAATGAGACACTGAAACTGTGGACAAGAATAATAACAAGACGTGACAAATCTTAAAAGTAATAAGACGTGACAAAGAGATAACAAGACGGACCAAAAAAATTTTATAGACCACCGAAATCGAAAATAAGAACAATCCAAGGATGAAACCGAGGCTCTGATGCCAATTGTAGATTTGCTAAATATGATTCGGTGGTCTAGTAGGGTGATAGATGATGGAATCCATTGTTGAGTTGAGAGAGAAAGGTTGAATGTGTGAAAGATAAAAAATATATTAAGCTAATGAATGAAAAACACAAGCAACACCCCTCCTTGGAAGCTAAGGAGGGGTATATATAGTCACACACACAACATAAACTATATAATGAACCTAGTCTAGTCTAAACGTGTGTGACTATGATAACTAATGGGAATTCTTAAATGTCGTCACATAAAGTGAGTTTCCAACACATTGTGTAGTGCTTCTGTGTTTTGTCGAGTAGTATTCGTACGTCTTATCATTTGGCACCATCAGAGTAGAATGAGTTATACGGTCAACTACGAGAACTGATGGATAAGGGATGTATTAGATTAAGTTTCATTACAATGGTGATCGCCTGTGTTGTTTGTCAAGAAGGATGGATCGTTTCTGAGGTGTATCGACTATCGTGAGCTTATCAAATAAGACGTCAATCCTAGGCATATTGAGTTATTTGATCAATTGTAAGGATACAATGTGTACTCAAAGATCGCTTTGAGTTCTAGTTATCATTAACTAAGAGTTAGGAAAGAAGATATTTCTATAGTTGTTTATCGTACTTGATGTGGGTGCTTTAAGTTACAAGTGATATTTTTGGAATGGACGAACGCGTCTGCCGTATTCGTGAACCTAGTGAATCATGTGTGTAAGTTGTACTAGGATAAGTTAGTCATTGTATTTATTGAAGATATTCTATTTTATTGCAAAAGGAAAGGAGGAACATAAGTAACATATGAGGATCATTTTAGGATGGTTGGAGAAAGATAAACTGTATGTAAAGTTCCCTGTGTGAATGGTGGTTGAAATATTTGCGTTTTCTAAGACAGTTGATTGACAACAAAGGTATTCGTGAAGATCTTGCCAAGATTGAAACGATTAAGGATTGGTCGGTACCAACGACGCTGACGGAAATATGTTAATTCCTTGGTCTAAGCTGGGAATATCGGAGGTTTATCGAAATGTTTTCACTGATTGTTGAACCATTGATTAAGCTGACTAAGAAGAATTGGATGTGTTGTTGGGTCAAAAAGTTGATGTGGCAGAAACTCAAAAATGAAGAAAACGTGAAGTATTTGTCTAGGCGTTGACAAGAGCATTCCAAGCGTTGACAAGAGTTATTTAGGCGTTGATGGAATCAAGCATTGTCAAGAGCAATCCAAGCATTGTCACATGCAATTCAAGCATTGACAAAACGTAGACAAAAGAAGCTAATGGAAGCTTCTATTTAGATAAACATGCAAAAGATATTCTGCATAAGTTTATTTAAATAGAAGATTTACTTGTTTATTCATTCTTATCTCTTGTAAACCCTAATCCTTATACTATAAAAGGAACCAAGGGTCATAGGTTTTAATCATATTATTCATTCACAATGTAAACCTAAAGTGTGTATCGCACTAGACGTGGGATTCAATGTATACACGTCTAGTGGATGTTTGTTATTAATATAATGAACATCCCATTTGTTTTAATTCGTGTTCTATTGTGCCTAAACACCTTGTCATGATCATTGTTCTTTTCCGCTATGTTATCATATGAATGATGATCAAACCTAGATATATGGTTCATAACCCTAGATTGAGTGAAGGATGGATTGCAAAAGGTTATGTGAACAAAATCGTGAAGTACAGCAGGGATCTTGATTTGTGTTTATAGATTAGGGTTTATGCCCTAAAGCTGTAATTAATGCACAAGAAGAGCAGGAATTCAAGTTTGTTCGTTGTATGCTGCCTAAGGAAAGGATGTAACAGTGATTGATGCTGTTACTGTATGAGATAAGGAGCAATTCGTGCAAGTCGTTTTTCTTGTGATAATATACAAAGATCACGTAAGCATGGGAGATAGCTAGCAAAATTGTTCACACGGCGCTAGCTTCCCCATTGGTGGAGAAGATTATGTTCACACGGATCTAAATTTCTCATTGGGGGAAATTCTTTGTGTTCACACGGAAGATAACAAAGTTGTGAGACGAGTGTATAATTGAAGAAAAGGTTTGCATTCACACGGTACAAGTTTAGCTTTGGTATACTTGATTCTTACTGGTGGAGATTATTGCATTCACACGAAACAAGATTTCTCATTGGCTGTTCAAATTGACGTTTACATGGTACATGATTAGCTACGGTGGACTTGCAAGCATATGATAAAACTCATTCACGGTTTAAATCGGTTTTGGATGTGGTTTATTGCTCCAAGAGATTAAACGCTGACAAGTTTAAGCGTAGACGCTGACAGAGTATGGTTTTGACGCTGAAAAGAATGAACGCTGACAGGATTTTAGGTTGGCGCTGACGTTTGTTATTTGGGCGCTGACAGGAAGGGTTTCGACGCTGACAGAATAAGTCAACACTGTCAAGTTGACAGTGTTGTCCGATATATGTACTTCAACGCTGACACGTATTGTCCGATATTGGACAATACATCTGCCAAAGATATTGGACAGAAGAGATATTGGACAACACACTGTTTGCTGCTGTTTGAGAAAACTAGTACGTTTTAAGCACACAAAAAGGAGGATTACACACACAAAGGTACATGGAATCTCCGTTTTATTCAGAATATCAAGTTGATATTTATGGCTCGGATATATTTAAATGGATTAATGATTTTTAAGTAAGTTAGCAATTATTCGTGGGATTTGATGGATATTTTAAAATATGTAATCGGGATAGCCTTGCGAAAGAGTTATTCACAATGGACTTTTACATATGGTATGAAGGTGTTATTCCATTAAAATTCATCATGAAGAAGTGTTAGCTTAAGGGGAAGAATTCTTATGGGAAGTTTGATGATTGAAGAAGATTTTCGCAAGTTTGTGTTTCATCATATTGTTAAAGTGGTGGACATCAGCCATTTACTTTAACAATAACTTGTTCGTGCTTTACATGGTTGGTGATGAAGACTTGTCATAAACACTTGAAGGAGTTACATTATCGTGCTCAGTGTCTCACAAAGGATGAGAATATTGACAAGGGATCGAGGTCTACTTATATTTTTCTATCTGGTATAAGTTCTTCATCACATGGATAAACAAGACATGGAACATAGGTTTGTGGTATTCTACTTCAACATCAAGACTACTTTATTTATTTTTCTTCAGGATCATTACATAGAGCCTACATTTGGAGAATTTTCAAGATTGCATACATTGTTTACTTCCTTGTTGATGTGACAAAAAGGGGAAGAAAATACGTGCTACACTTGAGGGGAAGCAACTTGAAGATCATGTACAACTTACAAGAGATATACATAGAAGTTTTGCCACTATCAACTAGGGGAAGATTGTTGGGTCAAAAAGTTGATGTGGCAGAAACTCAAAAATGAAGAAAACGTGAAGTATTTGTCTAGGCGTTGACAAGAGCATTCCAAGCGTTGACAAGAGTTATTTAGGCGTTGATGGAATCAAGCATTGTCAAGAGCAATCCAAGCATTGTCACATGCAATTCAAGCATTGACAAAACGTAGACAAAAGAAGCTAATGGAAGCTTCTATTTAGATAAACATGCAAAAGATATTCTGCATAAGTTTATTTAAATAGAAGATTTACTTGTTTATTCATTCTTATCTCTTGTAAACCCTAATCCTTATACTATAAAAGGAACCAAGGGTCATAGGTTTTAATCATATTATTCATTCACAATGTAAACCTAAAGTGTGTATCGCACTAGACGTGGGATTCAATGTATACACGTCTAGTGGATGTTTGTTATTAATATAATGAACATCCCATTTGTTTTAATTCGTGTTCTATTGTGCCTAAACACCTTGTCATGATCATTGTTCTTTTCCGCTATGTTATCATATGAATGATGATCAAACCTAGATATATGGTTCATAACCATTGAGTCGAACGATCAATAGGACTCAACATGTGTGAGTTCCACTTATACATCTAAGTTGTAGGTTTCGAGATCTGATCCTTAGCAGATGAGGAAGCTATATTCTGAACACTGAAGGGTAAGTTGTGTTATGCACCGACATTGTCATCGTTGGAAAGATCTGAAAGATTTATAGTTTGTTGTGATGCGTCTCATAAGGGTTGTGTATTTGTGGTGTTTACTTTGAGATTGTAGGAAATATTACTTGTATGGAATCAAGCGTGTACTAATTAAGGATTATAAGAGTTTGCTTCATAATTAATTTCTTGGGATGATAAAGGAGATGAGTAGAGGATCACCAGTTATAAATTTCGAGTATTTGAGTATGTTGGTGGTTATGAATGTGAGTGATTATGACCATAAGATTCACTACCATCCGGGAAGGGAGAATGTGGTAGTTGATGCACTTATCAGGAAGAAAAAAGAAAAAGCCACTAGGATTTGAGTTTTGGTGATGACAAGAAGGGTGGACTTGATAGAAAGGATATTAAAATCTTAAGTTAGTGGTCTAATTTGAGAAGGATGTCAAGGTAAGTGATTTCAACATTTTGTCAAACTTATGGAAAGGATTTTGTTGTAAACTCAAGTGAGACATTGTATATTGAGCACTCCTAACATACCCGAATTGAGAGAGTGAGACTTAGTGATGAAGGAATCTCACAAGTCAAGTAATCGATACGTTCTGGTTTGAGTAAGGGTGAAAGTTGAGTTGAGTTCTGCGTGTTATACAGAGACTGATGGACAGAGTAAAAGGACGATTCAAACATGGGACGATATACTTATGCGTGTGTGATTGATTTTAAAATTGTTGGAATTCTTAGACGACAATGGTTGTCATGCTAGTAATGAGGTTGTACTGTTTGAAGGTCCATAAAGAACTTCAAGTTTTGAAGGTTAAAGATCGTGAGTTATGAACGTAAGTTAGGTTTTCACTGCATTGTAGAAATGTAGGTGGAATTGAATGACTGAACTAGAACCGATGTTGGCAAATATTGATAAGATTGTATAGGTTAAGGATCGTTTATTAATAACAAGGAGTTGTCAGAAGAGTTATGTTGGCAATCGATAGAGTTTGAAATCGAGAAACGTGGTTATGCTTAAGGTGTCGTTATGAAGGGTGAAATTTTTTTTGGGAACAACAAGGAAATAATTCAACTTGAAGATAAGTTGCTTTTCATAGAGAGAACTGTGAAGAGTTCTTATGAGATTGAAGCATAGTAAGAATTATATTTTAAGGATACAAGAATCTGAGGTCGCAAAGGGAGCAAGAGGATTTCTTTGAGGAAAATAGTTCTCTTTTGTTCTAGTAGTATGGAATGTGAGTATAAGAGGGGCCGAGCGCCGAGGACGTCGCTCTCTTTTAGGAGGGTAGGATATGATAACCCGAACCCGAGGTCATTATTTAATATTAGTTTGTGAATAATTTTGAAATTTTCAGTGAGCCTGAATGATATGAAGGTTGATAGTTTAATTTAAAACCGACATTGGAAGTCTTATTTTTACCTTTTTACTAATAGCGAGGATTATTAGTGATCACGATATCGATGGATGCCCGAGATTTCATGTTTTATTATTTGTTGTTTTGATGTTTATATTTTTAACGTTTTTTATTTTAATTGCGTATTAAGTCGTACCAGGATCATATTATTATCATATTTTGAGTGCGTTTTAACTTTTGAAAAGTACTTTTACGAAACCTGAGCCTCGTAAATATTTTCAGAATTGACAATTTACATTTTCTACCCTTTAAAACTATTTAATTGCATTTTGGTCAAAAACTATCACAAATTGGCAAAATAAGTCCCTCCACCCACCATATAAATACTTCCTACCTAATTTTTTTACACCTAAAAACACATAGATAATAAAAAAAACAATCTCTCCTTCTCTTTTCTCTTATTGCGAGACCACCACAACCACATATACACCATTTTATCTTGATTTTTACTATGATCTATCCAAAACAAACACAACACCCATCTCTAGAATTCAAAGGGGATTCTATTGGTATGATTTTTACTCACATGCAACATGTTTTTGGTTTTGGTTAAGAACAAGGGTTGGTGTGATTATGCATGTGTTTATATGATTATGATCTAGCTTAGATCATGTTGTTTTTGTGAAGAAACTTATTTTTGATTTTTGGGTTTTTCTTTTGAGATTGATACAACTGTTAGAGATGATTTATGATGTTATTAGGGATTTAGGTTGATGATAAGAGTGGTTAATTTTGATCAAAAAGATGATTTTGTGTAAGATTTTAGGAGTTGTTTTAGATTAGTGGGAAAAAGGTAATTTTTGGGTAACTTACTATTTGAAAATGATTAAACTAATTGCATATGGTGGTAGAGAATTTCGTTAGCTTCGATTTGATATAAAGTAGAGCTTCTATCTCTAAACGAGCGAGAAGTTATGACGATTTGATTATTCGTGTACCGGGAGACGAGTATCGACACAATCCGAAGTTGTTGTCGATATTTGGATCGAATCTCGGGGACTCTAGAATGAGTTGTAAAAATGTTCAAGTACTGATGTTAGGTTCTATACTTAGGGTTGTGAGTCTATTTTCAAACTCAAGTGTCAGATTTGTAAACAGGATTGTTTAGAGTGGTCAAAATTGTTGTATGAGTCGGTGACGTAAAACTGTCCGGTTTTTTTAGTTCAAATATGCGTCGGGCAGGGAACTTTAAAAGTAAAATCTTTTGATGGACTTTTAAGAGGACTTCCTATAGATAGTAAGTGAGATCTCTGAGTAGTATCACAAATATTTGACGTGTTTAAGTGGGGTCAATGAGCTCGAACATTTGGTATGTATCGGCAGATTTTTATCGAAAGAATAGACTAATAGAGTAAACATATAGAAGGAAGTAATAAGTCACTTGTATTGTTTTCTTTTGAATTTGTCGTAATATTATGATTTTGAGTTTGATGTTATTATGTATGGGATATATTCGAGTCTATTATTAATGAACACGCCTTATATGATAGGTTGCGGTTTTTGTGTTTATCGGGCATCAACTATCATCGAAGGTCGTCTTGCTACTGCTATTACTCAAGGTGAGTCTATAGCCTCGCTTTGTACTTGTTTTGAATGATTTAAAAACCCGCGAGGGGGATACATGCTATTTGAAAATAAAATGAATACAAGTCATGATTGATTGTTTGGACCCGAATGTTGCCTGTTGTTGCGTGATGTTGCCTTGAATTGTATAAGTACCTAAATCGCAAAAGTCCCTAAGTTCATGAGCCGTTAACTATGTTCTGACTTGATGTTGTGAGTTGGGAATAGCCGCTTATTCAAATAATAGTACTATTGGACTGACGGCCCTATCTGAGACCAGGGCTTTACGCTGAGTAACATCCGGGAAGGATAATTTACGAGAATAAGAATGTGGTATACTTGCGATTGATACCCTAGTAGGGGAAATGGAATTCATATAGTCATGCCAAGTTTAGGCGTGGGTGACTAAGTTAAGGGGTCGGTGTCATGAGCTTAATACAATTCTATAGCTATGGCTATAAGCCAGAATGCCTGAATAATAGATTGTATGGTCAACAATTCTATTAAATGATTATGATTGATTTTTCTCTTATGTTCAAATGATGATTTGGTAAACCTATAGACTCGCTCAACCGTTGTGTTGATGATTTTAAGCATGTATTTCAGGTGATTGAAGTTGATTGTTGGCGGAGCTTGCTGAAGAAGGATTGCGGGTTGCTTTTGTGGTGATTGGGTCTAAAGCGGATTTCTTTCCCTTTTGTTATAAAATTAATAATGTATGGTCATGTATTTTGGTAAAAATGTTTGTTGACTGGTCGAGATATTTGGGGGACCTAAATGTTACTCTGATATTTCTAAAATTGTTTTACTTGGGATCGAAGGTTTTAGATAATGGTTAAATTATATCCTTTTATATTTCAAATGTATCATTTTGAGATTGTTCAAGTTGTCTTGTGTAACAATGTTTGTGTTTAGCACCCAAATGTGTATTTCCGCTGCGTAATGTAATTTGGGGGTGTTAAACCATGAGTTGATCGACGATCATAGAGTCGATGTCTTTTGACTCCTCTATGGCCACAACAATGTAATCAAAGCTTGGTGGCAAAGAGCGAAGAATCTTTTCTATCACCCTTGTGTCAGTCAAGCTTTCACCATTTCTCTTCATTTCATTTGAAATGATCAAGACACGAGTGAAATAATCCAAAATGGTTTCGGATTCCTCCATTTGGAGTTTTTCGAACTCTCCTCTAAGAGTTTGAAGACGTACCTTCTTCACTTTATCGATTCCTTTGAATGCATTTTGAAGGATCTCCCACGCTTCCTTAGAAGTGGTTGCATTTGCAACTTTCTCAAACATTGCATCATCAAGACATTGATAGATGAGAGTTAGAGCACTTTGATCCTTCTTTCCCACCTTCTGTAGATCTACCCTTCGGGCAGCACTCAACGAGTTTTCATCTTCAATCTTCTCAATCCATTTCTCGACTATCTCCCACACATCATGTGAGCCAAGTAACGCCTTAATTCGAATACACCAACTACCACAGTTATCTTTGGTGAGACGAGGAAATTGGAACAAGTTCATGAACGCGACATCTTGATCTTTAGTGTAGCTCTGATACCAGTTTGTTGGGAAACACACGGGGCCTTTTAGGCTAATACTAGAGGAAGAGATAAGTTTTTAGGAAAGTAAGTTTATTGCTTGAACTTTTCTTGGTACTTGTTAGTTCGAGTTGAAAATGCTTACATACAACACCTATTTATACTTGCCCATGGAATGTTCTAGAGACAAGATATTTCCATAGACATTCTAGTACCATCTAGATTATTCTCAATACATCATCATCATTATCTACATATCTCATTCTAGATAATTCCCACTCGATAATTCTAGTACTATTCTAGACATTTCATAGATAAATTTTCTATGACCATTCTACAGAATTCTAGATGCTTCCTCAGCTTGGGCTCGGGCTTTTATGTATATTCCGACCTTTATTGGACTAAATCAAGTTTACGATCTAACAATACTACCATCATACCGTTCAACAATATTTCAAGATCATACAAATGAAATTAACTACAAAAGGAGGAACTTCTCAGACTTATGGGGCACCAATTCTGGACTCGATGATCAATGCAGAGATAAGAAACAGCGAGTCGTTTAAAATGTTGTCTTACTATATCTCCGGGAAGCAATCACCCAAGAAGAAATATATTCACCCTAAAGGTGATTCAAAATCCTCAGACAAAATAACTCGACCTAAGCTAGCCAAAGCCCCAAGACGTAACTCAAAAGCCTAGGTTTCAGATGCTGCAAAATAGAAGAAATCGGCTAAGAAGGCGTCCACGAAAGAGGTGGATCTAATAGATATATCTGAAGAAGAAGCTCTATGAATGACTATTGAAAAGAGTAGAAAAGACAATCATAGCTCACAAGCTAGTGGGTCTGGATCTGCTGCAATGGTTTCGGAAGCTCATGAATATGAATCTCCAAGTGAACAAGAACCATTTGGGAGAAGTGAATCGGAAGATAATTAAACTAATAATGAGATGGTAAGCACTGAGATCCCGAGTCAACACCACAAGTTGAGAAAGAACCTGAAATGGTCGAAGTTGTTCTAGAACAAACAGATGATGAAGGCCAACGAAGTGATGATGAGGAAGAATAAGAACAATTTGTTGACGAAGAATCAGAAAAAGAAGGACAATCTAAAGAAGAAGATGAGTTCGTAAAGCCTCCACCGTCAAGCAATTGGGAAGAGGAAGATGTGGAGTATGATTCTGATGAAACAAGTCATACGCCCTATGACGTTATCAGCATCGCCTTAATTTAGGAGCACAGTTCACCACTTCAAGAAAAAATCATTACTCATGAAGATGCTCATGTGACAATAACTCTAGGAACTCAGTTGCAGAGTACATCCACATCAACATCAGAGATGCTGTCAAGATGAGTTCTACTCCTCTAGGAGAGATGTAGATGAAGATATGAACATTGATCTAGCTACCTTGTTGGTTACATCCCAACTACGGTTGCTCCTCCGTCCTTAACAATTACAACCACTCCTTCACCAGCCGAACAACTTGTACCAACTGCCTTCCCTTCAATCCCTGCTCAAGCATCATCATTGCCAAACTTTGCTTCGCTTTTCAACTTTTAACGAACGAATGAATCACATGGAAGAGACGCTTTCTACATTGACTACTTTTCCTCAATAAAATCTATATGATCCGTCCTTATCTTCAAATCCCGGTACCGTTGATATGTGCCTAAAAACAAGCTTAATGAGCAAGTAGAAATGGCTGTCCAACTGCAGACTGACAAGATTAGAGATGAACTTGAGAAAGAGAATCAAACCTTTCTCTCCACCATTGATGATAAAATTTAGGATCTCATCACGGAACAAGTTTAGATCTAAGTGAAAAAGATGGCACCTAGATTGGAAAATCAATTGCAAGAAGTCGTAGCTTCAAAGATGATGATTAAATCTTCCAAACAACCTAAGTCATCATACACCACTGCTGTCGAACTAACATAATTCGAACTCAAAAGGATTTCGCTAGGGAAAACATCAAAATCATGTGACCGATCAGTACCTCAGAAGAATCTTTATGAGTCATTAAAGGCATCTCTCAAAGAAGATCGTGATCTCTTTGAATTATATGGTGATGTCGTTACTATTAGAAGAGGATGTGATGACGATGATGACAAGGAACCAGATGTTGAGGAAGAAAAGCGTAAGAAAAGACGAAACTCTAGAAAAGAAGTTGTAGCCCTACAAGGTCCCCCAGCACCTATGTCCACAACAACAGGTCCTTCGAGAGGTGGTTTCATACTCTCATCTACTTCTAAAGGCAAGAAGATTCAACAAGATGAGCCAAATCCTCGTGATGAAGAACGAGTATGGCAACAAGATTAGAAGTTCAATACAAGAACATATGATGTCATTCATGAAGAACCAACGAAGGACATGCATTCAGGGTTCACAAAAGATACTCATGAAGGAAATCCGGATCCACACTGACATACAAGAATAATCGTTGATCAAGACCTAACTGGTCAATCTTGGGAGTCTAAAGCTGCACTTTCCATAGAGGTGTAAGTTATTGTGAATTCTGTGTGTTTCATTAAACAACCAAAAGAGTATATATAGTTTACAAAAGAAGATTCTAGACAGTGGGATAAGGCCCATAATAAATACCGACTAACACTCCCCCGTAGTTGGAGCGGGAGGACACCGAACACTCAAACTGGTACGAAACTCCTCAAGTAATTCCGATGGTAAACCTTTAGTAAAAATATCCTCATATTAATAACGAGAAGGAACATGAAGAATGCGAATATCCCCAGCAGCAACCAAATCACGAACGAAATGAATATCAATCTCAATGTGCTTTGTACGTTGATGCTGAACCGGATTTGAAGATAAATAAACCGCACTCACATTATCACAATAAACAAAAGTAGCGGAAGACAATGGTGTGTGCAACTGCATTAGCAACTCCATGATATTCTGCTTCAGCACTGGAATGAGAAAGAGTTGCCTGGCGCTTAGAGGACCATGAAAGCAGATTATTCCCAAGAAAAAGACAATAATCTGACGTGGAACGACGAGTACTAGGGCAGCCAGCCCAATCAACATCTGAATATGCCACTAAGGAGGTAGTAGTGGATGCAAATAACTGCAGCCCATAATCCAAAGTACCACTAATATACCGCAAAATCCGTTTGAGAGCCGAGAAGTGAGGCTCCCGAGGATCATGCATATGTAAACACACCTGCTGAACTGCATTAGATATGTCAGGACGAGTAAAAGTAAGATACTGTAACGAACCCGCAAGACTTCTATATAAAGTTGGATCCGCTAAAGGAGCACCATCCACACCTAGTTTGGACTCAGTATCAACCGGCGTCCGACTGGAGTTACAATTAACCATATGAGCCCTTTCAAGGACCTCAAGAGCATATTTCTTCTGACATAAAAACATACCAGAAGAATCCCGAGTAACATAAACACCTAGAAAATAATTTAGAGATCCCAAATCTGTCATATCAAACTCCAAGTATAAGATCAATAATCCTGCGCAAAAGATCCTCAAAAGAAGCAGTGAGAATAATATCATCAACATATAGGAGAAGAAAAGCTGTGTCATTCCTTTTCCGATAAATAAAAAGGGAGGAATCACACCGACTTTGACCAAATCCAACACGAGTAATATAAGTAGCAAACCGCTGAAACCATGCCCGAGGTGCCTGCTTAAGACCATACAGAGATCGTTGTAACAAACATACATAAACAGGGTGTACAGAACCACGAAACCCAGGAGGTTGATGCATATAAACAGTCTCCGTCAAATCACCATGAAGAAAAGCATTCTTAACATTAAGCTGATGAACGAGCCAATGCCGTTAAATAGCTAAACTCAGAATAGTCCGTATAGTACCTGGTTTAATAACCGGACTAAAAGTCTCATCCACATCAATACCTTCAACCTGCGTACTACCATTCGCCACAAGGTGAGCCTTATACCGACTCAGAGATCCATCAGCTAAATACTTGTGACGATATAACCATTAAAAACGAACAACATTAACATCTGCTAGTCGAGGTACCAAGATCCATGTGTTGTTTTTATTAAGTGCATTATATTCATCTATCATAGCAGAGTGCCAATGGGGATCACGAAACGCATCATTATACGACTTAGGTAACGGTGATATGTTGGAAACAAGACATTATACTTTGGATTAGGACGATTTGTCCCAACACGAAACCCGATGACCATGGTGTGAATGGAGGTAGGATTTGGGTTAATGTCAGGTGTGGGTGAAGTTGGTGCATGGGTCACTGTCGACGTATAGTCTGTAGTCGGCCTGGCCCGACAGGCCCGCGGCCCAAACACACCTTACTTATCCTACAAGAAACCCTATGTTATTCCCACTTTAATCCATAAAACAATATTAAGAGAGAGAAAGAGAAGAAAGTTAGAGACAGAAACTAGAGAGATAAACAAGAAAGAATGGTTGATTACTATGAGAAGAAAGAATGAACCAACATCCTCTTCCACACATAGAAGAGGGTATATATACCCACGAACCACATGGGCTCTTCATGGGCCGTGGGTTTGTTTCCATGGGCTGGGCTTGGCTTGTCTTGGACTTAGAGCCCCTAACTTATACAATATTAGCTTAAAGTCCAAGCCCGGTTTTCTCGACTAACCTATTACAATACAAGACCATTTACAACTAAGATGGCCTATTACATTCTTGTTTGACTATATAAAATATAGGGCTAACAATCTCCCCCAATGTATTGGTCATCTTTAAAATGCATAAGATGATTGAGTGAATATATTCTTGTGGAGGTGATCTTCCTTATTAGGTCTTATTACTTGGTCTTGATCTTGTTTGTAACGGATTTGTTCCTTCATGCCTTGTGATCTTTATCTTGAGCCTTTGTCTTTTGACTTTGAGTGCTTGAGATCTTTAGTCTATCCTTGTTAGTGTTCATCTTGTGCTATTGTGACAAGATGACCTATTACATTCTTACATTCTTAGTATCTTGATTATCGCCATCTTGTGCTCTTGTGACTTCTGAATCGACATCGATTACACAGCTAAGCCACCTTCTTGATATGCATCAACATATATAGACACAAACGAAATGGCTTTGAACATTTCACCCTAACTCGGTTGCGTTTTACCTCCGGTCGGTGAAGACCATTAGACGGTATTAGATACCGTACCTGTGATCGGGTAGATTCGATTAAGAACCTCCTTGACAGGGTTTCCCGATGGTAGTAGCCAGTTATCTTTACTCGACCGTCTCAAAGCAGAATGCGAACGTAAAGAGTGAATCATAAGGATAAATTATCCGTCTGATTAGAGTCGTCAATTCAGAATTCTTGGAACAAGTTTGATTCTATAAGAATCGCACCATTGTTGCTTTCTAGTTTGTCACAAGCTTGATTCATAAAGAATCTTGCGAGTTACCTACCGTAGTGATGTTTGATGTTGACACTGGAAGGATTTCCATTCGTCACTGTGAACACTAATGAGTGTCACTCAGAATGTTCTGGCAAGATCACACGGATTTTGCGAAGAAACCTGGAATCAAGTTTGAATCAATTAAGAATCTAAACTTAGTTTCATTCCAGTTCTCAGAAGTTTGATTCGTGTTGAATCGCACAAGTTATCTACCATGAGCTTGTTTGATGTTGGCTCAAGTAGGATTTCCATCTTCATTGTGAATCGTATCACTCGGATGTTCTGGCAATATCACAAGGATACTGTGTAGGACTCGATTGTGTCCTAATGAGATAATAGATTGATCTCTTTTGGCTCTAGACTTAATAAGTTCATTTTGGTAATCGGAGGCTGGAGCAGATTGCCACCTTTTCAATATTAACTAATCTCAGAGTGAGAAAGTCAATAGATACATGTTGATCTCCGTGACAATGAGACAAGTTTCTTTTGAGAGAAACTCGAATGGCTGGGGAAGGGTTGTGCATCATATCACTGGGTCCATGACACTAGTCTTCAAAAGATGTGTTGCCCCGGTTTCTACCTAAGTTGCATAGAATATTCACTCCTTCAATGCTTACCAATATATCATCACTAGCACATTGTTGTGATTGCTCTAGTGCTAACTTAAGTAATTAGTCCGCATTCAGCTTCATTCCACTCCATCTTTCCTGAGGACAACTATTTCTAGCTATGGAATGTCCTTAGGTAGATCCCTCCGGTTCTGGTTGGATCATAGGAGTTAGTTTCCTATCCTAAACCACCTTTTGACTCCATCGTTCCGTCGTGGATAGTAGGTTGTTTTGGGTATAGATCGTAACCATAAACCATTGAAAACCATTCAAAGTGCTTGATAAAAATCAAAACTTTTAAAACTTTGAAACTTTTACATTTCCGAAAAGCTCTCCCTATACACATGCATCGATATACGAAATAGTTTAGCATGTGAAGGAAAGAGTTTCACTTGAGTCTTTAAGATCACATGTTGCGTTATATTACATTTTAATCACATTTTCTCCCCCTATCTCTAATATAAAAACATCATATTAAAGATACCAATTGATTAAAATATGACAATTTCTGGAAAACCGATTGGGAGAGAAACATGTGTGCACGCATGAATCATGGAACTTTTAAAGTCGGGATGCTCCCCCTCAACAATATATGTGTGTCTTAAAGCAAAAATTTGACAAAATTTTGGGAAAACGACACCACAAAATATGTTAAGGTACGGAGATGAGATGTCTTATCCGATATAGTATATTAGATATGACAGTTTTAAACCATTTTCGGAATGTGTTGGATACATAAAATATGACAATATCTGAGATGTTCTCAACAACATTAAAGACTTGATTTAAAATGCTCCCCCTCAAAAATCGATCCAAATAACATATGACAATTTTGAGATGCAAAAACCACATTATGAGGAAGGGAGTGTGAACACACAATTTTGAAAGATTTAGAAAAACCTTTTGAGAAATTCTTAAAAAATTGTGTTCAACGGTTTTAAAATAGTCATGATAGAAGATTTCTCTTCTATTGCTTAGAGAAAGCGCACTGAAACGTACACTTCCCTTTCGGGTCCGCTTTTCATGAGCTCAAAACTTTGATTGTTTTGTGACAAGCTCATGACCAAGAAAGATAAATTTCCCGTTTTGAAGGATAAGTTATCATCCGTGATAAACTTTCCTTAAGTTGAAGTTCGAGTTCTAAGCTGACATTTACTTAGAAGTCATTTTCATGAACTTAAAAACTTTGAAAGTTTTTATGAGAAGTTCATGACCGAGAAGTATAAATTTCTTGTTGAGAAGGATAAGTTATCGTCCGAGATAAACTTTCCTTAGTTGAGGTCCGGGTCCTAAGTTGTGATGCGCTTAGAAGTCATATACACGAGCTTAAAACTTTCGAATAGTTTTATTGAAAGCTCGTGTCCGAGAAAATCGAATTTCTCGTTTTGAGGATAAGTCATACTCGGGATGAACTTTCCTGTCTTTTGAGCTCGGGTTACAGCTTGTAATTTAAATATAAGCCATTGTGAAATTTACTTGTGAAACCCCTGAGACGCTTATTTCTCTGATATCTGCTTCTTCAACAACAAACTCTGAGAGTGTCTTTTATTGAACGGTATGAATATGTAAAGCATTTGTGTTCTTGTTGAACCTTTAATTTATTACCTGTTGTTGGGGTTTACTTCGTCCCAACCAGGGTATAGATAATCAATCCTAGCTACGTACCAAAACAATGGTTACCGGATATCACTTGGAATGGTGTAACCACTTTCCAAAGTAAATTATTCGACCTTAATGCCTGGGTATCACGAATACCTACTTGGGATAAGACCAAATGCTGTTAGTGATTTAGGCACAAATCTCTAACCCCTTTTGTTGTTATGTGTTTATGTTTCTGTATATTTTCATACAGCTATGATCACCTTTATATAGGTGTAGTACTCAAACCATATTCAATGGAATTAAGAGAAATTAACGGCCAATTAATCTCCTCTTAATGGGCTCCATAATACCAGGTCAAAGTGGTTATAAGATCAATTAAACGTGGTCTTTAATGTACTTGATTTGGTCAAAGACCGTTACAAGCATACTTGTTCAGCTCCAGCATTAGTCCATCCCTTAGTCCTACTGAAGCATCAGCAAACCCTGAAGGGTGTTCCAGCTGAAGCCTTCAGTACTGAAGAAGACTTGCTGATGAGTAAATATCAAAGACATGTCTTTAGTGGTGTTACTCCCTGATGAATAACTTCAGTCCAGAGTTACACTCTCTAAAGTCATTAACGATGCTTAACAAACTTTAACCACAATAAGATTCAGGGTGTTCAGGTACTTATGGGTGTACAGTCCGTACCTCCTTACCCATTCACCAGTATGAACTGACCCAACAATTGAACTATATTTCCAACAATCCTCCCCAATATAGTACAATTCCTTTTGCATGAAAATTAACATTAACAAAACCGGTGCATCAATAAAAATATCCTAAGGATTGAATTTCCATCTTAGTACAATACTTCAAACATTCGATAATCAGGGTGTTCTAAGAATTGAACCCTTCAACTACTTTGAATACCTAAAGATAGAATACACACAAGTTTTCAAATACATAACAACTCCTGACACTACTAGCCATGTGTCCATATCCAAATTCATAAATGTTGTAAGAGCCAAGTCCATGCTCCCTGAGGCGGCGAAACCTCAACATTTACATAGGTGGTTCCTCTTTAGTTCAGGCTCTTGCTTCAGCACTTTTTCAAAGACATTAACCATTGAGAAGTTTATAACTTCATCCTACTTCAGCAAGTACAAACACATCCTTGGGATGATATACATGAGCTTTAGTCTCCTGAATGTTCAGCTTTCCACATTGAACTCAGCTCCCAAGTTTCCTTAGGAGGGAGTTGGGTGTCCTAGCATTCAGTGACTAGATTGGAATTTTAAACCCATCCCTTCAGTAGACTTTATAACCAAGTCTCTAGCCAATCCCTTCGTCAAGTGATCAGCTGAATTTTGTTGAGACCTCACAAACTCTATTGAAATCACCCCATTCATGATTAACTCGTGAATCATGCTATGTCTAACACCTAAGTGTCTAGACTTAGCATTGTACATTTGGCTATATGCTTTAGCCAATGTAGCTGCACTATCACAATGGATAGAAATGGGTGCCATAGGTTTGACCCACAATGGAATCTCAAGAAGCAAGTTTCTCAACCATTCAGCTTCTTTGCCAGCAGCTGCTAGAGCCACAAACTCAAATTCCATGGTAGAACCAGTAATGCAAGTTTGCTTCTTGGATGCCCAAGAAATTACACCACCACCAAGTTGAAATACCCAGCCACTGGTGGATGAATTATCCTCAGTATTGCTGATCCAACTTGCATCAGTGTAACCTTCCAACACTGAAGGATATCCAGTATATGACAAACAATAATCCATTGTTCGTTTTAAATACTTCAGTACTCTCTGAATTTCTTGCCAATGTTGAGTACTAGGATTACTAGTATACCTACTCAGTTTACCCACAGCAAATGCAATGTCAGGCCTAGTACTAGTCATGTCATACACCAAGCAACCAATAACCCTTGAATACTCAAGCTGGGAGACAGCCTAACCATTGTTAGGCATCAGTTTCTCACTTGTATCCATAGGTGTACTCACTGGAGTACAATCAAAGTGATTAAATTTCTTCAGCACCTTCTCAATGTAATGAGACTGAGAAACCACAATACCATCACTTTCATGTTTAATCCTTATGCCAAGGATAACATCAGCCTCCCCCATGTCTTTCATGGAGAACTTTGATGACAAAAATTCCTTTGTCTGATCAACCTTAGCTTGGTCAGTACCAAAGATTAACATGTCATCAACATATAGGCAAATGATGACTCCTTCACCAGATTCATCAAATTTGCTATATACACATTTTTCAGCTTGATTAAGTGAATAACCATTAGACAAAATCACTTCATCAAATTTCCGGTGCCATTGCTTAGGTGCCTGCTTTAGTCCATACAAGGACTTGATCAGTTTACACACCTTGTGCTCATTACCAGGCATGATGAAACCCTAAGGTTGGTTCATATAAACCTCCTCATCCAAATCACCATTTAAGAATGCTGTCTTCACATCCATCTGATGAATAATCATATTGTGAATACTTGCTAAAGCAATCAGCATTCTTATGGTACTGATACGTGCTACTGGAGCATAAGTATCAAAATAGTCTATCCCTGAATTTTGTTTAAAGCCTTGAATGACTAGCCTTGCCTTGAACTTTTCAACAGTTCCATCTACCTTCATTTTCCTTTTGAAAATCCATTTGTTACCAAGTGGATTACAACCTGGAGGTAGATCAACCAACACCCAAGTGTTGTTTCCCATGATGGAATCCATCTCATCATTTATTGCTTCTTTCTAGAAAGCAACATCTTGTAACTTCATTGCTTCATCAAATGTTTTGGGATCATCCTCAACATTAAAGCAATAGTAGTACTGGTCAGAGACCTCATCCCTTATTCCTTCAACCAAGTATAGTCAAAACTCAGGCCCAAATTTCCTTGGAGTCCTCTTCCTTGTGCTTCTTCTAAGCTCAGGCTCAGGTTGCTGAACTACAACCTCATTAGTGACCCTTTCAGGTTCCGTTGAAGCACCAATGTCCTCAGCTCCAGCAGGAGTCTTGAGGCTTGGTCTAGGGACTGATGAGAACCTAGTATCATCAAAGTTTTCATCCCTTGATTCAATGATTGAGTTTATAGAAACTGAATCATTAGGTTCAATAACATAGAACCTATAAGCCTTGGAATGCTCAGCATATCCAACAAAGATGCATTCAATGCCTCTTTCACCCAAGGTTTTCACCTTTGGATCAAGGAGTCTTACAACTGCCCTACAACCCCAAACCTTGAGGTAGTTGAAGTTTGGTTTCCTTTTAGTCCAGAGTTCATAAGGGGTAATCTTGTTCCTTTTGTTGGGAACCCTATTTAGCAAGCTGTTAACATAGCTTCACCCCAGGACCCTTGACTCAGCCCTAAATAGGACAACATGAAGTTAACCATCTCCTTTAGTACTCTATTTTTCCTTTCAGATATACCATTTTGCTGAGGGGTATAGGGAGCAGTTGTTTCATGGATAATACCAACAGACTTAAAATACTGAGCATCCATGTACTCACCTCCCCTATCAGTCCTTAATCTTTTGATTTGGACTCCTTGTTGTAATTCAACTTCAGTTTTAAATACTTTAAATTTATCTAATGCTTCATCCTTAGTATGTAATAAGTAAACATAGCAAAACCTATAAGCATCATCAATAAATGTTACCAAGTATTTCTTATTCCCTAATGAGGGAGTAGCATGCAAATCACATATGTCACTATGGATTAGTTCCAAAATTGTAGTTACACGTTTTACATCTTGAAATGGTTTCTTAGTTATTTTGTTTAGCATGCAAGTCTGACACTTTTCAGTGTCCATGTCAAATACTGGGATTAACCCATCCTTAGACATATTTTTCATCCTCTTAAAGTGGACATGGCCTAGTCTAGCATGCCATAGTGAAGAATCCTTCAGTTTACTGGTGGACACTATGGCTGAACAAATATTTGCACTGCCAGCATTCACTGAGTTAATACTGGTGGTCATTTCAATATTAAGCCTGAACATTTGATTGCTCAAATAACCAAAACCAATAAATACACCATGTTTAGATAAAACAAATTTATTAGATTCAATCACTTGTTTATAACCACGATTATTCAAAACACTACTAGAAACTATATTCTTCCTAATATTAGGAACATGCAAAACATTAAACAAGGTAACAAACTTTACAGAACTAAACTTAAGATCTACACAACCACGTCCATGCACTAGGGCTGTTGATTCATTTCCCATGTGAAGAATAGATCCATCATTCAGTGACTCATAAGTCTTGAACCAACATCTATCTTTACACACATGAACAGTTGCTCCAGAATCAACCCACCACGCAACATCATCATCCTGCACAAAATAAGATTCAGATACATATGTAACATAATAAATCTGGTGAGATTCATTAAACATATTCTGACCTTTCAGTGTTGTGTTGTTAGAACCAATCACTGAACCATTTGTGCCCGATCCACTAGATTTGTTGCCAGTACCAACACCTTTACAATCCCTGTTGAAGTTTCCAGGTTTCCCACACTTCTAACAAGCCACTGATGACTTCTTGTTAGGATTTGCTTTGGTGTTATCCTGATGCTTACGTGTGCCCTTGTTGTCATTGTACCTGATGGAGTTGTTATTCTAACACCCCACCATGGCAGAATATGGGGCGCGACGTATGGATATCATCACAACAAACGGTGTCTCTATAGAGAAAACTAAAATGAAACTATAATGTCATAAAAAGGTGACACAAATGTCATGACAATATCTCAACCAATGCAGGAGTCTAGGTAAGTAGGTAACAGTCCTACCTCTTACCCAAGACAAACAAATAACATAACCAAAACAAACATATAGGTGCCAAATAGTATCACTTATAAAAAAACATAAAGGTAAACTAAGAAGGAACGGGGATCTCCTTCTATATGCAATCCTAAGGCATCCAAGTCTAGCCACTTCTATCCTCAAGCTTAACCACATTCACACCTGAAAGAGACACTAAAACACGTCAACATAATGTTGGTGAGAGTCATAGGTTTAGACTCCAACGCCAAAACAAACCATAAGCTGTGAGTACAACCAAAAGTTAAAAACATATGGACAATGTGATACTAACGTGCATTAACAACTAATATTCAAGACTAATCATACCAAACCAAATCCAAGGCTCCCAGCCTTACCAAACACCATACTCCCATAGGCTTCCAAACACCTATGAACCAATCCCCAAGGCCCCGCCTTGCCAATATCCCCTTGGTACCAAGTCAAAAACATAAACAATCAAGAATCAACTAGCAGTTAATCACATAAGTATGCACACATAAGTCCATTACCAACGCCAAACATTCACAGCATAATTATTAAAATCAAGACAGTGTCTCTTCCATCCCATCTGGAAGTCAAAATCATTAGTGAACATGGGACTATGAAACTCACCTGATTGAGCTTCTCCAAAAGTCCTCGCACTAGCAAAAAGCTAACAAACCAAAAACACATAATCAAAACATGAACCAATCACTAAGATGGCTCATCAACCTATGATGGACATCTAACCTCCTCCTATACAAATACCTCATTTAAATGCTCTAATCATCTCGTTACACCCCTCTATAAAGCGCTTAACTCATTTTACTTCATATCCCGTCCTGTTAACATTTTACCCAAAATAGTCCCAGTTTTAGGTCTCCAAACTATAAGCCAAACTCCCACCTAAACATACCCATGATCTCTGTAAAGGGAATATTTATTCCCTCACATATGTTATCTAACACCTTCCACTTGCCCTAACCTTAAAGCTACAGTTAAGGCCCCGATATATATATATACTTTTGTCATTCCAGATTTACTGATTTTAAACATACAAAAAGTTTCTTATGATTAGGGGGTCTTACCCTAAACCACCACCTTAAACCCGATGCAGATACTTACTATAATATATAAACCATCTCTCATGTTCGTTAGAAGATCCCAATGCAACTCTAAGTACCCCAAACAACCCAAAACTTAAAAAGAAAACAAGCTGACTTCAAAACTGTTTTTACCTCCGACTGTTGTAACCTGTTTTTGACCCACTTCCCACCTCCAATTTAGTTCTCATTTCTTGCATTGGAAAGCCACTTCAATTACCTTTTCAGGGATACTTGGATCGCAAAATAAGAGTTTGTAGAACTCCCGATATGATCAAAACAATTGACTCAAAATTCTGCCCAGTTTTTAAAAACGGGTTTAACTAAATTAACCTCATTAATTAACCCTAATCCCAGTAATTACAAGCCCTAATTTATGTAATCATCATAATATCATTAATATAACATTAACATACTGTTTTTAAATTAAACCCTAACCTAAATCCATCATAAGATGATTAAAGAAAACATTAAAACAATTTAATTGAAAAGGGTTATGAAGGTTTACCTTTAAATTAATGGAAGATGAAAAAAACTATGAAAACCCTAAAAACTCTCTTGTAACCGTCGAATATGATCTTCAGGAAGAAAAAAAATAATGACTTTTGGTTTAGAATAAAACATTATATAGGGTATGGGTGAATCCTAGTCCAACCCATAGCCCACTTTCCTTTTTTTCTTTTTTTCCTTTTTCCCTTTCTTTTCTTTCGTCTACCAAACCGACCCAACACCCCCTTATTTCGTTTTTTTATTATTATTAATTAATATCTTATTAATATTACTTTAATTTTCCTTAATTTATTTCAGCTACTAAAGCCTCCAAAACCTCAAAACCGTAAAACTAGTCAGTTTTTACGCGTTTTACCGTAAAAGACGTAAAATATACACTTTTATAAAAAATCTCAAATTTTGAAATAAACTTTATAACTAAGTCCTAAATGACTTAAAACCATCCCGAAAAATATCCATATGACTAATTACCTCATCTGAGACCTCTAAATGTTAAACCGTAAATCGTAAAAATACGATTTTCTATAATACATATACGTATACGTAAAACCACTAAATAACACCATCTCACTTCATAGTCACTACCATGTGAACTCATGAAAATGAAATCATCACACATCGTTTCACTCACAAGGTACCCCGTACCGGAAACGATATCCAAACCACAATCTCTACGCACCAATAAGCACATAAACACGTAAAGACACGTAACTAGCACAAAATAAAACTAAGTGACGAACCTCAAAACCAGGGTTGTCACATCACTCCCTCCTAATAGAAATCTCGTCCCGAGATTTACTCCTTAGGATCAAACACACAAACAACAAATCACATGAGGATACTTGTTCTAAACGAACTCCTCTCATTTCCACGTGAACTTTAGTTCAAGTTTCAAAATACCACATATACAAACCAAAAATAATTAAACTCATTGCCAAACTCTTGACCTCACAGTCAATAAATCTCATAGATGACTCTTTGATAAAACAAAGACTCTTATTAATACATGTCCTGAATAACCATACATGCAAAATGTATTCTCAAACAACCTTTACCAATCTCAATACATGAAATGTATCATGTATACAACTCATTTCCCCCAGGTAACTCTATGCTCATAAGCTAATGGTCCGATCTTTCCAAAGATCATAAATGGACCTACAAAACTCTACGTCAACACTTCCATTTTACCAAATCATACCACCCGTTACTATGGGTGAAACTCCCTACATAACTTTGTCACTAACTCTAGTGGTTTCCTCGTTTTCTACATAGCGTCCCTTGTTGCTCTCATCCTTTCCACAAACATCATTACCACATTAGTAGCCTCTTTTACCAATTCTAGTCCACAATGGGGACAACTCACCCTATCCTTTCATATAGTGCCTCAAATGGCATTAATCGACTTCTAGTACGATAACTATCATTATATGAAAACTCAGCCATCGCTAACGAGTTTCCGAACTATCTCTAAATCAATCACCCATGCCCTCAGTGTAACACCTAAGGTTGTATAAATATCTCACTTGCCTATCCTTTTCCAGTTAGTTGGATATACTCATATCCAATCATGTTCATCAACTCCCTTTAGTCCATACCCCAAAGTAGTTACAAATTTCAATTTCCTTACAAAGTGACCTATGATGATCTTTCACATATCCATTAGGTCTTCCAATCCAAATCAACTTATGATCTATACACATCATCAAAAGGACGGTTATCTTAGTTAGTCTATCAACTGCCATCCAAACCCATGCTACAGCTACTTCCATTAAATTTGGATAGCTCATTAGTATCACCTATACACTTCTTTCTCACTTTTCTTCATCTTGTCTCAGTTAGACCAAGCCCTTCATCCCTATGGCACATCACACCTATAACTCCTCATCCATTCGATTATCGACACTAAGCCTCCCAAACAATCAGTATAGGTCAGTGCCATTTCCTTTTCCACACTACGTGTAACACCTCATTTTGGAAATAGAAATGTCACAGCAATTATGGCGTGTCATCAAAGCATACAAGGAAAAATGTCTAAACATTACTTGACCATAAAAGGAAAATACCGGAATCAAACATCGGTAGTCCAAAAATAAAGCACATCACACACAAACATAGTATAGTAAAGGAAAGGACTAAACAATGTCCAAAGCATAAGTATCATAAGAAAGGAAATGCATAAAGTAAAGAAGGCTAGAAAGCTTCCAGTCCATATGCACGTACTCTTAGTGTCTACGAGCGTCCCTGAGTACCTTCCGTTTTAGGAACATAGAAAAGGAAAACGGCTGAGCAATACGCTCAGTGCACGGATGTACAATAAAGAATGAATAGGATAAGCATATAACATATAACAGTGGAAGAAAACTAAGTCCCGAGTAACCTGGTTAAGTCTTAAATAAACTGGTTTAATAGTTTGAAAGTCTTATGTTTATCTTATAAAAACTGTTTGTCATATTTTACCATTAGCCAATATAGGTCATGAAAATCCACCGTGCATGAATACTTGGAGGGGTGATCTCATCATGCAAATTTGAGGGGCTGCCTCTAATTTAATATATTGGTTTTTTGGGTAGGAGGGATCAACTCCTTGTGAAGGATGCAAGGCACACACCACATTCACCATGAAATCCTGAATAAAACATGTAACTAGGATGCACCCATACGCCCCACATGATAAATATAATATAAATGGCCAAAAGCTGAAGGGACGCCACGAGCAATCACTCCGCCGTGCTGAAGTCATAACATCAGTGCCTCTAATGTTATGGTTATGGTACCTCCATAACTAGGTGAAACTGGTCATGCATGTATATGGCTATAGGTAATCTTAATTAAATATAAGCAATCAAACACATAACTTATACTACGGGAAAACAGTTGGCTGCATACGGGGAATCCTAATAAGGAAAGAATGTCCATACTGAAAGGACGGGAATCCGTACCTTATGTCCAGTGAACGAAGAAGATGAACTGAGAGGAATCCTACTTCCGTATCACTAGTGCTACATAAATACATACATGAATAAGTATCTGCTTCCTAAATACGTAGCTGGTTTTATGTCATGTCTTAGCTTATTTTATGTGTTCTTACCATGTTTTACTGTTTTAAAGCCTTAAACTGTGTTTTATCTTATATTCTGTTTAATCTGATTAAGTATTTCTGGTATTTCATGTGTTATTATACTTACTGTGTAATAATAAGTAACTTTCCAAAAATAGCAGGTTTCCTAAAATAGAAAGTTTCTAAAAATAGAAAGTTTCCAAAAATAGAAATTTACCAAAAATAGAAAGTTTCCAAAAATAGAAAGTTTCCAAAAATAGAATTACTGCTTAAAATAGATAAGTTTCTAAAAATAGAAAGTTTCCATAAATAGATCAGCTGCCTTAATTAAATAAGTTTCCATAAATAGATTAGCTGCCTGAAATAAATAAGTTTCTAAAAATAGAAGGTTTTCATAAATAGATTAGCTGCCTTATTTAATTAAGTTTCTAAAAATAGAAAGTTTCCATAATTAGAAATAAGCTGGTTAAATAAGCTAAGTATATAAGCCTTAGTGTTTTTATGATTATTTTCTAAGTCATATGATATAATGTATAGTTTAATAATTATTTCATGTAATTAAATTAAACAATAGGTTAAAATATTTAATTAAAGTATAACATGTTTTTAATTAAATAAGTTAAATACTTAGGTTAAAATATGTATTATTATATATTAATAATATAACCTAAGTCATGTTAATTAATTAATTATATCCATGATTTTAAAATAATTAATTAATTATAAGTCTTAAATATAAAAATACTTAGGTTAATTAATTTCATGATTATTAATAATTAAATAACCTAAGTCATGTTATTAAATTAATCATATCATTTTATTAATTTAATTTTAACATAAGATCATAAAACATAAAAAAACTAAGCATACACCATGAATCGGATCTAATTTAAAAACAATGAACCGGACATGAAATCGACACCGTACCCCGAACCAACTCGGGGTACCCCTTGTCTTGGGGCTGCCGTTGGACCAACACACACCAACCAAGATCGTATGGTCTTGGTGGTGGTCGGTTTGGCCAAACCAAAACCCCTTCGGGTTCGGTGCAGCCTGCGGCCAAAACAAACACCCCTTAAAACATACTTTTGATTTTATTAAACCCCAAATCATGTTAGATCCATGTTTAATTATTAGGTTTTTGTAAAAACATAACATGTTCTTGATTTATAAAAAGATTAAATCAAAAGAAAAGGTTTAAAAAGGATTTACCGAATTCGTGGATCAAAAGGATGAAGAACAAACACGATCACCAAGCAAAATTCCAAGATCCAAGATCACAAACCACCTCCTTGTGGTGTTTTAGGGGGGCGGCACAAAGAAGACAAGGGAGGAGGGTTTTAGGTTTTTTCTAAAATCTTCTGTAAAAATTAAATGAGTAGTGAAATCCCTTTTCCCTTTTAGTAAATTTTGACAAATGGGCTTGGCCCATTTGCCCTTTAGCCGCGGGTAGGGGCCCCACTTGGGGTACTCGTACCCTTTTCCGTGTCTCGTTGTTAAGTTAAACGTTTGTGATTATTTGTGTTCGTGTTTTAAGTGTTCTCGTTACGTAAATACCGTGATCTAATATATTTAATTACGCTCGTAATAAATATATATATACGTAATTAATAATAGTTCGTGTTTTAATTACGTTCATGATTTCATGATCGCATGTTCGTGATTAATTATTGTCAAATAATTATTACGTGCTCGTGCGTTGTAAATACTTATCGTGTTCTAACACGTACGTAATACGTAAAATCCTAACACGTAATCGTAATTATGCTATATTAGGAAAGTTTAAATCTAATACGTACGATATTAAGGGTACTATTCATGGTAAAAGCATGCGGGTTTTACACTACGACAGTATTATCCTGCGTTGTGCTTTATTCTACTCATTAGGCTCTACCAAATTTCTACCTTCGGTTCCTATCTCAACCTATTTCATTAATGCTTCGCTTCTGTACACACTTCCTTCTCCTTCCTCGACTCCTATCATACATCACGATGTGATGCTTCCCATCGTTTCTTCCCTTGCCATAATCCTTCATAAGGCATTCCATACATATTAGGCTAACTTTTACGCAAAACCCTCTATTCCATCACATTCGTACGCAATCCTTCCAACTTCTCAACTACGTGACTTCTCATTCGTCTTGAAATATGAGATGAATTAGTTAGTCTATCGACTATCAACCAACTCTCGTCGTACTTATTCCTCCACCCCATTATGTATCCCTTTCACCAATTTCGTCCTTACATCGCCCCTTTCTAAGCTACTCCTATCTATGTAGGAAGTATAGTCTACGTCCCTTTCTCCATATGATTGTACAAGCCACGCAACATACATGTTGACACGTTCACTGCTTTAGACAACTCAACTCGTGTAACCTACATCCTTCATCCAAACCACTCTAATACGTCATCCATATAGTTCAAGTTCGTCTCAGCTTCACTTCATTCTTCTTATTCCATGTCTCATCAACCATGCTTGCCTTTCCCAGATGGTACTTGGCCTTGCAATTGTCTTTCATCACTTAACTCCACCCATCACATTTGTCAAATGTTCAATCAAGATGATTGAGTATGTGTTGGAGACGTTCATGATCCGTATAGATCATTCTCTACGTCTCGTACCCCAAATGCCTCTAGCATTCTAGGCAGATATAACAATCCAGCTCCACTAACTAAGTCTATCCAATTCTTCCAAATCTTCAGTTCCTGCAACGTATAAGCGATCGCCTTTCTTTGTCATTCTCGTACACATCCAAATCCTTGCTCCACGTATCGTCATTCTTCGCGAATTCATCCAGTCCTTCCGATAATGCCAAGATCGGCTCATTATCCAATCCACTTCTTCAGCCTCCAAAATGCTTCCTCATCCTTCTTCACTTCGCCCCTTGCTGGTTCCATGATATGTCATCATCTCTAACTACTCATCATGGTAAACTTAATACTAAAACTCACACTGGAAAATCTCACGTATAAAACAAATAATTCGCCTCACTCTCCTTCTCAGATTTGAGTAGATCAAGATGTCGTCGATGCTCCCGATGATAACTCGTTTATACACGTTCATGTACACTTGGTTCATTGACTCCATGAAAACTGCTAGTGTTTTGGCGATGCCAAAATCATAACCGTAAACCCAAAGCGTTCATACAACATCCTTATCAATTTCAACTTCGTCCTCCTTGCACCCTCTCCTAGAAGCAATACGAATATATTTCTACCTCGTTCTACTTGCAAAATTCTACACGCATTTAAAAAAAACAATACTTCCTCTCATCAGACCACTCAACCGCTTTCCACATCCGATCTACTACTAAGCAACTCAACTTTTATCTTGCATTCCTTGCAATTTCTAACAATTCTTGTTTTGTTTTTTTAAATCATTCCATCAACAATTTTCCTTGGAAAGGCACTAACTACAACTCCTCTCACTTCTCCTACTTGCTCTATTTATGGTTCTACCACACAGTAATAGACAAACCTAATAAATTTTAGGAAATTTTCGGAAAACTTACATGCCCTACGAACAATCATAAATACCTTTGAGGTATTGTATCCCCTTCCAACACTCTCTATGGCGCGTTACTTGTGCCAATATCCATACATTATATAAATCTCTATTCTTCTCCCTGGTACTACAAAGAGACCTCATGACCACATTAGTTCGTCTACGAACTTCTTTCCTCCCCACTAAGGGTATTCCGACCGTTCTCTCATGGTCACCTACTTAAGCGTGTAGGCGCGACCAAGTCTTTCATATGACTACCTCAACGCTCCCGAACAATACGAAACCAAAACTACATCCTGAATCCACGAGATACGATCAACGAATCAAACCAACGGATAACTAACGACATTTCACGTGCACCAGTTAAAATAAGTCAAAAACCATGAGACTCAAAAGAAAAATCAAACCCAAAACGTGTATCAATTCAAAATGACCCATGACAACGAAAAATAATCCAAGAAACACCCAATGACAACCAAACATATTTCGCCCCACGACATATTATTTAAACCGTGCAAAAGGTCGACTTTTCCAAAAGAATATATATATATTTTTTATTTATTTATTATTACCTCCCACATCTACGTGACTCAAATAATCTACAAACAACCCTCTTGACGAACTGAAAACTCAACTCAAAAACTAGGTATCCCGTGCATCCCAAATCATAAAAAATAAACTACTATTCAAACTCAACCTTTAACCCGACACTTGTACAATAATTTCGGCCAATATACTGACCTCCCATGACTATACATTTTGAATATTTGAAAAGTACGTTATGAGTCCATAATTTTAGGCTTTTGAATCATCCAAAAAGCTTTAAAAACGAACAAGTTATGACCAAAACAGTTTTATATTAATGAAAGATAAAATTTTATGTGAAATCTTCATAAACTCAATTTAACCTTGTATTAATAATTATAAATGACGTGAATCGGTTAAACCCAATTATATAAACTATGTAAGTAGAAAGAAATTTTACTTCGCTTTATTTTAAAGAAAGTCTTTTAGAATTTGAAATAAATAAGTGTTGATTAAAAAGAAATCTTATGTTACATCTTGTTTCAAACACGAATCCAACACCTTACCCTTATTTTACCGAATACAACCAACTATCTAACCCTATAATAGATTTCCAAGTCCCCCTTTTTCTTAATATATACCGACCAAAAGAAATGTAAGACCCAACACAAAAGATTTCATTATCTCAAAAGAAATCCCAAGTTATTTCAATAGACTTAAAACCAAGAACACCATTTTAAAACGTACACGTGAAATACGAAACTTAAAGAATACGATACAAGACACACTTCAAAAGATTCAAAACGTCGTTGAAACTCCACCAAACTCGAGCACTAATAAATTGTTTAAACACAAGAGAGCACTAGGTACGTTCAAGTTATAATAACTACTGAACGACCGTAAATCATATCATAACATCTATTAGTATATATACATCCGCATATGTATACCTATTGAATCTCCCAAACATACTCGTGATCATACATGTCAAGTCAATCAATCACTTTATACGCTCGTTTTTCCATGCGAGTAATCACCATCTCACCGTGCCACAACAAGGCATAAAGCCCACCTCCAAAACCAAACCATATCGTGTGACCCCATAATCACACAACACCACTATAATCCCAAAACATATAACACAAAAGAGCAATAGCCATATCATAGGCAACCATTACATAAACCCATATATATACGAATACCCAAATTCTACATCTCATCATATCCAAGCATGTACTAACCCTCTTTCATGCAATCATACTTGAGAACCCATTGAAGTTGTGGTACTTGTATAACTATGTTGGCCACCATACTTATACAATTACCCTTTCCCCAATGCACTCCCTCCTATGATGACACTTATAAGAATCAATACAACATATAACACATAAATCCATCT
The DNA here is from genome assembly GCA_025667525.1 of Glebionis coronaria. Lineage (NCBI taxonomy): Eukaryota > Viridiplantae > Streptophyta > Magnoliopsida > Asterales > Asteraceae > Glebionis > Glebionis coronaria. Next base: position 127,298,555 of record CM046874.1, on the reverse strand, counting down.
ACTCACATAAGCTCATAATCACATAACCAAATAGGTCCAAAACTCCATCTATTAAAATAACATAATAAAACTCTAGGAATACCGAAATCCATAGTCTAGCTAAAACAGCATAGACTAAATCCAAAACAAAAACATAATCAGTTATAAGTCATGTCGCCCGTAAGAGTGGAAACAACTTAAAATCCTTCCTACCCATGTACTCCTAGTAACTCGAACCACCACATGATTCTTAGGGAACATGACTTAAACATCAAAAGAAACAAAAAAATACTATACCTTGGGTACATAAAATACCCCAATAAAAGATAGAAACTACCATGTACCAAATTATATACTATAATGTACAATTTAAGCAAAATACAACAATGACTAGCGTGGATGATTATGCTTCAACCTACACTAGTCACAATCCGAAAAGAAAATAACATGTGGCTAAGTATGAACATACTATGGTTCAATTCATACTAGTCAAAACATCGCAATAAATAACATCCAAACACATCAATTACATAAAATTCACACATACTCCTATGACGCCTATATGCAGGGACCCTTAAGCTATAGACTATGCTACACGACTAGGCAACCTAATTCTCTATAACCATTGTCTCTGATACCATTCTGTAACACCCCACCATGGCGGAATATGGGGCGCGACGTATGGATATCATCACAACAAACGTTGTCTCTATATAGAAAACTAAAATGCAACTATAATGTCATAAAAAGGTGACACAAATGTCATGACAATATCTCAACCAATGCAGGAGTCTAGGTAAGTAGGTAACAGTCCTACCTCTTACCCAAGACAAACAAATAACATAACCAAAACAAACATATAGGTGCCAAATAGTATCACTTATAAAAAAAACATAAAGGTAAACTAAGAAGGAACGGGGATCTCCTTCTATATGCAATCCTAAGGCATCCAAGTCTAGCCACTTCTATCCTCAAGCTTAACCTCATTCACACCTGAAAGAGACACTAAAACACGTCAACATAATGTTGGTGAGAGTCATAGGTTTAGACTTCAACGACAAAACAAACCATAAGCTGTGAGTACAACCAGAAGTTAAAAACATATGGACAATGTGATACTAACGTGCATTAACAACTAATATTCAAGACTAATCATACCAAACAAAATCCAAGGCTCCCAGCCTTACCAAACACCATAATCCCATAGGCTTCCAAACACCTATGAACCAATGGCCAAGGCCCCGCCTTGCCAATATCCCCTTGGTACCAAGTCAAAAACATAAACAATCAAGAATCAACTAGCAGTTAATCACATAAGTATGCACACATAAGTCCATTACCAACGCCAAACATTAACAACATAATTATTAAAATCAAGACAGTGTCTCTTCCATCCCATCTGGAAGTCAAAATCATTAGTAAACATGGGACTATGAAACTCACCTGATTGAGCTTCTCCAAAAGTCCTCGCACTAGCAAAAAGCTAACAAACCAAAAACAAATAATCAAAACATGAACCAATCACTAAGATGGCTCATCAACCTATGATGGACATCTAACCTCCTCCTATATAAATACCTCTTTTAAATTCTCTAAGCATCTCGTTACACCCCTCTATAAAGCCCTTAACTCATTTTACTTCATATCCCGTCCCGTTAACATTTTACCCAAAACAGTCCCAGTTTTAGGTCTCCAAACTATAAGCCAAACGCCCACTTACACATACCCATGATCTCTGTAAAGGGAATATTTATGCCCTTACATATGCTATCTAACACCTCCTACTTGCCCTAACTTTAAAGCTACTGTTAAGGCCCTGATATATATATATATATATATATATATATATATATATATATATATATATATATATATATATATATATATATATATATATATATATATATATATATATATATATATATATATATATATATATATATATATATATATATATATATATATATATATATATATATATATATATATATATATATATATATATATATATATATATATATATATATATATATACTTTTGTCATTCTAGATTTACTGATTTTAAACATACAAAAAGTTTGTTATGATTAGGGGGTCTTAACCTAAACCACCACCTTAGCCCCAATGAAGATACTAACTATAATATATAAACCATCTCTCATGTTCGTTAGAAGATCCCAATGCAAACCTAAGTACCCCAAACAACCCAAAACTTAAAAAAAAAACAGGCTGATTTCAAAACTGTTTTGACCTCCGACTGTTGTAACCTGTTTTTGACCCACTTCCCGACCTCCAATTTAGTTCTCGTTTCTTGCATTGGAAAGCCACTTCAATTAACTTTTCAGGGATACTTGGATCGCAAAATAAGAGTTTGTAGAACTCCCGATATGATCAAAACAATTGACTCAAAATTCTGTCAGTTTTTAAAAACGGGTTTAACTAAATTAACCTCATTAATTAACCCTAATCCCACTAATTACAAGCCCTAATTTATGTAATCATCCTAATATCATTAATATAACATTAATATACTGTTTTTAAATTAAACCATAACCTAAATCCATCATAAAATGATTAAAGAAAGCATTAAAACAATTTAATTGAAAAGGGTTATGAAGGTTTACCTTTAAATTAATGGAAGATGAAAAAAACTATGAAAACCCTAAAAACTCTCTTGTAACCGTCGACTATGATCTCCAGGAAGAAAAAAATAATGACTTTTGGTTTAGAATAAAACATTATATAGGGTATGGGTGAATCCTAGTCCAACCCATAGCCCACTTTCCTTTTTCTCTTTTTTTCCTTTTTCCCTTTCTTTTCTTGCGTCTACCAAACCGACCCAACACCCCTTATTTCGTTTTTTTTAATTTTATTATTAATTAATATCTTATTAATATTACCTTAATTTTCCTTAATTTATTTCAGCTCCTAAAGCCTCCAAAACCTCAAAAACGTAAAACTAATCAGTTTTTACGCGTTTTACCGTAAAAGACGTAAAATATACACTTTTATAAAAAATCTCAAATTTTGAAATAAACTTTATAACTAAGTCCTAAATGACTTAAAACCATCCCGAAAAATATCCATATGACTAATTACCTCATCCGAGACCTCTAAATGTTAAACCGTAAATCGTAAAAATACGATTTTCTATAATACATATACGTATACGTAAAACCACTAAGTAACACCATCTCACTTCATAGTCGCTACCATGTGAACTCATGAACATGAAATCATCACACATCGTTTCACTCACAAGGTACCCCGTACCGGAAACGATATCCAAACCACAATCTATACACACCAATAAGCACATAAACACGTAAAGACACGTAACTAGCACAAAATAAAACTAAGTGACGAACCTCAAAACCAGGGTTGTCACAGTTATGCTCCACCATATTGACAACGGATGAACCAACAAAATTGTTGCTCTTTGGCTTGTCACTTTCATGCACCCTGAGGGATTACTCAATGCACAAATGACTGCCCAACTCAACAAGAGTGAATTCCTCCTTCTTATGTTTCAAGGTATGCTTGAAATATTTCCAAGAAGGAGGTAATTTGTCAATGACACAAGAGACCTGAATGGTCTCATCCATGTTCATTATATGTTGTGTAAATCTACCAAGTATTCCAAGAAGTTTATTGTATTGTTCCATGACTGGTCTTGAATCAGTCATTTTGTAATTTGTGAAATCACTCACAAGGAACTTCTTATTTGATGCATCCCCAGCCATATATTTGGCTTCCAAGGAATCCCATAGTTCTTTACCAGATTCAGAATTTTGGTAAATATCAAATAAGGAATCAGACATACCATTAAGAATAATACCACGACACACATAGTCGTCATTCTCCCATTTGCTCCTTTTCCTCAGTTCCTCCAAAGTAGCATCATCACTACCATCAGGAATGGGAGTAGTCAGCACATACACCACGCTCATGGTAGAAAGAAGAAAGTGCATCTTCTTTTGCCATCTTCTGAAATGCACCCCTTCAAACTTATCCAGCTTGGAGAAGTTAGCCACCATATGCTTCATAGCAGCCGTCATTGATTATCACAAATAATGTACTTTGATTGTTGGGGTTTACTTCGTCCCAACCAGGGTATAGATAATCAATCCTAGCTACGTACCAAAACAATGGTTACCGGATATCACTTGGAATCGTGTAATCACTTTCCAAAGTAAATTATTCGACCCTAATGCATGGGTATCACGAATACCTACTTGGGATAAGACCAAATGCAGTTAGTGATTTAGGCACAAATCTCTAACCCCTTTTGTTGCTATGTGTTTATGTTTCTGTATATTTTCATGCAGCTATGATCACCTTTATATATATGTAGTACTCAAACCCTAGTCAATGGAATTAAGAGAAATTAATGACCAATTAATCTCCTCTTAATGGGCTCCATATTACCAGGTCAAAGTGGTTACAAGACCAATCAATCGTGTTTTTTAATGTACTTGATTTGGTCAAAGACCGTTACAAGCATTCTTGTTCAGCTCCAGCATTAGTCCATCCTTCAGTCCCACTGAAGCATCAGCAAACCCTGAAGGGTATTCCCGCTGAAGCCTTCAGTATTGAAGAAGACTTGCTGATGAGTAAATACTAAAGACATGTCTTCAGTGGTGTTACTCCCTGATGAATAACTTCAGTCCAGAGTTACACTCTCTAAAGATCAAAGCGATGCTGAACAAACTTTAACCACAATAAGAGTCAGGGTGTTCAGGGACTTATGGGTGTACACTCCGTACCTCCTTACCCATTCACTAGTATGAATTGACCCAACAGTTGAACTATATTTCCAACACCTGCACTTTCATCAGCCGTTTGTATGCTTGCATGTGGGTTAGCGATATCTTGATGAGAACCATGTGGGGGTTCACCATGAACCTTTATCGAGCTAGAGGGAAATATCTTTCCAGTAGGAACCCACCTAAGACCAATTGTTTTAAAGGTTCTACCCGTTGGTATCCACCTAAGACAGGGCCTATGAGTCATAGACTTCTCATGCACAGCGGAAGACTTAGTTAGAGAAAACGTATTTCCTGTAGGGTTCCGTCTTTGAGATGCTCTAGCTTTGTGGTTTACCTTGTTCAGGACTTGCGTTATACAATAATCATGAATGGCATTAAACATGCATTTGTTACATTTCTTGCAAACAAAGTGCTTAGCATTTGAGAAGGCTCTTGTATTTCTAGGGTTGGCAGAATTGAGCACATCATAGAAGGGTCTAGAATTCCTAGATGTGTGAACAACGCTCCTAGGTTGTGGTTTGGTCCTATCTCTTGCTTGTGTATTTTTCTTAGCATCTTCTAGATAGCTTTTATGACCCGTGTCATTTGAACTACGCCTAGGCATGTTCTTGGAGCTATTTCTAGAGATGCTTGAAGCATTCATGTGATCGGGTTTTGAAGAAGCGGATTTTCTTAAGGATGGTCTAGATTGTGGAGTGACTGGATTAGGAAAATTGCTATGCACGTCAACTTGGGATGCAAACCTCGGGTTTGATGTTTTGGGTCGTTCAGATTTAAACGCATTTGGTTGTCTAGCAACTGAGCGGTTTCTGAATGGTTGAGAAGGAGGTTTCCCCAAGACTGACTGTTTTGCTAACTTAGAATCCACACTATTTCTTTTAGCTTCCTTAATTCATTTTTCACTGTTGTTAGTGCAAAACCCTTTTCCTAAATCTGAGCCTTTAATTGCTCATTTTGTAGAAGTAATTGAGCGACACGTTGTTCTAACTTAATGTTCATATTGTCAAATATGTCATTCTCAGAATTCGCATCATTACTATCTACAATGTCGATAGGTTGCACAAATATTTCACTTAATGAAGCAGGCGGAGGACTTAGATTATGAGTAGCCAACTTTGATTCTAACAAATTTATTTGTTTCACAAAATGTCCTTTTTCCGCGTTAAAATCTTGAATCTTACGATCCAATTTTTGTTCAAGAACAACATTTGCTTTTTCAAATTTTTCAAAGTAAGCCTCAAATTTGTTATTCTTCTTTGAAAAATCGAGTTTGGCATCCTGAAAATCTTTTGTCTTCTGAGCTAATAGAATTTCAAGCTCGTGAATCTTAGAATCAACATCCTGGGCACTCTCTCCTCCATTAGAACTCGTATCTGATGAATCATGTGGGGTATTGCTATCAACCTTTTCCACTAGATACGTGTCAAAACTAGGTTCAGATTGCTCAGTATGTTGATAAACATCATATACAGCATTTAATTGTACTGTAGCCATTGGCTCATCATAATAAATGGGTCTGATATCCGCATCATTGGCTGTGTGATCATTCCCTGAGCTGTTGTTGTTATGCTGCTTTTCGGATTCTGTCCCGCTGCTTTCTGTATCAACCGAACAAGCATCTAATGCTTGACAATTATCGACATTACTCTCTTGTGTCTGCATCAGTCTTTTATGCACCCTTCTTTCAAATTGTCGTTTATGACGTGTTCTTTCAGCAATAGACTTCTTGACATTACTCATGTGATGATGGAGTTTCTCTTTGAACTCGTAAAGATAGAATGCCTTGTCCTTTGACTCAAGGAATTGCTGAAACTGGTTGTATAGAACTAAAAAGGCTGCCATAGATTCATCCTCTTGAAAATCATATTTTTCAAGTTGCATGTGAAGTTGATTCATGTTGAGTGTGAGCGCGCTGTTGAATGTTCCAAACTCTTAACCAAGTAGTAGGATGAATAGCTGGTTGTATTCGAATGCCATATTAGTTCTTTTGATGAGTTCATTTGAAAGAGTCTGAATGTGTGACTGAAGTTGCTTGAAATGTTCCAAACATCGCTCTTTAGCTTTCATTATCTTGTACTTGATTGCATGATAGTTTGTGTCTGAATTCGAACTGTTGTTGGACATTGTCAATGATTTTGAATAGATTATGGATCTTAGTAGATGTGTTGTGATTTGATTGTGGTTGAAATTCCGAAAATTCTAATTTTTTCTCAGTCCGACAATAAATTCCTCAGTCCGACAAAACGGTAAGCCAAAAAACTTTTGAATCGCCAAATTTTGAAATCGAGTTAGAAATAGCCAATAACTAGTAGGGAAAAATTTTGAAAAATGAAAATTTTAATGAAAAATAAAACCTAAAAATTTTGAAATTTGGCCTAAAAATTTGAATTCTAGTCCGAAAAATTGAATTTTTGGTCGAAAGTTTTTTCGCATCGCCAAAATTTGAAATCGAAGCTTAAATGGCCTAAAAATGGTCTAATAAAAAATAAATTTTACTATGGTTTTTCGGCCAAAAAACTCTTTTTTTTATTCCGACTAGTCTAGATAGTGGCTAAGTCTAAAAAGTACTCGAACAAAATATCCATCGGAATACCTGTCGAAATGTCCATCGGAATACCTGTCGGAATGTACTATCCGAATACTAGTCGGAATGTACTATCGGAATACCTGTCGGAATGTTCTATCGGAATAACTGTCGGAATGCTCTATCGGAATAACTGTCGGAATGTTCTATCGGAATAAAATGTCGGGATAACTGTCGGAAAAGCTGCCGGAATAACTACCGGAATAACCGTCGGAATATAGAAACCCTTTTCCGATGGAATTCTTGTCGGAATATCTATCGGAAAGTAAAACCCTTTTCCCATGAAACTTGTCGGAATAGTACCAAATTCCCACTTTTCTCGGACAAAACCCAACCAATTCGAGATTTTAAGCCAAAAAATTATCAAAACTCTCAAAAATTTTGTGTTTTTAGCCAAAGTGAATATACCAAATCTCTACCACAACTATGTAGAAGATTTGTATCAAGAAAAAAACATAAAAACACAAAACAAAAATTGGTTCGAATGATATGGACCAAAATATGCACGAATATCAAGAACACAAACACGAATCTTCAATCACCTATCCACTATAGGCTCTTGATACCAAATGTTATTCCCACTTCAATCCATAACACAATATTTAGAGAGAGAAAGAGAAGAAAGTTAGAGAGAGAAACTAGAGAGATAAACAAGAAAGAATGGTTGATTACGATGAGAAGAAAGAATGAACCAACACCCTCTTCCACATATGGAAGAGGGTATATATACCCATGAACTACATGGGCTTTCCACGGGTCGTGGGTTTGTTTCCATGGGCCGGGCTTGGCTTGTCTTGGGCTTAGATCCCCTAACTTATATAATATTAGCTTAAAGTCCAAGCCCGGTTTTCCCGACTAACCTATTACAATACAAGACCATTTACGACTAAGATGACCTATTACATTCTTGTTCGACTATATAAAATATAGGGCTAACACCCTAGCACTATATAAACAAGGCTAGGGGTCTCATTCTACATCAGGTTATCTCTCAAAACTACACCACCTTTAGTATATATCACACCGATACTAACTTGACCGTCAGAGGTGGACACCGGGGCTCCGGCCTCGGGTCCACGTCTAACCGGTTTACCTTTCTTTGCAGCATCACTCAGGACCAGGGAAGACGATGAACGACCCAGGAGAGTCGTCGAACCGGGCCAGCCAAACTATGCTCCAACAATTTGGCTCCATCCGTGGGACCCCTTCTAAACTATGTTTCGTGATCTCATACTATCCAAAGCAACGATTCATGCTAAAATTGGTAATATCAAACCTTTACTGTTATTGATTTTGATGCATTATGTGTTCCGCTTTTACTGCCCTGCGCATGTACCTATCCATAAATTAGATTTGATAATCTTCGATGTGCATATAATACTCATTTACATCTTTTCAAATCATGACATACATATCATCTATGCGAATACAGTTAAAACTTTGCCATGATATGATTTGTTGATCCCAAACTTAGATCGATTTAGCTTGTGTAAACGAGATTAAATCATGTTAAACACGTAGAGAAACTTTATTGTAAATGAAACAATTCAAGTATTATGCGGAATTAATAATTAAACAAGAACACACAAACAAGATAAACCAAACTTTCACTTTGATTGATTAATCGAACTTGCGTACAAAGAAAGTGTAAAACATATATTGAACTAAAACCTAAAGGCCTCCTTTTATAGATTAAGGAACCTTGTACAAGAGTCTACGTATCAGCTATTTTAGGTAAAGATAAACATAAGAAATACATTGCTGAACATATCTTTACTAGAAACATTAAACGTGTAGACTAAGTATCCTGTCAGTGCTTGACTTCTTCTTATCAACGCTTGACTTCTTCATGTCAACGCTTGTCTTGACAACGCTTGATTTCTTCTTATCAACGTCCAATTTCCTCTTGTCAGCGTCCAAGTGTCTTGGCTACATTTTATTCCCAACAATCCTCCCCTAAACTTGATATCTAATCTAGTAATCAAGTTTCTGAATAAAACTAAGTACAAGGAGGATTCTTACAAATCTTATCAAGTTGGAAATAAATATATCTAATCAAATCTTTGCCAACATCACTTGTATAATCCATCTCCAGCTGTGTTGACACCATTTTTTTCAAAACTTATTTAGACATAGGATACGCACATCCACAAGAAGATATTCAGAAAACTTTGTAGTACTTAAATGATACACACCAGCTGCTGAATGTAGGCGCCATTGAAGTCCACTGACATCATCAAGATCCTTCCAAACTAGATCTTCTTCATCTAGTGCACACATTCTTTTGAATGTTGACCAAAACTTTATTCCACTGACTGAAGTAGGTGCTTTAGTCTCATACTTGGCCTGCATCAACCTCCAAAGGTCTGCCAAGTCTCCCCTATCCAGGCTTGCAAACAAAGACATAAGAGTTGTGAAAGTATGTACCTTCTTCCCATATCTGCCAATCATCCAAAACCCACTTGCATCTTCCTCATAGCTAACTATAGGGTTTCTGGAATCATGAGGTAACACTTCTACCATATGTGAAGCTTCCAAGGGTGAGAGATTAATACTCTTTCTAATAATAGCTTCACTAGGATTCACGCTATCCAAATTTTCTGGAAACTCAAGATGAACTCCCTTCTTTAATGGTCTTGGTGTAACCAAAGCCTTTTGGATCTCCATTTCTTCTGCAAGTTCTTCCTTTCTTTCATCTGAAAGAAGTCTAGTAGTGTTCTGCTCTTGCACACTTGCCCATATAGGATAAGCCTTATACTCCAATTCATCAAAGGACAATCCCTACAACTTTCTAAAAGTCCAACCTGTTTGATAACATCTTAGCAACATGTAATAGAGCTCCCTTCTTTCTGTCTTGGTCTGTTTAAGAACTTTGCTAGCTTTATATTTCAGAATCACCTTGCAATCTCTTTGAACTCTTAGTATAATCTCCAAACCCCAAATTTGATCTGATAAAGTCATGTCTGGATTCTCTATTACTTTAATCTCCCATGCAAAGTACATCTAAGCAACTTCAGGCATCTCATAATCTACCTGATTCTTCAACTGTGCAAGCTTTTCCCTTGCCAACTCATCATCATATTCAAGCCTTTCTGGTTCTTCAATAATCATGAAACTTGAATCTATGCTCTCATCACCACTCCTTCCCTTACTCTCAACAGCAGTCTCCTTCATCCTATCTTCTTTCTCAAGTTGTGCAGCCAACATGGAATCAAATTTTACTTGAGCTGCATCCTTTGGAACCACTGTTTCTACCATAATCCCTTTACCTTTATCTGAAATATCAATGGTGGGTAAAGATGATGATGGTACGTGTGTAGACACATCTTTGATTATAACTGATGAGTGGGATACATCAAATATACCTGCAGGTCCATCAACGTCCAAAACCTATGTGTCAACGCCTAACTTACTCCTATCAGCGCTTGGCTTGTCAGCGTCAAAAATTTTCTTGTCAACGCTCAATCTACTCTTGTCAGCGCTTCTTGTGAACTGCTCCATCATCTCAATAAAAGATAAATTCAAATTCTTAGGGGTACCCAATGAAACATCAAAACCTGGTTGTCTCTTCAAATCTGTTAGAGCTTCAGCTATACCCAAAGATTCTCCTTCATGTGAGCCTTTGTCACTCACATGTATCAGTTCATCATCCCCTTTAGAAGAATCCTCCACTCCACGTCTAAGGTTAGAACCTTCCAAAATAACAATCCTCTCCCTCAATTGCTTGAGTTCAAGGCCTTGTGTAGAGACAGTATGTACAAGGTCTGTATTTTGCTTTTGCAAGCTAATACAGACAACCGTCAAATCCAACAATGTATAGGGTTCCAATTTGCCCTCCTATATAATGGGAATTTGACCTCCCAAAGTAGAGTCATGGGGCATGGATGGGGTCTTAATGATGTTAGGACTGGCTTGGCATGCATCAAAGCTAGTACCAATAGTTCTAGCCCTACCCACGTCACCAACCACACTTGTGGTGGTGGTTCTCTCTACAACATGGCTAGGACCACTAGAGGAGAACACTCCAGTAGTCCTTAGGCGTTTTACCAACCTAAATTCAGGGGGTGTAGAAGATGATGTGGATTGGGTATCAGTTTGAAGGTTAAGGGGTGTTTGGGTGTGTTGTAAAAGGGTGTCAGCGTTTAGATTTTGAGTGTCAACGCCAACATTTAACGTGTCAGTGTTGAAGGGATCTTGGTCAATTTCCATATGCTAGGGTGATGGTGATGGTTCAGATAATGGGTCAAGTTGGGGTTGTGGGTCTGGTTGAGGTTGTGCTGCTGCAATAACAGCAAGCATGGCTTGGGTAAGGGGTAAGTCTCTGTATGAGGGTGAATTCATCTTTCCAAAAATAGCTTTCTTTTGCACAGGGATCGTATAAAAATCATCATGATCCCTGGTGCAATATCTTTGTGCATCAAAAACAATTTGCAAAAATCTTGGGTAAGCAAGAGTCATCTTGCTACCCTTGTTTTTACACATGCCATCAAAAATCATTTTAGAAAAATTATATTTTTGCCCAGTAGCAATATACACAATGGCACTACCAATTGACCTATTAATTTCATTGTGTACAGTACATTTGGGACTCAAGCATTGAAGAATGACATGTATTAAGTACTTCCAAGCTGGGGGAAATTCCTATTTTGAATATTTGTTTAAAGATCCCTCTTCAGGGAAAGGATAACCCAAAGCTTGAAATCCTTGTTCTAGCTCACCAATAGGTAGGGTGGTTATACCATCTGCATCATTAAGATGTAAATCCTGGCGAACCAAGGCTTCAGTAACCACCCATGGAAGCCCATGGACTATAGCAGTAATTGTAGTCACATTATTAATCGTTGAGGAAGTGACAGTATTCCAAAACTACTTAATATGAGTGACATGGATAAGAGGAGCATAAGAAAGTGCATACCTCAAAGGAGATGCATTTAAATACTCCACCATTTTAGTATATTGAGGAAACAGAGTGTTGTCAGCCTCTAAATAGGCAACCATGTTGTGCTGACTTCTGAACCCCAATACCAAATCACTCGGTTTAAACTTAGGCGCCATTGATGTAAAAGCTGTGATATATGTTATGAAAGATGAATATGTGTGAAAATTTAGTTAGACAAGAATAAGCAGTTACCCTGTTTCAAAATAATGAGCTAAATATATAGGATAGGTAAGCACATGTGATTGGTCAAAAATGAGGCAGTTATTTTTCAAAATATAATGATTAGAATCTTGAAAAGATATAACTTATCTTGTGCATTAATAAAAAGTTACCAACTCCTAAAATTACGGCCCAAATTTTCATCAAAAATAACAACTGGGTAGTACCCAATGTTTGTCAACGGTCAAAAATAACCTATCAACGCTCAACGGCTATATTATTGTCAACGTTGGAAAATGCCATGTCAACGTCAAAATTGGTCCTAACAACATTTGGAAATAAATCTGTCAACGTCCAAAAATAAAAATAATAAAAATGAAAAAAGGACCTTAACAAAGTAATTTATCCTAGTGAAGATAACCTATAGATTGAAAATTACCATAGGGTGGCAAGCACTATCCAATCATGCACACTTGCTTAAGCAAGAGAGACATAATTGTCCTCAAGTGTCCCTTACTAACCAAAGTTCTTAACAATGAAGTTATCTCATAAAATCCTTTGTAACTTCCCAGGTAAGCCCAATAAAAATCATACCCAAGTCTCCCAACAGACCACATCAAATTCTAGGCCAAAAAGTCTTGGCAGCGTGCATAGTATATCAACTTTGCATGCTACAGTGCCTGATGAGTTAGTAAACTAATTCATACTCACCAGTGGACACAATCTAGAATTGTGATAAGAGTATTATATGAATACCCAAAAAGTCCTAAGGGTTTCCTAAACCTCCCCTGAAACTATGATACATAAGTTGCCAAATAACATGCATGTAATAAAAATTTATGTCAAGATAGGAATATAAATATTCCAACCATCATCCATAAACTTGAACATGCTTCAATAATGCTCCAAGAATCCATAAGCAACTTTGTATCCATTTGTACAATGCCAACAACGCCTGCATAATTAGATCAAAAACCACAAAACTAACATGTTGCTGACAACGTCAATTTAACAATTGTCAGCGTTAAATTTAACGTTTGCCAGCGTTAGACAAATAAAGTGGAAAATCTAATTTTGTACAAAGACAAATAACAATGCATATCATGTACACACTTATACAATAAGTCCCCAAAACACATATTAAGTAAGATTGATCATTCCAATACTTGTTACCAAGTATTGAAATCTCCCAGTATCAAAAGGTTTAGTTAATAAATCAGCTACATTTTCCTCTGTGTCAACCCTATATGGTTGTATTAAACCTTTTTCAAAACAATCTCTTATAAAATGATGTCAAATTTCTATGTGTTTTGTTTTAGAGTGATGTACATGATTTTTAATAATGCATAAAGTACTGTTATTGTCTACAAAAATCTTGGTATGCATGAAATTATACCCATAATCCAACAGCTGGTTCTGAATCTATAAGACTTGTCCACAACAAGCAGTTGCAGCTACATACTCTGCTTCAGTTGTAGAATTGGCCACCACTGTTTGTTTCTTGCATTGCCAAGATATCAACCTACTCCTAAGAAATTGGCATCCACTAGTTGTGGATTTTCTATCAAACTTGTCACCCCTATAATCATTGTCTGAGTATGCAATAAGTTCTAATGGAGAATCCTTTGGATACCATAATCCCAAGGTGGGATAGCACCTAAGATACCTAAAAATCCTCTTGACAGCATGAAAATGACACTCTTTGGGAGTCACTTGATGGCGTGCACATGCACACACAGCAAACATAATGTCAGGTCTTGAAGCTGTGAGATACATCAATGATCCAATCATGGACCTATAATGCTTGACATCCACTTCTTTTCCATCTCTAACCTTTCCCCAAGGGTGTTCCATATCCATGGGTGTGCTAGGCCGTTTCTCATGTGAAGAAAAGCCAAACTTCTTCAAGATTTCTGCTACATATTTGTCTTGAGAGATGAAGATACCATCTTCTTTCTGCTGAACTTGTAACCCTGGAAAGAAGTTCATCTCCCCTATTACACTCATTTTGAACTTTTCTGTCATGAGTTTTGAAAAGTCTTCACTCATCTTTGGACTAGAAGAGCCAAAGATGATATCAGCCACATAGACCTGTACAAGTAAGAAATCCTTACCAGTCTTCTTTGTAAACAAAGTCTGATCTATGGTGCCCCTTTTGAATCCATTTTCCACCAGATAGGTGGACAATGTACCATACCATGCTCTTGGGGCTTGATGAAGTCCATACATAGATTTCTTCACTATATACACCTTGTCTGGATGTTCTAAATCTTCAAAACCAGGAGGCTGCATTACATAAACCTCCTCTGTAATTGTGCTATAAAGAAAAGCACTCTTCACATCCATTTGATAGACTGTAAATCCCATACAGGAAGCATAGGCTAGAAAAATCCTTATTTCCTCAATCTTTTCAACAGGAGCAAAAACCTCTTCATAGTCTATCCCTTCCTCTTGTGTATAGCATTGAGCAACTAATCGTGCCTTGTTTCTGACCACAATTCCTCTCTCATCCTTTTTGTTTCTAAGAACCCATCTTGTCCCAATAGGTCTGACATGTCTGGGACAATCAACTAACTCCCAAAAATCCTGAATAGCAAATTGATGAAGCTCATCTTGCATTGCTTCCACCCAACTTGGTTCTTTGAGAGCATCAAAAATCTTCTTGGGTTCCTGTTGTGACAGAAAACAGGCAAACAAACATGCTTGAACAAGAGGGGTATCCACCTTCTTGTGAATATTGGCAATAAATCCTCCATGATTCTGATGAGACCTTCTAGTTTGTACAGGAGACATCACATCACCTATGATTAATGAAGAAGGATGATTCTTCATGATAGATGTAAGTACTCCTCCTTCAATTATAGTGTTATCATCAATTTCAGTCTCTAAGTTGCCAATATCTTCTTCAAATTCTCTTCTATCATCATCTGAATGAACCTCTCCATTTTTGTTTGAAGGTTCACCTTGTTCAAAAACACTGGAAGAGAACAAATGGTGAAAAGAGTTGTCAACGCCTGAAGGAGGGCTGTCAACGTTTGATCCATCAACGCCAGAATTTGTCTTGTCAGCGCCAGATTTTCCTTTGTCAGTGCCTGAAGAATCATGCATGTTTTCAACTGGTGATACTTGTGGACCATCTTTCTCTTTTCCAACAGTAGCAGCAGCAGCAAATGCATCTATCCATATAGGAAGGGTAACATACTCAAGTATGGGTGATGATTTGTCTACTTGTGATCCAACCTCCTTATCAACCTGTATACCTGAAATTTCAACAACTGGTTCTTCCACAACATTTGAAGTTACCTTCACAATGTCTGGATTAGTAACAGGCGTATAATTCAAAGTTCTAGATAGAGGTTCCAAGTCAAATAACCAATTTGGTCCACTCTCAGGATCACTAGGTTTACTTTCTAAAAACCTAACATGTACCTTTTCAAGTATACGTTTTCCTTTCTTAATGTAAACTCTATATCCTCTACTCTACACTGAATAACCCATAAAGTAGCCTTCGTCACCTTTAACACTAAACTTTCCTAAGGCATCACTAGTGTCTAAAACAACTACATGACAGCCAAAGGGTCTAAGAAAACCAATATTAGGTTTCCTACTCTAAAATAGCTCATAAGGTGTCTTGATGTGAACCTTGTTGATTAATGCCCTATTTTGAACATAGCAAGTTGTATTCACAACATCAGCCCAAAATGCTATGGGGAAGTGAGCATCAGCCAACATAGTCCTAGCTGCTTCTATGAGTGTTCTATTTTTCCTCTCAGCCACCCCATTTTGTTGTGGGGTTCTAGCTATACTAAATTGTCTAGTAATCCCTTTCTTGGCACAAAAGTAATCTAACAACTTATTTCTAAACTTAGATCGATTTAACTTGTGTAAACAAGATTAAATCAAGTTAAACAGTAGAGGAACTTTGTTGTATATGAAACAATTCAAGTATTATGCGGAATTAATACTTAAACAAGAACACACAAACAAGATAAACCAAACTTTCACTTTGATTGATTAATCGAACTTGCGTACAATGAAAGTGTAAAACATATATTGAACTAAAACCTAAAGGTCTCCTTTTATAGATTAAGGAACCTTGTACAAGAGTCTACGTATCAGCTATTTTAGGTAAAGATAAACATAAGAAATACATTGTCGAACATATCTTTACTAGAAACATACTAGAAACATTAAACGTGTAGACTAAGTATCTTAACCTCATTCCAGTCTTTTTCTCTAACTGGGTAATAAAGTTAATCAAAATATCAGCAGTTTCACTTTTCAAAGCTAAAAAGAAAGTCCAAGTAAATCTAGAAAAATCATCAGTGATGATAAAACAGTAGGATTTACCATTTAAGCTTTCTATATTAGTTGGACCAAACAGGTCCATATGCAGCAAGTGAAGTGGTTTAGAACTAGAATGTACAGGTTTAGACTTAAAGGAGACTTTGTGTTGTTTTCCTTTAAGGCATGCAACACAAGAGTGGTCATTGTGGAAAACCTTTTCAGGTAAACCATCAACTAAACCATGTCTCACAAGTCTATTTATGTTCTTAAAAATAATGTGCCCTAACCTTATGTGCCAAAGATTACTCTCATCAACTGAAACCTTAGCATATAGACATGACAAATTATTATACATCCTAATTCCATTAAGATTCACATTATAAATGTCCTTATGCCTAGGTGTTCTAGATCAATGAATTTCTCATCAGGTATTTTAAAATCTTTGCTCAACACCAAGCATTCAGCATCTGTGAAAAGAACCTTATTTTTTGTTATCACACACATGTGATACACTAAACAGATTATAGTCAAGTTCTTTTACCAAAAACACGTTCTTAAAACGCAAATTGTTGGTGATAAGAGTGCCTTTGCCAGTGATAGTACCATATCCGCCTCCAAAGTACACTTTGTCACCATCTTTAATGGGGGTAAAGTTTGTCAAGTAATCTTCCTTCCCCGTCATGTGCCTAGAGCATCCACTATCCCAATAGCCATAATCATTAACCTGCTTTTGAATTCCCTGCACATAAAGAAAACAAATTATTTTTCTTTGGGAACCCAAGCGTGAGAAAACTTAGATTCATTTGGTTGTTCAACAAGAACAGGCTTAGTCCTTATGACAATACCTTATTCATCCCTTTTTGGATTAAACACCCAGTTAACCCCAACTGGTTTAGTTATGACCTTTGAAATATAATGAAATCTGTTACAGGTCATAGAAATCCCATCTGAATTAGGGTTTTGGTCTTGTTTAGGTCTCCAAAATAAGCTAGAAGAAGCTTTAGACCCCTTTCCCTTTGGTTTCAAATATTTGGCATTACTTGGTCTAGCAGTGTTGGAAACATTCCTGTCAGCGTTTAATTTGTTCTTGTCAACGCTGAAGTTACCCTTATGAGCGTCAAACCTAGGGTTTGCTACAGAAACCCATTGTCTGTTAGACCATGTATTGGTCTTTTGAAAATGACTTTGTCCATAAGTATTAGACCCTTTAGTAAAGAATGTGGCTAGTCTAATGACTTGTAGACTTTGCTGGACAAAAGGTTTAGGTTTGACCATGGTTGACTTTCTATCAGCGTTGACCTTTAAAGCATTGACACATTTATAAGCCAAATGTGAAAAGCTTCCACAAGTATAACAAGCTTTTCTAGACATAACTCTTGGTCTAGATGAAAAGAAACCTGTCCCATTATCACTAACCCGACTTTTTGGTGACCTAGGTTTTCTATACATTTCTGCATATTTAATACTAGGTTTTCTATCAACGTTTAAGCCAAGGTCAACAGTCTTTCCTGTAGTAGGATTGGTCACTTTTATGGGTGTTGACTCATTTGGGTTGTCACTAAGCATGCCACCCTTAACAAACAAAGTAAGGTTGGCTTTCTTCCATTGGTCTAAATCTGTTAATTTCTGCTTGTATTCCTCTACTGGGGTAAGAACTCTAGGTGGAGGAATAAATTCCTCTTCTTGGAGTTCTGGAATACCAGTCCAAGACAGATCCTTTTTAAGGACACCATAAAAGTTCCCAGCAGGTGGTGGAACACCAGCATACTCTTTCATCCCAATCTCACTCCTATCCCTAGAATCCCTTTGTTCACGAACACATTTTTCTCGGTTTTGAGAAGCTTTATCAAAATTTTGAATTTTAAGCTCTACATTATCTTTGTTTTTTATAGCCTCATCTAACTTAGCTTGTAAAACACCATTGGATCTCTCCAAGATGTTCCTAACCTCAATACTAGCATTTAGATCATGAGTCAAAACATTGATTTGATCTTTTAGGTCAAACTCCATTTTCTTATATTCAACCACAGTCTTTTCAGTTTGAGTAAGAGCAAGTTGATAATTAGATAACTTGCATTTTTCATCAAAAACATCTGATGTTAATTTTAAAACTTCTTTGTTAAGCTTTTCAGTGTTTAGACGACAACCCTTACTACAAAATGCATCATCATATACCTCATTGTCTAATAAGATGAAGAATGTGCCATGAGAGCATAGTTAACATGCTCCTCTTCCTCCTTTTCTGCAACAAAGGCCTTGTTCTCTTCCACATCCTTGGCCAAAAAGCTCCAATCCCAGCCAACACCATCAATGTCTTGCATGGCAACCATAGCTTTTGTATCTTCAACCTTGACAATTTGGCTTGAAGGCTTTCCTGCATAAGATCTTCTTGGAGATCTGCACTCTCTCATAAAATGACCCATTCTATGACAATTGTAACACTCAACTTTGGATTTATCAAACCAAGCAGTGTCTTTACAATTAAAATTCATCTTCTTCCTGAATCTTATATTCCATATATTGGCCCTTATGCTTACAAGTGCCATATTCCACTTTATGTCCATCTCCTCCAGGTGCTCATCACTAATTTGCTCAAGGTCTTAATATGTAATCACTGAACCATTGGGCAATGAAGTAATGTATGCACACACTGTATCTAGATCAATACCAGCAGGCTTAACTCTTGGTGAGTCAACATTGTATGTGTCAGCGTCTGAATGTGAGGCGCTGACAAAGCTTGATCCAACGTTGACATAAGGTAATCCAGTAACGAGGTGCATGTATGACTCCCTTTGATCAAATTGACCTTCACTATGTGAGAAGAAGGCCATATTTCCATTGGTAGACTTGCTTCCTTGATCTGAAAGGATTTCACTCTCTACAAGCCTCAGTTTATTGTAGACATCATCAAAGGTGGAACTTTTGTGAGTATTATTAGCAATCATAGACCTTGCTTCAATCTTCCATACATCACCAAGACTTTTCAGGAAAGTGGTGATGATATCAGCATCATCATGCACTGTTCCAATAAGTGACAACTTGCTTGTAATGTCAAGAAGTTTGCTTCTCACTCCACTTAGCTTTTCATTGGGAAGGGCTTGAAATACAGCATACTCATGCAAGAGTTGCTTCTTTTTCTCTAAGGCAGTATCATCATTACCACCATAAGCAACTTGAAGGGCTGCCCAAAGATCTTTTGCAGAATCATAGCCTCTATACTTGTGTTGATTTTCTTGTCCCAAGGAAAGTTTGAGGATGCTTAGGGTTTTCATATCATTCCTTCTCTTTGCAACGTCCTCAGCCGAGACAACTCTTCCATCTTCAGGTTTTTCTTTTCGATCCTCAGCACTTGAGCCTAGAGTTGATCATAAAGTAATAGCAGCTAGGATCTTGGCAGCCTTATTGAATGTGTTTCTATATTCAATAATTTCCCATAGGGTGTGGTCATGGATTTGAAGATAATGCTCAAAATCGAACTTCCACATCTCCAAGTTCTCTGGGTCTAGCATGGGAATCTTGATGTTATGGCTTGAAGGAGGAGGTTAACTCTGGAGTAGACATGTTGTTTGAATTTTAGGGTTTCTTGAAAATTAAGGTTTTTGGCGATTTAGGGTTTTTGTGTTCTTTAGATCAAAGTTTCTCAACAAGCTCTGATACCACTTGTTGATCCCAAACTTAGATCGATTTAGCTTGTGTAAACGAGATTAAATCAAGTTAAACACGTAGAGAAACTTTGTTGTATATGAAACAATTCAAGTATTATGAGGAATTAATACTTAAACAAGAACACACAAACAAGATAAACCAAACTTTCACTTTGATTGATTAATCGAACTTGCGTACAATGAAAGTGTAAAACATATATTGAACTAAAACCTAATGGCCTCCTTTTATAGATTAAGGAACCTTGTACAAGAGTCTACGCATCAGCTATTTTAGGTAAAGATAAACATAAGAAATACATTGTCGAACATATCTTTACTAGAAACATACTAGAAACATTAAACGTGTAGACTACGTATCCTGTCAGTGCTTGACTTCTTCTTATCAACGCTTGACTTCTTCCTGTCAACGCTTGTCTTGACAACGCTTGATTTCTTCTTATCAACGTCCAATTTCCTCTTGTCAGCGTCCAAGTGTCTTGGCTACATTTTATTCCCAACATGATTAAGTTACATAAATCATAGTATATTATGTGTGTCCATAATTCAAGTAATGATATATGTGTTTTTACAAACACTTATAATATCTATCATAGAAACATGCATGTGGTGGGCATACAAAAATATTTGCACTTAAATATGTGGATAGTTAGCCTATTAGTAACTTCTTATCTACATGGTATGTGGAAGAATGAAGCATGAATCTATCTATTAACTGCCATGATATCCAAAAGTACATTATCAAAGCATGCTCGCATATATACGGCTGTTATATATTTATAAAAATAAGCATATCTTTTTCAATAAGTAACAAGATATCATGCATATCTTTTGAACTAATAAAAATATATTATTTATATCTCAAATTTGGTGAAGGTATATTTCGATATAAATAAAATATTACGCATATATGATTAAATAGGTAACAAGATATTACCTATATTTTTCTATATTAAGAAAAGATATTATGTATATCTCTTAACTTAATAGTAGGATAGTATATATATCTCTTACCTTTATGCGAATTCTTTTGATTACAATAAATGTTTGAATCTTTCACTACATATCTAGATACATATTTGCATGTCTAGTATTAAGTGATTGCTTATGATACTTATATATATATATATATATATATATATATATATATATATATATATATATATATATATATATATATATATATATATATATATATATATATATATATATATATATATATATATATATATATATATATATATATATATATATATATATATATATATATATATATATATATTTATATATATATATATATATATGCTAGTCCCTACATTC
This sequence comes from Glebionis coronaria, assembly GCA_025667525.1. Lineage (NCBI taxonomy): Eukaryota > Viridiplantae > Streptophyta > Magnoliopsida > Asterales > Asteraceae > Glebionis > Glebionis coronaria. The sequence goes on along the minus strand of CM046874.1, from coordinate 127,276,857 downwards.
GGACATCATAAGCCTGACGGGCCGTACATGTACTTATCGTTCCCAAGCGGAATAAGAGGATTGAGTGAACCCAATAATTCAACTTGTCGTAAAGAGGGTTGCAAACCCAACGACCACGGATCATGTATCCTTGTTAGACACCTTGTTATCAAGACGTAGTAAGTTACGCAAACCACATGACTCATGATGGACTTGCAAAAGACACACTGTGCACGTCCAACAACATTTTGTCAAAACTTTGACCGTCCTTATGGTAGTAGCGGTACGCTGCACGTAATGGCATAGCTCATCCAATAAGTTAGTTAAGATACGTCTTATACTATGTGACAATTCGCGTTTATGGCAAGACCCATCCACGTTGGTTCGCACGTTCGAACCCAATTTCTATCTTTCGTACGCGGTTATGGTACGTCCATTCGCGCTGGTCTACGTGATCGTAATTTTTTTTGAATACTTGATTAATTTTAATACTACTAATTGAATGTAGCACCATTAAACTTGGGGGCTACTAGGGTATAATAATACCACTATTTATGTGCACGTCACACAAATATCTTTGGATATATTCCTTTGCCGCAGAAATCCGCCTTCTGCCGGTTTATTCCTTTGCCATGGAAGTATCTCTTCCATTGGCTTATTCCTTCGCCATGGAAGTACTCCTTCCGCGCGCTTGTTTCAACGCCATGGGAATATCTCTTCCATTGGCTTATTCCTTCGCCGCGGAAGTATTACTTCTGCGCGCTTATTCTTTTGCCATGGAAGTATCTCTTCTATTGGCTTATTCCTTTGCCACGGAAGTATCTCTTCCGTTGGCTTATTCATGCGCCGTGGAAGTATTCTTCTACGTGCTCGTTATCTTCGCCGTGGAAGTATCTCTTTCACGTGCTTATTACCTTCGTCGTGGAAGTATCTCTTCCACGTGCTCATTATCTTCGCCGTAGAAGTACTCTTCCACGGGCTTATTATCCTTCGCCATGGAAGTACTCCTTCCACTGGCGCATTCTTTTCGCTGTGGAAGTATCTCTTCCATGTGCCCAGTATTTTCGTCTTGGAAGTATCTCTTCCACGTACTTATTATCTTCGCCGTGGAAGTATCTCTTCCACGTGCTCATTATTTTCACCGTGGAAGTATTCTTCCACGTGCTCGTTATATTTCGCCATGGAAGTATCTCTTCCACGTGCTCATTATTTTCCCCATGGAAGTATCTCTTCCACGTGCTTATTATCTTCGCCGTGGAAGTACCTCTTCCACGTGCTTATTATCTTTGCCGTGGAAGTATCTCTTCCACGTGCTCATTATTTTTGCCGTGGAAGTATTCTTCCACGTGCTTGTTATCTTTCACCATGGAAGTATCTCTTCCACGTGCTTATTATCTTCGTCGTGGAAGTATCTCTTCCACGTGCTTAAAATCTTCACCGTGGAAGTATCTCTTCGACGTGCTCATTATTTTCGCCGTGGAAGAATTCTTCCACGTTCTCGTTATCTTTCGCTATGGAAGTATCTCTTCCACGTGCTCATTGTTTTCGCCATGGAAGTATCTCTTCCACGTGCTTATTATCTTCGCCGTGGAAGTATCTCTTCCACGTGCTCATTATTTTCGCTGTAGAAGTATTCTTCCATGTGCTCGTAATCTTTCGTCGTGGAAGTATCACTTCCACGTGCTTATTATCGTCGACGTGGAAGTATCTCTTCCACGTGCTTATTATCCTCGCCGTGGAAGTATCTCTTCCACGTGCTCATTATTTTCGTCGTGGAAGTATTCTTCCACGTGCTCGTTATCTTTCGTCGTGGAAGTATCTCTTCCACGTGCTCATTATTTTTACCGTGGAAGTATCTCTTCCACGTGCTTATTATCTTTGACGTGGAAGTATCTCTTCCACGTGCTCATTATATACGATGTGGAAGTATCTCTTCCACGTGCTCATTATCTTCTCCGTGGAAGTACTCTTCCACGGGCTTATTATACTTCGCCATGGAAGTACTCATTCCACTTGCGCATTGTTTTCGCTGTGGAAGTGTCTCTTCCACGTGCTCATTATTTTCGCCGTGGAAGTATTCTTCCACGTGCTCGTTATCTTTCGCCGTGGAAGTATCTCTTCCACGTGCTTATTATTTTCGCCGTGGAAGTATCTCTTTCACGTGCTTATTATCTTTACCGTGGAAGTATCTCTTCTACGTGCTCATTATATTCGCTGTGGAAGTATCTCTTCCACGTGTTCATTATCTTCGCCGTGGAAGTACTCTTCCACGGGCTTATTATCCTTCGCCATGGAAGTACTCCTTCCACTGGCACATTTTTTTCGCTGTGGAAGTACTCTTCACGTGCTCATTATATTCGCTGTGGAAGCATTTTTTCCACGTGCTCGTTATCTTCCGCCGTGGAAGTATCTCTTCCACGTGCTCATTATTTTCGTCGTAGAAGTATCTCTTCCACGTGCTTATTATCTTTGTCGTAGAAGTATCTCTTCCACGTGCTCATTATATTCGTTGTGGAAATATCTCTTCCACGTGCTCATTATCTTCGCCGTGGAAGTACTCTTCCGCGGGCTTATTATCCTTCTCCATGGAAGTACTCCTTCCACTGGCGCATTGTTTTCGTTGTGGAAGTGTCTCTTCCACGTGCTCATTATTTTAGCCGTGGAAGTATTCTTCCACGTGCTCATTATCTTTCACCATGGAAGTATCTCTTCCACGTGCTCATTATTTTCGCCGTGGAAGTATCTCTTCCACGTGCTTATTATCTTTGTCGTGGAAGTATCTCTTCCACGTGCTCATTATATTCGCTGTGGAAGTATCTCTTCCACGTGCTCATTATCTTAGTCGTGGAAGTACTCTTCCACGGGCTTATTATCCTTCGCCATGGAAGTACTCCTTCCACTGGCGCATTGTTTTCGCTGTGGAAGTACTCTTTCATGTGCTCATTATATTCGCCGCTGTGGAAGCATTTCTTCCACGTGCTCATTATCTTTCTTTGTGTAAGTATTCTTCTACCGGTTCATTCTCATTCGTCGTGGAAGTACTCTTCCACTGGCGCCTTATTTTCTCCGTGGAAGTATTCTTTGCATGGGCTCATTGTCTTCGTCGCGGAAATACATCTTCTACTCTCTTGTTGCCTTTATCATGGAAGTACGCCTTCCACTGGCTCATTCTGCCACAAAAGTACGTCTTCTGTTGGTTCATATCTTTGTTACGGAAGTATGTCTTCCGCGACTAATTACTTTACCCGGCCACGAAGTGACTTTTTCAAAGTTTGCATTGTTTGACCTTAATTAGGCGAAGCCTGATCAACTACGCCTAGTTCAGGAAAAAATGTGACAAATTTTTAAGTCATTATCGTATGTCGTGGCCACAAGATGGATGTACCATCCGCATCACCTTGCCACAGAAGTACGTCTTCTGTTTACCTTAAGACGAATGAAATATTCGCATTATGTTGCATCATCAATGGGTAGAAGAAGTACGCCTTCAAAATATTCACAATGCAACATACGGGTTCCGCTTCCACCTTTATAAAACCTTCTTGTCATCCTCACGTTAGTGATGAACAAGAATTAAACCTTGACAAATGCCAGTGTTACCCCGGCTATAGAACACGTTTTCTTCTTACGGGGTCTTTACCGTCAACGGGAAACAAGCATTCGAGCACAATCACCCGTCTTACGTATACGTGTTTTCCCATTTCTTTCGACGTGGATATGCTTACAAGTAGCGGATATTATGTATAGTCTAGTAACCTCGGTGACAACCTCGCATACAAGACTGGGGGACATGATGGCGTATAGTGGCTATGCTCACTATTCGCAATCCCATCCCATCATCTTTTTGCTAAAGGAAGCCCATTACGAGTGGAGCAATATGTTACGGATGACCCATGAGGATTTCCTAGAAACAAGCCGCACACGGTTGTTTAGTAAGTGTGATACATGAATAAGTCTAGCATAACATGATCATGGACCATATCATACTAGACTGGGAGACATGTCGATGTATAGTCTGTAGTCGGCCCGGCCTGACAGGCCCGCGACCCACATACACCTTACTTATCCTACAAGAAACCCTAGCAATATATAAACAAGGCTAGGGGTCTCATTCTACATCAGGTTATCTCTCACAACTACACCACCTTTACTATATATCGCACTGATACTAACTTGACCGTCGGAGGTGGACCCCGGGGCTCCAGCCTCGGGTCCACATCTAACCGGTTTACCTTTGTTTGCAGCATCACTCAGGACCGGGGAAGACGATGAACGGCCTAGGAGAGTCGTCGAACCGGCCCAGCCAAACTATGCTCCAACAAGTACAATTGGAGTAATGATAGGGTTGGGTCAGGAGGAGAAAGTGTTACGGTTGGAGGAATAATAGGAGGAGTTGGCGAACCGAATCCAGGAGGAGGGCCGAGAGGAGTAGCAGTAGGCGTTGTAGGTTCAGTGGTAGGCATAGTAGTAGGAGGAGTAGGCGTTGTAGGTTTGGTGGTAGTGGGGGGAACCGTGGAAGAGGTGGTTAAAGGTGCTAGATGAATTAAATCAGTAATAAGGTTGGAGGGAGAGTCCAAAAATTCATATGATGGGTTAGCAGTTGGCGGCATGGAACCAAACAGGAAAACCGTTTCATCAAACGTGACATGACGAGAAATGATAATAGTGTTGTGATGAAGATCCAGACAATGGTATCCAGAGTGATTGGTGGCATGTCCTAAGAAAATAGACGGGGTAGCCCGAGGTTCAAGCTTGTGATTAGCATCACGGTGAGGGTAACAAAGGCACCCAAAAGTACGTAAGATAGTGTAGTCGGGCGTAGCACTAAAAAGGCGGGTAAAAGGGACCTCATTATCTATGGCACGAGAAGGCAAAATGTTTAGTAAGTAGACAGCCATGTTAAGTGCTTCAGCCCAATAGTTAGGAGGAAGGTGTGCTTGAAATAATAGGGTTCAGATTAAATTATTGATGGTTCGTATCATGCGCTCAGATTTCCATTTTGTTGGGAAGTACATGGACAGGAAAAACGAAACTGAATGCCATTGGTAGCAAACAGCTTATGAAAGGATTGGTTATCAAACTCACCACCATGATCACACTGAAAAGACTTGATGTCACACTTAAATTGAGTGCGAACAAACGAACGAAACAACAAAAATTTAGAGAGAACATCAGACTTGTGAACCAAAGGATAAACCCATACATATTGTGTATAATGATCCAGAAACAAAACATAGTATTTAAAACAAGACAAGCTCGGAACTGGAGACGTCCAAAAATCCGAGTGAACAATGTAAAAAGCAGAAGAAACCAAAGTACTTGAACTAACAAATGGAGGCTTCACGTGCTTGCCAAGCTGACAAGCATGACATAAAACGGGAAGTTTCTCTTTATTACATGAAATTGAATTACTAAATAAAACATGACGGAACACTTCACTTCTGAGATGTCCAAGACGTTGATGCCACGTGTACTGACTTGTAAGGAAAGCATGAGGAATGGTGGAGGGCTTCGTGACAGGATAAAGATCGCCAGTGCTATCACAGCGGAGCAGCACCCGACGAGTTTGGAAGTCCTTAACAGAAAAACCAAAATGGTCAAACTCGACAGTACAATTATTATACAGACAAACTGACGCACATAAATTAAGTTTTTGACAATATTAGGAGTAATGGGGACATTATTTAAATGAAGTGGGCGATACGGGGTTGATATAACGCTAAGACCAGAGTTGATAACTGGAATAGAGTGACCATCCCCAACAGAGATAGATGAATAAATAGAAGAATTAAAAATATCCTTTAAATTAGATACCGAACTATTAAGATGAGAACTCGCACATGTGTCCATGTTCCAATTGCCCGAACCAGGTTCCTGAATTGTAGTTGTATTAAAAGCAGCAGGTAAAGTAGTTTCGTGCCCCTGAAGAACTAGACCAGCAGAGGAATCCATATGACCACTTGAACCAGAAGCAGACTGGGAGCTCATGGTAGAAACATGTTGAACCTGCTGAGGTTGGTGAGCCTGTGGTGCTGATGAAACCTAATAGTAGCCTAGCTGAGGAGAGAAATAGGCAGGCTGAACAGCAACTGATGGAAGCAGGTAAGGAACATAATGTTGGGTTGGCGGAACATATTGTGATGCCGCTGGAGTGGAGAAACCAGGTGGAGAATTATAGGTGGCATATGCAACAGGTGAAGGAGTCTCATGTACAGTAGGACCACGAGACTTGGTGCCTATGCACAAAACCTTTTCATCAAAACTAAGTTTCGCCATTAGTGCCTTCAAAGTGTCCATGTCGGTAGAGAGAGCACCACTAGGGTGTTGAGGAGCTCGAGAAGGTGAACCGGAACCATGTACTCCGTTGTGCAAATACCTACAATTTTCTCCCCAACGACACATATTGAGAAGAAAATTGTTGCACGGTCGAAAAACCTTCTCCGTAGAATTCTGAGGACGGCGAGGATTAGCAGCATTATTAGCTAACAAAACCGTAGGTGAAGAGGAAGAGGAGTCAACATATGGATCAGAAGCAAGTTACTTGAGACGCATCTCCTCTGTGGTAAGCATAGATCGGATGATCTTGAGATCTGGAAAGACTTCCCGGTGCACGATAATACCATAAACCGTAGCATATTTTGGAGGCAACCCCGCCAATAATATGTTAACCAAAGTCTCATTGGTAATAGAGGACCCAAGCCCTTTGAGAATCGATGTGATAGATTCAATCTTCTTGAAGTAACCGTAAATTGATAAATCACCTAGCTTTAAAGAGCGAAGTTCAGCCTCCAAAGCAAGAGAGCGAGCTCTCTTATTGTCCTAGAATATGTTTGCCAGAATAGCCCATGCTGCTTTGGCTGATTCCGGACGTTCATCGACCATACGACCTTGAAGAGACATGGAAATTGTAGTAAAGATCCAAGATAATACAATGTTATCAATCTTTAGCCACTCCACATCCGGATGAGGGACGTCACTAGGGCCTGCGGCATCAGGGGATTTGGTTTAAATACGATCTAAGAGGTTATGACCTTTGCAAAGGTGTTCAAAAAAATACGTCCAAGATGAATAATTCGCCTCGTCCACATCCAATGTAACAGGAACAATGATATGGATATTGGTGATGGCCATGAGTTTATCCGAAACCGAGAGAGTAATGGAAGGGGGTGTTGATCCAGTCATGATGATCACGAGTTAGGCTTTGCAGAGTGATGAACACGAACACAAAAAATTGAAAAGAAAAACTAAAAGAATGAAACAAGCAACGACGTTCGTCTTTGGGGATCGAAACCCTAGTTATGAAACGTAAGTGTTGATAATTAGTGAGAAGACGCGACGTCTCAGGGATAAAACCTTAGGTTCGACGATGGGAAAAAACAAAAAACGATTTAGGGTTTTGATTTGGATCGGTGAATCGATTTTAGGGTTTTGATTTGGATCGGTGGTTTAGGCTCGATACCATGTAAGTTATTGTGAATTCTGTGTGTTTCATTAAACAACCAAAAGAATATATACAGTTTATAACAGAAGATTCTAGACAATAGGCTAAGGCCCATAATAAATACCGACTAACAAGAGGAACGTGATTCCTTCAATGACTTTCTTGATACTCCTATTAACTTTTCAGCATATGTAATGAACGGTTTGAGGATTAACCATCTAACTCCAGCAATGCTAGCTATCTGGTCCTCCAAGCGAACTTTTCAAGAATGCATTCAAGAGCAAAATATAGTATGAATACCACGCTCGAGAGTTGATCAAGCCACCATCGAATCACTAGAATGGGTCAACCTAGAAGAAAAGGAACACCTCAATGATCTCAAACAGCCGTAATTGATCACAAATACAAGGTCCAATCATGAAATTATTCCTCACTGATAACGACATAGAATACTTAAAAGGTGGTGGCCAAGCTGAGAAATATATTTTTGAACATATATATAAATGAACCAAATATATCACCCTTCCTAGGCAATAATGAATAGCAATAGCATTTAAAACAAACATGAATCCATACCTTTATGAAAACTCCAAGAACAGCATGTCGACCGCTAACGTTGTCAAGAACACCGTTTGCGACAATCAAAAGAACATCCTCAGGTCTCGAGCATTGCTAAACTTGGTATCAAACCAATAACAAAATCATCTCCCTAGTGTACCTTTAGGACAACAATACAAAACTAAAACAATCATTATACCGAACTGCACGGGATCGAATTCCCTGTCCTTTTAAGTACGTTCGGCACCTCGTAAAGTTGTTGGAGTCTACGAGCCAATGCACTTCAGGATATATACAGTTCACACAAGCAAACCTTGAGCACCAATGACACGGGTTTGCAACGTAATGGTGGTAACAGAAAACTATAAATCAGGAAGTATATTGTAGACTTAATTTGATTAAGTATGTGTGTGTTTTCTCTTGTGTGTCTCTGATTAGAACTCTCCATATCTTTTTATACACACATGAATGTATCGTGATCACATTGATCACTTGTAACCACAATCCCATAAAAGGAGGAAATAATGAGCGGTTAGTTTTCTCATATCTGCCACTTCCCCTTTTACCAGGTCACTACATACTAAGTCAAACATTAATGGTATCTGATGCAACATCACCTTGTACCATATGATAACAACCATGTACAATTATTTCTTGCATCATATAATTGTACATTGTGCTTTGTATACTTCCAAACTCACTTATTTCCAACAATCCTCCACCAGGTTGGAAAGTTTTCCGCTGCTCTAATGAGTTATGTCACGAAGGTGTCACTAAGATTAAATCTCGTTTACTCAAAGTATACAAAGTGAAACAGTTTTAATGGTGTCCGAAGATTAAACCACAAACCTTAAGATTTAATGGTGTCCAAAGATTAAACCAAAATCATGTTGTTTCACCGGCACACTTTTACACACTCCTCATCTTAACCATTGCGTTCTCACTGAGCGCTAATATGTCCATACGCTTAATCCTGATTCATGACCCTCTAAGAGAGAAACCAAAACTCTCAATTCAAGGCGGCACCACCTCTAGGTCATATAGGCAAAGCTATTATAACATCTTCGTTTCTAAGACGCCTCATGTGACAATCCGTCAATTTATGGTTAATATTTTATTCTCGAATATTATTTAAAAACATTATTTTAATGTTACAATATGAACTCACTTATTTTTGGGAAGAAATTTGGATTTACGTCTTGAAGTTGCGTCGACTACGTCTAAACCGGAGGATTCTACGTTACGTGCTTACGTTTACATACACCGTCCTTGGTGACAGTCCGACATTTCAAGAAAATAAATTTATCCGTGACTATTATTTTGGAGTTTTAAATTTGTGTTGATTCATAAACTCACAAATTTACGAGAAGAGATTAGGACTTACGATTTTATTTTAACATCCTTTACGACTAAACCGGAAACCCTAGAATTACGTATTTACGTATTTGAACTCCGTTTTTGATGAAACAATTTTTATTGGATTCGTTTTGTGACGTTGATTCATAATTTATAAAAACGTTTTTCGTAAAACGACCCGAGGGCACGCAAATCGAGAAAACTAGAATCGAGAAAGACCCGTAAACTAGTGAGATGGGACAAAATACATTGTCCCACCCCACTAGCTTAATGGGACGGCACACACATAACACCACATCTTAGGATGTGGCATCATGTTAGCTAGTTTATTACAAGTGTAATACAAAGCTTACACTTTAAGCTTTGTTTAGTCAAAACCACTAGCAACTCTCATACTACCATTTACTTACATGCAAACCAACACAAATCCTCTCAAAACCACCCTCCCTTGCCGTCCACTTTCAAGCCACAAACACCCTTTTTGATCTTTTCTAGCCATGAAATACATGTTTACTAGCTCTATCATGGAGTTATCTTGAAGCCTTGATCATTTGGTAGCCATATTAACAACATTGGAGGTGATTTGCTTGTGTCCTAGGGCTGATTTCCCAACTTATGTTCTTGGTGTTTGATGATCTTGGAGTTACTTGTGGTGTTCATCAAGTTCTTGTCTTCCAAAAACAAGAAATACACTTGGTTGGTAAAGAAGATCATCCTCACCATTTTTCTCTTGTTATTTTGTAAAGAACAAATGTATTTTCTTTCATTTTGTATATGTATATGATGTATATATGATGATAAAAATGTTGTGTGGGGATCAAGTGTTGATAGATATGCTTAAAAAAGTAAATAACTATAAGAAATGAGGCTAAAATCTTGATTATTTAGTTGGCTGTATAAAAATAGTATATAACTAAAACTTGAACTGATAAAATTGCATGGTATGATCCATTTACAGTAAGTACAAGATGTTATACACATGTGAGAGTTGGCCATGCAATGGAATCAATATAATGAGTGAAATGTGATCAAAACAAGTTAGGTGTTCTAATCTGAATAAGCAGTTTTGTAGGGACTGTTAAGGCAAGACGAACTTAAAATGAGCAGTAGCTATAACTAAGTTAAATATAGCACATAATATGAAGAACATGTCACCCAATAATGAGCTTCTAATTCATTATATAACTCTAGATATGGTAAAAATGGTGAACATGAAGATAAAAATCAGATTATAAGAATTAATATTTATTATTATTATATAAGCACTCACATTTTATTGTATAAAATGTAAAATAAAAACCCACTAACTTATAAAACTTATTTATATAAATGTATAAAATGTTAATTAAATGGATAAATTATATAAATGGTAGTGGAATAATATTTATAAGTAATAAAAACTATAAACTTGATTTTTACGACTTTTTCGGCTATTACCGAAAAATTAACGTTTTTCGCCAAATAAAACTTAGACGATCAAACCCGTCTAATGCAAAGTTTTTCAAAGTCATATACTGATATATAAGTAACTAATACAAGTAAAAACTGATAAAACCCGAACTATAAGAAATACGGACATTAACGAGCTAACTAAACATATTGGACTAATAATTGGACTAAATAAGATAAATACTTGTAAAAAGAACTTATTGGGCTTAACCCATTTGGGCCCAACATGGAAAGTATATATACTGATAATATAGGTATAAAATGGATTAAAACAAGTTAAAGAACTTATACTAAGCTTAATGGACTTAAAATAGGTAAATAGGTAAAACTAGTAAACTAGTATAAAAGTTACCGACATATAACACTAAAATGAGTAAACGAGAATATGTAAACCCACTTGATCATCATATATATATAATCATCATATGTAGACATAATTGTTATTTTTATAAAGTCGTTGGACATGAGTCTAAGACGAAGTATTATTTGTCTAGGTTTCCGTGATTGAAGCACGTATCGTACGTCCGAATTGCCGATAACCCGCCTTCCCACATCAACGTGAGTTCATAGCCTCACACTCTTTTAAATGTTTTTATGAAATGTTTTATAAACCCGCGAGGGAGATAACATGTTAGTTTTTTATAAAATAGGACACCATTTGTCCGGATTGTTTGTTTATTGATTTGGACCCGAATGATTGTATGACCCGATTGTATGACCCGATAAATGATCAAAGGACCCGATGGATGAAATTAAATGGATTATTAAAGTTAGGTTATGTCACTAAAAGTCCCATTAGCATGAATTGTGAACTACCGGGATTTGGTAGATGCTTATGCATTTAATAGTACTATTTGGGGACGATCACCCCAGTTCGCGCCTTGACGGTTAATCCCCGTCTTGCCACATTGATTGGTAAGCGAATTTATGTATGAGAAGATTTCCATAGCGTGACCTTTGTGACGACACGCTACTTTAGATGGGCAAATTGAGTATCGGGTTAGCTACCCGTTGTTGGTTTAGTAAGGTAACAATGTCATGCGGCTTATAATAATCCAAACTAACGAAATACTACTAGACGCTCTGAATTACGATGTATTGCCTGACTAGCAATACGGGGTCATACTATTGATATTATGTTCGTGTTTTGGTTTTTCATAACCATATTCATATAATGGTTTTTATTTTCATACAACGTCATAAGACGTATTGTATGATGTTTTTACCACATTGGCTCGTATAATAATTTTCAAGGCAAACGCCTATATTATGATTTTTATGAAGATTTGTATAAAATGACTTTGGCTATTTTATGGCCTATTAAAATGATTTGTACAAAATGATTTTCAGTAATAATTTTATACTGATATTATATTGATGGATTTTATTAAACTCTATGAATTCACTCGGCGTTATCGCTGACCTTTTCTTTTAACATGTTTTATCTCAGGTACTTGAAGGTAATTCTCGAGAAGACAACAAGAATTCATGGCCCGCACTTAAACTATATAATTCCCATTCAAATACTTTGTAAAACTTTGTATGAAATAATATGACTTGGGACCTATGTAACTTTGATATTTATGAATGGAAATGCTTTATTAATAAACGACGCGATTTTTATGCGTTGTCTATGATGTGAGTAATGTGCTATCCCGTAACACCAACTAGTCTTCCGCTGTATTGAGTTGTATAAATTTGGGGGTGTTATAGTTTGGTACCAGAGCTCTCGTTATAGAGAACAAAAGATTTTTAAAACTAAGGTTTTGAATAAAACATTTCAAAATCATTTAACTATAAACATTTTTCTAAAAATGTCTAAAAATCTTTTGACTATAACGGTGCCGAAGAATTCCCGAGTTACCGACAAGGCCAGACTGAGAAGTGTTATTTTAATATATATATAACTTGGATTATATATATATATATATATATATATATATATATATATATATATATATATATATATATATATATATATATATATATATATATATATATATATATATATATATATATATATATATATATATATATATATATATATATATATATATATATATATATATATATATATATATATATATATATATATATATATATATATATATATATATATATATATATATATATATATATATATGATGTAATTTGGTTACATGATTGTTTGACGATTATTTTGATATTTATACGAGGTATTTATACGACGTAGATTGTCACAAAGAAACCCTAAATCCTCTAGTAAATTAATCGAAGCTATTCTCGTAGGAATTCTAGCTATCCTAGATCTAAACCAAGTTGTGGATATTTATGATCCCAACAAAATGATTGATATTCGTAGAAATATAGATATTAGTTGATTGTGATGTTGAAAAGAATTGGCGAGATTAAATCTGATATCAATGTCATGACGATCTTTCCTTATAGAGTGGAGTTTGACAAAACGTTACCACCTAGAAAGATGTCATCTGATTCTTCGTCATCCAATTCTTAAATTGAAATCGAAAGGGTGAATGTTGCACTTGAGGCTGTCATTGGAACCATTACCCAAAAGCCTCATGCCACTAGTACCTTTTCGAGAAATCTGATTGAATGTGTGAGTCATCTCATGCTAGTGACTCATTTGATAATTGTTGTTGTAAGAGCTATAGGATTTGAAATTAAGTGTTGATCATATTGATCTTTTATTGCCTTTACAAGGCCAAAGAATAAGGTTGTAAGTATTGGAAAAATGAGGTAGGATATCGCATTGAGTATAAGTTAATTGAAACTTGAATAAAGTAAAATTTAACCCGTATGGAATATGAGATTGTTAAGAGGAAGTCGTTAAGTCCTGTGATTGAATTATAAGGTTTTAAATGATTGTTAGTTTGTGTTAAGGGTTGTTCCTAGGCCATTGTCCACTAATGATGATGCCCAGTGTCCAAGAAATAAATTGAAGAAATCTTCTTCTGAATTGAGACCGATGGATCTCTCAGGACATGTGGAACACCTAATGACTCTTGTAGATTAGTATTCATTGTGGTATCTTTTAAAAATCCCTAACTTAACTGAGATATCAGTTGGTAGGATGAGTTCTGAGAATTGTATGACATAGTGACACGTAATGTGTTACGGTACAATTTTGCCTTGTTTGTGATTAATGAAAAGACTACCTTTGATTGCTAAATTCTACATGTATCGATGTTATCTATCCTTTATTGCTTCATCCTAATGTTCGCATTAGTGATGCAACCATTGAACAAGTACTCATATCGAATTGAGTTACGTTGTGGATTATTCTTTTTGAGTGCCATCAAGATCATGAACCTCATGATTATTTGGCTAAGCTCATTTCCTATTAGATTGTAGTTAGTTCTTGGTGAACAAATCTTCATCACTCTTTTGCAGATCACACATTGTTTTTATAAGATATAATAGTATCCCTTGGGAAAAATTGATTTTCATCACCCCATGAATTATTTAAAGTGAGACTTGTAAATAATCACTATCGAAATGAAGTTGTTTATAAAACACCTTGGAAAACTTAATTGTTTTCATAGCAAAGAAAATCTTTGTAAATTTATTTCTGATTCTTATTTAAGAATTAAGCATGAAAATGTTTTTATTATAAACATAAAGATAAAATTTTGACGAACTGAGTATTGCATCGTTAATCTTGAAATTGTATATAGTTGCGCGCCTACATACAATTTAGAAGTGACCATGCAAGGATGATTAGTAGTCATCATAAAACTAGTGAATAAACACTACATTTTCTCTGAAGATTGTGAAAGATTAAATTTTATAAGATCTGCAAAAAGTGCAAAATAAGGACATAAAGTTAGGGACACCTACATATGTGCCTGTAGCATCTATTCTTCTGAGTTGAATTTACTCATCTGTGGAAATTTTCTTATTTAACAATTGACAATTCTTTCTTGTCCAATTCTCCCGTAGTGAGATTCTTAGGAAAAGTATCTGATTACCGAGTGTTGATACCCGACTGGATGTATCGACGTTCTTATCATTTCTTATGATTTGATTTCATTTGAATGACCTGGGTAACGATCCGAGGAGCTTTCGAATGCGTACTCATATTATGAAAACATGGGATATATTCATATTCATTAAATGTTTTCGTCTGTATCTGATTTGAAATTCTATCGCGTAGATTGTGTGTTGACCTTACTCTTTTTAATAGTAGTTGTGTATCCTAATATCCCTAAATTTGTGAAGGATTATGAATTATTATTAGTCTTTTGAGAAGTTCACATCTTATCGACGGCAATGAAACTGGAAAGTTGATAGTGCCAGTAGAATGGATTGATTGATTATGACATGACGACATTGTCTTAATTGATGGAAACTCGAGTAGAATTCCCCTAAATGATAAGATGTTGATTATCAAAGGTGATCTAAATAATTCTTTATGGATGACCATATCCTGCATATAGACTTAAAATTATACCGTGAATGGTTATGAACTAGTTATAGATATTATAAGCTAGAAAGAACCTAATATGAATTTATTAAAAGATGTTTCTGTTATCTGAAACTTTAGAAGATATTTATTGGTAAATTTCCTAGACTTTTGCCATTAAGGCAAGTTGAAATTGGTATTGATTATATTTCTGGTGCTGCACCTGTGGCTTGTGCACTGTACGTCAGCACCATCTAAATTAAAGGAATTACCGTACAACTGAGAGAGTTGTCGGAGAAAGATTTTATTATACCAAGCCTGTCATCCTGAAGAGCTATGGTGTTATCATTCCTTATATTTATAGATTACTGTGAATTGAGTAAATTGACAATCGAAAACGATATACATAATTCGAAATGGAAGATTTGTTCGATCATTTACCAGGTTCTAGCAATTTGATCCATGGCATGGTTATCATCAACTTCGCATCTGTGAAAAAGATTATCTATTCCAATCACTACATCCAGAACTTGTAATGAACATTATGAGTTTCACGGGATGTCGTTTGGATTGATCAATGCACATGTAGTATTCATAAATTTTGTGAATCACGTGTGTGGGCTGTAATTTGATAAATTCATGCTCGTGATCATTAAGGATTATATGTTTGTTTATAAGAATAAGAATGAGTTAATAATTACTTATAGATTTCCCTGAACTGGCCGAACAATGAAAACCTGAACCTTGAATAATTGATATGTGATTAAAAACTTAAACCTTTACATTATTTGACTATGTGATTAATAGATAATGGAATATAAATTGACTCTTCAAAATTTAGAAGTCATTTAGAACTTTGAGTTATACTAAAAAGAAAGTGCAAATATATTTTGACAGATGTTTTAACAAAGGATTTTAAGAGATTATTACCTTATAACCAAAACATTTAACTAAACTTCTGTTTAGGGGTAAATGTTTTGCATACCTTAAGACAATCTAAGAGGGATTGAGGAAACCATTTAAACCATGACTTAAAATTTGAAACGACAATTTTTGCTTTTTAATTAAGAAAATTTTAACCAAAGTATAAACAAAGGTTTTTCGAACATTTACGAATCTTATTAATTATTATCGATAAATCAACAAAAATCGTGTTAATTAAATTTGAAAATTTTTCTGAACATTTTTATATAATTAAACAGACTAAGAAATTTGAAATCTTTACATTTACATTTCATAAAAAGTTGAATATTTAATATTTAATTAGTTGTAATAATTATCAACACTGTAGACGTCGGATGGAGTAAAACTATTAAAAACGATAGTTGAGAAGAAATTAAAACTTAGAAAATATAAAATTTGAATAAATATGGACATGATAATTATATCATCAGGAAAAAAAAAATGAATATAAATACTGACACATTATGTAGAAAAGATAAAGAATCAATTAAGATGTATTTCTTAATAGCGACGGTGCAAAATAAATTGTCGAACGATATAAAAGTAAACAATGTTTGTAAAAAGGATAATATAGATAATAAAAGGGGTTCGCGGCTAATGTGAACCATTAAAATTGAGAAGCCAATAGCGTTAAATGTTTTAAAGGTCACTTGTGGTTGTATAAATACAGAGATTGTGAGATATAGTTATGTTGGAATTTGTAAGTATAAGTATTCTATTTATGTCATTTATGACTAGAAGTATCTTTGTCTGAAGAGGTTGTACTGATGGCAATTATGAAGGCAGACATCGCCTCATACATTAGTTAAACGTCTAGCTATTGCAAAGGTCATCATCTGAATTTGATTTGATTTGGGTCATCGTCGACAGACTAACCAAATCTGCTAATATCATTCCGGTTAATGATAGATTCTTGATGAACAAATTGACTCTTTTTTATTTAAAGGAGTTGTGCAAACATAGTGTGCCGTATCAATCATCTCTATCAAGATCATCACTTCGCATCGAATTTCTGAGATTTGCTCAGAAATCATTGAGAACGAACCTTGATGAGAGTACTATGTACCACCCCAAATCGAAGGGACGAGGTAAAGTAACGATACAAAGTAATATAAGTGTTGTTTTATGTTTGAATGATTGACCTTTGGTAATAGACCGTATAATCGTTTTCCTTTGGAGGGATTATCCTTGATAACTATCGTATTAGGATCGAGATCTAATCTTGTTAGGATCTAAATCTTAGAGCATCTATAAGCAAGAGTTGAGATGGAGACATCCGACATACACCCATAGTGAGTTGGACATGTCTTTTAGGTTTAAGGTTTCCTATGATGGCTAACCTAACCTTACAAAATACCCGACCCGCGAGATCTGAAATGATTATTGAAATTAGGATCTGATTATTGACTGCCGGTAGTGGGCAAGAGGTTATGTGAATATGAAATGTAGATCTTGAAGTGCCAAATGAGTAGCGAAGTTATGCCACAGTTTTTAACCTTGGAAAAATGAATTCATGATCTGACAAATCATGGGATATAAGTCCCCGTTGTATGGGACCATTGAGATGATGTAAAAGTTGGGATTGAAAGGCATATAAGCTGGATCTACCCTAGGACTTCAAGAGCTGCGTGAATTATGTTTCGTATATCGAATTTGATGGAATATCTATCAAGTGAGAATCTGATTGTTCCTTAGTTAAGTTTAGATCGGCGAAAAGTTGCATTCATCAAAAACCCGTGAACATCATGGATAGAGAAAGTAAGTCAACATTAAGCCTGATCTTATTCCCGTAGTTATGTTTGATAGAACTCGCGTATTGTAATGAATTACACTTGTGAGAGAAAGACCGATTGTGGAGGAAGTACCCACATGGCTTTAACTCTATAAGAAGCGAGTAGTAAGATGATCTTTGAGGACAAAGATCCTGTTTAGGGGTAAATGCTGTGACAATCCGTCAATTTATGGTTAATATTTTATTCTCGAATATTATTTAAAAACATTATTTTAATGTTACAATATGAACTCACTTATTTTTGGGAAGAAATTTAGATTTACGTCTTGAAGTAGCGTCGACTACGTCTAAACCGGAGGATTCTACGTTACGTGCTTACGTTTACATACACCGTCCTTGGTGACAGTCCGACATTTCAAGAAAATAAATTTATCCGTGAATATTATTTTGGAGTTTTAAATTTGTGTTGATTCATAAACTCACAAATTTACGAGAAGAGATTAGGACTTACGATTTTATTTTAACATCCTTTACGACTAAACCGGAAACCCTAGGATTACGTATTTACGTATTTGAACTCCGTTTTTGATGAAACAATTTTTATTGGATTCGTTTTGTGACGTTGATTCATAATTTATAAAAACGTTTTTCGTAAATCGACCCGAGCGCACGCAAATCGAGAAAACTAGAATCGAGAAATACCCGTAAACTAGTGAGATGGGACAAAATACATTGTCCCACCCCACTAGCTTAATGGGACGGCACACACATGACACCACATCTTAGGATGTGGCATCATGTTAGCTAGTTTATTACAAGTGTAATACAAAGCTTACACTTTAAGCTTTGTTTAGTCAAAACCACTAGCAACTCTCATACTACCATTTACTTACATGCAAACCAACACAAATCCTCTCAAAACCACCCTCCCTTGCCGTCCACTTTCAAGCCATAAACACCCCTTTTGATCTTTTCTAGCCATGAAATACATGTTTACTAGCTCTATCATGGAGTTATCTTGAAGCCTTGATCATTTGGTGGCCATATTAACAACATTGGAGGTGATTTGCTTGTGTCCTAGGGCTGATTTCCCAACTTATGTTCTTGGTGTTTGATGATCTTGGAGTTACTTGTGGTGTTCATCAAGTTCTTGTCTTCCAAAAACAAGAAATACACTTGGTTGGTAAAGAAGATCATCCTCTCCATTTTTCTCTTGTTATTTTGTAAAGAACAAATGTATTTTCTTTCATTTTGTATATTTATATGATGTATATATGATGATAAAAATGTTGTGTGGGGATCAAGTGTTGATAGATATGCTTAAAAAGGTAAATAACTATAAGAAATGAGGCTAAAATCTTGATTATTTAGTTGGTTGTATAAAAACAGTATATAACTAAAACTTGAACTGATAAAATTGCATGGTATGATCCATTTACAGTAAGTACAATATGTTATACACATGTGAGAGTTGGCCATGCAATGGAATCAATATAATGAGTGAAATATGATCAAAACAAGTTAGGTGTTCTAATCTGAATAAGCAGTTTTGTAGGGACTGTTAAGGCAAGACGTACTTAAAATGAGCAGTAGCTATAACTAAGTTAAATATAGCACATAATATGAAGAACATGTCACCCAAAAATGAGCTTCTAATTCATTATATAACTCTAGATATGGTAAAAATGGTGAACATGAATATAAAAATCAGATTTTAAGAATTAATGTTTATTATTATTATATAAGCACTCACATTTTATTGTATAAAATGTAAAATAAAAACCCACTAACTTATAAAACTTATTTATATAAATATATAAAAGGTTAATTAAATGGATAATTTATATAAATGGTAGTGGAATAATATTTATAAGTAATAAAAACTATAAACTTGATTTTTACGACTTTTTCGGCTATTACCGAAAAATTAACGTTTTTCGCCAAATAAAACTTAGACGATCAAACCCGTCTAATGTAAAGTTTTTAAAAGTAATATACTGATATATAAGTAACTAATACAAGTAAAAACCGATAAAACCCGAACTATAAGAAATACGGACATTAACGAGCTAACTAAACATATTGGACTAATAATTGGACTAAATAAGATAAATACTTGTAAAAAGAACTTATTGGGCTTAACCCATTTGGGCCCAACATGGAAAGTATATATACTGATAATATAGGTATAAAATGGATTAAAACAAGTTAAAGAACTTATACTAAGCTTAATGGACTTAAAATAGGTAAATAGGTAAAACTAGTAAACTAGTATAAAAGTTACCGACATATAACACTAAAATGAGTAAACGAGAATATGTAAACCCACTTGATCATCATATATATATAATCATCATATGTAGACATAATTGTTATTTTTATAAAGTCGTTGGACATGAGTCTAAGACGAAGTATTATTTGTCTAGGTTTCCGTGATTGAAGCACGTACCATACGTCCGAATTGCCGATAACCCGCCTTCCCACATCAACGTGAGTTCATAGCCTCGCACTCTTTTAAATGTTTTTATGAAATGTTTTATAAACCCGCAAGGGAGATAACATGTTAGTTTTTATAAAATAGGACACCATTTGTCCTGATTGTTTGTTTATTGATTTGGACCCGAATGATTGTATGACCCGATTGTATGACCCGATAAATGATCAAAGGACCCGATAGATGAAATTAAATGGATTATTAAAGTTAGGTTATGTCACTAAAATTCCCATTAGCATGAATTGTGAACTACCGGGATTTGGTAGACGCTTATGCATTTAATAGTACTATTTGGGGACGATCACCCCAGTTCGCGCCTTGACGGTTGATCCCCGTCGTGCCACATTGATTGGTAAGCGAATTTATGTATGAGAAGATTTCCATAGCGTGACCTTTGTGACGACACGCTACTTTAGATGGGAAAATTGAGTATCGGGTTAGCTACCCGTTGTTGGTTTAGTAAGGTAACAATGTCATGCGGCTTATAATAATCCAAACTAACGAAATACTACTAGACGCTCCAAATTACGATGTATTGCCTGACAAGCAATACGGGGTCATACTATTGATATTATGTTCGTGTTTTGGTTTTTCATAACCATATTCATATAACAGTTTTTATTTTCATACAACGTCATAAGACGTATTGTATGATGTTTTTACGACATTGGCTCGTATAATAATTTTCAAGGCAAACGCCTATATTATGATTTTGATGAAGATTTGTATAAAATGACTTTGGCTATTTTATGGCCTATTAAAATGATTTGTACAAAATGATTTTCAGTAATAATTTTATACTGATATTATATTGATGGATTTTATTAAACTCTATGAATTTACTCGGCGTTATCGCTGACCTTTTCTTTTAACATGTTTTATCTCAGGTACTTGAAGGTAATTCTCGGGAAGACAACAAGAATTCATGGCCCGCACTTAAACTATATAATTCCCATTCAGATACTTTGTAAAACTTTGTATGAAATTATATGACTTGGGACCTATGTAACTTTGATATTTATGAATGGAAATGCTTTATTAATAAACGACGCGATTTTTATGCGTTGTCTATGATGTGAGTAATGTGCTATCCCGTAACACCAACTAGTCTTCCGCTGTATTGAGTTGTATAAATTTTGGGGTGTTACACCTCAAAAGCTTTGTTAAGAGAAAAATATCATCCTTCTCGGCAACGTCGTGCTATCCAAGCTATACATGAGTCGATTTATAGATAGCACCTTCTACCAATCAATGACTTCGTTATTACCCATTAAACTTGTGATGTAGGAGCACTACGTTCAAGTCGGGTTTCCATCACTAATCAATTTTTGATGGTTTCAGACTTATGCCTCTTAGCTAGTCTCAGTAAGTCTCTCATCAGAGCCTTAAGGAGACAATCCGACAAACTACCGCATAGCTTGTCGATCACGATCACTCACTAAGTCTCTCTCAGAGGCTTAGTAGTGCTAAAGTAAAGTTTCTAAATTTCTTGACAAACATGTCTCTAATGGCCATTCTCAAAAAAGTTAACATATTCTATCATGATAGAATCTCGAGGTAGTAGATCTCTAATCAAACTGCCCTCTTATTTTGCCACAACTAGGCAATAAGCTCACCATTAACCAAAAAAGTGAGAAACACACACTTGCTTCTGCTCAAGAAGCAACCCATTTCATGTGTACATAAACTCACTATATTACACAACATGCTTGCTTTTAATCTCACCTTATATTCTGTCACCACTTGACAAAGAAAGAAATGAAAATACACACTTGTTCATTTGCTCAAGAGACAACTTGTTGTTTCATTATTTAAATCCACCATCTTGTGAAATTTAAACACCATTGTTATTGATACAAATCACCATCAAGTAACTCACTGACATGTAGTACATTAAACTTGCTTGTAAATGTTTGATAACTCATTACTAGTCATAGTTAGGTCAAGTACATTCACAACATTGAACCCTCATGTACTAGCTAATCACTAGAGTATGCAGATCATTTTATTATTCAATTAAAAAATAAGCCACATGCTTTGTTAATTTTATTGACTCGATCATGGTGAAGTGCTCCTCAAAATGATCTTGTCACGAAAGTATTCTTTAGAGTTATTTGACGAGATCTATTGCGTTAACTAGCTACAAACGGCTTCTCGTCAAGTCTTACCAATAAACAAAATTTTATTAGCCTTGACTTAAAAATATCACAACAAAGATTAAATGTTCCATAATCATCTTGATACAACTTACTTCACGAGATGTATCAATATTCTCTTCTTAGAATATTTCCATAACCGAGTAGATTTTATCATTGGTTTTATAAACATGATACGTCCCACCTTGGATGTACCAATCAGCAATCACACCAAAAAAGATTTACAAATGAATTTGATAACATTTATAGCATATACACAGAACATGGCAAATTCCTGGCTAGAATTCTCAGTCCAATTCCAGTTAGCTAGTTGATATATTTAGCTAGGTCAATGTCGGCATTCTAGCTCGTTTAACTAATACAAACAAAAGAAGGCATAATGCATTAAATTGTCTATGTTCATGTTAATTACCAAAGTAACATACGCAGACACAGTCATATACATTTATAACTTCTCATATCCAAGCTTCAATTCTACTAACCTCCACCATTTTTTTCACTTAAACTTATATGTATATTAACTCACAAGTGTCTAAAATGACTTATTGAAAAACATCAATTTTCTATCACCATTAGATATCTCAACTTGCTTTATCAAGTTTAAACATATATTGCATCAGACTTAAATGTTTTTTCACTACAAAACTCTGAAAAAAGAGTTAAGGCTAAAACAAAATAATACATAATTTTGGATTTGCTTACTGATTTGTAGTCGTCTATTTTAATGCACTTTCTTAGACATACATGTCTTCACAAGACTTTAATTTGGTTCAGTTATTATTGCACATAACATATTAAAAGATTTGTTGAACAGATATATAAATGAACCAAATATATCACCCTTCCTAGGCAATAATGAATAGCAATAGCATTTCAAACAAACATAAATCCATACCTTTATGAAAACTCCAACAACACCATGTCGATCGCTAACGTTTTCAAGAACACCGTTTGCGACAATCAAACGAACATCCTTAGGTCTCGAGCATTGCTAAACTTGGTGTCGAATCAATAACAAAATCATCTCCCTGGTGTACCTTTAGTACAACAATACCAAACTAAAACAAACATTATACCGAACTGCACGGGATCGGATTCCCTGTCCTTTTAAGTACGTTCGGCATCCCGTAAAGTTGCTAGAGTCTACGAGCCAAGGCACTTCAAGATATATATAGTTCACACATGAAAACCTTGAGCAACAACGACACTAGTTTGCAACGTAATGGCGGTAACAGAAAACTATAAATCAACAAGTATATTGTAGACTTAATTTGATAAGGTATGTGTGTGTTTTCTCTTGTGTGTCTCTGATTAGAACTCTCCATAGCCTTTTATACACACATGAATGTATCGTGATCACATTGATCAGTTGTAACCACGATCCCATAAAAGGAGGAAATAATGAGCGGTTATTTTTCTCATATCTGCTACTTCCCCTTTTACCAGGTCACTACATACTAAGTCAAACATTAATGGTATCTGATGCAACATCACCTTGTACCATATGATAACAACCATGTACAATTATTTCTCGCATCATCTAATTGTACTTTGTGCTTTGTAAACTTCCAAACTTACTTATTTCCAACATATACTACCTCTGTAACCAAGACAAAAGCTTCTCTCTATGATGTTATCCTATGGATTGAAAACAAAGTAGAAAAACTATGGATTCTCATGGTTATTAAGTATGACATAAACACATATTAGGGAATATACCACTAGGGAACAAAAATTAAGACTTTATATAACTTTGTCAATCACCGCAAGTCGAGGCATGATGTGTACTCAATGCATCAAATCAATGGTGTAACCGGGCTCACGATTACAACATTTTATGACTACCATTATCAAGAAGAAATCAGCGTTTGAAGAGACGATGATCAAATCTTCAAGTTCACAGAGGGTGACTTCTCCGACTTACGTCCTGAGGACATAGAGGACTTATTACCGCTCTTGACTCAAAACAAGCTCGGTAATCTCTCAATGGACAAAAGTTATGCGTTGAATGTTGCGGTCAGAATGTATACACGACGGATGGTCATTCGTAAACGTATGAAGGATCTTCAACTTGGTGTCGCAAGCTACCAAAAGAAGCTGAATCTATCCAGACCTGACTCTATCCGAAAAGAATTCAGGAGCAAAACACCTTACACCGGAGTTTGATAGCCAGCTGAAGGCATAATAACTAGATTTTACTAGGTTGAATTGTTCGTTTTCTCGGAATCTTCTCGAATTGATTGCCGGTTAAGTGCAAGAGATTAGTTGTTCTTGGTGAGTCAAATGAAAGGGTTGTCGTTGTCTAAATCTAATGAAAAATAAAGACTTGAAACAAATAAAAATAAAGTAAGGACGGTAAAAAGAAAAAAATACTGAAAGATAAAAACTTGACGAAAAAGTAAATGACGAGAAATTAAAAGCAATAAAGGTAAATAACTCAAACTAAATCTTAAACCAAAAGGGAAGGCAAGATAAAGTGCAAATAAAGAAAAAGGCGGGAAAAGAAAAGCTTAAAACTAAAAACTGAAAAACTTATTCGGAATAAAGCCTTCATCCGGAATAAACGTGTTCATCCGGAATAATTGCTTATCCGGAATAAATAGCTCATCCGGATGAAAGACTTGATTCGTAATAGTAAAGTATTCCGAATAAAGGAGCTTGATCCGGAATAACAAGTATTCCGAATAAAGGAGCTTGATCCGGAATATCAAATATTCCGCATGAAAGGCCTTGATCCGGAATAAATTATTATTCCGAATGAAGCACAAAGAAAGCAGTTGATCCGGAATCTGGGCAAGTATGAAGAACAAAAAAGAATACGAAGAACAGTAGAATGAAAATAAAGACGAATCTAGATCAAAACTAACCAAATCAACCAAAAGATTAAACTAAAGCAACCAAAAATGATCTACTAACAATAATCAATCAAACCAAATCATCAAAACTAACAAACAAAGCCAAATCAATCAAAACCCACTTGATTGAAAACTATACAAACTCAAGAACATGAACACAAAGATTAAGAACAAATCAAACAAGAAAGGTAGATGAAAGATTGAACAAGAAAAGTAAAGATTCAATAAAACTTACTTGAATTAAAGGGTGCAATACATGAATATTAAAGTGCAAGAATTTAAAGTGCAGGAATGAAAAATGGTGGAAGAATGGGTTGTCAAGCCACCAACAACTATGAAATGGAGACTATCTAATCTATTTATAGGGAGATTAGGGAGGAGCTTAGGAAGCTTCCTCCCTCTTTCTTCTTTATTTAATTGCATGCTTTAGTCCTTTATCTTCTTAATCCTTTGTTAATCTTCTTAATACTTGGACTTTAATGACTTTGGCTCGGGATTTCTTTAACTCGTCTTGACATTTCTTCATAAATAAGACTTGAGTTCTTCGGCTTTTTAGTAAACTTCCGTCTTTTGACTTTTTCTTCGATAAATCTTCAGAATTGGTCTTGGACTTCCGTTCTTTTTGCACTCTTGATTTCTTGACTTCGTCTTTCGTCTTTTTCTTCGATAAAAGCCCGTGAAATCCCGTGTTTTCTCCACTTTTCACCTTTCCGTCCTAAATCACAACAAAAACACAAACCACGCATAATTCCGACATAAATGACATAAAATACACGTTTTGGCTCGGTTATTATTGTAATTAAGTGGTAAAAAGGATGGGTGTTTACACACCTATCAAATCCCCTACACTTAACCATTGTAATTTCCTCATGCAATGCATTAGTTACAAAGAAAGATTACATTTTTTATCATAATCAATCTACATTGGCCTTTATTAAAAAAGATAGAAAATAACAAAACAAGTAAAGAAATCAAAATCATACCTTAGGGTTTTGGAAATGTCATGACTGATCATCATCCTCAAGTTTTCACTTTCTCCAAACCAAGCGTAAAAACGAGATCATTGTTATTATAAGTTAGCAAACTAACACGAACTCATGTGGGCCAATTATTCACTTAGACTCCCTTATTCCTAGGTGTATCTCTTATATTTTATTATTGTCTTGAATGATCACGAGGATGCATTGTTGACTTATTTCGATAGTTATTTAGGCTGAAAATAAAGTGGGACGATTTAATCAATAGTTAGCTAAAGGAGAAAATCTTTTAAAACTGCTTCTCGGGACCTCATAAAGTTCATATCTTGGCATAACTCGCTTCGCGATTTGAGACCTCTCTCGGACCGATATTTGGCAGCGACTTCATACTTCAAACCTTGAGAGACGTTTATGAAATAATGGCCTTCTCTTCATAATAGGAATTTCTTCACTTGAAGTTTTGAGAGATTCTTCATACTTGGACCACGACTTCTTCATTTTTCTCCAATCTTTATTTTGGACTTTGATATACAACGATCCACCTCCTTTTTGGACTTGGATCTATTTATCCTCATACCTTGTTAGGGCCTTTTTGGATAGACTTCTCCAAGATCTTTTGGGGAGTATTTGCTTTTCGTCGTGTGTCTCGATCCTTCATATTGATCTTTGATAAATGATTCTTCACATCACTTGGGATCTTTAGCAACAAAATATAGCCCTCATGCCTTGTTAGGGCCTTTTCGGACTCGCCAATCTTCGCATCCCGCTTCAATAAGTTATGCCTTGGCTATGAACTCTAATCCATACCGAGCAACTTTTAAACGATCTTGGGCTAGAAGCTAAGTAACTTTTCAAATCGTACAACCTTATTTATTGCAGATAAATTTATTAGCAAGCGATGGGAGAATAGGCTTATAATTAACTCACATAAATTCACGAAAGAATACCAAACTTATAATTGACTCTATCATCTCTCGTTCTCCACAGTTTAAAATCTCAAGGAATGAGACTCGTGGATGCTTAGCCTATTAAATCAAAGTTTTGGGTTTTCGAGTCGCCTATAGGATCTTGCAAATTCTTAGACTCTTTCAAGTTTAGAAATCGCGTTTTAAAGTTCCCTTAATAAACGACTCTCTAGGATCAATTATAGGAACTTGCGAAAAGTTCTTGTTCTTAACCCGTGAGAGTTAAGACTTTCGTGTTTTATAGCTCCCTATATAAAAGCCTAGCAAAACTTGACTTAAACACGTTAAGGATACTAGCTAGAGTAAACTTAGATAAGTAAACTCGGGTTGAGTCAAAAGATTCACAACGTTTGAAAATTAAAACCACTTTATTAAAAATTTATTCTAATAAGAAATAAAATAACTATACAAAGGTAAAAACTAATAGGCCAAAACAGATCAAAAATTTTGAAAAATGTCGAAAAATTGATTTTCCGGTTAAAATGAGGACAAATACAAGGAAAAGGCCACTTAACTTCGATAGAAGTCCCCCCTACACTTAATATAAACATTGTCCTCAATGTTTAAGCATGTGGGAGTAAACTCCCCTACACTTAGGACATTGTGCACGTTGTGTAAATCTTACTAAGGAAGAGACAAATAACGAGATTCCTATTTTAATATTGGGAAATATAAAATAGTGAATCAAAAAGAGTTTAGGATAGAACCGGGAAGAAGGGAACACGAAATCACGATTCGTCAAAAATCATCAAGAGTGTGTCTCTGAAGCTCTAATCCCTGCACATGATAAGAAAGAAAGCAAGAAACACCAACGGGGCTCCCCCTACACTTATGGTAAAGATAGATAGATAATTGGGTTGCCTCCTAAAAAGCGCTTGTTTATATTAACCGAGTCACGAGCCTGACTCGTCCCCGAATTAAATAGTCCATGGGGAAGCCTCGAATGTAATACCGGGATCAAAGACCTTGTCCTCGTTCCCGGTTGACATCAACAAAGGAGAGGCGGGGGGATAAGTCTTGAATGGGAGAAAGGTCCTTTCAACATACGAAAAGTATGTGAAATCAAGGTCCACGGGAGGTGGGGTGGGTAAAGTAAGCACATTGTCCTCCCCCAAAGACAATGGATGCTGAGCAAGTGGCAAAGCCGTAATGTTATCAATGATAGCATAATCAATGTCACCTCCCGGGTCAAAGCACTCATCCTCCGTAATAGTGGCTAAAGGGGAGGATGAAAGGTGCTCGGGAGGGGGACTTGGGACAATACTTTCCTGCAGCAAATTATAAAAAATAGTATCCCCCTCCGTGTTATCATCATCAATACCTGGAGGCATGGAGTGAATGTCGATTTCTTCCAGCAATGGGTCATTATCTTCAACGGGAGGAATAGATGGAGGTAAAGACTCGGAGATAGGAGGAGAAGTCAACTCTTCGATTTGAGCAATAAGAAGATGCACTTTCCGTAATCTATCGCGAAGAAGCACGTCTTCCACCTTATCCACAAGATCAAGTTCATCGGTGAACTTCTCGTAAGCCGGAGGGAATAAATCGTCATCGCCCGGTGGAGATTGAGAAATTTCAAAAGTGAAATTCTCATAGCGGGGAGAAGAATCGTCATCATTTGGATCGACCGCTTGCGTGAAAGCAACGTCGTCCTGAAGCTCCATAGCAGGTAAGTCACAAACCTCATCATCCAATAATTTGTCGAGACCAACATCACTAAGCTCATTCAACGTATCACAATCCTTAGACTCGTTTGGGATATTGAGAGAAGGGATGACAATAGCACTAGGGCATTGAGCAGTAAGATCATTCCAAGAAATAGTAGACTCATCGTCATCATCATCATAATAGTATGGATACACCAGAGGAGGAGTATAAGTCTCGATATTCGATATTTGCTCATGTCGTTGCTCTTGTTGCTGTCGCTTTTCTTCCTCCCATGCTTATGTTAGCTGAGCAACGGCATCTTGAAGTTGCAAAATAATGGCGTGCCTTTCTTCATTCAGAGTAGTGAGATGTTGAATTCTCTGAGAGGATTGATGATTGAGGTTGGGGTGTGGGGGCTCACAGTTAGGAAAACCAGAATTATAGCACGGATGTGGCTCATAGTAAGTCATCGGTTGAGAAGAATTATAACACGGAGTTGGGTCATAATAATCCATCAGTGAAGAAAACTGAGGACACGGATCTGGCTCATAATAATCCATTGGCTGACAATAAGAAGTATCGTGAGGGCCCCCACAGTTGTTGCAACAAGGGTAGGGAGAAAAATCTGGTGCTTCTTGTAGATAGCTATTACCATTGTCATAATTGTAACCCGGTTCTTGCTCGTGGCCATACGGTATCGAACCGGGCATGAAACATGACAATAAGAATCTCTTCCACAATACATGCAAGGGGGGCTAGGAGGTGGATTTGAAAAGGACGAATTAGTCGAGTTACACGATGGACAAAATCCAAATTGTGAATCGATGGAAATGGGAGGAAGGTCTCTTCCGCATCGCTCGCATGAACACCATTGACATGGCTCGCCCCCATATAGTTGTCTCCAACACCCGACGCAATGGACATAAGAATCCATAAAGAAAAATAGATAAGCAAGAAGAATATTTTTGGTGCAAAACTTTGAAAAAGAAATGCTTTTTATGATTTTTCAAATGTTTTTGGATTTTTTGAAAAGGTTTGACACAAAAAATAACGTTCACAAGTGAACGGATCCCAAAAGCCAACGCGTCTCTCACAAAAAACCGTTAATCCTCACGAAAAGAGTCGGCAGCGGCGCCATTTTAATAACTAGATTTTACTAGGTTGAATTGTTCGTTTTCTCAGAATCTTCTCGAATTGATTGCCGGTTAAGTGCAAGAGATTAGTTGTTCTTGGTGAATCAAATGAAAGGGTTGTCGTTGTCTAAATCTAATGAAAAATAAAGACTTGAAACAAATAAAAATAAAGTAAGGACGGTAAAAAGAAAAAATACTGAAAGATAAAAACTTGACGAAAAAGTATGATGAGACTGCTTCTATACATAGTCTCATCTTCCAAATAGGGCTTAAAATGCATTAAATATCATCAAAATACCCATATATATGCTTGTGTTTGTTGCTTGTGTATTTTAGGTACGGATATTGAGAAAATGACAAAAGATCACAAGAATCATTCAAAAACGAACACGGGAAACGAAGCCGCACAATGAACCAAGCCCTAATGAAGACTTTCCCAAAATCAACCCTTGAAGATTTGAAGAATTATGAATAAGGGTCCTCCAATATGGAAGAATTGACACTTTATACCCTTGTATCCTCATAATTACAAGTTTGGTCCCTAAAGTTTGTCAAAATTACAAAAAGGGCCCTCCACTTTGAAGAATTGGCAAGTTTAGCCCCTCAACAAAGCTAAATTGTCAACCAATATCCTCCACAAAGTCAAACACATCATGAAGTCCTTCAAAGTACAAGAAATTACAAGTTTGGTCCTTTGAAAATCCCAAAATTACAAAAAGGACCCTCAACTTTCAACATTTGGCAAAAATGGTCCCTCATCAAACAAGACTTGGCAATTTCAGTCAACCAAAATGCTCAACATACAATTCAAGACCATTATCCATCATCAAAATGCCAAATCAGCCCTTGAAGAATTCAAAAATGGCAAGAAATACCCCTAAAAATACTTTAGAAAAGTATTTGGGGCAAAAGTGTGAAAAAAGAAACTTAAATAACAAAGGGAATCAGATTTGTGGGATTTATTTACAAAGTGAAAAAAGAAATGAAGGTGAGGGGCTAAAGCTGGTAGACAAGGAAAGAAACATAGACCAACCACACCTCTACACGTGTCCCACTCAATCTTTTCCACCAATCACACCACTCCCTGCCTCCACATCAGATCCCACTCATCCTGATTAATTTATTAACCAAACCTTGGCGCCTTAACACATTTTTAAAAATTAATCACCCCTAATCTGGATTAAACGTAGCATTATTTATCTCAAGAACATAATTGGGTTTTCCTAATTATGTTACAATTAAAACCCCATCTTCTCCAGATTAGTGATTAATGATTCCCTAATCACATCCCAACCTTAATATTACTTGCCACATCACTCACATGTCCACATGGGACCTCTCCTGCTACAAAGTGAGGAAGAAGACAAACAGTAGGGCCAACAATCCAACGTCCCACAATTATGCTTACTTTCTAAGCATAATACAAGCCTTTGATCACATTTGCTTGCCAGCTATCACCACAAACAACCAAGAATTCTTCACAAGACTCCAAGGTTTTCAAAATCTACAAGGGCAATTTTGGGACTTCAAGCGTTAGGGTTTAGAGTTTTCAGCTGTTCTTAGTTCACATGTAAGGCTATATATAAAGCCATAGGGTCTCATTTAGACGTTTGCTTTTGGTTTTTCCTTTGTTCAAGCACTTGTAAATCCCTTTTCAGTTTTATGAATTTGAGTTAAGTGTTTTGATGAAAGACCAAGTGCCATCTTATTTCTGCTTGTTTATGTTCTTAGTTTACTGATTTTGAAGTTAAAAACCTGTTTTCAAAAGAGGAGTGTGCAAAAGTTTGCACATTTTCTCATTTTCTTGATATTTTGCTAAGTTCTTGTTTCTATCTTGGAATTCTTGTGTTATAGGGCTGATCATAGCATTCTAATCGAGTTGATTAAGGTATGGTGAGGCTTATAACTTGGGGATAATCAAGTGTGGGGTAACAAGGTTGCATTAATCAAGATTTTTCAAGTTTCTGACTTTTATACTTGTGCTTCTAACCTTGTTGATTCTTAGCAGGGGAGTTATTGGAAGCTTGTACTTGTTCTTGCTAGTACATCAACTCATAAATTCGTGGGTGTGGATGTACATCCATGAGGTTTGCATACTCAATCCTAAAATCTGCTTAAAATCTGATTGTTGGTGATATTTGTATGTGGCTTGTGTTCTTGTGAATTTTGTGGCTTAAATCTGCTTGAATCTGTTAATCTCACTTGTTATTGTGTTAATTGATGCTTGGGTGGCCTCAAAACTCACTTTGCCTTTGAAAAATTTGATTTTGAAAAGATTAAGGGGTGTTTGGGTCTATCTGTTTGTGATTGTAACTTGTTATTCTGTTGTGGAAAGTTTGAGTTTGTGTTCTATATCTGATATATGCTTGGTTGAGAGTGTTTTACTGCAAGTTTTTG
Organism: Glebionis coronaria; assembly: GCA_025667525.1. Lineage (NCBI taxonomy): Eukaryota > Viridiplantae > Streptophyta > Magnoliopsida > Asterales > Asteraceae > Glebionis > Glebionis coronaria. The sequence goes on along the minus strand of CM046874.1, from coordinate 127,244,353 downwards.
GGTTTGAAGCTTTGAATCAAACAATCTGCTATATAATATTTGTTACTGCCTGTTTTGACCTAGGATTTTGGGAACACTTAGTGTGTATGCATGCTTAGGGCTAAAAGTGGTTTAAACAAAGTTATTGTAACCTGATTGAAAGATTTGAGGTGTTGAATCTGGCTTATTGGTCAAATACGTCAGCAAAGTAGAAAACTGCATGTGTTAGTGTTCATCAGTAACATTCATTGCCTTGAATCTTGCTTAATTCTTTGAATCATTGCATGAAACCTGTTTAGACTTGCTTATTGGAGTTTATAATAGCTTGTGTATGCATTTGGTTGAATTTGGCTGGTTGATTTGTGCTAAAACTGCTTATAAGTGCTAAACTGCTTAAGTGTTCATGTCTGTATCATATCTGGTGATTGATTGATTAAACTGTATCAATTGGGTGTTTGTGATTGTGATATTTTGATTGTTCTTGACTCCTTTTGATCCAAAGATCATTTGGGTGCCTTTGTGTAATCTGAATCTCCAAAAAAGTCACTAAAGACAAAAAAGTCTAATAGTCAAGCAGTGGAAAAAGTTTCCACTGCTCAACACCCAAAACTAGCCCCTGCTAGTGTAATTTTGAACTCAGCTTATCAATAAGCTATTCTAGCTTATCCAGACTTGCAACAACTTATTTTTTGTGATAGGTCTTCATTATTTGACCCATTTAAGTAGACTGGAGCTTATTAGACTTTGACTTTGACTTTTTACTAGAAAACCAACTTATTTGACTTTTACATTTGCTTTTTCCAGCTTATTGAGTCAGCTTATTTGAAAACTCTTTGTTGATTTTGCTTAATTAAGTCATTTAGAAGCTATAGGAACTTGAATCAGCACTTGGGGTGGCCAAGAACTCAAAAACGACTATTTTGTCGTTTTCTATAGATTGCTTATTGCATTTTCAGGCTTATTCCTCTGGCTTGTTTCAAATTTCTTTTTGCAGAAGTCTTATTTAGGTCAAAAGAAGCTTGTGTGTCAAATTTTAGCTTATGGCATTGGCTTATAGCTTAATGGGCCGAAAAGCCCATTAAGAATAAGCTGCTTGGTATAAGCTAGCTTATTTCACACTTTCAGCTTTTTGGCCTTTGGAAAAAGTTGTTTAAAATCAAATTTTGAGTCAACCAGTGCTTTTTGGGCTCATTTTGAACACTTTTTGTTATTGGGCCCAAATTTGGCTAAATAAGGTACTATTTTGGGTTTAGCCCATTTTCTAGGCCCATTAAGGGTATTTAGGTAATTTCACTTTCATTTCTGAGTTATTTAGGTTAAATTAAGCTAGTTTTCAAGTTTTTAGAATTTTTTTATGATTTTTGGATTTTTAATATTATTTTAATATTATTTTATTATTAAAAATTAAAAGTCTGATTTTCTAAGTTTTTATATTTTTCCTAGGTTCTAAACACTTAATTAGGATTTTTTCAACATTCCAAATATTTTTAGAGTCTTTTAATTATTTTCTAGAATTAATTTAGTTTTAATTGATTTTAGTAGTTTTTAATTGTTTAAAAATAGTTTTTAGAGATTTTAAAATTTTGAAAAATACTTTTTAGCTTAATTAGAGTATTTTTGAGGTTTACAAACTTTAAAATCTTGTTTGGGAGTTTTAATAATTAATTTTGATTTTTAGGGCTTTAATTAGCATTAAAAAGTCATTATCTAATTAATTAAAAGGTTTTGGCAAGTTTTGATTTTTTGTAAACTCTTAGAATATTATTGTGGATTTTTGGTAATTTTTAGGAATTTTTAGGGTAAAATTTTAATTTTGGCACTTTTTACGATTTTACGTGTACACCTTTTTCGACTTAGTTTAATCCGTCTTCGTAACCGTCATTCTCTTCTAATCTCATTTATATTTTTCTTTCTCAACAATATAATCACAAATCTAATCCAAGTCATTACACACATAACACACTAGCTTCCTTGAGAACGAACTCACTTAGGGTCATTTACACACGGTTTTCCTAAATCGTCGTGCTTACCCTATTTTTGCCATGTTTTTCCTAAAAGGGGTAATTTTACAACTATCATTTTGGCGCCGCTGCCGGGGAGGCGTGTTGTGTTTTGATTTGGCATTGTTGTTTTTATATATTAACCATAATTAGTATTTGTATTAGTAGCACTCTACTAATACGTATTATCGATTTTCGGTTTTTGTGTGAATACTATTACTATAGTGTATACATAGAACAATAAATTCACAAGTACTCCAAATACGTGAGAAATCACAACCTTGACTTGGGAGGTCATTACCCAATCATTGTATTCGAATCTCAAACCAAAGAAAAAGGCAAAAATAGATAAATACTTTCGTGAAGCTCAATCTTGAAAAATACAAACTATAAGGTGGGTATAAGGCGGATATTATAAAATATATCCTAAGGAAAAAGGCTCTTAAGTGCTTCGCGCCGCCTTGTTTCCCCGCTTGTTTGTGAGTATTTGATTTTGAGAGCTAATCGAGGGTTTTGCCGCCCAAAGTATTACTAAGTATCATATATATTTTCTTGGTTTCCATTGATTAAACCCTCTTGAACGTTTTGGTGTTCCACCAACGTTCTAAAGTCATCGAAGGCGTTCACTTCACGTGATCGTTTTCATTCCTTGAGGCTTCTTTAATCAAGAGATTTGATTAAGGAGGAGAGTTGTAGATTTGTGTCTACTTAATACATTCACCAAAATCCAAAAAGGTTAATATAATCAAAAACCACAAAAAAAATTGAAAAATACAAAACACCAAAAAGAATCTTCTTTGCTCGTCCCCTCGTTGTACGTGGCGTTTATGCTAACTCGTAATCAAGCAAGACGTGCACGTAAACGAAAGAACAAAACTCCCACTCCAAATCTTTCTAGTGAGGAGTCTCCTATTGACGAACCCATTGTAAGAGAAGCACCAACCATGGCGAATCTAACTATGATGGAGTTACTTCAAGCACCCACCGAGGATTATGGAGAGGCTATTGTGATTCTCGCTATCCTTGCGGAGAATTTTGAGGTGAAAACGGGTTTGTTGTCGATGATCCAAAACAACAAATTCCGTGGTGATGAGAAGGACATCCACACAACCATATCTGCCAATTCAATCATCTTACCGCCACTTGCAAGTTTAAGGATGTTTCGAATGACTCGATTAAGATGATGCTTTTTCCGTATTCCTTAGCGGGGCCCGCTAAAATTTGGTTAGAGAAAGAGCCACCCAATTCTATATTGACGTGGAAGGATCTCGTGTCTAAATTTGTGAACCAATTTTTTCCGCCCTCTAAGACTACGCACTTGAAAAACGAGATTTCAAAGTTTTCACAAGAATTTAATGAAAGTTTTTCAAAGGCTTGGAATAGGTTTAAGGAAACGTTACATGAATGTCCTCATCACGGTTTTTCCGACTTGCATCAAATTGACACGTTTTACAATGGACTTAATGATCATGAAAGGGATTATTTGAATGCCGCCGCGGGTGGTAATTTTTTGTGTAAAACGGTTGAGGAAGCTTTGGTGATAATTGAGAATATATCTAAGGTGTATAGTCCTCGAAGCACGTCTAGTGTTCGTAAGGCTTCGTCTTTGGCTTCACCTTCTTTGTCTACTACCATCGATGCTTGCCAAATTGAGGCGAACTTGGAAAACAAAATTTTTGATAAGCTTAAGGGACTTTTGATTGAGTTTAAAGTTGGTGAACAAAGTGCTCCCGCTACGGCTAAAGCGATTGAGGTTTCTTGCATGTATTGTGGTGAAGGTCATGATTTCTCCGAGTGCATTACCAACGGTGGTAACACTTCGAGTGCCTTCGCGGCCACGGGAAATTACAACCAAAACGGTCAAGTTTCCCGCTCTAATCAATTGACTCCACCGGGTTTTGGTTCAAATCAAAATGCTAACAACAACTATCGCAACAATCAAGTTGGTTTCAAAAACAATTACAACAAGGGAAACTATGGGAATCAAGGGGCTAATAATCAAGTTTCAAACAAGAATCAAAATGATTTTCAAAACAACAACGAAGGTTTGCAACATTGAAAGATCTTCCAAGTGAGTTTGTTGAATACGCTAGTGGGAATGATGCTAGGTTTGACAATATTCAAAGAGAAATCATTAGCCTAAGATCCGAGTTTAAGAACGACTTGAAGAAAGAGTTGAAAAATGAGTTAGCTAATGAACTTAAAATCCACACCAACAAAATGGAAGGAAATGTCACTAGGTTACAACAAAACCAACAAAAAATGGAACAAGGGCAACACGAGATTAAACAAGAGATGATTAAAGCCGAGAAGAGGCAATCCGTGTTTGAAGATAAAATCTCGTCTATGTTTGAGGCAATAATGTGTAAACCGTCTTCGAGTAGTCTTCCTAGCAACACCATATCCAACCCTAAGGGTGAGATGAAAGTGATTACCACACGTAGTGGTAAGACACTTAAGGAACCGACTCCTCAACCAATTGCTCCTACGGAGGAAGCAATTGAGGAAGAACCCGAGGTGGTGGTCCAAAAGGAGCATGTCCTAATCCCACGAAGTACCGCTCATGCCACACCTACGGTTGACCCATTACCAACATTGGAACCCGAGATTCCAAAGGCTATGCCTACTATGCCTCAACCCACACCACCTTTTCCCTATCCATCAAGACTTAGGAAGGAGAAACGTCAAGAGCGCGACAATTATCAATTTGAGCTTTTTATGAAAATGTTTCGTGATTTGCACCTTAATGTGAGTTTCACTGATGCTTTGGTCATGATGCCTCGATTTGCCGTTAACTTTAAGATTATGTTGAACAACAAGGAGAAATTGCACCAATTGTCTAGTTGTTCATCGGTTTATCTTAATCGCATACCTCAAAAAGTCGGTGATCCCGGTAAATTCTTGATTCCATGTGCAATCCAAGATATGGAGGAATGCTTCGCCTTGGCCGATCTTGGTGCTAGCATTAACTTGATGCCACTTGCAATCTTCAAGTCGCTCAATCTTCCTAATCTTACTCCTTCACTAATGTCTATCGAGTTGGCCGACCATTCCACGATTCGCGCATGTGGTTTGGCGGAAGACGTTTTTGTGAAAGTGGGGAAGTTCTACTATCCCGTAGACTTTATCGTTGTTGATATCCCCACGGATCCTCAAGTTCCTCTCATTTTAGGTCGTTCGTTTTTAGATACGTCTATGGCTTTGATCGATGTTCATGCTAGAAAGATCACCTTACGTTTCAACGACGAGGAACTTGTTATAAACGTAACTTAAAACTCTCAAATTTCTCATGTTTATTCCGTTACAACCATAAACCTCGTTGATATGATCGACGTGGTTTGCGAGGAATTTTCACAAGAAGTTCTAGGTTTTGGTGATGAAGAAACTAGTGGCAATCCCACTATGTTAGATCCAATTCTTGATAATTCGACACCAACCTTCACTCCATTTGAAGGTGGTGGTTTTACATTGGAAGAATTTGATGTTCCACGTACTTGTAATGAAGACCTCGACAACGATGAGGACTTCTCGATTATCAAGGATTTTCTTAACGATTTCCCATTTCCTCCACCCGAGGAGGTTATGAGTATCGAGCCCAAATCTTCACTTGAGGAACCACCTATCCTTGAGTTGAAATATTTACCTCCTCATCTCGAATATGTCTATTTGGAGGAGGGCGACAAGTTGCCGGTTATTATTGCGAAGGAACTTTCGAATGATGAAAAAACCGCACTTGTCGATGTTCTAAAGGACCACAAAGGGGCAATTGCGTGGAAGTTATCCGACATTAAGGGAATCGACCCCAAGTTTTGTACTCACAAAATCTTAATGGAGGAGGATTACAAGCCCGCAATTCAATGTCAAAGGAGGGTGAACCCTAAAATTCACGACGTCATCAAAAAGGAGGTCCTTAAACTCCTTGACGCAGGAATGATTTACCCTATTTCCGATAGCCCTTGGGTGAGTCCTATTCATTGTGTCCCCAAAAAGGGAGCGATGACCGTTGTGCCAAACGATGCCAACGAGTTGATTCCCACTAGACTCGTGACCGGATGGAGAGTGTGCATTGACTATCGTAAGTTGAATGAAGCCACTCGAAAAGACCATTTTCCCTTGCCCTTCATGGACCAAATGTTGGAGCGTCTTGCCGGAAACGATTTCTATTGCTTTTTAGATGGTTTTTCCGGTTACTTCCAAATTCCCATCGATCCTCGTGATCAAGAAAAAACTACGTTTACATGTCCATATGGAACGTTTGCCTATCGTAGAATGCCATTCGGACTTTGCAATGCACCGGGAACCTTTCAAAGGTGCATGATGGCTATTTTTCATGATTTGATCGAGAAGACGATGGAAGTCTTCATGGATGACTTTTCTGTGTTTGGTAATTCGTTCACTTCGTGTTTGTCGAATCTTGAGAAAATGTTGAAACGTTGTGAGGAAACCAACCTTGTGCTCAATTGGGAAAAGTGTCATTTTATGGTTAAGAGTGGAATCGTCTTAGGGCACAAGGTCTCGAAAGCGGGGATTGAGGTAGATCAAGCTAAGGTAGACGTCATCGCCAAATTACCTCATCCCAAAACCGTTAAGGGAGTTAGGAGTTTCCTAGGCCACGCGGGCTTTTATCGTCGATTCATCAAGGATTTTTCAAAGATTTCTCGACCCATTACACATCTTCTTGAAAAAGAGGCACGTTTTGTCTTTGACGAAGATTGTGTACGAGCCTTTGAAATCCTTAAGAGGAAACTTACCGAAGCTCCCATTCTTGTTGCTCCCAATTAGAACCTCCCCTTTGAGCTCATGTGTGATGCTAGTGATTACGCTATTGGGGCCGTTTTGGGGCAATGTCATGATAAGCACTTCTTGCCTATTCACTATGCTAGCAAGACGATAACCGAGGCTCAACTAAAATACACTACAACGGAGAAGGAGTTCCTTGCCGTGGTGTATGCATTTGATAAATTCCGACCTTACCTCGTCTTAGCTAAATGCATAGTGTATACGGATCATTCGGCTATCAAGTATCTCATGGCGAAGCAAGATGCTAAGCCTAGATTACTTCGTTGGATTCTCCTCCTTCAAGAGTTTGATCACACCATCGTTGACAAAAAAGGAGCCGAGAATCTAGCGGCTGATCATCTTTCTCGTTTGGAAGATCCTCACCAAAGTGTTTACGAGCCCAAGGAAATCACCGAAACATTTCCGCTCGAGACACTTGGTGTAGTGAATTCTAAGCTTGATTCTTCCACCCCCATGGTTTGCGGACTTTGGAAATTACCATGCGGGTAACTTCATCATTAAGGGTATGACGACTCAAGAAAAACGAAAATTCTTTTGTGACGTCAAGTTCTACTTTTGGAACGACCCTTACTTGTTTCGAACTTGTGCGGATCAAATCATCTGACGTTGTGTATTTGGCACCGACGCTTCTAACATCCTTAGAGCTTGCCATGAGGGACCCACGGGTGGTCACCACGATGCTAATCTCACGTCTAAGAAGGTGTTTGATGCCGGCTTCTTTTGGCCTACTATTTACCGAGATGCACAAGATCTTGTGAAGTCGTGTGATGCATGCCAACGACAAGGAAAAGCCTCACAAAAAGGTGAAATGCCACAAAATATCATCCAAGTGTGTGAGATCTTTGACGTTTGGGGTATAGACTTTATGGGGCCGTTCCCATCATCTCGTGGTAATAAGTACATTCTCGTTGCGGTTTACTACCTATCTAAGTGGGTGGAGGCCAAAGCCTTGCCCACCAATGATGCTCGTGTGGTAGTTAAGTTCTTGAAAATCTTGTTTTCTCGGTTTGGAACCCCTCGTGCGATCATAAGCGATCGTGGAACCCATTTTTGTAACGACCAATTTGAAAGGGTCCTAAGGAAATATGGGGTTACACATCAGCTTTCTACGGCTTATCACCCACAAACGAGTGGGCAAGTCGAGGTTTCAAACCGAGCTTTGAAGATGATCTTAGAGAGATCCGTTGGGGAAAACCGACAATTGTGGTCGGATAAGTTGGACGATGCTTTATGGGCCTTTAGGACCGCTTATAAGACGCCCATTGGGTGCACTCCCTATAAGCTTGTGTATGGAAAGAATTGTCATTTTCCTATCGAGTTAGAACACAAGGCTTATTGGGCCCTAAAACATTGTAATGATGATATGGAGACCGCGGGAAAACACCGGAAAATGAAATTAAATGAATTGGATGAATTGAGGGACATTGCTTATGAAAATTCATTGATTTATAAGGAAAAAACTAAAAAGTTGCATGATTCTAAAATTAAAAACCAGGTTTTCAACATTGGGGATCAAGTTTTGCTTTTTAACTCTCGATTGAAAATCTTTTTCGGTAAGTTGAAATCCCGTTGGTCCGGTCCATTCACCGTGACTCAAGTGTTTCCGTATGGGACCATCGAGCTAGCTCAAGATGATGGTCCTAACTTCAAGGTGAATGGACATAGGTTGAAGCACTACTTTGGCGGCGAAGTTCCATCCTTGAACTACCTCGACCAAGTCACCTTCCCCAATGATAATTAGTATTGAGGGGATCGAGTCGAGCTCATGACTCGGTAATAAAAAACGAGGTGCCTCGTGAGGGAGTCCCATGCTTATCCTATGTATATATTATCGCTTTCTAATGTAGTTAACGTGTGGGGATTTGTGCCCTTCCAACCTTTGTTCTGTGGTTGTTTGTGAATTGTGGACTTTAGATGATCATGATCTTCACGATTGGAGCCTCTCGTGTTCGTTCTATGGGAGCACTCGATCGTTTGCTTTGAAGACTTTCTCAATATCCATGATATATCCTTTTGATGTTCTAACCTTAGGTTATTAGCACACTTCATAAACGGTAATAAGTGTGTAAACACTTATCCTTTTGCCACTAAAATCAAGGGAAAACAAGACCGAATCATGTGTTTATTATCGTAAAAGTCGGAATTACGCGTGGTTTTGTGTTTTTGTGTTAAAATAGGTACAAATGATCAAAAGAAGAGAAAACACGGGATTTCACGGTCAAATATTGAAGAAAAGTCCAAAAAGAAACGAAGACAAAGTCAAAAGACCAAAAGTGTGCCAAGATCACGAAAACCGTCAAAATCAACATGGACTTGAAGAAAAAGATCGAGAAAACCAAGATCGGGCTCGTTCTAGTGAATTCAATCATCTACGAGGATTTTGGGCCTTGTGGGTCCCACTTATGCATAATGGGCCCACAAGCCCATTTAAGGAATGGATAAATTAAACTACACGGATCAAATAAAGTATCTAAGCCCAATTGATATACTTGGGACGGATAAATTAACAAATGGGCCACAAGCCCAAATCGCATGACAAATATAACGGAAGAAGAAATAGGTTTAAAAACCTATTTTTTTGGTTTGCTCGGTCAACCCTCACCCCCAGTCAACCAAACACGCTCCCTTTTACAAAATTTTTTAAACGTATTTGTGTTTACCCTACCACACGTGTCCCAACATTACAGCTATTTTCCCAACCCCCACAATAATAAAAACGTTTTTTATCTTACCCATACCCCATAAATCATTCGATATAACCAAGGAGTGTTTTCACCCACACTTTTCTTTCTCTCTCTCAAAAATCCAACACAGTCCCCATTGTTTTTTTTTACCCTAATCCTAAATTCACCTTAATCACTTAAATAATTTCATCACAAAAATTGGGGCTTTTATCAAAAGTGTTTAATTCACACTATGGGAAATAAATCCCCCCAAGAATCGGAGGCAAGCACCACTTGTGGTCCTCTCTCCTCTTCCAACGTGGCAATCCGTGGCTTGCAAGGTGAATCTCGTCCGTTTGATCAAAAGAAAAAAAAGAGAGAGAAAAGAAGGAAGGGCTGTGATCTTAAGCCGTGGCCTCCAAGGAGTTTGAAGAAGGTTTTTGGTGGGTTTGCCTATAAAAACCCCCACATCATGTATTAGAGGCATCCATCTTTAAGAAGCTTTTCATTATTTAATTTTCAGTTTTTTTAATTAGGAGTAGGATTTAAATTAGGTTTAATTTTTGCAAAAATAGATTAGGAATATTGTAATTTTCAGTTAATGTAATGATTTTGATTAATTAATGAAAGTGTTTTTTTTTTCTTTTATCTCGGTTGCATCTTTTTAAATTACTGGTTCTTTAAATTCAAGTTGATTTGTTACTGTCGTTATTATTATCAGCTTTTCATTATTATCAGTTTTTATTTTATCATTCGTTTAATATAAAAAAAAAGAAAAAAAAATATAAAAAAAATAAAAAATAAATTACTGTTCGAGAGATGATGTTTGGTTCGAGGTTTGTTGACGATAAGGGGGTGCGTTTGATTCGATTCACAAGGGGGTTCAGCGCCCGCCTTCATCTCAACGGTTTTCGACAATAGGTTCTCATTCTCTTCTTATTTTAATTTCTTTTATTCAGTTTTAGTTTATTTAAAATTGCTTATAATTGCTATCTGCTTTTGACTTGTTTGGATTTCGAGTCGTTTAGAACTGCTTATTTTAGTCTGCTTTTGGTATAACTTTCGTTTGGTTTTGCGTGATCTGCTTGTGATTGGGTTTTCAGTAGGCTAGATCTGCTGGTTATAGAACTAGTTGGTTTCTTAATTTTTGAATCTGCTAGTCTGATTTGATGTTTATTGGATGAGTTTATTTTTGTAGATTAATTGTTTGGATCTACTTACTAGTTTAAATATAGGTTTTATTTTAGTTACTATTTGGTTTTGAAGTTTATGTGTCTGCTTAAGTTTGTTTCATTTAGCTTATATAAGTTTCTGTTTGGGTTTAAAGAGTTGAATCTACTCGTTTGATTATCGTTTGCTTAGGTTTAGTTCGTTTTGGATCTGCTTATTTATTTCAGCTTATTTCTTTCATAGCTTAATAGCTTTTCTGTTTTTGTAGCTTATTTGGTATTTGATTTTTTTGTTTTTTTTGTTTAGTCATTACAGCTTATTATGTTTCTTTTTAGTTTGCTTGCTTTACTATTGCTGTGCTGAAACTAACAGATCCTAACTGGTCTGTTGGTTCTTTCCTATTTACAGTTACTTTCTATCTGTGTGCTTTCCAATTTAAGTTCCAAAAATAATATAAGAAAAATAGTAAATAAAAGCAAAATTTTTGTCTGGCCTGGGGATCGAACCCCATACCTTTCGCATACAAACCAACACACCTTCCATCTCGTCTACTGTCTCTTTTGTGTTTAGTTTCGCATAATTAGATTTATATAGATTTATTTAGTAGTGGCAGTTTTTATTAATTAAGTTTAAAGTTTATTTATTTTATTTAAAAAGTTAATCTAAATTTTCTTTTAATCAGTTTTTATAAAATAATAAAAAGAAAAAAATATATTTTAATTTTTAATTACTTTTAAAATTAGTTTAAATTTTATTAGACTTAAATTTAGTTTAATTAAAGTTTTAGTTTATTTAAAATTTAGATAAAAGTTTTAATTAAGTTTTGTCTTAATCTCTTTTTCTTTTATGTCATTAAATTTAGTTTAAAATTTCTTTAGATTTAAAATTAAAAAGTTTTTAGGTTAAAATTAATTAGGTTTAAAGTTTTAAAAATAGATTTCATTTAAAAGTTTTTATTAGCTTAATTTTTAAATTAGATTAGTTTTATTAAAATTGTTTATTAGTTTTTAATATTAAATAGATAAAACACCAAAAATAGATTTTACCAAAAACAAAGTTAAGTCATAACGTTAAACCGGAAATCAATTCGGGTGAGTCGAGGACGATAAAAGTAATATAAAAAGGGTAAACAAAATCTCTTTTTCAAACGGCTATTAATTTATTGGTTACACCGTTTCCATGCTAGATTAGGCATTCGACTACGTCTCTAGTATGGGGGTGTTTGCACCCCTAGACTCGAAACATTGAGGACAATGTTTAACTTTAGTATGGGGGGGTGAATAGATACTTGCCTTGCCAAACCTTCACGCTTTCCAAAGTTCATCTTTTTGTTTATCGTTTTTGTTGCAAAATAAGGCTAAAAATGGCCAAATTTTAAAAATTTTCTCATGTTTTATAAGTGTTTGAAGACACGAATGTAGGTTTTCCGATGGCGAGAATAAGAGTAAATTTTTACTCGACCGTGCGTGTTGAGCACTTAGCTTTGGTTCCTTAACTACACATTAGGCTAAGTCTCTTAAATGAGGATGAGAAATGATAGGGTTAATTATAAGTTACTATGCTAAACGTAGAGTACTCGTATTCTTTCAAAAACTCTGTTCTCGTTGTTTGCTTATTCTCCCTTCGCATGTAAATATTTTTTGCTTAATAAATATTGACTTAGCGGTTTAGTTGGGATTGTTGGGTTTCTAGTATTTTCTAGTAGCTTCCATGTAATTAAATTGGGAAGACATTAAGGTATCGCCAGCGTCACGGTTTTGAAGTATTGGCACCCTAATAATCAAAAGCTTTACCCAATAATAAGATTTCAAGTGCTCACCTAAATCAAGCAAACAATTTGAAGCCCCACAAGGCCGAAAAATCTATGCAAAATTGAAAGTGAATCAAGCCTTAATCTTCGAAGCTTTAAAGATCCAAAATTCGCCTTAGCGTGAGGATATACGTCTTTGGCTAATAAAACTACCGATGAGGTGGATAATAAAAGGCAAGGCAAGAACAAAGTCATAATAAAAGCTTCATGGCGAAGTTGAATAAAAGATGGAGGTAAACCAAAGATAATAAGGCCCTTCCGTTAGGGGGCGTATAAAAGTCTTGGTAATAAGTCTCATGTTCAAAACCGTTATAAAACCGTGTTTATCGATTCTTCTTGTCAACTTAATTTTTTAACATCGTTGTCTATTGGGAGGGGTTATTGATTTGATGGTCTTGGTTACACCGTTAGGACTCTATTTTTAGACCTAAATCTCTATTATCGCATAAGTCAAACAATGTATCCTCGTGAAACATTCAAGACAATATAAAATATAAGAGATACAACTTAGGAATAATGGGAGGATAAGTACGTGATTAGGGCATATAAGTAGTGTTAGCATTACTAACTTATAATGACAATGATCTCGTTGCACGCTTGGCATGGAATTGGGGTGAAAATCGAGGACGATGAAATTATTTCTAACGAAGCATTCACGTGTTCTTATTCTATGAACCTAAACGTCCCATTTTGCGATGAAAATCATACGTTATGTCTAAAACGCAAGTAGTAGTAGCAATAGTAGTAGTGTAGCTAGTTTATCGTTCAATAAAGTGAATAAAAATGAATTTTGGAATCCTACGATACTTTATTCTAGCATTGCGTGAGGGCACGGCAATGGTTTAGTATGGGAGAGTGATGAGACTGCTTTTATACATAGTCTCATCTTCCAAATAGGGCTTAAAATGCATTAAATATCATCAAAATACCCATATATATGCTTGTGTTTGTTGCTTGTGTATTTTAGGTACGGATATTGAGAAAATGACAAAAGATCACAAGAATCATTCAAAAACGAACACGGGAAACGAAGCCGCACAATGAACCAAGCCCTAATGAAGACTTTCCCAAAATCAACCCTTGAAGATTTGAAGAATTATGAAGAAGAGTCCTCCAATATGGAAGAATTGACACTTTATACCCTTGTATCCTCATAATTACAAGTTTGGTCCCTAAAGTTTATCAAAATTACAAAAAGGGCCCTCCACTTTGAAGAATTGGCAAGTTTAGCCCCTCAACAAAGCTAAATTGTCAACCAATATCCTCTACAAAGTCAAACACATCAAGAAGTCCTTCAAAGTACAAGAAATTACAAGTTTGGTCCTTTGAAAATCCCAAAATTACAAAAAGGACCCTCAACTTTCAACATTTGGCAAAAATGGTCCCTCATCAAACAAGACTTGGCAATTTCAGTCCTCCAAAATGCTCAACATACAAGTCAAGACCATTATCCATCATCAAAATGCCAAATCAGCCCTTGAAGAATTCAAAAATGGCAAGAAATACCCTTGAAAATACTTTGGAAAAGTATTTGGGGCAAAAGTGTGAAAAAGGAAACTTAAATAACAAAGGGAATCAGATTTGTGGGATTTATTTACAAAGTGAAAGAAGAAAGGAAGGTGAGGGGCTAAAGCTGGCAGACAAGGAAAGAAACATAGACCAACCACACCTCTACACGTGTCCCACTCAATCTTTTCCACCAATCACACCACTCCCTGCCTCCACATCAGATCCCACTCATCCTGATTAATTTATTAACCAAACCTTGGCGCCTTAACACATTTTTAAAAATTAATCACCCCTAATCTGGATTAAACGTAGCACTATTTATCTCAAGAACATAATTGGGTTTTCCTAATTGTGTTACAATTAAAACCCCATCTTCTCCAGATTAGTGATTAATGATTCCCTAATCACATCCCAACCTTAATATTACTTGCCACATCACTCACATGTCCACTAATACAGGGCTTTTGCCCGTATAAAAATTATCGTTCTAGTGTTCGTTGTGTTGGTCTAATCGAATTGATCTTAGTTTTCTATGTGACTCAGTTTTATTTTGGTGGAAACAAATAGTTTTGGTTGGTTTTTAAATTTAAATGTGCAAAGACTTAAAAGTAAATGTCGTTAAGTAAAGGGCAAGTATTAAATCTAAATCTAAGTAAAAGAAAGTGTGCAATATTTAAAAACGTGACGGAAAGTAAATTAATTAAATGACTAAAAATAAAGCGTGACGGAAATTAAAATTAGACAAGTATAGAAAATGATAACCTAAAAATAAAACAAGTCAAAGTACTAAAAGTAACTCCCAATCGGAATATATTCCAATCACACCGATCGGAATATCAAAACCAAACCTATCGGAATGTCAATTTACACCTGATCGGAATATCAAGAAGAAGACCAATCGGAATACTGTCACTTACCTCCAATCGGAATATTCAGAAAACCCCAATCGGAATGTAGACCAACCTCTGATCGGAATATGGCTAGATGCTGGTCGGAATGATGCTCGGATCCTTTGATCGGAATACTGTCACTATTTCCAATCGGAATACCAAACATGCACCTCAATCGGAATGAGGAGTGAAGAACCAATCGGAATGTTGTCACTTGCACACCAATCGGAATAACCACTTACCTGTTCTGATCGGAATACCAAAACACCCTCCAATCGGAATAATGAAACCCTTTTCAGATTGAACCAATCTGAATGTAAAACCCCTTTCCGATTGGACCCCAATCGGAATACAGAAAGGAAAACTAAAAATAAGCTAAGTAAATAAGCTATAATCCTAATAAGCACTAGACGAAAAATCTTAGCTAAAACCGTGTAAAAATAAGCTATAAAACTGAAAGTTAACAACTTTTAAGACACGAAAAAGATAGACTTTAAGAAAAACAACTTTTATATAAAATTAACTTTTGTAAAAACTATATGAACTTGAAAAATAAATCAAATAAGCTATGAAAATAAATGGTTTAACACAATCAAAAGCATAAAAATTAAACCTTTAAACGAATCAACAAGAGAAAAACGCGTGTAAATCAAAGATCAAAGAAAGGTAGAAGAAGATTAAAATAAAGTAAAGGTGTGAGTAATTAAAGAAAACACTTACTTGAATTTAAAAGGTAATTAAAGTGCAAAACATGTATTTAAATGTGCAAGTAATTAAATGTGCATAAAATAAAGTGGAAGAATGGTTTGTCAAGCCACCAACCATGGAAGAACTAATTGTCACTATTAGTCAACAACGCTAAAATGAAATGAAAATGAGAGTATTTATAGGTGATTAGGGGAGAGGTTAGAGGAAGCTTCCTCCTCTCCTTCCTTTCTTGTTAATTGCACCATCAAGTCCTTTCTTCTTAATCTTTTTGTTAATCTTGGAATGTGATGACTTTTGGCTCGGGATTTCTTTGGACTCGTCTTTTAATTCTTCGATAAATAAGACTTGAGTTCCTCGGCTTTAAGTAAACTTTCGTCTTTTGACTTTTTCTTCGATAAATCTTCAGAATTGGTCTTGGACTTCCGTTCTTTATCCACTTTTGACTTCTTGACTTCGTCTTTCATCCTTTTCTTCAATAAAAGTCCGTAAATGCCCGTGAATTCCCGTGTTTTCTCCACTTTTCACCTTCTCGTCCTAAATCACAACAAAAACACAAACCACGCATAATTCCGACATAAAAGACATAAAATACACGTTTAGGTCCGGTTATTATTGTAATTAAGTGGTAGAAAAGATGGGTGTTTACACACCTATCAAATCCCCTACACTTGACCATTGCAATGTCCTCATGCAATGCATTAGTTACAAAGCATGTTTACACTTTTCATCATAATCAATCCACGTTGGCCTTTATTAAAGAGATAGAAAATTATAAAAATGCAAAGCAAAGAAATTAAAAGCATACCTTGGGTTTTGAAAATGTCATGAATATTCATCATCCTCAACTTTTCACTTTCTCCAAACCAAGCTTAAAAACGAGATCATTGTTATTATAAGTTAGTAGACTAACACGAACTCATGTGGGCCAATTACTCACTTAGACTCCCTTATTCCTATGGGTATCTCTTAAATTTTATTGTTTGTCTTGAATGATCACGAGGATGCATTGTTCGACTTATTTAGATAGTTATTAGTCTGAAAATAAGGTGCACGATTTAATCAATAGTTAGCTAAAGGACCAAATCTTTTAAAACTGCTTCTCGGGATATCAAAAAGTTCATATCTTGGCATAACTTGGTTCGCGATTTGAGACCTTTCTCGGGCCGATATTTGGCAGCGACTTCATACTTCAAATCTTGAGAGACGTTCATGAAATAATGGTCTTCTCTTCATAATTGGAATTTCTTCACTTGGAATTTTTTTTTTTTTTTGAGAGATTCTTCATATATGGACCACGACTTCTTCATTTTTCTCCAATCTTTATTTTGGATTTTGATATACAACGATCCGCCTCCTTTATTGACTTGGATCTATTTATCCTCATACCTTGTTAGGGTCTTTTCGGATACACTTCTCCATGACTCTTTGGGAGTTTTTGCTTTTCGTCGTGTGTCTCGATCCTTCATATTGATTTTCGATAAATGATTCTTCACATCACTTTTGGATCTTTAGCAACAAAACATAGCCCTCATGCCTTGTTAGGGCCTTTTCGGACTCGCCAATCTTCGCGCCCCGCTTCATAAGTTATGCCTTGGCTATGAACTCTCGTCATTACCGAGCAACTTGTAAACGATCTGGGGCTAGAAGCTAAGTAACTTTTCAAATCGTACAACCTTATTTATTAGCAAATAAATTATTAGCAAGCGATGGGAGAATAGGCTCATAATTAACTCACATAAATTCACGAAAGAATACCGACTTATAATTGGCTCTATCATCTCTCGTTCTCCACAGTTTAAAATCTCAAGTAATGAGACTCGTGGATACTTAGCCTATTAAATCAAAGTTTTGGGTTTTCGAGTCGCCTATAGGATCTTGCAAATTCTTAGACTTTTTCAAGTTTAGAAATCGCATTTTAAAGTTCCCTTGATAAACGACTCTCTAGGATCAATTATAGGAACTTGCGAAAAGTTCTTGTTCTTAACCCGTGAGAGTTAAGACTTTCGCGTTTTATAGCTCCCTATATAAAAGCCTAGCAAAACTTGACTTAAACACGTTAAGGATACTAGCTAGAGTAAACTCGGATTGAGTCAAAAGATTCACAACGTTTGAAAATTAAAACCACTTATTAAACATTTATTCTAGCAAAGGAAGAAAATAACTATACAAAGATAACAACTAATAGGCCAAAATAGATCAAAAATTTTGAAAAGTGTCGAAAAATTGAGTTTCCGGTTATAATGAGGACAAAAACAAGGAAAAGGCCACTTAACTTCGATAGAAGTCCCCCCTACACTTAAGATAAACATTGTCCTCAATGTTTAAGCATGTGGGAGTAAACTCCCCTACACTTAGGACATTGTGCACGTTGTTTAAATCTTGCTAAGGAAAAGACAACTAAAGAGATTCCTATTTTAATATTGAGAAAATATACAAATAGTGAATCGAAAAGAGTTTAGGATAGAACCGGGAAGAAGTAGAACACAGAATCACGGGTCGTCAAGAATCATCAAAAGGGTATCATTGAAGCTCGAATCCCTGATTAAGAAGTGAGGAGAGGAAATAGCAATCCAAAGGGGTCCCCCCTACACTTATGATAAAGAAAGCGAAAAGATAGATGCATGGATTGCCTCCCAAGAAGCGCTTGGTTTTTGTTTACCGAGTCGTGAGCCTGACTCGACCTTGATCATCAACGGAAGTAGCATGAAACAAATCCACCAGGATCAAAGACATAGTTTTCATCCATCACTAAGCAAGAGCTTAAGGCGAACAAGGCAAGCCAAAAGAGAAATGGCAAGGTTCCCTTAAGCAGCGATGGAGCACGGTGGAAGCAAAGTTGAAGTGG
This sequence comes from Glebionis coronaria, assembly GCA_025667525.1. NCBI lineage: Eukaryota > Viridiplantae > Streptophyta > Magnoliopsida > Asterales > Asteraceae > Glebionis > Glebionis coronaria. The sequence continues at coordinate 127,225,979 of CM046874.1, read as the reverse complement.
AGCAAGCATGGCTTCAAAATTTCCAAAGATATTTCCTTTTATTTCATCAGGTGGATACTGAGATGGCTTAAAGACTTCAATACCGGGGTCGAACACCTTTTCCTTTAGGGGAAAATAGCACTCAGGCTCAGCCGAGTGGGAAGAAGATCCGCAAAGAAGCACAACCTCGTCCTCAGAAGTGGGACAAAGAGGTGTCAAATCATATGTGCAACGGATTTCGGTGTCGATCGGTTTCTTCTCCTTGGACAGAATGCTCTTCAAATCCAAAGTAGGATCAAGGCGATAATCTTCAAAGTCATAAGGAGGAGCATCACTCTCATGAGGGAAGTATGTGTTGAGAAATTTAGAGAAATCTTCCTCAAATGAATAATCGTCCAAAGTAGGATCGAGTGATGGTGGAGGATCTTCATCATGTGAAGAATCGCTCGATAGAGTATCAGCCTCATCAAAATCATCGAAAGTGGGCAGCTCGGGATACTCAGAAGTACAATCAAAATCATCCGAGTCTGAGCTAGAATCATCATCATCATAAGCATCGAAGACCGGTGGAGAATCAAAAATGGGAGAAGCGTCCAAAGTAGGGAGAGAATCATACACATCATCATGAAAAAGTGGATTATCGATGCAAGAGTCGAATAGAGGATTGTCGTAAACGGTAAAGTCATCGAGCACATTAATCATATTCACTGATTCTCGGTCTCCAAAAGATTTGCCTGTAAGCTTCCCCATTTTAAAAACTTTTGAATCATCCCCGACCCGTAAGATTAACTCACCTTCGGCCACATCGACTAAAGCTCGTCCGGTTCTCAAGAATGGCCGACCAAGTATTAAAGGAATACGAGGGTCCATTTCATAATCAACTACGACAAAATCGACCGGGAAAGTAAATGTGCCAACTTTGATGAACACGTCTTCGGCTATACCAACGGGGTAAGCGAGAGTGCGGTTTGCAAGTTCGAGAGTCATCTTTGTTGGAATGAGGTCGGGCAATGATAATGTTTTCCAAACACTCAATGGCATAAGATTAATACTAGCCCCGAGATCAGCAAGGGCAGTAAATTCTTCAGTTTTGTTGAACACGCAAGGCAACACAAAACGACCGGGATCTCCAAGTTTTTCCGGAAGTTCTCTAAGAAGGACTGCAGAGCAGTTTTCATTTAATCGTGTGTTGGCGAGTTCAATCAGCTTCTCTTTCTTGCTAAGCAATTCCTTGAATGCTTTGACAAATTTGGGCATGTGGACAAGTGCTTCAAGAAAGCTAATGTTGAAGTTCATCTGAGAAATCATCTTCACATAGCGTGTCACGTCAGAGTCCTCTTTGGTTAGCATTTTGTTCTGGCCCAAGCGAGAAGGATAAGGGATATTGGGTTTGGGTGGTGAAGATGCAGGTGTAGGTAAAGTTTGGGATGTTGAAGGATCATTCGAGGGAACTTCATCACGTCGAGGCGGAGACGGTAATGGTGCACTAATACTAGGTGTAGGAGGATTAGGGATAAATGGTGGTGGAGGAGGTGTAGATGATGGTGGGGGGGTTGGTGGTCCTACGATGGTGACTCCACTACGGGTAGTAATAGCACTCACATTGGCTCGCGGATTAGTGACGGTGTTTGAAGGTAGAGAACTTGAAGTAGAAGGTTGAGCGGCAGGCAAGAAACTAGCAAGCATATTCTTCAAATCATTGGTTTGATTGCTGAAGGATGATTGAATATCATTTCGAAGCTCGGATCTTATCTCATTTCCTTGCTTGGTAATATCTCCTTTCAGATTGATAATTTGACTCTGCAGGTTCTTAATTTGCTCACCTTGGGTTCTCATAATGGCCTCAACATCCGGATTACTGGGTGGGTTTTGTTGGGTGGGTGGGTGATAAGGATTAGAAGCTCTTGGTGGGATTTGGTTGCTCCTAGTGTAGTTGTTGGCGGGGTTTTGGTTTTGAGGAGAAAAACCGGGTGAAAGGTAGTTGTTAGAACGGTAGCTCAGCAGATTTCTATCCCCTTGTTGTCTAGCTTGGTAATTTTCCGGTGAATAATTACCGTAAGCTGCATACACATTTTCCGGATTTCCTTGTGTTGAAGGACAATCGGTGTATGGGTGAGGACCGCCACATGTTTCACAAGGATTAGCAACTGCTTTAACTTGTTGTTGTTGTTGGTTTGAAGCGAGAAGCGTAATACTTTTGCTCATTTCAGTCATCATGCGGGTGAGTTCGGTCATCTCAGGGTTTGCTGAGGTTGAGGAAACATTGACTCTCGGGTTGTTCCTTGAAGATGCAGAGGAATCCCAGTTTTTGTGGTGAGTAGTCATGTTCTCAATTAACTCTCTACACTCCTCGGGTCTCCTTTTCATGAATGTGCCACCGGCGGCTGCATTGATCGTATCACGATCTCGAAAAGTCAATCCGTTGTAGAAAGTATCGATCAAGGTGACCGGAAGCATGTTGTGGTTTGGACAACGGTCGATCAAGACATTATATCTCTCCCATGCATCGAAAAGAGATTCATCGGGATCTTGCATGAAACCGCTGATCTGATTGCGAAGGCTTGTGACCATGGATGGTGGAAAGTAGCGCGACAAAAAGCGTTGAGTCATGTCATCCCAAGTGTGAATAGAATTCTTCGGGAGACGATCAAACCATTTCTCGGCATGATGTAATAGAGTGTGTGGAAAGAGTTGTAGGCGAAGCTCATCCATAGTGGCACCAGCCAACTTCATGCTCTGGGTGATAGTAATGAACTTGTCGAGGTGTTTGTTGGCATCATCATCAGGCAATCCTCTAAATGGGTTTGTTTGCACTTGCTGAATCATATGGTGCTTCAACGAAAACTCAGGAGCGTTGATTTGCATCGGCGCAATCGGTCCTCCTCGTCCAAACATTGTTGGTTGACAAAGTTCCTCCATGGTCCGAAGATCGGGCTGTGGAAGAGCATTGTTGTTATTATTATTATTGAGGTGCGGTTGTTGATTATTGTTGTTAACACCTGCCATATCTAAATCTTCTTGAGGCTCGGGCTCTTGATAATTAGAAGATCTAGTACGCATACACCTGAAAATGCAAAAGAAAACAAAACCAAACACAAAGACAATATATATACACAATAAAAAGAAAATCTTTTTGGATTTTTGATATTTTTAATTTTTATGGTTTTTATGAATTTTTTAATTTTTTTATGATTTTTGAAATTTTTATGCAAGAAAAATAACGTTCACAAGTGAACGGATCCCAAAAAGCAACGTGTCTCTCACAAAAAACTGTTGATCTTTACGAAAAGAGCCGGCAGCGGCGCCATTTAATACAGGGCTTTTGCCCGTATAAAAATTATCGTTCTAGTGTTCGTTGTGTTGGTCTAATCGAATTGATCTTAGTTTTCTATGTGACTCAGTTTTATTTTGGTGGAAACAAATAGTTTTGGTTGGTTTTTAAATTTAAATGTGCAAAGACTTAAAAGTAAATGTCGTTAAGTAAAGGGCAAGTATTAAATCTAAATCTAAGTAAAAGAAAGTGTGCAATATTTAAAAACGTGACGGAAAGTAAATTAATTAAATGACTAAAAATAAAGCGTGACGGAAATTAAAATTAGACAAGTATAGAAAATGATAACCTAAAAATAAAACAAGTCAAAGTACTAAAAGTAACTCCCAATCGGAATATATTCCAATCACACCGATCGGAATATCAAAACCAAACCTATCGGAATGTCAATTTACACCTGATCGGAATATCAAGAAGAAGACCAATCGGAATACTGTCACTTACCTCCAATCGGAATATTCAGAAAACCCCAATCGGAATGTAGACCAACCTCTGATCGGAATATGGCTAGATGCTGGTCGGAATGATGCTCGGATCCTTTGATCGGAATACTGTCACTATTTCCAATCGGAATACCAAACATGCACCTCAATCGGAATGTTGTCACTTGCACACCAATCGGAATAACCACTTACCTGTTCTGATCGGAATACCAAAACACCCTCCAATCGGAATAATGAAACCCTTTTCAGATTGAACCAATCTGAATGTAAAACCCCTTTCCGATTGGACCCCAATCGGAATACAGAAAGGAAAACTAAAAATAAGCTAAGTAAATAAGCTATAATCCTAATAAGCACTAGACGAAAAATCTTAGCTAAAACCGTGTAAAAATAAGCTATAAAACTGAAAGTTAACAACTTTTAAGACACGAAAAAGATAGACTTTAAGAAAAACAACTTTTATATAAAATTAACTTTTGTAAAAACTATATGAACTTGAAAAATAAATCAAATAAGCTATGAAAATAAATGGTTTAACACAATCAAAAGCATAAAAATTAAACCTTTAAACGAATCAACAAGAGAAAAACGCGTGTAAATCAAAGATCAAAGAAAGGTAGAAGAAGATTAAAATAAAGTAAAGGTGCGAGTAATTAAAGAAAACACTTACTTGAATTTAAAAGGTAATTAAAGTGCAAAACATGTATTTAAATGTGCAAGTAATTAAATGTGCATAAAATAAAGTGGAAGAATGGTTTGTCAAGCCACCAACCATGGAAGAACTAATTGTCACTATTAGTCAACAACGCTAAAATGAAATGAAAATGAGAGTATTTATAGGTGATTAGGGGAGAGGTTAGAGGAAGCTTCCTCCTCTCCTTCCTTTCTTGTTAATTGCACCATCAAGTCCTTTCTTCTTAATCTTTTTGTTAATCTTGGAATGTGATGACTTTTGGCTCGGGATTTCTTTGGACTCGTCTTTTAATTCTTCGATAAATAAGACTTGAGTTCCTCGGCTTTAAGTAAACTTTCGTCTTTTGACTTTTTCTTCGATAAATCTTCAGAATTGGTCTTGGACTTCCGTTCTTTATCCACTTTTGACTTCTTGACTTCGTCTTTCATCCTTTTCTTCAATAAAAGTCCGTAAATGCCCGTGAATTCCCGTGTTTTCTCCACTTTTCACCTTCTCGTCCTAAATCACAACAAAAACACAAACCACGCATAATTCCGACATAAAAGACATAAAATACACGTTTAGGTCCGGTTATTATTGTAATTAAGTGGTAGAAAAGATGGGTGTTTACACACCTATCACTCACATGTCCACATGGGACCTCCCCTTCTACAAAGTGAGGAAGAAGACAAACAGTAGGGCCAACAATCCAACGTCCTACAATTGTGCTTACTTTCTAAGCATAATACAAGCCTTTGATCACATTTGCTTGCCAGCTATCACCACAAACAGCCAAGAATTCTTCACAAGACTCCAAGGTTTTCAAAATCTACAAGGGCAATTTTGGGACTTCAAGCATTAGGGTTTAGAATTTTCAGCTGTTCTTAGTTCACATGTAAGGCTATATATAAAGCCATAGGGTCTCACTTAGACGTTTGCTTTTGGTTTTTCCTTTGTTCAAACACTTGTAAATCCCTTTTCAGTTTTATGAATTTGAGTTAAGTGTTTTGAAGAAAGACCAAGTGCCATCTTATTTCTACTTGTTTATGTTCTTAGTTTACTGATTTTGAAGTTAAAAACCTGTTTTCAAAAGAGGAGTGTGCAAAAGTTTGCACATTTTCTCATTTTCTTAATATTTTGCTAAGTTCTTGTTTCTATCTTGGAATTCTTGTGTTATAGGGCTGATCATAGCATCCTAATCGAGTTGATTAAGGTGTGGTGAGGCTTATAACTTGGGGATAATCAAGTGTGGGGTAACAAGGTTGCATTAATCTAGATTTTTCAAGTTTCTGACTTTTATACTTGTGCTTCTAACCTTGTTGATTCTTAGCAGGGGAGTTATTGGAAGCTTGTACTTGTTCTTGCTAGTACATAAGCTCATAAATTTGTGGGTGTGGATGTACATCTATGAGGTTTGCATACTCAATCCTAAAATCTGCTGAAAATCTGATTTTTGGTGATATTTGTATGTGGCTTGTGTTCTTGTGAATTTTGTGGCTTAAATCTGCTTGAATCTGTTAATCTCACTTGTTATTGTGTTAATTGATGCTTGGGTGGCCTTAAATCTCACTTTGCCTTTGAAAAATTTGATTTTGAAACGATTAAAGGGTGTTTGGCTCTATCTGTTTGTGATTGTAACTTGTTATTGTGTTGTGGAAAGTTTGAGTTTGTGTTCTATATCTGATATATGCTTTGTTGAGAGTGTTTTACTGCAAGTTTTTGGGTTTGAAGCTTTGAATCAAACAATCTGCTATATAATCTTTGTTACTGCCTGTTTTGACCTAGGATTTTGGGAACACTTAGTGTGTATGCATGCTTAGGGCTAAAAGTGGTTTAAACAAAGTTATTGTAACCTGATTGAAAGATTTGAGGTGTTGAATCTGGCTTATTGGTCAAATACATCAGAAAAGTAGAAAACTGCATGTGTTAGTGTTCATCAGTAACATTCATTGGCTTGAATCTTGCTTAATTCTTTGAATCATTGCATGGAACCTGTTTAGACTTGCTTATTGGAGTTTATAATAGCTTGTGTATGCATTTGGTTGACTTTGGCTGGCTGATTTGCGCTAAAACTGCTTATAAGTGCTAAACTGCGTAAGTGTTCATGTCTGTATCATATCTGGTGATTGATTGATTAAACTGTATCAATTGGGTGTTTGTGATTGTGATATTTTGATTGTTCTTGACTCCTTTTGATCCAAAGATCATTTGGGTGCCTTTGTGTAACCTGAATCTCCAAAAAAGTCACTAAAAACAAAAAAAAGTCTAATAGTCAAGCAATGGAAAAAGTTTCCACTGTTCATCACCCAAAACTAGCCCCTGCTAGTGTAATTTTGAACTCAGCTTATCAATAAGCTATTCTAGCTTATCCAGACTTGCAACAACTTATTTTTTGTGATAGGTCTTCATTATTTGACCCATTTAAGTAGACTAGAGCTTATTTGACTTTTACATAAGTGCTTATTTGCTTTTTCCAGCTTATTGAGAAAGCTTATTTGAAAACTCTTTGTTGATTTTGCTTAATTAAGTCATTTAGAAGCTATAGGAACTTGAATCAGCACTTGGGGTGGCCTAGAACTCAAAAACGACTATTTTGTCGTTTTCTATAGATTGCTTATTGCATTTTCAGGCTTATTCCTTAGGCTTGTTTCAAATTTATTTTTGCAGAAGTCTTATTTAGGTCAAAAGAAGCTTGTGTGTCAAATTTTAGCTTATGGCATTGGCTTATAGCTTAATGGGCCAAAAAGCCCATTAAGAATAAGCTGCTTGGTATAAGCTAGCTTATTTCACACTTTCAGCTTTTAGGCCTTTGGAAAAAGTTGTTTAAAATCAAATTTTGAGTCAACCAGTGCTTTTTGGGCTTATTTTGAACACTTTTTGTTATTGGGCCCAAATTTGGCCCAATAAGGTACTGTTTTGGGCTTAGCCCATTTTCTAGGCCCATTAAGGGTATTTAGGTAATTTCACTTTCATTTCTGAGTTATTTAGGTTAAATTAAGCTAGTTTGCAAGTTTTTAGAATTTTTTATGATTTTTGGATTTTTAATATTATTTTAATATTATTTTATTATTAAAAATTAAAAGTCTGATTTTCTAAGTTTTTATATTTTCCCTAGGTTCTAAACACTTAATTAGGATTTTTGCAACATTCCAAATATTTTTAGAGTCTTTTAATTATTTTCTAGAATTAATTTAAGTTTTAATTGATTTTAGTAGTTTTTAATTGTTTAAAAATAGTTTTTAGTGATTTTAAAATTTTGAAAAATACTTTTTTAGCTTAATTAGAGTATTTTTGAGGTTTACAAACTTTAAAATCTTGTTTGGGACTTTTTAATAATTAATTTTGATTTTTAGGGCTTTAATTAGCATTAAAAAGTCATTATCTAATTAATTAAAAGGTTTTGGCAAGTTTTGATTTTTTGTAAACTCTTAGAATATTATTGTGGATTTTTGGTAATTTTTAGGAATTTTTAGGGTAAAATTTTAATTTTGGCACTTTTTACGATTTTACGTGTACACCTTTTTCGACTTAGTTTAATCCGTCTTCGTAACCGTCATTCTCTTCTAATCTCATTTCTATTTTTGTTTCTCAACAATATAATCACAAATCTAATCCAAGTCATTACACACATAACACACTAGCCTCCTTGAGAACGAACTCACTTAGGGTTATTTACACATGGTTTTCCTAAATCGTCGTGCTTACCCTATTTTTGATATCTTTTTCCTAAAAGGGTTAATTTTACAACTATCAAAGTAAATGACGAGAAATTAAAAGCAATAAAGGTAAATAACTCAAACTAAAACTTAAACCAAAAGGGAAGGCAAGAAAAAGTGCAAATAAAGAAAAAGGCGGGAAAAGAAAAGCTTAAAACTAAAAACTGAAAAACTCATTCGGAATAAAGCCTTCATCCGGAATAAACGTGTTCATCCGGAATAATTGCTTATCCGGAATAAATAGCTCATCCGGATGAAAGACTTGATTCGGAATAGTAAAGTATTCCGAATAAAGGAGCTTGATCCGGAATAACAAGTATTCCGAATAAAGGAGCTTGATCCGGAATATCAAATATTCCGCATGAAAGACCTTGATCGGGAATAAATTATTATTCCGAATGAAGCACAAAGAAAACAGTTGATCTAGAATCTGGGCAAGTATGAAGAACAGAAAAGAATACGAAGAACAGTAGAATGAAAATAAAGACTAATCTAGATCAAAACTAACCAAATCAACCAAAAGATTAAACCAAAGCAACCAAAAATGATCTACTAACAATAATCAATCAAACCAAATCATCAAAACTAACAAACAAAGCCAAATCAATCAAAACCCACTTGATTGAAAACCATACAAACTCAAGAACATGAACACAAAGATTAAGAACAAATCAAACAAGAAAGGTAGATGAAAGATTGAACAAGAAAAGTAAAGATTCAATAAAACTTACTTGAATTAAAGGGTGCAATACATGAATATTAAAGTGCAAGAATTTAAAGTGCAGGAATGTAAAATGGTGGAAGAATGGGTTGTCAAGCCACCAACAACTATGAAATGGAGACTATCTAATCTATTTATAGGGAGATTAGGGAGGAGCTTAGGAAGCTTCCTCCCTCTTTCATCTTTATTTAATTGCATGCTTTAGTCCTTGATCTTCTTAATCCTTTGTTAATCTTCTTAATACTTGGACTTTAATGACTTTGGCTCGGGATTTCTTTAACTCGTCTTGACATTTCTTCATAAATAAGAGTTGAGTTCTTCGGCTTTTTAGTAAACTTCCGTCTTTTGACTTTTTCTTCGATAAATCTTCAGAATTGGTCTTGGACTTCCGTTCTTTTTGCACTCTTGATTTCTTGACTTCGTCTTTCGTCTTTTTCTTCGATAAAAGCCCGTGAAATCCCGTGTTATCTCCACTTTTCACCTTTTCGTCCTAAATCACAACAAAAACACAAACCACGCATAATTCCGACATAAATGACATAAAATACACGTTTTGGCTCGGTTATTATTGTAATTAAGTGGTAAAAAGGATGGGTGTTTACACACCTATCAAGGCATCATTTACGTCGAACAAAGCAGTACAATTAGACTAATGAGAGCTGACGAACTCCAGAAATCAGTGATGGCGCCCTCAACCATGTTCGCACGATGTTGTATCATCTCAACAAAGGCAACGACGTGAAAGGGCTACCCAATCATCAATGGACATAGATGGAAAGTAAAGGGCTATGGCAATGATGGAACGGATTGGCAAGAAGATGAAGAAAACATGGTTGATGAGGAACTTAGAAAGGTTTGTTTGGAGGTAGACCATATGGAACTGACTATCTACTACTCCAACGGACCACATGACGTGATGTACGATCCTAAAAGGTCACTTCTGTAAACACTTGTAGATATGTATATAATATAAATCATATAATAGTATGGCAAAGTGTAGTGTTCGAGTATGAATTTTTTCAAGAATTTCTCGTGAAGTTTGAAATCTTTCATAAAACCATACTCAACACTATAGTTTATCCCTCACTAATTGAGGGGAGCTTTAAAATGTTCCTTGGCCAAATATGAAGTAACATTTTATCTCTGAACTTTTAAGCCATTGGTATCAAAAATATCAAAGGGTTATCATTTTGGATAAGAGGAAAAAATGGGATTAAACTTGACTTGTAAACATATGTGATTAGAGACAAGGACTTAAGTGAATACCCGAACTCTACATGTGTTATACAATTTTGGTTATCGATGCACATATTGAGGGGGAGTGTTTTGGTGACTAAAAACATTTAAGGTACAAAAACTTTGATTTTAATATCACTAGTACCTTAAATGATTTTCAAAGAAGTTTTCATGGTGACAAATATTTACCCACAACCCACTTTATTCACGACGATGTGGTGACATAAGGATGGTAGGATATGTATAAGTCTAATGATTCTTCCAGAACCATAGAAATCTTCCCAATAACATCCCATAGCTAGAAAGAGTATTCCTTAGGAAAGATAGAGTAAGAATTTGAACGTAGTTGAATGTTGACTAATGACTTAAGCTAGCATCGAAACAATCACAAAAAGGTGCTAGCGGTGACATCTTGGTAAGTTTTTAAGAGGTTTAAGAATGAAAAAGAAATGTGAAGATAAAGGGTGTAAAGAAAGAAGCCCTCCTTACAACTTAGGCAGAAACCGGGTCAATATATAAACTACCGGGATCATCTTAGATGATGCTCTGTATTGAAGATAAACATGATGGACCTAGTTATGCAATGCACAACCCTTCAACTAACTCAAATATCTCTCAAAAGATTTTTGTTTCAATGTCACAGAGTTTAGCACGTTATCTATTGACTTGCTCACTCCGAGTAAGTTGGTATTGAAAAGGTGGCAGTCCTCTTTAGCCTCCGGTCACTAAATCCAAAATGCACTATTGAGTCTAGCGCCAAAACATCATCAAAAATCTCATTAAGACATTATCCCATTTTTGGTTGCTTCTTTATACAGTGTGAAGAGTAAGATATAGTTTATGAGTCATGCGCATTATCCTTGTGATATTGCCAGAACAATATGAGTGATATGTATGTATTCATAATGAAGATGGAAATCATGCTTGTGCAAACATCAAAAAAGCTCATGGTAGTTGACTTGTGTGATTCTTTATTAATCAAACTTTTGATAACTGGAAAGAAACAATGGTTTGATCCTTAATTGATTCAAACTTGTTTCAAGCCTCTTCGCAAAATCCTTGTGATCTTGCCAGAACATTCAGAGTGACACTCTTTAGTATTCACAATGATGAATGGAAATCCTTCCACTGTCAACATCAAACAGCACTACGGTAGGTGACTTGCAAGATTCTACATAAATTAAGCTTGTGACAACTAGAAAGAAACACTAGTGTGATTCTTAGTTGAATCAAACTTGTTCCAGGAATCTGAATTGACGGCTTTAATCAGGCGGATAACTTTATACAAATGATTCACTCTTACTGTCTCAATCTGCTTTGAGACGGTCAGGTAAATAGAACGGCCTAGTACAGCCGTGAGGTCTTTAATTGAACCTATCTGATCACAAGTATGGTATCTAATACCATCTAACTGAGCGGAGGTAAAATACTACCGAGTTAGGGCAAAATGTCAAAGCCATTTTGTTCGTGTCTATATTTTTTTCATGATTGTCTTATGAAGTAAATCAAGAATGTGGCGTTGCGGTGTACCAATTGAAGCCGTCTCAACATGCTCATACATAAAGCTAAAGACGTCAAAGATTCCAAGAAATCAAAGGATAAAGACTTTCGCTATCCACTAATATGAAGACATCTTCCTCAACATCAAGTTAAAAAAGGAAAAGTGTTATAATCTTTCAAGAAATTAACAAAGTATGTGTAACATCCCGCCTACTTAGACTACAATATTGTCCGCTTTGTCTGCAGGCTCACGGCCTTGCTTTGTGGCCCTCTTATAAGTACTTCCGGGCTGTTTACCCAACCTAGTACTACTCTGACATGATCATGCTTAACAGCCAGTTCCTAAGAACCCCACGTGCAGTAGACCACAAAACGTGTTGTGTCATGAGAAGGCGACTATTATCTTATGAACCATGGATCTCTCCTGGCCACAACCGATGTAAGATTTGCTTAGGGTGTCACAATAACCCCCCCCCCCCCCTACGGGACTCATCATCCTCGATGAGGTTCACCCCACCATCCCGAACGGCTCAGGAATGGCTCTGATACCACTTGTTCACTGTTTTTGGGTTGCGTTTGGTTAAGCAAGGGCACCACCGCCCCCTATGTGGATCACCGCTGGCCAACAACAAGACATCAAGACCAATTGGTCTCGGTTTTCCCTGAATCCACCAAAAATACGACACCCCTTTATAATTAATTTCTTGTTCTTGATTAATTAGATAAATCGTGATATAAGGAAAAGGGATAAACTGATTATCGTTATTAGATTGGAGAGTAACAATAGAACAAGCACTCGAATCAAGACCAAACAAGTCTCGATCCCCTTTCTTTTCTGTCTGTTTCTGTCGGCAGCCACCCACACACCAAACGAACCCTATTTTTTTGTATGTTACCGTTGTGTGAAAGAGTAGTGGGGAAACCCCCGTATATTTTTTTTCTATATAATTGGACCGGGCTCAAAAGCCCACTTCCTTCCTTGTTTTCAATTAAAAACCGCCAGCCCTATTAGTATATTTGTGGTTATCATTTATTTTTTGACTCTTTAATTTATCACGTATACTCGTATTTATTTGTCGTGTTTTTAATTTCTGAAACGTAATAATTCTTTCTGTATAATAATACTTAGGTAATACATACGTAATACTTTCTGACACTTAATAATTATTTTCTGAATCTCTAACACCCCCAATTTACATTGCGCAGCGGAAATACACAATTGGGTGCTAGAAACAAGCATCATCACACAAGGTATATTGAACGACTCAAAATAGAGACGTTTACACATAAAATATAAATAAGATTTCACAAATTATCTAAAACATAATTTCAACCTATAATGTACTAAAACAACACTAGAGTAAAGCGTTTAGTCCCCACGGATCTCGACCAGCAAACCAACAAGTTTCAGTACAGTACACAAACATTTAACAAATTGTTCAACAGTAAAAGGATAGAAATTGTTTTAGACCAACAAACTTCAAAAGCCAACCCACAACATCCACAGCAAAGCTCTGCCATCAATCACCTTCGATTACTTGAAACACATGCTTAAACGAGTCAACAATAATGTTGAGCGAGTCCATAGGTTTAACAAATCACATTTAAACACAAGAAAAAAATCAATCATAATCATTTATAGAATTGTCGTGCACACAATCTATTTCAAGGCAACACATTGTATTTAAGCTCATGACATCGAACCCTTAACCAATCAGTCACCAACGCCAAATGCCAGCATGACTAGAATAAAAACCATTGCCCCTCTAGGGTATCAGTTGCTAGATATACCCAAATCTCGTTCTCGTAAATTATCCTTCCCAGAGGTTACTCAACGTAATGCCCTTGTCTCAGATAAGGTGGTCAACCCAATAGTACTATAATTTGAATAAGCGATTATTCCCAAATCACAACATCAAGTCAGAACATAGTTAACGGTTCATGAATTTAGGGTCTTTAGCAACAAGTTACTCAATACAATGTAAGACAACATAGGCAACATTCGGGTCCAAACAATTAATCATGAATTATGTTCATTTATTTTCAAATAGCATGTATCCCTCTCGTGGGTATTAAAACATTTAGTAGCTAGCATGAAAAGAGAGGCTACAGACTCACCTTAGTATAAGAGACCTAGCGAGATGATCGTCGATGATAGAGGATGCCTTTCAAACACGAGAACCGCTACCTATCAAATAAGGCCCGTTCATTAATAATGACTCGAGAAATAAACATACATAACAATATAAAACTCAAACTCATAAAATCACGACAAACTTGAGAGAAAATGATACATGTACTACTATTATACTCTTCTACACATCTACTTTACCATTCTATACTCTCAAAAAAATCCGCTGGCACATACCATATGTACTAGCTCATTTATCCCATTTAGACTCGTCAAACGTTTATGAAACGACTCGAGGAACTAACTTACTATCTATAGAAAGTGCTCTAACAAGTTTATCAAATGACTTTACTTTTAAAGTTCCTTACCCGACTCGTCTTCGAACTACAAAAGCCGGACAGTTTTACGTTATCGACTCATACAACCGTTTTAACTTCTATAAACGACTCCATCTACAAACCGACACTTAGGTTTGAAAATAAACTCACCCTCTATTGTTTACACTTCTTCATATGTGACTCATTTAAAAACTCAATCTATAGTTCCCGATATTCGATCCAAATATCGACAACAACTATATGGCGTGCCGATACTCGTCTCCCGGTACACGAAAAATCAAACTATCATAACTTTTCGCTCGTTTGGAGCTAGAAGCTCTACTTTATATCAAATCGAAGCTACTCGAATTCTATACAACCTTATGCTATTATTTAAGCCTAAATAAAATCATAAGGTACCCAAAAATACACTTTTTCCCACTGATCTAAATCACCCTTCTAAAACTTGCATGAAATCATGTGTTTAGCTAAAACCAACCATTGTTATGATCATCCCATAACCCTAATACTAACATATATCATATATGACACTTGTATCATCATAAAAATCAAAAACCCAAAATCGAAATCATGTTTTTAACAAAAACTTAACATGAAAACTCCTTGATCATCATAAAAATCACATGCATGAGCATGGTTTTGACCTACCAACCCTAAAAAAATAAAACATCATGCATGTACCCAAAATTAGTATCAAAATGATCTCCTTACAATTCTAAGGATGGGTCTTGTGTTAGTTTGGATTAGATCAAAGTAGATTTTTTATGAAAATTGATCAAAGTGGCTAGGGGGTGACGGCATGTATTAAAAGAAAGAGAGAAGAAAGATTTTGTTGGTTTATGGTATCTATGTGTTTGTTAGGTGAAAGATTTATCTTATATATGGTGTTGGAGGGACCATTGTTATCAATTTGCAATGGTTGTGGTCCAAAGTGAAAATAGTTAGCTAAAAAGCGGGAAATGACTATTAGTCAATTTTGAAAATATTCACGTGGCTCGGGTTTCATAAAAATACTTTTCAAAAGTTAAAACGCACCTCAAATATAATAATATCGTCTCCTGACTCGACTTAATACGTCATTTAAAAGAAAACATCAAAAATGACAAACATCGAACAACCGACAATAAAACGTAAAATATTGGGCATTCATCGACATCACGCTTGCTAATACTCCTTATACTTATTAAATATAAAATATAAGTCTCCTAACATCGGTTTAAACTTAAACCTCCAAAAATAAATATCATTCAAACTCATCAAAAATTTCAAAAATGTTGATCCCAAACTTAGATCGATTAGCTTTGTGTATACGAGATTAGATCAAGTATAACACATGGAGAAACCTTTGTTATATGCTTTGTGAATCTAAGTATTATGCGGAATTTAATACTTAAACAAGAACACAAGATGTAAACAAAACTTTCACTTTGATTATGAATGTCGAACTTGCTTACAATGAAAGATGTTTACGAATGAAAACTTAATGAAAACTTGATACTAAATATTAACCTAAAGGCCTTCTTTTATAGACTAAGAAGCCTTGTACAATAAGCTACGTATCAACTATTCTAGGTAAAGATAAACATAGAAAATACATTGTCGTTTCTATCCTTACTAGAAGTATTCTAGAACATAATAAACGTGTAGCTTATATCTTTCATCAGTGCTTGTCTTCAATCTGTCAACGCTTGACTTTAACTTGTCAACGCTTAAGCTGTCAGCGCTCACTTTGCTCTTGTCAACGCTTGAGTTGTTCTTGTCAGCGTTCAAGTGACCTGGCCTTAATTTTACTCCCAACAATCCTCCCCTAAACTTGATATCCACTCTTGTGATCAAGTTTCTGAATAATCATTAAGAACTTGGAGGAGTCTGACAAACCTTATCATATTGGTAATAAATAAATCTGATTAAATTCTTTGCCACGTCACTTGTATAATCTATCTCCAACTGGGTGTCCTTCATCTTTTCCAAAACAGCCTTGGATATGAAATACTGAGCATCCACTAGTAGATACTCAGCAAACTTTGTAGAACTCAAATGGTATACACCAGCAGCTGAATATAACCTCCATTGAAGACCACTGAGGTCATCTTCAAGATCCTTCCATATTTCAGGATCTTCCTCATTTGTCCCACACATTCTTTTGAATGTGGTCCAAAGTTTTATTCCATTAGCTGAAGTTGGTGCTTCAGCCTCATACTTGGTCTCTAGTAACCTCCAAAGGTCCACCAAGTCTTCTCTGTCACAACTTGCAAATAAAGATATGAGAGTGGTAAAAGTGTGTACCTCCTTGCCATATCTTCCAATCTTCCAGAATCCACATTCATCCTCATCATAACTCACAATTGGATTCCTGGAATCTAGTGGTAACACATGCACCATATCTGAAGCTTCTAATGGGGAGAGCTTGAGGCTCTTTCTAATAACTGCTTCACTTGGATATAGTTGATTCATATCTTTTGGAAATTCAAGTGTAAATCCCTTCTTCACTGGCCTGGGAACTATCATAGCTTTCTTGATTTCCATTTCTTCTGCAAGTTGCTCCTTTCTTTCATCTGAAAGAAGTCTGAAAGTGTTTTCTTCCTGCACTTTCACCCAAATAGGATAAGCCCTATGTTCCAACTCATCAAATGTCAAAGCCTTCAGCTTCTGATGTGTCCATCCAACTCCATGACATCTGAGCAACATAAAGTAGAGCTTCCTTCTATCCCTTTTCAACTCAGAGAGAATGTTGCTTGCCTTGTGCTTCAAAATCACCTTACAATCCTTCTGAACTCTAAGAAGAATCTCCAAACCCCATATTTGATCTGAAATGGTCAAGTCTGGATTATCCATACAACTTTCTTCCCAAGAATTGTACATCTGAACCACCTCTGGCATATCAAAGTCAATCTGCAACTTCAAATCTCTCAACTTTTCCCTAGCAAGCTCATCACCATACTCAAGTCTTTCTGGTTCAATAATCATCACACTTGAATCTGAGCTAGCTCCATCACTTTCTTCTTCAGAAGTCACAACAAATGGTGACTTTTCCGTTTCACCTTGTTCCATCATTTGCTCAGCCAATCTTCTATCAAATTCAACCTGGGCTGCATTCTTTGGAACAATTTCTTCTACCAATATACCCTTTCCCTTATCTGATGGTGCAATGGTTGGTAAGGTAGATGGTAATACCTGAGTAGGAACATCCTTGATGATAGATGATGACTGGAATACATCACCTTCATATGCAGATCTGTCAACGCCCAAATTTCCTCTATCAGCGCCCAAAATACTTCTATCAGCGTCCAAACTTGTCTTGTCAACGCTCAAATATTTTCCCTCAGCGCCTTGTGTAACCTCTCTCAACATAGCTGTAAATGATAAATTTAGATTGGTTGGAGAGATTAAGGACGTATCAAAACCTGTTTATTCCTTCAAAGTAGTAAGAGCTTCAGCAACATCCATTGATTGACCATCTTGACTGCTCTTATCACTCAGATTTCTTTGATCTTCCTCCCCTTTGGAAGACTCCTCCATACCCCTCCTAGCATGATCACTCTCCAAAACAACAATCCTCTCCCTCAATTCCTTGAGTTCAAGGCCTTGTGAGCTGACAATTTGTACTAAGTCTGCATTTTGCTTTTGCAAGCGCATGCAGACAGCCGTCAATTCCAAAAGAGTCATTGGTTCCAGTCTGCCCTCTTCTGAAATGGGGATTTGACCTCCCAAGTCAGGTTCATTGGGCATGGATGAGGACTTAATTATGGTGGGACTGCCTTGGCCAGCTTCTAAGCCAGAACCAATAGTCCCAGCCTCATCCAGGTCACCAGCCACACTTGTGGTGGTGGTTCTCTCTGCTTCATGGCTAGGACCACCAGAGGAGAACTCTCCAGTAGTCCTTTGGCGTTTGATCAACCTATATTCAGGTGGTGTGGAAGATGGTGTGGAAGAATGGGTAGATGTGGGTTGGTTAAGGGGTGTTTGGGATTGTGATGGTTGGGTGTCAGCGTTGGAAATAGGCACATCAACACCAACATTTGATGTGTCAGCGTCAAAGGGTTCTTGGTCTATTTGCATTTGTTCAGGTGAGGGTAAAGGTTGAGTAATAGGTTCAAGTTGTGGGTGAGGGTCTATATGAGGTTGGGGGTCTGGTTGGGGTTGTGCTGCTGCAATAACAGCAAGCATGGCTGGGGTTAAAGGTAAGTCTCTATGAGGTGGTGAATCCATCTTTGCAAAAATAGCTTTCTTTTGTTCAGGGATTTTATAAAAATCATTGTGATCCCTTGAACAATATCTTTGATCATCAAAAATCATTTGCAGAAAACAGGGATAAGCCAAAGTCATTTTTGTCCCCTTGTTTTTACACATTCCTTCAAAAATCATTTTAGAATAGTTATATTTCTGCCCTGTTGCAATGCACACAATAGCACTAGCAATAGATCTGTTAATCTCATTATGTGTAGTACATTTGGGACTCAAACATTGAAGGAGAATGTGAATGAGGTACTTCCAGGCTGGGGGAAATTCCTGCTTATGGTACTTATTAAGAGTACCTTCATCGGGAATAGGGTATCCCAAAGCCCTAAGCCCTTGTTCTATTTCAGTTATGGGAAGAATGGTTACACCATCAGCATCATCAAGATGCAAGGCCTGGCGTACCAAGGCCTCAGTAACCACCCAAGATCTCCCATGAACAATAGAAGTTAATGTGGTCACTCCATTAACTGTTGAGGAACTAACAGTGTTCCAAAACTGTTTAATGTGTGTGACTGGAATGAGTGGTGCATGAGAAAGAGCATACCTTAATGGGGATGCGTTCAAATACGCCACCATTTGTGTGTATTGAGGAAACAAATCATTATCAGCAACAAGATAAGCAATCATGTTGTGTTGAGATTTGAACCCCAAATCCAATTCTGCTGAGTTAAATCTTGGTGCCATTGATGAAAGCTGTTAATTTGAAGTGTAGAAGATGAAGGTTGATAAGAGAAAAGTGTTAGACAAGAATTATAGATACCCTGTTTTAAAATAGGAGCCAAATTTATAGGAGATAAACAATGCATGTGATTGGCCCAAAAATAGGCAAAAATTTTCAAAAACTAATCATGAAAATATTGAAAAAGTTATAAGTTATCTCATGCATTTAATGAAAGTAACAACTCCTAAAATTACGGCTTGAAAATATGTCAAAAAGTAACAACTGGGTAGGTCCCATTGAGTGTCAACGGTCAAATATAACCCATCAACGCCCAACGGCTATAATCTTGTCAACGTTCGCCTAAAGCCATGTCAGCGTCCAATTTGGTCACAACAACGCTTGGAAAAATCTTGTCAGCGTCCAAAAATAAAATTGTTTTAAAAAGTGAAAAATGACCTTAACAAGTAATTTATCCTAGAGAAAATAACCAAAAGCTGATAATTATTATAGGGCGGCAAGCACTGTCCAGTTATGCACACTTGCATAAGCAAGATAGACATAACAGTCCTCTAGTGTCCCTTGCTAACCAAAATTCTTAACAACCAAGTTACCTTATAAAATCCTTGTTACTCCCAGGTAAATCCCATATCAAAATGATTCCCAAGTCTCCCACCAGACCACAACCAATTCTAGGCCAAAAATGTCTTGGCAGCATGCAAAGTTGATATACTATGCATGCTACAGTGCCTCATGGTTTAGTAAAACTAACCCATACTCACCTGTGGACACAATCTAGAATTGTGATAAGAGTATCATATGGATACCCAAAAATCCTAAAGGTTCCTAAAACCTCCCCTTAAACAAAGATACAAAGAGTTTGCTAAAAACATGCATGAACATAAAAAATTTAAGTCAAGATAGGAATGAAACATTCCAACCATCATCCATAAATAAAAACTTGTCCAAATGCTTCTCCTTTGATCCATAAGCAACTCTGTATCCAATGGTATACTGCTAACACCATCTGCACATTTAGATTGAAAACCACAAAACTAACATTGTTGCTGACAACGCCCCGATAACACATAACAGCGTTGAAGGAAGCTTTGTCAGCGTTAGACAATTATATTGCTGACAACGTTGCAAAAACACTTATCAGTGTTCAAACAACATTTGTCAGTGTTAGAAAAATATAGTGGAAAATCTAAATCATCAATAAGACCAATAATAATAATGCATCATCCTGTACATACTTTTACAAAAAGAATCCAAAACACATATTAAGTGAGATTAACCATTCCAATACTTGTTACCAAGTATTGAAATCTTCCAGTATCAAAAGGTTTAGTTAATAAATCTGACACATTTTCCTCAGTGTCAACCCTATCTGGTTGTATTAAACCTTTCTCAAAGCAATCTCTTATAAAATGGTGTCTAATTTCTATGTGTTTAGTTTTAGAATGATGCACAGGATTCTTAATGATGCATAAAGTACTATTATTGTCAACAAATATCTTAGTATGCATGAAATTATACCCATAATCCAACAGCTGGTTCTGAATCCACAACACTTGACCACAACATGCTGCTGCAGCCACATACTCTGCTTCAGTTGTAGAGTTAGCCACCACTGTTTGTTTCTTGCATTGCCAAGATATTAATCTGCTCCCAAGAAATTGACATCCACCAGTTGTGGATTTCCTATCAAACTTATCACCTCCATAATCACTATCTGAATATGCAATCAGCTCCAATGGTGAATCCTTTGGGTACCACAAACCAAGATTAGGGAAACATCTTAGGTACCTAAAGATCCTCTTCACAGCATAAAGGTGACATTCTTTGGGAGTCACTTGATGACGTGCACAAGCACATACAGCAAACATGATATCAGGTCTGGAAGCAGTAAGATACATCAAGGATCCAATCATGGATCTATAATGCCTGACATCAACATCTTTCCCATCTCCAATCTTTCCCCAAGGGTGTTCTCTATCCATAGGAGTAGAAGCCCTCTTTTCATGTGGAGAAAAGCCAAACTTCTTCAAGATTTCAGTAACATATTTTTCCTGGGAGATGAAGATACCATCTTCTTTCTGCTGAACTTGTAAACCAAGAAAGAAGTTCATCTCCCCCATAGCACTCATCTTGAATTTGTCTGTCATAAGCTTGGAGAAATCCTCACTCATCTTTGGATCAGTAGACCTAAAAATGATATCATCAACATAGACCTACACAAGCAACACATCTTTGCCTTTCTTCTTTGTAAATAGTGTCTGATCTATGGTGCCCCTCTTGAATCCATTGTCCACCAAGTAAGTGGACAAAGTACCATACCATGCTCTAGGGGCTTGATGAAGGCCATACATAGCCTTTTTGACTCTATACACTTTATCTGGATGCTCAGGATCCTCAAAACCAGGAGGTTGCATGACATAAAATTCCTCAACAATGGTGCCATACAAGAATGCACTTTTGACATCCATCTGATAGACTGTGAATCCCATGCAAGATGCATAGGCTAGAAAAATCCTAATAGCTTCAATCCTTGCAACTGGTGCAAAGACTTCTTCATAGTCTATGCCCTCCTCTTGTGTATAACCTTGAGCCACTAATCTTGCCTTGTTTCTGACCACAATACCTCTTTCATCTCTTTTGTTCCTGAGAACCCATCTTGTCCCTATAGGTCTGACATATCTAGGACAATCAACCAGCTCCCAAACATCCTGAATTGCAAATTGGTGAAGCTCATCCTGCATTGCTTCCACCCAACTTGGTTCTTTGAGAGCATCAAATATCTTCTTGGGTTCTTCTTGTGACAGAAAACATGCAAACAAACATGCTTGCACAAGAGGGGTATCAACCTTCTTGTGTATATTGGCAATAAATCCACCAAGACTTTGATGGGATCTTCTTGTCTGAACTGGAGTCATAACATCACCAATGATCTGAGATGGGGGGTGATTCTTCATTGTAGAAGTGAGAACTCCTCCTTCAAAAAGTCTGGTGTCCTCAACTTCACGCTCCATGTTGCCAATATCTTCTTCATCAGACTCTCTTTGAGCAACAGGAATCTCTTCATGAACATTAGAAGGACCACCTTGTTCAAAACTGGAAGAGAAAAGATGCCCATAAGTGTTGTCAACGTTTGAATCTTGGTTGTCAGCGTCAGGGCTGACAGCGCCTGAAATGTTGTTGTCAACGTCTGAATTGGTCTTGTCAGCGCTGGATTTGCCTTTGTCAGCGCCTGAAGAACCATGCATGTTTGTATTTGTTGGTATTTGGAAACCACCATTATATTGTCCAGCAGCAGCAGTAGCAGCAAAAGCATCAGTCCAAATGGGAATTGTAACATATTCAAATGTAGGAGATGTCTTTTCTGCTTGTGATCCAACCCTCTCATCAACCTGTGTACCTGAAACATCAACAATTTGTTCTTCCACAACATTTGAAGTTACCTTCACAATGTCTGGATTAGTGACAGGCATATAATTTAAAGTTCTAGATAAGGGTTCCAAATCAAACAACCAATTAGGACCACTTTCAGGATCACTAGGTTTATTCTCTAAGAACCTAACATGTACTCTTTCAACAATACGTTTGTCCTCCTTAAGATAAACCCTATAACCCTTGCTCTGGACTGAATACCCCATGAAGTAACCTTCATCACCTTTTGCACTAAATTTCCCTAAGGCATCACTAGTGTCTAAGACTACTACATGACATCCAAAAGGTCTGAGAAAACCAATATTAGGTTTTCTTCCCCAAAGTAACTCATAAGGTGTTTTGTTCTGAATTTTGTTAACCAATGCTCTATTTTGCACATAGCATGCTGTATTAACAGCTTCAGCCCAAAAGGCTATGGGAAAGTGAGCATCAGCCAACATTGTTCTGGCTACTTCAATTAGGGTTCTATTTTTCCTTTCAGCAACCCCATTTTGTTGTGGGGTTCTAGCAATACTAAATTGCCTAGTAATTCCCTTCCTGGCACAAAAATCATCTAGCTTCTTGTTCCTAAATTCTCCACCATTATCACTCCTAAGCATCTTAACCTCATTGCCAGACCTTTTCTCAATTTGAGTGATAAATTCAATAAGAACATCAGCTGTGTCACTCTTCATAGCTAGAAAGAATGTCCAAGTAAACCTAGAAAAGTCATCAGTGACAACAAAACAATATGACTTGCCATTCAAACTTTCTATATTAGTTGGACCAAAGAGGTCCATGTGAAGCATATGAAGAGGTTTGGAACTAGTATGCACCTGTTTGGACTTGAATGAGACCTTGTGCTGCTTGCCTTTAAGACATGCAACACAAGAGTGGTCATTGTGGAAGGCCTTCTCAGGCAAACCATCAACTAAACCAAGTCTCACAAGTCTATTTATATTTTTAAAGTTTATGTGCCCTAGTCTCCTGTGCCACAAATTACTTTCATCTACTGAGGCCTTTGCATAAAAACAAGACATATTTGTATTCACTTTAATTCCATTTAAATTCACATTATATATGTCCTTATGCCTAGGTGTTCTATACTCAATGTACTTCTCATCAGGGATCTTAAAATCCTTGCTTAACACCAAACACTCAGTATCAGTGAAAAGAACCTTATTGTTGTTATCACACACTTGTGATACACTAAACAGATTATAGTCCAGTTCTTTTACCAGGAAGACGTTTTCAAAACGTAGATTATTGGTGAGAAGGGTTCCTTTGCCTGTAATGGTGCCATATCCACCTCCAAAGTATACCTTATCACCATCTTGAATTGGAGTGAAGTTCGTTAGATAGTCTTCCTTTCCTGTCATGTGCCTTGAGCATCCACTATCCCAATATCCATAATCATTGATCTGTCTCTGAATGCCCTGCACATAAAGAAAACAAATTAGTTTTCTTTGGGAATCCAAGTCTCAGAAGACTTGGATTCATCTGGTTGTTCAATAAGAACAGACTTAGTTCTCACAACAACCCCATTCTCATCCCTTTTAGGATGAAAAACCCAGTTAACCCCAATTGGTTTTGTAATGACTTTTGAAATGTAATTAAACCTGTTGCAAGTCATTGAAATTCCATTATTATTAGGGTTTTTATCTTTCTTGGGTCTCCATGTTAAGCTTGAAGAAGCTTTAGACCCCTTACCTTGTGGCTGCAAATACTTAGGTCTGGTCACGTTTCTGTCAGCGTTGGATTTTGTCCTGTCAACGCTGAAATTACCCTTGTCAGCGTTGAACCTAGGGTTTGCTACAGGAACCCATTGCCTATTTGACCAGGTGTTTGTCTTTTGAAAAGGTCTTTGTCCATGAGTGTTAGACCTTCTAGAGAAGAATGGGGCAGGTCTAATCACTTGTGGACTTTGCTGCACACAAGGTTTGGGTCTGAAAACGTTTGACTTCCTAACAACGTTGACTTTCTTCCTATCAGCGCTGAAATTGTTCCTATCAGCGCTGGCTTTGGGAGCGTTGACACACTTGTATGCCAAATGTGAAAAGCTACCACAAGTATAACAGGCTTTCTTAGACACACTCTTAGGTCTTGAAGCAAAGAAACCTGTTCCATGATTGTTAACTTGGCTCTTGGGTGACCTATTATTTCTATACATCTCTGCATATTTAATGGTAGGTCTTCTAACAGTGTTTGAGCCTAGGTCAACAGCTTTACCAGTAACTGGGTGAGTAACCTTAATGGGTGGTGATTCATTGGGACTTTCACATAGCAAACCTCCCTTAACAAATAAAGTAGAGTTAGCTTTCTTCCACTCATTTAGGTCAGTCAGTTTTTGTTGATACTCTTCTACTGGAGTGACAACTCTTGGTGGAGGAATGAATTCCTCTTCTTGGCATTCTGGTATACCAGTCCAAGATAAATCCTTTCTAAGGACACCATAGAAGTCACCAGCTGGTGGTGGAACCAGAGAGTAATCATTCATCCCAATCCCAGTCATATCCTTAGGATCCCTTTGTTTAGCTACACAGTCTCCTAGGGCTTGGGTGGCTCTATCAAATCTTTGAATCTTGAGGTCAACATTATCTTTATTCTTAATGGCCTCATCTAACTTAGCCTATAGGTCTTTATTGACCTTTGACATGATATTTCTAATATCCATACTACCCTCTAGCTCATGTTTTAAGATATTTATCTTATCTTTTAAATCAAATTCCATTTTCTTGTATTCAGAAACAGTTTTCTCAGTTTCAATAAGAGCTAGTTGGTAATTGGATAATTTACACCTTTCAGTGCTCATATTCTCTTTTAGTTTTAACACCTCTTTGTTCAGTCTGTCAGTGTTTAACCTACAACCTTTTCTACAAAAAGCATCATCATATACCTCATTATCAGATGAAGAGGAGGAGTGTGCCATGAGAGCATATTCAACATGCTCTTCTTCTTTAATATCAGCAATCAAAGCTTTGTCCTCTTCAGCATCCTTAGCCAGATAGCTCCAATCCCATCCAGTACCATCAATTCCTTGAACTGCAACCATGGCTTTGGAGTCTTGAGCTTTAACAACCTGACTTGAGGGTTTACCAGCATCAGATCTTCTAGGAGATCTGCATTCCCTCATGAAGTGCCCCATACGATGACAGTTGTAGCACTC
This sequence comes from Glebionis coronaria, assembly GCA_025667525.1. Taxonomy (NCBI): domain Eukaryota; kingdom Viridiplantae; phylum Streptophyta; class Magnoliopsida; order Asterales; family Asteraceae; genus Glebionis; species Glebionis coronaria. Next base: position 127,200,419 of record CM046874.1, on the reverse strand, counting down.
AACTTTGGATTTATCAAATCCAGCAGTGTCTTTAGCATTGAAGGTCATCTTCTTCTTGAACCTTCTATTCCACCTATTTGCTCTTATACTAGCAAGAGCCATGTTCCACTTGATGTCCATCTCTTCCAAGTGTTCATCACTTATCTGCTCAAGGTCCTCATATGTAATCACTGAACCATTGGGCAAAGAAGCAATGTAAGCACAAACAGTATCCAAATCCAAACCAGCAGGTTTAACTCTTGGGGAGTCATTCATGAATGTGTCAGTGTTTGAAAAGGAGACGTTGACAGGACTTGTTCCAGCGCTGACAAATGATGATCCAGTAACTGGATGCATAAAAGAGTCCTTCTGATTGAATTGACCTTCACTATGAGAGAAGAAGGCCATGTTGCTGGTGTTAGCTTTGCTTCCATGTGCTGAAAGAGTTTCATCTTCCAACAGTCTTAGTTTGTTGTAGATGTCATCAAACGAAGAGCTCTTGTAAGTATTATTGGCAAGAATAGATCTTGCCTCAATCTTCCATGTCTCACCAAGACTTTTCAGAAAAGTAGCATTGGTGTCAATATCACCAACTTGTGTCCCCATGAAGGACAACTTGCTTGTGATGTCAAGCAATCTGCTTCTCACACTGCTCAGTTTCTCATTGGGCTGAGCTTTGAAGACAGCATAATCATGCAGAAGTTGCTTTTTCTTTTCTTCCTTAGTTTCTGCATTACCACCATATGCAACTTCAATTGCTTCCCAAAGATCCTTAGCAGATTCATAGCTTCTATATTTGTGCTGATTTTCTTGTCCCAAAGAGACTTTTAGAATATTTAGGGCTTTCATGTCAGCCCTTTTCTTTGCAATATCTTCAGCACTTACAGCTCTACCATCTCCAGGTTTTTCTTTCTTATCTTCATCAGGACATCCTTCAACGGCTGATCTTGCCGTAATGGCATCCTGAATCTTTTGAGCCTTATTGAATGAGTTTCCATATTCAATAATGTCCCAGAGTGTGTAGTCAAAGATCCCCAGATATTGTTCAAAGTTGAACCTCCATAAGTCAAAGTTGGTTGCATCAAGCATGGTAATCTTGATGTTTGGTAAGGGTGAGGAGGAAGAGGTTATCGCTTCAGACATGATGTTTTTAGGGTTTTGAGAAAATTAGGGTTTTGGTGTTCGTATATCGTTCTGGTGTTCTTCAAATATCAAAAGTTCCTCAACAAGCTCTGATACCACTTGTTGATCCCAAACTTAGATCGATTAGCTTTGTGTATACGAGATTAGATCAAGTATAACACATAGAGAAACCTTTGTTATATGCTTTGTGAATCTAAGTATTATGCGGAATTTAATACTTAAACAAGAACACAAGATGTAAACAAAACTTTCACTTTGATTATGAATGTCGAACTTGCTTACAATGAAAGATGTTTACGAATGAAAACTTAATGAAAACTTGATACTAAACATTAACCTAAAGGCCTTCTTTTATAGACTAAGAAGCCTTGTACAATAAGCTACGTATCAACTATTCTAGGTAAAGATAAACATAGAAAATACATTGTCGTTTCTATCCTTACTAGAAGTATTCTAGAACATAATAAACGTGTAGCTTATATCTTTCATCAGTGCTTGTCTTCAATCTGTCAACGCTTGACTTTAACTTGTCAACGCTTAAGCTGTCAGCGCTCACTTTGCTCTTGTCAACGCTTGAGTTGTTCTTGTCAGCGTTCAAGTGATCTGGCCTTAATTTTATTCCCAACAAAAAATAGTCATGAAGTAAGATTAAGCAATGACCTCAGTTTTAGGTTATCACATAATAATTTTTTTTGTAATATTTATTTGGAGTTGAGACTGCATATTTTAATGTTAACGTTTAATTAAAGCTGAGGTTAAGTGTATTTAATATTCGAGGATTTTAAATACGGGTTTTACAATTCTTCTCCTCTAAAAAATAATTCGTCCTCGAATTAAGGACGTGATAATGATATGGTTTTACAATTCTTCCCCTCTAAAAATGAGAAATTTGTCCCCGAATTAAAGGTAATAAGCTGATGAAGTTATAAAAGATGGGAAAGACACATAGGCTGGAAAAAAAATATGAAAGATGAAAGGACATGTGAGCTGAAAGATAATTTGTCCTCGAATTAAGACATAATTGTTGCTGAAAGGTATAATCATGACATGGCCAACGTGAACACGGAATGTGACGTGGCTTAAGAGGACATGGAATATAACATGATTGAAAGAACTTAACTAAATTATCAAAGGAAAGGGCGAGAGGTCCGGATGGACTCCTCCGTTTCAAGTGGCTTCCCGCTCGAAACAGTTCCTCCAAAGATCTAAACACAATAAAAATCTTGGTCGTGATGACTCTGTCCTGACGATGCGGAATAGTTTCTGGTTCCATAATTAAGATAGATTTTCTGAATCTGATAGAGTGAATAAGCTATAGCATGTAGGATACATGAAACGATGCGTACAAATATCCTAAAACGATAACATTTATATCTCTGAGCAAGCTACTGAAAACGTATAGGGACGAGCTACGTGAAAAATTGTGAACGTGCTACTTGAGCAATTGTGAACGTAGTTCATGATTATATAAGGAACGCTAGGATGGAATATATTGTAAACGTGATACGTGAAACATACTGTGAACGTGATACTAGGACATATATTGAATGTATGCTGACTGAGGAAAGAATGCCAAATGATACGGCCTGAGACGTGAAACGTCTGCTTGGGTATGGAAAAGCTATGCTAAACTTGAGTCTGGTTTCTTAAAGTTTCTGTAGCCAAATTCGGTACAAGACTTGGAAAGTATATACTAAGATGGAACACGAACCTGAATGTGAACGATGTCATGAATGCGAACGTGAATTTAAATCATGAAATAGCACAACATATGGACTGAAACAACATTATAATGTGAACGTGAGACGTAAACATGAAGGTGAACGTAAAGGTACACGTGATCGTGAACATGACGGTGAGCGTGATTTGCGAGCATGAATTTCTATCTGACATGATTGCTGATGGAATACCTTGAAATCTTAAGATTTATTGCAGAATTTCCTGTAGATCTGCCACCATGTAATCCTTTCAGATGAAAGAAAACGTGTAGGCTGAGTAAATTGGTCAACAATGACTCAGATAATATCATGCTTCTTCTGAGACCGTGGTAACTGATAAAAACCTTCCTGGCATCTTGTCTCATTTTTGTTCAGAATTTCAATGGTTGTAATAACTCACTTAGTATGACGGTGTTATATCTTGAACGGTATGTTAGGCATCTAGATATGAACATGGCTGTATCAATGTGTTATACTACTTCTATCAAAATCCTGCCTGGGTTTATGGTACATTCTGATGGAATCTAGGTGAATAGTCATGAGCGAATTATGAGTCTCGGTAAATTAGATCTCTCCTAGTGTATGATCTTAGGGAATACAAAATTTTAGTGTAGGTCCTCTCCTTTATGTGTAGTTTAGCTATGGAAAGCTAATCGTGAGAACTGCCAGCAATTTCTACGGTAGCAGCCAACTGAGTTCTAGAAAATTTTGTACTTTAGTCACAAACGTCGGTCTTGACCATTTGCTGATGGCCTTCACCTTCGCAGGATTGTCTGAAATTTCTTTCTGCTGAAATTGTGTGGTTTAGAAATGCCACCTTGTTCAACTGGAATTCACATCTGGGAAGTTGCTTATATAATTTTCTCCTATCGGAGATTCTGTACAACTGTGAGAAGATGATTCTCTTGTACTTCTCTAGAATTTAGTAGATCAGAATGTTATCAATTAATATACTAACGGTTTTGTCTAAGAAGTCATGAAAAAATTTTATTCATAAATTTCATACTATAGTTGGAGCATTAGGGAGCTCAGAAGTATAAATCAAAATTTTTAGAGAGACTATAACGTGTGCAACAGCAGTATGGAGAACATTATGTTCTTTCTCTCACTACTGATGGTAGCATGATCGAGAAGTGTTTCTGGCAAAGGTGTTTAAGACCGTGTAACTAATCAAATAACCTTCTATACGTGGAAAGATTATGGGTTATGATTGGTGATCTTAATTTTCTTTTGGTGGTCGATACGTGATCTCATGTTACCGGCCTTCTTCCTAATAGACAGAAAATAGTGCACCTCTTGGTGGTGCGCTAGGGCGAATAAGGCCTCGTTCCGGTAAATCTTGCAGCAAATGCTGCAACTATTTTAACTCAGTTGCAGCCCTGTAATAAAGAATTTTGAAAACAGGTTCTGTTCTTGAGACAAACTCGATGTTAAATTATGTCTCGCGGTTAGGAGAATTTTCTGGAAACCTTCTGGTATTGAGTCTGGAAGTTCTGGATAAATCTGCTGACCATGGATTTAAGGAACTCCAGGAATGGATTTATAATTGGTAGCTACGAGTCTTCGTAGCTATGGAATCACACGTGCTTGTAAAACATGAACAATTTGTACTGATTTTTCTGGCAGAAAATATAATGAATATATTTAGAATTTAGTAAGACGGATCTCGTAGTTAACTGAAAAGAAAACCTTAATAATTATGGGTGATACTATGGAGTCTTTTCTGGCTGGGAAGTAAGTAATACATGATTTAAGATCAAGCTGACATAGGAATACGTGAAGTAAACATGACAACTTTCACTAAATGTGTTCGTCAACAACCTCACAGGATGAACACTGGTGTCTAACCTGAATAATACTCTAGTGGTGGTAACTGAATTGTAATGGTACGATTTATGTGTGGCATAACAAAACGGGTATACCCCTTGGAGTGTACCCTAAATTATTGATGACCTGGTTTAGAAGACATACTGGAATTATGAGTCTTGACTCGTGCCTTGAGTAGATATTCGTATGACATGTATCATGATTGGTATCCTGACCTGTGTCTTTCGAAATGATACTTGAGGCCTGTGTCTTGACTGATGTCTTGACACGTGTTTTAGTAGGTGAGTCTGAATAAGGTTAAGAGTTTCTGATAATTGATAGGATTGGCGGACCAGTTAGACTGATGGCCTATGTATTCCTGGTCATGTCCGTTCTGGAGTTCTGATGGCTACTGATTGATTAATTATTAGCATGATGGTTGACACCACAGCCTTGTTTGTCAGTTTTATGACGGTCATTATCATGACCGTGATTTATGTAACTATCTCCGCTGAGTGGTCGGCTGGGTACTGGCTCCCACTCTTCTGACTGAAAAATAGTTGTGTGACGTGTGACATCTTAACTGAGGAAGTAAAGGCATGGTAGCGTTTGCTGGTTGAAGTATATTCTTGTCAGGAATTTCAAATTTATAGTTTTCGGCCTTGCTCTTGAAGAGTCTTCATAGTATGAACAGCATCAGCATCTTGTGGAATCTCCAAAGTATCGGCAGCATCAGCCTTCGTGAGGTCTCCAAAATATTAGCAGCAACGGTATCTGGTAAAATCTTCAACTCTCGAGCAGCATCAGCAACTAGTAGAATATCGTCAAGTGGGAAACGCTTGAGATGATTGAGGGTCGATTAACAATACACATGGAGTAAGGTACATGGAGTACACCTGGAATACTGTACATGAAGTACACGTGGAATACTGTACATGAAGTACACGTGGAATACTGTACATGTAGTACATATGAAAGTTTGCTGATATGATCGATATTGGTGTCAATCGTCTGACATGATCAAAGAAACATAAATTGATTGAAACTGTTAGCAACCTGAACTGAAACGAGTAACATGATAGGCTGTAAATTCTTGAGTAGACTTAATGCTGGTTGTATAGAGGCTAAAAAGTATGATTACACGGAGTTTTATCAATAGTCAGCATGAAGATATGGTTGATGAAACCAAACATAAATTATCATGAAATAATATTTTACTGAAATCCTTTCGTGTCTTAGCATGAAAACATCATCACCCTGCTGATAACACAATCCTCATAAGGAGACATGAAACTGAATCAGCGTGAAAATGACATCAACTTAAGATTGTGAGAACTCGATTGTTACAAAGGATATAAGAGTATGATCAACTGAGGTTTAACAACAACTGGTGTGGATGGCTGCGGTTAAATCCACAAAATTTCAAATGAGAAGACATGTACTAAGTATGGACAGTTCTGGTTCAATCCATACTTATCAAAATTTTACGAGAACTGTCATGTATAGAAATTTACAATCTGGGACTCAATGTGGATGGTTGTTGTCCAATCCATACTAGTCAAACTTAAATGAAACATCGTAATATGAAAAACGGTGAACGCTTTTGGGTCGGTTCACAAAACAACTATCGTCTGAAAACATGAAATTTGAGATGAACAATGGTGAACGTCTATGGGTCGGTTCACCAACTAGTATTCAACTGCAAAACATAAATCTACCATGAGTAAGGATAAACGCCTATGGGTCGGTTCACCAATACAAAATCTGAACGGGCAAGGGTGAACGCCTATGGGTCGGTTTACCAAAACAAAATTCGCAGAAAAATATATGCGACTAAATATGGCTAGTCCTGTACCAACCTTTTACTTAGTCAAAATTTTAAGAAAACTGACTAATAAATGAAAGAAATTGAATGATGAATGCATGAGAAACATGAAAGATAACAACGCCAAAATCTTGTAAGTTCTTGGCGACTACACACTAGTCACGGGTCAAGTTTTAGAGCCTACAGGTCGAACCTTGGTCTCTGATACCATAATTGACATCCCGCCTACTCATAATACAATATTGTCCGCTTTGCCCGCAGGCTCACGGCTTTGCTTTGTGGCCCTCTTGTAAGTACTTCCTGGCTGGTCACCTAACCTAGTATTACTCTGACATGAGCACGCTTAACTGCCAGTTCCTAAGAACCCCACGTGCAGTAGACCACAAAACGCGTTGTGTCATGAGAAGGTTACTATTGTCTTATGAACCATGGATCTCTCCTGGACACAGCCGATGTGGGATTTGCCTAGGGTGTCACAGTATGAGTATGTTGGAACAGAAGTCACAGGGAGGCAAGAATCACACATGATAATGATATCATAGAAGCTCAAAGATCACATACAAGTTAAAGTCAAAGAAACATGCTCTAAGCCTAAAGTCATAAGATTACCACAACATATTCACAAAGAAAAAGAAAAGAAAAAGATGGTATACGAGCTCAAGACTAAAGACTAGTATAGTATGCTAGGATTATAATCTTGTAGCTTGGAGTGACCTCCCTTAGGAGGATATTGTTAGGAATACGGTTTTTACTGCTATAAGTCTCGGTCACTCCAACGACATTAAGTAGTGGGCTCGTAGTTAGAGTTAATATAACAAGTGAGAAATCGGGCCAAGTCTATGTGTGGACTTGGCTTGGCATGGCCATGTCCATTAATAGGACATTGGTATATAAACCATCTCCTTAGATGGAGAGGGTGTTGGTTGTTTCATTTTACATTCTAATATTACACATAGTTTCTCTCTTTCCTTTGTCTCTCTAGAATAACCACCAATCGAATTTCTTTCTCTAGAAACCATTAAGAATTATCTATATTCTTCAGGTTGTTTATATACGTCCAACCCTTTGTAGACATAAATCCCCTTCTACATCTCTTTTGGATTGAACTTTCTATCGTGATCTAGGTTTCCTAAGCATTGGTTCATCATTTCTAGACCTATTATGTTTTTCATTATTGGAGCGTTCCATCTTCTTAGTGTTGGTATATGATGTATCACATGAAGGTCTTGGAAAACTGTGGAGTCCAAGTACAATAGGTAGATCAAAAAATAGATCGCGTTAGATAAAAAGAGGGTATAAAAATATGAAATCAGTTAGAAATCATGTAGCTAACTTACACATAAAAAGGTTGGTGGCCCATAGTAGTAGTTTTTACCACTCTTGACTACAACCTAATTGTTCTTGCTTGTCTTCAGACAGTCAATTATGTAGGCGCACACGTCTATGTTGTTGATGTCGTCATCCTCCTTGATCCTCTTCAGCAGCTTCAATGACACATTATCCTTGTTTTCTAACGTGCCCATCGTGCTTCTAAAAAGCATGATAAAGTTCATCTTGAACATAAAATCTGCTTCTGGTATACTTACTATTTGGGGAGTGATTGCAGGTGGTGTTGCTTTGCCCAAATGCATGTATTGGTTTTTCTAATCGTGTATTAAAGGATCCTCCGGATCTATTTCTTCCATATCATATAGATTCATCTTTCCCATTGGCATACCGAGCCTTTCTTGGGCTCTTTTGAAGGTTTATTACTATCATAACAATTATATAAAACCCTAAACAAGATCAAAGTATATATAGCGGAAGCGATTTAACAAGATCATAATAATAACACAATTATAATTAATCGAATTAGGGTTACATACCTTTACGCTAAAGCAAATCCACAAGACGAAGAATGAATCACCAATTCGGGTTTATACCGTAATACATCAAGATATAGTCTAAAGTTAGACTATATTACGATCTTGTACACACGTAATACAACGAGCTAACCGTGATTCTAGCACGTGAAAACCGAGCTACAACGCTTGTAATTAATCTACCCAACAACCCTGGGCTAGGACTAGATTACGTACACAATCGATCAACCAAGAAAACCAACTGAAACCCTTCGTGGGTGTAGTCTTGCGATCAAACCAAAGAGAATGAAGGGAAAAGATTTAAGTTGTGTAGATTATGAGGGATATGGATATGTATTTATAGGCCTCAACCCATTGTAGCCCAAGTTAAATAAAAGGAAACTCCCCCCCCCCCCCTTGGAGCCCTTAACCAACCGACCATAACACCCCTACGAGGTGTTTCGGAATCTTCCATTCTTCTTTCCTTTTTATTCTCTTACTATTCATTTATTTAACATTCGTTAATACTTAACTATTAATTAATTAACGATCGTTAAAGTTATATAGTTACTTGCTCGGTTTAATTTAATAAATACATAAATATATATTTATTAAATAAATTAATAAATACAATAAATATATTTATTAATTAAATTAACTCTTTACGTATTGTGTGCAGTCTCATAATCTCGAGTTCGATCATATCACACGACTATTAAATATAAGTCCATAAACTTACAGCTCCCACTTGGACATATTTCGAATATCGTGATTACATTGACTAGCGTCTAGTTACATTAGCAATGCCTCTAGTACTACTCGAGTAAGGTCTCCTGAACAAAACCTTTTAAATGATTCATCATTTATTATTATCCTTTTATTTCTAATACAACGTTAATAAGGATATGGATCTCAGTCATTTCCTTTCATTAACCATTTTGTTTCTCGTTCACAGATTCAGCAAGATTACCAAAACAAATTTGGGTGTGGCCATACAAACATCTTACTAATCCCACGAGGGGCCCAGCTGTATTAAACTCCAAAATGAAATTGGAGGAAATAAATTCCATATTAACTACGAGCAAAACTTATGAATTTTGCAACACTTCCAAAAATAATCCTTATAGCTACCAGTTACGTTTAGCGTTAGATTATTCCACAGAGATGCACTAGATTCACAACAATTTCCTGGTATCTCAAGTCTAAGGATAACTATTTATGTTTTACTTGATGACAAAGATCCATAAAGTAAAATCATATAGTTGGGATAAGTCCAATATTCGATTCATCGAATATCATCCAAAATCGATCAATATACTTTCAAGTATACTCTATCACTATTTTGATTTGTTTTAACTTAATAATATTCCCATATTATTAATCGACAACGAACATTTAGCATAACATTTATTCACGGATTAAAAACATGTAAAATTGGATACACTTATTAGATAATAAAATAAACGAAACCCAATCTTTATTTCATTATATAATAATGTCATAACATCCTTTATCCAAATACTAATCACAGATTTATTGCATGAGTTCGCTAGCTAGTTGCAGCCCAATCGCTTTGGCATGCTTAACTACCTTTGGTCTAGGGAAAGCCTTAGTTAAAGGATCAGCTACGTTATCATCTGTGTGAACTTTTGTCAATTTGATTTCACGAGCTTAAACTTGTTCTCGTACGTAGTGATGCCTACGCATAAAGTGTATGGCGCCTTTCATGACTCCAGGGTCATTGGAAAATATTATTGCGGCATAATTGTCACAATACATATCTATAGGTTCTTTAATTGAAGGCATCACTCCAAGATCTTCAATAAACTTCCTAATCCAAACAGCTTCCATTGCAGCTTCTGAAGCAGCCATGTACTCAGACTGAGTAGCATGCATTGCAATCATTATCTGTTTTTTGCTCTTCCAGTCAACTGCTCCTGTCACACCCCAACATGGTGGAATATGGGGCGCGACATATGTATATCATCACAACATGGCGTGTCTATAGAGATAACTAAATGAAATGGAAATGTCATGAAATGGTGACACAAATTTCATGACAATATCTCCACAAAATGCAAGAGTCTAGGCAAGTAGGTAACAGTCCTACCTCTTACCCAAGACAAACAATTACCACAAACAAAACATCATAAAGGTGTCCACAAAGTATCACTTATTCAAAACACATAGAAATAAACTAAGAAGGAACGGAGATCTCCTTCTAAATGCAATCCTAATGCCTCCAAAACTAGCCACTTCTATTCTCAAGCTTAACCACATTCTCACCTGAAAGAGACACTAAAACACGTCAACATAAAGTTGGTGAGAGTCATAGGTTTAGACTCCAACGCCAAAATCAAACCATAAGCTGTGAATAATAACCAAATTAAAGAACATATGGACAATGTGATACAAACATGCATTAACAACTAATATTCAAGATTTAACAAACCAAACCAAATCCAAGGCTCCCAGCCTTACCAAACACCATGGTCCCATAGGCTCCCATACACCTATGAACCAATCCCAAGTCCCCGCCTTGTCATCATCCCCTTTGTACCAAGTCAAAACATAAAACAATCATGAATCAACTAGCAGTTAGTCACATAAGTATGCACAAGTCCATCACCAAACACAAAACATTCACAGCATAATTTATAAAAACAAGACAGTGTCTCTTCCATCCCATCTGGAAGTCAAAATCATTAGTAGACATGGGACTATGAAACTCACCTGATTGAGCTTCTCCAAAAAAAACGCGCACTAGCAAAAAGCTAACAAACAAAAGCACACAATCAAAACATGAACAAAACACTAAAATGGCTCATCAACCTATGATGGACATCTAGACTTCTCCCATATATGTTCCTCATTCATATCTTCTAAACACCCCATTACCCTTTAATAAACCATTTTTATTATGTTCGTTTTGTCTCGATATCGTGTCGAATTGATTTTCAATTTTAACGTTTCGACTTAATTGTTTTTTGTTAATACAAGCGTTTTTTGATATTTATAACTACTTTCGACAAAAAAACGAAAATTATACTAATAAATATTCTACTATTATTATTATTATGCTATTACTATAATTATACTAAAAATATTTAAGTTGGCTATATCCGAGAATCAAAACTAGACAAAGTCTAGCAAATGCAAATGTAATAGAATAAGAGACGGGCCAACTTAAATCCTACTAGCCCAAGAAGTTATTAAAACCAAGTGTCCACTAACAGCCTATATAACAGATCTAACAATCTAACTGATTTGGACTAAAAGTGTTACCAACCTAACGATATAGGGCTGTGACCGTAATGAGTGTCATCACAACAAAGGACCAAAGTTGTGTTGTGCATAAACTTTGGACAAATTCAAATGCATTTGATCGTAAACAAGTCTGTACATGGAATCTCAACTTCCATCTATTCTACTTTTATTACTTATTTCAAGTACTAGTAAACTACTTTATTCTAGCTTTATATTTCTACTTACTTTCATCTAACAGCTAAAACTAAGAAATCTTGAACTTACCTAATAAACCAACTGCTGTAAAAAAACTGAAGCCACTGATGAAAGTATTCTAATAAACTGATGGGCCTAGCTTTGTAATATATCTGCTAAGGACTAATGAATTTTGCAAAACCAACTGGTTATTAATTTGATACCACAACTACCTTTTTTATTCAAGCTTTCTAAACACTACTCATTAAAGAAAACTACTTACTGATTATTCATAAGCTACAAACCTTTAACTAGCAAACAGAGAAGTTGAATAAAACAATTTTTGATTTATTAATCTGAAAGCGCAACTTATCAAAAATCAGCAAGAATAGGAAGCTCGAATCAAATGAACAAGATAACTATCAATCACAGATATTGATCTAACAGCAAACAACAAAACTAACAAATTCAAACTAAAAATACACTACAATTAACACTAGCAATTAAACTCCTAAATGCAGAAAATGTAAAAGTATTTTCACCTGCATCCCGGGCCTGTCCGGTGATGTCGAGAGCTGCTGAATGGCTACGAACGGATATCGAGATCAAACTTTAGACCGAATCCAGTTCCAAAACAATACAGAAAGTCTGCTTGCAGATTTTGTAGAACCGAAACTAATGCCTAACAGCTACCATTAACAACACTATTGAACCAAAACCAAAAACTGCACCGAGTACTTAAAATCAAGAACGGACCAAAACGATCGAAACGAACCAAGCTGTTAAACTTTTATCGACACTAACCGAAACTGATATCGAAGCTAAACTGAGATGATATCGGAGCTAACAACGAGCTTTATACTAAGGCTACACTAACCGAAACTGATTCTTCAAAGCTAAAAATAAATCGAACTCAACAAACCAAATCATCACAAGCTTCAACAGAATATTCATATCATCTACTGATCTACAAGCAATACCGAATCCAAACCTACAAACTACTACTACCGAAAATCATACTCGCATCATTCATTAATCGAAAACCACCTACGAATCAATAACAATTTCAACACCGAAAACCGAGAACTAACAATCATCAACCGAATCATAAGCTTGATGTAAATCGAATCACAAGACAACATCAGCTGAAACGATAACCTGCATATAAAACTTCATCCGAATACCATATTTTACAAACCGAATTCAAAATCTGCGAATTTTAAGATAATAAAAAAGTGATAGAAACGAAAAAGAAATATGAAAGAAGCTGCGAAGTTTTATTAATCGAAAGCGTACATTAACTGAAAGTAGAATTCAAGGATATATAAGAACACTGAGATGATTTTATATAACTAAATAAAAAGGAAAGCGGATATCTATATAAAACTGATTTTATCTCAAACTTACGCTAACAAAAAAACAGAAAAGAAGAGCAAAGATGGAAAGAAAATAAAAGTTGCTGATTTGTTTTTTTATAAAAATCTCAATCTATCCTAAAGTAATACTACTACCCTACGAATATATAAATGGAACGGAACATGAAAAAAATGGAATGTAATGCTTTTTATGTAAGCTATCTCTTCTACTTGAAAGGAAAAAAACAAAAAACGAAGGTAAAGAAGATGCGTCTCTTGTAAGCTACCTGGTCCGATCTTCTCTCCTCGTTTCTCTTGGACTTGTCCTCTTCTCGGGCCTTTTTATCATAATACTTCCATTTCGGGCTAAATGCATGTAACTGGGTTGGGCTGGACTGACTGGATTCTCTTGGACTATTGTTATATTAATGGGTCGGTTCGACCCATTTAAATGGTGTCGGGCCGGCCCAATAAAAGATGAAAGCATCGTCGAACTCGATTTTTCGTCCTCTTTCCATTTCTCGTGTTCCTTTTGGTTCTTTGGCTTCGTTTCTTGTGATTTCTTTGATATCCGTACCTGCACATGCACAAACGACAAAACAAGCATATATTTGGCATTTATGGTGATTATTTGACCATTTTGAGCATTTTGAGCACGATTTACGAGGAAATATGATGTGTAATTAGAGTCACATCACACCCCCCTACTAAACCATTGCCGTGTCCTCACGCAATGCTAGAATAAAGTATAAAGCAACTCCGTTTTTCATTTATTAAAAGCAGTTATTCATTTTATTGATATTTAATGTGTAAATGGCATAATGTATCGCTTTCATTATTGAAAAATAACTTTTAGGATCATAAAACTTGAATAGGTTCATCGTCCTTGACTTTTCACTCTTTCCATGCTAAGCTCAAAAATAAGATCATTTTTAAAAACAAGTTCTCATGTTAAGACCTCTTATATAAGACATTTGTGTAGAACTCCTTCTCCATTATTCCTAAGTTGTATCTCAACATTTTAAACATTGTCATTCACCCGTAGGCTCATTTGACTTATTTAATCATTGTTAATCCAAAAATGAAGGCAAAACGGTGTACACCCGACACTTAGAACCTAACCTCATCCTCAAAAACCGTTGTCACTAAAGAAAGCCCACATCAAGGATAATTTAACACGATTTAGGGAATAAATTCCTGGATTCGAAATTTGGCCAATAGTACTACTTATTATTTATTCCTCCAAAGTCATGTTAACTTTATATGGAGTTAGCAAATTTACATCATATACACTAAGGCTCTTTAAGATGTAAAAGTGCTCCTCATCTATGATCCACACCCTAAGGCTCCTTGAACCATAAACAAGGCAGTTGACATTCATCATCACTCCACACCCTAAGGCTCCTTGAAATAATTATGAAGCAATTTTTATTAAACACTTACCATGCCATACACCCTAAGGCTCTAATGACAAGGCTCGTGCTACATGTCCCACACCCGAGGGCTCCTTGAGATTATGTTTTAATCTTATTATTCTTTATTTATGATATATATAGTAGGCCAAATTCCGCAATCCCATGGTCTGAATACCTCCTACTTAGTGGTTATGAGCCACCTTAGTCGGAAGTACATGACGCTGGCACCCTCAATGTGTTCTCGCTTTAATTTCAAGGGAATAAAAGAGTTGGTTAAAAACTAAAATATCGAACCTAAACCGCAAAAATCCTCATTTATTAAGCAATTAAATATACAAGCGGGGAGAGAGAGCCACAAAAACTCATATAAGGAAGAAGTAACCTTTAAACTTATTATTAACTCTATCATCTCTCGTTCTCCACAATTTAAAATCTCAAATAATGAGACTCGTGGATGCTTAGCCTTATAAACCAATTAAAGTCTACATGGTTAAGGAATGAGCTAAGGTAATAACCGGTCGAGTCAAAAACTATTCTTATTTTCACCAATGGAAAGCTTTCATTCGTGTCAAAAACACTTATTAAAATTATAAAAAAAATTAAAATTTATGCAATTTTAAGCACATTTTTGAAAAACAGAGTACGTGAAGACAACAAACAAAAGGAAAAGCATATCGATAGATACCCCCCATACTAAAACCAAACATTGTCCTCAATGTTTCAAGTCGAAGGGTATAATGCCCCCCTACTAGAGACGAAGAGTCGAATGCAAAATTCTAGGATGAAAAGGGTATGAGGCAAATAACTAAAATCCGTTTATTAATTATGCCAATAAAAATAAGCGTTAGTAAAGGATATAATCATCGGATATCGGATGTCTCAAATGAATGATCGAAACTCGAGTGATATGTGATGAAAAACAAACACGAGAGTCTTCGATATATGAGAAACCTAAAATCACATCACAAACGAAACACGAGAAACAAACGAAGAAGCACAAGCCCTTCACATTAGAAATTAGAAAGAAGATAGAATGATAAGCATGGGAATCTCCCCCACGAGGCACCTCATTTTTGGTAACCGAGTCATGAGCTCGACTTGATCCCCGAAATAAATTGTCCTTAGGGAAATGATCATGGAGAGAAAAAGATTTACCCGGAAAAGAAAAGCTCTCCACGATAAAGTGAAATAACCTCCCAAATAAGGAAAACCCCATAAAATTCCACCCGGGTCAAATACATGGTTTCCATCTCTAAAAGAAATAGACCCCAAGGTGGAAATAGCAAATAAGTATAAGAAAGATGGGTTTCCTTTAAGCAAATGTTTCTTACAATTAAGGGTATAGTAAGAAGGTAATGATCCCAATTTTTCAAAAATTTTCCTTTTAATTTCATCATTAAGATATTGAGATTGCTCAAAAATGTGTATACCTGGATCAAATACCGTTCCCTTTATGGGAAAATAGCAAGACAACTCGGTGTCAACCATAAAAGAATCACCCTCAAATGTGAAATCAACAAGAGACACCGGGGGTGAAAAAGTAGGTGTCAAAACACTAATAGTCGGAACCCTCGGGTCTTTGTTCTCTTTGGCATCATGAATGGGTGGGTCGGGAGGGATAGAAGGTATAGTGTCATCGTGTAATAAATCCTCTAGAAAAAGTATATCTCCCTCCACATCAAAATACCCGGATATGTACTCCACGGGTGTATCAATATCAAGAAACTCATCGATCTCGGGAATGTGAAAACCATCATCACTAAGGAGTGAAGTATCCGAAAAATCATTACTATCATTAGCATGTTTTTTAAAAGTCGGTTTTTGTAAAATAGGAGAGTCATCCTCATCCGAGATCGATAAAGAATTAAAAGTATAGTCGGAATCATAAGATAACACATCCATATCCAGATAACTACTGAGGAGTAGTATCATTTGGAGGAATAGGTGAAGGAGTCATAAAAGGAATGGGGTCAAATGTAGGCTCAAGTACAATCTCGGGAATTTCCTCACAAGATGAGGAAGGGGGAGAGCTAAATGTATTTGTGGGTGTCAACACCGGAGGGGGAGTAAAACTCATGATAATCTTTGGGCCTTGTCTTTCCTTTATTGGCGGAGAGATGGAAGGATCCACAGTGGGAACATCACTACTAGTAGTGGTGTTAGCCTCAAATTGAACTCTCAAAGCTTCTAAAAATTGATATTTAAGACTTTGGTTTTGTTCATGAAGATCATTTATCATCCTCTTTTGTGCCTCAAATATTTCAACGATTTCATCCATTTGTGAAGGTTGAATTTGAAAATCCCTTTGATTATTACTTTGAAAATTGTTATGATTTTGAAAATCTTCTTGAATTGGAAAGCCTTGATTTTGAAAATCCCCATAACACCCTTCATTAATTTGTGGTGGGTTAGGAGTCAACTCAACCGAGAGTTGCTCAATAACTACTTCTTCCTCAAAATCCGGAGGAGAAGAGTCACTAGTCACAGGAGAAAGGGGACTAGAAGAATCATCAAAAATAGGGTCATCCGAATCAACACATGGCTCATCACTAACTCTCGGAGTATATGAGAAAAGAGGGCCACTCCTAATGATAACCGTGTCACCGGATACTTCGGCCTTGCTCCATACTCGAGACTTGTTCTCAGTAATCATTAAAGCCTCACTAGTACTCCGAGAGTAAAGATTTCCGCCTGCAGCCATGTTAAGAGAATCTTGATCGTATTGGGTCAACCCGTGATAAAACGAATCAATCAAATGTAAGGCGGAAAACCCATGATGAGGACAACTACGCACTAAATCCTTAAATCTTTCCCAAGCCTCGGTAAACGTTTCACTATTATACTCTTCAAAATTAGTTATTTTCAACCGAATTTTTTTCGTTTTAGCATAAGGGTAAAATTGATTTAGGAATTTTGACTCAAGATTAGCCCATGTGAAAATAGATCGTGGTGGTTCCTTTTCTAGCCAAAGTCGGGCTGCTCCATCGAGGGAGAAAGGAAAAAGGTGTAAATAGATAATGTCTTGTGTCACATTGGTGTATTTGACGGTATTGGCGTATGAAAGAAAACGACGGATATGAGCGTAAGGATCGTCCTCAAATCCGTAAAAAGGATGATCGGATATCAACTTAATCAAATCCGGATTAAGCTCAAAATAATTATCCTCGATATCCGGTATCACAATCGCACTCTCGAGACATCCCTCGTCATGAAACTGCAACTGCTCCAATATCGATCGATCATCCATAGCCATGTCAAAAGCACGATACTCGGGATCGGCTTGACTCGTCACGATATTATTTTTTATAAAAGAGAACATAATATGTACGTAAAAACGAAGAAGAAACCAAGATAGAAAATATATATATATACGTAGATTTTTTTTTTTTTGATGTAATACTTTAGGAAAAGTATTATTATCTTTTTTTTTGATTTTTTTTTTAGAAAATATTATAATATATAGTTAAAGAAAAATAAAATCTAAAAGGAAAAAAAAATTTATTTTATTATTTTTTTTAAGGGTATATATAGTAATAAAGAAAAGAATATAAAATAAGAAAATATTTTTTTGTTTTTATTGATTTTATAATATTTTTTACTTTTTATTTTTTTAATTATTATCTTTTTTTTAACAATAAAAATAACGTTCAAAATCGAACGGATCCCAAAATCCAAATCGCCTCACGAAAAATTGTCAATCGTAACGAGCACGAACCGGCAGCGGCGCCATTTTAATAACCCATTTTTATTAAGTTCGTTTTGTCTCGATATCGTGTCGAATTGATTTTCAATTTTAACGTTTCGACTTAATTGTTTTTGGTTAATACAAGCGTTTTTTGGTATTTATAACTACTTTCGACAAAAAAAAAACGAAAATTATACTAATAAATATTCTACTATTATTATTATTATGTTATTACTATAATTATACTAATAACATTTAAGTTGGCTATATCCGAGAATCAAAACTAGACAAAGTCTAGCAAATGCAAATGTAATAGAATAAGAGACGGACCAACTTAAATCCTACTAGCCCAAGAAGTTATTAAAACCAAGTGTCCACTAACAGCCTATATAACATATCTAACAATCTAACTGATTTGGACTAAAAGCGTTACTAACCTAACGATATAGGGATGTGACCGTAATGAGTGTCATCACAACAAAGGACCAAAGTTGTGTTGTGCATAAACTTTGAACAAATTCAAATGCATTTGAACGTAAACAAGTCTGTACATGGAATCTCAACTTCAATCTATTCTACTTTTATTACTTATTTCAAGTACTAGTAAACTACTTTATTCTAGCTTTATATTTCTACTTACTTTCATCTAACAACTAAAACTAAGAAATCTTGAACTTACCTAATAAACCAACTACTGTAAAAAATTGAAGCCACTGATGAAAGTATTCTAATAAACTGATGGGCCTAGCTTTGTAATATATCTGCTAAGGACTAATGAATTTTTCAAAACCAACTGGTTATTAATTTGATACCACAACTACCTTTTTTATTCAAGCTTTCTAAACACTACTCATTAAAGAAAACTACTTACTGATTATTCATAAGCTACAAACCTTTAACTAGCAAACAGAGAAGTTGAATAAAACAATTTTTGATTATTAATCTGAAAGCGCAACTTATCAAAAATCAGCAAGAATAGGAAGCTCGAATCAAATGAACAAGATAACTATCAATCACAGATATTGATCTAACAGCAAACAGCAAAACTAACAAATTCAAACTGAAAATACACTACAATTAACACTAGCAATTAAACTCCTAAATGCAGAAAATGTAAAAGTATTTTCACCTGCATCCCGGGCCTGTCCGGTGATGTCGAGAGCTGCTGAATGGCTACGAACGGATATCGAGATCAAACTTTAGACCGAATCCAGTTCCAAAACTAATACAGAAAGTCTGCTTGCAGATTTTGTAGATCCGAAACTAATGCCTAACAGTTACCATTAACAACACTATCAAACCAAAACCAAAAACTGCACCGAGTACTTAAAATCAAGAACGGACCAAAACGATCGAAACGAACCAAGCTGTTGAACTTTTATCGATACTAACCGAAACTGATATCGAAGCTAAACCGAGACGATATCGGAGCTAACAACGAGCTTTATACTAAGGCTACACTAACCGAAACTGATTCTTCAAAGCTAAAAATAAATCGAACTCAACAAACCAAATCATCACAAGCTTCAACAGAATGTTCATATCATCTACTGATCTACAAGAAATACCGAATCCAAACCTACAAACTACTACAACCGAAAATCATACTCGCATCATTCATTAATCGAAAACCACCTACGAATCAATAACAATTTCAACACCGAAAACCGAGAACTAACAATCATCAACCGAATCATAAGCTTGCTGTAAATCGAATCACAAGACAACATCAACTGAAACGATAACCTGCATATAAAACTTCATCCGAATACCATATTTTACAAACCGAATTCAAAATCTGCAAATTTTAAGATAATAAAAAAGTGATAGAAACGAAAAAGAAATATGAAAGAAGCTGCGAAGTTTTATTAATCGAAAGCGTACATTAACCAAAAGTCGAATTCAAGGATATATAAGAACACTGAGATAATTTTATATAACTAAATAAAAAGGAAAGCGGATATCTATATAAAACTGATTTTACCTCAAACTTACGCTAACAAAAAAACAGAAAAGAAGAGCAAAGATGGAAAGAAAATAAAAGTTGCGTCTGATTTGTTTTTTTTATAAAAATCTCAATCTATCCTAAAGTAATACTACTACCCTAAGAATATATAAATGGAACGGAACATGAAAGAAATGGAATGTAATGCTTTTTATGTAAGCTATCTCTTCTACTGGAAAGGAAAAAAAAAAAAAAAAACAAAGGTAAAGAAGATGCGTCTCTTGTAAGCTACCAGGTCTGATCTTCTCTCCTCGTTTTGTTGGGTCAAAAAGTTGATGTGGCAGAAACTCAAAAACGAAGAAAACATGAAGATTTTGTCTAAGCGTTGTCAAGAGCAATCTAAGCGTTGACAAGAGCAAATCCAAGGTTGACAAAGCAAGCATTGTCATGTACAATCCAAGCATTGTCATGTACAATGTAAGTATTGTTTGAAACGTAGACAAAGAAGCTTATGGAAGCTTCTATTTAGATAAACATGCAAGATATATTCTGTATAAGTTTATTTAAATAGAAGATTTACTTGTTTATTCATAATTATCTCTTGTAAACCCTAATCCTTATACTATAAAAGTAACCAAGGGTCTTAGGTTTTATTTATAATTCATATTCACAATGTAAACCTATAAGCGTGTGTTGCACTAGACGTGGGATTAATGTATACACGTCTAGTGGTTTTTGATTATCAATATAATGAGCACCCCAATTGTTTTAATTCATGTTTTATGACTCAAACATCTTGTTAATGTGTCATGTTCTAATTCCGTTTTGATTATCTAATCATATGAACGTGATGCATTCCTAGTAGCTTAAAAGATCTAGGAAACCAAGGTTTCCACAATTGGTATCAGAGCCTCGTGGCTCGTGATGCTAGGACCAACAAGGTGTTCGTGTATGGTGAAAAGAAGAAAAATCCGTCTAGGGTTTTCTGGACCTTTTTGTGTGCGCAGCAGTATTCAGAAGGTCGTAACTTTTGATTGAACCGTTGGATCATCACAAAATTTTTTAGGTGTGTTCTATACACATATATCTAAACATCCACCGGAGGGATTGTCAAGTTTTATCCCCAGTCAGAAGTTATTAGGCGTCAAAGTGGGTTGTAAAGATGGTTTTCAGATTTTCTGTTTTCACATAAAATAATGATTTAGGGTATCATCAAACCCTAGATCATTATTATACAGAAAAGAGACATGTTGCTGTTCTTAAAGACTACTTGTACTAGCCTTGGTGAGTGATTTCTTGGAATCACGATGAACCCTAGTACAAGGTTCATTGCTCTTGGTTGCTGCGTTTGACAAAAGGAATTTAGGGTTTGTCTTAAAACCCTAGAAACACGAAAAGGTAGCAGCAGCAAGAATGGTTATTCGGGTTTGATAACGAACTCTAGATCTGATAAGTAATGGAGCAGCAAGGAAAAGAAGTAGCAAACTACGGGCTGTTGTGAAGATTGGGATGAAGTAACAATTGTGATCACGTGAGCAGCTATAAAAATATGGAAAGGACGTGATGATTTATTACTCCACAATTGTGATGGATGAAAGTAATATATTGCAAATGACTCGGGCCACTCGATTTTTATTGGAGGAAAATTGGTGTGTTCACACGGTGAGAGACTTGTGATTGGATGTGGCTAATTTTTAGCAATTGCAATTTATTTTAGGACGTAATATATGGAAACATATATCATGTTCTCCTACTTTGAAGGAATTGGTACAACAGCTATCACGTGCAAAATATTAAACAGCTATGCGTAACTTTTGGAAGTAAGTATACATTCATTATGGGTATGATATATCTGGGTAATATGGAAAAATTAAAACCGTTTGTAAAGGCTGATTTCTAGGGATATACTCTTAGTTAATTATATGCATCCCTGATCTTTAGGGTTTGTGTATATTTAAATTAGGATATATCTATTGGATATATTGGTTACTAGATATTACTCAATATTATTATTCATATATACCTACTGTCAAGAGGATCGTAATCACAGAAAGTGTTAGCAGCAGAGGTAGACGCTGACACATATTGGATGGATGCTGATAGAAATAACATGGGCGCTGACAGCAAGCGCTGTTACATGTTGTCTGATATATGTGAATTCAAACGCTGATAAGTATTGTCCGATATCGGACAATACATCTGATACTGATCTTGGATAAAAGAGGATATTGGACCACAAAAGGATTGCTGCTGTTGAGAAAATTGGTACGTTTTAAGCAAACAAAAAGGAGGTATTTACACACGAAGGTACATGGAATCTCCGTTTTTATTCAGAATATCAAGGTGATATTTATGGCTCGGATACTTTTAAAAGGAATTAATGATTTTAATGCGAGTTAGCAACAATTCGTGAAGTACTTGATTGGAGTGATATTTGATTGGATTATGTAATCGGGGTAGCCTTGTAAAAGAGTTATCCGTAGTTAAGCTTTTACATATG
Organism: Glebionis coronaria; assembly: GCA_025667525.1. Classification (NCBI taxonomy): domain Eukaryota; kingdom Viridiplantae; phylum Streptophyta; class Magnoliopsida; order Asterales; family Asteraceae; genus Glebionis; species Glebionis coronaria. The sequence goes on along the minus strand of CM046874.1, from coordinate 127,177,766 downwards.
ATATGAAGCTATTATTTCATAAAGATTTGTCATGAAGAGGTGTTAGCTTAAGGGGAAGAATTCTTATGGTAAGTTTGATGTTCGAATAAGATTTTCGCGAGTTTGTGTTCTATCATATCTTAAAGTCATGCACTTCCAGCCACTGACTTTTAAGGTAACTTGTTTGTGCTTTTAATGGTTGGTGATGAAGACTTGTCAAAATCTAGCAGTTGTAGATGCTATCACTTGAAGGAGTTACATTATCGTGCTCAGTGTCTCACATAGGATGAGGATTTTTGACAAACGGATCGAGGTCTACTTATACTCTGTACCATGAGTATAAGTTCTTTATCACGTGGATAGTACAAGATATGGAACATAGGTTTGGGTTATTCTACTTCTACATCAAGAATATTATAGTTATTTTTCTTCAAGATCATTACATAGAGCTACATTTGGAGAATCTTCAAAGATTGCATACATTGTTTACTTCCCTGTTGATGTGACAAAAAGGGGAAGAAATACATGCTACACTTGAGGGGAAGCAATTTGAAGATCATGTACAACTTACAAGAGATACACATAGAGTTTTGCCGACATCAACTAGGGGAAGATTGTTGGGTCAAAAAGTTGATGTGGCAAAAACTCAAAAACGAAGAAAACATGAAGATTTTGTCTAAGCGTTGTCAAGGGCAATCTAAGCGTTGACAAGAGAAAATCCAAGGTTGACAAAACAAGCATTGTAATGTACAATCCAAGCATTGTCATGTACAATGTAAGCATTGTTAGAAACGTAGACAAAGAAGCTTATGGAAGCTTCTATTTAGATAAACATGCAAGATATATTCTGCATAAGTTTATTTAAATAGAAGATTTACTTGTTTATTCATAATTATCTCTTGTAAACCCTAATCTTTATACTATAAAAGGAACCAAGGGTCTTAGGTTTTATTTATAATTCATATTCACAATGTAAACCTAAAAGCGTGTGTTGCACTAGACGTGGGATTAATGTATACACGTCTAGTGGTTGTTGATTATCAATATAATGAGCAACCCAATTGTTTTAATTCATGTTTTGTGACTCAAACACCTTGTTAATGTGTCATGTTCTAATTTCGCTTTGATTATCTAATCATATGAACGTGATGTATTCCTAGTAGCTTAAAAGATCTAGGAAACCAAGGTTTCCACACGTTTCTCTTGGGCTTGTCCTCTTCTCGGGCCTTTTTATCATAATACTTCCATTTCGGGCTAAATGAATGTAACTGGGTTGGGCTGGGCTGACTGGATTCTCTTGGACTATTGTTATATTAATGGGTCGGTTCGACCCATTTAAATGGTGTCGGGCCGGCCCAATAAAAGACGAAAGCATCGTCGAACTCGATTTTTCGTCCTCTTTCCATTTCTCGTGTTCGTTTTGGTTCTTTGGCTTCGTTTCTTGCGATTTCTTTGATATCCGTACCTGCACATGCACAAACGACAAAACAAGCATATATTTAGCATTTATGGTGATTATTTGACCATTTTGAGCATTTTGAGCATAATTTACGAGGAAATATGATGTGTAATTAGAGTCACATCACCCTTCCCTAACAAGTCCTTAACTTGGTTAAGTTTGATACCTATCCCGTTCATATTTTACACAAAATAGTCCCAACTTTTAGGTCTCCAAACTATAATCCAAACGCCCACCTAACCATACCTATGACCTATGTAAAGGAAACCTTATGCCCGTACATATGTTAGCTAACTCCTCCCCTTTGCCCCAACCTTAAAGTTACTGTTAAGGCCCCGATATATATATATACTTTTGTCTATCCGGATTTTACTGATTTTGAACATACAAACAGTTTGTTATGATTAGGGGGTCTTACCCTAACCCATTTTCTTAGCCCCACCCTTGGTCTCTTATTTAATATATAAACCAACTCCCATGCCCATTAGAGGGTTCAAATGTACATCTAAGTACCTCAATCACCTTAAAACATTAAATTAAACCCGACTGATTTCAAAACTGTTTTGACCTCCGACTGTGTAACCTGTTTATGACCCACCTCCCAACCTCCAATTTAGTCCTAGTTTATTGCATTTGAAATCTAACTCAATTAACTTTCCAGGGACATAAGATTCGAAAATTAAAAGTTTGTAAAACTCTATATATGATGAAAACAATTACCCAAAAATTCTGCCCAGTTTTTAAAAACGAATTTAACATAATTAACCAAATTAATTACCCTCATCATGTTTAATCATTAACCCTAATTAATCTAATCATTATAATATCATATATATACAGATTTTAATTCAAACCCTAACCTAAATCCATCATAAGATGATTGAGAAAGAATTAAAACACTTTAATTAAAAAGGGTTATAAAGATTTACCTTTGATTTTAAAAAAACCCCAAATTTATAAAGAAGCCCTAATTATTATGAGGTGACCGTCGGTTTTTAATAAATCTCCAAGGATTATGAGAGTTTTGATCTACTTAAAATGCTTATATAGTTTTTCCAAGAATCCTAGCCCAATACAATCCACTTTCCTTTTTTTCCTTTTTTTTCTTTTTATTCGGTCTAAACCGACTATAACCTATATTTTATTTTATTTTTCTTTTTATTACTTATTATTATGTTATTAACAATACCTTAATTTACCTTAATTTTTTTCAGCTCCTAAAACCTCCAAAACCTCAAAACCGTAAAACTAGTCAAATTTACGCGTATACCATAAAAAACGTAAAATATACAGTTTTAAAAAAAATCTTAAATTTTGAAATAAACTTTATAACTAAGTCCTAAATGACTTAAAACCATCCCGAAAAATTCTCACATGACTAAACACCTTACCCGAGACCTCTAAATGCTAAACCCCAAATCCTAAAAAAATACGATTTACTATAATACTTATACGTATACGTAAAACACCAAAATAACACCATTTCATTTCGTAGTCACTAATTTGTGAGCTCATGAACATGAAATAACCGTTCCTCGATTTACTTATGAGTACTTTATACCCATAAACGATATCCACACCAACCTCGTTCACGCAAAATAACATGTAAACACGTAAATCACATAGTCACACATAAACTAACCTTAAAATAAGACCAAGTGACGAACCTCAAAACCACGGTTGTCACATCACTCCCTCCTAATAGAAATCTCGTTCCGAGATTTACTCCTTAGGATCGTCATTATCCATTAGCTGAGGATACTTGCTCCTCATAAATCCTTCCCGTTCCCACGTGAACTCTAGTCCACGTTCCAAATTCCATCTACCCATAACTACGGTATATTACCCTTTTTATCCAACGTCCTAGCTTCACGACCCAAAATCTCTATCGGCTCTTCGATAAAACGTAGACTCTTATCCATACTAATATCATCTAATGGTACTTACAAGTCAGTTCTTGCTAAGCATTTTCTCAAGTTTGGTACATGAAATACGTCATGCACACTACTCAATTCCTCCGGTAATCTCAACCTATACGCCACTAGCCCAATCCTTTCAAGGATTTCAAATGGACCCACAAATCTAGGTGCTAACTTCCCTTTTCTTTCCAAACCGCATCACCCCTTTCCATGGTGAAACCTTTAGCATAACTTTATCTCAAATCTCAACCGCTTACGCCTCTTGTCCGCATAGCTCTCTTGTCGGTTCTTTGCTATTTTCAACCTCTACTTAGTCACTGCCACCACCTCCATAGTTTTCCGATCCACCTCCAGTCCAATACGTTGGCCGCTTCTAACTTCATCCCACTGTAACGGTGATCCACCTCATCTCCTATGAATTAACTCCAGCAGTTTATACTACAATTCCTATCACCATACCTAACGGCTTCTATCCTCTACGGATTTTCCATCATTCATAAGTTCTCCCAACCTTAAACACATCCAATGGTATATGCAGGATTGCATAACCAAAAGCTTCCCATAATATTCACAAGAAACATGTCATAACCACCACCTCATCCTTGCTTTCCCATGCTTGGCACCAAGTAACTAACCATCCTTCATACTAACATGTGTTACACCTTTTCTCTAGGTGGACGTTCCATTGTTCATGACTACTAACCTCTTGCTCTAACGGTTTCTCTTCAATATCACCCCCACTATCTTCACAACCTCTTGCTCCCTCGAATCATTCTTCCTCCATACTACTTTTCGCTTGTCTCTCCACAATCTTAATTTCCATACCATCTTATATCCCGTCTTCAGCCTATAATTTAGGTTTGTCCTCCTTTATTCCTTACATCCTCATCAATGGGGAATATGCCCCTCTCACCGGTGACTCTCTCTTTGTAGGAGAATTCTTCCTAATATAATGCGTTCTCCAACTATCTCCAAATCTCACGCCAATGCTCTAGGTGTCTTTCTCAATTACCCCTATAGTATGCTCATACCAAACATTAGTCTATCAATGGTATACTACGCTTGCTTCCCATCGTTTCTTCCCTTGACATAATCCTTCATAAGGCATTCCATACATATTAGGCTAACTTTTACGCAAAACCCTCTATTCCATCACATCCGTACGCAATCCTTCCAACTTCTCAACTACGTGACTTCTCATTCCTCTTGAAATATGAGATGAATTAGTCAGTCTATCGACTATCGCCCAACTCTCGTCGTACTTATTCCTCCACCCCATTATGTATCCCTTTCACCAACTTCGTCCTTACATTGCCCTTTCTAAGCTACTCCTATCTATGTAGGAAGTATAGTCTACGTCCCTTTTCTCCATATGATTGTCCAAGCCACGCAACATACATGTTGACGCGTTCTCTGCTTTAGACAACTCAACTCGTGCAACCTACATCCTTCATCCAAACCACCCTAATACGTCATCCATATAGTTCAAGTTCGTTTCAGCTTCACTTCATTCTTCTTATTCCATGTCTCATCAACCATGCTTGCCTTTCCCAGATGGTACTTGGCCTTGCAATTTTCTTTCATCACTTAACTCCACCCATCACCTTTTCCAAATGTTCAATCAAGATGATTAAATATGTGTTGGAGACGTTCATGATCTGTATAGATCATTCTCTACGTCTCGTACCCCAAATGCCTCTAGCATTTTAGGCAGATATAACAATCCAGCTCCATTAACTAAGTCTATCTATTTCTTCCAAATCTTTAGTTCCCACAACGTATAAACAACCGCCTTTCTTTGTCGTTCTCGTATACATCCAAATCCTTGCTTCACGTGTCATCATGCTTCGTGATTTCATCCAGTCCTTCCGATAATTCCAAGATATGCTCATTATCCAATCCACCTCTTCAGCCTCCAAAACGCTTCATCACCCTTCTTCACTTTGCCCCTTGTTGGTTCCACGATATGCCATCATCTCTGACTACTCATCCTGGCCAACTTAATCCTAAAACTCACACTTGAAAATCTCACGTATAATTCCCTTTCCTAACAACTCTAAAACCAACTCATAATTCGCCTCACTCTCCTTCTAAGATTTGAGTAGATCAAGATGTCGTCGATGCTCTCGATGACAACTCGTTTATATATTGTCATGCACCCCCGGTTCATTGACTCCATGAAAACTGTTAGCGCCTCGGCGAAGCCAAAATCATAACCGTAAACCCAAAGCGTTCATACAACATCCTTAGCAGTTTCAACTACGTCCTCCTTGCACCCTCTCTTAGAAGCAATACAAATAAATTTCTACCTCGTTCTACTCGCGAAAATCTACACGTATTCTAAAAGACCAATACTTCCTCTTATCAGACCACTCAACCGCTTTTCACAGCCAATCTACTACTAAGCAACTCAAATTCTACCTTGCATCCGTTGCAATTTCTAACAACTCTTGCTCTTAAAGTCATTCCATCAACAATTTCCTTGGAAAGGCACTAACTACAACTCCTCTCACTTCTCCTACTTGCTCTATTTATGGTTCTACCTCACAGTAATAGGCAAACCTACTAAATCTCAGGAAATTTTCTGAAAACTTACATGCCTTACGAACAATCATAAATACCTTTGAGGTATTATATCCCCTTCCAACACTCTCTATGGTGCGCTACTTGTGCCAATATCCATACATTATACAAATCTCTATTCATCTCCCTTGGCACTCCTAAGAGACCTCATGACCACATTAGTTCGTCTACGAACTTTTAACTCTTTCATCCCCACTAAGGGTATTCCGACCATTCTCTCAGGGCCACCTACTTAATCGTGTAGGAGCGACCAAGTCTTTCATATGTCTACCTCAGCGCTCCCAATCAATACGAACCCAAAACTGCATCCTGAATCCACTAGATACGATCAACGAATCAAACCCACGGATAACTAACGACATTTCACGTGCACGAGTTAAAACAGACCAAAACCACGAAAACTCAAAAGGAAAACTCAAACATGTACCAATTCAAATGACTCATGACAACGAAAAATGATCCAAGAAACACTTAATGGCAACCGAAACATCTTATGTCCCGCGACATATTATTTAAACCGTGCACAAGATCGACTTTTCCAAAAGAATATTTTTTTTCTTTCCTCACCACATCTATGTGACTCAAACAATCTACAAACAACCTTCTAGACGATCTCAAAACTCAATTCAAAGACTAGGTATCTCGTGCATCCCAAATCATAATAAAAAACTACTATTCAAAACTCAACCTTGAACCCGTCACTTGTACCAAAATTTCGATCAAGCTACTGATACCCCATGACTATACATACCAAATATTTGAAAAGTACATTCCGAGTACATAATTTTAGGCTTTTGAATCACCCAAAAAGCTTTAAAAACGAACAAGTTATGACCAAAACAGTTTTATACTAGTTGTTTTTTTTTAAAACTAAAGAATCCTCTTAGTAATTAACGTAATCCTTTTTAAATGAAAAGAAATAAATGTATGTGAAGTTTTCATGAACTTTGTTTAGTCTTGCATAAATAATTATAAATGACATATATTGATTAAGCTCACTTATATAAACTATTTAAGTAGAAAGAAATTTTATTTCGCTTTATTTTAAAGAAAGTCTTTTAAAATTTGAAATAAATGAGTGTTGATTAAAAAAAATCTTATGTTACATCTTGTTTCAAACACGACTCCAACACCTTACCCTTATTTTACCGAATACAACCAACTATCTAACTCTATAGTAGATTTCCAAGTCCCTTTTTTCAATATATACTGACCAAAAGAAATGTAAGACCCAACACAAAAGATTTCATTATCTCAAAAGAAATCCCAAGTTATTTCAATAGACTTAAAACCAAGAACACCATTTTAAAACGTACACGTGAAATACGAAACTCAAAGAATACGCTACAACGGAGGTTTAATATAAAAAAAAGCGAGCTAGCCACCCTCCTAAGGATACAATCGATAATTGTAGGGGATCATACATATTTAGGCATATCGGGATACATATACTTAAATCCGTCTAACATCTACTATACAAGCATGTACTAACCCACTTTCATGCAATCATACTTAGGAATCCATTGAAGTTGTGGTACTTGTATAACTATGTTGGCCACCATACTTATACAATTACCCTTCCCCAATGCACTCCTTCCTATGATGACACTTATAAGAATTAATACAACACATAACACATATATCCATCTACTCACATAAGCTCATAACCACATAACCAAAAAAAGTCCAAAACTCCATCCATTAAAATAACATAGTCAAACTCTTGAAATACATAAATCATATACTAAATCTAAAACGAAAACATAATCAGTTATAAGTCATGTCGCCCATAAGAGTGGAAACATCTTAAAATCCTTCGTATCCACCTACTCCTAATAACTCGAACCACCACATGATTCTCAGGGAACATGACTTAAACATCAAAAGAAAAATACTATACCTCAGGTACATAAAATAACCCAACAAAAGATAGAAACTACCATGTACCAAATTATGTACTATAATGTACAATTTAAGCAAAATACGACAATGTCTAGCGTGGATGATTATGGTTCAACCAGCACTAGTTGCACCCCGAAAGGAAAATAACATGTGGCTAAGTATGAACTACTATGGTTCAACCCATACTAGTCAAAACTTAACAAACATCGTAAGTAAAAACCAATAACATCCAGAAAACTTTAATTAATATAAAATGCACACATACTCCTATGACGCCTATATGTAGGGACCCTTAAGCTATAGACTAGGCTACTAGACTAGGAAACCTAATTCTCTATAACCATTGTCTCTGATACCATTCTGTCACACCCCAACATGGCGGAGTATGGGGCGCGACGTATGTATATCATCACAACATGGCGTGTCTATAGAGATAACTAAATGAAATGGAAATGTCATAAAATGGTGACACAAATGTCATGACAATATCTCCATAAAATGTAGGAGTCTAGGCAAGTAGGTAACAGTCCTACCTCGTACCCAAGACAAACAATTACCACAAACAAAACATCATAAAGGTGTCCACAAAGTATCACTTATTCAAAACACATAGAAATAAACTAAGAAGGAACGGGGATCTCCTTCTAAATGCAATCCTAATGCCTCCAAAACTAGCCACTTCTATTCTAAAGCTTAACCACATTCTCACCTGAAAGAGACATTAAAACACGTCAACATAAAGTTGGTGAGAGTCATAGGTTTAGACTCCAACGCCAAAATCAAACCATAAGCTGTGAATAATAACCAAATTTAAGAACATATGGACAATGTGATACAAACATGCATTAACAACTAATATTCAAGATTTAACAAACCAAACCAAATCCAAGGCTCCCAGCCTTACCAAACACCATGGTCCCATAGGCGCCCATACACCTATGAACCAATCCCAAGGCCCCGCCTTGTCATCATCCCCTTGGTACCAAGTCAAAACATAAAACAATCATGAATCAACTAGCAGTTAATCACATAAGTATGCACAAGTCCATCACCAAACACAAAACATTCACATCATAATTTATAAAAACAAGACAGTGTCTCTTCCATTCCATCTGGAAGTCAAAATCATTAGTAGACATGGGACTATGAAACTCACTGGATTGAGCTTCTCCAAAAAACCGCGCACTAGCAAAAAGCTAACAAACGAAAGCACACAATCAAAATATGAACCAAACACTAAAATGGCTCATCAACCTATGATGGACACCTAGCCTTCTCCCATATATGTTCCTCATTCATATTTTCTAAACACCCCATTACCCTTCCCTAACAAGTCCTTAACTTGGTTAAGTTTGATACCTATCTCGTTCATATTTTACATAAAACAGTCCTAACTTTTAGGTCTCCAAACTATAAGCCAAACGCCCACCTAACCATACCTATGACCTCTGTAAAGGAAACCCTATGCCCTTACATATGTTAGTTAACTCCTCCCCTTTGCCCCAACCTTACAGCTACTGTTAAGGCCCCGACATATATATATATATATATATATATATATATATATATATATATATATATATATATATATATATATATATATATATATATATATATATATATATATATATATATATATATATATATATATATATATATATATATATATATATATATATATATATATATATATATATATATATATATATATATATATATATATATATATATATATATATATATATATATATATATATATATATATATATATATATATATATTCTTCAATCCACTGATTCGTTCCTTCATATACCTCCCCACCAATAGATAGAGACAAATGGGAATAACCGAACCACGTCTACAAAATGCCAGTACCATGCAGCTGAGCATGTGCTATGTAATCTGCAAGGACCGTAGGCCAGTAGTGGCCATGTCTCCGGATCTCTCGAATTTCCCTCAGCGCGCTCGATCTACCTATCTTTCTGAGTAAATATATATATATATATATATATATATATATATATATATATATATATATATATATATATATATATATATATATATATATATATATATATATATATATATATATATATATATATATATATATATATATACTTTTGTCTATCCAGATTTTACTGATTTTGAACATATAAAAAGTTTGTTATGATTAGGGGGTCTTACCCTAACCCATTTTCTTAGCCCCACCCCTGGTCTCTTATTTAATATATAAATCAACTCCAATGCCCATTAGAGGGTTCAAATGTACATCTAAGTACCTCAATCACCTTAAAACATTAAATTAAACCCGACTGATTTCAAAACTGTTTTGACCTCCGACTGTTGTAACCTATTTTTGACCCACCTCCCGACCTCCAATTTAGTTCTAGTTTATTGCATTTTAAAGCCAACTCAATTACCTTTCCAGGGACATAAGATTCGAAAATTAAAAGTTTGTAAAACTCTATATATAATCAAAACAATGACCCAAAAATTCTGCCCAGTTTTTAAAAACAAATTTAACATAATTAACCTAATTAATTACCCTCATCATGTTTAATCATTAACCCTAATTAATCTAATCATTATAATATCATATATATACAGATTTTAATTCAAACCTAACCTAAATCTATCATAAGATGACTGAGAAAGAATTAAAACACTTTAATTAAAAAGGGTTATAAAGATTTACCTTTGATTTATGAAAACCCCCAAATTTATGAAGAAGCCCTATTTCTTATGAGGTGACCGTCGGTTTTTAATAAATATCCAGGGATTATGAGAGTTTTGATCTACTTAAAATCCTTATATAGTTTTTCCAAGACTCTTAGCCCAATACAACCCAGTTTCCTTTTTTTCCTTTTTTTTCTTTTTATTTGGCCTAAACCGACTATAACCTATATTTTTTTTTATTACTTATTATTATGTTATTAACAATACCTTAATTTACCTTAATTTATTTCAGCTCCTAAAACCTTCAAAACCTCAAAACCGTAAAACTAGTCAAATTTACGCGTATACCGTAAAAAACGTAAAATATACAGTTTTAAAAAAATCTTAAATTTTGAAATAAACTTTATAACTAAGTCCTAAATGACTTAAAACCATCCCGAGAAATACTCACATGACTAAACACCTTACTCGAGACCTCTAAATGCTAAACCCCAAATCGTAAAAAAAATACGATTTACTATAATACTTATACGTATACGTAAAACACCAAAATAACACCATTTCATTTCATAGTCACTAATTTGTGAGCTCATGAACATGAAATAACCGTTCCTCGATTTACTTATGAGTACTTTATACCCATTAACGATATCCACACCAACCTCGTTCACGCAAAATAACATGTAAACACGCAAATCACATAGTCACACATAAATTAACCTTAAAATAAGACCATGTGACGAACCTCAAAACTACGGTTGTCACAGCTCCTCCATTGATAACAAAAACGTAACCCGTCTGAGACTTCGTATCGTCTTTATCACATTGCCAGGACGCATCACAGAAACCTGTAACATTCAGTTCGGTGTCTGGTTTCCCTCCAAATACCAAAAACATATCTTTCGTACTCCTCAAATACTTTAGAATATGTTTGAAAACAGTCGAGTGGAGCTTCCCTAGATTCTGTTGGTATCTACTGACCAAGTTCTGAGCAAACGCCACATCAGTCCTTGTGCTTCTAACATCATACATTATAGATCCTACAACGGAAGCATAAGGTACCTTCTGCATGTATGCCTCCTCTTCAAGAGTTGATGCATCCATCTCATGACTCAGATTATGCTTAACTTCCATAGGTTGAAAACTTTTCTTGGAATTATGCATGTTATACTTCTTCAATATCTTATCTATATAAGCATCTTGACTTAGACCAATTAACCGTATTTTCCTATCTCGATAGATCTTAATTCCCAGAATGTATGCAGCTTCTCCTAAATCCTTCATAGAAAAACATTTACAAAGATAATCCTCAACCACTTTATGTCTTGGAATGTTACTTCCCATGATTAATATGTCATCGGCATATAGGACTAGGAATACTACATCACTCCCGCTAGCTTTGCGATATACACATGGCTCATCACGATTCTGAATAAATCCAAAAAAAATTATTTCTTCGTTAAATCCTTTATTCCATTGACATGATGCTTGCTTCAAACCATAAATGGACCTTTGAAGTTTGCACACGTGTCCTGGATTCTCATGATCAACATACCCTTCTGGTTGCTGCATATAGATGTCTTCATCTAAGCGACCATTCAAGAAGGCAGTTTTAACATACATTTTCCATATCTCAAAGTCATAGTATGCTGCTATAGCTATGAGAATCCTAATAGCTCTTAAGTTTTCTACAGGAGAAAATGTCTCCTCGTAGTCTATGCCAAAAGTTTGAGTAAAACCTTTAGCTACTAAACGAGCTTTATAGGATTGTACTTTTCCGTCCATGTCGGTTTTCTTCTTGTATATCCACTTATGTCTCACTACTTTAGCATTCGGTGGTGGTTCTACAAGAATCCAAACATCATTTACTTTCATGGATTTCATTTCCTCATCCATAGCAACCATCCACTTATCCTTTTCAAGATCAAGTATGGCGGATTTATAATTAGCGGGTTCACCAAGATCTCCTAACTCATCATCATCCTCTATGTTAAGACATATATTTCTATTTACGTCTTTAATCCTTGCGGATCTACGCAGAGGAACTAATTCCGGTGGAACCGCCAGACTTTCTGGTTCTACAGGAATTACATCGTTAGTGGTTTCAGAAGGTAATGTATCTATATGACTCTCTTCAAGATCATAATCTCTCCCATAGAATTCTTGATTTACAAGATCAGATTCAAGAAGTCTCCATACTTAGCAACAATCACTTTGTTCTCAGGTGGATAATAAAAGTAGTAACCCATAGTTTCCTTAGGGTATCGTACAAAGATACATTTTACAGATCGTTGTTGGAGTTTGTCACCCGAGTCACGTTTCACATATGCCTCGCAACCCCAGACCTTTAAATAAGACAAATATGGCTTCTTGCCATGCCATAGTTCATATCGTGTCTTATCGACCTTCTTTATGGGAACCATATTTAAAATACGAACAGCGGATTCTAGAGCATAATCCCAAAATGATAAAGATAAAGTTGTAAGATTAAACATAGATCACACGATATCTAATAATGTACGATTTCTCCTTTCAGATACACCATTTTGTTGTGGAGTATAGGGAGAAGTAAGATGCTGAACAATTCCATTCTCACTTAGATAATCTATAAACTCTTGACTTAAATATTCACCACCTCTATCAGAACCAAGAGCTTTAATCTTCTTCCCTAATTGCAGTTCTACTTCTGCTTTAAACACTTTGAATGTTTCAAATACCTCATGTTTATGTTTAAGTAAATAAACATAACCATAACGGCTATAATCATCCGTAAATGTTAAGAAGTAGCTAGCACCTTTCCTTGACGTATGTCTAAGTGGTCCACACACATCAGTATGTATAAGTCCAAGTAGATTAGTAGCTCTTTCAATATTGCTATTAAAAGGCTTCTTGGTCATCTTTCCAGAGATACAAGACTCACATTTATCAAATGATTCATCATTGATATTTTCCAAAAGACCTTCACGTTTAAGCTTTTGTATACAAGTCTTCTAATATGGGCAAGTCTACAATGCCAAAGATAAGAAGAGTTCTTGTCAAACTTTCTCTTCTTACTTATGCTAAACACAGATTTATTATTCTTGGATTCATTATCATGCATGTCTATTTCAAACACACCATTCACAGAATTTGCATTAAAATAGAAAATACCATTTTTCCAAACAGAAATTCCATTATTATCAATCGTGTGAACGAATCTATCATTTAACAAACAAGAAAAGGAAATAACACCTCTAACAATTGTAGGTGCATAATGACAACCATATAAACTCGGTACTAAACCCGAAGGTAAAACTAGATTAAATGTTCCTATAGCTTCAACCGTTACTTGTGCGTCATTGCCCACTTGCAGAAATTGTTCCCCATAGGATAGCTTCCTTTTCAGATTAAACCCCTGCAGCGTATTACAAATGTTAATACCGCATCCCGTATCATATATCCATGAATTTAATTTGTATGTTAAAGTGAACAATTCAATCATAAATACAGTACCTGAAGGTGTAGCGCTCTGCTCAGACTTCTTCTTTATTTCTCGCAATTCTTCGAGGTAAAGAGGGCAATTCCTCTTCCAGTGACCACTTGCCTTGCAATGGTGACAAGTCTCATCTTTCTGAGATTATTCTTCTTGAAAAAGTTCTGCTTAGGTTTCGAATAAGTTGCAACTAGTTTCCCCTTATCACCCTTGCCTTTGCCTTTCTTCTTGTTCGCTTGCGGTTTTGGCTTACTCACTCTACCCTTTTGTATGGTTAATACGGAAGGCGTAGCAGTAGATGCCTTGTCTTTCAACCCCTTTTCATAGTCAATGAGCATTGCATGTAAATCATTAACTGTCTTCCCCGTGCAATGCATATTATAGTTTCGAACGAAATCATTGAAGTCCTTTTTAAGGGACCTATTGATCAAGTTGATAGCTATATTATGATCATAGGGTTGTCCTAGTGCAATGAGCTGCTCCATATAACCTCTCATCTCCATATAATGGGCACTTACAGACTTTCCAGGAGCTTGCTTGCAACTATGCAAAGCATCTACCAAATCGTAGATCTCCACATCTTGCGACTTCTCTAAGATAACCTTGATCTCATCAAGCATTCGCTTAGGTGAAAATAGCTCATACTTCTGTCGAAGTGGAGGAGCCATTTTTCCTAACATTAAATCAGCCACCTCAGAGTGCTTCTTAACATTAGCAGCGAGTTCAAGCCTTTGCACATCAGATGCTCCTTCAGCAAGATCCTCCAGATAAGGAGTAGTCAAGATATCAATAGTACCCGCTACTCTCAAGACAATTCTTAGTGAGCGATACCAATCATTGAAGTTTGGGCCAGTAAGTTCAGGACGATCAAAGAAAGCTTTGAACGCATAACTTATAGTCATAGTGTTTTCGGGTTGAGCCATTTCTACGGAAATAAGTTCAAATATTAGTATTTTCGATAATAAAATACTTTCAAGAAAATAAAATTACCCTGGTATAAAAACCATATTATTTTCCTTGAATTCTAGAACTATATTGACATAAATCCATTACATCAGTTGATCTGCTAGTAATGAATGTACTCAACATAGCGACTTGTCGAACAATTCAATTGACAAACAATTTTCAGTTTCTAGATATTTAAGGGATTTACATTGCCAAAAAACGTTTTGCATTGTAAACATGTTTCATCCCTTCTGAATGCATTAAGTTTCCAGATCTCACTGAGTAACTTAATTAAGTCGTCTAATATGAGTAACGTAAAACCATCATACGAATTCTCATTCTACAAATGGTTTTCTCTCCATCACAACATCACCCAAAAATCTCATTTGATGACGAAGTAATTTCAAGTGTTCGTCAATTAGGAGCATTCGACTTAAATTTTAAGGGTATAAATTTTGATATCAAAATCAATGTATGGAGAAGCATGCATACAACTACATAGCATAAGTTTAATAAAACATTTAGTAAACTTCTTCACGAGACTAAATTTCTACATAAATTATGTTGAGGTATTGGTTAAACCAATTAGAGCATTTATCCCCAACTATTCACAACGTACTTTTGCTAGAACTCGACTATGCACAAAGCAATACCCTTATTCATTGTGTTTCGGATGTGAATTTGTGACAAATCACCCTTAAGGTATAACTCAATTAATAATCGTAGGTAATTTCAATTTGACGCACAGCCAAGCCGGGAATTTGGTCAGCGACTAATGGCATAACACCTCCTTCCTTAACCGGGTACATGACCAGCTGTGCATTATACCCACTTTATAGTTTATTAAAAGGAGTAGGCCGTTAGATTATTATTGCAATTCACCAATCAACTTAATCTTATGTAATTTAGATCTCTTTACAAATCATTATTTTCATATGATTTAGTCCATATTATTTCTTTTCATAAAAAAACCCTTGTTTACAACAATTCAACAATTTTATATATAAACAAGTAAAAAAACTAAATCATAAACACATAATAACCATTTATATGTGCAACAAATAAATCAAATAGCCACATGCATATGATTTATTCAATAATCACAAAATCTAGGTCTTTATATTCATATAAAAGTCTTCCCTAATTCGAGATTTATTGAATCAAATAATCACGTAGCACATAGAATCATATAAACATATAATTTTATGATCCATGAAAACATGCACGTAATCATGGATTCCCCACAAATCTTAACGATTAAATCTCTATGGATCGTAACCATACATGACATAACAATTAATCGTGTAATTTAATCTAAAATTATACCACATGTAATTTAGGGTTTCAAAAGAATTCTTTTTTTATTAAAAATTCGGCCAAAACCCTAATTTTTAAAAAACAAAACTCTAATTTAAGAAAACCTAAAAAAACATGTAGTTTTAACTCAAAACAATTATTAGTTAAAAAACTTTAGATTTTTGATAATTATAACATGTTAAAACGGCTCTCGATGTCACTAAAGGTTTATTACTATCATAACAATTATATAAAACCATAAACGAAATCAAAGCACATATAGCGGAAGCGATTTAACAAGATCTTAATAATAACACAATTATAATTAATCGAATTGGGGTTACATACCTTTACGCTAAAGCAAATCCACAAGACAAAGAACGAATCATCAATTCTGGTTTATACCGTAATACACCAAGATATAGTCTAAAGTAAGACTATATTACGATCTTGTACACACGTAATACAACGAGTTAACCGTGATTCTAGCACGTGAAAACCGAGCTACAACGCTTGTAATTAATCTACCCAACAACCCTAGAGTGGGTCTAGGACTAGATTACGTACACAATCGATCAAACAAAAAAACCAACCAAAACCCTTCGTGGGTATAGTATTGCGATCGAACCAAAGAGAAGGAAGGGAGAAGATTTAAGTTGGGTAGATTATGGGGGATAGGGAGATGTATTTATAGGCCTCAACCCATTGTAGCCCAAGTTAAATAAAAGGCAACTTTCGCCCCCCCCCCCCCCCTTTGGAGCCCTTAACCGACCGACCAAAACACCCCTATGAGGTGTTCCAGAATCTTCCATTCTTCTTTCCTTCTTATTCTCTTACTATATATTTATTTAGCATTCGCTAATACTTAACTATTAATTAACTAACGATCGTTAAAAAGTTATATAGTTACTTGATCGGTTTAATTTAATAAATACATAAATATATATTTATTAAATAAATTAATAAATACAATAAATATATGTATTTATTAAATTAACTCTTTACGTATTGTGTGCAATCTCGTAATCTCGAGTTCGATCATATCACACGACTATTAAATATAAGTTCATAAACTTACATCTTTCCCTCGCCCCCTTTATCGACCCCTTTGCACGTTTCATCTCCATGATTTGTGGGTGGAATATTTCTGTCACATTGTATGCCAAGCTTTGTGGTAGTGTTGATGCAAAAGTTGGGTGTCCTTGCTATACCCGAATTAGGCTTAATTCGGGTTGGCTTGGGCTCCGGCTCCTGCACCAAGTGAACTATTTGGTTGGGATCCTACACACTAAACAACACGCGTTAGGCTTACCGTGGGAATGTTTCCCACGATTAGACTCCGGCGTGAGAGTAAGTAAGCGGTTAGGGTTTATGTGAGTTGAGAGTATAGAACGTAATACCTTTGTGGAACCCTTGGGGGTTCCTTTTATAGGCAGTGAAACCCTAGTGGGTTGTCATTGATACTTTGGTCCCAAGGAAAGGATAAGCACCAGAATTAGATTGATTGTTATCTTCTAATTATGGTGAGTGAATATCCTTTCCTTTGGGATAAATCACATTCAGAGATAGAATATGATTCTGTCTAACCCTGTACCGGCCATGCCAGGCCGTGGGCCGCACACGTGTGTGCGGTTACTGTTCATCCAAGCCCATAAGCTTAAATGACATCATTCCCACCCATCTGTGATGGGCCGGATACGGTTAGTACCCGTGGGCCGGGTTCCTGACCCGGCTGGGGACTATACGTCATCATGTCCCCCCAGTCTAGTTGTTACAGTCGTAGGCGTAACCTCTAGACTATCAAGATGCTCTCCGGACATACCAAGAAAGACCTAGGGAATGAGAAATATTGAAAATTTTGCTTTGGCCGCACGTGGCTGCCCGCCGTAGGAATATTATTCTAATGGCACCTCAGCCGTACGTAACGGCCGAGACAAATTAAATGTAGCATTGAATATGGTCTTACGTAAGACCGCATAACCCGACACAAGAATAAATGCATTAATGGTAGTCAACTGGTCAGCCGTAGTTCCGCAAAAGTGCACCATTAATGCCCATCATTGAGCCATGTAAAACTGCCAAGAAGTGACCCGTGGGCCCCTTCTGATTTTGCAGAAGTGTCAGAAATCCCATCCGTTGGATTGGCGTGGTGTCCTACACGTGTCGAACATCCACGTCACCTCAGAAACCGAGGCAACCCTATATAAGAGTTGGTGTGTGTGTTTGTTACACACACAATTCATCCTTCCTTCTGCCATTGTTATTTTCAAGCTTCATC
Source organism: Glebionis coronaria (assembly GCA_025667525.1). Lineage (NCBI taxonomy): Eukaryota > Viridiplantae > Streptophyta > Magnoliopsida > Asterales > Asteraceae > Glebionis > Glebionis coronaria. The sequence goes on along the minus strand of CM046874.1, from coordinate 127,159,257 downwards.
CTCCAAAACTTTGCCTTCGATTCCACGGATTTCCTCCACCGCAGGTTAGATTATCACGCTGATAGGTGTGAAAACACCCATCCTTTTACCACTTAAATCGGGCTAAAACGAGACCAAAACACGTATTTAATATCATTTGTTTGGAATTATGCGTGGTTTTTGTGTTTATTGTGTTTTCAGAGTCAACCGGATGAATAATGAAGAAAACATGGGATTGCACGGGTTTTATCGAGGAAAAAGACTCAAGACGAAGTCTATTGTCCAAGAGATGCAAAAGATTTGAAGTCATTGTGCCTATTTGAAGATTTATCGAAGAATAGAGCCAAAGATGGAAAATTCACATATGTCGAAGAACTCGATTCTATTAAACGAAAGATTATAAGACGAGTTGGAATTATTCACCGACACTTCTCAAATCCAAGTCGGAAACGTTTATTTAAAGACGCATAAAGACTAAAGAAGAAAGAAGAAAAAGAAGCCCAAACCAAAGCCCAAGCCCACCACCACATTACACATGCCTATATAAAGGCCTTACCTCACAAATTTTCACACACTTAGTCTTTTAGGTAGTTTCTAGTTTTAGAGAGAGAAAGTTTAGAACTTTCTCTCACTAGATTTCATCTTTTTCCATTCAAGATCAAAACTTTGTATTACTTTTTCATTAATCAAGTTCAAGTTTTTATCTTTTAATCTTTACTCTCATCCTTCCTTTCTTTTACTTTTATTGATTTTGGTACAAATCTCGTATGATCCGTGTTGTTCATCTATGATTTGTGCTTAAAAAGTTGATTACTTTTTATGTTTCCTTAAATTTATACATAAATAAGCTTTGAGATCCTTATTCTTATTGGCTTATTTGTTGTTTTGCTTATTTACTTTTTAAGGTTTTATAAAAAGTTCATTTTCTTTATTGAGTAGATTAATAAGTTTGCTTATTAAAAGTTAGAAAAGTTATTTTTATTGCTTATTTGATCAGCTTTTTATTGGATTCGAGCTAGTTAGGGAGTTAGCTTATTCAATAAGCTCATTTCCCTTGCTTTTCACTCGGTTTGCACCATTTTCGGAAAAGGGTAACTCCCTTTTCCGACCGTACATTCCGACCAAGGGTCACCCCTTCTTTCCGATCTATAGATCGGATAAGGGTTTTAATTTTTCCGATTGGTTCCATTTTGGCTACATTCCGATTTGTCCCTCCAAGCAAGTATTCCGATTGATGCCATCCTTGATATTCCGATTGGCACGTTTCGCATGTATTCCGATTGGAGTAGTTTCCAAGTATTCCGATTAGACCTCTTTTTGAACATTCTGATTGTCACCCATTTTGGTATTCCGATTGACATCATTGCTTCATATTCCGATCAAACGATCGGAAAAATATTCCGATTGAGGAGATTTTTACAGTATTCCGATTGGAGGTGTTTTGTTACGATCCTACTTTCTTTTAGTCTTTTCCAACTAAGTTCTAATTTTTCACAAAGTTTTCAAAGTGTTAGTTTTTATTAAGTGTTCATTTATTTTCCTCACATAATCTTTAAAGTTTTCAAACATTTAATTTTAAAATCGTCTTTTCACTTTAATCATTTAAGTCTTTAATTTTACTCTTCGACACTTAATTTCTTGTCATTAGTTTAAAATAGATAAACAAACCAACCACTTTTTATTAACCAAGAACAAATCATTCCACTTAAGACCGAGATCAATTCGAGAGGATATCGAGAGAATTAAAATAAGAACCCATATAAAATAAGTGAACGCTGTCAGCCAACCTTGTGAGATATGCGGTGGTCCTCACTCTTACACAACTTGTACCGCCACCCAAGATTACCCTGCAGAGAATGTGAACGCAGCATATGGCACCTATACTCAACCTGCTTATCAAGCAAAACCTCAAGGTGACCGCAACTTGCTTAGCTACCGTTCCAACAACTATATCTCACCACCTGGTTTTAATCCTAACAACCAAAACCAACAACAAAACCTCAACCGCCCTCCTCAACAACAACAAACTCGTACACCATACATCCCTCCTCACAAGCAGCAACAACCACCTCAACGAAACACCCAAGTTTACCAGCAACCTGCTTATCAACCACCCGCATACACTGCTCCTTCAAACCAAACCCCCACATCACATCAAGACATTGGAACCTACATGAGGACTAACGATGTGATCGTGGACAATCTCCAACAGGAAGTGCGCAACTTGAAAGCAGATCTGATGAAACAAGGGAATGATCTAAGAGCTGATATGAAACACACTATGGATAGTCAAACGAATGACTTAAGGAACATGATGGCTAGCTTTTTCCAAGGTAATCAACCCTCTTCTTCGGGTACTCTTCCGAGTAACACCGTTGCAAATCCAAGAGGGGAGATGAAAGCAATCACCACTCGAAGTGGCAAAGGTACCAAGGAACCCGAGCTTCCTATACCTCCACCGGTGGTTGTAACTAAGGAGAACGAGTCACCCGCTCCTATTCCTCATCCTTCTCCTTCCCCAATTTCTCCACCTCTTCCTTCTACCCCTCCTCCACCCAATGATGTGAGTGATCCTATTCTTCCAAAGCCTTCCTCTTCTTCCAATATACCTTATCCATCTAGGTTGAGGAAAGAGAAGCTTAAAAGCAAGGATGATATTCAGGTTTCGAACTTCCTTAAAATGTTCAAACAATTGAATTTTAACATCTCTTTCGCTGAGGCTCTCGCTCACATGCCTAAATATGCGAAAATGTTTAAAGATCTTCTGAGCGACAAGGAAAAGCTCCTCGATCTCGCCAACACCCAACTTAATGAGAACTGCTCTGCAGTGCTCTTAAGGAAATTGCCAATCAAGCTTGGTGATCCGGGTCGTTTTCTTATCCCTTGTAATTTCCCGGGAGTAGAGAATTACATGGCCCTAGCCGATCTAGGTGCCAGTATTAATCTCATGCCTCTAAGTGTTTGGAAGCAATTATCTCTCCCAGAGCTAGTCCCCACCAAAATGACTTTGGAATTAGCTAATCGTACGGTTGCTTATCCAGTGGGGATAGCCGAAGACGTCATTGTAGGAGTCGACAAATTCACCTTCCCTGCTGATTTTGTTGTCGTCGACTACGAGATGGACCCCCGTGTACCACTGATTTTTGGTCGTCCAGTCTTGAGGACCGGTCGCACTCTTATTGATGTTGAAGCCGGTGAGCTTATCATGAGAGTGGGTGACGATAAAGTAGTCTTCAACATAGGAAAGTTGTCTAAACAACCTTATTCATATGAGAGTGTTAATTGTATTGACGTTCTTGATGAGGCTTGTGAAGAACACTTTAATGATGCTTGCAAAAGTATTCCTACCTCTCTTCCCAATGTTGAGACCGTGTCCTCTATTGATTCATCGTTGTCTCTATTTGGAGATAGTGATTTATTTTGGAACAATCTTGAAGACACCATGGGAGATGTGAATTTAGCTACTAATGATTCTCCTATCGATGGGGATGAAGACATGAATTTCTTTGACAATCTTCTCAACGAAGACAATCCTTCGCCTCCATCTCCCACGGTCATTGCAAACTACTTAGCGGGTGGAATCCTCGTTGACGGGTTAACATCCCAGCAAAAGAAAAAGTTCTTCAAAGACATCAAGACTTACTTTTGGGATGACCCGTATCTTTTCAAACAATGTGCCGACTTGATTATTCGCCGATGTGTTGATGGACCGGCAGCCTTAGAAATCCTTGATGCTTGCCACAAAGGACCCACTGGTGGTCACTTTGGTCCCAACTACACCGCTAAAAAAGTGTTTGATTCGGGATTTTATTGGCCCACCATCTATCGTAATGCTCACGAGATGGTTAAACGATGTGATGCTTGCCAAAAACAAGGCACGATCACACATAAAGACGAGATGCCTCAGAATTTCATTCAAGAGTGTGAAATCTTTGATGTTTGGGGTATCGACTTTATGGGGCCATTCTCTTCCTCTAAAGGAAACAAATACATCCTTGTAGCCGTTGACTACGTTTCAAAGTGGGTTGAAGCCAAAGCTTTACCTACTAATGATGCAAGGGTGGTTTGTAACTTTTTGAAATCGTTGTTCGCTAGATTCGGTGTTCCTCGTGCTATTATCAGTGACCGCGGGACTCATTTTTGCAACGATCAATTTGCAAGAGTCATGGCAAAGTATGGTGTCAATCACCGTCTTTCCACCGCCTATCATCCCCAAACCAATGGGCAAGCCGAGATATCCAACCGTGGATTGAAGCGAATTTTGGAGCGTACTGTGGGAGAGCATCGTGCCGCGTGGGCCGATAAGTTAGATGATGCTCTGTGGGCTTTCCGTACTGCTTACAAGACCCCGATCGGTTGTACACCTTATCGTCTTGTGTACGGGAAAGCATGCCACCTTCCCTTCGAGCTGGAGCATAAGGCGCACTGGGCCTTGAAGTGGGCTAACTTCGACATCAACAAAGCTGGTGATCATCGTAAGATTCAACTCAACGAGCACAACGAACTGAGGAATGAAGCTTATGAGAATTCGCTGATCTACAAAGAGAAGACGAAGATCCTCCATGACGCAAAAATCAAGAACCGAGAGTTCCACGTTGGTGATCAAGTCTTACTTTTTAACTCTCGGTTGAAGATCTTCTCTGGCAAGTTGAAGAGCCGCTCGTCTGGTCCATTCACCGTCGCCAACGTCTTTCCGTATGGGACCATTGAGCTTTCTCAGCCAACTGGGCCCAATTTCAAGGTAAATGGCCAGCGTCTGAAGCTGTACTTTGGTGAGGACATCTCTCAAGAGATGATTCCATCCCTCACCTCGTTCCCCATGAACTAATTTTGGGTCGAGTCAGGCTCGTGACTCGGTTATCAAAAACAAGCGCTCCTCGGGAGGCAGCCCGAGTATCTATCTTTTTATGTGTTAACCTCCTAAGTGTAGGGGGACCTACATAGGTGTTTGTATTTGTGTGGTGATGTGATTGCAGGGATAAATGCACTCTTGGAACCCTTGAAGAACCGTGCTCCCGTGTTATCCGAAATCCGGTTCTATCTCTCAACTATTGTGATTCAATTTTCTTCATACTCACATTTGAAATTGATCACTTTAGTCGTCTCTTACTTAACTTGAGTTAACCAACGTGCACAATGTCATAAGTGTAGGGGAGACTTTTCCCACATGCTTAAACATTGAGGACAATGTTTATCTTAAGTGTAGGGGGACTTCTATCGAAGTTTTAAGTGGACTTTTCCATGAAAATGCCTTCATTTAACCGGAAAATCATCTTTTTCAACATTTTTCAAATTTTTTATTAACTTTGGCCATTTAGTTGTAATTTTTAAATTTTTATCGTTGCTTTCATATGTATATATTCCGCAATAAAGTCAAAAATATTAATAAAGTGGTGTAGCTAGTTTTGAAATCTTTGACATATTAGGCCCGTTGCGTTTATTTTGACTCAACCCGAATAGACTTATCCAAGCTTATTCTAGCTAGTATCCTTAACCATGTAGACCTTAATAGGTTTATTAGGCTAAGCATCCACGAGTCTCATTACTTGAGATTTTAAATTGTGGAGGACGAGAAATGATAGAGTCAATTATAAGTCGGTATTCTTGCGCAAGCTCACTTGGTGTAATTATTTGCCTATTCTCCCATCACTTGCTAATAATTTATCTGCAATAAGTAAGGTCGTACGATTTGAAAAGTTACTTAGCTTCTAGCCCAAGATCGTTTAAAAGTTGCTCGGTAATGATAAGAGTTCATAGCCAAGGCATAACTTATGAAGCGGGGCGCGAAGATTGGCGAGTCCGAAAAGGCCCTAACAAGGCATGAGGATTCCATTTTATTGCTGAAGATCCAAAGTGATGTGAAAAGCATTATTCCTAAAGTCAATATGAAGGATCAAGACTCACGACGAAAAGCAATCAACTCCCATAAAGATCATGGAGAAATCTATCCGAAAAGACCCTAACAAGGTATGAGGATAAATAGATCCAAGTCCGAAAAGGAGGCGGATCGTTGTATCTCAAAATCCCAAATAGAGATTGAAGAAATATTCATGAAGTCGTGGTCAACAAAGTTGGAGTGCCCCTCAAAAGTCTCCAAGTGAAGAAACTCTATTAACGATGAGAAGACCATTATCTCAAGAACGTCTCTCGAGATATGAAGTATGAAGTACATGCCAAATATCGGCCCGAGAAAGGTCTCAAATCGCGAACCAAGTTATGCCAAGATATGAACTTTTTGATATCCCGAGAAGCAGTTTTAAGAGATTTTGTCCTTTAGCTAACTATTGATCAAATCGTCCTACTTTGCTTTCAGCCCTAATAAACTATCGAAATAAGTCCAAAAATGCATCTTCATGATCATTCTAAGACAAAAATAAAATATAAGGGATACACCTAGGAATAAGGGAGTCTAAGCATTTAATTAAGCCATGTGTGTAAGTGTTTGAATTGCTAACTTATAATAACAATGATCTCGTTTTTAAGCTTAGTTTGGGGAACGCGAAACTTGAGGATGATAAATCTTCGCAACACCGAAGCCCTAATGTAAGTCCTCGATCTCTTTGCAAGTTATTTCCATGTAGCTATTTTCTATCTTTTTGTTTACTTTAAAGTTTCAATTTCTCTTAGTACTTTAATTTTTGTTTAGTAGTATTTTAATAAGGCCAAGGTTGATTGATTATGAGAAAAGTGTAAATGTGCTTTGTCACTGAGCATTGCATGAGGGCATGGCAATGGTTAAGTGTAGGGGATTTGATAGGTGTGAAAACACCCATCCTTTTACCACTTAAATCGGGCTAAAACGAGACCAAAACACGTATTTAATATCATTTGTTTGGAATTATGCGTGGTTTTTGTGTTTATTATGTTTTCAGAGTCAACCGGATGAATAATGAAGAAAACATGGGATTGCACGGGTTTTATCGAGGAAAAAGACTCAAGACGAAGTCTATTGTCCAAGAGATGCAAAAGATTTGAAGTCATTGTGCCTATTTGAAGATTTATCGAAGAATAGAGCCAAAGATGGAAAATTCACATATGTCGAAGAACTCGAGTCTATTAAACGAAAGATTATAAGACGAGTTGGAATTATTCACCGACACTTCTCAAATCCAAGTCGGAAACGTTTATTTAAAGACGCATAAAGACTAAAGAAGAAAGAAGAAAAAGAAGCCCAAACCAAAGCCCAAGCCCACCACCACATTACACACGCCTATATAAAGGCCTTACCTCACAAATTTTCACACACTTAGTCTTTTAGGTAGTTTCTAGTTTTAGAGAGAGAAAGTTTAGAACTTTCTCTCACTAGATTTCATCTTTTTCCATTCAAGATCAAAACTTTGTATTACTTTTTCATTAATCAAGTTCAAGTTTTTATCTTTTAATCTTTACTCTCATCCTTCCTTTCTTTTACTTTTATTGATTTTGGTACAAATCTCGTATGATCCGTGTTGTTCATCTATGATTTGTGCTTAAAAAGTTGATTACTTTTTATGTTTCCTTAAATTTATACATAAATAAGCTTTGAGATCCTTATTCTTATTGGCTTATTTGTTGTTTTGCTTATTTACTTTTTAAGGTTTTTATAAAAAAGTTCATTTCTTTATTGAGTAGATTAATAAGTTTGCTTATTAAAAGTTAGAAAAGTTATTTTTATTGCTTATTTGATCAGCTTTTTATTGGATTCAAGCTAGTTAGGGAGTTAGCTTATTCAATAAGCTCATTTCCCTTGCTTTTCACTCGGTTTGCACCATTTTCGGAAAAGGGTAACTCCCTTTTCCGACCGTACATTCCGACCAAGGGTCACCCCTTCTTTCCGATCTATAGATCGGATAAGGGTTTTAATTTTTCCGATTGGTTCCATTTTGGCTACATTCCGATTTGTCCCTCCAAGCAAGTATTCCGATTGATGCCATCCTTGATATTCCGATTGGCACGTTTCGCATGTATTCCGATTGGAGTAGTTTCCAAGTATTCCGATTAGACCTCTTTTTGAACATTCCGATTGTCACCCATTTTGGTATTCCGATTGACATGATTGCTTCATATTCCGATCAAACGATCGGAATAATATTCCGATTGGAGGTGTTTTGTTACGATCCTACTTTCTTTTAGTCTTTTCCAACTAAGTTCTAATTTTTCACAAAGTTTTCAAAGTGTTAGTTTTTATTAAGTGTTCATTTATTTTCCTCACATAATCTTTAAAGTTTTCAAACATTTAATTTTAAAATCGTCTTTTCACTTTAATCATTTAAGTCTTTAATTTTACTCTTCGACACTTAATTTCTTGTCATTAGTTTAAAATAGATAAACAAACCAACCACTTTTTATTAACCAAGAACAAATCATTCCACTTAAGACCGAGATCAATTCGAGAGGATATCGAGAGAATTAAAATAAGAACCCATATAAAATAAACACATTACACGCCCTTCCAAACCTTTTTATAAAACATGGTAAAGGACAACCCACTTATCACGGATGTCCTTAACGTGATGTCGGCGGAAAAATACATCGACTTTCTGTCGAAGTATTACATTCCCGAAAGCGTACACCCCACCTATCCAGCTGAAGGTAAGGCAATTACGGATGCACCGGCGGGGAAAATAGGCGTGTACACGCGCCTATTTGATTCGGCCAACTACCGTATCCCCCTGTCCAAATTCTTGGTAGATCTGCTATTGTATTACGACTTCCACATAACCCAGCTTCACTGCATAGGGGCGTGTAAAATCAATCAGTTTGAAATTACATGCCATACTTGCGGAGTGACTCGAACCGTGAACCTATTTAGGGCTTTTTACTTCCCCCAGCTAGTGAATGGGTGGCTATCGTTTAAGAAGCGACCCGGGAATGCCCCCATGACGTATAGGAAGCCTTTAGACTCCCTTAAGAACTGGTACGACCATTACTTCTTTGTTGATGAGAAGGTATTCCCTACTCCTTTCGTACTCAAAACCAAAGCGCCCAAAGACTTTCCGCCCAAATCCAAAGACTATAGTAGCAAAGACCTAAAAATACTAGATACCCACCGTACAGAATTCCATAGGGGGTTGCCGGAACACTTTATGTGCTTAGTAGGAATAAGCAGCCGCTACTTTGGGAGGGATGACTTATATCCGTGCTTCCTGACAGAACAGGGAGAGGGTAGGTTTACTTATACCTTGTAAATTTAAAATGTCATGCGTATTTGTAGAATCGTACTAACCTGTATACTTATAAATGTCCGCAGAAATGAATCTACACGGATTAATACACCAGGGCGACCCAATGAAGGTGCCCAAAGGGTTCCGCCCTCTGAAGGAGAATGAACTCCCCTGCTTGAGGCGGCCGCTGACCGCACCATTCCACTCGAAGAGACGTCCGAGCAAAGATCAGATGAAGGGGAGCCTATCATTGAGAAATCCCCATTGGACTTCCATATTGAAGATGGTGGAGAACTACTGTTGGAGGGAACCGCGACCCACCAAGAAGATGAAAACGATTTCCTCAACGAAGACACCACTCAACCTTCCGGGTCCGCCCCGCTCACATCTAGGAAGAGAAAGACCACCAGGAGGGTGGAAAAGAAGATAGGGGATGAGGCCGGGGCCTCGAATGCTCCCCCAAAGAAACTAAGGAAGGACCATCAGTAGTACCAGGAGGGAAGTGGTACTGCGACTGCTCAGGCCGACTCTACCCCGCACATGGGAGAACCAGTCTAGCGAGCTACCCCCGTGAGTGCCATAGCTCCTACCGGCCCAGAACCTGCAATTGGTACCACGTAAGTGCCTTTCCAATGTTATTCGTGTCACTATACTTGGGAAATATATAATGCCTAAACAAAATTTGCAATGTTAATAACAGGGCGGATCCGTCGGCCGTAGCCCAAGAGGAAGAAGTGGAGAGGAATCCATCCCCCGCCCCATCAAACAGACCCCCATCTCCTGCTGTGACACACGCCCAGGAACCACTCCCCGAAGGGCCAGAAAATAGCCTGCGCCTAGCATGGAACCTTTCGAGTTTAACAAGGTTGGAGGAGGAATCTGAGTGTTCGGAATTCATCGAGCACACCACCCCTCCAGCCCTTGCACAAGACTTAGATGAGCTGGATCATGAATCCCTTCTGGAGCAGTTTGATGTGTCGTCCGTGCATCAAGTAACGGTGGGTGCCGCACTAAGACGCCGTCTGATCAAGGCCCTGGTGAATGTGAAGCGGGCAGACAAAAGGATAGCTCGTCGAGAGGCAATGGTTGTGAAGAATGAGAAGACCATGGCGTCCTTGCAAGAAGCGCTGGTGACAGCCGAGGCTATAGTGAAAGAGCAAGCTCATCACGCCGACAGCCGAGAAAAACGCATTGCCGAGCTCGAAGCCCTTGTAGCCGCATCGAATGAGAAGGTATGCTCTCAAAAATTTTGTACCTATACTCTTGCCTTGATTTTTATTCGATCCAAGAAAAAGAATATATTATCCTTGTGATAACTCAAAGTTCTATATGCAGGTGTCTGCGGCCGAAGCTTCCACCAAGGCCGTGACCGTACAAGCCTTCAACATCGCCCAAGAGCGCGATGCGCTGAAAGATGAGCTAACACAGGTGCGGGCCAATTTGGAAGAGCAAACTGTAACGGCGGAGGAGGAGCTGAGCAAGATGGCCATAAGTTGTGCTGAAAGACTGTGTCCTCCTTGCTATCCGCCATAGCTGGACGTAGGTGGATGATTGGGCAAGGAATGCGCCTCGCCGTAAGCAAGGCCATGGAAGCCCCGCACCTACTACAAGCATTCGTCGGGGTCGTATCAGATGGAATCGACCGTGGTAGACATGAGGGTTTGGTCAAGGCTGCAGAACTGATAGGTAAGAACGAAGACATCATGCAGCATCCCTACCATAATCCCTCAGCTGCGGATAATATGACCGCATCGATGAATGCACTGGCGGAAATCCAGCACCCTCTCCTGGATGCACTTGAGGCACTTAAGGACGCTCCGAACGAGGCGATAATGTCCAAGCTTACTGCGGATCCCATCCCTTTGACCTTGCCCACTTATGACTCCGTATCAAAAATGATGAAAGGTGAAACGCTGCTTGTGGAAGCATTGGATGCGACTGCGGTCAAGGCACAGGATGGGAAGGATGCTCGCGGGGAGACCCTCCGTGCTCTGATTGAAGAAGGAAAGAAATACATAGTGGAATTCCTACCCCCCTTGTAATTTATCAGCTGTAAACATTTGTGATTTTTATTTGTCCGTGCATGTACACGGCTAAGACATATGAACTGTCTTTTGTATGTAAGTCCGTGATGACCACGGCCATTTTGTTATTTATTTGGAAACTTGTGTATTTTTATTTTGTTAAATACCGTATACCGATACTTCATGACATGGCACGTCTTACACAAAAGGAAAAAATACATTCAAGCCTATAATTTACTAGACATGCGACGTGTGTCTTTATTATGCAAAGCACTACGTGAGCACGGCATACGGAAACTTATCACAACGTCTTGTGAGTAAGGTGTCTAGTAAGGATACATGATTCGCGCCGCTGGGGTTGCATCCCTCTTACACGGCAAGTTGAATTAGTAGGTTCACTTAACCCTCTTACCCTGCCTGGAGGCGTATAGTACATGTACGATGATTTGAATGAATGCATATGAATGAAACATGACATATTATAATAAGTAAAATCCATATGACTAACAAAATTCTAAAAGATAATTTGCACAAAACAAGCCGTGGAGCTAGCTAGGCACCACAGCATTTTATTAGAACGTTTACATTTTGAACAAGCATGATAAGTCCTAAGAAACAAAAAAGGAACCTAGATAAAACATAAGAAGCAAAACAGATAGAGTGCATGGATCTTCATTAAAGCCATATATAGCGAAGTACCCATGCGAAAGCCGTAGCTTTCAAAGATAGCACCTTTTGAGATTGGAGATGTTCCACGTGCGTTCCAGGTCGCGGCCATCCATGTCACGTAACTTGTACGCGCCTCGTCCCAAGGCTTCCGTGACCTCATACGGTCCTTCCCACTTAGGGCCCAGCTTTCCTGTATTCTCCGCTCGACTTGCCTCGTTAGCACGATAGACATAATCCCCCGGTCGAAAATAAACACCTTTAACCTTGGCGTCATAATAAGCCTTCATTTTAGCCTTGGACTTAGCCTCATTAATGGCTGCTATCTCCCTTTTTTCTTCCAACAGATCCAGGTTGATTCGCAGCTGCTCGTCGTTCGTGACGACATTAACCTCCGCCGTGCGGATGGTAGGCATTCCTATTTCTGCTGGTATAACAGCTTCAGTGACGTAGGCCAATGCAAATGGAGTATCTCCGTTGGCTATTTTGATCATAGTCCTATGTGCCCATAGAACATGTGGTAGCTCATCCACCCATTTGGCACTTCGTTCATCCAGACGTGCCTTGATGCCGTTTCCCAAGCTTCTATTCGCTCGTTCCACAAGGCCATTTGTCTGCGGATGCTTAACAGACGCGAAGCACCGCTTGATATTCAACAATGCACACCAGTCCTTGAATGGATTATCCGCGAACTGCTTACCGTTGTCCGAGATGATTTCTCCTGGTAGGCCAAAACGGCACACAATATGCTCCCAAACAAACTTTTTAACTTGTTTGCCTGTGATGGATTTGACTGCCTTGGCTTCTATCCATCGTGTGAAGTAGTCCATCGCGACAATCAAGAACTTAACTCCCCCCGCTGCTACAGGAAATGGTCCTGCGATGTCGATTCCCCACTTATAGAATGGCCAAAGGGATGTGATGGGTGTAAGCTCCTGCTGCGGATGTCGCGGCACTGGTCTATACACTTGGCAATCACTACACTTGCGAATCATGTCGCGCGCGTCCCTGTGCATGGTAGGCCAATAATATCCTGTCTGTAAGGCTCTAGCTACCACAGATCGTGGACCTGCGTGCATGCCGCACAACCCTTCATGTATTTCACTAATTACATAAGTGGCCTGACGTGGTCCAACACACCGCAGCCACGGCTGCAAGAAAGAACGCTTATAAAGGATACCTTCTCGAAGTTCGAAGTGCTGTGACTTCCTTCTGATGCGTTGCGCCGCTTTTTCATCGTCCGGAAGGGTTTCACTAGTCAAGTAGTTGATGATCGGGGTCATCCATGTAGGTCCATCCTCCTCAACTATGGTAGCGACCTCCCCTTCTGTTATAGACTTCTCCTTGAGTATTTCCACCAAGACTTGCTTGGACAAGTGGGCGAAGCTTGTGGATGCGATCTTGCTTAGAGCGTCCGCCTTCTTGTTCTCACCTCTTGGCACCGGCTTGATGGAAAACTTGCTGAAAGCCACGATGAGTGACTTGACTTTCTCCAAGTATCGGACCATGTTGTCCTCCTTAGCCACATATCCACCTAGAAAGTGGTTCGCGACAAGCCGTGAGTCCACGTAGGCCTCAAGATTGCGAACTCCCATTCTAGCGGCGATTTTTAAACCCGCAATTAATGCTTCATATTCCGCTTCGTTGTTGGTGGCTGTGAACTCAAAACGGAGGGCGTACGTAAACTCCATTCCTTTCGGATTTGTGAGGATGAGGCCAGCTCCTGACCCATCCATACACGAAGATCCGTCCGTAAATAACACCCATGGTTCTGTTGGAGTCTCGTCTTGTTTTACGATTGGTCCTTCCTCATCCGGCTTCTCTATCAAGAAATCTGCCAAGATCTGGCCTTTAACACCCGTCCTTGGCCTATAAGATATGTTATGCTCCCCTAATATAATACTCCATTTTTGTAGCCTTCCTGCTACATCCGGTCTAGAGATAACTTGCTTTATTGGTTGGTCAGTAATGACTACGATTGGGTGCGCCTAGAAGTATCGGCGCAACCGCTTTGTAGCAAACACTAGTGCCAAAACCAATTTTTCCATAGAGGAGTAATTCAACTCCGGCCCTTGTAGCGTTCTACTTATGAAGTAGACCGGAGTTTGTACCGTATCCCTATCTGTCATGAGTACCGCACTTATTGCGCCATGAGTGGCTGAGAGATGCATAATGAGTTCCTCCTTTGGCCGGGGAGCTACTAGCATAGGGAGAGATGCAAGGTGCTGCTTGAGTTGGCCAAAAGCTTCCTCGGCTTCCTTTGTCCATCAGAAGTCTCCCTTCCTAATGCACTTCTTGAGTGTCTTAAATAGGGGTAATGACTTCTCTACGGATTTGGATATGAACCTATTTAGCCCGGCCAGCTTCCCATTTAAGGATTGCACCTCCTTCCGTGTCTGAGGGGATGGCAGCTGTATTACTGCGTCCGTTTTCTCTGGGCAAGGTTTGATGCCATTTGGGTCAATCATATATACCAGGAACATTCCCTCAGTTTCCCCAAACGTGCACTTCTTTGGGTTTAGCTTCATGTTAATCCTCCTTAGTGTGTTGAATGTCTCTTGGACATCCCGGAGAAGCGCATCCTCCGTATGACTTTTAATGACTAAGTCGTCCACATAGACTTCCAGGTTGCGGCCTATCTGTGATTCGAAAGCTTTGTCCACAAGCCGCTGGTATGTAGCACCGGCGTTCTTTAGTCCAAACGGCATTTTCGTATAACAATATACGCCTTGACTAGTATGGAACGCCGTATTTTCTGCGTCTTCCTCCGCCATCTGGATCTGGTAGTATCCCTTATATGCGTCTAGGAAGAAGTTAAAGGGATATCCACATAGGGATTCCACCTTCCAGTCAATCTCCGGTGACGGGTAACAATCCTGTGGACAGGCTTTGTTCAGGTCCGTGAAATCTACACACATGCGCCAACTTCCGTCATGTTTTTTGACCATGACCGGATTGGATAACCACTCGTGGTAGTATACCTCGCGCATGATGCCTGCGTCCACTAGTTTCCGTACTTCCTCCAATATCACTTGGATGCGCTCAGGCGCCTGGCCGCGCTTCTTTTGCTTGACGGGTTGGTACCCCTGGCGGATTTGGAGCTTGTGTTCTGCTATCGCGCGTGGCACGCCTGTCATATGCTTTGGCTCCCATGCGAATATATCTAAATTTGCACTTAAGAGAGAGCACATGGCCCTTTTGCCGTCATCCGAGAGCGCTCCCCCAATGGATATCTCCGGTTCCGGGTAATCAGGGTGGATTGCCACCCTCCAATTGGGAGGCGGTGATCCATCCTTAGGGGGAACAGGTGGAGCCGATGTTGTCACGGTATGACACTCGGATGCTTGTACGTTTGTGTTGTAAATGATCACGATTCCTCCCTCAACAGGGTACTTGATCATTCCGTGTGCCGTGGAAGGTACCGCCCGTATAGCCAGAATACCTGGTCTGCCTATTATCCCATTGTACGGAGAATGTGAGCGTATCACCATGAAGTTCATCCACGCCGTAGTGGAGTGTTCCTCATTCCCAACGGTTACAAGCAGACGCAGTTGCCCTATCGGCCAGATGGTTTGTCCACTAAAGCCAGTGAGCGGCGCCGTGGCCAGTACTAATTGGCTTCTTATTTCTGGCCGTAACTGCACAAACAGTGTTCGTACAGTACTTCTGCTGATGACCCTCCATCCACGTACATGCGACGAACATTATGTGTTCCAATGCTTATCTCAATAGTGAGAGGCGCATCAATTACATCGCTTGCTGTGATGGGAGGGAATGAGATTTCCCTGCCGCGTGAAAATTTTTGGCCAATTATCTGCCTCGTGCGGCGTTGTCTGGATTGGATCATGTTTATGGTCGAAGGTTTGTCCTTTTGAGGATCCTTCTTGTCATACTTCTTGTTGTCTTTTCCATCCTTCCAATCCTTGACCAAATGTTTGAGTTTACCTGATTTGATCAATGACTCAATGTGCTTCTTGAGCTGGATACACTCCTCCGTGCCATGGCCCTTGTCATTATGGAACTCGCAGAAGCGATTTCCTTGCCGACGGTCCGGCGGAGTTGTCATTGGTGGAGGCCTCGGAAAATTTGCCCCTTCCGTCAGCAAGATCTCCCGGTAGGACATCTTTAGGGGGTAAACTTATCGTCCGACCGCCCTCCTTTGTTTTGGCTCTTATAGTCTGAGCCGCTGCTATTGTTCTGATTGCTTTGACCACCCGACTGTCTCCAGGACTGGTTGTTTGACCGGTAGCCGTTTCCTTTGGAAGGGTAAGCCGCGGCCACCGCTGTTTCTCCCTCTATGAAATTTCTGACTCTTTCCATAAGGTCATCATATCTCTCTGGACGCTTGTCATTGAGACGCCTGATCAATTCCCTGTCTGTTATGGCGTGCATATAGTCAGAGATTTTTAGGAGTTCCGGCATTGTCTTTGTGCGCGTGCATTCGTCATTGAAGCGTTCAGTGAAGGCTTCTATGGATTCCCCCGGCCGTTGTTTGACAGTTGCCAATGAGACCGGATCCCTATTATACTTCTTCCGCTGAGTATAAATATTCTTGAACGCAGTGCGTAGTTCCGTGAAACTATCAATGCTTCGTGGAGGGAGTCCCTCAAACCAGTCACAGGCATTGCCGATCAAGGTTGAATTGAACATTTGGCACCATATAGGCATGGGCCATTGCTCAATTTTAGCATGTGTGTCAAATATTTTGAGGTGATCATCCGGATCACCAGTTCCATCATAGGTCTTGACACACGCCGGCATGCGACATTTCGTGTCCTCGGAGTAGTTCCGTATACGGAGAGTAAAAGGATATTCCCTGGGATCCGCCCATGGACGGGTGAGCCTAGGGTCATCCCATGGGTCACACCACGGGCGGGAAAGATCATCCGCTTCTGCCTCTCGATAATAAGGGCCACCATAATACTCATCATTGTTTGGTGGTGGTGGAGGGGTACGCCTAGGTCGGCGACGCTTGGGTGGATGGTCATCCGAGTCCTCCCCCGACGGATCTGGAGACGGGGGTGGTGCCCCATCCCTTGGGTGAGGTCCACTCTTTTGAGAAGAGCCGGGAGCCTTCTTCCCAGTATCCATCCTATCCCACACACTTGTGCGGCGAGCGGCTCTAGTCAGCTCTCGGTCTGGTCGCTTGGGTAAACCGTCAGACTTCTCTCTCCCCTCTCGAGACCGCGTTAGTTCCTCCATGAGGCGATCTCCTATGCGTTCGAACACATTCCTAGGTTGAGGAGTTTCCTCGAAGATGCTCTGCTCCTGAGGCCGAGTCTTCCTTTTCCCCTGATTTTGGGAAGAGGTGATTGGTCCGGTACTGCCAAAGTTGAGTCTAGATTGGAGGTTTCTCCCTAGATTCAACCTTTATGCAATCCCTGAGACGATCCTATCAAAGTTCTGCGTGAGAACTCGAGTGAGATCCTCCTCGCTGAGTGGTTGGACTTCTACTTCCTCCTCAATCGCTGGCCTGTGCGGCTCCTTGTTAGGGGGATTGGGCGCACTCCCTGGATCAGGGTTGTCTAGGGTTGAAGTAGGTGGGGGAGTTATGGAGATCGTGCTCGTCACCCCCATGGACTGAAAACCACCGCGGTTACCAGGTCCGCCCGCTGGGCGGCTAGGGGATTGATTGGAGATAAGTATCCCTTCCCCTTGGGACTTCCGATTTCCAGGATTTGTGTTCCTGGGATTAGCATGCGGATGCCCCTTCGTCATTGGAAATTCAAGATGAGGTTTCGCTCTAGCTTAGTGTAATGGGTCCCACGGATGGCGCCAAATTGTTGATGCAAAAGTTGGGTGATCCTTGCTAGACCCGAATTAGGCTTAATTCGGGCTGGCTTGGGCTCCGGCTCCTGCACCAAGTGAACTATTTGGTTGGGATCCTGCACACTAAACAACATGTGTTAGGCTTACCGTGGGAATGTTTCCCACGATTAGACTCTAGCGTGAGAGTAAGTAATCGGTTAGGGTTTATGTGAGTTGAGAGTATAGAACGTAATACCTTTGTAGAACCCTTGGGGGTTCCTTTTATAGGCAGTGAAACCCTAGTGGGTTGTCACTGATACTTCGGCCCCAAGGAAAGGATAAGCACCAGAATTAGATTGATTGTTATCTTCTAATTATGGTGAGTGAATATCCTTTCCTTTGGGATGAATCACATTCAAAGATAGAATATGATTCTGTCTAACCCTGTACCGGCCATGTCGGGCCGTGGGCCGCACACGTATGTGCGGTTACTGTTCATCCAAGCCCATAAGCTTCAATGACATCATTCCCACCCATCTGTGATGGGCCGGATACAGTTAGTACCCGTGGGTCGGGTTCCTGACCCGGCTGGGGACTATACGTCATCAGTATGCCAAGCTTTGTGGTAGTTATGATATTGGGAATTCGATGTACCTCTCGAAACCAATAGGCATTTTTTTCTTTTATTTGATAACACGCACTTGGCTGTACATGATGCTTTTGGTGATGATCTTGTGTTGCAGGTAGGGTATGTTTTCTTTTATTTTTTTATAGGGCTCTTCCCTTCTTGAGATTTTGTTTTGCTCATCCTCCTCTTCTTGTTTATTCCTTTTTATCAGCCTCAGCTTCTCTATCTCTTGTTCTTCATCCCATTCTTCGTGTTTTTCTTCCCCAACACTTTCAGTTTACGTGTGGCCCTTTGATGTCGAAGTCATTGTCGTCTTCTTCATCATGTGGTCATTTTTACTTCTTTTTCAAGCTTTTTGTTGTTGGACTCCTCCTCGTCCTCCTCTTCACTTTCACTTCCTTTATTCGACTCCTCCTCTTCATTTTTCTTCACCTTAGTCTACATCTCAGCTTTTTTTCTTGCATCCCCTCTTGTCAATCTTTTTGGTGATTCTTCTAGGGTTGCTTTTTTCCCTTTCCCGGTTGTGTTGTCTTTTCCTCTATAGGTGCTCTTTTTTATTTACCTTCTTTTTTTGAGTTTCTTCATTCTCAGCTACTTCAACCTTCTTTTTTTTCTTCTTCATTCTCTTTTTGTTCTTTTTAAGGCAAGCATTTATTTCATTTTTCTTTCTTCTTTTGTTTTTATTGCTCCTCTTTCTTCTTCATGTCTTTCTCTTCTTGTTTTTGCTTCTTTTCTACTTCTGTTATCCTCATCTTTCTCTTTTCTTCATCCGTTCTTTTGTTTCGCGTTTCAAAAATTTATAATGGTTATTGTTTTGTAGTATATGTACTTTTTGAAATGTTTGTTATTTTCCATAATATTTGTTATATCATATATGATAATGATTGTATTAGTGTACCTTTAGTTGGTTTTTAATGAGTTTATGAACTTGATGTTTGGTATATTTTCCATAACATATTCAACTTCTTCAACGTCTTCAAACCCATCATGTGTTCGTCATTTTCATCCTCTGCATCTTCTTCTTTATCTTCATTCTCATCATGATCGTCTTTTTCTTCTTCTTTGTCATCCTTATTCTCATCATCGTATCTTTCCTCTTCTTCCTCTTCGTTCTCATCATCATCTCGTCTTCAGAGCTTTTTTTTATCACTGGTGCATGTTTCTTCTTCTGATTTGTTATCATCATCCTCGCTTCCACTTTCATCATCACCTTTTTTCTCTACTACATTATTATAAAACATATACTTTAGAATTTTTTTGGATAATCAATAACGTTGGGTGATAAGTTTGTATGAAATTGTTTTACTTTGTACTTGTAAGAATGCTTTCCTTAATGCTTCTTTCTCTTTTTTTGCTTTTACTTTATCAGCTTATTCTGCTGCTTTGGCTTTCGCCTCTGCTTCTTGCTTGTTTGCTTTAGCTTTAGTAGTAGCATCAGCTTCTTCCTCTACTTTAGCCTTAGTAGCAAAAACATCAACTTCTTCATGTGCTTTAGCTTTAGCCGCATCTTCTAAATCATATTTCTTTTTCAAGTTTGTCTCTATAATAGAAGTTTTTATCAAATATGATACTATAGTTTTTCGTATGCTTGGTATCAGTTGTATAAGTTTACTTGCTAACGGTTCTCCAGTATATCCTCTTGTTTTTGTTATCTTCATTTTTCTTGATGGTTTTTCTACACCAAAACCATCATTTATACAAGCATACATGTATCAATAATTATGAATGACTAATGCTTCTAATTCTATTTTATGTATGTTTTCTCGGATTCTTACTGTTAAGTTATGCCTTCGGCAAAGCCGAATGCATAGCCTGACTCTAAGACTTTTGTCGATGTTATATCAAATATGATAAGTGATATATCATATATGACAAATGATATATCATGTGTTATATTTTATATTTCATACATGATAAATGATATATTATATATGATAAGCCTTCGTCTATATTTTTCCTTAAATTTTTAGTTAAGATCTTTCCTAAAGCGGCTAGCATTTTTTCTTTGTTTTAATTCTATATCATATATGATTCTTGATATATCATATATGATGTATCATTTACCTTATTCAAAACCTAACATGAATCAATTATGGTAACATTTTTTATATATTTTTCTGTAACTTTGTGTTCATGTAGTCTAATTTACTTTCTATCATTTTTGTCTTTGAAAACAATTTCTCACCAACATATCCTTTTTTAAATCCTTATTTCCAAATTTATAACCATACTTTTTTCTTTATTAAAAAGCTAATATCATCAGCATACTTCTTTTATCATCTTAACAGTAATCATATTCATTTTATCATAAATATACTATTTGCATGTTGATTAAAAGTATAATAACTTCAGATAAACCACATTATATTCATCAAAAACGCAAAAAATAGTATTTAAAATCATAATAACAATAGAATGATTCAATAAATGTGTGTTTTATACATTTATCTTTCGATTTAACCGGTATTTATTCTTTTTTCTCCCAGACGCTTCACCTTCACCTTTTGATTTCATTTTCATCAATGTTTGCAACTCGTTGTTGTCTGTTTTTTATTAGTAATGTAGTTTTTTCGATTGTGTGTATGTGTTTTAGTGTGTGTGTTTTGATCGGTGTAATTTTGTGTGTAGTGTATGTTTTTACTGCGTGTTTTTAGAGTGATAAATGAAAGAAAGTCATTTGTGTGTGTGTTTTTTCAGTGTTGTGTGTGTTGTGTTAATGACGGGTTTAGTTTTGGTAGGTAGGGGGTGAAAAAACGGAATTACCCCTCCGCCTTTTAATTTATTATTATTTTTTTCTAATTGAAAAAGATGAAACTAAAATAGGCCATTGATCATTTAAGATGAATGATGAAGAATGTTCCTCTGTATCTAATAAGGTTGGCAATTCAGGTCGGGTTCGAGTTCACGGGTTTGGGTTCGCAGGGTCACGGGTCAAAAACATTCAACCAAACCCAAACCTGTTTATATAAATGCGTCCGACATTCCAACCCTAACCTGTTTACTGTCAACCTGGAAATGACCCATATAACCTGTATAATAAAGCGGGTTAGGCAGGTTAGTGAGTCAAACGGGTGGAACAGGTCGACTTTTAAAACGTTTATCGAGAACTTCAGTAGTGCAAACTATAACAATTTATATGCAAAGCTCTAACAAATGGCAAACTGTAGCGAAGTCAATATAGTTTAAATTCAAAACAAGATACATGGAAAACTTTTACAAACTACATAAGTTGTGTTGTATTTCCTTCATATTGCAACACCTTTTGATGTAATTCTATTTCCTATCTCCTCAGCTAAGTCATCACTGTCTTCCTCAATACTTATAATAATTAAGAAAAACACAATAAAGTAAGAAAATAGTCCAAGCAAATCTATAAATAATCAAGAAACACAAATTGACTTCTGTGCATTTTTAATATTAATACTAAACTGAACAACAAATCATATGTTGAAGACGTGAGACAGATGATTACGAATTAGGCGACATCAATGTTGGAAATAATAGTGTAATAAGTTTTGGAAAGTTTGAATAGTATATAATGATAGATTGACAGAGGTATGGCATTGGCATGTGACTATAGAAGAAAATAATGGTAGCATTTCAATTTTCAAGGTAATATTTTTTAGTTTTCTAAGTTTTATCTTTTGGTATTCAACGGGTATTCAAACTTTTTTAGTTTGTATGTAATTGTTCATTAATTTTAAACTAGTAAAGTATAGATATTTTAAATGTGTTAATAATTAATCGGGTTGGCGGGTCGACCCATTTATATTAGTATCAACCCGAACTTAACATGTTTAATAAACGGGTCAGTTGAGTCGACCCAAAACCGACCTAAAACTTATTTTTCTCGAGCTTAACATATTTATTTTTATGTCGGTCTTAGATCAGGTTTTGGGTCGGGTCCAAAATTACCATCCCTAATATTAGAAATATATAATATAACCCCTCCTCGAAAGTAAAAAGTCTTTTTTCAATGAAAAATATTAGATTATGATTTAATCATTTATTTTTAGAAAATAAGACATTATACTACTAATAATAGAGGGGAATCACGCTCTCCTAGGAACATTGAAACCCCTCACATACAGAATAAAAAAAATATGTCCATTAGAAACTAAAATAATTCAAATCTCTCACTTACACTCTCACCTAAGAACTATATCTCTCTATTTCATCTCACCTAACTAAAAAAGATGGTTGAGAGATCTAAGATCTTGGAGATCTTGGTTTTTTTGTCTCCATTATTGTGGGTTTCTTGATAAGGTGCGTTCGATCTAAAACTGATCAGTTTGATGTAAAATTTTGATAGCTTTATACATCTTTGTTGATGAGATAAATTTTATCTAAAAGTTTAATCTTTCTTGATAAGCTAAGTTTGATCTAAACCTAATTAGTTTGGTCTAAAACTTTAATAACTTTGATAGTTTCATAAATCTTTGTTGATGAGATGAGTTTCATCTGAAAATTTAATAAGAAAGGGGAATCGCGAAAAAAAGTACACCATTTGTTCGATTCTTTTACATCTTTGGTGCATTGCCCTTACCTCTTCGTTGCCGCCATCTGCGCTGGCCGACGTTGTTGGTCGGTTGGCGACATTTTTTATGGGTCGTTTTGGTTTATCTATGAAGAAACAAAGTTTGTATTTGTTTGGGTTTCTGGAAAATAAGGATTCAGTGTAAGGTTTTGTTTGCATTGCAACCTATGTTGATGTCAGGGGTACGTCTTCCCTTATTTTTTCATTATTGTTGTTTGAGGTTTGTTTCCCTCTGATATAGTTACATGTGTTTATAACCTTCTGTATAGGATTAATGTGTTATGTTTACCAGGGTTGATGGACCATTTGATTGTTGTTGGTTGCATACGAGTTTTTTTCCATTTGTTGGCCTATTGAGCTGATATAGCAAAAACCATGTGTGCGTTATTATTTATTATTTGTGCTTGGTAATGTTTATGGTTGGATTCTATGTGATGATCACATGTGATGAATTTGTTGTGGGAATGTGCAATTCTCTAGGCTATGATGACCTTGAACATCCCACGTTAAACCCGAGACTCCACGGACCTTGGCAGAGCAACCTTTTGAGGATGAAGCCATGTCGTGTGTGTTCAGTTTTCCCTGAAGGTCATCATGTCTTATGTATAGGGTTAATGTGTTACATTTACCAGGGTTGATGAACTTTTTGATTGTTGGTGGTTGCATACGAGTTTTTATCTATTTGTTGGCTTGATGAGCTGATATAGCAAAAACCACGTGTGGGTTACTATTTATTGACCGTGCTTGGTAATGTATGTGGTTGGATTCTTTATGATTATCACACGTGATGATTTTTTTGTGGGAATGTACAATTCTCTAGGCTGTGATGACCTTGAACAACCCAGGTTAAACCCGAGACTCCACAGACCTTGGCGGGGAAACCTTTTGAGGATGTAGCCATGTTGTATGTGTCCGGTTTTCCCTGAATGGCGTCCTATCTGAGCCTACTATAGTCCATTTTTCTAAAAAACAGAGATACCTACTCATCTATTTAGGTTGTGGCATTTTTTACCCGCTAATGGAGGGTTGCTCGCCCTGACCTCTTTGTTGTCGCCATTTCTGTTGCACGACATTTTATTAATTTAATAAAAGTGCGATGGGCGAAGTTGTTGGTGGGTTGGAGACATTTTTTATGGGTTGTTTTGGTTTTTCTATGAAGAAACAAACTTTGTATCTGTTTGAGGTTCAGGAAAGTTAAGGATTTGGTGTAAGGTTTCGTTTACGTGGCAGCCTATGTTGATGTCACGGGTACGTCTTCCCTTATTTTTTCATTATTGTCGTTTGAGGTTTGTTTCCCTCTGATGTAGTTACATGTGCGTATAACCTTATGTATAGGGTTAATGTGTTATATTTGCAAGGTTGATGAACATTTTGATTGTTGGTGGTAGCATACGAGTTTTAATATATTTGTTGGCCTCATGAGCTGATATAGTAAAAAACACATATGCGTTACCATTTATTATCCGTGCTTGGTAATGTCTATTGTTGGATTCTATGTGATGATCTCATGTGATGAATTTGTTGTGGAAATGTGCAATTGTCTAAGCTATGATGACCTTGAACAGCCAAGGTTAAACCCGAGACTCCACAGACCTTGGCAGGGCAACCTTTTGAGGGTGAAACCATGCCGTGTGTGTCCGGTTTTCCCTGAAGGGCGTCCGATATGAACCTACTATGGTCCATGTTGCTAGAAAAACTATGACAACTAGGGTTTTGACGAGTTGGTTGTCACTCGTGGAACTCTATTTATGTGTTAGATTGTGTTAACAATGAGTTTTATGTGTTTTTAAGTGTGATTTTGTGAATGCGAATGAATGAAATGAAGTACATGATTGGTAAATAATGGTACGAGTTGGAAATGAAATTTGATGAAATGAAATTTGATGAAATGAAATTTGATGAAATGAAATGGCAAATGAACTGCGTGAAAGTTCAAGTGTCCTTTTTATAAGATTTCATATACGTATTATATGTTATATATATATATATATATGTATTATGTATATATTATATGGTTATGATAATTTTTAGAGTTACTTTCCATAATTAGAAACTTCTAGAAATGAAGGTTAGTTCAGAAATCGCGTAAAAAGTCAAAGAATTAACGTAAGGCTTTCGGATTTTGGCCTGGTAGTAACCCGAAGGTAATATTTGTTTTTATAATGAATGAAGAATAAAAATAATGATAAAAATCATATCTTAGGGATTTGGGATTCGGGATTTGGGCTTTGGTTTGGGCGGCAAAAGGAAAAGAAAAGGGAAAAATGCAAAATAGCTCAAAAACAAGCCCATTGGACTTGTATTGGATTAGGGGGCCTTAGGGAAATTACCAAGCCCGTAATCTTAATCAAAAGATCATATTTTCTGTTAGAAATACATTTTACGTATTAGAAAGGATCGGTCACTCCAACAATAGTCTAAGTAGAAGCTCGTAGTTTAGTTAACTTAATATTAAGCAAACAAGGCCAAGCCAAGCCTACAACATGTGTAGGACGGCGGCCCATTGTAATCCCAAGCCCATCTCATGGGCTTGGGTATATAAACCCTCTCCTTAGTTGGAGAGGGTGGTGTTTTCATTCATTTTTCACATTGTTTCTTACTTTCTCTCTTTAAAAGTGTGTGTGAAATCTACCATCTTTCTATCTCTTTCTCTCTCTAAACATAAGCAAGATTTACAATATCCTACAAATGGTATCAGAGCCATGGGATGATTGTTTGGTTTATGCGTTTGTGTTCTTGATTCATACGCCTATTTTGATCCAAATACATTCGAACCAAATATTTTTTTTGTGTTTTTTATGGTTTTTTCTTGATACAAATCTTCTACATAATTGTGGTAGAGATTTGGTATATTTACTTTGACTAAAAACACAATTTTTTTGGGTGTTTTGATCATTTTTTGGCTTAAAATCTCGAATTGGTTGAGTTTTGTCCGAGAAAAGTGGGTATTATTC
The DNA here is from genome assembly GCA_025667525.1 of Glebionis coronaria. Classification (NCBI taxonomy): domain Eukaryota; kingdom Viridiplantae; phylum Streptophyta; class Magnoliopsida; order Asterales; family Asteraceae; genus Glebionis; species Glebionis coronaria. The sequence continues at coordinate 127,133,578 of CM046874.1, read as the reverse complement.
CGACAGAATCCATCGGAAAAGGGTTTGGATTTTCCGACAACTTCCATCGGAAAAGGATTTACACATTCCGATCGTGATTCCGACGGGTATTCCGATACTGGTATTCCGACAGGTCATTCCGACGGTTATTCTGATAGTGATATTCCGACAGGTTTTTCCGATAGATTATTCCGACAGTTGATTCCGACAGGGGTATTCCGATAGATTATTTCGACAGAGTTTTCCGACAATTGATTCCGACAGGGGTATTCTGATAGATTATTCCGACAGGGTTTTCCGAAAGTTTATTCGGACAGGGGGTATTCCGATAGATTATTCCGAAAGGGTTTTCCGATCAAATATTCCGATCAATATTCCAACGATTCCAAAATTATTCCTTAAAAAATTTCGAATTCGTCTTGGAATTTTTTGGTCATCGAGAACATATTTTAGGGGATTTCAACATTGTTTCTCGACTTCAACTCACAACAACAAACACATTTACTTTCTCTCATTGTTCGATCAACATTTGTAAATCTTAACTTATCGAAATGGAGTACACATCTCTTACGGATAAGTCCATCCTCTCGGGTACGAATAATCGTCCACCATTGTTGGTGAAGACTATGTACGAGGATTGGGCTTCCCGAATGGAAATTTATATGTTAAACAAAGAAAATGGACATCTCATTTGGGCATCGGTGCTCAATGGACCATTGGTATATGGTACTGTGACAGAAGGTGCTGTTACTCGTCCTTGCACAACGGGTGAATTAACTGGAGATGCTAAGATTCAAGACAAGTGTGATAAACAAGCTACAAACATCATTCTCCAAGCCCTTCCTCCAGATATCTACAAACTTGTGAGTAAACATAAAGTTGCCAAAGAGTTATGGGATAGAATTCGTGTTCTTATGCAATGCACCTCGTTAACTAAACAAGAACGAGAGTGTAAGCTTTATGATACTTTTGATAAGTTTGCCTATGTCCCCGGGGAGACTCTCAATGATTACTATTTGAGATTCACTCTTTTGATGAATGAGCTTAACATCTATGGTCTGGCAATTCCTACGTTTCAATTAAACATCAAGTATTTGAACACTCTCCCTTCTGAATGGAACAAGTACGTTACGGCTGTTAAATTGGCTAAGGATTTGCATCAAACAAACGTGGATCAACTTCAAGCTTTTATTCAACAACATGAATGCCACGTGATCGAGGCTCGGTAGTCTACACCACAAATTCGTGATCCACTTGCCATGTATGCTTCTCAAAAAATGACCCCCCAACAAAACATGGCTTATACTTATCAACAACCATCATACTTGCAGCAGCCACAACAACACACCTATCAGCAACCACCTTATCAACCACTAATGATGCCATAACAAGCATTTCAACAAAGTGTTCAGCAACAGTCTTTTCCACAACAACCAACACATCAGGCATCTCCATCATAAGCTATCATTTCTCATACTCCTTAGAAAGGATATTTTCCAATTGAAGCACCACAAGCACAAGCCCTCTACTCCAATGAACTTCCACCAATTGAAGCACCGGTCTTTACTCCAAATGATACACCAACTGATGTGCTAAACCATCTCACTGCCTACTTGTCAAAACTTGTTGCAACTAAAGGATTTCCACCAACAAACAATCAGCTCCGCACCTCTTCAAATCCTCGACAATAAGCCACTATTCAAGATGGTCAAGTAACAGTGCAATCCATTCAGGGTAGGCAAAATTCATATGGACCTCCTACAAGGACCGTGAACGCTCAAGCTGTGACTTCTAAAGCTAGTAGAAATGGAAGCACTATTGGTCCTCAAAAGATTGTGACTTGCTACAATTGCCGAGGATAAAGTCATATGGCGAGGGAATGCACTCAGCCAAAAAGGAGAAGGGATGCAACATGGTTTCGTGAGAAGATGTATTTGGTCGATGCTCAGTCTAAGGGGAAGATTTTGGATTCAGAGGAATTAGCATTTCTTGCAGACCCAGGGGCAGCAGATAATGAAGGCATTGCATTCGTCTCTACTTCCAATGCAGCATATCAAGCAGATGATCTTGATGCATATGATTCGGATTGCGATGGTATTCACTCAGCCCAAGATGCACTCGTTGCTAATCTCTCTCACTACGGTTCTGATGTCGTCAGTGAGGTACCAACCACATCTAATAATGTTCATGATAATCCACATCATGTTGAGCATGAAAATGACAACCTCGAACAGCATTCGGGAACTAGTAACTCAAATGATGCGGTATCCAACCCAACACATTTGAGTGAACCTCAACCAAATGCTACGACGGGTAGGGAATCTTATGATCAACGTGATTTGGTTATGGTGCCTAAACATATTATTGACAACATGAATGTGGTTGTTCGACAAACCATAGATATGAATTCCAACCTAACCGCTGAGCTTGCGATGTATAAGGAAAAGGTCAAAACTATCAAAATGGTCCCTCAAGCAGAGAAAATAACTTATTCTGAATTTGACCAATTTCGTTTTGAAAAGATTAAACACTTAAATGAAACAGAATCATTAAAAACTACTATTTCCAATGAATTAAAAGAAAAGGCGTCGGTTGTAAATGATTTTCAGAAACTTAAAATGGATTTTGAAACTCTCGAGTCTAAAAAGTTTGAATCAGAAATTAATGCACCAAACTTCTTAAATTCAAGGAACAACAGCTATTAAAACAATACGCTTCCACAGAAAAGGTTCATCTTTTAACTAAATCATTTAAAGAACTCGAACTCAAGCGTCTTCAAGATTTACCACCTAATCACGGTTATACAAAACAAGCTCATGAATATATTCCTTGTATATATGATGTGACCATAATTAGAAAACCGAAAGAAGCACCTTATGTTCGTAGTATTGAGGAGACACACTCACTTACGGAAGAAACTCATTCTAAAATGCTTTCAAAATTCCATAAGCTTGATTATGTTCAGCACAATAAAGATCAAATTTCTAAAAAGACCCGTATTCGTTTACAAAAGGAATTAGCTCAATTAACAGTTTTTGTGCCTCAAAGTTTCTCAACAGAAAACCTTCCTAGTACGTCTCCTACACTTGTCTAAAAGGATTTAACTAAGTTAATTCCATCAGTAAGTAAGGTTTCAGATAGCTTAAATGCAGTGCACCAACACTTTGCCGATTTTGATAAGGTCATTACAGAACGTACGACGGCTACGACCATAACGGAAGGTGAATGGAATTTTGAGCACACTAGAGCTGCGTTCTGAGACGAAATTGTTCCATTTGTTAACAATGTTAAAGCTTGTCTTAGTAATATTGATCAAGATTTGCTTTTGGAAATAGAAGAAGTTAGACGTGTTTTCAATGAAATGGATGATGCTTATGAAAACACTTTACTTGAAATAGAACGAGTTTCACGCCAAAATGATCAGCTTCTGAAGCAAGTGATGTCTCATGATATTGTTTCCGTCTGTGTGAATAAAAGTGCTGATAATGATTCTATTGTGCATAATGTTGAATCTGTGGATAATGTGGTAGATAGTACTTGTCACAAATCTGACGCTGAATTTTTAAAGCTTCAAGATTCGTATTCTTCGCTTTCAAAACGTTTTGATAAGATTCAAACACATTGTATTTCGCTTTAATGCAAGCAATAGTTTATTCAAGAAATCTTTGAAACGTCATTCGAAGGTGTTAATATCAATGATGCAAATTTTCAAAAGAATTTTCGATTGAATTTACAATCAAAACAGCGTCAGCCAAGTGACAAGGTTGCTACATCATTGCCGATAGACATAGAGAAATCTAAGGAGATTAACTGTGTGAACGTACTTGAGGCCGCTGAGAATTTTAAACTTGATCTAGATAATCGAGTTTCCAAGATTTTGTCCAAAGTTGATAACTTAAAAGAGAAAAATACACAATTCTTCGATTAAGTAAAGCCCGCATGTGCTAATATCACTGTACAGAATCAACCATTGATTGAAAATTTGAATCGAAAGTCAGTGGAAATATCTGATTTGAGGGAACAAATTTGTGATAAAAATTTGGCTTTGGCTGAGTTAAAGGAAACACTTCGTACCCTAAAAGGTAAGAATGTTGTGGATAACGCAGCCATTGTCTCAGCATCATCCTCTGGTGCAATCAAAACGAACCTCATCACCGTCACACCACTTAACAAGGGCCCTAGGACTAAACCATCTCAAACATTGGTCACCAAAGATAAGGCAAAATCAAAACTAGCTTCTAATATTCCCGTGTTGCCTTCTACAGGAGTAAGCACCATTACTAAGGCTCAAAGATCTAAGCTTAAAAGAAACAAGAAAAATGATAGGATCTTGTCCCCATCTAGTAGTCAAGTGAAGAAGAAAGTAGAAGCCCATCCTAGGAATGTTATTTCTGTTTTGAATAAAAAGAATCATGTAGCTAAACCTAAAGGCTTTGCGGTTGTGCAGCGTTCTAAGCCTACTGTGAATTCTAATTTGAAATGTTGGAATTGTAATGAATGTATGTTTTCTAGTCTTCATGATTCTTGCCTTATTGACCATGTGAATGAGATGAATGCCCGGAAAATGGTTTAGAATGGAAACCGACTGGGAAAGTGTTAACCCAAGTTGGTTGGATGTGGCGCCCCATTGGTAGAACTTTCCCTATAGTAGGAAATATGTGCCCTTTAATTAGGATCACTCCCACTAAAGCGAAGAAAGCGTGCACTTTAACTAGGAGTACCAAGGCTACCAAAACACAAGCGTGTCCTTTAACTAGGAACACTGACACTACTGTAGGAACCAAGTGCCCTTTAAATAGGTCTACTCCCACTGTAGTTCCCGCTAATAATCCAAAACCTTAGAAAGTTCGAACAGTGAAACCTGTTAGTGGTAAAACTCACACTAGAAAACACAGGAAAACTAAGGGTCACATCTGCTAACAATCCGGAACCAATAGTTTCCAATGCATTGTCTACTGTTATTGTTGAAAACAGGTGGTCCAAATTGTTCTCTGGTATTTGGACTCTGGTTGCTCCAAGCATATGACCGGAGATCGCTCTCAGTTTAGAAATTTCGTCAGCAAGTTTCTTGGTACGGTTCGATTTGGTAATGATCATATTGCAAAGATAATGGGTTACGGTGAATATCATATTGGGAATGTTATAATTTCAGGAGTGAATTATGTGGAAGGTCTCGGTCACAACTTATTTTCTGTGGGACAATTTTGTGATGCAAACCTAGAAGTTGCTTTTCGAGAGCATACCCGCATCATTCGTAATTTAGAAGGGGTTGATTTATTGAAAGGTACTCGAGGGAATAATTTGTATACTTTGTCTCTACAAGACATGATGGCCGCTTCTCCCGTATGTCTTCTCTCCAAAGCATCGAAGACTAAGTCATGGTTATGGCATCGACGGTTATCTCATCTTAACTTTGACGCTATTAATCATTTGGTGAAAAACGAACTTGTTCTTGGTCTTCCTAAACTTACATTTCACAAGGATCATTTGTGTTCCGCGTGTACAATGGGGAAAAGCACTAAGAAATCATACAAACCCAAGACTGAAGACACCAACCAAGAGAAACTTTATCTGTTGCATATGGATCTTTGTGGGCCAATACGTGTCGAAAGTCTTAGTGGTAAAAGGTACATCCTCGTCATTGTGGTTGATTACTCTCAGTTTACATGGGTGAAATTTCTTACAACAAAAAATGAGGCACCTAAATTCATCATCGGATTTCTTAAGATGATTCAAGTGCGTCTCAACACTACTGTCCGACGCATTCGTACAGATAATGGAACCGAATTTGTGAATCAAATTTTGCGTGATTATTATGAAGAAGTTGGCATATCTCATGAAACATCCGTTGCTCGTACTCCACAACAAAACGGTGTCGTTGAAAGGCGAAATCGCACACTTATGGAAGCTGCTCGAACGATGTTAATTTACGCAAAGGCTCCATTATTTTTATGGGCAGAAGCAGTATCTACAACAGTTTTCACCCAAAACCGGTCACTAATTCGAAAATGCCATGGTAAAACACCTTATGAGCTCCTACATGAAAAAGTACCAGATTTATCATATCTTCATGTATTTGGTTCTCTTTGCTATCCAAATAATGATGGTGACAATTTGGGAAAACTTCAACCCAAGGCTGATATTGGTATTTTCATTGGTTATGCACCCACAAAGAAGGCATACCGAATCTACAACCGTAACTCTCGTAAGATCCTTGAAACTATGAATGTTGATTTTGATGAGCTGACAGCAATGGCTTCTGAGCAAAGCAGCTCTGAACCCGCACTTCATGAAATGGAACCCAGTAACATCAGTTCTGGTCTTCTCTCGAACAACCCTACTTTATCATCATTTACACCACCTACTAAGAATGAATGGGATACGTTGTTTCAACCATTCTTTGATGAATTTTTTACTCCTCCAAGTATTGTTGCTCCAGAACCTGAGGTAATAGCTCCGGTTACCAAAGTTGTCGCTCCAGCAACCGAAGCACAATCAGATACGTTTGCACCTACAATTGGTCAAGATATACCTTCAACTAGTAGTTCTCAACCAACACCCGAATCAACTACCCATGTCACGCCTATTGATGATGAAGAGGATGATGATGATCACGATTTGGAATTCGCTCAAATGCGTGAACTTCTATTCTTTGGTGTACCAATTCCCGACCATAATCAAGTCGGGTCGTCCACCTCAGAGGAAGCTCCTACTACGGTCTACTCCAATCCACAGATTCGTGAACATGACAGCAAGTGGACAAAGGATCATCCTATAGATTCTATTATTGGTGACCCTAATCGTCCGGTATCCACACGAGGTCAGTTACAAGAAAATGCAATGTTTTGTCATTTTGATGCTTTTCTCACTGAAGTTGAACCTAAGACATGGCAAGAAGCTTTTACTCAATCTTGTTGGATAGAAGCTATGCAAGAAGAACTTAATGAATTTATACGTCTAGAAGTATGGGAACTTGTCCCATGCCCGGATCAAGTGCAGTTACTCACTTTGAAATGGGTTTACAAGGTGAAACTCGACGAGTTAGGCGGAATATTGAAGAACAAATCTTTACTAGTAGCTTGTGGATACAAGCAATTATTGGGCATCGACTTTATGGAATCCTTTGCACCTGTTGCCCGTTTGGAAGCTATTAGACTATTCCTAGCTTATGCAGCCCACATGAATATGATCGTCTATCAGATGGATATGAAGACGGCATTTCTTAATGGTGAAATCAAGGAAGAGGTCTATGTTCAACAGCCGGATGGTTTTGTGAATCCTAAATATCCTAATCATGTGTACAAGCTTAAGAAGGCTTTCTATGGGTTGAAGCAAGCTCCACGCGCATGGTATGATCTACTATCACAATTCCTCATTACGCAAGGCTTCGCTAAAGGCAAGGTGGATCCCACGCTGTTCATTCAGAAACGAGGTAAAGATATGATTATGGTACAAATATATGTTGATGATATTATATTTGCTGACTCGACCCAAACCTTATCTGATGAGTTTGAAACACTCATGTCTTCCAAATTAAAGATGTCAATGATGGGAAAGGTATCATTCTTCTTAGGTCTTCAGATATCTCAGAGTCCCAGAGGCATCTTTATCAATCAATCCAAGTATTCCCTTGAATCACTAAAGAAATATAAGATGGAATCTTGCGACCCCGTGGATACTCTAATGGTAGAACGAACTAAGATTGATGCAGATCCACATGGAGTTGCCGTTGATCCGACACTTTATTGTGGAATGATCGGTACCCTTCTGTTTATCACAGCTAGTCGACTTGATCTTCAGTTTGCTATATGTATGTGTGCTCGGTATCAAACTAGGCCTACTGAGTTACACTTAGCTACTGTTAAACGGATCTTTCGGGTATCTTAAAGGAACCATTAATCGGGGACTTTGGTATTTGAAGGACTCTTCGATTACACTAATGGCATATGCAGATGTGGATCACGCGAGGTTACTTTATAACTTGGTCTAACACAAATCTATGTACGCATCAGTGCATTTATTTGTTAAAACAAGAGAAGTCTTGTTTTTATGAAGTTATCATCTCTACAACCACAACAATCTACAATTGGTATCTACGTACTCGACGATGCGACTACTCAAACGACGAATACAGCTCTTTCAATAGAACACGAGTCAAAAATTGAGGGGGAGCAATTGTCAAGCATTCAGAATCTTCGATGTCGAAAGTGCCAAGCTCACTAATTGGTGTCAAGACAACTATACCAATCGTACATGTGGTGTCAAGAGATGACTTCAGACGTGACGAGGCGACCAACATTTGCCAACAAGAACCATTTGATCTTATCATATGATGTTCTCATCAATCAGTTCCAACCTTGTCAATTCATTCTTATATGTTGAATATGTGATCATGTAACAAATCGGTATCATTTCTCACAAATTGGTCTCATGAAGATTAAACGGACTTGCATGTTTCTTCCCAAAACCTTTGTTAAAACTTCATTAAATTAATTGATATTAAAAAATTGATTAGGTTAATATTTTTAATATGGGGGAGAAAATGTGATTTAATATGGGAAATTGTCACAAATGGTTTGACTTAACGTGATGGCTCGTCCGGACATATGCGAAATGTTTTCGAATATCGTGGAATATGTTAAGGGGGAGCAAAATGGATTTGCTATATCAAAATGGATTTCATCGTGTCATATATTTACCCTCAACCCAATTATTTCACGACGATGAAGATTGTAGTGACATAAGGATGGTAGGATAAGTTAAGTCCAATGATTCTTCCAAAACCGGAGGAATCTTCCCAAGGACATTCCATAGCTAGAAATAGTAGTCCTTAGGAAAGATGGGGAAAGATTGTGAACGTAGTTGAATGTCGACCAAGTACTTATGTTAGCACTGGAACAATTACAACAAGGTGCTAGTTATGACGTATTGGTAAGCATTGAAGGGGTTGAAGAATGAAAAGAATTGTAAATATAAAGGGTCTAAAGAAAGAAGCCCTCCTTACAACCTTAGTCAGAAACCGGGTCAACACATATGCTATTGAGATCATTTTAATGATGCTCAATATTGAAGATAGACATCATGGACCTAGTATGCATTGCACAACCCATCCCAGCTAACTCAGATATCTCTTAAAAGTTATTTGTTTTATTCACATGGAGACAACGCATTATCTATTGATTTATTCACTCTGAATAAATTGGTATTGAAATGGTGGCACTCCTCTCCAGCCTCCGATCACTAAAATCCAAAATGCACGATCGAGTCTAGAGCCATTTGAGATCATCAAATATCTCATTAGGACACATTTCCATATTTCCTTGTATGGATTTGCTTTTTACTAATCCGGTGGTCTAGGTGGGTGGTGGAATATAGTGGCAGCCATGGTTGAGAGAGAGAAGAGAGGTTGTGTGTGAAAATGAAGAAAATGTATTAAAATCAAATGAAAACACAAGCAACACCCCTCCTTGGAAGCCTTGGAGGGGTATATATAGTCAAACACCGCACCTAAACTATACATTGTTTCCTAGTCTAGTCTAAGCGTTTGTGACTATGATAACTAATAGGAATTCTTAAATGTCGTCACATAAAGTGAATTTCAAGCAATCTTCCCCCATGGGACGACGTGTAGAATTCCTTACAATATTTTTCCTAACAAGTACATAATGATTAAGAACAAAAGCTTTCATGAAGCGCCCAATGCTGATGATGTCTTCTGAGGCCTTTGAATTCAAGTCTTCACTTCAAAACGACTCATCTTTAAAGTAAATTGTAGTAGAAATACTGTAACGGCACGAGCTAAGTAATCCATATACTTCTGGTTAAGGAGAAGCTTCTGAATTAGCTTCCCCCTAATTCATGCCAATAAACTTGATGTAGAAGCTTTTAAATAGCTTCCCCCTAAACCGACAATCCTCGTAAGCAACTTCAAAGCTTTCAATAAACCTTAGAATGATTAAGCACACAAAGGAATTTAAAAAGCAAACCCCATCATATAACATGATAATGTTGTTATGAGGGATTGAAAGTAAGGGGTACACCAAGTAGATCAACAACTTCTCTTCTCACGCTTGAATAATTCTTTTGAATTTTTCTTCCCCCTGAGAGTTCAAGTTATGCATACTAGAAAGAATCAAGACATTTCTTCCCCCACATAGTTGAAGAAAATAAACCAATCCCAAGTATGAAGCTCAAATACTGAAGTAGGCACTTTATCACATTCATGAAGTTGACATCGTAACACTAGAGTCAATTAAGTCCCGGAAATGCACATATCTTCTTCCGGAGATGCACCAGAGTCAATTAAGTCCCGGGAATGCATATCTCTCCATATAGGATAATGATGATGAATAATTGCAAAATCAAAACAATTAAACATCGAATCAGTAGTGTACCGTTTAGAGATTGATAACGCCACGAGTTAAAACACTGATTTTCTCTGCAGTTATGACAATTGTCTTCCCGGAATGTCTTCAAATCAAAAGAAGGTATGAAGTTCATCACGCGTACTCGTTGTGCGTTCAATGTGTCTTCTTCTTCCCCCTTGATGGTTTTGAAACTCAGAACCATCAATAAATCGTACGCACATGCACCTAAAATCTCGTGAGAATAATAAATAAGCAGAATTATATATTTTGTGAGAATCAGCTGTTGATCTAAATTCTCTACTCATAAACTCTCCATGGCCATCTTTACCAACCCACTTGTAAGCAATTTGAAGTGACCACTGATAGAATGAACCAGATACATCAAACATGAAACTGAATAAAAATCCTTCGATCTTGTGACTTAAGCTTGCACAATTGTTGAATGAGGAACGGTGGAGAAATCTCTAAGTATCCAATACATCACTTAAGAAGTATATAAGCACAACACCTCTTGAAATTATCCACGTCGACTAAGCGCATGACACTGAGTACAACAATGTAACCCCTTTAAGTGATAGTTATCCGAGTCATCAACCAACCACCCCGAACCCGAAAACTAGATAAATAAGTCTTCATTCTAAGATTAAGCACGAGCAAGTTATCTTCAAAGATAAAATAAGTTCACACCTTCGAAAAATCCGTCTTCAACTCCAAATTATTAATACCCGATCAAACAAATCTGTAGCCACTAAAAAAATCGCAAATTTTTTCTTTCTTGGTCTCGTCTCAAAAAAGTTTTTGTCACTTTGTCTCGTCTTTTTGTCCCAATGGTGTTCAATTATATCCAATATGACCTATTATTGCAAAGTTTGTTTAAATTAATTCTTTAACACAAAGTTTATAAAAAACTTGTGTAAAAAATAAATAATCACATCATCAAATTTTACTATAACAAATTATAAGCCAAAGAAATGACCAATTTTGTTAAATAAATCACTTGGCACAAAAATGGAAGCTGGGATTCATCCTCAGCCCGTCACACATAACCAGCCCAATATTATATTGGATGACGCAGCCCACTAAACAAACGCAGCCCACATTGCAATAGCTGGTCCGATGAATGGATTAGTGAATACAAGGCCCAGCAGACGCTATACCCGGTCCAACAACTAGGAATGCTTAGGTTATATAACAGCCACATAACCCTAATCTCATACAAACTTAACCTAATCTCACACATCTTTGTTTCATCCGCCCCCATAATCCTCTCTCACACCCCCACTTCGTATCCTCCGTCCCCCATATCTTAACAAAAACAGTCAACAATACCATCAACAAGATTAACTCTCATCCTAATTCATCACTGATCTTGTTCCCACACAAACATAAATCATTAATATATAGCTTCTTCCATCCCAGCCCAAATGAAACTTAAAGTACAAGACGTGGCTTCAAGATCTTCAAAAGAAAGATCTCAGGTAAGGTTGTTAAACGAATAAATGAGATGATTATAACAAAAAAATGTTATAAATCATTCACACATTCGAATATCAAAGAAGCATAGCTTTACAAGGTCTGTAAAAGGTCTCGGTTAAAGTTGTATATTGATTGTGTATGTGGGTCTTTTTGTTAACGAATCAAGGAAGGACCAAACAATTTTGTTTATGGTCTAATCCTTTTAAGATTCGAAAATTAAATATGGTTGATACCATATATATAGATCGATGATGATAGATTTTAATTCGTGGTATAGATCTTAAAGGATCTTGACATTCATGTCGTTACACGAAAAAAAAATTTATAAATCTGAGATCATTTTGATAAACTGATTTGAGTCTAGATACATGGGGATATAGGAGACGATGGGCTTAAGGTTAGATTTGGTGTTGAGGAGTAATAAGGTGGAAGATATGGTAAAGTTGTGGTTCTGGTCAAGTCGTTTAGGTCTTTTAAACTGGTCAAAGTGTTTTCTGAAAACAAACGGTGAGTCATCGCAATGTTCTATTTTAAAACCCATCGCAACAAAAAATGAGTCCATCGCAATGTTTTCAGAATATTGCATCGCAATATTTCCATTATCTGTCCATCGGAATGTTTCAAAAAATTTAGCAGCATGACGTCTTAATATGCCATTGCGATAGGTCAAACCACCCATCGTAATGAGACCCATCAGAATGAGTCCTATTGCAATGGGTACAGTCAAACCCATCGGAATGTGTCAAAAAAAACCATCACAATCCATGCGATCGAAAGTGGCCATCGGAATGATAGCATCAGAATGCATGCATCGGAATGTGCCATCTGAAAAAGTGCCATCGCAAAGGGTTTTTGACCAAACTTGACTTTACCGAAAATATTGGATCTGATGATTGATTCAGTCCTTTCACCAAAAAAGAACAGATCAAGACTTGTAATATTTTCTGCATCTCGTCATCTTTAAGATATCAAAAGAAACCTAGAAAAATAAGTAAATTTATTCTCGATCTTGAAAAAGAAAAAAATCATTTAATTAGAAAAAAATTTGCAGATTTAAATAAAAGTGCAAACTTTTGACTAGACAGAATCCATAGCAGGTATTAAATGAGAAACATGAATAACTTTGGGCAGTTTGACAAATATTGTTAAGACTGCCGTGACACAAAAGAGACAAAATGTTTAGACAGATTTGACCATTGTGACAAAAAATTAATAGATCGAGACAGAAAAAAAATAGACCACCAAAATCAATGACAAAAACACGATCCAAGGATTAAACCGAAGCTCTGATGCCAATTGTGGATTTGCTTTTTACTAATCCGGTGGTCTAGGTGGGTGGTGGAATATAGTTGCAGCCATGGTTGAGAGAGAGAAGAGAGGTTGTGTGTGAAAATGAAGAAAATGTAATAAAATCAAATGAAAACACAAGTAACACCCCTTCTTGGAAGCCTTGGAGGGGTATATATAGTCACACACCGCACCTAAACTATACATTGTTTCCTAGTCTAGTCTAAGCGTGTGTGACTATGATAACTAATGAGAATTCTTAAATGTCGTCACATAAAGTGAATTTCCAACACCTTGCTTCTTCACACACTATGAAAAGTAAGAAAGATCTTAAGAGTCCTACGTAAAATCTTCATGATCTTGCCTGAACATCCGAGTAATACTAAAGTATTTACAATAAAGATGGAAATCCTTTTTGAGCGAACATTCAAAAGCTCATGGTAGGTGACTTGTGCGATTCTTTATGAATCAAACTTGTGATAACTGGAAAGCAACAGTTGTTTAATTCTTAATTGAATTTAAACACGTTCCAGGCCTCTACGCAATATCTTAGTGATCTTGCCAGAACACTCAGAGTGATACCTTAGTGTTCACGGTGATGAGTGGAAATCCTTCTAGTGTTAACCTTAAACAACACTTGGTAGGTAACTTGCAAGATTCAATGTGAATCAAGCTCGTGACAACTGGAAAGTAACGATGGTGTGATTCTTTAATGAATCGAACTTGTTCCAGGAATCGGAATTGACGGCTTCAATCATGAGGATAATTTTTTCCAAATGATTCACTCTTTACGTTCGCAGTCAGCTTTAGACGGTCGAGTAAAGAGAACGGGGTTTACCCGCGAAATCTTGTCAAGGAGATTTTTAATTAAATCTACCTGCCATAGGTACGATATTTTATATCGTCCAACAGTCTTCACCGACCGGAGGTAAAATGCTATCGAATTAGAATGAAATGTTCAAAGCCATTTCGTTCGTGTCTACTTATGTTGCGGCATTTGAAGATGGTGGCGTTGCGGAATCCGAGAAGAAGTCGTCCCCACATGCTTATAATTTATGCACTTAATACTTCATCTAATTCTAGAAAACCTAAAACTCAAGTCTTCCGTTGTATCGAACTTTGAAGCTTTCAAGAATTATGAAGGTATAAGTATGTGGGACATGAAGTCACGAGGAGGCAGATATCATAAGTGATGTACAAGATCAAGGCAAGAGATTAATGTTAAAGATTGATATTAAAGATCACATCAGCATGTTCACCAGAAAAGAAAAAGAAAAGAAAGACGAAGACTACGAGCTCAAGACAAGCATAGTATGCTAGGTTTATTTTATTATTGTAACTTGGGTAACACCCTTGTTTGGAGTGACATCCCTTAGGGGGAGATTGTTGGAAATACATTTTACGTATTAGAAAGGATCGATCACTCCAACAATAGTCTAAGTAGAAGCTCGTAGTTTAGTTAACTTAATATTAAGGAAACAAGGCCAAGCCAAGCCTACAACATGTGTAGGTCGGCGGCCCATTGTAAGCCCAAGCCCATCTCATGGGCTTGGGTATATAAACCCTCTCCTTAGTTGGAGAGGGTGGCGTTTTCATTCATTTTTCACATAGTTTCTTACCTTCTCTCTCTAGAAGTGTGTGTGAAATCGACCATCTTTCTATCTCTTTCTCTCTCTAAACATAAGCAAGATTTACAATATCATACATTTTCTTTTCCCTAGCTCCTCTTGGCCGAAATACTACCATGAAGGATTTTAGGTTTCATCAAAAACATTGTCTTCCATTTATTTCTAAGGTAAAACCTTCAAAACCATTGTTTTATTAGTGATTTTAATTAATCTTATCATGTTTTAATCATGTAATCATTGATATGATGGATTAGGATTTTTGATTTTATGAGATTAACTATATTATGATTCTAATTAGTTGTTAATTATATTATATTAGGTATTGGTGATGATTAATTAGGATGTTTTTTATTAAACTCGTCACTGAAAACCGGGCATATTTTTAGGTTAGCTTGTACGGGTCATAACTTGGTCGTAAAAAGGAGTTAGAGGTCAATTTTTTTCAAATTCAAGTTAAAAGAGTTAGCTTTTCAATGTGGAAGTCGCGTGTCAATTAGAGGTTTAGAAGACACTTTTTATGCATTTACAATATTCGTGGTCAGAACTGGGATTTAAAAATTCGAATTTAAGGTTTAAGTTTTGAGGGAAAAAACCTTATCAAATGAACTAGTATTTGCAAGGCCACCTGGGAACAACTTATTTATGATATATATGATATCATGTGTCAATTAGAGCAAAAGTTATGGTGTTTAGGTTTGTCGTTCATTGGTAAACTTTTAGAAGGTTTGGGCTGAGTCAAAAAAGCTGAAGCTAGTTGTAGTCATAGAATTCTTTGAATTTTTCTATAAGGGCTTAAGACCTAAAATTTAGTTTGGGTCATCTAGATACATATGTGAAGACCTGATAAAACTGGTAAAAATATTGGTGATGGTTAAGTTTGGCTTTTGCATTCATTTTTGGGCTGGTAAAATTTACGAATTTCGAAAAAGTAATATGAAATATTTAGATGTAGTAGGGAGTAGGTATCTATGTTAAACCTTAAGGGTTGGTTTGGAAGGGTATATTTAGAGTTAGTGAGTCCATCATATGAATGTTACATCATTTGGGATGACCAATGGATTGTAACATGTGTGTTTTTGTTATATTTGGTTGCAAGGATTTGTGCAGCTGTGCTTTCAGGTGAGTTTCATAATCTCATATCTTTTAACTGTTTTATTCCAGTTGGGAAGGAAGTGATGCTTTATGTTTTGATAACTTTGTTCTTACTTTTGTTTAAAATCTTGTATGGACATTATATGTGATATTATGTGCATTGCTTGTTTAGTAATCTGCATGCGTGAGGACATCGGATAGTGTTGGTAAAAACTCATTTGGGGACGTGTAATAACGTTGGTAAACTCATATGACGACGTCCGATACTGTTGGTAAAACTTACTTTGGTTAAGGCCTATGGATACTTGATACTTGTTGCTTAATGCTTGTTGCTTAATGCTTGTTGCTTGATGCTTGTTGTGTGTAAATTGCTTGCAGACTATATGGTTGTACCAATGTCCATAACTTTGTTGAATTAATTGTTTTATGTCACATCTATATTTTCTTGAAAGAGTTTACTTAGTGTCCTAAACCTATGACTCTCACCAACTTTATGTTGACGTTTTTAAGCATCATTTTCAGGTGATTTTTCGAAATGGTCTAGAAGTTAAGAGTGGCTAGAGAGACAGTAGGATTCGTGCATTGTTTAAGTTTTATTATTGAATTTTGAACTTGTTCCATTACTATGTTTGATTTGTGAATTGTTTGGGTTATCTCTTTATATTGAATTTGGGAGTTTCATTTCAATGTAAGACACCTATGGGTTTATTGAGGTATTGTCGTGACAATATGATGTCTTTTTATGCATTTAGTTATTTCTCTATATAGACATCATTGTGTATGATGATGCCCATTAATTACACCTCGCGTTTCCGCCAAGGCGGGGTGTTACACAGACGAAGATACCCGTTCATCTATTTTGGTTGTGGTACTTTTTGTTTACTAATGGAGGGTTACTGGCCCGTTTGAAAGCGATAATCAAAACTTTTGAGAGCGATAATCAAAACTGCTATAGAAAAAAGGTTGTGATGATGGTACTTGAACCTTTATAGGTTGGTTCGCATAAACTTTGGATTACGTGCAGCTTGGTGGGACACTCTTGACGTGTTTTCAACCATTGTGGTCGTCTTTCTTGATAAGGTGAGTTTGATCTAAAACTTTGATAATTTGATACATCTATTTGGATTTCGGGAAAGTTAAGGATTTTCGATAACGTCGTTTGAGGTTTCTTGTCTTCTGATGTACTTACTTGTGCATTTTGTAGGGTTGATGTGTTGATATAGTGAAAAACACGTGTGACTTACTATTTATGGTCCGTGTTTGCTAATGTTTATGGTTGGATTCTATAATATAAGTGAAGTTGTGTTTCCACCTGTTATGCATATTCATTGACGCTACAACTTATGTTGCATACGTTTACCACATCATGTCAATTTTCATATATTTTTTCAAAGCGATAATCAAAAATTTTGAAAGCGATCATCAAAACATCTATAAAAAGGTTGTAATGATGGTATTTGAACCTTTATAGCCAGGTTCGCGTAAACTTTGGATTACGTGCAGCTTGGCGGGGCACCCTTGACGGGTTTGCAGCTATTGTGGTTGTAACACCCCATTTTGGTAAATGGAATGTCACGCGTGATTATGGCGTGTCATCAAAGCATACAAGGATAAATGTATAAAACATCACATGACCATAAAGGAAATATCGGCATCAAACATCGGTACCCCAAAAGTAGAACTCATCACACACAAACATAAGTACTGTAAATGAAAAGGACTAAACAATGTTCATGGAAATGAGTATCAAAGTATAAAGAAATGCATAAAGTAATGAAGTCTAGGAAGCTTCCAATCCATATGCACGTACGCTTAAAGTCTACGAGCGTCCCTGAGTACCTGCCGTTTTGGGAACATGAAAGGAAAACAGTTGAGCATAACGCTCAGTGCACGGATATACAAGTAAAGCATGAATAACATAAGCATATAAGCATAGAACAGCGGAAAAGACTAAGTCCTGGATAACCTGGTATATCTTATTAAAACTGGTTTTATGGTTTGAAACGCCTTATGTTTATCTTGTAAAAACTGTTTAACATATTTACCATTAGCCAATATAGGTCATGAATTATCAATGTGCATGAATACTTGGAGGGGTGACCTCGTCATGCAAATTAGAGGGGCTGCCTCTAATTTAATATACTGGTTTGGGTAGGAGGGATCAGCTCCTTGTGAAGGATGCAAGGCACACACCACATTCACCTGAATAATCTGCTGAAAACGTCTAAACTAGGATGCACCCATACACCCCACCTGATAATAATATGGCCAAAAGCTGAAGGGACGCCACGAGCTATCACTCCGTCATGGTGGAGTCATAACACTGGTGCCTCCAGTGTTATGGTTATGGTACCTCCATAACTAGGTGAAACTGGTCATGCATGTATATGGCTTTAGGTATCTAATTAAACATAAGCAATTCAAAAACATATAAAACATATACTGGGTTAAAACAGTTGGCTGCATACGGGAAATCCTAATAAGGAAGAATGTCCATACTGAAAGGACGAAGTATCTGTACCTTGTGTCCAGTGAACGAAGAAGACGAACGAAAGAGAGTCCTACTTCGGTATCACTAATGCTACATAAATACATACGTGTATAAGTATCTGATTACTGAGTACGTAACTGGTTTTATATCATGTCTTAACTTGTTTTATATGTTCATGTCATGTTTTACTGATTAAAGCTTAATACTGTGTTTATCATGTATTCTATCTATTCTGTTTAAGTATTACTTGTATTTCATGTATTACTATACTTGTTGTGTAATAATAAGTAACTTTCTAAAAATAGCAGGTTTCCTAAAATAGAAAGTTTTCAAAAATAGAAAGTTTCCAAAAATAGAAAGTTTCCTAAATAGATAGTTTACAAAAACTGAAAGTTTCTAAAAATAGATTTACTGCTTAAAATAGATAAGTTTCTAAAAATAGAAAGTTTTCATAAATAGAAATAAGTTGGATTATTAAGCTAATTATATAAGCTTAAGTGTTTACTGATTAGTATTCTAAGTCATGTAATTAAATAGTATAGTTTATTAATTATTTCATGTAAATTAAATAAACTATAGTTTAAAGTATTTAATTAAATATAACATGATTTAATTAAATAAAGGTAAAAATACTTAGGTTAAAACATATATTATTATCTATTAATAATATAACCTAGGTCATGCAAATTAATTAATTATAAGTCATGATTTCAATAATTAATTAATTATATAGTCTAATTAGAATGATAATTACTTAAGTTAAAATTCATGTATTAATAATAATATTAATAACCTAAGTCATGTATAAATTAAATTAATCATGTGCATGTTTTAAATTAATTTAATTTAATCTTGTAAAAATAATTAACCTTGTAAAAATAATTAATTTGCAAAAATAACCCATGAACCGAACCCGCGTTTTAATCTATACATGTCGTGAACCGTATTTGTGAACCCCGTGAACCGGTCACTAACGCACCCTTGGTCAAGGCTAGCCGCCAGCTAGCAAAAGTTCCCACCGGCTAGCCGGTGGTTACCCCTGCTGCCGCGGCTTGGGGTTTCCCCTGCTTTCCTTATTTAGCCACCGGCTTAAGCCGGTGGTGGTTCTTGTTTTAGCCGAGACCCAACCGAGCCAAAACACACCCCGGCCGAGGTTGGGGTTCCCTTTTCTCCTGCTGCCGAGACACACAACACCACACCGAGACCTTGACGTCTCGGTTAGTGCAAAACAAAATAAGCCGAGACCCCCTTGGGTCTCGGTTCCTTGCGTTGGCCAAAAACAAACACCCCTTAAACCTTAATTAATTTACCCCCATGATTTATTAACATGTATTTTTCTAGTTTTAATAATCATTCATGTTTTCATGTGTTCTTGATTAAATAAACCATAAAGAAAAAGAGGTTTAATAATTTACCAATTACGTGAACAAAGGAGAACGATAACAATAACAACCTTGCAAGAAATCGATCACTAAAAATCAACAAACACACCCTTGGTGTGTGTTTATACCCGGCGGCCAAAGAAAAAGAGAAGAGAAAGATTTTTAGGGTTTTGATCTTTTCTAATATTTTGTTATTATAAAAATAATCTTTCCCTTATTTCTTGTTTAGTAAAAATCAAATGGGCTTGGCCCTTGTCCTTGTGTCTAGCCGCGGGTAGATGGGCCCACATGGGGTAACCCATATGTTTTTCCATGTCTAATATTATACTTGTTCTCGTGTTCGTGTTTTACGTGATTTAAATAGTTATCGCTCGTGTCTTATTATATTTATTTATGATCGTAATAAATATACATAATACGTAATACTAAGCTCGTGATTATTTACGTTCATGATTTCATGTTCGTATGTTCGTGATTATAATTATTATTGAAATAGTTATCATGTCTTAATACGTATTAAATACTTATCGTGTTATCACACGTCCGTAATACTTGTAAATCTTGTTCGTGAAATGTAAACATGCTATAAAAGGAAAGTTCTAATCATGTACGTACGATCATAAGGGTACTATTCATGGTAAAAGCATGTGGGTTTTACAACTCTTCCCCCCTAAAAAGAATAATTCGTCCCCGAATTAGAGATAATGTAAACTGGAAAAGAAGAACATACCCGAATTCAAAATATGAAATGAGGGTAAGAAGCCCGGATAGACTCCTCTGTTTCCCAAGTGGCTTCCCGCTCGGTATCATCCCTCCAAAGGATTTTGACGAATGGAATCGTCTTCCTTCTCATGACTCGTTCTTGTCTGTCAAGAACACGTTCGGGTTCTTCTATGAAAGTGAGATCTTCACGAATCTGTTCCAGTGGATACTGAACCATGTGAAGGGGATGATACTTGTACCCTCTGAGTAATGACACATGGAAAACATCGTGAACATGAGAAAGCAGCGGAGGTAACGCTAAACGGTAAGATACTTCACCGACTCGTTCGATGACATCAAACGGCCCGATGAATCGAGGACTGGGCTTCCCTTTGATTCCAAAACGTCTAACACCACGTGCCGGTGAAACCTTAAGGAAAACGTGATCTCCTACGTTAAAATGTAAGTCCATGCGATGCTTGTCTGCGTAACTCTTCTGGCGTGGTCGTGCTTCTTGCAGTTTCTGCTTAGCTACTGCGACCTTCTCATTAGTCAGCTCTATCATTTCCGGTCCTTCAAGTGTTCGCTCACCAACCTGATCCCAGCAGATTGGGGTGCGACACTTTCTGCCATACAACATCTCGAAAGGAGCACACTTGATACTTGCGTGCCAACTGTTGTTGTATGCAAACTCCACCAAACAGATATAATCGTCCCAATCACACGTCCATTCCAACACACATGACCTCAACATGTCTTCTAATGTCTGAATCGTTCGCTCTGACTGCCTGTCTGTTTGAGGATGAAAAGCCATGCTAAGCTTAAGTTTTGTAACCCAAGATTTCTGTAGACTTTGCAAAAATCACGAATTGAACCGAGGATCTCTGTCCGAGACGATGCTGGATGGTCTGGATGGAGCACCGTGAAGCCTCATGATCTCCCATTTATAAGTATCGGCGAGTTTACTGACTGAATCTTCCTTGCATATCGGTAAGAAATGAGCTAATTTGGTAAGTCGATCAACGATAACCCAAATTGCGTCGTTCTTCTTCTTTGTCGGTGGAAGACCAGTAACAAAATCCATGGTGATTTTGTCCCACTTCCACTCTGGAATATCTAACGGTTGTAGAAGACCGCCAGATCGCTGATGCTCGATCTTAACCTGTTGGCAGGTAAGACATTTGGAGACGTAAGTAGCAACATCCTGTTTCATACCACTCCACCAAAAGTACTGCTTGATGTCATGGTACATCTTGGTCGAACCAGGATGAATAGAGAATGGGGATCTATGAGCCTCAGCTAACAATGCTTCTCGAAGTTCTTGATCATCAGGAACACAAAGTCTCGTGCCCTGCCATAAGATACCGTCTGCGTCTACTCGAAATTCTGTCTGCTTCTCCAAATTCTGAATTTTCGCCCAGATTTCCCATCATCTTTCTGAGCTTCCTTGATCTTAGAGAGTAACTCGGGTTCCAATCTAAGATTAGCCCAGTAACCGTGTTGTCCACGTACCATGATCTCTATGTCTAGTCGCTCCAATTCTCTTATAATTTCCTCCTCAATTTTAATGTCGTTTATCGTTCCGGACTTTCTGCTAAGTTCATCTGCCACTACATTCGCCTTGTCGGGATGATACTGTAGATTAATGTCATAATCCTTCAACAGCTCTAACCATCTCCTCTATCTCATGTTCAATTCACGCTGAGTGAAGATATACTTCAAGCTCTTGTGGTCCGTGAAAATGTCACATGATTCTCCATATAAGTAGTGCCTCCTTATCTTCAGTGCAAACACGACTGCTGAAAGTTCCAAGTCATGCGTAGGGTAATTTTCCTCATAAGACTTAAGCTGTCGTGAAGCGTACGCGATCACTTTCCCATGTTGCATGAGAACACAGCCAAGTCCCTTCCCCGATGCATCACTATAGATCTGAAATCCACCTGTACCAGATGGGAGAGTAAGAATAGGTGCAGATACTAACTTCTGCTTTAGGTCTTCAAAACTCTTCTCTCTTTCTTCAGTCCAGACAAATTTATCCCCTTTCCGCATCAGTTTGGTCAATGGTAGTGCTAAACGGGAAAAGTTCTCCACGAACCTACGGTAATAACCAGCTAAGCCTAGGAAACTGCGGACTTCAGTCGCTGATGTCGGCCTTGGCCACTTGGTAATAGCCTCAACCTTCGCTGGATCTATCGTGATTCCTTCTGCTGATACAATGTGACCTAAGAATGCCACCTTGTCTAACCAGAACTCACACTTGGAGAATTTAGCATACAACTACTTCTTGCGAAGAATCTGTAGTACTGTACGAAGATGGTGTTCGTGTTCCTCCTTGGACTTAGAGAATATCGTAATGTCGTCAATGAAGACAATGACAAACTTGTCCAAAAATTCATGGAAGATTCTGTTCATCATATCCATGAACACTGCTGGAGCATTGGTAAGGCCGAATTGCATGACTACAAATTCGTAGTGGCCATAGCATGTACGAAAAGCAGTCTTGGCGATGTCCTGCTCCTTAACCCGTAGCTGATGATTGCCCGGCCTTAGATCAATCTTCGAGAAGTGTTTGGCCCCTTGGAGTTGGTTAAACAAATCGTCAATCTGTGGTAGTGGATACCTATTCCTGATGGTAATCTTGTTGAGCTCGCGATAGTCTATGCAAAGACGCATATTGTCGTCCTTCTTCTTGACAAATAAGACCGGTGCGCCCCATGGAGGTGCGCTCGGTCGAATAAAGCCTCGTTCCAGAAGTTCTTGCAATTGATCCTTCAGCTCATTTAACTCTATGGGAGCCATGCGATAAGGAGCCTTGGAAATCGGCTCAGCTCCTGGGATGAGCTCGATATTAAATTCTACTTCACGTGCATGTGTTATGCCCGGAAGTTCTTCTGGAAATACATCTGGAAATTCTGACACTATCGGCTGATTCTGAATTGATGGAGATTCAGCATCCATGTCATGAACAGTAGCTAGATAACCCTCACAACCATGTGAAAGTAATGCATGTGCTTGCAGGGTTGATATGATTTATACAGACCTTTTGGTACAAACCCGTTGTGAATGTACTCTGGTGCATTAACATCACCGAAGATGACTCGATATTAATGGCAGTCTATGGTAGCATGATGCTTGGATATCTAATCCATGCCCAAAATCATGTCAAAATCATTCATGTCTAGCGGAAGTGCGTCAACAGGACGAATCTTGTCGTCAAACTCTAGGGGAAGGCTCTTGTACACATGGGTTATGCGTACAGAGTCTCTGAAAGGCGTGGAAATACCCAGTATGTTCTCTAGTGGCATGGGGAGTATCCTAACATTCTTGGCATAAGCAGTAAAAATGACCGAGTGAGTAGCACCCGTATCAAACAGAACACATGCAGCTTGACCATACATATACAAGATTCCAGTGATGGTACCTGTAGACTTGTTGGCCTGATCGCGAGATGTCGTGTAAACGCGTCCACTAGTAGGAGGCGTGAAAGTATGATTTTGCTAGGGTTAAAATTATCGTCCGATCTTCTCGAATTGAAAAAGGGTAAACGTGCGACTCAGTCGTCTTTTGGTGAAAAAGAATATTTTTGGTTGTTGTAAAATAAATGTGTGAAACGTTAAAGTAAATTGATGGTAATTAAAGCTAAGACTAATTAAAATGTAAATGGTGCAATATTAAAACTTTAAAAAGTAAATTAATTAAATGACTTAAAATTAAGCTCGACGAAAAGTAAATTTGACAATGTAATAACAATGCAAACTTTAAAATTAAACTAAGATAAAGCAATTAAAATATTACTAAAGAAAAATAGCGGGAAAAATAAATGCTTAAAAATAAAAAGAAGGATAAATAAAACCTGAGCCGGGATCCAAAATACTGTCACTGTCCGGAATCCAATCTTACTCTTATCCTGAATAACAAACCTGCTGCTTATCCGGAATAAAACTGCCACTCTTATCCGGAATGATGCTTCATCTTGTTATCCGGAATCTGCCTCCTTTTTCTTATCCGGGATACTTGATTCTTCTACTTATCCGGAATAAGTGTTACTGCAGCTTATCCGGAATCTTCACAACTTGTTATCCAGAATAACTTCACAAATGTGTTATCCGAAATCAAGAGTCGCACCTTATCCGAAATAAAGAACTTCTCCTTATCCGGAATAAACAAAATCAAGCTATCCGAAATAATTAATCCGAACTCTTATCTGGAATCACAAATCGCAGCTTATCCGGAATGATTGTTTAAACCACTATCCGGAATAATTTCCGGGTTCTTATCCAGAATTCCCACAAGCTGTCACTATCCGGAATATATTCCGGATACTTATCCGGAATCTAAAACTCTGCCTTATCCGGAATCATTCCCAAATCCACTATCCAGAATGTTTTTCGATGCCTTATCCCGAATGTTAGGGTTTTAAATATTCTGAATAACAAATAGATGCAAATAAGCTAAAAACTAAAATAAGCTAGAAACAAATAAGCACTTAACTAAAACTTTTACCAAATCAAACTTAAGAAAAAGCTATTAAACAAAAATTTAAAAACTTTGAAAAACACTAAATAATAAAAATATTTAACAACTTTTTTTATAAAAATTAACTAAAAAGCACTTAATTAAATTTAAGAAAAACACAATAAGCTATAAAATCAATAAGCTAACACAATCAAAAGCATAAAAACATAACAATAATCAAACAAGCATAACAATAAGCAAATAAGCATAAAGATTAAATCAAGAACAAGAAGGTAGAATGAGAGATTAATTCAAACTTGATTAAAATTAAGATTCAACAATTAAAGTAAAGACAAGAATTAAAAGCTTACAAATTTAAGGTGCAAGACAATTAATTAAAGGTGCAATTAAGTAAATGACATTAAGAAAAGTGTAAGTAATTAAAATGGAAGACTAGTTTATCAAAATAGCCAACCCCTCCCAATGTGAGATTAGGAGGGTATTTATAGTGATTAGGGAGGTTAAGCATGTGCTGCTTCCTTCTTTCTTTCTCATCTTTTCGTCTTCTAAATTCTTCGACTTTTTCGACTTTGTCTCGGGATTATTTGAACTCGTCTTATAATTTCTTCATTAATTTAGACTTGAGTTCTTCGGCTTTATTAAACTTCCGTCTTTAGACTTGTTCTTCAATAAATCTTCAGAATAGGCCTTGGACTTCCGTTCTTTTTGCACTCTTGATCTTTTCACTTCGTCTTTTGTCTTTTTCTTCGATAAAAGCCCGTGAAAGCCCATGTTTTCTTCCCTTTTCACATTTTGATCCTAAATCACAACAAAAACACAAACCACGCACAATTCCGACATTTACGACATAAAATACACATTTTGGCTTGGTTATCATTATAATTAAGTGGTAAAATGATAAGTGTTTTCACACTTATTAAATCCCTTACACTTGACCATTGCAATGTCCTCATGCAATACATTAGTTACAAAGCAAGTTTTACATTTTCCATCATAATCAATCCACCTTGGCCTTTATTAAAGAGACAAAATATTTAAAGGAAGAAAATAAGTAAAATGATCAAAAACTTACCTTAGGGTTTTGGAATGTCATGAATGATTATCATCCTCAAGTTTCACGTTCCCCATACCAAGCTTAAAAACGAGATCATTGTTATTATAAGTTAGCAAACTAACACAAAAATTTATGTGGGCCAATTATTCACTTAGACTCCCTTATTCCTAGGTGTATCTCTTATATTTTATTGTTGTCTTGAATGATCACGAGGATGCATTGTTGACTTATTTCGATAGTTTATTTAGGCCAAAAATAAAGTAGGACGATTTAATCAATAGTTAGCTAAAGGAGAAAATCTTTTAAAACTGCTTCTCGGGACCTCATAAAGTTCATATCTTGGCATAACTCGCTTTACGATTTGAGAACTTTCTCGGACTGATATTTGGCAGCGACTTCATACTTCAAATCTTGAGAGACGTTCTCGAAATAATGGTCTTCTCTTCATAATAGGAATTTCTTCTCTTGAACTTTTTGAGAGATTCTTCATATTTGGACCACGACTTCTTCATTTTTCTCCAATCTTTATTTGGGATTTTGATATACAACGATCCGCCTCCTTTTAGGACTTGGATCTATTTATCCTCATACCTTGTTAGGGCCTTTTTGGATAGACTTCTCCATGATCTTTAGGGGAGTATTTGCTTTTCGTCGTGTGTCTCGATCCTTCATATTGATTTTTGATAAATGATTCTTCACATCACTTGGGATCTTTAGCAACAAAATGTAGCCCTCATTCCTTGTTAGGGCCTTTTCGGACTCGCCAATCTTCGCATCCCGCTTCAATAAGTTATACCTTGGCTATGAACTCTAGTTAATACCGAGCAACTTTTAAACGATCTTGTGCTAGAATCTAAGTAACTTTACAAATCGTACAACCTTATTTATTGCAAATAAATTTATTAACAAGCGATGGGAGAAAAAGCTTATAATCAACCCGCATAGATTCATGAAAGAATACCATACTTATAATTGACTCTATCAACTTTCGTTCTCCACAATTTAAAATCTCAAGGAATGAGAGTCGTGGATGCTTAGCCTATTAAATCAAAGTTTTGGGTTTTCAAGTCATCTATAGGATCTTGCAAATTCTTAGACTTTTTCAAGTTTAGAATTCGCATTTTAAAGATCCCTTGATAAACGACTTTCTAGGATCAATTATAGGAACTTGCGAAAAGTTCTTGTTCTTAACCCGTAAGAGTTAAGACTTTCGCGTTTTAAAGTTCCCTATATAAAAGCCTAGCAAAACTTGACTTAAACACGTTAAGGATACTAGCTAGAGTAAACTTAGGTAAGTAAACTCGGTTGAGTCAAAAGATTCACAACGTTTAAAAATTAAAACCACTTTATTTAAAATTTATTCTAGCAAAGAAAGAAATTAACTATAACAAAGGAAAAACTACAAGGCCAAAATAGATTAAAAATTTTGAAAAATGTCGAAAAATCAATTTTTCGGTTAAAATGAGGACAGATACAAGGAAAAGCCCACTTAACTTCGATAGAAGTCCCCATACACTTAATATAAACATTGTCCTCAATGTTTAAGCATGTGGAAGTAACCTCCCCTACACTTAGGACATTGTGCACTTTGTTTAAATCTTGCTAAGGAAGAGACAACTAAAGTGATTCCTATTTTAGTATTGAAGAATATAAAATAGAGAATCAAAAGAGTTGAGGATAGAACCGGGAAGACGGGTACATGGAATCACGGGTCGTCAAAAGTCATCTAGAATGGATCTTTGAAAGAACAAATCCCTGCACATGATAAGAAAGAAAACAACAAACACATACTAGGGTCTCCCTACACTTATTATTAAAAGAGAATAAAAAGGGTAGATATTGTGGGTTGCCTCCTGAGAAGCGCTTGTTTTTGTTAACCGAGTCGTGAGCCTGACTCGACCTTGATTAGCATGGTAAGAAACTTGAAAGACATCCACCGGGATCAAATACATGGTTTTCGTCCATCAATAGCACAAGCTTAAGGCGAACAAGGCAAGCCAAAGAAGAATAGGCAAGGTTCCCTTAAGCAGAGATGGAGCACGGTGGTAGCAAGTGTGATGAGGTGCAAGTATATCTCCATTGTGTCCAAAAATCTTTCCTTTTATTTCATCAGATGGATACTGAGATGGC
The DNA here is from genome assembly GCA_025667525.1 of Glebionis coronaria. Taxonomy (NCBI): domain Eukaryota; kingdom Viridiplantae; phylum Streptophyta; class Magnoliopsida; order Asterales; family Asteraceae; genus Glebionis; species Glebionis coronaria. The sequence goes on along the minus strand of CM046874.1, from coordinate 127,105,514 downwards.
TTAAAAACTACAATACCGGGATCAAACACCTTTTCCTTTAGGGGAAAATAACACTCAGGCTCAGTAGACCTTGAAGAGGATCCGCTCATAAATCTCACAATCTCATGCTCAGAAGGTGGATAAAGAGGTGTTAAGATATAAGTACTGTGGATATCGGTGTCGGTCGGCTTCTTCTCCTTTGAAACGGGTTTCTTCATACCCGAAGGAGGATAAAGACCATAATCATCAAAGTCCAAAGGAGGAGAATCACTCTCATTTGGGAAGTAAGTGTTGAGAAAAGTAGCCAAATCTTCCTCAAATGAGTAGTCATCTAAAGTAGGATCAAGCATTGTTGGTGGAGGATCTTCATCAAAAGTAGGTGCAAGGTCATCATGAGAAGAATCACTTAAGAGAGTATCAGCCTCATCAAAATGATCATAAGTGGGCATGTCTGGATAGTCAGAAGTAAAATTATCATAATCATCCCCATCGGAACTAGAATCATCATCATAAGCATCATAGATTGGTGGAGAATCATAAATTGGTAGAGGATCAGAATTGGAGAGAGAGTCATCCACATCATCTTGGAACAGTGGATTATCATAGCAAGAATCGAATGGAGGATTATTGTAGACGACAAAATCATCAAGCACATTAATCATATTCGCTGATTCTCTTCCATTGAATTTGGTTGTGATCTTCCCCATTTTAAACACTTGTGCATCATTCCCGACTCTTAAAATGAGCTCACCTTCAGCAACATCGACTAATGCTTTTCCGGTTCTCAAGAATGGTCGACCAAGTATTAAAGGAATATGAGGGTCCATTTCATAATCAACAACAACAAAGTCAACCGGAAAAGTGAAGGTGCCAACTTTAATGAACACATCTTCGGCAATACCAACGGGGTAAGCGAGAGTGCGATTTGCTAGCTCAAGAGTCATCTTTGTTGGAGTAAGATCGGGTAATGATAAATTTTTCCAAACACTTAAAGGCATCAGATTTATACTTGCCCCGAGACCAGCTAAGGCAGTAAATTCTTCGGTTTGGTGAAAAGTATATGGTAGCACAAAACGAACGGGATCTCCAAGTTTCTCTGGAAGTTCTTTAAGAAGGACGGCAGAACAATTTTCATTCAATCGAGTATTAACAAACTCGGCCATCTTCTCCTTCTTATTAAGCAATTCCTTAAACATCTTAACAAATTTAGGCATTTGTGCAAGAGCTTCAACAAGGCTAAAGGTGATGGTCAGTCCCGAAATCTTCTTCAAATAGTTCGACACTTGAATGTCATCCTTGGTTTGTAGTTTAGCCTTGTCTAAGCGAGATGGATAAGGAATGTTGGATTTAGTTGGTGTAGGTGTAGCAGGTAAAGGTTGAGATGTTGAAGGTTTAAAGGTGGAAGGTGGGTTTGGTGAAGGGTGTTTCTTGGGTACTTCAGCTGGTAGAGGTGGAGACGGTAATGGAGAACTAATACTAGGCGTGGGAGTAGGAGGGATAAATGGTGGTGGAGAAGGTGTAGATGGAGTAACTGGGGGAGGGGTAGATGGTCCTACTAACGTAGCTCCACTGCGTGTAGTAATAGTACTCACATTCGCTCTTGGGTTGGTGACAGTATTTGAAGGTAGAGAGCCCGAAGTAGAGGGTTGAATAGTTGGTAAGAAACTAGCCAGCATATTCTTCAAATCATTTGTTTGAGTGCTAAAAGAGGTTTGTATATCATGTCGAAGCTCGGATCTAATATCATTACCTTGCTTAGTGATATCTCCTTTCAAATTGATAATTTGGCTTTGCAGATTCTTAATTTGGTCTCCTTGGGTCCTCATGAAAGCTTCAACATCTTGATTAATGGGTGGGGCTTGTTGAGCGGGTGGGTGATAAGGATTAGAAGCTCAAGGTGGGTTTGGGTTTGGGTTGCTTCTATTGTAGTTGTTGGGGTTGTGGTTTTGAGGAGAAAAACCGGGTGAAAGAAAGTTGTTAGAACGGTAACTTAGCAAGTTACGATCACCTTGAGGTTGGGCTTGGTAATTTTCAGTTGAATAGTTACCATAAGCTGTATACACGTTTTCCGGATTGTCATGAGTAGAAGGACAATCAGTGTATGAATGAGGACCACTGCAGGTCTCACAAGAAGTTGCAACAGCTTTAACTTGTTGTTGTTGATTTGTAGCTAAAAGTTGCATGTTTTTGCTCATTTCGACCATTGCGCGGGTCAATTCGGTGATATCAGGGTTTGAAGAAGTAGAAGAAACATTGACTCTCGGGTTTGATCTTGAAGATGCGGATGAATCCTAATTTTTGTGGTGAGTAGTCATGTTCTCTATAAGCTCTCTACACTCCTCGGGTCTTCATTTCATAAATGTGCCACCGGCGGCTGCATTAATCGTATCACGATCACGAAAAGTTAAACCATTGTAGAAAGTATCAATTAAGGTGACAGGGAGCATGTTGTGGTTTGGACATCTGTAGAAATTGATAACCTATGAATCTATGAAGTGGGTTGATGTTTTTCTAGTGAGAGAAACTAGAGAGAGAAAGTGAGAGAAATATATGGAAGATTTTATTAATATGAAAAGTGAATGAAACAACAACCAACCCCTTTCCTTAGTGGAAAGGGGTATTTATAGTCCAAGCCAAACATTGGGCTTGGGCCGGTCCATGACAAGCCCATGGACCGGTTCTTACTTAAGTTAATAAGCAAATAATAACTAATTACTAACTACGAGCTATTACAACATAAATCATATTGTGGAGCGACCGACACTTCTAATATACGTTAAAACGTATTTCTAACAATCTCCCCCTAAGGGAGGTCACTCCACGTTACAAAGTTCTAAACCTAGCATACTATACTAAGTCTTCGTTCTTTAGCTCGTAGTCTTTTCTTCTTTTCTTTCTTTTGTTGTGAATATGTTGATTTGATCTTTTTGGCTTTGACTTGAGAGCATTGTTCTTTGGCCTTTCACGTGCGATCTTTGCCTTTCTTGTGAACTTTGCCTCCTCGTGACTTCATGTTCCACACACTTACGTCTTTTCTGTTGAATTCTCGAAAGCTTCAGAGTTTGGTACAGCGGAAGACTTCATCTTGTACTTTCTTGAATTTTTTGCTGAACTTTGTTGCAAAAGACATAAGCATGTGGAGACGACTTTTCCAGGTACACCGCAACACCACCGTCTTTACTGGTACTCAGCAACGCCACCGTCTTCAACAGGTACACAGCAACGCCACCGTCTTTAACAGGTACACAGCAACGACACGAATAAAATGGCTTTGAACATTTTATTCTAATTCGGTAGCATTTTACCTCCGGTCGGTGAAGACCGTTGGACGATATTAGATATCGTACCCGTGACGGATAGTTTCAATTAAGTAACTTCCTGACAGGATTTCGCGGGTGAACCCGTTCTCTTTATTCGACCGTCCAAAGCTGACTGCGAACATAAAGAGTGAATCACTTGGATAAATTATCCTTGTGATTAAAAAGCCGTCAATTCATGAAACCTGGAACAAGTGAATTTCAATTAAGATTTTCACCATCGTTGCTTTCCAGTTGTCACGAGCTCAATTCATAAAGAATCTTGCGCGTTACCTACCAAGTGCTGTTTGATGTTGACACTAGAAGGATTTCCACTCGTCACTGTGGTCAATAAAGAGTCACTCTGAGTGTTCTGGCAAGATCTTATGATAATGCGAAGAGGCCTGGAACGAGTTTAAGTTCAATTAAGAATTAAACCACTGTTACCTTCCAGTTTTTCACAAGATTGGTTCTAAAAGAACCGCACGTGTAACCTACCATGAGCTTGTTTGATGTTGGCTCAAGCAGGATTTCCATCTTCATTGTAATACTTGCGTACTACTCGGATGTTCTGGCAATATTACAGGAATACTGCGTAGGACTCATGAAAATCTCTTACTTTTCACAGTGTGTGAGAAAGCAAGGAATAAATGGAAAGTGTCCTAATGAGACTTTTGATGATCTCTTGGCTCTAGACTCGATTGTGCGTTTTGATTTAGTGAGCGATGGCTGGAGAGGAGTGCCACCTTTTCAATACCAGTCTATTTCGGAGTGAATAAACCAATAGATAACGTGTTGATCTCCGTGTGATTAAAACAAATACCTTTTGAGAGATATTTGAGTTAGCTGGGGAATGGTTGTGCATTGCATCACTGGGTCCATGATGTCTTTCTTCAATACCGAGAATCATTAGCAAAAATGACCTCAATAGCATATGTATTGACCCGGTTTCTGCCTAAAGTTGTAAGGAGGGCTTCTTTCTTTACACCCTTTATCTTTACATTTCTTTTTCATTCTTCAACCCCTTCAATGCTTACCAATACGTCATCACTAGCACCTTGTTGTGATTGTTCCAGTGCTAGCTTAAGTACTTGGTCGGCATTCAGCTACGTTCACATTCTTTCTCCATCTTTCCTAGGACTTCTAATTCTAACTAGGGAATTGTCCTTGGGAAGATTCCATCGGCTCTGATGAATCATTGGACTAATCCTATTCCTACCACCCTTTTGTCACCACATCCGTCGTGAATTAAGCGTGTTTTGGGAAGGAATTGCCACCATGAAAAATCATTGAAAATCACCTAAAGTACTTGTGATATTGAAATCAAAAGTTTTGTACCTTAGGTGTTTTGTTCATCAAAAACGCTCCCCCTTAACACGTGCTTTCCACATATTAAGTTGGATAATCTTTAAGTCTTTTTCATTTTTTAGCCAAGTATCATTTACGTCTCCTTAATCCCATTTTCTCCCCTTATCCAAAATGTTAACCATTAATATTTGGGATATTGAATGGATTAACCGGTCTTTGGGTAAAAATGAAATTGTTGTTTGGCCATAGAACGACTGATTGCTCCCCCTTAAGTTAATAAGGGGTAGTTGTAGTGCTTTAATATGATATATTTTGAAAGATTTAGAATCTCGTGAGAAATTCTTGAAAAATTATCATACTTTAACACTACAACAAGCCATTAACGCACATTATTCACAAATATACATATTCACAAATAATACCAATATAGAGTGACCTGAAATGTACGACCCTTCAGATGGATCGTTGCAGTGTCCTGTAGTGCACTCCATATGGTCTACCACCCACAAATCTTTCCAAGCTCCTCATCAATCTACGTTCACGGAGCTTCTGATCGATCTTCTTGATGACATACTTCGCCATCTGCCGGTAACCTGGATGCCAATCCTCCGTCATTTCTGGCAAAGTCCCACCCGAGTTCAGATGCTCCAACTTGTCTCTGACTTGTAGAAGAGTGCCATCACTATACTTGTGGAGCTCCCCCACCCTCATAAACTTCATCAATCCTCGACTGTTCAAGTAGAAGATGCCGGAATTCGGAACAGAAATGCCGGTATAGGGACATCTTGCTACATGTTGAGGTAACACTTGGTTCACAGGACGGGTTAAATTGAGCTTCCTCTGATAGCTTTCGACTCCCAATTGAAGATCTTCAACTCGTGTTTTGATGACAACGCTTCGTGTGAACATGCGAAGTGCTGTATTCAACGCAATCAGGTCTTCACGAGGAATATGTGTCAGTTGATCTCTGGTCATCAGAAGCAGCATATCTTCGATATCCTCAAGGCGAATGATGGAAAAATCTCCCTGCTGGATTCTGTATTCCCTGTCATCCTCCCTTTTCAAGCGAATCTCCGTCACATGATAGTAGCCATTCTTGGCTTCTGTTTTCATCCCTAAAATGCTGGAGATGCGGATATCGGATCTAACTGAGCGTCCAGAATTGACTAAGCAGCAACACCTGTACGCCCTTCTGACTCGTTCGTCCCAATGAGATGCACCTATGACAGCATACATATCATAATTACGATTTATCTTAGGGACCCAGAGTCGGTTTACCTTTTCCTCGATGAAGGGTATTGTCCCCCAGTTGGCAGCTTTCAGCAATGTCAGGGATGTTGCGTACTTTGATGACCCCTTCAGTAGATACACCAGATCATTGGTGACAAAGAAGTCAAGAGCAATCTGATTATCTTGATCCATTGGAGGTGGAGCTCTTTCTGATTCATGAAGACCTGGCCGTTGAACGGTATTCAGAGCCTTCAGGATCTCCTCGGCATAATATTCGAACTCCATTTGGGGCAACCGGGTTTTGGCGCGAAGTCTTTTATCCTTTAGTACTTTCTTCACCAATGATGGAGTAACCGAAGTCTTATACTCATGAGCAAGAAATGCACATAAGTCAATCGGACTTCGGATACGAAGGTACAAGACATCTTTGTCGGCGTCGGTGATCGGATCATACTGCGCCGCTGCCATGATCCAAGCCTGTGGTGGAGCAGTCTCGTCGATTTCCAACGTGTCCTCCCAGTTCCTTGTGCTTGGTTCAGGAACAGTGGATTGTGGGTTTTGTTGCAGAGGAGTCGAAATGTGAACATCTGCTTCAGATTCAGGCATTTCAGCAGTGTCATGGATGGGTGAGTGTTGAGCAGCTTCTGGTTCTGTAACCGATTCTGCAATCACAGGAGTAACAACACAAGAACTAACGGGGTTAGTGGTAACATGTATTGATTTATGGATAAATTTACCAGGAATAGATGACCCTGTAGTGGCATTCACGTCATGGCGCCACTTCGATCGTCTAGATTCCGTGGATGTAGACTTCTCCTTTGGTGCTGCATCCTTCTTTGACTTGGTGCCAGACTTAACCACTTTCTTTGAGCTGGCGCCTTTATCCCCTTTCGCACTCTGTTCACCTTTGTCCGCATTGCTCCCCTTAACACTCTCCTGGTGACCATCACCACCATCATTACCATCATTATCATCATCTCCATCCTCATCATCATCATCCTCATCATCCTCATCATCATCTTCATCATCCTTATCATTATCATCATCCTCATCATTCTCATCATCCTCATCATTATTCTCATCCTCATCCTCCTCCTCGTTCTTATCTTCTTCTTCTTCTTCTTCCTCCTCTCCACCAGTACCCTCGTCTTCCTCACTCTCTTCCCGTTCTTCTTCAGGGAGAATGTGGTAGGGTACCACACTTCCAAACGTCTTGAACAACCTATCATCCTCCATGATAGCGTCATTCAGGGATTTGAAGAGAGCTCGTTGTTTCCTTGATTTATCAAACGAACCAAGTTCCTTCATTCGAGCCTTAAGGATCTTCTTCAGTTCAAAATCCGTCAAGTCATATGCGATCTTGTAGGCGGCTTCTGAAGGATTGGATGACTTGATCATCAAGTTATCAGCAGCAAGCGTCTTCAAGTCATCACGCAGTTTAGGCATTAAGGATTCAACTGAGTCTTTTACTTTCTGCTCAATAGTAGCTTCAAGAGCGTCGTTTTGCTCTTTAAGGTCATCCTTAATAGCTTTAAGTCTTGCAATTCGTGCTTTATGCCTATTAGCTTCATCCCTTTTTACTTGAGCAAGTTCCTCTGCATGAGCTTTACGTGTAGCTTCCATGTCTGCAGCGAACTTGGCAATCAACTCTTCTTGAGCTTTCCTTGATGCTTCTTCACTTTGAGCTCTTTTATTTAACTCTTGGCGAAGTTCATTCATTTCTCTCTTGTGAGCATCCACATGTTTATCCAACATCTCGCCCAACACTATTGCTGCCATTGCAGATGTTGCAGATGTTGTAGATGTTGATGGAATAGGCTCGGTTGTGACTGCGGTGCTAAGGATGGGCTTTGGTGGTGGTGGAGGAAGTGGTGTAGAAACCTGTTTGGTTGGTAAGGGTTGAGTTGGTGGAGGTTGAGTTGTTAAAGGTTGAGTAGGTGGAGGGGGTGGTGTAGAAACAGGGATTGATTGCTCCTTCGAAGTGGAATAATTTTCAGGTGACCCGAACTCATCAACATCATGAGGTTCAATATACTCATCCTCAACGTCTATTCTTACACCTGAACCACTACCACCAGTATCTTTCCTGCTCCTTTGAATGGCTGTCTTCATCATTTGTTTCTCAGTTTTCTCAATATCAGGATCAGCAATATTTTCTTCGTCACGCAGACGCATCAAGTCCTTACTCTTTCCCTTCTTACCCTCTGTCTTCTTCTTCTTGGTTTTGGGCTCAGGTAAATCTGCTTGCTTCCTTTTACCTTTGCTTTTAACCGTAGTAGATGAGTCTTCACCTGCTAGAAGGCTTGCTCGTTGTTTCTCAATTTCCGTGAGCAAGTTCGTGTAGGCATCGGATGCAATAATCTCATCGGTCAGAAGATGACTGGGAATGGGACCAGGAATAACCGTATTCGAATGAGTCTCCTGCCTTAAGTCTACCAAATCATCATCATCTATCATGTGGTGACGACTACCTGCAAGCTTGTTAATGGATGCATCGTTTTCCATAAAATAATGTATGATCAACTTAATAAACCTAGGGTACTGGTAAGTTTTGATTTTACCCTTAGTGTTAGTGAAGAGTTGAAAAGTAAACTCCTCCCACAGCAGTGATGCATAATCAATACCCATACCTTTGAACATACCATAAAACATTTTGATGATCGGTGGACGAACAGCATCATACCCAGTTGTCTTGGGTGTCAAGCATCGGCTAAGGATCCCAAAGATAGCTTTCCATGGTTGACCAATTTTGGCAGTAGTAAACTCAGACGGAGTTCGAATGTCAAGACATCCAATAGCAGTGAACATCTCCATCATCTGGTCCTTGGTTGGGTTGGGAGAGTATGCTGCTAGACCTTTGAGAATCGGTCGAAAGCCAAAGATCTTCCTGAAGTCTGACACAGTAAGCGTCTGCTGCTTGTTGTCCAAGGAAAAAGTGATCTTGTTCGACGTCCTCTCTTTGGTAGCCCAGAACTCGTAAAGGTAGTCATAGGGCACCGAAGCACTTCTCCTTAGCGCATACTTGAAGTGAGATTTATCAAGCATGGCTGTAGCTACCTTAAAGCCATTGTGGGTAGAGTGAGATACCTCCTTCAGACGGTAGTTATTTGGAACAAACTTAAGAGTTTTGGCTTCAGCAATGGCGGCAGCTCTGTCGTCTTGTAGTTGTTGTACGGTAGGGTTAGTCATCGTCTCTGCTTAAGATAAAACACAATGGTTGATACAGACAAGTATAAATATCATTATAACTTTAAACCTAAGCATTGTACATATGACATAATCCCTTAAGCATTGAAATCAATCAAACATCTTCTATTCGGAATAATCACACCATTCGGAATAATAGGCCTATGCGGAAAAACTTCCCTATTCTGAATAAAAAGGCTATTCGGAACTTTTAACCTATGCTGAATAAATTCCCTATGCGGAACATTTGGGCTATGCGGAAAAAGTCCTTATTCGGAACATCTATTCGGAACATTATCCTATTCGGAACATTTTCCTATTCGGAACATTTTCCTATTCGGAACATTTTCCTATTCGGAACTTTATCCCTATTCGGAACTTTATCCCTATTCGGAACTTTTATCCCTATTCGGAACATTTGCCCCTATTCGGAACTTTTATCCCTATTCGGAACTTTTATCCCTATTCGGAACATTTGCCCCTATTCGGAACATTAGCCCTATTCGGAACTTTTATCCCTATTCGGAACATTTGCCCCTATTCGGAACATTAGCCCTATTCGGAACATTTTCCTATTCGGAACATTTTTCCTTATTCGGAACATTTTTCTTTATTCGGAACATTTTTCTTTATTCGGAACATTTTTCTTTATTCGGAACATTTTCCCCTATGCGGAACTTTTGCCTTATGCGGAAAAATCGTTCTATTCGGAAAAAATCGTTCTATTCGGAAAAAATGTCAACAGTTACAAGTTTTTCTAACTAGGCACTTAATCCGTTTGATTCATTTGTTCTAAAGGCAAAAACAGTGTAATTAAACCTATTCCGAATATAACCCAAGCAAAACCCCCAATTGATCAAACCCTAATTAATCATTAATATGAGTCGATTGATTTTCCGATAAAACAGTTAATCAACTTGTTTATGCATGAAATTTTAACCGATTAATACCTTTTGTGAAGATCTGATCAAGAGAATAATGGATTTGAGTCGAGTTTGATTAGATTTCGTGAGTTTGTGTGATAGGTTGATAATGGCGGCAAGATACAAACAAGAACAGTGAATGGGATAGAAGAAACGGGGAGGGAGGGTTTGACCTAGTCAAATTTTCCATAAGTTAGACCTATTGTCAACTTTACCCCCTCAATTCTTCTTTTTGCTTCAATCAATCATTCCAAGTTTTGAAACTAGCCATTTTAATCCTATCTTATGTTAACTAATCGAGCCTTAGTGATTAAATTAACTTAACACAAGCACCAAACTATCCACGACAAACTTATAAGCAACAACACTACAAAATGCCAAAGCAATCCAACCATGAACAATTAAGCTTTGTGAGTTTCCTTGAAAACTTTTGAAGATCTTTTTTGATGTGAAAGATGACGAAACATTTTCTCCCCCTTAAACGATGACCCGTTTTCTATTTAAAGAGCTGTAGTCATTGTTTAACGAGGCATATGATGATGAAAAACATTTCCCAATTGATTTCTTGAAAAAGTTTGATTCGTGGTGTCAATAAGATTTCTCTTATTTTAACAAATTAATGCACTGAGACGTACACAAATTCGTGTCAGACCAAGTTATAAAGTAAAATTGATCCCTTTGCATGATTTGGCTTGTAAATCACGCCCGAGAAAATTAATTCCCGTTCTGAGCCAACGTTTTCCAAAGAAATACGTGACTTTAATATGAAAACCGGGTTGCAGTCTGAAATAACTACAAGCCATAATGGGCATGTTTTCAAAAAATGTACAACTTTTATACGGACTCTATTTATGGCACCGTGTCAATATTGATCGACATTTCTAAGGCCGTAAATATTACCGTACTAAAAGACATGCCCGTTTTAAAACGAAAAATATTTTTGGTTTTTCTTGGTTTTATATTTTTTATGGTTTTTCTTGGTTTTATATTTTTTATGGTTTTTGTTGGTTTTATATGTTTTATGGTTTTTCTTGGTTTTATATATTTTGTATTTTCTTTTTGTGGTTTATATATTTACGATAATATACATGATCACAACCAAAGGATACTCTGAATAGTTTACCACGACTATTCAGCTGATTCTTCTGCCAACTCTTTGAGAGTCGCTGGAGTGAATGATTTCATGCCAAGCTTGTCGATCAAAAACTCAATTCGTCCTCGATCTAAGGCTTTGGTGAACATATCCGCCAGCTGGTACTCAGTAGTGACAAAATACAGCTCGATCACTCCGTTCTCCACCTGCTCTTTGATGAAATGGTAGCGAATGTCTATGTGCTTGGCCCGGGAGTGTTGAACATAGTTGCAGCAAAGGGCAATGGCGCTCTTGTTGTCACAATACATCGGAATTTTGTTAAATCCAAGACCGTAGTCAGTTAATTGTGATCTCATCCAAAGGACTTGAGCACAACAACCGGACATGGCGATGTATTCAGCCTCCGTGCTAGAAATTGCAGCGCTTTTCTGCCTTTTTGAAGACCAACTGATCAATCTATCTCCTAAGAGTTGCACAGATCCAGAAGTGCTACGCCTCGTATCTTGACATCCAGCATGATCGGCATCTGCGTATGATATTAAAGCAATCGAGGAATCTTTCGGATACCATAGACCACGATGAAGTGTTCCTTTTAGATACCGAAAGATCCTTTTCACAACATGTAAGTGCTTTTCGGTAGGCCGAGCCTGATACCGGGCACACATGCATACAGCAAATTGTAAATCAGGCCTGCTAGCAGTCAGATAGAGAAGGGTGCCAATCATTCCACGGTAAAGTTTCGGATCGACAATAATCCCATCCCTATCTTCATCTAACTTGGTTTTCTCAACCATTGGAGTGTCTACGGGGTCACAATTCTCAAAGTTATATTTCTTAAGTGATTCTAGAGCATATTTGGATTGATTTATAAAGATGCCTCTGGGATTCTGAGAAATCTGTAATCCTAAGAAAAATGATATTTTTCCCATCATCGACATCTGAAAGCGTGTGGACATTATCTTCTCAAATTGTTTAGACAATTCTATGTTAGTGGCAGCAAAAATTATATCATCAACATAAATTTGTACCAGAAGCATGTCGTTGCCGTCCTTGAGAGTGAATAGAGTGGGGTCCACTTTGCCTTTGGAGAAGCCTTCCGACATGAGATATGTTGACAGGAGATCATACCACGCGCGTGGAGCTTGTTTCAACCCATAGAGAGCCTTCTTAAGCTTGTACACATGGTTAGGAGACTCCGTACTCACGAACCCATCCGGTTGACTAACATAAACCTCTTCCCTTAGTTCACCGTTCAAAAATGCCGTCTTCACATCCATTTGATAGACGATCATGTTCATATGAGCAGCAAACGCAAGGAATAGTCTAATCGCCTCCAATCTAGCCACAGGAGCAAAAGATTCCTCAAAGTCTATACCCAAGGCCTGTTTATATCCTCTAGCGACCAATCTTGCCTTATTCTTCAATACCGAACCCATCTCATCAAGTTTAACCTTATAAACCCATAACAAAGTAAGGATGTTAACTTTGTCAGGGCGAGGAACCAATTCCCATACTTCTAGTCTTTTGAATTCATTGAGTTCCTCCTGCATAGCTTCGATCCAAGATGATTGGGTCATAGCCTGCTGCCAATTTTTGGGTTCAACTTCAGAGAGAAATGCATCAAAGTAGCAATAAAGTGCACTCTCTTGTAATTGATGGCGAGTAGAGACTGGTCGATCTAGATCTCCAATAACATTCCTAATTGGGTGATCTTTTGTCCATTTAGTACTATGTTTTTCAATCCTTGGTGGTCTGGAGTGAACAATAGATGGAGCTTCTTCTGAGGTAGATGCGGCTGAAGGGTTTTCAGGTATCGCTACACCAAAGAAAGGAAGCTCTTGCAAGTGAGCATATTCCAGGTCGTGATCAGTAGAATCCTCTTCCACATCATTAGGCACAAGTAGGGGTGATGATTCAGGTGAAGTTTGAGAATCACTTGGTGAAGGTGCATCCGGTTCATTGTGAATTGTAGATGCATTAGATAAAGGTTCATTAACTTGAGCAACCACTTCAGGTATTGGAGCAATTACTACAGGTATTGGAACTTCATCAGTCGGGGGATCGAAGAATTCATCAAACAACGGTTGAAACAATTTATCCCACTCAGGCCTAGTTGGTGGTAAAAATGATGTAGAAGTAGGATTGTTGGGAACTAATCCGGAACTTATAGCACCGGGTCCCATCTCATGAAGCGCGGGTTCAGAGCTGTGTTGCTCAGAAGCCATCGCTGTCAGCTCGTCGAAATCAGCGTCCATAGTTTCTACAATCTTGCCAAGACGACGGTTATAGATTCGGTATGCTCTTTTGGACGGTGAGTAACCAATGAAAATACCTATGTCGGCTTTTGGTTGAAGCTTACCCAAGTTCTCACTATTGATGTTTGGATAACACAGAGCACCAAACACATGGAAAAATGAAACATCGGGTTTGCGGTCATGTAGAAGCTCATAAGGTGTTTTTCCATGGCGTTTCCGAATGATTGAACGGTTTTGGGTGAAACATGCAGTAGAAATAGCCTCTGCCCACAAGAACAATGGAGCGTTCGCATAAATAAGCATGGTCCTAGCAGCTTCCATAAGTGTGCGATTTCGTCTTTCAACGACACCGTTTTGTTGTGGAGTGCGTGCAGCGGATGTTTCATGTGATATACCAACTCCTTCATAATAATCACGAAGAGTCTGGTTGACGAACTCTGTACCATTGTCTGTACGAATACGGCGGACAGTGGTATTCAAACGTACCTGAATGAACTTCAGAAAAGTGATGATAGCTTTCGGAGCTTCATCCTTTGTACGTAGAAATCTAACCCATGTAAACCTTGAGAAATCATCCACAATGACGAGAATGAATTTCTTACCGCTCACACTTTCAGTTCTCATCGGTCCACAAAGATCCATATGCAAAAGATGAAGTTTTTCTTGATTAGTGTCTTCAGCTTTGGGTTTGTAAGATTTCTTGGTGCTTTTCCCCCTTGAGCACGCGGAACATAAATGATCCTTGTGAAATTTAAGCTTGGGAAGACCACGAACTAACTCGTTTTTAGCCAGATGATTAATAGCATCAAAATTAAGATGAGATAATCTGCGATGCCATAACCATGACTTGGTCTTAGAAGCTTTAGAGAGAAGACATACTGGAGAAGCGGCCATCATGTCTTGTAAGGACAAAGTGTAAAGATTTGCACCACGAGATCCCTTCAACAAATCTTTTCCTTCCAAGTTGCGGATGAAACAAGTATGTTGTCGAAAAGCAACCTCAAGGTTGGAATCACAAAACTGTCCTACTGAGAATAAGTTATGACCAAGACCTTCAACATAGTATACCCTAGAAATCGTCACGTTTCCAATCTGATATTCACCATACCCCATAATCTTTGCTATATGATCATTCCCAAATTTAACCGTACCAAGAAACTTGCTGACGAAATTTCGGAGCATCGAGCGATTTCCGGTCATATGTTTTGAACAACCGGAGTCCAAATACCACAGGATGATTTGGACCACCTGAAAATATCACCACACAAAGACAATGTAGAGGTATCGGAATCTGAGTGTTCCTTGTTATTAGCAGGTACAGATTCATTAATCTTAGATTTGCTAACTCTAGGTTTCTTAGATTTCCTAGCCTTCTTCTTCTTAATTGGTGGTGTAGATTCTAATTGGCTCAAATCCTGAGGTATTTCTACACTGATAGGCACTATAGTGGGGGCAGACCTAATTAAAGGGCGCTGTTTCCTTACTTGAGTGCGAGTGTTCCTAACTAAAGGACGCTCAGACCTATCCTCAATGGATGCATTCCTAGTTAAAGGGCACATTTTACCATCGAGAGTAAAGGTCCTACCAGTGGGACGCCATTGCCAGCCAACTTGGGCACGAGTTCTACCCGTTGGCTTCCATTCAATACCATTCTTAATAGCATTCATTTCATTAACGTGATCAATCAGACACAAATCATGACGCTGTGAAAACATACATTCATTACAATTCCAGCAATTTAAATCAGAATTCACGAATGGTTTAGGCTGCTGCACAGGCGCAGAGCTTTTAGTCTTAACATGATTCGTTTTATTTAAAACTGAACTAGCATTCCTATTGTGGACTTCTACTTTCTTCTTTGTGGCACTACTAGTGGCGGGCTTGATCTTAGCTTTCTTGAGTGGCGATCCTTTAGCCTTAGTAGTCTCTTTTAATCCTGTAGAAGGCAAATTGGGAACATTAGCAGCAGATTTTAAAGGTGTCTTACTTGATTGTGCCAATGACGGTTTCGCTCCTGGAGTTTTATTAAATGGAGTGACAGCAATGGGCCTATTGTTAAGTAGTGCTGAACCTGGTGTACCTATGTATTGTAAATAAGCCAAGCAATATTGAACTCGCTTAACATATTCATGAGCCGAATAATAGTCGCTACTTGAGGGATCTAAGGCATAAAGATCGTCTAAAATATCCCTAAGAAGATCGACATGCTTAATGGCATTCCTCATATAATCATCGTATACAGCCGGGTTTCTCTTATGAAGCGGATTCTTATAAAGCACTACTTTCTTGGTTGTTGGAGCACTAGTGGACGGTACAGAATCGGTAGCTAAGTTATCAACTACTTCTTGTCGGGTGAGAAGAAGTGTCTCCTTTAACTCAGCCAAAACCATATTTTTGTCTATGAGCAGGATGTTCAAGTCAGAGATTTCTTCGCACTTTTGGTTCAGTTGTTCAATATAATATTGTTGCTGTGTCGCATTAAAAGCGAATCGATCTTCTAGTGAACCATAAAGAGCGGATAGTCCCTGCCTTGTCCGATCCATCTCCCCTAGAACAGTTGATAGTCTAAGTTCTAAGACTTGGTTTTTAGACTCTGCGGCCTCTAGTTCCATTCTTAATGTTTCCTTTGATGATATCTCTCTCTTCAATCTCATGATTTCTTCCTCTAATGTCTTAACAATTGCAATCATCTTGTCACTTGTCTCAACACCGTTTTCACAAACATTTGATATCAAAAGATTTTCATTTTGAGCTTGTTGTTTTAATTCTAAAGATATACAATGTTGTTCTAGTTGATTAAAGCGTTGAGAAAGTAAATTATAAGAATCTTGTAGCTTTAAAAACTCAGCGTTAGATTCGTGACAAGAATGACTATCTACCTCATTTACAGTTTCAGCAACATTTACAGAAATATCACAAACATCATCACAAATATCCTCACAAATATTCACAGCATCACAATTAATCATAGTGGATGTAAGCTCATTCGAATAATTAACATTTACAGTGGTAAGCACATCACACGCGATTACTTCAGTCAAGAATCGGTCATATTCGGTTGAAATCTTTTCCTTTTCAATTAGTTGCAGTTCGTAAGCGGTGTCCATTTCATAAAACACTTTTTGAACTTCCCCAATTTCAAACTGAAGATTTTCCTTAAGAGATGCAAAACTTCCTTTTAGACTTTCGACAAACGGATTGATCTTAGTTTTAAACACCTCGTTCATGTGTTCGAAAGCCCATTCTCCGGCGTTTAAGCCATTTGAAGTCGTACATTCCAAAATGACCTTGTCAAAGTTAGTAAAGTATCGGTTAATCTCTTTCAAGTTTAACCATACAGTACTAACAGGTGGAAGATTCTTTGGAATTTCCTTAGGACCTTCCATGTTGACAAGTGTAGGAAATGTACTAGGGCGTTCTTCCTCTAACATGTAGGTTGGTGCTGTAATGAGATCTTTATCCATATGGAAGCGAACTCTAAAATCAGTTTTAGCAAGCTCCTTATTCATTTTAAAATAATCACACTCGGGATATTTTTCTGAATTGTATGACCGATCCTCATCAACTAGAACCTTACTTGTTCGATCATTGGGAAAAACAATCGGGTCTAAAGCCAATCCTAATTGAGTTGCATTATAAAGTCTAGGACTATGTCTTAAAGCTTGTTTTGCATATCGTGGATTAGGGGGAAGGCCTTTTAGACGTGATAAGTTAAACTCTTTAAATGAAGCATCAAATAAGTGAACTAGTTGTGAAGCAGCGTATTGTCTTAACAGCAAGTAGTCTAGACTTCTAATCTTATTAGTAGCATTAATCTCCATTTCAGTCTTCTTAGATTCGAGTAATTCAAAATCAGTTTGAAGTTTTTGAAAATTAGTGACCACTAACTCCTTTTCTCTAAGTTCACTAGACAAATTTGCTCTTAAGTTTTCGATTTCTTGCAAGTGACCCATTTGTTTGTTTCTAAAGTGATCATATTCGAGATTTGTGAGAACACTAGACGAAGGCACTAGTTCCAAGGTTTGTACTTTCTCATTGCTTAAAGCAAGCTCTTCAGACAAATTCTTATTCTTAGCTAAGGTTTCTAAGAGTGCAGCATTCATTTGGCTAAGTAGTGTAGCAGGAACCATGACCAAATCTTGTTGAGCAGGAGTAGGCATATGCGAACTGGTTCCCGGTTGTGATTCACTCAAAGTCTGGGGACTCACATTGATATTGCTATCATTGTTTGTCTCCTCGTTTGAAAGACTCACCACCGAAGATTCATTCGAATTAGCACTCTCTTGCCCAACTTGATGTGGTTGAATACTAGCATCAGTGGCATTATCAGTGTTATTAATAAGTACCTCAGATTTCTTATCTGGCCCTAAGCTGGAGAAAGTTGCCATGAAAGCAGCCTTTGCAGTCTGAAAGTCATCACAATCGGAATCATACGCATCAAGATCATCGGCTTGGTAAGCTGCATTTTGCGTAGTGACAACGTCTTGTTCAGCAATCCCTGGGTCAGCAAGAAATGCAAGCTCCTCTTCATCAAGTTCCCTTCCTTGCGCCTGAGCATTTACCAGATAGATCTTTTCTGCAAACCACTGTCCATCCCTTCTCCTCTTGGGTTTCTTACAATCCCTGGACATATGACCCTCTTCCTTGCAGTTGTAGCATGTAATCATTCTCAACTTGCCTGTATTAGCCCGTGGAGGGTTGTTGACCATTGGAGCAGGAGCAGGATTGGCGGTGCGAACATTGGTTGATGTGGAAGTTCTCCCCTGATATGGCTGAATTGGCTGAACCATTACTCTGCCATTCTCAATTGTAGCTTGTTGGCGAGAATTAGATGAATTCCTCAACTGATTGTTGGTAGGAGCTGATCCTCTGAATCCTCGTTTGTTTAAAGTTCTTGTGAGGTAAGCAGACATAGTAGTTAGCACTTCAACTGGGTCAGCTCCTTGTTGGAATACAGGAACTGGGACTTCCTCATCATCACAATATAGTGCTTGATCTGGATGAGCTGCATAATCAGTATAAGGAAGACTCATTTGATCAGGGTAGCTTGTTGGATATGCTGCATTCGCTTGATAAGAAGAATATGATGGCTGAGCATAATGTGCAACATTTGCTGGATGAGGTTGTGAAGCATACTGTGGTGAGGGTGCATTGAACCGATATTGTTGCTGATGTGAGGTGGGTGGTTGTGGTAGAATCGAGTATTGGGGAAAGGCTGGTGTCATGTAAGGTGATTGATGATAAGCTTGATGTCCCAAGATATAGGGTGTGTTGTTGTGAGACAAGCTTGGTTGATTCGCTATCAATGCTAAAGAATCTGGGTGCATACCACGAGGAGAACGGTGCATAATCACATGCTTCTCATGCTGCTGAAGGAAGGCATAGATTTGATCTAAGTTGCACTTATGCAAATCCCGGGTTAACTTCACATCAGTAATGTACTCACCCCATTCAGCTTGAGGTAGAGTATTCAAGAATTTGGTGTTAACCTGGAATGGTGCGATCACAAGATTGTATACATTCAGATCATTCATAAGTGTGGTGAATCTGAAGTAATAATCGTGGAGCGTTTCCCCTGGGTTGTAGGTGAATCTATCAAACAAATCATACAGCTGACACTCCCTTTCTTGTTTGGTGAGAGACGTGCCTTGTAGCAACACCTTAAGACGTTCCCATAGATCCTTTGCCACCGTATACTGACTCACCATCCTATAGATGTCATGGGGAAGTGCTTGGAGAATTGTTTGAAGAGCTTTTTCATCTGCATCTGCAACGAGTTGTTGGGCTGGAGTGAGTTCTTCAAATTCTCGTGGTCTAGTCACGTTGTCAACCGTAATGGTACCATAGTCGAGTGGACCATTCAAAATCGATTTGACCATAAGCCTTCCGTATGTCGGTTTCCCCTTTAGATATTGCATCATTCGACCTTGCCATGCCTCAAACACCTCTTTAATAAGCATCGGTGGACGACTATCAGTCCCCGTTATGATCGAGATATCCGTAAGAGATGTCATCTGAGGCATTAACGAACTTGGATTCATTGTGATCACTTAACAGACTCAAAGATTATCGTTTGATCGAGCAGTGAAGAAAGGTTGAGAATTTGTGTTGTGTTGGTTGAACTCAAGATTAAATCCACTAAAGATCGTCGAAAAAAACTCAAATACCCCTTGAACTTGCTTATACGGAATAACCCAAACTCAGAATAAACCCTTATTCGGAATAATGCCTATTCGGAATAATCCTATGCTGAAAAAATACCCTATTCGGAATAAACCCTATGCTGAATAACCCTTATGCGGAAAAACCCCTATTCGGAATGTTTTCTTCAATTCGGAATATTTTGGCAATTTGGCTTATTCGGAAAAACTGGTCTATTCGGAATATTTCCTAATTTTGGCTATTCGGAAAAATGGTGTCTATTCGGAAAAGTTGGCTATTCGGAAAATTGGTGTCTATGCGGAAAGATTGGCTATTCGAAAAAAAATTCTCTATTCGGAAAAACCTTCTCTATTCGGAAAATTTTCTTCTATTCGGAAAAAATTCTCTATTCGGAAAATTTCTTCTATTCGGAAAAAATTCTCTATTCGGAACAATTTCTTCTATTCTGAAACTCCTCCTATTCGGAATAAACTGTCTATGCTGAAAATCCTCCTATTCGGAATCCTATTCGGAAAAACTGGAAGAAATTGTTTCCGAGACTTAAAAAGAAGCTTTTTACCCCGATTTTTGATCCAAAACCACAAAAAGTTTTATGATTTTTACCAAAATAAGCTAAACCCAATCCTTATCAATCAATCCCAATAACAAAAACACCAAAAATAACAAGATTCAAAATTGATTTTTCCTAAAGATCACTAATAGATTCAAAAACTAAAAAAATAACACAATCCTTACCTTAAATCACCCCATAGCTCTTGATACCAAATGTAGAAATTGATAACCTATGAATCTATGAAGTGGGTTGATGTTTTTCTAGTGAGAGAAACTAGAGAGAGAAAGTGAGAGAAATATATGGAAGATTTTATTAATATGAAAAGTGAATGAAACAACAACCAACCCCTTTCCTTAGTGGAAAGGGGTATTTATAGTCCAAGCCAAACATTGGGCTTGGGCCGGTCCATGACAAGCCCATGGACCGGTTCTTACTTAAGTTAATAAGCAAATAATAACTAATTACTAACTACGAGCTATTACAACATAAATCATATTGTGGAGCGACCGACACTTCTAATATACGTTAAAACGTATTTCTAACAACATCGATCGATCAAAACATTATATCATTCCCAATCATCAGAAAGTGATTCAATATGTTCTTGTGTAAATCCACTAATTTGATTTCGAAGGCTCGTGACCATGGATGGTGGAAAGTAGCGCGACAAAAAGCGTTGAGTCATCTCATCCCAAGTATGAATTGAATTCTTCGAAAGACGATCAAACCATTTTTCGGCATGGTGGGATAAGGTGTGTGGAAATAGGTGAAGGCGAAGAAAATCCATAGTAACCCCAGGCAACTTAATGCTTTGAGTAACGGTAATAAACTTGTCGAGGTGTTTGTTGGCATCATCATCCGGTAATCCGCGAAACGGACAAGTATTTTGGACTTGTTGGATCATGTGATGCTTCAACGAAAACTCTGGAGCCGTGATTTGCATCGGCGCAATCGATCCTCCTCGTCCATTCATTGTAGGTTGACAAAGCTCCTCCATTGTTCTAAGATCGGGTGGTGGAAGAACATTGTTGTTGTTATTGTTGAGGTGCGGTGGGTTATTATTGTTGTTCACACCTGTCATATCTAAATCTTCACGAGTCTCTGGCTCTGAATAAGTTGAAGATCTAGTACGCATACACCTACAAAAGCAAAAGAAAAAGATACCAAAGAAATAGAGAATATATATGTACTTGAAAAAATAAAAATAATATATTTTTGGATTTTTTTGAAAATTTTTAATTTTTATGGATTTTTAACAATTTTAATTTTTATAGATTTTTTGAAATTTTTAAGCAAGAAAAATAACGTTCACGAGTAAACGGATCCCAAAATTCAACGCGTCTCTCACAGAAAACCGTTAATCTTTACGAAAAGAGCTGGCAGCAGCGCCATTTGAAAGTATGATTTTGCTAGGGTTAAAATTATCGTCCGATCTTCTCGAATTGAAAAAGGGTAAACGTGCGACTCAGTCATCTTTTGGTGAAAAAGAATACTTTTGGTTATTGTAAAATAAATTTGCGAAACGTTAAAGTAAATTGACGGTAATTAAAGCTAAGACTAATTAAAATGTAAATGGTGCAATATTAAAACTTTAAAAAGTAAATTAATTAAATGACTTAAAATTAAGCTCGACGAAAAGTAAATTTGACAATGTAATAAAAATGCAAACTTTAAAATTAAACTAAGATAAATCAATTAAAATATTACTAAAGAAAAATAGCGGGAAAATAAATGCTTAAAAATAAAAAGAAGGATAAATAAAACCTGAGCCGGGATCAAAAATACTGTCACTATCCGGAATCCAATCTTACTCTTATCCTGAATAACAAACATGCTGCTTATCCGGAATAAAACTGTCACTCTTATCTGGAATGATGCTTCAGCTTGTTATCCGGAATCTGCCTCCTTTTTCTTATCCGGGATACTAGATTCTTCTACTTATCCGGATTAAGTGTTACTGCAGCTTATCCGGAATGTTCACAACTTGTTATCCGGAATAACTTCACAAATGTGTTATCCGGAATCAAGAGTCGCACCTTACCCGGAATAAAGAACTTCTCCTTATCTGGAATAAACAAAATCAAGCTATCCGGAATAATTAATCCGAACTCTTATCCGGAATCACAAATCGCAGCTTATCCGGAATGACTGTTTAAACCACTATCCGGAATAATTTTCGGGTTATTATCCGGATATCCTACAAGCTGTCACTATCCGGAATCTAAAACTCTGCCTTATCCGGAATCTTTCCCAAATCCACTATCCGGAATGTTTTTCGATGCCTTATCCTGAATGTTATGGTTTTAAATATTCTGAATAACAAATAGATGCAAATAAGCTAAAAACTAAAATAAGCTAGAAACAAATAAGCACTTAACTAAAACATTTACCAAATCAAACTTAAGAAAAAGCTATTAAACCAAAATTTAAAAACTTTGAAAAACATTAAATAATAAAAATATTTAAAAACAACTTTTTTTTATAAAAATTAACTAAAAAGCACTTAATTAAATTTAAGAAAAACACAATAAGCTATAAAATCAATAAGCTAACACAATCAAAAACATAAAAACATAACAATAATCAAACAAGCATAACAATAAGCAAATAAGCATAAAGATTAAATCAAGAACAAGAAAGGTAGAATGAGAGATTAATTAAAACTTGATTAAAATTAAGATTCAACAATTAAAGTAAAGACAAGAATTAAAAGCTTACAAATTTAAGGTGCAAGACAAGTAATTAAAGGTGCAATTAAGTAAATGACATTAAGAAAAGTGCAAGTAATTAAAATGGAAGACTAGTTTGTCAAAATAGCCAACCCCTCCTAATGTGAGATTAGGAGGGTATTTATAGTGATTAGGGAGGTTAAGCATGTGTTGCTTCCTTTTTTCTTTCTCGTCTTTTCGTCTTCTAAATTCTTCGACTTTTTCGACTTTGTCTCGGGATTATTTGAACTCGTCTTATAATTTCTTCATTAATTTAGACTTGAGTTCTTCGGCTTTATTAAACTTCTGTCTTTAGACTTGTTCTTCGATAAATCTTCAGAATAGGCCTTGGACTTCCGTTCTTTTTGCACTCTTGACCTTTTGACTTCGTCTTTTGTCTTTTTCTTCGATAAAAACCCGTGAAAGCCCATGTTTTCTTCCCTTTTCACATTTTGATCCTAAATCACAACAAAAACACAAACCATGCATAATTCCGACATTTACGACATAAATTACACGTTTTGGCTTGGTTATCATTATAATTAAGTGGTAAAAGGATAAGTGTTTTCACACTTATTAAGGCGGCTTGGTATCAGCATGTCCCAATGTACCCTCCATCTCGCCCTTGCGAAAATCCTTCATGCGATGGCCAGGAAGACCACACTTGTAGCATGCGTCGCTATCGCGGCGACATGGCCCTGGGTGCCTACGGTGGCAAGTAGAGCAAAGAGGATAAGTATATCCTCTAGCAGGTGTCCTGACTGGCTGAGAGCCTGATAAGAACAATATACATGAGACATGGTAAAAGGTACAAAGGACAATGTGAATAAATCATAAGATGGAATACCAATGATAGCTGGACGGTTAGGTTGTGAATCTCTCTGGTTCTGGTCCCTCCCGTTACTATGATTCTTGGTAGAAGATTTGCTCATGTGTCAGAATTAAGAATTATAACATGTAATCATAAGAAAATGAGTAAGTATAAGGACCTGCTACTATTGGAGTGTCCAGCGTTGTTACGGTAATTATCATTACCGCCACGCCTATCCGTAACAGAACGGTCGTGAGTCTGACCGTTTCCCTTGGGCTGAGAAGGTTGTTGTTGAGTAGCCGGCTGAGACCGGTCCCCAGTCTTTTGCCTGAAAGATACAGTTTAAAAGAGATGAAATATTGACATATACTGAAAGAATACGGATTGCTCACCGTTTAATACGAATGTTTACCTCTTCTCGGGTCTCTCTGTTTCCCCGAACTCATCTCTTTCTTGCAGCATCTCCAGCTTACGTGCTGCATCGGCCACTTGTGCTACCGTGTTGAACGTAGCACCTCCTAAGTTATTGGTAATCATTGGAGAAAGAGCCCAACGAAAATGTTGTGCCTGCTCTTCAGTAGTGCCCGCGGTTGCTCTTAGGACACCAGTGAACCGAAGGAAACGCTGCATACAATCATTGTTATTTTCCTCAGGTTGCTGGCTAATAGTGTAGTATTCACTCATGATCCTATTCCTTCCTTCCGTGAGAAAGATGCGAGGTGGGGGAAGATAGTCCTACGAGTCTGCATTGGCAGTTGCAACCATCTCCCGGTTATTGTGTGTGTTTACCATCTGACAGTATAACATAAAATACATGATTAACTGATCAAAACATAAACTATATACATGAAAAAAATTATACCAATAAATCATGAGAAAAAATTTATGCAGGAAAACTAGTACATGAATGCATGATGCAGTTTTATGAAAACTTTAGTATGCGCGAGAGTGAACGCCTATGGTCAGTTCATTCAAAACAAAATACATGGCGAGGGGACGCTAACGGGTCGGTCCCAAATTTAAAAGTTTCGATAAAACACATGCGACTAAATAGGGCCAGTCATGTACCAACCATTACTTAGTCATAAACCTGCGACAATGACATATATATGTATGCATGAAAATGATGAATGCATGAAAATCGACTGTTAGTTCTAGGAAGACCATAGTGACTACCCACTAATCACAGGTCGTGTTTTGAGAGCCTACAGGTCGAAGCCTTGGCTCTGGTACCATAATTGTAACACCCCATTTTGGTAAATGGAATGTCATGCGTGATTATGGCGTGTCATCAAAGCATACAAGGATAAATGTATTAAAGATCACATGACCATAAAGGAAATAC
Source organism: Glebionis coronaria (assembly GCA_025667525.1). Classification (NCBI taxonomy): domain Eukaryota; kingdom Viridiplantae; phylum Streptophyta; class Magnoliopsida; order Asterales; family Asteraceae; genus Glebionis; species Glebionis coronaria. Next base: position 127,080,665 of record CM046874.1, on the reverse strand, counting down.
CGGAATCAAACATCGGTACCCCGAAAGTAGAACTCATCACACACAATCATAAGTACTGTAAATGAAAATGACTAAACAATGTCCATGGAAATGAGTATCAAAGTATAAAGAAAGCATAAGGATATGAAGGCTAGGAAGTTTCCAATCCATATGCACGTACGCTTAAAGTCTACGAGCGTCCCTGAGTACCTGCCGTTTTGGGAACATGAAAGGAAAACGGCTGAGCATAACGCTCAGTGCACAGATATACAAGTAAAGCATGAATAACATAAACATATAAGCATAGAACAGCGGAAAAGACTAAGTCCTGGATAACCTGGTATATCTTATTAAAACTGGTTTTATAGTTTGAAAAGCCTTATGTTTATCTTGTAAAAATTGTTTAACATATTTACCATTAGCCAATATAGGTCATGAATTATCAACATGCATGAATACTTGGAGGGGTGACCTCGTCATGCAAAGTAGAGGGGCTGCCTCTAATTTAATATATTAGTTGGGGTAGGAGGGATCAGCTCCTTGTGAAGGATGCAAGGCACACACCATATTCACCTGAATAATCTGCTGAAAACATGTAAACTAGGATGCACCCATACGTCCCACCTGATAATAATAATATGGCCAAAAGCTGAAGGGACGCCACGAGCTATCACTCCGTCGTGGTGGAGTCATAACAGTGGTGCCTCCAAAGTTATGGTTATGGTACCTCCATAACTAGGTGAAACTGGTCATGCATGTATATGGTTTTAGGTATCTAATTAAGCATAAGCAATTCAAAAACATATTGATACAAGTGATTTTGTATGTAAAAAGTTATCATCACAGTCTCTTCGAATTGAAAAATGGATTAACTATGCGACTCAGTCGTTCTTTGGTGGAACAAATAGTTGTGTCGTTGTAGTAATTAAAAGTGCAAAACAATTAAAGTAAAAGGGCGTTAATTTAAATCTATCTCTAATTTAAAGTAAAAGGCAGGTATTTAAAAGTGTGACTAAAATTAAAAGACACTAAAAGTAAATAATGCAAACTTACATCTATATAAGGCAAACTTAAAACGCAACTAAAACTTAAAACTAAGGCAAGGCTAAAATAAATCTAAGGCAATTAAACTAAAAGTGCGACTAAGGAAAAAGGCGGGAAAAAATAAAGCTTGAAATTAAAAACAGAAAATTAAGAAAACTGAAATTAAAAGAACCTGAAAATTAGCTCATCCGGAATAAACCTTCGTTCGGAATAATCACTCATCCGGAATGTCACCTTCGTTCGGAATGATTCTTCTTCACTCGGAATATTTACCCAAAACTTTGATCCAGAATAAAATGCTTACTCGGAATATGTCACCTATCCGGAATAAACTTCTTTATTCGGAATGTAGCTTTGATCCGGAATGTTGCTCTTGATCTGGAATATCTCTTGATCCGGAATGTTATTCCGAATAAAACCCTTGATCCGGAATGTCTTAATATTCCGAATAAACTCCTTGATCCGGAATAATAAATTATTCCGGATGAACTTGCTGATCCGGAATATTATTTGATTCGGAATGAGAGGTTGATCCGGAATAGCACCTTGATCCGGAATGTATGGTTGATCCGGAACTTTTGGTTGATCCGGAATAATTGATTATTCCGGATGAAGAACCTTGATGCGGAATAATAACTATTCCGAATGAACTCAATTGATCCGGAATGTCCAATATTCCGGATGAACACCCTTTGAAATCCTTCACTCGGAATATCTTGCTTGATCCGGAAATTTTCCTGGGAAGATAAGTAACAGAACACGCGAAGAACAAGGAAACACAGGTATATACGAATCTAAACAAATATAATCAAAATCTACCAAAAGATTAAATCAAACTAATCACAAAACATCTACTAATGATAATCAAACAATCCAAAACAACAAAACTAACAATAATGATCAAAATAATCAAAACCCACTTTAATCAATAAAAACTCAAAACATAAACATGAACATAAACATAAAAATCAAAGATTAAAGAAGGGTAGATAGGAGATGAACAATAAAAATAAAGATTGACAAGGATTAAATGGAAACTTACTTGAAATTAAAGGTATTTAAGGTGCAAGACAAGTATTTAAATTTGACAAGTAATTAAATGGACATGAATTTATATGTGCAGGAAAGTAAAATGGAAGAAATAGTTTGTCAAGCTATCCAACAAAATGAAAATGAATCTAGTCTAATCTATATATAGGGGAGATTAAGGAGTGCTTAGGAAGCTTCCTCCTTCTTTCATCTTTTCCTTAATTGCACACTTAAGTCCTTCTCTTCTTAATCTTTTGTTAATCTTGGACTTTAATGGCTTTGTCTCGGGATTTCTTTGAACTTGTCTTTGAATTTTATTCATAAATAAGACTCGAGTTCTTCGGCTTTTAGTAAACTTCCATCTTTTGACTTTTTCTTCGATAATCTTCAGAATTGGTCTTGGACTTCCGTTCTTTTTGCACTCTTGACTTCTTGACTTCCTCTTTCGTATTTTTCTTCGATAAAAGCCCGTGAATGCCCGTGTTTTCTCCACTTTTCACCTTTTCGTCCTAAATCACAACAAAAACACAAACCACGCATAATTCCGACATAAATGACATAAAATACACGTTTTGGCTCGGTTATTATTGTAATTAAGTGGTAAAAAGGATGGGTGTTTACACACCTATCAAATCCCCTACACTTGACCATTGCAATGTCCTCATGCAATGCATTAGTTACAAAGCACGTTTACATTTTTCATCAAAATCAATCCACGTTGTCCTTTATTAAAGAGATAGAAAATAACAAAACAAGTAAAGAAATCAAAAGCATATCTTAGGGTTTTAGAAGTGTTATGAATAATCATCATCCTCAAGTTTTCACTTTCTCCAAACCAAGCTTAAAAACGAGATCATTGTTATTATAAGTTAGCAAACTAACACGAACTCATGTGGGCCAATTACTCACTTAGACTCCCTTATTCCTAGGTGTATCTCTTATATTTTATTGTTGTCTTGAATGATCACGAGGATGCATTGTTGACTTATTTTGATAGTTTATTAGGCCGAAAATAAAGTGAACGATTTAATCAATAGTTAGCTAAAGGACAAAATCTTTTAAAACTGCTTCTCGGGACCTCATAAAGTTCATATCTTAGCATAACTCGCTTCGCGATTTGAGACCTTTCTCGGACAGATGTTTGGCAGCGACTTCATACTTCAAACCTTGAGAGACGTTCATGAAATAATGGTCTTCTCTTCATAATAGGAATTTCTTCACTTGAAGTTTTGAGAGATTCTTCATATTTGGACCACGACTTCTTCATTTTTATTCGATCTTTACTTGGACTTTGATATACAACGATCCGCCTCCTTTTTGGACTTGGCTTTATTTATCCTCATACCTTGTTAGGGCCTTTTTGGATAGACTTCTCCATGACATTTGGGGAGTTTTTTGCTTTTCGTCGTGTGTCTCGATCCTTCATATTGATCTTTGATAAATGATTCTTCACATCACTTGGGATCTTTAGCAACAAAATTTAGCCCTCATGCCTTGTTAGGGCCTTTTTGGACTCACCAATCTTCGCATCCCGCTTCAATAAGTTATTGCCTTGGCTATGAACTCTAATCCATATCGAGCAACTTTTAAACGATCTTGGGCTAGAGCTAAGTAACTTTTCAAATCGTACAACCTTATATATTGCAGATAAATTTATTAGCAAGCGATGGGAGAATAGGCTTATAATTAACTCACATAAATTCATGAAAGAATACCAAACTTATAATTGACTCTATCATCTCTCGTTCTCCACAGTTTAAAATCTCAAGTAATGAGACTCGTGGATGCTTAGCCTATTAAATCAAAGTTTTGGGTTTTCGAGTCGCCTATAGGATCTTGCAAATTCTTAGACTTTTCAAGTTTAGAAATCGCGTTTTAAAGTTCCCTTGATAAACGACTCTCTAGGATCAATTATAAGAACTTGCGAAAAGTTCTTGTTCTTAACCCGTGAGAGTTAAGACTTTCGCGTTTTATAGCTCCCTATATAAACGCCTAGCAAAACTTGACTTAAACACGTTAAGGATACTAGCTAGAGTAAACTTAGATAAGTAGACTCGAGTTGAGTCAAAAGATTCACAACGTTTGAAAATTAAAACCACTTTATTAAAATTTATTCTAGCAAAGAAAGAAAATAACTATACAAAGGGAAAAACTAATGGGCCAAAATAGATCAAAAATTTTGAAAAATGTCGAAAAATTGATTTTCCGGTTAAAATGAGGACAAATACAAGGAAAAGACCACTTAACTTCGATAGAAGTCCCCCCCTACACTTAATATAAACATTGTCCTCAATGTTTAAGCATGTGGAAGTAAACTCCCCTACACTTAGGACATTGTGCACTTTGTTTAAATCTTGCTAAGGCATAGACAACTAAAGAGATTCCTATTTTAATATTGGGAAATATAAAATAGTGAATCGAAAAGAGTTTAGGATAGAACCGGGAAAATGGGAACACGGAATCACGGGTCGTCAAAAATCATCAAGAGTGGATCATTGAGCTCGAATCCCTGAATAGAAGAAGAGAGGAAATAGCAAACACCAACGGGTCTCCCCTACACTTAGGATAAAGAAAGCTAAAAGATAGATACATGGGTTACCTCCCAAGAAGCGCTTGATTTTTGATTACCGAGTCGTGAGCCTGACTCGACCTTGATCATCATAGGAAGAAGCATGAAACATATCCACCGTGATCAAATACATAGTTTTCGTCCATCAAATAGCATAAGCTTAAGGCGAACAAGTCAAGCCAAAGAAGAATAGGCAAGGTTCCCTTAAGCAAAGATGGAGCACGGTGGTAGCAAGGGTGAAGTGGTGCAAGCAGATTTACATAAGTTCCAAAGATATTTCCTTTTATTTCATCAGGTGGATACTGAGATTACTGAAGAATATCGATACCGGGATCGAACACCTTTTCCTTTAAGGGAAAATAGCACTCAGGCTCAGCAGAATGTGAAGAAGATCCGCGAAGAAGATGCACAACCTCATCCTCAGAAGGTGGACAAAGAGGTGTCGAATCATATGTGCTATGGATGTTGGTGTCGACCGGTTGCTTCTCCTATGAAAGAATTTTCTTCAAATCCAAAGTAGGATCAAGACGATAATCATCAAAGTCTAAAGGAGAGGCATCACTCTCATGAGGGAAGTACGTATTGAGAAACGTAGAGAAGTCTTCCTCAAATGAGTAATCATCCAAAGTAGGATTAAGTGATGGCGGAGGATCTTCATCATGAGAAGAATCACTCGAAAGAGTATCGGCCTCATCAAAATCATCATAAATGGGCATCTCGAGATACTCGGAAGTAAGGTCATCATAATCATCCGAATCTGAGCTAGAATCATCAGCATAAGCATCAAAGATCGGTGGAGAATCATAAATGGGTGAAGGTTCCAAATTGGAGAGAGAATCATCCACGTCATCTTGAAAAAGTGGAGTATCAATGCAAGACTCGAATAGAGGATTGTTGTAGATGACAAAATCATCGAGCACATTAATCATATTCGCAGATTCTCGTCCATAGGATTTGCTTGTAAGCTTCTCCATTTTGAACACTTGTGCATCATCCCCGACTCTTAAGATTAACTCACCTTCGGCAACATCAACTAAAGCTCGTCCGGTTCTCAAGAATGGCCGACCAAGTATTAAAGGAATACGAGGGTCCATCTCATAATCAACAACAACAAAGTCGACCGGAAAAGTGAAGGTGCCAACTTTAATGAACACGTCTTCGGCAATACCAACGGGGTAAGCGAGAGTGCGATTTGCAAGTTCAAGAGTCATCTTCGTTGGAGTAAGGTCGGGTAATGATAGTGTTTTCCAAACACTTAATGACATCAGATTAATACTGGCCCCGAGATCAGCTAGGGCAGTAAATTCTTCAGTTTTGTTAAAGATGCAAGGCAACACAAAACGACCGGGATCTCCAAGTTTTTCCGGAAGTTCTTTAAGAATAACTGCAGAATAGTTTTCATTTAAGCATGTGTTGGCGAGCTCAATCAAATTTTCCTTCTTATTCAGCAATTCCTTAAATGCTTTCACAAATTTCGGCATGTGGACAAGTGCTTCAACAAGGCTAATGTTGATGTTCATTTGAGAGAGCATCTTCACATAGCTCGACACTTGAGAGTCATCCTTGTTTAGCATTTTGGTCTTGCCTAAGCGAGATGGATAAGGAATATTGGGTTTGGGTGGTGAAGGTGTAGGTGTAGCAGGTAAAGGGTGAGATGTTGAAGGGTTCTTCTTGGGGACATCGTCATGATGAGGCGGAGACGGTAATGGTGTACTAATACTAGGTGTGAGAGGAGTAGGGATAAATGGTGGTGTAGGAGGTGTAGATGATGGGGGTGGGATAGGTGGTCCTACTATGGTAACTCCACTACGAGTAGTAATAGCACTCACATTCGCTCGCGGATTGGTGACGGTGTTAGAAGGTAGAGAACTCGAAGTAGAAGGTTGAGTTGTGGGTAAGAAACTAGCCAACATATTCTTTATATCATTCGTTTGATTGCTGAAGGAGGATTGGATATTATCTCTAAGCTCGGATCTAATGTCATTCCCTTGCTTGGTAATATCTCCTTTCAAATTTATAATTTGGCTTTGCAAATTCTTGATTTGCTCACCTTGGGTTCTCATTATGGCTTCAACATCCGGATTGATGGGTGGGGTTTGTTGAGCGGGTGGGTGATAAGGATTAGAAGCTCTTGGTGGGATTTGGTTGCTTCTATTGTAGTTGTTGGCGGGGTTTTGGTTTTGAGGAGAAAAACCGGGTGAAAGGTAGTTGTTGGACCGGTAACTCAGCAAATTTCTATCCCCTTGAGGTCGAGCTTGGTAATTTTCCAGTGAATAATTACCATAAGCTGCATACACATTTTCTGGATTTCTTTGAGTAGAAGGACAATCAGTGTATGAGTGTGGACCGCCGCATGTTTCACAAGAAGGTGTTACCGCTTTAACTTGATGTTGTTGGTTTGTAGCGAGAAGCAAGATATTTTTGTTCATTTCAGTCATCATGCGGGTGAATTCGGTCATGTCGGGGTTTGCTGAAGTAGAAGAAACATTGACTCTCGGGTTGTTCCTTGAAGAAGCGGAGGAATCCCAGTTTTTGTGGTGAGTAGTCATGTTTTCAATAAGCTCTCTACACTCCTCGGGTCTCCTTTTCATAAATGTGCCACCGACGGCTGCATTAATCGTATCACGATCTCGAAAAGTCAAACCGTTGTAGAAAGTATCAATCAATGTGACTGGAAGCATGTTGTGGTTTGGACAACGATCAATCAAAACATTATATCTTTCCCAAGCATCAAAGAGAGATTCATCGGGATCTTGCATGAAACCGCTGATTTGATTGCGAAGGCTCGTGACCATGGATGGTGGAAAGTAGCGCGACAAAAAGCGTTGAGTCATGTCATCCCAAGTATGAATAGAATTCTTCGAGAGACGATCAAACCATTTCTCGGCGTGGTGTGATAAGTTATGTGGAAAGAGTTGAAGGCGAAGGACATCCATTGTGGCACCAGGCAACTTCATGCTTTGGGTGATTGTAATGAATTTGTCGAGGTGTTTGTTGGCATCATCATCAGGCATTCCGGCGAATGGATTAGTTTGCACTTGCTGAATCATGTGGTGCTTCAACGAAAACTCCGGAGCCGTGATTTGCATCGGCGCAATCGGTCCTCCTCGTCCAAACATGGTAGGTTGACAAAACTCCTCCATTGTCCGAAGATCGGGCTGTGGAAGAACATTGTTGTTATTGTTGAGGTGCGGTGGATTATTATTGTTGTTAACACCTGGCACACTTAAATCTTCTCGAGTCTCAGGCTCTTGATAATTAGAAGATCTAGTACGCATACACCTACAAAGGCAAAAGAAAAAGAAACCAAACACAAAGACAATATATATACACAATAAAAATAAAATCTTTTTGGATTTTTGAAATTTTTAATTTTTATGGATTTTTAACAATTTTTAATGTTTATGGTTTTTTTTAAGCAAGAAAAATAAGTCTCACAAGTGAACGGATCCCAAAAAGCAACGCGTCTCTCACAGAAAATCGTTAATCTTTACGAAAAGAGTCGGCAGCGGCGCCATTTGATACAAGTGATTTTGTATGTAAAAAGTTATCGTCACAGTCTCTTCAAATTGAAAAATGGATTAACTATGCGACTCATTCGTTCTTTGGTGGAACAAATAGTTGTGTCGTTGTAGTAATTAAAAGTGCAAAACAATCAAAGTAAAAGGGCGTTAATTTAAATCTGTCTCTAATTTAAAGTAAAAGGCAGGTATTTAAAAGCGTGACTAAAATTAAAAGACACTAAAAGTAAATAATGCAAACTTACATCTATCTAAGGCAAACTTAAAACGCAACTAAAACTTAAAACTAAGGCAAGGCTAAAATAAATCTAAGGCAATTAAACTAAAAGTGCGACTAAGGAAAAAGGCGGGAAAAAATAAAGCTTGAAATTAAAAACAGAAAATTAAGAAAACTGAAATTAAAAGAACCTGAAAATTAGCTCATCCGGAATAAACCTTCGTTCGGAATAATCACTCATCCGGAATGTCACCTTCGTTCGGAATGATTCTTCTTCACTCGGAATATTTACCCAAAACTTTGATCCGGAATAAAATGCTTACTCGGAATATGTCACCTATCCGGAATAAACTTCTTTATTCGGAATGTAGCTTTGATCCGGAATGTTGCTCTTGATCTGGAATATCTCTTGATCCGGAATGTTATTCCGAATAAAACCCTTGATCCGGAATGTCTTAATATTCCGAATAAACTCCTTGATCCGGAATAATAAATTATTCCGGATGAACTTGCTGATCCGGAATATTATTTGATTCGGAATGAGAGGTTGATCCGGAATAGCACCTTGATCCGGAATGTATGGTTGATCCGGAACTTTTGGTTGATCCGGAATAATTGATTATTCCGGATGAAGAACCTTGATGCGGAATAATAACTATTCCGAATGAACTCAATTGATCCGGAATGTCCAATATTCCGGATGAACATCCTTTGAAATCCTTCACTCGGAATATCTTGCTTGATCCGGAAATTTTCCTGGGAAGATAAGTAACAGAACACGCGAAGAACAAGGAAACACAGGTATATACGAATCTAAACAAATATAATCAAAATCTACCAAAAGATTAAATCAAACTAATCACAAAACATCTACTAATGATAATCAAACAATCCAAAACAACAAAACTAACAATAATGATCAAAATAATCAAAACCCACTTTAATCAATAAAAACTCAAAACATAAACATGAACATAAACATAAAAATCAAAGATTAAAGAAGGGTAGATAGGAGATGAACAATAAAAATAAAGATTGACAAGGATTAAATGGAAACTTACTTGAAATTAAAGGTATTTAAGGTGCAAGACAAGTATTTAAATTTGACAAGTAATTAAATGGACATGAATTTATATGTGCAGGAAAGTAAAATGGAAGAAATAGTTTGTCAAGCTATCCAACAAAATGAAAATGAATCTAGTCTAATCTATATATAGGGGAGATTAAGGAGTGCTTAGGAAGCTTCCTCCTTCTTTCATCTTTTCCTTAATTGCACACTTAAGTCCTTCTCTTCTTAATCTTTTGTTAATCTTGGACTTTAATGGCTTTGTCTCGGGATTTCTTTGAACTTGTCTTTGAATATTCTTCATAAATAAGACTCGAGTTCTTCGGCTTTTAGTAAACTTCCGTATTTTGACTTTTTCTTCGATAAATCTTCAGAATTGGTCTTGGAATTCCGTTCTTTTTGCACTCTTGACTTCGTCTTTCGTCTTTTTCTTCGATAAAAGCCCGTGAATGCCCGTGTTTTCTCTACTTTTCACCTTTTCGTCCTAAATCACAACAAAAACACAAACCACACATAATTCTGACATAAAATACACGTTTTGGCTCGGTTATTATTGTAATTAAGTGGTAAAAAGGATGGGTGTTTACACACCTATCACATATAAAACATATACTGGGGAAAACAGTTGGCTGCATACGGGAAATCCTAATAAGGAAGAATGTCCATACTGAAAGGACGGAGAATCTGTACCTTGTGTTCAGTGAATGAAGAAGACGAACGGAAGAGAGTCCTACTTCGGTATCACTAATGCTACATAAATACATACGTGTATAAGTATCTGATTACTGAGTAGGTAACTGGTTTTATATCATGTCTTAACTTGTTTTATATGTTCATGTCATGTTTTACTGATTAAAGCCTTATACTGCATTTATCATGTATTATGTCTATTCTGTTTAAGTATTACTTGTATTTCATGTATTACTATACTTGTTGTGTAATAATAAGTAACTTTCTAAAAATAGCAGGTTTCCTAAAATAGAAAGTTTCCAAAAATAGAAAGTTTCCAAAAATAGATTTAGTGCTTAAAACAGATAAGTTTCTAAAAATAGAAAGTTTCCATAAATAGAAATAAGCTGGATTATTAAGCTAATTATATAAGCTTAAGTGTTTATTGATTAATATTCTAAGTCATGTAATTAAATAGTATAGTTTATTAATTATTTCATGTAAATTAAATAAACTATAGGTTAAAGTATTTAATTAAATATAGCATGATTTAATTAAATAAAGGTAAAAATACTTAGGTTAAAACATGTATTATTATCTACTAATAATATAACCTAAGTCATGCAAATTAATTAATTATAAGTCATGATTTGAATAATTAATTAATTACATAGTCTAATTAGAATGATAATTACTTAGGTTAAAATTTATGTATTAATAATAATATTAATAACCTAAGTCATGTATAAATTAAATTAATCATGTGCATGTTTTAATTAATTTAATTTAATCTTGTAAAAATAATTAACCTTGTAAAATAATTAACTTGCAAAATTAACCCATGAACCGAACCCGCGTTTTAATCTAAACATGTGGTGAACCGTATTTGTGAACCCCGTGAACCGGACCCGTGAACCGGTCACAAACGCACCCTTGGTCAAGGCTAGCCGCCGGCTAGCAAAAGTTCCCACCGGCTAGCCGGTGGTTACCCCTGCTGCCGCGGCTTGGGGTTCCCCCTACTTTCCTTATTTAGCCACCGGCTTAATCCGGTGGTGGTTCTTTTTTTAGCCGAGACCCAACCGAGCAAAAACACACCCCGACCGAGGTCGGGGTTCCCTTTTCTCCTGCGTCCGAGACACATAACACAACACCGAGATCTTGAGGTCTCGGTTGGTGTGAAACAAAACAAGCCGAGACCCCCTTGGGTCTCGGTTCCTTGCGTCAGCCAAAAACAAACACCCCTTAAACCTTAATTAATTTACCCCCATGATTTATTAACATGTATTTTTCTTGTTTTAATAATCATTCATGTTTTCATGTGTTCTTGATTAAATAAATCATAAAGAAAAAGAGGTTTAAGAATTTACCGATTACGTGAACAAAGGAAAACGATAACAATAACAACCTTGCAAGAAATCGATCACCAAAAATCAACAAACACACCCTTGGTGTGTGTTTATACCCGGCGACCAAAGAACAAGAGAAGAGAAAGATTTTTAGGGTTTTGATCTTTTCTAATATTTTGTTACTATGAAAATAATCTTTCATGTTCGTATGTTCGTGATTATAATTATTATTGAAATAATTATCATGTCTTAATACGTATTAAATACTTATCGTGTTATCACACGTACGTAATACTTGTAAATCTTGTTCGTGAAACGTAAAAATGCTATAAAAGGAAAGTTCTAATCATGTACGTACGATCATAAGGGTACTATACATGGTAAAAGCATGCGGGTTTTACAGTGGTCGTATTTCCTTTTTCCGATTACATACTTATTTGAGTCAATGTATTTTCTAGATGGTTTACATAACCCTTATGACGTTATCGGCTACTATAAGATAAGTTATCATGACTTTCCAGTTGTCTTTTATCATAATTATAATTATAATTGACTAAGGTTACAACTTATGTTGCATCCGGGAATGATAATGGTTCTATGAGGATGTGATGATACTATTTCAGTTGTTGATGTGATGTGTTGTATTGTAAAATCCGAGATTCCACGGACCTTGGCGGGGCAACCTTTTGAGGATGCAGCCATGTCGTGTGTGTTTGGTGTGCCTAGGGTTCGAAGATTCTCTTCTTTTATTAAATTCAAAATGTGGGTATGCTCATTTTGCATACTCTATGAGAGGGAACACATATTATTGTTTTAGGTATTTTTAGTCAGGTGAGACGAAGATGAGAGAGATATAGTTTTTAGGTGAGAGTGTATGAGAGATAACACATATAGTATGTGGGAGGAATGGTTATTTTTCGTTTTCAATAGACGCATTTGATTATTCTTTATGTGAGTGGTTTCACTGTTCCTAGGGAAGCGTGCTTCCCCTCTATTATTAATAGTACAATGTAAGACAAATGATGTGTCAATGGATGAATTTGTTTGCAGACATGACGCCTTTACCATTTGGGGTTTATGTGTCTGCCATATATTGGAAGTGTTAGAGCCAAAGTGTCGAGGTTATCCGCATTTTGGCAAGGAAAATTTTCCTTTTGCAGCCATGGCGGGTCACCCTTTTGCTTGGATTGTTTACCGTCTATGCTCAATTAAATCGTGGTCGTTGATCAAAGGTTGCCCGGTGATTAACAAACGGTGACTATCTTTGTGTTGTGACGTAATTTTTTTTACACTTTTCAGAAAGGCATAACGAAAATTGTTTAAAAAGGTTGTGATGATCGTCTTTGAACCTGTTTAACCGGGTTCACTTAAAGTTTGGAACACGTGCAGCTTGGCGGGGCACCCTTGGTGGGTTTGCAGCCATGGTGGCCTTATTTTGTTTTCTGATTACTTACTTATCTAAGCCTATGTATTTGGCCGATTCTTTAAAAAGTCCTTTTAATATAATAGACTAATATATAATATATAGTGTGGGCAATGACGATAATTTGACACTGATTATACATGGCTTGACGATGCCCGTAACTTGGCTTGTATGATAAGTGTAATTGCAGCCATGGTGGGTGCCTGGTAGCTTTATTCATAAGTCTGAGCCTTACATTTAATGAAAGTTTTTGTGGCTCCTTTGAACCAATACCTCATCTTCAACAGTTCTGGAACCGACGGTATTTTTCTTCATCACATATGTTTTCTATACATATGCCAAATCCAGTAAGGTATCTAATTAGTAATTTCTAAAAACCATATGTTTATGAGTTTTGGTAAACTTTTTATTGACTTTCTAACTTACATTCTGAAGGTAGATTGCCATTCGATTCTTCGAAAATGAAACGGTAACCTACACCCAAACCAAAACACCAAGGTGTACGTAGAAGACTTTTAAAAAGATGAGAAACTTTTGCCCGTTGTTAACTGTATAGGCCATCGCATACCACCATTATAATTCCATTGACGTCGCAACGCCAAACACCCCTCTAATTTATCTTTGTTTTGTTCGTTTTGTATAAGTTATAAAGTGTACGAATTGTTTCAATTTTTTTTATGTTTCTTGCAGCTATGGTTAAAGAAATGAACGAATACCGTTGCACGTCAGACGGTATCGAAAGAAGGTATAACTTCTAGCCAATGTTAATATGCTACGATTCACTATCTTTGGTGTTAGCCTCAAAATATTGAGCCAAACAAGAATGCTCGGTCATATGTTTATTATGTATCGTATTTTAGAACATTGTAATAGGTAGTATATTAGTCGTGTTATTACGGGCTTAACTTTAAGCTAAGGTTCATTAATAAGTAACCAAAGCCCAAAAGGAAAGCCCGTCCCATGATCATATAGCCCATTAAGCTACATGTAAGCAAAGGCTATATAAACCCTTCCTAGCATGTTAGGAAGGGTGTTAGTCATTTCATTTTCTCTAATCTAATATTCCACAAGTTTCACCAACCATTTTTCTCTCTACTTTCTCTCACTACTTTCTCTCTCTAGAATTCTTCTCATATCTTCCTTTCTTTCATAAATTCGTGTATAACATCACATATATTAGGGACAACAATTGGTATCAATCGCCATGGGGTAGTTTTGTGATTGTTTTTGAGTTTTCATTTGATTTCATCCTTCTTTCTTTCTCGAATTCATATTTCTTTGTGCTTTTCGTGTTCTATATCTTGCTACAAATCTTCTATATACTTGTTGTAGAGATTTGGTTGTTTGGTTTGGTTAAAAACACGATCTTGTTGCCTAAAAGTTGCTAAATTTGTTGCCTAAAAGTTGCTAAAATCGTTGCCTAAAAAGTTGGAAAAAAGATCCCATATTGCGACAGCTTGAATTTCGGAAAAGGAAAGAACGGTTTTTGATCGCAATAACCCTAGGGTTTTACTTTGCGATCAGTATTGCGATAGCCCCTTATTCCGATCTGGACATTCCGATCGTTATTGCGATCTGGATTGCGACGGATTTAAGGCAATCTTGAAACGTTACTCTGCCCACATTGCGACAGCCACATTGCGATAGGTGTTATTGCGACAGATTATTCCGATCTGGGATTACGATAGGTACATATTGCGATCTGAATATTCCGATCTGGGATTTCGACAAGTGCATTCCGATCTAAGGATTTCGACAGGTGCACATTGCGATCTAAGCAGCATTCCGATGGGCATTCCGATGGCACATTCCGATGGACATTCCGATGACATGTTTAGCCAAATTTTTGTTTGAGTATTTTTTAGACTTAGCCACCATCTAGACTAGTTTCGAAACGTAGTTTACACGAAGATTAAAAAAAAAAAAAAAAAAAAAAAAAAAAAGAATTAAAATATTTAGGTCAAGTAAAATCAAATTTTTTCCATACTAGTTTTAGGACATTTCTAGCTCAATTTCAAAATTTGGTGATTACAAATTTTTTAGGTCTACCGTTTTGTCGGACTGAGGAATTTGTTGTCGGGCTGAGAAAAAATCGCAATTTTCGGAATTTCAACAACCAAACAATCTCAACACAACTACTTAAGATCCACATTCAATTCATCATTTCAGAGAATATTGAGATGGATTCTACTGCCGAATACCGTGTGACGAACAACAACATAATGGTGGCAGGTAACAAGGAAAGACCACCAATGCTTGTGTCGGGTCGATATGATCAATGGCAATCCCGTTTTATACGTTACCTTGACACAAAACCTAACGGTGATGCTTTAAGGCAATGTATTTTGGAAGGACCCTATAAACTCTCAAGGATTCAAGTTCCTGCAGTACCAGCCACGGACACGAGTGATGCACAACCCGCATATGAACGTGATGAGAAGAGGACCGACCTCACCCCAGAGAATCGTGCGTGGTTTGATGCAGAGAAGGAAGCAATCTACTTAATTCTCAGTGGCATTGGAGATGAAATTTACTCTACGGTTGACGCATGTCCTACTGCTCAAGAAATGTGGACGGCCATTGAAAGATTGCAACAAGGTGAATCACTTAACAAACAAGATGTGAAAACCAAGATGTTTTGGAACTTTGGCAAGTTTACATCAAAGGATGGGGAATCAATTGATTCTTATTACTCCCGATTCTACAAAATGATGAATGATATGACTCGAAACAACTTGCAAGTTTCCACCATGCAAGTCAATGTCCAATTTCTACAGCAACTTCAACCAGAGTGGACACGGTTTGTCACCTTGGTGAAACAACAACAAAAGTTAGACGAAGTCTCATATCACAAGCTCTTTGACATCTTGAAACAATTCCAAAATGAGGCAAATGAACTTCGAGCTGAACGAGTTGCAAAGATTTCCAATCCACTTGCTTTGGTGTCTACCACTCAACATTACCCAGATTATCACTCCCGTACTTCAAAGACCTACTCTACTCAATCATCATCACCACGATCATCCATTGTCTCTAAGTCACATGCTCCAACACGATCCCGAGGCAAAGAAGTTGCAAGAGCACCATCACCCATACCTGAGCAATCATCCGAAGAAGACAGTGATGAAGAAGTAGCTCAAAGGGACAGGGAATTCAAGCAACAAATGGCTTTCGTTATGAAGCAATATAAGAAAATCTACAAACCCACCAACAACAACCTTCGAACATCTTCAAACTCGAGGAACACCCATGCACAGAGTCCCCCAAGGTATGACACACGAAGACGTGTTGAGAGTCCTCCAAAGTATGATCGACAACCTAAGTATGATAACCAGAGGGTGGCTACTGTTGTTGGAAATAGGGAAACTGTTGGTACTCAAGTTGTGCAACAAAGTGGGATTCAGTGTTTTAACTGTAGAGGTTTTGGGCATTTGGCCAAGGAATGCAGGCAGCCAAAGAGGGTTAAAGATTATGGTTATCATAAGGAAAAGATGTTGTTGTGCAAGAAAATGGAAACTGGAATCAAGTTATCAGCTGAGGAAGGAGAAATGCTTGACGACACAGATGATGAACTCTCCGACCAAGAACTCGAGGCACATTATTCATACATGGCAAAGATTCATGAGGTCCTTAACGTCACTGAAGATGACAATGGTCCTATCTTTGATACCGAGCTAATTGATAAGGTACAAGATGATGCTGAATATAATGTGTTTGGTGATACACATGAGCATAGTGACCTACCAACAACAATTACTGACACGTGTATGATGGAAACGGTTGATAGCAATACCACACCCGATTCATCAGACATGTGCAATAATGGGTTTGAGGATGATCAACGTGCAAATGAGTATGATGACGAGGAGCGTGTCGCGCTTGCTAATTTAATTGCTAGTTTACAAAAAGATGTCAATGAAAATAGAAAGAATCAAAAGCAATTAAAGAAGGCAAACGCAGCGCTCACTCAAAACTTTGAAGAATGCAAAGCCGCTCTTATAAAATCTAGTGAGACTATTGATAGTTATAGGGCTGAGCTTCTTCAAAAGACCAACGAGCTTGAGGGGTACAAAAGTCGTGTCATCAACGTTAAAAAGGACGATTTTGAAAATAAATACAATGAAGCTCTTGCTTTGTTAACTAAAGAAAAACGTCAATTTAATGTTTTATTAAGTGATGAACGTCAAAAAACGTATCTTGCCACAACAAAAGTTAATGAACTTGAACAAAGGCTTTCTATGAACACCACCGATTCTGCTAAAATTCTTGAGGAGAAGAAACAAGAGGTTGAAACATTAAAACAAGATTTCAAAAATAGACAAAGCAAAGATACTGAAAAAGTAAAGGATCTCGAAGAACAAGTCGATTTTTTGAAAAAAGTTGTTTATAATACACATGACTCTATTCAAACCGTAAGAATGATAGCACCTCGGTCGTTTTTCAAGGGTCAACCTAGCTTTGCCACCCCCAAGTACCTCCAACAAGCTCAAGCTGCAAACCCCCATTTATATCTTGACGAGTCCGAATGGACCAATCATGATTGCCCTGTAGCTAACCTCGATAGTGAAGAGACGTCCCTTTGGGATGAGGAGAGTAGATCACCGGTCAATAAAGATTTTGTGAAACCATATAACTATGCTTATGAAAACAGTCTTTATGGTCTTTTCACTCCACAAAAACAGAAGTCTCGTGAGGAATTATTTTTAGAATGCAAACAAAAAAGAATTCAATGGAAAAAAGCTTTTACCACTAAGAGGAAAACTAATGTTTTTAAATATATTAATTATTTGCCTCTAGATGCTTCTAAAAGCAAAAGTAGAAAAATACTTGGTTTTCTTAAACACCACGTTAATAATGTTCAATCAATTGTTGAAAGCGATTGGGAGAAACGTCAAAAGGATAAGTGGAAAACCGAGATTTCTCACGACATAACTGTGCTTGTGAAAGAACTTTTAATACCAAATACGAAGATAATAAAAGAACATGTTCTTGAGTTTGAAAATTTAATTCAGTCTGAAATGTTTGATGATTTGAAATATATTGAGCCTCTTGAAAACGCAATTGATGACCTTCAAAATGACAAATTAGAATTTTCAAACGAATATGATCTACTCTTAGAAGAATGTCTCTCCAAAGATATTTTGTGTGTTACTCTTCAATCATGTGCTGATATCGATGAATATTCTGATGTTGCATGCAAATATCTTGATAAAATCAAAGAGTGTGAGCGTCTTGAACTTGAGCTTTCGAAACATAAAGAAAATGTTGATAAAAAGGCTTTTGAGTTACTTCAACACAAAACTGATTTCCTTCAAAAACATTGTCATTCTCTTGAACTTGCTTTGCAAAAAGACGTTGGTAGTTTTCCACATGATAATAAATTGCAAGAAAAACTTTCCCAAACGTTTCGAGAAATGAACGAACAGAATTTGGAAATTAAAGGGTTGAAAGCTCAGTTACAAGACAGGGACAGAGCGATAGCAGAGTTGCAGAAACTTATTGCTAAGATGGGTGGGAAGATTGTGGAACCTAGTGTTAAGAAACCTGTTGTAAGACAACCCAATGCTCAAAAAGTGACTAGACCCTCTGTCTTGGGAAAACCATCTGTTTTTTTCTAATTCTGCATTTGCAAAACCTGCGTTTGCCCCCAAGACGGATGTGAAGGATAGGTTACCACAAAACACTCCCAAAACAAATATTCGATCACAAAGCATTAAGAACACAAATGTGGTTAAACCAGGGATGTATAGATTGACCACTAAACCCACACAAAACAAAGAAAGTCAATCACCTCAGACTTCTAGAAACACTAATAGACGTGTGTCTTTTACTACAGGAGTAGTCCCCACTGCTAGTGTTAGCCGGCCCCAGCTTAAGAGCACTCGCATGAATGAAAAGGTCTGGCAAAACAAAAGTCAAGGGAAGATGAAGGAAGTAGAAGAACACCCTAGGATTTTCAATGTTTCTAAGAATAAAACGTTTGTAATCGCGTGTAATGACGATTTGAATGATTCGACTTGGAATGCTATGCAAGTTAAGTTTGTTTGTGTGAAATGTGGAACGTGTGCTAATGCTAATCATGCTATGTGTGTTTCGAATAATGTCAAAGGCGTAGAAACTAGAACTAACAAGCAAATTGTGATGCCTATTAGTGCTAGAAAACCCAAACGCAAAGTGAACCATTCTGGTGCAACCCCCCCTAAGAAAAGTATTGCATCAGACTCCACCACTAAAAACCCTAGAAGCAGAATTAGGGAATTATATGAGTCTGCTAGCAAGCCTTGGAAATGGTGGTTTGCTAACCAATGTCCTCCAGGATATAAATGGATGCCTAAGGTTAGGACAGAAAATGTGACTACGAGCGTTAGTGTGCCTTTAAGTGATGAAACTAGGGAACCTAATGAATCGGAAATCACAACTAACATGGAATCCAATTTAGCAAATGCTCCATCGTGTTCTAATTCTTCTGCAGGTGATCGAAGTAATTCTCTTCATAATGGACTCCGGATGCACGAAGCACATGACGGGGAATCTCAAGCTTCTAATTAACTTCGTGGAGAAGTTCCTGGTACGGTCCGATTCGGAAATGATCAATTTGCACCGATCCTAGGATATGGAGACTTGGTTCAGGGGAATATCACTATCAAAAGGGTTTACTACGTCGAAGGGCTCAATCATAATCTTTTCTCGGTTGGTCAATTCTGTGATGCGGATTTGGAGGTTGCTTTTAGAAAGAAGACATGTTTTGTTCGTGATTATGATGGGAATGACTTACTTACTGGAACACGGGGTACTGATCTCTACACTATTTCACTACAAGACTCCACATCTTCAACTCCAATCTGTTTCATGGCTAAAGCTTCAATGACTCAAGCTTGGTTATGGCATCAACGTTTATCTCATCTTAACTTCGATACCATCAACTTGCTTTCTAAGAAAGATATTGTGCGAGGCCTTCCTAACTTGAAATTCATCAAAGATCATCTTTGTTCTTCTTGTGAGCTTTGTAAAGCTAAACGGAGTAGTTTCAAAACAAAGACTACACCTAGCTCTAAAGGACGGTTAGATCTTCTTCATATAGATTTGTGTGGTCCCATGCGTGTTCAAAGTATCAATGGGAAGAAATACGTTATGGTAATTGTTGATGACTACTCAAGGTACACATGGACTCACTTCTTGAGATCCAAGGATGAAACACCCGATGTTCTCATCAGCTTCCTTAAAGTGATACAACGTGGTCTTCAAGCTCAAGTTAAAGTGGTTCGTACAGACAGAGGTACTGAATTTTTGAATTCAAAACTGAGAGATTATTTTGAAGCTGAAGGGATTGAACATGAAACATCTATTGCTCGAACACCCGAACAAAACGGCGTTGTTGAAAGACGAAACCGCACTTTAGTTGAGGCTGCTCGAACATTGTTATCCGCTTCAAAACTTCCACTATACTTTTGGGCCGAAGCCGTATCAACCGCATGCTACACACAAAACCGCTCCTTAGTTATCCCAAGACACGAAAAGACACCATATCACATAATTAATGATCGCAAACCTTCACTCAAACACCTTCACGTTTTTGGATGTACGTGTTACATTATTCGAGATGGTGAAAATCTGGACAAGATGAAAGAGAAAGGTGATGCATGCATTTTAGTGGGATATGCAACTCAGTCAAAGGGATACAGAGTGTACAACAAGAGAACAAAATTGATAGTCGAGACTATTCATATCAGATTTGATGAATTGCAAGAAATGGCACTTGAACAAAACAGTTTAAGTCCCGATCCACAAAGACAAACGACTTCCATTCACAACCGCACGGAACTCGGAACTCAAGACCACAGCAATGAACCGTCAAGTTCAAAGCTGGTTCCTGAACATGTTCCTAGAGCAGATATGACAGTGGACACGACACTTGAAGAGTTGGAAATGTTATATGGACCAATGTATGATGAATATTTCACGGGGGAGAAACAAGTTGCATCGAAGTCTTCCGCTGTCACTCATGATACGAATGATGATACCGATCATCATCAACAAAAGGATACAACTTCATCTACTTCAACACGGGTTGTTGCAGATTTACCTCCTCAGAATATCACTTCAACAATCGATCCTACAACATCCACAACTACTGTCATTGCTCCAGAGAACACAAATCAAGCAGACGATGCATTATCTGACGAAGACGAATTTATCAACCCATTCGGTACACCGGTACATGAAACTGGAGAGTCTTCTACTCGCCATGTTGATCCGTCAAATATGCATACGTTCTATCAACGACATCCTTCAACACATCATTGGACCCGAGATCATCCTTTGGTTCACGTAATTGGAAACCCTTCACAGCCTGTTCGTACAAGACGACAACTAGCAACCGATGGCGATGTTTGTATGTTCGCACTCACCGTGAGTACAGCTGAACCGAAAAACATCAAAGAAGCCATGGCTGATCATGCTTGGATTGAATCGATGACGGATGAACTTCACCAATTTGAAAGACTTAAAGTCTGGGAACTTGTTGACAGACCATACGATGTGACTCCTTTAAATCTTCGTTGGATCTGGAAAAACAAGATGGATGAAGAAAACACGATCATCAAGAACAAAGCTAGGCTAGTAGCTAAGGGGTATGGCCAGAAAGAGGGAATTGATTTTGATGAATCATTTGCACCAGTTGCTCGGATGGAAGCAGTCAGGATTTTTCTTGCTTATGCTGCACATAAGGGATTCACTGTCTATCAAATGGACGTAAAGACGGCATTTCTTAACGGTCCTTTGAAGGAAGAAGTCTATGTCACACAGCCAGAAGGATTTGTCAATCCTCATTATCCTGACAAGGTGTATCGTCTTCACAAAGCACTTTATGGACTCAAGCAAGCTCCAAGGGCGTGGTACGACGAGCTCTCGAAAGTTCTGGTATCCAAAGGTTTCTCAAAAGGTTCCATTGATCTAACTTTGTTCACTTATAAATATGGGGATGACATTCTGCTTGTGCAAATTTATGTGGATGACATTATTTTCGGGTCTACAAACCCAAAACTTTCAAAATGGTTTGAAAAAGTAATGCACAGCAGATTTGAAATGTCTATGATGGGCGAACTAAAATTCTTTCTAGGAATTCAAGTTCACCAATCCCCAAGTGGTATCTTTATAAACCAAGCTAAGTATTGTCAAGAGATAATCAAAAAGCATGGTATGACCTCATGTGACCCCGTTGGGACACCTTTATCAACCACATCGCTAGATGCTGACTTGGAGGGAAATGCCATCGATCAAACGAGATATCGTTCCATGATTGGTTCCCTCATGTACTTGACAGCAAGCAGACCTGATATTCATCATGCTACATGTTATTGTGCACGATATCAAGCACGACCCACTGAAAAGCACCTCAAGGAGGTTAAACGGATCTTTCGGTACCTCAAGAATACCATTCATTTGGGACTCTGGTATCCGAGGGAAACCGGTTTCTTTCTAACGGCCTATTCAGATTCTGATCATGCAGGGTGTCTTGATACACGAAAAAGTACTTCTGGTGGTGCACAATTTCTAGGTCAAGATAAGCTTGTGGGATGGTCTTCCAAGAAGCAGGATTGCACGTCACTTTCATCAGCCGAAGCGGAGTATGTGTCTCTATCTGCGTGTTGTGCTCAAGTTCTATGGATGAGAACACAACTCACGGATTATGGCTTCCACTTTGATAAAGTACCTATGTACTGTGACTCAAAGTCGGCCATAGCCATCTCCTGCAACCCGGTACAGCATTCCCGCACGAAGCACATCGATGTCAGATACCACTTCATAAAGGAACAAGTTGAAAGAGGTATCGTTGAATTATACTTTGTTGGAACGGATTACCAATTAGCCGACTTGTTTACGAAAGCTCTGTCGAAAGATAGGTTTGAGTACCTCGTTAGGCAAATTGGTATGAGATGTTTGACTCCAGCAGACCTGGAGATTCTGGCAAAGGTGCCTGCTTGATTTATCTATCAAACATCAACTTGTAAATATCTTTGAAAAAGCAAAATACAAAAATATAAAACACATAAAAGCAAAACACAAAATAAAAAATCTTTCAAAATCCAAAAATATTCTTCTCGACATGTCTTTCAGTATCGATAATATGGACGTGCCTAGAAATGTCGCTCAATAACGACACGGGTGTGTTCATAAAGCTCGAATGAAAGTTGTAAATATTTTTCAAAACATGTCATTTCTTCTTTTAATAAATGAAATTGTCTATTTTGGACAAATATTTCCAAACAACGGGTAGAGCAATCTATCACGGGTTGAGCTTGTCACAAAACATTCAACGTTTTGAGCTCAACACAATGGCTTGTAATCACTTTCAGATTGCAACCCGGATCGATATTCACGGGGGAGTGTACGATTTAGTACCCTTACCCTCAGCAAAAGAAGAGAAATCTTCTTACACTTGAGTGGATTCGTCAAGACATTCAAAGTCTATGAACTCAAGTTTATGCTTTAGAAAAACCTTTCGACAAAAAGAATTGATTTTTCAAAAAGCGTTGAACACAATTTTTTCAAGAATTTTTAAATGATATTCAAAATCTTTCAAAAATTGTGTGTTCAACAACTCCCATCCTCAAAAAGCGAAATGTGGATCATATCCTCACAATGACAATTCAATTGGATCAATTTTTGAGGGGGAGCATTTTAAACTTCATGCAAAAGATTAACACATCTTTCTCCCGGAGATTTCAAGACTATTTTTCAAAATATATTTTAATCAAATTTGGTATCTCTAATATCAAAAGATTTTATATATTAGAGATAGGGGGAGAAAATGTGATTAAAATGTGATCTAATATAAGACTCAAGCACTTTCACTCTTACCTACATGTGCGAAACACTTTCGATTATCGATGCACATGTGAAGGGGGAGCATTTCTGAAACGACAAAACTAGCAAGGTGTTAAATGCTTTTCAAACACTTTGTTAGAATTTAAAGTGGTTTTCATGGTTACGATCAAATACCCACAACATCTTTAATTCACGACGTTATTGGTGTCAAAAGGGTGGTTAGGTTTAAGTCCTATGATCCAACCAGAACCGGAGGGATCTTCCCAGGGACAATCCAATAGATTATTAGAAGTCCTTAGGAAAGATGGAGTAGAATGTGAACGTAGCTGAATGCCGACTAAGTACTGATGCTAGCACTGGAACAATCATAACAAGGTGCTAGTAATGATGTCTTGGTAAGCATTGAAGGGGTTGAAGAATGAAAAAGAAATGTAAGGATAAAGGGTGTAAAGAAAGAAGCCCTCCATACAACTTAGGCAGAAACCGGGTCAACTCATCATGAAGACAAACTCATCATGGACCCAGTGATGTGAAGCACAACCCTTTCCTAGCTACTCAGGCTTCTCTCAAAAGAAGTTTGTTTTATTGTCACGGAGATCAACACAACTTCTATTGACTTTCTCACTCCGAGATAGTTGATATTGAATAGGTGGCATCTGCTCCAGCCTCCGACCACTAAAAGTGCACAAATAGAGTCTAGAGCCAAGAGATCAATCAAATCTCGTTAGGACACACGGATGAAGATCAACAGAGTCCTACGCTATATCCTTGCGATATTGCTAGAACACTCAGAGTGATACTACTTAGTATTCACAATGATGAGTGGAAATCCTTCCAGTGTTAACATCAAACAGCACTGCGGTAGGTCATATGCAAGATTCTTTATGAATTAAACATGTGCAAAACTGAAAAGCAACAGTGGTTCGATTCTTAATTGATTCAAACTCGTTTCAGGTTTCTACGCAATATCTTTATGGTCTTGCCAGAACATTCAGAGTGATATTTATTAATATTCACAGTGACGAATGGAAATCCTTCTAGCGTCAACATCAAACAGCGCTACGGTAGGTGACTTGAGAGATTCTTATGAATCAAACTTGTGTCAACTGGAAAGCAACAATGGTAAGATTCTTTATGAATCACACTTGTTCCAGGAATTTGAATTGACGACTTTAATCAAGCGGATATCTATCCAATTGATTCACTCTTTATGTTCGCAGTCTTGCTTTGAGACGGTCGAGTAAAGAGAACGGCTAGTACAGCCGCGAAACCCTGTCAAGGAGATTCTTAATTGAATCTACCTGATCACAGGTACGATATTTAATATCGTATAACGGTCTTCACTGACCGGAGGTAAAACGCTACCGATTTAGGACGAATGTCAAAGCCATTCAGTCCGTGTCTATGTTTTGTCTCGAGAAGGTGGCGTCACGGTGTACTCAGCAAAGTCAAAGATTCAAAAACCACATACTCATGCCTAAAGACATATTCAACAAGTAATAGTGTGAGCATGTGAATGAAGACACAAGATCGCAAGATGGCAAAGACAAGTCAAGGATGATTTGAAGATCTCAAGCTTAAAGACAAAGTCGAAAGACAACGACAAAGGCTCAAAGATCACAGCATGAAGGAACAAGACTACGATTACACGTTCAAGACTCATTTATGGCGAGATTAGTAATCTCTACAAATTTCCTAAATGACCAAGGTTTATGACCTCTCATTGGGGGAGATTGTTAGCCTCAAAATATTGAGCCAAACAAGAATGCTCGGTCATATGTTTATTATGTATCGTATTTTAGA
This sequence comes from Glebionis coronaria, assembly GCA_025667525.1. Taxonomy (NCBI): domain Eukaryota; kingdom Viridiplantae; phylum Streptophyta; class Magnoliopsida; order Asterales; family Asteraceae; genus Glebionis; species Glebionis coronaria. The sequence continues at coordinate 127,055,172 of CM046874.1, read as the reverse complement.
ACATTGTAATAGGTAGTATATTAGTCGTGTTATTACGGGCTTAACTTTAAGCTAAGGTTCATTAATAAGTAACCAAAGCCCAAAAGGAAAGCCCGTCCCATGATCATATAGCCCATTAAGCTACATGTAAGCAAAGGCTATATAAACACTTCCTAGCATGTTAGGAAGGGTGTTGGTCATTTCATTTTCTCTAATCTAATATTCCACAAGTTTCACCAACCATTTTTCTCTCTACTTTCTCTCACTACTTTCTCTCTCTAGAATTCTTCTCATATCTTCCTTTCTTTCATAAATTCGTGTATAACATCACATATATTAGGGACAACATTTGGTCTTGGACTTCTATGGGTGTTGTTCAGCGTGCAAAAACGGGAGATTGAGTAACACAATCTGGTTGAAATCTAACGTCATTATTTCTACACACGTTTTGCAGGCTCAAGCTATTGAGGTCATTCAGTTTAATTTGACACGATCATAAAGGTATGTTATTGGAATCATGTGTCTTTTAAATTTGGTATTAGGAAAATGATGAACAAAATTGGTTGCGTAAAACTTATATCCCGAATTCTTGCTTTATCTTAAACAGAACACCCATATATATATATATATACTCTTTCTCATTCTCTCTGTTTATTGTTTCTCCAAGCACCTTGCAACGAACGTTTTTAACACAAACAGAAGTACAACATAACCGCGGTGGACACCCCATCATAAACAAAACACCTATATATATACTCTTTCTCATTCTCTCTGTTTATTGTTTCTCCAGGCACCTTGCAAAGAACGTTATTAACACAAAAAGAAGTACAACATAACCGCGGTGGACACCCCAAGTAGTTTTCATAAGGCTAGGCACAATGGTGTATCGGTCGAGCACGGGCGACCGAGTCGCACTCGGTCGTGCCCGTTGCGACGAATCACCCATTTCGGTCGAGCAAATTCGATCCCAAACAAGACCGAGTTGTAAATGAAGAAAATTAAAAATGGGTATAAAAATTTACCGTTGGATTTGAATAAAAAAATTAATTTTAAATTTAACCTTCTATCTCTATAAAAAACCCCATTTATTCAACCATTTTCACACAAATTAAACTAACAATTCTCCTAACTACATGTCTTATGAATTATTTTTTGTCGACTCTTCCGACGACGAGGATGAAGTTACGAGTGAGCTTGCGGTATTTACGCAAGCTTGTCAATCGGCTTACTAAGCATCAAACCTTCCAAAACAATGAGCGTACATAAATAGAGATTACGAGGGTGCGCATAGTCGTCTAGTGGCGGCTTATTTTATTAACGGGACGTAGTATGACGCGGAGACACTCCGTAGGCGGTTCCGAATGGAGCGAGAACTATTCTACGAATTGTTCGAGACGTCACCAATAACTACTCTTAGTTTTGAAACGTGAGGGAATGTACGGGTCGAGAATGTCTTACGCCATTATTGAAGTGCACTTCTTGTAACACCCCACTTTGATAAGTGGACCGTTACGCGTAATTATGGCGTGTCATCAAAGCATACAAGGTAATATGTACTAAAACATACATGACCATAGGGAAAACCGGAATCAAACATCGGTTTCCAAACATAAGCCCAAAACATAATAAAGTAAAGGAAATGAGAAATGACTAAACAAGCATAAATATATTAAGGAAAAAGGAGAAGAAGTCTATGGCAGCTTCCATCGTATGCACGTCCTCCAAATGCTTGAGTCTGTCCTTAAGCACATGCCATTTTGGGACATGGAAAAGAAAGTAACGGCTGAGCATAACGCTCAGTGTACGGATATACGACATAGTATAAATGGCTGAAACATAAATAAGACTAATAGCAGCGAAAATGTATAAGTCCTGGAAAACCTGATATATCTAGTAAAACTGGTTTTATAGTTTGAAAAGCCTTATGTTTATCTTATAAAAACTGTTTAACATGTTTACCATTAGCCAATATAGGTCATGAAATATCAACGTGCATGAATACTTGGAGGGGTGACCTCGTCATGCAATTAGAGGGGCTGCCTCTAATTAATATAAGTTTTGGGTAGGAGGGATCAGCTCCTTGTGAAGAATGCAAGGCACACACCACATTCACCTGAATAATCTATAAAAACATGTAACCTAGGATATACGCCCCACATGATAATAATAATATGGCCAAAAGCTGAAGGGACGCCACGAGCTATCACTCTGCCGTGGTGAAGTCATAACACTGGTGCCTCTTGTGTTATGGTTATGGTACCTCCATAACTAGGTGAAACTGGTCATGCATGTATATGGCTTTAGGCATTTAATTAAACATAAGCAATCAAAACATATAAAACATATACTGGGAAAACGTTGGCTGCATACGGGGAATCCTAATAAGGAAAGAATGTCCATACTGAAAGGACGGAGAATCCGTACCTTGTGTCCAGTGAACGAAGAAGACGAACGGAAGAGAGTCCTACTTCGATATCACTAATGCTACATAAATAATATACGTGTATAAGTATTCTGATTATTGAGTACGTAACTGGTTTTATATCATGTCTTAGCTTGTTTTATATGTTCATGTCATGTTTTACTGATTTTAACGTTATGTTGTATTTATCATGTATTCTGTATATTTTGATTAACTACTACTTGTATTTCTTGTATAATTATACTTGTTGTGTAATAATAAGTAACTTTCTAAAAATAGCAGGTTTCCAAAAATAGAAAGTTTCCAAAAATAGAAAGTTTCCATAATTACAAATAAGCTGGAATATTAAGCTAATAATATAAGCTTAAGTTTTACTGATTGATATTCTAAGTCATGTCATTTATAGTATAGTTTATTAATTTAATACATGTAAATTAAATAAACTATAGGTTATAAGATTTAATTAAATATAACATGATTAATTAAATTAAAGTGTAAATAATACTTAGGTTAAACATGTATTAATATTTAATATTAATATAACCTAAGTCATGGAAATTAATTAATTCTATGCCATGTTTTAGTAATTAATTAATTACTTTAGTCTAAAATTAAATCATAAAATACTTAGGTTAAAATCATGTATTATTACTAATAATAATTAACCTAAGTCATGTCTAAATTAAATTAATTATATAGAATGTTAAATTAATTTAATTAAATCTTGTAATTATTTAACCTGTAAAAATACTTAACTTGTAAAAATAAATCATGAACCGAACCCGTGTGTTAAATCTAAACATGTCGTGAACTGGTCCGTGAAACCCCTTGAACCGGATCAACAAACCCTTAATTGTGGCGAACCGGCATGACCGGTTGCCACGGTTTATGTTAAACGCCATCGGCTTAAGCCGGTGGTGCCCTTGTTTTCAGCCAAGACCCCCATTACCACAAGGACAACCCCGACATGCGTTGGGGTTCCTTGCTCTGCCTATGGCCGAGACACCAAACCACACCGAGACCTTGAGGTCTCGGTTGGTGGTGATCACACAACCACCGAGAGCTTTGGCTCTCGGTTCTACACTTCGGCTGAACCAAACACCTCTTAAACCCATGTTTTAATACCCCCATGATTAGATCTAATTAATTAACATGTTTTAATTAATAGTTTTTAATAAACCCATGATTCATGTGTTCTTAGATCTAATAAATAATTAAAAAGAAAAGGTTTAAGGAATTACCGATTCGTGAACACAAAGAAAATAATAACACGAACAATCTTGCAAGAATTGGATCAACCAAAAATCAACCAACACCCCTTTTGGTGGTGTTAAATCCGGCGGCCAAAGGGAGACAAGGAAGGAGGCTAGGGTTTTATGTTTTTTTCTAAATCTCTGTAAATAAAAATATGTTCTCCCTTTTCCTTGTTTTAGTTACATCAAAAGTGGGCTTGGCCCCTTCCTTTTCCTTCATACCGTGGGTATGTGGGCCCCCAAGGGGAAACCCATTGTTTTCCCATGTTCTAATATATTACGTGTTCTCGTGTCGTGTTTACGTGATTTATTTATTAATCGTTCGTGTCGTAAATATATTATACGTAATCGTAATAAATATACGTAAATACATAATAATAGGTTCGTGATTATTTACGTTCATGATTTCATGTTCGTGATTATAATTATTGTTGATAATAATTATCGTGTGTTAATACGTATTAAATACTTATCGTGTAATAACACGTACGTAATACTTGTAATTCCTATTCGTGAAACATAACGTGCTATATAAGGAAAGTTTTAATCATGTACGTACGATTATATATGCACTGTTCATGGTAAAAGCATGCGGGTTTTACAAATCTCCCCCCCCCCTAAAAAGAATAATTCGTCCCCGAATTATAGATAACATAAACTAGAAAAGGGGAACATAGCCGAATCAAACTGAGAGGGTATGTAAGATAAAAGGACATGGTAGAAGGGAACGTGGAACGTGACATGGCTAAAAGGACATGGAACATGACGTGACGAAAAGAGTCTTACTGAATTACGGAAGGATGAGAGGGTAAAATTCGGATGGTCTCGTCCGTTTCCAAGTGGCTTCCCTCTCGGAACGGTTCCTCCACAAGATCTTGACACCACTGATGAATCTTAGTCAGGTCATCCTGACCTTTACTTGAAAATACGTAAAAGTTTTTGGTTGTCAACGTAAGATAGATTTGTATGAATCTGATCGAGTGGATTAGAAATAACATGCAAGGGGAACTGAAACATTACGATACAAAATAATCTAACCTAACTGATAATTAGCAACAATGTGCGAGACATATTGAAACGTAGTACGTGAATAATTTTGAACGTGATACGTGAAAATTTTTGAACGTGATACGTGGACAATTGTGAACGTGGTACGTGGAGATATGGTGAGTGTAATATGGGCAAACATATCGATCAAAGATACGTGTAACATATCATGAACGTGACATGAGGAACGTGGAATGAACATGACATGTGAAACATTTCATGAACATGGAATACGATTGCGGTAACGCCTAACGCTACAAGGTGAGACGTGGAACGTGACGTGAATGTCTATCTGAGGATAGGGAGTTATACTAAACTTGAGTCTGGTCTCTCAAGTTTTTGCAAAACTTCCCAGAACGAAGATGAACGTAAAATCGTAAGCCAAGATACGATCATGAACGTGAATAGTGTCATGAACGTGAGTGTGAAAGCAAGTCGTGAAATTAGAACAAGGACGTGAACGTAAATAAGGAGCGCAAATGTGAACCTTCGTCTGGCCCGATAGTTGAGGGACTACCAAGTGATCGGATGCGCCTTGGCTGGAACATGTCTGATCTATCTGTTGGTTCTTGAAATCCTTGCAGATGTAAGGATTCTGCAGACTTGATCAAACTGTTGGTAATAACCCAGATATCATCTTGCTTCTTCTGAGTTTGCATTAATCTGGTAACCAAAATTCATGGAGATCTTGTCCCATTTCTGTTCACAATTTCTACTGTTGGAGAAACATCTTAGTCTGTTGGTGTTCTATCTTAACCTGCTGGTATGACAGACACTTAAATATGAACGTAAATGTATCTTGCTTCATAGAAATTTGATACAGAGGAGTTTGCAAAACTTTGAGTTTCCGAAATTAAACTTCTCTTAGCGTAGGATTTTCTTGGAACACCTAACGTAGTGTAGGGTTCTCGCCTTTATGCATAAGCTGAGTCATGGTAAGATCAGCCGTGAGAATCCATGTGATACAGCGTGTCACTGTAATCAACCAGAATTTATATTGGAAAAATTCAGGGTGAAATTTCTCTTGTCGTAGAATTTGCGACATAATGCACATGTGGTCTTCCTGCTCTTCTCTAAACTTAGAAAAATCAGGTTATCCCCGATGAAAACACTGATGAATTTGTTTATGAGTTCACAGAACTCAATTTATTAAGTCCATAATGCTGCTGGAGCATTTATGATACTAATACAAAATTACGAATCTAGCATGACCGAGTCGTGTACGAATAGCAGTCATGGAAATGTTCTGCTCTTTCACTCATCATTGTTGGCAGCATGATCATGAGTCCGATCTTGGAAAAGTGATTAATACACTAACGTCGATTGGACATGTTGCCAATATGTAGAGGAGAATAACGGTTATGAATGGTGATTTGTTTAAATCGATGGTAGTCGACACATAATCTCATGTTACCGTCCTTCTCCTTGAAGGTTCTTCTAGAATGATGGGAAGATTTTGGTATAATCGGATGGTTATGCGTAAAAGGAACTTCAGTGGTTATGTCTTAACTGACAGCTAGAAAATTTTAGCAGTCATGGCTAACAAAGCACATGCTTGGAAAGCATAGATAATTTGTACAGATTTTCCTGATGGAAAACCATGCTGAATGTATTTAGGAGCCTGACAGATTTTCCTGATGGAAAACCATGCTGAATGTATTTAGGAGCCTGAACATTACTGTACATAATCATGAATCATAGCATGGTGTGCTGTTCGTAGTCCATAATTAGGATTAAATTCAACTCGCATCTGTCCGAGGTAATGCGTTAGAAGTTTGGATCTTATCATTAGGCTGAAGGAAAACCTTCGTATACATGGGGAATACAAATGGCGTCCTTTATGGTCATGAATATATGAAATATGGGTGCAAGAGATGAAAGTGTCATCGAGAAATCGTGACAGATCTTACTAATACGCCGCTGATGGTACTGAAATTCTTGTGGCCTGATTAATACATGGCACAAAAAAATAGATATACCCTTTGGAGGGTACCCTGAATTTCTTAGGGATGTTCCATAATTTGATGTGAGTCATGTGTCTTGACTCGTGTCTTGGAAGTATAAGCATGACATGTGTCATGACTGGTGTCTTGACATGTGTCTTCGGAAAGTATACATGAGACATGTGTCTTGACTGATGTCTTGACATGTGTCTTAGGAAAGTGTACATGAGACATGTGTCTTGACTGATGTCTTGACATGTGTCTCGAGATGTGAAACAAATAAAACTATAAATATTAGGTTGTTATGCCAAAATTGGCGGATCGGTTGGGCTACTGATCCTTTGTATTTCTGATCATGTCCGTGACCGGAGCTTCGGTTGCGATTGCTAGGATACTTGCTGTCATACTAGTGGTTACTATCGTCTGGTTTGTCGGTTCCATGACGATCATTTTCATGACTATGATTCATGTAACTATTCAGCTAAGTGGCCGACTGGTACCGGTTCTCACTCATATGACTGAAACGACAATTGAATGTCGTGTGACATGTAACTAAGAATTAGGGACAATGATTGATGGGAATCGTCTGGTGGTGAAGCATCTTCTCGTCCGATCGCTTTGATCTAACGCCTTTGTCTTCGTCTTGTAAGATCTCCAGGTTATGAACAGCATCAGCATCTCGTAGCGTCTCTAAAATCTGCAGCATCAACCCTTAGTAACATCTCCAAGCTATGAGCGGCATCAGCAATTTGTAGAGTATCAGCAAATGGAACACGCCCATAGGATACGGTACATGAAGTACACATGGAATGCACATGAAATGATCGGTATGGGGTCGATCATATGACATGATTTTAAAGGAAAATAACTTGTTAAACGGTTAACAAGACCATCATGATAACCTGGCAATGCTAATATATACCTCATTCTGGTTGCATAGAGAAACACTAACGTGTGGTTAAACGAATTTCAACGATGATTTTCCTGAAAGCATGATTAATGAAAACCAACCATGACTATCATAAAAGTAGGATTTAAATGAATTCCAACAGTGTCTTGCATGAAAGAATAAACAACAAAAGAGACGTAAGACATAATCACGTGAAGACGAAATCATCATGAAGAAACATGAAGGAGTATATAACATAATCAGCATGAAACTAAAGTTAACCATGACAATATGAAAACATACTTGACATAAAAACATAGTATTTTATGAGAGGACATAAAAAAAATTATGCCAATAAATCATGAGAAAAATTTTTATGCATGAAAACAGTGCATGAATGTATGATGCAGTTTATAAAAACCTTTATATGCGCGAGGAAAACGCCAATGGTCAGTTTACCCAAAATAAAAGACATGGCGAGGGGACGACTATGGGTCGGTCCCAAAGTTAAAAGTTTCGATAAAAGCACATGCGACTAAATAGGGCCAGTCTTGTACCAACCATTACTTAGTCAAAATTCCTGCAACAATGATACATGAAACATAAATAAGTAAAAATCATCTGTCAAAACTTATCAGAAAAAAATTGTGTGACCAATTATAAACTACTGGGGTTCAGTCGACATAGCCATAGTTCACGAGGAACATCATGCATGAAATAATGACACATAACTAAATATGAATGACAGTTGTCCATCCATATCATTAAAACAATATCGATGAAAACATCAAGGTTAAAACATCAAGGTGCTGAAAACATCATGGTTAAAACAACAATGCGCTGAACACATCAATACGTGGAATAACAAGCGTTGGCTTAGGAAGCTCCTGGTGACTACCCACTAGTCACAGGTCAAGTTTTAGAGCCTACAGGTCGAAGCCTTGGGCTCTGATACCATAATTGTAACACCCCACTTTGATAAGTGGAACGTTACACGTAATTATGGCGTGTCATCAAAGCATACAAGGTAATATGTACTAAAACATACATGACCATAGGGAAAACAGGAATCAAACATCAGTTTCCAAACATAAGCCCAAAACATAATAAAGTAAAGGAAATGAGAAATGACTAAACAAGCATGTTGGGTCTACCAGATGTAGATCTTGCAGCCTGTCAGGACCGGTGAATGACTTCTGTAATCACAAGTCAAATCACAAAGAGACTCTATACACAGTATGAATGTAGAATATAAATATAATTAAGAAGAACAGAATAACTATAAAGACTTGATCCTTTCTAAGGATTTCTAATATTGATAATGACTAGAACTACGTTTGGTGAAGGTGTATCTAACCCTTCTGCCTAAGGTTCCTTTTATACTACAAGGAAACCCTAATACATCATTAAAGAAAACGTGTAAAACTGATATGCATATCCTTTCCTAACATATCTCATGCATATCCTAACAGAATATTAAGTAAATAATAAAGTTTGACTTCGACTAGAACCAGGAGCAGGACTTGCTCCTACTACGACTAGGACCAGGAGGAACTACATACCTCCTAGTCTACCTATTACATATAACTATTACAATGGTCCTAACAATCCTCCCCTAAACTTGAATTTGACCTGTTGAGTTCAAGTTTCCTGGAAAACGTGCAAAGAAAGCCCGAGGATTGGATCAGCAAAACAAATAGCAGCATCAACAAGATAGGAATCAGAGTAACCGCCGCAACATGAAACACTAAATAGCAGCTTCTCCAAAGCTTGTAACAAATCAGCATCGTGTTGAATCTTTTTAGCAACATGAGCAGATTTGATGAGCCTTTACCAAGTAGCTGCTCGCTCTTGGGCTAGCTAGTCATTCTAGTGGAATAAGCATCACCCTGGGAGACTAGAACCCAGCCCAACTCTTAGAACGTGAATCAATGGTGAGTGGGAGTACCCTGATGATTTTAGGCAAACCATCACAGCCGTCAACGGATTTGATGCGTCTTTACCAGAAGCCGTACCCCTCTGGACTCGCCAACTCTTAGCAATGAAGCATCGGTGAGTTGAACACCCTATATCTTTAAGCAAGCTATTACAGCTATCAACAGATTTGATAAGATCTTTACCAAGAGCCGTACCCCCTTGGATTAGCCACTTTTCAGTCCAAGACTATGGCAAGTGAAAACCATCCAGTTTTGGGTAACCTGGCAACCATCAACGGATTTGAGAATCGCACCAGGAGCCGTACCCTCAAGGTGAATCAACTTTTTCTTGTCGATTAGACATGGTAAGTTGAGAACCATTTGTTGTGTGGACCACGTCCAACACCAAGTGAAACCAAGTACCAGGACAAGCTCAAATCAGGAACAGATTGTGAAACAGCCAAGGGATATTATGTACAAGTATAAAATCTAAACTGTGTTTAAAGTATAAGCAGATATTATATAAAAAGTATATATATATTTATTTTTTTATTTACTTGTTATGAAATGTGTTTTTTTTTTTAACTATAAAGAATGAAGTTCACCAATCACTGTACAGACTGGTGAAAAGAATAAAAATAAGAACAAACGAACAAAAATACAAAGTATAAACACTTACAACCCAATCACCTTACATACCAGAAGCAGCCTTCTTATCTGCTAGCAACCGCGCCTGAATACCCTCTACCAAAGCCGTAGCCATAGATGACTCATTTCCAGATGGAGCAGTAGAAATTTGCAAGTGACTCGCTAACATCGCCTCCATCAAAGAAATAGTCAAAGGATACTCCACATCCGTCAGCATAAACACCATATGACCTGAAGGCCTACGAATTCTAAGGATTTGGTAATGGATGGATTAGATCTATGGATTTGGTGGAAGAGATGGGGAAGGAGGAGATTAGTTGTAGAGAGAGAAAGGAGAGGGAATAAAAGTAGAGAGAGAAAGTGATTAGATAAATGATTAAGTGTTTGAAATGAATGACTAACCCCCTCCTAACATGCTAGGAGGGGTATATATATAGCCCACCCTACATGTGGGCTATATGGACTATACATTATAAAGTAGACCACGAGCCCATTACATAATTATCGTTGGAGCGACCGATCCTTCATAAATACGTAAAACGTATTTCCAACAATCTCCCCCTAAGGGAGGTCGCTCCAAGTTACAAAGTTCTAAATATACTATGGCTCGTGATCTATGCTAATAATGATGTGACCGAGACTTTCTTTGGGAAAATACATTTCCAACAATCTCCCCCTAAGGGAGGTCACACCATTTTACAAAATCTTAAACCTAGCATCTATGCTTGAGTCTTCGATCTTGTTCTTGTGAATATGCTTGATATGATCTTTGACTTTAGTCTTGAGCATGTTTCCTTGCCTTGACCTTGTGCATTCATCACTTGTGAAATTTGCCTCTTCGTGACTTCATGTTCCACATACTTATACCTTGAAATTCTTGAAAGCTTCAGAGTCTGATACAGCGGAAGACTTGACCTTCAGACTTTCTTGAATTTGTTGAATTTGTATGTAGTATAAGCATGTGGTGACGACTTCTTCTGGATTGTACACCGCAATGCCACCTTCTTGTTACGCTGCATAAGACAGTTAGCAACAAACCATATACACGGATGAAATGGCCTTGAACATTTCATTCTAATTCGGTAGCATTTTACCTCCGGTCGGTGAAGACCGTTGGACGATATTAAATATCGTACTTGTGACAGGTAGTTTCAATAAAGAACCTCCTTGACAAGATTTCGCGGGTAAACCCGTTCTCTTTACTCGACCGTCCAAAGCTGACTGCGAACGTAAAGAGTGAATCATTTGGATAATAATATCCGCATGATTTGAAGCCGTCAATTCATGTTCCTGGAACAAGTGAAATTCAATTAAGAACCGCACCATCGTTGCTTTCCAGTTGTCACTAGCTTGATTCATAAAGAATCTTGCAAGTTACCTACCAAGTGCTGTTTGATGTTAACACTAGAAGGATTTCCACTCGTCACTGTGATCAATAAAGAATCACTCTGAGTGTTCTGGCAAGATCATATGATAATGCGTAGAGGCCTGGAACGTGTTTAAATTCATTTAAGAATTAAACAGCTGTTGCTTTCCAGTTATCACAAGTTTGATTCATAAAGAATCGCACAAGTCACCTACCATGAGCTTTTTGATATTCGCTCAAGAAGGATTTCCATCTTCATTGTAAATACTTTCGTATTACTCGGATGTTCAGGCAAGATCATGAAGATTTTGCGTAGGACTCTTAAGAACTTTCTTACTTTTCACAGTGTGTGAAGAAGCAAGTAGATATGAAAGTGTGTCCTAATGAGATATTTGATGATCTCAAATGGCTCTAGACTCGATCGTGCATTTTGGATTTTTAGTGATCGGAGGCTGGAGAGGAGTGCCACCTTTTCAATACCAATTTATTCGGAGTGAATAAACCAGTAGATAATGTGTTGATCTCCGTGTGATTAAAACAAATTCGCTCCCTCCTTGAATCCGTGAAAGATTAACTAGATGATACTGGAGCATTTGAAATGAATCTATACCACTTTCTCGAGCTTTGTGATGCAAGTCTCCCTCTTGAAGTATCGAATGGAACGAATCCATTTAAAATCGAGGAAAGATAAAGAAAAATGATGTGGATGTTGGTGTTGTCGGGTTTTTACACTTTAATTCGGCTCAAAAGATGTTGACGGCTCAAACGATTATGAATGAAACCCGATCAAAAATCCGTATTTGCTAAGTAAAAATCCCGTCACTTTCACGCGTCAGTTTTGGCTTTACAACCGGCCACAATAACTTTTAACCCGGCAAATATTTTTCCACAATAACTTTTAACTTTGCCAAAAATTACTAAACAAAATGCTAAAAAATATAAAAGTGAAAAAATAAAAATATAAAAGTGATATTTTTAAGATAAAATGTGATATTTTAAAATAAAAAGTAAAAAGGATTAATTTAACTAAAAATAAAAATAATAAAATAAAAAAATAAATGTGATTTAGAAAATAAAATCCTAATAAAAAACGTTTTGAAAATCTGATTTAAGTTAAAAAAAAAACGTTTTAATAAGTTAAAAAACATTTTAATAAAAAATCTAATATAGAAAGAATAAAATAAAACAAGTAAAAAAAAAAAAAAAAAAAATCTAATAGAAGTTGTGGAACTGTCGTTGTGTTGGTCTTGTTTCCTCCGCCCACAAAAACACGTGGCCCAATCACAATACTGCCACCGCCCCACTCACTTGAAAATATGTCCCACGCTTGTCTTGTTATCTCCGTCCCTTGAAAATATCTAAACCTAAATTTACTCTCTCTCTCTCCTAAACACACACACACAAACCGGCTCTCTTCCAACTCTCTCTCTTCTCAATCACAAAACACACGTCCGTCTCTATCTTCTAGCTATCTCTCTCAATCTCTCACTTCACAAAAACAACTTCTCACTCAGAAAGCGCATCTCTCCCAATCTTTTGCCTCAAACCCAGCAGATTTCGAATACATCAATCTCTATCTAATATTCTGCTCGATTCAAGAAACAACCGTCAATCCTGGCACATCAAGATCTATTGATCTCGGGTAGGTCTTTTCGTTTTATTGTATGTTTATTTAATTGAGTCCTCTCTTCATCTGTTGTGTCTTTCTTGTGAGTCTGTGAGAGTGAGTGGGTCTTGATAAAAATGGAGTCTTGATGAGTGATTTTGGTTTGGGGGTTTGGGTTAGTCTGGGTAAATGAGTGTTGAGAGTAGGGTGAGTCGAGAGTTTAGTTGGTGTTTTTCGTGAGTCGAGTGGTGTTTGTGACGAGAGTTGTGACGAGAGGGTGAGTTTGTGAGGGTGAGATAGAGGGTTTGATAATAAATGGTTTGAGGGAGTCTCAGTTGTTGAGTTGTAAACAGTGAGGGAGGATGTTGTGTGTGGGTGGGTGAATGAGTCGAGGGGGAGAATGAGAGGTGGGGGTAGGTGTCGAGTCTGTGAGAGTAGGTCTGTTGGAGGGTGAGAGTCGAGACGTTGTTGTTTTTGTCGGAGTCGAGAGATTGTGGGAGGTATCGGGTGAGGGTTCGAGAGGTGTGGGGGTGTTTGGGGTGAGAGGGGTTTCCGAGGGTGAGAGTCCTGTTCGTTTGGGTTGGGGAGGTTAGAGTCGAGTGTTGTCGAGGGTGAGAATATTGTCGAGTGAGGGATTGGTTTAAGAGAGTTGTAGGATTGTGAGTTTGTTGGTTGAGGATTGAGTCAAGAGTCACTATTTGGGTCGAGTTGTTTTTTAAAGCCTATTCGGAAGTTTTTCTATTCGGAAGATTTTTTCTATTCGGAAGTTTTTTCCTATTCGGAAGTTTGTCTATGCGGAACTTTGTCTATGCGGAACTTTTGTATCATGCGGAACTTTTGTGTCATGCGGAACTTTGTGTCATGCGGAACTTTGTGTCATGCGGAACTTTTTGTCAATTCGGAAAAAACGACCATTCGGAAAAACTGAAATCAGACCACGGGATGGATCAAACCTGACTGATGACACTTGACAAATTTTGGACTGAGTGGACAATTTTTGGACAATAGACAGATTTGACAGATTTGGACAATAGACAGATTTGATAGACTTGATTATTAAAAAAAATTTAATAAAAAATAGATGATTTAAAAATCGATAAAACTGATAATAAAAAACTGATAGTAAAAAGAAAAACTGATTTTAAAAAAAAATTTAATAAAACTAGATGATTTTAAAAATTGATAAACCTGATAAAACTGATAAAAAAAATAAAAAAAAAATTGATAAAAAACCTACGTAACAAAATAACACAGATAAAAATAAAAAAATTGATAAAAAATTTATAAAAATTGATAAAAAGTTGATAGAATGATGAAAAAATTGATAAAAAATTAGAAAAGAAGGGATTTTTACCACCAAATCAAAAGATAAAAAATAAGCAAATCCTAAGATTCAACCATGGCTCTGATACCAATTGAAGGCCTACGAATTCTAAGGATTTGGTAATGGATGGATTAGATCTATGGATTTGGTGGAAGAGATGGGGAAGGAGGAGATTAGTTGTAGAGAGAGAAAGGAGGGGGAATAAAAGTAGAGAGAGAAAGTGATTAGATAAATGATTAAGTGTTTGAAATGAATGACTAACCCCCTCCTAACATGCTAGGAGGGGTATATATATAGCCCACCCTACATGTGGGCTATATGGACTATACATTATAAAGTAGACCACGAGCCCATTACATAATTATCGTTGGAGCGACCGATCCTTCATAAATACGTAAAACGTATTTCCAACATGACCAGATTCTAATTCCAACATATGAACTCCACATCCAGCATAAAGCTTCCAGCGCAGAATCTCCCATTGAATTTGATCCTTCCATATGCCCGAAATAGGAGCATTTGGAGGAGGATCCAACATCAGCTTGAGATCAGCCCAGATACGCAGACCAGGCCAGGAAGACACAGCCATTAGGTTAAACGGCATACTAGAATCAACAAGTCCATACAACGCCATAAGATCCATACGGTCAGCCCAAGACAATACACCCTGCAAACTCGTTGCCAATCGCACAGACCCATCACTCAAAGTAATCCGATGGGATACGCCACCAGGAAGTGTTGTAGAACTCTCAACCGTATAACCCGTAATGCTCCCATTGCCCAAGGGTAAGTCAGAATCGCTGTCAGAAGCTGCATCAATTAAATTCTCAGGATCACGCTTCTCAAAATGAACTGTCTTACCACGGCGAATACGACGAGCCTGTTTCTGGCGAAGAGAGCGTCTCGGGGTGGGATCAGTAGGTGTTGATTCAACCTTTACCTTAACCTCAGCAGCAGCAGGGAAAGCAGTAGAAGTAGACTCATGAATGTGTCCACCCAATGGACCACTAGGAGCTGCATCAGAAGTAAGATTAGGTTGAGTTCCAGGAGCTGATGGTGATGGAGATGGCACATCAGATGTAGTAGCAGTAGGTATGGTGGTATCAACAAATGTGCTTGCAGGAACATGTGTGGTGGTGGTAGTAACAGGTGTGGTGGTGGAAGCATGAGTGGTGGTGGTAGTAACAAAGAAGGTAGTAGCAGGACCAGCAGTAGAACCCATAGGAGCAACCAAAGGTGTAGTAGAAGGACCAACAGAAGTAGCAACAAAACCAGAAGGACCACCAGCAGAACCAGGAGTGGGTGCAGACGAAGGACCAGTAGAATCAGCAGGCATAGAAGCAGTCACACCACGAGGATGGTAAATAAATCTTTCCGGAATAGGTTGACTCTGACGCTTCACCATCTTTTCATAAAGGGCCTTGAGCTCATCAAAAGTCAAAGCCCGCACCCGAGCCCAAGTCCAAGGAGCATTAAAATGAGCAGCAGACTGAAATTTCACATAACGCTGCATCTGCTGGCGCTCCTCAGCCCGAGATAAAGGTCTGTTCCTCCTCTGTTTCTTAAGTTCTGCAGCAAGAGCCAACTGGTGCTTACGCATCATTACCATAGCACGCGGAATACAATTGTGTTCATCAACATCATCACCCAATAGATCTTTAAACTGAGCATAATCCCGAGTGAGAACAGTCAACACTTGCATCCATTCACCATCACTCCAATGCATGGCATCATGCTGAATTTGTGCACGCCTGCGCTCTTGAAGCTCTTCCTCAGCAGCCCTATCCGCTTCATCAATCTCAGCCTGAACCCGACGAGCAGCCTCTTCACCAAGCCTTTCCTCTTCAATCTGTCGACGAGTACGCTTACGAGATGGAGATGGAGCATCAGTCATTGGGGCTTTTCCCTTCGGATCATGAGAGGGACCAGCATGAGAACCATCAGCAGGATCAGAATCACCACCCATAGAAGGGGGAATAGCACCAGGAGAAGGAACATTGGAGGACGTTGGAGGAACCGGCAAATCATCATAAACTTTATCAGCAAAGGCAGCCTTTGCCAACAATGTCAAGCCATCCTCAACATTCTCCACACCCTCATCCTCAGAATCTGAATGGACCACATGTTTCTTGCGACGACGTTGTTGAGTTTCCAACGCCTTGATGCGATCAGCCAGAGGAAGAACAAACTCCCTTGTAAGCTTCCGATGTTGGTTTAAATCAGCTTCCAAACAAAGCATACGCTCATGGTACCTGCACATAAGATCAAGCAAAGATATCAGTGTAGTAGGCTCCTCTGCCTGCCCACCAAGAGAAGTTGGATCAGGGAAAGCATCATTGGAGCCCGAAGCAACATGTGGGTCAACCTGTGGAGAACTAGCATCAAACGGGATATCAGTCGAGTGTGGGGCAGGACTAGGAGGTGGAGTTTCCACAAATGGAGACCGTTGTGGGAGTGAGGAAGGACCAGCCTTGGTAGGAGATGGTTTTTTAACCACCACTTCCTCAACTAGCACCTCCTCTACCACAGGAGTGGCACCAACAGTAGGAGCCTCCTCCTCCATGGGGTGTCATCATCTATCACAACAAACTCAGTAGCCTCCTCCTCCTCACCCATAGGACCCTGAGCCAACCCTAACATGGCTTCAGTCAGGGGCCTCCAATCCCCAGTAAACCCATTCATCATATTGTAATACACTTTAGCTGTAAGTTTAGACGGCACATGCTCAGTCCTATCACGTGGAATGCAAACAAGGATTTGTTGAAGAAACCTAGGGTACATAAGAAATTTCTTCCTCGAACCAGCAGTAGACAAATTACTAGCCATCCCCTCAAATAGATAATGAGAAAAATTAAACACTCTACCCTGGGCTAAACAAATAAGACCAGTAGCCAAAGGAGTAGGGAAAGCATCCCAACTCCCAGACTTGGGACTCATACAATGGATTAAAAAGTGAACCAGAATCTTCCATTGGGGGGAAAACCTATTTTTCTGGAAGTTAAACTTCCCCCCATGTTCATAACCTATAGCAGCCATCCCCTCCAATACTTCCGAATTGGGGATTGATTCAACACCCCCCTCATCCTGAAGATGAAGAGAAGAGCGAATAGAAGCTTCAGTCACCACATATGCACGTCCATCTATGGTAGCATGGAGTGCACGTGGACGACCAGCCACATTCACAAGTTGAGCAGACGCCCAAAATTGACGAATCACACTATCATATATGGTGGGACAGACAGTAAATGCAAACCTTAAGTTAGAAGCTTCAATGAAATCCAAGATGTCAGCAAAATGTTCACGATTTGGACCATCACCCAGATAAGCAACACGGTTGTGAGCAGGTTGGTAAGCAAGAGCAGCCATAGATCTTGATGAATGGATGGAAGAAGGATTGGGATTAGGGTGTAAAGAGTAGAAGCGGTTTTGTGTGTGTGTTAATTGTAATGAGTGAGTCAAGGGTGTATGTTGACCATATATAAAGAAAGTGGTAACTTTTCATTGACCCCTATTAATGGGGGGTTGCCCTTTCAAATTTAAACCATAATTGCATAATAACCACTTGCCCTTTTTAACATAATAACCAACTCCTAATTAACATGCTGAATTCAAACTTGTAAATACCAGGAATGGGAGCGTTGACCAAAAGTCAAAGCACACAATGGTCAGACCAGGAGCAAAACGTGATTAACAAAGGACAAAAGGAATGAACTGGTATGCCAGACCAGTACCAGTAGCCAAACACCACTTGACATGGAAGGATTTTAAACCACCAGAAGCCAACAAATTATAACTAGAAGCTGACCAAAGAGGACCAGAAGCCAGTCATGTAAGGCCATATCCACCAGAAGAGAGCAAAAATCCTCCATCATAAGCACCACACACCATCATAACCAAGAAACGATGTTGTTACATACTATTAATACGTTAGTCTGACCTAATATGTACACAAAGCCTCCCCTTAGGCTTTGCCTCCCCTCAATCCTAGACCTCAAGGATTGACCATCCCAATATGAACCACCAAGTGGTTAAACCGAGGACCATCAAAAGCTTTAGTCAGCAAATCAGCAACATTGTCATCCGTATGAACTTTAAGAACCTATATCAGCTTCTTCTCATTGGCATCCCGTATAAAATGATGCCGAATCTCAATATGCTTCGTCCGCTGATGAAATACAGGATTCTTCACAATGCAAATAGTGCTTTGATTGTCAATAAAAATTTTGGTATTCATAAAATTGAAACCATAATCCAACATCTGATTTTGGATCCATAAAACTTGTCCACAACAACTAGCAGCAGCAACGTATTCAGCTTCTGTTGAAGAAGTAGCTATGATTGTCTGTTTCTTACATTGCCATGAAATAAGCCGACGACCCAAAAATTGACAACCACCAGTAGTAGACTTCCTATCATTATTAGCACCAGCATAGTCACTATCACTATAGGCTTCTAGAACAAAAGGAGATTCTCTAGGATACCATAGACCCAATTTAGGTTGAGCCTTGATATACTTGAAAATCTTCTTCACTGCATTTAAGTTCGAAACCGTTGGAGTCACCTGGTGTCTCGAACAAGCACTTACTGCAAACATAATGTCCGGACGTGATGCAGTCAAATACATGAGAGAGCCAATCATAGACCTGTACATGTGAACATTTACCGGGGGGTCTGGCTCATTCTTAAGTTTGATTTTAGCAACTTCATAAGGAGTTACTGCTGGTCTAAGAGGATCCATGTCAAACTTCTGAAGAATCTCATGGACGTATTTATCTTGACTGATGAAAATCCCATCCGATTGTTGCTTGACCTGAAGACCAAGGAAGAATGACAGTTCTCCCATTGCACTCATCTGAAATTCGCCTTTCATCAAGTGTTCAAACTCATCACACCACTCCTTCCTTGTAGAACCAAAGATAATGTCGTCCACATAAACCTGAACAAGTATAATATCCTTGGAATTCCGCCGAAGAAATAGTGTTTTGTCAATAGTACCTCTTCTATAGCCATTCTTTAACAAGAAAGTTGAAAGACGCTCATACCAAGCTCTAGGATCCTGATGTAACCCATAAAGAGCCTTGACCACCTTGTAGACTTTCTTGGGATGAAGTGGATCTACAAACCCCTTAGGTTGAGTAACATACACTTCCTCGTCAATTTTGCCATAGAGAAATGCACTCTTGACATCCATCTGGAACACCGTAAAGCCAACATATGAAGCAAAAGCCAAAAACAGACGAATGGCCTCGATCCTGGCAACCGGCGCAAAGACTTCAGTATAGTCAATGCCCTCAATTTGAGTGTGTCCTTGTGCGACAAGCCTAGCTTTATTCCTTACGACAATTCCCCGTGCATCCTTCTTATTCTTCAGAATCCATTTGGTATTGATAGCTGTCTTTCCATCTGGTAAGTCAACCAGAACCCAAACATTCTGAAACAAGAATTGCTGCATTTCCTCCTGCATAGCCTCCACCCAACTTTGATCCTCAAGAGCATGAGAAACAGACCTAGGTTCTACCTGTGAAAGAAAACAAGCAAACAAACAGTGCTGAAAGTCCGTATGATTATTACGCTTTTGATCCTCAATATAGCCCACAAGAGCATGATGATCAGACGAGGCCTTCTGCTGCATTCTGCGTGTCTTGACAGTAGAACCAGGATCTCCAATAATTTGAGTGGTAGGATGATCTTTATGTGTTTGCAAGACTGGATTGGAAGAAACCTCCACTTCTGGTGCCAAGTTATTGAGATCACCAACAAAGTCAGCATCATATGAAGCATTTTGGAAAATCCCATCTACCGGTTGTTTATGAATATCATCCAGCTTGGTAGAAGACTTCTTTTCATGGTTCCCCAAATCAGAAGGACTGGAGAAACGTGTATTGGAAGCAGACTCACTAGCCGGAGTACCAGTAGGTGATAAGCTAGCACTAGGAGAAGAAGCTGGAGCACCAGAAGCAACTTTGTCATTAGGCTCAACCAAGGGAAACTCAAAACTACCTTGAGCAGCTGCTTTAGTAGCTTCTTGTTGTTGTTTGAGAAGAGTGTCAAGAGCTGCTTGGGAATCCTGTACATCCAATATAGTTGCATCACTAGGAGGAGTAAGAGAAACCGTGGTGGAATAGGATGGAACCACAAAAATGTCATCCTCGTCATCTGAATCAGAAAGACTAGACGGAACACCAGTACTAGAAGTTGCAAACACTTGTGGTCCTGCATCATGGTTAGTTTTGAAACGAAAATATCCTAACGAATCACTAAGATAATCAAGATCAAAATACCATTCTGGACCTTTGCCTTGGATGTTTGACTTCTCTTCAAAATACCTGAGATTAATAGTTTCAATGATCTGTTTGGCTTGAAGATTGTAGACACGATACGCCCGAGAATGAGCTGAATATCCCACAATGTATCCTTCATCTGCCTTGCCATCAAACTTCCCCAAATAGTCACTAGTATTCAGAATGGTGACTGGACACCCAAAAGGCTTCAAATGAGCAATATTTGGAACTTTGCCCGTGAGCAGCTCATAAGGAGTCTTCTTGTGAGGATTGGTAATAGAAACCCTATTCAAAAGATAACTTGCAGTATTAACAGCTTCTGTCCAGAACATGGTTGGAAGCTTGGAATCGGCAAGCATAGTTCTTGCTGCTTCTATTAGTGTCCTGTTCTTTCTTTCTGCCACACCATTCTGTTGAGGAGTCCTAGCAGCACTATAATCTCTTTTGATGCCCTTAGCATTGCAAAGTGCGATGAGGTCTTTATTTTTAAACTCGGTTCCATTGTCGCAACGAATACCTTTAACTTTCTTGGACAACTGATTCTCTATCAAGGTAAGAAAATCTCTAAGAATTGAGTAGGTCTCACTTTTGGCAGCCATGAAGAACACCCACGTAAACCTGCTATAACCATCAGTCACCACCAAACAGAATTGCTTGTGGTCAATGCTCCTGATGGAAGTAGGACCAAATAAGTCCATGTGTAGAAGCTGCAATGGTTCATTAATAAGACTTAGAGCAGTAATGGCCTTGAAGGATGCTTTGTGCTGTTTGCCTTTGCTGCAGGCAATACAATTTATATCATTTCTAAACGTCTTAGGAGGTAAACCAGAGACCAGATTCAGATTGGCAAGTTTGTGAATGGTCTTGAAGTTCACATGTCCCATCCTTCGGTGCCATTTAGTGGCTTCATCTTCTGAGGCTTTTGCAACCAGACAAGCTAGTTGACCAGTAGGGTTGACTTCATTCAACTTGATGCTATAGAGATTGTGTCTTCTAGGGATTCTGAGTAAAACTTGTTAGTCATCCGGAAGCTTAAAGTCTTTGGAAAGCACAAGTGCATCAGTATCGGTGAAGAGAACAAACTGCTTCTTGTCACAAATCTGAGAGACCGATATCAAGTTGAAATGTTGAAGTGCTTCCACATAGTAGACCTGCTCAAAATTAAGATTTGGGGTCTTTATCGTTCCTTTGCCAGTGATTCTGCCTTCACCCCCACCAAAATAGACCTTGCCACCATGAAATGGCACAAAGTTAGAGAGAAGACTCTTATTGCCAGTCATGCTCCTGGAGAAACCACTATCAACAATACCTAGACTAGGATCCTGGTATGGAGTAACCTACAACAACAAGAGAATAAAAATGCAAAAGTTAGTGTCTTAAGGGGACCCAAACCTTTTCAGGTTTGAGCCTGCCTTGTGGATCATTAGAAGAGTGCCAAGAAGATTGATGAGATCCACCATTGTTCCTTGGTTGCCTATTCATCATATGGGTATTATTATTCGACCAAGAACAACCTGCTGAGGGCTTAACAGCAGTTCCCAAATTTCCCAAACCAAAATACGTGTGGTCTAAATTATGTGGATAGATTGGATTAAAATTTTGAAAATAATTACTGGTTGTTTGGAATCCACTATCTCTCCAGTAATCAGACGCAAAAGGAGAGGATACTCTAGAAGTATTAAACGTTGGAGCACTAGGATTAAGTCTTTTAGAAGCATATGAAGCAGCTCCTGGTGGACCAGGAGCAGGAAAAGCATGATTAACAGATGCACGTGTGTCATAATAATCACAATCTTTAATTAAATGAAAGGCACTGCCACAAACAAAACATGTTTTGAAAGACCTTTTATTAGAATGAGATTGTTTCATACTGCCTACTTTATTACACACATTTCTAGGAAAAACATTCTTCCTAGGACTCATTAAACAAGGACCAGACACACTTGACTTGACAGCAACTTTTTCTTCACACTTCCTAGCACCAGTAGCAGCATGTTCATTCAACTTGGAACTTGTACTCTTCACTTGAACCACTAGATGCAGAGTCACCGGCTTTGTCACTGAAAGTACATGAGACAAAGTCATTAGTATTAGTAGAACTTGTTGGGGACTCAAGCATCTGTGATCCATCCGAGTCATTATGCCATGAGGTGGGCATAAAAGTTCCAGTAAGAGGAGGAGGGACAGCATGCATTTCTGCTGCTGGTTTAAACCTATTGTAACTAGGTTTGCCCTCATCCTCTTTGTCGGCATCAAAGACACTTGAGAAAGATAAATCAAATACATCTTCTGAATCAATATATTTTTCAAATCCTAAGCCTCTTTTAGTTCTGCCAGACATGCTACTATCAATTAATTTTGAAAGATTTTTAGGTGCCTTTTGCCATTTGTCAAATCTTAGCATTGTAGCATCTAATTTAGCTTGCATTTCCTCTTTTTCTTTGAGACTAGCATCTCTTTCAGTTTCTGTAAACTTAAGCATATTAGTAGTGTTTTCTAAATCAATGCTTAGTATCCTGATTTTATCCTCATACGCACGTTGTGTCTCTTGTAACCACCTCTTTTGTTGTTCTAAAGTGTTTAATGAAGCCTTATAGGCTTAAACCTCTAAAAAATACTTATCATTTTGATCATTTACTTCATTAAATTGGGACAACAATTCTGAGTATTTATCATGACAACCAAGAGGACAATGTTGTACCTGAGGTGAGATGCCCATAAGAGCAAACTCGTCTGCTTCTTCTGCATCAGAGAGGTTCCCAGCAATCATTGCAAACACGTCAGTCGAGGACTCAGCTGATTCCAGGGTAGAAGCCTGATGATCATTCCAGTTGACCATAGAGTCAACAGATACCAATGCCTTCTTGTCATCTTTTATCTCCTGAACCTTGAAAGCGGAGTACCTGCTCTTCTCCTGATCATTCTTGCTAGGGCACTCCCTTGCAAAGTGACCCTGTTGCTGGCAGTTATAGCATCGTACCTTGCTTCTATCGAATCTTGCTGGCTCCCGAGGGTTGTAATTAAATTTCCTTCCTGCTTTCTTCTCAAACTTGTGAACCCTAAGAGTAAGCATGACCATCTGCCATTTAAGATCCATCTCATCCAGGTCAAGTTTATCGACCTGTTTGAAGTCATCAAAAGCAAGTTGTTGTTCAGCATTAACATCAGCAACAAACGAATGAAGAACAGCTTCTACCATACTACCAGACTTGGCAGTAGGTTCAGGAGCAGAAGTATGCTGGAAAGTGTGCTGAGAGGACACAATGTTGCTTGGGCTACTTGCATATGACATAGGACTGGATGCCATAGAACTCACAAAGGCCGAGTTGGCAGGAGTAAGAAAAGAGTCGCTTGAAAATCCTCTCACATGAGGTTCAAAAGTTCTGAGCTTATGAAACAAATCATCAAAGCTGAGATAGTCAAGCCCACCTTTGGCTTTGAGAGAGATCACCACCTGATTCCATGAGTAGGGTAAGGCTTTAAGAAACCTTGCATTAATATCACCATCATCAGGCTTGGACCGAAGTTGATTCAACTGGCTCAATATCTTTTGGAACCTATCATACCCTTGATTCAGACCTTCAGTTTCTGAGATTTTGAATTCTGTGAATTCATCTCTCAACATGGACCTTCGCATTTTCTTTGACTCCTCATTCCCGCCAAACCTTGCTTTTATGCCATTCCAGATTTCTCTGGCATCATCCAAATGGTAGAAGTCACCCATGTGATCTTCAGGAAGAGATTGAAGCAAGATCGTTTTTGCTTTTACCTCCTTCTGAATAGCTATGATTTCCTCATGAGATTTAGGGTCAAGAAGAGTAATATTACCATTCTTGTCTCGTCCAGTAAGCTTCCTGCTGTTCCCATTCAGAATGATCTTCCAAAGATCTTGATCAGTGTTGGTGATCCACCATTCCATCTTCATTGCCCAGTTATCATATTCACCCTTCTTCAGAAGAGGGAATTTTCCATTCGTGTTAGAGACCGTAGCCAGGATCTGCTGAGGTTGCACAATTTTAGGAGTGCCTTCTTCTCCAGTTTTAGTAGAAGATGAGGCAGACATGATAAACAAAGTGTCAGAAATAAGAAAACTTGATTCTTCTTGTATAGAGACCCTCCCAGGCTCTGATACCACTTGTTGGGTCTACCAGATGTAGATCTTGCATCCTGTCAGGACCGGTGAATGACTTCTGTAATCACAAGTCAAATCACAAAGAGACTCTATACACAGTATGAATGTAATATAAATATAATTAAGAAGAACAGAATAACTATAAAGACTTGATCCTTTCTAAGGATTTCTAATATTGATAATGACTAGAACTACGTTTGGTGAAGGTGTATCTAACCCTTCTGCCTAAGGTTCCTTTTATACTACAAGGAAACCCTAATACATCATTAAAGAAAACGTGTAAAACTGATATGCATATCCTTTCCTAACATATCTCATGCATATCCTAACAGAATATTAAGTAAATAATAAAGTTTGACTTCGACTAGAACCAGGAGCAGGACTTGCTCCTACTACGACTAGGACCAGGAGGAACTACATACCTCCTAGTCTACCTATTACATATAACTATTACAGTGGTCCTAACAAAGCATAAATATATGAAGGAAAAAAGGAGAAGAAGTCTATGGAAGCTTCCATCCTATGCACATCCTCCAAATGCTCAAGTCTGTCCTTAAGCACCTGCCGTTTTGGGACATGGAAAGGAAAGTAACGGCTGAGCATAACGCTCAGTGCACGGATATACGACATAGTATGAATGGCTGAAACATAAATAAGACTAATAGCAGCGGAAATGTATAAGTCCTGGAAAACCTGACATATCTAGTAAAACTGGTTTTATAGTTTGAAAAGCCTTATGTTTATCTTATAAAAACTGTTTAACATGTTTATCATTAGCCAATATAGGTCATGAAATATCAACGTGCATGAATACTTGGAGGGGTGACCTCGTCATGCAATTAGAGGGGCTGCCTCTAATTAATACAAGTTTTGGGTAGGAGGGATCAGCTCCTTGTGAAGGATGCAAGGCACACACCACATTCACCTGAATAATCTATAAAAACATGTAACCTAGGATGCACCCATACGCCCCACATGATAATAATAATATGGCCAAAATCTGAAGGGACGCCACGAGCTATCACTCCACTGTGGTGAAGTCATAACACTGGTGCCTCCAGTGTTGTGGTTATGGTACCTCCATAACTAGGTGAAATTGGTCATGCATGTATATGGCTTTAGGCATTTAATTAATCATAAGCAATCAAAACATATAAAACATATATTGGGAAAACAGTTGGCTGCATACGGGGAATCCTAATAAGGAAAGAATGTCCATACTGAAAGGACGGAGAATCCGTACCTTGTGTCCATTGAACGAAGAAGACGAACGGAAGAGAGTCCTACTTCGATATCACTAATGCTACATAAATAATATACGTGTATAAGTATTCTGATTACTGAGTACGTAACTGGTTTTATATCATGTCTTAGCTTGTTTTATATGTTCATGTCATGTTTTACTAATTTTAACGTTATGCTGTATTTATCATGTATTCTGTATATTCTGATTAAGTACTACTTGTATTTCTTGTATAATTATACTTGTTGTGTAATAATAAGTAACTTTCTAAAAATAGCAGATTTCCAAAAATAAAAAGTTTCCAAAAATAAAAAGTTTCCAAAAATAGAAAGTTTCCAAAAATAGAAAGTTTCCATAATTACAAATAAGCTGGATTATTAAGCTAATAATATAATCTTAAGTTTTACTGATTAATATTCTAAGTCATGTCATTTATAGTATAGTTTATTAATTTAATACATGTAAATTAAATAAACTATAGGTTATAAGATTTAATTAAATATAACATGATTAATTAAATTAAAGTGTAAATAATACCTAGGTTAAAACATGTATTAATATTTAATATTAATATAACCTAAGTCATGGAAATTAATTAATTCAATGCCATGTTTTAATAATTAATTAATTACTTTAGTCTAAAATTAAATCATAAAATACTTAGGTTAAAATCATGTATTATTACTAACAATAATTAACCTAAGTCATGTCTAAATTAAATTAATTATATAGTATGTTAAATTAATTTAATTAAATCTTGTAATTATTTAACCTGTAAAAATAATTAACTTGTAAAATTAAATCATGAACCGAACCCGTGTGTTAAATCTAAACATGTCGTGAACTGGTCCGTGAAACCCCTTGAACCGGATCAACAAACCCATGACCGGTTGCCACGGTTTATGTTAAACCGCCACCGGCTTAAGCCGGTGGTGCCTTTGTTTTCAGCCGAGACCCCCCATGACCACAAGGACAACCCTGACATGCGTCGGGGTTCCTTGCTCTGCCTGCGGCCAAGACACCAAACCATACCGAGACCTTGAGGTCTCGGTTGGTGGTGATCACACAACCGCCGAGAGCTTTGGTTCTCGGTTCTACACGTCGGCCGAACCAAACACCCTTTAAACCCATGTTTTAATACCCCCATGATTAGATCTAACTAATTAACATGTTTTAATTAATAGTTTTCAATAAACCCATGATTCATGTAAAAGCATGCGGGTTTTACACTTCCACTATTCGTCAAATGGCGTACGGAGTCGTTCCTGATGTTCTTGACTAATATTTGCAAATTGGTGCGTCAACAGCTCGTGAGTGTCTTCAAAAGTTTTGTAAGGCCATTATGGAATTATATGGTAAAGAGTACTTGTGAAAGTCGACGTACACCGACATAGAGAAACTTTATGCTCATCACGAGGCAAAGCATGAGTTTCTTGGGATGATAGGAAGTATCGATTATACAAATTGGCCGTGGTAGAATTTTCCCGTTGCATACAAAGCTCAATTTTGTAGAAGTGATCATGGGTCAACTCCTTTTATTTTATTGGAAGCGATCGCTCTCAAGACTTATGGATTTGACGTGCGTTCTTTGGTGTATCCAGGATGAATAACGACGTACATGTTTTACGTTAATCCTCTATTTTCAATGATCTTAAATCAGGGAAAGCACCAGAACTGGGATTTGTGGCTAACGAAGTGTATTATCGGGGGAGATACTATCTTACTGACGGGATATATCCGAAATGGTCGGTTCTTATCAAGTCTCTAAAAGATCCGCCGGCGAATGATCATAAACGGATATTGAATAAATCAAAGCACGAAGCAGCAAGAAAAGATGTGGAACGAGCATTCAGTGTATTGAAAATGAAATGGAAGCTGATTAATTACCCGACCCGAGGAATGTCAAGACGTAAACTATCGGACATAATTTACACCTACATCATATTACACAATATGATAATTCAACACAACGGGGCGGCGATATCACCCATATTTCATCCCAAAGAACAATATGTTGATAACGATCCGGTAAATACACATGAAGAATCGCTCGTAATTACTCATCAGATAACCAGCGATCAAGCTCATCTACACCTAAAAGCCGATCTAGTAGAACATATTTGAGTTAACCGCAAACAATAAATTAGCTTTTTTAATTTAATGTAATGTTTTTTTAATGTAGTGTTTTTAATTTTAATGTAATGTTTTTTTATTAAATGTAATTTTTTTAATTAAATGTAATATTTTTTTATTAAATGTAATGTTATCTTTTTAATTAAATGTAATGTTTTTTTAATTAAATATAACTAGTTTTAATGCCCGTGCACGCACGAGGTTTGAAGATAAAGGATAAATTAAATAATATTTTCGTTATTGCTCTTTTATGTATATTATATGTTTTTTAAAAACATTTAATGTTTATATGTTTAATTATATTGTTGTTTATATATGCACCGTGTAAACTAATATAGACTCACCCTAATTTTTATTTTTCGAATTTTATACTCTTTTTACTTTCGATATTTTTATTCTAAATAGTTATATCTTAATTATTAATCAAGAAACCATTTACATCCATCTTACACGTACACAATTTATAAATTCATGATTTTTTAATGTTTAATATTATTCTATAAAATACTATTAAACTTTTAATATTTAAATAGTTATGATTTTCATGGACTCATGAGTTTTACATGATTTTTTATTATGTGATAATATAACTTTCTCCGTCCCAAAATAAGTGTCCATGTTTAACTTTTACATATTTTTTATTACGTGATAATATTAGTAATTGATATTTTGGATAAATATTTGTTGTACAAAAGATTTGACTTTGTTTAACTGAAATGTCAGCTATCATTTTCTAGATATTGTGTGTTTAGTAACACATAAACACTTTAAAAAAATATATGTTGTTGTTATATGTAGAATCTCGTCTGTTTATTTTTATCTCACACCGATGTCTGAGATCTTTCATTTATTTTGATATTTATATTCAAGTTAATAATAATTTATGTATATTACATTATTTGACTTTGTTAAGTGTCAGAATAGAAATAAACAATAATTTGTGTTTTTATTTGAATATTTATAATCATGTGATTTGTTGATTCTTTAATATATCATATATGTTGTATTTAGGGGTGTGCACGGTTCGGTTTGGGTCGGTTTTATATTCAGTTTTTAAAAAACCAAAAACTGAAACCGTTCGGTTTTGGGCGGTTCGATTTTTTCGGTTTGTAATTGATTTCAGTTCGGTTTTTCGGTTTTTAAAACCGTTTATACTTGAGTAGGTCCGATTTAGATTAAAAAACTTGTTTTGCGTGAAAAAAATATTTTTTTTCTTTATATTCAATATAAGCCTAATAATGTTTATCTCAAATTTTTAATCTATAATTACACACATATTAATAAGATAAACACACATGCAAGTAAACATGCATACAAATGATTATTGTCACATATGTAATGATATATTATCAAGTAAACATAGATATATATCAAACACGCGTATAAACAATAAGATAAATATATTACTCATATTTCCCTAAAAAATGAATATTAATTTATAATTTTGATATATTACTTATTTATTTATATTATGTTATATTATATTATATTTATATTTTTTGATATAATAAAATGGTTCAGTTCGGTTCGGTTTTTGGATGAAAACCGAAACCGAACCAAAATTTTTCGATTTTGGAAAACGTAAAAACCCGCACCATCGGTTTTTATATTCAGTCGTTTTTTCGGTTTGGTTTTTTCTATTTTTCAGTTCGGTTTCGGTTTCGGTTTTTCGGTTTTGTTTGCTCACCCCTAGTTGTATTTTTACTATAAAGTTTAGAAGGTATAAAGTTTAAGGGAGTATTTTGTTTATTTTTTAAAGTTACTAAAAAATATGAAAAATTATAAGTTTACACTCAAGTCCATCTAATTTATTTAAAATGCAACCACTAATGTTTTATTAATCCCCTCCTTCTTTTTTAAGTTTTTATTTTCATAAATTTGACACATATATCTTTGTGTATTTTTATCAAATTCCTCCACCAAAAATTTTAATTTTGACTAAATTCAATCAATTTTGACTTTTTTCACCAATTATATCGCTCGATTTTGCTTATACATCAAAATCAAGTTATTTGATTGGTTCAATTGTTTTTTCTACAACCTCCACTTTTTACTAAAATTTCCAAATAATCTAATTCTTTTATTATATAAAACATATTTTTATTTTTTAAATAATTTTTTTAAACTAGATCACACTTAATTACTACGTAGACAAAAAAAAAACTAATATAAAAAAAAAATAATCGTTGTTATAAGCGGCCAACGTTAAAAGAAAATAAAAGCTTTGATGACTTTTGCATAAAAAAAAGTTGGCATCACGACGTCAATTCGCCGACGAATATTTGTCTCTTCCACCAAACCAAAAAGCGTAGAAAAAACATCTTCCTTTTTCTCTCTCTCACACACACACACAAAAAAAACCTTAGAAAAAACACAGACATACAGAAAGAAAAAGAAAGAGATCCATCCATGGCTGGTGAACAACGTGAGATGTTTGTCTACACTGCTAAGCTTGCTGAACAAGCTGAACGTTATGATGGTCTTAATCTTACACCTTTTTTTTATTTTACTTTGTTAAATTTCAGCTTATTATATTTTTTTTATTTGATTTGTGACATGTTTTTATACTTTTAAGTTTAAGACTTTACTTCATGATTTGTATTGTTTGACTATATAATTTATGGATTCATTACTTGTACTGTACAAGTGGCTCATGCACTATATGATTTAATTACAAGATCTTGATCTAACTAATATTTACTGTATGTTTTTTGTTTGTTAATTAGTGTTTTTCTTATTTGTAATATGTTAAATTTGATTAATATCAAATTGGGTTTTTTAATATGTCAATCTACTAATTTTGATATTATTGTTTTTATTCAAAATTTGGATCATTAAAAGATAGTTTTGTGGGTTTGGATGGCATGGTTTTACCTTTGTGTTGAGCGTCACTCGTTGGTCCTAGAGTAGATGTTAGTTTTAGGGTCGGCTGTTGGTGTTGTAAGTTTAGAATCGTCGATCGCGTCAAGTTAAAGTCCATGGAATACTACTAGCTTCTTGATTCTAATGTATTAAAGTTATCGTCTTTGAAAACAGGTTCTTTGGTATTAACAGTGTGTGTATGTATTCGTATTAAAAGCTAGCAACTTTTATTAATCGTATGTTCAAAACAACGGGACAAATGAAAAAAAATCCCTTTTTTGTTTCGTCTCTTTGATTTAGTTTTTGTTATAAATTTGGTTTGATTTTGTTCTTGTTGCTATCTGATATTAACAGAGATGGTGGAAGCAATGAAGAACGTTGCAAAGATGGGTGTGGAGTTGACAATTGAAGAGAGGAATTTGTTGTCAGTTGGTTACAAGAATGTGATTGGTGCTAGGAGAGCTTCGTGGAGGATTTTATCTTCGATTGAGCAGAAGGAGGAGTCGAGAGGAAATGATCAGAATGCCAAAAAGATCAAGGAGTATCGAAGCAAGGTTGAATCGGAGCTTGATACCATTTGCAATGATATCATGAAGGTTATTGATGAGCATCTCATTCCTTCATGTGGTGCTTCTGGTGAATCAAATGTCTTCTACTACAAGATGTAAGTTCGACAACTGAAAATTACATAATTTCCTGCTTTACAAGGAGATATTTAAATATAACTAATTGATCCAAGGCACTTGAGCAGTTGAGCATTGAATCAAAGTTGTGGATTGGAATAAAACTTTTGGATTTCATTGAAGTTGATCGTTTTTTATCTGACTTCCGATTTCAAAATGAGGTTTCTGATTTTGTGTGTTCCTAAAATAGGTCATCTTTCATATGTTTGGCTCTATTAGAAGTAAAATGAAATACATAATGTGCTTTATCGATTTACTAAGGCTAAAATGGACTTAAAAATCTGTACTTTTACAGCTGCTGCTTATCCTTGTGATACCGCTTTTGTTTCTTCAATATAATAATTTCATGCTTTGTATTAGTTTTAATGGGATCATATTCTTTTTTCTTTCAGGAAAGGAGATTATTACAGATATATGGCTGAATTTAAGTCTGGTAATGACAAGAAAGACGTTGCTGATCTTTCAATGAAAGCATATGAGGTACGGCGACCTGCAGTTTTCGTTTAGTCGAGTTTGTTTCATAAATTTGGCTATTTTATGAGTTCAGCTGAACTCAATATTGAACAGATTAGTTATAGTCTTTACCTAATAAATCGATGGCTTATTTGTGTGTGATCCTACCTCGGTGACATCTGAATCATAGTTAAACTCTTACGATTTTTATAAAACATGATCCTCAGTCGATACCTGATTATCTTATTTAGTTACCTTCTTTCTCAGCCATCCTTACCCATTTTTCTTTGAGATGGAGGTAATAGCACCGTCTTACTATAGTGCTTGCACCATATCATATTAGCATGTACTCATATGTTCCCTTTTTTTTTTTTTTTGGTAACCGTGATTTCCGACACATTGGTCGACTAATCCACGGGGTTTGAGCCCACCGCCACACAGACTCAAACCAGGTAAAGCCCTCCCTTTTCAGGAGGTTGGCGTGGCCACTTCAAGTTTGTTTGCACCTAGCAGGAATTGAACTTGAGACCTCACACACTTTGGAGTGATAGCCACAAATCCTTTTGCCACTAGGCCACCCTTGAGTGGTTTACTGATATGTTCCCTTTTATCTGGTAAATCTGGTTATAATACAGAATTGAGCTTTCTAGTACAAAAGTTAGAGAACCAGAACCTTGAAA
Source organism: Glebionis coronaria (assembly GCA_025667525.1). NCBI lineage: Eukaryota > Viridiplantae > Streptophyta > Magnoliopsida > Asterales > Asteraceae > Glebionis > Glebionis coronaria. The sequence continues at coordinate 127,022,312 of CM046874.1, read as the reverse complement.
GTTATTATAGAGTGTGTATTTTTGAAATATATGTGGTTGTTTAGGTCTATACATGTCTTTTGCAATATGTTGGAAAAAAGTTTCTTGTTTTGTTAGCTGGCCACGAGGGTGTAGGAAATGCTCTCTGCTTTCATAAAATTTCATTTGTGTTCTGTAAGAGGTTCAGCACTTGAGCTCCAAAGTAATTTTTAAAGTCTCATGAGTCCTGATATATTAATTAAGAGAATATAAATATCAATGTTCTCTGCTTTTCTTGTTAGAAGCACACAACTTTAATCTTCTTTCTAGCTGATATGATTTTATTTGTTTTCTCTGGTTAATGCTATCAGGCAGCTACAAAAACAGCAGAAGCTGAATTGCCTCCTACACATCCCATTCGATTGGGACTAGCTTTAAATTTCTCGGTCTTCTATTATGAAATTATGAATTCAGCTGAAAGGTTTGCTCTTGATACCTTATAGTGTTAAGGTGATATTGCACAACTTACTTGTTAAACATTAGTTAACGTGTCTTGTTCTCTCTTAGGGCTTGTCACCTAGCCAAACAGGCTTTCGATGAAGCAATATCAGAGCTTGATACCTTGAATGAGGAGTCGTACAAGGACAGTACATTGATTATGCAGCTTTTAAGGGACAATCTCACCTTGTGGACCTCAGACATTCCAGAGGAAGGAGGTATGTAATCATTTATATGATTTTGGTTAGCCATTATACTTCACATCAACATCTAAAAACATGTAGTTGCAAAATCCCTCGACTAGACTTTTTTGCTCATAAATTTCTAGAAACTTTTAATCTTGGTATTCACATATGTGCCAGTATTTTCTGAATGTAAATCATAAATTTATAGTTCATCTTTATCAACAGCGCAATCATATTTAATTTGTATATTAACACTATGTTTTGCTTGTTACAGAAGATTTACACAAGCAGGACGGAGCTACTAAAACTGGTGGTGAGATCGAGAATGCAGATGTGAGTGGTTCATTCTCTCATCTCTTTGTGCCTTTTTATCTTATATTCCTGGTTGCTAAATGTATCATATCGTTCGACTTTAAGAAGTGAAGCCAATAATCATGGGATTTGCATATCTTGTGTCCATTGTTTCAGTGTTGTCAAAGTTATATCCTTTTAATAACAACAAAACATAAAATCTGGTGGGGTCAAATCATATATATCAGTGTTGACTAGTGGGAAACTTGGTGGAATTTTTCCAGATAAGAAAAGTGGGATGAAGATCGCCTTATTACATGCTGAATAAGTGAATAATAAATACTAGTGATTGCTGCTAATCCAGATACTGTTATGTAACAGAACTTCAGGAATCAACTACTTAAAATAGTAGAATTTAACTAAGATACCCAGGGATAGTAGTAAAATTATTATGAGTGATTGCTACGGTCAACTGATTTTCGTTGTAATTTAACCATTATTATTGTGAAATTTACGAAAGAACCGTATGATATGCAACGTTAAGCTTTATTTTTTTTTCTTTCTTTTACAGTGAAGAGGGAGTGATGCCTAAAGAAGTTGATGCTGGTTCGAGAGTAGAGATGTACTTGATGATGGATTGTGGATCCTTTTTTTTTTCTTTTCGTTAATTTGGTTGTGTGTGATTATGTGTTAGGAGGATTGGTTTTGGCCATTAGGTGGTTTTATCTTTTCAATAACTGCCCATTTCCAACTCAATCTCTTGTCTAATTTCCAGATCTATTGCCTTGTTTTTCTCTTTATTCTCTGTTTATCAAGATCATTAAAATGATTGGAATATATTTGGCAGATTGGAATGTGGCAGGTTGAGGCAACATAGAATTGTTGAAATTTGGTTATCACACGTTGCTTTGAGGCGCGGTGCAGTGACCCTGTAACATGTTATAGGTGCCTAAGTTATTGCATTGTTGGTTCCATGTTATAGGTGCGTACTCGGGAATGGTGTGTTATAGGAATCTTATCAAAAAAGATGTTTATGTCGTATAAGGGTACTGAATAAGCTAAAGCGCCAACGGCCAACCCCCAATTATAGGTGAACCGCACTTGGCACTTTACAACTTTATTTATCTTCTTCTAATTGAACAAATATATCAATAGGCGACCACTTTCCAAGATTATCTGACAGTATATTTTTTTCTTTTTGATTTTTTTTTGAAACAGGCAAAGATTTCATTAAAGGACCCCCAAGCAGGGGTCAAATGTTTTTGTTAGCAAAATACAATCAAAGTAAACCTTAAAAAATAAGCACCTAAAAACACGGCCTATTAAAAAATGCACCTTGACGGGTTTGATATCCGAGCTCCCCAATCATTATTTGCCATGGAAGACCTGTTTGCTAACCAAAGTAAAGAATCTTGTTTTTTTTGTAACCGTGATTTCCGACTCATTGGCCGTCTAATCCACGAGGTCTGAGCCCACTGCCACACAGACTCAAACCAGGTAAAGCCCTCCCTTTTCAGGAGGTTGGCGTGGCCACTTCAAGGTTGTTTGCACCTAGTGGGAATTGAACTTGAGACCTCACACATTTTGGAGTGATAGCCACAAATCTTTTTACCACTAAACCACCCTTGAGTGGTTAGTAAAGAATCTTGTTGAACTTGAGAAAATATATCTTCGGCGAGAATATTTGGTTTTTGATCCTCAACGCATGAATGTAGCGGTTTCTTGTTACGGTCCCAGGTCTATGATCAAGTTATGGGATAAATAAGGCTCGTTAGAGAGAACCCGACGATCTCTGAGATTAACTCAAATGGCTTTAATTTTCTGATTGATTTCTTAAATGAAACAGAGGTTACATTTATAGGAAAGAAACCTAAAAACCCCTAAGTAATAGCACTGTGATAAACCTAAACATTTGCACTTATCCTAACATTTGTACTTATCCTAAATAAAACATTCAAAAAAAAGATAAACATCTGTGGTCATAACATTACTTCCCCCATTAAGCAAGTGCTTGTCCTCAAGCACTAAGGAAGATATGCGACCCTTCAAGTTACTCCGGAACAGTTATAGTCCCGTACAACAGATTCATCAAAACGCTCATAAGAAGCATATCCAGAAACCTCGAAATCAGCAACATTTAGAGATATGTGGGGACATCATCCCTCTTTTCCATGCTGATATGGTGTGCCCAGAAAGGAATAGTACTCGAGGTCCTTAGAATACTCTTGTTGAGACGATATAGACTCATTAGAGTAAAGAGGGAGATCAACTTGAATGACATCCTTCACAGCATTATCTTTAATCAGAAGCTTTTCTTCTTCAGCCGAATGAGGAAGCTTCATCTACTCATCGTCAGATGATTCCATTGTACTCGACTCCACTTCTGACTTTCCTTTGTTACGGTCTTCCATCCTTGTTGCTTTCTTTTCACCTTTTTCCAAACAAGAAAACTCAAAAGATGACTGTGTTTTTTGCAAGTTTTCCAAACTTTGTGATAACTTTTTAATTTGTCGAGAAAACTTCTCCCATTCAGTCTGCTTCTTTAGACGATCCTCTTGGTACATCTTCAAGAACTGATCAAACATCTTCTCAAGGTTTTCAATTGGACCACCTATAACTCTTGGCTCTTGATACCAATTTGTTACGGTCCCATGTCTATGATCAAGTTATGGGAAGGTTTTCAATCGGACCACCCATAACTCTTGGCTCTTGATACCAATTTGTTACGGTCCCATGTCTATGATCAAGTTTTAGGATAAATAGTGCTCGTTAGAGAGAACCCGACGATCTTTAAAATTAACTCAACTGACTTTAATTTTCTGATTGATTTCTTAAATGAAACAGAGGTTACATTTATAGGAAAGATAACTAAAAACCCCTAAGTAATAGCACTCTGATAAACCTAAACATTTACACTTATCCTAACATTTGTACTTATCCTAAATAAAACATTCAAATAAAAGATAAACATCTATTATATCTTGTTGGTCATAACATTTTTCCATTTCCATATACTCCAAACAACAATGTAACAAACACTATGGAAGGATTTCGCGGTACTATTACTACTCGCGCCTCCCGAGACAATCGAGTTACGCGCGATTGTGGTGAGGTCAATGGCTTGTCCAATACTTATGTTCCACCAAATCCTTAATTTGTTCCATACATAATTTGAGAATGAACAAGTGATAAAAAGTTGAGAAACATATTCTTCTTCCATATTGCAAAGTGGACGAAGTGTAGAAGCAAGTGTAACACCTCTTCTAGCGAGATTAGGGAAGGTACGAATTCTATCAATTGCAGCTCTCCAAATGCAAATATTAACTCTGACTGATACCCGCGGAAGCACATATGGTGATGACTAGCATAGTCATCGTAAAGAATATGATTATTAATCAAGGATGTTAGTCTCTTAACCGTAAACATACCTTTATCATCGTAATTCCAAAACCATTTATCTTGCGAACCAACAGTTATTTGAGCGTCATTTAGAAATGTGTGAATCGAGTTTAACTCATCAAGAGCACGACCTCTTGGATGAGATCTCCAATTCCAGTAGCTGCTGCCACATACGTCTGCCATCATCCATCTATCTTTAACTTTAACTTCTTTATTATTTTCTAAAGCATACAATCTCGGGAAACGAAGCTTGAGACAAGGACCCATGGGCCACCCAACAATCTTCCCAAAACAACGTTGTGTCACCTTGGATACATTCTTTATGATTGAATGACTAAAGGCTAAACTTGTGTCCTCGATAGCTAAGGAAGAGCTAACAATGCTATTTCATGTACCTTTCTTTAATCCTGCCCCAGTTATATTCTCGAATCCACCATCATTATCCTAAAAAACCGATATTACCTTTCTCCATAAAGCTTGTTGCTCGTTGAGAAAACGCCATCTCCATTTACCCAAAAGACTAAGATTCGTCGCTTTTAAGGAACCGACCCCTAAACCCCCAACGTTCTTATTGGAGCAGACTTTGCTCCACTTGACCCATGAAATGCCCTTACTTCCTTCTTTGAAGCCCCAAAAGAATCGGGAACGAATGCTTTCTAACTTTTGAAGAACCTTTGATGGAGCTCTGAAAAAGGAAAAGTAAAATAACGGCAAACTCCACAAAACCGTTTTTATAAGAGTCATACGACCTCCTATGGAGAGAAATTTAGATTTCCACGAAGAAAGACGATTAGTAAAGCGGTCTATAATCCCACTGTAACTCTCCACACAGTTTATTTTCATTCCAACAGGGAGTCCTAAGTATAAAAAAGGGAGAGAGTCATACCCACAGTTTAGGATAATAGGTGATCTATTAACCTCTTTTGAGTTAACACCAATTCCATATAATTTGCTTTTAGCAAGATTAACCCGCAGACCACGTGCTTCTTGGAAGCACTTTAGGATCATTACTAGTTTTTTTTTTTTGCATTCCACTTAGACCATTCACCAAAAAAGATTACATCGTCGGCGTATTGGAGAAGGGATAAATTAGTGTTATCGTCATTTAAATGCAGACCTTTGAAAAGATGTTTATTACACGCCTCAATGATGGATACTTGGAGAGCTTCAGCAACAATTAAGAACAGGAATGAGGAATGGCGAAAGAGGGTCTTTTGGCGTAAACCACGTTCCATCTTAAACTCATTAGATGGAGAACCATTTACTAGAATCGAAATTGTTGCAGAAGTTAAGCATCCCTTTATCCATGAACACCACTTTACACCGAATCCCATTTGCGACATTATATCCAACATAAAACAATTTTTGATTACTGAGTTGTGCAGTGACATCCAACCTTCCTCGAACCTTGGTTTAATTATGGTTAAACTCCTTTTTCATTTGAGAGGAAAAGGCTTCTAGGGAAACACATGGTCAATAAACCGGTTTGACTAAAATCAGATCGGTTTAAAACCGATTTTTGGTTATATTTTATTCGGTTTTTAATCGGATCGGTTTTAACCGGCTTTTAAACTGATCGGATCGATTTTAACCGGATTTTCACGGTTTTTAATCCGATACCGTTCATTTTATTAAACCGGTTACGAACCACCAAATCGGACTGAGAATCGATTTTTTCCCGAAGCAGATCATGAACCGATTTTTTTACCGGTTTCAGAATTCTTTTCCCGGATCTGATCATACTGTATTATTTTAAGACTAGGTAAAGGTAAACAGCTTTGGTTGATGACGCTGAGGAGTCGACGCGTTTTAATTTTAAAGTCTTCATGACTAAAAAGTAAAAACCATGTAAGTTTTGATTCACACGTATATAATGCCAAGATTTCAATAAGTCAGTGTTATAAGTCAGCCAAAAATAATAATATTCGTCTAGTTGGAGAAAAGCAGTTGTAATGTCCACCTGATTAAAAAGGCTGTCCTCTTTTTATAAACTACTCGGTATTGAGTATCATTGAACATGATCTTTAACGTTTTCTTGTAAAACAAAACACTTAAGGCCTACTGAGGGACCTAATATTTTCTTTCAATAAACATGACCGATCATGTTCTTACCAACTTGAGACGATCTTCATCCGATTTCAAAATATTACAGTGATCGAATGATAAACAACTAATTTTGATGTGTGAAAGTGTGAAACTTTGAGGAGTACAAACTGATGCATGCATCTGAAGAAGTAGAACATAGGTCGTTGACTAGTCTAGTAACTAAGAGCTACTCGAGTTCGAACTAGTTTAGTTTTGCTAGCTTGACACGAAAGATGCATGCTCCATTTCACGAGCAGAGCTTTGAAAGATCGCTAAACACCTAAATTTTGAAAATCTCCTTTAGATTTTTATAACAACTGTTACTTGAAATGAAAAGATGTTATTAGTCACGTATAACAAAATGTCCCTAACTCAAAGTAGAGAGAGATATTTCTCTGCAATGAAGATTATAAAGTCTAATTTGCGGAATGAAATTAGCAAAGACTTCCTAAACATTTGTGTTATTTGTGCACAGAAAAAGGACTTGCAAATGTAAAAATAAGGAAGATGTAATGAAGCGGTTCCAAAATATGACAGGTCGCGCGAGATCTGAAGATTAGTTGTTCGCTTAAGGTAAGTTAGGTTTTATTGTGTTTTTTTTTCTGCTCAAACAAGATGTACATTTAATTTGTATGTATAAACTTTTTGTTGATGTATGTTTTACTGGTAAAATGGTTAAAGGAATCAATGTTCTGCAACAACTGATTATTATATAAGTTTTTTGGAGACTTGAAATTTTGTCAGAATTTATAATCGCATATGACAGCAACTATAGTTGGTAAAACAACTTAAGTTGTTTTTATATCTTATAAAAAGAAAATAAAAAAAAAAAGACTTGTTACATCTGAAAAATGATTATAAAGACATCTGTTTGCAAGGAGACTTGTTTTCCTCGATCTGTCATTTTTTAGTCCTCTCTTGCAACTAATACGATTAAGGCTGATTATGGCGATTCTGGATATAGAAATCACTCGGGCGCGGTCACCCCGATCCTTTACAACGCATGCTTTACCTGAAAGAATGAAGAAACGCAAGTTTAGCGAATCATCTACTTCCAGCTCAGACTCCAACTTCTCAAGGACCGTTTCCAGCTCCTCAAGTGCCAGCTCCATAAATGCGGTTGAGGAAACTCAACTTGTCTCCATAGACCAGAAACTAGCGCAAGCTGCAGAAGAAGGCGATATTGATTGCTTTATAAATGTATTAGCGGAAGGTTGCACCCAACTAGCATGGCTACCGGAGGCTATTCTTAAGCGAAGGGTTTCAAAAAATAAAAATACACACCTTCATGTGGCAGCATGGTTTGGAAGAGTTAAACTCATTGACTCACTACTGGCTGATTATGGATCCGTAAAATGGCTTAAGAAGACAAACAACGAAGGTGATACTGCCTTCCATATAGCTGCAAAAGTGGGACATTTCGATGTTATGTATATTCTCATAAGACATGGTAAACTGTTAAGTACAGATAACATGTTGGAGCTAAGGAACGAAAAGGGTAATACGGTGTTACATGAGGCTCTACTTAATAAACATCATCACTTGGTTGACTTGTTACTTCACACTAATGCACGTTGCTCGTGCTATTTGAATCGCGAAAAGAAGTCTCCATTTTATCTTTCTGTAGAAGCAGGAAATGAGAACACTTTTAATGCTATGTTGAGAGCAGTACGTCAGACATCTACCGATAAAGTTGACTTATTCGAACAAAATCTTATGATGGGACACTCACCGCTTCTAGCTGCTATTTTACGCAAAGATAAAGGTAAGACCTTGTACTTTCAATAGATAGACAAAAACACATGTATAAGGACATTATTAGCATATGCTCATTTATGTAACTGTATTTTGTTTCCGCTGCCAGTGATGCTACAAGAGATTTTAGCAAAAGGGATGCATATGCTTGTACATGTAAAAGATCGCAACAAAGAGAATCCCATTCAGGTTGCCACTAAAACTGGATTTGAAGAGGGGAAGGTTATCCTGGATGAAGAATTAAGGCGTGGTGCCAGTGATTGTGGTGTTGTTTCTGCTGGTTCTGGTGACGCTCATGGTGCAGCTGCTCTCTTTGTTGACACTGATGATCATGTTGCTTCTGCTAGAGATAAGAGGATGAGGGTGTTACTCGAGAAAGTGATGTCAACCCAGCAGCAGCAAGAGGGTATATGTCACCATCATTGCATGGACATCAGACTGTATCAAGCTGTTAAGAGAGGTGGCGTTGATCAATTCATTAGTGCCTTGGAAAAATACTTGGAGAGAAAACAGCTAGATCTAAAAACCATTTTCAGCCAACTAACCCCTTTGAAGAATACATTTCTTCATGTGGCAACCACACATAATAGAACAGACATGTGGAAGTTTATCATCAAGTATTTTCCCAGTTTGATCAGCAAGGCAAATAGTCATGGCGATACCGCCTTCCATTTGGCTGCAAAAAATGGAAACCTTGACTTGATTGAGATGATAGTTAAGCTCAAGAATGATAAACTAGTAAAAGATCTTCAATCGAACAACAATTTAGAAGTCCATGCTGCAACATATTTTATAAATTCCATGCAAACAGTGGTGGAGAATGATGATGGGAGAACACCGTTGCAGCTATCTCATAAGCACTGCCAAGGAACTGTAATGGAGTTTTTAATAAGAAACAATGTGAAAGAGGCATATTACGTAAATAAGAACGGCACATCATTATTATATACTGCCATATTAAATTCGGATATCGATCTACTGAAGACAATTTGCGACTCTGTCTCTCCTCATATTGATCAGAATTTGCAGAATGTGTTAGACAAGCAACTTATTAACGGAAAATCTCTACTCTTTGCTGCTATATGGAGCCAAAATATCGGTAACTTATAACTTTTTCATATTCTATATATATATATATATATATATATATATATATATATATATATATATATATATATATATATATATATATATATATATATATATATATATATATATAGGGGAGAGTTAAAATAAAAAGACTTTTTTTGATGAGAAGGATAAGAAGGATTTTCAGCCATTGATTTAAAATCAATGGATAAGATCAATCCATATTTCTAACTAACTAACTAACTAACTAACCACCAAAACATGATTTTAAAAAAGTCTTCTGAAAAAATTCCAAATTGTCGGATTTGTTGGTGCATAAAAAAGTTGTGAATAAACGTTTTTTAATTTTGAGGTTTTTACGTTTTTCTAATGCACAAAAAACAAAATTTGATGCACAAACACGTGAATTTTGGTGTACAAAATTTTTTTCATTCACAAAATTTTCAATTTGTTATAGTTTGATGCGGAATCATATTCTAAAGCTAAAAGTCAAAAGAAGTTGGGCATAAAATGAATTCTTGATGCACAAAAAACCTAAAAAAACGTAAAAGAAAACGTTATTGTGCATCAAAATTTCATTTTTGTGCATTAAAAAAGCGTAAAAAACTTCGAATTAAAAAAACTTTTTTTACAAAAGTTTTTTGCACCAACATACCCAATCTACTGGAATTTTTTTATAATTTTTGAAGAACTTTAAAAAACATGTTTAGATGGTTAGTTAGTTAGTTAGTTAGTTTGTTACGATTGTGATTTAATCTCATCCATTGATTTTAAATCAATGGCTGAAAATCCTTCTTATCCTTCTCACCAAAAAAAGTCTTTTTATTTGATCTCTCCCCTATATATATATATCTACTTTCTAGGGTGTATCCTTAAAGTGAAAAGTGAAATTTTAAGTTTTTATTTAAAGAAACATGGGATAATATAGGAAATGTTGAAAACCAAATCCATACTTATGGAAACAAATGAATTAGTTACCAGGTTACGGGTTTGACTATCGCGTTACAGGTTCAACCATCGGGTCAACCCGATCGAGATACCAGGTCAAAGGTTAGACCACCAGGTCACGGGTTAGACCACCAGGTCACGGGTTAGACCACCAGGTCCCGGGTTTGACCACCGGGTCATGGGTTAGACCATCGGGTCACGGATTCGACCATCGGGTCACAGGTTTGACCACCGGGTCACGGGTTCGAATACCGAGTCGACTCGGTCGAATCATCGGGTCACGGGTTCGTCCATCGGGTCAACGGGTCACAGGTTCGACCACCAGGTCAACCCAGTTGAGTGACAGGGGTACCGATTCGATCACCGAGTCAATTAGCATATCATTAACTATCTGTCGGTAGGTAATTCCGCCGTTATGCGCGGGTATACGTCTAGTAGAGAGTAAAATGCAGATATGGTCACTCTGGTATTCCATTTTTTCAGATTTCATCACTAGTCTTTCAAAAGTGCAGCCAGCCTCCCTAGTCTTCATGTTTTGGGTTCATTTTGGTCCTTTAACCAAGGGGTGTTAAAATTTGAGAGTTACTCATTTTCGCTAAAGGGACTTTTTTGTCTTTTTCTCTACTTTTGACCCAAGAAGTTCATACTCGAATCCACCCTATTTGTTTTTAACCCAACTTGGTAGTTTATTAATACTCCGTAGTTTTTAACCCAAATTAGTACCCCTTTGCCTCTTATATATTCCGTCTATTAGTCATAACTGTCATATGAAACGATTGCCAATTTTATCCCTAAGTTCAACAAAGTCACAATCATATAGATAACATCTAATCTATAATGACACCATAACTGAACTTCCATATGTCTCGATTCCCTGTTGAAGCGCTTTGATAGAAACCGTCGACTCATATCACGAAATCCATCATTCCGACTGAACTATAGGATTATACAAGTTTGTCATTTGGATAAATTTATCCAAGACAACTTTTTTTTATTTAAGGACAATAGATCGCTTTTTATCTAGTTATTTATGTTTGGTTGGATTTTATATTTTCCATTATGGTGGTGGTTCCGGTGGACGAAACTTAATGAAGCAATACCGGGCTTTAGTTTTAGTAGGTGCGAGTTTCATTGTTTGTCTTTAGGTCGTGTTTAAAGTTTTTTGCAGCGTCATTTAAGTGTTTCTTTTACTTCTTTTACGAGTGTATCTCTGACTGTAACCAAGATGTGTTTGTTGATAAAAGATTGAGAAGCCTGATATTATAGAAATGAAACATATGATTAATGCTAATTTGATTGGGACGTTCAAGTAAGGTTTGGATTTTAAATTAGGGGTGTTGGTAGTGATTGGGAGGTAGAAGTTAAGAAAAGGTCAAAAATGCCCATATAGCAAAAGTGACTAACGGTCAAATTTTAACACTCGTTGGGTCAAATGACCAAAATGAACCCGAAACATGAATACTAGGGAGGTCGCCTGCACTTTCGGAAGATTGGTGATGAAATCTGCAAAAATAGAATACCATAGTGATGATATATGCATTTTACTCAAAATCCAAACCTTACTTGAACGTCCCAATCAAATTAGCATTAATCATATGTTTCACTTCTATAATATCAGGCTTCTCAATCTTTTATCAACAAACACACCTTGGTTACAGTCAGAGATACACTCGTAAAAGAAGTAAAAGAAACACTTAAATGACGCTGCAAAAAAACTTTAAACACGACCTAAAGACAAACAATGAAACTCGCACCTACTAAAACTAAAGCCCGGTATTGCTTCATTAAGTTTCGTCCACCGGAGCCACCACCATAATGGAAAATATAAAATCCAACCAAAACATAAATAACTAGATAAAAAGCGATCTATTGTCCTCAAAATAAAAAAAGTTGTCTTTGATAAATTTATCCAAATGACAAACTTGTATAATCCTATAGTTCAGTCGAAATGATGGATTTCGTGATATGAGTCGACGGTTTCTATCAAAGCGCTTCAACAGGGAATCGAGAGACAGCGTAAAATTGCATCAACAGGGAATCGAGACATATGGAAGTTCAATTATGGTGTCATTATAGATTAGATGTTATCTATATGATTGTGAGTTTGTTGGACTTAGGGATAAAATTGGCAATCATTTCATATGACAGTTATGACTAATAGACGAAATATATAAGAGGCAAATGGGTACTAATTTGGGTTAAAAACTACGGAGTATTAACAAACTACCAAGTTGGGTTAAAAACAAATAGGGTGGATTCGAGTATGAACTTCTTGGGTCAAAAGTAGAGAAAAAGACAAAAAAAGTCCCTTTAGCGAAAATGACTAACTCTCAAATTTTAACACCCCTTGGGTCAAAGGACCAAAATGAACCTAAAACATGAAGACTAGGGAGGCTGCCTGCACTTTTGGAAGACTAGTGATGAAATTTGAAAAAATGGAATACCACAATGACCATATATGCATTTTACTCTTTGGATTTTAAATTAGGGGTGTTGGTAGTGATTGGGAGGTAGAAGAAAAAGATAAAACTTAAGAAAAGGTCAAAAATGCCCATATAGCAAAAGTGACTAACGGTCAAATTTTAACACTCGTTAGGTCAAATGATCAAAATGAACCCGGAACATGAATATACTAGGGAGGTCGCCTGCACTTTCGGAAGATTGGTGATGAAATATGCAAAAATAGAATACCATAGTGATGATATCTGCATTTTACCCATATATATATATATATATATATATATATATATATATATATATATATATATATATATATATATATATATATATATATATATATATATATATATATATATATATATATATATATATATATATATATATATATATATATATATATATATATATAATGGGAGGTATAATTAGTCATACTAGTTTTAGTATTTACAAAGGCGAGACAGATTGAAGACATAACTCATGTCATCCAAATAGTTTGATTGCTACCCTCATTGATTTATTTCTTCGTCATTCCTTCTAATATCACTGCTACAGCTTAGCATCTGAGTTTCCTTAATGTGTTTGCAGCAATCTTGCAAAAATTAGCTACAGAAAAACCATTTCTATTGAAAGTCAAATATCAACATGCACAGAAGCTGATGCATTTTGCATACTTTTTGGGTTTTCATCAAGGTGCAAAATATTTGAGCAAAAATCTCAGTTTGGTTCCAGAGACGCCGGTACAGTCATACAGCCTAGATGGATACTCCCTCTCGGTCATTGATATGGTGGATCCAGAAATTGTAAACATAAGTAAGTCAATGGATCTAAACAGGAGGCATCAGAGAATGGTGAAATTACTCCCGGAAACTTCACCTCAAGACACGCCTCCAGAAAAATTGAGGGGTGTGAAGTTGTATGAAGCTGCAAAAAAAGGTGATCCAGAAATTGTAAACATAAGTAAGTCAATGGATCTAAACAGGAGGCATCAGAGAATAGTGAAATTACTCCCAGAAACTTCACCTCAAGACACGCCTCCAGAAAAATTGATGGGTGTGAAGTTGTATGAAGCTGCAAAGAAAGGTGATGTTGATAGCTTCATTGATGCCCTGGTAAAAGTTTCACAAGAAAATAGTAATTTATCTCTACGCGCCATTTCAGAACAGAGGACTCGCAGTAAAAATACATGTCTACACGTGGCAGCAATTCACGGAAACAAACATCTCACAGGTTTCATTGTTTTCTACTTCCGTAACTTGCTTTTCATGACAAACAGTGAAGGTAACACAGCAAATCATGAGGCAGCAAGAGCAGGACATCTTGAGGTTGTTAAAATTCTTGTCATGTTTAAGAACTATGATGAAAAAATGTATTCTGCCAAAGAATGTGATACTACAGAACCATCGCCTAGAAGTAAAGAGTGGTTGAAAAATTCTGTCGGGAACACATCAATGCATGAAGCCTTCCTTAGTAATCAGAAAGAGGTTGTAAAGTATCTTACTGAATCAAGTGTCGAAGAAGCATATATCCTGAACAAGGAAGGAAAATCTGGGTTACACCTTGCTGTGGAAGCAAACATGGTGGACTTTGTCAGGACTACATTAAGTAATATGACTTTAGACGCTAAAGAAAGATTTATTTCTGAATCGGAAAATGGGAAGCTTCTTATAAATGCTGCAATAAAGAGGAAAAGTGAAGGTATATATGCATTTCACTCATTGTTATGTGCTATCTATCAGTTTCTTGTATTACAGCCTCATTTTCTTAATTACTTGCTTCCTATTTATTGACAGTGATGTTGCAAGAAATAGCAAGGAACATCCCTTCACAGATTCATGCCACTGATAGAGCTGGTCAGACCCCGTTGTCTTGTGCAGTGTCAACAGGTTTTCGTAATGGCGTTAACTGTTTACTTGATGAATTTAATATGGATTCTTTCCTAATGGATTCAACTGGCTCCTACCCCGTTCATGTTGCATCAAAAAGTGGCCACGTCCAAATCCTTGAGAAGTTGTTGAACAGTTTTCCTGATTCGGGTAGATTTGTAAATCGCAAAGGTCAGAATATTCTTCATGTTGCAGCTGAGAATGGAAAAGACAAAATTGCCAGCTACATACTAAAAACAAAGGATTTGTGGTTTCTCATAAATATGACAGATGAAGATGGCAACACTCCACTGCATTTAGCAGCGATAAAATGGCATCCAAAGGTTGTGAGTTGTTTAACACGGGACCATCGAGTTAACCTAAACCTTATGAATAAATGTGGGTTCACGGCTCTTGATGCTGCTGTAGAAAACATGGAAGCAATAACTACCTTCCAACAGGTTTGTTTTAACAACCATTCTTGGTTGATTTATAATATCAGCAGTTCGTACTGATTATTCTACTATCAACCACTTGAGTGATTTTTTTTTATGCAGAGATTGACATGGGCTGCTTTGATGTCTGCTGGTGCTAAAAGATATGGGAATACGGATAAGACTGTAACAGAAAAATATGCACAATACAAGAAAGATTACTCTAAGGATAGGGTGAATACTTTAATGCTGGTGGCTATACTTATAGCTACTGTCACATTTGCTGCTGGCTTCACCATGCCTGGTGGTTATAACAATTCCCCACCAAACGCAGGCCATGCAACCTTGTTACGCAAACATATGTTGCAGACTTTTTTGGTTTGTGATACAATAGCTTTGTTTAGTGCCATCATGGTTTCTGTTACTCTCATATGGGCGCAACTGGGTGACAACACATTGGTCATGAATGCACTTATGTTTGCATTACCGCTGTTGGGGCTATCCCTAACAACAATGTCAATAGCATTTATGGCTAGTGTGTCTCTTGTAGTCGTCAACCTTACCTGGCTAGCCAGTTTTGTTCTAATTTTTGGGATAATCTGTATTGCAAGTGTGCTGGCACTTTTCATCCCTTTGCTTTTTCCTTACTCATCTACTTCTAAAGTCTTGCGCTACATCACCTATTATCCTTTTCAACTATTAGTTCTGGCCTCGGCCTCTAGAAGTTCAGATGACCGGTACATCAAAGAGGATTAGCATTTTCATTGATGATCAAGGAGATAGCGCGTTTGCTCCAGTTCGCATATGGTGCCAGTCCAACCCATTCAATAAAGGACGACTCTTGTAATTCTGATTTTGCAATAATTTGTATCTTGATATGACCTTCTACTTGTGTTTGATATTTAGATTCACTGAATCACAGTATAAATCCACGTCTGCTTGACTTACCAACATTGCCGCAATTCTGTTTGCATTAATTATTCATTTTTCTATTTCTTTGATTCTAAGTGGATAGTTAGCGATTAATTTTGTAGGTTTGGTGATTAGAATTTTTTATACCATATACCATATAGCCCCTTCGATGTTTTCAAAACTAGCTCAATAACATTGGAGAATATCAAGCACCACGGGATGCTCTCCTGTATCTCGCGTGAGAGTCGTGACATTTCATCGAGAATCAAGGCAAAGAGGCACTGGGTTCCTTTATCACTTAAATCCTAATGGCCTACGAGTCAAATGAGAGAGGCGCTATGGTATATTGGCGCAGTAGAGAGAGGCGCTAGAAGATAAAGGCCTACGAGTCAAATGAGAGAAGACAGAATACCTAGGGTGCAACTTCGACATGAACGTGAACGACCAGAACGAGTTAGCGGAAATCTGCATTAGCGAACATATCTGAAGGAGTTCTTAGATATCTTGGATTTTAGATATCTTGGATTTGTGATTCACAAATCCGGGAGAATAGTGGACGATCTAACTCACCGTATACAAGCAGGTGGACAAGAACATTTATGTAAAGCTAAAAGGAAAATTTTACATGGAAGTGACAGAAATAAGGATTTTAAGATGGACAAGTGGTAAAACTATGTTAGACATGATCCCGGAGTCTTTCGAAGTGAACTCAGTGGCGACTATAATCAACAAAATGAGAGAAGGTAAAATGAGATGGTTAAGTGGAGTCTAATATGATTTGAGAGAGGGTACACCAAAGCTTAGATCGGAGGACTAAAGAGCAAAGACCCGATGTGAAGGAGCTTCTATTGTCCGAGGACTTGACGAACACGTAAGAAACTAGGATAGGTATGAGTAGGGCGCATAGATTTAGTCTAGAGATGCATGGTTGCTTCAAGTGAGTAGTCAAGTGTTGGCCCTTTTAGCCTTTTTTTAGCTTCTTTAGTGTATTATTTCTTGCTTTAACGCTTATATTTGCCTGTGTTCAAAAAAATCAAGACACTAGCTTGAGTTTTTTCACTGATAACTCGTTTACAGGTGTAAGAACATCTTGGAGCAAAGCAATTTTGAGTCTAAGATCATTGAAGGCGCAGGTCATGTTTTAAAGAAAATTATAGAAATGATTTTGGTTTTCTTATGTTTTTGAACTTTGACGAAACAAAAACTCGGTTCACAGCATCAATGGCGTCCGGAACCTATTCCATGACATGCACAATTAGCAAGCAACTGTGCATATGTAAAATGCCACTTCATACAAAAAAAGGCGCAAGACACAATAACTTTTATTGTTACAAAATCACAAAATTCAACAAAGTCTCTCATCAAACATCCATAAAAAACACATCCTACATAAAGACATTTCCCATAACATCAGCAAACAAGACCCAAGCCTGGATTTGCAGTGAAAAAGAAGTTAAGGCATACCTCAATATGAACCATCATCTCTAGTTACCTTGACGCAACTCAGGTCTGACAAAATCAGCATCAACAGGCACAGAAATGTCAACGGTAGGTCTCAACTCGGCACAAACTTTGATTGCTTCGTGCACTGGGTCTTCAAAGAAGTTGCTGATGAGGTCTTGGTTAAGTGGGGCCTCGTTGTCTACAGCAACTAATGCTTGTTGGGTAAGAATATAATCGAAACGTGGAGCCCATTTCCTTGATCCCAACCTCGCGGTTGTTGAGCAGTTATCCACCATAAAGGATACACCTCGAGCATGCATGAACGGGTTCAATGAATCAACAGACTCGATCAAACTTTCATTAATGATCTCGGAATAAGAATGTCCCTTCTTCCTCAACACCTCAATCTGTTGAAAAGCATTAGAAAATAAATTAAATTGCAAGCAAAAAAATGTCAAACCTACTCATGAAATCAAGGCTTACCTGGGCCATCATAAGTGCAACATAGACACCAGCGGTGAAAGGATATAAGGGGCCCAAGTCACCTGCGGGTCGGACTGCACGAACACGCTCACCTACTTTCCACATGCGGGTCTGGTCAATCTTGCCCATAGGGAAGGCTGGTAGACCCTCTTTTTCCTGATGAAAGCACAGTCAGAACAATTACTTTTAACAACTTTTTTCATACAAAAACAAACATTACAATATAAACTTACATAAAATCGACGACCAGCCAACACAACACTTCTGATCTCACTGCCACTGGATACATCCTCGTAGCACTCGTACAGTATCTCCATACAAGGATAGAAGGATGCACTGTATGCTGTTAAAAATTCTTTCTTGCCTTCTTCCGTCAATGACTCGTATACTGCCTTCATGCCCTGTTTATATGAAAGTAATACTTTTATGATAACAATCGCAATCTTCTTTGGCATAAATCATGTATACAAGAAACTGGATCAAACCTGAGTTGATATAGTCTTTGAAATATTTCCAGTAATGCACTCTACAGTATTCTTGTAAGCCAAATCTTCAGTCATACCACCTTCTGTGTATCTTCTGAACAAAGATTCCACAATACCGTGCACGGCCCCAAGCAAAATACCTAACATACACAACAAAACAGATTTAATAATTTGTCATGCTTAATAAGGTCATCGTTATGCATAAAAAGGCAATGTATTGTAAGGGGTTACCTCTTTCCCCAAATATATCACTCCTGTACTCCTGCTCGAGTGTAGTGGCAAAGGTGAAAGGTGAACCAAGAGCAACAGACCATCCAAGTGCAACATCAGTGGCTCTCCCATCAACATCCTGCAAGCATACATCGAGTACTTGTTAAATAATTACAACCCGTAACTCCCTAAGTCACAGCATCAACAGAAAAAAAGTATGTAACCAACCTGATGGACAGCAAAACTTGCATTGATCCCAGCTCCATTTATCTCCTTTCCTTGAACATAAAGCCTTCTTACCGATGGACCCATTCCTTTGGGACACACAGCAACTACGCTGATGTTCTTGGGGAAATCAGCGCCCACTGATTGCAAATGGCCTAGAAGAAACCCATGGGAAAGTCCAAGGATGCTGTTTGGCTTCATGTATGAGAATATTTTCTCATAATTATCAGCCTAGTAATGAAAAAAAAACATTAGTTATTGCATTATAAAAAAAAAACTAAAATGGTCAAACTCAAATCTAGCATGATCAACTAACCTGAGCTGAATCAGATATCAAGAGCAAAACCAAGTCACTTCCGGCGATAGTCTCATAAATATCTCCAAGAGTGCCAGACTCTTCAGTGAAGCCAGCTGCACGAGCCTCATTAAAAGAGCTTGAACCCTTTCTTAGACCAATCTGTTTCATAATAATATAATAATAATAATAATAACTCAGTCTACTAATCTACAATTACAAATGCCATCAACAAGAAACATAATACTGCGTAAAATAAAAGAAAGCCACCTTCACTTTGATATCAGATTTTGCCTCTACAAGAGAATCCCTAAGATTTTGAGCTTGAGCAGGACCCTGCCCAAAATCCACATAAAAAATTCATTAGTATCAAATATCTATCCAACAATCAAATAATCAACCTTCCAGCTTATAAACATCAATTCTACAACATCGACTCTTTCCACACCTAACACAATTATAATCCTTATGAGATCGAAACAAAACCGCAAAGTATCTAATGAATGAAAAGTAACAAACCTGAGAACCCCATCCAATAACACCAATTTGCTTGATACCTTTGAATGCATCAGGCAACAAATGGAACAAATCTCTTCCTCCTCTCACAATATACTGCACAAACGTTAATTTAAAAAAAACATCAGATACAATAGTAATACATTTCCTCTATATAGTTATACAGCTAATGGTTATCCATAAAAACACATTGCAAGATATAGTGATTGGATCGACTTATTTAACTTTTCCTAAACAGGCCTCATTGTTTGTTTAGGCTTATGTATCATAAGCTCACTTTTGTGGCTTATTTTGAAACTTTTCATCTTATGAAGCACTTTATTAAGCACTCCATTTTGATATCTCAAAAACAGCTTATTTTGGCACACATAAAGTTGTTAAAGCCATAACCTTTTTCTTGAAACATCTTACTCTGTTTCAGTAATGCAATAAACTCACAACTTTCTTTAGTTTCGGCTTATATATGCGGCTTATGGCTTATTTGGTTTTGGACTTATGTTTCATAACCTAAGTTTTTGTGGCATACTTTAAAACTTTTCAGCTTATATAAGCTTATTAAGCCGAAAAGTTTTCGGCTTACATAACAAACTTATATAAGCCTCCAAGTTTCAAAATACAGCACAAAAAGTGAGGTGATGAAACACAAGCCCAAAACCAAACAAGCCATAAGCCGAAACAAACACCCCAAAAAACAGCTTATTTGGCAGCCATAAAGTTATTAATCCATAACCTTTTTCTCGAAACATCTTAGTCTGTTTCAGTAATGCAATAACTGTTAATATACAATAAAAAATATATATATATAAACCTCATCACTTTTATAAAAATTAATGAGTTAAAATGAAATAGATAATAAAAGTAAATAACAACCTCATCATAACCAGCTAGGTTAATCTTCTCCTTATTAAAGACAGAAGTCTCAAAGTCAAGCAAAGTGGGCGGCCTACTTATCGCCGGCGCCGACACCATCTTCGCACCTAGAGCAGATCCACCGGAAGCAGCAGCTTTCAACGACTTACTCCATCTTTTACCCACCTTATTAAACCCCAAGCTTTTCGGTACAGCTTTCAATGAAGAAGATGAGGATGATGATGACGTGGCAGGTGTCAAGGCTGAGAAAGCAGTAGTGGTAGTAGCAGCCGCCGCCATTTCGTCGGAGGTTATGTGTGTGTGTTTTGAGTGTGTGTTGGTGAGTGAGTGATTGTTGCCCTATTTATGTTTGAGTGTGGTTGGTGAAAGGATGACCGTTCGATGCTGATATGATAAAATTTGTATTGTCAGTGTGGGTCCGTCCAGTTTTGGGTTTTTGTAACTAGTGTATTGGACTTATTTATATTTATGGATTATTTTAGTGAAATTTTGCTAAGTTTTAAAGATACTGGAAATATAAAAGTGATTATTATATGTGGTTTGAAATGAATGTCACGAAAAACCTAATGGCTTCACGTCTTTACCAAGAGTCAATTTTTTATTTTTTGTTTAGCGAAAGTTAGTGATATAAATTTGCGTTTTAGACGTAACTACTTTTCCAAAATTACCTATCGTCACCTACTAAGCTAGCTTAGTTGGTTGCAAAAAATTAATGGTCACATTAAAATGACTATCACGATTAGAGGTGGTAAAATGGACGGGCTGAACGGTGATGGGATAAACAAGCGGTGGACTAAACGGGTGCGAGTTAAACGGTCTGGATAAACAGGCGCATGCTAAAACGGGTAATAAATAATACTAGTCAAAGATTTTTGCACTGCAAAAAAAAAACTGTCGAATATTGCAATGTTTTTTACATACGTTTTTTATTAAAAAATGTTAAAATTTAATATATACTAGGATTTGGTGCCCGCGCTCCGCTGCAGGGGAGCGCGGGCGTTTTATTGTTGGTTAAAAAACATAAACCAATGCACAGCGTAAACTCCATATGGTGTCAGAGTTAGCCAGAAAAAGGAGATCAATGACCACTCCCACTCCATTCCCGTTGTTGTTAAAAATAGTTGGGGTGACCGCGCTTCGCCGCGGTTATTTTGTTTTCCCTAGTTGCAGCGTAATGGGACTTTGATGCGGGCGAATTAGCTTCTTTAAAACCACTTCCAAATCTGCAGTTCCAGGATAGCACCTGCAAATGCCAAGAGATGATTAGTTTTTATTTTTTATTTTTTGGGATGATAACAGACACACACACAGGAGTAGATGAATATACACTTTCCAGCTGTAGGATAAACAATACAGTCAGAAGTAAATTATCTTTAGGTGTAAAGTACAACTATCGCAATCTCATGGTAGAGAACTGGAACATCGTTGTTTTTCAAAAAAGGTCTAAAAGACGTTTTATGTAGTAGTGAACGATGTTATAGCTAGATAATTGTTACTACAAATTTTCATTATATTGTCCCCTACTAAACCCGTACCGAATTAGTGGTAGTGATTATTTCTCGAGTATAAATGTACCGGTCTCGTATTGAACGGAATTCAGATATCGGTACCCGTACCGTGAAATCTTCGGGGTTTTCTCCTTTTTTTCGGGAATTTCCAAATTTGGTATCGGTTCCATATACCAAATTAGTGGTCCCGAATTTTTTTCACCTTATTTTGTAGCCCGGATGAACGAACGGGATTCGGGTGCCGAAAATCGGTACGATTCCGGTGGATCCGGTTCGATTTCAGGATTCGGGTAGAACTCATCCCTATCTTTAACCTATGGTTGAAAACGAGTTTTGTGATGGAGATGATCTTGGTGGCTTTGATCTTGAGCACACAAACATCATATCTACTATATCAAGAGTTGGTTTATATTATGTCTATGCCGCTAAAATTCAAAATTTGGGTACACTCATAAACCAGTTAGACTCGACTTAACTATGTTTCTATCTCGAGTAGGTTTAGGTTCAAGTAAATAAGTGCTTCACTGTCCCCAAATAACACATTTCGGAGTATACAAAAACTTGTTTTGGACGTAGCCCACTTTTCTCTATCATGCGTGAAAAAATAGAGTAAAAAAAGACAGGACATAATTACATACCTGATGGTGGTGATGAACTGACTCGAGTGTTGTTATCTGATAAGCAACTGTCCGCCAAGAAAGGCGGTTCAGGGCAGGCGCAGGTGGTCAAGCTTGTGGCATTATTGTACATGCACTGACCACCAGACTGTGTGCAGTCGTTGCAAGGGCTGACTCCCACGTTCCACTTGACCTCAAACCCTTGGTGGAAAACAGGACCCAAATCACTTGACGCCATGTACTTATCTGGGACTGGGACTATAACGCTAGTCTTACAACTCCCAGGACCTTGTACACCATACGATAAAAAAAGGATCTGCCCCATTATTATTGCATAAAATTGAGCCAGTATAGCCTGTGCTATTATATAAACCCGTGCATCCGAAGAGGTAACTATTGTTCATATAGTTTGAAGTGTGACTAAAAAGATTGTTATCGATAGTGGTGTTTACTTGAACTTGTGGACAGATGGAATCAGTCAATCTTCTCGCATGATTCTCATAATCTGTGATGTTGGATCAATGCTCAGAACACGGTAATGAATGTTTGTGATGTTGATAGTGGGTGGATTCTCTTCAGCGCAGTGTAGCTCAGAACCGGGGTAACCACAATATACAAGATCTTGCTGTCGACGGAAAGGGTATTTGAAGCCAGAAATATTTCCACAGTTGAATGAATCATCACATGTACCATAAAGTTCATCTAGGTTGCTTGAACATCCTCTAATAAGAACTAAAATGAGTAAACTTACAGCCAAAATCCGGGATTTCATCGATAATAAGTTAATAGAATAGTATGTTGCTAAAATTCTTTATAATGGCATTTGTCCAGTTAAACTGTATCTGCTGTACATATGTTGCAGAACCCACATGAACATTTCGTTAGACAAAGAACCATTTCAGTATCCACAACTCAGTTTAACGATTCTAATCTTTTACGGATCGAAGCATATATTATATACAAAAATAAGCCTTAAGGTGGTTTAGAGTAAAGTTTGACATCAAGCACACATAAGACATACAATTACAACCATCAATCTAATAATGATTGCAGCCTATTTTTCTGCAAAAATACGCAATGACAACACAAACATAATGCCAAAGGATTAATAGTTCATCTTCGTCCGCTTATGTACCTTATATCAGGACAAACATCAGTTTACACTTGTGTCTAACCTTAAAACGCATTAAAAGACACACATTTAAAAGAACTTTTACAAACTACTTATCTTTTCTTATAATCATCAATCCCAAACACCCACTATTAAAAATTCCAGCAATATCAGCTATAGATGGAGCAATGAATTTCACAACGACAAAAAAAATTATTCTAAAAAAACAATACATAATCTACTCTATTCAAATTTCATTTGATACTCGTTAAAAATTCGTAACACAGTAACACAATTTAAATGTTAAGTAATTCTACTTATTATATGGAAAAGGCAGCAAATAATTAGAACTTTTTTAAATACATTCACTAACCTCGTGATAAGGATGAACAATGAATCCAATCAATGAAAGACTCCAAGAAGCGAGATCAAACTATACTTTTGAAACAAAATATTTCCAGACGATACGGTCGTCTATTGTTATCACAGTAAAAAGGGCAAACGGCAGAGAACAAATAATCGTTGTATTTACCCCTGTATGTATCAGCAAAACGGAAGACCTAAAATGTAAATAGAGGTAAACATCAATAAAAAATGTTAACAGTAAAATGTCCGGCATTGAACAAATAAATTCAAGGGCCTATTTTCTATAAATAATTAGTCACCATAGTGTTAAATTCTGATATGCGAATTATTATATAACCGGAAAAGGATTCCATTGACCAAGAAGCATTTGGCATGGTAAAATAGATCTTTATTGTCCAACAGATCCTATACACTTTTCCAAATGCAAGCAACTTTATTGTCCAACGGAGGATATTACAACTTTTCATACTATTTTAGAATGTTATCTTTCGCTTCTAAATCGCAAAAAAAAGATCCTAAACACTTTTCCAAATGCAAGCAACTCTTTTTCAAGTTTAGGTTAGCTATAATCTTAGTATCTGTTAATAAAAAAGCATAAATCAGTGTAAAAGCGCAATCGAGAACAATATGTTTAAAGGGTTGCGAGCATATACTTCAGACTGACTCAACGATGTATCTATGCTGAACTTTTTTTCCTAAAAGTGTGTTTGGGATTGCATCTATCAACCAAAACCTAACAGAGAGCATCCTAAAACATATAAAACAAACAAACTTTCACGCTATACCAAAGAAACAAACAACTAAAAATAAAACCATACCTTAACAGCCCGATTCAGCAAAATACTCGAATACCTCGTGAAACCCGACATGGCTGCAACCTTGAACGGTTGCCACGCCAACATCTGAGTATTATTCAATCCCCCGCACAACGATGTTAGTAGGTGCAAGCTAGTAGCATTAAATGACAGATCGTCTAGTAATAACAGACCCCTCATATAAAAGAAAATATATTTTTTGAAAGATCGTCTAGTAATAACAGACCCCTCCTATAAAAGCAAATCGGCAAGTAAAACAGTTTTGACAGCAACACAATTAACAAAATGCAAATAAAAACCTTGGAGGTCCCTTCTAGACGTGGTCCTTTCTCCTTCAAATGAAACTAAATATGTGCAACGT
This sequence comes from Glebionis coronaria, assembly GCA_025667525.1. Taxonomy (NCBI): domain Eukaryota; kingdom Viridiplantae; phylum Streptophyta; class Magnoliopsida; order Asterales; family Asteraceae; genus Glebionis; species Glebionis coronaria. The sequence goes on along the minus strand of CM046874.1, from coordinate 126,997,131 downwards.
AGAACACACAGGAAAATTATGGAGTTGGTTATTTTCAGGCTCAGACACGTAAGCGATCGGATATGAGAACATGGTCACCGTGGCTGCAAGCGTCAGCGTGAGAAGCTTGTCCTGCCAGGCGACACATAATCCGAGTTCCAATGGCTTTCACTTAGAAAAAGCTTAATTATCATCATCATCGCCAAACAAAATGCATACCGTCTACTTCACTTCGTAACGAAAATTCAAATGGATCCAGTGAGTCACTGAATTAGGCAGTCAAACAAAGAGATGACTCGACAGGGGCAAAAAAATCAGTTAATGCCCGCCATGGCTGCAGCCGTACCAGGCTGCCTATCCAAGATGCGGGCGTATTCAAATTTACACAGGCCCGTTGTCGAACATCATAGCCAATAAATATATCGGGTTCAGTATTTATCATCATAGATAACAAAACACAACCAAGTTACTGTTAAGAACACGTACAATTAATCTTAGGGGGTGTTTATTTTAGCTTATATAGCCGGTTCACGGCTTATTTCAGTTTGTCCCTGAATTAGGCAGTCAAACAAAGAGATGACTCGACATGGGCAAAAAAATCAGTTAATGCCCGCCATGGCTGCAGCTGTACCAGGCTGCCTATCCAAGATGCGGGCGTATTCAAATTTACACAGGCCCGTTGTCGAGCATCATAGCCAATAAATATATCGGGTTCAATATTTATCATCATAGACAACAAACCACAACCAAATTACTGTTTAGAACACGTACAATTAATCTCAGGGGGTGTTTGTTTCAGCTTATATAGCCGGTTCACGGCTTATTTCAGTTTGGGTATATGTTTCATAAGCTCACTTTTGATTACTTATTTTGAAACTTTTTGGCTTATATAAAGTTCTATTATATCATAATAAATTTATACATGTCGATAAGTTTGAAAATAAGCCACATAAAGTAGGCTTAAGAAACATAAGCCCAAAAGCTAATAAGGCATAAGCCGACTATATAAGCTCAAACAAACACCCCATCAATTCTCAATGCACAACTAATCCAAATAGCCCAAATCTTATTAGGCGTTTGTAATAGAATCAATATGTTAAGCATAATTTTAAAATTTGGTGAATATAAAAAAAGACGGTGTCTCTAAATCCCTAAGCCATATATAAGTTTCAGCTGATGACCATAAGTCCATAAACCCTTGTCTGAAACTAAACAAAACGTAACTCTAATTCGATCATGTCTATCCTGGAAACCATATAAATATCATAAAAATATAAAGCGTGAATAATCTAATACAGAAATACCTATTTTTAGCATAAACCATACTTTAGTATTCATTTTCATGGTAAAAGAGACGAGAAGAAAAAAAACGCAAGCACCTGAGACCACCACCACCCACATAAGGCATCCAACCTCGTCACACACAGACCCACATCACCGCACGCCGTCAAAGGCGGCAATGAAGAGATCGACGGCAACGAAGGGTCCCCATCACACATCACAACCATTGCAATAAAACAAAAACCGGGAAACCCCCAATTTTTTCGATCATAATCAGACCTCGCACCACTGTAGACGGAACCCAGATCGAAACCTGAGATCAAAATTATTGGAGTAGCGGAAGTAGTGCAATTATTAGTATATATAGCAAAGGGATTACTGTAGCGAGTAAAAGGGTCACCAATTAATTCGAAAGGGCAAATTAACCAAAGGGCAAAACACAAAACCCAGCAATTAATGACCAAAGGGCAAATTAATCAAAGGGCAAAACACAAAACCCAGCAATTAATGATGAACAGGGATCAACCAATGCATAACGGGGCCAGTAAAATCAAATAACGGAAAGGTGTAGGTGCTAGTGTGTGTTTTGGTTGTGAGAGGGAATTTTGGTTGAGAGAGAGATGGATAGTATTATAAAAAGCGGTTTGTGAGCAGAATCACTGCTACTATGGATGCGTGATTCTCCTCCTTTATATAAAGGTTAATTTTTGAAAAAAATAAACTTTCAAATATTGCAACGTGTTAGACCCGATAGAAGTATTCGTCTTTTTGTTTCTCCGCTTCCTTACCTAAAGAACAAGAAAACAACTTGAAATATCTTGCGAAACTGTGGATGCCAAATAGAGTTGATTATTTAAAGAACTTGTGATCACCTTTCTAGCAAAGATTGGGTAGGTATATTATAACATATATGTTAGTTAGCCTATGTCGTTTCATCTATATGAATTGTTTGAATTTTAAACAAAGAACCACAAGAAAAAACTTTTACTAATTTGTTTTTTCCACAGTTCCACCTAACTCAATCTTTGCTAGAAAAGCAAAGTCACGTATGCAACAAGTATCTCACTTTCCCAGTATTAATAGATTAAAGAAATCTCTTAACACTAATTTGGGAATTCTTACTAGTATGAGGCTTGAAGTTAATTACAAAACTAGCTTGAAACAAATTATGATCAGATACGTGGGTATTTGAATCCGGTCCGAACTCGATGCTCTCTCTAATTTAGGAATTCTTACTAGTATGAGGCTTGAAGTTAATTACAAAACTAGCTTGAAACAAATTATGATCAAATACGTGGGTATTTGAATCCGATCTGAACTCGATGCTCTCCCTAAATAATAGATTAATATGTTCACATGAAGTTGTGTTGTGCACAACATGACTCAAAAGTTCAAAAGTATTTAAATAGTTCAACCTTGTTAGGTTTGTTAATGATGCTATCTTTTTGTCAATTGAGTCAATAAATAGTTAAATACACAAGAACAAGTTTACATCACAATAGTCATTTAGTAATTATCAATGTCTATTTTTTCCTCAATCTTTGTCACCTTCGTCATTTTCTAATACTTTAACCCAATAAAGTATCAATGTTTGTCAAATAAAAACACCGCTATGTCCATTCTCTAACCTACGTTTTGATATAAAAAAACATTTGAATCCATTCATTGAAATTGACACGCCACTGAAAAATTATTTCTAAATTCACCAAAATCAACGGTACAACACAATCAATTTAAGGCTAGATAAATGATGGGTGAATTTACTAACGTGACGTCACATTAACTTTTCCTCAGAAATCTACGTTTCTTTGAGTTTGTTTAAAAAAAGGGTGATGCTCGTATTTTGCGGTGCAATATTTTTGTTTGTTTGTCAAAAATATATTTTTGTAATTGAGTTTGGAGATAAACTCATAATTTTTAAGAGAATGTTGCACATTTTTTTATTTATGATTATGAGCAACGTTTTGAAACCCGGGTCTTAAATCGATTCAGTCGAGCTATCGTGTCCGGTCAACTCGGTTTTCTAAAAAAATATATTTTTTTTCATATTTTTAATAATTAACAAAAATTATATATAAAAAATTTTGTATATTGAAAATACAAATTGTTTACCAACTAATATATATGTAAAAAAAATCGTCGCAAATAGTTCTAGGGGTGAGAAAAAAAAAACCCGAAAAACTGGCCGAATATAAAAACTGATGGTTCGGTTTTTACGTTTTCAAAAACCGAAAAGTTTCGGTTCGGTTTCGGTTTTCATCCAAAAACCGAACCGTAGAAACCGAACTATTTTATTTTATAAAAAATATAAATATAATATAATATAAATAAATAAGTAATATATCAATATTATAAATTAATATTCGTTTTTTAGGGAAATAGGAGTAATATATTTATCTTCTTATTTATACTCGTGTTTGATATATATTTGTATTTACTTGACAATATATAATTACATATGTGACAATAATCGTCTGTACGCATGTTTACTTGCATGTATGTTTATCTTAAAAATAGGTGTGTAATTATAGATTAGAAATGCGAGATAAATATTATTAAGCTTAGATTGAAAATAAATAAATAAAAACTATTTTTTCACGCAAAACAAGTTTTTTAATCTAAATCGGACGTACCCAAATATAAACGGTTTTAAAACCGCAAAAAACAAAAAACCGATTACAAACCGAAAAAATCGAACCGTCCAAAACCGAACGGTTTCGGTTTTTTATTTTTTAAAAACCGAATATGTCGGTTCGGTTTCGGTTTTAGCCAAAAACCGACCCAAACCGAACCGTGCACACCCCTAGCAAATACGTAAAATTTACATATTTTTTTTCAAAAAAGAAACCCAAAAAAATCAAAACCCGACCAGATCTCAAGAACCAGGTTGACCCGGGTCACTCCAAACCCGGCGGGTCTAATCGGGTTTCGAAAATATGAAACCCGGGTCAATATGACCCGTTTTTTCAGCCAAAATCGGGTCAACCGGTTGACCCACCTAGATCGACCCCGGTCTGAAAACATTGATTATGAGTAATAAAATTGACCCGTAAATAGTTTTTTTGAGCAAAACTAGGATTGCACGAGTGTTAAAAAAGGAGCATTTTACAATGTTTTAAAATTCGGTTTATAATCAAACCGGTCAAACTATGGGTTCGCAGGTTAATCGGTTTAACCGATTGAACTGTCAGATCAAATCAGTTTATAATAAAATAAAATTAAAAATAATATGTTTATAGAATATTCAAACTGTATATAAACTTAGAGTGTTGATTTGCATACTCTACATATTTATTTGCACAATCAAATTATGTGAATTATAACATTTATACCTTTATATCATTTAATGGTATATGCATATATTAAAGACATAAATTATAATAGTCATGATATTCATATTTTAGAGTGTGACAATAAATTCATAAAGTGTGTAAATCATCATCCATAAAGTTATATCATACTTACATGAAAAATGAAAATTTCAATACCAAATAAATAATGCGCATACTTACATTTAACGAGACTAAAGGCCTGTTTCTTTTTTTCAAGTACTTTCATATTAGGCTCTTAATTAGCCTTTAATTAAGAAAAAAAAGATATTTTTGTAAGTGTGAAACAAGATGTTCAAAATAATTTGGACCCACGAGTTAAAAAACACAAAAAAAAAGAAAAAACACCCCTAACTATGGGCAAATCTATGAATTGTACTTCTTACAAAAATAACAATCTACGCAATGGACGAGTCCACGAAATGTGATTTTTTTATAAAGTAGTAGAGGTTGTTTAATTGTAGAAAAAAAATTATGTTTCTTTTTTAAAAATTCTTAGAGAATGGAGTTATTTCATTCTCTATAAAAAAAAGTGAAAATTTTAAAACTTATTTAGTTATATTTTTATTAAAAAGAGGAAAATAGAAAGTAGTAAAATATTGCTTTTCAGTTTTCTATGCAAAAGTAAAAAATGAAAATTTTTCATTTTTAGAAAATTATTGAAAAAAATATGTCTAAACAAGTTTTTCATTTTTCTATTTTAATTTTTTAAAAAAATCTGAAAATGTGAGATATTTTTTTCTACAACTAATTGGGCCGAATTATATTGGAGGCCCATGGTTACTAATGATGTCAATCAGGGCCCATACTTCGCTACAAATATGCGTAAGGAATTTTTATTCACGCGAACTCACGGTAATTTGTAAAACTATAATTTTGTTACAAAATAAAATTTTAAGCAGTGACATACGAGTATCGTTTTCAGAATAAGTTCAATAATTTTTGTAATGCTCATGAGATATTAATTCCATTCTTATTATCTTGTTTTTAATAAATAAATCTTTAATATTTTAATAAAAAAAACATTAACCACAATCAAAAATACTTTTTTTCCCTAAACCTGCAAGACTAATCGAGGAAGCCGAGGTTGACGAGATTGATACTCTTTGGAAATTTGATTTAGCTTTGCGTTTAAGTCGTATTAATTAATGGAGCTATTAAATAATGGAGCTGAAGATATGATGTGTAGTGTAGACTCATATGTTCTTAATCATTATGATTTTGATACTAGTTAGGTATTATTCAGTATCACTAAGTTTGGTGAGTCACTCTTTAGAGTGTGCGAGAGTGTAACTCTAGACTAAAGGATATTTATCAGGGACCAATGGTTTCAACTTTGCATTAAGCCGAGTGGCACAATCACGAAGTAACTCCTATGAGGACTTGTTCTCAACCGGTTAACTCATCAGCTCGTCTTTTTAGCATTGAAGGATTCAGCTTGTATGCTTTTTAGTGAGTTAGATGATGTTTCAGTAAGATTTAAAAAATGACAAAAGTAGAGTTGAACTAGTAAGCTTGTAACGACTTTAATCTATTAAAATGACAGTTTTTACTGCATTAATAATCACGTTTAATTTATCCTTTCACCTATTCTTTTCACCATAAAGGCTAATTATGAAGATATTAATTAGTTATTATTCTATCATAATTCTATTGACCAAGGTTTCGAATAATCTCTAATATAAATAAAGACCATAACATATGCATGAAAAGGGACACATAAAACATAAAAACTTTAATGCACAAAAGTTAGTGATATGTACTTAAATCATTAATATAGATTTGGTCTTATTTTGATTAGTTACTAGCAGGGTACCCGCGCGATGCGACGGCGGGTACCAGTGACTAAATTCTTTTCGGTGTTATAATTCGTATTTTTTTAATTATAAGTTTTGGATCAATAGTTTTCATCTAAAAAAGTGTTTTAAAAACGTGATTTCAATCGAGGGATATTATTACTTTTAGCAATATATAGATGAAAATTCAAGTAAAGTTAAGTAAATGATTAAAGGAAAAGAAAAAATAAATGCAATAAACCAATTTTCAATTAGATTTTTTATTTGATGCATTAGTATACTATAGATGCTCTTTAATGTTTGTACAATGTGCATATAATATTGTGTATTTTTATAATGAGGTGTTTTATTAAGAGTATTAATTACTCATTAAAAAGTTTGTAATTATTGTATGGTGAGACACTTGTACACTTGGCTTATTAAATTGTATTCTTTAAACAATATTTTAGTTTGTGCTTTAAAAGGAGGTACATCATGTTAATTTAGTGGTACTACTTAATTTTTTTGCATTAATAGGAGAGAGATACTAATCTCTTTTATAAGGGAGTTAGATTTATGATATTTAAGCATTAGAGTTGAGTAATTTATTTTGAAAAATAATAACATGATTACAAGGGATATTCATTAATCATTCGTTGATAACTATAAAATTAATAACCAACTCATTTTTCGTATTATCCGGATCCAAAGAACCAGTCAAGATATAATTTATTCTTCGTATTGTTGTAGCAACTGAAATATTTTTTCTTAAAAAAATCTGCTTCTAAGTTGTCAATTTAATATAAATAAAAAATAAGGGGTATGAATAAATGGAAGGATGAAAGAAAAAAAGAATATTGATGATATAAAATTCCAATATGTTTTATTTATGAGCCATCTCATAAAAATATGTGGAATAAAGCATCAATAAGGATTCATCATTAAAAGGACTTGCTCATCGAACAAAAAATAAAAAGCTTCGAGCCAATAAAAATTAAAAATATTGACTCAAGTCCTAACCATCATTTTTACCCTATAAATGGGATAACCACTGATAACCATTGACACGTTTAATATGTGACATGTTTAATAAATAATTTAGATAAGTCGACTCAAAAATAACCCGAAACCTATTTAAACGTAGGTTTTGACCAACCAAGATTTTCTTAAAGGTTGCATATTGCTACAACAAATTTCCGCTACTCTCCAGGCTTGTCCAGTTGCTCTTCGGATACTGATGTGTAGTAAAAATACGCTTTTAAGAAAAAGACGTATTAATGGCAAGTATTAAGTTCTACGATTTAGAAAAACCATAAAACCGATATTGCAAGTTCGTTCTCGGCGGAGGTATATGATTTTATGTGCCAATAATACAAAAACAATGTTTGGATTAGTAACTTTTTTGATTGAGAAAGATTGGAAAAGTAAATGACGAGTTACGCTACGATTATACTACGACGAAAATTAAAACGTAAAATGTAAAATACGACGAAAATTAAAACGTTATTTAAAAATTACCAAAAAGTTTATTAAGATCCTAAAATTATTTCTAGGGTTTACAAATCAAGAAAAATTGTCGAAACCTTTTTAATTAATTACTATTTAATTTTTAAATGCTATTTAAAGCCCTAAAAATTAAATAAATTAATAAAAAGGCCAAACCAATATTTTATAACTTTTAAACCTCAAATATAGTTAATAAACACTACAAAATATTTTTCAAAAGTTTTTCAACAATTAAATCTATTTTTAAATGACTAAAAACTATTTTTTACTTAAAATAATTATAAAAAATTAAATAATAATGGGAAAAATACCAAACTTTTTTTTAAAATTATATTTGACTGTATTCTACTTGGGAAAATAAAAAAATTCAATAAAAAATGATTTTAAGTCACAAAACGACAAAAATGGTTCCCTGTTGACTTTTTTTGGTTAAACTTTGACTATTTTAGATCTTGTTTTGCTGTTTTGATGGGCAACAAGGGCACCCCTACAAGCATGGAGTTGTAGGGAGTCAAGATTCACACAAAAATAACATAAACAACCACCAAATAAGCACAAACTTATCAAAATTCACCACTTTGACAGAAACAAAGGGTCTGGTGGACTATTTTGGGCAAACACTGAGTTATTTAAGCCATTTTAACCAACCAAAAATCTTTCAATCTTCAATACCAACTGACCAAAACCTATTTCAACCTATGTCCTACCAATTTAAACAAGTTTCAAGCAAAATATCTAATCCAACACCCCTATAATACCTGTTGTATGCAGACAGTAACCTGTTAATGATTTTGCTGGTCAAAATGACACCTTGAGTGGCTTTCAAAAGCTATTATAGGCCACCAAATGATCACCAAACCTAGATATCAGATTACCTACTCCTAAACTACCCTATAATCTAACATTCATCCTAATTCCAAATCAGAAATTCTACAAACAAGCTCTAAAAGCCTACTGGTATGCACAGCACACAGAAAGTGATATATTTGTTGATCCTTTAAGTATTACAATGAGTATAGACTAAGGAAAACTGGCAAACCTTTAGACTAATTAATAAGTGTGAAAAAACTTATCCTTTTACCACTTAATTATAATAAAAACAAGACCAAAACGTATATTTTATGTCGTAAAAGTCGGAATTATGCGTGGTTTTTATTTTTATTGTGTTTTAGGACAAAAATATGAAAAAGGAAGAAAACACGGGCTTTCACGGGCTTTTATCAAAGAAAAAGACAAAAGACGAAGTTAAAAGATCAAAAGTGCAAGAAGAACGGAAGTCAAAGGCCTATTTTGAAGAATTATCGAAGAAAAAGTCTAAAGACGAAAGTTTGACAAAGTCGAAGAACCAAGTCAACTAAATGAAGAAATTAGAAGACGAGTTCATATTATCATTCTAATTCCAAATCAGAAATTCTACAAACAAGCTCTAAAAGCCTACTGGTATGCACAGCACACAGAAAGTGATATATTTGTTGATCCTTTAAGTATTACAGTGAGTATAGACTAAGGAAAACTGGCAAACCTTTAGACTAATTAATAAGTGTGAAAACACTTATCCTTTTACCACTTAATTATAATAAAAACAAGACCAAAACGTATATTTTATGTCGTAAAAGTCGGAATTATGCGTGGTTTTTGTTTTTATTGTGTTTTAGTACAAAAATATGAAAAAGGAAGAAAACACGGGCTTTCACGGGCTTTTATCGAAGAAAAAGACAAAAGACGAAGTTAAAAGATCAAAAGTGCAAGAAGAACGGAAGTCAAAGGCCTATTTTGAAGAATTATCGAAGAAAAAGTCTAAAGACGAAAGTTTGACAAAGTCGAAGAACCAAGTCAACTAAATGAAGAAATTAGAAGACGAGTTCATATTATCATTCGACTAATTCCGAGACAAAGTCGAGAAAGATGGGTCATTTAAAAGGACGAGAAGACAAAAGGAAGAAAGAAGGAAACATCCTACCAACTTCCCTCTCCTATAAATACCCTCCTAATGCTTCATTAGGAGGGTGTTAGTTAGTTTTTTAGGGAATCATTTTATTTTTCTTAGTTTTCATATCTTTAGAGAAAAGTAGGTGATTCTACTTTCTCTCTCTAGATTTCTTCATCTTTTCTTTCAAGTTTTAAGCTTTTCATTTAATCATGTATTTGGAATCCTTAATCTACAAGTTCAAGTTCAAGCTTTTTATCATCTATCTTATTCTATCTTTCTTGTTTTTTATTTTGATCTTGATTCGGGTTAAGTATGCATCTTGTTTAATCTTAATGCTTATTTGATTAAAAAGTTATCATTTTGTTCTTATAAATGTTTTTAAACGATTAAAAATTCTAGATTATTTCGTCTTATAGCTTATTTCTTTTTAAGTGTTTTCCAAAGATTAATCTTTTTAAAGTTTGTTTTATAAATTTTGCTTATTTAGTGTTTTAAAAGTTTTTCATTAATAGCTTATTTAGTTCTTTTTAGTATTAATCCGATAAAGTTTTGGTAGTTGCTTATTTTGAATAAGTGCTTATTCGGTTCGGATTATTTTGCTTTTTGTACCCCATCGTAACAGTTTTAAGGGTTTACCTATTCCGATCGAGTAAGTGTGATCGCATAAACCCAAGGGTTTCTACTTGCGATCCATTACTGCGATCAAAGACTAAGATCATACTACGATCGTCCATCACGATCCAGGTCACGATTCACTTGTTGCGATCTGTGGCTTCGATCCGTGGGTGCGATCGCTGGTCACGATCCAAGAACACGATTTGTGGTCACGATCCAAACTTGCGATCTAAGGTCACGATCAGGGACCACGATCGGTCATCACAATCAGTAGGCTACGATCCACCACTGCGATCTAGGCTACGATCCACCATTGTGATCTAAGCTACGATCCATCTTGCGATCGATTGTCATGATCGTGAGTTGCGATCTGAGTTACGATCGTGTTGCGATCTAACTTCAGTTTTTTTATCTTAGTTATTTTTCAAACTTAAATCTTTCCCGCCATTTTTACTTAGAATTATTTTAAACTAGTTTTGTCTTAGTTTAATATTAGAGTCTTCAAATTTACTTTTATCGAGTTTTAACTTTTTGTCGAGTTTAATTTTAAATTGTCTTTTCTCATTTTATTTTTCAAAATTACTTTTAATTTAGTTTTTAATTACTTCTATTACCTTGTTATTTCATTTAATCTTAGTTTTGTTAACTTGTCATTTAATTTAAAATAGATAATCAAAAGCTCCCCCTTTTAGTGACCAACATCAATTATTCCACCCTAAACCGTGATCAATTCGATTAGATACCGAGAACGATTGAGTACACATATGCAAACACCATTAAATCAAATGACTGCAAAAGCAATGAATCAAATGGCGCCGCTGCCGGCTCTTTTCGTAAAGATTAACGGTCTTTAGTGAGAAAAATTGGATTTTGGGATCCGTTCTTTTGGGAACGTTATTTTCAAGCATAAAAATTTTCAAAAATCCTAAAAAATATAAAATTTTCAAAAATCCAAAAAAAAAGATAAAAAATCAAAAAAATTATTGTAGCTCATTTTTAGTGTATGCGTACTCGATCTTCGTCTTATTCTGAGCCCGAGACTCGTAGAGACTTAGATATGGCCGGTGTGCATAATAATAACAACCCACCTCACCCCAATTTGAATAATAACAACAATAACAACCATGTCCCTCAACCCGACCTTCATACGATGGAGGAGCTTTGTCAACAAACTATGAACACACGTGGATGACCGATTGCGCCGATGTAAATCACGGCTCCTGAATTTTCGTTGAAGCATCACATGATCCAACAAGTTCAAAATGCTTGTCCATTTCGCGGATTACCGGATGATGATGCCAACAAACACCTCGATAAATTCATAACCGTCACTCAAAGCATGAAATTGCCCGGTGTTTCCATGGATTTTCTTCGTCTTCATCTTTTTCCACACACTTTATCCCACCATTCTGAAAAATGGTTTGATCGTCTTCCTAAAAACTCAATTCATACATGGGAGGAGATGACTCAAAAAAATTTGTCGCGCTAATTTCCACCATCCATGGTCACTAGTCTTCGTAATCAAATCAGTGGTTTCACTCAAGAACCTGATGAGTCGCTTTTCGATGCTTGGGAACGTTATAATGTCTTGATCGATCATTGTCCTAATCATAATATATTCCCCGTCACTTTGATTGATACTTTCTACAATGGTTTAACTTTTCGTGATGGTGATACGATTAATGCTGCCGCTGGTGGTACATTTATGAAAAGATGACCTGAGGAGTGTAGAGAGCTTATAGAGAACATGACCACTCATCACAAAAACTGGGATTCATCCGCATCTTCAAGAAATAACCCGAGGGCCAATGTTTCTTCTACTTCATCAAACCCCGAGATAACCGAACTTACCCGCCAAATAGCCGAGATGAACAAAAAAATTCGTAACCATGGCTACGAACCAATTTCAACAAGTTAAAGCTGTCACACCTTCTTGTGAGACTTTCGGGGGTTCTCATTCATACACCGATTTTCCTTCTATTCATGACAATCCGGAAAACGTGTATGCGGCTAACGGTACCTTTTCCACGGGAGGCTATCAAGCTCGTCCTCAAGGTGAACGCAATTTGCTAAGTTATCGTTCAAACAACTTTCCTTCACCACCCGGTTTTCCTCCTCAAAACCAAAACAACTTCAATCGTAAAAATCCAAACCAACCTCGAGCTCCTAATCAATATCAAACTCAAAGAAATCCATATCCACCTCAAGGAAATAATCAAGTTTACCAACAACCCACTTATCAACCACCCGCTTACCAAGATCCTCCTCCCAACCAACCCACGACATTTAGTCATGTGACAACCGTGGTTTTGAGGTTCGTCACTTGGTCTTACTTTTAGGTTATTTTATGTGTGACTACTTGATTTTTGTGTTTTCGTGTTTATTTTGTGTGAACGAGGTTTGTGTGGTTATCGTTTATGAGTATAGAGTACTCATAAGTAAATCGAGGAACGGTTATTTCATGTTCATGAGCTCACAAGTGGTGACTATGAAATGAAATAGTGATATTTTGGTGTTTACGTATACGTATAAGTATTATAGTAATAGTGTATTTTTTTAGGATTTACGGTTTAGCATTTAGAGGCCTCGGAAGAGGTAATTAGTCATATGAATATTTTTCGGGATGGTTTTAAGTCATTTAGGACTTAGTTATAAAGTTTATTTCAAAATTTGAGATTTTTTATAAAAGTGTATATTTTACGTCTTTTACGGTAAAACGCGTAAAAACTGACTAGTTTTACGGTTTTGGGGTTTTGGAGGCTTTTGGAGCTGAAATAAATTAAGGAAAATTAAGGTAATATTATTAATACATATATTAATAATAAAAAGGAAAAAAAACGAAAATTAAGGGGATGTTAGGCGGTTTGGAAAAGAAAAAAAAGGGAAAAAAAAAAGAAAAAAAGGAAAGTGGACAATTATACTTGGACATGGATTGTTTTACTATATAAGGGACATTATACACATAGACCAAACGAATTTTCCTTCTCCCTGGAGGTATTAGTCGACAAAAAAAAAGAGAGAAGAATTAGGGTTCTTCAAAAATTGGGTTTTTCTCATCTTTCATTAATTTTAAGGTAAAAACCTTTAATCCCTTTTTAATTAAATTGTTTTTATGTTTAATTAATCATTATTATGATGGAATTAGGTTAGGGTTGATATAAAAACAGTAAATTAATGTTGAATTAATCATTATATGATGATCACATAAATTAGGGCTTGTAATTAGAGTGATTAGGGTTAATTAATGTGGTTGATTTTGTTAAACCCGTTTTTAAAAACTGGGCAGAATTTTGGTGTCATTGTTTTGATCATATCTAGAGTTCTAGGAACATTCAAGATGCGATCAAGCTAGCCCTGGATAGATAATTGAGTTGGCTTTCTAAATCAAGAAACGATAACTAAATTGGAGGTCGGGAAGTGGGTCAAAAACAGGTTACAACAGTCGGAGGTCAAAACAGTTTTCAATTCAGCCTGTTTTCTTTTTAAGTTTTGGGTTGTTTGGGGTACTTAGGGTTGCATTGGGATCTTCTAACGAACGTGAGAGATGTTTTATATATTGTAGTTAATATCTGCACTTGGGTTAAGGTGGTGGTTTAGGGTAAGACCCCTTAATGGTAACAAACTTTTAGTACGTTTAAAATCAGGAAATCTGGAATGACGAAAGTAGATATATATATATCAGGGTCTTAACAGTAGCTTTAAGGTTATGGCAAGTGGGAGGTGTTAGCCAACATATGTAAGGGTGTGAATATTCCTTTTACAGAAACCATGGGTAGGTTTATATGGGCGTTTGACCTAAAGTTTTGAGACCTAAAAACTGGGACTGTTTTGGGTAAAATACGAACGGGTTAGTTATTAAACTTAACCAAGTTAAGGACTTGTTAAGGACGGGTAATGGGGTAATTAGAGCTTATTAATGAGGTAAATATGTGAGAATGGGTTAGATGTCCATCATAGGTTAATGAGCCATCTTAGTGATTGGTTCGTTTATTGATTTCGTGTTTTTGGTTTTGTAAGCTTGTTGCTAGTGCAAGGACGTGTGAAGGAGCTATCAGGTGAGTGTTCATAGTCCCATATTTATTTTTGTTTTTGACTTCCAGATGGGATGGAAGAGACATTGTGTTGAATTATTTTCTAAATAAATGCTGTGAATGTTTTTAAGGTTTGAGATGGACTTGTGTGTACATTTATGTGATTAACTGCTATGTGATTCTTGTTTGTGTGTGATCTGGATTGGAAAGGTACATAGGTGTATGGGCGCCTATGGGACCAATGGTTTGACAAGGTAGTAGCCTTGTGGTTTGACAAGGTAGTAGCCTTGTGGTTTGACAAGGTAGTAGCCTTGTGGTTTGACAAGGTAGTAGCCTTGTGGTTTGACAAAGTAGTGGCCTTGTGATAGGTACATAGTGTGATCATCTATGGTACCATGTTGTTTGGCAAGGTAGGAGCCTTGGTTTTGGTTTGAAATGTTTGATCTTGAATTGTTAGTTGTTAATACATAATTGTAGCGCATTGTCCATATGTTTATTGGTTATGGTATTCAAAGCTTATGACTTGTTTTGTGTTGGAGTCTAAACCTATGACTCTCACCAACTTTATGTTGACGTGTTTTAGTGTCTCTTTCAGGTGATAACGTGGTTAAGCGTGAGAACATATGTGGCTAGGATTGGAGTCAAGTAGGAATGCATTTAGAAGGAGATCCCCGTTCCTTCTTAGTTTATTTTGCAGATTGTTTCTTTGAGTGATGCTATGAACCTATATGTTGTATTGTTTGTATTATTTGTTTGTCTTGGGTAAGGGGTAGGACTGTTACCTACTTACCTAGACACCTGCATTGTTTGAGATATTGTCATGACATTGTGTCACCTTTTTATGGCATTTCTTATATCATTTAGTTATCTCTATAGACACGCTATTGTTGTGATGATATCCATACGTCGCGCCCCATATTCCGCCATGGTGGGGTGTGACAGAATGGTATCAGAGACAATGGTTATAGAGAATTAGGTTGCCTAGTCGCGTAGCCTAGTCTATAGCTTAAGGGTCCCTGCATATAGGCGTCATAGGAGTATGTGTGCATTTTATTATAATTGATGTGTTTGGATGTTATTTATTGCGATGTTTTGACTAGTATGAATTGAACCGTAGTATGTTCATACTTAGTCACATGTTATTTTCTTTTAGGGATGTGACTAGTGCTGGTTGAACCATAATCGTCCACGCTAGTCATTGTTGTATTTTGCTTAAATTGTACATTATAGTACATAATTTAGTACAAGGTAGTTTCTATCTTTTATCGAGTTATTTTACATACCTGAGGTATGTTATTTTTCTTTTGATGTTTAAGTCATGTTCCCTAAGAATCGTGTGGTGGTTCGAGTTACTAGGAGTACATGGGTAGGAACGATTTTAAGCTGTTTCCACTCTTATGGGCGACATGACTTATAACTGATTATGTTTTTGTTTTGGATTTAGTCTAGGCTGTTTTAGCTAGACTATGGATTTCTGTATTCCAAGAGTTTTATTATGTTATTTTATAGATGGAGTTTTGGACCTTATTGGTTATGTGGTTATGAGGTTATGTGAGTAGATAGATTTATCTGTTATATGTTGTATTGATTCTTATAAGTGTCATCATAGGAGGGAGTGCATTGGGGAAAGGGTAATTGTATAAGTATGGTGGCCAACATAGTTATACAAGTACCACAACTTCAATGGGTTCTCAAGTATGGTTGCATAAAAGAGGGTTAGTACATGCTTGTATATGATGAGATGTAGAATTTGGGTATACGTATTATATATGGATTTATGTAATGGCTGCCTATGATATGGCTATTGTTCTTTTTGTGTTTTATGTTTTGGGTTATAGTTGTGGTGTGTGATTATGGGGTCACACGATATGGTTTTGGAGGTGGGCATTATGCCTTGTTGTGGCACGGTGAGATGGTGATTAGTCGTGTAGAAAAACGAGTGTATGACGTGATTGGTTGATCCGACATGTATGGTAACGAGTATGTTTTGGGTGATTTAATAGGTATATATATGCGGATGTATATATACTACTATGTGTTAAGTTATGGTATATGGTCGTTCACTAGTTATTATAACTTGAACGTACCTTGTGTTTGTTCGTGTTTTATGGTGCTGGAGTTGATGGAGTTTCAACAACGTTTCGAATTTTTTTTGTACTGTGTCTTGTAGCGTATTCTTTGAGTTCATATTTCACGTGTACGTTTTAAAATTTTGTTCTTGGTTTTAAGTCCGTTGAAATAAATGGAGATTTCTTTTGGGATAATGAAATCTTTTGGGTTGAGTCTTACATTTCTTTTGGTTGGTATATGGAAAAAGGGGGGACTTGGAAATCTACTATAGAGTTAGATAGTTGGTTGTATTCGGTAAAATAAGGGTAAGGTGTTGGAGTCATGTTTGAAACAAGATGTAACATAAGTTTTTTTTTATCAACACTTATTTATTTCAAATTCTAAAAGACTTTCATTAAAATAAAGCGAAGTAAAATTTCTTTCTACTTACATAGTTTATATAACCGGATTTAACTGATTCATGTCATTTATAATTATTAATACAAGGTTAAATTGAGTTTATAAAGGTTACACGTACAATTATATCTGTCATTTAAAAGGATTACATTAATCATTAAGTTTATTCTTTAGTTTTTTTTAAAACAACTAGTATAAAACTGATTTGGTCATAACTTGTTCGGTTTTAGAGCTTTTTGAGTGATTCAAAAGCCAAAAATTATGTACTCGGAACGTACTTTTCAAATATTCAGAATGTATAGTCATGGGAGGTTAGTATATTGGCCGAAATTATTGTTCAAGTGTCGGGTTAGAGGTTGAGTTTGAATAGTAGTTTATTTTTTTTTTTGATATGGGGTGCACGTGATACCTAGTTTTTGAGTTGAGTTTTGAGTTCGTCAAGAGGGTTGTTTGTAGATTGTTTGAGTCACATAGATGTGGGAGGTAATAGTAAATTTAAATATATATATATATATATATATATATATATATATATATATATATATATATATATATATATATTCTTTTGGAAAGTCGATCTTTGCACGGTTTAAATAATATGTGGCGGGGCGTAATATGTTTTGGTTGCCATTGGGTGTTTCTTGGATTATTTTTCGTTGTCATGGGTCATTTGGAAATTGATACATGTTTTGGGTTTGAGTTTTCTTTGGAGTCTCGTGGTTTTTGATTTGTTTTAATCGGTGCACGTGAAATGTCGTTAGTTATCCGTGGGTTTAATTCGTCGATCGTATCTGGTGTATTCAGGATGTAGTTTTGGTTTTGTATGGTTTAGGAGCGTTGAGGTAGAACCATGAATAGAGCAAGTAGGAGAAGTGAGAGGAGTTGTAGTTAGTGTCATCCAAGGCAAATCGTTGATGGAGTGAATTAAGAACAAGAGCTGTTAGAAATTGCAAGGAATTTATTCGTATTGCCGCTAAGAGAGGGTGTGAGGAGGACATAGTTGAAATTGCTAAGGATGTTGTATGAACGCTTTGGGTTTACGATTATGCATTTGGCTTCGCTAAAGCACTAGCGGTTTTCATGGAGTCAATGAACCGAGTGTGCATGAACGTCTATAAACGAGTTGTCATCGGGAGCATCGACGACATCTTGATCTACTCAAATCTTAGAAGGAGGATGAGGCGAATTATGTGTTGGTTTTGGAGTTGTTAGTAAAGGGAATGAAACGTGAGATTTTTAAGTGTGAGTTTTAGGATTTAGTTGGCCAGGACTAGTAGTCAGAGATGATGGCATATCGTGGAACCAGCAAGGGGCGAAGTGAAGAAGGACGAGGAAGCATTTTGGAGGCTGAAGAGGTGGATTGGATGATGAGCAGATCTTGGCATTATCGGAAGGACTGGATGAATTCGCGAAGCATGACGATACGTGGAGCAGGGATTTGGACGCGTACGAGGACGACAAAGAAAGGCGATCGCTTATACGTTGCAGGAACTGAAGATTTGGAAGAACTGGATAGACTTAGTTAGTGGAGCTGGACTGTTATATCTGCCTAGAATGCTAGAGGCATTTGGTGTACGAGACGTGGAGAATGATCTATACGGATTATGAACGTATCCAACACATATTCAATCATCTTGATTGAACATTTGGCAAAGGTGATGGGTGGAGTTAATTGATGAAAGAAAATTGCAAGGCCAAGTACCATCTGGGAAAGGCAAGCATGGTCGATGAGACATGGAATAAGAAGGATGAGGTGAAGCTGAGATGAACTTGAACTATAGGGATGATGTATTAGAGTGGTTTGGATGAAGGATATGGGTTGCACGAGTTGAGTTGTCTAAAGCAGTGAACGCGTCAACATTTATGTTGCGTTGCTTGGACAATTGTAAGGAGGAAAGGGACGTAGACTATACTTCCTACATGGATAGGAGTAGTTTAGAAAGGGCGATGTAAGGACGAAATTGGTGGAAGGGATACATAATGCGGTGGGGGATTAAGTACGATGAGAGTTGGGTGATAGTTGATAGACTGACTAATTCATCACCTATTTCAAGAGGAATGAGAAGTCACGTAGTTGGGAAGTTGGAAGAAGTAATGGATATGTGAAAGACCGTCATAGGTCACTTTGTAAGGAAATTGGAATTTAAAGTAGTTTGGGATACGGACTGAAAGGAGTTGATGAACGTAATTGGACATGGGTGATTGATTTAGAGGTAGTTCAGAAACTCGTTAGCGATGGCTGAGTTTTCATATAATGATAGTTATCGTACTAGAAGTCGATAAATGCCATTTGAGGCACAATATGAAAGGATAGGGTGAGTTGTCCTCATTGTGGACTAGAATTGGTAAAAGAGGCTACTAATGTGGTAATGGTGTTTGTAGACAGAATGAGAGCAACAAGGGATGCTATGTAGAAACGGAGGAAACCACTAGATTTAGTGACAAAGTTATGTATGGAGTTTCACCCATAGTAACGGGTGGTATGATTTGGAAAGATGTAAGTGTTGATGTAGAGTTTTGTAGGTCCATTTATGATCTTTGGGAATATCAGACCATTAGCTTATGAGCATAGAATTACCTAGGGGAAATGAGTTGTATACATGATACATTTCATGTATTGGGGTTGGTAAATGTTGTTTGAGGATGCATATTTGCATGACCGGTTATTCGGGTTTTGTGCTAATAAGAGTCTTTGTTTTATCGAAGAGTCATTTGCGAGATTTATTGACTGTGAGGTCAAGAGTTTGGCAATGGGTTTAATTATTTTTGGTTTGTACATGTGGTATCTTGAAACTTGAACTGAAGTTCACGTGGAAATGAGAGGAGTTCATTTAGAACAAGTATCCTCATGTGATTTGTTGTCTGTGTGTTGATCCTAAGGAGTAAATCTCGGGACGAGATTTCTATTAGGAGGGAGTGATGTGACAACCGTGGTTTTGAGGTTCGTCACTTGGTCTTACTTTTAGGTTATTTTATGTGTGACTACTTGATTTTTGTGTTTTCGTGTTTATTTTGTGTGAACGAGGTTTGTGTGGTTATCGTTTATGAGTATAGAGTACTCATAAGTAAATCGAGGAACGGTTATTTCATGTTCATGAGCTCACAAGTGGTGACTATGAAATGAAATAGTGATATTTTGGTGTTTACGTATACGTATAAGTATTATAGTAATAGTGTATTTTTTTAGGATTTACGGTTTAGCATTTAGAGGCCTCGGAAGAGGTAATTAGTCATATGAATATTTTTCGGGATGGTTTTAAGTCATTTAGGACTTAGTTATAAAGTTTATTTCAAAATTTGAGATTTTTTATAAAAGTGTATATTTTACGTCTTTTACGGTAAAACGCGTAAAAACTGACTAGTTTTACGGTTTTGGGGTTTTGGAGGCTTTTGGAGCTGAAATAAATTAAGGAAAATTAAGGTAATATTATTAATACATATATTAATAATAAAAAGGAAAAAAAAACGAAAATTAAGGGGATGTTAGGCGGTTTGGAAAAGAAAAAAAAGGGAAAAAAAGGAAAAAAAGGAAAGTGGACAATTATACTTGGACATGGATTGTTTTACTATATAAGGGACATTATACACATAGACCAAACGAATTTTCCTTCTCCCTGGAGGTATTAGTCGACAAAAAAAAAGAGAGAAGAATTAGGGTTCTTCAAAAATTGGGTTTTTCTCATCTTTCATTAATTTTAAGGTAAAAACCTTTAATCCCTTTTTAATTAAATTGTTTTTATGTTTAATTAATCATTATTATGATGGAATTAGGTTAGGGTTGATATAAAAACAGTAAATTAATGTTGAATTAATCATTATATGATGATCACATAAATTAGGGCTTGTAATTAGAGTGATTAGGGTTAATTAATGTGGTTGATTTTGTTAAACCCGTTTTTAAAAACTGGGCAGAATTTTGGTGTCATTGTTTTGATCATATCTAGAGTTCTAGGAACATTCAAGATGCGATCAAGCTATCCCTGGATAGATAATTGAGTTGGCTTTCTAAATCAAGAAACGATAACTAAATTGGAGGTCGGGAAGTGGGTCAAAAACAGGTTACAACAGTCGGAGGTCAAAACAGTTTTCAATTCAGCCTGTTTTCTTTTTAAGTTTTGGGTTGTTTGGGGTACTTAGGGTTGCATTGGGATCTTCTCACGAACGTGAGAGATGTTTTATATATTGTAGTTAATATCTGCACTTGGGCTAAGGTGGTGGTTTAGGGTAAGACCCCTTAATGGTAACAAACTTTTAGTACGTTTAAAATCAGGAAATCTGGAATGACGAAAGTAGATATATATATATCAGGGTCTTAACAGTAGCTTTAAGGTTATGGCAAGTGGGAGGTGTTAGCCAACATATGTAAGGGTGTGAATATTCCTTTTACAGAAACCATGGGTAGGTTTATATGGGCGTTTGACCTAAATTTTTGAGACCTAAAAACTGGGACTGTTTTGGGTAAAATACGAACGGGTTAGTTATTAAACTTAACCAAGTTAAGGACTTGTTAAGGACGGGTAATGGGGTAATTAGAGATTATTAATGAGGTAAATATGTGAGAATGAGTTAGATGTCCATCATAGGTTAATGAGCCATCTTAGTGATTGGTTCGTTTATTGATTTCGTGTTTTTGGTTTTGCAAGCTTGTTGCTAGTGCAAGGACGTGTGAAGGAGCTATCAGGTGAGTGTTCATAGTCCCATATTTATTTTTGTTTTTGACTTCCAGATGGGATGGAAGAGACACTGTGTTGAATTATTTTCTAAATAAATGCTGTGAATGTTTTTAAGGTTTGAGATGGACTTGTGTGTACATTTATGTGATTAACTGCTATGTGATTCTTGTTTGTGTGTGATCTGGATTGGAAAGGTACATAGGTGTATGGGCGCCTATGGGACCAATGGTTTGACAAGGTAGTAGCCTTGTGGTTTGACAAGGTAGTAGCCTTGTGGTTTGACAAGGTAGTAGCCTTGTGTTTTGAGAAGGTAGTAGCCTTGTGGTTTGACAAGGTAGTGGCCTTGTGATAGGTACATAGTGTGATCATCTATGGTACCATGTTGTTTGGCAAGGTAGGAGCCTTGGTTTTGGTTTGAAATGTTTGATCTTGAATTGTTAGTTGTTAATACATAATTGTAGCGCATTGTCCATATGTTTATTGGTTATGGTATTCAAAGCTTATGACTTGTTTTGTGTTGGAGTCTAAACCTATGACTCTCACCAACTTTATGTTGACGTGTTTTAGTGTCTCTTTCAGGTGATAACGTGGTTAAGCGTGAGAACATATGTGGCTAGGATTGGAGTCAAGTAGGAATGCATTTAGAAGGAAATCCCCGTTCCTTCTTAGTTTATTTTGCAGTTTGTTTCTTTGAGTGATGCTATGAACCTATATGTTGTATTGTTTGTATTATTTGTTTGTCTTGGGTAAGGGGTAGGACTGTTACCTACTTACCTAGACACCTGCATTGTTTGAGATATTGTCATGACATTGTGTCACCTTTTTATGGCATTTCTTATATCATTTAGTTATCTCTATAGACACGCTATTGTTGTGATGATATCCATACGTCGCGCCCCATATTCCGCCATGGTGGGGTGTGACAAATCATGAGGTTGAAACTTACATGAGGACTAATGACGCGCTGGTGAAGAATCTTCAGAGCCAAATTATTAACTTGAAAGGTGACATGGCTAAACAAGGGAATGATCTTCGAGCCGAGCTTAGGAATGATATGCGAAACTCTTTAAGCAGTCAAACGAATGACTTAAGGGATATGATGGCTAAGTAATCAAACCTCTGGTTCGGGTTCTCTTCCGAGTAACACCGTTGCTAATCCAATAGGGGAGATGAAAGCAATCACCACCCGAAGTGGAAAAGGTTATAAGGAACCCGAGATTCCTAAACCTACTCCGGTGATTGTGACAAAGGATAACGAGCCCCTTCACCAATTCCTCGACCTTCTACTTCTACCCCTCCCCCACCCAAGGATGTGAGTGAGAATTCCATTCCAAAGCCTTCATCTCAACCCGACATACCTTATCCTTCAAGGTTGAGGAAAAAGAAGTTGAAAAATAAGGATGATATTCAAGTTTCAAACTTTCTTAAAATGTTTAAACAATTGAATTTCAAAATCTCCTCTGCTGAGCCTCTCGCTCACATGCCTAAATATGCTAAAATGTTCAAAGATCTTCTCAGTGATAAGAAAAAACTCCTTGATATTTCTCAAACCCAACTTAATGAGAATTGCTCTGCGGTTCTCTTAAGGAAATTACCAACCAAACTTGGTGATCCGGGTCGCTTTCTCATTCCTTGCAACTTTATCGTGGTAGAAAATTGTATGGCCCTAGCCGATCTAGGTTCTAGTATCAACTTAATGCCATTAAGCATTTGGAAACAATTATCTCTACCCGAGCTAGTCCCCACTCGAATGACATTGGAGTTAGCTAGCCGTATGGTTGCTTATCCGGTGGGGATAGCCGAAGATGTCTTCATCGGTGTCGACAAATTCACCTTTCCGGCGGATTTTGTTGTCGTTGACTACGAAATGGATCCCCGTGTTCCATTAATCGTTGGACGTCCATTCTTGAGGACCGGTCGCACTCTTATTGATGTAGCCACGGGAGAATTAATCATGAGAGTTGGTGACGACAAAATCGTCTTCAACATGGGTAAACTTTCTAAGCAAACTTATGAACACGAGAGCGTTAATTTCATTGACGTACTTGATGAGGCTTGTGAAGAACATTTCAAAGACGCTTGTAAAAGTGGTTTTTCTTCTCTACCCATTGTTGAGACCGTTGACTCTATTGCTCCCTCATTGACTCCATTTGGAGAAAGTGATTTTCTATTGAAAGAATTTGAAGCAAGTTTAGGGGATGTGAACTTAAAATATGACGATTCTCTCTCCGATTGGGATGAATACATTCGTACCATTGAGAAAATTCTCAATGAGGACCATATTTCTCCACCTACTCCTAAGGAAGTTACAACCGATGATCCGGATTTGACTAAGCCTTCCATCGACAATCCTCCGGATTTAGAGCTTAAGGATTTACCGTCTCACCTTGAATACGTTTTCCTAGAAGACAATAAGAAGTTACCCGTCATCATTGCAAAGGACCTAAAAGAGGATGAAAAATCTCGACTTATCGATGTGCTCAAAAATCATAAGAAAGCAATTGCTTGGAAAATTTCTGATATCCGCGGAACTGATCCTAACTTTTGTACTCATAAAATTCTCATGGAAGATGACTTTAAACCCGCAATTCAAAGCCAAAGAAGGGTTATTCCAAAAGTTCATGACGTCATCAAGAAAGAAGTTATCAAACTTCTAGATGCCGGAATGATTTACCCTATTTCGGATACGCCATGGGTTAGTCTCGTCCATTGTGTGCCTAAGAAAGGCGGAATAACCGTTGTTCCCAATGAAAACAAAGAGTTGATTCCTACTCGACTTGTCACGGGTTGGCGAGTTTGCATCGACTATCGCAAGCTCAATGATGCCACTCGTAAGGATCATTTTCCTCTTCCTTTCATGGATCAAATGCTCGAGCGTTTAGCAGGTAATGACTACTATTGCTTCTTAGACGGTTTCTCCGAGTATTTTCAAATTCCTATCGATCCAAAAGACCAAGAGAAAACCACATTCACTTGTCCTTATGGAACATTTGCTTACAAAAGAATGCCTTTCGGCTTATGCAATGATCCTGGGACTTTCCAAAGGTGTATGATGGCTATATTCCATGACATGGTTGAAGAAACTATGGAAGTCTTTATGGACGATTTCTCGGTCTATGGTGATTCTTTCTCATCTTGCCTTGCCAATTTAGAACGTATGCTTAAACGGTGTGAAGACACTCGTCTCGTTCTTAATTGGAAAAAAATGCCATTTCATGGTAAAAGAATGGATTGTTCTTGAACATAAAATTTCCAAAGCCGGTCTTGAAGTCGACTATAGGATATGTAAATCTTGCTTATGTTTTAGAGAGAGAAAGATAGATGATTTCACACTTCTAGAGAGAAAGTTTAAGAACTATGTGTTAGAAATGAAATCACCACCCCCTCCATCAAAGGAGAGGGTTTATATACCCAAGCCCATGAGATGGGCTTGGGTTTACATTAGGCCGCCGACCCATACATTTCATGGGCTCGGTTTTGGGCTTTGTTTAATAAATGTAAATAACTAAACTACGAGCTATTACATGGACTATTGTTGGAGTGACCGATCCTTTCTAATACGTAAAACGTATTTCCAACAATCTCCCCCTAAGGGAGGTCACTCCAAACAAGCGCATTACCCAAGTTACAATAATAAAATATACTTAGCATACTATGCTTGTCTTGAGCTCGTAGTCTTCGTCTTTCTTTTCTTTTTCTTTTCTAGTGAACATGCTGATGTGATCTTTGATATCCATCTTTAACATTAATATCTTGCCTTGGTCTTGTGCATCCATCACTTGTGATCTTCGCCTCCTCGTGACTTCATGTCCCACATACTTATACCTTCATAATTCTTGAAAGCTTCAGAGTTCGATACAGCGGAAGACTTGACTTTTAGGCTCTCTAGAATTGGATGAAGTATTAAGTGCATAAAGTATAAGCATGCGTGGACGACTTCTTCTCAGATTCCGCAACGCCACCGTCTTCAAATGCCGCAACATAAGTAGACACGAACGAAATGGCTTTGAACATTTCATTCTAATTCGGTAGGATTTTACCTCTGGTCGGTGAAGACCATTGGACGATATAAAATATCGTACTTGTGGCAGGTAGATTTAATTAAAAATCTCCTTGACAAGATTTCACGGGTAAACCCGTTCTCTTTATTCGACCGTCCAAAGCTGATTGCGAACATAAAGAGTGAATCATTTGAACAGAATTATCCGCATGATTGAAGCCGTCAATTTTGATTCCTGGAACAAGTTAGATTCATTAAAGAATCGCACCATCGTTGCTTTCCAGTTGTCACAAGCTTGATTCATATTGAATCTTGCAAGTTACCTGCCAAGTGATGTTTAAGGTTAACACTAGAAGGATTTCCACTCATCACTGTGAACACTAAGATATCACTCTGAGTGTTCTGGCTGAGTGTTCTGGCAAGATCACTTAGATATTGCGTAGAGGCCTGGAACGTGTTTAAGTTCAGCTAAGAATTAAACCACTGTTTCTTTCCAGTTATCACAAGTTTGATTCATAAAGAATCGCACAAGTCACCTACCATGAGCTTTTTGATATTCGCTCAAGAAGGATTTCTATCTTCATTGTAAATACTTTCGTATTACTCGGATGTTCAGGCAAGATCATGAATATTTTGCATAGGACTCTTAAGATCTTTCTTACTTTTCACAGTGTGTGAAGAGGCAAGGAAATATGAAAGTGTGTCCTAATGAGATATGTGATGATCTCAAATGGCTCTAGACTCGATCGTGCGTTTTGGATTTTAGTGATCGGAGGCTGGAGAGGAGTGCCACCATTTCAATACCAATTTATACAGAGTGAATAAATAGATAGATAATGCGTTGTCTCCGTGTGATTAAAACAAATACCTTTTGAGAGATATCTGAGTTAGCTGGAGTGGGTTGTGCGTTGTATCACTGGGTCCATGATGTCTATCTTCAATATCGAGCATCATTAAAATGATCTCAATAGCATATGTGTTGACCCGGTTTCTGCCTAAAGTTGTAAGGAGGGCTTCTTTCTTTACACCCTTTATCTTTACAATTGTTTTTCATTCTTCAACCCCTTCAATGCTTACCAATACGTCATAACTAGCACCTTGTTGTGATTTTTCTAGTGCTAACATAAGTACTTGGTCAGCATTCAACTACGTTCACAATCTTTCTCCATCTTTCCTAAGGACTACTATTTCTAGTTATGGAATGTCCTTGGGAAGATTCCTCCGGTTTTGGAAGAATCATATGACTTAACCTATCCTACCATCCTTATGTCACCACAATCTTCATCGTCGTGAAATAAATGGGTTTTGGGTAAGTATATGTCACCATAAAAATTTATTTTGATATGCAAATCCGTTTTGCTCCCCCTTAACATATGCCACGATATTCGAAAACATTTCGCATATGTCGGGATGAGCCAGCACTTTAAGTCAAACCATTTGTGATAATTTCCCATATTAAATCACATTTTCTCCCTCATAATAAAAATATTAACCCAATCGATGTTTTTAATATCAATTGATTTAATGAAGTTTTAACAACAGTTTTGGGAAGAAAAATGCAAGTCCGTTTTATCTTCATGATACTAAATGTATGAGATATGATACTGATTTGTAACATGATCACATATTCACCATATTAGAAAAAATTGACAAGGTTGGACCTGATTGATGAGAACATCATATGATAAGATCAAATGGTTCTTGTTCACGAATGTTGGTCGCCTCGTCACGTCTGAAGTCATCTCTTGACACCACATGTACGATTGGTATTCTTGTATTGACATTAGTTTGTGAACTTGGCACTTTCGGCATCGAAGATTCTGAATGCTTGACAATTGCTCCCCCTCAATTGTTGACCCGTGTTCTATTTAAAGAGCTGTAGTCATCGGTTGAGTAGTCGCATCGTCGAGTATGTAGATACCAATTGTAGATTGCTATGGTTGTAGAGATGATAGCTTCATGAAAACAAGACTTCTCTTGTTTTAACAAATAAATGCACTGAAGCGTACATATATTTGTGTTAGACCAAGTTATAGAGTAAACTTGATCCCTTACAAGGTTTTAAAGTAAACCTTGCCCGAGAAAATTAATTCCCGTTGTGAGCCAAAGCTTTCATAAGAAATACTTGACTTTAATGTGAAAACCGGGTTGCAGTCTGAAATAACTACAAGCCATAAGGGCATGTTTTATGAAATATTTACAACTTTTGTACGAACTCTATTTATGGCGCCGTGTCAATATTAATCGACATTTCTAAAGCCGTAAATATTATCGTACCAAAAGACATGCCTTTGAAAAATAAAGTAAAAATATTTTTGGATTTTTCTGAATTTTTCAATTTTTATGGTTTTTATATGGTTTTATATTTTTATATTTTGCTTTTGTGGATAAAGATATAAACAATATATACAAATAATCACCAAGGATACAGAGAATAGTTTACCACCACTATTCTTTCGCTTCATCTGCCAGTTCCTTTAGAGACTCAGGCGAAAAAGTTCTCATTCCTAGCTTGTCTGCCAAAAATTCCATTCGAGCGCGATCTAAAGCTTTCGTGAAAATATCCGCCAATTGATACTCAGATCGGACAAAGTAAAGCTCGATCACTCCATTTTCCACTTGCTCCTTGATGAAGTGGTAGCGAATGTCAATATGATTCGACCGGGAGAATTAAGGCAATTGCACTTTTGTTGTCGTAGTACATCGGATTTTGTTGAAACCTAGACCATCGTCGGTTAATTGCGATCTCATCCAAATAATTTGAGCACAGCAACCGGACATAGCTATGTATTCCGCTTCCGTACTTGAAATCGCAACACTTTTCTGCCTTTTCGATGCCCAACTGATTAGTCGATCTCCTAGTAGTTGCAAAGTTCCACTCGTGCTACACCGTGTATCTTGACAACCTGCGTGATCCGCATCTGCATATGCCATTAGTGCAATCGAGGAGTCCTTCGAATACCAAAGTCCCCGATTAATGGTTCCTTTAAGATATCGAAAGATCCGTTTAACAGTAGCTAAGTGCAACTCAGTAGGCCTAGTTTGATACCGAGCACACATGCATATAGCAAACTGAAGATCAGGTCGACCGGCTGTGATGTACAGAAGGGTACCGATCATTCCACGATACAGTGTCGGGTCAACGGCAACTCCATGTGGATCTGCGTCAAGCTTAGTTTGTTCCACCATTGGAGTATCCACGGGGTCGCAAGATTCCATCTTATATTTCTTAAGAGATTCAAGAGCATACTTGGATTGATTGATAAAGATGCCTCTTGGACTCTAAGATATCTGAAGACCTAAGAAGAATGATACCTTGCCCATCATTGACATCTTAAACTTGGAAGACATGAGTTTCCCAAACTCGTCGGATAAGGTTTGGGTCGAGGCTGCAAATATAATATCATCAACATATATTTGTACCATAATCATATCTTTACCTCGTTTCTGAATGAACAGCGTGGGATCCACCTTGCCTTTAGCGAAGCCTTGCATAATGAGGAATGGTGACAATAGATCATACCATGCGCGTGGAGCTTGCTTTAACCCATAGAGAGCCTTCTTAAGCTTGTACACATGATTAGGATATTTAGGATTCACAAAACCATCCGTCTGTTGAACATAGACTTCTTCATTGATTTCACCATTAAGAAATGCCGTCTTCACATCCATCTGATAGACGATCATATTCATGTGGGTTGCATAAGAGAGGAATAGTCTAATAGCTTCCAAACGGGCAACAAGTGCAAAGGATTCCATGAAGTCGATGCCAAATAATTGCTTGTATCCACGAGCTACTAGTCGAGCTTTGTTCTTCAATATTCCGCCTAACTCATCGAGTTTCACCTTGTAAACCCATTTCAAAGTGAGTAACTGCACTTGATCCGGGCATAGGACAAGTTCCCATACTTCAAGACGTATAAATTCATTAAGTTCTTCTTGCATAGCTTCTATCCAGTAGGATTGAGTAAAAGCTTCTTGTCATGTCTTAGGTTCAACTTCAGTGAGAAAAGCATCAAAATGACAAAACATTGCATTCTCT
The DNA here is from genome assembly GCA_025667525.1 of Glebionis coronaria. NCBI lineage: Eukaryota > Viridiplantae > Streptophyta > Magnoliopsida > Asterales > Asteraceae > Glebionis > Glebionis coronaria. The sequence goes on along the minus strand of CM046874.1, from coordinate 126,967,504 downwards.
TGTAACTGACTTCGTGTGGATACCGGACGATTAGGGTCACCAATAATAGAATCTATAGGATGATCCTTTGTCCACTTGCTGTCATGTTCACGAATTCGTGGATTGGAGTAAACTGTAGTAGGAGCTTCCTCTGAGGTGGACGACCCGGCTTGATTATGAACGGGAATTGGTACACCAAGGAATGGAAGTTCACGCATTTGAGCGAATTCCAAATCGTGATCATCATCATCCTCTTCATCATCAATAGGCATGACATGGGTAGTTGATTCGGGTGTTGGTTGAGAATTACTAGTTGATGGTATATCTTGACCAATTGTAGGTGCAGACGTATCAGATTGTGCTTCGATGGCTGGAGCGACAACTTCGGTTACCGGAGCTATTACCTCAGGTTCTGGAGCAACAATACTTGGAGGAGTGATGAGATGGCATTTATACATGATCTCATCGTTCTTTTTGGGCTTTAAATGCATAAAAATGTCATAAAATACCATATATATGCTTGTGTTTGTTTACTTGTGTATTTTAGGTATGGATATCGTGAAAAAGACAAAAAAATCACAAGTTACAAGGAAAAACGGACACGAGAAACGAAGCCGTACAAAGAACCGGGCCTTAATCATGGAATTCTCAACAAATACCCTTGAAGACTTGAAGACAAACAAGATTGATCCTCATTTATTGAAGAAATGAAACTTAAAACCCTTGTATATTCATAATTACAAGTTTGGTCCCTTAAGTTTGTCAAAATTACACAAAAGGTCCCTCAACTTTGAAGAAATGGCAAGAATAGTCCCTCAACAAATTAAAATAAGCAACAATGGTCCCTCATGAACTCAAAGATACAATGAAGACCTTTGAAGATCAAGAATGTTCAAAATCAGTCCTTGAAATATCTCAAAATGGCAAAAACAACCCTTGAAAACCCTTTTGAAAAGTTATGTGCCAAAATTGCCAAATGGTGAAAGTTGTTACAAGTATAAATGGGCGCTGATAGACTTTTCACCACAAATGCCAAAAGAAAGGAAAAAGAAGGACTGAAAGTGTGCATTTGAAACATTCAAACACGTTTTTGCGCCAAACACTTATCCAATCCATCAAAAACGGATCAAAAGGGGTACTGTTTACCTTTTCACCACCCAGATTTTACACCACTTAAATCAAAGGGTAATTTTCAATTACCTTGACACACACTTAATTCACACGCCCAGAAACCCTTCCCAACCTTAAAACACTCATTCCCACTCACAATGGACCCCACCCCCAAATACCCGTCCACCAATCATGTGACAACTTAACCTCCAAGTCATCCTATGTGGCAAAATCAACAACCAAGAACCTTAGCTTCATCCTAAAGCTAAAATGAACGTCCTTGATCACTTTGGACAGCTCACACCAAAGAATTATCTAGAAGACCTCAAGGGCACATTTGGGAATTCAGTTCTAGGGTTTATGAATAGTGCTAGCCAGGCATTTGCCTATAAAAGGAGACCTCAACATGTGAGAGTCCCTTTGTTCCAGATTTTAGCTTTTAATCTTTGTAATTCATTTTCATGAAATAAAGTTTGAATTTCTTAAAATTTCGAGTTTTAATCTGTTATTTATAAAAGTTTGGTGTTTGAGAAGCTAAAATCTGAGTTCCATTTATAGGTTTGAAGGTTTTTGAGGCAAGGTTTTAGTTGATAAAGCTTGGGTTTCAAAAATCAGAAAGTTGGAATTATTTTTGATCTCACTTTGTGTTTGTTCATCTTAGCAGCATTGGAAGCTGGTACTTATTTTGCTAGTACCTCAGCTCAAACAATCCAGGGCCTGGATGTAGGTCTTGGAGGTTTGCACCTTCTTCCCTTTTCATTTTCTCTTTAAGTTTCTGAATATTTGTGATTTTTGTGGATTTATGCTTGAATCTGTGTTATTGTGGTTGTTTATTGTTGATTTGGCTTTGTTTGATGTTAATAAGGTGTTACTGATCTGATTTGTGGGTTGAATCTTCATAAGTCTTTGAAAATTTGTGAAAATAAGTTTTAAAAGGGTGTTTGGGATTACTGCATAAGTTGGATTTGTGGCTTGATAAGTGCTTGTGTTGTGTATGCAAGTATTGGTATCTGTTATTTGGGAGCATATGTTCATCTGTTTGCAGGTTTTGAGGCTTTGAACACATTGATTCATAGATTAGCTATAAAATCTTCTTAATTTGGTAAAATTGGCTAGGATTTTGAGGACACCTAGATCTAAGCATAGGTTAAGGGTAACAAGTGCTAAATCATAGTTAATCACACCAGGGTAGAAGGATTTGAGGCTTGAAATTGGATCAAGTGTCAAGTATATCAGCAAACTGTTTCTGCATATTGTTCTTTGTTCATCAGTAACTTCTAGTGCTTTGATCTTGTTGATTTCTTTGATTCAGTGTTTGATTCTTGTTTCTTTGTGTTTATTGTTAGTTTATATAGCTTGTGTATGCATCTGGTTAAGTTTGGTTGGCTTATTTTGCTTAAATCTGCTTATTAAGTGCTTAACTGCTTATTTGCATATCTGGAGCATATCTGTGGACTGTTTGGCTTATTGTGTGGATCATTTTGTGATTTTATTGTTGCTATTGACTCCTTGTGGTTCACTGATCACAAGGGTGCCTTTGTTTCTAATTGAATCAAACCAGAACTCTCAAATAAGCTTGGTCAAATAGTCAAAGCAGTGGAACTCCTTTCCCCTGCTGGTTGCCACTGCTAGTGCAATTTTGGTGTCAGCTTATCAATAAGCTATAATAGCTTATTTTAACCAGCAACAACTTTTTTTTTGTAATAGGTGCTCATATTTTGACCCATTTGTTCATCCTGGAGCATTTGGGTGGTTGACATTTAGGTTTGACTAGAAAACCAAGTCCTTTGACTTTTACATAAGTTCATTTGTGCTTATTCTGGCTTATTTCTTGTGCTTATTGGATTTTTGTTGATTGATATTGCTTATTGAGTCCATTTGAAAGCTTTTGCAAGTTGAATCAGCTTCTGAGGTGCATTATTTCTCAAAAACGACTATTTTGTCGTTTACTGAATTTTTGCTTTTCTATTTTCTGGCTTATTGAGTTAGCTTATTGGAAATTTCTTTTGACAGATCTCTTAAGCATCCAAAAAGAGGGTTGTGTGTCAAATTAGAGCTTATGGCATTAGCTTATGGCTTAATGGGCTGAAAAGCCCAATAAGAATAAGCTTTGTGTTCAATAAGCTGTGATAAGCACATTTTCAGCTTTTGGGCCTTTGAAGTTTTGTTCTTAGAATTAAATTTTAAGTCAGATAGGGCTTTTCCAAGTCAATTGGGCCAAGTTTGACTTTTTGGGCCCAAAAGCCCATTTAGGTTGACTGTTTTTAGATTTGGCCCATTTGAGGGCCCATTAGGGGTATTTTGGTAATTTCACTTTGATTTTCTGATTATTTAGGTTAAAATAAACTAGTTTGCAAGTTTTTAGAATTTTTTATAATTTTTGATTTTTAATATTATTTTATTATTATTTTAATATTATTTTTAAATTTTCACATTTTCCAACTTTTTACATTTTTCTTAGGTTAAATACATTAAAATAGGAACTTAGCAACTTTTAGAATAATTTTATCACTTATAGATTAATTTTCATAATTATTTTAAGTTTTAATAGTTTTTAAATCATTTTAAATAGTTTTTATTAGTTTTAAAATTTCCAAAAATAGTTTTTAATCTTTTTAGGTCATTTTAGAGGTTTATCAATTGAAAAATCTTTATTTGGGCTTTTTGATAATTTATTTGATTTTTAGGGCTTTAATTAGCATTTAAAAATTGAATATTTAATTATTTAAAAGGTTTGAAAAAGTTTTGATAATTGGTAAACTCTTAGTTTATTATTTTTGATTTTTGGTAAATTTTTGGTAATTTTTAGAATTTATTTTAATTTTGGTGATTTTTAGGTTCTACGTCTTAACTTTCTAATAGTGATTTTTCTAGGTAATTTTTATTTTTACGTCCTCGTCATTTTCTCTTCTAATCCCCTTCTAAACCAAATATTAATCTCAAATCTTGTACATCTTAGTCACACACATATACCTCCTTGGGAAACGAACTTAATTGGGTCATTAACACTTGATTTTTCCTAAAGTCATTTGTTCAATACTTACCGCTCATATACGCTCTTTTGTTTTCCTAAACAAGAGGTGTATTATTCCCACAATCACTTTGGCGCCGCTGCCGGGGAGGTGTGTCGTGATTAATTTGCATTGTTGTTTTTAATATTAACCAAATAGTATTTGTATTAGTAGAACTCTACTAATACGTATTATCGGTTTTCTTGGTTTTTCTTGTATAAATATTACTATATTGTATTAAGTATCACAATCAATTTACAATATCTCCAAAAGTGTGAAAACACAACCTTAATTGGGATTTGATCTCCTAATTATTGTATTCGAATCTCAAACAAAAAGAAAAAGGCAAAAATAGATAAATACTTTCGTGAAGCTCGATTTTGAAAAATACAAATTATAAGGTGGGTATAAGGCGGGTATTATAAAATATACCCTAAGGAAAAAGGCTCTTAAGTGCTTCGCGCCGCCTCGTTTCCCCGCTTGCTTGTGAGTATTTTGAGATTGAAGGCTAATCGAGGGTTTTGCCGCCCAAAGTATTATTACGTATACTATATTTGCTTGATTTTCTTTGTGATTAAACCCTCTTGAACAATTTGGTTTTCACCAAAGTTCTAAAGTCATTCGAAGACGTTCACTCCACGTGATCGTTTTCATTCCTTTGAGGCTTCTTTAATCAAGAGTTTGATTCGAGGAGAGATTTTGTAGATTGTTGTCTACGAAGATACACCAAAATCAAAAAAAAAAATTAAATATCATCAAAAACACAAAAAAATTGAAAATTCACAAAACACCAAAAAAGAATCTTCTTCGCTCACCTCCCATTCTTCGTGAAGTTTATGATCACTCGTAATCAAGCAAAACGAGCTCGTAAACGACTTCAAAAACAAGCCAATCAAGAGACGTTGATTGTTGAAGAACCTCCAATTGTTGAACCTATTGTAGAACAAGAAGTCGTCATGGCTAATCGTACTATGATGGAGTTGCTACAAGCACCCACCGAGGGTTTTGGAGAGGCTATTGTGATTCCCGCCATCCTTGCGGAGAATTTCGAAATTAAGACGGGTTTAATGTCGATGTTACAAGCAAATAAGTTTAGAGGTCATGAGAAAGACAACCCGCATTACCATATTAGGAATTTCAACCGTCTCACCGCCACTAGCAAATTTAAGGATGTTCCACATGACGCCATTAAGATGATGTTGTTTCCATACTCGTTGGATGGACCCGCAAAAATTTGGCTCGAGAAAGAACCGCCAAATTTGATTTTGACATGGGCCGATCTCGTTTCTAAGTTTGTGAACAAGTTTTTTCCACCATCTAAAACAACACACTTGAAAAATGAGATTTCACGATTTGTGCAAAGAAATAATGAAAGTTTTTTAATGGCATGGGAACGATTTAAAGAGATGTTACATGAATGTCCACACCATGATTTTACGGAATTGCATCAAGTGGATACTTTTTATAATGGGCTTAATGATCATGAACGAGATTATTTGAATGCCGTCGCGGGTGGTAATTTTTTGTGCAAGACGACAAATGAGGCTTTACAAATCATTGAAAATAGATCTAAGGTTTATAACCCTCGTAACACACCGAGTGTTGCCAATATGGGTTCGTCATCTTTGTCACAATCGTCTCGTAGCATTAACGCCTTACATGATGAAGCTAATAAGGAAAATCGGTTTTTTGATAGATTTGCTAATCTAATGTCCCATTGGAAGGCTCAAGAAGCTTCCAATTCCGCTTCGGTTAAAGCGGTTGCTAAGAGTTGTTTATCTTGTGGGGGAGCTCATGATCTTTCTGAGTGCATTGCTGCGGATGGTAACACTTCGAGTGCTTATGTAGCAACGGGAACTTACAACCAAAACGGTCAAGGTTCCCGCCCAAATCAAGCTCCACCAAACCAAAATGTTAACAATTATCGAAACAACAACCAAGGTAATTACCAAGGAAACACACACAATTACAACAAGGGAAATTATCAAAGTGGGAATGGACAAATTTCTAATCAAAATCAAAACCGTGATTTTCAAAACACTACACAAGGTTTTCAAAATGCTCACACTAAAAATTTGCAAGGAGAATTTTTGGATTATGCAAAAGCAAATGATGCTAAATTTGATAATATGCAACGTGAGATGATTAGCTTAAGATCCGAGTTGAAAAACGAGCTTAAAAATGAACTTGCTAATGAACTTAAAACTCATGCAAACAAAATGGAAGGAAATGTCCAACGTCTACAACAAAATCAACAAAAGATGGAATTAGGACAACATGAGATTAAGCAAGAGTTATTAAAAGCGGATGCTAGGCAATCAAAATTTGAGGACCGAATGGCTAAGATGTTTGAAGCAATCATGTGTAAACCCTCTTCCTCGGGTGGTCTTCCTAGTGATACCATTAACAACCCGAGGGGAGAAATGAAGGTTATTACTACACGATGTGGTAAAACTTTCAAGGAACCAATCTCTCGTCCAAGTACTTCTACGGAGAAGGAAATGGAGAAAGAACCCGAGGTTGTGGTAGAAAAGGAGCACATTACAATCCCACAAAGTACCGCTCATACCACACCTACGGTTGAACCATACCAATTGTGGAACCCGAGTTTCCAAGGCCGTTGCCTAATGATCAACCCACACCACCTTTACCCTACCCTTCGAGACGTAACAAAGAGAAAGCACAAGAACGGAACAATTATCAATTTGAGCTATTTATGAAAATGTTTCGTGATATGCATTTTAACATAAGTTTTGCCGACGCTCTTATCATGATGCCTCGATTCGCCGCAAACTTCAAAAGTATGCTTAACAACAAAGAGAAGTTACAACAATCGTCTAGTTGTTCATCGGTTTTTCTTAGCCGCATACCACAAAAAGTCGGTGATCCCGGTAAATTTTTGATTCCATGTGCTATTCAAGATATGGAGGAATGCTACGCCTTGGCCGATCTTGGCGCTAGTATTAATTTAATGCCTCTCGAGATTTTCAAATCGCTTTCACTTCCGGCTCTTACTCCTTCGAACATGTCTATCGAGATGGCCGATCATTCTACGATTTTAGCATGTGGAGTAGCCGAGGACGTTTTCGTTAGAGTCGGAAAGTTTTACTATCCCGTTGACTTTATCGTTGTAGACATTCCTATCGATCGAAAAGTTCCTCTCATTTTGGGTCGTTCATTTTTGGATACATCAAGAGCACTTATCGATGTTCATGCTCGAAAAATCACCCTTCGTTTCAATGAAGAAGAACTTGTCATCAATGCAACACAAAACTCCAATCTTTCTCATGTCTATTCTATTGCAACTTTAAACCATGGTGATTCGACCAATGTCGTTTGCAAAGAATTTTCACCAAGAGTTTTAGGAAATGTCGCCAAAAACAATTTACCATTTCCTCCGCCGGTGGGGGTTATAAGTGTAAAGCCTACAAAGAAGAAACCATCAATACTTGAATCGAAAAATCCTTCGCCTCACCTCGAACATTCATTCTTGAAAAGTGTTGATAAGTTGCCGGTTTCTACGGAAGATCTTTCGGATGATGAATATGTAGACCCCGATGGGGAGGTTTTCTTCGTCGATAAACGTTTTGAGAACTTGCCACCACCAAAACCAAAACGGTTTCAAAATGTGAGAATTTTTAGTGTGACTAACATTGTCTTAGAAACACCAAATATTTTCGACATAATCAAAAAGGGTTTTCATAAGGAGAGTTCAAAAGATAAAAAAGGAAAAGATTTTAAATGTGATTTAATTGATTTTTCTACAAATCTAACTCCGTCATCACCACGTGTTTTGAGTGCTACAAGCTCGTCTACTCTTTTTGACGATGCTTTGTGTGGTCTTAGTATGGGGGAAGCCCCTTATGTTCCCTCATCCTTGTCCACCGAGGACGAGATATTCGATCCCGGAATTTCATGTAAAGGGAAATCTCGGTCTTCCACCGATGCAATAAATGGAAAATCTTTCTATTTGCTTGGTGCGAGTCTACCTCGAGTAGCTCAAAAGTTTGTCATACCCATTGTCCCACCCTTCTACTTCTCATCTCTTTTCTTCAAACTCTTTGAGTTTATGGTACATGTTGAAGTGGCGTTAATTTGTTTTTCCAATGAAAACGAGAACGCCATCTTCGATCCCGGTATTTTGCACCATCAAAGGACTTAGTCCTTTATACCGGTTGCTTTTTTTGGGCCTTGTTTATCATGTAAGCCCCATCAAAAATTGACCATACCATGATTTTCCCTAAATGTTCACATTTTGTGGGGATCGAGTCGAGCTCATGACTCGGTAATCAAAAACGAGGTGCCTCGTGGGGGAGATCCCATGCTTATCTTTTATACTCACTATTCACTAATAAGGGGACTTGTACCCTTTCAACTCGTTGTCTCGTGGTTGTTTGTGATTGTGTTATCTAGATCATCATCATCATCTACAATTGAAGACTCTCGTGTTCGTTTACGTGAGCCTCCATCGTTCGTTTGAAGAAGTTTTTCACGATTCCATGAGATATCCTTTATTGTTCTAACAATTATCTTTTAGCATACTTAATAAATGGCTTTAGATATATTGTTGATCACCCTTTCCATGCTAGATCCTAAGCATTCAACTCTTCGTCTCTAGTATGGGGGTGCTCCACCTTTAGACTCGAAACATTGAGGACAATGTTTACTTTTAGTATGGGGGGTGAATAGGTACTTGCTTTGCTACGCCCTCACGCTTTCCAATTTTCAATGTTTTGTTTTGCTAATAAGGCTAAAAATGGCCAAATTTTAAAATTTTTCTTAGTTTTCATAAGTGTTTTTAAGACACGAATGTATATTTTCCGATGGGTAGAATAAGAGTTAATTTTTGACTTGATGGGCATTTGGAGCCATTTACATTCCTTAACCCGCTCAATTCAAGTTTTGCTAGACTTTTATATAGGGAGCTTTAAAACGCGAAAGTCTTAATTCATTCGGGTTAAGAACAAGAACTTTTCGCAAGTTCCTATAATTGATTCTAGAAAGTCACTTATCAAGGGAACTTTAAAACGCATTCTCTAAACTTGAAAAAGTCCAAGAAAGTGCAAGATCCTATAGGTGGCTTGAAAACCCAAAACTTTGATTTGATTTAGTCTTAATGAAAGCTAATCCAAATTTGGCTTAATTTTGACTTGCATGGCTAAGTATTCACGAGTCTCTTTAATTAGAGGTCTTTATATAGTGAAGAACGAGAAATGATAGAGTTAGACAAGTGATCATGCTAAACGTAGAACATGAATGTGTTCTTTCAAAAACTCATATGTTTTTAATTGTGGCTTTTTCTTCCCATAAGATCAATGCATTAGGAATAAATCATAATTGCAGTAAGTAAGGTCATACGATTTGAAAGGTTACTTAGCCTCTAGCGCAAGATCGTTTAAAAGTTGCTCGGGGTTGAATAGAGTTCATAGCCAAGGCATAACTTATTGAAGCGGGACGCGAAGATTGGCGATTATCCAAAAAGGCCCTAACAAGGCATGAGGAGCTCTATTTTTGCTAAAGATCCAAAGATGATGTGAAGTATCATTATTCCTAAATCAATATGAAGGATCGAGACACACGACGAGAAGCAATTACTCCCCTAAAGAATGGAGAAAGTCTATCCAAAAAGACCCTAACAAGGTATGAGGATAAATATATCCAAGTCCGAAAAGGAGGCGGATCGTTGTATATCAAAATCCAAAGTAAAGATTGAAGAAAAATGATGAAGTCGTGGTCCAATATGAAGAATCTCTCAAAAACGTCAAGTGAAGAAATTCCAAATATATGAAGAGAAGACCATAATTTCAAGAACGTCTTCCCAAGATTTGAAGTATGAAGTACATGCCAAATATCGGTCCGAGAAAGGTCTCAAATCGTGAAACGAGTTATGCCAAGATATGAACTTAAGGAGATACACGAGAAGCCGTTTTAAAAGATTTTGTCCTTCGGCTAACTATTGATCAAAGCGTGCTACTTTGCTTTCGGACTAATAACTACTCAAATAAGTCAATATGAATCACTTGTGATCCATGACAAATAGATAAAAAATGCTAGTAACCCATTTCTTTTATAATAACTAGGATTGCGGGAGGAAAAAGTATTACACAATTTGGACGTATGAGTAGTGTTAGCATTGTGACTTGTACCAACAATGATCTTGTTTTTGCACTTAGCATGGAATGTATGACAATCAAGGATGACGAAGTTTACTCTAAGGGACATTTACTTGTTTCTATTCTTTGACCCTAAAAGTCACTTTTCGTGATGAAAATCATATATTATGCCTTTTCACATCATCGTAGTATGTTGCAAGTCTTTTACTCTTCAATAAAGGTTAATAAAATTGAACTTTGGTGATGCTTAGATACTTTATTCTAGCATTGCGTGAGGGCACGGCAATGGCTTAGTATGGGGGAGTGATGAGATGGCATTTATACATGATCTCATCGTTCTTTTCGGGCTTTAAATGCATAAAAATGTCATAAAATACCATATATATGCTTGTGTTTGTTTACTTGTGTATTTTAGGTATGGATATCGTGAAAAAGACAAAAAAATCACAAGTTACAAGGAAAAACGGACACGAGAAACGAAGCCGTACAAAGAACCGGGCCTTAATCATGGAATTCTCAACAAATACCCCTGAAGACTTGAAGACAAACAAGATTGATCCTCATTTATTGAATAAATGACACTTAAAACCCTTGTATATTCATAATTACAAGTTTGGTCCCTTAAGTTTGTCAAAATTACACAAAAGGTCCCTCAACTTTGAAGAAATGGCAAGAATAGTCCCTCAACAAATTAAAATTGCCAACAATGGTCCCTCATGAAGTCAAAGATACAATGAAGACCTTTGAAGATCAAGAATGTTCAAAATCAGTCCTTGAAATATCTCAAAATGGCAAAAACAACCCTTGAAAACCCTTTTGAAAAGTTATGTGCCAAAATTACCAAATGGTGAAAGTTGTTACAAGTATAAATGGGCGCTGATAGACTTTTCACCACAAATGCCAAAAGAAAGGAAAAAGAAGGACTGAGAGTGTGCATTTGAAACATTCAAACACGTTTTTGCGCCAAACACTTATCCAATCCACCAAAAACGGATCAAAAGGGGTACTGTTTACCTTTTCACCACCCAGATTTTACACCACTTAAATCAAAGGGTAATTTTCAATTACCTTGACACACACTTAATTCACACGCCCAGAAACCCTTCCCAACCTTAAAACACTCATTCCCACTCACAATGGACCCCACCCCCAAATACCCGTCCACCAATCATGTGACAACTTAACCTCCAAGTCATCCTATGTGGCAAAATCAACAGCCAAGAACTTTAGCTTCATCCTAAAGCTAAAATGAACGTCCTTGATCACTTTGGACAGCTCACACCAAAGAATTATCTAGAAGACCTTAAGGGCACATTTGGGAATTCAGTTCTAGGGTTTATGAATAGTGCTAGCCAGGCATTTGCCTATAAAAGGAGACCTCAACATGTGAGAGTCCCTTTGTTCCAGATTTTAGCTTTTAATCTTTGTAATTCCTTTTTATGAAATAAAGTTTGAATTTCTTAAAATTTTGAGTTTTAATCTGTTATTTATAAAAGTTTGGTGTTTGAGAAGCTAAAATCTGAGTTCCATTTATATGTTTGAAGGTTTTTGAGGCAAGGTTTTAGTTGATAAAGCTTGGGTTTCAAAAATCAGAAAGTTGGAATTATTTTTGATCTACTTTGTGTTTGTTCATCTTAGCAGCATTGGAAGCTGGTACTTGTTTTGCTAGTACCTCAGCTCAAACAATCCAGGGCCTGGATGTAGGTCTTGGAGGTTTGCACCTTCTTCCCTTTTCATTTTCTCTTTAAGTTTCTGAATATTTGTGATTTTTGTGGATTTATGCTTGAATCTGTGTTATTGTGGTTGTTTATTGTTGATTTGGCTTTGTTTGATGTTAATGAGGTGTTACAGATCTGATTTGTGGGTTGAATCTTCATAAGTCTTTGAAAATTTGTGAAAATTAGTTTTAAAAGGGTGTTTGGGATTACTGCATAAGTTGGATTTGTGGCTTGATAAGTGCTTGTGTTGTGTATGCAAGTATTGGTATCTGTTATTTGGGAGCATATGTTCATCTGTTTGCAGGTTTTGAGGCTTTGAACACATTGATTCATAGATTAGCTATAAAATCTTCTTAACTTGGTAAAATTGGCTAGGATTTTGAGGACACCTAGATCTAAGCATAGGTTAAGGGTAACAAGTGCTAAATCATAGTTAATCACACCAGGGTAGAAGGATTTGAGGCTTGAAATTGGATCAAGTGTCAAGTATATCAGCAAACTGTTTCTGCATATTGTTCTTTGTTCATCAGTAACTTCTAGTGCTTTGATCTTGTTGATTTCTTTGATTCAGTGTTTGATTCTTGTTTCTTTGTGTTTATTGTTAGTTTATATAGCTTGTGTATGCATCTGGTTAAGTTTGGTTGGCTTATTTTGCTTAAATCTGATTATTAAGTGCTTAACTGCTTATTTGCATATCTGGAGCATATCTGTGGACTGTTTGGCTTATTGTGGCTTATTGTGTGGATCATTTTGTGATTTTATTGTTGCTATTGACTCCTTGTGGTTCACTGATCACAAGGGTGCCTTTGTTTCTAATTGAATCAAACCAGAACTCTCAAATAAGCTTGGTCAAATAGTCAAAGCAGTGGGAACTCCTTTCCCCTGCTGGTTGCCACTGCTAGTGCAATTTTGGTGTCAGCTTATCAATAAGCTATAATAGCTTATTTTAACCAGCAACAACTTTGTTTTTGTAATAGGTGCTCATATTTTGACCCATTTGTTCATCCTGGAGCATTTGGGTGGTTGACTTTTAGGTTTGACTAGAAAACCAAGTCCTTTGACTTTTACATAAGTTCATTTGTGCTTATTCTGGCTTATTTCTTGTGCTTATTGGATTTTTGTTGATTGATATTTCTTATTGAGTCCATTTGAAAGCTTTTGCAAGTTGAATCAGCTTCTGAGGTGCATTATTTCTCAAAAACGACTATTTTGTCGTTTAGTGAATTTTTGCTTTTCTATTTTCTGGCTTATTGAGTTAGCTTATTGGAAATTTCTTTTGACAGATCTCTTAAGCATCCAAAAAGAGGGTTGTGTGTCAAATTAGAGCTTATGGCATTAGCTTATGGCTTAATGGGCTGAAAAGCCCAATAAGAATAAGCTTTGTGTTCAATAAGCTGTGATAAGCACATTTTCAGCTTTTGGGCCTTTGGAGTTTTGTTCTTAGAATTAAATTTTAAGTCAGATAGGGCTTTTCCAAGTCAATTGGGCCAAGTTTGACTTTTTGGGCCCAAAAGCCCATTTAGGTTGACTGTTTTTGGATTTGGCCCATTTGAGGGCCCATTAGGGGTATTTTGGTAATTTCACTTTGATTTTCTGATTATTTAGGTTAAAATAAACTAGTTTGCAAGTTTTTAGAATTTTTTAGAATTTTTGATTTTTAATATTATTTTATTATTATTTTAATATTATTTTTAAATTTTCACATTTTCCAACTTTTTACATTTTTCTTAGGTTAAATACATTAATAGGAATTTAGCAACTTTTAGAATAATTTTATCACTTATAGATTAATTTTCATAATTATTTTAAGTTTTAATAGTTTTTAAATCATTTTAAATAGTTTTTATTAGTTTTAAAATTTCCAAAAATAGTTTTTAATCTTTTTAGGTCATTTTAGAGGTTTATCAATTGAAAAATCTTTATTTAGGCTTTTTGATAATTTATTTGATTTTTAGGGCTTTAATTAGCATTTAAAAATTGAATATTTAATTATTTAAAAGGTTTGAAAAAGTTTTGATAATTGGTAAACTCTTAGTTTATTATTTTTGATTTTTGATAAATTTTTGGTAATTTTTAGAATTTATTTTAATTTTGGTGATTTTTAGGTTCTACGTCTTAACTTTCTAATAGTGATTTTTCTAGGTAATTTTTATTTTTACGTCCTCGTCATTTTCTCTTCTAATCCCCTTCTAAACCAAATATTAATCTCAAATCTTGTACATCTTAGTCACACACATATACCTCCTTGGGAAACGAACTTAATTGGGTCATTAACACTTGATTTTTCCTAAAGTCATTTGTTCAATACTTACCGCTCATATACGCTCTTTTGTTTTCCTAAACAAGAGGTGTATTATTCCCACAATCAAGGAGTAAAGAATTCATCAAAGAACAGTTGAAACAACGTATCCCATTCAGTTCTAGAAGGTGGTGTAAATGATGATGAAGTAGGGTTGTTTGGGACAAGACCAGAACTAATGTTACTGGGTCCCATTTCATGAAGTGCGGGTTCAGAGCTGCTTTGCTCAGAAGCCATCGCTGTCAACTCATCAAAATCAACATTCATAGTTTCGAGGATCTTACGAGACTTACGATTGTAGATTCGGTATGCCTTCTTTGCGGGTGCGTAACCAATGAAAATACCAATATCAGCCTTTGGTTGAAGTTTTCCCAAATTGTCACCATCATTATTTGGATAGCAAAGAGAACCAAATACATGAAGATATGATAAATCTGGTACTTTACCATGGAGAAGCTCATAAGGTGTTTTACCATGGAGTTTACGAATTAGTGACCGATTTTGGGTGTACACTGCTGTAGATACTGCTTCTGCCCATAAAAACAATGGAGCCTTTGCGTAAATTAACATCGTTCGAGCAGCTTCCATAAGTGTGCGATTTCGCCTTTCAACGACACCGTTTTGTTGTGGAGTGCGTGCAACGGATGTTTCATGAGATATGCCAACTTCTTTATAATAATCACGCAAGATTTGATTCACAAATTCGGTTCCATTATCTGTACGAATGCGTCGGACAATAGTGTTGAGACGCACTTGAATCATCTTGAGAAATCCGATGATGAATTTAGGTGCCTCATTTTTTGTTATAAGAAATTTCACCCATGTAAATCGAGAGTAATCATCGACAATTACGAGGATGTACTTTTTGCCACTAAGACTTTCAATACGCATTGGCCCACAAAGATCCATATGCAACAAATAAAGTTTCTCTTGGTTGGTGTCTTCCGTCTTGGGTTTGTATGATTTCTTAGTGCTTTTCCCCATTGTACACACGGAACACGAATGATCCTTGTGAAATGAAAGTTTAGGAAGACCACGAACAAGTTCGTTTTTCGCCAAATGATTAATAGCGTCAAAGTTAAGATGAGATAACCGTCGATGCCATAACCATGACTTAGTCTTTGATGCTTTGGAGAGAAGACATACGGGAGAAGCGGCCATCATGTCTTGTAGAGACAAAGTATACAAATTATTCCCTCGAGTACCTTTCAATAAATCAACCCCTTCCAAATTACGAATGAAGCAGGTATGCTCTCGAAAAGCAACTTCTAGGTTTGCATCACAAAATTTTCCCACAGAAAATAAATTGTGACCGAGACCTTCCACATAATACACTCTTGAAATTATAACATTTCCAATATGATATTCACCATAACCCATTATCTTTGCAATATGATCATTTCCAAACCGAACCGTACCAAGAAAATTTCTGACGAAATTTCTGAGCTGAGAGCGATCTCCGGTCATATGCTTGGAGCAACCAGAGTCCAAATACCAGAGAACAATTTTGACCACCTGTTTTCAATTACAACAGTAGACAATGCATTGGAAACTATTGGTTCCGGAGTGTTAGCAGTTATAGATATAAGATTATCAGAATTGGTAACATTTTTGTGACCCTTAGATTTCCTGCGTTTTCTAATGTGAGTTTTAGCACTAACAGGTTTTACTGTTCCAACTGTCTTAGGTTTTGGATTATTAGCGGGCACTACAGTGGGAGTAGACCTATTTAAAGGGCACTTGTTTCCTACAGTAGTGTTGGTGTTCCTAGTTAAAGGACACTCTGGTGTGTTGGTAGCCTTGGTACTCCTAGTTAAAGGGCACGCTTTCTTCGCTTTAGTGGGAGTGATCCTAGTTAAAGGGCACGCATTTCCTACTATAGTGAAAGTTCTACCAGTGGGGCGCCACATCCAACCAACTTGGGTTAACACTTTCCCAGTCGGTTTCCATTCTAATCCATTTTTCCGGACATTCATCTCATTTACATGGTCAATAACGCAAGAATCATGACAACTAGAAAACATACATTCATTGCAATTACAACAATTTAAATTAGAATTCACAGTAGGCTTAGAACACTGCATAATCGCAGAGCCTTTAGGTTTAGCTACATGATTCTTTTTATTCAAAACAGAAATAACATCCCTAGGATGGGCTTCTACTTTCTTCTTCTCTTGACTACTAGATGGGGGCAAGATCCTATCATTCTTCTTGTTTCTTTTAAGCTTAGATCTTTGAGCCTTAGTAGTGGTGATTACTCCTGTAGAAGGCAACACGGGAATATTAGAAGCTGGTTTTGATTTTGCTTTATCTTTAGTGACCAAAGTTTGAGATGGTTTAGTCCTAGGGCCCTTATTAAATGGTGTGACGGCTATAATGTTCCTTTTGATTGCACTAGATGACGATGTTGAGACAGTGGTTGCGTTATCCACAACATTCTTACCTTTTAGAGTACGAAGTGTTTCCTTTAACTCAGCCAAGGCCAGATTCTTATCACAAATTTGTTCCCTCAAATCAGATATTTCCACCGACTTTCGATTCAGTTGTTCAATCAATGATTGATTCTGTGCAGTGGTATTAACACATGCGGGCTTTACTGAATCTAAGAGTCGTGTATCTTTCTGTTTTAAGTTATCAACTTTGGATAAAATCTTGGAAACTCGTTTATCTAGATCAAGATTAAAATTCTCAGCGGTCTCAAGTACGTTCACACAGTTAAGGTCCTTAGATTTCTCTATGTCTATCGGCAAAGATTTAGCAACCTTGTCACTTGGCTGACGCTGTTTTGATTGAAATTCAATCGAAAATTCTTTTGAAAATTTGCATCATCGATATTAACACCTTCGAATGACGTTTCAAAGATTTCTTGTATGAATTTTGCTTGCATTCAAGAGAAATACAATGTGTTTGAATATCATCAAAACGTTTTGAAAGCGAAGAATATGAATCTTGAAGCTTTAAAAATTCAGCGTCAGATTTGTGACAAGTACTATCTACCACATTATCCACAGATTCAACATTATGCACAATAGAATCATTATCAACACTTTTATTCACACATACGGAAACTATATCATGAGACATCACTTGTTTCAGGAGCTGATCATTTTGGCGAGAAACCCGTTCTATTTCAAGTAAACTGTTTTCATAAGCATCATTCATTTCACTGAAAACACGTTTAACTTCTTCTATTTCCAAACGCAAATCTTGATCAAGATTACTAAGACAAGCTTTAACATTCTTTACAAACGGAACAATTTCGTCTCGGAACGCAGCTCTAGTGTGCTCAAAGTTCCATTCACCTTCCGTTATGGCCGTGGCCGTCGTACGTTCCAAAATGACCTTATCAAAATCGGCTAACTGTTGGTGTACCGCTTTTAAGTTAACGGATGCCTTACTTACCGGTGGAATTAACTTTGTTAAATCTGTTTTGACAAGTGTAGGAGACGTACTAGGAGGGTTTTCATTTGACAAACTTTGGGGCACAAGAACTGTTAGTTCAGCTAATTCCTTTTGTAAGCGAATACGTGTCTTTTTAGAAAGTTGATCTTTATTATGCTTATCATAATCAATCGTATGGAATTTTGAAAACATTTTAGAATGAGTTTCTTCCATAAGTGACTGTGTCTCCTTAGAACTACGAACATAAGGTGCTTCCTTCGATTTGCCAATTATGGTCATATCATAAAGGCAGGGAATATATTCCTGAGCTTGTTTTGCATAACCGGGATTAGGTGGTAAATTTTGAAGACGCTTAAGTTTGAGTTCTTTAAATGATTTAGTTAAAAGATGAACCTTTTATGTGGAAGCGTATTGTTTTAAAAGCTGTTGTTCTTTGAATTTAAGAAGTTTGGTAGCATTAATTTCTGATTCAAACTTTTTAGACTCGAGAGTTTTGAAATCCATTTTAAGTTTCTGAAATCATTGACAACCGACTCTTTTGCTTTTAATTCATTGGAAAGATTAGCTTTAATGATTCTATTTCTTTCAAGTGTTCAATCTTTTCAAAACGAAATTGGTCAAATTCAGAGTATGTTATTTTCTCTGCTTGAGGGACCATTTTAAAAGTTTTGACCTTTTCTTTATGCAACACAAGCTCAGCAGTTAGGGTGGAATTCGTATCTACGGATTGTTTGAGAGCCATATGCATTTGATCAATAATATGTTTAGGCACCATGACCAAATCATGTTGAGCATAAGATTCCATACCCGTCTTAGCATTTGGTTGAGGTTCACTCAAATGTGTAGGATTGGGTACCACATCATTTGAGTTACTAGTTCCCGAATGCTGTTCGAGGTTGCCATTTTCATGCCCAACTTGATGTGGATTATCATCATTACCAAGATTGGTTGTGGTGGGTACCTCACTGACGACATTAGAACCGTAGTGAGAGAGATTAGCAACAAGAGCAACTTGGGCAGAGTGAATGTCATCACAATCCGAATCATATGCGTCAAGATCGTCTTCTTGATAAGCTGCATTAGAAGTGGAAACGACTACAATGCCTTCAGTATCTGCTGCCCCTGGGTCTGCAAGAAATGCTAACTCCTCTGAATCCAAAATCGTTCCTTTAGACTGAGCATCAACCAAATACATTTTCTCATGAAACCACGCTTCATCCCTTCTCCTTTTCGGTTGAGTGCATTGACTAGCCATATGACCTTGTCCTCGGCAATTATAGCAAGTCACAACCTTTTGAGGACCAATGGGGCTTCCATTTCCATTAGCTTGAGAATTCACAGCTTGAGCATTCACAGTCCTTGTAGGAGGTCTATATGAATTTTGCCTTCCCTAAATAGGTTGCACTGTTACTTGACCATCTTGAACAGTAGCTTGTTGTCGAGGATTTGAAGAGGTACGGATCTGATTGTTTGTTGGTGGAAATCCTCTAGTTGCAACAAGTTTTGACAAGTAGGCAGTGAGATGGTTTAGAACATCAGCTGGCGTATCATTTGGAGTAAAGACTAGTGCTTGGATTGGTGGAAGTTCATTAGAGTAGAAGGCTTGTGCTGGTTGTGCTTCAATTGGAAAGTATCCTTGCTGAGGAGTATAGCCCATTGGAGAAGTGTTGGCTTGTGATGGTGATGTCTGATATGGTGGTTGCTGTGGAAAAGATTGTTGATGAACACTTTGTTGAAATGCTTGTTGTGGCATCATTGGTGGTTGATAAGATGGTTGTTGTGGTTGCTGATAGGTGTGTGGTGGTGACTGCTACAAGTATGATGGTTGTTGATAAGTATAAGCCATGTTTTGTTGAGAAGAATACATGGAAAGTGGATCATGAACTTGAGGTGTAGACAACCGAGCCTCGATCACATGGCATTCGTGTTGTTGAAGAAAAGCTTGAAGTTGATCCACATTGGTGTTATGCAAGTCCTTAGCCAATTTAACATCCGTCACGTACTTTTTCCATTCTGAAGGAAGAGTGTTCAAATACTTGGTGTTCAATTAAAACGTAGGAATTGCCAGGCCATAGATATTGAGCTCATTCAACAATAGGGTAAATCTCAGATAGTAGTCATTGAGAGTCTCCCCTGGCACATAGGCAAACTTATCAAAAGTATCATAAAGCTTACACTCTCGTTCTTGTTTAGTTAACGAGGTGCCTTGCATTAGAACACGAATTATATTCCATAATTCTTTGGCAACTTTATGTTTGCTGACGAGTTTGTAGACATCTGGAGGAAGGGCTTGGAGAATGATGTTTGTAGCATACTTATCACATTTGTCTTGAATCTTCATATCTCCAGTCAATTCACCCGTTGTGCGAGGACGAGTAGCTGTACCTTCCGTCACTGTACCATAATCTAATGGTCCATTGAGCACCGATGCCCAAATGAGATGTCCATTCTCTTTGTTCAACATGTAAAGTTCCATTCGAGAAGTCCAATCCTCGTACATAGATTTTTCCAACATTGGTGGACGATTATCCGTACCCGAGAGAATGGACTTATCCGTAAGAGATGTGTACTCCATTTAGATAAGTTAAGATTTACAAATATTGATCGAACAATGAGAGAAAGTAAATGTATTTTTTGTTGTGTGTTAAATCCGAGAAATGATGTTGAAATACCCTAAATTATGTTCTCGATAAACCAAAAATTCCAAGTCAAAATTGCACACGTTGTTCGAAATTTTTTAAGGAATAATTTTTGGGTTGTCGGAATGTTGATCAGAATAAAGGATCGGAAAACCGTCGGAATAAGTCTATCAGAATACCCCTGATCGGAATGTCCCTAATCGGAATGTCCCTAATCGGAATGTCCCTAATCGGAATGTCCCAAATCGGAATGTCCCGAATCGGAATGTCCCTAATCGAAATGTCCCAAATCGGAATGTCCCAAATTGGAATGTCCCAAGTCGGAATGTCCCAAATCGGAATGTCCCAAATCGGAATACTATCGGAATCCCTTCGTCGGAATAGTGGTCGGAATGAGAAACCCTTTTCCGATGGAAGCAGCTGTTGGAATATATCCCACTTTTCTCGGACAAAACTCAACCAATTCAAGATTTTAAGCCAAAAAATGATCAAAACACCCAAAAAATTTGTGTTTTTAGCCAAAGTAAATATACCAAATCTCTACCACAACTATGTAGAAGATTTGTATCAAGAAAAAGCCATAAAAACACAAAAAAAAAATGGTTCGTGTAAAATGGATCAAAATAGGCGTATGAATCAAGAACACAAACACATAAACAATAAAATCATCCCATGGCTCTTGATACCATTTGTAGGATATGTAAATCTTGCTTATGTTTTAGAGAGAGAAAGATATATGATTTCACACTTCTAGAGAGAGAAAGTTTAAAAACTATGTGTTATTTGAAATGAAATCACCACCCTCTCCATCAAAGGAGAGGGTTTATATACCCAAGCCCATGAGATGGGCTTGGGTTTACATTAGGCAGCCGACCCATACATTTCATGGGCTCGGTTTTGGGCTTTGTTTAATAAATGTAAATAACTAAACTACGAGCTATTACATGGACTATTGTTGGAGTGACCGATCCTTTCTAATACGTAAAACGTATTTCCAACATCGACCGTGCTAAAGTCGATGTGATTGCTAAATTACCTCCACCTTCAACCGTGAAGGGTGTGAGAAATTTTCTTGGTCATGCGGGCTTCTATCGTCGATTCATTCAAGATTTTTCTAAGATCGCTCGCCCGATGACCCACCTCTTGGAAAAAGATACTCCTTTTATCTTTTCTAAAGAGTGTATCAAATTTTTCAATCTTCTTAAGGATAAATTAACTAAGGCACCGGTCTTAGTTACCCCAAATTGGGAGTTACCTTTCAAATTGATGATGCTAGCGACTTTGCTATTGGAGCGGTTTTGGGACAAAGAATCAACAAACATTTCCAACCAATCCATTACGCTAGCACGACAATGACGGGGGCTCAATTCCATTATACCACTACCGGAAAAGAGCTTTTAGCTGTAGTGTATGCTTTTGAAAAATTCCGCCCCTATCTTGTCCTTTCAACCACCATTGTGTACACTGATCATTCCGTGTTGAAGTACTTGTTAACAAAACAAGATTCTAAACCAAGACTTCTTTGTTGGTAACTACTCCTTCAAGAATTCAAAATTGAAATTCGTGATAAAAAGGGAGCAGAAAACCTCGCCGTGGATCATCTTAGTAGACTCGATGATCCTTATCAAGGGGAACTTCCAAATCAAGAGATTAATGAATATTTTCTTCTGGAGGCCTTAATGTCTATTAAATCTAATCTTGACAATACCCCATGGTTTGCAGACATTGCAAACTATTTAGAGGGTGGTGTTCTTATGGAAGGGTTAACGTCCCAACAAAAGAAAAAGTTCTTCAAGGACATTAAACACTATTATTGGGACGACCCTTACCTTTTCAAGCAATGTGCGGATCTTGTCATTCGTAGGTGTGTTGATGGGCCGACAGCTTTACTAATCCTAGAAGCTTGCCACAAAGGACCCACCGGTGGTCACTTTGGTCCTAACTATACCGCGAAGAAAGTTTTCGACTCCGGATTTTAATGGCCCACCATTTATCATGATGCTCATGAAATGGTTAAGCATTATGATGCTTGCCAAAGACAAGGCAAGATCACACATAAAGATGAGATGCCTCAAAATTTCATCCAAGAATGTGAAATCTTTGACGTATGGGGCATCGACTTTATGGGGCCATTTCCATCATCCAAAGGGAACAAGTACATCCTCGTAGCCATTGACTACGTATCCAAATGGGTTGAAGCAAAGGCTTTACCTACGAACGATGCGGAGGTGGTTGTGAACTTTCTGAAACAATTATTTGCTCGATTCAGTGTTCCTCGTGCTATCATTAGTGATCACGGGACTCATTTTTGCAATGATCAACTTGCACGAGTCATGGCTAAGTATGGTGTCAATCACCGTCTTTCCACCGCGTATCATCCACAAACAAATGGTCAAGCCGAGATTTCAAACCGTGGACTTAAGAGAATCTTCGTGCGAACTGTGGGAGAGCATCGTGCCTCATGGGCCGATAAGTTAGTTGATGCTTTGTGGGCTTTCTGTACTGCATATAAGACACCTATTGGTTGTACTCCATATCGTCTTGTGTACGGAAAGGCATGCCACCTTCCCATTAAATTGGAGCATAAGGCTTATTAGGCCTTGAAATGGGCTAATTTTGATATCAACAAAGCCGGTGATCTTAGGAAGATCAAACTCAATGAACTTAATGAACTGAGGAATGAAGCTTATGAAAATTCGTTGATTTATAAGGAGAAAACCAAGCTCATTCATGATTCTAAGATAAAAAACCGAGAGTTCAAAATTGGTGACCAAGTTTTACTCTTTAACTCTTGGTTGAAAATCTTTTCAGGCAAGCTTAAGAGCCGTTGGTCTGGTCCATTCACCGTCGCTAAAGTCTTCCCGTAGGGCACCATTGAGTTATCGCAACCAAATGGGCCAAATTTCAAAGTGAATGGCCAGCGTGTTAAGTTGTACTTTGGTGAGGACATCTCTCATGAGATGATTCCATCCATCACCACGTTTCCCTTGAATAATTATGGGTCGAGTCAGGCTCATAACTCGGTTAACAAAAACAAGCGCTTCTCGGGAGGCAACCCGTTGATCTATCCTTTACCCGTTTTTATAATAAGTGTAGGGGGAGCTACATAGGTGTTTGTTGTCTTGTTTCTTATGATGTGCAGGGATTAAAGCTTCAAAGAGCACTTTTGATGATATTTGACGACCCGTGATCCCGTGTACCCTTCTTCCCGGTTCTATCCTAAACTCTTGTGATTCAATATTTCATATCTTATATGTTCACATTGAAATCACTATAGTTTTCTCTTCCTTAGCAAGATTTAAACAACGTGTACAATGTCCTAAGTGTAGGGGAGTTTACTCCCACATGCTTAAACATTGAGGACAATGTTTATATCAAGTTTAGGGGGACTTCTATCGAAGCTAAGTGGGCTTTTCCATTAATTTGTCCTCATTTTAACCGAAAAATCTAATTTTTAGACATTTTTCAAAATTTTTGATCTATTTTGGCCAAGTAGTATTTTCATTTATTATCTTTTATGTTATTTCCTTTTGTTATCGCATCGTATGTATATATTTCATTTCAAAAATAAAGTCAAAAGAGAAAAATAAAGTTGAATAAAATGGTTTTAATGAGTTTAGATGTCTTTGATATATATTAAGGCCCGTTATGAATCTTTTGACTCAACCCGAGTTTACTTATCCAAGTTTACTCTAGCTAGTATCCTTAGCGTGTTTAAGTCAAGTTTTTCTAGGCTTTTATATAGGGAACTTTAAAACGCGGAAGTCTTAACTCTTACGGGTTAAGAACAAGAACTTTTAGCAAGTTCCTATAATTGATCCTAGAAAGTCATTTATCAAGGGAATTTTAAAATGCAAATTCTAAACTTGAAAAAGTCTAAGAAGTTGCAAGATCCTATAGATGACTTGAAAACCCAAAACTTTGATTTAATTGGCTAAGCATCCACGAGTCCCATTCCTTGAGATTTTAAATTGTGGAGGACGAGAGATGATAGAGTCAATTATAAGTTTGGTATTCTTTCATGAATTTATATGAGTTAATTATGAGCTTTTTCTCCCATCGCTTGTTAATAAATATAATTGCAATAAGTAAGGTTGTACAATTTGAAAAGTTACTTAGCTTCTAGCACAAGATCGTTTAAAAGTTGCTCGGTATTAATTAGAGTTCATAGCCAAGGCATAACTTACTGAAGCGGGATGCGCAGATTGGCGAGTTCGAAAAGGCCCTAGCAAGGCATGAGGGCTACATTTTGTTGCTAAAGATCCCAAGTGATGTGAAGAATCATTCATCAAAAATCAATATGAAGGATCGAGACACACGACGAAAAGCAAATACTCCCCTAAAGATCATGGAGAAGTCTATCCGAAAAGGCCCTAGCAAGGTATGAGGATAAATAGATCCAAGTCCTAAAAGGAGGCGGATCGTTGTATATCAAAATCTAAAATAAAGATTGGAGAAAAATGAAGAAGTCGTGGTCCAAATATGAAGAATCTCTCAAAAACTTCAAGTGAAGAAATTCCTATTATGAAGAGAAGACCATTATTTCAAGAACGTCTCTCAAGATTCGAAGTATGAAGTCACTGCCAAATATCGGTCCGAGAAAGGTCTCAAATCGTGAAGCAAGTTATGCCAAGATATGAACTTTAAGAGGTCCCGAGAAGCAGTTTTTAAAGATTTTGTCCTTTAGCTAACTATTGATTAAATCGTCCTACATTATTTTCGGCCTAAATAAACTATCGAAATAAGTCAACAATGCATCCTCGTGATCATTAAAGACAATAATAAAATATAAGAGATACACCTAGGAATAAGGGAGTCTAAGTGAGTAATTGGGCCACATGAGTTTGTGATAGCTTACTAACTTATAATAACAATGATCTCGTTTTTAAGCTTAGTATGGGGAACGTGAAACTTGAGGGTAATAAACATTCATGACGACCAAATCCCTAATGTAAGTCTTCGATTCCTTTACTTGTTCTCCCTTATAGTATTTTGTTATTTTCTATTTTTTTAAGTTTCCTTAGTGTCTAGTATTTAATAAAGGCCAAGGTGGGTTAATTATGATAGAAAATGTAAATCGTGCTTTAAAACTAATGCATTGCATGAGGGCATTGTAATGGTCAAGTGTGGGGATTTAATAAGTGTGAAAACACTTATCCTTTTACCAGTTAATTATAATAAAAACAAGACCAAAACTTATATTTTATGTCGTAAAAGTCGGAATTATGCGTGGTTTTTGTTTCTATTGTGTTTTAGGAAAAAAAATATGAAAATGGAAGAAAACACGGGCTTTTATCGAAGAATAAGACAAAAGACGAAGTCAAAAGATCAAAAGTGCAAGAAGAACGGAAGTCAAAGGCCTAATCTCAAGAATTATCGAAGAAAAAGTCTAAAGATGAAAGTTTGACAAAGTCGAAGAACCAAGTCAACTAAATCAAGAAATTAGAAGACGAGTTCATATTATCATTCGACATATCCTGAGAGAAAGTCGAGAAAGACGAGTCATTTAAAAGGACGAGAAGACAAAAGGAAGAAAGAAGGAAACATCCTACCAACTCCCCTCTCCTATAAATACCCTCCTAATGCTTCATTAGGAGGGTGTTAGTTAGTCTTTTAGGGAGTCATTTTATTTTTCTTAGTTTTCATATCTTTAGAGAGAAGTAGGTGATTTTACTTTCTCTCTCTAGATTTATTCATCTTTTCTTTCAAGTTTTAAGCTTTTCATTTAATCTTGTATTTGAAATCCTTAATCTATAAGTTCAAGTTCAAGCTTTTTATCATCTATCTTATTCTAACTTTCTTGTTTTTTATTTTGATCTTGATTCGGGTTAAGTATGCATCTTGTTTAATCTAATGCTTATTTGATTAAAAAGTTATCTTTTTGTTCTTATAAATGTTTTTAAACGATAAAAAATTCTATATTATTTCGGCTTATAGCTTATTTCTTATTTGGCTTATTTCTTTTTAAGTGTTTTCCAAAGATTAATATTTTTAAAGTTTGTTTTATAAATTTTGCTTATTTAGTGTTTTAAAAGTTTTTCATTAATAGCTTATTTAGTTCTTTTTAGTATTAATTTGATAAAGTTTTGCTAGTTGCTTATTTTGAATAAGTGCTTATTCGGTTCGGCTTATTTTGCTTTTTGTACCCTATCGTAACAGTTTTAAGGGTTTACCTATTCTGATAGAGTAAGTGTGATCGCATAAACCCAAGGGTTTCTACTTGCGATCCATTACTGCGATCAAAGACTAAGATCATACTACGATCATCCATCACGATCCAGGTCACGATCCACTTGTTGCGATCTGTGGCTTCGATCCGTGTTACGACCCGTGGGTGCGATCGCTGGTCACGATCCAAGAACACGATTTGTGGTCACGATCCAAACCTGCTATCCAAGGTCACGATCAGGGACGATCGGTCATCACAATCAGTAGGCTACGATCCACCACTGTGATCTAGGCTACGATCCACCACTGCGCTCTAGGCTACGATCCACCACTGCGATCTAGGCTACGATCCATCTGGCGATCGATTTTCACGATCGTGAGTTACGATCTGAGTTACGATCGTGTTGCGATCTAACTTCAGTTTTTTTATCTTAGTTATTTTTAAAACTTAAATATTTCCCGCCATTTTTACTTAGAATTATTTTAAGCTAGTTTTGTCTTAGTTTAATATTAGAGTCTTCGAATTTACTTTTATTCGAGTTTTAACTTTTTGTCGAGTTTAATTTTAAATTGTCTTTTCTCATTTTATTTTTCAAAATTACTTTTAATTTAGTTTTTAATTACTTCTATTACCTTGTTATTTCATTTAATCTTAGTTTTGTTAACTTGTCATTTAATTTAAAATAGATAATCAAAAGCTCCCCCTTTTAGTGA
Organism: Glebionis coronaria; assembly: GCA_025667525.1. Classification (NCBI taxonomy): domain Eukaryota; kingdom Viridiplantae; phylum Streptophyta; class Magnoliopsida; order Asterales; family Asteraceae; genus Glebionis; species Glebionis coronaria. The sequence goes on along the minus strand of CM046874.1, from coordinate 126,940,351 downwards.
CCAACATCAATTATTCCACCCTAAACCGTGATCAATTCGATTAGATACCGAGAACGATTGAGTACACATATGAAAACACCATTATATCAAATGACTGCAAAAGCAATGAATCACCAATCCACAAAACAACAACATACACCCCTACATGTACCAAACGACTGAGTATGAGCCAAATTTCTAAGTACAAAACTCTAAATCAAACTTCCATGGCCTAACTGGTTTTATATGACAGATTTTCCCAAAAGTTTTGAAATCTTTTCTATATTCCAATACCCAAGACTAACTTCAAACTTACACTAATTGACCTAAAGCAAACAAGTGTGGACTAAGTAAATAGCCTATGTGTTACCCATAGTATCACCCAATCCAAACACCCGTATAATTTTCTAAAATGGAAAATTTTCAAACAAACTTTCACTAAACCTAATCTAAACCTAATGAAATCATACCAAACTTCCATCAAACAAATAATAAAGCATAAACAAGACAATAACTTGCACATAAGCATATTAACTACAAAATCACAAATAAATGCACAATTTGAAGGGTTCAAGCTTAAATACCTTGTGTGGCTTACATCTAAGCCACACAATGGCTATTGATGGCCATCTCCAAAGTAGAATTTCTGAGAAATTGAGCTTTTAAGAAGGCTTATGCAATGAGAATGATCTTGAGGACTACTACAATCCACACATCTAGAATACAACAGTCTAGATGTGTTGATCTTCAAACCTGTTATGGATCACACAAGAAAACAAACAAAACTTCAAGCCTCACAAGTATCTTAATAAGCTCAGTTTGTCAAGCTGACTTATTAAGAACTTATATGCAGTAAATGAAAACAAGACAGAAAAAGGAAATCACAAATGTTGTTTTCAAAACTTTGAAATAGAACTGCTGTTAAACATAAATCAAAAAGCAAAAAGATAACAAAGCTTATAGACTTTTCTTATGCTTGGTTTGTCAAACCACACACACACAATCATCCTGTAATCTTTGGTTCTCAAAAGGTTTTACCAAAATTTTTTTATTAAAGGCTCTTGATAAAAATTAAACTAAGTGCATAAAATAAATTGGTGAAATTTAAAGAACAAAGCTACACTAATTGGAACTCAACACATTTATATAAAACCAAAACAAACTTTCATTTAAGCTAAAAAAAATTAAAATAGGTGGAACAAAAGAATATGGACTTAGGCGTCTCATATTTAAACAAGAGTTGGAAGGATCTAGAAAGCTTAAAATTACACAAACCCTAACTATCTAAAAGCCCAGAAATGCCCTTGATGATAATTTTGAATTTCTTCATGTCTTGGTCAAAATTCATAGCCCATGTGATCTTCTTGTTTGTTTGTGGAGATGCTAGCTGTTGCAAATCAATCAAGGCCATCCAAAAATACTTTCCCAACATAAAACCACTCCAAACCATGGATTCCACTGTGCAATCTTATTTTCTTCTCATTTTTGTAGCAGGGGAGGGGTCCATAGCCATGTGGGTTGAATGAAAACGCGTTTTGGTAGTGGGGGTCTCATTTAGGTTGGTGTGAATTGAAATTATGGAAAGAATGAGTGATTAATTCTTGTTAAATTTTTGAGACGTGGTTAGGGTTCTAAGGGGTGGATTAGGGGTTTTAATGGAGGGTAAGGTTACAGTAAATGTAAACCGTCATTTTAATTATTATAAAATCCGGTTTAAACTTTGGTAATAATAAAATGGGTAATGGGGTGTGACGTGGGTACTTAGGGTGATGTCGCAGTACATGACTGGTGGGTTGGAGTTTAATGTTTGACAGGATACCCCCCCCCCCCCCACACACACACACACACTTCCAATTCTTTGGCATATAACTTTCAAACAGCAATTAAACTCAATTCCTTTGTTAAATAAGTTTGCTTAGCTTGTAAAAAATGGCACAAGTAAGTTGTAAACTTTGATCAAGGGCCTTTTGTGTAATTTTAGCAATCTCCAATGGCCATTCATGTAAACTCTTGACATTTTAGGGACCCAAATGTAATTTTGGAGTTTTACAAGGGTATAAAATGACAAGTCTTCCAAAGGTGAGGGACCAATCTTGTAATTCTTCAATTTTTCAATTCTTCAAGGACTTCTTGGAAATTCCACAATCGGGTCTTGTTCTTTGTGCGGCTTCGTTTCCCGTGTTCATTTTTGCTTGAGTCTTGTTCTTTTTTGTTGATTTCACGATATCCGTACCTAAAATACACAATGAACAAACACAAGCATATTTTACGGTATTTTATGACATTTTTGTACATTTTAAGCCCGATTTGGACGATGAGACTATGTATAAATGTAGTCTCATCACTTCCCCATACTAAACCATTGTCGTGCCCTCACGCAATGCTAGAATAAAGTATCATAACACCTTCAAAATTCATTTTTATATGACATTTATTGAAACGTAAATTTAATTTAACTACTACGATATGTGTTTTAGACATAATGTATTGTTTTCATCACAAAATGGGAGGTTTAGGATCATAGAATAAGAACACGTGAATGCTTCGTTAGAAATAATTTCGTCGTCCTCGATTTTCACCCAATTCCATGCTATGCGTGAAACAAGATTATTATCGTTATTAGTTAGTAATGCTAACACTAGTCATATGCTCTAATCACGTACTTAAACTCCCTTATTCCTAAGGTGTATCTCTTATATTTTATTTTTGTCTTAATGGTCACGAGGATACATTTTTGACTTATGCGTAAATAGGTATTAGGTCTAAAAATAGAGCCTTAACGGTGTAATCAAAATCATCGAATTAATAATCTTTCCTAATAGACAACGATGTCAAAAAATTAAGTCAACAAAAAGGATCAATAAACACGGTTTTACAACGGTTTTGAACATGAGACTTATTACCAATTTGCATTGGTTTATCGCCACCTTTTATTTAACTTCACCATGAAGTGTTTATTATGGATTTGGTCTTGCCCTTGTCTTTTATATAACCTAGTCATGAGGTGTTTATTATGACTTGATGTATATCCTCATGCTAAGGCGAGTTTTGGATCTTTAAGGCTTCAAGATTTAAGACATTCACTTTTAATTTTGTATAGATTTTTCAGCCTTGTGAGCTTCGAATTTTTCATTGATTTAGGTGAAGAGGAACTTAAAAATTATTATTGAGGAAGCCTTTGATTATTTGGGTGCCAATACTTCAAAACCGTGACGCTGGCGAATCCTTAATGTTTTTCCAATTTAATTACATGGAATTACGAGAATCAATTAGAAACCAACAATAGAGACTAAACCGCAAAAAACCTATTTATTAACAATTTAATATAAAAGTGACGGGAGAAAAAGCAACTAATTAGGACACGTGAGTTTTTGAAATAATACGAGTACTTTACGTTTAGCATAGTAACTTATAATTACGCTATCATTTCTCGTCCTCAATTTAATGAGACTTGGCCTAATATAGTTAAGGGATCGTAGCAAAGTGCTCAACATGCACGGTCGAGTAAAAAATTACTCTTATTCTCACCATCGGAAGACCTACATTAGTGTCTTAAACACTTATGAAAAACGAGAAAATTAAAAAAATTTGGCCATTTTTAGCCTTATTTTGCAACAAAACGTAAACAAAAAGATGAAAATTGGATTGCGTGATGACGTAAGCAAGGTAAAGTATCTATTCACCCCCATACTAAAACTAAACATTGTTCTCAAGAGACGAAAAGTTGAATGCTTAATCTCGAGCATGGAAAGGGTAAAACGAATAATCTATAGCCGTTTATGAATTATGCTAAAAGAATAAACGTTAAAACGTAAAATGATATCATCGGATATCAGAATCTTCAAAGGCAACGATCGAAGCTCGAGTGATACGTAAAAAGAACACGAGAGGCTTCAATGATGACGATGAACCTAATGAATCACAATCACAAACAACCATGGAACAAAGGTTGGAAGAGCACAAGTCTCCGCATTAGACTATTAGAAAGCAATAATATTTACAAGGATAAGCATGAGAATCCCCCACGGGGCACCTTGTTTTTTATAACCGAGTCAAAAGCTCAACTTGAATCCCCATAAATGTGATCATTTAGGGATTATCATGGTTTGGTCATTTTTGGTGGGGCTTACATGATAAACGAGGCCCAAAATCAACCGGTATAAAGGAATAAGTCCTTTGATGATGCAAAATATCAGGATCGAAGATGGCGTGTTCATTTTCATGGTATAAACAAAACAACGCCACTTCAACATGTGTTAGAACCTCAAAGAGGTAGAAGAAAATAGATGAGAAGTAGAAGGGTGGGACAATGGGTGGGGCAACATAATGAGCTACTCGAGGTAGACTCACACCAAGAAAATAAAAAGATTTTTCATTTATTGCATCGGTAGAAGAACGAGATTTCCCTTTAAATGCGATTTCAGGATATCTCATCCTCGATGGAAAAGTGTAAGGAAACATAAGGGGCTTCCCCCCACTAAGTCCACATGAAGCATCGTCAAAAGGAGTAGACGAGCTCGTAGAAATCAAACAACGTAGTGATGACGGATTTAAAATTGTAGGAACATCATTTAAATCAATTTTAAAATCTTTTCCTTTTTCATCATTTTCAAACTCTATGAAAACCCGATTGAATTATGTCGAAACTATTTGGCGTTTCAAAATAATTTATTAGTCACACTAAAAATCCTCACATTTAAGTCGCGGGTGGGAGGGGGTTGTATAAATTCTCAAATTGATGATCAATAAAAAATTCACCCCCCTCGGGGTCTACATAAATGTCATCCCCAAGAACGTTGATCTCATCGATTTCTTTGTCATAGATGGGTTCGTCAAACCAAGGTTTTTCGTTCCTTTCGTGAATGATTTTAGAAAATTTCTCGAAGAGATCACGTTCAAGCACAAAACCATCATTCTCTGGTGGGGATCGTTGATAAGTTAGATCCTCGCGAATGTGGTAAACGACATTCTCATTTGAGGAGTGTTGATTAGGTAACTCCTCGAGAATGGGGTTTTTGGTCACGTGAGTTGGTTCGTCATTATGAATGGAGACATTCCAAATTCATCAAGTTCGGCCTCGATATTGGAAAATCTACCTCACTTGTAGGTGTAAGTGGAGGCAAAAGAGCAAGCTCTCGTTCAATAATTTCCTCAATTTTAGGCTCGAATTCAAAATCATCATAATCACCACACGAAGAATTCTTTTTGGGAGAATCAAAAATAGCTTGTGGATTTTTAAGTATGTGATCAATTTCGGCAAAATCTTCATCATCATCATCAAAGAAAGAGTCAATGTGAGCACTCACAACCATGGTCTTACAAGTCGATCGACTATGCTTAGGTGACTCTTCAATGATGAGCGGATCGATATTGATAAAACCTTTCGCCTCAATGGATATTGAGCTAGGAAATGGAGGCACTTCAATGGAATTAGAAGTCGATGCCTCAAAGACGTATCCTTCGAAGGTGGTGAAAATGAGTCCATTTTAGTCTTTGTCGTGATGGCACTAACGTCCCCTTCGGAATTGTTTGTTCACTTGTTTCGCCGAATACATCCCAAAATGATTCTTGATTCATACATTTGCTTAAACCTTTTTAAATTAAGTAAACATATTCACGATCATTAAAATCTTCATCTTTAAAACCGTTCTTTTTAATTCTTTCAAAACATGCATCAAGCTTCATATTTTCCGCTAAAGTGAACATTTTGAAATCATTTTTGGAAACATCGGTTTTGATTTGATCATTTTGAACTTGGGATCTACTCGTGAAAAATTCCATTTCATAGTCATTTTACCACCGTGAACGTATATTACGGCTCGAGCCGTCGATAAAAATGGTCGACCTAAAATAATGGGACATTTAGGATCACACTCATAATCAGAAATGATGAAGTCCGCGGGAAAAATAAAATTTCCAATTTTTACATAAACATCCTCGGCTATTCCAATTGGTTTTAATAGCGTACAATTTGCTAGCTCTATTGTCATGTTTGTGGGGGTAAGTCTTTGCAACTTCATCAATTTCCAAAGAGAATGAGGTATGAGATTGATGCTAGCCCCTAAATCGGCAAGGGCTAAACATCCCTTAATCTCGGAAAAATCACAAGGTAGTAAAAATTGGCCCGGATCCTCTTCCTTTCTCGGTATATGCCTTTTTGGTTTTTTAAGAAGGATCGAAGCACAAGTTTCCTCAAGGGTCACTTTGGTAAGGTCGATAAAGCTCTCTTTTTGAACCATGGATGGAATTTGAGGTACACGAGGGTGTGCACTCTTTTCCTTGGTCACCACGTTCATCCCCTGACTTTAGAACATGAAGGCTTTTTTTAGGTCGAGGGTTGAGAAGAAGGAACAACTTTGAAACCATCGAGGTTTGGAGTAATCACACGACTTTTTCCATGAGACGAGGCGGTTTTGACGTGTTCCTTCGGATTTGGTACGGTGTTACTTGGTAACGTACTCGAAGACGAACTCGCTTGCTTGTTCATTATAGCTGAAAACATCTTTTTAATGTCGATTTGACCTTGGTCAATTTTGTTGTTTTGCCCTCTCAACGTGTTGGAAAATTCGTTTTTCATGTCACCAATTTTCATTTCTAATCTTGTCATATTAGCGTCATTTGATTTTACGTAATTTTTAAAATCATTTGAAACGTTTTGATTTTGATAAAAACCTTGGTTATGATTGTTTCTTTGAAAACTCTCTTGATTCCCGCTTGAAAAATTGTTACCTTGATTGTTGTTGTTTTGAAAATTCGAGTTTTGATTCTTGTTGTTATCTCGATTTTGCCAACTCAAATTACGACCTTGATTATAGTTTCTATGAAAATTTCCTTGATTTCCTTGTTGATTATTTCCATGAAAATTGTTTCGGATTTGATTTGAAAAATTGTTTCCTTGGTTGCTATAATTCGTTTGTTGCGATGGACCGACTTTATTTTGATTTTGATTTGAAAAATTCCAATTTAACGCGTTTACACTCGACGTTTGGCCATCTGTAGCCGCACACTCGTAATAGTTATATGGTCCACCGCAAAACGTACATGAAGCCTCAACCGCTTTCACCGTAGCGGGAGCGTTTTTCATCTCGATAAAAAACGACGTAAAAGCATTCGTCAATTTGTCGACTTTCGCATCAACTCTCTAAATATCACGATTAGCATAGCTAACATTGGCGACATTGGCAACACTCGATGTGTTACGGAGTTGGTAAACCTTATATTTATTTTCGATAATCAATAAGGCGTCCCTAGGAGTTTTACACAAAAAGTTGCCACCGACGACAGAATTTAACGAATCTTGTTCTTGAAAACTAAGACCGTTATAAAAAGTATCGATTTGGTGCAACTCGGAAAAGCCGTGGTGAGGACATTGCCTAAGCAATTCCTTAAAAGGATCCCACGCGTCTTGTAGAATCATCTTTTCTTGGGATTGTAGAAGTGTTTGATTTATCTAATGAATGGAAGAAGATAAAGAACTAGAGAGAGAAAGGTAGAGAGAGAAAGGAGAGAATGGAGAGAATCATGGAAGAGAGAATGAATAATGAAGTGCTCTACCCCTCCTAACATGCTAGGAGGGGGTATATAGCTCACCCTACATGTGGGCTATATGGGCTATATCTTAATGTATTAGATCACGATCCCAATACTTGAATATACCGTTGGAGTGGCCGATCATTTCTAAATACGTAAAAACGTATTTCCAACAATCTCCCCCTAAGGGAGGTCACTCCAAGTTACAATGTCCTAAATAGTCTATAGCTCGTGATCTATGCTAACAATGATGTGACTGAGACTTTCTTTAGAAAAACGTATTTCCAACAATCTCCCCCTAAGGGAGGTCACACCATTTTACAAAATCTTAAACCTAGCATACTATGCTTGAATCTTCGATCTTGTTCTTGTGAATATGCATATGAGATCTTTTACTTTAGTCTTGAGCGTGTTTCCTTGCCTTGACCTGGTGCATTCATCACTTGTGAAATTTGCCTCCTTGTGACTTCATGTTCCACATACTTATACCTTTATAAATTCTTGAAAGCTTCAGAGTTTGATACAACGGAAGACTTGAATTTTAGGCTTTCTTGAATTTTTTGAAGTATTAAGTGCATAAAGCATAAGCATGTGTTTGCGACTTCTTCTGGATTGTACACCGCAATGCCACCTTCTTGTTATGCTGCATAAGACAGTTGACAACAAAACATATACACGGATGAAATGGCCTTGAACATTTCATTCTAATTCGGTAGTATTTTACCTTTGGTCGGTGAAGACCGTTGGATGATATTAAATATCGTACTTGTGGCAGGTAGTTTCAATTAAGAACCTCCTTGACAAGATTTCGCGGGTAAACCCGTTCTCTTTATTCGACCGTTGAAAGCTGACTGCGAACATAATGAGTGAATCATTTGGATAATAATATCCGCATGATTTGAGTCCGTCAATTCATGTTCCTGAACAAGTGAAATTCAATTAAGAACCGCACCACCGTTGCTTTCCAGTTGTCACGAGCTTGATTCGTATAGAATCTTGCAAGTTACCTACCAAGTGCTGTTTGAGGTAAACACTAGAAGGATTTCCACTCATCACTGTGAACACTAAGGTATCAGTCTGAGTGTTCTAGCAAGATCACTTAGATATTGCGTAGAGGCCTGGAACATGTTTAAATTCATTTAAGAATTAAACCGCTGTTGCTTTCCAGTTATCACAAGCTTGATTCATAAAGAATCGCACAAGTCACCTACCATGAGCTTTTTGATATTCGCTCAAGAAGGATTTCCATCTTCATTGTAAATACTTTCGTATTACTCAGATGTTCAAGCAAGATCATGAAGATTTTGCGTAGGACTCTTAAAATCTTTCTTACTTTTCACAGTGTGTGAAGAAGCAAGGAATTATGAAAGTGTGTCCTAATGAGATATTTGATGATCTCAAATGGCTCTAGAATCGATCGTGCATTTTGGATTTTAGTGATCGGAGGCTGGAGAGGAGTGCCACCATTTCAATACCAATTTAATCGTAGTGAATAAATCAATAGATAATGCGTTGTCTCCGTGTGATTAAAACAAATATCTTTTGAGAGATATTTGAGTTAGCTGGGATGGGTTGTGAATTGCATCACTGGGTCCATGATGTCTTATCTTCAATATCAAGCATCATTTAAAAATTGATCTCAATAGCATATGTATTGACCCGGTTTCTGCCTAAGTTTGTAAGGAGGGCTTCTTTCTTTAGACCCTTTATCTTTACAATTCTTTTTCATTCTTCAACCCCTTCAATGCTTACCAATACGTCATAACTAGCACCTTGTTGTGATTGTTCCAGTGCTAACTTAAATACTTGGTCGGCATTCAGCTACGTTCACAATCCTTCTCCATCTTTCCTAAGGACTACTATTTCTAGCTATGGAATGTCCTTGGGAGATTCTTCTGGTTTTAGAAGAATCATAGGACTTAACCTATCCTACCATCCTTATGTCACCACAATCTTCATCGTCATGAAATAAATGGGTTGTGGGTAAGTATAAATCACCATGAAATCCATTTTGAACTGCAAATCCATTTTGCTCCCCCTTAACATATGCCACAATATTCGAAAACATTTCGCACATGTCGGGATGAGCTTTCACGTTAAGTCAAGCCATTTGTGATTAAACATTTCCCATATTAAATCACATTTTCTCCCCCATATTAAAAATATTAACCCAATCGATGTTTTTAATATCAATTGATTTAATAGCATTTTAAGAAAAATTGGGAAGAAAAATGCAAATCCAGTTATCTTCATGATTTTCACAAGCTCCCCCTCAAATTAATGAGGGTGGACTTGAAACGTAAATAAAATACCTTTTAAACACAAGTGTAAGGTACTTATCACGTGCAAAGATCATATATGATAATGTATTCACAAGATTAGCAATTTACGAGGTTGAACCTGAATGATGGAGAACATCATATGATAGAATCACATTGTTCTTGTTCACGAATGTTGGTCGCCTCGTCACGTCTGAAGTTATCTCTTGACTCCATGTGTACGATTGATATCGTTGTCTTGACACCAATATGTGAACTTGGCACTTTCGGCGTCAAAGATTCTGAATGCTGGACAATTGCTCCCCCTCAATTGTTGACCCGTGTTCTATCGAAAGAGTTGTAGTCGCCGTTTGAGTAGTCGCGTCGTCGAGTATGTAGATATCAATTGTAAATTGCTACGGTTGGTGGAGATGTTAACTTCATAAAAACAAGATTTCTCCTATTTTCACAAATAAATGAACTGACACGTACATATATTCGTGTTAGATTGTGTTATTACGTAAACACAATCCCTTACATGGTTATAAAGTAAACCATGCCCGAGAAAATTAATTCTCGTTGTTGAGTCAAAGCTTTCCGGTGAAATGCTTGACTCGAATATGAAAAGCGGGTTACTATCTGAAATAATAGCAAACCATTTTGAACATGTTTTAAATCATTTAAACCTCTGCTCAAACTTTATTTACAACCCCGTGTCATTATTTAACGACATTTCTAGGTTCGTAAATATTATCGATTTCAGAAGACATGTTCTTTTTATCAAAACATTTTTGAACACACAATTTTGAAAGATTTAGAAAAACCTTTTGAGAAATTCTCAAAAAATTGTGTTCAAAGTTTTGAAAACCAATTACTTGAGCTTAAGATGTTGAATATCTTACAAAAACGAGCTCAAGTACGAGAAGTTGTAACCTTCTCGTGTTAAGGATAAGTTACCATCGGCGATAAACTTTCCTTTTAACTGAAGAACGAGTCCTAAGTTGACATTTACTTAGAAATCATTTTCATGAGCTTGATAAACTTTGAATGTTTTAATGTAAAGCTCATGACCGAGAAAGATGAATTTCTCGTTGAGAATAAAAGTTCTCTTATTTAAAAGATACACTTTACTTTATGAGCTTAAAACTTGGAATGTTTTAATACAAGCCCATGACTGAGAAAAATTAATTTCTCGTTACGAGGAAAATTTATCTTGAAAGATAAGCTTTCCTAAAATTAAGGTCCGAGTTACAGTCTGATATTTAACTGTAAGTCTTTGTGCATGAGCATAAAAACTTCGAATGTTTTTAATATTAGCTCATGCCTGAGAAAAATTAATTCCTCGTTGTAAGGATAAGTTTATCATCAGCGATAAACTTTCCTTTATTTAAAGAACGGGTCATCGTCTGATATTTAACAATGAACCATTTACACGAGCTTAAAACCTTTGAATAGTTTAAATGTAAGCTCGTGTCCGAGAAAATTTAATTTCTCGTTTGTGAGGATAAGTTTATCTTCGGCGATAAACTGTCCTTTATATGACGATCGGGTTATCGTCTGATATTTAACGATAAGCCATCTTACACGAGCTTAAAAACGTTGAATAGTTTTAATGTAAGCTCGTGTCTGAGAAAATTTAATTTCTCGTTAATGAGGATAAGTTTATCATCGCGTAGATAAACTTCCCTTTCTCTGAAGTTCGGATCACAGACTGTGATTTGAATGTGAGCCATTGTGCATGAGCTTAAAAACTTTGAATGTTTCTAATTTTAGCTCATACCCGAGAAAACTTAATTTCTCGTTGTGAGGATAAGTTTATCATCAGCGATAAACTTTCCTTTCTTTGATGAAAGAGTTACAGTCTGTGATGTGACTATAAGTCCTTTGTGCCCGAGCTTAACCGCAAATCCCCTGAGACACTTGTTTCTTAGATATCAGCTTCTTCAACAACCAAACTCTGAGAGTGTCCTTAGTTGAATGGTATACAACGATTGGAACGTTGTGTTCTTGTTGAACGTTAACCTTGGTACCTGCATTCTCATTATAAAGTTGGATGCTTTTATATGGGTTAGCGATATCTATTTTAGAACCATGCGGGGTTTCATAGTTGGCCTTACTTGTACCAAAGGTGACCTGAGGAGATGATTCACTTGTCTTAGCTGGCAGACGTTTCCTTTTATAGAAAATCTTAAGTTCAGGCTTAAGTGATGTATCATCCTTTCCAATTTCCTCCCTAGTAGTCTTAGTATAATCGGAGACTATCCTAGTTAAAGGGCACTCGTTTCCTACAAGAGTGAAAGTTCTACCAGTGGGGCGCCACATTTTGCCAATGGGTTTGATTTTGGTTACCCACTGGGATTTAAGTCTAGCACGGGAGTTCACCTCATTAAGTAATTTCTTGACACAAGAATCATGATTGGCTTTAAAGACACATTTCCTACATGTTTTACGAGTAGCATATTTAATGTCCGAGTAAGATCTAGAATTCCTAGATGATTGATTGATGCTCATAGGATATGACATGCTACGGTTAGCAGTGTTGGGTAATCTAGAAGGCATCGGACTAGGTTTAAAATTCCTATCTCTTACTTGTGTATTTTGAATAGTTTACCTTAGACCAAACTTGTGGTGAACGTCATTTGAACTAGTTCCAGACGTGTTCTTTGGACTATTTCTAGGAAGACTAGAGGCAATCATGTGATTAGGTCTTGCAAAAGCAGATTTAGTCACATTAGGCCTAGTTGGTGGAGTGAATGTTCTAGAACTATGAGCCATATCAACTTGGGAGGTAAACCGCGGTCTCAAAGATTGAGGTCGCTCGGATATAAATGCAGTCGGTTGTCTAACAGACTGAATTTGAGGCGGTTTCCCCAAGATTGATGGTTTTTCAAGCTTAGTATCCACTCTAGTTCCTTTAGTTTTCCTTAATTCGTTTTTCAACGCAGCTATAGAAAAGACCTTTTCTTGAACTTGAGCCTTTAAAGTCTCATTTCCTTTGAGCAATTCATCTTGGGATGCTAACTTAGATTCAAGCAACTCAATTTGTTTCAAAAGATTATCCTTTTTAGCTTTAGAATCTAGAATTTTTTGATCCAATTTTCGTTCAAGAACAACGTTTGACTTTTAAAGTTTTTCAAAATATGTTTCAAATTTGTTCGTTTTCTTCAAAAATTCAAGTTTGGCATCCTCAAGATCTTTAGATTGCTGAGCTACGATCGTTTCGAGCTCTTTAATCCTAGAATCATAATTATTAAAAGAAGCAGTCATAAGGTACTTATCATGATGTTTAGCATTTTGAACACTTTCTCCCTCATTATGACTCACACCGGATGAATCAGAAGTGGTATCGCTATCACTCTTTTCCATCCCATGTTTGGCATAATTAGGTTCAGAATGCTCAACATGTTGTATATTGTTGAAACTTGGCACCTGAACAGTTGTTGCTTGTGACTTGCTGCTCGGTTCATGCTTTCCTCCTGATTCTGTGCCGTTGCTTACTTTGACTACCAAATTGGCACCCATTTCTTGCACCGGGCAGATTTGATCATCTTTTGACGACAACTCGAAGCATGTCTCTCTCTCATGTTCATGAGGTATTTCTACATGCAATGATTTAGACGACTCATTGATTCGTTGAATTTGACCCTTTTTCAACCGTATCTCATTGTAATTAACTAACCTGACCTCAATACACTTCTCAAGTATATTGATGTGACTGAGTAAACCACTTCTAAAGGTTTCAGTCTCGCAACCCGTATGCCAGTTGAAACGTTTGTGAAAGATTGGAGTCGAATAATGCGAAGAATTTCTAAACATATCTTTGCTTTAATTTCATGAAGATTATCCCTTTAAAATTGCAACCGTAACTCATCCAAATTATTGAAAATCTTGTCTTTGAAATTCTCCACCTTGCCAAAGAACAGTTGAACCATGGGTGGAAGTTCGGTCATGTTGTTCGGATAGAGAAGTGCAAGACGTGTCTTGAGATCGTGAAAGATTTCCAATGTTTTTTGACGCAATTTGATCTCTTAGAGTTGCATGTGTTGCAATTCTCCCTCATGAACTGTCGAATTCAATGATTCCATTGAATTTTGATGAACGATAATTGTGGTCGTGGTTGATTTCGGGATTTTACAGTTCGTGAAGAAACTTAGAAATTGAAATTCACGGGATATGACAAAACCAACAAAATATCCGGAAGATAACTCTTAAAAATCCTCGATTGATGATATAACTCTTTTCTCGGCTCAAAAATTTCTTGGTCGGCTAGACGAAGATAATACAAACCCGATATTAATAAACTAAACAACTTGATATCTGATGAGACTGCTTTTATACATAGTCTCATCGTCCAAAATGGGCTTGAAATGCATAAAATATCATCAAAAATGCCAAATATATGCTTGTGTTTGTTACTTGTGTATTTTAGGTACGGATATTGATGAAATCATAAAAGATCACAAGAATCAAAGAAAAACAAACACGGGAAAAGAAGCCGCACAATAAACCGGACCCAAGTGATGATTTTCCAAGAAAAACCCTTGAAGAATTGAAGATTATGCAAGAAGGGTCCTCTAATATTGAAAAATTGACACTTTAAACCCTTGTTTAGTCATAATTACAAGTTTGGTCCTTAAAGTTTGTCAAATTTACAAAAATGGCCCTCCACTTTGAAGAATTAGCAAGAATAGTCCCTCAACAATGAAGACTTGTCAATTTCAGTCCTCCACAAAGTCAGCAATACAAGTCAAGACCATCATCTTTGAAGAAAATGCCAAAACAACCCTTAAAGTATCAAGAATTAGCAAGAAATACCCCTGAAAATACTTTGGAAAAGTATTTGTGGCCAAAGTGGGAAAAATGAAACTTCATTAACAAAGGAATCTGCATTTTGCTTATTTAAACCTCAAGTGACAAAGAAAGAAGAAGTGAGGGACTATAGTTGGCAGACAACAATAATTACCTAGACCAATCCCTTCCTGACACGAGCCCCACTCACCAAAATCCACCAATCACCTCCCACCATTCCTCCACCTCAGCCATCCGCTCACACCGGTTATAACTTAATTAATATTAAGTTATAATTCGCGCCTAAACACCTTTTTAAAACCTTAATCAGATTAAAACCATGTGTTCTTAGTGTTCATATCAAAATTGGGTTTTTCTTAGTTATTGAAAATTAAGCCCCAATCAACTCCAGATATTTGATTAAGGTCCCATTAATCATAAACCCACCCTTAAACCATTTGCCACATCACTTTCATGCTCACATGATAAACCTTCCCCACACGTTTTTGAGGATACTGCCAAAGCTTGCCAGGGAATCAACACACCTTGTTTAGCTTTGTTCCTAAGCATCAATATGAGCCTTTGGATGCAATTTCAACCATGCCAACTCACACAAACAGCCAAATGCAGTCACATGATTCCAAGATATTCAAAAACCTCAAGGGCATTTTTGGGACTTCAAGCATTAGGGTTTTATGTTTTTATTAGTTCTTAGTACATGTAAAGCTCTATATAAAGCCATTAGGTCACAACATACCAACTTGTTCTTGGTTTTCCTTAGTCAAGTTTCTGTAAATCCTTTATTTCAAGTTAATGAAAAAAGTGTTTGAAAGCTTTGACGAAATCCAAGTTCCAACCTTTATATTTTGTTGTTATTGATATATGTTTGTGAGTTTGAAGTTTCAGAGATTGGTTTTAAAGATTGTGCAAAATTTTGCAAGGTTTTCCAAAAACTTGATTTTTCTAAGTTCTTGTTCAAACACTTGAACTTTTTGGGCTATAGGTTGATCATAGCACCCTAATAAAGAGTTTATCAAGGTGTTGTGAGGCTTGTGGTTTGGAAGCATCAAGGAGTGGGGAACCAAGCTTGAAAAATCTTTGTTATTTTCATTTTTTGTTTTATAATATTTATGTGTTACTAATCTTGTTGATCTTAGCAGCTTGTTGGAAGCTTGTGGTTGTTTAGCTACCACATAAGCTCAAACATACGTGAGTGTGGATGTACATTCATGAGGTTTGTCTTAAATCCTTGAAAATCTAATAAAAAAGGGTGTTTTAAGTGATTTTGTGATTTTGCTGGTATAAGTGTGTTTTTATGCCTGCAAATTGGTTCTTGATTCATATGTTGTATGTTATGATACTTATTTGGGCTTAAATCAATCTTGAGAATACTTTTACTTTGTTAAAATTGATTTTGAAAAGTGAAAAGGGTGTTTGGGATTGACAGTTGGTTCAAGTTTGTATGATTTTGAGTAAGTATTGTGGTGTTATTTGAGTTGTTATCTGTTATTGAGGTGTTTGAGTTCTGATATATGCAAATTTTGTGCCTTGAATCACTTAATCAAACAATTGGCTATAAAATATTGAAAACTTGTTGTTTTTCTCTAAAATCTTGTGCACACCTAGTTTGCATGTTAACCTAGGGCTAACAAGTGTTAAATCATTGTTATTGCAACCTGTGTGGTAGATCTGAGGCCTTAAATTTGGATTTTGTGTCACGTATATCAGCAAACATTGTTCTTGTGTTCATCATTGTTCATCAGTAACTGTTCTTGCTTAGATCTTGTTCATAAGTTGGATTCATTGCATGATAAGAGTTAATATGTGTTTCTTTAAGTTGTATTGAGCTTGTGTATGCATTTGGTGGTTTGTGGTTAGCTTTTACTAGCTTAAAAGTAGCTTATAGTCATCAGACCTGCTTATTACTTGTCTGGAACATATCTGAGCATATATTGAATTAACTGCACTGATTGGCTGGGTGTTTTTGTGATTGTTTGCTTGTTATTGACTCCTTGTGATCCACTGATCACAAGGGTGCCTTGATTGTCCAACAAAGCCAAGTGAAACTCTCTCAAAATCAAAGTCTAAAAGTCAAGGCAGTGGGAACTCCTTTCCCCTGTTTCTAGCCACTGCTAGTTATAATTGGTTAACAGCTTATTACTTGTTCATTCTAGCTTATTCCAATGTGCAACAACTTATTTTTTGTAATAGGTCTTAATATTTTGAGCTTATAAGTCATTCTGGAAGTTTACAGCTTTTGGTTTTAGGTTTTGACTAGAAAACGACTATTTTATCTTTTTCAAAATCAGCTTTTGCTTATTTTAGCTTATTGAGTGTGCTTATTGGAAATATTTTTGTTGATTAAGCTTAGTTAAGCCATTTGCGACTTATTGCAACTTGAATCAGCTCTTGAAATAGCCTAGAACTCAAAAACGACTATTTTGTCGTTTTGTGAAGAGAGCTTTGGCTTATTTCAGCCTTATTACTTGAGCTTATTTCAAATTTCCTTTTGAAAATAGCTTAATTAGGTCAAGAGAAGGACATGGGTAAAATCTTAGCTTATGGCATCAACTTATAGCTTAATGGGCCAAAAAGCCCATTAAGAATAAGCTGTTTTGAAATAAGCTAGCTTAAGCTAATTTTCAGCTTTTGGGCCTTTGGGAAATTGTGTTTAAAATCAAATTTTAAGCTTGACTGGAGCGTTTGGGCCATTTCTGAGGACTTTTTCTTATTGGGCCCAATTCTAAGCCCATTAAGGATCTGTTTGGGTATTTGGCCCATTTGAAGGCCCAATAGGGGTATTTTTGGTATTTCAAGTTCATTTTCTGTTTAATTAGGTTAAAATAAACTAGTTTGCAAGTTTTTAGAATTTTTCGATTTTTAATATTATTTTAATATTATTTTATTATTAAATTTCAATTTTTAGATTTTTCAAAGTTTTTCATTTTTCTTAGTTCAAATACATTAAGTTAGGAATTTTACAAATTTTAGAATATCTTTATTGTCATTAGATTAATTTTTAGAATTATTTTAAGTTTTAATAGTTTTTAATTGTTTTTAAATAGTTTTAATTAATTTTAAAATTTTCAAAAATAGTTATAAATTTAGTTAAGGTATTTTAGAGGTTTACAAGTGAAAAAATCTCATTTTAGGCTTTTTGTTAATTAAATTGATTTTTTGGGCTTTAATTAGCATTAAAAAATTGTTATTTAATTAAATAAAAGGTTTGAGTGATTTTTGATTTTTTCTAAACTCTAATTACATTTTTTAGGATTTATTGCAATTTTCTAGGAACTTTTATTTTTAATTTTGTCACTTTTTACGGTTTTACGTGCACGACTATTCGTCTTATTTTAATTCATAATCGTAACCGTCATTCTCTTCTAATCTCTTTTCTTCTTTCCATTTCTCATCTATATAATCACAAACCATTAATCAATTCTTAACACAACGCACTTGCCTCCTTGGGAAACGAACTTGAACTTCATTGGTCATTAGTGCTTGGTTTTCCTAAACCGACACTTAATACTTGCCATTTTTGCTCTCTTTTCCTAAAGAGTTGTAAAACCACTACCATCATTTTGGCGCCGCTGGCGGGGAGGCGTGTTGTGTTTTGATTTGAACAATTGTTGTTTTTATACTAACCATAAATAGCTAATTGTATTAGTAACACTCTACTAATAAGTATTATCGGTTTTCGTTTTTGTGTGAATACTATTACTATATTGTATACGTAGAACAATAAATTCACAAGTACTCCAAAAGTGTGAAAACACAACCTTGATTGGGAGGTCATTACTCAATCATTGTATTCGAATCTCAAACAAGAAAAAAAGGCAAAATAGATAAATACTTTCGTGAAGCTTAATTTTGAAAAACACAAACTATAAGGTGGGTATAAGGCGGGTATTAAAAAATATACCCTAAGGAAAAAGGCTCTTAAGTGCTTCGCGCCGCCTCGTTTCCCCGCTTGCCTGTGAGTATTTAGATAAAAAGGGCTAATCGAGGGTTTGCCAACCAAAGTATTATCTAAGTATCATATATATTTTCTTGGTTTCATTTGATTAAACCCTCTTGAACGTTTTGGTGTTCCACCAATGTTCTAAAGTCATCGAAGGCGTTCACTTCACGTGATCGTTTTCATTCCTTGAGGCTTCTTTAATCAAGAGATTTGATTGAGGAGATTTGTAGATTTTTGTCTACCTAATACAATCACAAAAATCCAAAAAAAGTAAAAACAATCAAAAATCCAAAAAAATTGAAAAAGTCAAAAACACCAAAAAGAATCTTCTTTGCTCATCCCCACGTTGTACGTGACGTTTATGCTTACTCGTAATCAAGCAGGACGTGCACGTAAACGTCGTAATCGAAAGGAAAACACACCAACACCTTCTAGTGAAGAGACTCCAAGTGAGGAACCCCTTGTAGAACAAGAAGCTATCATGGCTAATCGTACTATGATGGAGTTGCTTCAAGCACCCACCGAGGGTTTTGGAGAAGCCATTGTGATTCCCGCCATCCTTGCGGAGAACTTCGAGATCAAGACGGGTTTAATGTCTATGCTTCAAGCCAACAAGTTTCACGGACACGAAAAATACAACCCACATTATCACATTAGGCAATTTAATCGTCTCACCGCGACAAGCAAGTTTAAGGATGTACCCCACGATGCCATTAAGATGATGTTGTTTCCATACTCGTTAGATGGACCCGCCAAGATATGGCTCGAGAAAGAACCCCCAAATTCGATTTTGACGTGGGGTGATCTCGTTTCTAAGTTTGTGAATCAATTTTTTCCACCATCTAAAACAACACATTTGAAAAACGAGATTTCACGATTTACTCAAAGATCTAATGAGAGTTTTTCAATGGCTTGGGAAAGGTTTAAAGAAATTTTACATGCATGTCCACACCATGATTTTTCCGAATTGCATCAAATTGACACTTTTTATTATGGGCTTAATGATCATGAACGAGATTACTTAAATGCCGCCGCGGGTGGTAATTTTTTGTGCAAAATAACCGATGAGGCTTTGAAAATCATTGAGAATAGGTCTAAGGTTTATAGCCCTCGTAACACACCGAGTGTTGCCACAATGGGTTCGTCATCGTCGTCTCGTAACATGAGTGCCTTGCAAGATGAAGCAAATGAGGAGAATCGGTTCTTCGATAGGTTTTCGACTCTTATGACTCATTGGAAATCACAAGATGCTTTAAATTCCACATCGGTTAAAGCGGTTGCCAAGAGTTGTATTTCGTGTGGTGGAGCTCATGATTTTTCCGAGTGCATTACCGCGGATGGTAACACTTCGAATGCTTATGTATCCACGGAAACGTATAACCAAAACGGTCAAGGTTCCCGCCAAAATCAAGCTCCACAAAATCAAAATGCTAACAACTATCGAAACAACAATCAAAATGGTGCTTACCAAGGAAATTCACGTAACTACAACAAGGGTAATTACCAAAGTCGAAATGGGCAAATTTCAAACCAAAACCAAAACCGTGATTTTCAAACTACCACACAAGGTTTTCAAAATGCTCACACTAAAAATATTAATGGAGAATTTTTGGATTATGCAAAGGCAAACGATGCTAAGTTTGCTAACATGCAACGTGAGATGATTAGCTTAAGATCCGAGTTGAAAAACGAGCTTAAAAATGAACTTGCTAATGAATTGAAAAATCATGCTAATAAAATGGAAGGAAATGTTCAACGTCTCCAACAAAATCAACAAAAAATAGAGCAAGGTCAACATGAGATTAAGCAAGAGTTGTTAAAAGTGGATGCTAGGCAATCTAAGTTTGAAGATCGAATGGGAAAGATGTTTGAAGCTATCATGTGTAAACCTTCTTCTTCGGGTGGTCTTCCTAGTGATACCATCGTAAACCCGAAAGGAGAATTGAAGGTTATTACTACTCGTAGTGGTAAAACTTTCAATGAACCCATTTCTCGTCCAAGTACTTCTACGGAGAAGGAAATAGAGAAAGAACCCGAGGTGATGGTAGAAAAGGAGCAAATTCCAATCCCACAAAGTACCGCTCGAACCACACCTACGGTTGAACCAATACCAATAGTGGAACCCAATATTCCAAGGCCGTTTCCTATGCCCCAACCCACACCACCCTTACCTTACCCTTCAAGACGAAACAAGGAAAAGGTACAAGAACGTAACAATTATCAATTTGAACTTTTTATGAAAATGTTTTGTTACTTGCATTTTAATATAAGTTTTGCCGACGCCTTGGTCATGATGCCTCGATCTGCCGCAAACTTCAAAAGTATGTTGAATAACAAAGAGAAATTGCAAAAGTCGTCTAGTTGTTCTTTGGTTTTTCATAGCCGCATACCTCAAAAAGTCGGTGATCCCGGTAAATTTTTAATCCCATGTGCAATACAAGATATGGAGGAATGCTACGCCTTGGCCGATCTTGGCGCTAGTATAAATTTGATGCCTCTTGAGATTTTTAAGTCGCTCAATCTTCCTAATCTCACTCCTTAAAGAATGTCAATCAAAATGGCCGATCATTCTACGATTATAGCTTGTGGAATAGCCGAAGACGTCTTCGTGAAAGTTGGAAAGTTTTACTATCCCGTGGACTTTATCGTTGTTGACATTCCCATCGATCCTAAAATTCCTTTAATTTTAGGTCGATCATTTTTGGATACCTCAAGAGCACTTATCGATGTGCATGCTAGGAAAATCACTCTACGTTTCAATGAGGAAGAACTCGTCATAAATGCAACTCAAAACTCTACACTTTCTCATGTGTATTCCATCACGTCTTTGAACAATGTTAATCCCATCAAAAACATTTGCAAAAGAATTTCAAAAAGAGTGTTAGGAGTTGATGATAAAAACGATTTTCCATCCCCTCCGCCGATGGAGGTTAAGAGTGTTAAGCCTATGTCTCCAATCACGAAAGTTTCTTCGGATGATGAATATGTTTACCCCGATGGGGCGGTGTTCTTTGTTGACAAACGTTTTGAGAACTTACCACCACCAAAGCAAAACGGTTTTCAAATGTGAGAATTTTTAGTGTGAATAACATCGTTTTAGAAACACCAAATATTTTTGACATAATCAAGTCGGGTTTTCATAAGGAGTTTTCAAAAGATGAAAAAGGAAAAAAATTTGAATTGGATTAATTTTTTTTCTTCTACAATTCTAACTCCGTTATCACCTCGTGTTTTAAGTGCTACAAGCTCGTCTTCTCCTTTTGACGATGCTTTGTGTGGACTTAGTGTGGGGGGAAGCCCCTTATGTCCCCTTCCCTTTCTCCACCGAGGACGAGATATTTGATCCCGGAATTGCTTATAAAGGGAAATCTCGGTCTTCCACCGATGCAATAAATGGAAAATATTTCTATTTGATTGGTGCGAGTCTACCTCGAGTAGCTCATGGTTTTTGTGACTTACCCATTGTCTCACCCTTCTATTTCCTCTCATCTATTTTCTTTAAACCCTTTGGGTTTGTGTTGGCACATGTTGAAGTGGCGCTGATTTGTTTATCCAATGAAAACGAGAACGCCATCTTCGATCCCGGTATTTTGCACCATCAAAGGACTTAGTCCTTAATACCAGTTGTTTTTGGGCCTTGTTCATCATGTAAGCCCCACCAAAAATTGACCATACCATGATTATCCCTAAATGATCACATTTATGGGGGATTCGAGTCGAGCTTTTGACTCGGTTATCAATAACAAGGTGCCTCGTGGGGGAGTCCCATGCTTATCCTATGTAAATATTATCGCTTTCTAATGTAGTAACGTGTGGGGATTTGTGCCCTTCCAACCTTTGTTATGTGGTTGTTTGTGAATTGTGGATTTTAGATGATCATTATCTTCACTAATTGGAGCCTCTCGTGTTCGTTTTATGGGAGCACTCGATCGTTGACTTGGAAGAATTTCTCAATATCCATGATATATCCTTTGATGTTCTAACCTTAGGTTTATAGCACACTTTATAAACGGCTTTAAATTTAACGGTTACACCCTTTCCATGCTAGATTATTCATTCGACTACGTCTCTAGTATGGGGGTTTTCCAACCCTTAGACTCGAAACATTGAGGACAATGTTTAACTTTAGTATGGGGGGGTGAATAGATACTTGCCTTGCCAAACCTTCACGCTTTCCGAAGTTTATCTTTTTGTTTATCGTTTTGTTGCAATATAAGGCTAAAAATGGCCAAATTTTAAAATTTTCTCATGTTTTATAAGTGTTTGAAGACACGAATGTAGATTTTCCGATGGCGAGAATAAGAGTAATTTTTTACTCGACCGTGCGTGTTGAGCACTTAGCTTCGATTCCTTAACATATATTAGGCTAAGTCTCTTAAATGACGACGAGAAATGAATTTAATTGTAAGTTACTATGCTAGACGTATAGTACTCGTATTCTTTCAAAAACTCGTGTGTTCTCGTTGTTTGCTTATTCTCCCTTCGCTTGTAAATATTTTTTGCTTAATAAATATTGACTTAGCGGCTTAGTCTTGATTGTTGGTTTCTAGTCTTTTCTAGTAGCTTCCATGTAATTAAATTGGGAAGACATTAAGGTATCTCCAGCGTCACGGTTTTGAAGTATTGGCAACCCGAATAATCGAAAGCTTCACCCAATAATAAGATTTCAAGTGCTCCCCTAAATCAAGCAAACAATTTGAAGCTCACAAGGCCGAAAAATCTATGCAAAATTAAAAGTGAATCAAGCCTTAATCTTTGAAGCTTTCAAGATCCAAAATTCGCTTTTAGCGTGAGGATATACGTCTTTGGCCACAATAAACACCTCATGGCGAGGTTAAATAAAAGGCAAGGCAAGACCGAATTCATAATAAAAGCTTCATGACGAAGTTGAATAAAAGAAGGAGGTAAACCTATGATAATAAGGCCCTTCCGTTAGGGGGCGTATAAAAGTCTTGGTAATAAATCTCATGTTCAAAACCGTTATAAAACCGTGTTTATCGATCCTTCTTGTTGACTTAATTTTTTGGCATCGTTGTCTATTAGGAGGGGTTATTAATTCGATGGTCTTGGTTACACCGTTAGGACTCTATTTTTAGACCTAAATCTCTATTATCGCATAAGTCAAACAATGTATCCCCATGAAACATTCAAGACAAAATAAAATATAAGAGATACAACTTAGAAAAATGGGAGGATAAGTACGTGATTAGGGCATATGAGTAGTGTTAGCATTACTAACTTATAATGACAATGATCTCGTTACACGCTTAGCATGGAATTGGGGTGAAAATCGAGGACGATGAAATTATTTCTAACGAAGCATTCACGTGTTCTTATTCTATGAACCTAAACGTCCCATTTTGCGATGAAAATCATACATTATGTCTAAAACGCAAGTAGAAGTAATAGTAGTAGTGTAGCTAGTTTATCATTCAATAAAGGTGCAATAAAAATGAGTTTTGGAGACTCTACGATACTTTATTCTAGCATTGCGTGAGGGCACGACAATGGTTTAGTATGGGGGAGTGATGAGACTGCTTTTTATACATAGTCTCATCGTCCAAAATAGGCTTAAAATGCATAAAATATCATCAAAAATGCCAAATATAGGCTTGTGTTTGTTACTTGTGTATTTTAAGTACGGATATTGAGGAAATCATAAAAGATCACAAGAATCAAAGAAAAATGAACACGGGAAAAGAAGCCGCACAATGAACCGGACCCATGTGATGATTTTCCAAAAAAACCCTTGAAGAATTAAATATTATGCAAGAAGGGTCCTCCAGTATTGAAAAATTGACACTTTAAACCCTTTTTTAGTCATAATTACAAGTTTGGTCCTTAAAGTTTGTCAAATTTACAATAGGGCCCTCCACTTTGAAGAATTGGCAAGAATGGTCCCTCAACAATGAAGACTTGTCAATTTCAGTCCTTCACAAAGTCAACAATACAAGTCAAGACCATCATCTTTGAAGAAAATGCCAAAACAACCCTTAAAGTATCAAGAATTGGCAAGAAATACCCCTGAAAATACTTTGGAAAAGTATTTGTGGCCAAAGTGGGAAAAATGAAACTACATTAACAAAGGAATCTACATTCTGCTTATTTAAACCTCAAGTGACAAAGAAAGAAGAAGTGAGGGACTGTAACACCCCACTTGGATAAGTGGACCGTTACGTGTATTTATGGCGTGTCATCAAAGCATAAGGTAAATGTCCTAAAACATTAACTGACCATAAAGGAATACCGGAATCAAACTTCGGTACTCCAAACATAAGCCCAAAACATGAAAAATAAAATACTGAAGGAAAGGACTAAACAATGTCCAAATAAGCAGAATAATGTAAGAAATGCATAAAGTAAGAAGTCTGGATAGCTTCCATCCAAATGCACATGCGCTTAGAATCCTAAAAGCGTCCCGGTGTACCTGCCGTTAGAACATGAAAGGAACTACGGCTGAGCATAACGCTCAGTGAACGGATATAAAGCATGATAAGAATATACTGAACGAAACAAGCGATAGAATACTGGAGCTGTAAGACTGATATGTAACATGTGGTAGAACTCTGCATAAAATCTGAGAAACCTGGTTCATATATACTGATACTGAAATATAACTTTTAAATTCTGAAAACATGCATTTACTGTATTTTATTTGCCAGAGCTTATATAGGTCACGTGCTGTAACAACCGTGCATGAATAACTGGAGGGGTGACCTCGTCATGCTGTAGAGGGGTGACCTCTAAATAACTGTGCTGGGTGGAGGGATCAGCTCCAATGTGAAGGATGTAGAGCACACACCACATTCACCCTGATAAACATGAAACACTTATAAGCCTAGGATGCATCCATACGCCCCACTAAAACATACATATAAAAAATGGCCAACTGAACATGAGTGGGACGATGCAGGATATCACTCTCCTGCATGTGAGTCACGACACCGGTGCCTCTAGTGCCGTGGTTACGGTACCTCCGTAACTAGTACATAAACTGGTCGTGCTTGTATATAATGCTCAGGCAATTCATTTAGTTATTAACATGATTTCTGATAACTTAAACATATACTGGGGAAAACGTTTGGCTGCAGACGGAAATCCTAATCATGCATAGGAAAGAAAATCCTTACTGAAAGGACGGAAAATCCGTACCTCTAGTCCAGTACCGACTGAAAGGAAGACTGAACGAATACTACTCGGGCTTCACGCGTGCTACATAATTACAAGACGCGAGTAAGTTAACTGGTATCCGTTATCAAATTTTCTGGTCTTATTGGTTTCTTATATTTATTTTAATGTATTAACGTTATACTAATGGTTACGTACAATGTATATCTGTCGGTAATTAATTTCATAATAAATATTTCGCTAATATAAGTACGTTCTTAATTTGTTTAATTCGTTTTCCCAAAATATACCCTTTTTATATTTTTATAAAACCAGTTTATATTTAACTTATTAAATGCATTTCACAACGTTTATTTCAAGTAAACACATAAAAAGAAATGAGATTTAACAGTCCCAAACGCACTCTTAACTGTTTTAAAACCGGTTGCCAAACAGCCCGTTACCCCTGTAGCCAAACAGCCCTATTTCTTGTTTAAAACCCACTGCCAACCACCCCGTTAGTGTAAACCCCAAATCAAACCCAAATGATTAGCGGCTGGTTGTGCAGTCAATCACCGAGAGTCTTTTGGCTCTCGGTTTGAGTGCCAAACAACATAACAACATCCCGACATACCGCCCAAATCATAATATTCATAAAACATGTTTAAAACTCAATGAATCGGATTAAAAGAACTAAACAGAATGAATTAGGGTTTATGCAAGCTTACAACTCGTTTAGGGTTTTTAGATAGCAACCCTCGTCTTTCTTGATTTCTGGATTAAACACACTATCAATCTTCTTGTTTCTTGGTTTGGGTCGTGGCAGGGAAGGAGAGAACACAAGGAAAAGATAGGCGGCTGCTTGTTTTGATTTTTAGGGTTTCTATGTGTTTTGTTCGTCTGTATAGAAAAGAAAAGGGATACTCTCCCGTCTGTTTTATTTTCTTCAAACGGGCCTGGCCCAGTTCACGAGTTGCGGCGCAAGATACTTGCGTTGCGGCGCAAGAGATGAAGGGGGCTACGGATCATAGTGCTGCGGATCATGAGTTGCGGCGCAAGACACATCTGTTGCGGCGCAATAGAAGGGCCGACAGATCTTGGTGCTGCGGATCAAGAGTTGCGGCGCAAGACGCATCTGTTGCGGCGCAACATATGCTGCTGGCAATTATCCCACGTAAAGGAATAATAAACCGCGTATTTATAAATTCTCGATTTAAAATACGGGTTTTACAATTCTTCCCCTCTAAAAATAATAATTCGTCCCCGAATTAAAATGCGGCGTACTGGGTTTTACAATTCTTCCCCTCTAAAAGGAGAAATTCGTCCTCGAATTAACGATGATAAGCTGATGGAGTTATAAGAACTGAAAGAACACGTAGACTGAAAAGACAATTAAGCTGAAGGATGAATTGTCTTCTAATTAAGACATAATGCTGCTTATAGGTATAAACCTGACATGACTGGAATTATCATATAACGTGACATGGCTGAAGAGAACGTAACTAAATTTATTGAAGAAAACAATGAGAGGTCCGGATGGACTCCTCCGTTTCGAGTGGCCTCCCGCTCGAAACGATCCCTTCAAATGTCTAACATAATAAATAAAGTCTTGGTCCTGTTGACCCTGTCCTGATGATGCTGACTGGTTTCTGGTTCCATACTTAAAATGGATTTGCTAAATCTGATAGACTGAATAGCTATAGCATGTATGATACATGAAACGATACGTGTAAAATATTCTGAAAAGGTAATATTATATCTCTGAGCAAGCTGCTGAGAATATACATATAGGAACGAACTACGTGAACAATTGTGAACATGCTAAATGAGCAATTGTGAACGTGGTTCATAATTATATGAGGAGCTTGGAATGAAATATATCATGAATGTAATACGTGAATCATACTGTAGAAGTGGTACTAAAACATATCATGAACATAGGCTGACTGAGGAATGAATGCCAAACGATACGGCCTGAGATGTGAAACGTCTGCCTGGTCATGGAATAGTGGTGCTAAACTCGAGTCTGTTCTCTCAAGCTTTCTGTAACCGTATTCGGTAATAACTGAGAAACGTGCATCGTGAAATGGCACACGAACTTGAACGTGAACAACGTTATGAACGCTAATGTGAGCTTAAATCAGGAGGTAGCATAAAAGATGAACTGAAATAGCATCATACTGCGAATGAGACGTAAACGTGAAAGTGGAAATAAACATGAACTTAAAGTGGACGTAAACATACACTCGATCGTGGACATGAATTCTGTCTGATATGATGGTCTAAGGAAAGCCATGAATTCGTACGATTTACTGCTGAATTTTAAAATTTTCTGCAGATCTGCTACTACGTGCTCCTTTCGGATGAAAGGGACGCGCAGGCTGATTACATGGTTGATGATAACTTAGATAGCATCATAATTTCTCTGAGCCTGTGGTAAACTGATTACAATCTCCATGGAGTCTTGTCTCTTTTCGGTCTAGAATTTCTACTTGTAGTGATAGCATGTCGGTGTTCTATCTTGAACCTGCAGTAGGTCAGGCATCTAGATATGAACATAGTTGCATTAATGTGTGATGCGGATTCTATCAGTGTTTGTCTGGGATTATGGAACATTCTGGTGGAAATCTTGTTGAATAGTCATAGAAGAATTTCTAGTGATGACTGTCGGCAATTTCTGCGGTAGCAGTCAATTGAGTTCTAGAAATTTTATACTACGTTCATAGTCGTCAGTCGGGACCATCAGGTGATGGCCTTCACCTTCGCAGGATTGTCTGGAGTTTCTTTCTGTTGAAAATAGGGTGGTTCAGATAAGCCACCTTGTTCATCTGAAACATACATCTAGAAAGCTTGCGTATATAATTTTCTCCTATCGGAGAATCTGCGGGGTCGTGAAAAGATGATTCCCATGTCCTTCTCTAGAATTTAGGAGATCAAAATCTTGTCAACGAATGTACTGCCAAATTTGTCTGAGAATTCAAGGAAAATTTATTCATACATTTTCATACTATAGTTGGAGCATTAGGGAGCTCAGAAGTAAAATTCAAAAATTTTTAGAGTGGCTATAATATGTGCAACAACGGTCTGAAGGTCATCATGTTCTTTCCTCATCACTGATGGTAGCATGATCTTGAATTTTCCTGGAAGGATGTTTAAGACACCTCGTAGTAGGTCAATTAAACTTTCTATTCGTGGAATGAATATCGATTTGGAATGGTGATCTGATAAATTTTTTCGATGGTGCGCTAGGGCGAATAAAGCCTAGTTTTGGTAACTCTTGCAGCAATTGCTGCAACTCTTTTAATCGTAGCTAGAACCTTGTAATAAAGAGTTTTGAAAACAGGTTCTGTTCTTGAGACTAGCTCGATGTTAAAATTTCTGTCTCGTGGTTAGGGAGGAATTTCTGGAACACCTTCTGGAATGACATCGGGAAATTTAGGATAATCTGCTGGTCATGGATTCGAGGAATTTCAGAAGTGAATTTATAACTGATAGCCAAAAGTCTTCGTAACTATGTATTGGTAAGTCACGCGCTCGTAAGGAAGAAACAGCTTGTACTGATTTTTCTGGCAAAATATATAATGAATATATTTGGGATTTAATAAGACGGATCTCGTCGTTAACTGAAGGATAACTTAATAAACATGGGAGGTACTGTGGATTCTTTTCTGGCTGAGAGGTAGGTAACTACCTGATTTACATAAAGCTGACATAGGGATACGTGAGTAACGTGGCGACTTCCACTGAGTGGGTTCGTCTGTAACTTTACAGAGTGAATACTGCGTGTTTTAGCTGAGTAATAATCTGGTGGTGGTAACTGAATTTTAATGGTCTGATTTTATGCGTGGCATAACAGAATGAGTATACCCTTTTCTAAAAGATACCCTGAATTACTGAGGGTCTTGCTTGGAACATACTGGAATTAGGAGCTCTGACTCGTACTCTGAGAAGATATTCGTATGACGTGTATCATGACGGTGCCCTGATATGTGTCTTCCGAAATGATACCTGAGAACTATGTCTTGACTGATGTCTTGGCACGTGTTTTAATGGGTGAGTCTGAATAAGATTAAGAATTTATGGTAACTGCTAGGGTCGGCGGACCGGTTAGACCACTGACCTCCTGTATTGTTGGTCATGTCCGTGCCGGAGTTCCGATGGTTACTGACTGATTAATTATAAGCACGATGATTGTCACCACTGCTTTGTCTGTCAATTTATGACGGTCATTATCATGACCGTGATTCATGTGACTATTCTGCTGAGTGGCCGGCGGGGTTCCGGTTCCCACTCTTCGGAATGAAAGTTGGCTGGGTGAAGTGTGACGTCTAACTGAGAAGGTAACAGCATAAAATCGAATGGTAGCGTCTGCTGGTTGAATTTATTCTTGTCAGAAATTTCAAGTTTATAGTTTTCGTCCTCGTTCCGCGGCGTCAGCATCTTGAGAAATCTCCAAGGTTCAGCAGCATCAGCATCAGTGTGGTCTTCAGAGTGTTAGCAGCATCAGCATCTGGTAAAATCTTCAACTCACGAGCAGCATCAGCACCTGGTAGAATATCGACAAGTGGGAACGTCCGCGATGTTTAAGGATCGATTAGTAATATCTATGGAGTAGGGTACCTGGAATACACCTGGACTACTGTACATGAAGTACACAATGAATACTGCACATGGAACACATATGAGACACTATACGTGGAGTACACGTGAAATACTGTACATGGAGTATAACTGAGACACTGTACATGGGGTACATATGGAATACTGTACATGAAGCTGGTGGAAATTTTATGGGATGATCGATACTGGTGTCGATTTTCTGACATTCTCAACGGAAAATAATTTGATTTAACTGGTTAGCAACTGAACTGAAACAGTTACTATGATGGCTGAAAATTTCTGCATGGACTTAATGCTGGTTGCATAGAGGCTGAAAGTATGATTAAACAGAGTTTCATCAATGTTCAGTATGAAGACAGAAGACATGATTGATAAAGACCAGAACATGATTTATCATGAAATAGGATTTTACTATAATCCTTCTGTATTGTAGCCTGAAGGCATCATCACTTTGCTGGAAACATAATCCTCGTAAGGAGACATGAAACTGAATCATCATGTAGATGACATCAACGTGAGGGTATGCAAATTTGACTGTTATAAGGAACACAAAAAGTTAAATCAACTGAGGTGTAATATTAACTGATGTGGACGGCTATGGTTCAATCCACGTTCTTCAAGGAAGGAAAACATGAGACTAAGTATGGGCTATTCTGGTTCGATCCATACTGGTCAAAATTTTCTTAGAACTGTCATGTATGGAAATTTATAATCTCGGACTAAATATGGATGGCTGTAGCTCAATCCACACTTGTCAAAATTTATGAACTGTCCTGATATGACAAAGGTGAACAACTGTGGATCGGTTCATAAAACATCATTTGACTGAAAAGCATGAAATTTGACTTGAGAACTAAGGAACGATTATGACTGGTTCACTAAGTAATATTTGACTGAAAACATGAATCTGACATGAGTAAGGGTAAACGCCTATGGGTCGGTTTACCAATACAAAATCTGAACGGGCAAGGGTGAACGCCTATGGGTCGGTTCACCAAAACAAAATTCGAATGAAAAGCACATGCGACTAAATATGGCCAGTCCTGTACCAACCTTTTACTTAGTCAAAAACTTTAAGAAAACGACTGATAACTGCAGAAAACTGACTGAATAATCCGTGAGAGACATGAAAGATAACAACGCCAAAATCTGGAAAGTTCCTGGTGACTACCCACTAGTCACAGGTCAAGTTTTAGAGCCTACAGGTCGAACCTTAGGCTCTGATACCATAATTGTAACACCCCACTTGGATAAGTGGACCGTTACGTGTATTTATGGCGTGTCATCAAAGCATAAGGTAAATGTCCTAAAACATTAACTGACCATAAAGGAATACCGGAATCAAACTTCGGTACTCCAAACATAAGCCCAAAACATGAAAAATAAAATACTGAAGGAAAGGACTAAACAATGTCCAAATAAGCAGAATAATGTAAGAAATGCATAAAGTAAGAAGTCTGGATAGCTTCCATCCAAATGCACATGCGCTTAGAATCCTAAAAGCGTCCCGGTGTACCTGCCGTTAGAACATGAAAGGAACTACGGCTGAGCATAACGCTCAGTGAACGGATATAAAGCATGATAAGAATATACTGAACGAAACAAGCGATAGAATACTGGAGCTGTAAGACTGATATGTAACATGTGGTAGAACTCTGCATAAAATCTGAGAAACCTGGTTCATATATACTGATACTGAAATATAACTTTTAAATTCTGAAAACATGCATTTACTGTATTTTATTTGCCAGAGCTTATATAGGTCACGTGCTGTAACAACCGTGCATGAATAACTGGAGGGGTGACCTCGTCATGCTGTAGAGGGGTGACCTCTAAATAACTGTGCTGGGTGGAGGGATCAGCTCCAATGTGAAGGATGTAGAGCACACACCACATTCACCCTGATAAACATGAAACACTTATAAGCCTAGGATGCATCCATACGCCCCACTAAAACATACATATAAAAAATGGCCAACTGAACATGAGTGGGACGATGCAGGATATCACTCTCCTGCATGTGAGTCACGACACCGGTGCCTCTAGTGCCGTGGTTACGGTACCTCCGTAACTAGTACATAAACTGGTCGTGCTTGTATATAATGCTCAGGCAATTCATTTAGTTATTAACATGATTTCTGATAACTTAAACATATACTGGGGAAAACGTTTGGCTGCAGACGGAAATCCTAATCATGCATAGGAAAGAAAATCCTTACTGAAAGGACGGAAAATCCGTACCTCTAGTCCAGTACCGACTGAAAGGAAGACTGAACGAATACTACTCGGGCTTCACGCGTGCTACATAATTACAAGACGCGAGTAAGTTAACTGGTATCCGTTATCAAATTTTCTGGTCTTATTGGTTTCTTATATTTATTTTAATGTATTAACGTTATACTAATGGTTACGTACAATGTATATCTGTCGGTAATTAATTTCATAATAAATATTTCGCTAATATAAGTACGTTCTTAATTTGTTTAATTCGTTTTCCCAAAATATACCCTTTTTATATTTTTATAAAACCAGTTTATATTTAACTTATTAAATGCATTTCACAACGTTTATTTCAAGTAAACACATAAAAAGAAATGAGATTTAACAGTCCCAAACGCACTCTTAACTGTTTTAAAACCGGTTGCCAAACAGCCCGTTACCCCTGTAGCCAAACAGCCCTATTTCTTGTTTAAAACCCACTGCCAACCACCCCGTTAGTGTAAACCCCAAATCAAACCCAAATGATTAGCGGCTGGTTGTGCAGTCAATCACCGAGAGTCTTTTGGCTCTCGGTTTGAGTGCCAAACAACATAACAACATCCCGACATACCGCCCAAATCATAATATTCATAAAACATGTTTAAAACTCAATGAATCGGATTAAAAGAACTAAACAGAATGAATTAGGGTTTATGCAAGCTTACAACTCGTTTAGGGTTTTTAGATAGCAACCCTCGTCTTTCTTGATTTCTGGATTAAACACACTATCAATCTTCTTGTTTCTTGGTTTGGGTCGTGGCAGGGAAGGAGAGAACACAAGGAAAAGATAGGCGGCTGCTTGTTTTGATTTTTAGGGTTTCTATGTGTTTTGTTCGTCTGTATAGAAAAGAAAAGGGATACTCTCCCGTCTGTTTTATTTTCTTCAAACGGGCCTGGCCCAGTTCACGAGTTGCGGCGCAAGATACTTGCGTTGCGGCGCAAGAGATGAAGGGGGCTACGGATCATAGTGCTGCGGATCATGAGTTGCGGCGCAAGACACATCTGTTGCGGCGCAATAGAAGGGCCGACAGATCTTGGTGCTGCGGATCAAGAGTTGCGGCGCAAGACGCATCTGTTGCGGCGCAACATATGCTGCTGGCAATTATCCCACGTAAAGGAATAATAAACCGCGTATTTATAAATTCTCGATTTAAAATACGGGTTTTACAGGGACTATAGTTGGCAGACAACAATAATTACCTAGACCAATCCCTTCCTAACACGTGCCCCACTCACCAAAATCCACCAATCACCTCCCACCATTCCTCCACCTCAGCCATCCACTCACACCGGTTATAACTTAAGTAATATTATGTTATAATTCGCGCCTAGACACCTTTTTAAAACCTTAATCAGATTAAAACCATGTGTTCTTAGTGTTCATATCAAAATTGGGTTTTTCTTAATTATTGAAAATTAAGCCCCAATCAACTTCAGATATTTGATTAAGGTCCCATTAATCAAAAACCCACCCTTAAACCATTTGCCACATCACTCTCATGCTCACATGATAAACCTTCCCCACACGTTTTTTAGGATACTACCAAAGCTTGCCAGGGAATCAACACACCTTGTTTAGCTTTGTTCCTAAGCATCAATATGAGCCTTTGGATGCAATTTCAACCATGCCAACTCACACAAACAGCCAAATGCAGTCACATGATTCCAAGATATTCAAAAACCTCAAGGGCATTTTTGGGACTTCAAGCATTAGGGTTTTATGTTTTTATCAGTTCTTAGCACATGTAAGGCTCTATATAAAGCCATTAGGTCACAACATACCAACTTGTTCTTGGTTTTACTTAGTCAAGTTTCTATAAATCCTTTGTTTCAAGTTAATGAAAAAAGTGTTTGAAAGCTGTGACGAAATCCAAGTTCCAACCTTTATATTTTGTTGTTATTGATATATGTTTGTGAGTTTGAAGTTTCAGAGATTGGTTTTAAAGATTGTGTAAAAGTTTGCAAGTTTTTCCAAAAACCTGATTTTTCTAAGTTCTTGTTCAAACACTTGAACTTTTTGGGCTATAGGTTGATCATAGCACCCTGATAAAGAGTTTATCAAGGTGTTGTGAGGCTTGTGGTTCGGAAAGCATCAAGGAGTGGGGAACCAAGCTTGAATAATCTTGGTTATTTTCATTTTCTGTTTTATAATATTTGTGTGTTACTAAGTGTGTTTTTATGCCTGCAAATTGGTGAGTGTGGATGTACATTCATGAGGTTTGTCTTAAATCCTTGAAAATCTGATAAAAAAGGGTGTTTTAAGTGATTTTGTGATTCTGCTGGTATAAGTGTTTTCTTATGCCTGCAAATTGGTTCTTGATTCATATGTTGTATGGTATGATACTTATTTGGGCTTAAATCAATCTTGAGAATACTTTTACTTTGTTAAAATTGATTTTGAAAAGTGAAAAGGGTGTTTGGGATTGATTGTTGGTTCAAGTTTGTATGATTTTGAGTAAATATTGTGGTGTTATTTGAGTTGTTATCTGTTATTGAGGTGTTTGAGTATTGATATATGCAAATTTTGTGCCTTGAGTCACTTAATCAAACAATTGGCTATAAAATCTTGAAAACGTGTTGTTTTGCTCTGAAATCTTGTGCACACCTAGTTTGCATGTTAACCTAGGGCTAACAAGTGTTAAATCATTGTTATTGCAACCTGTGTGATAGATCTGAGGCCTTGAATTTGGATTTTGTGTCAAGTATATCAGCAAACATTGTTCTTGTGTTCATCATTGTTCATCAGTAAATGTTCTTGCTTAGATCTTGTTCATAAGTTGGATTCATTGCATGATAAGAGTTAATCTGTGTTTCTTTAAGTTGTATTGAGCTTGTGTATGCATTTGGTGGTTTGTGGTTAGCTTTTACTAGCTTAAAAGTAGCTTATAGTCATCAGACCTACTTATTACTTGTCTGGAACATATCTGAGCATAGATTGAATTAACTGCACTGATTGGCTGGGTGTTTTTATGATTGTTTGCTTGTTATTGACTCTTTGTGATCCACTGATCACAAGGGTGCCTTGTTTTTCTAACATAGCCAAGTAAACTCTCTCAAAATCAAAGTAAAAAAGTCAAGGCAGTGGGAACTCCTTTCCCCTGTTTCTAGCTACTACTAGTTATAATTGGTCAACAGCTTATTACTTGTTCATTCTAGCTTATTCCAATGTGAAACAACTTATTTTTTGTAATAGGTCTTAATATTTTGAGCTTATAAGTCATTCTGGAAGTTTACAACTTTTGGTTTTAGGTTTTGACTAGAAAACGACTATTTTGTCTCTTTTAAAATCAGCTTTTGCTTATTTCAGCTTATTGAGTGTGCTTATTGGAAAACTTTTTGTTGATTAAGCTTAGTTAAGCCATTTGTGACTTATTGCAACTTGAATCAGCTCTTAAAATAGCCTAGAACTCAAAAACGACTATTTTGTCGTTTTGTGAAGAGAGCTTTGGCTTATTTCAGGCTTATTACTTGAGCTTATTTCAAGTTTCCTTTTGCAAATAGCTTAATTAGGTCAAGAGAATGACGTGGGTAAAATCTTAGCTTATGGCATCAGCTTATAGCTTAATGGGCCAAAGAGCCCATTAAGAATAAGTTGTTTTAAAATAAGCTAGCTTAAGCTCATTTTTAGCTTTTGGGCCTTTGGAAAATTGTGTTTAAAATCAAATTTTAAGCTTGACAGGAGCTTTTGGGCCATTTCTGAGGACTTTTTCTTATTGGGCCCAATCCTAAGCCCATTAAGGATCTATTTGGGTATTTGGCCCATTTGAAGGCCCAATAGAGGTATTTTTGGTATTTCAAGTTCATTTTTTGTTTAATTAGGTTAAAATAAACTAGTTTCCAAGTTTTTAGAATTTTTGGATTTTTAATATTATTTTAATATCATTTTATTATTAAATTTCAATTTTTAGATTTTTCAAAGTTTTTCATTTTTCTTAGTTCAAATACATTAAGTTAGGAATTTTACAATTTTTAGAATATCTTTATTGTCATTAGATTAATTTTTAGAATTATTTTAAGTTTTAATAGTTTTTAATTATTTTTAAATAGTTTTAATTAATTTTAAAATTTTCAAAAATAGTTATAAATTTAGTTAAGGTATTTTAGAGGTTTATAAGTGAAAAAAATCTCATTTTGGGCTTTTTGTTAATTAAATTGATTTTTTGGGTTTTAATTAGCATTAAAAAATCATTATTTACTTAAATAAAAGGTTTGAGTGATTTTTGATTCTTTGTAAACTCTAATTACATATTTTAGGATTTATTACAATTTTCTAGGAATTTTTAGGGTAAATTTTTAATTTTGTCACTTTTTACGATTTTACATGCACGACTATTCGTCTTAGTTTAATTCATAATCGTAACCGTCATTCTCTTCTAATCTCTTTTCTTCTTTCCATTTCTCATCAATATAATCACAAACCATTAATCAATTCTTAACACAACGCACTTGCTTCCTTGGGAAACGAACTTGAACTTCATTGGTCATTAGTGCTTGGTTTTCCTAAACCGACACTTAATACTTGCCACTTTTGTTCTCTTTTCCTAAAGAGTAGTAAAACCACTACCATCAATGTCCTTTCAACCCACTACCACAAAAACACTTTCGGTTAATATAGTGCTCGACCCATCAACCAGTTTAACTAAATTACTTTGTCACGTCCCGATTATGACCAAAGTAAAACTTAATTTACAAAGTTTGGCAAAAATACACTCTTTGAAAAAAAAAAAAAAAAATTATGCTATATGTTGAGTGCAACTATTTTAAAAGATTTACCCAGCCACAAAAATATAGCAAACAAACTAGCTTAATTTGTAAAAACAATTTATGCAAGTCAACCCACTTGAACTTTGCACACACACGTGTATTAGCCTAGTTAACTCCGTCTCTCCCACTATATAAAACTAAAAAACCCACCTTAATTTCTTGTAAACTATTCGCCCCTCTCTTACCTAGAACATATCGCCCCTCTCTCACTTTTATCACAGCCACCAAATAACTACCTGCTTTATCTCATAAGACCCTAAATCTGCAAGTCTCATCACCCAATCTACAAATCGAAACTCATATATAAATTCCTTATTACTCATCTAATCTCAACCAAAAACACCATCACAACCACTAATTCCAACGAAATCAATTTGATAACAATCAAAGATTTCAATCAATCAAACCAGAACCCCTTGTTCATATCGAATCAAAAGACCAACAGCTCCAAGAACTTCTTCAAGATCTTTATATATAAAGTCTCGGGTAGGTTTTAGTTTGATTTGGTTTAAATCGTGTTGTTTTGCAACAAATCGAAACAAGGAGATGATGGAAACAAGCTTGTTTTCAATCACCCTTGGATGTCGAATATTTAAATGGGTTAACCCAGATAATTAGATCAATGATGAGTACTTATTTTCTTGAATAGATCTTTAAAAAATCTTAGCTTGCATGTTCAAACACGAAAAAATAAATCTGAGATCCGTTAGCTCATTTAATTTTCGAGTCTAGATGAAGGGATATGATTTGATGAAAGATGAGCCGATGGGATTAGGATATAGAGTCAGTGTTGTTTGATTATTGTTTAGATCTGATGATGTATGAGGAGGTTTCTCGGTTTGTGTTTAAGATGGGTTCTAAGGAGATGGATTTCTCGGTGATTTGTTAGTCGAGTCTTTGTTTGTTTGGTTTGTATTTGATCAACAATCGAGTCTTGGTCGAGTCTTGATGCTAGTTCGAGTCGAGGCTGTTGGGTTTAGAGTCGAGGCTGTTGGTGAAAGGGTTGTGAGTTAGTCTGAGTCGTTGAGGTTTTGTGTTCGAGGGCGTACGAGGGTTATGTTTGTTTTGCCAAGGTTGTTTTGAGTCTGTTGTGAATGTTACAAAACCATCGGAATGTCATAAATAAAAAACCATCGGAATGTCAAAACAAAAACACCAACGGAATACTTATCAGAAACTTTAAACCATCAGAATGAGTGTCGGAATGTGAAACACTCGGAAAGTGGTAACTGGATACTTATCAGAATAGACAAAACTTGTAACCGCCAGAAAAAGGGTCGGAAAGATAAACCCTTTTCCGATACAAACCAAACTATAAAACAGATACTCAGAAAGAGACAAAGAATGATAAAAAGGTATAGAAAACTGATACTTTTGAGACCTTTGTGACAAGAAACTCCCAAATCGAGACAATGTAGAACACAGATCGAGACAAAAGGTTATCTTGATATCACCAAAGCATATAAAAAACACTGTGCAAAAACAAGACAATAAAAATAGAAGAATAAAAACAGTAGGATAAATAATTTATAAATGATCCAAGGTTGTTATTTTTTATTTTTATTTTTTTAAATTGATCACCAAATCAATAGATAAAAACACGTAAATCCAAAGAATCAACCAAAGCTCTTGATACCAATTGTAGAATCATCTTTTCTTAGGATTGTAGAAGTGTTTGATTTATCTAATGAGTGGAAGAAGATAAAGAACTAGAGAGAGAAAGGTAGAGAGAGAGAGAGAGAGAGAGAATGGGGAGAATCATGGAAGAGAGAATGAATAATGAAGTGCTAGACCCCTCCTAACATGCTAGGAGGGGGTATATATAGCCCACCCTACATGTGGGCTATATGGGCTATATCTTAATTTATTGGATCACGAGCCCAATACTTGAATATACCGTTGGAGTGACCGATCCTTTCTAAATACGTAAAAACGTATTTCCAACACGTCTCTAAACGATTCATTCGGCTTTTGTTTAAATCTCATAATCTCGTTTTTGAAAAATGTCGTTTTAGACGGTGGGAAAAAATGATTAACGAATTTAGATACGAGATCGTCCCACGTAGCTATGGAGTTAGGTGGTTCTTTCTCGTACCAATCCTTGGCGGAGCTATCGAGCGAGTATGGAAAAAGCATAAGCTTGATGACATCGGTGTCAACGTTTTTGTACTTGCTCGTAGCTAAAAGTCGATTGAAATTCCGAATGTGATCGTGAGGATTATCCGCCTCACGACCTAAAAACTTTGTCGCTTGAATCAACGTCAACATTCCACTTTTTATTTCAAAATTCTCCGCATCGATTGCGGGTATTACGATCGCGTCTCCATAACCCTCGGTGGGTGCTTGGAGCAATTCCATCATCGTACGATTATCGGCCATCTCGTCTCTAGTTTCGACAACGATATTAGGAACGTTCGTTTCTAAATTACGTCTTCGTTGTCGATTCCTTCGATTTCGATTGCGTCTATTCGACACGTCGCTAGAATTAGAATAATCCTTCGATCGAGTGTGCATGCACTAACGTAGAGAATGTGAGTAGCAAAGAAGATTCTTTTTGGGGTTTTTTATTTTTCAATTTTTTTTTGGTTTTGGTGATTTTTTATTTTTCTGGATTTTCGGTGTATTACGTAGAAATTAATCCACAAAAATTATCCAAAAATCAAAGTCTTGATTAATGAATCCAAAGAGGAATGAAGGAACTTACGTCAAGTAAAAACCTTCGTCAACTTTGAAACGTTGGCGGAACGCCAAAGCGTTTCGAGGTTCAATAATGTAAACTCACAAAATAGATGTATTAATACTTGAATGGCAAACCCTTAATCAATCGTCACTAAATCGATACGCACAAGCGAGCGGAGAAACCGAGGCGGCGCGAAGCACTTAAGAGCCTTTTTTCTTTAGGTCGTGAAGTACAACCGCGTTATACCCACCTTATAGTTTGTATCAATTTAGATTAAATTAACTAAGAGTATTTATCTATCTTGCCTGTGATTTTTTGTTTGAATTCGATACACTCGATAATGACCGGAACGCCCAGTATCCAGGTGCGATTTCTCGCGTATTTGGATAATATTGTGTATTGATTGTGCTACGTAAATACAATATACTATTCACAATAAAATCGAAAAACGATTTTGTGTTAATAGATTTCTATTTAACACTTTTTATTTTTATGGCTAATTATATATACGAAAAGTAAAAACGAGTATGTACGGTATTTACGCTTTCCAAAAATGAAAAGTAAAAACGCACTACTCACACAAACACGATAATATAATGGCACTTAAAACACCTCCACGTCAACGGCGCCAAAATGATGTGTAGTAAAAAACTAAAAATACGCTTTTAGGAAAAAGACGTATTAATGACAAGTATTAAGTTCTACGATTTAGGAAAACCGTAAAACCGATATTGTAAGTTCGTTCTCGGCGGATGTTATGTGCCGATAATACAAAAAAAATGTTTGGATTAGTAACGTTTTTATTGAGAAAGATTGGAAAAGTAAAATGACGAGTTACGCTACAATTACACTACGACGAAAATTAAAACGTAAAATACAACGAAAATTGAAAAGTTATCTAAAAATTCCCAAAAAATTAATTTAATATCCTAAAAATATATCTAGGGTTTACAAATCAAGAAAAATTGTCGAAACCTTTTAATTAATTAATTTTTAAATGCTAATTAAAACCCTAAAAATTAAATAAATCAATAAAACGGTCAAACCAATATTTTATAACTTGTAAACCTCAAATATAGTTAATAAACACTAAAAAATATTTTTCAAAATTTTTTCAACAATCAAATCTTTTTTTAAATGGCTAAAAACTATTTTTTACTTAAAATAATCATAAAAAAATAAATATTAATGGGAAAAATACCGATTTTTTTCCTAAAATTCTATTTTACTGTATTCTACTTGGGAAAATAAAAAAATCAATAAAAAGTGATTTTAAGTCACAAAACGACAAAAATGGTTGACTGTTGACTTTTTTTTGTCAAACTTCGACTATTTTGGAGCTTGTTTTGCTGTTTTGATGGGCAACAAGGGCACCCCTACAACCATCAAGTTGTAGGGAGTCAAGTTTCACACAAAAATAACACAAAACAACCACCAAATAAGCACAGACTTATAAAATTCACCCACTGTGACAGAAACAAAGGGTCTGGTGGACTATTTTTGGCGAACAGTGAGTTATTTAAGCCATTTTAACCAACCAAAAATCTTTCAATCCTCAATACCAACTGAACAAAACCTATTTCAACCTAAGTCCTACCAATTTAAACAAGTTTCAAGCCAAAGATCTAATCTAACACCCCTATAATACCTGTTGTATGCAGACAATAAGGTGTTAATGATTTTGCTAGTCAAAATGACACCTGTAGTGGCTTTCAAGACCTATTATAGGCCACCAAATGATCACCAAACCTAGATATCAGATTACGTACTCCTAAACTACCCTATAATCTAACATTCATCCTAATTCCAAATCACAAATTCCACAAACAAGCTCTAAAAGCCTGCTGGCATGTACTACACACCAAAAGTGATATATTTGATGATCCTTTAGGTATTACAGTGAGTATCGACTAAGGAAAACTGGCAAACCTTTAGACCAATCCATAAAACAACAACATACACCCCTACATGTACCAAAGGACTAAGTATGAGCCAAATTTCTAAGTACAAAACTCTAAATCAACCTTCTAAGGCCTAACTGGTTTTATATGACATATTTTCCCAAAAGTTTGAAATCTTTTCTATATTCCAATACCCAAGACTAACTTCAAACCTACACTAGTTGACCTAAAGCAAACAAGTGTGGACTAAGTAAATAGCATATTTGTTACCCATAGTCTTGTTATCACCCAATCCAAACACCCCTATAACTTTCTAAAATGGAAAATTTTCAAACAAGCTTTCACTAAACCTAATCTAAACCTAATGAAATCATACCAAACTTGCATCAAACAAATAATAAAGCATAAACAAGACAATAACTTGAACATAAGCAGATTAACCACAAAATCACAAATAAATGCACAATTTGAAGGGTTAAAGCTTAAATACCTTGTGTGGCTTACATCCAAGCCACACAATGGCTGCTGATGGCCATCTCCAAAGTAGCTTTTTTGAGAAATTGAGCTTTTAAGAAGGCTTATGCAATGAGAATGATCTTGAGGACTACTACAGTCCACATGTCTGGACTACAATAGTCTAGATGTGTTGATTTTCAAACCTGTTATAGATCACACAAGGAAACAAACAAAACTTCAAGCCTCACAAGTATCTTAATAAGCTCAATTTGTCAAGTTGGCTTATTAAGAACTTATAGGCAATAAATGAAAACATGACAGAAAAAGGAAATCACAAATGTTGTTTTCAAAACTTGGAAATAGAACTGCTATTAAACACAAATCAAAAAGCAAAAAGATAACAAATCTTATAGACTTTACTTATGCTTGGTTTGTCAAACCGCACACACACACAATCACCCTATAATCTTTGGTTCTCAAAAGGTTTTACCAAATTTTTTTGATAAACGCTCTTGATAAAAATCAAACTAAGTGCATAAAAGAAATTGGTGAAATTTAATGAACAAAGCTACACTAATTGGAACTCAGCATATTTATATAAAACCAAGACCAAACTTTCATTTAAGCTAAAAAAAATTTACAACGACTGGAACAAAAGAATATAGACTTAGGCGTCTCATATTTATACAAGAGCTGGAAGGATCTAAAAAGCTTAAAATTACACAAACCCTAACTATCTAAAAGCCTAGAAATGCCCTTGATGATAATTTCGAATTTCTTCAAGTCTTGGTCAAAACTCATAGCCCGTGTGATCTTCTTGTTTGTTTATGGAGATGCTAGCTGTTGCAAATCAATCAAGGCCATCCAAAAATACTTTCTTAACATGAAACCACTCCAAACCGTGGATTCCACTGTGCAATCTTGTTTTCTTCTCAATTTTGTAGAAGGGGAGGGGTCCACAACCATGTGGGTTGAATGAAAACGCATTTTGGGAGTGGGGTCTCATTTAGGTTGGTGTGAATTGAAATTCTGGAAAGAATGAGTGATTAATTATTGTTAAATGTTTCAGACGTGATTAGGGTTCTAAGGGGGGTGGATTAGGGGTTTTGATGGAGGGTAAGGTTACAGTAAGTGTAAACCACCATTTTAATTGTTAAAAAATCCGGTTTAAACTTTGGTAATAATAAAATGGGTAATGGGGTGTGACGTAGGTACTTAGGGTGATGTGGCAGTACATGAGTGGTGGGTTGGAGTTTAATGTTTGACAAGATACCCCCCCCCCTCCACACTTCCAATTCTTTGGCATATAACTTTCAAACATCAATTAAACTCACTTCCTTTGTTAAACTAGACGATTACCCGCGCACAGCGGCAGAATTGTCTAACTATAAATTATTAACGATATACGATATATATCGTGGTAATATCAAATTGTAATTACAGAGTATCATAAAATGCGATACTATATTTAAATAAAATATCAAATAATCAATATCAAACAACATATAATAAATGAATATTAAAAATAGTGCATTGCTTTGACAACTGACTAAGATCATTATATTGTTTTTCTAGTATTCTTTGAAAACACATAACTTGTGTATGTAATGATCAAAACAACGATGTGATATTTTTGTAAATACATCGATTTTCATTTTAGTGTTTCGTATTATGTGCACCAATTTTTATCATGTGTCAACTAATGATTACAGCCACTATTTTTAGAGTATGGAATTTGAAATTTTTTTCGTTAATCTCTAATTTTTTGTGATAGGTTGATGTTGGTAAATGGTGGACAAAATGAAAATGCAAGCAACATTTAGTGAAGAAAGGTTGCAAGGCATTTGGCAAAGAAAACAAACGTAGTATTACAACAAACATGCCAGAAAAAAAGTAAATCGTAAGTTACACATAATGTTATTCTGGAAAATATATTATTACTTCTCAAGGAGTGTTTTGACAATCGTGGGCAATTGTAAGTTACACGAGATGATGTCACGAATTAAGTTCAATTCGAGTTGAAGTAAGGAGTTGGATGTGGAGGACGATTAGGAGGGTGGAAAAGCTGTAAATAAAAAATACACATCAGTTAAAGCTAAATAAAACGGAAGGAAGAGAATGTGTTATGGATTAAACAAAACTAAATGCGAAAAATAACCAACCTTAAGATCATCACATGTTTCTTTCAGCTAGCAAATTCATGTTTTCTCGTGTATGTGAATGATAAAAATCACAGTTTATGGTTGTTTATATAGCAAAAAATTGTAAGTTTGAATTTTAAACTTTTTCTGAAAACACTATCATGGCACACGTTTACAGCTTTTATGTTGTTATAATTACCAAGTAGATAGGGGTAATGGATAGCAAGTTTTAGACCATTTTATAGCAAGTTTAAAC
Source organism: Glebionis coronaria (assembly GCA_025667525.1). Taxonomy (NCBI): domain Eukaryota; kingdom Viridiplantae; phylum Streptophyta; class Magnoliopsida; order Asterales; family Asteraceae; genus Glebionis; species Glebionis coronaria. The sequence continues at coordinate 126,895,651 of CM046874.1, read as the reverse complement.
AATTCCTTGGATAGCTTTTTTCAACTTTTCATCTATTTTACAGTAATTCTTATTTTTTCAACCATTTCAAGTCTCCTAATATACTTCTTTTGTATTTATTATTTCAACATTTCCTTTTATAAGATAGTAGAGATATGGTTCCTTACATGAGCTTTTTTTAATTTTTTACAAGTTTCAACAATATGGATAGCTCGTTTATAGATAGTAGTAGAAGTAGATAATAGATTAAGGTTCAGGATTAGTACTTTTGTAGTTTAGATTGAATTATGTGTCATATTGATATTTTTCTACTATGATGATTATTTATACGTATGAATTTGATTCTGAATTCACAAATTAAGGTACGTAATTAAGGGAAATTGTGTTAGCTTAGATTTGGGTTTATGTGTTTTAGTGAAATTTAAAAGGCTAATAGCATTTATTTATTTTGGCAACTTAGTTATAGCCAATAAGCTCAGGTTGTTAACAAAGGAAAAATGTTTGGAGTTGTTATGACCCTGATTTTGTTAGTTAGTAGTTAATACTTGATACATAATATTCATCTCAAAATTTGATGTTTAAATATGACAGATTTACGTTCCACATCAGGAGTCGAGGCTGGGAATAAAGGAGCAGGATAAGTCTTAGCTCTATAAAAGCGAGTTTTTGTCATTCTCAGTGTCGCCAGGTTTGCTCAAATGTCATAAATAAGCTTCATCACAAATGTAGGCTTTCATATAAGTACATTATTATGGGTTTGTTTTACACGGGTGCTATATGGAAAAAAGATTAGCCTTAGGAATGTTAAAGGTTCACTCTGTTGAGCATCAACTTACGAGCATTGTTCTTTGATTTCATAGTTATAAGGACCGTGTGGAATCGTTATTGATTGAGGAAGTAGCTGATCGTTGCCATGCTCCTGAACATGTATCGTACATCCTTTCTAATAGTTTTTTATTTTATGTTACCACATCCTCCCAAAAGAAGTTGTGTCAAAATAGGTAGTATTGGGTACGTGTCATGGTGGGTTGATCTCGAAAACCTTTTACTCAAACCTCTTCGTTTTATGACTACAAAATTATTTTATTCCAATATTGATCTGACCTTTTGCTTAAAATGATTTCAATGCCTGAAACATTATTCTTAAAACGATTAGCCACAATTATTTTTTGGACCATAAATAACTAAAACCCATTTCACTAAACCAAAACTATACCAAAAAGGTAAGGATGCTAATAATCAGCAACCACTGAACATTCGGTTTTAGATCATGATTTTGAACATATATATGATATAAGCTGATATGGTAAACTAATGATCTGTTGCAAAGAAATCGATCATAGTCGATCAGGGGAATAACCATTCCAGAAGTTCACTGCGTATGTATGTCAAGACCGTGTATGCTAATCGTTTATGTTGCCAACACGACAACACCCACTGAGAATGAAGGTTAGGTTATGGAAGATTGATTGTATAGCCATGAAGTCTAATTTTCTCAAAAATTCAGCGACTTGATGTAGCTGCATAGTGCATACAGTTGGATGTTTTATGTTATAGTAAATTTTGTCACATGATGAATCCGCATATTTCATGATAAGAGGCTACAATACAACATCATCTGCCTTGAGCACTTAATGATATTTTCACAGTCTGGTAGTTGTTTTTTTAGCAGAAAGTTTGATAGTTTTCCTTTTGAATTTTCATATAGATTGTATTTTAGGCAGAGGGCAGTGCATATGGACTAAAATTAGAACATGCGGCTGCATATAGTTATAGCAATGTAGTCACAAGATGAAAATGCATATGGTTTTTCATTTGAAAACACCACATATCAACATTGTGTAATAAACCAATTGATGTCCCTATGGAGTAAATCATTTATTCTTCATCTTATTATCTTCCCCATTTGTCTATCAATTTGTACAATCTGTGTGATACCAGATTACATCCATTAAGCTTCATAAAATTGCTTCGATACGAAAACTTCTAATCCTCAACGATACATGTCTCGCCGCAGCGAAGCGTGGGTTTTAAATCTCGTTACAAATAAATTTCACCAAGCTATATAATGTGTAAATGTTAATACTAATAACATGAACTTTCAGTTTTTCTCATTTAAAATTTGTAGGTTGTCATGTACTATAAAATAAAAAAAAATAAAAAATGTAATTGAATACCAATTTCACAAATAAACATGCAACTAACAAACAAGTGAAATTAATTATACTAAAATTTACACCATACTAATGTTGCAAAGGTTTTACATAAACTCTCTACAACACGTGTTTAAACTTTAAACAAGAAAATACATGTTTCAGAGCCCAAAGCAGATTCCGATGGTGGAACCACAAGTTCAAGCGACGACATAAAGACTTCCCGCAAAGGTGTCGACTGAAAAAAGTTTAGTTGTTAAAGACCTTCAAAGACTTTCTATAGTGGGTTTTCAGTTGATGGGTCTTCGATGGTGATGGTGCGTTCCTTGGTTGCCTCGGTGGCAGTAGCAGCGCTCACCATAGTTATTATCATGCATAAGACGACAAAAAGCTCAGCCCACGGTGGTGGCGTGTGTCGCTTTGTGTAGCTTTAGAGTAGAAGAAAAAAGAAGAATATAAGAACTCAAATCTATAAAAAAAAACATGCATAAAGTTATTAATTGATCTATAGAAACAAATCTAGAAAAACTTTAAAAATACCTAAATAGCCTGCATTGGTGGATGGTCGATTAGGGACCGCCTGGCGGCTGAGGTGGTGGGTGTGGAAGAGTTGTGTGAGAAAAAAGAGACAGGATGAAGAATGAACAGTAATGATGTTCGTGAAGTTGTATATATATAGGGGATTGATCTCTGCTATTTTCAAAAATTCAACACGACCCATTCTTTCCGTTTCATGTTTCAGGTTACTGAATGTCAACTATATGAATGAGGTGTGGGGTGTTTTGTTTCCATGTTTGAGATATTTCTTCATTTTTCAAAATCAATTACTTCATTGCTCATGTTTTATTGTATAGTATCTTTCAATTTCTTACCTTATAGTGTATAATTCTTTATTTACATGTTTAGCAAATTAAAATGCATACTTTCCTTTTGTTTTACAATTTTAACATTCCAAGGATTGGATTTACTACCGGCAAAATCAAAATATATCTTTTCCTTTTTATTTTACAATTTCAACATTTCTAGAGTTTTGTTAATAAACTAAATTAGGAAATGTTGAAAATTCAACATTTTTCAACTTTTGAGATGAGAACATTATAAGGTACTATAGATAAGTTTGCTTAGCTTGTCAAAAATGGCACAAGTAAGTTGCAAACTTTGATCAAGGGCCTTTTGTGTAATATTAGAAATCTCCAAGGGTCATTCATGTAAACTCTTGACATTTTATGGACCCCAATTGTAATTTTGGAGTTTTACAAGGGTATAAAATGATTAGTCTTCCAAAGTTGAGGGACCAATCTTGTAATTCTTCAATTCTTCAAGGACTTCTTGTAAATTCCACCATCGGGTCCGGTTCTTTGTGCGGCTTCGTTTCCCGTGTTCGTTTTCTCTTGAGTCTTGTTCTTTTTTGTTGATTTCACGATATTCGTACCTAAAATACACAATGAACAAAAACAAACATATTTTACGATATTTTATGATATTTTTGTACATTTTAAGCCTGATTTAGACGATGAGACTATGTATAAATGCAGTCTTATCAGATACCTGTCGAGAGGACAACATACGTTAGCCTCACCTCGAGTGTGCCCCCATTACCAAGCTCCGGTGTTAGAGTAAGAAGGTGATTCAAAGATTAAAGTATGAGTATAGTTAATGCGGGTAAAAGAGTGTGTATGTGTGTGTGTGTGTAACTAATTACATGAAAACAGTTATATGTGGGTATTTATAGTGGAGCGCTATGAGATACCTAGTGTGTGTGACACCCCAGGCAAATCCCACATTGGCTGTGGCCAAGAGAGATCCACGGTTCATAAGATAACAGTCGCCTTCTCATGACACAACGTATTTTGTGGTTTACTGCAAGTGGGGTTCTTAGGAACTGGTAGTTAAGCATGCTCGTGTTAGAGTAGTACTAGCTTGGGTGATCTGGCGGGAAGTACTCACATGAGGGCCACAAAGCAAAGTTGTGAGCCTGCGGGCAAAGCGAACAATATTGTGGTCTGAGTAGGCGGGATGTTACAAGTGGTATCAGAGCCACTCCTGAGCTGTTCAGGATGGTGGGGGCAAAACTAATCGAGGACGATGAGTCCCGAAAGGGGGGGGGGTGATTATGACACCCCAGGCAAATCCCACATCGGCTGTGGCCAAGAGAGATCTATGGTTCATAAGATAATAGTCGCCTTCTCATGACACAACGCGTTTTGTGGTCTACTGCAAGTGGGGTTCTTAGGAATTGGCGGTTAAGCGTGCTCATGTCAGAGTAGTACTAGCTTGGGTGACATGTCGGGAAGTACTCATACGAGGGCCACAAAGCAAAGCCGTGAGCCTGCGGGCAAAGCGGACAATATTGTGGTCTTAGTAGGCGGGATGTTACATAGGGTGTGGTTGTTGTCTGAAGTTGACCTCCTGTCAGAACTCATCGAGTTACCTATTGGATAATAGCATGGATCCGTGTCAGGCGAGTGTATCCACGCGCATAGTCTTAGCTGTCATTGACATTGTTCGAAGAGTCCGGGGAGATACCGTGAGCCATGGTCTATGAGGTACTGTCCGACAGAACTACTTGGACACACACGTGAACATGTCCCCTAGTGTTGTATTATGAGTTCAAGGCTCTTGATACGACACTAATATTATCATTTCATATTTTCCAATTGTTGCCCCGTCTTCTTGGTTCCTCTTGATTCCTTTGGAACTGTTCGTGGGGGTAATTAATTCTTCCCGATTTCCAAGATGCTGACACGCGTTATGTGGCAGTGAAGGGACGACCCATTAAATGGCACGTGCACCTAGGATTCAATAGGGTTTTCTCTTTCCTCCTTGGACCCTATATATATGGCCTCGTTTTTATCACTTCTTTTATCTTTTTTACCACCATTGTTTTACTGTTTAGTGCGACGACCCTACCCCGGTGAGTTTATAACTCCTCTCATTCCCTTCTTCTTCGACATCCGATCAATATCTCCAGGAACAATCCTGATGATACTGGTGTTGACCCCGAGGCTCTACCGATATCCCCTAAGTTCGATATGCACATCTTCAGATCTGTCCTGAGCGATGATGAGCTAGTGCGCACGATTACTCGTTATAGGATACCATAAGATTTTTCACCCGAGACTTCCTGATCTCGACATGACGATGGATCACTTACCTTCCGATGTGATCGGTATCTACGTGGAACAATTGGATCAGGGAGGTTTCCGTATCCCCTTCTCCACTTTCTTTCTAACTGTGTTACATCCCAACTTGTTCTGATGGGTGTTAACAAGGTATTATGTTTGAGGTTTGATGCCAAAGTATTGGGCCTATTACCACTCTTTCCTTGTTATGGGTATTTTACAAATTATGAAAACAAGGACGTTGATTCTCGTATGAAAGTAAAATTGGGAAACAAGCTAACAAATATTTTATTGAGATAACTTCAAGCTTCAAAGGCTGGAAGAAAAAGTTCTTTGTTTTAGACCACCAAGAAATCCCTGATGCTATGGCCTGGAGACATACCATTTCAGACATCTCGGATGATTTTCCCACCCATTGTAATGTTAGAGACGCCCAAAGGTTGAGTGCTCACATGATATTAATTTGTAGACCCACTAAGGAGCTTTTATACATGGCGTGGTTATCATTAGTATCTGACTTCCCGGGATTCTGGTATGTGATCACGAACGTCGATGGACAAGGTAAGATTTATCTCTTTGTTTTTCCTAGTAGATGCAGTTCTTTTTCCGGTTACCACTTGTTTGCTCTTCCCTTTTTTGTAGAACTCACCATGGATGAATACATCGTAATTCCTGACTGGTTCGACACTTATGTGGGACAAGGGGACCCTATCCTGGAGAATGAGGAAGTTTTCAAGTATGTTTTGGGTCCTTAATCTGTTGAGTCGGAGATTCCGAGGAAGAGCTCTAGAATTCTGGCCGTTGAGAAACCCGACCAACGGGTATTCGACACTCGCTTTAGGAAAGAGGAGCTCAAGAGAAACTTGAAATAATATGGGGAAGGGACATCAACGGGATACATGAAGAAGAAGGCTCGACGAGGAGGAGTGAGACTTGACTCCGATCATACTCTTGTTGTGACCCCGCTGAATCAAGCAATATCTTCTACGGTAGAGGGGGTTCATTATGTGAGGGGAAACCGTAGAGTGTCTGACGCCCCTGTCGTTAACCTGAGTGACCTCAGTCCCGAGCATGCGTCTTCTAAGAGGCCGATGAATGAAGCTTTTGTCCACACTCCCAAGCCTGATGACGCTGACATGGAGGGTTTGTTTTCTTATGGTACGCGATGTTATCCACCAAGTTGGTTATCGTTGTTTCCCATATGTGCTCCCCTTGGTTTCTAACATGTACCTTTTGCATAATGTAGCTCAGTTCAACCATTTAGGACCAAGAAGCCCGGTGAGGGAGGATGTTCCTGAATCTAGTGAGTACTCCTGACTTGTTATAGTCGGTTTTGCGGTATTTCTCCTAGCTCTCTTTTTCTTTCTTTAGGTCAAGTTGGAGAAGATCAAGTAGGGAACCGTTTTATTCCTGCTTGAAGATTGAGGGATGAAATCCGGGTTACTTTGTATCGTGCATGGCGAGAGATGATCTCTCATTTGGCTACTCTTGTTGAGGCTGAGGGGTTGGTCGAGCTCTCTCACTATGATCTCATGAAGTGGATTTATCAAAATCTGGGGATAAGCACTCTAACCCAAGGATAATTGTTGATGCATTTTCAGTCTCTGAACCGTGATTACCTAGAGTTGGTTGACACTCATGCTTAGTGTAAGGACCTCTTCGACAAGCTCCAGCAAGCCAATGACGTATATGAGCAACATGTTCATTTACATGACGAGATCTTTGACTAGCATTGCCTTTTGGGGAAGATCCATAACAGTTGTAATACTCTCTATAAGAAACTTAAAGATATTAATTCTAAGTGTTCGGACAAGGAACAAGAGCTCTAGAATCTTATCAGGCAGTCCGAGGAAAAGAGGGAAGCATTGGAGCAACAACTGTCTGGTGAGAGGGAGAACTCTCGACAACTGTCTGAATCTCTTAAGGGGAAGAGCACCGAGCAATTAGAAGTTCAGGAGAGGTTGACTCATTCAAAGAACGCTCGAAAATACCTTATTACCTATGTTGCACAGGTTGAAGTTGGGGCCGAGTCTCTTATTCGCGATTTTATCCCTGCTATGGTGAAGCGTTTATTCTCGAGTGCTGAGTACCGAAGGATTCTCGCCAAGGTTTTTAGTCTTGCCTACACAGCTGGATGGGTAAAGGTAATTGAGGCTGGAAGACTAGTGGACATGGCCGCTCGGATGTTAGCCACCGCAAAGATTATGGATGTGGAGGGGTCGTGTTGGAAATTCACTTTATGTGACGACATTTAAGAATTCCCATTAGTTATCATAGTCACACACGCTTAGACTAGACTAGGTAACGATGTATAGTTTAGGTGTCGTGTGACTATATATACCCCTCCAAGGCTTCCAAGGAGGGGGTTGTTGTTTGTTTTCTTTTCACTTTAATCAAACTCTTCTCTTTCTTTTACACACACAACCTTCTCTACTTCATCCATGGCTACCACCACCTCCCACCACCCACCTAGACCACCGGATCATAAATAGCAAACCTACAATTGACATCAGAGCCTCAGTTCAATCCTTGGATCGTTCGTGTTTTTATTGTTTGATTCGGCGGTCTATTTTTTTCTTTTTGGTATCTGATTTGTCGTAACAGTTTCTTATTACTGTTTTTGTTACAAAAATTTTGTCTCGTCATGTCATTTGTCTTGTACTATTGTACTTTAATCAAAATTTTTGGATCTTTTCACAAGAACAAGATCGAAGGATTCTTATTCAGTTTCACGTTTGATGTATCCGGTTCATTCAATCAGTGGTCACTTCAAATTGCCTACAAGGGGGTTGGTAAAGATGGCCGTGGAGAGTTTATGAGTAGAGAATTTCGATCAGCAGCTGATTCTCACAAAATATATAATTCATCTTATTTATTATTCTCACGAGATTTTAGGTATATGTGCGTACGATTTATTGCTGGTTCCGAGTTTCGAAACCATCAAGGGGGAAGAAGAAAACACATTAAACGCACAACGAGTACACGTGATGAACTTCATACCTTCTTTTGATTTGAAGACATTCCAGGAAGACAATTGTCATAACCGCAGAGAAAATCAGTGTTTTAACTCGTGGCGTTATCAATCTCTAAACGGTATACTACTGATTCGATGTTTAACTGTTTTGATGTTGAAATTATTCATCATCATTATCTTATATGGAGAGATATGCACTTCCGAGACTTAATTGACTCTGGTGCATCTCCGGAAGAAGATATGTGCATTTTCGGGACTTAATTGACTCTGGTGTTACGATGTCAACTTCATGAATGGGATAAAGTGTCCACTTCAGTATTTGAGCTTCATACTTGGGATTGGTTTACTTTCTTCAACTATCTGGGGGAAGAAATGTCTTGATTCTTTCTAGTATGCATAACTTGAACTCTCAGGGTGAAGAAAAATTCAGAAGAATTATTCAAGCGTGAGAAGAGACGTTGTTGATCTACTTGGTGTGCCCCTTACTTTCAATCCCTCATAGCAACATTATCATGTTATATGATGGGGTTTGCTTTTTAAATTCCGTTGTGCGCTTAATCTTTCTAAGCTTTATTGAAAGCTTTGAAGTTGCTTATGAGGATTGTCGGTTTAGGGGGAAGCTATTTAAAAGCTTCTACATCAAGTTTATGTGGCATGAATTAGGGGGAAGTTAATTTAGAAGCTTCTCCTTAACCAGAAGTATATGGATTACTTAGCTCGTGCCGTTACAGTATTTCTACTACAAGTTACTTTAAAGATGAGTCGTTTTGAAGTGAAGACTTGAAGTCAAAGGCCTCAGAAGACATCATTGGTATTGGACGCTTCATGAAAGCTTTTGTTCTTAATCGTTATGTACTTGTTAGGAAAAATATTGTAAGGAATTCTACACGTCGTCCCATGGGGGAAGATTGTTGGAAATTCACTTTATGTGACGACATTTAAGAATTCTCATTAGTTATCATAGTCACACACGCTTAGACTAGACTAGGTAACGATGTATATTTTAGGTGTCATGTGACTATATATACCCCTCAAAGGCTTCTAAGGAGAGGGTTGTTGTTTGTTTTCTTTTCACTTTAATCAAACTCTTTTCTTTCTTTTACACACACAACCTTCTCTACTTCATCCATGGCTACCACCACCTTCCACCGCTCACCTAGACCACCGGATCATAAATAGCAAACCCACAGGTCGCGGTCATGGAGAGCCAAGTAGAAGGAACTCTTCTCCATCGACTATCCCTACATTAGAAAGGTCTTAGAGTCCCACCATCTTCCTTTGAACGAGCTTATGAATTATGTCGGAGAGTCCGGAGGATACAACTGGGTCCAGTGTACTAACCTATCCTCATGGAACTCCTACCGGACCTTCCTTCTCAACTACTACTGTCCAAGATGTTGTTATGCGTCCGAGTGATTTGGCTAGTGTCTTATGTTTTGCATCGAACAATTGTATTTATTTGCTTGTAATATGTTTGTTGTACTTAAACTTGTTATCATGGTTATGTTCGTACACTTGTTGACGTGCTAGAATTTGTTCTTACATGTTTGTGTTTATGTTATGTCCATTTCCTTTATTATTATGTTGCCCCTTTAGTTATTTAGCTACCATTTGGGTGATGCATTTCCAGGTTAATTCAACTACTCACTAGTTGTTTACTCGGCAGTTCGCCGAAATTCTCGACAGTTTCTATACTCGGCTACCTCTAGGGGCACCAAAATTCTCAAAAGTTTTAGTCTAACGTTTTAACAGACGTGTTAACTCTTGATAGTCTCCACGGACCTATCTTCTTGCTACTCGTCTGCCTCAACAGGCACCAAAATTCTCAGTAGTACGAGGGCATGCCGACAACTTACTCGGCTTCCTCGTCAGGGCCAAAATTCTCAATGCTCAGTTACTTTAATTAGTATCAACATTCTCAATAATTTCATTTTACTCAATTACCTCAACGGGTGCCAGAATTCTCAAAAATTTAAGACATTGACTACGTTATATCGTTAGGGGTAGCTATTCCCTAACAGATTCATACAACACTTATCTCTTAGATATTTTTCCTAAAACAAATTCTCTCTATGACGAGGATAACTTCATTAATCATTAAAAAGAAATAGTCTTACAATAGTTATGTTGCATTTTACATTCATAAAAAAATGCGAAGATTCATTGCGTGTCATGTCCTCGGTATCTCTCGGTCGTCCATGGTTTCCAGCTTGTAAGACCCACACTGAAATGCTTCGATTATCGGTATGGGCCCTCCTACTTTAGACTAAGCTTCCCCGGCTTCTGCACTCGACTAGCTTCATTCTTCTCATAGAAAAAATCCCCCACATTGAACGACACCAGTTTAACCCTTTTATTTATAATACTGTTCCACCTGCTTTTTGTATTTTGCTTCTCGGATTGGTGTCATCTCTCTCCCGTTCTTGAAGGATATCCAAGTGTAAGCGGAGTTCTGCCTCATTGTCTTCTTCGTTTAACAGGAGTGTCCGGTATGTGGGCATCCCTATCTTTGCGGAGATGACCACTTCACTTCCATACGCGAGACTGAAGGGGGTTTCACCGTTGTTGGTCTTGAGCCTAATCCGATGAGCCTAGAGGACATTCGGGAGTTCATCTACTCATCCAACTCGTTCTCACCCTACCTTGTCTTTTAACCCATGCATCAAATACTTGTTTGCATGTTCGATTAAACCATTGGATTGGGGATGAGCCATTGCTATGTTCATTTGCTTTATATTATTCTTGACACACCAACTTTTAAAGGGATCTTGTATTAATTGCATGTTGTTGTCTGTTATTGTCTTCCTTGGCCACCCACATCTTCATACCATATTCTCCTGTGCAAATATTTTGACTTCCTTCCGTGTTACTCGCCCTAACGGTTTGGCCTCCATCCATTTCGTGAAATAATCTATAGCTACAATGATGAACTTCTTCTTGCAAGCTGTTACTCGAAGAGGACCTGTGATGTCCATTCTCTACTGATAAAATGACCATGGGGCCATGATTGAAGTCAACATGGTTTCGGACAGTTTGGTAACTAGAGCATGTATCTGACAAGAGTCGCACTTATTGACAACCTCCCAAGTGTCTTAGTGTATAGTAAACCAATAATATCCTTGCCGCATAATTTTTACTAGGAGTGACATTGAGCCGGCATGCATTCCACAGGCGCCTTCATGCACCTCTCGGATGACATAACTGGATTAGAGGGGACCAAGGCACCAGAACATAGGGGAGAGGTAGGATTTTTTGAAGAGGGCTCCTTCCACCATGACATATTAACTCAGCTTCATTCTTAGCTTTCTGGCTTCACTTTCGTCTTCCGCCAATATCCCCTCTTGAAGACATTAGATAATTGGGGTTATCCAATTTTCTTCTTCCTCCTATACGATATCACTGAATGGATCACTCTCGGTTGATCACGAGTTGAGCGCCTCTACCAATATTTCTTTCTTTAGGTGGTTGAATGCCACCGAAGCTAGCTTGCTCAGCACATCAGACTTTTGATTTTGGTTCCTGGAAATACTTTATATGGAGAATTCCTCAAAGATGGCTACCTGCTCCTTTGCTTTCGCTAGGTATTGGATCATCTTCTCGTTATATGCTACAAACGTTCCATAAATTTGCCAGGCCACCAACTTAGAGTCTACTTTAAATTTCAAATGTTACACTTTCCTCTTGGCAGCGATTGTAGCCCAACAAGGAGAGTTTCGTACTCCACTTCGTTTTTTGAACTAGGGAAATTCAACCTTAGGGTATAAGTGTACTCAACTCTAGATAGGTTGATGAGTACCAGACCTGCTCCTGCCCCTTTATTTTCGGATGCACCGTCTGTGAATAAAGCCCAACTGTCCTTAACAACCACCTGGTTGGACACATCGAGTATATCTTCGATAACTAGGGTCTCAGTCAAGAAGTCCGCAAGGATTTGGCCCTTTAATGCGTTCCGAGGAACATAATGGATGTTATAGGCCCCCAATTCCACCGAGTATTTCATAGTTTCCCCGATACCTCTAGTTTGTACAAAATTTGCTTTACCGGCTAACTAATGATAACATGGATTGGATGAGCTTTGAAGTACCGATGAAATCTTCTCAACAAGTGGAGCAAGCATAGAGCCAACTTCTCCAGAGGAGTATACCTTCTTTCGGCCTCGTGTAAGGTTTGGCTGACATAGTGTATAGGGACCTGTCTTCCTCCCCTTTCTCCCAACAACACTCCACTAGTAGCTTTATCCGAGGTCGATAAGTAGACGAATAACGTTTCTGCCTTGACCGAGGTGGTAAGGAGGGGCCGCTCCTTTATCAATTTTTTCATTTCTTGGAATGCCTTCTCAGCTTCCTCCGGCCAGTTATACTCGTCCTTGTTATCTTTCATGATATTCTTTAAGGTTTTAAAGACTGGCAAAGATCTCTACGCCGGCTTTGACATGAATCTATTCAAAGCTGCCAACTTTCCACTAAAACGCTGCATTTCTTTCAGGGTTTGCGAGGATTTCATATCTGCTGCTGCCCTGGTTTTCTTAGGATTTTCTTGTATCCCTTCGGAGGTGACCATGTATCCCAAGAACTTTTCATCCTTAACACCAAAAGAACATTTCTTCTGGTTTAGTTTCATATTGATTTTTGGAAGGTTGTCGAAGGTTTCAGAAATGTTCGCTAGCATCTCCGTCTTCGTCTTACTCTTAATGATCATATCATCAACATAGGCTTACAGGTTCCTCCTATTCTGATCTTTAAACGCAGAGTCCATCAGACGTTGGTACGTGGCCCTGATATTTTTCAAACCGAAAGGCATCTTTGTGTAGCAGTATTTCCCCTAATCTGTGTAAAACTTCGTTTTCTCTTTGTCCTCCTCGTCCATTTGGACTTGGTGATATCCCTTATATGCATCAAGGAAACATTTAAACGGGAAGCCCATTACTAATTCGATACTGAGGTCAATCTCTGGGAGAGGATAATAGTCCTTTGGGCATGCCGAGTTAAGGTTTTAAAATCAATACACATCCTCCATGAGTCGGTGATAACGCCTAAATCCAACATGTTTTTAGGAGCGTTATCCGTACTTTTGTACATGTATATTGGTTAATTATATGATACTTTTGTGCATATTTGTGCCCAATTGTGTTTGCAAGTCTTTGTGTAGCCAATTGCAGGAATGGAGTATAAAACAACATAAAAATGAAGAATTGTACGAGTACGAAGAATCCTAGTCAAGTTCAAGACCCGTGTACAAGTTACAAGCCTTTGAAGATCAATTTCGGGTGCAAGAACAAGTATTTCCAAGGAGAAAATAAAGATATTCAACATGAAAGTTGCCACCATCAACATACATCCAACTTGCCACTGACAAGAGTGAATTTGCCACCATCACATGGGAGTTGATTTGCCTCCATCATGAGTGAAGTTGCCTCCAACATTTGTCTAGGCAAAAATGTGTCTACATACATGCAAGATCATACAAGAAGTTTCTAGACATGCTTTGGCTCCAAGTATTTGTCTTTGGCTCCATGCCATCAACTAGCTTATAAATAAGACCCTTGGGGTCATGTAACTACATATCTTAAAACATCTATCAATATCTCTTAATACCTTTCAATCATTTTCTCATTACTACATCAAATAAACTCTCTCATCCTTGTCCAAACTCCCATTCCCGGATTTGAACAAGGTGGTGCTAGAAAAGTCAGTTTTTGAGTCCGATCAGCAAAGTTATCATCACGAAACTCTTAGGGATCATTACCCTAATCATTAGTAACATTTTTTCACTTTGTAAGACTCTTGATTATGACTTATAATACTTTTATTTCTGAGTTTATTTCATCATTTGTTATGAGTAGCTAAGTTTCATTCTACACTTGGTAGGATGATGTTTGTAGTATGAAGTGATGGTTGTGATTGTGATTTATGTTTAATTCAATGTCAAGCTTTCCTATGATCCATTGATATTTATGTTTCATGTGACACTTGCTATCAAAACTTAATTTGTTGATAAAGATTTCATAGATCGAAAGGGTTATTTTCTATCAATAAGTCATAGCCGGTTTGTCTATGATTCGCTATCTTTTGTATTGATCATTTCTTAAGAAGTTTTGATTAGCAAGAAACATAATTATAAGTGTTAGTAAATTCGTGAAACGACCGTGAATCGAATGTGTTGAAATTGGTTTTAAGTCTTGAATTGAGTGATTGAGTCTAATGCTTGTTTTCTTTAACCAAGGTCTTGACGAAGATTAAAGCTTTTGAAAACAATAGGTTGGATTATCCATCTAATTATCATAATCATATTTGTTAACGTGTCATCACAATCATATCATTACGAATGCTCAAACTAGTCTTTACCAAGTGTACCTTTAATCATATTATTTATCTCATCATTTTACTTATTATTTGTTTGTCAACAATTGCTACAATCAACGATTATAGTTTCATTTTAGAATAATCATAGGTTTTCCAAATCCCCATGAACGATCTCGGTATTACCACATAAAAGCTATACACAAACGAAAGGGTTATACTTGCCCGTGCGTTTTTAGTCAATCCGGTAATTCGTGTTTATAAATTTAAAACTTGTTACCAACACCACGCATCAGTCGGCCACCTTTAGTACTAAGTACTAACACTGGGTTAGAGATACATGTTGGATATCTGACCGGTCGGAAGATCCCTGATTTCACCACTCTTCGACCTCCTTCATAACTCCTTGTCTCTTCTCCGATCCCAACATCTTTCTCTTTTAAGCTATGGGTCGAACGACCATGTTAGTGTTAAAAGAGTGCTTGATGATTCTTTTCGGAATCCCTGTCATGTATGACGGTTCCCACGTGAACACGTCTTTGTTGTCCTTGAGGAGGTTCACCAAACGTTTTTAAAGTCCTTTGATAGGTGGGATCCGATGACTACCTTTTGTCCTATAAAGCCTGGGTGAATGATCACCTATTCCACTGGACGACTTTCCACCTCCTGGGGAACCTTTGTGCAATATGCCGCCTTCGTCTTACTTGCCGGACACTCCTTTCCAACCTTTTACTCCTCCTCTAATCGCCGACACTCATATATGCGGTCTTGGTGAATAATGTAGCTATGCCTCTCGGGGTCGGGAACTTCATCATTGAGTGCGCGGTGGATGGAACAACTTTAGGCTCTTTTATTCCTGTCCTGACTAGAATCACATTATACGGTGAAGCTGCTTTGACTAACGTGAAACCCATCATTAACCTCTCTCACAACCTTTTGATCCGAAGGATACTTCTAATTCGAGTTTCCCCAAGGGAGACAACTGTTCTTCGGAAAAACCTACCAGGTTGGTTTGAGTTTGTGTCATCCTTGCTTTGATGCTTGGTGAGAGGTTCTTGAAGCAATCTTCGAACATGACATGCACCGCCGCTCCTTCATCTACAAATACTCGACGGACTAGATGCCCTTCCATCTCGACCTTCACTATCAGGGGCGCCTCAGATGCATCGTCTCCACAGAGAGGAGGAAAGGTTATGGGAGCATGCATCCAAGACTCCTCATGGCTAAACATAGACTTTCGTTTTCCCCCTTGCCGAGTGATACTTATCATGTTGATAACCTTCTTCCTGTCGTTTCTCTTGGGGTTCCCTCGGTTCTCTCCTGTATTTTCTCTGTGGTTTCCTCTTCCTCTGACATCCCTCACTAAATGGGACAACTTCCCTAAATCCAATGTTACCTCCAATTGCTTGTTCAGTTCATGGCAATCATTAGTGAGACCTTTTTCTCCGTGGTAGTCACAATATTTATGTAGATTACGATCGTTGGGAGGGACAACGAGAGGTGGGCACGGTGGAAGGTTCAACTGTAATTTTGTGGCCAGTATCCCCCTCGGGAGTTTACTCAGTGATTCCAGGCCTAGGCGGGGAGCATCGTACCTCTTATACTCCCCTTTCCTATTTTATTGACACAGAGAAACATATGGCGAGTAATGGTCTCCAGCTCGATGTTCTTGTCGCCCGCCTCTTCTACCGAAGATAACCTTGACTCATATCTCCTCTGATCTTTTGTCTTACTCCTTCTATTCTCCAAACTCTCCTTTCAACAACTACATTATTTGGAATGACTCTTCGGACTTGACAAAATCGTCCACCTTTTTCATCATCTCCGTCACTGTCTTAGACACCATGTCTGAGAAACGTCTGGACAGCTCCGGACATTTGGCACCGCTTATGAAACTAGAGATTCTCATAACTTCGGGAACATCGGGTATATAACTAGTCTCATCGGTCCATCTCTCCTTGAATGCTGACAATGATTCATTGGCTCTCCGTACCACTCGGTGATTTCTGTGGGGTCTCGGAAGCACTTCCTGCATGCGATGAATCTCTCCACAAACCGTTCTCTTAAGTTAGCCCACTTATCTATACTTCCCGGTGGTAACCAATCAAACCACCCTCTGGCAGAGTCATCCAGTGTCTGCTGGAACATCCTGCACCACACAGGCATCAACCACTCACCACCATCGACTGCCCCCACAAACTTGCTGATGTAGTCATCCGGGTTGGTAGACCTGTCGTACAACTTTAGGCTGGCTGGAAGTAAGTTTTTGAGAGGAAACTTTATGATTCTTCGGGTGAAAGGAGATCGGAGGACTTCCTTAAAGGGTTTTTGGAGTGCCACTTCGGCAGACGTCTGTCCTTTCCCTTTGTCCTTCTTGATCCTCTCCTCCTCGGCTTTCGTCTCTTTCCTCTCCTAATCTTCGGCTTCTTCGTCGAACAACAGTCAGATCGATATGATGGTGTTCGGAGACTTCTCGTTATGTTCCTTTATGAGTGATCGCAGTGAGGTTATGTGATTTAGGATTTGGTTTTGCAAACTATGGTGTTCTTCGTGTTGCTCCCCCGGATCCCGAGGGACCCGACAGGGTAAAGGGTTCTAATGTAGGATCTGCCATTCAAACTTCTCGGTAGTTAGAATTTGGGTCCCACGGATGGCGCCAAAATGTTACAACAAGTTTTCCGCTAGACTCTCCAGGCTTGTCCAACTGCTTTTCGGATACCAGTCGAGAGGACAACACACGTTAGCCTCGCCCCGGGTGTGACCCCAGGACCAAGCTCTGGTGTGAGAGTAAGAATGTGATCCGAAGATTAAAGTATGAGTATAGTTAATGCGGGTAAATGAGAGTGTGTAACCAATTACCTAACAACAATTATATGTAGGTATTTATAGTGGAGTGTTATGAGATACTTGGTGTGTGGTCGCTGCCTGAAGTTGACCTCCTGTCAGGATTCATCGAGTTACCTATTGGATAATAGCATGGATCCTTGTCAGACGAGTGCATCCACGCACCTAGTCCTAGCTGTCATTGATGCCGTCCGAAGAGTCCGGAAAGATACCGTAAGCCAGAGTCTCTGGGGTACAAATGGCAGAACTGCTTGAACACACACACACAAACACATATGGTTGGCAACCTTGATTAACCAAATTCAAATTCATATGTTGGTTGAGGTCATGACAAAAGTCGTGTTATTTGTTTTGTTTTAATTATTTTAAAATATATTTTTTGAAAATATATATATTTTTAGTGTAAATCGTTTTGTGATGATAAAAAGTTATTTAACAATCTCTACTACTTATAAAGGAAAAACTTCAAAACATTGAATGTTGAAAAATGACATAATTATGGAATTGTTGAAAAATTAAATGCATAGAAGTTGGATATTAATTATGAAATTGTTGAGAAATCAAATACACATAAGTTTGATAAAATAGCAAATGTTGAAAAATTAAACCATAAACAATTGTATAAGTTATCGGGTCACGGGTTTCACCACCGGATTAATTCAGTCGAGTAACTTGGTCACGGGTTCCACCAACGGGTCATCCCGGTCGAGTCACCGGGTCACGGATCGACCATCGGACCAACCCGATTGAGTCACCGGGTAAGGGGTTCGGCCATCGGGCCATCTTTTCGAGTCACGGGTTTGACCATCCGGTTAATCCGATCGAGTCACCAGGTCACGAGTTCGACAACCGGGTCAATCCTGTCGAGCCACCGGGTCACTGGCTTCGACCACCGGGTCAATCCTATCGACTCACGAGTTCAACCACCGGGACACGGGTTCGACCACCGAGTTAACCCGATCGAGTCAATGGGAACGGTCTCGCCTACCGATTCAACCCGGACGAGTCACCGGGTTACTGATTCGACCATCGGGTCAATTAATAAATTATAACTATCTATCGCTAGGCAATTATTGGATCACGAGTTCGACCATCAAATCAATTAGCATATCATTAATTATATGTCTTTAAATAATTCCGCTGTTATGCGTGGGTAATCGTCTAGTCGCTAAAAAAAAGAAGCTGATGGTAAAAAAAATAATGGTCGACACCCTAGACTTACTTTGGACGTGTTTATTTTCGTGTCTGTCCCGTGTTTAGTTTCGCAAAACCAAAAAAGATATTAAAGTCCCTTAATTTTTCCTTAAACATTCTGATTTGACCAAACATCTCATAAAAACCAAACCCAGTCACACACATTTCCTCACTTCGTGAAACCCCACTCTCCCACCCAGATCTCCCACTTTTTAATCAAACAGATCTCTCTCTCAAAAAGAAAAAAAAAAGAAAAAAATGGGAGCATACAGAGCAGACGATGACTACGACTACTTATTCAAAGTAGTCCTCATCGGTGACTCCGGTGTTGGTAAATCCAACTT
Source organism: Glebionis coronaria (assembly GCA_025667525.1). NCBI lineage: Eukaryota > Viridiplantae > Streptophyta > Magnoliopsida > Asterales > Asteraceae > Glebionis > Glebionis coronaria. The sequence goes on along the minus strand of CM046874.1, from coordinate 126,876,742 downwards.
GCTTTCTAGATTCACTCGTAATGAGTTCAGCCTTGAGTCTAAGTCTACTATTGGCGTTGAATTCGCCACTAGGAGTATCAAAGTTGATGATAAAGTTGTCAAGGCTCAGATTTGGGATACTGCTGGTCAAGAACGGTATTTTTTACTTTTTTTCTTTTATTTTATTTGATCCTAGATCTAGGGTTTTTAGGATGTGTTTTTTTTTATTGTTTATAGTTTTAGATCTGATGTTTTGCAACATTGCATTGTTAATGTTTTTTAATGTCTTTTGATGTTTTCTAGGATTATGTTTTATTAGATGATTTTGATGGTTCGACTTACCGGACAACCTGGATATTAGTTTTAAGACTAAGATTAGTATACGATATACATGCTATTATGTTTTTATTTGTATATTAATGCGTAGTATGCGATCTACATGCCATTAGGTTATTCTTTGAGTTTTTTTTGTACAAATGACAGAGTTGTGTTGACGAACGATTTAAACATGTTGCTAGGGAAACACAATTAATGGTAATTTTAATCCAAAGTAACATACATAACTTTACAAATTACATATTTTATAGCGTGGGAAAGTACGTTGCTATTAGATAGAGTAAAACAATTATCTTATAGTTTAATTAAAAGTTATTTGTTTGAATTTGTTCATTTTGACTCACAAATTCAATGATATTTGTTTGATTTGTTTGGATGTCGCAAATTAGTAACATACTTTCTCAAAGTATGCAATAATTTTTTGAAATATAATGCCTAGTTTGTTTTGATAATAAGCAATGCGGAACACCGAGATATAGGTATGTTGTTTCTTCATGACGCTATTCTTTATTTTGTTCAATTATATTGTAAGAACTAAGGAGATAGGTCATATGTCAATCAATGTTTTTATTTTAAAATGACAATAATTATATTGTTAGAAATATCAAAATGTAACTAATAGTGATGTCGATTTGTGGTGGTTTTTCTTGTGAATTTATGATTATAAGTTTAAAAGTCTGACTTTGACTTCTGGGATGTTTGATATATGTAACCTTACGTATTTAAGATTGGCCGGTGCAGTGTTTTCCAGAAAAAATGTACTGTAAACTGAAACCTGATGAACATACTTTCGTATCAATTTTTTATTGTTTATTTGGAGTTTACAGAATTGGCATTAAAGCTTTTAGATGTATGTTAGTATTTAGTAAATGGTCCAGTTTATGTTTCTTATATGACCCTTGTCAAGACGAGCTTCTTGGTTGCATCTGTGAGGAAAATGGACATATAGTTCTTGTGGTGGTGGCCTATACGAACTAGTATATCTAAGTTGCAGTGACTCCTAGCTGGGTGTAAGTGTTGCTTTTGGACCGTCTAGCTTAAAATCAGGCTATGAAGTTATTGAATTTTGAAACAATTGGTGTAATGAAGTGGCGCCTAGAATGCATTATGGAAGTTGAAGTTGATTGTAACATAGGAACACATGGTAACTTAGGTGCATTCGCATGGCTTAGCTGTTAGAAGAATGAAATTTGATATTTATATGCATTTTACGGTCATTGTGAGTGAAGGTGACTGGACATAAGCCTGAACTTTATATGCTTGACCTCATTATGATTTAACGATGCAATTGGAGATGTAGACTAGGTAATAAACAAATGATTCAGAACCTCCTAGCACATTTAATGAATGTGACAGCAATGTCCAGTAGAAAAGTTTTACTAGGGTGTTAATTAGGATGTGGACGTGTCCACATGAACAAACGAACATACGTAGTTGATCTGTTACTTACTTAAACTTGGTTTTGAAGAGCTGACTAGTGCAATAGAGTTTACAAATTTGTTGAAGTTTCTTTGTGACTTCAGCTGGCTAGTATGTGTGGATTTTTCTTCTCTAATGCTCTTTGTGTTCGCAATTTGTATATGCTATTAAAAGTCGATCTTTGTATGTCTGTTTTATATTGTCAAAATGAACTTCAATTAATCTAGAACGTATCTTATGTTTTATTGTAAGAAGTAACTAGATAGAATGCCTGGCTCGGTTTGATGCATACCCTCTTATTATCCCTACCAATTGTGATTACAGGTAATACATAGATGGCTAAAAAATGGCACCTTATATAATCATTAATATCCAGCATGCATGTTGCTTGATCATCATTTTTTTTAACGTTTTATATGTTCTAGCTTCCTTATGGTTTGTTTCATGTATGTTATTTTTCATGTTTGTTATTTTTCATGTAGTATTATTGATGACCCAATTCATATCTGTTTCAATGCTGAATCATATGGATATGTTTGCTAAGCTTATTTGATACTCAAGCTTCTCAAATGTGATATTTTCTAATTCTTAATATCTTTCCCTTGTAAAAGGTACCGTGCAATTACCAGTGCATACTACCGAGGTGCAGTTGGTGCATTGCTTGTCTATGATGTAACCCGTCATGTCACTTTTGAGAATGTGGAGAGGTGGTTAAAGGAGCTCCGTGATCATACAGATTCCAACATTGTCATCATGCTTGTAGGAAACAAATCGGATCTGCGCCATTTAAGGGCTGTGACAACTGAAGATGCCAAAACTTTTGCTGAAAAAGAGAACACTTATTTTATGGAAACTTCTGCGCTTGAATCATTGAATGTTGAAAACGCCTTCACAGAAGTCCTTACTCAAATCCACCAAGTTGTCAGCAGAAAAGCTCTTGATGTTGGAGAAGATCCTGGTGCTTTGCCAAAGGGACAGACTATTAATGTTGGCAACAAAGATGATGTATCAGCATTGAAGAAGGCAGGCTGCTGTTCCACTTAGATGGAAGAAGCAGTTGCATCCTTTGTAAGTTCTTATTATCATATGAACATCACATTTCATAGTACAAATCATAGTTTTAATCCCGTTTTGCCAAGACTAGAAAAGGGTTTAAGGGTATCTCTCCGGGACTACATGATTGAGTTGAGCCAAAACTGTGACAGAAGAATTTATTTCTATGCTTTATTTTTATGTTTTTAGCATGATGTATTGTGTTATAGCTGTGAGCAACCACATAGAGTAGGCAAATACCTGAATGGTGAATGTGGTTTTGGCATTTCAAATGTATTAACGATTCTATTGCTATCCGTGTAATTTTATTTTTCATCTGACATCCGTGAACAAAGTGAAGCTTTACCAATTTCTCAAGTATCATCCTTTTTCTGAGTTCTAGGCTTTTTGTCGTCCTCTTGAGTTTGAATGTACGTCTATTTGACAGTTTGACACTTTGACATGGTAATTTGTATAAAGATCAGCAACGATGATCCCTTTATCTAAACTGGGTCATGTTGCTTCCTCTGCTAATTTAAAAAGGGGCAGATTTTTTGTTACAGTATATTTCATCTTGAACAAGCTGAACTGTGCAAGTAAATAATTTGGCAACATTAAATGAAAGAACAAGCCAAACAAAAATGTTCGCAGTTTTGTTAATAGTTTTGATGAATAATAGATCTATTTATCTTCTTATAGTGCCGCTTTTGATAATAAGGTACTTTGAGATGGTTCACAGAGTAATCATTCTTTAAGTAGTAGTTGGTAGCTTGTTTCACTACCCCCAATGAGTGGTTATCTAGTAATGAAATGAGCTACCACTGGTAATATAGGACCGATCAAGCGGGTTGTTTTTCGTTTTTTCAAGACACCCTGATTCATGAGATGCAGTTCATCAGATTTGAAAGTTCAAATACCTCTTCACTATTTAAAGTTGAGGTAACTTATTCTTTATTATTATATTCTATTATTATACTATATTTTCCTTGTCTTTCAACATATATCACATATTTATTTTCACCTCGAAGCTTGGTCTAAGTTCAACACCTAAACGAGGCTAACGCGTTTACCTGATTTTAGTCTGTGTGACGGTGGGCTCAAACCCTGTGAATTAGTCGGTCAATGTGTCATAAATCACGGTTACTCAAAAAAAAAAAAAAAAAAAAAAAAAATCAAATCCAGTTGAAGTCCGAAAAATGATTCCATCCGAACCACAGCAAGAAATTACCTAAAAACATTCCTTTATTTTTCTCTATGAAAAATAGCACACTTTGTTAAACTTTGTTCCTTCATAGTTGTTATTTGGTTTAGCCGAAAGGGTTAAACTAAACCTGGGTTTACCATGCAGATCGATGTGTTGGGATAAGTTTTTTTCCTTCGAAAACACGATTAGCCCGACTCAGATAACTCCTACTAGTATTAAGATAACACCCTTACCTGTAACGATATTTGACTCTAAACCATTTAACAGCCGCAATAAGCGAGTCAATTAAGTTAATAGGTTAGTTAAATAAAAGAAAACGTGTTTCAGTCCTTGAATTATATTGTTGTTGCGAAGAACATTTTATTTATTTAGTATGCTAATCACTAGAGATTAGCTCATCGCATGACTCGAAGTCTCCAAGTGACAATTAAGTTATTGGAAACGTGGTCGGTTGTGGTCCTGTAGATTGAATTTTCTATATGATGACAAAACATACTACTAGACTACTAGTAACTAGCTACACACACTTTTGTTAGGCTAAACGCACGACAATAAAGAACCAATTAAACAAGACCACCAAACGTGATTTAGTTAGGCTAGGCACAACGCGCCTGAATTTTGTAGGTCGTCAGGCGGTCGCGACCGAGTCGTCGCGTTGCGGCGATTCGGTCGCCGGTTTCGGTCGAGCCCAAAACGACCTTCGTCACGAACTATTTGCATATTCGGTCATGATGTGTTTGTGTATTGTGTTTGTGTTTTATTAAAAAAAAAACTTTTTTTTAAAAATTTAATATGTTTTAATCGTGTTTTAATTATATAAACTTTATAAAAAAATTCCAAATTTTAATATATTGAGCTTTGTTTAATTCCTCACAACATATATTAATTTGACAATTTTTGGAGTTAGTTTTAGCTAATGCATTATACCCTCTTTACTTCTAATGTTTCGTATTTTAGTTTATGTAATGTTTTTTTTTAGTGTAATGCGTGTTGTATGGAATAAAATGTTTTTTTTTTTGTAATAAAATGTTATTTTTGTTAAATATAAAATGTTATTTTTATTAAATAAAAAAATTAAAAAAATTGAATTAGGTCGCACTACGTCGCCGGGTTGTGGCAAATAGGTCGCACTAGGTCGCCGACCGAAAAAACTAGGTCGCGACCCTCATGCGTTGTGCCTAGCCTTAAGCAGTGTGATTTGGCTAATGTTCCAAAAACATCCTTTGGCTCCGCCCGTGTTTGGCAATAAGCGTTTATGAATAATAAACGTAAACATTTTAGATAAAAAATTTGTTTGTCAACATTTTAACAATCATTTAAATATTGTTAAAATCATTTTAATCTTAAATGCTTCTTGAGGAAGCATGTTTCTAAAAGTTTGTCTATAAAATCATATTTATATCTTTAAATATAACATTTATATTTTATTTAATTAAATTACATGTGTATTTTCAAAATTTTATAATTTATGACTATATCTTTTAGTTACTGTTTACTGATTTTACTAAATGCTACTGATTACTACTTTTCAGCTAAAATATACGTGTCGCCATATATACCCTATACAAATATTGCTAGTTATATGAATTTTACACGCCAATTGAACAAATACAAAGCTAATTAAAGTTATAAGGGGGCGTTTGGTATGTTGATATGAATCACTATGAGTATCGGTATGATAATGAGATGGAATGGCAATGAATGTATCATTTCCAATATTGATGTTCGGATTGGTTTATAACATATGAGGATATCAACTCATCTATCATGTAATCCTTTCATCTTCATCATTTGCACCCGCTGCTACAATAGAAGAAGAAAAAAACATAACAAAAAGTTTTCAATAAAAACAAGAATTTTTTTGACTTAAAATGCATATTGATATGATCCTCCTTTTTTTACACTAACGACACCATATGCCCTCATTTTTACTTCAAGAAATTTTAATAACATTTATTTTGCATCAAATTGGATTATCCTTTAAAATTTTGAAAAACATAAAAATAACAATCATTTTTTATATATACATAATGAAAATATTACATTTGATGAAGAAATCATCTCTCATCCTTATCATACAAAATAAAAAGCTATGTGATATACAGATCTGCACATGCAAGTTCTATCTCATTGTATCAAGAAGAAAATTTTACAACATCGAAATTTACGTGATTCATATTTCATATCCACTTTGAAGCTTCAAAATCTTGTATCAACAGTGGATGAACAAAATTGTTAAAAAACAAAAATGGAGAAGAAGGATATAATTAAACAAATGATGATTAGAGAGAGAAGAATAATTAAGGGAATGAGTAGAATGGTACCTCTCATGTGGGGAATGCTCCTATTAGAGATGGCAACGAAGCCAGGTATGCGAGGAATGATTGATACCATCCCCATCCCCAAAGTTTAATAGTTATTACCGTCCCCGTCCCCATCCCCGTTGGAGGTTATACTTATATCCCCTTCCCCGTCCCCGATGAGGAACGAGGATCCTTAATGGAAAATCGGGGATTTTCCCCATTACACATTCAACATTTGTAATGTATTTCAAAGTGTTCCAACCAATCAAACAAAATTCATTCATTAAAGTAAAATCAAGTATCCCACAGAAAACATAATAAAAATTGATACGAAAACAGAAGTACGAACATAATTGAAAACCAAAACAACTCAGGACTACTCCAACATGCCAAAGGGTAAGCAACCAATAACGTGGACACAAGCTACTGTCTTCAACAGGTTAAGTATCCCGCATGATTTATTGACACTCATGAGTCTAGATTATTATCACCAACATGAACTGAAACAAAAATTCTGCATAAACAAAAAGAAGATGATATTGTTAGTTCAAACACTGTTTAAATCTATAAACTGAAGTGCATAATTTAGCAAAATCATATATAACAAGTGTACAATCAGATATAAAACTATAGTACAAAAATTAGCAATGCTTGCAGGTATTATAAAATTTCAGCTCATAATTAGTGCAAAACATTAAAAGTAATGTCTGAAACTTCATACCATTTAGAATTCCAAACAAGCATATTTATATACTGGAATGATTTATGAGCCTAGCATGATAACAGAAAACAATGACGATCAGTTCCATTGTATAAAAGATTAAATCATTTGACAAAAGTAAGTATGTATTTACCTTCATTATCTGTATCATAATCATCAAAGATGCTTGCATGGTTATCTGAAGTAAATGGTTTACCTTCATCTTAAATAAACAAAAGAAATGCATTAGATTATATATAAACCTGATCAAATACTTCACATTTGAATAAAGATGCTTACCATTATTGACGATTTCCCACAACCAACTTTATGCACACATTAAAGCCTCTATTGTATTGGGATGAAGTCGGCTTCGATGTGGACTGATCAATCTCTCGCTAGCACTAAATGCAGATTTGGATGCGACAGTAGAAACAGGGATAGCCAATAGATCCCTAGCAATGGCTTGTAAAACAGGATACTTTGCTGCTCTAAGCTTCCACCATAACAATATATCAAAGTCTTGAGATCGCGGTTCGAGACCTTCATCTAGATACAACTCAAACTCCATTTTCACAGCAGATTGAGGAACATTATTCTTACTCAAAAGATGTTTTTCCCAAGCAGACAAATTCTCATCAACCTCCATTGAGCTTGTAGAACTCGACGCTATATTTTATTGAACCCCATATGCACCTTGTGAAGCCTTTAATTGGTATTCATTAACAAACTCTTTACATAAATCTTCAATTCTCAAAATTCTAGCCTCACTCTCTCCTGGATATATAAGTTCCAAGTAGAACTTAATCATTTCCATCTTATTCCTTGGATCAAACATAGCAGCAACACCCATCAACTCATGAATGTCACCCCGATAGTCATTCAACTTTTCAACCATTTGCGATGCCATATTGCTAACAATCATGTTAGGAGATAAAAGCCACTCAGATAATTTCATCCTAATCTCGCTAATTTTAGTAAAGTACAAATTACCTGTTGGGTACCTTGTTCTAGAAAATATGGTAGTCACCTCATAAAATACTTCAAGCTTATCACATATCACACACACATTCTCCCATTCCAATGGACTAGGCAAGGTCTTTTATTGAGAATCGCGTTGTTTTAAACGAGAAAAGACATCTTTGTACATCAAAGCAGTTTTTAGCATCAAATAAGTAGAATTCCATCTGGTTTGGAAATCTAAACCTAATAGCTTGGAAAATGCTACTTTTAGTTGCCTACAAGTCTCTTCGAACTTCTCAATTCTCTTATCAGCCGATGTCCAATAAGAGACACTTTCGCGTATGTTTTCTATTGCAACCTTAATTACATTCATCCCAATTTTCACAACCAAATTCAAAACATGTGCACTACACCGCATGTGAATATGAGAGCCCTCGTGAATTAACTTATTTAACTACAAGTTATCTTTAATCTTACCTATTAATGAATCATTTGTTGTGCAGTTATCAACAATGATCGTGGATAATTTTGTATCCACATTCCATTCCATGACCGCATCCATCAACACGTTTGTAAGAACCTCACTTGTATGAGGGTATGGTACATAAAGAAACCTGGATCAGCCACAAATAACTATCAATGTAATGACTTGATAAAAAAAGCTTAACATTATATAAAATAGAGTTATAAAATAACAATCAATACTTTAAGATTTTACTGCGTAGTATCCAATCATTATCAATGAAGTGACCAGTGATAGCCATAAACCCTTTCTTTTGGTTACTAGAAGTCCACATATCAGTTGTAATGGCTAACCTACTTTGGTTCCTCTCGATATCTTTTATAACCTGATTTTTTGCTCACCATATAGCTTGAAAATGTCGCTTTTCAATGTGTTGCGAGTAGGACATTTAAAGAGTGGTTGGATGGTTTTTGTGAACCTCTTAAAGCCAATGTGACCAACCATTAAAAGCGGGTACTCATGTAGAATAAGCATCTTGGCAAGTGCATTCCGACCATCCTTTTCATTATACACATAATTAGTCAAGTCTGACTTTGAGTTGGCTGCCAAAACTCATTGACGAATATCTGGCTGATTTCTAGCTTTACATACCCTCATATTGTGACAATCCGTCAATTTATGGCCTATATTTTATTCTCAATATTTATTTGAAAACATTATATTAATGTTATCATATGAACTCACTTATTTTTGGGAAGAAATTTGGGTTTACATCTTGAAGTAGCATCAACTACGTCTAAACTGGAGGATTCAACGTTACGTGCTTACGGTTACATACACCGTTTTTGGTGACAGTCCGGCATTTCAGAAAATAAATTTATCCGTGAATATTATTTTGGAATTTTAAATTTGTGTTGGTTCATAAACTCACAAATTTACGAGAAGAGATTAGGACTTACGATTATAATTTAACGTCCTTTACGACTAAATCAGAAACCTTAGGATTACGTATTTACGTTTTTGAACTCCGTTTTTGACGAGACAATTTTTATTAGATTCGTTTTGTGCCGTTGATTCATAATTTATAAAAACGTTTTCGTAAAACGACCCGAGGCACGTAAATCGAGGAAACTAGAATCGAGGAGTACCCGTAATTAAATGGGGATGAGACAAGATAAACTTGTCCCACCCCCACACATGGGACGGCAACAACTAAGACACAACACCCTTAGGTGTCAACTTGTAAACAACAAGTAGTACACATGTTTACTAAGCTTAACTTGTAAGCTTTCAAATACCACAAAACCACCAAACCTAAAACAACTAACTCAGTTCTTACATGCAACACACACATCTCTCTCTCTCTAGCCATTTTGGTCGTCCACTATAGCCACCACAACACCATCATCACACAATTTTAACCACAAACTATTGTTATAACTTACATATGTTAATCTCCTTCAAAAGAGATGAAGATTGGTGCAAGTTTTAACATCTAAAAAGGAGATTTCAAGTGAAGTAAGGGCTGATTTCTACATGAAGTTTACAAGTATTGGTGGCCATGAAGATTGGTGTTGATCTACCACAAGTTCTTCCATCAAAATCCATGTCTTAATCACAACCTACATAATCTTGGTGGTATAAAGATTGTTCTCACCATCCTCTTGTTATTTTGATTATGTAATCATGTATTTTCTTTCTTATTGTATATGTATATGATGAATATATGATGATAAAAATGTTGTGTGGGGATCAAGTGTTGATAAATATGATTAAAAAGATGAAAAACCATAAGAAACAAGGCTAAAATCTTGCTTAAATTGTTGGCTGTATAAAAACAGTAAGTAACCAAGTTATGAACTGATAAAATTGCATGGTGGAATCCATTTACAGTAAGTGTTAGATGTTATACACATATGAGAGTTGGCCTTGCAATGGAATCATCAAAATGAGTGAGGTATGATCAAAACAAGATGAGTGTACCAATCTGAATAGTCTGTTTTGTAGGGACTGTTAATGATAGTTAGACATGGAATGAGCAGTAGCTATAACTAACTTATTTGTAGCACATAATATGAAGTTTTTGCCATCCAAAAATGAGCTTCTATCTCCTTATAGAACTCAAGATATGAAAATGGTGAAGATGAAACTAAAAATCATATTTTGAAGAATTAATGTTTAATAGTATTATATAAGCACTCAAATAAATATAGTATAAAATGTGAATTAAAACCCACTAACTTATATATTACATTTATATAAATATGTATAAGGATAAATAAATGGACATTTTATAAAAATGGTAGTTTGGTAAGTGTTATAAGTTATAAAAACTATAAACATGATTTTTACGTCTTTTCGGCTATTACCGTAAAATTAACGTTTTTCGCCAATTAAAACTTAGACGATCAAACCCGTCTAATGCAAAGTTTTTAAAAGTCATATACTGATATATAAGTACCTAGTACAAGTAAAAACCGATAAAACCCGAACTATATGACATACGGATATTAACGAGCTAAGTTAGCATATTTGGACTAATAATTTAACTAAATAAGTTAAACACTTATAAAAATTACTTATTGGGCTTAACCCATTTGGGCCTGACATGTAAAGTATAATACTGAAAATAAAAGTATAATTGGGCTAATGAATAGTATTGGGCTTGTAATAGGCCCATTGGGCTTCAAAATGTAAACAAGATTGAACTAGTGTAACTAGTCTTGAAAATTACCAACACATAAACACTATAATGAATGAGTAAAGATGTATAAACCCACTTGATCATCATCAAATTTATAAAATCATCATATGTATACATAATTGTTATTTTTATAAATTCATTGGACAAGAATCTAAGACAAGTATTATTTCTAGGTTTCCGTGATTGAAACACGTACCGTACATCCGAATTGTCGATAACCCGCTTTCCAACATCAACGTGAGTTCATAGCCTCGCACTCTTTTAAATGTTTTTATGAAATGTTTTATAAACCCGCGAGGGAGATAACATGTTAGTTTTATAAAATAGGACACTAGTTGTCCCGATTCTCTGTTTATTGATTTGGACCCGAATGATTGTATGACCCGATGAATGATAAAAGACCCGATAGATGAGATGAAATGGATTATTAAAGTTGGGTTATGTCACTAAAAGTCCCATTAGCATGAATTGTGAACTACCGGGATTTGGTAGACGCTTATGCATATAATAGTACTATTTGGGGACGATCACCCCAGTTCGCGCCTTGACGGTTGATCCCCGTCATGCCACATTGATTGGTAAGCGAATTTATGTATGAGAAGATTTACACAAGCGTGATTATTGTGACGACACGCTAATTTAGATGGGCAAATTGAGTTTTGGGCTAGCTACCCGTTGTTTGTTGTAGTAAGGTAACAATGTCATGCGGCTTATAATAATCCAATTAACGAAGTACTGCTATACGCACTGAATTACAATGAATTGCCTGACTAGCAATATGGGGTCTTTTATGTTCATGTTTTGGTTTTTCATAACCATATTCATATAACGGTTTTTATTTAACTATATACAACGTTATAAAACGTATTTTATGATGTTTTTACGACAATGATTCGTATAATGATTTTGAAGGCAAACGCCTGTATTATGAAGAATTTGTATAAAATGACTTTTGCTATTTTATGGCCTATAACAAAGATTTGTACAAAATGATTTTCGGTAATAATTTTATACCGATGATATATTGATGGTTTTAATAAACTCTATGAATTCACTCGACGTTATCGCTGACCTTTTCTTTTAACATGTTTTATCTCAGGTACTTGAAGGTAATTCTCGGGAAGACAACAAGAATTCATGGCCCGCACTTAAACAATAATTTCCATTCAAATACTTTGTAAAACTTGTATGAAATACTATGACTTGGGACCTATGTAAATCTGATATTTATGAATGGAAATGCTTTATTATTAAACGACGCGATTTTTAAGCGTTGTCTATAATTTGAGTAATGTGCTATCCCGTAACACCAACGAGTCTTCCGCTGTATTGAGTTGTATAAATTTGGGGGTGTTACAGTTTGGTATCAGAGCTCTCGCTATAGAGAACGAAAGATTTTTAAAACTAAGGTTTTGAATAAAACATTTCAAAATCTTTTAACTATAAACATTTTTCTAAAAATGTCTAAAAATATTTTGACTATAACAGTGCCGAAGAATTCCCGAGTTACCGACAAGGCCAGACTGAGAAATGTTATTTTAATATATATATAACTTGGATTATATATATATATATGATGTAATTTTATTACATGATTGTTTGATGATTATTTTGATATTTATACGAGGTATTTATACGACGTAGATTGTCACAAGGAACCCTAAATCCCCTAGTAAATTAATCGAAGCTATTCTCGTAGGAATTCTAGCTATCCTAGATCTAAACCAAGTTGTGGATATTTATGATCCCAACAAAATGGTTAATATTCGTAGAAATATAGATATTAGTTGATTGTGATATTAAAGAAGAATTGGCGAGATTATATCTGATATCGATGTCATGACGATCTTTCCTTATAGAGTGGAGTTTGACAAAACCTTACCACCTGGAAAGGTGTCATCTGATTCGTTGTCACCCAATTCTTAAATTTGAAATCGAAAGGGTGAATGTTGCACATGAGGCTGTCATTGGAACCATTACCCAAAAGCCTCATGCCACTAGTACCTTTCCGAGAAGTCTAATTGAATGTATGAGTCATTTCATACTAGTGACTCATTTGATAACTATTGATAAAGGAGCTATAGGATTGGAAATTAAGTGTTGATTATATTGAGCTTTTATTGCCTTATTAAGGTATAAGAATAAGGTTGAAAGTATTGGAGAATGAGGTAGGATATCGAATTGAGTATAAGTTGATTGAAATTCGAATGAAATAAAATATAACTCGTATGGAATAAGAAACTGTTAAGAGGAAGTCATTAAGTCCTGTGATTGAATTATAAGGTTTTAAATGATTGTTAGTTTGTGTTAAGGGTTGTTCCTAGGCCATTGTCCACTAATGAGGAAGCCCAGTGTCCAAGAAATAAATTGAAGAAATCTTCTTCTGAATTGGGACCGATGGATCTTTCGGGACATGTGGAACACTTAATGACTCTTGTAGATTAGTATTCATTGTGGTATCTTTTAAAAATAATCCCTAACTTAACTGAGACATCAGTTGGTAGGATGAGTTCTTGGAATTGTATGACATAGTGACACATAATATGTTACGGTACAATTTTGACTTGTTTGTGATTAATGAAAAGACTACCCTTGATTGCTAAATTCTACATGTATCGATGATATCTATCTTTTCTTGCTTCTTCATAATGCTCGCATTAGTGATGCAACCATTGAACAAGTACTCATCTCGAATTGAGTTACGTTGTGGATTATTCTTTTTGAGTGCCATCGAGGTCATGAACCTCATGATTAATTGGCTAAGCTCATTTCCTGATATATTATAGTTAGTTCTTGGTGAACAACTCTTCATCACTCTTTTGCAGATCACTCGTTGTTTTTATAAGATACAATAGTATCCCTTGGGAAAAATTGAATTTTCATCACCATATGAATTATTCAAAGTGAGATTTATAAGTGATCGTTATCTAAATGAAGTTGTTTATAAAATTAACTTAGAAAACTTAATTGTTTTCATATTAAAGAAAATCTTTGTAAATTTATTTTTGATTCTTATTTAAGAATTAATCATGAAAATGTTTCTATTATAAACATGATGATAAATTTTGACGAACTGAGTATTGCATCGTTAATCTTGAAATTGTATATAGTTGCGCGCCTACATACAATTTGGAATGGACCATGCAAGGCTGATTAGTAGTCGCCATAAAACTAATGAATAAACACTACATTTTCTTTGAAGATTGTGAAAGATTAAATTTTATGAGATCTGCAAGAAGTGAAAAATAGGGACATAGTGTTAGGGACACCTACACATGTGCCTGTAGCATCTATTCTTCTGAGTCGAATTTACTCATCTGTGGAAATTGTCTTATTTGACAATTGACAATTCTTTCTTGTCCAATTCTCCCGTAGTGAGATTCTTAGGAAAAGTATCTGATTACCGAGTGTTGATACCCGACTGGATGTATCGACGTTCCTATCATTTCTTTTGATTAGATTTCATTTGAATGACCTGGGTAACGATCCAAGGAGCTTTCGAATGCGTACTCAAATCATGAAAACATGGGATAAACTCATATTCGTTAATGTTTTCGTCTGTATCTTATTTGAAATTCTCTCGCGTAGATTATGCGTTGACCTTACTCTTTTAAGGTTAGTTATGTCTCCATATATCCTTGAATTGTGAAGGATTATGAGTCATTATTAGTCTTTTGAGAAGTTCACATCTTATCGACGGCAATAAAACTGAAGAGTTGATAGTGCCAATAGAATGGATTGATTGATTATGACATGACGACATTGTCTTAATTGATGGGAACTCGAGTAGAATTCCCCTAAAATGATAAGATGTTGATTATCAAAAGTGATCTAAATAATTCTTGATGGGTGACCATATCCTGCATTTAGACTTGAAATTATACCATAAATGATTATAAACTAATCATAGATCTTGTAATCTAGAAAGAACTTAAGGTGAATTTATTAAAAGATGTTTCCGTTATCTGAAACTTTAGGAGGTAATTGCTGGTGAATTACCTAGACTTTCGCCATTAAGGCAAGTTGAAATTGGTATTGATTATATTCCCGGTGCTGCACCTGTGGCTTGTGCACTATACGTCAACACCATCTGAATTAAAGGAATTACCCTACAACTGAGAGAGTTGTATGAGAAGACTTTTATTCTACCAAGCTCGTCATCATGAAGAGCTATGGTGTTATCATTCCTTATATTTGTTGAATTACCGTGAACTAGGTAAATTGATGATCAAAATCTATATCCACTACCCAAGATGATAGATTTGTTCGATCATTTACAAGGTTCTAGCGTATGTTCTAAAGATTTGATCCACGACATGGTTATCGTCAATTTCGCATCCGCGAAAAAGATTATCTATTCCAATCGCTACATCCGGTACTTGTAATGAACATTATAAGTTTCACGTGATGACGTTTGGATTGACTAATACACATGTAGCATTCATAAATTGGGTGAATCACGTGTGTAGGCTGTAAATTGATAAATTCATGCTCGTGATCATTAAGAACTATTTGTTTGTTTATAAGAATAAGAATGAGTTAATAATTAGTTATAGACTGCCCTAAATTGGCCGAACAATGAAAACTTGTACCTTGAGTATTTAACATGTGATTAAAGACTTAATCCTTTACATTATTTGACCGTGTGATTAATAGAAAATAGAATATATTGACTCTTCAAAAATTGGAACCATTAAGGCTTTGGGTTTTAAAAAAAAAGAAAAAAAAGAAAAAAAAAAGAAAATGGAAATATGTTTTGACAAATGTTTTAACAAAGGATTTTTAAGGGATTATTCCCTTATACACAAATCATTTAACTAAACTCCTGTTTAGGGGTAAATGTTCGTGTATACCTCAAGATAACCTAAGAGGAATTGAGGAAACCATTTAAACCATGAATTGAAATTTGAAACGACACTTTTTGCTTTTCAACTAAGAAAATTTTGACCAAAGTATAAACAAAGATTTTTTTCCGAACATTTACGGATCTTATTAATTATTTTAATTATTTTCGATAAATCAACAAAAATCTTGTTAATTAAATTCAAATTTATTTTGAACATTTTTATAATTGGTCGAACTAAGAAAATTAATTTTTTTACGTTACGTTTCATAAAAATTAAATATTTATTATTTAATTACTTGTAGTAATTATCGACGCTTTAAACGTCGGATTGAGCAAACTGATAAAAACAATAGTTGAGATAGAACTAAAACTTAGAAAATATGAAGAAAGAAATTCTGAGTGAATTTTGGTTATGATAATTATTTCACCAGGAAAGGTGAATATAGATACTGACATATTATATAAAAAGGATAACGAATCAATTAGGACGTGTTCCTTAAGAATGAATGTGCAAAATAAATTGTCGAACAATATAAAAATAAACAATATTTGTAAAAAGGATAATATAGATAATAAAAAGGGGTTCGCGGCTAATGTGAACCATCAAAATTGAGAAGCCGATGGCGTTGAATGTATAACAGGCCACTTGAGGTTGCCTATAAATGGAGATTTTGAGATATAGTTATGTTGGAATCTTGTAAGTATAAGTATTATATTCCTGTCATTTCTGATTTAATGTATCATTATCAGAAGAAGTTGTACTGATGGCAAATTATGAAGGCAGACACCGCCTCATACATTAGTAAACGTCTAGCTATTGCAAAGGTCATCATCTGAATTTGATTCGATTTGGGTCATCGTCGACAGACTGACCAAATCTGCTAATATCATTCCCGTTAATGATAGATTCTTGATGAAGAAATTGACTCTTTTGTATTTAAAGGAGTTATGTAAACATGGTGTGCCTGTATCGATCATCTCTATCAAGATCCTCGCTTCGCATCGAATTTCTAGAGATTTGCTCAGAAGTCATTGAGAACGAATCTTGATGAGAGTACTGTGTACCACCCCAATCGAAGGGACGAGGTAAAGTAACGATACAAAATACTATAAGTGTTGTTTTATGTTTGAATGATTGACCTTTGGTAATGAACGTTATAATCATTTTTACTTTGGAGAGATTATCATTGAAAACTATCGTATTAGGATCGAGATCGAATCTTGTTAGGATCTAAATATTAGAGCATCTGTAAGCAGGAGTTGGGATGAAGACATCCGACATACACCCATTGTGAGTTGGACATGTCTTTTAGGTTTAAGGTTTCCTATGATGGAGAACCTAACCTTACAAAATACTCGACCCGCGAGACCTGAAATGATTGTTGAAATTAGGATTTGATTATTGACTGCCGGTAGTAGGCATGAGGTTATGTGAATATGAAGTGTAGATCTTGAAGTGTCGGATGGGTAGCGAAGTTATGCCAAAAATTTTCACCATGGAAAAATGAATTGATGATCTGAAAGATTATGGAAAATAAGTCCCCGTTATATGGGACCATTGAGATGATGTAAAAGATTGGTTTGAAAGGCATATAAGTTGGATCTACCCTAGACTTCAAGAGCTGCGTGAATTATGTTTCGTATATCTAACTTGATAAAATGTCTATCAAGTGAAAATCTAATTTCTTCTTGATGAAATTTAGATCGGCAAAAAGTTGCATTCATCAGAAACCCGTGAACATCATGGATAGAGAAAGTAAGTCAACATTAAGCCTGATCTTATTCCCGTAGTTATGTTTGATGGAACTCGCGTATTGTAATGAATTACACTTGTGAGAAAAGACCGAATGTGGAGGAAATACCCACATGGCTTTAACTCTATAAGAAGCGAGTAGTAAGATAAGATGATCTTTGAGGACAAAGATCCTATTTAGGGGTAAATGCTGTGACAATCCGTCAATTTATGGTTTATATTTTATTCTCAATATTTATTTGAAAACATTATTTTAATGTTATCATATGAACTCACTTATTTTTGGGAAGAAATTTGTGTTTACATCTTGAAGTAGCATCGACTACGTCTAAACTGGAGGATTCAACGTTACGTGCTTACGGTTACATACACCGTTTTTGGTGACAGTCCGACATTTCTATAAATAAATTTATCCGTGAATATTATTTTGGAATTTTAAATTTGTGTTGGTTCATAAACTCATAAATTTAGGAGAAGAGATTAGGACTTACGATTATAATTTAACGTCCTTTACGACTAAACCGGAAACCTTCGGATTACGTATTTACGTTTTTGAACTCCGTTTTTGACAAGACAATTTTTATTAGATTCGTTTTGTGCCGTTGATTCATAATTTATAAAAACGTTTTTCGTAAAACGACCCGAGGGCACGCAAATCGAGGAAACTAGAATCGAGGAGTACCCGTAATTAAATGGGGATGAGACAAGATAAACTTGTCCCACCCCCACACATGGGACGGCAACAACTAATACACAACACCCTTAGGTGTCAACTTGTAAACAACAAGTAGTACACATGTTTACTAAGCTTAACTTGTAAGCTTTCAAATACCACAAAACCACCAAACCTAAAACAACTAACTCATTTCTTACATGCAACACACACATCTCTCTCTCTCTCTCTCTAGCCATTTTGGACATAGCCACCACAACACCATCATCACACAATTTTAACCACAAACTATTGTTATAACTTACATATGTTAATCTCCTTCAAAAGAGATGAAGATTGATGCAAGTTTTAACATCTAAAAAGGAGTTTTCAAGTGAAGTAAGGGCTGATTTCTACATGAAGTTTACAAGTATTGGTGGTGATAGGTGTGTAAACACCCATCCTTTTACCACTTAATTCGGGCTAAAACGAGACCAAAACACGCATTTAATATCATTTGTTTGGAATTATGCGTGGTTTTTGTGTTTATTGTGTTTTCAGAGCCAACCGGATGAATATTGAAGAAAACATGGGATTGCACGGGTTTTACTGAGGAAAAGGACTCAAGATAAAGTCTATTGTCCAAGAGATGCAAAAGATTTGAAGTCGCTGGGCCTATTCGAAGATTTATCGAAGAAAAGGACCAAAGATGGAAGATTTATATAAGTCGAAGAAACTCAAGTCTATTAAACGAAGAAATTAAAAGACAAGTTGAATTTAATCGACAACAAATCCCGAATCAGAATCGAAAACGGAAACTTTTCTGAAAAGACGAAAAGACAAGAAGAACGGGAGAAAGTCCACTCACCAACTAAAGGACAAGCCTATATAAAGAGTTCCCTCACACACATTTAGAAGTTAGTCTGGAGTTTTTCTCCTCCCCTTTTTTCTCCTTTCTTGTTCGTTCCATCACAATCACCACTAGGGTGATTGATGATTTTAATCTTTGTTCTTCCAATCTTGTTGTTTTGATCTTTGTTTAATCTTGTCAAAACATTAATCATTCAATACAAAGTCTTGTTTAATCTTTCCATTTAATCTTGTTCATCTTCATTTTTATCTTCAAGTTCTTAAGTTTTTATTTTTCTTGATTTGATCTTCAAAAGTTGTTAGGATTTGTGTTTTTGTTGGTGGGATTCGTTGGTTATGGTGTTTAAATGATTTGTGTTTAATTTGGTAAAACCTTTTTAAGTATTTGGTTTGATTTTGATTAAAATTCGTGTTCCCTGTTCTTCGTATATCTGCTACTGATCTGGGTTTCCAGAACTTCCGCATCAAGCAAAAGTTCCGAATGAAGCCTTCATTCGGAAGGTTCCGAACAAAGCATTAAGTTTCGAATCAGTGAACAGTGACTTCCGAACCAAGCATCTTCATTCGGAAGTTCTAAACTTCCGAATCAAACATCTTCATTCGGAAAGTTCCGAACCAAGCTAAACTTCCGAACCAATCCACAAGTTCCGAACCAATCATCTTCATTCGGAAAGTTCCGAACCAAGCAGAAAAGTTCCGAACCAATTTCTTTGCCAAAACTTCCGGATGAATGAACAGTAACTTCCGGATGAGTGTAAACTTCTGAACCAAGGTTAAAGTTCCGAATCAATTGCCCTTTTAGGTTACTGTTTGTCTTCTTTACTATTTCTTTATGTTTATTGAACTTTAATTTCAATTTTAATTTTAATCTTAATTTTAATCTTCAGTTTAATACAAGTCTTTGTTAATCATAATTAAAGTAATTATCTTTGATTTAAATTTTCATTTTAAACGTTAAGTAGATTAGAAAACCAAACCCTTTTATTTAGTAACCAAGAACAATCATTCCACTTAAGACTGTGATCAATTCGAGAGGATATCGAGAGAGTAAAATTAGAACCTAGTAAAAACCTAATATCAAATGGCGCCGCTGCCGGCTCTTCTCGTTAAGATCAAAAGTTTTTTGTGAGAACTTAGATTTTGGGATCCGTTCCCCGTGAACGTTACTTTTTCATAAAAATTTTCAAAAACACTAAAAAATATAAAATTTTCAAAAATCCTAAAAAGTAAAAAACATAAAAACCAAAAATATTTTTGCTTTGTTTTTCTTTGTTCGTTCTTTTGCAGGTGTATGCACACTCGATCCACGTCTTATCAAGAGCCCGAGCCTCTCGATAACTTAGACATGGCTGGTGTACAAAACAACAATAACATACCACCTCCAATCAATAATAATAACAACAACAACCCACCTTTCAAAAACATGAATAACAACAACAATGAGCCCCTTCCGGATAACCGCCCAATGATTGAATTGCTGCAAGCTCATGTCGATGGCAACACGGATCCAATTGTTATACCACCAATTGCCGCCAACAATTTCGAGCTTAAATCAGGCTTTATCCAGATGGTCTCAGCTCAACCATTCTTGGGACGAACCATTGATGACCTACACGACCATATCAAGAGATTTCTACAACTCACCAACACGGTCAAGTTCAATGGAGTTCCACAAGAGGTTATAAGGTTACAACTTTTTCCCTTTTCTTTAGAGGGACAAGCCCGGCATTGGCTTGCTAAGGAACCGCCACAGAGTATTCTCTCGTGGACGGATTTGGAAACAAAGTTTATCAACTACTTTTTTCCACCCTCTCGTACTACCGCTTTGCGGAATGAGATCATAAATTTTGAACAAAAGTACGATGAGTCATTCAGTGAATCTTGGGATCGCTTTAAAGATCTTTTAAGAAAATGCCCACAACATGGTTTTACCAAAGTACATCAAATCAATACTTTTTACAATGGTTTAAGCATGAGTGACCAAGATTCACTGAACAGTGCTTCGGGGGGTAATCTATTGGCTAAGACTTCCAATGCTGCTTGGGATATCATTGAGAACAAATCTCGTGTGCAAACCAAGAGTGTTAGGACCAATGTCGCTAGTGCTAGCACTAATGACAGCGACAAGCGATTAGACAAAATCACTACGCTTCTTGAATCGCTTGTCACCCACACCGTCAGCAACAACAACAGCAACAACGCCAAAAACGCACAAGTGAACGCTGTCAGCCAACCTTGTGAGATATGCGGTGGTCCCCACTCTTACACAACTTGTACCGCCACCCAAGATTACCCTGCTGAGAATGTGAATGCGGCATATGGCACCTATCCTCAACCTGCTTATCAAGCTAGACCTCAAGGTGACCGTAATTTGCTTAGCTATCGATCCAACAACTATCTTTCACCACCTGGTTTCCCTCCTACCAACCCAAATCAACAACAAAACCTTAACCGCCCTCCTCAACAACAACAACAACCTCGACAACCATACATCCCACCTCACAAGCAGCAACAACCACCTCAACGTAACAATCAAGTCTACCAACAACCTGCTTACCAACCACATGCATACAATGCTCCTCCCAACCAAGCGACCACTGCATTACACCAAGAGGTTGCAACCTATATGAGGACTAATGATGTGATAGTGGGAAATCTCCAAGAGGAAGTGCGCAATTTGAAAGCAGACTTGGTCAAGCAAGGAAATGATTTGAGAGCCGATATGAGAAATACGTTGGATAGCCAAATAAATGACCTGAGGAACATGATGGCTAGTTTCTTCCAAGGTAATCAACCCTCTTCTTCGGGTACTCTTCCGAGTAACACCGTTGCGAACCCAAGAGGGGAGATGAAAGCAATCACTACTCGAAGTGGCAAAGGTACCAAGGAACCCGAGCTTCCTATACCTCCACCGGTGGTTGTGACTAAGGAGAACGAGTCACCTGCTCCTATTCCTCACCCTTCTCCTTCCCCAATTTCTCCACCTCTTCTTTCTACCCCTCCTCCACCCGTGGTTGTGAGTGATCCTATTCCTCTAAAGCCTTCCTCTTCTTCCAATATACCTTATCCTTCAAGGTTGAGGAAAGAGAAGCAAAAGAGCAAGGATGATATTCAGGTTTCGAATTTCCTTAAAATGTTCAAACAACTGAATTTCAATATCTTCTTCGCTGAGGCTCTCGCTCACATGCCCAAATACGCCAAAATGTTTAAAGACCTTCTGAGCGACAAGGAAAAGCTCCTCGATCTCGCCAACACCCAACTTAATGAGAACTGCTCTGCAGTGCTCTTAAGGAAATTGCCAATCAAGCTTGGTGATCCGGGTCGTTTTCTTATCCCTTGCAATTTCCCGGGAGTAGAGAATTGCATGGCCCTAGCCGATCTAGGTGCCAGTATTAATCTCATGCCTCTAAGTGTTTGGAAGCAATTATCTCTCCCAGAGCTAGTCCCCACTAAAATGACTTTGGAATTGGCCAACCGTACGGTTGCTTATCCAGTGGGGATAGCCGAAGACGTCATTGTAGGAGTCGACAAATTCACCTTCCCTGCTGATTTTGTTGTCGTCGACTACGAGATGGACCCCCGTGTGCCACTGATTGTTGGTCGTCCATTCCTTAGGACCGGTCGCACTCTCATTGATGTTGAAGCCGGTGAGCTTATCATGAGAGTGGGTGACGATAAAGTAGTCTTCAACATGGGAAAGTTGTCTAAACAGCCTTATTCATATGAGAGCGTTAATTGTATTGACGTTCTTGATGAGGCTTGTGAAGAACACTTTAATGATGCTTGCAAAAGTATGCCTACTTCTCTTCCCAATGTTGAGACCGTGTCCTCTATTGATTCATCGTTGTCTTTATTTGGAGATAGTGATTTATTCTGGAACAATCTTGAAGATACCATGGGAGATGCGAATTTAGCTACTAATGATTCTCCTATCGATGGGGATGAAGACATGAATTTCTTTGACAATCTTCTCACTGAAGACAAACCTTCGCCTCCATCTCCCACGGTCATTGCTATCGATACTTCGACTTTGAAAACGCCTCCCGTCGAAAATCCTCCGGATTTGGAACTTAAGGAGTTGCCGCCACATCTCGAGTACGTGTTCCTTGACGACAACCAGAAGTCGCCCATCATTATTGCAACGGATTTGAAAGATGAAGAGAAGAATCGCCTCGTTGCCGTGCTGAAAGCTCATAAGAAGGCTATTGCTTGGAAGATTTCCGATATTCGTGGAATTGATCCTCACTTCTGCACACACAAAATTCTCATGACGGACGACTATAAGCCCACTATTCAAAGCCAACGAAGGGTGAATCCAAAAATCCATGAAGTCATCAAAATAGAGGTTATCAAACTTCTTGATGCGGGTATGATTTACCCTATTTCGGATTCACCGTGGGTTAGTCCAATCCATTGTGTGCCCAAGAAGGGCGGAATAACCGTTGTTCCCAATGAACACAACGAGTTGATTCCCACTCGTCTCGTTACTGGGTGGAGAGTTTGTATAGACTACCGCAAACTCAATGATGCCACGAGAAAGGATCATTTCCCTCTACCTTTTATGGACCAAATGCTTGAACGTTTAGCCGGTAATGAATATTACTGCTTTCTCGATGGTTTCTCGGGTTATTTTCAAATACCCATCGATCCCCAAGATCAAGAGAAGACTACATTCACTTGTCCCTATGGCACTTTCGCTTACAAAAGAATGCCTTTTGGCTTATGTAATGCGCCCGGGACTTTACAAAGGTGCATGTTAGCTATCTTCCATGACATGGTTGAACAAACCATGGAAGTCTTCATGGATGATTTCTCGGTCTTCGGGGATTCCTTCTCCTCTTGCCTTGCCAATTTAGAACGTATGCTAAAGCGGTGCGAAGACACTCGCCTAGTTCTGAATTGGGAAAAATGCCATTTTATGGTAAAAGAAGGCGTCGTGCTTGGACATAAGATCTCGAAAGCCGGTCTTGAAGTTGACCGTGCTAAAGTCGATGTTATCGCTAAGTTGCCTCCACCTTCAACTGTGAAGGGTGTGAGAAGTTTCTTGGGTCATGCGGGCTTCTACCGTCGATTTATCAAATATTTTTCTCAAATCGCTCGCCCGATGACCCACCTCTTGGAAAAAGATACTCCTTTTATCTTCTCCAAAGAGTGTCTTGAAGCCTTCAACTCGCTTAAGGATAAGCTAACTAAGGCACCCGTCTTGGTTACCCCTAATTGGGAGCTTCCCTTTGAGTTGATGTGCGATGCTAGTGATTTTGCTATTGGAGCGGTTCTTGGACAAAGAGTGAACAAACACTTCCAACCGATCCATTACGCTAGCAAGACAATGACGGGGGCACAATTGCATTATACGACAACCGAAAAAGAGCTTTTAGCTGTTGTCTATGCTTTTGAAAAATTCCGCCCCTATCTTGTCCTTTCTACCACCATTGTGTATACCGATCATTCCGCGCTGAAGTACTTGTTGACAAAGCAAGATTCCAAACCAAGACTTCTTCGCTGGGTTTTGCTGCTCCAGGAATTTAAAATCGAAATTCGCGATAAAAAAGGAGCAGAAAACTTAGCCGCGGATCATCTCAGCAGACTTGAGGATCCTTACCAAGGGGATCATCCGACCAAAGAAATCAATGATTCTTTTCCCTTGGAGACCTTAATGTCTATAAACTCGAAGCCGAATGAAACCCCGTGGTTTGCGGACTTTGCAAACTACTTGGCGGGTGGAATTCTCAAGGAAGGGTTGACGTCCCAGCAAAAGAAGAAGTTCTTTACCGACATCAAGACTTACTTTTGGGACGACCCTTACCTATTCAAACAATGTGCCGACCTGATTATTCGCTGATGTGTTGATGGACCGGCAGCGTCTGAAATCCTTAATGCTTGCCACAAAGGACCCACCGGTGGTCACTTTGGTCCCAACTACACCGCTAAAAAAGTGTTTGATTCCGGATTTTATTGGCCCTCCATATACCGTGACGCTCACGATATGGTCAAACGATGTGATGTTTGCCAAAAGCAAGGCAAAATCACACATAAAGACGAGATGCCTCAGAATTTTATTCAAGAGTGTGAAATTTTTGATGTTTGGGGTATCGACTTTATGGGGCCATTCCCTTCTTCTAAAGGAAACAAATACATCCTTGTAGCCGTTGACTACGTTTCAAAGTGGGTTGAAGCCAAAGCTTTACCTACTAATGACGCAAGGGTGGTTTGTAACTTTTTGAAAGCTCTTTTCGCTAGATTCGGTGTGCCTCGTGCCATTATTAGTGATCGTGGGACTCATTTCTGCAATGACCAATTTGCTCGAGTCATGGCTAAGTATGGTGTAAATCATCGACTTTCCACAGCCTACCACCCACAAACTAATGGCCAGGCTGAAATATCCAACCGAGGACTTAAGCGAATTCTTGAAAGGACCGTGGGAGAGCATCGTGCCTCATGGGCTGATAAACTTGATGATGCTTTGTGGGCTTTCCGTACTGCTTACAAGACCCCGATCGGCTGTACGCCTTATCGTCTTGTGTACGGGAAAGCGTGCCACCTCCCCATTGAGTTGGAGCACAAGGCTTATTGGGCCTTGAAGTGGGCTAATTTTGATATAAACAAAGCCGGTGACCTACGCAAGATCCAACTCAATGAGCTGAATGAACTCCGTAATGAGGCTTATGAAAAATCTTTGATCTATAAGGAAAGAACTAAGCTCATTCACGACTCCAAGATCAAAAACCGAGAGTTCCACGTTGGAGACAAAGTCTTACTTTTTAACTCTCGGTTGAAAATCTTCTCGGGAAAGCTCAAATCTCGTTGGTCCGGCCCATTCACCATTGCCCAAATTTTTCCATATGGTACTCTCGAGCTCGCTCAACCTGATGGACCAAATTTTAAGGTGAATGGCCAACGAGTGAAGTTGTACTTTGGTGAGGACACCTCTCAGGAGGTGATTCCATCCCTCACCACGTTCCCCATGAACTAATTTTGGGTCGAGTCAGGCTCGTGACTCGGTTATCAAAAACAAGCGCTCCTCGGGAGGCAGCCCGAGTATCTATCCTTTTATATTTTAATCCCCTAAGTGTAGGGGGGGACTTCTATATGTGTTTGTCTTTGTATGGTGATGTGATTACAGGGATTAGTGCACTCTTGGAAGTTTTTAAAGAACCGTGCTCCCGTGTTATCCGAAATCCGGTTCTATCTATCAACTATCGTGATTCAATTTTCTTCATACTCACATTTGAAATTGATCACTTTAGTCGTCTCTTCCTTAACTTGAGTTAACCAACGTGCACAATGTCATAAGTGTAGGGGAAACTTTTCTCACATGCTTAAACATTGAGGACAATGTTTATCTTAAGTGTAGGGGGGACTTCTATCGAAGTTTTAAGTGGACTTTTCCATGAAAATGCCTTCAATTAACCGGAAAATCATATTTTTCAACATTTTTCAAATTTTTTATTAACTTTGGCCATTTAGTCGTAATTTTTAAATTTTTATCGTTGCTTTCATATGTATATATCCCGCAATAAAGTCAAAAATATTAATAAAGAGTTGTAGCTAGTTTAGAAGTTTTTGACATATTAGGCCCGTTGCGTTTATTTTGACTCAACCCGAATAGACTTATCCAAGTTTATTCTAGCTAGTATCCTTAACCATGTAGACCTTAATTGGTTTATTAGGCTAAGTATCCACGAGTCTCATTACTTGAGATTTTAAATTGTGGAGGACGAGAAATGATAGAGTCAATTATAAGTCGGTATTCTTGCGCAAGCTCACTTGGTGTAATTATTTGCCTTTTCTCCCATCACTTGCTAATAATTTATCTGCAATAAGTAAGGTCGTACGATTTGAAAAGTTACTTAGCTTCTAGCCCAAGATCGTTTAAAAGTTGCTCGGTAATGATAAGAGTTCATAGCCAAGGCATAACTTATGAAGCGGGGCGCGAAGATTGGCGAGTCCGAAAAGGCCCTAACAAGGCATGAGGATTCAATTTTATTGCTGAAGATCCAAAGTGATGTGAAAAGCATTATTCCTAAAATCAATATGAAGGATCAAGACTCACGACGAAAAGCAATCAACTCCTATAAAGATCATGGAGAAATCTATCTGAAAAGACCCTAACAAGGTATGAGGATAAATAGATCCAAGTCCGAAAAGGAGGCGGATCGTTGTATCTCAAAATCCCAATTAGAGATTGAAGAAATAATCATGAAGTCGTGGTCAACAAAGTTGGAGTACCCCTCAAAAGTCTCCAAGTGAAGAAACTCTATTATGATGAGAAGACCATTATCTCAAGAACGTCTCTCGAAGATATGAAGTATGAAGTACATGCCAAATATCGGCCCGAGAAAGGTCTCAAATCGTGAACCAAGTTATGCCAAGATATGAACTTTTTGATATCCCGAGAAGCAGTTTTAAGAGATTTTGTCCTTTAGCTAACTATTGATCAAATCGTCCTACTTTGCTTTCAGCCCTAATAAACTATCGAAATAAGTCCAAAAATGCATCTTCATGATCATTCTAAGACAAAGATAAAATATAAGAGATACACCTAGGAATAAGGGAGTTTAAGCATTTAATTAAGCCATGTGTGTAAGTGTTTGAATTGCTAACTTATAATAACAATGATCTCGTTTTTAAGCTTAGTTTGGGGAACGTGAAACTTGAGGGTGATAAATCTTCGCAGCGCCAAAGCCCTAATGTAAGTCATCGATTTCTTTGCAAGTTATTTCCATATAGCTATTTTCAAGTGAAAATGGTTTTCTATCCTTTTGTTTCCTTCAAAGTATTAATTCCCTTTAGTACTTTAATTTTTGTTTAGTAGTATTTTAAATAAGGCCAAGGTTGATTAATTATGAGAAAAGTGTAAGCTTGCTTTATCACTAAGCATTGCATGAGGGCATGGCAATGGTTAAGTGTAGGGGATTTGATAGGTGTGTAAACACCCATCCTTTTACCACTTAATTCGGGCTAAAACGAGACCAAAACACGCATTTAATATCATTTGTTTGGAATTATGCGTGGTTTTTGTGTTTATTGTGTTTTCAGAGCCAACCGAATGAATATTGAAGAAAACATGGGATTGCACGGGTTTTACTGAGGAAAAGGACTCAAGATAAAGTCTATTGTCCAAGAGATGCAAAAGATTTGAAGTCGCTGGGCCTATTCGAAGATTTATCGAAGAAAAGGACCAAAGATGGAAGATTTATATAAGTCGAAGAAACTCAAGTCTATTAAACGAAGAAATTAAAAGACGAGTTGAATTTAATCGACAACAAATCCCGAATCAGAATCGAAAACGGAAACTTTTCTGAAAAGACGAAAAGACAAGAAGAACGGGAGAAAGCCCACTCACCAACTAAAGGACAAGCCTATATAAAGAGTTCCCTCACACACATTTAGAAGTTAGTCTGGAGTTTTTCTCCTCCCCTTTTTTCTCCTTTCTTGTTCGTTCCATCACAATCACCACTAGGGTGATTGATGATTTTAATCTTTGTTCTTCCAATCTTGTTGTTTTGATCTTTGTTTAATCTTGTCAAAACATTAATCATTCAATACAAAGTCTTGTTTAATCTTTCCATTTAATCTTGTTCATCTTCATTTTTATCTTCAAGTTCTTAAGTTTTTATTTTTCTTGATTTGATCTTCAAAAGTTGTTAGGATTTGTGTTTTTGTTGGTGGGATTCGTTGGTTATGGTGTTTAAATGATTTGTGTTTAATTTGGTAAAACCTTTTTAAGTATTTGGTTTGATTTTGATTAAAATTCGTGTTCCCTGTTCTTCGTATATCTGCTACTGATCTGGGTTTCCAGAACTTCCGCATCAAGCAAAAGTTCCGAATGAAGCCTTCATTCGGAAGGTTCCGAACAAAGCATTAAGTTTCGAATCAGTGAACAGTGACTTCCGAACCAAGCATCTTCATTCGGAAGTTCTAAACTTCCGAATCAAACATCTTCATTCGGAAAGTTCCGAACCAAGCTAAACTTTCGAACCAATCCACAAGTTCCGAACCAATCATCTTCATTCGGAAAGTTCCGAACCAAGCAGAAAAGTTCCGAACCAATTTCTTTGCCAAAACTTCCGGATGAATGAACAGTAACTTCCGGATGAGTGTAAACTTCCGAACCAAGGTTAAAGTTCCGAATCAATTGCCCTTTTAGGTTACTGTTTGTCTTATTTACTATTTCTTTATGTTTATTGAACTTTAATTTCAATTTTAATTTTAATCTTAATTTTAATCTTCAGTTTAATACAAGTCTTTGTTAATCATAATTAAAGTAATTATCTTTGATTTAAGTTTTCATTTTAAACGTTAAGTAGATTAGAAAACCAAACCCTTTTATTTAGTAACCAAGAACAATCATTCCACTTAAGACTGTGATCAATTCGAGAGGATATCGAGAGAGTAAAATTAGAACCTAACAAAATCAAAATATCAGGTGGCCATGAAGATTGGTGTTGATCTACCACAAGTTCTTCCATCAAAATCCATGTCTTAATCGCAACCTACATAATCTTAGTGGTATAAAGATTGTTCTCCCCATCCTCTTGTTATTTTGATTATGTAATCATGTATTTTCTTTCTTATTGTATATGTATATGATGAATATATGATGATAAAAATGTTGTGTGGGGATCAAGTGTTGATAAATATGATTAAAAAGATGAAAAACCATAAGAAACAAGGCTAAAATCTTGCTTAAATTGTTGGCTGTATAAAAACAGTAAGTAACCAAGTTATGAACTGATAAAATTGCATGGTGGAATCCATTTACAGTAATTGTTAGATGTTATACACATATGAGAGTTGGCCATGCAATGGAATCATCAAAATGAGTGAGATATGATCAAAACAAGATGAGTGTACCAATCTGAATAGTCTGTTTTGTAGGGACTGTTAAGGATAGTTAGACATGGAATGAGCAGTATCTATAACTAACTTATTTGTAGCACACAATATGAAGTTTATTCCATCTAAAAATGAGCTTCTATCTTCTTATAGAACTCAAGATATGATAAAAATGGTGAAGATGAAACTAAAAATCAGATTTTGAAGAATTAATATTTAATAGTATTATATAAGCACTCAAATAAATATAGTATAAAATGTGAATTAAAACCCACTAACATATATATTACATTTATATAAATATGTATAAGGATAAATAAATGGACATTTTAATAAAAATGGTAGTTTGGTAAGTTTTATAAGTTATAAAAAACTATAAACATGATTTTTACGTCTTTTCGGCTATTACCGTAAAATTAACGTTTTTCGCCAATTAAAACTTATACGATCAAACCCGTCTAATGCAAAGTTTTTAAAAGTCATATACTGATATATAAGTACCTATTACAAGTAAAAACCGATAAAACCCGAACTATATGACATACGGACATTAACGAGCTAAGTTAGCATATTTGGACTAATAATTTAACTAAATAAGTTAAACACTTATTAAAATTACTTATTGGGCTTAACCCATTTGGGCCCAACATGTAAAGTATAATACTGATAATAAAAGTATAATTGGGCTAATGAATAGTATTGGGCTTGTAATAGGCCCATTGGGCTTCAAAATGTAAACAAGATTGAACTAGTGTAACTAGTCTTGAAAATTACCAACACATAAACACTATAATGAATGAGTAAAGATGTATAAACCCACTTGATCATCATCATATTTATAAAATCATCATATGTATACATAATTGTTATTTTTATAAAGTCATTGGACAAGAGTTTAAGACGAGTATTATTTGTCTAGGTTTCCGTGATTGAAGCACGTACCGTACATCCGAATTGTCGATAACCCGCTTTCCCACATCAACGTGAGTTCATAGCCTCGCACTCTTTTAAATGTTTTTATGAAATGTTTTATAAACCCGCGAGGGAGATAACATGTTAGTTTTTATAAAATAGGACACTAGTTGTCCCGATTCTCTGTTTATTGATTTGGACCCGAATGATTGTATGACCCGATGAATGATTAAAAGACCCGATAAATGAGATGAAATGGATTATTAAAGTTAGGTTATGTCACTAAAAGTCCCATTAGCATGAATTGTGAACTACCGGGATTTGGTAGACGCTTATGCATATAATAGTACTATTTGGGGACGATCACCCCGGTTCGCGCCTTGACGGTTGATCCCCGTCGTGCCACATTGATTGGTAAGCGAATTTATGTATGAGAAGATTTACACAAGCGTGATTATTGTGACGACACACTAATTTAGATGGGCATATTGAGTTTCGGGCTAGCTACCCGTTGTTTGTTGTAGTAAGGTAACAATGACATGCGGCTTATAATAATCCAATTAACGAAATACTGCTATATGCACTGAATTACAATGAATTGCCTGACTAGCAATACGGGGTCTTATTATTGATTTTATGTTCATGTTTTGTTTTTTCATAACCATATTCATATAACGGTTTTTATTTAACTCTATACAACGTTATAAAACGTATTGTATGATGTTTTTACGACAATGGTTCGTATAATGATTTTGAAGGCAAACGCCTGTATTATGATTTTTTATAAGAATTTGTATAGAACGACTTTTGCTATTTTATGGCCTATAACAAAGATTTGTACAAAATGATTTTCGGTAATAATTGTATACCGATGATATATTGATGGTTTTAATAAACTCTATGAATTCACTCGGCGTTATCGTTGACCTTTTCTTTTAACATGTTTTATCTCAGGTACTTGAAGGTAATTATCGGGAAGACAACAAGAATTCATGGCCCGCACTTAAACAATAATTTCCATTCAAATACTTTGTAAAACTTGTATGAAATACTGTGACTTGGGACCTATGTAAATATGGTATTTATGAATGGAAATGCTTTATTATTAAACGACGCGATTTTTAAGCGTTGTCTATGATGTGAGTAATGTGCTATCCCGTAACACCAACGAGTCCTGTATAAATTTTGGGGTGTTACACATATGATCTTTCAAGTGTGTGGTACCATTCTTTGGATCACCTCCGAGCAACTTTTTGCAATAGTTACACTTTGCCTTTATTTGTCCATTCACTATCATTCGCTCAAAGTGTTCCCAAACTGGACTTCTTTGCCTCTTATTTGACGGCTTTTTAGCAGCAACTGTTTCTTCAACAATATCAGTAGTTGTCTGATTATATTCTGGTAAGTTTGGGGAAATGTCTGGTATTTCTGGTACTTAAGTGGAACTCTCTTATGATAAATATAAGTAAAAAGTTTAGCATATAATGATAATGTAATCATGTATAACAAATATGATACTAACTCATGAACATAAACAACTAATGATGTGTGCTTTACGGGAGTTGATAAGTTGAGCTTTAGTTGCATTAGTCCTTACACATTTTGTGTGAATGAGATATTGATCATAAATTAATTCATTTGCAACAAAAAAAATTATGTTTAACCTATTTAAAAAACCAAACATCCACTTCACTCACTCTAGATATTGTATGAATTAGATATCAATACAACATTACAATTCACAATATCAACAAGAATGCAACATTAACAAATAACAACAAAATATAACGATTGCTTAAGCTTTTTATTACCCTGATGAAATCTAAATATCTAATAGACTAATACTCCATCAACAAACATCAATACATCATCATAACGTCTAAGATTCTTTTCTAAAATGATTATATATTATATGAATTTAAATTCATTAACTACTAATAGCAATCATATACAAAAATTTTAAAAATAATACATGCATTTAGAATGATGAATGATGACTGATAGTTTATTCGATATTTACCTTGATAACCCATGACCATGGCTCAATGAATCAATGATGCAGAAATAGTGTAGACTATGAATGAACGATGTAAAAATTAAGACGAATAGGGTACAATTTATATGCAGATTAGGGATCATTGTTTAGAAATAAAGATCTTTTTTAGTTTTAGGGGATTAACAATTAATTGATTGATATGAAACGGTGAGTCACTGAGTCAGAGACAACCTTGTTTTCTAATCTTTGAAAGTTATTTTGAAACAGGATGTTAAGTGTTGACTAGTAGTAATTAATTGATATGATATGTTATATTATATTAGCCTATATATTTGTATTTATATAGAAAATATATTCGGGGCCGGGTTTTGGGGACCCGAGTGTATTACCGTACCCGCCTTCATACCCGCTTTTTACTATCGGAGATTCCCCGCCTCCATCCTCAT
Source organism: Glebionis coronaria (assembly GCA_025667525.1). Lineage (NCBI taxonomy): Eukaryota > Viridiplantae > Streptophyta > Magnoliopsida > Asterales > Asteraceae > Glebionis > Glebionis coronaria. The sequence continues at coordinate 126,843,325 of CM046874.1, read as the reverse complement.
ACCCGGTCAACTCGGGGATTCCCTAGTCAAACCGGGGTCGGGTTTCGGATTCTCCGTCGAGTTCGGTTTTTTTTTGCCATCTCTAACTCCTATGGGCTTCTTGACATTTTCAGAATCATAGTGTCATTTTATGAAAGTGAACCAAACATATGCATCAGGGAGTGATTCTATTACTTTCATTGTATACATGATAACCAAACAGACCCTAAACTTTATAATCACATCCTCATACATTGAGATACTCTGTTCCAACTTCCTAGATGAATGTTTTACTTAAAAAAAGCTACATAAATCGAATCATATCTTATTAGTTGTGTCTAATAGGGTTGTATTAAGCTATGTTCTCAAGTATAAAATGAAAAAGAAAGATATAGAAAAAAGGAAGAGAAGTAAAGAGGAGAGAAATAATAAACGATATTTTATTTTGTGTTCCTAAGTTAGAAAAAAAAGATGAGAATGTAAGAAAAAAACTTTAGACATCAAGTTTACTAAATTTCATTCTAATTTGGAAAGAAGATTTGGAGAGTAATTTTGTTGTAATTTACTCTCCTTTACTTCTTACTCTTATCCTAAAAAATCTCAGAAACATAATTTTTTTTTCATTACCATCCCAAACCTTTCATTTTTCACTTTAAAATATAAACTCGGGAAAATTATAACCGGTTAAAGCGCAAAATTAGCAGTTTGATTAGCGCTTTAATACATTTTATTAAATCTGTAACGCTTATAGTTCGAATTATAACGAATTATAAACAAGGACGGAACCAATATTTTTTGTTAAGGGAAGCTGACCATATATAAGGCAAAATGTTATAGTGACTAAGGGAGGCTTAATGTAAAAACTAACAGAAAAACGACTTGTAATACACATAAATAATGAATGAAATAGTTTGATTAGGGGAGACTCAACAACCACTAATCCCCCTACTAGCTCCGCCCCTGATTATAAGCTTGAAAACGTCACATACCAACATAAATTTAGCTAAGTGGTATATAGTGTACATAAAAGTAATGTTTTCAAACTCAAGTCGATCTGGCTGATTCAATCGGTTAACTCGGTTCCGGCTGAAAGGACGAGTCATATTGACCCGGATTTATATTTTCAAAATCTGGTTAGACCCGGCGGGTTTGGGGTGACCCGGGTCAACTCGGTTCTCTAGACCAAGTCGGGTTTCGGTTTTTTCTTGTTTTTTTTAAAAATATGTAAATTATACTTATTTTTCAAAATTTTATTTTTACATATTATATTGGTTAATAAACAACTTAAATCTTCAATATACGAAAGTTTTTATGATTTTTTATAAACAGTTTTTGTTAATTATTAAAAATATAATATTTTTTCAAACCGGTTATTAGCATAATGCAAGCTGGAACGTGAGAATTCTGAGGTCTCATGAACTACTACCAAAACGTTGCATAAAGATGCGAGCGTTTAAAACCGGGTTATTTTACAGTGACCGAGTCAATTTAAAAAAATAGACTTATTAGCATAATTCAAGCTGGAACGTGAGAATTCTGAGGTCTGATGAACTACTCCAAAACATTGCATAAAGATGCGAATAGTAAGAAAATAAAGTCTCACTTAAACCAAAAGATATAGTTGGTTGTTAATTTGTTATTATATATATCTTTTTCTTTTGGTTACATATGGGTGTCGCAACCTTGGATATTGTAATCTGGATATTAAAAGTAGAGCTAGTTGTTTTGTTTAGTCACAGCATGGTAGATCTTAAATGGCCAATTTATTTGCGAAATAGATCTTAAGCATTTGTATTGTGTATTGTTTAGATTTCTAACATTTGTTGATCTTTAATAAAGTTATAATTTTTGTAAAATTTTTTTTGTATCTTTTTCTTTTAGCCTTCTACTTGATGACTTCTGATTTTATATCTTTTGATTTTATAATGAAATGCTTTACTTTTAAAAAAAATAAAAAAATTACCCTTTCTGTCCCAAATTAATAGTCACTCGACAAAAAATACATTTTTTTAGAAACATCACTATCACTGCATTATCTCTCTTACTTTTTGGTGAAATGATATTCTTACCCTTATATAATTAATTAAAACAATATGGTAAACTTGTTACTCCACTTACATCTATTTTTGGAAAGAGAAGGACTATAATTTTAAGACAGAAGGAATAGTTATTAGTCTTAAAAACCATTTATCTACAAAATTAAAACACCACTACATTGGAGAGAACACACACCCAGTCAAATAATCGATATCAATATTTTATTGGCCTTTTGCGACTTACCTACAACGATTTACCAAACGACCAACATGATTTGTAAATTAGGATTTAAGAATTCTTATGGGTTGGAATCAAAGGCACACCTACATTGACTCTATTTCCCACGTGTATAATACTCAAATTTTTAGTTATTAATCACAGTTGGCCAAATATTCGGTTTAGTACATGCAAAATTGGATGCATGCGTGCTTCATGTTTCCCTTCACTCAATTGAGTTTTTTTTTTATGTATATGCTTAGGGATGAGCATTTGGACTCGAATCCCGAATTGAACCCGAACCGTTCCCGGAACCGTACCGATTCTCGATACCCGAATCCCGTTCGGTACGGTACCGGGACTACGAAATAAGGTGAAAAAAAATTCGGGACCACTAATTCGGGACGGGACCGGTACCAAATCGGGAAATTCCCGAAAAAGAACGGGAAAATCCCGATTTCCCGTACCGGTACCGATACCCGAATCCCGTTCGGTACGGTACCGGTACCATAAATTTATGCTCGGGAAATAATCGGTACCACTAATTCGGGACGGGTTCGGGACGGGACCGGTACCGAGCTCATCCCTATATATATGCTTTAGAGCATCTTCAGTAAATATATGATAGATATTTTGTAAGAGAAAAACGATTTAAAGAGTATTTTACAAGGTTCTAAATAGCGCGCTATAGCGCGGCTTTTAGTGTGCTATAGCGTGAAGCGTGACATCCACGTTACAAAACAGACTAAAACGTCACTTTTAGGCGTTGCGTGTTAAAAAACGTAATAAAGCGCGATATAGCACGCTATATTGCGTACCCTGACAATTTTTTTTGAACCTTTTTGCAAAATTACAAGAATTGAGCTTATTTACTAGTTTTGGGTTATTTAGTAGACTTGGGTTTAGTAATTTTACTATGGGTAAAAATCCTTAGGTAATTAACCATTAGCCGATTTTGTTTTATATTTAAATTAAAGTATTGCTCCATTTGTAAAATCGCTATATAAATATTAATTTATAGATATTTTGTGATGCTATATATCACGCTTCGAAAAATGCCATAGCTTCGCTATAACTTGTGTAGCTTGAAGCTTGAAAATGCCGTTACGCTACACTTCACGCTATTTACAACCTTACTATTTTAAGCATAAAGGTTTCTGAAAGATTTTTCAGTACTGTACTAGCTAATACGAGTATTAGATTTTACGTATTTATGCATATAACATTGTCTCCTTTTTTCATCCTATACAATACATATCAATTCTAATTTTGTGCCACTGAACGCTCACTGTATGTCTGTATGGCTGAGGAGTTCAGTCGACTTTTTCCTAGATTATAACCTTAATGGAGAGAAATGATTATCAGACTCCAGTTTTAATGTTCTTGAGCTTCAAGTGTCTAGAACCGTGATTGCAACGTTTGTGTGAGAATTAACATGGATTAGTACAAATATTTTTTCTAAAAAGATTTAGTATTTTAGTGTGGTGGTAGAGATGTCAAATCTTGCTCATTTTAATATATATGGGTACTTTTTGTCCATTTTCAAAAAAGATAAGACATTTTTTGCCTATTTTTTTAATGAATGGGATAAACGGGCACATATGTAAGAAACTAAATGGGTTTAATGGACGCACTTGTAAAATACAAATTAGTATACTCGACGAATATTTTTTATTAAATTTTTTATCCCGGCTTTCAAACAAGTATTTTATTTTTTATTTGTAGGTTTTTATATGTTTTTTTTCTTTTTTAGTTTGCGCCCGTTTATCCCGCCCGTTTCGCCCGTGCCCGTTTAACCCGCACCCGTTTAACCCGCCACCCATTTAACTCATTGCCCGTTTAGCCCGCCGCTCTGCCCGCCCACCCGCCCATTTTACCACCTCTATGTGATACAGATTAGTAGCATCACTAAAAAAAAATTGATAAACGAAGGAGCTAGCTAGGTGGTGGAGAGACTCAGATGTCTCTCATAAGGCCACAAGCACGTTACATTTTTTTTTTTCCGCAAAAAATTGTATCTTCGTTAAAGATCAACAAATGTTGAAAACTAAACAATGGACAATACAGATGCTTACAGATCTTTTCGCAAATGGATTGGCGGCATTTGAGTAGAGATCTACCAATTTGTTACTAAACAAAGCTACTAGTTTTATTTTCGAAATCGCGGTTACAATATCCAAGGCCACGGAGCTACATGTTTTTCTGTTTTTAAAAATATCGTATCTACCCTGTAATCCCGCCAATGATTATTGTTAACTAAATTATTCAGTTTGGCCCTGTCAAACAACCCTAATGCGCATATGAACGTTGTTTTAGTATAATATATTAACGTACTCTTATTCACACATGACATTATTGTCATTCTTCCCCATGAATCCATGATATATAAATCCAACATGATGCATGTTAATTACTTGTACCATATATACACAATTTCATAATGAATCCTAAAGTCATTATGGTTCCATATCCAGCTCAAGGCCATGTAACGCCCATGCTTAACCTTGCATCCGCTTTAAGCCGCCTTGGTCTTGAGCCGGTGGTCGTCACACCAGAGTTCATCCACCAAACCGTTGTTAATAAAACCGACGTTTCTTGCATTTCCATTCCTGATGGTTTGGATGGAGATACACCACGTGATTTCTTTGCCATTGAGTTTGCTATGGAGAATAACATGCCAATGCATTTGGACCGCTTGGTTCATGAACTTAATGGTGAAGATGGTGGTGGAGTTGCATTCATGATTGTGGACTTATTGGCGTCGTGGGCATTGAAAGTTGGCGATGATTGTGGTGTCCCTGTGGTTGGATATTGGCCGGTTATGTTTGTGGCTTACCAGCTGATCGCTGCTATCCCCGAAATGCTATCTCTTGGCATCATCTCAGAAACTGGTAATATTTTTAAACTTGAATGAATTATGAATATGATAAATGTCTATAAGATACTAGGGAAATAACCTGTCTTTCATCACTACTTGATAAAGTGCTTGGACTGTAAGCTTGACTACATAGGATTTATGAGAAATGGTCTATAGCTACATGATTGTTAAATATTTGATCAAACGTGCTGCAAAACATGTAGGTATTCCACAAAATCAAGGCCCCGTATACTTGGGACATGATCAACCTCCTTTGAGCACACAAGATTTACCATGGCTTATTGGTAACCTAACTGCAAGAAAATCAAGATTCAGGTTTTGGACAAGGATGTTGGTTCGAACAAGAACCCTTTCACAAATCCTTGTAAACACCTTCCCTGAAGAACATCACATCGAACTTAACCTACCAAATCAACAAAAACATCCACATATAACTCCGGTTGGGCCTTTGACACAACATACCAAATATGTTGACCTCAAATATTCAAAAGAAGATAGGAGTTGTTTAGATTGGTTAGACCAACAAACTGAAGGCTCGGTTGTTTACATCTCCTTTGGCACTTGGGTTAGCCCCATTTGCAAAGCAAAAGTGAGAAACCTTGCTATATCTTTGGAATCGTCCAAGCATCCATTTATATGGGTCCTTGGTTCCAAATGGTGTGACGGGCTCCCAAAAGGGTACGTGGAAAGACTGTCAAGTCGAGGACTAGTCGTTTCATGGGCTCCTCAAAGTGAAGTGCTACGACATAAAGCAATCGGGTGCTATCTAACACATTGTGGGTGGAACTCCACTATTGAGGCTATACAAAGCAAGGTGAAGTTATTATGCTACCCAATTGCAGGTGACCAGTTTGTGAATTGTGACTACATTGTAAAGATTTGGCGAATTGGGATTAGGATCGGCGATTTTGACGAAGAAGACCTTCATAGAAGCATAGAAGTTGTGATGAATGATATAGAAATGGGACAAAGGCTAGTTAAATTGAATGAAAGAGTCTTCGGGATGGAAACTAGTTCAAGGGTAATTAGTAACTTGAAAAAATTTGTTGAGGATTATACTCGAGTTACCTACAAATCCACAATCAAACTTTCATGACTGAAAACTAAAAAGTTATCATTGATATCTTGGGTATGTTTACTTGGTGTGAAAGTAAATAAGATTGTATAAAATGAAGAATAATGAATCCCGAATAAATGAATAATACTATGATTTGGTGCAAACCCGAAGATTGTAAATCAGAAGTGAGTGGATGTATCATTTGTTTTTTGTATATTGATATCCAAGATGCAAGCTATTTTAGAGTTAAAAACTTAAAACTAAACATTACTTTGTGTATTCGCTACATCACATTCTCTCTAAATTGTAGATGCTACTTTTAATGAGAGTATTGGCTTGAAGTGTAAGAAATGTAAAAAACTTCATCTAATAGTGTGACACCATTTCGACCCTAGAGACAAACTCGACTAAACGAGTCGACAAAGCCTGACTAGCTTGGATGGAGCCAAAAAGTAACGGACAAACTCGAGGGACAAACTTTGATATTCAGATGTTTTTTATTACAATACAATTTATGAATAATTTTGTTTGTATGATAATCCTAAAAAAGTGGAGAGAATTTCAGTATTAGTGAATAAATAATTGATATTTGATTTTGATTGGTTGAATTAAATTATTACAAACATTTGTAATAAAATTAATACCTTTAAAAACAACCATAAGGGCTGTCGTTAGAAAACCCAAAAATTTATACTACAAAATTTTTCACCAGGAGGTAGGTGCTTGCTCTCTCCTCTTCTATCTGCGTCACTGATTACTGGTCTGGTCATACGTAGTTTTCATTTTTCTAGTCTTGATATCGATCGATGAACATTCCACGACTTATTATTATCAGTCCAAACCTATGAAACTAATCGACCTAATAGAACATAGACAATTTAGTAGAGACACCTAACTCATGTGACTAAATTCATACTTAAATCATTCATCATGTGGCACATGCAATGTGCGTTCTCTTTTATACAGTAGTTTTCACTTTTAATTTTGCCAGGTATTAGGTTTTTTAGATACCTCAATGAAGTTGTTATAAATTGTACTAATTTGCATGATGACCGTGAAGTCACCGGATGAATTGCCGAGTAGATAGATCAGATCCGGACGCGGCTGTTGCTCCGCGGCGATACGGATGTTACAATCATAAATTTATGCACAAAAAGGCTAGATGTTATAACATGTTACTTCCTACGTCTCTAATTAAATGTCCAGTTTTGATTTTTAAAGTCTTTCGTCAATAATTTTGACCTCGAATTATAACATGTAGCCTCCGTCCCTAATCAACTTATATTAACACCAAAATCGCAAAGAAAAACTTTTATCATAACATCTTATAACATCATCGTTTTGAAACCAACATTCTTTTCTTTTTCTTCGTTTATTTTATAATAAAAACTCACACACACTACACACAAAACCCATTCAAAAAAAAAAGCGAAACCAAGTTATAACTTGAGTTGGTGGAGTAACGCGACATGCAATCCCGTTGAGTTCTTTTTACCCTTTTTTTTAACATTAACAAGATAAAAAATTAGAATCTGAATAAAAAATCAAATATTTTAACTTAAAAATAAAATATTATTATGTTTTATAGTGTTAAATATTAAATTTTAATGTATGAATGCGGGATAATTTGAGTTTCGAGTGAGAGACACTTAAAAAAAATACATTGTAATTCGTATTTTTAGTCTAACCATGCGTCGCCACTCCGTACCAAGGCGTATGTCCGCCCAGACGTAAACTTAATGCCCCTACCCAAGTTATGACACTATGCTCTATAACTTTTAGATAATGTTTGATAATAACTTAAAAATTACTAACATTAGTTAAAAATTTAATAAGTTATTAAAAATTTATGTGTTTGACCAGGTAAATTAAAAGGCTATTCTAGTAATATCTCCAAACTAATTTAGATTAGTCATTTGTCCAAGCAAATTATAGTTTCTTTAAAAATAATTTTATATATTATTCTATTTTTAAAGTTAATTTTATATATATTTAAATATTTAAGTTCATTTGGATATCAAAATTATCTAAGATATAAGGGGACTTATCCACACCCTCCATCTCTCTACCATCTAAAGGCTGAATTTTTTTTTTGAACTAATAATGGTTGAGATTAAATCCCCATTTTATACTGCAGGGGCATTTTTGTCATTTCATCGCTCACTATATAAAACCTTTTCTCCTTTCTTTCTCTCTCTCTCTCACACACACACACACACACACACACACACACACACACACACACACACCGTTCTATCACTTCTCTCTCTACCCCCGATCTACTTTCTCTCTCTATAAATTGAAGCATATAATCACAAATTCGTCACGAACATCATCATTAATCCATCACGAATCGATTAATTAGATCAACTGATTAACACGAATTCATATCAGGTTTTTATTCTCATAATCTATTCTTATTTTTTTTAGCTTATTTGATTTCGAATAAGCTTATTAATGTATTATCATTAGCTTATTTTGAACAAAATATTATGATTAATTGTTCTTATTTTGATCGAAATTAGCTTTTAATTAGGTGATTTATGTGAATAAGCTTATTTGTTTGAATAAGATTTTGAATTAGATGTGAGTTATGAATAAGCTTGTGAATTAGATAGGAGTTATGTGAATAAGCTTACAAATTACAATAGAGTTATGAATAAGCTAGCTTATTAGCTTATTTTGGTGAATCATACAGTATTTTATGTAAGATGAATTAAGTTTGTTGATGTAAGCTGAAATATGAAAACTGATGATATATCATATATGATAGATATATACTCATATATGATATATCATCAGTTATCATATATGATATAACTATCATATATGATATATCAAACAAACCACAAGAAATTGTAAGTTGAATTAAGTTTGTTGATGTAAGCTGAAAAAAGCTTGATATATCATATATCATAACTGATGATATATGATATATAATATATCATCAGTTATCATATATGATATAACTATCATATATGATATATCAAACAAACCACAATAAAAAATAGATTTTGTATGAGTATTTTTCAGAAAATATGTATAAACTCTTGAAACCTACTCTATCATATATATGAGTAATTCATTTTGGTGTTAAAATGTTATATAATATGTTCTTTTCTTTCTTTTATAAATGCAGTCAGACAGAGATGGTACGATTGTCCGATTTGAAGCAAAGCAGAGACGGATGTTAATTATAACAAGAGGATGTGCACGAATATGTTTTAAGTATCAAGATGGAGTAGGCGTTATTCATAAATTCATCATTTGATAATATGTTTTAAGAATAGTTTATTGTTGAAAAAGAAGAGTGGTTTCAATAATAATGTTGTTTCCATTTTTTATTTTTGTATAAATGGTTATCATATATGATATCAGATGTATATCATATATGATTTACATTAAGTCACGTTCTGTTTGAGTTATCATATATCATTCTTTTCAAAAGTACATTTTTTTAATGTCATGAACAAGTGTTTAATTATTAATTGTGCATACTCTTTGTTGTAATCATGAATTCATCAGATTCTTTGTTTACTATATCCAAGTTTTTCTTGAGTATCATATATGATAATGCATTATCGTATATGATAGCGCATTATCATATATGACTTAATGTATCAAAACCATCATGACATAATACCAAAAAAGTTAAACCATTAAAAACGTCGTACAAGATACCAATGGATTACAAAATCGTTCATATACGTCAAAACTCCATTAGGAGATTACAAGGAAAAAACAAACAATACATTTTAAACGTAAAATAAAAATTCGTGAGCTTCTTCATTAAGCTTCTTGGCCTTTTGGATGCTTGTAATGTTCAACATTCTTTGTAAACAACATTCTCTACATAAATAAAAAGATTTAATTCAATTTTCAAGCGCATAATCATATATGATATATTTTATCATATATGATATTTTAGTTTTACATCATATATGATAAAATATATCATATATGATATTTCACTAACAGGTCATATTAAATTCGTTCAACGAGATTAAGTCATAAAATGTTATAACTCATGAAAATAAGCTAATAAGTTAGCTTATAATTCATCATAAAAAATGATGATAATTTATAAGCGTATTCCCATTAATCATTTAATAAAAAAGCTAATACATCCATAATCACATCAAAATAAGCTTATTTACATCAAATAAGCTAAAAAAAAGATATAAATGATGATGATATAACCTGGTGATTTTTCTTCAATAGCATCGACATCTTCTTTTCTTTAATTTTTAACGTGATTTGTTGATGATTTTTTATTTGTGTGTGTTTTAGTATGTGTTTTGGATCGAGATGATGATTGAATAAGTTTATGTGTGTGTTTTTTGTGTGTGTTTGTGTTAGATCTGAGAAAAGATAAGAGGGTGAGATGTATGTGGGAGGTGGGTGGGATAGGTGGGTTTAAAATGACGAAAATGTCCCTCCGCTTTTTTTAATTAAAAAATAAGATTTAATTTGGCTATTGATATTTTGATAAATGAGAGGTGAGTATTGGTCCCTTTGTATCTAAATGATACAAGATATCCATAATAACCGGACTAATATTTAAATATACTTAAAAAACATTTTACATGAACTTAAACTATTTAGCGTCTGGTATATACCGGCAAAGCGATTGTTGACCGAGGTCCAAACTAGACCGAAAACTAGTTGGTCCAGTCCTCTGCACTACTACACCTTTTCTTTTGTAAAACCGGTCCAAACTTGAAAAAACTGGGACCGACTGAGTTAACTGAACTGGTTGGATAAAGTATAAGGATCTTAAAATTAAAATACAGTAGTTCATTCAATCCACCACCGATCCATTTCGAAAATGTCCGCCACCGGCGCCGCCGTCAGATTATTTTCACGCCGTAGCGCCGCCAGATTCTCCTCCTCCTCCGCTGCCTTCCGATCAATCCCCAGAAAACCAATTTCTCATCGTATATTCAGGTAATGTTTAAACATTATTAAAAAATAAACCTTTTTTTGATATGGGTTATTATTAGTTAATTAATGCTAGTGTGTTGGTGAATGTGAAGGTGTCCAGTTGAACTGAGTGTGTGTTTGGGAACGGTTCAACCATTTCATACGGTTACTGCTTCTGCTTTGATGACCTCAATGCTCACTCATTCTCAAAAGACTTACATTTGGCTTTCTGAAGGTAAATTCTGTAATACTAGTTTTTATTTATGGTTTGGTTGAGATTAGTTATTGCTTACTGAAATGTAGCAAAAGCCGCGTTAATTCAAGGTTTAGATACTACATTATTACTGCTTTTCACTATGGAAGTCCAACAACCAAACATCACGTTCGCCACGTTAGGTTCCAGTGCTCTGGCTATGTAAATTACAAACTTAAGTCAATAGTCTTGGTTTTAGGATATTATCCGTCTTAAGTGGTTATAGTCTAAGAAGTCGAGATAGTTTAGGACATATGTAGGACTTCTGTTTAAGGCATCCATGAATGAGCTTTAAAGTTTCCTCATGTTTTGGAACATGTGAAAGAATGATTTAGGACATTTTCAACATTTTCTCTGGATTAGAATATTTAGCTTACCTTTGCTATACCTCGTCGTAAACTGCGTTAGAAGTCTCTTTGGTAACAGACAGCTTTTGTGTATGTCTTTCTATGTGACTGGGAGGTCAGACAATTAAAGAAGGGTTATCATATATCAACAATGGTTATCTTCCTTGTAAACCATCATAGCACTAAGCCACTGAATATGTTGGTGCATCGTTATCAAATTTTTCTCCCCATCTAATACGTAGATATGAAATCCTAATTTTTAAAACACCCCCTGTCTAGTTGAGAAAAGAAACCTCTCGGTAAGAAGATGTGATATTTTGGTCTCTAATACTAACCATTTCAATTCAACATGTCATATTTCATTAACTTTTTGCTTGGATACTTTGTCTGTTCTCTTGTACACGGCTGACAGCCGGATAGAACTTGTTAAAAGTTCAATAAACAAAAGATGAAATAGTTTGGGTTTTTGTAGCATTTTCCAACAATTAGATCTTATTAAACCATGATCATGAGCAATAGCGCAAGTACATAAATATGCTCCTTAAATAAGTGGATATAAGAAAGAGTCTCATCTAGCCCTGCTGTCATTATTAGAGCATTTTATTTATTGATGATTTGTTTCGTGCTAGACTGTTAAGAATTTGTTAATTCTGACCACTGTCCCCTTGTGTCTCGTCTATTGCATTTCTGCCACAAACTTAAGAACATCCAGAAGTGTATGTGTATTTTTCTAACTTGTTATTAGGAGACGTTTGAAAGCTCTTTGTCCTTGTCAATGTGATCAGTATCTGGTTTTAACATTTGTCACCTGTCCAGGCAAAGATCTGCTCTATGACTTTGACATAAAAAACCTACTAGTTCCTATTGTAATGAGAAGATCACAGTCGCTATTTTTAAGTTACTGCATGAACTCTGAACAAACAACTCTTGGTGTCAAACCTGTAACATAATGATTAGCAGTTGTGAATCCGAAAAAGTAACATGTTTTGAATATAGACATCAAAGTCACCTCTCTTGAACTTCATCATATGTAGATTTGTCTTTCTGTGAATTTTCTCCTCTCTTTCATGTTTTTTTTCCTCATTTGGTTTACTGCATTAATCCTTATGCTCAATAGTTAAACCATTTATCTCTCATTGTTGTAATTGCAACCTAATGACGCACAGTCATCGATTCTTATAAAGTTATAGGGTGTTAACTTGCGTTATTGTGTTTATTATATTATGATGTTGTTTGTCGATGCATCTAATTTGCCGATACTTGTCTTGTTGCAGATTCATGAGATATCCATGCTGGTTCTGTACTAGTATCCAAAGGAAAACAAGCAGAACGTCAGAAGGATGAAGTGATATATAAATTGAGTTTGCTATTTGACGATATAATACGGCCATTAAATTTGTTGGTCTTTGATTTAATTCGGAACTTTAACCTGGTAGTTATGGATTCAAAACCAATCATGGTTGTTGGTACCTTTATTTTTTTGGTTTATATACTTTGTCGTAGTGAGGTGCGATTACATTTTGTAGTAGTTGTATTAGATGCTTTAATAAAAATACCGATGTAGAATCTAATACTCCCTGGTTTAGATCAATATCATTTCATTGTAGGCTACAGAATATGTATATTTTTTGTTTATATATTTCCATGCCAATTTACTTGATTATCTGTTAACAAATAACACAGCTAAATTGAAGAAACAGATACACCTCTCCTATTCCAGGACGGTCTATGTGTCATTTAAATCACTGATAGGAAACTGGAGCTCCAAAACTGTTTTATCCATTCTATCATCTAAGGTTTTGATCGCACACAGAGCAGAAACCAAAAACACAACCACTGAAATAGATGGCTGAAATCATAGTATATGGTTTATCAGCATGTGAATACGCCCAATGATGTTTATACCCTTTAACATTTATACTAAGACATAAAATGATTCATTTTATTATAGAAGATACAATTATTTTACAAGAAGTACAAAGAGTCACATAAATCTCTATTCGGCTTTCTTTGTTTTAATCAAAGTCAACGTCTTCTCTTGCTGTTGACCTTCTTCCTCTTCTTCAACGTTCAGTGGTAAGTGTTGTCTATAGCATCGAAAGATCACCAAACATATGAATGCTGCAGACGAATAAACAGATAAATGTTACTTCTGTGGTCAATAGATCTTTGCTATAACTAACACTGTTGTTAAACTTCTAGAAGTATCAAAAACCATACCAGCAAAAATGCGGGTCTTGATTGAAGTCAGATTCCAAAAGGCTGTGATTGCTGATCCTGCAACTATTTTCTTGTGAGAACAACCTCCCCATGCTTCCAATATCCTCACTTTCAGGCCTTCACCTGATGCGTATCAAAGTAAATATTAGGACCTGTAATATGTTTGCAGGCATACAGCAATGAGACTGTATCATATCATTCTTACCTTTCTTGCATATTTGATTCGAGTATAAAGAGTACAGTTTTGGGCCAGTGAAGCCAATAAAGAACCCTGAAAGATGCAAACACAAAATGTTAGCTGACAGTATTAATAACATAATCTGGATTAAGTACCATGTTGAAAATGTTCTTACCAAGCGCACAAAGTCTCTTAAAGGTAACAATGTGACCATATTCGGATCCAAGAAGTAACAATGGTGCCACCTGAAAACATACCCCATGGGTCTTAACACAATGCATAGTGTAAACTGAAGTGAACTAGTTTTAGCAGGATTATGAATTTACTTTTAGGGTCATGGATGGTTCGCCTGAAAACAGTTCTCGAGCTTTTGAGATAACAAAATTTACTGCAGGAAGTACAACTCTAGCCGCTCTTAGAATGTCTTCTTCTTTAAGCCTCATTTCTCTCTTGGTTTCTACGCCATTCCTATTAGTTTGCAACTCCAACAAGTTAAACAAAGCCGAAGATTGTTGATCAACATTTTAAGACTTTGACATAAAGAACGTTGCTAACCTTTGGGCAATCGAATTTGAAAAGAAAGATACACCCAAACACAGAATGCCTAGTTGAGACATCAAAGAAAGCGTACTGAAAACAACGATCAAACAAGTTTCATTAAAAATATTGTACACAAACATAAACTGATTATGTCCCACTTCAAAACCTAACTATCAGACAACCAATTTCGAAAGCAATGCCAAACACTCCATACCTGAAGGTAACACCAGTTGTAAAGCAGGACGACAAGAAACAAAGCAAACCAAATCCAAACCAAAGCGTCGATTTTGCCACATCATTCCACATTATCAGATCATTAACAAACACCCCAATTCGATCAAAATCATACCCATAGTCATCATCACCCCCTTCTGCAAATCAAACACAATCAAATTCATCAAAAGCTATAAAAAAAAACCCCAAAAACCTAAACATAAATAAGATCCAATCTCCACTCACTTGGTGACGGAATGGACTGACAAGAAGTCGATTTATCCTTCTTAGACCTCCCACTATGCCTCCTTCGCTTCACCTTATTAGCAACACCCAATTCATCCCCCAAACCCAATTCTTTATCCTCTCTAATCTCCTGCTCGATTCGCCTCCTCGACCTACGTCCATTTCGCGGAGAACCCACATTCCCAAACCGATTCTTGCACCTTCTACGCGACACGTACGCATCCGACGCTTCTTCGGCCAAATCCACTCGACTCTTCCCTCTTTTAGCACCAGGAGAGGGAGAAAGAAGCAAGAGATCATGTAAAGACAAAGGGTTTTTGGGTTTTGGAGATATCGTATTTTTAGGCGAGTACGATACTAGATCAAGCGATAACGCTGTTACCGGTTCTTGAGAACTTGTTCGGGCGAGACGAGAAGCCGATTTTGTTTTGGTGTCGGATTGTGGGGTGGGTTTCGTGTAAGGTGGTGGTGAATCCATTGTTGTTGTTGTTTGTGATGTGATTAATGATTGGTTATGTATGGTTTAAAAGGGTTAGGGTTTATGTTGCAGATAGCCGTTAGGGTTTTTTTTTATATATTTTGAAAAGGTTAAAAAAGGGGGAAGAAGAAGGTGATGATGTGATTTGGGAGTTTGTGCTTTGAATGAATGAATCTATTGTTTAACGGTTATAAAGGTTGACAAAAAAGAGTGGTGTTTTGTGATGTGGGGTAATTGTGTTGTGTGGTAAAAAGTGAAAGATTTTTTGGGTTATTAAATAGTTATAATTTACGTATATATTGGGAGAAGGTAAATGGGTAACAAGCTGCGCTGTTATCTTTTTTTTAATAAACAATCAAGTTTATTAAATAAATTTAAGAGTTAAAACATTACTATTTGTAACACGTTGTATTTTGGTAAATAGCTCTACCGCCTCATGTGCAAGGAAACCAAATATATATCAAATACGAAAGAAATAAACATGTGTTGATTTTCAACACATGCTTTCTTATGTTTAGTCACTTTACATGAGTCGACTTTTGTAGCAGTCTGACCTGCTGTAAAATCTCGAATGTCTAGCCTCATAAAAGAAAAAACATTTGTTAAATTAACGCACGCATGTTTATCTTTGACTCATCCAAAAGTGTGAGTTAAGTACGTTAATTTGGTGTTAAGTTTAGGATTAATGTATGTGCAATCAGTGGCGGATCTAGGATTTCGAAGTAGGGTATGCATATTTTCTAGCGAGAGTTCTTCAAATTTTTTTTTTCCCTGATACAGTTTTTTCGGGTCGGTTTTTTCAGAAATTTGGGTTATAAGTTGTGGTTTCATTTCCTAAATCGATATATTATCGATCTACTTTGTCAAAAATCTGGGTATTATATGAAATTTGCTAGCCGGTATCGAAACATATTCATAATTTAATGCGTATCATTTTATGTTTCAATATCTTGATTTTTTTTAAATATGTAGAGAAATTCCTATATACAGTA
This sequence comes from Glebionis coronaria, assembly GCA_025667525.1. Taxonomy (NCBI): domain Eukaryota; kingdom Viridiplantae; phylum Streptophyta; class Magnoliopsida; order Asterales; family Asteraceae; genus Glebionis; species Glebionis coronaria. The sequence continues at coordinate 126,826,768 of CM046874.1, read as the reverse complement.
TTACTTTACTATACCAATAATAAGACAACCCAATACAGTAACAAAAAGGAAGTTAACTTAACATATAAAAGCTTAAGTGGACTGGCCTAATTGTTAGGCTATTACTTTAATAGTCATTGACATTTTGACCTATTTTGAAATTGATTGATCATATTGGATTGAATATATTTTTGTCAGTTTTATCATTTTTTTTATTTTATCTTTGATTTTTTTTTAAATAAATTTTAAAATCAATTACCAAACTAGTCTTTTATACAACCTTTTTTTTTACCAAAATAGACTATATTTCAACACTTTACCAAACTAGACCAACCTCCATGCATCATGGTGCACTTTTAATTTTGTGTGCATCATGGTGCACAATACTTATGCATCAAACACTTTATGTGCATACTTAATGGTGCACCTCTCATGTTGTGTGCATCATGGTGCACAATCTTCATGCATCATGGTGCACTTATAATTTTTTGTGCATCATGGCGCACTAACTTCATGCATCATAGTGCACTTATAATTTATTGTGCATCATGGTGCACAAGACTTATGCATCGAACACTTTTAGTTAGGCGCATAAAAAAGTTATGCATCATGGGACACAAAATGCATCACGGTGCACCAAACGTATGCATCACGTGGCACAAAGTGCATCACGGTGCACCAAACTTATGCATCTCAGCGCACAAGTTAAATAATGGTGCATCAGATTTTACCTTTTAGCTAGGCGCACCGAGAAGTTATGCATCACGGGGCACAAAATGCATCACGGTGCATCAAAGTTATGCATCTCGGTGCACAATTGAAAGCATGGTGCATCAAATTTTACATTTTAGCTAGGCGCACCAAAAAGTTTATGCATCACGGGGCACAAAATGCATCACGGTGCATCAAAGTTATGCATCTCGGCGCACAATTAAAACCACAGTGCATCAAGTTTACTTTTTAGCTAGGCGCACCAAAAAGTTTATACATCACGGGGCACAAAGTGCATCACATTGCACCAAACTTATGCATCTAGGTGCACATGGTGCATCATATTTTACTTTTTATCATTAGGCGCACAAGGTTTTATGCACACCTTTTCTTGGATGCACCTTAATTTACATCGTTAGATTCTTAAGTCTAACGGTTATAATTCAAAAGTTCAATTTGGTAATTTTTTTGTACACCGACTATTCTTATATTACGGCGTCTAAAAAAGCTATTTAGGAAATTTCCTCTAAATTTATCTTTGATTTGATTTTACACAAAGTTGAATACTCCGTATGTTTTATTAGATCCGATCATACCCGACTCACATATGGACCTAACATCTCGTTCCCATCATTGGTCCTTGTTAAAGGACAATCGACCTGCTTCGGTTTGGATTGTAAATACTTCTAAATATAGATAATGTTTTTCACAAAACCTGGTTAAATCTAAAGGTGAGCGGAAATGAAAGCAAGACACAAAACGATCAGATGCACTTAAAATAAACTAAACAATATTATAAACACAATTTTTATGAACCATGTGCATTAAACATAAATCTAATAGAAAATAAAGTTTTTTTAAACAAGTTTAACACTACTTAACAAAAATTTATGAGTGTCCCGAGAGTCTCCGTGGTTCCGTCCTTGTGATTGAGTATGACGGATTGCGGACTGGACTGAATCTATTTCGGTCCGATACTCGATCCATACTTTACCTCATGTTTGGTCCTCGATTCGGTTCGATCCCACGCACAATCGACAATTATGCCTTCTAAAACTGAACCAACCGAAGAACCGGACAAGGCCGATGAACACATTCCGTCTGGTTTTCGGTCCATAATTTTGGATTAAATCGGTCTCGGTCTCGATCCGCTCTAGGTTTTTTGGGTCCGGTTTGGTCCAGCACGGGTTTTAACGTAAATCATGATAGTCAAACTTTGTTAGATTTGTTATTTAATTTTGTTCATGTCTTGTGTTAAAACTTTTAGTTGTGGTTTATATTTTTTGGCCCATGGGCTAGTTGTCTATTAGGCTGGGGGGAGTGGTGAAAAAAGCCACGGGTGAGTTGTGATGTGGCAAAAAAGCCACGCGTGACTACCATTCCCTCCCCAAAAAAAGTCACGCGTGGGTTACTGTTTAGAGGAGAGAGTGGTGAGAAACTCACCACTGGTGGGTTTTAGAAACTGTGGGTCCCACTGTTTTTTATTCTTTTTTTAATAGGGTTGTGAGTGAAGAATTTTTTTAGTGGGGTATATTTTTATATAAAGTGGGTATAAGGTGGAGGTGAGTTTTTTTTACTTAAGAACCCCGAAAGGTGAGTTTTTGGTGGGTTAGTAAGAGGAGTGAGAAAGCTGAGTTGGCGCTGAGGTGGCGGTGGGTTTTTGATGCACCACTCCCCCAGCCTTAGAGCCTAGGTATGTCAATCCATCACTCAAGTTACGGGAAAAATGGGAGTAGATATGGCGCAAGACACACATTGTGTGAGACGTTATAAGGTTCGGCTTCGTATTTATCAGTTCAAAATGTTGGCCATAATGCGAGCTCACGCGAGAATTATACCATGACTCGCGTCATAATTATTTTTAATTTATTTTTTTTATTTTTTATTATTGTTCTTTTATTAAAAGTACTATAACACCAAAATTTTAGTGTTAACCAAGGAGTCTCTTTTTGGCATTATGTTGACTTTGGTGTTATGAATGAATTGGCTGACGTGACATGCACTTTTTCCATGATACGAGTTCGACGGCTCGTACTACACCCTTTGCTCTTATGATGAATCAATGAAACCAAGGGAATTCCCTATCTGATAAAAAATGTGCTTTTCAACTTTTTAACATAAAGTACAAAGGATGCGTGTGATTATGTGAACAATAATTTTCTTACATATTACCTTGGAGAAAGTCATAACAATATGTATCAGAGCTAAGCGTTCCAAGAGGGACACAAATGTATTATTTTCAGACATGATATTGGGTGATGGACCTTGAACATTTTAACGGGGAGCGCCAACTAGGTATATAATGGCCTTCTTTTAGCCCCCATGAAACTCTGCACTGATATCAGTGACCTGATGTTCCAGATTGTATAGTGCAAATTAAAAAGACATATCTAGTGCTTGTTTGCATGCCTTTGGCAAAATGCCTTAAGCCTCTTAAGTCCCTCTTCCAGAGCAGACGGCTCAATACCAAATGTAACACGCACCCAATCCTTCATTCCCAGCACAAACCCTGAAAAACATCAAAAACTACTTAAATTGTAATTATCCATTTCAGCATAAATCAACAATAACTATAGTAAGCATATTAGGAGTATAGTTCTGCGTCAAAATGAAGTAAAATTTGAATTTCGCGGTCAAAACTTATAGAATTTCTTTGGGCAGCCCAAAGCTTTCTATAAAGGATACCATCTTTTACTTATGGAATTACTGTATATGTATCACCTGGAAAATTCAAAAGTTTACCAAATTGACCTTGGAAGTCAAAGTATATATTTCTTTCAGCATTGAAGCGGCTTACCAGGCAAGAGGATGACAGACTCCTCTTTAGCAAGCTTTGAGCAAAATTCCATATCATTGTTTATGCCTTGCAGCTGTGACAAATCTAACTTGACCTGTAATAAACATTTTACGAAGTCAAACTTCAATAGAGTTATCTTTTAGAATACAAAACTTCCATTAGATTTTATATATACCATTAGAAAGAAAGACGCTTGAGGCTTTTGAAGGCATGTAAAACATGGGATCTCCTTTAGCCATTCATAACACATTTCACCATCTTTTCTCATTATGCTGACAGTCTTGACAAAAAAATCGTCTGGTGTTTTCTCAAGAATTTGAGGAAGAGCCGCCTAATCCCATAAACCAAAACATTATATTTTTACAAAGAAAGCATGTGTCGCATAATCATAGGATGAACAACATCACTAGAGAACGTAACTGTATTCTTTCAAGAAATATCGCTTTTAGTTACATACCTGTATGAATGTTGCAGCTTCTGAGTTGTAACTGAGAGTTCTGTTGATGCACTCTACAATCTGAAGATCAGGTACAATTTAGATCAGCAATGAGAGAAAATTTGACTGTAAATTCCTAAAAATCTAAGCTGAAAAAACAAGTTGAGTGAGGAATGCACTATATAATATCTGACCAAATATCAAAATAAACGATACATCTATGGGGATATTGGATCTCTATAACTAGGAAATTAGCAAAAAAAGAGGAAATATACCCCCTGTTCTTCAAAAATTCCATTTGGATCATTTCTTGTTATCCAACCAATCCTCCATCCAGGAACCATCCACTTCTTGGATAGAGAACCAAATGTCAAAACAGGTGCTATATCGGCAAAGATCCCCATTGGCACGAATGAGTTACTTTCAAAAGTCAAATGTGCATAGGCTTCATCCGATATCACTAATATTCCCAGCTTTCTAGCAGTCTCAGCAATCTTCAGATATTAAATGATTCATATTACCAAAGAATTAGATAACATAACAAATTAAGCGTAACTTCATAAGACCAAAGTAGATTACAACTTGCACACCTTTTGTAGATGATTACGTGTGAATATATTACCACACGGATTCCCGGGATTGATAATGACTATAGCAACAGTTTTGTCATCAGCCAGTTTTTCAACTCCGTTCAAGTCAACCTCCCAACCTTTTTCCTGAAGAAGGTCAAAATGTCGGATTTCGAGTTGATTAAGAGTGGCAAGAGCTTCATAGGCTGGATAGCCAGGTTTAGGAAGCAATATATTTGCACCTGGACGTTTCAGCGCAGACATCACAACTTCAATTGCTTGCTTAGCACCGAGCGTAACATATACATCATCAGGAGATAGTTTATAAGGGAGGTCGCTAGAAAGGTACTCAGCCAAGGACCTATTGTTACAAAAAACACCTGATTATAAACATCAACACTTCAAGACACAAATGATCTATCTCGGGCTTATTACATGTCAATACAATACTACCCAATAAACTTACTTTTGCTACATACGGCTAAAACATTCATAAGATCGGAAACAGATGTCCAACATATATATACCTATACGGCTAAATGACAACAAGTACAAACACGATAATGAATGAAAACCAGTGAACAATCATTTGAATAACCGAACCGGAGGCTTCCCCTGTTCGGCCCTGTCTTAATAAACAGTGCTCAACCCAAGTCCCTTATCTTAACAACTGCCTATATTCCTATATTAACAAATACTTATAAGTGTCTGAATCAGCACTACTGAAGTGTCAAGTGACTGAGGCAGTACTTTCCTTTTTTAGAAAGTTGAGATAAATTTCATACTGTATCACTCAGCTCAGGAATAATCATTCAGGTGCAAAATACCATTGATATTCAGAAATCAGAAGTAACATAGTAATAGTTACCTTCTTGCTTGAAGCACACCTCCTTTAGGTGCATAACCATTAAATTTGGCGGACCGAAGAGCATCGACAACAGCATCTTCAGCTACTCGAGTCGTTCGAAAACATGGAAACAAAGAAGGATCACCAATACTTAAAGGTATAACTGGCCTTGTGTCACTTGGATTAAGGTTTGTTTTCACATCATCAATAACACCTTTTATTGAAAAAGCAGAAGCTATCTTTAAATCCTCATTTCCTTTAAATTTCCACTCTTTCATACCCATTTTCTTTCTTTGATTTTAATCAAGTAGCTTAGCTACAGTAATCAGTTCCATGTGACCTTTGGCATTAAATATCTTTTCACTAATAAAATTTCCACCACGTGTTCTTGCCTTGTTGGTATTGCATTTTGTATTTGTAAAAGAGTAGTTCCTTACGTAAAGTCTGTCTTATTACACCAATAATACTTCCAAACATGATTCGATAATGATACCGTTGAAACTTTAAAGTTAATAGTAACACTCCAAAACCTTAGTTGTTGATGGTTATCAATCAACTTTATGTTATTGTTTTTTCGATGGTGATGTTTAGTTTGTTTTATGGTGATGTTAATGAGATTGTTACAGTACATGAAAGCTACTATTAGAGGTGGTAAAATAGGTGAGCGGACGGGCTAAATGGGCATAGGTAAAATGAGCGGACAAAACAGATAAACTAAAGTAAGTTAAAAAAAAAACATATAAAAACGTAGAAATAATAAATAATAAACTTGTTTGAAAGGCGGGATAAAAAATTAAATATAAAAGATTCGCTGAATAGCCTATCAATAAAAACAACCATATTTTTTAAAATGAACAAGATTTGACACCTTTAACCTAAAATCAATCGAATATTAGAACCTTACAAAATGAGTAAAATTATCTAGTCCTTTTCAGCTAGTTACTTTAAAGCACCCGAGTCTTTTGCACTAATGTTTTGGAAACCAGACAGAGTATGGGTTTTTTCTTTTAATTCTCGGTTTTTCAATCTTTTTTGGTTTTGTTTGTTCTTCTGTTTGAACGAGAAGAAACATGAAACCAGTTCCAGTCCGGTTCACAGGCTGAACCAGTTGAACATTTGCGCTATTTAGTGGACTTAATCCGGTTACATCGGATCTCAATACTTGAGTAATGGAATCTTTTATTACTGCCTAGAATACTCACACACAATAAATTATTAGTATTAAGTTTTTTCAAACTTTGTCTTGTTCGTAGAATTTGAGGTATTTAGCACGTGTAGTTGTCTGCCTAAAAGATAAAAATGAAAATACGTTTTGGGAGAATTTAACAAGTTTTGAAATAGTGAGTAGATGTTGGCGAATGCCATGCAATTTAATTTATTTTTTATATGTTTTGTAAAAAAAATAGTCATGACGCATAAAAGAAGGTATAATCTTACAAACATATATCAAAATAAAACGTTCTCGAAGTTACAGCCAAAATAATTCTATCTCAAATGTCTTTTAAAAGAGTCAAGTTTTAGATTGTCAGCCACTCGTATACCTGGTAAGGATGAGAAAAAAGAAAAAAAATTAAAACTAAATCACACGTCCGAATTCGGCTGCCTTCTACTTAGAGCAAGGGGAGCGATTGACTACTGGCTGGCTGTTAAGCCTGTGGCACCACCCTCCCTTTGGCGCACCATACCGGCCCTCGTGCCATCCCTCCTCGTGCCAACAGCAACAGCCAGCGCCATCCATTTTTTTTTTGTTTTTTGTTTTTTAGTTATAAAGTGGGGTATTTGTGGGCACAATATACCTCTTTGGCACCACTTTTTCTCGTGCCAACGGCTCCCCGTAAATGTGATGCCAAAGGGTTTCTCGTGCCAAAACCCCAAAATCCTACGTGGCGGCTTTGGCACCACCTTCTCGTGCCAACGACTCCCAACTCTCTTAGCAAGTATGATGGATGCACCGGTATCAAAAAATCAAACCGAATATTAAAAAAACCGAACCACAACAACGATTAGAACAAAAAACCAGTGTTTTGTTTTTATTTTTCAAATAACCAAACTCTTAGTTCGACTTCGGTTTTGACATTAAAATTGAATCATAAAACTAAACCGATTTGATTAATCATTAGTATACATCTAAAATTGATGACCTACCTTTGCTCTAGAATTCGGGTAAAAATTCTGGTGACACAGTTATTTATTTTCCCCGTTTAAAAATTATCGTATCATATTGATTTTTTTCCCTAATTTTTATTTTAAATATTTTTTTTGTGTTATATAATATTTGATAGAAAATATCTGAATAGATTATTTTTTTTTATTGTTGTAATTTTTATCAAATCTTATTTCTTATATAAAGTAGGTGGTCTCCACAATTTTCTCCCCCAAAATATGTAATCACTTCACACGTAGATAATACTCTTTTTAATAACCATCCGATAAATACCTTCCATAAACTGTTTTACACAAACCCACTCCCCCAACTCATTTTACCCTATCGTTCTTTTGATTAACCCCACCCGAATTCATCCCTATCCCTTAATCTCAATCAAATCGTTAAAGCTAATAAGAATCACAAAAAAATAATAATTACTAATGATAATGAAAAACATTAAAAGTATTGGTGGATGTGAATATGTATGAGTTTTGATTCTTCATAACTTTTATGAACAATTGTTTGTGCATCGTAGCGTTTAATGTTACAGGTTTGTTTTATATATTTTTGTTATGGGAATTGGTTATTCTATTTGATTGTTATGATGTGTAGATTTGTATTTGATTACTGTGGGTTTTAGTGTTCCAACTAAAATAATTTGTACTGTTATGAATTATGATATGGTTTTTTAGATACAGGTTATATCGGATAAAAGTTTGAAAATTTTGCACCTAGATAATGTGAATATGTGTCAGAGATTATGTGTGTGAATTTTGTAGATTCTAAAAATGTTTGGTTGGTTTTGATCTTAGGAAGTACAACCTTCCATGTGGATGTTGAAATCGAGAAATGTAAAAGGAAATGGTTAGAAGAAATTCCAAGATATGAATTATAATGATACTACATATTAAGGTTATTTTTCTCAGTCCTATTAAGATAGTTAAATAAAAATCTAAAATTTTAATAACAATGTCATTATGCCTCTTCATGTAATTTGCAGGATTCATTGAACTATGGCCCGACAAATTTGAGTTCAAGACAAATGGAGTAATTCATGTAATGGTTTTCATGTAATTCACAAGATTTACATGAACTATGGCCTAAAAAATTCAAGTACATGACAAATGGAGTAACTCACGTAATATTTTTCATGTAATTTGCAGGATTTATGTGAACTATGGCCCGAGAAATTTGATTTCAGGACAAAAGGACAAAGGACAAAAGGACAAATGGGGAGTAACTCAGGTAATGGTGAAGTTGCATATAATATTGATATAGCCTAAATAAGATTTTATTTTGGGTTAAGTCCATATATTATCAATATACTTACAAACTTTTGCACATCTAGGTAACAAACGTCAAATATTACTAATATAGTCATTAAAACCGGCTAATTTTTATAGATATAGGTAACGTGACCGAATAATTTTCCACATAATTAATTGTTTTTGTTTTTTTTTCACGTGTATAGTTTTGCACCATTTCATCGGATGTCCCCGAAAGGGACTTTTGCACCATTTGTTAAATTGACTTATTTGTTTTGGTTCTTATGTATATCCTTGGCTATTGTTGTCTACTCTTATTTTACATCATTGAAAGAGATCTATAAGAATCACAAAAAGATAATGACGCATCTATCCGATCACATTTGAAAATATATTTTAATCAGAAAAGACAATTTCGTTTCATAAGATTTCTTTTAATCTTCTTTTTTGCTTCCTTGAATTCAAGGAGGAAACTTTCCCGTAGCTTTCTTTTTATTCATTGTGGCTTATTTTTGTAGATGATTTTGTGTGTGACTTGAGTGCTATGGGTTTCGGTAATCGGGATATGAGTTGGGTATTTGATGAGTATTTTTTTTATGAAGATCTGGGTTTTGCTTTAGGATGAATTTGTAAATGTGAGTTTTTGTTATTCTTACTTCAGGATGAATTGTTGATTTAGGTTTAGGGTATAGGATGAACATAAAATGTGGTTGTTGATGCGGATGTGATCTACGAGAGAATATGTGTGACCTTAAGGGTCACAATGGACCGTTTTAGTGATAGCGTCGAAATCTATTGTTGCCGTGTCGGAACCTGATGGTGTTGCCGGAAAAAACTAAGTGAAGAAGATGATGTTCAATGTTTGTACTCATGTTTGTAGAAAAAGTTTATTAACTAGCCAACATATTCAAAAGTCAACATCATGCTATTTGGCATTTCCAAGTCATAAAAAATAATAATAATGACGTGTCGGTTAATTTTAACTTGCAACCGGCACTTAACCGGTAATCTTACCTATATTTCAAAAAAATAGTAAGTTTGAATTACCATATAAGTAATATGTTAAATTAGTTACCTAGATGTGTAATAGTTGAAAAATACGTTGCTAATATATGGACTTAACCCTTTTATTTTCTTTTAGAACTATTGATATGATTCTTAGTGGTCCATTTTTTAGATCACCCTTAAGGTCATAAGATGAGATTGATGTTGGAGCTAGGATTGAAGTGGAGTATTTTTTAAGTGCGTTAACTCATGTATGTATTTTTGCTTCAAGCTAACTGGGTGTTCTCCTTGCATATGAAAATACAACACCGACTCACCACTTACGGTCTAACTGTTAGTCTGCTACCCACAATTAGTTCTTGCGGGAGAAGGTGAGATCATAACCCTATTTGCACTTGCATTAATCATAAAGACTGTTTGCTTTGTAGAACTAAATTCGGAGGGACAAACTGGATCTTCGTAAATTTAAAATGTTAATACTATCATGGTTTCCGTAACCAAGTCACTTTTGATCCGTTTATTTTTTTAGCATGCTTTTACGACTTTCTCATTTGACCTGTTATATGTGAAAAATGAATGCAAATCAATACAGTTATACTCGAGATAATTTGTTAATAAAGATAGGTAGTTGCCATACTTTTTGAGTAGTGATCTAATTTACACCTTGGTCGTTACTATATGTTGGTCCTTACTATGTTAGTAATTGCATATGTAGGTGGGAAAGAAATAACTGTTGTTGGTTGCCAGATGCAACATACTCTATTCAGAAATGGACCACGTACTGATTAACGTAAGTCCTTTCATGCCATTATTGAATTCATGTTAAACTTCTAACTCTAATACGTATTCATGTACCCTCTGCATTTACTCCGAAGATTTACAAAGGGAAGTGCTCCTGTGTTTCATAATAAAAGGACATACTTTCTTAGTTTCTTATATACAACAAATTATAGCTTACAAATAGCTTTTTCTAACATCATCATCTCTGATGTGTCAAAGACTTTAAAGTCAACAATCCCAAACATCCTCTTTCCAAACTCTGTATTTCAGTCAATACAAGAATAATCAAATAAGCACTTCTAATAAGCAATAGCAAACATCCCGTCAACTTGGAATTTGGTGGATAGAAAAATGTCCCATATAGTCTAAGTGATGTATCTAATGTAGGATTAAATTGTATATTGCTTAAAAACAGGGTTGATATACAACAAGGGAGGAATTCTTGGCAAGCCGGCGTTCTTGGCACTAATTGTTCGATTCTCCCTAAATGGAACATAGACTTACAACTATCAAGCAAAGGATCATAGTGGCAGCTACTTCTATTTATGGTCACTTAATTTTCGAGTATGTTAAATGGTACCGTCCAATATCTTTTTTTCTTCCATCGACCAGGAGTTTGAATTGCTTTTTTCTTTTCCAAATATTATTGAACATTGACCACTTTTTTTGCATTATTAGCTACAAAAACAAGGGATCTGAGTTTAGGCTGTTTTGAAGAGCGCTTGCATAATATCTAGATAGCAAAAAAACATACCCAATAGTATTAAAAATAGTTTCTGATCCAACTTTTTTAAGTCGGTGTGATTCAGCCTATGGTGATATCAAGTTAACGCACTTGCGTACTAAATCAACTTTGATACTATAGTGATACAAGTCTACAACAGTTCTTGATGCAGCCTTCAACAAGACACCCACGATGTAAATTTAACTTTTGCATGCTTGAAGCATTTGTTAAAATAGAAATGTAAGGATATTGTATTGTTGAACTTACAACAAGTATAACCTAATAATCATTCACTATTTTTTTTAATTTTTATATATAGGTTAATAACATTGTTTTTTATTCATGATAAACCTATTGTGTTGTATTTGAGTCAAATTTGTATCTCTAAAAAACATGTTGGATGAGTAAAAGGCACCGATGTTGCTAAAACATTCATTGCGCTATTGCATGATATGCCGCGGAGATTTAACTAAAACTTGCTTGTGATTGCTCCATTAGCGGCTCCCGTGATGGGGAAGCATTGGATGATCTATTTTCTGTTTCATGTAGGATCGTTGTAGTACGTACCGTAAATCGTTGTTATAACATATTGTAAAACTTTTGATCTTTGTTTCGAGTAGTATTTGTCATTCCCGAGTGCTATATTAAGTATAACGATATCTTAAGAACTATGTCGATACTTTTAACTTAAAGAATTTTTGAAGCTAGCCGCCCATGGGGCGTGTCTTGGGTTATTAAATAGTTATAATTTACGTATATATTGGGAGAAGGTAAATGGGTAACAAGCTGCGCTGTTATATTTTTTTTAATAAACAATCAAGTTTATTAAATAAATTTAAGAGTTAAAACATTACTATTTGTAACACGTTGTATTTTGGTAAATAGCTCTACCGCCTCATGTGCAAGGAAACCAAATATATATCAAATACGAAAGAAATAAACATGTGTTGATTTTCAACACATGCTTTCTTATGTTTAGTCACTTTACATGAGTCGACTTTTGTAGCAGTCTGACCTGCTGTAAAATCTCGAATGTCTAGCCTCATAAAAGAAAAAACATTTGTTAAATTAACGCACGCATGTTTATCTTTGACTCATCCAAAAGTGTGAGTTAAGTACGTTAATTTGGTGTTAAGTTTAGGATTAATGTATGTGCAATCAGTGGCGGATCTAGGATTTCGAAGTAGGGTATGCATATTTTCTAGCGAGAGTTCTTCAAATTTTTTTTTTCCCCGATACGGTTTTTTCGGGTCGGTTTTTTCAGAAATTTGGGTTATAAGTTGTGGTTTCATTTCCTAAATCGATATATTATCGATCTACTTTGTCAAAAATCTGGGTATTACATGAAATTTGCTAGCCGGTATCGAAACATATTCATAATTTAATGCGTATCATTTTATGTTTCAATATCTTGATTTTTTTTAAATATGTAGAGAAATTCCTATATACAGTATTACTTTACTATACCAATAATAAGACAACCCAATACAGTAACAAAAAGGAAGTTAACTTAACATATAAAAGCTTAAGTGGACTGGCCTAATTGTTAGGCTATTACTTTAATAGTCATTGACATTTTGACCTATTTTGAAATTGATTGATCATATTGGATTGAATATATTTTTGTCAGTTTTATCATTTTTTTATTTTATCTTTGATTTTTTTTTTAAATAAATTTTAAAATCAATTACCAAACTAGTCTTTTATACAACCTTTTTTTTTACCAAAATAGACTATATTTCAACACTTTACCAAACTAGACCAACCTCCATGCATCATGGTGCACTTTTAATTTTGTGTGCATCATGGTGCACAATACTTATGCATCAAACACTTTATGTGCATACTTAATGGTGCACCTCTCATGTTGTGTGCATCATGGTGCACAATCTTCATGCATCATGGTGCACTTATAATTTTTTGTGCATCATGGCGCACTAACTTCATGCATCATAGTGCACTTATAATTTATTGTGCATCATGGTGCACAAGACTTATGCATCGAACACTTTTAGTTAGGCGCATAAAAAAGTTATGCATCATGGGACACAAAATGCATCACGGTGCACCAAACGTATGCATCACGTGGCACAAAGTGCATCACGGTGCACCAAACTTATGCATCTCAGCGCACAAGTTAAATAATGGTGCATCAGATTTTACCTTTTAGCTAGGCGCACCGAGAAGTTATGCATCACGGGGCACAAAATGCATCACGGTGCATCAAAGTTATGCATCTCGGTGCACAATTGAAAGCATGGTGCATCAAATTTTACATTTTAGCTAGGCGCACCAAAAAGTTTATGCATCACGGGGCACAAAATGCATCACGGTGCATCAAAGTTATGCATCTCGGCGCACAATTAAAACCACAGTGCATCAAGTTTACTTTTTAGCTAGGCGCACCAAAAAGTTTATACATCACGGGGCACAAAGTGCATCACATTGCACCAAACTTATGCATCTAGGTGCACATGGTGCATCATATTTTACTTTTTATCATTAGGCGCACAAGGTTTTATGCACACCTTTTCTTGGATGCACCTTAATTTACATCGTTAGATTCTTAAGTCTAACGGTTATAATTCAAAAGTTCAATTTGGTAATTTTTTTGTACACCGACTATTCTTATATTACGGCGTCTAAAAAAGCTATTTAGGAAATTTCCTCTAAATTTATCTTTGATTTGATTTTACACAAAGTTGAATACTCCGTATGTTTTATTAGATCCGATCATACCCGACTCACATATGGACCTAACATCTCGTTCCCATCATTGGTCCTTGTTAAAGGACAATCGACCTGCTTCGGTTTGGATTGTAAATACTTCTAAATATAGATAATGTTTTTCACAAAACCTGGTTAAATCTAAAGGTGAGCGGAAATGAAAGCAAGACACAAAACGATCAGATGCACTTAAAATAAACTAAACAATATTATAAACACAATTTTTATGAACCATGTGCATTAAACATAAATCTAATAGAAAATAAAGTTTTTTTAAACAAGTTTAACACTACTTAACAAAAATTTATGAGTGTCCCGAGAGTCTCCGTGGTTCCGTCCTTGTGATTGAGTATGACGGATTGCGGACTGGACTGAATCTATTTCGGTCCGATACTCGATCCATACTTTACCTCATGTTTGGTCCTCGATTCGGTTCGATCCCACGCACAATCGACAATTATGCCTTCTAAAACTGAACCAACCGAAGAACCGGACAGGGCCGATGAACACATTCCGTCTGGTTTTCGGTCCATAATTTTGGATTAAATCGGTCTCGGTCTCGATCCGCTCTAGGTTTTTTGGGTCCGGTTTGGTCCAGCACGGGTTTTAACGTAAATCATGATAGTCAAACTTTGTTAGATTTGTTATTTAATTTTGTTCATGTCTTGTGTTAAAACTTTTAGTTGTGGTTTATATTTTTTGGCCCATGGGCTAGTTGTCTATTAGGCTGGGGGGAGTGGTGAAAAAAGCCACGGGTGAGTTGTGATGTGGCAAAAAAGCCACGCGTGACTACCATTCCCTCCCCAAAAAAAGTCACGCGTGGGTTACTGTTTAGAGGAGAGAGTGGTGAGAAACTCACCACTGGTGGGTTTTAGAAACTGTGGGTCCCACTGTTTTTTATTCTTTTTTTAATAGGGTTGTGAGTGAAGAATTTTTTTAGTGGGGTATATTTTTATATAAAGTGGGTATAAGGTGGAGGTGAGTTTTTTTTACTTAAGAACCCCGAAAGGTGAGTTTTTGGTGGGTTAGTAAGAGGAGTGAGAAAGCTGAGTTGGCGCTGAGGTGGCGGTGGGTTTTTGATGCACCACTCCCCCAGCCTTAGAGCCTAGGTATGTCAATCCATCACTCAAGTTACGGGAAAAATGGGAGTAGATATGGCGCAAGACACACATTGTGTGAGACGTTATAAGGTTCGGCTTCGTATTTATCAGTTCAAAATGTTGGCCATAATGCGAGCTCACGCGAGAATTATACCATGACTCGCGTCATAATTATTTTTAATTTATTTTTTTTATTTTTTATTATTGTTCTTTTATTAAAAGTACTATAACACCAAAATTTTAGTGTTAACCAAGGAGTCTCTTTTTGGCATTATGTTGACTTTGGTGTTATGAATGAATTGGCTGACGTGACATGCACTTTTTCCATGATACGAGTTCGACGGCTCGTACTACACCCTTTGCTCTTATGATGAATCAATGAAACCAAGGGAATTCCCTATCTGATAAAAAATGTGCTTTTCAACTTTTTAACATAAAGTACAAAGGATGCGTGTGATTATGTGAACAATAATTTTCTTACATATTACCTTGGAGAAAGTCATAACAATATGTATCAGAGCTAAGCGTTCCAAGAGGGACACAAATGTATTATTTTCAGACATGATATTGGGTGATGGACCTTGAACATTTTAACGGGGAGCGCCAACTAGGTATATAATGGCCTTCTTTTAGCCCCCATGAAACTCTGCACTGATATCAGTGACCTGATGTTCCAGATTGTATAGTGCAAATTAAAAAGACATATCTAGTGCTTGTTTGCATGCCTTTGGCAAAATGCCTTAAGCCTCTTAAGTCCCTCTTCCAGAGCAGACGGCTCAATACCAAATGTAACACGCACCCAATCCTTCATTCCCAGCACAAACCCTGAAAAACATCAAAAACTACTTAAATTGTAATTATCCATTTCAGCATAAATCAACAATAACTATAGTAAGCATATTAGGAGTATAGTTCTGCGTCAAAATGAAGTAAAATTTGAATTTCGCGGTCAAAACTTATAGAATTTCTTTGGGCAGCCCAAAGCTTTCTATAAAGGATACCATCTTTTACTTATGGAATTACTGTATATGTATCACCTGGAAAATTCAAAAGTTTACCAAATTGACCTTGGAAGTCAAAGTATATATTTCTTTCAGCATTGAAGCGGCTTACCAGGCAAGAGGATGACAGACTCCTCTTTAGCAAGCTTTGAGCAAAATTCCATATCATTGTTTATGCCTTGCAGCTGTGACAAATCTAACTTGACCTGTAATAAACATTTTACGAAGTCAAACTTCAATAGAGTTATCTTTTAGAATACAAAACTTCCATTAGATTTTATATATACCATTAGAAAGAAAGACGCTTGAGGCTTTTGAAGGCATGTAAAACATGGGATCTCCTTTAGCCATTCATAACACATTTCACCATCTTTTCTCATTATGCTGACAGTCTTGACAAAAAAATCGTCTGGTGTTTTCTCAAGAATTTGAGGAAGAGCCGCCTAATCCCATAAACCAAAACATTATATTTTTACAAAGAAAGCATGTGTCGCATAATCATAGGATGAACAACATCACTAGAGAACGTAACTGTATTCTTTCAAGAAATATCGCTTTTAGTTACATACCTGTATGAATGTTGCAGCTTCTGAGTTGTAACTGAGAGTTCTGTTGATGCACTCTACAATCTGAAGATCAGGTACAATTTAGATCAGCAATGAGAGAAAATTTGACTGTAAATTCCTAAAAATCTAAGCTGAAAAAACAAGTTGAGTGAGGAATGCACTATATAATATCTGACCAAATATCAAAATAAACGATACATCTATGGGGATATCTATTACCTAATTAAATCAAGATAATATAACAATACGTGGCACAATTTTATACAAAGAACAAAACAAAAAAGTCTGACGTGGAAATCAAAGAGCAAATTTCTTACTACACTTTGTGAATTTAGATGAAGCAGTTATTCAAGAATTTTTTGATGTGGTGGTTATTTCAAAAACCCAACTGCTAAAAACCGTCTCTTGCCAAAACTGCAAACAGTTCCCTGCAACCTTTATTTAATCCATCAAATAAAGCTGTTCCATTTATGGAGATATCTATAAGCAAGGAAAAAATATCGGTAGAAATTGTATCACTCTTTCTGGTATGTGTATCAGTATCTTAAATTTTACAATATTATGATGATATTTGGAGGGTTGTTTATTAAGTTAAATTTTATTTACAACAGGTAACAGGTTTGTGTTGTGAGGTTTTTTTTATTAAACACAAGATCTGTGCACACCACCTGTTTGATCAAATGTCCATTAAATTAGTAAGACCGGTAATTAGAAGTCTTTCACCAATCTGAGTACTGGTTTGTCAAATGAACTGAACCTTGAAAAAGACTTGGTTGCTTCACTAGCATAAAGAGAGAGTGAGCTTTCTGAGGATTATAGATGTCTTAGATATCATAGCTTGCTTCACTCTCAAAGTCTTAAAAATATTCAATTTTCAAAAATATACATGTTTCTTATTACAAAGCGAGTGTTTTGGTGTTTTCCTTCATTTTGTATTAATTTATGCCGTAATTTAGCTACTTCCATATAAACATATAAATCTAAAGGTACATATGATTCATAGTTTTTGTAAGAACTTAGTACTTGGTAGTGTTACTTCTGTAATTATTATGTTTATGTAAGTACAAGTTAAAATTATTACTTACATCACATCCCACTTTTTAACAAGTTTAATTGAAATAACATGTAGGCTTATCTAATAGGTACAGCGCATGCCAAGTTTAAGGCATCTGGTAACAAATTAAATCCACTTCTATATATTCTTTAGATTGGATTGGTTTCACTATTTTTTTTACCATTTATCAGTATCATCACCTTTGCCTTATTGTAGATGAAGTCCTTTCGTTCAAGTGACACCACATGTCAAGTGAATCCGTAGTTGCTGAAAGTGGTGAGACTTTATTAATTTTTTACTTGACCTTGATTAAGATATTGACCTTGATTCATATATTTTCATAACCTTATTAAGTTGTTGTTGCTTAAATATATTCCGTGTGTTTGTTATTCCATAGGTATTCCAAATGAAGTGCTAGGAGCACATGTGCTTAAGTGCCACCGACAAGATGAATCCGTGGACATAGCTTCTGGTAACAATTAATTTTAGTCTTACACTTTTTTTATTCATGGGGCTTGGTTTATTAAAACTTTAGGGTGCTCGGTCGTCTTATTACCCATGTAGGCCATTTTTATAAATACATTTTTTGACCCATACTGATATACCAAATTTACTGTAATATTACATGTTTTATCTCTACCATTTAGTTATATCAATCAATTTCTCATGACTAAGAACATGTAGGTAGACTTAAAGTAAGTTGTGTGGTAAAGTTTCTGTGGGCGTTCAGTTGGGGTGCGGTTTGAGGCTTTTAGAGGTGTTTATTGACCTGTTTTTTACTGATATGCTATTTCTTTAGAGGTTTTATGTGTAGTGTTCGGTATTATCACTTCATAATTCATATATGGTTTAAAATTTTAAATCTGCTTTCGTGCATATATAATCTAATATTTTTCGAAAACAGAGACAAATTAAGATAAAATTAGATTAGTCACCATTTTAATCTCATCAGGGTTAAAAGTGGAATTTGGTAGCTTTAGATCCTTAGCAGTTTGTTTCTATCCAAATACTCAAAACTACTTGGCGACGAAGATAAGCAGTGGTATAAGTAATCCCAAACACCCTACACACTCCAAATATAGGAGGAAATAACTAAACTTTTCATTCACAAGGTAAACTTAGTAGCATTTGGATCATGCCCTTTCTCAAGTCCAAACACCCCCTTATTCAAGTACTAGATAAGATTTGTTCACCCATTCTGCTAACTACTTAGCTTTATCTATTTAGTTTTTCATTATCTATTTCTAGAGTTTAACTTTGGAAAGTGTTGTAGTTATCTATGCTTAGGACATCATGATATTGGGAAGCGAATATTAGGTTCTTCAGGATGTTTCACCTGACCGGCTCTTCCACGTGCAAAATCTGTTTCCTATGTTCCACGTGGTCGTGGACAGGCATTTTTGTTGAAGGTAACAGTTATCTAGGAAGGTTGTTTTAAAAAAGTAAAACAAGAAAAAAAGTTTCATATTTGCAGGAATTGACATAAAAGTTTATCTAAAACAGGCCTATATCCATCAACTATATTGTCAAATGACTACATGTCAAATGGTGGTTGCTTTTTTGTTTAAGTGCTCATCTCAGTCTATGGAAAGGATACGAGTAATTGCTAAGTCGTATTACACATCAAGTATTAAAAGAAACATTGTTTTACTATGTCTCTCTATTCTATTAATCTATGGCATATAACTAGCAAGTAGCAACTCATAGTAGTTAATCTACCATTACATATTGAGGATGGTAAACTAAATTTTCAGTATTAATTTATAGGAAGTGGGTTTGTGATAGATGAATGCCATTCTGAGATTTGTAAGATGACATGACATGACATCTTCTTGGATTCTGAACCTCAATGAATAAGATAAGGAAATATGCTATGAGAAATGGGTTGCAATGCAATTCCCCGAAGTGCTTATAGTGTTTATAGTTTTTACTGGATAAATATAATTTCTTACTAAACCAAAAAATTTTCGTATGTCAACCCTAACATATAATTTCTGATTTTGTAGGCCTTCAACTACAGAAAAAGACATGTATCATTTTGGAATCATTATCCTACAACTCATCACCAGAACACTGGTCAACTCAGAAGATCAGATAACTGAAGTTACGGATGAGGTAAAGTAATCAAAATTCCATACCTTATCGCTTATCTTAAGCATTATAATAACCCAAATAATCCAGTCTGCGTTTTTCATGTTTTCAGCTACAATGGTGTTTTAACCAAGTCACCATATAGCCTCAAAGAAGTGATAGCTACGGGCAGACTCCCTTGGTGCATCAGATTCCTTTACATCATGGGTTGAAGGAACTGAAACTTCAGTTTGATTCAAGCATGGGAAACATTGATGCATCTGTGGAATAGTTGGTATTATATATGGAAAAGGAGGTACGTGATCTTCTACCCGTTGAAGTCAAAGAACAACGAGTTAGTAACTTACTTTATTCGTCTATGGCTGGAGGATCTGTTGTCACTATGTCGTATCTTAAACTTACCCTAACAACAGTTCTTTTGGGTAACTAATTAAATGAAAACATAGTCATTTGTGTGTTACAAATAATGATTGTTAGCGTATGTAGAAACGAGGGGTATTTGGAATAAGCGTATGGAAAAATAAAATGAATTAGGATTGGGCAAGTGTCTCAGTAACATTAGCTTGGATAAGTCAATAGGGAGTTTTTAGAGCAGGTTATAAATATACATCAGGTAATATTAAAGTTCGCTAAAGACTATACAATGTGTGTGTTATAAGCGTACATATATGGGCTGTCAATAGGAACCATGCACACTGACTTGAGTACATTTGATGTCCTGTAACTTTAATATTAATAAGCTTATGGTTGGCTGATTTCATCTTGAGTATCGCTTTTAGTGTAACTTTCTACTTATTTTTTTAACTGATCTAATAATGTGCATGTTTGTTTTCTTGAATGCCCATGGCTGTTGTAACTTATGTGTGTGAAGACAGTAAAATAAAGTTGAATGTGTTAGTTCATGTGGTGAAATGCGAAACTTAGTTGATTAACTGATTAGAGTTTCCCATTAGGAAGTGGGTTTGTGATAGATGAATGTAGTTCGAGACATTAAATATAGGCTTAGCTACCAATGGAACATTTTAATTCTTAAATGATGTAATGCACAGTTTAACTGTTAACAAGCATTTTAAAGTCAGGAACAAAATGTCAATATGCAACAGGTCATAACAATCCAAACTATCCCAGGAAACTAAACACAAACACGTTTGTTTGGGTAGTTGCATGTGGGAGAGTAATTTATTTTAACTTGGGTAGTTGCATGTGGGAGAGTAATTTATTTTAACTAAGATGTGATTCTTATTTTCTTAAATGTTTGAATATTAGTTTTCTAAGGAACAAGTGTCCTTCCATTTGTTTGTTGCTCCGATTTTAGTTGACACATCTCCATATGATATTGATGAGTTTTGCATTTTCTATATTTCTTAAGAGCACTAGGAACCGTCGTGCCGTTGGGGTGGTGTGGTTCGCAAAAAATACGGCCACGTCAGGAAAGTGGGGTTTGGCACAAGAAATGCTATGACACCACTTTCTAGACGGAGTGGTAATTTGTGGTGTCATAGGGGTCATAGAGGGAATATACCCCTTAGATTCTCTAATAAATAAATAAATAAATAACTTGAACCGGGTGGGCTGGTGGCTTTGGCGCCAGGGGACGGAGTGGTGCGTCGTTCTCTTTTGTCGCACGGTTGGATGGCGCCAGCCAGCCAAACGACCATTCCAACTGCTCATATACCTAAACAATTAGGTAGGTTTGATATTTCAAAGACATGTAGCAGCAAGTTCCTACTTTGCCGCATCGAGATACGTTTCAAAATGCCAACTAACACGTTTACCCAAAAAAATGCCAACTAAGACAAGTTTTTTTTTGCGCAGATAACAAACACAGAAACAGGAGGTTGTGTAACATGAAAGCCTTAAAAGACCGGCTTGACGTGACGAGTATGGCTTCACGGAAGTCAAACAAAGCACCTAGCTCCTTTTATGATGTTTTTTATGGACATATAACCAGTTTTGGCTGTGCAGAAAACGCTTCCGTGAATAGTGATTATAGCGAACATATTTGTATTTACGTTGCGTATGTTTTTCCTAAAGACCCGTCGCAGCGAAGCACGTGTTTCAATACTTATATTACACATGATTTTATAAATACACAACTGAAACATCAAATTATTAGTAACTCCTTTAAAACATTCGTCGATATGTATGCATTATGCTATAATTATTTAGCCTTAGACATTCAAAATATATACGACTTTAATCAGCATAGCTATATGAGAAAACCGTCCAACGGACGGGTAGAGACCTAGTTGGATCTCTATAACTAGGAAATTAGCAAAAAAAGAGGAAATATACCCCCTGTTCTTCAAAAATTCCATTTGGATCATTTCTTGTTATCCAACCAATCCTCCATCCAGGAACCATCCACTTCTTGGATAGAGAACCAAATGTCAAAACAGGTGCTATATCGGCAAAGATCCCCATTGGCACGAATGAGTTACTTTCAAAAGTCAAATGTGCATAGGCTTCATCCGATATCACTAATATTCCCAGCTTTCTAGCAGTCTCAGCAATCTTCAGATATTAAATGATTCATATTACCAAAGAATTAGATAACATAACAAATTAAGCGTAACTTCATAAGACCAAAGTAGATTACAACTTGCACACCTTTTGTAGATGATTACGTGTGAATATATTACCACACGGATTCCCGGGATTGATAATGACTATAGCAACAGTTTTGTCATCAGCCAGTTTTTCAACTCCGTTCAAGTCAACCTCCCAACCTTTTTCCTGAAGAAGGTCAAAATGTCGGATTTCGAGTTGATTAAGAGTGGCAAGAGCTTCATAGGCTGGATAGCCAGGTTTAGGAAGCAATATATTTGCACCTGGACGTTTCAGCGCAGACATCACAACTTCAATTGCTTGCTTAGCACCGAGCGTAACATATACATCATCAGGAGATAGTTTATAAGGGAGGTCGCTAGAAAGGTACTCAGCCAAGGACCTATTGTTACAAAAAACACCTGATTATAAACATCAACACTTCAAGACACAAATGATCTATCTCGGGCTTATTACATGTCAATACAATACTACCCAATAAACTTACTTTTGCTACATACGGCTAAAACATTCATAAGATCGGAAACAGATGTCCAACATATATATACCTATACGGCTAAATGACAACAAGTACAAACACGATAATGAATGAAAACCAGTGAACAATCATTTGAATAACCGAACCGGAGGCTTCCCCTGTTCGGCCCTGTCTTAATAAACAGTGCTCAACCCAAGTCCCTTATCTTAACAACTGCCTATATTCCTATATTAACAAATACTTATAAGTGTCTGAATCAGCACTACTGAAGTGTCAAGTGACTGAGGCAGTACTTTCCTTTTTTAGAAAGTTGAGATAAATTTCATACTGTATCACTCAGCTCAGGAATAATCATTCAGGTGCAAAATACCATTGATATTCAGAAATCAGAAGTAACATAGTAATAGTTACCTTCTTGCTTGAAGCACACCTCCTTTAGGTGCATAACCATTAAATTTGGCGGACCGAAGAGCATCGACAACAGCATCTTCAGCTACTCGAGTCGTTCGAAAACATGGAAACAAAGAAGGATCACCAATACTTAAAGGTATAACTGGCCTTGTGTCACTTGGATTAAGGTTTGTTTTCACATCATCAATAACACCTTTTATTGAAAAAGCAGAAGCTATCTTTAAATCCTCATTTCCTTTAAATTTCCACTCTTTCATACCCATTTTCTTTCTTTGATTTTAATCAAGTAGCTTAGCTACAGTAATCAGTTCCATGTGACCTTTGGCATTAAATATCTTTTCACTAATAAAATTTCCACCACGTGTTCTTGCCTTGTTGGTATTGCATTTTGTATTTGTAAAAGAGTAGTTCCTTACGTAAAGTCTGTCTTATTACACCAATAATACTTCCAAACATGATTCGATAATGATACCGTTGAAACTTTAAAGTTAATAACCCTCCAAAACCTTAGTTGGTGTTCCATGTTTATCAATCAATTTTATGTTATTGTTTTTTCGATGGTGATGTTTAGTTTGTTTTATGGTGATGTTAATGAGATTGTTACAGGCCTTTCAAAAAAAAAATGAGATTGTTACAGTATATGAAAGCTAGTATTAGAGGTGGCAAAATAGGTGGGCGGACGGGTTAATGGGCACAGGTAAAATAAGCGGAAAAAACGGATTAGATAAACGGGCGCAAGTTAAAAAAAACATATAAAGACGTAGAAATAATAAATAATAAACTTGTTTGAAAGCCGGGATAAAAAATTAAATATAAAAGATCCGCTGAATAACCCATCAATAAAAACAACTATATTTTTTAAAATGAACAAGATTTGACACCTTTAACCTAAAATCAATTGAATATTAGAACCGTACAAAATAAGAGTAAAATTATCTAGTCCTTTTCAGCTAGTTACTTTAAAGCACCCGAGTCTTTTGCACTAATGTTTTGGAAACCAGACCGAGTATGGGTTTTTTCTTTTAATTCTCGGTTTTTCAATCTTTTTTGGTTTTGTTTGTTCTTCTGTTTGAACGAGAAGAAACATGAAACCAGTTCCAGTCCGGTTCACAGGCTGAATCAGTTGAGCATTTGCGCTATTTAGTGGACTTAATCCGGTTACATCGGATCTCAATACTTGAGTAATGGAATCTTTTATTACTGCCTAGAATACTCATGCATAATAAATTATTAGTATTAAGTTTTTTCAAACTTTGTCTTGTTCGTAGAATTTGAGGTATTTAGCACGTGTAGTTGTCTGCCTAAAAGATAAAAATGAAAATACGTTTTGGGAGAATTTAACAAATTTTGAAATAGTGAGTAGATGTTGGCGAATGCCATGCAATTTAATTTATTTTTTATATGTTTTGTAAAAAAAATAGTCATGACGCATAAAAGAAGGTATATATAATCTTACAAACATATATCAAAATAAAACGTTCTCGTAACTTTTTACAGCCAAAATAATTCTATCTCAAATGTCTTTAAAAGAGTCAAGTTTTAGATTGTCAGCCGGATGAGAAAAAAGAAAAAAAAAAATTAAAACTAAATCACACGTCCGAATTCGTCTGCCTTCTACTTACAGCAAGAGGAGCGGTTGGCTACTGGCTGGCTGTTAAGCCTGTGGCGCCACCCTCCCTTTGGCGTACCATACCGGCCCTCGTGCCATCCCTCCTCGCGCCAACAGCAACAACCAGCGTCATCCATTTTTTTTTTGTTTTTTTGTTTTTTTGTTTTTCGTTTTTTAGTTATAAAGTGGGGTATTTGTGGGCCCAGTATACCCCTTTGGCACCACTTTTTCTCGTGCCAACGACTCCCCCGTAAATGTGGTGCCAAAGGGTTTCTCGTGCCAAAGCCCCAAAATCATACGTGGCGGCTTTGACACCACTTCTCGTGCCAACGACTCCCAGCTCTCTTAGTAGGTATGATAAATGCACCGGTATCAAAAAATCAAACCGAATATTAAAAAAACCGAACCACAACAACGATTAGAACAAAAAACCAGTGTTTTGTTTTTATTTTTCAAATAACCAAACTCTTAGTTCGACTTCGGTTTTGACATTAAAATTGAATCATAAAACTAAACCGATTTGATTAATCATTAGTATACATCTAAAATTGATGACCTACCTATGCTCTAGAATTCGGGTAAAAAATCTGGTGACACAGTTATTTATTCTTCCCGTTTAAAAATTATCGTATCATATTATTTTTTTTTCTCTAATTTTTATTTTAAATACTTTTGTTTGTGTTATATATATTTGATAGAAAATATATAAATAAATTATTTTTTTTTATTGTTGTAATTTTTATCAAATCTTATTTCTTATATAAAGTAGGTGGTCTACACAATTTTCTCCCCCAAAATATGTAATCAATTCACACGTAAATAATACTCTTTTTAATAACCATACCTTCCATAAACTGTTTTACACAAACCCACTCCCCCAACTCATTTTATCCTATCGTTCTTTTAATTAACCCCACCCGAATTCATCCCTATCCCCTAATCTCAATCAAATCATTAAAGCTAATAAGAATCACAAAAAAATAATAATTACTAATGATAATGAAAAACATTAAAAGTATTGGTGGATGTGAATATGTATGAGTTTTGATTCTTCATAACTCTTACAAACAATTGTTTGTGCATCGTAGCGTTTAATGTTACAGGTTTGTTTTATATATTTTTGTTATGGGAATTGGTTATTCTATTTGATTGTTATGATGTGTAGATTTGTATTTGATTACTATGGGTTTTAGTGTTCCAACTAAAATAATTTGTACTGTTATGAATTATGATATGGTTTTTTAGATACAGGTTATATCGGATAAAAGTTTAAAAATTTTGCACCTAGATAATGTGAATATGTGTCAGAGATTATGTGTGTGAATTTTGTACATTCTAAAAATGTTTGGTTGGTTTTGATCTTAGGAAGTACAACCTTCCATGAGGATGTTGAAATCGAGAAATGTAAAAGGAAATGGTTAGAAGAAATTCTAAGATATGAATTAAATGATACTACATATTAAGGTTATTTTTCTCAGTCCTATTAAGATAGTTAAATAAAAATCTAAAATTTGAATAACAATGTCATTATGCCTCTTCATGTAATTTGCAGGATTTATTGAACTATGGCCCGAGAAATTTGAGTTCAAGACAAATGGAGTAATTCATGTAATGGTTTTCATTTAATTTGCAAGATTTACATGAACTATGGCCTAAAAAATTCAAGTACATGACAAATGGAGTAACTCACGTAATATTTTTCATGTAATTTGCAGGATTTATGTGAACTATGGCCCGAGAAATTTGATTTCAGGACAAAAGGACAAATGGGGAGTAACTCAGGTAATGGTGAAGTTGCATATAATATTGATATAGCCTAAATAAGATTTTATTTTGGGTTAAGTCCATATATTATCAATATACTTACAAACTTTTGCACATCTAGGTAACAAACGTCAAATATTACTAATATAGTCATTAAAACCGGCTAATTTTTATAGATATAGGTACGTGACCGAATAATTTTCCACATAATTAATTGTTTTTGTTTTTTTTTCACGTGTATAGTTTTGCACCATTTCATCGGATGTCCCCGAAAGGGACTTTTGCACCATTTGTTAAATTGACTTATTTGTTTTGGTTCTTATGTATATCCTTGGCTATTGTTGTCTACTCTTATTTTACATCATTGAAAGAGATCTATAAGAATCACAAAAAGATAATGACGCATCTATCCGATCACATTTGAAAATATATTTTAATCAGAAAAGACAATTTCGTTTCATAAGATTTCTTTTAATCTTCTTTTTTGCTTCCTTGAATTCAAGGAGGAAACTTTCCCGTAGCTTTCTTTTTATTCATTGTGGCTTATTTTTGTAGATGATTTTGTGTGTGACTTGAGTGCTATGGGTTTCGGTAATCGGGATCTGAGTTGGGTATTTGATGAGTATTTTTTTTTATGAAGATCTGGGTTTTGCTTTAGGATGAATTTGTAAATGTGAGTTTTTGTTATTCTTACTTCAGGATGAATTGTTGATTTAGGTTTAGGGTATAGGATGAACATAAAATGTGGTTGTTGATGCGGATGTGATTTACGAGAGAATATGTGTGACCTTAAGGGTCACAATGGACCGTTTTAGTGATAGCGTCGAAATCTATTGTTGCCGTGTCGGAACCTGATGGTGTTGCCGGAAAAAACTAAGTGAAGAAGATGATGTTCAATGTTTGTACTCATGTTTGTAGAAAAAGTTTATTAACTAGCCAACATATTCAAAAGTCAACATCATGCTATTTGGCATTTCCAAGTCATAAAAAATAATAATAATGACGTGTCGGTTAATTTTAACTTGCAACCGGCACTTAACCGGTAATCTTACCTATATTTCAAAAAATTAGTAAGTTTGAATTACCATATAAGTAATATGTTGAATTAGTTACCTAGATGTGTAATAGTTGAAAAATACGTTGCTAATATATGGACTTAACCCTTTTATTTTCTTTTAGAACTATTGATATGATTCTTAGTGGTCCATTTTTTAGATCACCCTTAAGGTCATAAGATGAGATTGATGTTGGAGCTAGGATTGAAGAGGAGTATTTTTTAAGTGCGTTAACTCATGTATGTATTTTTGCTTCAAGCTAACTGGGTGTTCTCCTTGCATATGAAAATACAACACCGACTCACCACTTACGGTCTAACTGTTAGTCTGCTACCCACAATTAGTTCTTGCGGGAGAAGGTGAGATCATAACCCTATCTGCACTTGCATTAATCATAAAGACTGTTTGCTTTGTAGAACTAAATTCGGAGGGACAAACTGGATCTTCGTAAATTTAAAATGTTAATACTATCATGGTTTCCGTAACCAAGTCACTTTTGATCCGTTTATTTTTTAGCATGCTTTTACGACTTTCTCATTTGACCTGTTATATGTGAAAAATGAATGCAAATCAATACAGTTATACTCGAGATAATTTGTTAATAAAGATAGGTAGTTGCCATACTTTTTGAGTAGTGATCTAATTTACACCTTGGTCGTTACTATATGTTGGTCCTTACTATGTTAGTAATTGCATATGTAGGTGGGAAAGAAATAACTGTTGTTGGTTGCCAGATGCAACATACTCTATTCAGAAATGGACCACGTACTGATTAACGTAAGTCCTTTCATGCCATTATTGAATTCATGTTAAACTTCTAACTCTAATACGTATTCATGTACCCTCTGCATTTACTCCGAAGATTTACAAAGGGAAGTGCTCCTGTGTTTCATAATAAAAAGGACATACTTAGTTTCTTATATACAACAAATTATAGATTACAAATAGCTTTTTCTAACATCATCATCTCTGATGTGTCAAAGACTTTAAAGTCAGCAATCCCAAACATCCTCTTTCCAAACTCTGTATTTCAGTCAATACAAGAATAATCAAATAAGCACTTCTAATAAGCAATAGCAAACATCCCGTCAACTTGGAATTTGGTGGATAGAAAAATGTCCCATATAGTCTAAGTGATGTATCTAATGTAGGATTAAATTGTATATTGCTTAAAAACAGGGTTGATATACAACAAGGGAGGAATTCTTGGCAAGCCGGCGTTCTTGGCACTAATTGTTCGATTCTCCCTAAATGGAACATAGACTTACAACTATCAAGCAAAGGATCATAGTGGCAGCTACTTCTATTTATGGTCACTTAATTTTCGAGTATGTTAAATGGTACCGTCCAATATCTTTTTTTCTTCCATCGACCAGGAGTTTGAATTGCTTTTTTCTTTTCCAAATATTATTGAACATTGACCACTTTTTTTTGCATTATTAGCTACAAAAACAAGGGATCTGAGTTTAGGCTGTTTTGAAGAGCGCTTGCATAATATCTAGATAGCAAAAAAACATACCCAATAGTATTAAAAATAGTTTCTGATCCAACTTTTTTAAGTCGGTGTGATTCAGCCTATGGTGATATCAAGTTAACGCACTTGCGTACTAAATCAACTTTGATACTATAGTGATACAAGTCTACAACAGTTCTTGATGCAGCCTTCAACAAGACACCCACGATGTAAATTTAACTTTTGCATGCTTGAAGCATTTGTTAAAATAGAAATGTAAGGATATTGTATTGTTGAACTTACAACAAGTATAACCTAATAATCATTCACTATTTTTTTTAATTTTTATATATAGGTTAATAACATTGTTTTTTATTCATGATAAACCTATTGTGTTGTATTTGAGTCAAATTTGTATCTCTAAAAAACATGTTGGATGAGTAAAAGGCACCGATGTTGCTAAAACATTCATTGCGCTATTGCATGATATGCCGCGGAGATTTAACTAAAACTTGCTTGTGATTGCTCCATTAGCGGCTCCCGTGATGGGGAAGCATTGGATGATCTATTTTCTGTTTCATGTAGGATCGTTGTAGTACGTACCGTAAATCGTTGTTATAACATATTGTAAAACTTTTGATCTTTGTTTCGAGTAGTATTTGTCATTCCCGAGTGCTATATTAAGTATAACGATATCTTAAGAACTATGTCGATACTTTTAACTTAAAGAATTTTTGAAGCTAGCCGCCCATGGGACGCGTCTTGAGGCTAGTCTTACTATATTACAAAACATTTGAGACAATTCTATTGTCTCAAGTCTAAAAATTAAAATATCTAAAATTGAATTTTATAAAACATTCATTTTATAATTATCAATCCATATTCTTTTGTAACTACTTTTTTGAAATAGGCAATTCTCCGTCTATGTATTTGATACAATCCAAATGGGCCCAGTTATCAGCCCATATAGCTGGTGTAGACTACAAGCAATCTGTATACGCTAGATAAAGAAAAAGAGAGTTGTTGGGCCAAGTTGGGCCCGACCTAAATACAAACGGTTTAAAAATTGAGAAAGCGAACCGAAAATCGTTTAAAACTCGATAAACTGAATCACAATATGAAACGGTTTTGGTTATGGTTATGAAAAAACCAAACATTAGGTTTTGGGTTTTCAGTAAAACCGATCTAAAGCGATTTATGCACACCCCTAACAGCAGTTGGACCAATAGGTCTTTGGTTGAATAAACATCATTTTTTGTGCAAAAATGAAAATTTTCATTAATAATCAATGACAAATTACAATATTGCATCTTCATAAAGATTAGACATTAGATCTTTAAGATATCAAACTAGTCGGGTACTCGCGCAATGCGGCGACAGATACTTATGATTATATTTACATAAATGAAGATTTACATGTATATCCTTTTTATAGTTCAATATTACGTAAATATATTTTTCATTTACATAAATATATTTCTCATTCTTTTAATTACATCCGTGAATTTTTTTTAAAATTATGTAACTACATTAATGTCTTTCTCAAACTTTTAAATACTCATATATATATTTAAATATGAACTAAATTATAATCATTTTCATACGGAGTACTTGTTAAAAATATTATTCGCTCTTAATAATTTTTTATATTTATCATAATGATATTGTTCATAAATATTTTTAGCCTCGAGTAATGAAAAACTATAAATATAAAAGTTTATATATAAATATGAAAAATCCATACTATCATATGTATTAAATTTTTCATATATATGTTTTTCCTCGAATTATGAAAGATTATGTTATTTTTGAATATACATAGAATTCAAATGTTTTGAGAAATTGTTGATATAATTACAAGTGTATGTAAACGATATTGATGTAATTAAAAAAATATTTAAAAAATACTAGCGTTATTAAAAAAGCAATAAAAAAATTAATTTAGTATTGAATATTGGTAAATATATGCCCTTTTCATAAAAGGCAAAGATATTTATGTGTTATAAATAAGCTGATATAGTTTTTGTGTTATAAATATTAAAGGTCGTCTTATATTTTTAATATAGTATATATTAATATTAAGTATATTATTACTTTTTATTTTTTGGCGAAAAAAATAACAATATTGATATTGATATGATATGAAAACCTAATTAAAATTATATATGATAAGTTGCAAGATGACATCCTTTAATATTAAGTATATTAAACATGATATATATGAGATTCATTAATTGTTAATTTTTTAATTATATAATATTTAAAAAATACCCTAAGATGTTGGTTAGCAAAACCATTTTTTTAATGTGATTCTCTTCATTTGCTAGCTATTTAAAATTTTAAACTAAGCAAAACGTTTTGGTTGAACTTTTTAATAGAATTATCTAAATATTTTATATGGGAAAAGTTTAATGTACATTTTTTAGCATAAACCAAACTAACCAATTAAAAGCACTTATTTTGTTTAGTCTAACAAAAAAATATATTTTTAAAATATAAAATATCTTATAAACCGTTAATCGTTACGTAAAATGAAATATACCATCGTGACGAGAATTAAATAATATTTCTATTGGGGTCACATGTATATATTTTTGACGAATTTTTTCTGAGAAAATCATATATGATTTTAAAAAATATATATGATTTTAAAAAATCATATATGATCCGTGATACAAATCCTATATAATATTCTCAGAAAAATGGTTCATTAAAAGTATATGCATATGCTCCTCGATACAAAAAAAAAAAAAATTCTCGTTGTAATAGTATATTTTTTGTCACGTGACTATTCACCGTTTGTGAGATATTTAATTTGTTGAAAAAAGTAGAAAATTAGTTTGAATGAATGCGATTGGTTAATGTGATATATGGTAAAAATATAATATATATTAATCCCAAATATGTTTTATATGTTAAATAAAGATATAAGTATATCAATATAAATACAAATATAATGCTAACAAATACTACTTAGTCTTACTACATATATTTTTTTCTAAACACGGGCTTACATGATATATGTTGGGCTTGTTTCCTAATAGTTGATCCAATATTATCTAACTATTTAGGGTTTTTATATGTGACACACATATACGCAGTCATATCAATTTGTTCATCATATTTCCTCATCTTCTGCTTCACCCTTCAAGTGTTACTACTACAGAATAAAAATAAACATAAAAGTCAAAACACTTTATCTACACCCGGTTCATCCACGCCTCGTTAAATCACAAACCTTAAGGTATACCGGATAAATCAGATCCGATACCACATAACCGACTTCGACGGGATCAAGTTCAACGGATTCTTTGGGGATAACTTTAGGACAACGGTTTCGACTGTGGTGGTTCCGTCAATTGTGACGGTTGTTGCTGATCCCGTGGCCTTATGGTGGTGTATGGTTTACGAAGAGTGACCCAGTTGTTTTCAGATCTTAAACAAAAATTTTATTTTAAATAAGTGTGTTTGTCTGAATTTTTCAGACTTTATATAAATAAAAAGTCCCAAATGCTTTATAATATAGTAAGATAAGATTAAAAAACATTCGAGATAAACAAAGTATCTCGAACACCAAATCCAAAGAAGTCTAACAAGACATATCTATGGCATTTTCAAATACTAGATGTCTGTTGCTTAACTTAAACGTGTGCTTACACAATCTTGCATCTTTCAAATTCACCTTAAAGCACCTGTATGACTAATTCCCTCTTGACTACATTTTAGAACTCTCTCATCCTCAAACCATTTAACCCACATCCACAATGATTTGAGATGTAATATAGAAGGCATCATCAAGCAAGGAACATTCCATATTTGTTAATCCCACTTCAATCCATAACACAAGATTTAGAGAAAATTTAGAGAGAGAAATAGAAGAAAGTTAGAGAGAGAAAGTAGAGAGAGCGGTGGAAGATTTACACTTTTACTATGCGAAAAGAAATGAACCAACACCCTCTTCCACACATGGAAGAGGGTTTATATACCCATGAGCTTGGTGGGCTCATGGGCTTGTTTCCTTTGGCCGGGCTTGACTTGCACTTAGGCTTACGCCCCTAAATTAGACAATATTAGCTTAAAGTCCAAGCCCAGTTAACCCGACTAACCTATTCCAATACAAGACCTTTAACGACTAAGATGACCTATTACATTCTTGTTCGACTATATAAAATATAGGGCTAACAATCTCCCCCAATGTATCGGTCATCTTTAAAATGCATAAGATGATTGAGTGAATACATTATTGTAGAGTTGATCTTCCTTCTTAGGTCTTGTATCTTGGTCTTGATCTTGTTTGTAACGGCTTTGTTCCTTCATGCTTCTGTGATCTTTATCTTGAGCCTTCGTCATTTGACTTTGAGTTCTTGAGATCTTCAATCTATCCTTGATAGTGTTTATCTTGTGCTCTTGTGACAAGATGACCTATTACATTCTTACATTCTTAAGTATCTTGATTATCGTCATCTTTTGCTCTTGTGACTTCTGATTCGACATGTTCATACTTTGTTGATTTCGAAAGGCTAACAATCTCCCACATAAATATAGTTGAAGTTAGACCTTAGATATCCATTGATTATCAGAGTAGCGGAAGTCTTTAACTTGTAGTATGAACATGTGAAGACGACTTTGGTTAGTACACTGCTACACCACCTTCTTGATATGCTGCAACATATATAGACATGGATAAAATGGCTTTGAACATTTCATCCTAATTCGGTAGCGTTTTACCTCCGGTCGGTGAAGACCGTTAGACGGTATTAGATACCGTACCTGTGATCGAGTAGATTCGATTAAGAACCTCCTTGACAGGGTTTCCCGACGGTAGTAGCCAGTTCTTTTTACTCGACCGTCTCAAAGCAGACTGCGAACGTAAAGAGTGAATCATAAGGATAAATTATTCGTCTGATTAGAGTCGTCAATTCAGAATTCATGGAACAAGTTTGATTCTAAAAGAATCGCACCATTGTTGCTTTTGTCACAAGCTTGATTCAAAAATAATCTTGCGAGTCACCTACCGCAGTGCTGTTTGATGTTGACACTGGAAGGATTTCCATTCGTCACTGTGAGCACTAAAGAGTGTCACTCTGAACGTTCTGGCAAGATCACATAGATTTTGCGAAGAAACCTGGAATCAAGTTTAAATTAATTAAGAATCTAAACTTAGTTGCATTCCAGTTCTCACAAGTTTGATTCGTGTAGAATCGCACAAGTTACCTACCATGAGCTTGTTTGATGCTGGCTCAAGCAGGATTTCTATCTTCATTGTGAATCGTATCACTCAGATGTTATGGAAATATCACAAGCATAATGCGTAGGACTCGATTGTATCCGAACGAGACAATAGATTGATCTCTTTTTGGCTCTAGACTCGATAAGTGCGTTTTGGAAATCGGAGGCTGGAGCAGACTGCCACCTTTTCAATATTAACTAACTCGGAGTGAGAAAGTCAATAGATACGTGTTGATCTCCGTGACAATGAGACAAGTTTCTTTTGTGAGAAACTCGAATGGCTGGGGAAGGGTTGTGCATCACATCACTGGGTCCATGACACTTGTCTTCGAGAGATGTGTTAACCCAGTTTCTGCCTAGGTTGCATAAAATATTCAACTCCTTCAATGCTTACCAACACGTCATCACTAGCACCTTGTTGTGATTGTTCCAGTGCTAACTTATGTAATTGGCCTGCATTCAGCTTCATCCCACTCCATCTTTCCTAAGGACAACTATTTCTAGCTATGGAATGTCCTTGGGTAGATCCCTCCGGTTCTGGTTGGATCATAGGACTTACTTTCCTATCCTAAACCACCTTTTGACTCCAACGTTCCGTCGTGGATAGTAGGTTGTTTTGGGTATAGATTGTAACCATAAAACCATTAAAAACCATTCAAAGTGCTTGATAAAAATCAAAACTTTTAACACTTTGAAAGTTTTACATGTTAGAAAAGCTCCCCCCACACACAATGCATCGATATACGAAATAGTTTAGCATGTGAGGGACAGAGTTTCTCTTGAGTCTTTAAGATCACATGTTGCGATATATTACATTTTAATCACATTTTCTCCCCTATCTCTAATATAAAAATATAATATTAGAGATACCAAATGATTTAAATATAACAATTCTAAAACCGATTGGGAGAGAAACATGTGTGCACGCATGAATCATGGAACTTGTGTAGTCGGGTTGCTCCCCCTCAACAATATATGTGTGTCATGAAACGAAATTTGACAAAATTTTGGAAAAACGACACCACAAAATATGTTGAGGTACGAAGTTGAGATGCCTTATCCGATATGGTATATTACATATGATAGTTTAAAACCGTTTTCGGAATGTGTTGGATACATAAAATATGACAATATCAGAGATGTACCCAACAACATTAAAGGCTTGATTTTAAAACGCTCCCCCTCAAAAATTGATCAAAATAACATATGACATTTTTGAGATATAAAAACCATTTTATGAGGAAGGGAGTGTTGAACAAACAATTTTGAAAGATTTAGAAAAACCTTTTGAGAAATTCTTAAAAAATTGTGTTCAACGGTTTTAAAATAGTATCCGATTTACATGAGCTCAAAACTTCGAGTGTTTTGTGACTAGCTCATGACCGAGAAAAGTTAATTTCCCGTTGTGAAGGATAAGTTATCATCCGTGATAAACTTTCCTTAATGGTGAAGACCGAGTTCTAAGCTGATATTTACTTAGAATTCGTTTTTCATGAACTTAAAAACTTTGAATGTTTTTATGAGAAGCTCATGACCGAGAAATATTAATTTCTCGTTTAGAAGGATAAGTTATCGTCCGTGATATAATTTCCTTAGTTGATGTCCGAGTTCTAAGCTGTGATGCGCTTAGAAGTCATTATGAGAGAGTATCAAGCAGCTTCATTTGCCAAAACCTCCAAGTCTTCTAGAGTCATATACTTCATACCAAGACGGCCAACGAGATACTAAAACCTATTTTCAGATCGGGCTTTTGTAAACAATTCTGCTATCTGGTACTCAGTTCTGACAAAGTATAATTCCACGATACCACGTTTCACTTGTTCCTTGATGTAGTGATATCTGACTGCGATGTGCTTGGTACGGGAGTGCTGAACCGGATTGCATGAGATGGCTATGGCCGACTTTGAGTCACAATACATAGGTATTTTATCAAATTGGAAGCCATAATCCGTGAGTTGAGTTCTCATCCAGAGGACTTGAGCACAACACGCAGATAGAGCCACATATTCTGCTTCAGTTGATGAGAGCGAAGTGCAATCCTGCTTCTTTGACGACCAGCTCACAAGCTTGTGTCCCCTAGAAATTGTATGCTACCAGAAGTGCTTTTTCGACTATCAAGGAAACCTACGTGACCAGAATATGAAAAACTTGTAAGATGAAAACCATTTTCCCTCGGATACCAGAGTCCCATGTGAATGGTATGCTTAAGGTACCGAAAGATCCGTTTAACCTCTTTGAGGTGCTTTTGAGTAGGTCTGGCTTGATATCGTGCACAATAGCATGTGGCATGATGAATATCAGGCCTGCTGGCTGTAAGGTACATAAGTGACCTGATCATACTGCGATAACGCGTTTGATATACGGGATATGAGTACAAGTCAGCGTCTAGGGATGTGGTCGACAATGGTGTACCAACGCGAGCACATGAGGTCATACCATGCTTTTTAAGTATCTATTGAGCATACTTAGCTTGGTTAATAAAGATACCACATGGGGATTGATGAATCTGGAGGCCTAAAAAGAATTTTAGCTCCCCCATCATTGACATTTCGAATCTGCTGTGCATTAACTTTTCAAAACGTTTTGAAAGTTTTGGGTTCGTAGAACCAAAAATAATGTCATCAACATAAACTTGCACCAGCAGTATGTCATCCCCATATTTATTAATAAAGAGAGTAGGATCAATAGAACCTTTGAGAATCCTTTGGAAACCAAGAAGTTTGATAGTTCTTCGTACCATGCCCTTGGAGCTTGTTTAAGTCCATATACAGCCTTCTTGAGACGGTAGACTTTGTCAGGATGATGAGGATCGATGAATCCTTCCGGCTGATTCACATACACTTCTTCCTTCAAATGACCGTTGAGAAAACAGTTTTAACGTCCATATGAAACACCGTGAAGCCCTTATGTGCACCATGAGCAAGGAATATCCTGACAGCTTCCAAACGAGCGACTGGAGCGAATGATTCATCGAAATCTATCCCTTCTTGTTGACGATATCCCTTAACCACAAGACGATATTTGTTTTTGATGATGGTTTGTTCTTCATCAAGTTTGTTTTTCTAGATCCATTTGGAATCTAAAAGCGAAATTCCATAGGGTCTATCAACAAGTTCCCAAACATTTAGGGTTCAAACTGATGAATTTCGTCTTGCATTGATTCAATACACGCATGATCAGTCATGGCTTGCTTGTTGTTTGTAGGTACAGTTGAACTCACGGTGAGTGCATACATACACACATCACCATCGGTTTCGAGTTTTCTGCGTGTTCGAACCAGTTGGGAAAGATTTCCAATAACTTGTTCCAATGAATGATCACGTGTCCAATGGTGAGTGGATGGATATCGTTGGTAGAATGTATGCATGTTGGATGGATCAACATGTTAATTAGAAGACTCACCGACTTCGCGTACCGGTGTACCGAACAGGTTGATAAATTCTTCTTCGTGAGATTGTGCATCTACTGCTTGATTGTTGTTTCCTCCTTCAGCATTGACGGTTGGTGATGTTGGTTGTATGACGGTTTCTTGAGTTTGTTGAGTATCCAATGGAATTGTCTCTTGAGCAACGGTTGCTGAAGTAGATGCAGTTGTGGCTTGTTAACTTTGTTCGGGGGCATCAACAGTATTGATAGCAGAAGGCTTTGACACAACTTGATTGTTTCCATAGTAATATTCATCAAACATTGGATCATATAAATCAACCAACTCATTCATTTATGTCGAATCTGTCGAGTCTGCTGTAGGAGTACTTTCTTGACGTTCTTGCACGGGACGCACACTGTTGTGTGTAGGTGCCATTGTTGGACATTGAGGTGCGGGACTTGAGCTGTTGTGATCAAGTACCATTTGTGGCAATTCGTCAAAGTTCACATGAATTGTTTCGACAATAATATCTGTTATCTTGTTGTAAACTCGATATCCTTTCGACAATGTAGCATACCCCACAAAAATACATGCATCATCTTTTTCTTTCATCTTGTCGAGATTCTCACCATCTTTAAGAATGTAGCATAAAGATCCAAATACGTGAAAGAATTTAACAGTAGGTTTCCTGCCATTGATGATATGGTATGATGTTTTTTCATGTCTAGGGATTACGAGAGAACGATTTTGAGTATAACAGGCAGTTGCAATTGCTTCAGCCCAGAAGAATAGTGGTAGCTTGGATGCAGAAAGCATTGTTCGAGCTGCCTCAACCAAAGTGCGGTTCCGTCTTTCGACAACGCCGTTTTGTTCAAGAGTTCGAGCAATAGACGTTTGATGTTCAACGCCTTCTTCTTGAAAGTAAGATTGCAAAGTCTTGTTCAAAAATTCAGTACCCCTATCCGTTCTTACGGTTAAGACTTGAGCTTGAAGATTGCGTTGTATCATCTTGAAAAAGTTTTTAAGAACCTTTGGTATTTCATCTTTGGATCTTAAGAAGAAATTCCATGTGTATCTAGAGTAATCATCAACAATCACGAGAATATACTTTTTCCCGTTAATACTCTCTACACGCATGGGACCACATAAATCCATGTGTAGAAGTTCCAATCGCCCTTTTGAGCTTCAGATAGTATTTGTTTTGAACGAATTCCGTTTTGCTTTCCCCAACTCACAAGAAGAACAAAGATGGTCTTTGATGAATTTTAACTTAGGAAGACCGGTCACGATATCATTCTTCGAAAGCAAGTTGATGGTGTCAAAGTTGAGATGTGACAATCGTTGATGCCATAACCATGCTTGGGATGATGAAGCTTTAGCCATTAAGCAAATTGGATTTGTTGAAGATGTGTCTTGAAGAGTTACTGTGTAGAGATCAGAACCACGAGAACCTGTAAGAAGATCATTCTCATCGTAGTCTCTAACATTGCACGTAGATTTACGAAAAGTCACTTCCAAATCCGCATCACAAAATTGACCAACCGAGAATAAATTGTGATACAGTCCCTCGACGTAATAAACCCTTTTGATAGTGATATTCCCTTGAACCAAATCTCCATATCCGAGTATCAGTGCAAACTGATCATTTCCAAACCACACCGTACCTTGAAACTTCTCCACGAAGTTAATGAGAAGATTGAGATTGCCCGTCATGTGCTTTGTGCACATAGAGTCCATTATGAATAGAATGATTTCGACGAGCTGGATAAGAATTAGAAGACAATGTAGCATTTGACAAATGGGAGCCCTTGATAGAAACGGGTTCCAAAGTAGTAGTGGGCCTAGATGCAAATTCTAGAGGCAAGTTGATATTCATAGACCCAATCACTAAAGTGGTTAACTTAGGTACCCATTTGTATCCGGGTGGTGTAAATCTCGAATACCCCCGTGTACATGTCCTAATCATGTTCTCATAAATCTTCTTTAACCTGCTTTATTTACGCAGAGTAGTGGATTCTAACGCACTTAGTTTCTTAAGTGGTTGATCAGTGGATTGGTTCAAAGTTCTTGTGGGTTTTCTAGTACTAGTGGGCACAAGAATAGGCTTCCTAGTTCTAGGATTCACATCATAATGATTAAGAGCACAAGCATCATGATTGAAAGTACGAACACATTTTCCACATTCAACACAAGCAAATTCAACATTCGATGTCTTAACATTCAAACCGTCATTACATGCAGTTACAAACTTTTTATTCTTAGAAAACTTAAAATTCCTACGATGGTCTTCTACTTCCAACTTATTTCTTTGACTATTCTTAGGCATGACCTTATCTTGCATTCTAGTGCTCTTAAGCTGTGGTCCGCTAATGCTAGTAGTGGGAATTACTCCTGTAGAAGAAGATACACGTTGATTAGTTTTCCTAGTATACTGAGGTAATCGCGATGTTCCAGTTTGAGTAGGCCTAGTGTTCATCTTATACATTCCTGGTGCTATCACATTTGTGCTCTTATCATTTCCTATCTTAGGCAAAGTCTGTGGGGATTTTCCCAAAACAGATGATTTAGGGCATTTAACCGCATTCGGTTGACGAACGACGGATGTTTTACCCAAAACAGACTTTCCTTTCATTTTCTCAATGAGTTTTTGTAACTCACTAATGGCTATGCCCCTTTCTTGTAGCTGAGCTTTTAAATCATTTATTTCGAAACCTTTTTCATTCAATTGACTAACCGAAGAAGCTGCCAGTTCTTGACACTTTTTATGATTATGAGATTTATCACCTTTTTGTAAAGCAAGTTCAAGAGAAATGGAGTGTTTCTCAAGTTGGGAAAAACTTTTCGAAAGTTTGTTATATGACTGAATTTGTTTTGAAAGCTCAACTTCAAGATTATGACATTTCTCATCCGTTTCTGACACTCATGCTACATGACAATATTGATCAAGATCGGTATACACACCAAGTATAGCATTCATATGGTCAACATAAAAGTATTCCTTCGAGAGTCGATCAATTTCGTTAGAAAGTTGGTGTTCTTGTGTCTTTAATTTAGTTTGAAGAAAATCAACTTCATCTTCAAGAGATTTAACATATTTTAAATCAGTCAACATTTCCTCAGTGAGAGCGTTATAAAACATTTCCATATTATTTGAAAGATCATCAATGGTTGGAACAATGCATTGTTGAATGACGACTTCTACTTGTGGGTTAGGTTTAATATTCCAAACGGTATCCCTAGAAACTTTTTCATAGTCGATGACACCTTTGTACAAATTTAAAACCCCTTGTTTTATAAACTCAAATTGCTAAACACTTTTACTTTTTTCATTCCATTTACGTTTGTCATCCAAAATTTGTTTTTCTAACAAAATTGATTGCTTTTTGAAACCCCTATTTAAAGAAACTTTCTTTTCCGTTTCTGGACTCGGTGGTGGAACATTTGTATACATCTTTTGTTCTTTGGAAAGTTCTTTTTGAGGAACGAAATTAATATGATTATTAGAATCAGAAAGGTTATCAAATCACTTAAGTTCGATCGACTTTCTTCTTGATGATGAATGATTTCGTCGCAGTCAGGGGAAAGCATAAGAACAAGATTATCAACATAACAACCGATATCATAAAGAGCAGGCTTGATAGTTTGAACTTTCTTAAGATATTTAGGCTTAGAAAAACTCGTTTTCATA
The DNA here is from genome assembly GCA_025667525.1 of Glebionis coronaria. Taxonomy (NCBI): domain Eukaryota; kingdom Viridiplantae; phylum Streptophyta; class Magnoliopsida; order Asterales; family Asteraceae; genus Glebionis; species Glebionis coronaria. Next base: position 126,785,348 of record CM046874.1, on the reverse strand, counting down.
TTTCTATTAAGCATATTCATAGTTTGAATAGACTGACCCGTTTTGTAAACAATGTTGTTTAACGTTTCGACTCTCTTTTCCAAATCAAGAATTTTTTCAATATCATTTTCTTCACGAGTTTTATAAAGCTCAGTTTGTTCTTTGTTAACCGACTCTAACTCAGTAATCTGGAGTTTATGTAGCAACAGTTGTTCTTCAAGTTCTGATATCTTTTGTTTTGACATATGAATTTCGTGTGTTACTTCAGAACAATATTTTTCGTTGAGCACCTTACGTTCATATACCAAACCATTAGCTATGGCAACTCGTCGATCAGCTTCTTTTACATAATCACACTTTTAAAGCCTGTCTATCTCCTCGGCTAAGGATGTGTTTGCTTGCTTCAGACGTTTATTAGCCTCTTTGTTTTCATTAATTTCACGTTTTAAAGAATCAGTAATAGACGCAAGCAAATCACGGTCCTCTTCCGAGTCAGTATCCTGAGTAGCAATTCCGTCATCATTACACATATGCTGCGAATCCGTAGAGATATTGCTATCCTCCGTGTCCATTACATATGTTTCATTGATGCTTTCGGGTTGCTCAGGATGGCGTTATTCATTAGCAAACATATTATAGTTATCATTTGATGGTACCTTTTCAATTGGCTCAGAATCAAAGATAGGTCCAGAATTGTTAGCAGTCTCTGGAATCACTTCTTGAATTTTTCCATGTACACGAAATATGCCTCCAACTCTTGATCATCGGCTTCTTCGTCAGTGTCATCACGCCAGTCAATTTCATCTGCTGTGAGTGGAATCCATGCTTCTTCTTTCTTACAGAACAACATCTTTTCCTTGTGATATCCTGAATCCTTAACCCGTTTTGGCTTCTTACATTCCCTAGCCATGTGCCCAAATCCCTTGTAGTTGAAGCATTGAATCCCAGTCTTCTGCACAACCGGAGTGCCTACAGTGTCTCTAGCCCCAACTTGATTCGGCATCCTCTAATTATCATACCTAGCATCACGATCATACCTAGTTGCATGATCAACTTCCTTATATCTAGCATTGGATGATGATCTGAGGTTGTTGTTGGTAGGTTTGTACATCTTCTTATAAGTTGTGGTGAGTAAAGACATGAGTTCTTCAATTTTCTTGTCCCTTGAAGTTTGTTCATCATCACTGTCTCCATCTGACTCGGTGTCATACTTTGGAGGTGGAGTGGGGCCAATTGTTTTTGCTTTGTTTCTAGCAGCAGCTAGAGGTTTGGTGGATGAGCTTGATGACCTTGAGGGATGTGTAGGTGGTTGTTGACGGGGAACGAGTTTTGTTGAAGTAGCAGTCACAAAAGCAATAGAGTTCGCAGATCATTCTACCTTTTCAGCCCTAAGTTCATTCACTTCATTCTGATGTTGTTTCAAGATATCATAAAGTCTGTGATAAGATATAGTCTTGATATCTTCCCTTTGTTTGACCAAAGTCACAAACCTTTTCCATTCCGGTTTGAGTTGAAGTAGAAACTGAACATTGGCATGATGATTAGAGATGGTGCACTGATTTCTGACAAGCCCATTCATCATTTTGTAAAATCTCAAGTAATATAAGTCAATGGATTTACCATCTTCGGATGTGAATTTTCCAAACTCCCAAAGTAGATTAGTCTCGAGATCTTGAACATTGATTGACTCACCTTGCTTCAATCGATGAATTGCATTCCACATTTCCATAGCATTAGGACATGCATCAACCGTAGAATAGATATCATTATCAATCCCAGTGAGTATGTAGTTAACAGCATCAGCTTCAGCTTGGAGGAGTTTCTTTTTCTCAACAGGACATGTGTCGAAATCCTCCATAGCTTGTGTAGTTGATGAAGTACCATCTTCTGCTTGTGTGGTAATGGATCTGAATTCAAAAACTGGAGGTGGATTCTCAAGGCAATGACGAAGATCGGTTCGGTTCTCTTTTCCATCAAGAAATCTCAGGAAACAAGATCTCCATTGAACGTAGCAACCGGCTGTCAGCACAGGTGGATTATCGTTGCCACCTTGTTCCAAACGAACTTGATTAGCAGTCGCAATGTTGATGTTGTTGTTCGACATGGTGAATACTTGTGAATGGATTAGGATCTTAGTCGATGTGTTGTGATTTGATTGTGGTTGACAATTCGGAAAAGATTGATGAAATCCCTTAAAATTGTTCTCGAAAAACCAAAAATTCTCCAAGACCAAAAAAACACACGATTTAAGTGTATTTTCGGAATTTTCAAAAATCCTCTAAGTTGTGCAAATACTATCTCAATACCCAATGTAACTCTGTCGTAATGTCAAAACTCACACTTGTCGCAATGCCAAAATTTCAAACTGGTCGCAATGCCAAAATTCAATCTGGTCGCAATGCCAAAATTCAATCTGGTCGCAATGCCAAAATTCAATCTGGTCGCAATGTCTCAGAAGTAACTATGTCGCAATGTACAAATAAGAATCTGTCGCAATCACGCATACAAGATCTGTCGCAATATCACTAAGAACATCCTGTCGCAATACCGAAAACAGTAAACTGTTGTAATATAATAAAAAAATTCTATCGCAATACGAATCGCAATACGAAAGCCCTAGCTGTTGCGATGGAACTCAAGGTGATTTTGTCGCAATACTGGTACTGTTCCGAGACTTTAGGTAAAAAAAGAGATTTTTGATAAGAAATCCGTGATTTTAACCAAACCAAAGCACCCAAATCTCTACCACAACTATGTAGAAGATATATGGATCACTTGGAATAACAAAAACACGAAAAAAAAAGTTTGAAACTTGGGTATAAATCAATCAAAACTCTCGAATCCAATGAAAACACACCACAAATCTTCAGTCACCTATCCACTATAGGCTCTTGATACCAAATGTTAATCCCACTTCAATCCATAACACAAGATTTAGAGAAAATTTAGAGAGAGAAAGAGAAGAAAGTTAGAGAGAGAAAGTAGAGAGAGTGGTGGAAGTTTTACACTTTTACTATGTGAAAAGAAATGAACCAACACCCTCTTCCACACATGGAAGAGGGTTTATATACCCATGAGCTTGGTGGGCTCATGGGATTGTTTCCTTGGGCCGGGCTTGGCTTGCACTTGGGCTTACGCCCCTAACTTAGACAATATTAGCTTAAAGTCCAAGCCCGGTTAACCCGACTAACGTATTACAATACAAGACCTTTAACGACTAAGATGGCCTATTACATTCTTGTTCGACTATATAAAATATAGGGCTAAAAATATTCACACTAGACAAAGGGTTATACCTACGTAGTTACATTTCCCTTTCATTTACCTCAAAAGCTACTCAACAACTAACATCCTCACTAAGTAGAATTAAAAACAAAGAGGAAAGGGCATCACTATGCAGGAAACACACTCCTTCATCTAGATCCAACCTAACCTCATTTGACAAAACATTGGATACACCAAAAAGGTTAATCTTTCACACAATCTCTATTCCACCCATCATGAATTTCCCACACATGCTATAATACCCTTCACAAATAGTTAGCCTAATTAGGGTACATTTGCTCAAATTAGACATATTAATAATCCAATATAGATTTCACAGTTTCATCCTAAGGCCAAACTAAAGAAGACTATAAGGACTACTAAGTACATTAACACCAAACAAACTCCAAAGTTTAAGCACTAACCATTTGTATAACATGTATAACATATAAATTAATGACTTAGCATAAGCAAAACTAAAGCCATGAGTGAAAAATGCAGAGAAAGATTCTACTCCTAAACACCTCTTAAGGCTTTGAGATACTAACTAGTAGCAGCAATCTTCTTTATAAACTTGATATTCCAAATTTCCCTAGCCTCTTGCACACTTGTAGTATCTTTCATAGTGATTGATACCATCTTGGATCTTATGTCATCACATATGATCCTAAAGATCTTTTCCACATTTCTTTTGCAGCTATTAAAGAGCCCCAAGTTTCTTTCTTGCCACAAGAAGTAAATTGTTGCAACAAAACACAATCTTTTTATGATCGCCAAAACAATTCTTTTACCTTTTGAAAGACTCATTTCATTATTAGTTGTCTCCCAATTACTTTCCTTTATATTAATCTTGGCCATGTCACTTACCTTTTTCCCAAGTCTTGCTAGTATAGTCATACTTAAAGAATAAATGATCATGAGATTCAATTTCCTTGTTACAAAGGATGCATTCAAAAGGTTTATTAGGATACCATTTTATCATTCTGTCTTACAAAATTTTTTCTTAACTGCAAGTCTAAGTATGAATGTATCTTTAGGAATGAAATGTGAATACCACACTAAGTCTTTCCAACTAACATTATTGCATACACCCCTCATATCCCTCCAAACATTGCTAGGAGAAAATCTTTTTTCCATACCATTATTAATAATTAATAAGTGTGAAAACACTTATCCTTTTACCACTTAATTATAATAATAACCAAGCCGAAATGTGTATTTTATGTCGTAAATGTCGGAATTATGCGTGGTTTGTGTTTTGTTGTGATTTAGGATCAAAATGTGAAAAGGGAAGAAAGCACGGGCTTTCACGGGCTTTTATCGAAGAAAAAGACAAAAGACGAAGTCAAAAGATCAAGAGTGCAAAAAGAACGGAAGTCCAAGGCCTATTCTGAAGATTTATCGAAGAAAAAGTCTAAAGACGGAAGTTTAATGAAGTCGAAGAACTCAAGTCTAATAAATGAAGAAATTATAAGACGAGTTCAAATAATCCCGAGACAAAGTCGAAAAAGTCGAAGAATTTAGAAGACGAAAAGACGAGAAAAGGAAGAAAAGATCAACACTTGCTAATCTCCCTATAAATACCCTCCTAATGTCACATTAGGAGGTGTTGGCTATTTGACACATAGTTCTTCCATCTTTAATTACATGCACTTTCATATTGTCATTTACTTAATTGTCATTTATTTTCTTGTCTTTAATTCCAAGTAAGTTTTAATTTTGTGTTGTTTAATCTTTTATCTTCAAGCTTTTTAATCATCTCATTCTACCTTTCTTCTTTTCTTCTTTGCTTAATCTTAATCTTTTTCATAATCTTTGTTTGTTTTGATTTCGTGTTCTTAATCTTAATCTTTTTCGTCTACTTTTTACATAAAGTTTACATCTTTTTAAGTTTCGTGGTTTGTTTTTGAAGTTTTTATAAGTTTTAGCATTAATCTAGGCTTTTTAGTTAGCTTATTGGTGTTTTATTTTGCTTATTGTCCTTAAAAAGTTGAGTTTTAAGTGCTTATTTTCGTCCTTTTACGAGATCCTAGTTTTTAGGAATAGCTGATTCAAATTTGCAACTTTTTTAATATTGCGACATTGTGCCTTAATTTTGCAATTATTGCGAAATTGAATCACAACAACATTGCGGAATCCTTCCATTCTTCATTATTGCGAAATCTTTCTCAATCCTGCATTGCGAAATCTTTACCTTTTGATATTGCGAAATTGTGTATAGTCTTCATATTGCGGAATTATTACATGATTTTGCAATTATTGCGAAATTGTGTATAGTCTTCATATTACGGAATTATTACATGATTTTGCAATTATTGCGAAATTGTGTTCAACTTTTAGGAATTGCGAAATTATTGTTTTAATTGCGAAATTAATTCAATTTTTTTTATTATTGCGAAATTATTTCATTTTTGTCCAATTTAATTTTTAAATTTATTTTTCCCGCCATTTTTACTTAGCTTTATTTTAATTGTTTTGTCTTATTTTTACTTAGCTTTATTTTACTTATTTGTCTTAGTTTATTTTTATAGTATTTAATTTTAAAGTTTTTAAATTTACGTTTTGTCAAGTTTTAATTTTACGTCATTTAATTAATTTACTTTTAAAGTCTTAAATCTATTGCCATTTACGTTTTAATCAGTTTTAGCTTTATTTACCGTGTCATTTACTTTAAAGTTGTGCATTTTAATTTCACTAATCTATTTCTTTTCACCAAAAGACGACTGAGTCGCACGTTAAACCGTAGTCAATTCGAATCGAGACGAGACGATAACTTTTTCATACTTTGCAAAAACCTTGTATTAAAATGGCGCCGTTGCCGGCTCTTTTCGTGAAGATTAACGGTTTTCTGTGAGAGACGCGTTGATTTTTTGGATCCGTTCACTCGTGAACGTTATTTTTCGTGTCAAAATTTTTTTCAAAAATCCATAAAAAATTAAAAAATTTCAAAAATACAAAAACATTAAAAAACATATAAAAAGCATTTCTTTTTCAAAGTTTTGCACCAAAAAGATTTTATTTTTATTTTTACAAGTACATATATATTCTCTATTTCTTTGGTATCTTTTTCTTTTTCTTTTGCAGGTGTATGCGTACTAGATCTTCAACTTATTCAGAGCCCGAGACTCGTGAAGATTTAGATATAGCTGGTGTGCACAACAACAATAACCCACCTAACCTCAACATGAATAATAACAACCATCTTCCGCAACCAGACCTTCGAACGATGGAGGAGCTGTGTCAACCTACGATGAATGGACGCGGAGGACCGATTGCGCCGATGCAAATCACGGCTCCAGAGTTTTCGTTGAAGCATCACATGATCCAACAAGTTCAAAACACTTGTCCATTCGCGGATTGCCGGATGATGATGCCAACAAACATCTCGACAAATTCATTACCGTTACTCAAAGCATGAAGTTGCCCGGTGTTACTATGGATTTTCTTCGCCTTCACCTATTTCCACACACCTTATCCCACCATGCCGAAAAATGGTTTGATCGTCTTCCTAAGAATTCAATTCATACATGGGACGAGATGACTCAACGATTTTTGTCGCGCTACTTTCCACCATCCATGGTCACGAGCCTTCGGAATCAAATTAGTGGATTTACACAAGAACCTGATGAATCACTTTTTGATGCTTGGGAACGATATAATATTTTGATCGATCGATGTCCAAACCACAACATGCTCCCCGTCACCTTAATTGATACTTTCTACAACGGTTTAACTTTTCGTGACTGTGATACGATTAATGCAGCCGCATGTGGCACATTTATGAAAAGAAGACCCAAGGAGTGTAGAGAGCTTATCGAGAACATGACTACTCATCACAAAAATTGGGATTCATCCGCATCTTCAAGGAGTAACCCGAGAGTCAATGTTTCTTCTACCTTATCACACACCGAGATGACCGAATTCACCCGCATGATGGCCGAAATGAACAAAAGTATCCAACTCTTGGCTACAAATCAACAACAACAAGTTAAAGCTGTAGCATTTTCTTGTGAGATCTGCGGCGGTCCTCATTCATAAACTGATTGTCCTTCTACTCATGACAATCCGGAAAACGTGTATGCGGCTCATGGTAACTATTCAATGGAAAGCTATCAAGCCCGACCTCAAGGTGATCGTAACTTGCTAAGTTACCGTTCTAACAACTTTCTTTCACCCGGTTTTTCTCCTCAAAACCACAATCCCAACAACTTTAATAGAAGCAATCCAAACCCACCTCGAGCTTCTAATCCTTATCACCCATCCACTCAACAAGCACCACCCATCACTCCACCCACGACTTATAATCATGATGTTGAAGCTTTCATGATGACCCAAGGAGAGCTAGTTAAGAATCTGCAAAGCCAAATCATCAACTTGAAAGGAGATATCACTAAGCAAGGGAATGATATTAGAACCAAGCTTTGACATGATATGCAAACCTCTTTTAGCAATCAAAAAAATGATTTGAAGAATATGCTGGCTAGTTTCTTCCCAAATACTCAACCCTCTACTTCGGGCTCTCTTCCTTCAAATACCATCACCAACCCAAGAGCGAATGTGAGTGCTATTACTACACGCAGTGGAGCAACGTAGTAGGACCATCTATCCCTTCCCCAGTTACTCCATCTACACCTCCTCCACCACCATTTATCCCGCCTACTTCCACACCTAGTATTAGTTCTCCATTACCATCTCCACCTCTACAAGCAGAAGTACCCAAGAAACAACCTTCACCAACCCCACCTTCCACCTTTAAAACCAAAATCCCTTATCCTACTCGGTTAGACAAGAGCAAATTGCTTACTAAAGAGGATGCTCAAATCACTTCTTTTCTGAAGATGATATCACAAATGACCTTCAACATTAGCCTCGTTGAAGCACTTGTCCAAATGCCAAAATTTGTGAAAGCATTCAAGGAGTTGCTTAACAAGAAGGAAAAGATGGCCGAGTTTGTCAACACACGCTTAAATGAAAACTGTTCTGTAGTCATTCTTAAAGAACTTCCGGAAAAACTTGGAGATGCCGGTCGTTTTGTGTTGCCTTGCATTTTTAACAAAACCAAAGAATTTACTGCCTTAGCTGATCTCGGAGCAAGTATAAATCTGATTCTTTTAAGTGTTTGGAAAACACTATCATTACCCGACCTTACTCCAACAAAGATGTTCTTGAGCTAGCAAATCACACTCTCGCTTACCCCGTTGATATTACCGAAGATGTGTTTATTAAAATTGGTACCTTCACTTTTCCGGTTGATTTTGTTGTTGTTGATTATGAAATGGACCCTCGTATTCCGTTAATACTTGGTCGGCCATTCTTGAGAACCGGAAAAGCATTAGTCAATGTTGCCGAAGGTGAGCTAATCTTAAGGGTCGGGAATGATGCACAAGTGTTTAAAATGGGGAAGATCACAAACAAATCCAATGGAAGAGAATCAACAAATATGATTAATGTGCTTGATGATTTTGTCGTCTACAACAATCCTCTTTTCGATTCTTGCTATGATAATCCACTTTTTCAAGATGATGTGGATGATTCTCTCTCCAATTTGGATCCTCCACCAATATTTGAGTCTCCACCAATCTATGATGACTATGATGATGATTCTAGTTCTGTTATTGATGATTCTGATGATTTTTCTTCTGAGTATAAAGACATGCCAACTTATGATGACTTTGATGATGTCGATACTCTTTCGAGTGATTCTTCACAAGATGACCTTGTTCCTACTTTTGATGAAGATCCTCCACCAACAAGGCTTGATCCTACATTGGATGACTACTCATTTGAGGAAGATTTTGCTACTTTTCTCAACACTTACTTCCCAAATGAGAATGATTCTCCTTCTTTGGACTTTGATGATGCTCTTAATCCTCCTTTGGATATGAAGAAACCCGTTTCAAAGGAGAAGAAGCCGGAAGACACCGATATCCGTAGTACCTATGTTTTGACACCTCTCTATCCACCTTCGTCAGATGAGATTGTGCGATTTATGAGCGGATCCTTTTCAAGGTCTACTGAGCCTGAGGGTTATTTTCCCCTAAAGGAAAAGGTGTTCGATCCCGGTATTGCAATTTTCAATCCATCTCAGTATCCATATGATGATATAAAAGGAAATATTTTTGGAAACAATGGAGATATGCTTGCACTTCATCATACTTTCTACCACCGTGCTCAACAACAGCTTAAGGGAACCTTGCCTAGTCTTCTTTGGCTTGCCTTGTTCACCTTACGCTTGTGCTACTTGATGGATGAAAACCATGTATTTGATCTCGGTGGATGTGTTTCAAGCTTCTTTCCATGCTAATCAAGGTCGAGTCAGGCTCACGACTCGGTTAACAAAAACAAGCGCTTCTCGGGAGGCAACCCGAGTATCTATCCTTTTTATCCGTTTTTCTAATAAGTGTAGGGGGAGACCCTAGTATGTGTTTGTTGTCTTCTTTCTAATCATATGCAGGGATTCGAGCTTTCAAAGATCCATTCTTGATGACTTTTGACGACCCGTGATTCTGTGTACCCGTCTTCCCGGTTCTATCCTAAACTCTTTTGATTCACTATTTTATATATTCTTCAATATTAAAATAGGAATCTCTTTAGTTGTCTCTTCCTTAGCAAGATTTAAACAACATGCACAATGTCCTAAGTGTAGGGGAGGTTACTTCCACATGCTTAAACATTGAGGAAAATGTTTATATTAAGTGTAGGGGGACTTCTATCGAAGTTAAGTGGGCTTTTCCTTGTATATGTCCTCATTTTAACCGGAAAATTGATTTTTCGACATTTTTCAAAATTTTTGATCTATTTTGGCCTTGTAGTTTTTCCTTTGTTATAGTTATTTTCTTTCTTTTCTAGAATAAATTTTAATAAAGTGGTTTTAATTTTTAAACGTTGTGAATCTTTTGACTCAACCCGAGTTTACTTATCCAAGTTTACTCTAGCTAGTATCCTTAACGTGTTTAAGTCAAGTTTTGCTAGGCTTTTATATAGGGAACTTTAAAATGCGAAAGTCTTAACTCTTACGGGTTAAGAACAAGAACTTTTCGCAAGTTCCTATAATTGATCCTAGAAAGTCGTTTATCAAGGGAACTTTAAAATGCGAATTCTAAACTTGAAAAAGTATAAGAAGTTGCAAGATCCTATAGATGACCTGAAAACCCAAAACTTTAATTTAATTGGCTAAGCATCCACGAGTCTCATTCCTTGAGATTTTAAATTGTGGAGAACGAGAGATGATAGAGTCAATTATAATTTTGGTATTCTTTCATGAATTTATGTGAGTTGATTATAAGCTTTTTCCCCTTGCTTGTTAATAAATATATTTGAAATAAATAAGGTTGTACGATTTGAAAAGTTACTTACCTTCTAGCCCAAGATCGTTTAAAAGTTGCTCAATATTAATTAGAGTTCATAGCCAAGGCATAACTTATTGAAGCGGGATGCGAAGATTGGCGAGTCCGAAAAGGCCCTAACAAGGCATGAGGGCTACATTTTGTTGCTAAAGATCCCAAGTGATGTGAAGAATCATATATCAAAAATCAATATGAAGGATCGAGACATACGGTGAAAAGAAAATACTCCCCTAAAGATCATGGAAAAGTCTATCCGAAAAGACCCTAACAAGGTATGAGGATAAATAGATCCAAGTCCTAAAAGGAGGCAAATCATTGTATATCAAAATCCCAAATAAAGATTGGAGAAAAATGAAAAAGTCGTGGTCCAAATATGAAGAATCTCTCAAAAAGTTCAAGTGAAGAAATTCCTATTATGAAGAGAAGACCATTATTTCATGAACGTCTCTCAAGATTTGAAGTATGAAGTCAATGCCAAATATCGGTCCGAGAAAGGTATCAAATTGTGAAGCGAGTTATGCCAAGATATGAACTTTATGAGGTCCCGAGAAGCAGTTTTAAAAGATTTTGTCCTTTATCTAACTATTGATTAAATCGTCCTACTTTATTTTCAGCCTAAATAACTATCGAAATAAGTCAACAATGCATCCTCGTGATCATTCAAGACAACAATAAAATATAAGAGATACACCTAGGAATAAGGGAGTCTAAGTGAATAATTGGGCCACATGAGTTTGTGTTAGTTTGCTAACTTCTAATAACAATGATATCGTATTTAAGCTTGGTATGGGGAACGTGAAACTTGAGGGTGATAAACATTCATGACATTCCAAAACCCCAAGGTAAGTTTTTGATCTTTTTACTTGTTTTCTTCTTTTGAATATTTTATAATTTTCTATCTCTTTTATGTCTTATGTTTAATAAAGGCCAAGGTGGATTGATTATGATGGAAAATGTAAAACTTGCTTTGTAATTAATGCATTGCATGAGGGCATTGAAATGGTCAAGTGTAGAGGATTTAATAAGTATGAAAACACTTATCCTTTTACCACTTAATTATAATAATAACCAAGCCGAAACGTGTATTTTATGTCGTAAATGTCGGAATTATGCGTGATTTGTGTTTTTGTTGTGATTTAGGTTCAAAATGTGAAAAGGGAAGAAAACAGGGGCTTTCACGGGCTTTTATCGAAGAGAAAGACAAAAGACGAAGTCAAAAGATCAAGAGTGCAAAAAGAACGAAAGTCCAAGGCCTATTCTGAAGATTTATCGAAGAAAAAGTCTAAAGACGGAAGTCTAATGAAGCCTGATATAAGCAAAAACTCATATCAATTGATCAACAAAACACCCTAAAACACATAGCAAATACCTAATTTTTGTGCTATAAAAGCAGTATTATGTGGTATGTTCTTTGTTTGTGCTCAAATAGGTAAGAAGGATGCAATTTTTAGCAAACAAGAAGAAAATCAAGCTAATTTGGATGAAAAGATAAAGAAGGATCAAAAGTGACAAGTTATTTAAAGACAAAGGACCTATCTTGACAATCTGCCAAAGTTAAAGGATCAAAAGTGTAAAATTTTCAAAGTCAAGATCAAAGTCAAATCTGGTCAACTCTCAAGTCAATCAAGTCAAAGGATTTAAATGTTCAAAAATGAAAGTGAAAGGACTGAAATTGCCAAAGGAATGAAGATTATAGCTTAAAATACCAAACTGCCAAGTACAAGGACCTTTTCTGCCAACTTTGGAAAGTAGTTTGTGCTTAATCCGTGTGAAGGAGTAAACAACCAATCAGAATGCAAGGAAGGGTTCACCAGGATTGCCAAATCATTGACACCTGGCCACTCACAGCCGCCAGCAATAAATAATCAAATCTCAACAGTGCAGCGCACTACTTCCATTTTCCACCAATAGCAACACGCCAGCCAATAATATCTTTTATCCAATTTGGATAACGATCCGTGTGATAATTTCTTACCCAATAAGAAAATGCCACGTGTTCATCTTCTTCAACAAAGAACCCATGGACGGGATTGAGCTAGAATGCATTTCAGAAGAAGTTATAAATATGAAAGTTGCTCAAAATCAAGGGACGAATTCAACCCAACAACTTAATTGGACTGAAATTAAGTCATTCAAAAATCCCCAAAGTTGTTCATCACCTGCAAATTGCAATTGTTAGAATTAAGCCACGTGGAAGCTTGAGATTGGATGCAACACGTCACTCTCCCTCACCAACTCTCATCTGCATTCTATAAATACCCTAGATAGCTTTCATTTCTTGTAATGTAGAAAAGTGTGAAAACACACACACTTTTTAGTTTTCTCTCAATTCAGTTAGTTTTAGCATAACAACTCAAGAGACTGACAATTTCTTGAGTCTGTTATTAGTTGTAACCAATTTACCATCTTTGTAACCACTTTTCCAATTCAATAAATAAAATTTCACCTTAATCTTCTTCATCTACTGTTCATACCCTGCATCTTGTTACTCTGTTGCTGTTTTTAGCTAGTTATGATCACCATTTGATCATGATTAGCTAATTGAGAAGACCTGTAGCTGTTGTTCCTCTTCTGTTCATTCCAGTTCAAGTATTGAGTAGATTTTGAAGAATTCAAGCTCATTAATGGAGATTTAGATGATGGTAGCTGTTGATTAGTTGATATTTGGTTTATTCTAGTGCTATGGTGGTGGTTTAGCACTAGCTAGAAAGCTCAACGCTTCTCTACTCCCCAAAGGAGGCCTAAGCTAGAAGGTGTTGCTTTTCTGAATTTTTGTTCCTCTCAATTGTTGCTTGCATGCTCAATATCTAGTGTAAAGCTGTTTGATTACATGATAAAATGTGTTTAGCTGTTATTGAGTTGATGTTGATGTTTTAGTAGCTTAATTGTAGTATATCACTTGATCACTAGCTTTATTCTCATACCTGTTTGCTTAATATCAGTTACTTTTAGCTTATTAGATCACTAAGAGTGTAAGTTTGTTTCATAGCTTGTAATCAGTTCTAATCCTTTACATTTCAGTCATTAAACTTAGCTTGATAACTGTCTTGAATCAACTTTGCTTTTAACTCAAATTTCCTTCACAAAAAGTTTAATAAGTTCAGATAACTAGTGTTTGGGAGTAGGATTTTATCTGTGTGCAAGTGTTAGTATTTGGCCAATTCTAGTTCTTTTTCAGTCATCTAGTCATAGCATAATGATTTCAGTCATTTTCAAGTCAAGTCTTTAGTCAAACAGGCAACTGGTAGTTGAAAAAGTTTGGGTCAGTTCTTGTTAAATAAGTTTTCAGAAAGTAGTGATTTTCAAATCATTGGCATTTCTTTAATTTTGGATGAAATTCTTTCAAACAAGCTTCTAATCATCACTCAACATATGTAGTTTTAGTGTGTAGCTGGAATTTCTACAGTATCTAGTTTTGAGAAAGAAATAAGCATTTAAATAAGCACTTGAGCATTTTTCATTCCCTGTGATAAATAGGATTACTGATTTCTCATATTGGCATTTCCACATCAGAAACTTGCTGATTTTCTTTCATAAATCAATCCAAAAAGTGTTCCTTGATAAGTTTTGAGATTTTCAGAATTTTGGAATTTTGGTCAACAAAAGTCAACATAAGCTCATTTTAGCTTATTTTCAGTTTTAGAGCTTATTATTGGATCATTTTCTTTGAAACCAGATTTCCTATTCTTCTTTTGAGTTGTTTTACAAGTTTCTTCAATAAAATCAAGTTGTGCATGTGTAGCTTATTAGATAGCTTATTTTGAGCTTATTTGAAATTGCTTATTAGAGTTCTAGCCAGTTTCAGCTTATTTCCTTTCACAAGTCTAGCTTAATTTCAATTTTAAGACTTTTGAAAGTGGTTTGAGCTTATTTGGTCAAGAAACGAGCTTATTTTAGTCCTTAACCCGTTTTTGTTTAAAAAGTTTTGAAAATTGCATTCTAGTCCCTTGAGGATTAAACAGTTTCATTTACAGGCTAAACTTCCAATTAATTAGGTTTTGCAAAAGTTAAACCCTTATATTTTCTAGTTTGTTAAAAATTGGTTAGTTAGTTTTCAGAATTGTTAAAAGTTAGTTACATTGTTAGATATATTTTCACATTTAGTCCATTTGGTTAACTATTTTTGCATATATAGTCCCTAGACTGTTTGACTTTGTATTTTTAGCATTTATCTTTCATTGAATTTACATTTTCAGTCCTTATATTTTGTAGAATTTACATTTGAGCATTTTAACTGAATAAATACTTGGTTTGTGCACTTTGTTTTACGTATAAGTAGACTGTATTTTTTATTTTAGCAAGGATTTGTTTGAATTAGCTATAGAATATCCAAATACTTTACCAACCAAAAACAATTAAAAACTCGATCTTGTTAGGACTTTCAATTTGTTAAGAACTGAGAAAACGAACTTCAACTATACACATTTCAAATGGCGCCGCTGCCTGTTCTTTGACTTTACGAGAGACTATCTATTGACGGTTTTCATTGGCTTTTGGGATCCGTTCACCTAGTGAACGTTATTTTTACGTATCATAAATCAAAAACAAATAAAAAATCAAAAATATAAAAATATATAAAAACTAAAAAATTAACAAAACAATTCTTTTCCTAAAGAATTGACCAAACAAATTAAAAAATCCAAAAAGCAATCTTTTTCCTAAGAGATTGCACCCAAAAATATATATTATTGGATTCTCTCGGTTTTTATGTACATATAGTATTTTCTCTTAAAAACTCATAAATACAAAAATATTTTCCATATATTATTATAAGTAAATACGTATACGTATAAGAACAACCAATTCACATATTCTCCATAAGTATTGCCAAGGCAATACACCGTGTTGAGGGGCGTTCCGGTCCTTGACACGTGTATTGATCAAACAAAATAAAGCAAGAATAGATAAATACTTCCAATAAGCAACAATTCGAAGAATACAAACAATTAAGTGAATAGAAAGGAGATATGCTATAAAATGTCATCTAAGGGTCAATAGGTACTTAAGTGCTTCGCGCCACCTAACCCCCGTTCACTTGTGAGTATTCTAAGAAGGAAGGCTTCATTGGGGGTCTTGCACCCAAGTAGTACATACGTTTATTATTATTTTCTTGTGGATATTTCATATTGAAACTCGAAGGGGATAATCCTTTTCTCTTCAAAGTCACACGAGAGCTTCTCTCTCATTCCTCGTATTGAGTTGCATGCTCACTCGCGGGCGTGCACAAATACCGATTGGTGTACAACCCCTTCCTCCGAAAAGGAAGAAAAAGAGAAAGAGTAGGAACACCACCGTCCATCAAGCCGATCACGAGAATCGTGCTTTAATTCATCCACAACAAGAAGCCATGGCCGGAGTTGATACTCGTTCTTTGATGGAACGTTTGTAATCCAATGTTCACGGATATGCCGATGCTATCAAGATTCCTGATATTCCCGTAAATTCATTTGAGCTAAAAACGGCTATGATTAACTTGGTTTCAAACACACCTTTCTATGGAAACAAGAATGATAATCCTCATGATCACCTTAAGAGATTTCTTGCTCTTTGCAACACCATTAAGTACAATGGAGTTCCCCATGATGCCATTAAGTTGATATTGGTGCAATTTTCACTTGAGGGTCCCGCTAAGCATTGGTTAGACACACAACCACCCGATAGTATCACCACATGGGATGGTTTCACTACTAAGTTCTTAAACAAGTTCTTTCCCCCATCTAAGACCACGGCTTTGAGGAACTTAATTATAGGCTTTCAACAAAAACCTAGTCAAACCTTTAGTGATGCTTGGGAGGAGTTTCGAGAGTTATTGAGGAGATGCCCTAACCATGGATTGGATGAAGTTCACCAAATCAATACTTTCTACAATGGCCTTAAACCTCATCACCAAGACTCACTCAATGCTTCCGCGGGAGGAAATATTCTTCTTAAATCCATTCAAGAGGCTTGGGATATTATTGAGACCAAAGCAATGGTATAAACAAACACTCAATTTGAAGAAAGGGTTCATGTTATCCAAAACAATTCTCAAACACCTTGTGATAACCAATTCCTCAAGTATCACCAAGAGATCATTCAAAAGATAGATAGGGATCATGAGATGAGTTTTAAGGCACATCAAGAATTAATCCAAGCTATTAAGAGCCTTTCATTGAACAATTCTACAAATGATGTGCATGCCATTACCCTTTCATGTGAGACTTGTGGAGGGCCCCATTCCTATGAACAATGTGATAAGGTGCAAGGTTATCAAGGGGAATGTTATGCTTACCAAGAGGAACATCGTGAACACTTCAAGCCAAATATCAATCCCAATAACCTTTCTTACAAGTCCCAAAATTACCTTACTCCACCGGGATTCCCACCCCAACCACCCACCCAACCTCAACAAAATCCTCCTCAATTGTTACAACGGAATCAAGGCCCAAGACCACATTACCAAGGGAATAACTACAAGGCACCCAATAATTTTCAACATCAAGGAAATAACTTTTATCCACCAAATCAAGGATTTAATGCACCACCTCCACCTTATCCACAACAAGGTTTTTATCAAGGGAATGTGCAACCTAACCCCATGGATTTGATCCTTCAAAAGCTTACTTCTTATGAGAAACAAATGAAAGATGCTCAAGAGGAAAATAACAAGAAATTTGCTCTTCTTCACAACCAAATTATGTATAATCAAAGACCACAAGGAGCTTTACCATCTAACACACAAGCAAATCCAAGAGCAAATGTCAATGCTATTACAACAAGAAGTGGAAAGTCAACAAAGGATCCTTCACCTCCTCAACCTCCTATTGTTAAACCCACTTTTGTTCCTACATGTGACAAGCCTTCTACATCTACTTTACCACCTCAAAATGCTCCCATTCAATCAAACACACCTTCTCAACCTAATCCTACTTCTCCTCTACCTTCTACAACTCCCAATGAAGAAGCTATCAAAGACAAATCTTCCACTACAACACCTACACCTAAACCAACTCTTCTATATCCTTCAAGGTTGAAAAAGGACAAGTTAAAGAACAAGGATGACATCCAAGTCTCAAATTTCTTAAGGATGTTCAAGCAACTCAACATCAACATATCCTTTGCGGAAGCTCTTGCTTATATGCCAAATTTTGCTAAGATGTTCAAGGATTTACTCTCAAACAAGGAAAAATTGGTTTATTTGCCCAACACATCCCTTAATGAAAATTGTTCCGCCGTGCTACTTAAAACCTTACCAACAAAACTTGGAGATCCGGGGCGCTTCTTGATACCTTGTAATTTTCCTGGTGTGGAAAATTGCATGGCTTTGGCGGATTTAGGGGCAAGCATTAACCTCATGCCTTTATCGGTTTGGAAAAAACTCTCTCTTCCCGAGATCACTCCCAATAGGATGACCCTTGAGTTAGCCAACCGAACCATAGCTTACCCCGTAGGTATCGCGGAGGATGTGTTTGTAGGTGTGGATAAGTTTACATTTCCGGCCGACTTTGTAGTGGTTGATTATGACATGGATCTTAGAGTTCCTTTGATTGTTGGTAGACCGTTTTTGAGGACGGGTCGTACTTTGATAGATGTGGCGGAGGGAGAACTAACTTTGAGAGTAGAGGATGAGAAAGTGGTGTTTAAGTTAGGGAAAGTTTGTGAGAGGAAAGAGGTTAAGGAGTCTAGACCGTGTGAGACTATTAACATAGTTGATGTGCTAGATGAGGTGTGTGATGAACACTTTCATGATGCTTGCAAGAGTACTAGTGATGAAATGCCCCATGTTGAAATCGTGGCCTCAATTGCTCCTTCCTTAACACCTTTTGGAAAGAGTGATTTCCTCTTGGAGGAATTTGAGTCTAACTTTCTTGGTGATGATGATTCTCCCATTAATTGGGAAGAAGATATTCTTACTATCCAAAAGTTGCTCAATGAGGACCCTATTCCTTTTCCCACTCTACAAGAAGTTACCAATGAGGATCCTTCCATAGTAAAACCTTCCATAGAGAGTCCACCTCCAATCGAACTTAAGGACCTTCCATCCCACTTAGAGTATGCTTTCTTAGAGGGCAAAGACCAATTACCCGTGATCATTGCTAAAGAGTTGAAAGAGGATGAGAAGGAGCAACTCATTGAAGTCCTTAAGAAACACAAGAAAGATTTAGCATGGAAAATATCCGACATTAGGGGAATTGATCCACATTTTTGTACACACAAAATCCTTATGGAGGATGATTACAAACCCGCCATTCAAAGTCAACGAAGGGTTAACCCAAAAATCCATGAGGTCATTAAGAAGGAAGTGATCAAACTCCTTGATGCGGGCATGATTTACCCCATTTCCGACTCTCCATGGGTTATCCTGGTACATTGTGTTCCAAAAAAGGGTGGAATCACCGTAGTACCTAATGAAAACAATGAGCTTATTCCTACAAGACTTGTTACCGGTTGGAGAGTTTGTATTGATTATAGGAAACTCAATGAGGCTACTAGGAAAGACCATTTCCCATTACCTTTTATGGACCAAATGCTTGAACGCTTAGCGGGAAATGAGTACTATTGTTTTCTTGATGGCTTTTCGGGTTATTTCCAAATACCCATTGACCCTAAGGATCAAGAAAAGACCACATTCACTTGTCCCTATGGTACATTTGCTTACAAGAGGGTGCCTTTTGGCTTATGTAATGCACCGGGGACGTTCCAAAGGTGCATGATGGCGATTTTCTATGACATGATAGAGCAAACAATGGAAGTTTTCATGGATGACTTTTCCGTCTTTGGAGATTCATTTACCTCATGTCTCACCAATTTAGAAAGAATGCTTAGGAGTTGTGAGGAAACACGTTTAGTGCTTAATTGGGAGAAATGTCACTTTATGGTGAAAGAGGGAATTGTTTTAGGACACAAAATATCCAACAAGGGATTAGAAGTGGATCGAGCTAAAATTGATGTGATTGCTAAGCTTCCCCCACCCACTTCGGTTAAAGGTGTAAGGAGTTTCTTAGGTCATGCGGGGTTTTATAGGCGCTTTATACAAGATTTTTCTAAGATAGCTAGACCGATGACTCATCTTTTAGAAAAAGAGGCTCCTTTCATTTTTAACCAAGATTGATTGGAATCTTTTGAGACTCTTAAGGAGAAATTGACAAAGGCTCCCGTTTTGGTTTCTCCAAATTGGGAATTACCTTTTGAGCTTATGTGTGACGCTAGTGATTATGCGGTGGGGGCCGTATTAGGTCAAAGAGTGAATAAGCATTTTCAACCTATACACTATGCGAGTAAAACCATGACCGGTGCACAACTTCATTATACTACCACGGAAAAAGAGTTGCTTGCTATAGTCTATGCTTTTGAGAAAATTAGACCATACCTTGTGCTATCCAAAACCATAGTGTATACGGATCATTCCGCTCTCAAGTATCTCATGACAAAACAAGATGCTAAGCCTAGGCTTTTGAGATGGGTTTTGTTGCTTCAAGAGTTTAAGATAGAAATTCGAGATAAGAAAGGGGCCGAGAATTTAGCGGCGGATCACTTGAGTAGACTTGAGCATCCTTTTCAAGGAGATTTTCCAAATCAAGAAATCAATGAATCTTTTCCATTAGAGGAGCTCATGTCTATCTCTTCCCAAGAAGATGCTACACCTTGGTTTACGGATATAGCAAACTATCTTGTGGGGAATGTGCTTATTGAGGGTCTTACTTACCAACAAAAGAATAAATTTCTTAAGGAAGTTAAGTACTACTTTTGGGATGATCCTTATCTTTTTAGGCAATGTGCAGATCAAATCATTAGACGGTGTGTAGATGGGCCCGAGGCATTTAAAATCTTAGAAGCATGTCATAAAGGACCTACGGGTGGACATTTTGGGCCCAACTATACCGCCAAGAAAGTCTTTGATTCGGGTTACTATTAGCCTTCCATTTACAAAGATGCCCAAGAAATGGTGAAATTTTGTGATGTGTGTCAAAGACAAGGAAAAATTACGCAACGTGATGAGATGCCACAAAATTTTATTCAAGAGTGTGAGATTTTTGATGTATGGGGCATAGATTTCATGGGACCTTTTCCATCTTCTAAGGGAAACAAGTATATACTTGTGGCGATGGATTATGTGTCTCAATGGGTGGAGGCTAAAGCCTTACCTACCAATGATGCTCGAGTTGTTGTGAAGTTCTTAAAGCAATTGTTTGCTAGATTTGGTGTACCTCGGGCCATCATAAGTGATCGTGGTACGCACTTTTGTAATGATCAATTCACGAGAGTTATGAAGAAATATGGAGTTAATCATATACTTTCTACCGCGTATCACCCTCAAACCAATGGTCAAACCGAGGTCACAAATCGTGGTTTAAAGAGAATTTTAGAGAGAACGGTGGGAGAGCATCGAGCTTCGTGGTCGGATAAGCTTGATGATGCTTTGTGGGCTTTTAGGACGGCTTTTAAGACACCAATTGGTTGTACTCCTTATAGGCTTGTCTATGGTAAAGCGTGCCACCTCCCATTCGAATTAGAACATAAGGCATCTTGGGCTCTCAAGTGGGCTAACTTTGATTTAAACCAAGCCGGTTCACATAGGAAAGATCAACTTAATGAGATGGATGAATTGAGAGCCAATGCTTATGAAAATTCTCTGCTTTACAAGTAAAAGACTAAGAAATTGCATGATGCTAAGATCAAGAACCGTGAGTTTAAAGTTGGAGAGCCGGTTCTCCTCTTTAACTTAAGGTTGAAACTTTTTGCGGGCAAGCTTAAGTCGAGATGGTCCGGTCCATTCACTATTGCTCAAGTGTTTCCATATGGAACTATTGAGTTGTCACAACCCGATGGTCCAAACTTTAAAGTGAATGGTCACCGTGTGAAACATTATTTTGGGGAGGACATTTCCGTTGAAATGGTCCACGAGATCCCCATTTTCCCCATGAATGAATTCATTGAGGGACGAGTCGAGCTAGAGACTCCTTAACTCAAGCATCGTATAACTAGGTTTAGAGTGTTGTAGGTTAGCAATAAGGGTATAGAATTGGAGATAAGTGTAGGGGAGACCTTCTTTTGTCTTCATGTTGTTTGTAGGGTTGCTCACTCATTTCATGCTTTGGAGCTTATAGAGGAGGCCCTTGTATCCGGTTCACTTTGTTACTATTGTGATCTTTCATTGACACCTTGTGCTTAAACATGAATTCACCAATAGTTGCCCTTTCCTTCACTTGGGTTAAGCAAAGTCTATTCATTGTCATAAGTGTAGGGGAAGTTTTTATACTTCCATGCTCTTAAACATTGAGGACAATGTTTAGCTTAAGTGTAGGGGGGTCTTCTATCGAAGTGACCTTACCTAGAACTTGTCATTGTCCTTCATGATAACATGGAAAATTAATTTTTCAAACATTTTTCAAATTTTTGATCTACTTTGGCCACCAAAAATATGCATTCATAATTTTTATATTAATCATTTTTCATTTGCATAACACATTTGCATAATTCTTCTTTTATTTTTCATCAAAAATATATAAAAAGAAAAAAATAATAATAAGGACATGGTTTAACAAATTTAGACTTCTTTGACATATTAGGCCCGCCATGAATATTTTGACTCAACCCGAGTTTGCTTATCTAAGCATTCTCTAGCTAGTATCCTTAACCATGTAGTCCTTCATTGGTCTATTAGGCTAAGCATCCACCAATTTCATTATTTGAGATTTTAAATTTGTGGAGAATGGGAAATGATAGAGTTGAAGCAAGTATAAAAGGGCTAGATAAACTTCATGATAATTACTTGTGGTTAAACCCTTCTCTTCTCTACCTCTAATTTCTTCGCATGTATATATGTTAATAAATAATCAAGAACGGTTTTAATTGGTTTGTAATCTCTTATGCATTTTTGACTAATCATTCATGGTTGATATAAGTACGTCTTAAGATTCTAAGTTAGAACGTTTTATGTGTACTAGACTTATGTCATGCTCAATATTTAGCGGGTGTTTTTCCTTTTATTCTTTTCAACTTTCTTTGTGAGGAATAAAGAAAAATAAGAGCGGCTTATAAAAAATGAGTGGCTAGAAAAAAAAAGAAAAAAAATAAAATAAAATAATAATTATACAAGACTCCCAAGAGGGGGAGTGTGGTGTTAATTATAGTGACTATTGGATTCCAATATTACCTTGACGGGTTGCGGGGATTCAATAGATTGCTCCAATCCAATATTACCTTGACGGGTTGCGGGGTTGAAGATCCAAGGTCTCAAAAAGGCGGCAGATGTAAATTATTGCGTGAGTTTTATTTTTCTTTCCTTAGCGAGTGTGTAGCTACTTATGAAAGCATGACATGAGGATTTTACACATAAGGCGAATGACTTATTACTCTTGAAACGGACTTATATTAATTGTGAGCGGTTTTTCAAGTAATGGATGAGAGGATTACTTAGGATTAAAACCGTGCTTCCTTATTTTTGGATTTTACATTTCTTATATTTCACACTTTAAATAATGACAAATTTGCCCAAAAGAAATTTGCTCAAATAATAACCGGTTCCACATTTAATTGTCATGAATAAGTTGATGCACTTTTTACTTGTGAATGCAATGATCCCATTTTTAAGCTTGGTATGGGGAAAGAGAAACTTGAGGGTGATAAGTGTCCATGGTACCCAAGCCCTAATCAAAGTCATTGAATTCTTTATGAGTTATTTCCATCAAACCATTTCAAGAAAAACCAAAAAGATATAAATAGAATTGTATTTTGTTCATTGCATTGTTAAAAAAATCAAAATCATGCAATGTAGAGTAGTGTAGATACATTCCATAATGGCCAAGGTGGATTAATTATGAGGAAAATGTAAACTTGTGTTTTAAAATATAGCATTGCATGAGGACATGACAATGTTCAAGTGTAGGGGATTTGATATGAGCAAAAACTCATATCAATTAATCACCAAAACACCCTAAAACACATAGCAAATACCTAATTTTTTGTGCTATAAAAGCAGTATTATGTGGTATGTTCTTTGTTTGTGCTCAAATAGGTAAGAAGGATGCAATTTCTAGCAAACAAGAAGAAAATCAAGCTAATTTGG
Organism: Glebionis coronaria; assembly: GCA_025667525.1. Classification (NCBI taxonomy): domain Eukaryota; kingdom Viridiplantae; phylum Streptophyta; class Magnoliopsida; order Asterales; family Asteraceae; genus Glebionis; species Glebionis coronaria. The sequence goes on along the minus strand of CM046874.1, from coordinate 126,761,711 downwards.
ATGAAAAGACAAAGAAGGATCAAAAGTGACAAGTTATTCGAAGACAAAGGACCTATCTTGACAATCTGCCAAAGTTAAAGGATCAAAAGTGTAAATTTGTCAAAGTCAAGATCAAAGTCAAATCTGGTCAACTCTCAAGTCAATCAAGTCAAAGGGTTTAAATTTTCAAAAATGAAAGTGAAAGGACTGAAATTGCCAAAGGAATGAAGATTCTAGCTTAAAATACCAAACTGCCAAGTACAAGGACCTTTTCTGCCAACTTTGGAAAGTAGTTTGTGCTTAATCCGTGTGAAGGAGTAAACAACCAATCAAAATGCAAGGAAGGGTTCACCAGGATTGCCAAGTCATTGACACCTGGCCACTCACAGCCGCCAGTAATAAATAATCAAATCTCAACAGTGCAGCGCACTACTTCCATTTTCCACCAATAGCAACACGCCAGCCAATAATATCTTTTATCCAATTTGGATAACGATCCGTGTGATAATTTCTAACCCAATAAGAAAGTGCCACGTGTTCATCTTCTTCAACAAAGAACCCATGGACGGGATTGAGCTAGAATGCATTTCAGAAGAAGTTATAAATATGAAAGTTGCTCAAAATCAAGGGACGAATTCAACCCAACAACTTAATTAGACTGAAATTAAGTCATTCAAAAATCCCCAAAGTTGTTCATCACCTGCAAATTGCAATTGTTAGAATTAAGCCACGTGGAAGCTTAGGATTGGATGCAACACGTCACTCTCCCTCACCAACTCTCATCTGCATTCTATAAATACCCTAGATAGCTTTCATTTCTTGTAATGTAGAAAAGTGTGAAAACACACACACTTTTTAGTTTTCTCTCAATTCAGTTAGTTTTAGCATAACAACTCAAGAGACTGACAATTTCTTGAGTCTGTTATTAGTTGTAACCAATTTACCAGCTTTGTAACCACTTTTCCAATTTAATAAATAAAATTTCACCTTAATCTTCTTCATCTACTGTTCATACCCTGCATCTTGTTACTCTGTTGATGTTTTTAGCTAGTTATGATCACCATTTGATCATGATTAGCTAATTGAGAAGACCTGTAGCTGTTGTTCCTCTTCTGTTCATTCCAGTTCAAGTATTGAGTAGATTTTGAAGAATTCAAGCTCATTAATGGAGATTTAGATTATGGTAGCTGTTGATTAGTTGATATTTGGTTTATTCTAGTGCTAAGGTGGTGGTTTAGCACTATCTAGAAAGCTCAGCGTTTTTCTACTCCCCAAAGGAGGCCTAAGCTAGAAGGTGTTGCTTTTCTGAATTTTTGTTCCTCTCAATTGTTGCTTGCATGCTCAATATCTAGTGTAAAGCTGTTTGATTGCATGATAAAATGTGTTTAGCTGTTATTGAGTTGATGTTGATGTTTTAGTAGCTTAATTGTAGTATATCACTTGATCACTAGCTTTATTCTCATACCTGTTTGCTTAATATCAGTTACTTTTAGCTTATTAGATCACTAAGAGTGTAAGTTTGTTTCATAGCTTGTAATCAGTTCTAATCCTTTACATTTCAGTCATTAAACTTAGCTTGATAACTGTCTTGAATCAACTTTGCTTTTAACTCAAATTTCCTTCACAAAAAGTTTAATAAGTTCAGATAACTAGTGTTTGGGAGTAGGATTTTATCTGTGTGCAAGTGTTAGTATTTGGCCAATTCTAGTTCTTTTTCAGTCATCTAGTCATAGCATAATGATTTCAGTCATTTTCAAGTCAAGTCTTTAGTCAAACAGGCAACTGGTAGTTGAAAAAGTTTGGGTCAGTTCTTGTTAAATAAGTTTTCAGAAAGTAGTGATTTTCAAATCATTGGCATTTCTTTAATTTTGGATGAAATTCTTTCAAACAAGCTTCTAATCATCACTCAACATATGTAGTTTTAGTGTGTAGCTGGAATTTCTACAGTATCTAGTTTTGAGAAAGAAATAAGCATTTAAATAAGCACTTGAGCATTTGTCATTCCCTGTGATAAATAGGATTACTGATTTCTCATATTGGCATTTCAACTTCAGAAACTTGCTGATTTTCTTTCACAAATCAATCTAAAAAGTGTTCCTTGGTAAGTTTTGAGATTTTCAGAATTTTGGAATTTTGGTCAACAAAAGTCAACATAAGCTCATTTTAGCTTATTTTCAGTTTTAGAGCTTATTACTGGATCATTTTCTTTGAAACCAGATTTCCTATTCTTCTTTTGAGCTGTTTTACATGTTTCTTCAATAAAATCAAGTTGTGCATGTGTAGCTTATTAGATAGCTTATTTTGAGCTTATTTGAAATTGCTTATTAGAGTTCTAGCCAGTTTCAGCTTATTTCCTTTCACAAGTCTAGCTTAATTTCAATTTTAAGACTTTTGAAAGTGGTTTGAGCTTATTTGGTCAAGAAACGAGCTTATTTTAGTCCTTAACCCGTTTTTGTTTAAAAAGTTTTGAAAATTGCATTCTAGTCCCTTGAGGATTAAACAGTTTCATTTACAGGCTAAACTTCCAATTAATTAGGTTTTGCAAAAGTTAAACCCTTATATTTTCAAGTTTGTTAAAAATTGGTTAGTTAGTTTTCAGAATTCTTAAAAGTTAGTTACATTGTTAGATATATTTTTACATTTAGTCCATTTGGTTAACTGTTTTTGCATATATAGTCCCTAGACTTTTTGACTTTGTATTTTTAGCATTTATCTTTCATTCAATTTACATTTTCAGTCCTTATATTTTGTAGAATTTACATTTGAGCATTTTAACTGAATAAATACTTGGTTTGTGCACTTTGTTTTACGTATAAGTAGACTGTATTTTTTATTTTAGCAAGGATTTGTTTGAATTAGAATATCCAAATACTTTACCAACCAAAAACAATTTAAAACTCGATCTTGTTAGGACTTTAAATTTGTTAAGAACTGAGAAAACGAACTTCAACTATACACATTTCAAAGTCGAAGAACTCAAGTCTAATAAATGAAGAAATTATAAGACGAGTTCAAATAATCCCAAGACAAAGTCGAAAAAGTCGAAGAATTTAGAAGACGAAAAGACGAGAAAAGGAAGAAAAGATCAAAACTTGCTAATATCCCTATAAATACCCTCCTAATGTCACATTAGTAGGTGTTGGCTATTTGACACATAGTTCTTCCATCTTTAATTACATGCACTTTCATATTGTCATTTACTTAATTGTCATTTAATTTCTTGTCTTTAATTCCAATTAAGTTTTAATTTTGTGTTGTTTAATCTTTTATCTTCAAGCTTTTTAATCATCTCATTCTACCTTTCTTCTTTTCTTCTTTGCTTAATCTTAATCTTTTTCATAATCTTTGTTTGTTTTGATTTTGTGTTCTTAATCTTAATCTTTTTCGTCTACTTTTTACATAAAGTTTACATCTTTATAAGTTTCGTGGTTTGTTTTTGAAGTTTTTATAAGTTTTAGCATTAATCTAGGCTTTTTAGTTAGCTTATCGGTGTTTTATTTTGCTTATTGTCCTTAAAAAGTTGAGTTTTAAATGCTTATTTTCGTCCTTTTACGAGATCCTAGTTTTTAGGAATAGCTGATTCAAATTTGCAACTTTTTTAATATTGCGACATTGTGCCTTAATTTTGCAATTATTGCGAAATTGAATCACAACAACATTGCGGAATCCTTCCATTCTTCATTATTGCGAAATCTTTCTCAATCCTGCATTGCGAAATCTTTACCTTTTGGTATTGCGAAATTGTGTATAGTCTTCATATTGCGGAATTATTACATGATTTTGCAATTATTGCGAAATTGTGTGTAGTCTTCATATTGCGGAATTATTACATGATTTTGTAATTACTGCGAAATTGTGTTCAACTTTTAGGAATTGCGAAATTATTGTTTTAATTGCGAAATTAATTCAATTTTTTTATTATTGCAAAATTATTTCATTTTTGCCCAATTTAATTATTAAAGTTATTTTTCCCGCCATTTTTACTTAGCTTTATTTTAATTGTTTTGTCTTATTTTTACTTAGCTTTATTTTTACTTATTTGTCTTAGTTTATTTTTAAAGTATTTTATTTTAAAGTTTTTAAATTTACGTTTTGTCAAGTTTTAATTTTACGTCATTTAATTAATTTACTTTTAAAGTCTTAAATTTATTGTCATTTACGTTTTAATCAGTTTTAGCTTTATTTACCGTGTCATTTACTTTAAAGTTGTGCATTTTAATTTCACTACAACGACAATCTATTTCTTTTCACCAAAAGCCGACTGAGTCGCACGTTAAACCATAGTCAATTCGAATCGAGGCGAGACGATTTCAAATTAGTAAAATTCAGTTATTAATAATCCATATGGCCTTACCTTCACATTCATTAAGAACAAGAGAAATTATATTTCATAACCATGGGTACTTAATCAACCATTTATAGGTCCATTTTTATCCATTTGCATCCACCATATTAGCAATGTGGTCATGGTTATGGAATCCGACATAAAAAATTTCCTTCTTAATAATCATAGTGTGTAAAGAATTACCACCACTCTACTTGTCATGTCACATCAAGATACTTATATATCATGCCAAACATTAACGGTCTTTTCATTTCCTACCTTGTATCTAATATGATCACCCACCATATTCCTTAGCTCCAGGATACATTTCATACTCCAGCTATCTTTTGGGTCTATACCGACATCCCAAACACTCTTGTGTTTAAGCTTAATCACATTAAGTCATTTGACCCATAAGACTCCTTTCTGGATGCAACATTTTAAAGGTGTTTAAAAAGTAATGTTTTGTTCTAATATGGTTGTGTAATCCTATTTATGTTATGTAAATTAAAGGGTGTGACTCTTAGTTGGAATATAATTTGTAATTTGTAGTTTTTCTTCCCCATCAATGAAAGAATGAAAAACTGTTTGCTACTATTCGTCTATTTAACAATATTTTTCATTAATCAAGCCTCATGTATTGGTTGTATATGGGTATGTTTGGTAAAATTACTGGTGGTAATGAGTAGTAGTTGTGAGCAATATCTTTAGTTTTTTTATATAAAATCCGTTGATAACTTAGCTATAGTAGTAATTTTAATATAATATGTAAAACAATTCATGAATGATCAAAGCTCTCAAATGCTACTTCATGGAGCTTTGACAAAAGAAGATTTCGAAAAATAAACAACGCTTTAAATGCTTGTCAATCAAACATTAGAAATCACAACGTTTAATACTTACCTCTCACTACTCTTTAATGCTCATCTGTTGGGAATAAAATGCTAAGTCTTTCCCCCTGCAAGTTGTACAAACTTCCACCTGCTAGTCAAAGTTTCCCTTGCTATAGTTGATGAAGACAGTGGGATCTTTTTCCACTATAAGCAATGTTGTAAAATACGGGCTAGGCGGTCATACTCCGCCTAGGCGGAGCCTAAGAGCTAGGCGGTAAAAAAGTCAAGAAAGTCAACAAAAAGTCAATATTTTTTTACAAAAAATTAAGGGTTTTATTTCTAATATATAGTGCCTATATTTATTTTAAGTAACATCTTAAAATCTAAGATAAACGAATGATTATTAACATAAAGTAATGGGTTTTTTTGTATGAAATTGGAACCAGTTGAATTATATGTTCACATTTGAAGTTTTAAGCACTTAAATTGTTATGTTTATTTGTCTATTTTGTAGGAACTTCAAATTATTTAAAGTTAGAAGTACTTTTTTTATTTCATACTTTATAATATTTATTTGCATAAAATTCCAATCCGCCTAGATGAATTTTGCCTCGAAGGTCGTCGACCACCTCACTAGCGCCTAGCGATTTCTGTTGACTTTGGACCTACTCCTTTCAAGTTTTACAACTCATGGCTCTCGGATAATACTCTTCACTCAAGAATTAACGATTTCTGGATCAATTTTACCCCAGGTAATGGTACGAATCCTATTGTTGCTTTTAAGAATAAAATGATGGCCCTAAAAATTGTCATCATAGAGTGGGCTTTGAATCGAAAAGATGCTAGAACCCGTCACAAGGAGGAGATCATTAATAAGATTAAAGTTTTCGATGCTGATATTGCCATTGGCTCTTCTACTACAGACGATCATGAGCAACGTGCTTCCTGTATTGACAATCTTCGTCAAATAGAGCATGATGAATCTATAGATTCTTCCCAAAAAGCGAAGATTAAATGGTGCATTGAGGCGAACGAAATACAAAGTTCTTTCATGCTATGATTAACCAAAGACGCAGGTACCTAGCAATCCATGGAATCAAACATGAAGGTCTTTGGATTGAAGATCCGATAAGGATCAAAGATGTCTTTACAAATTTATTTGAACAAAAATTCCAACAGATTCAAGTTGTTAATATTATCAACATGAGCCCATTTTATAAGTACCTTAACAATGATCAGACTTCTCTTCTCGATGTTGTGGTCTAGGTTTCTAAGATCAAAAATGCTATATGGGATTGTGGTTCGGATAAATCTCCAGGTCCATATGGTTACTCTTTTGCTTTTTATAAGGAATTCTGGAGTTTGCTTCAAAATGATGTTGTGGACTTTGTCAACCATTTTTTTTATCTCGAGTACGTTTCCAAGAGGCTATAACAATTCTTTTATTATTCTTATCCCTAAGATTCAAAATCCTATGGTGGTTGGTAACTTTCGCCCTATCAGTCTCATCGGGGCCCAATATAAAATTATCGCCAAAGTTTTGGCTAATCGTTTAGCCCGTGTCATTGATACCATTATCAGCCAAGAACAATCTGCCTTCATTAAAAATCAGCAGATCCTTGACGGGTTGTTAATGGTTAACGAGGTAACTCAATGGTGTAAGCGTAAAAAGTACAAGCTTATGGTGTTCAAAAAAGACTTTGAGAAAGCTTTTGACACCATCTCTTGGGACTTCCTGTTCAGGGTTATGCACTTTATGGGTTTTAGCGATAAATGGATCAATTGGATATCAGGTTGTCTCCATTCATCTTCATCATCGATTTTAATTAATGGTAGTCCTACTCGTGAGTTTAATATCCACATAGGGCTCCGTCAAGGGGATCCTTTATCTTTATTTCGCTTCATTATAGATATGGAAGGGCTTCATGTCGCTATGGAAGATGCTACGGCTGCGGGTCTTTACAATGGGATCAAAATCAACAACGTGAGTCTCTCCCATTTATTTTTTTGAAGATGATGCCCTTTTTATCGGTGAGTGGTCTTGTTATAATATCCAAAGTCTAGTTAGCATTCTTGACTGCTTCCACAAAGTTTCGGGTCTGAAGATAAATTATCATAAATCCAAACTCTTTGGATTTGGAGTTTCGTTTGATGAAGTCTCTCTTTTAGCTTCTACTACTGGCTATAACGCTTTGACGTCTCTATTCGATTATCTAGGGTTACCTATCAACAGTAACATGGAGCTTGTGAAAAGCTTGGATCCCATTATTGAGAAGTTTTCAAAACGGCTTTCAAACTGGAAAAGCATCTCTCCTTTCCATTGGAGGTAGAGCCACTCTTATTTCCTTGGTTCTAGGTGACTTGGTACGTATTATTTTTCTCTTTTCCCTATGCCAAGTTTGGTCAGCAAGAAATTGGAAACCCTTAGATCAAATTTTTTTTTGGGGAAGCACTGGTAATTCTACTAAAATCCCTTGGATTTCTTGGAATGTTGCTCTAGCTCCTAAGGATAAAGGGGGGCTCGGCATTGTTAGTCTTTATACTCTGAATCATGCTCTCATTTCAAAATGGCGATGGCGTTTTCTCACCAACCCACAGGCTCTATGGGCTCTTTTTATTGTTGTTATTCATGGTCTGAATGAAGATTCTTCACCATTTTTTGGTCACTCAAAAATCAAAGGTGTTTGGCATCGAATTATCGGATCTATAAAGGGCTTACATAAGAAGAATCTTATCCCTCTCTCTTCAATGCAGCGAAAGGTAAATAACGGGGCTTCCACAAAATTTTGGCATGATTCATGGAACGGTAACTCTCCTTTTAAGCTTCAGTTCCCTCGTCTCTTTCGTTTGTCCAGTAACAGAGATTGCTTGGTTAAAGACTGTTGGAACAATGGTTGGCAATTCAACTGGGTTCGTGATATCTCAAATGGTTCTAATGCTTCCTATTTTGTTACTCTTCAAAGCTACCTTTCTGCTATTACTCCCACAGTTTTAGAGGATACTTTGGTTTGGACTACTGATACGTCTCCCTTCTCGGTTAAAAGTGCACGATGTCTTATTGATAAGGGTCTTCATCTTGATAAAGGTCTGAAAACTAGATGGAACAAGCTTCTTCCGAAAAAGATTAACATTTTCATCTGGAGGGCTCTTCGCGATCGTCTACCTACTAGGTGGAACTTAAGCCGCAAAGGAATTGATGTGAACACGCTGAACTGTCCGTTGTGTGATCAAAGGATTGATAATAGTAATCACACATTTTGGACCTGCTTATTGGCCTCTATCGTTTAGGTTCGTATGTTCAAGTGGGTAGATCTTGCTTCTCCTTCTATTTTGAGCCTGACTGATTTATTTGACTGGATTGATGGCATGCATATGCCGAATAAAAAAAGGCTTATTATGGACGTCATTTGTGGTACTACTTTATGGTCCTTGTGTAGATTTCGCAATGAGTTGATTTTGGCCCCGATCCTCCTAAACCAACATGCTATTTGATAATATTGTTGATTTTTCTTATAAATGGTATTCGTATAGATGTAAGTTGCATAGCATTTCTTGGAACAACTGGATTCAAAACCCTTTAGTGGTTTTATCTTTGTAATTTTTCTAGCGTCTCGCTAGTCTTTAATAATATCTTGTGTTCAAAAAAAAGTAGCGCCTAGCGAGTTTTGCAAACTTGACTATAAGTGAAGATGCTATGCTTGAAGATAACTATGGAAGAGATTTAGACGCGTTTCTGATTTGTTTATAGTATATCTTCCACATATACTTTGATAGTTATCTTGTACAAGGCTACTTGTGTCTATAAAAGGAGGCCTTAGGGTTAGACGTCGATATACATATTACTTACATTTGGCTTTAAGGTTGTAAACCCTAACACTATTAAGAGTGTTCGTGTATTCACTATATTAAAGCTTTCAATCGTTACATTACTTTGTTCTTGTGCTAAGTGTTATATTCCGCAATAATACTTAGCTTTTATTCACATACAAGGTTTCTCTAGTATTAGTTTGGATTTATTCTTGCTAGTACGACCCTTACAAGCTAAGGTTTAAGATCTGAGTTCGGGATCAACAATTGGTATAAGATCTTGTTGAGAAACTTTGATCAAATCAAGAACAAACACTTTCCACAAATCACAAAAATAAAACCAATCATGACTACGGAAACATCAACCACTCACAACAACAATGCAATCAAACTTCCTATTCTAAATCCCAAAAACTTTGAGATGTGGGAGTTCAGAATCCAACAAACACTCAAGATGGAACACTATTCTCTATGAGAAATCATAGAGTTCGGTGATACCTTTCCTAAAATGTCTCATGTTGTAGAGGAGTCAAAAGAGAAAAGGATAAGCAAAAATCGAGTGGAGAAAGTTCAAGTGATGGTGCAAAAGGAGCGAATTTAAATCTACTGTTGTTTCAGCAGATGATATTATAAAGAGAAGGAATGATGTGAGAGCTCATAACTCTTTTCTTTTATACTTTCTAGACTGTTATCAACTGAAAATAAGAAAATACAAGAATGCTAAGGAACTTTGGGAAGCCATTGGAGTTACTTTTGGTGGCAATGAGGCCACTACAAAAAAGAAGAAGAGTCATAAGAAAGACCAATTTTCTTATTTTAAAGCTAAAACAGACGAAACCATTGATTCCATCTACAACAGACTTCAATATTTTGTATCTCAGCTTGAGTTCTTTGATATTCAGGTCAGTAGAGAAGAATTGAATGCTAAATTCTTGAATAGTCTTGAGCAAGGGTGGTTTGTCTACAAGTCCATTTGGCAAAACATAGATGACATTGATAACAAGAATATATATGACATCTATAATAATTTGAAGGTATTTGATCCTGTGATTTTGCAAATGAAAGCTGTTGGGACAATTCTAACCAATCCTAGTGGAATGACTGGTCCTCCTTCAAATATAGAATTTATCTCACACAATAGTGGGATTAACAAAAACAATGGGAAAGATGTTCCCTTGTTTCTCATCATCAGCATCAAGGTTCCCCTGCTGCTACAAGCTACTTAAATAATGAAGAGAGGCCAACCAAATTTAGTCTTGATATTGTATGTGCATACATTGCTTCTCAAGAACCCAATGGTTCTAATGTGATGTATGATGATTTGGATCAAATCAGCCAAAAAGGTTTGGAGTAGATGGACATCAAGTGGAGTATGGCTCTACATAGTATGAGAGCCAACAAATTTTACAAGAAATATGGAAAGAGGATTTCCATTAAGCCTTCTGATGTTGATGGATTTGATAAATCAAAGGTTCAATGCTAAACTGTAGGAAAAGAGAATGCATATCTCCAAAGAAGGAATGGAAGGGCAACAACTATAAGGAAAGAGCCCAAGATTAAGGAATATGATTCTAAGGCTATGGTAGCTATGAATGGAATTGATAAACTATGCTGAGATTGGAGCTATATGACTAAGGATGTGGAAAGGAATCAAGATTTGGTTGTTGAGGAAGAGGAAAAGGCACAAGCAACTGAGGAAGATTCTCCAAGAGAGTTTGCTTTAATGGCTATGTCTTACTCTTCAAGTTTTGACAGTGAGGTATATAATGACTCTTTTTGCACGAAAGGTTGTAGAAAAAACACAAAGTATTTAAATGCTCAAATCAGAAAATTAAAGGTTAATTACATTAACACTAATAGTGACTTAGGCAACTACAAAGTAAGTCTAGACCAAGTAGATTCTAGGTTAAAGGAATATCAAGAGAGAGAGTAAATATCGTGAGCATATAATCTTGATTTAAAGAGAAAATAGAGAAAAATATGCCACTTTTAAGAAGTTAACCACTGATCTAGAAACATTCAAAGCTAATAAAGATCAAATAGATTTAAAGCTGAAGAAGTTTTATGAATCTAAACTAAAATTAGCTCTTGTTGTAGATGATGGTAACACATTTGTTCGAGATAAAAACAAAAGTGGGACTTAAGAATCATGATGCAAAATTTCCTCCTCCACCTGCTAACATCCATGTGATTAGAAACATGAAAGATCTTTCATGGATAGGCATTCCAAGCTTTTCTAAGAAGGAGGAAATACCTTTTAACATTAGTGATTACATACCTAAAGAAATTAAGGAAAAAATGACTTATCTAGAACATGTGAAATTAAGGACTTTAAACCTGAACAAGATGGCTTAATCAAATGGAAACTTGAGAACCCTAAGCTATTCACTAGAGAGGGTTTATTTGGTGGTAGTTCGAGCGTAGAAAGCAGGTCCGAGGCTAGTAATGAACCAAAATCTGAATCAAGCATTCCTTAAAGTCCCGCTTCTATCAAAATAGATAACTCTGCTAAGACACCCAGTTTTAGATATGATGAGATGTATAGGTCAAATATCCCTAGGGGGAAATAAAGGAATTGGAATGACCTAAAATCTCGTCATCTAGGACAAGAATTTGTAATGAAAAACAAACCTTGCTTTACTTGTGGCAGATTTGACCACATGTACCAGAATTGCAAAGAGAGTATTGAGATGGTGGCTGCAAATCCTCTTAAGGAAATACAACAAAAAATGATGCTACTGAAGGCTGAGGCTAGACCTTTTGCCCCTGCTAGACCTAATGCCACTTTCTTTAAGACCAACCCATATGTCCACCTAAGACCAAAAGTGAATGGTGTTAGACAAAGACCTAATTATGCACATTCATCTATCCATAGACCTTACCAACGATATGACAGAGGGAAAAACAAGCAATGGATTCCCACTGCTAAGCCTAGGTTTCTCCCCATAGGCACAAATTTTGCCCCTGCCAACATGGGAAAATTAGGAAAAGTTTTCAAAGCCTCAACTTGTTGGGTTTGGACCCCTAAACAAGGTTCTCAACCCAATGGTGTATCACTAACCTTCAACAAGTACTCATACATTGATACACGAGGTAGATCCAAGTCATTAATGGCTTGGGTCCCCAAAGAAAACTAAAACCGTGTTTTCTTTTGCAGGTCATCCCAAAGAGAAATAATGACAAAGCTTAATGGGATAGTGGATGCTCAAGAAATATGACTTGTTACAAAGATTATTTATTATATTTTGTCCCCCTGCATGAAGAATATGGTGTATCCTTTAGAGATGGATAGTGGACAATCACTAGGCAATGGACCATAGTAACATAGGGAATGACATTTGACTATATCTATCTAGAGAAAGAAGTAAAGTACAACTTATTTAGTGTGTCACAAATGTGTGACAACAATTTTAACATATAAGATTCAAAGTAACAAGGTATAGATCCGGAGGTCGGGGAGGATAAAATAAATGTTTAGACATTTTTAGAGAGAGAAAGTAGCAAGGAAGAAGGAGTGTGTGTATTTCTAGAGAGATAGTGAAATACCACAAATGGGAATCCTCACCCCTCCATGGAAGTATGGAGGGGCATAATAGTTCGGGTGTATCTCACTTATAACAAGTGATGATACTAGTCCCTGCTATATTAAACTATTGTAATTCCGTAAACGACGCTCACATTTTAGGGATAACAATCTTCCCCCAATGTGTAGACATACGGAATTGAAAGTTTATGGACTTATATTTAATAGTCGTGTGTTAGGATCGAACTCGAGATTACGAGATTGCACACAATACGTATAGAGTTAATTTATTTAATAAATATATTTATATATTTATTAAATTAAATCGAGCTATAACTTTAACGAATGTTAAGTATTAAGAGTTAAGGTTTAATGGTCGTTGTGGAATCAAATAGAAGAGAAAAAGATAAGTCCGGAACACTCCAAAGGGGTGTTTTGGCCATCGGTCAGAATAAGGGGGGGGGGGGGTAAGAAGGAAAACTTTCCTTGTATTCGTTTACTTGGGCTACAAGGATATTTAGGCCTATTTAAACACCCCTTAACCCTCATATTTTAATATACAATCTTTCCCCTCTCTTCTCTTTCGCGATCGCAAGCCAAACGCACCTTAGGGTTCTTTGGTTTTTTGATTTAGCTAATAATCAAGTCCTAGCCCCTCTCTAGGGTTGTTGAGTTGATTTTCCACTAGACGTTGAAGCTCGGTTTACACGTACTAGCATTACGGTTAACTCGTTGTAATACGTGTGTACAATAACGTAATATAGTCTTACTTTAGACTATATCTTGGTGATTCGATATAAACCCTAATTCGGTGAATTTGTTCTTGTTCGCGGGGATTGTTTTGCAAAAGGTATGTAACCCTAATTCGATTAATTATAATTATGTTAAGTATGATCTTGTTAAATCGCTTCCGCTATATGTGCTTTGATCTTTGTTAGGATTTTAATAATTGTTATGAACTATATAAACTTTCAGTGGCATCGAGAGCCGTTTTAACATGTTATAATTATCAGAAATCTAAATTTTTTAACTAGTAATTGTTTTGAGTTAAAACTACATGTTTTTTTAGGTTTTCTTAATTTTTTTAGGGTTTTGTGTTTTAATTTTCGGTTTGGCCGAATTTTTTATATTTTTTTTAAACCCTAAATTGCATGTTGTATGATTTTAGATTAAATTGCATGATTAATTTTTATGTCATGTAGATTATCGGTCACGATCTGTAGAGATTTAATTGTTAAGTAATGTGGGTGGATCCATGATGAACATGCATGTTTTTCATGGATCATAAAAATCGAATGTGCTACGTGTTTTATTTTGTTTCAATAAATCTAGAATTAGGGAAGACTTTTTATGAACATAAAAACCCTATTTTAAACTTATTGAATAAAATCGTATAAATGCGACTATCTGATTCATTTATTGCACATATAAATTGTTATTATGTGTTTATGATTTAGTTTTTTTGTACCTTATTGTTTTCATGCGTTTTTTTATTGTATGTTGTAAAGAAAGGGTATTTTTTTAAAAAAAGAAAAATAATATGTACTAAATCATATTAAATTAAGATTTGTTTTGAGATCTAAATTACATAGAATCACGTTGATTGGTGATTTGCAATAATAATTTAACGACCTACTCCTTTTGAAAAACTATAAAGTCGGTATAACGCGTTGCTGGTCATGTACCCGACTAAGGAAGGAGGTTACGCCATTGTCGCTGACCAAATTCCCGGCTCGCCTGTGTGTCAAATTAAAATTACCTACGATTATTCTTTGCATTATACCTTAAGGTTGATTGAACACAAATTCACATCCGAAACACAACGAATAAGGTTATTGCTTTGTGCTTTAGCTGAGTTCAAGAAAAAGTACGTTGTGAATAGATGTATGCATGTTTCTACATACATTGATTTTGACATCAAATTTATACTCTTAAAATTTAGATCGAATGCCATCTAATTGACGGACACTTGAAGTTACAATGTCGTCATATGAGTTTTGGACGATGTTGTGATAGAGAGAAAACTTTTCATAGAATGAGAATTCGCATGATAAGTTTTACGTTCTTTAAACGACTTGATTAAGTTACTCAGTGAGATATGGAAACGTAAAGTATTTAGAGGTGAAACATGTTTACAATGCAAAACGTTCTTTTGGAAATGTAAATCGCTAAAATACCTAGATATTGCAAATTGTTTGTCAATTGAATTGTTCGGCAAGTCACTATGTTGAATACATTCATTACTAGCAGATCAATTGATGTAATGGATTTATGTAAATATAGGTTCTAGTTTCAAGGAAAATACTATGGTTAATTTATTTACCGGGCTAATTTTATTTTCTTGAAAGTATTTATCGAAAATACTAATATTTGAACTTATTTCTATAGAATTGGCTCAACCCTACAATAACGCTTTAAGTTTCACGTTCAAAACGTCTTTTTGATCGTCCAGAACTTACTGGCCCAAACTTCAATGATTGGTATCGCTCCCTAAGAAATTTTTTTGAGAGTAGCGGGTACTATTGATATCTTGTCCACGGCCGTCCAGCCCGACCTTGCTGAAGGAGCTTCTGAAGCCGAAAGGCTTGCACACCACACTGAATTAAAGAAGCTCTCTGATGTGGCTTGTTTATTGCTTGGGAAAATGTCACTTTCTTTACAAAAGAAGTTTGAGCTTTATCCTCCCATGCGCATGCTTGAAGAACTCAAGGCTATGTTTGAGAAGCCCCAAGCTGTGGAGATCTACGATTTAGTAGATGCTTTGCATAGCTGTAAGCAATCCCCTAGGAAATCCGTAAGTGCACACTATATGGAAAAGAGAGGTTACATGGAACAGCTCATAGCACTTGGGAAACCCTATGACCATGATATGGCGATTAACTTGATCAATAGGTCCCTTAACAAGGACTTTAATGATTTTGTTAGGAACAATAACATGCATTACACGGGGAAGACAGTTAATGATTTGCATGCAATGCTCATTAACTATGAGAAAGGGTTAAAGGAAAAGGCGTCTACCTCTACTCCTTAAGTACTTAACATACAAAAGGTAGAGTGACTAAGCCAAAACCGCAAGCGAACAAAAAGATGAAAGGCAAAATCAAAGGTGACAAGGGAAAGCAAGTTGCGACTAATCAAAAGCCTAAGAAGAACTTTGCTAAGAAGAATCAATCTCAAAAGGATGAGACTTGTCACCATTGCGGCGCCAATGGTCACTGGAAGAGAAATTGCCCTATTTACCTCGATGAGTTGCCTGAATTTAAGCGAAAGAAGTCTGAGCTAAGGGTTGCAGCTTCACGTATCTTATTTATGATTGAATTATTTAATCTAACATAAAAGTTAAATTCCTGGGTATATGATACGGGATGCGGTATTAACATTTATAATACGCTTCAGGGTTTAAGCTAGAAAGGAAGCTATTCTATGGGGAACAATATCTGTAAGTGGGCAATGGAGCACAAGCAACTGTTGAAGCTGTAAGAACATTTAATTTAGTTTTACCTTCGGGTTTAGTACTGATTTTTACCAATTTTCATTATGCACCTTCTATTGTTAGAGGTGTCATTTCCTTTTCTTGTTTGTTAAATCTTTGATTTATTCACACTATTGATAATAATGGAATTTCTGTTTTTAAAGATGGTATTTTCTATTTTAATGCAATTGTTGTGAATGGTGTGTTTGGAATTGACATGCATGATAATGATTCCAAGTATGATAATAATTCTGTTTTTAGCATGAATAAAAAGAGAAAGTTAGACAAGAACTCTTCTTATCTTTGGCATTGTAGACTTGCCCATATTGGGAAGACTCGCATACAAATGATTCAACGTGAAGGTCTTTTAGAAAATATTAATGATGAATCATTTGATAAATGTGAGTCTTGTATCTCTGGAAAGATGACCAAGAAACCTTTTAATAGCAATATTGAAAGGGCCACTGATCTACTTGGTTTAATACACACTGATGTATGTGGACCATTTAGACATGTGTCAAGGAAAGGTGCTAGCTACTTCTTAACATTTACGGCTGATTATAGCCATTATTGTTATGTTTACTTACTTAAGCATAAACATGAGGTATTTGAAACATTCAAAGTGTTTAAAGCGGAAGTAAAATTGCAACTAGGAAAGAAGATTAAAGCTCTTCGATCTGATAGAAGTGGTGAATAATTAAGTCAAGAGTTTAAAGATTATCTAAGTGAGAACAAAATTTTTCAGAATCTTACTTCTCCCTATACTCCACAACAAAATGGTGTATCCAAAAGGAGAAATCATACACTATTAGATATGGTGTGATCTATGTTTAATCTTACAACTTTACCATTATCCTTTTGGGACTATGCCTTAGAATCTACTGGTTCGTATTTTAAATTTGGTTCCCACGAAGAAGGTAGATAAGACACCATATGAACTATGGCGTTGCAAAAATTCATAATTGTCTTATTTAAAGGTCTGGGGTTGCGAGGCGTATGTGAAACGTGACTTGGGTGATAAACTCCAACAACGATCTATGAAATGTATCTTTATAGGATACCCTAAGGAAAATATGGGTTACTACTTTTATTATCCGCCTGAGAACAAAGTAATTGTTCCTAGGTATGGAGACTTCCTTGAAAGTGATCTTGTAAATCAAGAATTCAGTGGGAGAAATTATGATCTTGGAGAGAGTCATATAGATACATTGCCTTCTGAAAATACTAGCGAAATAATTCTTGTAGAACCAGAAAGTCTGGGAGTTCCAATGGAAATAATTCCTCTACGTAGGTCTGAAAGGACTATACGTGCACCAAGCAAACTATGTCTTAACATAGAGGATGATGATGATGAAGTAGGGGATCTTGGAGAACCTTCTAATTATAAACCCGCCATGCTTAATCCTGAAAAGGATAAGTGGATGGTTGCTATGAATTAGGAAATGAAATCCATGAAAATTAATGATGTTTGGATTCTTGTAGATCCACCACCAAATGCTAAAGTACTGATACATAAGTGGATATACAAGAAGAAAACTGACATGGATGGCAAAATACAATCCTATAAATCTCGTTTAATAGCTAAAGGTTTTACACAAACTTTTGGCGTAGACTACGAGGAGACGTTTTCTCTTGTAGCAGACTTAAGAGCTATTAGGATTCTCATAGCTATAACAACATATTATGACTATGAGATATGGAAAATGGATGTTAAAACAACCTACTTGAACGGTCGCTTAGATGAAGTCATCTATATGCAACAACTGGAAGGGTATGTTGATTCTAAGTATCCAAAACGCGTGTGCAAACTTCAAAGATCTATTTGTGGTTTGAAGCAAGCATCACGTCAATGGAACAAACGATTTGATGAAGAAATCAAGAAGTTTGGATTTATTCAAAATCGTGATGAGCCATGTGTGTATCGCAAATCTAGTGTGAGTGATGTGGT
This sequence comes from Glebionis coronaria, assembly GCA_025667525.1. Taxonomy (NCBI): domain Eukaryota; kingdom Viridiplantae; phylum Streptophyta; class Magnoliopsida; order Asterales; family Asteraceae; genus Glebionis; species Glebionis coronaria. The sequence goes on along the minus strand of CM046874.1, from coordinate 126,743,825 downwards.
ATTCCTAATTTTATATGTTGATGACATATTAATCATGGGAAGTAAAATTCCAAGTCATAAAGAAGTTAGGGATTATCTTGGTAAATATTTTTCTATAAAGGACTTAGGAGAAGATGCATACATTATGGGAATTAAAATCTATCGATATAGGAGTAGACGGTTAATTGGTCTTAGTCAAAATGCTTATATTGACAAAATATTGAAGAAGTATAATATGCATAATTCCAAGAAAGGTTTTCAACCTATAGAAGTTAAACATAATCTAAGTCATGAGATGGATGCATCTACTCCTGAAGAGTAGGCTTACATGCGGAAGGTGCCTTATGCTTCGGCTGTAGGATCTATTTTGTATGCTGTAAGATGCACAAGGCCTGATGTGGCGTTTGCTCAAAACTTGGTCAGTCGTTACCAACAGAATCCAGGGAAGCTCCACTGGACTGTTGTTTTTTAAACATATTCTAAAGTATTCGAGGAGTACGAAAGATATGTTTTTGGTATTTGGAGGGAAACCAGACACAGAGCTGAATGTAACAGGTTTCTGTGATGCGTCCTGGCAATGTGATAAAGACGATACGAAGTCTCAGACGGTTACGGTGATTGTTATCAATGAAGGAGCAGTTGACTGGAAGAGCAACAGGCAGAAAACTATTGCAATGCATGCTACTCAATTTGAGTACATGGCTGCTTCAGATGCTGCAATGGAAGTTTTTAGTATTGGGGAGTTTATTGGAGATCTTGGAGTGATGCCTTCAATCAAAGAACCAATTAATATGTATTGTGACAATTCTGCAGCAATCATATTCGCCAATGATTCTAGATTCATGAAAGGGGCCAGACACTTTAAACGTAGATATCAATACGTCCGAGAACAAGTCGAAGCTCGTGAAATCAAACTATTAATAGTCCGCACAGATGATAACTTAGCTGATCCTTTAACTAAGGCGTTGCCTAGAGGAAAGGTTATTGAACATGCCAAAAGCATTGGGCTTCAATTAGCTAGCGATTTCATGTAATAAATCTATGATTAGTATTTGCATAAAGGATTTTAAGACATTATTATTTAATGAAATAAAGTTTGAGTTACGTTTATTCTTATTATTTAATTTTGTATCCTATTTTACATGTTTTAATCCATGAATATTATTGTATTCTAAATGTCCGTTGTCGATTAATAATATGGGAGCATTTTAAATTAAGATAAATCAAATTGCGATAGAGTATACTTGAAAGTATATTGATCGATTTTGGATTATATTCGATGAATTGAATATAGGACTTATCCCAACTATATGATTATACTTTATGGATCTTTGTCGTTGAGTATACCATAAATAGTTATCCTCGGACCTGAGATACCAGGAAACTGTCATGGATCTAGTGCATTTCTGTGAAAAAATCTAACGCTAAACGTAACTGGTAGCTATAAGGGTTATTTTCAGAAGTGTTGCAAAATTTATAGTTTTTGCTTGTAGTCAATATGGAATTTTATTTCCTCCAATTTATTTTAGAGTTTTAATATAGTTAGGTCCCTCGTGGGATTAGTAAGATGTTTATGTGGCCGCACTTAAATTTGTTTTGGTAATCTTGATGAATCTGTGAACGAGAAACAGAATGGTTAATGGAGGGAATGACTAAGATCCATATCCTTATTAATGTTGTATTAGAGATGAATGGATAATAATAATGATGAATCATTAAAAGGTTTTTCCAGGAGACCTGACTCGAGTCGTACTAGAGGCATCGGCGTGTATCTAGACGCTAACCGATATGATCACACTATTTCAAATATGTCCAAGTGGGAGCTGAAAGTTTATGGACTTATATGTAATAGTCGTGTGTTAGGATCGAACTCAAGATTACGGGATTGCACACAATACGTATAGAGTTAATTTATTTAATAAATATATTTATATGTTTATTAAATTAAATCGAGCTATAACTTTAACGAAAGTTAAGTATTAAGAGTTAAGATTTAACGGTCGTTGTGGAATTAAATAAAGGAGGAAAATATAAGTCCGGAACACCCCAAAGGGGTGTTTTGGCCGTCGGTTAGAATAAGGGGGAGAAGGAAAATTTTCCTTATAATCGTTTACTTGGGCTACAAGGATATGTAGGCCTATATAAACACCCCTTAACCCTCTTAATTTAATATACAATCTTTCCCCTCTCTTCTCTTTTGCGATCGCAAGCCAAACGCACCTTAGGGTTCTTTGGTTTTTCGATTTAGCTAATAATCAAGTCCTAGCCCCTCTCTAGGTTTGTTGGGTTGATTTTCCACTAGACGTTGAAGCTCGATTTACACGTACTAGCATTACGGTTAACTCGTCGTAATACGTGTGTACAAGAACGTAATATAGTCTTACTTTAGACTATATCTTGGTGATTCGATATAAACTCTAATTCGGTGAATTTGTTCTTGTTCATGGGAATTGCTTTGCAAAAGGTATGTAACGCTAATTCGATTAATTATAATTGCGTTAATTATGATCTTGTTAAATCACTTCTGCTATATGTGCTTTGATCTTTGTTAGGGATTTAATAATTGTTATGAACTATATAAACCTTCAGGAATTACTTACAATGTTCCTAACAAGTATAAGTACAACAAAATAAAATCTTCCAAGGTGATTCCATTGCTGAGGATGTCTTCTAAGTCTTCTTGTTTAACTCCATATATTGAGGCTAACTGATGAGACTGCTTTTATACATAGTCTCATCGTCCAAAACGGGCTTAAAATGCATAAAATATCATAAAAAAATACCAAATATATGCTTGTGTTTGTTCAATGTGTATTTTAGGTATCGATATTGAGAAAATGGAAAAAAATCACAAGAAACAAGCAAAAACGAACACGGGAAACGAAGCCGCACAATGAACCGGGCCCTAGAGTTGATTTCCAAGAAAAACCCTTGAAGAATTGAAGATTGTACAAGAAGGGTCCTCCAATATTTAAGAATTGACACTTTTGTTGGGTCAAAAAGTTGATGTGAAGATCATGTACACTTGAGGGGAAGCAATCTGAAGATCATGTACAACTTACAAGAGATACACATAGAGTTTTGCCACTATCAACTAGGGGAAGATTGTTGGGTCAAAAAGTTGATGTGACAGAAACTCTAAAAAGAAGAAAACATGAAGGTAATTGTCCAAGCGTTGACAAGAGTATTCCAGGCGTTGACATGTACAATTTAGGCGTTGATGGAATCAAGCATTGTCAAGAGCAATCCAAGCATTGTCACATGCAATTCAAGCATTGACAAAACGTAGACAAGAAGCCTTTAGAAGCTTCTATTTAGATATATATGCAGGATATATTCTGTATATAGTTATTTAAATAGAAGATTCACATGTTTATTTATTCTTATCTCTTGTAAACCCTAATCCTTACACTATAAAAGGAACCAAGGGTCTTATGTTTTATTCATCAATTCATTCACAATGTAAACCTAAAAGCGTGTGTGCACTAGAAGTGGGATTCAATGTATACACGTCTAGTGGATGTTTGTTATTAATATAATGAACATCCCTTTTGTTTTAATTCATGTTATTCGTGCCTAAACACCTTGTTAATGTGTCGTGTTCTAATTCCGCTTTGATTATATAATCATATGAACATGATGCATTCCTAGTTGCTTAAAAGATCCGGAAACCAAGGTTTCCACAATTGGTATCAGAGCCTCGTGGCTCGTGATGCTAGGACAAACAAGGTGTTCGTGTATGGTGAAGAAAAGAAAATTCCGTCTAGGGTTTTTCTGGACGTTTTTGTGTGCGCAGCAGTATTCAGAAGGTCATAACTTTTGATTGAACCGTTGGATCGTCACGAAATTTATATGTGTGTTCTACATACATAGATCTAAACATCCACCGGAGGGATTGTCGAGTTTTATCCCCAGAAAAAAGTTATTAAGCGTCAAAGTCAGCAGGGAGTATATGCAGTTTTCTGTGAACAACCATGTTCAAAACACGTTTTCTCCTTCGTTAACCGTTGGATCTTCGTGATTTTTGGACTGTAGATTCTTGGCACTTGTTTCTAGAATCTCACCGAAGGGATTTTTGATCTGAGCCCTAATGAAGAAGTTATTTGAGGTCGAAGTTGGCTGCATAATGAGGTTATATGGATACGTGTTGATGTGATTTGTCCAAGAAAATGTTGCTGTGGTCATGGGTTTACAAGATACGATTCTTGATCTGCTGATTTTATGGGATATGTTTTATAAGTGGACGTGATTTTAGCAGTTATATTTTGGGAAGAAAAATTGTATAACGAATGGGAAGCAGCTAAAAGACGTTGGGAAATATATTCTGTTTCCTCTTTCCAAACATGAAATAACGTGAGGTTATATTATAGATTTTGAGCAAGCTGCGTTGGTAAGGAAATCCCACTTAATTTGATATTGTATTCACGTGGGGTAATTATTTAACCCTTTATTGGTTACGATTGCCTAAAGCAAAAGAAAGGGATCGTGGTTTTTGAATATTCATTTGTCCAAGATAGCTTTTGGAATCACGTGATGTTGTATCTTGTTAAATATGATCCCAATATTGATGTCTCATGGGAACGCAGCAAGGAAAGAGTTTATTCTATTTTTAGCAAAGATATGTTATTGATCACGTGAAAGCTTTTATAGTGATAACCAAAAGAAAGCTGATTGGTGGTTGCTTTCAAGGAACACAGAATATGTGTGGAGTGACGTATGCCTATATATGGTATGGGTTACGTTAATGAGATTATATTGGATCTCATGCATGTGGTCTAATTATCTAAGAAAAGAGAATACAGTGGGTATTTCTCTAAGAAGTTACGTAGACGAAGACAAGAAGATTTATTGGGGTTATGATTGAGAAAAAGTAAAGTGAGTCGCTGACAAGGTTGGTTTGACGCTGACAGGAAGAGTTTTGACGCTGACAGAATAAGTCAATGCTGACAGGTTGACAGTGTTGTCCGATATATGAATTCCAACGCTGATAGGTATTGTCCGATATCGGACAATACAACTGATAGAGATATTAGACAGAAGAGGATATTGGACAACACAAGGAAGGTTGCTGTTTGAGAAAATTGGTACGTTTTGAGCACACAAAAAGGTGGTATTTACACACGAAGGTACATGGAATCTCCGTTTTAATATAGAATATCATGTTGATATTTATGGCTCGGATATTTTTGAAAGGGATTAATGATCTTAAAGCGAGTTAGCAACTTTTTATGGGAATTTGATGGATATTTTAAACTATGTAATCGGGATAGCCTTGTGAAAGAGTTATCCATCAGGATACTTTTACATATGGTATGAAGATGTTATTCCATTAAATTTGTCATGAAGAGGTGTTGGCTTAAGGGGAAGAATTCTTATGGTAAGTTTGATGATTGAAGAAGATTTTCGTGAGTTTGTGTTCTATCATATCTTAAAGTCGTGCACTCCTAGTCATAGACTTTAAAGATAACTTGTTCGTGCTTTACATGGTTGGTGACGAAGACTTGTCATAACACTTGAAGGAGTTACATTATCATGCTCAGTGTCTCACAAAGGATGAGAATATTAACAAGAGATCGAGGTCTGCTTATAATGCTAAAGGTATAAGTTCTTAGTCACATGGATAGTACAAGACATGGAACATAAGGTTGGGTTATTCTAATTCTACATCAAAAATATTATATTAATTGTTCTTCAAGATCATTACATAGAGCTACATTTGGAGAATCTTCAAAGATTGCATACATTGTTTACTTCCTTGTTGATGTGACAAAAAGGGGAAGAAATACATGCTACACTTGAGGGGAAGCAATCTGAAGATCATGTACAACTTACAAGAGATACACATAGAGTTTTGTCACTATCAACTAGGGGAAGATTGTTGGGTCCAAAAGTTGATGTGACAGAAACTCTAAAACGAAGAAAACATGAAGGTAATTGTCCAAGCGTTGACAAGAGTATTCCAGGCGTTGACATGTACAATTTAGGCGTTGATGGAATCAAGCATTGTCAAGAGCAATCCAAGCATTGTCACATGCAACTCAAGCATTGACAAAACGTAGACAAGAAGCCTTTAGAAGCTTATATTTGAATATATATGCAGGATATATTCTGTATATAGTTATTTAAATAGAAGATTCACATGTTTATTTATTCTTATCTCTTGTAAACCATAATCCTTACACTATAAAAGGAACCAAGGGTTTTAGGTTTTATTAATCAATTCATTCACAATGTAAACCTAAAAGCGTGTGTGCACTAGACGTGGGATTCAATGTATACACGTCTAGTGGATGTTTGTTATTAATATAATGAACATTCCTTTTGTTTTAATTCATGTTATTCGTGCCTAAACACCTTGTTAATGTGTCGTGTTCTAATTCTGCTTTGATTGTATAATCATATGAACATGATGCATTCCTAGTTGCTTAAAAGATCCGGAAACCAAGGTTTCCACAACTTTAAACTCTTTTTATTCATAATTACAAGTTTGGTCCTTAAAGTTTGTCAACTTGCAAAAAGGACCCTCCACTTTGAAGAATTGGAAAGAATGGTCCCTCAATTATAAAGACTTGTCAATTTTAGTCCTCCACAAAGTCAAGCATACAAGTCAATAACTTCAAGATTGAAGACATTACAAGTTTGGTCCTTGAAGAATCATCAAATGGCAAGAAATACCTATTTGTGTGATTAGCACTCTAATCATACGTATTATCGGTTTTGTTTTGATTTGACCAAATTTTGTTTTGATTAGCACTCTAATCATATGTATTATCGGTTTTGTTTTGATTAGCACTCTAATCATACCTATTAGCCGCTACCGGGGAGGCGTGTTGTGTTTTGATTTGACAAAATTTTGTTTTTATATTAACCATAATAACTATTTGTGTGATTAGCACTCTAATCATACATATTATCGGTTTTTCGTTTTTGTGTGAATATTATTACTATATTGTATACGTAAAACAATAAATTCACAAGTATTCCAAAAGTGTGAAAACATAACCTTGATTCGGGATTTCATCACTCGATCATTATATTCGAATCTCAAACAAAGAAAAAAAAGGCAAAATAGATAATTACTTTCGTGAAGCTTAATTTTGAAAAACACAAACTATAAGGTGGGTATAAGGCGGGTGTTATAAATACACCCTAAAGAAAAAGGCTCTTAAGTGCTTCGCGCCGCCTCGTTTCTCCGCTTTCTTGTGCGTGTTTAGATAAAAAGGGCTAATCGAGGGTTTGCCAACCAAAGTATTATCTAAGTATCTATATATTTTCTTAGTTTCAAAAGATTAAACCCTCTTGAACGTTTTGGTGTTCGACCAACGTTCTAAATTCATCGAAGGCGTTCACTTCACGTGATCGTTTTCATTCCTTGAGGCTCCTTTAATCGAGAGATTTGATTTGAGGAGAGATTTGTAGATTTTTGTCTACGTAATACATCACAAAATCCAAAAAAAAGTAAAAACAATAAAAAACACAAAAAATTTGAAAAAGTTAAAAACACCCAAAAGAATCTTCTTTGCTCATCCCCACGTTGTACGTGACGTTTATGCAAACTCGCAACCAAGCAAGACGTGCACATAAACGTAGAAACCGAAAGGAAGGAACGCCTTCTAGTGAATAATCTCCTATTGACGAACCTATCGTAGAACAAGAAGAAACCATGGCTAATCAAACTATGATGGAGTTTCTTCAAGCACCCACCGAGGGTTATGGAGAGGCTATTGTGATTCCCGCCATCCTTGCGGAGAATTTTTAAGTTAAGACGGGTTTGTTATCGATGATCCAAAACAACAAATTCCGTGGTGATGAAAAGGATAACCCTCACAACCATATCCGCCAATTCAATCGTCTTACCGCACTTGCAAGTTTAAGGACGTCTCTAACGACTCTATTAAGATGATGCTTTTTCCGTATTCCTTAACGGGGCCCGCTAAGATTTGGTTGACAAAGAGCCTCCCAACTCCATATTGACGTGGAAGGATCTCGTTTCGAAGTCCGTGAACCAATTTTTTTCGCCCTCTAAGACTACGCATTTGAAGAATGAGATTTCAAAGTTTTCACAAGAGTTTAATGAGAGTTTAGACGGCTTGGAATCGGTTTAAGGAAATGTTACATGAGTGTCCTCATCATGGTTTTTCGACTTGCATCAAATTGACACGTTTTACAATGGATTGAACGATCATGAGCGTGATTATCTTAATGCCGCCACGGGTGGTAATTTTTTGTGTAAGACGGTCGAGGAAGCGTTGTTGATTATTGAGAATAGGTCTAAGGTGTATAGTCCTCGTAGCACATCGAGTGTTCGTAAGACTTCATCTTCGACTTCGCCTTAATTGTCACAAACCATCGATGCTTGCCAAATTGAGGCAAATTTGGAGAACAAAATCTTTGATAAGCTTAAGGGACTTTTGATTGAGTTTAAGGTTGGTGAACATTCTACTCCCGATACGGCTAAAGCGGTTGAGGTTTCTTGCATGTATTGTGGTGGAGGTCATGATTTCTCCGAGTGCATTACCAACGGTGGTAACACTTCGAGTTCCTACGCGACTACGGAACTTATAACCAAAACGGTCAAGTTACCCGCTCTAATCAATTGAATCCATCGGGTTTTTCACTAAATCAAAATGCTAACACTTATCGAAACAATCAAGTTGGTTACAAGAACACTTACAAGGGTACCAACTATGGGAATCAAGGGGCCAATAACCAAAACGGTCAAGTTACCCGCTCTAATCAATTGAATCCACCAGGTTTTTCACTAAATCAAAATGCTAACAATTATCGAAACAATCAAGTTGGTTAGAAGAACACTTACAAGGGTACCAACTATGGGAATCAAGGGGCCAATAACCAAGTTCAAAACAAAAATCAAAACAATGATTTTCAAAACAACAAGAAGAGTTTGCAAAACTTGAAAGATCTTCCAAATGAATTTGTTGAATATGCAAATGGTAATGATGCTAGGTTTGATAATATACAAAGGGATATCATTAGCCTAAGATCCGAGTTTAAGAATGACTTGAAAAAGGAGTTGAAAAACGAGTTAGCAAATGAGCTTAAGATTCATACCAACAAAATGGAGGGTAATGTGACTAGGTTACAACAAAACCAACAAAAGATGGAACAAGGGCAACAGGAGATAAAACAAGAGATGCTTAAGGCTGATAAGAGGCAATCTATGTTTGAGGATAAAATTTCATCTATGTTTGAGGCTATAATGTGTAGACCGTTGTCTTCTTCGAGTAGTCTTCCTAGCAACACCATATCGAACCCTAAGGGAGAGATGAAAGTGATTACCACACGTAGTGGTAAGGCACTTAAGGAACCGACTCCTCAACCAATTACTCTAACGGTGGAGGAAATTGAGGAAGAATCTGAGGTGGTGGTCGAAGAGGAGCATATCCCAATCCCACGAAGTACCGCTCAAACCACACCTACGGTTGACCCATTACCATCATTGGAACCCAAGATTCCAAAGTCTATGCCTATGCCTCAACCCACACCACCTTTGCCTTACCCGTCAAGACTTCGTAATGAGAAACGGCAAGACCGTGAGAACTACGATTTTGAGCTTTTTATGAAGATGTTTCGTGATTTGCATTTCAATATAAGTTTTGCCGAGGCTTTGGTCATGATGCCTCGATTTGCCGCTAACTTTAAGAGTATGTTAAACAACAAGTAGAAATTGCAACAACTGTCTAGTTGTTCATCGGTTTATCTTAACCGCGCACCTCAAAAAGTCGGTGATCCCGGTAAATTCTTGATTCCATGTGCAATTCAAGATATGGAAGAATGCTATGCCTTGGCCAATCTTGGTGCTAGTATAAACTTGATGCCTCTTTCAATCTTCAAGTCGCTCAATCTTCCTAATCTTACTCCTTCACTAATGTATATCGAATTGGCCGATCATTCCATTATTCCCGCATGTGGATTGGCCAAAGACGTTTTTGCAAAAGTGGGAAAGTTCTATTATCCGGTAGACTTTATCGTTGTCGATATTCCCATGGATCCTCAAATTCCTCTTATTTTAGGTCATTTGTTTTTGGATACATCGATGGCATTGATTGATGTGCATGCTAGAAAAATCACCTTACGTTTCAACGACAAGGAACTTGTTATAAACGCAACACAAAACTCTTAAATTTCTCATGTTTATTCCGTCGCGACCATAAACCTCGTTGATATGATCGACGTCGTTTGCGAGGAATTTTCACAAGAGTTTTTAGGTTTTGGTGATGATGAAAATAGTGGCAATCCCACTATGCTCGATCCTATTCTTGATATTTCGACACCATCCTTCACTCCATTTGAAGGTGGTGGTTTTACGTTGGAAGAATTTTATGTTCCTCGTACTTGTAACGAAGACCTCGACAACGATGAGGACTTCTCGATTATCAAGGATTTTCTTAACGATTTCCCATTTCCTCCACCCGAGGAGGTTATGAGTATCAAACCCAAATCTTCAATTGAGGAACCACCAATCCTCGAGTTAAAAGATTTACCTCCTCATCTTGAATACGCATTCTTGGAAGGAGACGATAAGTTGCCGGTTATTATTGCGAAGGATCTTTCGAATGATGAAAAACCCGTACTTATCAATGTTCTAAAGGACCACAAAGGGGCAATTGCGTGGAAATTATCCGACATTAAGGGGATTGATCCCAAAGTTTTTACCCACAAAATCTTAATGGAGGAGGACTACAAGCCCGCAATCCAATGTCAAAGGAGGGTGAACCCCAAAATTCACGACGTCATCAAAAAGGAGGTCCTTAAACTCCTTGAAGCGGGAATGATTTACCCTATTTCCGATAGCCCTTGGGTGAGTCCTATTCATTGTGTCCCTAAGAAGGGAGGAATGACCGTTGTGCCAAACGATGCCAATGAGTTAATTCCAACTCGACTCGTGACCGGTTGGAGGGTGTGTATCGACTATCGAAAGTTGAATGACGCCACTCGTAAAGACCATTTTCCCTTGCCCTTCTGGATCAAATGTTGGAGCGTCTTGCGGGAAACGATTTCTATTGCTTTTTAGATGGTTTTTCCGGTTACTTCCAAATCCCCATCGATCCTCGTGATCAAGAAAAACTACGTTTACGTGTCTATATGGAACGTTTGCCTATCGTAGAATGCCATTCGGACTTTGCAATGCACCAGGAACTTTTCAACGGTGTATGATGGCTATTTTTCATGACATGATCGAGAAGACGATGGAAGTCTTTATGGACGATTTTTCAGTGTTTGGTTGTTCGTTCACTTCGTGTTTGTCGAATCTTGAGAGAATGTTGAAACGTTGTGAGGAAACCAACCTTGTGCTCAATTGGGAAAATGTCATTTCATGGTTAAGGAAGGAATCATCTAAGGGCACAAGGTCTCGAAAGCGGGGATTGAGGTAGACAAAGCTAAGGTAGACGTCATCGCCAAATTACCTCATCCCAAAACCGTTAAAGGAGTTAGGAGTTTCCTAGGCCACGCGGGCTTTTATCGTCGATTCATCAAGGATTTTTCAAAGATTTCTCGACCCATTACACACCTTCTCGAAAAAGATGCTCCTTTTGTCTTTAGCGAAGATTGTGTACGAGCCTTTGAAATCCTTAAGAGGAAACTTACTGAAGCTCCCATTCTTGTTGCTCCCAATTGGGACCTCCCCTTTGACCTTATGTGTGATGCAAGTGATTACGCCATAGGGGCTGTATTAGGGAAACGTCATGAAAAGCACTTCTTGCCTATTCACTATGCTAGCAAGACGATGACCGAGGCTCAACTTAAGTATACCACAACGGAAAAGGAGTTCCTTACCGTGGTGTATGCATTTGAGAAATTCCGACCTTACCTCGTCTTGACCCAATGCATAGTGTATACGGATCACTCGGCAATCAAGTATCTCATGGCTAAGAAAGATGCAAAGCCGAGATTGCTTTGTTGGATTCTCCTCCTACAAGAATTTGATGTCACAATCCTTGACAAAAAAGGAGCCGAGAATCTAGCGGCCGATCATCTTTCTCGCTTGGAAGATCCTCACCAAAGTGTGTACGAGAACAAGGAAATCACCGAAACATTTCCTCTCGAGACACTTGGTGTAGTGAATTCTAAGCTTGACTTATCCACCCCATGCTTTGCGGACATCACAAATTACCATGCGGGGAACTTCATCATTAAGGGCTTGACGACTCAACAAAAACGATAATTCTTTCGTGACGTCAAGTTCTACTTTTGGAACGACCCTTACCTCTTTCGGACTTGTGAGGATCAAATTATTCGACGTTGTGTTTTTGGCATCGAAGCTTTTAATATCCTTAGAGCTTGTCACGAGGGACCCACGGGTGGTCACCATGGTGCTAATCTCACGGCGAAGAAGGTCTTTGATGCCGGTTTCTTTGGGCCTACTATTTATCTCTTTGCAAATGCACTTGTGAAGTCGTGTGACTCATGCTAACGTCAAGGCAAAGCCTCACAAAACGATGAAATTCCACAAAACATCATACAAGTGTGTGAGATCTTTGATGTTTGGGGAATTGATTTTATGGGGACGTTCCCATCTTCTCGTGGTAATAAGTACATCCTTATCGCCGTTGACTACCTATATAAGTGGGTGGAAGCTAAGGCTTTGCCCACGAACGATGCTCGTGTGGTAGTCAAGTTTTTGAATAATTTGTTTTCTCGGTTTAGAACCCCTTGTGCTATCATAAGCGATCGTGGAACCCATATTCGTAATGACCAATTCGAGAGGGTTCTAAGGAATTATGGGGTTACACATCGGCTTTCTACGGCTTATCACCCACAAACGAGTGGGCAAGTCGAGGTTTCAAACCGAGCGTTGAAAAGGATCTTGGAGAGATCGATAGGGGAGAACCGACAATCATGGTCGGATAAGTTAGACGATGCTTTATGGGCCTTTCGTACCGCTCATAAGAAGCCCATTGGGTGCACTCCTTACAAGCTCGTGTATGGGAAGAATTGTCATTTGCCAATTGAACTCGAACACAAATCTTATTGGGCCCTAAATCATTGTAATGATGACATTGAGACCGCGAGAAAACACCAGAAAATGCAACTTAATGAATTGGACGAACTAAGGGATATTGCTTATGAAAATTCAAAATTTACAAAGAGAAAACCAAAAAGTTTCACGATTCTAAAATTAAAAACCGGGTTTTTGACATTGGAGATCAAGTGTTGCTTTTTAACTCACGTTTGAAAATCTTTTTCGGCAAGTTGAAATCCCGTTGGTCGGGTCCATCCATTATTACCCAAGTTTTTCCTTATGGGACAATCGAGCTAGCTCAAAATGATGGTCCTAATTTCAAGGTGAATGGACATAGGTTGAAGCACTACTTTGGTGGGGAAGTTCCCTCTTTGAACTACCTCGACCAAGTCACCTTCCCCAATGATAATTAGTATTGAGGGGATCGAGTCGAGCTCATGACTCGGTAATAAAAAACGAGGTGCCTCGTAGGGGAGTCCCATGCTTATCCATGTACATATTATCGCTTTCTAATGTAGTTTAACGTGTGGGGATTTGTGTCCTTCCAACCTTTGTTCCGTGGTTGTTTGTGATATGTGGTTTTTAGATGATCATGATCTTCACGATTGGAGCCTTTCGTGTTTGTTTTATGGGAGCACTTGATCGTTTGCTTTGAAGAATTTCTCGATATCCACATGATATATCCTTATATGTTCTAACCTTAGGTTTTTAGCACACTTCATAAACGGCTATTGATTTAACGGTTACACCCTTTTCATGCTAGATTAAGCATTCGACTTCGTCTCTAGTATGGGGGTATCCTACCCTTAGACTCGGAACATTGAGGACAATATTTAACTTTAGTATGTGAGGGAGGGGGGGGGGGGTGAATAGATACTTGCCTTGCCAAACCTTCACGCTTTCCAAAGTTTATCATTTTGTTTATCGTTTTGTTGTAAAATAAGGCTAAAAATGGCAAAATTTTAAATTTTTTCTCATGTTTTATAAGTGTTTAAAGACACGAATGTAGATTTTCCGATGGCGAGAATAAGAGTAATTTTTGACTCGACCGTGCGTGTTGAGCACTTAGCTTCGATTCCTTAACTTCATATTAGGCTAAGTCTCTTAAATGCGGACGAGAAATGATAGAGTTAATTATAAGTTACTATGCTAAACGTAGAGTACTCGTACTCTTTCAAAAACTCATGTGTTCTCGTTGTTTGCTTATTCTCCCTTCACTTGTATATATTTTGCTTAATAAGTATTGGCTTAGCGGTTTAGTCTTGATTGTTGGTTTCTAGTCTTTTCTAGTAGCTTCCATGTAATTAAATTGGGAAGACATTAACGTATCGCCAGCGTCACGGTTTTGAGGTATTGGCAACCCGAATAGTCGAAAGCTTCACCTAATAATAAGATTTCAAGTGCTCACCTAAATCAAGCAAACAATTTGAAGCTCACAAGGCCGAAAAATCTATGCGAAATTGAAAGTGAATTATGCCTTAATCTTTGAAGATTTAAAGTTCCAAAATTCGCTTTTAGCGTGAGGATATACGTCTTTGGCCATAATAAACACCTCATGGCGAGGTTAAATATAAGGCAAGGCAAGACCGAAGTCATAATAAAAGCTTCATGGCGAAGTTGAATAAAAGATGAAGGTAAACCTATGATAATAAGGCCCATCCGTTAGGGGACGTATAAAAGTCTTGGTAATAAGTCTCATGTTCAAAACCGTTATAAAACCGTGTTTATTGATCCTTCTTGTTGACTTAATTTTTTGACATCGTTGTCTATTAGGAGGGGTTATTAATTCGATGGTCTTGGTTACACCATTATGACTCTATTTTTAGACCTAAATCTCTATCATCGCATAAGTAAAAAATGCATACTCTTGAACATTCAAGACAAAAATAAAATAAAAGAGATACCACTTAGGAAAATGGGAGTCTAAGTACGTGATTAGAGCATATGAGTAGTGTTAGCATTACTAACTTATAATGACAATGATCTCGTTACACACTTGGCATGAAATTGGGGTAAAAATCGAGGACGACGAAATTAATTCTAACGAAGCATTCACGTGTTCTTGTTCTATGAACCTAAACGTCTCATTTTGCGATGAAAAACATACATTATGTCTAAAACACAAGTAGTAGCAAGTAGTAGTAGTGTAGCAAGTTTATCATTCAATAAAAGTGCATAAAAATGTATTTTGGCGGTGCTACGATACTTTATTCTAGCGTTGCGTGAGGGCATGACAATGGTTTAGCATGGGGGAGTGATGAGACTGCTTTTATACATAGTCTCATCGTCCAAAACGGGCTTAAAATGCATAAAATATCATAAAAATGCCAAATATATGCTTGTGTTTGTTTAATGCGTATTTTAGGTACGGATATTGAGAAAATGGCAAAAGATCACAAGAAACAAGCAAAAACGAACACGGGAAACGAAGCCGCACAATGAACCGAGCCCTAGAGTTGATTTTCCAAGAAAAACCCTTGAAGAATTAAAGATTGTACAAGAAAGGTCCTCCAATATTGAAGAATTGACACTTTAAACCCTTGTTTATTCATAATTACAAGTTTGGTCCTTAAAGTTTGTCAAATTGCAAAAAGGACCCTCCACTTTGAAGAATAGTGGTCCCTCAATTATGAAGACTTTTCAATTTTAGTCCTCCACAACGTCAAGCATACAAGTCAAGACCTTGAAGATTGAAGACATTACAAGTTTGGTCCTTGAAGAATCATCAAACGGCAAGAAATACCCTTTGAAATACTCTTGCAAAAGTTTTGTGGCCAAAATCAAAGAAATGAAACTTCATTTACAAAGGATTCTGAATTTTGCTTATTAAAACACCAAGTGAAAGGAAGAAAGAAGCCAAGGGACCAAACTTGGCAGACATACAAAGAAACCTGGACAGTGACAACCCACCACGTGTCCCACTAACTCCATCCAGCCAATCACAAGCCACCTCTCATCCACATCACCATTCCACTTGGCCGGTTAATAACTAATTTATTAATTAGTTATAATTAGGCGCCTAACATCCCATTTAAACATTAAAACGGATCAAAACACATGTTCTTCATGTTTATCATCATATTTGGGTTTTTCTTAAATCCTATGAATTAGGTGTTAATACTTTTCAGAATTATGATTAACCTTATACTAATCATAACCCAACTCACTAAACCCATGTCGCCTCACCCCAAAGCTCACATGAACAACCCTGCTATATACTTTTGAGGAAGAAGCCAAAAATGTGCCAGCAAATCAACCATCCACATTGAAGCTTACATTTTAAGCTTCCTTTGAGCCTTTGGATCAAATTCCACCAGCTAGCAACTCCACAAGACGCCAAGATAACTTCACATGCTTAGCAAAATTCAAAATTCCACAAGGGCATTTCTGGAAGATCAAAGCTTAGGGTTTTCAGTTTTTCAGCTTATTAGGTCCATGTACACCATCTATATAAAGGGTTTAGCCTACTACATTTGTTTTTGCTCTTGGTTTTTCTTTGGTCAACTTTCTGTAAATCATTGTTTCAAGATTAATGAAAAAGTGTTTGAATTGTTTGACGAAATCCAAGTGCCAACTTTATTATTCTCTTGTTATTGTTACATGTTTATGATTTCGAAGTTTCAAAACCCGTTTTTAAAAATTGTGCAAGAAATTGCAAGTTTTTTCAAAATCTGATATTTTTCTAAGTCTTTGTTCAAACCCTTGGAATTTTTGGGTCAAAGGTTGATCACATCACCCTAATAAGGAGCTTATCAAGGTGAGGTGAGATCTTGTCTTGGGGATAATCAAGGAGTGGGGTACAAAGCTTGAATCAATTAGCTTTATTTTTCTGTTTTCTGTTTTATATAATCTGCTTGTTCTAACCTTATTGTTCTTAGCAGCTTGTTGGAAGCTTGTGCGTTGTTAAGCTAGGCACATAATCTCAAAAATTCGTGAGTGTGGATGTACATTCATGAGGTTTGAGTTCTCTTACCAAAAGTTTGTTAAAAAAGTGGTCTTAAGTGATTTTGTGATTCTGATATTGTATGTTGTGTTTTTATGGCTTACATCTGGTTCTTACTGTATGCTTATGTTATATTGATGCTTGATTAAGCTTGGTTAAACCTGAAAAAAATTTTACTTTGCAAAATTTTGATTTTCAAAAGTGAAAGGGGTGTTTGGGATTACTGCTTGATTAGAGTTTATGCTTTGTGTCACACCCCACCATGGCGGAATATGGGGCACGACGTATGGATATCATCACAACAATAGCGTGTCTATAGAGATAACTAAATGAAATGGAAATATCATAAATGATGACACAACGTCATGAAGATATCTTAAACTATGCAGGCGTCTAGGTAAGTAGGTAACAGGCCTACCTCTTACCAAGGACATACAATTAACAAATAACAAACATATAGGTATCCACAAAGTATCACTTATTCAAACATAAATAAAGACTAAGAGGAAAGGGGTTCCTCCAAATGCAATCCTAAGCCTCCCAGCTAGCCATTCCTATTCTCACGCTTAACCACATTCTCACCTGAAAGAGACACTAAAACACGTCAACATAAAGTTGGTGAGAGTCATAGGTTTAGACTCCAACGGCAAATAAGTTATAAGCTGCGAATAACAACCATCAACAAAATAACATATGGACAATGTGTTACAATTATGTATTAACAACTACCATTCAAGATTAACCATACAATCACAATTTCAAGGCTTCAAGCCTTACCAATAACCACAATTTCCAAGGCTCCCAGCCTTACCAATAACCATGGTCCCATAGGCGCCCATACACCTATGAACCAATCCCAAGGCCCCGCCTTGTCAACATCCCCTTGGTACCAAGTCAAACCACAATAACTGAGACGGTACGTGTCTCCCGATCCAAATCATAAACACAATCAAGAATCACATAGCAGTTAATCACATAAGTGTACACACAAGTCCATCACAAACCAGAAAAACATTCACAGCATTCTTTACAAAACCATACAGTGTCTCTTCCATCCCATCTGGAAGTCAAAACAATTATACTCATAAAGACATGGGACTATGAAACTCATCTGAACAAGCTTCTCCAAGTACCCGCGCTTCTAGCAAATATCTAAAAACACAAACATATACAATCAAGACATGAACCACATACCAAAATGGCTCATCAATCTATGATGGATATCTAACCTTCTCCTATAACTTAACCCCATTTATATGCCATAAAAATCTCATTACATCCCTCTATAAAGCCCTTAACTTAGTTTAGTTCATAACTCGTCCCTTTAACATTTAACCCAAAACAGTCTCGTTTTTCATACCTTAAACTATGGGTCGAACACCCCCTTAACCAAAATAACATGACTTGTAAATGAAACCCTATGCCCTTACATGTGTTAGCTAACTCTCCTATTTGGCATCAACCTTAAAGCTACTGTTAAGGCCTCCATATATATATATATATATATATATATATATATATATATATATATATATATATATATATATATATATAGGGAGGTTAATGTGAGAGCTTTTTTAAAGTTGTAAAAATGAGAACTAATCTAAAACATTACTAAAACATTGATACATAACCATTTTACTAATACTACACCAAAATATACATTATTTATACAACTAAACACTCTACTGACTAATAAACAACGGATAAGTGTGTAATAAATTACTGATACACAATTAAGAATGTGATACATATACACCAAAATCTCAAAAAGTTAATATCTTATATATAAATTGGTACACTTGATACACAACCACCACTAAATAACTTGATACATAATAGCAAAACATGATACGTATCACACCTCGAATCAAAATGTATCACTTAGATTTCGCCAATTTTCAAAAGAAAGCCCATCGAATCTTTAAAAATTATATTTTTACTTAATCATGTTTTAATTTTTTTTCAAATAGCGTGTCATTTGTTAGATTTTTGTTGGTTCTCATTTTTACAACTTTAAAAAGTTCTCATATGATCCAAATTCTCTCTCTCTATATATATATATATATATATATATATATATATATATATATATATATATATATATATATATATATATATATATATATATATACTTTTACATATCCAGAATTTACTGATTTTGAACATATGAAAAGTTTGTTATGATCAGAGGGTCTTACCCTAACCCATATATTTAGCCCTCCTCCAGATATTTTATTTAATATATAATCTAAGTCTCATGTTCGTTTGAAGGTTCCAATATAACCCTAAGTACCCCAAACAATTCAAAACATAAAAAGAAAACAGGCTGATCCAAAAACTGTTTTGACACCCGACTGATGTAACCTGTTTTGACCCACTTCCAGACCTCCAATTTAGTTCTCGTTTCTTGAATTTGAAAGCCAACTCAATTACCTTTCCAGGTACATAAGATTCGAAAATTAAAAGTTTGTAGAACTCTAGATATGATCAAAACAATGACACAAAAACTCTACCCAGTTTTTAATGACGGGTTTAACATGATTAACCTAATTAATTACCATCACCATGTTTATTTATGAACCATAACCAATCTAAACATGATTATATCATTAAATATACAGATTTCATAATTAACCTAGCCCTAAATCCATCATTTATTGATTAAGAATGAATTAAAAACAATTTAATTAAAAAGAGATTGAAGGTTTTTACCTTAGAATTAATGGAAGACAAAAATTTTATGACAACCCTAAACTCCATTGATAACCATCGTGTGTTTTTTTTCCTCCAGGGATTATGAAGTGTTTTGGTTTAATTAAAACATTATATAGTTAAACAAAAGAATCGTAACCCAATTATAAAAGCCTTGTTTCCTTTTTTATTTTTTTTCCTTTTTCTTTTCCTTTTCTTACGTCACATAACCGATCCAACACCCCTAATTTTCGTTTTTTTTTCTTTCCTTTTCTTTATTAATGTATTATTCATATTACCTTAAATTACCTTAATTTATTTCAGCTCCTAAAGCCTCCAAAATCTCAAAACCGTAAAACTAGTCAGTTTTTACGTGTATACCGTAAAAGACGTAAAAATATACAGTTTTATAAAAACTCTTGAAATATGAAATAAACTAATTAAATAAGTCCTAAATGACTTAAAACCATCCCAGAAAATACTCCCGTGACTAAAATACCTCATCCGAGACCTCTAAATGCTAAACCTTAAATCATAAAAATACGATTTTCTATAATACATATACGTATACATAAAACCACTAAATAACACCATCTCATTTCATAGTCACTACCATGTGAGCTCATGAACATGAAATCATCACACATCGTTTCACTCACAAGGTACCCCGTACCGGAAACGATATCCAAACCACAATCTGTACACACCAATTAGCACATAAACACGTAAAGACACGTAACTAGCACAAAATAAAACTAAGTGACGAACCTCAAAACCGCGGTTGTCACATCACTCCCTCCTAATAGAAATCTCGTCCTGAGATTTACTCCTTAGGATCAAACACATCATTAGCAAACAACTGAGGATACTTCTTCTAAATGAACTCCTCTCATTTCCACGTGAACTTTAGTTCAAGTATGAAATTACCACATATACTAACCAACAATATTTAAATTCATTGCCAAACTCTTGACCTCACAGTCAATAAATCTCACAATGACTCTTTGATAAAACAATCTCTTATTAACACAAATCCCGAATAACCGTACATGCAAATATGCATTCTCAAACAACATTTACCAATCTTAATACACGAAATATAACATGTATACCACTCATTTCCCCCAGGTAATTCTATGCTCATAAGCTACTGGTCCGATCTTTCCAAAGATCATAAATGGACCTACAAAACTCTACATCAACTCTTCCATTTTACCAAAACATACCACCCGTTACTATGGGTGAAACTTCCTACATAACTTTGTCACTAACTCTAGTGGTTTCCTCCTTTTCTACATAGCATCCCTTGTTGCTCTCATCCTTTCCACAAACACCATTACCACATTAGTAGCCTCTTTTACCAATTCTAGTCCACAATGGGGACAACTCACCCTATCCTTTCATATAGTGCCTCAAATGGCATTTATCGACTTCTAATATGATAACTATCATTATATAAAAAATCAGCCATCGCTAACGAGTTTCCTAAGTCCCTCTAAATCAATCACTCATGCCCTCAGTGTAACTCCTAAGCTTGTATAAATATCTCACTTGCCCATCCTTTTCCAATAAGCTGGATATACTCATATCCAATCATGTTGATCAACTCCCTTTAGTCCGTACCCCAAACTACTTAAAAATTCCAATTTCCTTACAAAGTGACCTATGACGGTCTTTCACATATCCATTAGTTCATCACAACAAGGCTCTTCCAATCCAAATCAACTTATGATCTATACACATCACCAAAAGGGCGGTTATCTCAGTTAGTCTATCAACTGCCATCCAAACCCATGCTACAACTAATTCCATTAAACTTGGATAGCTCATTTGTAGCACCTATACACTTATTTATAACTTTTCTTCATGATTTTTTTTATACTCAACACTTCCTTTATACCTACACAATGTCTTACCTTCAAGGTCATATTGCTCCTCATCTTGTATCAGTTAGACCAAGCCCTTCGTCCCTATGGCATATCACACCTATAACTCCTCATCCATTCGATTATCGATACTAAGCCTCCCAATCAATCAGTATAGGTCAGTGCCATTTCCTTTTCCACACTACGACAGTATTAGCCTGCTTTGTGCTTTATTCTACTCATTAGGCTCTACCAAAGTTTTACCTTCGGTTCCTATCTCGACCTATTTCATTCATGCTTCGCTTCTATACACACTTCCTTCTTCTTCCTCAACTCATACCATACATCACGATGTGATGCTTCCCGTCTATCAAGTCATCTATATGCCAAAAGTTTCCAAGTACCTTCACTTGTTTTTCTCACAACCAGTTCTCCTACTCCCTCCTAATAGGGACAGACTAGAGTTTCCTGTGATTCCATGTGGATCACACTCTCATCTTATACCCACATTAGTTTCCATTTTTATAAACTAAGCCCTATTCTAAATTATTACTCAAGTATCATACTGCTATTATGATCTTGCACCTAACATGAGGTACTTTCAGTCATCATATTCTAGGAATACTTGGTTCTCTCCTTCTATGGTTCTCCCTTATTCCTACACTATCCCGTCCAACAAAAATTCCATACTTCATTCATCAAATCTATGGAAATCACTAGTGCATTGGATAATGCATAGCTGTCTCTTCCAAAGATCTTTCATAACACCTTCACAAAACCGACTCTCTAATCACTTCTCCACGAAACTTATTCAGCTCAGCTTCACTTCTCATCCCTCGATATTGATTGCCACAAAAATTCTATCCGCGTAGTCACTCGACTCCCCTTGTTACTTCCACGAGTTCTTAATCTCCCATGCCATGCATTCACTTCATCCACTTCCAGTCCTTGCAACTTTTGTGACTCCTTTGGAATCTCTTGCATCCTTCTTGCAGCCGACACGTAGTCCTTTCAGCTCCTTGCTTCGCGATGTAGCTCTTTACGCACTCCTTCTCGTCTCCATGATGTTACCTAGGAACTTCACACTACCAGTAGCTTCTAACTTCAACTCATCTACTAGAATATTTCTAAAAGTAATTCAACCCCTCAATGGCTCACTCTTCCTTACTTGTTGTACTCATCATTAATCAGCCTCCTACTAATTATTCTTTCACATCCATGTTTTCCTTCACGTGTCTACTACTACCTTGCCTCCATAACTATACCAATTCCCTTGCGTGTTATTTGCCCAATCTTTCCATTAGTAGAAACTTTCTACTCTACCCTCACATCCGCTAGTACTTTCATAAATCTCCTAATGGTACCTCAACCAACTTCTCATAGCATGACATCTCGTTCCCACGACCAGTCAACTAACTTTACTTACTCCCTTATTCCCGTAACCAATCTAAGTTTCCAAACACCACAAATCTTAATCATTCATTCAACACAACCTTTAAACCAAAACATATCTCTCCATTCTAATATCTAACCATAAGTAATACTACCCAACTCTATCCTCTCATCCTAACGTTCCCACAACCACATAACTAAATCAACCATGACATGTAACAAAAGAATTCCAAACAATCATGTCCCAATCAAATATAGGGTAAAACGAACCCTAGCCAAAACAACTGAAAACAAAACAATGTAATCCGAAAGATCAATGGAGTGTGCCAACAACGAAAAATTTAGACTCTTCACGATTAGTATTACCAAATCTTGATACCTTAGAAAATTTTAAACTTTCATCCCAATTAGTTACTTCTCATAAGAACCAAACTCCAATACTACTAAAATCAATCATACTCATTTTTAACCATAAACTCATCCTTTATCTTCATCATTTTATCAAGATATCAACTAGTTAGTATACTACAATCTTATTCTAACCATTATCTTGTTTACACATATTAGACTTATTTCACTTGTTATTATGAAACCAATACATGTTTATAAAATACATTGTTTTTTTCTTCATTTTTTTCTATATTATTATTATTATCATTATTATTATTATTTTATATAATCCATTTAGGTTGGTTATAACTAAACTACTACACGTTTACAAGGTGTGGTGTTATTATTATCATTACTATAATAAAATCTCCTTTTTTTTACTCTTTCCGTCTTAGTTAAATTCTTCTAAAATTTTAACACCACTTAAGAAAATTATTGTAAAATTTCTTTACCCCTTTTAAATGTATTATCACATGTTACATAGAAAACTAATCCAATTATTTTCAAGAAATTTTTTTTATAACTTACTACTACAACTAAGAAAATGTAAGTTACGATATCATACCATACACTTACAAATTATTTTCAAAACCGTTTTCCTATAATTAGCCAGACTTATTTGCAAGAAAATTTAGTAGTTCTCATTAATCAAAATACATACCCGAATGTAGACACACATCAAAAGACTCAAAACGTCGTTGGAACTCCATCAAACTCCAGCACCGTAAAACACGAGCAAACACAAGGTACGTTCAAGTTATAATAACTACTGAACAACCATATATTATAACTTAACACATACTAGCATATATACATCCGCATATATATACCTATTAAATCACCCAAAACATACTCGTTACCATACATGTCAGATCAACCAATCGCGTCATACACTCATTTTGTTTTTTTTACGAGTAACCACCATCTTACAACAAGGCACAAAACCCATCACTAAAACCGGTCCATATCGTGTGACCCCATAATCACACAACATGACTATAACTCAAAACATATAACACACTAAAAAATAGCCATATCGTAGGCAGCCGTTACATAAATCCATATATTATACATATACTCAAAATCCACATCTCATCATATACAAGCATGTACTAACCCTCTTTCATGCAATCATACTTGAGAACCCATTGAAGTTGTGGTACTTGTATAACTATGTTGGCCACCATACTTATACAATTACCCTTTCCCCAATGCACTCCCTCCTATGATGACACTTATAAGAATCAATACAACATATAACACATAAATTCATCTACTCACATAAGTTCATAACCACATAACCAATAAGGTCCAAAATGCCATCTATTAAAATAACATAGTCAAAGTCTTGGAATACATAAATCCATGATCTAGCTAAAACAACATAGACAAACTGCAACACAACATCATAATCAATTATAAGTCATGTCACCCATAAGAATGGAAACAACTTAAAATCCTCCTTATCCACATACTCCTAGTAACTCGAATCACCACATGATTCTTAGAGAACATGACTTAAACATCAAAAGAAAACATCATACATTAGATATTCCAAAATAACTTAACAATTATAGTGAAAGTAATTCATATATCAAAAGTAACACAGAAATTAACAAGTGACTAAGTATGGGCACTACAGTACAACTCATACTAGTCAAAACTCATAGAAAAACAAATCAACAATACTCAGGAAATGCATTCAAGACCATATACATAATCCTATGACACCTATATCCAGGGATCCTTAAGCTATAGACTAGGTTAGGCAACCTAATTCTCTATAACCATTGTCTCTGATACCATTCTGTCACACCCCACCATGGCGGGGCGCTGCGTATAGATATCATCACAAAAATAGCGTGTCTATAGAGATAACTAAATGAAATGGAAATATCATAAATGGTGACACAATGTCATGAAGATATCTTAAACTATGCAGGCGTCTAGGTAAGTAGGTAACAGGACTACCTCTTACTAAAGACATACAATTAACAAATAACAAACATATAGGTATCCACAAAGTATCACTTATTTAAACATAAATAAAGACTAAGAGGAAAGGGGGTTCCTCTAAATGCAATCCTAAGCCTCCCAGCTAGCCACTCCTATTCTCATGCTTAACCACATTCTCACCTGAAAGAGACACTAAAACACGTCAACATAAAGTTGGTGAGAGTCATAGGTTTAGACTCTAACGCCAAATCAGTTATAAGCTGTGAATAACAACCATCAACAAAATAACATATGGACAATGTGTTACAATTATGCATTAACAACTACCATTCAAGATTAACCATACAACCACAATTCCAAGGCTTCAAGCCTTCCCAATAACAACAATTTCCAAGGCTCCTAACCTTACCAATAACCATGGTCCCATAGGCGCCCATACACCTATGAACCAATCCCAAGGCCCCGCCTTGTCAACATCCCCTTGGTACCAAGTCAAATCACAATAACTGAGATGGTGCGTGTCTCCCGATCCAAATTATAAACACAATCAAGAATCACATAGCAGTTAATCACATAAGTGTACACACAAGTCCATCACAAACCAAAAAAACATTCACATCATTCTTTACAAAACCATACAGTGTCTCTTCCATCCCATCTGGAAGTCAAAGCAATTATACTCATAAAGACATGGGACTATGAAACTCACCTGAACAAGCTTCTCCAAGTACCCGCGCTTCTAGCAAATATCTAAACACACAAACATATACAATCAAGACATGAACCACATACCAAAATGACTCATCAATATATGACGGATATCTAACCTTCTCCTACAACTTAACCCTATTTATATGCCATAAAAGTCTCATTACATCCCTCTATAAAGCCCTTAACTTAGTTTAGTTCATAACTCGTCCCTTTAACATTTAACCCAAAACAGTCCCGTTTTTCATACCTTAAACTATGGGTCGAACACCCGCTTAACCAAAATAACATGCCCTGTAAAGGAAATCCTATGCCCTTACATGTGTTAGCTAACTCTCCTATTTGGCCTCAACCTTAAAGCTACTGTTAAGGCCTCCATATATATATATATATATATATATATATATATATATATATATATATATATATATATATATATATATATATATATATATATATATATATATATATATATATATATATATATATATATATATATATATATATATATATATATATATATATATATATATATATATATATATATATATATATATATATATATATATATATATATATATATATATATATATATATATATATATATATATATATATATATATATATATATATATACTTTTACATATCCGGAATTTACTGATTTTGAACATATGAAAAGTTTGTTATGATTAGAGGGTCTTACCCTAACCCATATGTTTAGCCCTCCTCCAGATCTTTTATTTAATATATAATCTAAGTCTCATGTTCGTTTGAAGGTTCCAACATAGCCCTAAGTACCCCAAACATTTCAAAACATAAAAAGAAAACAGGTTGATCCAAAAACTGTTTTGGCACCCGACTGATGTAACCTGTTTTTGACTCACTTCCAGACCTCTAATTTAGTTCTAGTTTCTTGCATTTGAAAGCCAACTCAATTACCTTTCCAGGGACATAAGATTCGAAAATTAAAAGTTTGTAAAACTCTATATATGATCAAAACAATGACACAAAAATTCTGCCCAGTTTTTAATGACGAGTTTAACATGATTAACCTAATTAATTACCATCACCATGTTTATTTATGAACCATAACTAATCTAAACATGATTATATCATTATATATACAGATTTCATAATTAACCTAACCTTAAATCCATCGTGTATTGATAAAGAATGAATTAAAAACAATTTAATTAAAAAGAGATTGAAGGTTTTTACCTTAGAATTAATGGAAGACAAAAATTTTATGACAACCCGAAACTCCATTGATAATCATCGTATGTTTTTTTTCCTCCAGGGATTATGAAGTGTTTTGGTTTAATTAAAACATTATATAGTTAAAAAAAAGAATCTTAACCCAATTATATCGTATGTTTTTTTTCCTCCAGGGATTATGAAGTGTTTTGGTTTAATTAAAACATTATATAGTTAAAAAAAAAAAAAATCTTAACCCAATTATAAAAGCCTTGTTTCCTTTTTTATTTTTTTTCCTTTTTCTTTTCCTTTTCTTGCGTCACATAACCGACCCAACACCCCTAATTTTCGTTTTTTTTCTTTGCTTTTCTTTATTAATGTATTATTAATATTACCTTAAATTACCTTAATTTATTTCAGCTCCTAAAGCCTCCAAAATCTCAAAACCGTAAAACTAGTCAGTTTTTACGCGTATACCGTAAAAGACGTAAAAATATACAGTTTTATAAAAACTCTTGAAATATGAAATAAACCAATTAAATAAGTCCTAAATGACTTAAAACCATCCCAAAAATACTCCCGTGACTAAAATACCTCATCCGAGACCTCTAAATGCTAAACCTTAAATCGTAAAATACGATTTTCTGTAATACATATACGTATACGTAAAACCACTTAATAACACCATCTCATTTCATAGTCACTACCATGTGAGCTCATGAACATGAAATCATCACACATCGTTTCACTCACAAGGTACCCCGTACCGGAAACGTTATCCAAACCACAATCTATACACACCAATTAGCACATAAACACGTAAAGACACGTAACTAGCACAAAATAAAACTAAGTGACGAACCTCAAAACCGCGGTTGTCACACTTTGTATGCTAGTTTGAGTAGGTTCTAAGTTGTGGTTTGAGTTTTTATCTGTTATACAAGTGTTTGAGTTCTGATATTTGCAAGTTTTGCTCAGTGAAACACCAAATCTGATATTGTGCTATATCTTGCTTGATTTTGCATATTTTGACCTAAAATCTTGGTAACACTTCGAGTGTATGCATGTTTAGGATTAACAAGTGCTTAAATCAAGTTTGTGTAACCTGTTTTAGAGATTTGAAGGTTTGAAATTGGATATGTGGTCAAATATATCAATAACCTCACTTTGTGTTCTTCATTTGTTCATCAGTAATATTCAATAGCTTGAATCTTTGTCTAAACCTTGAACCAATGTATGAAACAAGTTTTTTTATGTTCATTTGAATTTATTATAGCCTGTGTATGCATTTGGTGAACTTTGGTTGGCTTCATCTTGCTAAATCTGCTTATTTGTGCAAAACTGCTTATTATCCAAGTCTGTATCATGTCGGATGCTTGATTGAATTAACTGTATCAATTGGCCTGTTGTTTTTGTGATTTCTTTGTTGTAATTGACTCTTTACAACCCACTGGTTATAAGGGTGCCTTTGTGTTCTCTGAATCCAACAAAAATCCATATAAGACAAAAAGTCAAACAAGTCAAGCAGTTGCAACTTTTCCCACTGCTGGACACCCAAAACTAGCCACTGCTAGTGTTAATTTTCAATCAGCTTATTAATAAGCTATAATAGCTTATCCAGACCTGCAACAACTTTGATTTTGTGATCAATCTTCATCATTTGACCCATTTGTTTATTCTGGAGCTTTTTAGGGTTTGACTTTTAGGTTTGACTAGAAAACCAATTGACTTGACTTTTTCGTAAGTTCTTATTTGCTTATTCCAGCTTATTGAGTGGTTCTTTTTGAAAACTTTTTGTCGATTTTGCTTAATTAAGTCATTTCAAACCTTTTGCAACAAGAATCAGCCCTTGAATTGGTCTAGAGCTCGAAAACGACTATTTTGTCGTTTTGTGTAGAGAGCTTTTGCTTATTTCAGGCTTATTTCTTGGGCTTATTAAAAAATTCTTTTTACAAAAAACTTAATTAGGTCAAGAGAAGGATGTGTCTTGAATTTCAACTTATGGCATCAGCTTATAGCTTAATGGGCCAAAAAGCCCATTAAGAATAAGCTGTTTTGAAATAAGCTGTGATAAGCTCATTTTCAACTTTTGGGCCTTTGAAATTTTGTGTTTAGAATTGAATTTAAGCTTAACTGAAAGTTTTGGGCCATTTTTGTGAACTTTTTCTTATTGGGCCTTATTTAAGCCCATTAGTGGTCTGTTTTACTATTTGGCCCATTTGGAGGCCCATTAGGGGTATTTTTGTCATTTCAAGTTCATTTTCTATTTATTAGGCTAAATTAAACTAGTTTGTAAGTTTTTAGAATTTTTTATAAATTTTGAATTTTTATTAATATTTTTTTATTATTTTATTATTAAAATTAGTTTTTAATATTTTTGAAACTTTTTCATTTTTCCTAGTTTAAATACATTAATTTAGGAATTTTAAAACATTTAGATTAATTTTCTTGTCATTTAATTAATTTTTAGAATTATTTTAATATTTTAATAGTTTTTAATCATTTTTAAATAGTTTTAATTAATTTTAAATTTTCCAATATAGTTTTTAGTTTAATTAAGTCATTTTAGAGGTTTAAAATTGAAAAATATCATTTTGGGCTTTTTGTTAATTAAATTGATTTTTTGGACTTTAATTAGCAATAAAAAATTGTTATTTAATTAAATAAAAGGTCTGAGTGATTTTTGAATTTTTATAAACTCTAATTACATTTTTTAGGATTTATTGCAATTTTCTAGGAATTTTTAGGATAATTTTTAAATTTCGTCATATTTTACGGTTTTACGTGTACGACTTTCGTCTGAGTATAATTTTATTCATAACCGTCATCCTTTTTTATTTTCTTTCTTCATAATCATAATCACAAATATTAAATCATTTCTTTACACAACACACTAACCTCCTTGAGAACGAACTCACATTTTGGTCATTTGTGCACGGTTTTCCAAAACCGTCGTGCTAACCACTATATTTACCTCTGTTGTTTTTCCTAAAGTAAAGGTAGTGTAAAAATCAACCATCACTAACAATCTCCCTCACTGAGAGGTCATTCCTCTACGACATGCGAGGATTTATAGAGATTGCTAATCTCATTGATATATGAGTCTTCAAGTCTTATGGTCTTCATAATTTGTACCTCAGCTTGAATCCTCCTTGTCTTTGCTTGTTGTGGAATAATTGTAAGATGCACGATTTGTATTAACTTCCTCCCAATTCGTGCAAAATGTCTTAAAAAAATTTCTTCATAGACTTCTTTTTGACGAAGTTTCTGAATCAGCTTCCCCCCCCAAACCAATATCCGTATCTTAAGCAGATTCTGAATACAATATTTTGAGACTAACATCTCACTCACTGGTCATTCCTCTACGACATGTGAGTATTTATAGAGATTAGTAATCTTTAATATTGAATATTCAAATAATACTGCTCATATACTGTTTCATGTCATTTGGTTTTTGGTGATAATCAATTTGGGGTAACATACAAGAAATCAGCAACAATTCTTCTTACACTTGCAGAATACTTCATAAAAATCATATAAAGTGAAGTAGATACCATTCCATGTACACTACTTCCCCCTGGAAGTTTATCCGATTACTCAAAAGTGCACGAACTTCCCCAATGATGATTTCGAACTCTCGGAAGCATCATTATCGTGGACGTCATATACTCGAGAAGTTCTTAGTCTTAAGTAAATGTCTTGAAAAGTTTTGAAAGTCGTTGAGAAACTTTGAAAATTTTTGCTTAGACTTGAATTACCATTATCGTTATGTAGCTCAAAAATATCCCGTGAGAATTGATTGTTAATTACATCTCTCTGTCTAACTTACCAACATCGTATTCTTTCGGCTATTTCTTGTGACCACATGTGAAGTAAACCTGATATTCTAAACTTGAAACTGAAGTACAATTCCCCAAATTTGTTACTTAAGCTTGCACTAATGCTGATTAAAGAACGGTGAAGAAACAAGTCTCTAAGTACCTTATACCCAACTTCCAAAGTATAAGAAGTACAACACCTCATGAAGTTATCCATACGTGAAACTGCGTGTGACCCTGAGAACTGCAACAAAGCTCCCAAAAATGATAGTTATCCATGTCGTCGACCATCCACTCCTTGACAGTGGAAACTAGATAATTCAAGTCTCAATCATAAATTTTATCGTCCAAGCAAGTCATCAATCGATAGACTGGGTTTAAAGAAAAGTGGTAGAAAATAGAAGGAAGGCTCGATGATGAGATAAGTAGACGCCTTCAGGAAATCGCACTTCAACTTCAAATACAGAATACCAAATCCACTGCGTGATTACTTGTCTTTGTAAAATCAAAACTAGCCGTTGTCGTTTAAGTGAATCTTATATCAGATCATTTAGCGTTAAGTGTTTTGTTTGCTTTTGGTGTTGTGTTTGTGAATGTCGTTAACTAGAACAAATTATGAAATGAATTGTCGATAAAGGATAATTTGTCTAGATAACTTGTCGTTTAAGCCCAACGTCAATCACATGCCCAACTGATGCGCGGATCGACCTCATCGCGACATTGAAAATAGTGTCATCGTAGCTCGATAAATACTCTTCAGGTACACTATTAATATCTCATATCCATTTAAATAACCATAAACATATATAACAATAACCATATAATAGTTTAATTCAGTTATTGCAAAGTGCTGGATCACTTTTCATTTTTGTATTTTCACTGCACATAAAAGAAGATAGCAAGCCCGGTGCACAAAAATTTCCAGCCCGTTTACGAGACATGGCAATCAGGCCTTATGCGCCAGCCCATCCAGTGATAGCCCTAATACCCATTTTTGTAACTATATAATGCTATACCCCTAATTATTATTACTCATAACCCTAATCTCAATCCTTAATTTCTCCGTCCCCATTTCTTCTTTCTTGAAAATTCAGTCACCACACTTTTCTCATATCTCAAACTACCAGATCTAAATCTTCGTCTCATAAATCACCCATTGAATCACATACTAAAACCCACGAATATAGTCCTTTGATCATAGACCAACGAATCATATAAACAAATGACCCTCAACATTGTATGTTTCTTGTCAAGCGACACAAAGATGAGGAAAACACTCTTGTTTGTCTTCAATCTTTTTTGGTCGAATATTAAAAAAGGGTTACACCCTTACACAGATTAGTGATGATGTCCTATTTCTTGCTAATAGATCTTTAAAGATCTCGGCTTGCATGTCAAACCTCGAATAGGATCTGAGATCTTTTGATGATGTTTTTTTCTCGAGTCTAGATACTGGTTGTTGATGGGGTGTAAACATGAGACGAAGGGTTAGGATAGATGAGTTGGATTTTTTGATTGATAAGATGGTTGGTAATTATGGTCTCAGTATTTTTGACCAAACATGATCTTGAAATTTTTACAACTCATGATTTCAGAATGTATTCAAAACCTTCATCTCGGAATGTTTTCAAACAAGTAATCTCGCAATGTTTTCAGACAAGTAATCTCGCAATGTTTTTCAAACAAGGCATCTCGGAATGTTTTCAAACAAGGCATCTCGGAATGTTTTCAAAAACTCCGATCTCGCAATTAAGGTTTTGAATTTTTCTTGTTTTTTTTTCTGAAAATAATGGATCTGGTCTCCTTTTTTCATTCAAGATCTGTGTTTTTTTCCAGATCTGTATTATTCATCTCAAAACTTGACAAAACCCAAAAACCAAGAAACCACAAAATAAGCTAAAACTAAGCTTATAAAGGACAGTTTTGATGTTATAAGCCACAAAAAAAACAATAAGCTGTGTATAGCCGTGACTCATTTTAGCCGTGACCCTTTTACGGCCTAAAAACATAAGAAAATAAATATAGATCTGAGATGAAGCATAGGACATGAGAAAAAAATAGATCTGAGAGAAAGCACAAACACCAAGAAAAGGACAGTTATTATCAGTTTGAGAAAAAATAGACTTTTTTTACTGGATATCAAAACCAAAACACCTCGTGACATCACAACTTATCAATAAGCAGTAAATAAGCCACTAAAATAAGCAAACAAACACAAAACACCCCCCAGTTAGCTTTGATACGAATTGTTAACATATAAGATTCAAAGTAACAAGGTATATATCCGGAGGTAGGGGAGGATAAAATAAATGTTTAGACATTTTTATAGAGAGAAAGTAACAAGGAAGAAGGAGTGTATGTATTTCTAGAGAGAGTGAAATATAACAAATGGGAATCCTCACCCCTCCATGGACGTATGGAGGGGTATATATAGCTCGGGTGTATCTTAGTTATAACAAGTGAGGATACTAGTCCCTGCTATATTAAACTATTGTAATTCTGTAAATGACGCTTACATTTTAGGGCTAACAAACAAGAATTATGTTCTATTCAATGAACTAAGTGCCTTGTATTAGGGATGGAGTTTTTTTACCAATAGATACATCGATTTTATTAAAGAATCCTATGCAGAAGAACATGTATACCTTGGACTTGAAAGGTATTGGTCTTCAAGACAATGAACCTTGTCTCATTTTCGAGGCCCCTAGTTGATGAAAGCAATAAATAACACATGAGGTTAGGTCATCTAAACTTTAAGAAAATGAACAAGCTGGTCAAAGGTAACCTAGTTAAAGGAATTCCCTCTAAAACCTTTGACAATGACCATTATTGTGTATCCTGTTTAAAAGGGATGCAACACAAAGCATCTTGTAAGTCCAAGAGTGCTCAATCAACCACAAAACCACTCTAATTGTTACACATAGATCTTTTTGGACCTAATTTTATGGAAAGCATGAACCAGAAATGGTATTTCTTGGTGATCACAGATGACTACTCAAGGTTCACTTGGACTTTCTTTCTGAATGATAAGAAGGAAACAACAAGCATCCTCAAGAAATTTATTAGACAAATAGAGCTTTAGAAAGGAATGAAAGTTGTTACTATCAGGTGTGACAATGGTGAAGAATTTAGAAACAAGGAAATAGATGATTTCTGTGCTGGAAAGGGCATTAAAAGGAAATTTAGCATTGCAAGGACTCCTCAATAAAATGGTGTTGCAGAAAGAAGGAGCAGAACTCTAATTGAAGCTGCAAGGACAATGCTTTCAGATGCCAAATTGCCTGTAATCCTTTGGACTGAAGCAGTAAGCATTGCTTGCTATGTACAAAATAGGGCATTGGCAGTGAAGGCACACAACAAAACACCATATCAGCTGTTCAATGGTAGACCATAATTGATTTACTTTTCAAACCTTTTAGGTGTCATGTTGTGATATAAACACTATTGAAAACCTGGGAAAGTTCAATGAGAAGGGTGATGAATTCTACTTCATTGGGTATACATTGAACAACAAGGGGTACAGGGTCTTCAACAAGAAGACTAAGTTGGTGACAGAGAATCTACATGTGAAATTTTTGGAGGACAATCCTGGTGATCCTTAGAGTGGTCCAAATTGGTTATTTGATATAGAAACTTTGTCTAGAACTATGAACTATATACATGTTTCTTTGGAAAGTTCTAACATTTGAGGTACTAAGGAGAAAGCAAGTGCAGGTATGGATGATGATGAAACAGGCCCTCCCTTAAGGTATATGAACCTGCCTACATGGTTCAGTAAGGAGGCAACAAAAACTGACCAGGTAAAGGATGTTAGTTATGTGCATCTTTCAAAGCCTCAAGAGTAGCCAAAAGAAATCCCTAAAGAAAGTAATCCACCTGTTGATGCTCATATTGACAACATAAGGAACTCTACTAAAAAAAGTGGGAAAATTATTCCCTTTGTTAATGAAAAACTTCCACTTTTTCTATATTTCAAGAGCTTCATGCTGACTTAGATGCAGACAAAGGCACCCTACCTAGCTCTTCACCTCCACCTTCCTCTACAATCAAAAGTGGACACAAAATCATCAATAGTGGAGGTCCTAGTTTCTTTGATCTTCATGCTTCTCAATCTTTAGGAAATGAGATAAATCTGGATGATCCGTTTGGGGAATTCTTTCCCAATCAAGACTCTCCAATTGAAGTTGACATGAAAAATTTGGAGACTGATTTCATCATGAGTATGTAGCCCACCCAGAGAATCAACAATGATCATCCATAGTCACAAATCATTGGTCATGTGAACACTCTTAGACAAATCATATATCAATCCAAGAAGCATAGTTTCATTGCTAATATAGTTATGAAGTCTAATCATGAATATGCAATGTTGTTTGTTTGATGCCTTTTTTCACAAAAAGAACATAAGAAGATCTTTGATGCCTTGAAAGATGCAAGCTGGGTAGAGGCTATGAAAGAGGAGATGATGCAGTTCAAGATTCAAGAACACTAGATCTTGGTAGATTGCCTTAGAGGTGTAAGACCTATTAGAACCAGATGGGCTCTTAGAAACAAGAAAGATGAAAGGGGCATTGTGGTAAGTAACAAGGCCAGGCTAGATTATGAGGAAGTATTTGCACCAGTGTCCAGAATTGAAGACATTAGGCTCTTCCTTGCCTATGCTTCCTTCATGGATTTTATTGTGTGTCAAATGGATGTTAAGAGTGCCTTCCTTTATGGCACTATAAAAGAGGAGGTGTATGCTATGCAACCTCCTGGTTTTGAAGATCCAAAGCACCCAGACAAGTTATACAAGGTGTAGAAAGCTATGTATGGACTTCATTAAGACCCTAGAGCTTAGTTTGGTACATTGTCTAAGTATCTCTTGGACAATGGTTTTAAAAGGGACACAATTGATCAACCACTCTTTATCAAAAAGCACAAAGAAGACTTCCTTTTGGTACAAGTTTATATAGATGACATCATCTTTGGATCCACAAATTCTAATCTTAGCAAAGAATTTGTCAAATTGATGCAAGACAAGTTCCAAATGAGTGTGTTTAGTCTTAGGATATAGACTCATCTAGGATATGATAACAATGATTGTAAGCACAGCGGAACACAATAACAAACACAATCAAAGTTATGAACAAGGCTTTCTTATTCATAAACTGCTTACTAATAAGCTACTAACTACTACTCCTAGTGCCTTATAAGCTTGACGCTAAAAGGAACATAGACACACCTTTAGCTTACATTGTATATGGATGAATGAATAACCATGTGTGCCTAATCCTCTTTATATAATAGAGGTACTAGGGTTACATCACAACCCTAGCTTACTTACTAAGCTAACTAATTATTATTAAGTCCTTCATCTTGTTTTGTCATATCAACTCAAGATCTCTAAGTCCCAACATCTTCCCCTAGTTGATTTGACAAAACCAGTAAGCACAAGCTTCCCCTGAAGCTAATATAGATGAAGGCTAAGCTTCCCCTCGATCCATGCATTCTTCCCTTTTTTGTCACATCCACTCAAAAGGGATCGTCTTCCCCTTAAGAAGTGCATGTCGAATCCAATAGGCTTCCTTGGAGTGATTACTGATGAAGAAAATCAGGTATAACGAATTTGATGAAGAAGTGGAATCTCCCAAACTTGTGTCTTATATCATGCAATTCACCCAATTGCTCACTAGTTGATAAACTCTTCCCCTGTTTGTCGAAACAACTAGGGAAAATGCAACTC
The DNA here is from genome assembly GCA_025667525.1 of Glebionis coronaria. Taxonomy (NCBI): domain Eukaryota; kingdom Viridiplantae; phylum Streptophyta; class Magnoliopsida; order Asterales; family Asteraceae; genus Glebionis; species Glebionis coronaria. Next base: position 126,707,176 of record CM046874.1, on the reverse strand, counting down.
TTTCACTGCAAAAGGGGGCTCAGTTTATTGGTAAGAACGGGAACTAAAACCAACAAAAATCATACAACTATAAGCCAGCTGTTAGCTATAACAATATATTTGGTTAAAATGACAAGGTGTATTGCTCACCAACAGTTTTTGGTACATGGGAACTGGTAACCTTCACAACTATGAGCCAGTTGTAAGCTATAACAATATATTTAGTCAAAATGACAAGGTGTATTGCTCACCAACAGTTTTTGGTACATGGGAACTGGTAACCTTTACAACTATGAGCCAGTTGTAAGCTGTAACAATATATTTAGTCCAAAGACAAGGTGTATTGCTCACCTTAGTTAGATATAAGAATAAAACAAATTTGTGAAAATCAACTCTAACATCAAATAAGCAATTATCAATTGTCTTCGTCAAGGAATCATAACTCGCCAGTAGGAACCATAGGCTAACCATCTCTTAAATCTTGAACTCAGTAGTATAGATCATCTACTCCTTCAGTGTGAAAAATACATGCTTATTACAATAACATGTAATAAAATGTCTTTGGATAATTCTTGTAATCAATATATGCATGGCGATCACAAGCAATGGTCGATAGTCTTAGTGAGCTTTGACGGATCAACCAGAAACCACTCGATGCTTATGATCATTCTAATAATGTGATGATCATATCATGAACTGTATGGTATCATATGCCCCCCAAATATTTGTAAAAGAGCGTGTAACTGTTCCAATCAAGAATTATAGTATAAACTGAACTTTCGAAATGAACCATATACCTCTTCATTGTTCAAGATCACCAATAGGAACGACCAGGAGGAAACGACCAGTAGGAACCAACCAGGAGGAACCGACCAGTAGGAATCGACCAGGAGGAACCGACCAGTAGCAAGAAATAACCAACCAGGAGAAACAAATAGTTCACCAATAGGAAATTTACACATAAATAATCAGCGATACTTTCTCTGTCACTGAACTGCTGCTAACACAAAATAATTTCCCACCAGTAGCTTCTCAAAACCCTTTTTTTTACTTTTTTTTCCTTTTTTTTACTTTTTTTCTTTTCTGTCACGAAGTTGTTGCTAATACCAAACAATCCGCCCCTCCATTATCTTTAGCGACATACTACAGGCACTAATTCTGTGCACATCTGGGCAGACATATATTACTTTTTACCAGCCCATGTAAACTTTGCAAACGTGTGTAGCCAGCATACACACGAGTCATACACGTGATCTCCAAGAAAACAGGAAACAAAGACAGAATACTTACCATCAATACCCGTCCATATCTGAAAACCCACGTAACCTTTTGTGATATGTGTTAGATAAATATGGAATAAAAAAATCCCTAAGAATCAGGCACAAATCAATTCTTGAACTTTAGGAATGTCACGTCACATATATATCCAATGAAAATAGTAACTCCTTCCCATATATGACGTAGGACTTGATATAGAATCACACGTGTTTGACCCTATTAATTAGGGAATGAAACGAAATTCAATCCCTAACAACTAGGGATTCACACATATCTCTACACGCAATGCCAATAGAATACCGTATCCCATCCAAAAACAATAGTATGATCGGAACTATAGCAAAGTGTGTCATGAGAAGTACGTACTGTATTATGTGAGATATTATTTAATTAAATAATGTTGGGACCACAAACTTTGCATCACTTGCCCATTCTAGCACAGTGTCCTTGTCTGCGCTTGAAAACCTCACGTCTCATGTTGAACACATGAACAAAGAAATTTTTGACCCATATCACAGCTCCTACATCTACTCACCCCACGTCTCTTTCACCAGAACAAGCAGAAGCAAAGTACTAGTATAAAGTGACCAAAGATAAAGTAATGATGGATCAGAACATATATACCTAGGACCATATATTCGCTACTTTCCAATAGGGCTGAGCAACAGGTCCGGACCGGACCGGACCGATCAACACCGGACCGGACCGAGGACCGAAATCGTCCAAAACCTCGGACCGAGACCGGACCGAAATGGTCCGGTCCGGTTCGGTCTTCGGTCCAGTCCGGCTTTTAAAGCATAATCAACATGTTTTTTGTAAGACCGAACCGGACCGGACCGGACCGACCGGACCAATGACCGAAATTAGCAAAAACCCCGGACCGAGGACCGGACCAAAATTGTCCGGTCCGGTCCGGTTTTCTGGTCCAGTCCGGTCCGACGGTCCAAATGCTCACCCCTACTTTCCAATTATTTCTTTTCTTTCGTGTTTGATCGGCATAAACAAATACATCAGTAAGTGTATTTTCCCCATTCGTACAAACCCTTTACTGCCTAATCTGCTGCTACTTTTGTCATTCACATGGGATCCCGCAATCAACACTATTGAACCATGAATAACCAGCAGACTTTTACATAAGAAACCCTAACCTTATGCATTATGGTTTCATGTCAAGAAGGAGTGAATTCAAACACGAACCTGTTGCCTCTATAAAATGAATTTGGGTTGTACAACCCTGAACAAATTCAATAACCTCACAACAGCCATATTAGTTTCAACCACCAGGAGTCACGAATCACCTAGGGTTTATTCATCAGTAGCTACGACCATCATTCACCTTTGATTATACTAGGGTTCATCATTGATTGAAAATAAACTCACTAAAGCTATTATGACCAGCAGTAATAGCAGTAACAGCAACAAAAAAATAACAGCAGCAACACAACACCGAATTATATAGGGTTTGTTGGGAAAAACCTTAGATCAGCAAGAACATCTTTATTATTTAAAAGCAGAAAATAACATTAACATGAAAACCTTGTAGATCAACCAGATCGAGAGCTTACAAGCTCTGATACCACTTATTGAGTCTTAGGATCTAGACTCATCTGGGATATGATAACAATGATTGTAAGCACAGCGGTACACAATAACAAACATAATTAAAGTTATGAACAAGGCTTTCTTATTCATAAACTGCTTACTAATAAGCTACTAACTACTACTCCTAGTGTCTTATAAGCTTGACGCTAGGAGGAACGCACAAGCACCTTTAGTTTACATTGTATATGAATGAATAAATAAGCATGTGTGACTAATCCTCTTTATATAATAGAGGTACTAGGGTTACATCACAACCCTAGCTTACTTACTAAGCTAACTATTTATTATTATGTCCTTCATCTTGTTTTGTCATATCAACTCAAGATCTATAAGTCCCAACAGAGTGTTATAAGAGAACTAACTTTCTTCTTGGGGTTACAAGTTTAGTAGAGGAAAAATGAGATATTTATCTCTTAAGATAAATATGTTGCTGAGGTTGTGAAGAAATCTGGTCTTTCATATGGTAAGAAGGTAACTACACCTATGGACAATGAGAATTCATGGGGTAAATATGGCGAAGGTGAGAGTGTGGATGTTAGAACTATAGATCTACGATTGGATCTCTCACGTGTCTCACAACATCAAGGTTAGATATTATGTTTGTTGTGTGTGTGCTAGACTTTAGGTGACACCCAAGGAGTGTCATCTCTTTGAAATTAAGAGGATTTTTAGGTACCTCAAGTCTCATCCCACCTTGGGACTTTGGTATCCTAAAGAATCCCCCTTTAAGCTGATTTCCTACTTAGACAATGACTATGGAGAAGACAACAGTGATAGGAAATCCACCTCAGGTGGTTGTTAGTTCTTATGAAGAAGGTTGATATCTTGGCAGTGCAAGAAGTAGACAGTTGTAGCCACCTCCACAACTGAGGTTGAGTATATGTCAGCAACTGCTTGTTGTGGACAAGTCCTTTGGATTTAGAATCAATTGTTGGACTATGGGTACAATTTCTTAAAAACCAAGATTTTCATTGATAATAATAGTATAATTTGTATTATTAAGAATCCTGTTCAACACACTAAAACTAAATGTATTGAAACCAGACATCATTTTATAAGAGATTGCTTTGAAAAATGTTTAATTGTTCTTGACCATATTGACATAGAATTTAATGTATCAGATTTGCTAACTAAACCTTTTGATGTTGGGAGGTTTCCAGTACTTGGGGACAAGTATTGGAATGGTTAATCCCTAAATATGTCTATTCTATGAATAGTGTGTCCAGGATTATACTATTATTTCTTTGTGGTATATCTGTTAGTCATTTTTCTAATGTAAACTTTGCCAAAAATTTCCATTTTTTTCCCCTTGTTTGGGTTTTTCTTTCTATTTTTTTTGTTTTTGCTTGGTTTTAAACTAACTATGCAGGCTAGGTGTTATACAAGTGCCATAGATCATATAGTATGTTGTGCAAAGTTGGTATCTTTTGATGATTCATTTTTCTGTAAGCAATATATGTTTAAGGGGGGGGGGGGGGGTCTTAGGAACACCTTTAAGATTTAGGGCATCACTAGGATGTTCGTGTACTGGTCTTAGATTGTACCCAATGGTGAGTAAGGGTTTAGTGACAGTGAAGGATTGTTATATGACTTGTTAGAGTCCTTTATCCTTGAGGCACTGTAATGTGCATTCTCAATCACAAATTCTACGGTAATATGCATAATGAGTGAGGCAAGGGTGTTCATTGCCAAGACCTTTGATCTTAGATATGGTTTTGGTCAGTTGGGAGACTTGTAATGTATATTTCAATGGGTTATACTGGTTCAGGGTGAACTTGTATGTTGATTTACTTCATGGGGAATTTGGTACATAAAGGACTATATAGTTCTTACATATCTCTCTTGCTCATGCAAGAATGTGTGTTTGGACAGTGTTGGATACCTTATAATCATTGAAAGTGGTCAATATCATTAGGAAAGTTTCCCATGTTTATACAATTTTCACCCCTGTTTGTATAATTTACCCCCCCCCCCCCTGTTTGACAGTTTTGACTGAGAAATTTGACCGTTGTCCCCCTGCTTTAACTAGCTGTTGGGCATGTTGAGCTAAAATTTGTTAAAGAATATTATATTATTTTGTTGAGATATTTATGGCGATTACTTCGTTATTTGGTTTTCTTATTTTTCCTGCTAAGATGATTCTAACTTTTTAAACGATTTTATTGGTTAATTTCTTTAAACTGTCTCAGGTCGGTCCAATCAAAATCTTCCAATTCACCTATATATTATCAATTCCCTCTGCTCACAGGGCCAATAATTCAACTCGATCAAAAACCCACCCATAATCTGTCACTTTTATCAACTAACTTTGATCATCTTCTATGGCGATTAAATTTCCTTAATACCACAACTTGGTTGCCAAAATGGAGAAGCCTGCTGGTCATTTGGCTTTCCATGAGATCATGGATTATTTGTGTGCTTGCTATTTCAGGTTAGCACTTGTGATTAATCCTCATATATATCCTTCACACATCCAACAGTCTTGGCCTAATGCCAAGATCAAAACAGTGGATGGAGAAGTAAAAATTAAGAGCACAGTCGATGGCTTTCGTAAGTCTATCACTGAATCCTCAATAAGCGAATCGCTTCTCTTAGATAACGGAGATGGTGTAAGCACAATGCTTGAGGCCGAGCTTTTTCAAAACCTTTCTTTTGTTGGGACATACTATTTCTGAAAACCAAAAATCCAAGTTTTTTAACGACAGTTTGCCCCACATTAGAATTTTTGATATATACCATTCAACAATGTTTAAGTACCAAAACATCTGCTTTTAAAAAATTTGGGAGCAACATTGCCACTGCACTGGTGTGCTTGGCTATACGGCGGAAATTTATTTTTCTTACATGATATTTGAAGGTATGTTGAAAAATGTAAATAGCAAATCCAAATTTTGTATGTATCCATGGTTCCTAGCTGTCCTCTTGGACATGAGTCAGCATGGGGAAATTAAGCATACTGAATTTTACACCATAACTCAATATACACCTAAATTGTTCACTACTCTCTCCCTTAACACTTCAAAATTTTCTTGTTGAACCGTCCCTCTAACTCAACCCATGATTGATCTCATTTAGGGTGAAGTTGTTGCACACCCAGCAGCAGCCTATCACACACCCTCTCCGAAAACAAAACCACAACATCCCACTGTTAAATCACAAGGTCCCCGTGTTATCTATCTATATCCCCCTGTTAACCAAACCTATGAAAGGATAACCAAAGCCAAGTCTACCAAGGTTCCTTCTCCTAGTGAACTTTCACCTGTAGTAGAGGAGGATGCTTTCACAATGGTGGATAGCATGATGGGAGTGGCTGTCACTATTGTACCGAGCCTTACAGCTGGTCAGGACAGTGGCACCATAAGTAAGTCCGCTTCCATGCTCAATGAAGCTCTATTGAGGGTTAATTCCCTGAATAGAGGTGAGTGCAGTATGCAACCTTTTACACTAATCGAATTGATGGCTCTGTGTACTAGTATACAAAGACAAAATGCACAATTGGTACATACAGTCAAGGAGCAAGGTCTGGACATTGCAAGTTTGAAGACCAGACTTGCTAAAGTTGATGGGAGGCGAAAAAAAGATTGGTGTTATATTCTGAGGAATGATAGTTTAATGAGGATGATTCTAAAGGGAAGGAAGTTCCTAATCCTAGTGACACTGGATGGTATGATTATCCAAGTCGTAGAAATGGAAAAGGAAGTGGGGAGAAAACAAGTGATAAGGGGAGTGCTAATACGGACGATATTGTTGATGTACTTACAAAGATGGGACAAGTTTCCACTACAACAATCCTCCCTGCAACAACAGAAGTTACCCCTGAAAAGGTAAATGTTCCCCTTTCTAGCATTATTATTCCCTCTGTTTCAGTTACAATTGCCCCTGCACCTACTACCATTGGTCCTTCAAGAATGGTGACTAAGAGGCAAACACAGAGAGGAATTACTATTGGTAAAACTCTAGCTAAAACTCCTTCATCTACCATTGATCCAAAAGATAATGTAAAAAGTATTATGGTAGAGGAGCCAAAAATGAAATCTAGAAAAGCTCAGGAAAAGCATGATGCAGAGCTTGCTAGGAAAATGGAGGAAGAGCAGTTAGGAGGAACAAGAAAGAATTAAAAAGAGAGAAGCTGCTAGAAAAAGAGAAGTTGAATCATAGTTGAATGTCAGTTGAACCTCTAATTAAGAAGAAGATGATGATCAACCACAAGTGACTTAAGAAATAATACAAAGGATGCTCAGTGAATTGGATTAGAGTATGCTCATTGTGGCTGACTTCTTGAAGAATTACAGGGAATGGGTATTTGAGGAATCCATTGAGTTTAGATATGGATTAGTCCCAATGACTATGAAGCATTAGAAGAATATTACTAAGCTCGAATAATATCATGAGAAGAAGGAAAAGTACTGATGCGTTCTTTGTGAGTATACATAATTTTTAAATTTATAACACGGATTTCCAATTAAGCTAAGAACACACGGGAAAGTATGACCCTTTCAATTGTAGCTAGCTTTTTGTGGTAAGCCAAGGTCATTCACTAGGATTTGGGTGTTTTCGGTTGTAAAGGATCTTTGTAACAATGTAACGTTAGTGGTAAAAATGGTTGTCACTCCCACAATTACCATATAAGTAACAATTAGGAAAATAAGCAAATAAGTAGCAACAATATGATTAAGCTAATAAGATGAGATAACAATAATAATAAAGGTACTTGCTTGGAACTAGTATTTATTTCAATGGAGTGAATAGATTATCGGGTAGATAGTTAAGCAATAGCACACAAATTATAAGTATACAATTCCAAGTCAATGGGTAATATCATGGAATTGCACATGACACGGTTTAGAATAAAGAACCCTTTCGACCTATGATCAATATTACAAACCGGTAGTTAAAGCCATTTGTGAGAAGTGTGATTTTAGCCAACTTGTTCAATAGAGCCCTTTCGACCTATACTTTAGATTAAACATTTATAATCCATTTAACTTGTTTACTCATGGTTGTCAATCATGATACACCAAACATATATGCGCATTAACATTTGGAACAAAACACAACAAGGAATCCTTTCGACCTTTAGACCGAGTTATGGTTTACCAACAAGTTATCAAGACTCATATTAATTTAAACAAACTTATAAACAAAATCATAATTCAACATTGAAAAATAATAAACACTCCACATCCATGTTTACATTATTCCAAACAAGTATAAGAAAACTACTCCATGATCAAATTAATCAAGAACAAACATTCAACATATGATATAGAGTTCAACATCATGAAAGTAACAAAAGTTTACCCAAAATATGATTACAATAAGTAAATAGAATGGAAGAAATTAGAGCAATCCTTAAGCCTCCAATTGACTACAAGTTTCTTTGTGGTCTTTCGGGTTATGTATTTAGAAATTCGTATTTGAGAATTGAGGCGGGTTTTGGAGAGGTTTGGTGAAGATTGGTGGTGATTTAGGTATCAAGAAACACTACCAATGATAAGGGTAATGATCCCTCAGAGTTTGACAAGGTTATTTTGATGATTGGAGCTTCAAAAGGATGAGTTTTTGGCACACTTGGACCAAATCCGGGATTTCACCAAGGAAGAGAGTTTCCTTGATGAATAATGAAGTTACTAATGAAAGTGTTATGAGTTGGTTCAAGTGATTCAAGTCATGATGTTACAATGACCCCCAAGGGTCTTATTTATAGATGAAAATTAAGCCTTGGTCATTAATGTTTGGCTTGGAGCCAAAGCAAAATACTTGTAGCCAAAGTTGTTCTAGAATGCTCCAAATAAGCTTGCATGAATGTCGACACAATTTTGTCTAGACAAATGTTGGTGGCAACTTCACTCATGATGGAGGCAACTTGAACTATGTTGGAGGCAAATCAGCTCCAATGTGATGGTGGAAAGTTGGATGTGTTTTGATGGTGGCAAGTTGGATGTGTTTTCATGGTGGCAACTTGTATTCCGCCAGTGGAAACTTCCATGTTGAGTGACTTGTATGCTCCTTGGAAACATTTGTTCTTGCACCCGGAATTGATCTTCAAAGGCATGTAGCTAGTCGGGATTCCTTCGTATATGCATGAATCATCGTTTATTCTTTCTTTCCTTGTATTTTCTTCACTTTCCTTGATCTTGGCTAACTAACAACACAAAACACATCTTCACACATATATGAGCTAAATAGCTCGTTAGTATAACCAAAAACCATGCAAAATATACGGATAACGTTCAAGAAAATATGTTGGATTTGGGCGTTATCAAATCCCCTCACACTTAAGTTTTGCTCGTCCTCGAGCAAGAAAAAGAAAAACTTTGCTTGCCCTCAAGCAAATAAAATAAAAATATGATTAGAACCTAAATACCTAGGTTCTATAAGAAAAGAAATTTTTTTAAAATTTTATGAAAAATTGAAAAATCTAAGAAAAATTGAATTTTTTTTGTTTTTATAAGAAATGGCTAAAGGTGCAAACCCCCTCACACTTAAGAGTTTGCTTGTCCTCAAGCAAGTAAAATAAAATATTTTTGGGTTTTTTATATATATACGAAATTGCTAAAGGTGCAAACCCTCTCACACTTAAGAGGTTGCTTGTCCTCAAGCAAATAAAAGAAAAATACTTCCCACATGGTGCATGAGTTGGTCAGAAAAATAAGTTGAAAATCTACAAAGTACAAACAATATTAAACCAAATGGCTTGAGCACCAAGTGTACACATCTAATGAGGACTTTTATTCGGGTTATAAGGCTAAGGTTTTGGGTTAATGGGTATGGATAAGGCATGGGAATTTTATGAGAGAGGTGTATCACGAATATACAAGTTAGAAGTCTAAGTCCCATGTTGCTAGTTACCGAACAATTCACAAGCCCAAAAATGATCATAGCTACGAGCTTTATTCAACATATATCAACACATACATATATCACGTCTTAGCACATTGGCTAATCGATATCTAAACATACTTCTTCTTCTTTCATCTTCATAATATAGCTTATTGGCTATTTTTGTCATCATTTTTTTTAATCTTTTTTTTTCGATGACTTATTTTCTTTTTCTCTTTTTTTCTCATCCTCCTCTTTTTTTCATTTTTTTCAACATACATCACATGCTCCCCTCACACTTCGCTTGAGCACACACCACAAAAAATACAAATAAGAAAGACGGCTCCTTCGTCTTTGTTGGAATGGCACACACACATAGTGAAGTGAGACAACTATAAATCATCAAAAACAATCTATCATACTAAGCAACTAGCAATCCACCATTTAGACTTTCACAAGGGTTAGGCTAAGGTGTAAGGTTAAATATATATATATTTTTCTTTTTTTAGTGGATTTAATAAAAACGAAAAGAATGGCTCAACGGGTGTTCTAAGGGTATCTAGAACTAAACGAGAGTGCTAACAAAAGAGTTAATATGTGGTTAGCTAATCGATGCAACTAGCTAAAAGGAAAATGGAAAAAGCTATTTGGGTTTTATTCCTAAGATTGCCTCTTTGTCACGCATATACACTTATATCACACAAGTGTGATCTCACTAAAATTTTTTTTTATATATTTTTTTGTGGGAACGATTATTGAAATATATTTACAAACAAGCGTGTGAAAACAATTAGATCCTAATGGCAAACAATTATACTAACTCTCCCTTTTTTTGTTTTATTCTTTTTTTATACTTTTTTTAATTTTTATTAGCCCAAAAATTTAATATTTTGAAAATTCGGTTTCGTGGTCCCATTTATTTCCCCTCACACTTAAGTTTTGGATTATACTAAATATTAAAAATAAACTTCAAAGCATGAAAAGTGAGGAAATACATAAATAGTCGAAGAGAAACGAAACTTCCCGGGTTTAGAAATGCAATTGATCTCCATGTGATAAGATGCTACACGATTTCGAACACTTCCATCCTCTCCATGCATCCTCCTCCATTACCTATTGCTGTATTTATTCAAACAAAACACACAAAACAAAACAAACAAACAAACAAACACGCAAGCACACATAGATATATAAAAACACTACTAGCAAAGTACACCGCCCAGACACTTAAGATTTTCCAAGTTAGAAAAATACTTTTGGGGTGTACATATTTATTGTAAACACACAAAATTAAACACACAAACAATTAAAGCACGGGTTGCCTCCCGAGAAGCGCTTAATTTATTATCGAGTCGTTAGCTAGACTCTCTCCCTAGGTGTTAGGATTCTTTGATGATACAATTAAGATGGGGAACTTTGGTTGGGTGCCATTGATTTTGATAATTATCAACATTGAACGGAAGCAATTCGTCATTCATATTCCAAACTTTGAAAGGCTTCTTTGGCACATTATTGTCGTCCTTCTTTATCATCCTTCTACTTCCAACGCCATTCATTGATTTCAACTCCGCGTCATGAATTGACATTACATCATGTTCATACGTCTTCTCCTTTTTGTATGGGATATGCACGGTGCAATCCTTGGGAAAAGTTGAATTAGAAATAATGGGTTTTGGTTTTGGCATGGTTGGAATAGGTTCTTCTTCTTCCTCAATGAATACAACATCACCCTTATCACTCTCGTTTCGGATAGAGGGTATTTTATCTCTTGTTTTGGTGTTTGTGATTTGAGGAAGGGACTTGGTTTGTTGGATGAACATTTTAACTCGATCGGTTTTTGTCTTCAAGTTTTCGATTATGGTTGTATGGTTCCGGAAGTTTAGATTGATTTGTAACTCCAAGTCAACCAAATTGTTCTTGACATGTTCATTTTCTTCCGTTTTCCAATCCATAAATTCTCTCATCATCTCCTCCGCCGAGGCTTCGGGTTTTTGGTGATATTGTGATGAGTATGGCATCACATCTCGCGTTCGAGATTGAGGAATGGGACGGTTCGGGTTTAGGGTAAGATAGGAATGTGAATTCCTTGAATTTTGGTCGTGATATCCTCGGTGATATTCTTGGACATAATTCAATTCATGAGGTTCACACATCGGCGTGTCATCCTTCATGGTGGTTTTTGGATTGTGGTCGTCTCTACGACCGTCTCACATATCTTTTAGTTCATTCCTTATGATTAGGAATTGGGAATCGATAAGTTTAGCGAGAGCTTCGAATTTCTCCATCAACACGGTGTGATCGGAGATGAGGTTGTTTCTACCGACGAAGACAACGGTTTTAGGATAAGGTTCGACATAGGAATCCTTCGAATAATAGAGCTTGAGAAAGAACTTGTCCTCGAGGATTTGGAAAGCTTCGTTAAGAAATTATTGTAGAGGAACATTCCTCCGGCGTCGAGAGATACTTGAGTTGGATCGTCTAAGCCATGATAAAATGTTTCAATTATCGTTCTCTTGGTTAGATCATGTCCATAACAAGCGCGAAGCATATGTTTCATTCGGAGCCAAGCTTCAACGAGATTCTCGTCATCGAGTTGGTGAAAGTTATGAATGTCGTTTAGGAGACGTTTAAACTTTGCGGGTGAAAAGAATCGGCTTATGAAAGCTTCTCTTAATTCGTTCCACGAAGTAATTGTTCCTTCATTTAGTTCATTCAACCAAATCTTAGCTTCTCCAGTTAATGAGAATGGAAACGTCCTCAAGTTAATTGCTTCTTCTTGATTTTCACCATATTGGAAAAGGCTACCAATCTCAAGAAAATCGAGAACATTTCGGTGAGGATCGAATAGGACTTGTCCATCAAATTGGTTCTCCCAAATCATTTTCATGTGGGTACTCGTGATAGTGAAATTGTTCAAGATAGGGAATTGAACAATAGAGGAACTAGGTGTTGGAGCAACGATCCTAGTGTTTGACCACATAGGTTGATCATCGGGATCAATGGTAACAATGGTTGAGGAATCGGATTCGGTTTCATAGGATGAGATTCCTTCGGTATGGAATGGGTTTTTGAATTTCGACTCGAGTATGTCAATTATGACAACACGTTCCTTAGTGAACGGTTCGGGTGACTCGATATCGAATATGGTTTTATCGGGTTCACGACTCTTCTTCTTGAACTTACGTTTAAGCTCATAGAATTTATTAACCAGGCATTTACATCTAAGACGTGGGTTTATGAAAAATGGAAATAATTTGAAAAATTTATTAACAACTAAAAATAAAAAAGATAAGATAAATAAAATATAAAGGAACTCAAATAGAAAATATTTTTGCATTTTTTTACTTTTACTAAACAAAACAAACAAAGAAACAAAAGAAAATAAAAATGAAAACGTAAATGATATATTGTACCAAATAAATCAAACCGGACGGTTCGATGACTTCAGGTTCTATCCATGGGGTTTGGGATCAAACCGGGGCGAATAGAAATACGAACGAGGCACAAAATATAAAACGGGGTGGTTGGGCGGGTTATGAGAAAAATAGAGTAATTGGTTTTAAACTCGAAGAACCGATGTTAAACGAGTTAAAACACAATTAGGAACGGGTTTTGGGTAAAGCTCGGTTAAAATAAAAGAAGATAAAAAGGAATTTTTTTTTACAGATGGAAAAGTTGCCGGCGGCAAGATTGGGGTGCCGGCCGGCAAAATAGAAGCTGTGAAGCAGTTGCCGGCGGCAACTTGGGAATGCCGGCCGGCAACTTGGGAATGCCGGCCGGCAACTTTGCTTCTGATATGTGGTTGCCGGCGGCAACTTGGGTCTGCCGGCAGGAACTTGGTTGCTGCAAAAAAAATTGATTTTTTTTAACTAAAAACTAAGAACACTTAAAAAAAACTTTTTGGGGGGTTGATGAAATAATCACTAAAAATTTTAATCGAAACACACTTTAATTTTAAACCAAATAAGCATAAAAGAAATAAGCACTAAGGAGATTAAATGATACACGATATGCAACAAAGATTCAAAACATGAAAAGCACAAAACACAAATCCCCGGCAGCGGCGCCAAAAAGTTGATGCGTTCTTTGTGAGTATACACAAGTTTTAAATTTATAACACGGATTTCCAATTAAGCTAAGAACACACGGGCAAGTATGACCCTTTCGATTGTAGCTAGCTTTTTGTGGTAAGCCGAGGTCGTTTACTAGGATTTGGGTTTTTTCAGTTGTAAAGGATCTTTGTAACAATGTAACGTTAGTGGTAAAAATGGTTGTCACTCCCACAATTACCATATAAGTAACAATTAGGAAAATAAGCAAATAAGTAGCAACAATATGATTAAGCTAATAAGATGAGATAACAATAATAATAAAGGTACTTGCTTGGAACTAGTATTTATTTCAGTGGAGTGAATAGATTATCGGGTAGACAGTAAGCAATAGCACACAAATTATAAGTATACAATTCCAAGTCAATGGGTAATATCATGGAATTGCACATGACACGGTTTAGAATAAAGAACCCTTTCGACCTATGATCAATATTTCAAACCGGTAGTTAAAGCCATTTGTGAGAGGTATGATTTTATCCAACTTGTTCAATAGAGCCCTTTCGACCTATACTCTAGATTAAAAATTTATAAATCCATTTAACTTGTTTACTCATGGTTGTCAATCATGATACACCAAACATATATGCGCATTAACATTTGGAACAAAACATAACAAGGAATCCTTTCGACCTTTAGACCGAGTTATGGTTTAGCAACAAGTTATCAAGACTCATATTAATTTAAACAAACTTATAAACAAAATCATAATTTAACATTGTAAAATAATAAACACTCCACATCCATGTTTACATTATTCCAAACAAGTATAAGAAAACTACTCCATAATCATATTAATCAAGAACAAACATTCAACATATGATATAGATTTCAACATCATGAAAGTAACAAAAGTTTACCCAAAGTATGATTACAATAAGTAAATGGAATGGAAGAATTTAGAGCAATCCTTAAGCCTCCAATTGACTACAAGTTTCTTTGTGGTCTTTCGGGTTATGTATTTGGAAATTCGTATTTGAGAATTGAGGCGGGTTTTGGAGAGGTTTGGTGAAGATTGGTGGTGATTTAGGTATCAAAAAACACTACCCATGATAAGGGTCATGATCCCTTAGAGTTTGGCAAGGATATTTTAATGATTGGAGCTTCAAAATGATGAGTTTTTGGCACACGTGGACCAAATCCGGGATTTCACCAAGGAAGAGAGTTTCCTTGATGAATAATGAAGTTACTAATGAAAGTGTTATGAGTTGGTTCAAGTGATTCAAGTCATGATGTTACAATGACCCCCAAGGGTCTTATTTATAGATGAAAATTAAGCCTTGGTCATCAATGTTTGGCTTGGAGCCAAAGCAAAATACTTGGAGCCAAAGTTGTTCTAGAATGCTCCAAAGAAGTTTGCATGAATGTGGACATAATTTTGTCTAGACAAATGTTGGTGGCAACTTCACTCATGATGGAGGCAACTTCAACTATGTTGGAGGCAAATCAGCTTAAATGTGATGGTGGCAAGTTGGATGTGTTTTGATGGTGGCAACTTGTATTCCGCCAGTGGCAACTTCCATGCTGAGTGACTTGTATGCTCCTTGGAAACATTTGTTCTTGCACCCGGAATTGATCTTCAAAGGCATGTAGCTAGTCGGGATTTCTTCGTATATGCATGAATCATAGTTTATTCTTTCTTTCCTTGTATTTTCTTCACTTTCCTTGATAACTAACAACACAAAACACATCTTCACACATATATGAGCTAAATAGCTCGTTAGTATAACCAAAAAGCATGCAAAATATACGGATAACGTTCAAGAAAATATGTTGAATTTGGGCGTTATCAAGTACTTGTCTTCTATTGCTGGAAGAAGGGTCAATTACAAAGCAATGTTGAGAAATCATAAGAGATACACAACCAAAGATTTCAAATGATTGTCTTTTGATGAGCTTGAAAGAAGAGCTCTTCCAGTTATTGAACATGTTGAGGATTTTTAATACATGGTTTTTGCCAAGTATGAAAATTTGTTCGTCTCGATTCAATTCGAATTGATTACCGGTTAAAAGTGTGACTCAGTCGTTTTTAGTTAACAAAAAGAAAGTTTTGATTATCTATTTCTAAGTAAAAAGTAAATGCGAATAGTAATAAAAATAAGGTAAAAACAATTAACTATAATAACGAAACAATAAAAATAATAAAACGTGAATTTAAAATGAAACAATTAATAAAAATAAAACTAAAAGACGAAATTAACTATCGACTCGAAAATAAAGTTTACTTAATGAAAAAGGAGAAAATAAAACTAAGATGGTACTTTAAAGCTAAACGAGGCAAAACCTAAAGCGGGTACTAAATAAAAGATAAAATTTAAACTTTTGTAAAAAATATTAATACTAAAAATCGACGAAAAATTCAACTAAAAATACGTAACTTTCAAAATTAAAATCGGAACAACTTTCAGATAAAACCAAACAATTACGGAACAATACTAAATAATAAACAAGCTAGCAGGCAAGCAGCTGAAAGCAGCCAGGCTAACTGCTCAATTTGGCGGGACTAAGTAACCAGGCAGGCAGGCATGACAATTAGTTTGCAAAAGCTACAGTAAATTTCGGAATTTCATTTCTTCGCAATATTCATTTTTTCGAAAAACTTGTTCTTCGGAATAACTTGTTTTTTCAGAAAAACTTCTTTCTTTGGAATAACTTGTTTTTCAGAACTTTCTTTTTCGGAATAATTGATTTCAGAACTTTTACTTTTTCAGAGTTTTTACTTTTTCGGAAAAATCAATTTTTTCATAGAAACTTAAGATTTTCAGAAAAACAAGTAATTCAGAGAAAACTAAATTTAGAAAAAAGAAAATCTTTGTAATGTTAAAATCCTTTTGCGAAGATATGAAAGACAGATACAGTAACATTAAAAATTCACGAAATAAGCTAAAAATAAGCACAAATCAAATAAGCAATTAACTAAAACTTAATCTAAAACACTTTTAAGAAAAACTAATTAAACCACAAATTAAAAACTTGAAAAACACTAATAAAACTAAAAATTAAAAATCAATTTTTTATAAAATAAACTAAAAAAACACTTAATTAAAAATAAGCAAAATCAAACAATAAGCATCAAACACCATAAGCTATCAAAATCAAACACATAAAAAACCCATAAACATAATCAACCAAACGCATCAATAAATCAATAAACATCAAGATTAAGCAACTACATGATCATCTAAATCAACACAAGATTAATAATAAAGAAAGGAAGAATGAGAATGATTAATTGAAAAGCCTGATTAAGATTAAGATTAAGATCTAATACAAGATTAATGAAAAAGATTAAAACATGAAATAAAAGCTAGAGAGAGAAAGTGAAAACTAGAGAGAGAAAGTAAATCTACACTACTCCTAATCTAAACTAACTAACCACCTCCTAATGACACATTAGGAGGGTATTTATAGGAGGAGTAAAATGTTGGTGCTTTCTTCCTTCTTTCTTCTTGTCTCGACTCGATTTAAATTCTTTGTCATTCTCGACGTCGTTTCGGGATTTGTCGATATAAATTGAACTCGTCTTATAATTTTCTTCTTTAATTAGACTTGGTTCTTCGACTTCATTAAACTTCCGTCTTTAGACTTTTTCTTCGATAAATCTTCAGAATAGGCCTTTGACTTCCGTTCTTTTTGCACTCTTGATCTTTTGACTTCGTCTTTTCTCGTTTTCTTCGATAAAAGCCCGTGAAAGCTCGTGTTTTCTTCTTTTTTCATCTTTTGGTCCTAAAACACAATAAAAACACAAACCACGCATAATTCCGACATTTACGACATAAAATACACGTTTTGGCTTGGTTATTATTATAATTAAGTGGTAAAAGGATGGGTGTTTTCACACCTATCAAATCTCCTACACTTGACCATTGCAATGTCCTCATGCAATGCATTAAGCAAGTTTTACATTTTTCATCACAATCAATCCACATTGGATTTTATTAAAGAGACAAAATATTTAAAGGAAGAAAACAAGTAAAATGATCAAAAACTTACCTTAGGGTTTTGGAATGTCATGAATAATTATCACCCTCAAGTTTCACGTTCTCCAAACCAAGCTTAAAAAAGAGATCATTGTTATTATAAGTTAGCAAATATCACCAACTCATGTGGGCCAATTATTTACTTAGACTCCCTTATTCCTAGGTGTATCTCCTATATTTTATTGTTGTCTTGAATGATCACGAAGATGCATTGCTGACTTATTTCGATAGTTATTTAGGCTGATAATAAAGTAGGACGATTTAATCAATAGTTAGCTAAAGGACAAAATCTTTTAAAACTGCTTCTCGGGACCTCTTAAAGTTCATATCTTGGCATAACTTGCTTCACGATTTGAGACCTTTCTCAGACCGATATTTGGTAGCGACTTTATACTTCGAATCTTGAGAGACGTTCTTGAAATTATGGTCTTCTCTTCATAATAGGAATTTCTTCACTTGAAGTTTTTGAGAGATTCTTCATATTTGGACCACGACTTCTTCATTTTTCTCCAATCTTTATTTTGGACTTTGATATACAACGATCCGCCTCCTTTTAGGACTTGGATCTATTTATCCTCATACCTTGTTAGAGCCTTTTTGGATAGACTTATCCATGATCTTTAGGGGAGTTTTTGCTTTTCATCGTGTGTCTCGATCCTTCATATTGATTTTTGATAAATGATTCTTCACATCACTTGGGATCTTTAGCAACAGAATGTAGCCCTCATGTCTTGTTAGGACTTTTTCGAACTCGCCAATCTTCGCATCCCGCTTCAATAAGTTATGCCTTGGCTATGAACTCTAATTAATATCGAGCAACTTTTAAACGATCTTGGGCTAGAAGCTAAGTAACTTTTCAAATCGTACAACCTTATTTTATTGCAATTAAATTTATTAACAAGCGATGGGAGAAAAAGCTCATAATTAACTCACATAAATTCATGAAAGAATACCAAACTTCTAATTGACTCTATCATCTCTCGTTCTCCACAGTTTAAAATCTCAAGACTCGTGGATGCTTAGCCAATTAAATCAAAGTTTTGGGTTTTCAAGTCATCTATAGGATCTTGCAACTTCTTAGACTTTTTCAAGTTTAGAATTCGCATTTTAAAGTTCCCTTGATAAACGACTCTCTAGGATCAATTATAGGAACTTGCGAAAAGTTCTTGTTCTTAACCCGTAAGAGTTAAGACTTTCGCGTTTTAAAGTTCCCTATATAAAAGCCTAGCAAAACTTGACTTAAACACGTTAAGGATACCAGCTAGAGTAAACTTAGATAAGTAAACTCGGATTAAGTCAAAATATTCACGACTTTGAAAAATTAAAACCATTTTATTAAAAATTTATTTTTAGCAAAGAAAGTAAATAATGCTAACAAAGGAAAATACTACTATACAACTAGGCCAAAATAGATTAAAAATTTTGAAAAATGTCGAAAAATCAAATTTTCCGGTTAAAATGAGGACAAATACAAGGAAAAGTCCACTTAACTTCGATAGAAGTCCCCCCTACACTTAATATAAACATTGTCCTCAATGTTTAAGCATGTGGGAGTGAACTCCCCTACACTTAGGACATTGTGCACGTTGTTTAAATCTTGCTAAGGAAGAGACAAATAAAGTGATTCCTATTTTAATATTGGAAAATATAAAATAGAGAATCAAAAGAGTTTAGGATAAAACGAGGAAGACAGGTACACGGGATCACGGTTCGTCAAAAGTCATCAAGAATGGATCTTTGAAAGCTCGAATCCCTGCACATGATAAGAAAGAAAACAACAAACACATACTAGGGTCTCCCCTACACTTATTAGAAAAATAGATAAAGATAGATAGATAATCGGGTTGCCTCCCAAAAAGCGCTTGTTTTTGTTAAGCGAGTCACGAGCCTGACTCGTCCTTGAATTAAATGGTCCATGGGGAAGCCTCAAATGTAATACCGGGATCAAAGACCTTGTCCTCGTTCCCGGAGGACATCAATGAAGGAGAGGCCGGAGGATAAGTCCTGAAGGGTAGAAAATTCCTCTCAACATAAGAAAAGTAAGTGAAGTCTTGATCCACGGGAGGTGGGGTGGGTAAAGGAAGCACATTGTCATCCCCCAAAGATAATTGATGTTCAGAAAGCGGCAAAGCCGTAAGGTTGTCAATCATAAAATGGTCAATGTCACCTCCTGGGTCAAATCACTCATCCTCCATCATGTTGTCTAATGGAGTGGATGAAAGGTGATCGGGAGGGGGACTTGGGACAATATCTTCATGCATCAAATTATCAAAAAGAATATCCCCCTCCGTGTCGTCATCATCAATACCCGGAGGTATTGAGAGAATGTAGATTTCCTCCATAGTTGTATCATTATTCTCAACTGAAGTAATAGACGGAGGTAAAGACTCGGAAATAGGAGCAGAATTCGACGCTTTAATCTTAGCAATAAGAAGATGAACTTTCAGTAATTTGTCGCGAAGAATAACGTCTTCCACCTCATCTACAAGACCAAGTTCAGTGGTGAACTTCTCGTAAGTCGGAGAGAATAAATCAACATCGCCTTCATCGCCCGGAGGAGATTGAGAAATTTCAAAAGTGAAATTCTCATAGCATGGAGAAAAATCATCATTAACAGTGACCTCGTCCGTAGGCTCCACAAAATTCGGTGCATCACAAACCTCATCAAAGAATTTATCAAGACCAAAATCACTAACCTCACTCGATGTATCACTATCCTTAGACGCATTAGGGATATCAAGAGTAGGAGTAGTAATCTAAGAAGATGGATTGAGATCATAGATATCATCCTCGTCATCATCATAGTAGTAGTATGGACGCACAAGAGGAGGAGTATAATCACTAAGATTAGATACTTGCTCTTGTCGTTGATCCTCTTGACATTTTTCGATGATCTTGTTGAAAGCTTCTTGAAGTTGTTGACCTTGCTTAACAAGAGTGGCCCATTGTTCGTGGGAGCTCAAATGTTCGAAGGAAGGTTGATGATCGATGGTATGACGTGGAGGCTCAAAATTTTGAAAACCGAAATTATAGCACGGATGTGGCTCATTGTAATTCATCGGTTGAGAAGAATTAGAACACGGATTTGGTTCATAATAATCCATCGGTGAAGAAAACTGAGGACATGGATTTGGCTCATAATAATTCATTGGCTGACAATAAGAAGTATCATGAGGGCCCCCACAATGATTGCAACACGGGTATTGAGAGAAACTCGATGCATTTTGTTGATATGGATCGTCATATATGGGAGAGGGTGAAATAGTGTCATTAGAAGAGAAGAATGAATTGAAGTATGAATTGATCGAATTGCACGATAGACAACGGCCAAATTCGTAATTAGGGATATCCATTCCACACCGTTCGCATGAACACCATTGACAAGATTGACTACCAGAAGATGGTCTTCCACACCCTACACAGTCAACAAACGAATCCATTAAGAACAATAGATAAGTAAGAAGAATATTTTTGGTGCAAAACTTTCGAAATAGAGATGTTTTTATGATTTTTCAAATGTTTTTGGATTTTTGAATTTTTTTTATTTTTATGGATTTTTGACACGAAAAATAACGTTCACGAGTGAACGGATCCCAAAATCCAACGCGTCTCTCAAAAAAACCGTTAATCTTCACGAAAAGAGCCGGCAGCGGCGCCATTTAATACATGGTTTTTGCCAAGTATGAAAATTTGTTCGTCTCGATTCAATTCGAATTGATTATCGGTTAAAAGTGTGACTCAGTCGTTTTTGGTTAACAAAAAGAATGTTTTGATTATCTATTTCTAAGTAAAAGGTAAATGCGAATAGTAATAAAAATAAGGTAAAAACAATTAACTATAATAACGAAACAATAAAAATAATAAAACGTGAATTTAAAACGAAAAAATTAATAAAAATAAAACTAAAAGACGAAATTAACTATCGACTCGAAAATAAAGTTTACTTAATGAAAAAGGAGAAAATAAAACTAAGATGGTACTTTAAAGCTAAACGAGGCAAAACCTAAAGCGGGTACTAAATAAAAGATAAAACTTAAACTTTTGGAAAAAAAATATCAATACTAAAAATCGACGAAAAATTCAAATAAAAATACGTAACTTTCAAAATTAAAATCGGAACAACTTTCAGATAAAACTAAACAATTACGGAACAATACTAAATAATAAACAAGCTAGCAGGCAAGCAGCTGGAAGCAGCCAGGCTAGCTGCTCAATTTGGCGGGAAACTAAGTAACCAGGCAGGCAGGCATGACAATTATTTCGCAAAAGCTACAGTAAATTTCGGAATTTCATTTCTTCGCAATATTCATTTTTTCGGAAAAACTTGTTTTTCGGAATAACTTGTTTTTCGGAAAAACTTGTTTCTTTGGAATAACTTGTTTTTCAGAACTTTCTTTTTCGGAATAATTGATTTCAGAACTTTTACCTTTTCAGAGTTTTTACTTTTTCGGAAAAATCAACTTTTTCAGAGAAACTTAAGATTTTCAGAAAAACAAGGAATTCAGAGAAAACTAAATTCAGAAAAAAGAAAATCTTCGGAATGTTAAAACACTTTTGCGAAGATATGAAAGACAAATACAGTAACATTAAAAATTCACGAAATAAGCTAAAAATAAGCACAAATCAAATAAGCAATTAACTAAAACTTAATCTAAAACACTTTTACACTATGTTCTCAAGATTTAGTTTGGGAAGAAAAGAAATGATTTGAAAAGAAACTAAAATTTATTTGCGTTCTTGAGATTTTTTAACAAGAGAAAAGAAAAGAAGAGAAAGGAAGATTCAAGTCATTTTGGCTACAAAATCTTCTTCCCACTTTTGGGATGATTCTTCTTCTTTTCTTTTCTCTAGTTTTTACTTCTTTTCTTTTCTACTCAATAATAACTCGAGAACATAGCGTTAAGAAAAACTAATTAAACCACAAATTAAAAACTTGTAAAACACTAATAAAATTAAAAATTAAAAATCAACTTTTTATAAAATAAACTAATAAAAACACTTAATTAAAAATAATCAAAATCAAACAATAAGCATCAAACACCATAAGCTATCAAAATCAAACACATAAAAAACCCATAAACATAATCAACCAAACGCATCAATAAATCAATAAACATCAAAATTAAGCAACTGCATGATCATCTAAATCAACACAAGATTAATAATAAAGAAAGGAAGAATGAGAATGATTAATTGAAAAGCTTGATTAAGATTAAGATTAAGATCTAATACAAGATTAATGAAAAATATTATTACATGAAATAAAAGCTAGAAAGAGAAAGTGAAAACTAGAGAGAGAAAGTAAATCTATACTACTCCTAATCTAAACTAACTAACCACCTCCTAATGATACATTAGGAGGGTATTTATAGGAGGAGTAAAATGTTGGTGCTTTCTTTCTTCTTTCTTCTTGTCTCGACTCGATTTAAATTCTTTGTCATTCTCGACGTCGTTTCGGGATTTGTCGATATAAATTGAACTCGTCTTATAATTTTCTTCTTTAATTAGACTTGGTTCTTCGACTTCATTAAACTTCCGTCTTTAGACTTTTTCTTCGATAAATCTTCAGAATAGGCCTTTGACTTCCGTTCTTTTTGCACTCTTAATCTTTTGACTTCGTCTTTTCTCGTTTTCTTCGATAAAAGCCCGTGAAAGCCCGTGTTTTCTTCCTTTTTCATCTTTTGGTCATAAAACACAATAAAAACACAAACCACGCATAATTCCGACATTTACGACATAAAATACACGTTTTGGCTTGGTTATTATTATAATTAAGTGGTAAAAGGATGGGTGTTTTCACACCTATCAATTTTATAGAAATGAGTTCAGAGAAAGAAAAGTAGTATATTGAGGAGAATTAAGCATTCATGAAGCAGTGCAAAGAAAAGAGAAAATGGAAAGCAGAGGGTGATCCAACTGCTACTTCATCCAGTATTCCAGAAGTTAATCCAGTTCCTTTAAGTGTGGATGAGCAGAGAAGAGTAAAGAGGATGAAGAGAATGGAGAAATTGAGTATGTTTGTTAAGGATGATATTGGACCATCTGATGAAGAGCTCAACAAATGCATGGATTTATTTGTATCTAAGGATTTCATTCCTGAACCCCTCAGGTCCAAGTATCCTATTGTAAAGTATGAGGTTCACTATGATAGAGGGATGAGTTGGTGGAAATTAACCAGAGCTGATGGGATTACACAATCATTTTCATATCTCTACAAGTTGTTTAAAACTTTGGATAGAGAGGATCTAAGTGATATGTGAAGAGTATTGAAGGCACACTTTGGGTCTAATCTACCAACACCACAATCAGAAGAGAAGGACTTTGAGACATGGGTGAATATGCAAAGGCTGTTTGAAACTGAGTCTAAAGATGTGGCTGTCAGTTTTCAAAACAATGCACAAATGCTTCATTGGAAGTTGTTCACTTAAGCAGGAGTGTATGAACTGGTATTGGATGGTTTCATTGTGTATTTACTTATAGATAGATACTATCCTCTTAAACAGGAGACATTGAAGAAGATGTTGAATACTAAGCTACTAGTTGGTAATAAGAATCATGTTCCCTATCAGTTTCTCAGGTTCATACATAGTCAGGTTTTACCTTGAAGAGGTTTTGTAAGCATCCTCATTTGACAACAACAATTATTCAAGAAATTTAAGTTCAGGTGTGATCACAAGTTTAGTGAAGGATTATTGGAAATAAAATGCTAAGTCTTCCCCCTGCTAGTTGTACAAACTTCCACAAAGTTTCCCCTGCTAGTCAAAGTTTCCCATGCTAAAGTTGATGAAGATAGTGGGATTTTTTCCCACTATAAGTGAAGATGTCTCTGCTTGAAGATAACTATGGAAGAGATTTAGACGCGTTTTTTTTTGTTTATATTATATCTTCCACATGTATTATGATAGTTATCTTGTACAAGGCTCCTTGTGTCTATAAAAGGAGGCCTTAGGGTTAGAAGTCGATATACATATAACTTATGTTTTGCTTTAAGGTTGTAAACCCTAACACTATTAAGAGTGTCCGTATATTCAGTATATTAAAGTTTTCAATCGTTACATTACTTTGTTCTTGCGCTAAGTGTTATATTTCGCAATAATACTTAGTTGTTATTTACATACAAGATTTCTCTAGTAGTACTAGTTTAGATTTATTCTTTCTAGAACGATTTTTACAAGCTAAGATTTAAAATCTAAATTCGGGATCAACATCCTCCTCACAAAACACACCTAACATGATCGTATAAGGTTAAATTAGGAGTTTACGTTTAGTCGGTATGTATATTTGTAAATTTTGTTCTCCTCTTTGGGAATCGAGAAGAAAATAATTGATATACAATTATATATTGGAGAGAAGTACAAAATACATCCATGTGATTTACAAAAAGTATGGATTACATCCCTCGTCAGTACTTCGGACATAATACATCCAACCGTTACATACTTTGGGCACGATGCATCCCTTGGACGGATGATGCAAATATTCTTTTCGTTAAGTACTAACGAGGGTTATAAAGAATAATATTTTTACCTTTTTTATTATAGAGGGATGTATTTTGCACTAAACTAAAAAAAATTATTAATAAAAAAGTAACTTTTTATATTTTTTTCCAAAAAAAAGTTTAAAAAGATTTTCAAAAAAAACTTTAATTTTTTTTGAAAAAAAGTAATTTAATTTTTTCAAAACCATTTTTTTTAAATTTAAAATTACACTTTCTTCGTGAAATTTTTTTAAATTTTCCAAAAATTTAATTATTTTTCGAAAATATTAAGTTTTTTTACTGTATAAAAATTTCGAAAAAGTGATTTTAGTTTTTTGCAAACATTTTTAATTTTTGGAAAATGTAAAAAATATGGCTACAAAAATTATTAAACATTTTTTGAATCAAAATTAAATTACGCTTTTTTTTTTAAAAAGTTCCCTAACGTTGTAAACTTTTTTCGAAGAAAATATAATTTTATTTTTTTCACAAAAAAATGGTTTAGAAAAATTAAATTTCTTATTTCGAAAAAAAACTTTTTTTTCCGAAGAAAGTGTAATTTTAAAAAAGGTTTTGAAAAAATTAAACTTCATTTTTTCAAAAAAAATTAAACTTTAAAAAAAACATTAAAATTAAATTTTAAAGATAAAATTTTACCTTTTTAAAAACTTTTTTGTCAAAAAATAATTAACTTTTTGGAAAATTAAAATTTTTTTTCCGAAGAAAAGTGTAATTTTAAATTTTTTCAAAAAAAATGGTTTCGAAAAAATTAAACTTTTTTTTCCAAAAAAAAAAAAAACTTTTTTTCGAGAAATTTTTTTTACTTTTGAATAAAACTTTTTTTTAACTAGTGTAAAATACATCCCTTTATAATAAAAAAGGTAAAAATATTATTCTTTATATACCCTCGTTAGTACTTCACGAAAAAAATTTTTGCATCATCCGTCTAAGGGATATATCGTGCCCAAGGTATGTAACGGTTGGATGTATTATGTCCGAAATACTGACAAAGGATCTAATCTACACTTTTTATAAACTACAGGGATATATTTTCTACTTCTATTTATATATTGTTATGAAATTAAATTTTTGTAACCTTGGAAGTTTTTTCTATGTATGAGTCTTCAATTTTTGAAAACTATTCCAAGAGCAAATGAGGGTGATTTGGTAAAGCTCGTACCAGTTAGAGTGTGTAAACGATTTACATTGTAAAATAGAATCAAAAGGGATAAGATGGAACAACATATTTGAAGTAATTTTCGATAAAAATAGAATTGGAAAATCTACCTAAGCAAATACTCACCTTCTACAAGGTCCCCTCTTAGCCATTGTCATATTGATGAAGAAACGACAAAGATATTTTGTTTGATTCAAACGTTTTCTTTATCAAAGTTTGATTCATGGTTATCCTTTTCTACTTCTACTGAGTACCAAGCATGAGGTTTACCATAGTCTGGATTTTTCGAAATGGTGACATACACGTAACTAACAAAATGTCTTTTGATGAATTTCTAAAAGCTACAACACGTAATAATATTATAATTCTGAAAAATGTTCAATTATAGCAATTACTACTAATCAGAGGTCTAATTTTACCTAATTTCTTACCACTAGTACTAATAAATTAATTTGTTAAAATTGAGGGGCGGAAGGGTGTGCAATGTTGGCTTTAATCTTGAATAAGTGTTTTAGTAGTTATAGTTAGTATTTTAGTATTTGAATTAGTATGTTATCTGACCAAGTATAAGGCTGTTGAGGGTCATGTGCCACATTTTTAGGAGAGTCATGGGTAGCATTTGATACCACGTCTTATGTACTTTAGTTGTGAGCATATAGCCTATAAATAGGTAGCAGGTACATAATATAAAGTATTCAGTTTCCCTTTTATAAACAAAGCAAGTACTGAAACCCATTTTCTGTTTTGATTGGTGTGTTACCGAGTTGCGTTTCTCGGGGCAAAGGGGCTGAATCCCACATTTGGTATCAGAGCTTGGTTCGTTGGGCTCATACCTGGTGGTTGGCAAGCAAGAAGAGGACATATTGCATATTATGGGATAAGGCATCGAAAGGTGAAAGAAGACAGCAAGTTTCTTATCACAGCTGATCGCAAGAACACAGCAAGGAATGTTTGAAAGCAAGAAATATAGCAAGGATTGATTTCTCAAAGAAGGAAGCAAGCAAGAAGCAAGTATCATCAGCAAGAGAAAAAAGGGCAGCATGTTTTTCGCAAGTTAGCAGGTTGTCGCGTAGCCTGTAGCAAGTAGCAGGCAACAAAACCGTAGCAAGTAGCAAGCAAGAAGGTTGCCACATTGTCTGTAGCAAGTAGCAGGCGAGGCAATCGAAGCAAGTTGAATGTTTCATGTTTGTAGCAAGTAGCAAACAAGAAAGTCGACAAGCAAGGGTCGACAAGCAAGGTTTCACCAGCAAGGATCGGCAAGCAAGAGTCGTCAAGCAAGAGACGACAAGCATGGGTCAACAAGCAAGTGACAACAAGTAACACAGCAAGTAAGATAGCAAGGAAGACGAGCAGAAAGCAAGAGAAAGAAAGAATGATCGTGATGATCGTGGAAGGAAAGTGAATTCCGACGACTGTGGATGAGAAAGAGATCATGTTCGCGATTATGAACGCAAGGGCCGAGACCATGAACGGATTCAAGATTAAGGGGGTGATTGTTGGCTTTAATCTTGAATAAGTGTTTTAGTAGTTATAGTTAGTATTTTAGTATTTGAATTAGTATGTTATCTGACCAAGTATAAGGCTGTTGAGGGTCATGTGCCACATTTTTAGGAGAGTCATGGGTAGCATTTGATACCACGTCTTATGTACTTTAGTTGTGAGCATATAGCCTATAAATAGGTAGCAGGTACATAATATAAAGTATTCAGTTTCCCTTTTATAAACAAAGCAAGTACTGAAACCCATTTTCTGTTTTGATTGGTGTGTTACCGAGTTGCGTTTCTCGGGGCAAAGGGGCTGAATCCCACATGCAATAGATATGGTCGCACATGGCTTCTATTTAAAAGGGGTTTTATTTTTATTAGTTTTACATGCAAATACGAATAGTTTTTAAAACTTATGAGCGATATAATTTAAATTTATATGTAATTTGTTGTTAGTTTACAAGTGTAATAGGACCTCTTAGTTACTTTCGCCTAGTGCCATCGAAAACTATAAGATGACCTTATTAAAATGTTTTTATGTGCTAATCATGATTGCGGTATTTAAATAAAATAATAAGTGCGTAAAAGAATACATTTATAAAGCACAATTTTTTTTAAATGAGATCACGCGTGAAATCCGATCTTGGAGTTAAACTATTTCAACAGGTAGGTTTTGGAACCCGAATCAATAGAAGAAATTCGTGAAAAAAAAAACTTTTAAAACTCACGGCTTCATACGAGAAGGAAAATTCAATATTTTGTCTCTTGCAAGAACAAGTGTAATAGGGCTTTACTGTTACTTTCGCCTAGGATCATCGAAAATTATAAAATAACCTTGTTAAAATTATATTTTTATGTGCTAATCATGCTTGCGGTATTTAAATAAAATATAAGTGCGTAAAAGAATACATTTATAAAGCGTAATTTTTTTCTTTTTTAAATGAGATCAACCGTGAAATCCGATCTTGGAGTTAAACTATTTCAACAGGTAGGTTTTAGAACCCGAATCAATAGAAGAAATTCTCGAAAAAAAACCTCTAAAATTCACGGCTTCATACGAGAAGGAAAATCTAATATTTTGTGTCTTGCAAGACTTGTACACTCGGAAAAACTCTTTTTCTGAATTTTAGAAGGTACAAATAGTTAACTGAGTCAAGCAAGTTAAAACTTTAGTAAGGTATTTAATTGTTTTTTTTGTAATTATAGTTTTCTATACTTCGGGATCAAGTCAGCATTATGGATAGTTTAAATCGGTTAAAGCTCTCTTTGTTTTAGAGGTTGAGATTGCCATTGTCATAAATACATAATATACTTTGCATTTTTGGTCTATTATACATAATGAATTTTTTTATGTACGAAGTTCACATTTGAATGAGAATTATACTTTTGACTTTTTTGTTTACCTAAAGGACCGGTAGAACTTATTGGTAACCGATTATAGCCTATATTACATAGTTTTTTTTTGGGGGAAACACATTTGCAATAAACTCCTCACACCCTCTCCTCCATCTTCGCCATGTTCAAATCTTAAGAACCCTAAATTAGTTAATCAATCTAATTGTTTGAACATGTACGTTTTTTATACATAATTTTGGTTTTATTAGTTATGAGTATATCTCCAATTTGATTATATCCGTTTTTAATTTCACCGATTTTGATAATCCTTTTTTTGGAATCAAAGAACCCAAAAATTATTAGGGTTTAGACATAATTGGTGAAACATGATGGTGTTATTATACATAATTTCGTTTTTTAATTATTATATTCTTAATCCCATTACTAATGATTAGGCTGATTTTTGTTTATCCCCAAATTATTGCCCCATTGCGAATATGAATAAAAACTGCTAACAAGTATATTTGACCCACTAGATATTGAGGTTTATCAACTAAATCAATCACATGATATATTCTGACTCATTTTGTAAATTTATTTTTACACATTTGTATGCTAGAACTGTAGGTCTGTATGCTAGAACTGTAGGTCTAACCCCTTTTATTCTACCAGTTCATTGTAAAGTCAAGTAAGTATCCGTGTCAATGTCTAAACTTCCTCCATTTGGTTCACCTGAAAGACCAAGGCCAATAGTAACTCTAGGTATTGCACAAAGGTTTAGGGAAGGAGATATTACAAGGGAGTTGGTAAGTTGGTATAGTTACAAGGATCTACTTGAGTATTGTGAAGATGATTACTGGGATACCCCAAGTTCTGATAGTGATGAAGGCATCAAAATGTGTTCTGGAAGCAAAGCTAAGGAGGAAGGCAACAAAAAGAGTATTAGCAACAAAAAGAGTTTTGGCAGCCAAAATAGTTGTAAAAGTGATCAAGTGAACAAAAAGAGTTCTGAAGGCAAGATTTAAGGATCAATGCCTAATCTCAATGGCAAGGATGCACAACCTGAAATGGAAGTCCCAGTTGGTAAGTACATTCCTGTATGCAAGAATGCGGGATCAATGCCAAATATAAAAAACGTAGAAGCCATATTAAGAGTCGTCATTGGACTTTGCAATCATAAGACCTGGTCTGCCATTGAGGAAAATCTAAGGAAGAGGCCTTTTGTGAGTCTCAGTAAGGATAACAATGTGAAGGGTAAAGGTAAATTATGATGAACTGCTATATGTTGTTGTTGTGATGTTAAGTGTTCTCTTGATGTAATGTTAGTTTTATGTTTATGTTTCTGTCTGTTTTATACTTTTGTGTTGTTAAGTACTATGTTTATACAAATGTTGTTTCCTTTTAGCAAATCTTGTAATGATGGTTAAGTCTGCAACTTTTGTTTCCTTTTGGACCAATTCTGTAATTATGGTTATGAATGAATACATTTGATTATCTTATTGTGAAGAATATAGTCCTTTTGGTGACTCACATTCTTTTACCCTTTACGTAACCTTCATTGTGTAGAATATAGTCCCATCATGTTGAAATTTAGAAATGCTATAAACTGTATAGATGTGTGCACATCTACTATAAAGATTTGTGCACACTTAGATGGATGCACATAAACTGTAAAATGCTTGTGCATAACCTACTTCTGAAACTGCAAAGATTTGGACTATATTCTGTAAATCTATAAACTGTAAAGCTATATACTGTAAAGCTATAAACTCTAAACATTTGTGCAGAATTTAGTTGTTGCAGAAAATTAAACATTTGTGCAGAATTTAGCTGTAGCACAAACTTGTAAACTGTAAACATATTGTAACCAAAACTAAATCCATTAAACTGTAAACTAAATAGGTACCAATTACAAACATAGATTACTACCATTGTTCACATACAAAATAAAAGCCTACTACCATAACTTATTAAACAAGATGATGCATCATAAGGACCACCAAGTAGAGCCTCAACATTATGCTTTCTTTTTCCCATGCTTGAGGATATGCTCCCAAGTTTTCCCATTTGATAACCCTAGCACAACTCTTGTCATGGGAACAGGGCTTTTGGCAATTCTACAATCTTTGGCTCTCTTACCTAGGCAAACATATTTCCTTCAAGCAAAGCATCAAATTTCTTAGAACTGAGTGATGGACCACTACCTCCATTCTTACCTTGTTTACAACTCTTTGATAGACCAACTGCAGCCTGTTTATGTGTTCTGACACTCTTGGATGGACGAACATCATCTTGTTTTGGTGTCTCTACTACCAAACTTGGTTTTCTTTGCACTTCATCAGTTGATTCTCCTACAACCTTTCCCTTAAACCCACCAATTGTATTTCTCACAAAAATCTTCATATAATACTTATAACTAGTGGAGATACATGTAGCTTTATAGTGTTGAACTGACCTAAAGCCATGATAGTCAAGCATTTTTTAGGTTAGACCTTCAGTTCTCAATTTGGAAACGGCTTGTATTGCTTCTGCTGTTACAGGCGGCCCAGGATCTTCTTTATATTCTTTATGTTTACCCTTTTCCTTAAATCCCCAATGGTATTTTTCACAAAAGGATTTTATATAATACGTTGAATCTGAATACATACATGTATCTTTATAGTGTTGAATTGACCTAATGCCATGATACTCAAGCATTCAGGACTTGGACCATTTGCTCTCAAATTGGAAAGGGCTCGTGCTGTTTCTGATGTTACAGGCGACCCAGGATCTGGAGGAAATGAATCCATGCTAACAAAATAATTTGGATTGAAACTAGAGGAAGATGAATCACTGGGAACATGTAAAACTATGTTACTAGGCTTAGGCCCACCGATAGTTGCAGTTATACCTAATGAAAATTAATGAGAAATCAACCAATTAAAACCTACGAAACAAAAACAACTAGGATATAAAGGAAGCTTGATAGGGATCATACCTTTGGCTTTCATTAAGCTTAGAGTTCTAGATGCAAAATGAATGAATTATCAAATTGGTGAAATTTAAAAAGCTTAGGGTACTATTAATAATTTTGGGGATATAATCATAACTAACAAAACTAAAATTCGTATTAAAACACATACCTGTTCAACAATAGTATCGATGATTTTAGGGTTTTTGATCAGATAGGTTTGGTGGCTGGGGAGTTCCTTCTTGATCAGATAAGTTTATTGATTAAGAATCTAATGATTAAATAAACGAAATTATACTTAATAACACTATCCCGTTTCACCAATTACGCTAAACCCTAATAATTTAGGGTTCTTTGATTAAAAAAAGGGTTATGAAAATTGGTGAAGTTAAAAAAAGGATATAATCAAATTAGAGATATAATCATAACTATAAAACTAAAATTATGTATAAAAAACGTTCATGTTCAAACAATTAGATTGATTAATTAATTTAGGATTCTTAAGATTTGAACATGACGAAAATGGAGGATAGGGTGTGAGGAGGTTATTGCAAATGTGTTTCCCCTAAAAAAACTATGTAATATAGGCTATAATTGGTTACCAATAAGTTCTACTAATTCACTAGGTAAAAGAAAAGTCAAAATTAAAATTCTCATTCAAATGTAAACTTTATGATATTTACCTTTTTATGATATATTTTCCGAAAACAAAATTTGAACTTATTCCTTACAATTTACATTAGCAATAACAATCAAAAGCATTTGTTCCACTTCTTTTTTTTTGTGACTATTAAATTGGGAAAATCACTTAAAAATGTAGTAAACTTACCACTTTTTATGGTTGTGTGTACTAAACTATTTTTTTTTTCATTGTGTGTATTAAACTTTTTAATTTCGATCATTGTGTGTATTTTAAGACAATTTTGCCTTGTAAAATGACTATTTTACCCTTCAAAATTTGAAAAAAGTAAGGGTAAAATGGTCACAAAGTACACACAATGATATGAATTTGAAAGTTTAATACATATGATGAGAAAAAAAATAGTTTAGTACACACAATCATAAAAAGTGATAATTTTACTACATTTCTAAGTGATTTTCCCTACTAAATTTTGTTAGTTTTCTAATACACTAGTGTCATTTAAAAGAATATGAAAAAGTAACTTGTTCACATTATACTCCTTACAAACATGTTTATTCACAATTCACAAATGACCTTTACCCTATATAAATCAAGTGTTCATAATTGCAGACTTTGTCCTGGTTTGATACTATAAACGAACATAATTCCAAACCTTGGTTGTCCTACTTAACCATTTTGTTCACGGAAACTATACTCAAGACGACTTGCTGTAACATACCAATACATATAGGTACGTTTTCGAGTCCCAATGCTGCCAAATTACCAATGGTTTAGGCTTTAAGCAGCGAACCAGATCAAAGCATATGTAGTTCGTTAAGTAATAAGTATGTGTAATGCAGGTGATATATATATTACTCCAAGATAATACTCACTTATCAACCAAAGATCATCATAGCCTTGTATACTTTTCTTATTTCCATTTTGTTACCCAAACAAACACCCCTTTCAATGTAGGAGGGGGTTCCATCCTTTTTACTTTCCAAAAAAGTATATAAGCAAAGATAAAAAGTTCTAAATTCTATCGAAGAAGTAACTTATTTTGGACGTATATGTAAAGGAGAAAGAATACATAAATACATTGCATGAATCACAAGAAATAACATAGTCCCAAATAACATGACGAGAATAAAAACAAAACAACCAAACCACTCTAACAATAAACAAAAACCCATAATAATAACTTAAACATTTGCATGCAACACACTCTCTATTAAGCTGCCACATACTCGTTTTTGCATGTCTCTCTTTACACCATTTGGCCACGAAGACGAACACCATTTATCCTCGTCATCACCTTCTTATGAACCACTATAAATCTACCCCTTCATACCTCATCTTCTATACAACAAACCCTAGTATTCACATATGCAAAGAACTCTTGAAGAACATTTCATGGCAAGTGGCCTTAACTACCTTACCAACAAAAAATCTTTAAGGGATATTGATATCCCTCCACGTAAGCTTCTTAGCCGTCGTGCCTCAGCCTCCTCCGCCACCTCGCCGGAGAATTACGTGGACAACATGTACCACCACCAAAATGAACATTCGCCTAGGGTTTTACCTGAAGAAACCCTATTTAAGAAGTTTCTTCCTTACAATACTGGTGCTGATTCTGATGATGAAGAGGGTGATCCTTATGCTGCTGATCATTTTCGTATCTATGAGTTTAAGGTTCGAAAGTGTACTCGCAGTCGGTCGCATGACTGGACCGACTGCCCGTTTGCACACCCTGGCGAGAAGGCTCGCCGAAGGTGTCCGAGAAGGTATAATTATTTAGGGACTGTTTGTGCTGACTTTCGTCGTGGGAGTTGTAGTCGTGGTGATTTATGTGAGTTTGCTCATGGTGTTTTCGAGTGTTGGTTGCATCCGTCCCGTTACAGGACGGAAGCATGTAAAGATGGGAAGAACTGCCAGCGAAAAATCTGCTTTTTCGCTCACACCCAGCGCCAGCTGCGTGTAGTCCCACCCGAACCTGTAGTCCCGGTGGGTAAGAAACACCATCATCATAATGAGTCTTCTCATTGCTGTGCACATTGTAGGTGTCATTTCGATATCCATCACACTAACTCACCAACCTCAACTTTGAACATTGATCTAGACAATTTGTCTCCACCAGCCTCACCACCTTTTTCTCCAGCTATATCTGGAGCAGGGTTCTCCCCCATTTCACGCTTTGCTGATAGGCTAGCTAGAGCCGAGACATTAGGCTTAACTCACTTAGGAAACAATGACTATGTTCATCAAGACACTATGAACGAGTACATTAACAACCAATCCTTGAATGAGCTAATGAGGTCAATGGAGGCCATAAATATGGAAGACAATAACAATGAGTACATGAACATGAACATGAACTCTAGGTGGATTGATAGTGGAATAAATGGAGGTGGTAGCGAGTATCCATCGTTTAATTTGTCCCCAACTCAATGCGGATCCGACATGGGTCGCACATTCGCTAGGACTAATGATACAAGGATGAATAATGTTTATGGCGAGACCTCAGTGAATAATGGTCCTGATCTTGGTTGGGTTAATGATCTCTTGACTTAGATGATGATGGTGAGTAGTGTAAATGGTGGTGAGAATGCGAGATGATGATGAAGAAGAGAATTAAGGGCATTGTTTAAGCTATTATTATTGTTGTTTATTATTATGAATATTGTGTATTAATTTTTCGTGCATGATCTAGCAGATCTAATATTCTGATGTGAAAATTTGTAGTATTTGGTTTCGAGTGTTGATTTTGAGGAATTCCAAGTGTTGAACATGAATGTATGAAATCGGATTCTTAATAATATTTGTTGGGAAGTTTTCTCTATATACTTGTCTTGTACTTTAATTTGTTTTGTTTTTCTTGTTGGCAAATATTTTGTTTGTTCAAAAAAAAAAATATATTTTGTTTGTGAAATATGAGAAAAGAAGAAGTTAAATGACTAGAAGACAAAGGTTTGAGTTGGGATTGGAATCGAATTACGAAAGGGGTTGGTTTTCCAAGGCCATAGATGTTACTACTTGAACTTATCTGTAACTCGAGTTTTTACAAACTAGGGATTGTAATGTTGTAATATCATTGGCCTGATCACATGCTATGCCAGTGATTTTTTGACACCGGATCGAATGATCGGAGGCCTGTTTAAATTTTAGCATGTACATGGTCTACCGACTCAGTTTGTTTGGTATTTACTATTTTGTGCTAATTTGTGGCCATTAACGTAAATAGCTGCAGTTTAGTTCAGACCACTCGACACACTTGAAAACGTCATATGGTTGTGTACGGACATCTCCGTATGGTGTTCTGACCGGTAAGTACATATGATATACCGAGTATGTAACCTCTGTCGTATGCGTACGTTGTCGATTATCAATGTGTATATAAATACGTAATACTAATACGTAATACTATTGTAAACTTCTTTACGCTAATGCTAATACTCCGTATATTAAACTTCTTTAAGCTAATAATATATAATACTAATACGTAATACTATTGTAAACTTCTTTACGCTAATGCTAATACTCCGTATATCAAACTTCTTTAAGCTAAACATATATAGCTTGACTAAAGTTTAATATAGACTTAAATTTAATAAATCAATTCTGTTATTTTTTTTAATTTTTTTTTTTATTTTGACTAAACTTTAATAAACAATTATAATTTATTAGGAGATGGTAAACAAGTAACAAATTGCGTCGCTAGCCTTTTTTTATAGCAAAATCAAGTTTATTAAATATAACGTTTGTGAATTTATAAGTCAAAATATTACTATATTCATAAAACATTACTGTTCTATTTTTCATCAAACCTAAATCTTCAGTTTTTATTTTTGAAATTGATTATCTCACAAATCGTTAGTTATTTTTTAAAATAAAACATACGATCGCAACAAGAATTAAATTCTTTTCTATAAAAATTTATATATATTTTTGACAAGCTTTTTCTTTTACGTTTTTCAGTTACATATAAGATTATAAATCATATGTGATTCAATGAAATTACATGTAGAAAATCATATGTGATTTATACGAAATAATATGTGCGTTGTGATATAATACACAAATTGTGATACAAATCACATGTAACTTTTTGAAAAAAAGAAAATTCAATTTTTTGTCAAAATCATATAGAAATGTCTCTTTTTTGTAAAAGGTTTTTTCGATAAATTTTATTACTAAAAAAAAGGTTAAATACAAAAGATACAGATGAGTTTTATATCTTCGCTCGTTTTATAAGCAAACAACTTCCTACGAGGAAAAAACAAATAAAACAACTACAAAGTCCATATAACATACTAAAAACTAAAATTTATTTTGTCAACGGACTCTGATTTCTATATTATTAGCAATAGACCGAACAATTCACGGAATATCTTGATCATCATACATATCATCATCATATGGATCATGTCATTATCAGCATTTTTGTAAGAATCTTTTCATTGTTCCCATATACTATTAGTCCCACATCCCATATCAGACGTTTTAGCAGCAGCTCACTTGAAATATCAGTATATTCTTAGGAACCGGATTCCCTTGATCATTCATAAGAATAAATTTTCCTTCAGCAATCCTCTTTAAAATCTTTTTAATTTTCTCAATACTAGACGATTACCCGCGCATAGCAGTGGAATTGCCTAACGACATATAGTTAATGATATGTTAATTGATTCAGTGGTCGAACTCATGACCAAAAATTTCCTAACGATAGATAGTTAACGATATATTAATTGACCCGTTGGTGGAACTAGTAACTTGGTGAGTCGTTCGGGTTGAACCGGTATGTGAGCATGTGCCCGTTGACTCGATCGGGTTGACTTGGTGATATAACACGTGTCCTGGTGGTCGAACCCGTGACCCGGTGACTCGACAGGATTGACCCGGTGGTCGAAACCAGTGACCCGGTGGCTCGACAGGATTGATCCGGTTGTCAACCCTTGACCCGGTGACTCGATCGGGTTAATCTGATGGTCGAACCCGTGACTCGAAAATATCGACCCGATGGTCGAACCCGTTACTCGGTGACTCAATCGGGTTGGTCCGATGGTCGAATCCGTGACCCGATGACTCGATCGGGTTGACCCGATGGTCGAACCCGTGACCAAGTTACTTGACCGAATTAATCCGGTGGTCGAAACCGTGATCCGGTAGCTTATGCAATTGTTTATCGTTTAATTTTTCAACATTTCCTATTATATCCTCAACAATTCCTAAAATAAGTGGTTTTTCAACAATTTCATAATTAACTCAATTTTAACATTCAAAGTTTTGTGGTTTTTCCTTTATATATAGTATAGATATAGATATGGGGGAGGGGGTTGTGGTTAATATCTGGATGAGGAGTACCTTCTCAAACATAAATCCACCTGAAAAATCATCCAAATCAACCAACTTAGAAATCTCACCATTCGTACCCAATTCATCATCTTTTCAACATAATTAAGCGTAAAAAAAGAAATGGAGTCACTAACCTCTTTACTTTGACTACCCTCTTTACTATACCTTACAATGGGCTGGTTATTCCTACCACTTGATGTAGTATTCTTCTTCCCTACCATTTGATATTCTTGAGTAACTAGTTTGAATTTCACCTTAGGGTCAACCGATATACATGTAGCTACTTGTTTAGGCCTGCTCACATGCTTTACCCTAGTTAAGCTCGTAACCCCAAGATATTCCTCAAGAACATGACCTAAAATCTTAAAATCGGGCAGCTAGGAATTTTTTCACTCATACTCAACTCGAATAGTGATTAAATAGAAACCCTCACCTCTAAGTTTCGACATAGCCACCACGATAAAATCTTTCAACTCTACATCAGCCCACAACTCAATCATTGCTCTAGCATAATTAGATTTACTCCATGATTTCAAACATATTTCAGTCGTATATGAATCAAGCATCAAGGGAGTACCAGGTTTTATAGCAATTACACTATGACCATTGATATGAGTGTATTTACTCATATCATTTGTAGTTTAAAACAATGAAATTATGCATGATTTATATCAAGAATGCCTTGGAAATGCTTGTTTCTTGTTTTCATGTGTGTAGGTACCAAGTTCGCGAAAATCGACAAGAATCGACACGAGAATGAAGAAAAAGATCAAAGAAGCCAAAAATCGAGCTCGACACGAGTGGATTTAAGGATTTATCAAGAAAACGAACCAAGTGGGTCCCACATTTGGGAAATGGGCTCAAAGGCCCATTTAAGTTCAAGTTAATTTTATGTTATGAATTAAAAGTCCATTTTATGGCCCAAAATGGGAGTACGGTTTGGCAGTTTGGGCTGAAAGCTCAATTCGACTTGGAATAAGAAGTAAACATGGGCTTTAGGGCTTTGTTTTTCACACA
Organism: Glebionis coronaria; assembly: GCA_025667525.1. Lineage (NCBI taxonomy): Eukaryota > Viridiplantae > Streptophyta > Magnoliopsida > Asterales > Asteraceae > Glebionis > Glebionis coronaria. The sequence continues at coordinate 126,667,992 of CM046874.1, read as the reverse complement.
ACATTTTTGTGAATACATTTATATCCCAACCGTTTCAACCATTCATTCATATTAAATCCATTCACCCACACAATCACACGTCATTTTCCATATAAATAAAAAAACACACGTCCCATTCATTCACTCCTATCCATTCACATTTATTTACTCTCTTCGATATCATCTATGTTATCCCATCTCTAACCTTTCTTCTCCAAATAACAAAACCAGTAAAAACCCTACTGTTCATCAAACCCTAAATGGGTAAAAAGTTAAATTAACATGTGGGTTTTGATCCCACGTGTTAATCACGTGTGGGGAAATAAAAACCCCCAAATTTAAGGAAGAGAAAGCATGGGAAGAGATTGCTACGTGGCCGAATCTTAGTGGATTGAACACCTCAATCATCTTTTTCCACCAATCACAGGTCCCAAAAGAAGCACAACTAGCACACGGATGCCACGTTGGCGATCCGTGTGCTAGGTTGTATCATCACGGCCATCAGATTAAAGAGAGAGAAGGAAATTGAAGATCAATGGCCAAGAATTAAAAGGGATATTCCTTGAATATTCGGATATTCCTCTTCATCAACAGCCTTGGGAGGCTATAAAAACCCCCCAATCTATTGTAATCTTTATCCCATTTTTTACTTTAAAGTTATTATGCTTAAATAGATTTAGGTTAGTTTTGTAACTCTCTTTTCAGTTTTGTACTCTTTTTGATCATTAATAAAAGTTGATTTTATTTCATTCGAGCTTTATTTACTGCTTTAAATTGTTTAGTGCATTTTATACTTAAATCTGATTCGCTATAATTACTTTTATAATTGTTTGGTTTAAGCTAATTAATAGCTTTGGTCAAATAAGCTAAGTAAAAATTGGGGAAACTTTTCCCACTGGAAAGTTTAAAGAAATCTGGTTCTATTATTGATATACAAGTCGCTGGATCGAATGAATATTGGTTCGAGTTGCTTGTGATGATATGTTAATGGTTCGATTAATGGAGATGGTAATGGTGACGTTTGATGATGACGGTGGTTTTACTTCCGGTTCATAAGCCAGCTCAGCGCTGTGCTTCGACTCAAAGGTTATCTACAAAGGGTGCGTTTCGTTTTTAAATTCATGTTGTTGATCTGCTAGTAGTTTAAAAGTTTTTAGAATGATTGAGAATGTATGATTGCTTTTAATTGATTGATATTTAAATCTATCATGTATAACGAGTTAAATGAGTTTAGTTTGTTTAGTTCGTTTTAATTTGATTACTGCTTATTAATCTGATATTCAGAGTTTAAGTTTGCTTTATGTGCTTAAAATTTATGCTGTCTTGATGGAAACTGATACAAAGGTTTTACTCGTTTGAAAGTTCGATTCTCGGTATCTCCTCGAATTGATCACAGCCTAAAGTGGAATGATTTGTTTTTGGTGACAAAAAGGTGGGTTTGGTTTTCTATCCTATTGAAAAGATAAATGACTAAAGTAAATTAAAATTTGAACCAAAATAATTACTTTAATAAAACTTTAAGATAAAATAAACAGTGCAACAGACTTACTGAAAATGAGCTCTATTCGGAATAAATGATGATCCGGAATAAACTAGCTCTATGTGGAACGTTTCCTTACTCGGAATAATTAAAAGCTATGCGGAATGGTGAAGTATTCCGAATAAGGAATGAACTTAGGAAGCTACTCGGAATATATAAAATATTCCGAGTAAAGGAAAGTTAAAAATCTCTACTCGGAATATAGAAATATTCCGAATAGGGGAAATTGAGAGATGCTATCCGGAATAATGAAAATGTTCCGAATAAGGGAAAAATCAAGCAGACTATGCGGAATATTGAAAATATTCCGAATAAGGGACAACTTAAGATGACTAGTCGGAATACTGGAATGAAGAACAGTAGCAGTAACTTCACGAACAGGGTAAAACGAATTGACCATAAATCGAACTAAATAAGCAAAAAGGTTTAACCAAATTAACCACAAATCATCTACTAACTACAAGGATCAAATCCCAATCATAAAAACACAAATTCAACAACTTTTTAAAATCAAACTTGAACCAAATAAAAACTTTAAGAACTTGAAATAAAAGATGATGATGAACAAGAGTAATGAAAAGATTAAAGGAGCACTTGTATTGATGATTAAGATTCAGTAAAACAAAAGGAAAGGATCAATCTTACACGATTAAAGAACAAATCAAAGAAGATGAAGAACCACTCCTTAAGGGAGATGGTTTTCCTACGAAATAGGAAAAGAAAAACTGAAAGAAAAACTAAAACTCCAAATTTTGTGAGGGTGATCCTTTATATAGGCTGAGTGGTTGGTTGGTGAGTGGGCTTTCTCCCTTTCTTCTTGTCTTCTCCTCTTTTTAGAAAAGTTAACGTTTTTGATTCTGATTCGGGATTTGTCGACGATTAAATTCAACTCGTCTTTTAATTTATTCGTTTAATAGACTTGAGTTTCTTCGACATATGAAAATCTTCCATCTTTGGTCCTTTTCTTCGATAAATCTTCAAATAGGCCCATTGACTTCAAATCTTTTGCATCTCTTGGACAATAGACTTCGTCTTTAGTCTTTTTCCTTGATAAAACCCGTGCAATCCCATGTTTTCTTCAATACTCATCCGGTTGACTCTGAAAAAGTAAATAAACACAAAAACCACGCATAATTCCAAACAAATGATATTAAATACGTGTTTTGGTCTTGTTTAAGCCAGTTATAAGTGGTAAAAGGATGGATGTTTACACACCTATCAAATCCCCTACACTTAACCATTGCCATGCCCTCATGCAATGCTTAGTGATAAAGCAAATTTACATTTTCCTCATAATCAATCAACCTTGGCCTTATTAACATACTACTAAACAAAAATTTAAATACTAAGAGAAATCAAAACTTTAAAGTAAACAAAAGGATGGAAATAACTTGCAAAGAGATCGAGGACTTATATTAGGGCTTTAGTGCTGCGAAGATTTATCATCCTCAAGTTTCACGTTCCCCAAACTAAGCTTAAAAACGAGATCATTGTTATTATAAGTTAGCAAATCAAACACTTACACACATGGCTTAATTATATGCTTAAACTCCCTTATTCCTAGGTGTATCTCTTATATTTTATTTTTGTCTTAGAATGATCATGAAGATGCATTTTTGGACTTATTTCGATAGTTTATTTAGGCTGGAAGCAAAGTAGGACGATTTGTAGTTAGCTAAAGGACAAAATCTCTTAAAACTGCTTCTCGGGATATCAAAAAGTTCATATCTTGGCATAACTCGGTTCACGATTTGAGACCTTTCTCGGGCCGATATTTGGCACGTACTTCATACTTCATATCTTGAGAGACGTTCTTGAGATAATGGTCTTCTCATCGTTAATGGAGTTTCTTCACTTGGAGACTTTTGAGGGGTACTCCAACTTTGTTGACCACGACTTCATGATTATTTCTTCAACCTCTAATTGGGATTTTGAGATACAACGATCCGCCTCCTTTTCGGACTTGGATCTATTTATCCTCATACCTTGTTAGGGTCTTTTCGGATAGACTTCTCCATGATCTTTATGGGAGTTGATTGCTTTTCGTCGTGAGTCTTGATCCTTCATATTGATTTTGGGAATAACGCTTTTCACATCACCTTGGATCTTTAGCAATAAGATTGAATCCTCATGCCTTGTTAGGGCCTTTTCGGACTCGCCAATCTTCGCGCCCCGCTTCATAAGTTATGCCTTGGCTATGAACTCCTATCATAACCGAGCAACTTTTAAACGATCTTGGGCTAGAAGCTAAGTAACTTTTCAAATCATACGACCTTACTTATTGCAGATAAATTATTAGCAAGTGATGGGAGAATAGGCAAATAATTACACCAAGTGAGCTTGTGCAAGAATACCGACTTATAATTGACTCTATCATTTCTCGTCCTCCACAATTTAAAATCTCAAGTAATGAGACTCGTGGACACTTAGCCTAATAAACCAATTAAGGTCTACATGGTTAAGGATACTAGCTAGAATAAACTTAGATAAGTCTATTCGGGTTGAGTCAAAATAAACGCAACGGGCCTAATATGTCAAAGACTTCTAAACTAGCTACATCACTTTATTAAAATTTGACTTTATTGCGGGATATATACATACGAAAGCAACGATAAAAATTTAAAAATTACGACTAAATGGCCAAAGTTAATTAAAATTTGAAAAATGTTGAAAAAGGTGATTTTCCGGTTAAATGAAGGCATTTTCATGGAAAAGTCCACTTAAAACTTCGATAGAAGTCCCCCTACACTTAAGATAAACATTGTCCTCAATGTTTAAGCATGTGGGAAAAGTCTCCCCTACACTTATGACATTGTGCACGTTGGTTAACTCAAGTTAAGGAAGAGACGACTAAAGTGGTCAATTTCAAATGTGATTTATGAAGAAAATTGAATCACGATAGTTGAGAGATAGAACCGGATTTCAAAAAACATGGGAGCACGGTTCTTCAAAGATTCCAAGAGTGCAGTTATCCCTGTAATCACATCACCACACAAATACAAACACCTAAAGAGGTCCCCCTACACTTAGGAGGTTAAAACATAAAAGGATAGATACTCGGGCTGCCTCCCGAGGAGCACTTGTTTTTGATAACCGAGTCACGAGCCTGACTCGACCCAAAATTAGTTCAGGGGAACGTGGTGAGGGATGGAATCACCTCCTGAGAGGTGTCCTCACCAAAGTACAATTTCAAACGCTGGCCATTCACCTTGAAGTTGGGCCCATTTGGCTGACAAAGCTCAATGGTGCCATAGGGAAAAACATTGGCGATGGTGAATGGACCAGACCAGCGGCTCTTCAACTTGCCTGAGAAGATCTTCAACCGAGAGTTAAAGAATAAGACTTGATCACCAACGTGGAACTCTCGGTTCTTGATTTTAGCATCGTGGATCATCTTGGTCTTCTCCTTGTAGATCAATGAGTTCTCGTAAGCTTGACTACTCAATTCTTGTAGCTCGTTGAGTTGAATCTTGCGAAAATCACCGGCTTTGTTGATGTCGAAGTTAGCCCACTTTAAGGCCCAGTATGCCTTATGTTCCAGCTCGATAGGGAGGTGGCAAGCTTTCCCGTACACAAGACAATAGGGCGTACAGCCGATCGGGGTCTTGTAAGCAGTACGGAAAGCCCACAGAGCATCATCTAACTTATCGGCCCACGCGGCGCGATGCTCTCCCACAGTTCGTTCCAAAATTCTTTTCAATCCACGGTTGGATATTTCGGCTTGACCGTTGGTTTGAGGATGATAAGCGGTGGAAAGACGGTGATTGACACCATACTTCGCCATGACTCTTGCAAATTGATCGTTGCAAAAATGAGTCCCGCGGTCACTGATAATAGCACGAGGAACACCGAATCGAGCAAACAGTTGTTTCATGAATTTACAAACCACCCTCGCGTCGTTAGTGGGTAAAGCCTTGGCTTCAACCCATTTGGAAACGTAGTCAATAGCGACAAGGATGTATTTGTTGCCTTTAGAAGAAGGGAATGGCCCCATAAAGTCGATGCCCCATACATCAAAGATTTCACATTCTTGTATGAAATTTTGAGGCATCTCATCTTTATGTGTGATCTTGCCTTGATTTTGGCAAGAATCACAATGTTTAACCATCTCGTGAGCATCACGGTAAATGGTGGGCCAATAGAATCCCGAATCAAACACCTTTTTGGCAGTGTAGTTGGGACCAAAGTGACCACCGGTGGGTCCTTTGTGGCAAGCCTGGAGAATGTCCAAAGCGGCCGGTCCGTCAACACATCGGCGAATAATCAAGTCAGCGCATTGTTTGAATAGAAAATGGTCATCCCAAAAGTAAGTCTTAACATCGTTCAAGAACTTCTTTTTTTGTTGGGATGTTAACCCTTGGATGAGAACACCACCCGCTAAGTAGTTTGCAATATCCGCAAGCCACGGGGTGCCATCGAGATTGAGATCAATAGACATTAAGGTCTCAAGGGGGAAAGAGTCATTGATCTCTTTGTTCGGATGATCCCCTTGATATGGATCCTCAAGTCTGCTCAGATGATCCGCGGCCAGGTTTTCGGCTCCCTTCTTGTCACGAATTTCAATGTTGAATTCTTGAAAGAGTAAAACCCAGCGAAGAAGTCTTGGCTTAGAATCATGCTTTGTCATCAAGTACTTCAACGCGGAATGGTCTGTGTATACGATAGTGGTGGAAAGGACAAGATAGGGGCGAAACTTTTCAAAGGCATAGACAACAGCTAAAAGCTCTTTTTCGGTTGTCGTATAATGCAATTGTGCCCCCGTCATAGTCTTGCTAGCATAGTGTATTGGTTAGAAGTGTTTATTCACTCTTTGGCCCAAAACCGCACCAATAGCAAAGTCGCTAGCATCGCACATCAACTCGAAAGGCAGCTCCCAATTAGGGGTAACTAAGACGGGTGCCTTAGTAAGCTTATCCTTAAGCAAGTTGAATGCTTCAAGGCACTCTTTGGAAAAGATAAAAGGAGTATCTTTTTCCAAGAGGTGGGTTATCGGGCGAGCGATTTTAGAGAAATCCTGAATGAATCGACGATAGAAGCCCGCATGCCCCAGAAAACTTCGCACACCCTTCATGGTTGAAGGTGGAGGTAATTTGGCGATGACATCTACTTTAGCACGGTCGACTTCAAGACCGGATTTAGAGATTTTGTGTCCTAGCACAATGCCTTCTTTTACCATAAAATGGCATTTTTCCTAATTTAGAACAAGGCGAGTGTCTTCGCACCGCTTAAGCATACGTTCCAAATTGGCAAGGCAAGAAGAGAAGGAATCCCCAAAGACCGAGAAATCATCCATGAAGACTTCCATGGTTTGTTCAACCATGTCATGGAAGATAGCCAACATTCACCTTTGGAAAGTCCCGGGGGCATTACATAAGCCAAAAGGCATCCTTTTGTAAGCAAATGTGCCATAGGGACAAGTGAATGTTGTCTTCTCTTGATCTTGGGGATCGATGGGTATTTGAAAATAACCCGAGAAACCATTAAGAAAGCAGTAATATTCATTACCCGCTAAACGTTCAAGCATTTGGTCCATAAAAGGTAGAGGGAAATGATCCTTTCTCATGGCATCATTGAGTTTGCGGTAGTCTATACAAACTCTCCACCCAGTGACGAGACGGGTAAGAATCAGCTCGTTATTTGCATTGGGCACAACGGTGATGCCGCCTTTCTTAGGCACACAATGGATTGGACTAACCCATGGTGAATCCGAAATAGGGTAAATCATACCCGCATCAAGAAGTTTGATAACCTCTGTTTTGATGACTTCATGGACTTTTGGATTCACCCTTCGTTGGCTTTGAATAGTGGGCTTAAAGTCGTCCTCCATGAGAATTTTGTGTGTGTAGAAGTGAGGATCAATTCCACAAATGTCGGAGATTTTCCAAGCGATAGCTGTTTTATGCTTTTTCAACACGGCGACAAGTCAGGCTTTTTCTTCTTCTTTTAGGTCCTTTGCGATGATGACGGGCGACTTCTCGTTGTCTTCAAGGAAAACGTACTCAAGATGAGGAGGTAGGTCCTTAAGCTCAAGAGTGTGAGGATCCTCAATAGATGGTGAAACTAACGATGGATCATCATTAGTCACCTCTTTAGGAGAAGGAGGATCAATAGCGGTAACCGTCGGAGATAGAGGAGAAAGATTGTCTTCTTTGAGAAGGTTTTCAATGAGTCGGAGATCTTCATCCCAATTGGTAGTAGAATCGTCATTGTCTAAATTCACATCTCCCATGGTGGCTTCCAAATCTTTCCAAAGGAAATCACTTTCTCCAAATAGAGATAGTGATGAGTCGATAGAGGAAACGGTCTCAACATTGGGAAGAGAGGTAGGAATACTTTTACAAGCATCTTTGAAGTGTTCTTTACAAGCCTCAACAAGAACGTCAATACAATTAACACTCTCGTATGAATAAAGCTGTTTAGAAAGCTTTCCCATGTTGAAGACGATTTTATCGTCACCCACTCTCATGATAAGCTCACCAGCTTCAACATCGATTAGAGTGCGACCGGTCCTCAGGAATGGACGACCAACGATCAATGGCATACGGGGGTCCATGTCGTAGTCAACAACGACGAAATCAGCAGGAAAAGTGAATTTGTCGTCTCCTACAAAGACGTCTTCGGCTATCCCCACTGGATAAGCAACCGTACGGTTAGCTAATTCCAAAGTCATTTTGGTGGGGACTAGCTCAGGGAGAGATAATTGCTTCCAAACGCTTAGAGGCATTAGATTAATACTGGCACCTAGATCGGCTAGGGCCATGCAATTCTCTACTCCCGGGAAGTTACAAGGGATAAGGAAACGACCCGGATCACCAAGCTTGGTTGGAAATTTCCTTAAGAGCACTGCAGAGTAATTCTCATTAAGTTGGGTGTTAGAAATATCAAGAAGCTTCTCCTTGTCGTTTAGAAGATCTTTAAACATCTTAGCGTATTTGGGCATGTGAGCGAGAGCCTCGGCAAAGGAGATGTTAAAATTCAATTGTTTAAACATTTTGAGAAAGTTTGAAACTTGAATATCATCCTTGCTCTTTTGCTTCTCTTTCCTCAACCTTGAAGGATAAGGTATATTGGATGAAGAAGAAGACTTTAGGGGAATAGGATCACTCACAACCACGGGTGGTGGGGAAATGGGGGTAGAAGGTGAAGGAGGCGGAGGAATTGGGGAAGTAGAAGGATGAGGAATAGGAGCAGGTGACTCGTTCTCCTTAGTCACAACCACCAGTGGAGGTATAGGAAGCTCGGGTTCCTTGGTACCTTTGCCACTGCGAGTAGTGATTGCTTTCATCTCCCCTCTTGGATTCGCAACGGTGTTACTCGGAAGAGTACCCGAAGAAGAGGGTTGATTACCTTGGAAGAAACTAGCCATCATGTTCTTCAAGTCATTCGTTTGACTATCCAACGTGTTTCTCATGTCAGCTCTCAAATCGTTCCCTTGCTTGACCAAGTCCGCTTTCAGGTTGAGCACTTCTCTCTGAAGATTTCCCACTATCACATCGTTAGTCCTCATATAAGTTTCCACTTCTTGGTGAAGAGCGGTGGGTTGGTTGGGAGGAGCATTGTATGCGGGTGGTTGGTAAGCAGGTTGTTGGTAGACTTGGTTGTTTCATTGAGGTGGTTGTTGCTGCTTGTGAGGTGGAATGTATGGTGTACGAGGTTGTTGTTGTTGTTGAGGAGGGCGGTTGAGGTTTTGTTGTTGGTTTGGGTTGGTATGAGGAAAACCGGGTGGTGAAAGATAATTGTTGGAGCGGTAGCTAAGCAAATTACGGTCACCTTGAGGTTTAGCTTGATAAGCAGGTTGAGGATAGGTTCCATATGCCGCATTCACATTCTCAGCAGGGTAGTCTTGGGTGGCGGTACAAGTGGTGTAAGAATGAGGACCACCGCATATCTCACAAGGTTGGCTGACAGCATTAACTTGAGCGTTTTTAGTGTTGCTGTTGTTGTTGTTGCTGATGGTGTGGGTAACAAGCGATTCAAGAAGCGTCGTGATTTTGTCCAGTCGCTTGTCGCTGTCACTAGTGCTAGCACTAGCGACATTGGTGCAAACACTCTTGGTTTGCACACGAGATTTATTCTCAATGATGTCCCAAGTAGCATTGGAAGTCTTAGCCAAAAGATTACCCCCCGAGGCACTGTTTAGTGAATCTTGGTTACTCATGCTTAAACCATTGTAAAAAGTATTAATTTGATGTACTTTGGTAAAACCATGTTGTGGGCATTTTCTTAAAAGATCTTTAAAACGATCCCAAGATTCACTGAACGACTCATCGTACTTTTGTTCAAAATTTATGATTTCATTCCGCAAAGCGGTAGTACGAGAGGGTGGGAAAAAGTAATTGATAAACTTGGTTTCCAAATCCGTCCACGAGAGAATACTCTGTGGCGGTTCCTTAGCAAGCCAATGCCGGGCTTGTCCCTCTAAAGAAAAGGGAAAAAGTTGTAACCTGATAACCTCTTGTGGAACACCATTGAACTTGACCGTGTTAGTGATTTGCAAGAATCTCTTGATATGGTCATGTGGGTCATCAATGGTATGCCCCAAGAACGTTTGAGCGGAGACCATCTGGATAAAGCTCTATTTTAGCTCAAAGTTGTTGGCTGTAATTGCTGGTATAACAATTGGATCAGTGTTGCCATCTACATGAGCTTGCAGCAGTTCAATCATTGGGCGATTATCCGGAAGGGGCTCATTGTTGTTGTTATTATTATTGTTTGGAGGTGGTATGTTGTTGTTGTTTTGTACACCGGCCATGTCTAAGTGATCGAGAGGCTCGGGCTCTTGATAAGACGTGGATCGAGTGCGCATACACCTGCAAAAGAACTAACAAGAGAAAAACAAAGCAAAATATTTTTGTTTTTTTTATGTTTTTTAATTTTTAGGATTTTTTGAAAATTTTATATATTTTTTGTGTTTTTTGAAAGTTTTTATGAAAAATTAACGTTCACGGGGAACGGATCCCAAAATCCAAGTTCTCACAAAAAACTGTTGATCTTAACGAGAAGAGCCGGCAGCGGCGCCATTTGATACAAAGGTTTTACTCGTTGAAAGTTCGATTCTCGGTATCTCCTCGAATTGATCACAGCCTAAAGTGGAATGTGTTGGAAATACGTTTTTCCAAAGAAAGTCTCGGTCACATCATTATTAGCATAGATCACGAGCTATAGAATATTTAGAACTTTGTAACTTGGAGCGACCTCCCTTAGGGGGAGATTGTTGGAAATACGCTTTTACGTATTTATGAAGGATCGGTCGCTCCAACGATATATTAATGTATTAAGCTCGTGATCCAAGTATAGCCCATATAGCCCACATGTAGGGTGGGCTATATATACCCCTCCTAGCATGTTAGGAGGGGTGGTTCTTTCATTTTTCATTTTTTCATTTTAATCAAACATCTTTCTCTCTCTACTTTTCTTTTCTCTCCTTTCTCTCTCTACACATCATCTCCTTTTTCCCCATCTCCACCATTAAATCAATAGATCCAATCCATATATTGCACAATCCTAAGATATCGTAGACCTACATTTGGTATCAAGAGCCATGGGGTGATTTAAGGTAAGGATTGTGTTGCTTTTTTAGTTATTGAATCAATTAGTGATCTTTAGAAAAAATCAATCTTGAATCTTGTTGTTTTTGGTGTTTTTGTTATTGGGATTAATTGATAAGGATTGGGTTTAGCTTATTTTGGTAAAAATCATAAAACTTTTTGTGGTTTTTGATCAAAAAATCGGATTTAAAGCTCTATTCAAAGTCTCGAACTTAATATTCCCAGATTATTCCGAATAGACGTTCTATTCGGAATATTAGATATTCAGCATAAAGGTTTTCCGAATAGATATTCCGAATAGGAGAGTTTTCCGAATAGCAGGATTTTCCGAATAGACATTCCGCATAGAAAAAGCTTTCCGAATAGCAAATTTTTTCCGAATAGCAAAATCTTTCCGAATAGCAAAGTTTTCCGAATAGGCCATCTTTCCGAATAGCCATTTTTTCGAATAGCAATCTTTCCGAATAGCCGACATTCCGAATAGACATCTTTCCGAATAGCCAACATTCCGAATTGAAGAATATTCCGAATAGCATGAACATTCCGAATAGGGTTTATTCCGAGTAATGGTTATTCCGCATAAGGGTTTTTCCGAATAGGGGTATTCAGCATAAGGATTATTCCGGATAAAGGTTTTTCAGAATAGGGATTATTCCGAATAGCAAGTTCAAGGGGTATTTTTTTCTGATTTGTTTTTTCGACGATCTTTAGTGGATTTAATCTTGATTTCAACTACACAACACAAATTCTCAACCTTTCTTCACTGCTCGATCAACCGATAATCTTTGAGTCTTTTAAGTGATCACAATGAATCCGAGTTCATTAATGCCTCAAATGACATCACTAACGGATATCTCAATCATAACGGGAACTGATAATCGTCCACCGATGCTTATTAAAGAGGTGTTTGAGGCATGGCAGGGCCGCATGATGCAATACCTGAAGGGCAAACCAACATACGGAAGGCTTATGGTCAAATCGATTTTGAATGGTCCACTCGACTATGGTACCATTGTGGTGAATAACGTGACTCGACCAAGAGAATTTGAAGAACTCACACCGGCACAACAACTCATTGCTGATGCTGATGAAAAGGCTCTACAGACTCTTCTCCAAGCTTTTCCGCATGATATTTATCGTATGGTAAGTCAGTATACGGTTGCAAAGGATTTATGGGAACGTCTAAAGGTGTTGCTACAAGGTACGTCTCTTACCAAACAGGAAAGGGAATGTCAGTTGTATGATCTGTTTGATAGATTTACGTACAGCCCAGGGGAAACGCTACACGACTACTACTTCAGATTCTCTACTCTCATGAATGATCTGAATGTATACAATCTCGTGATTGCTCCATTCCAAGTTAACACCAAGTTTTTGAATACTTTACCTCAAGCTGAATGGGGTGAGTATATTACCGATGTTAAGTTAACCAGGGATTTGCATAAGTGCAATTTGGATCAAATCTATGCTTTTCTTCAGCAGCATGAGAAACATGTGATCATGCACCGTTCGCCTCGAGGTATGTACCCTGATTCTTTAGCTTTGATGGAAAATCAACCAAGTTTGTCCTACAACAACACTCCTTATATCATGGGACACCAAGCCTATCATCCTTCACCATACATGACTCCAAGCTTCCCCCAATATTCGATTCTGCCGCAACCACCCACCTCACATCAGCAACAATATCGGTTTAGTGCACCTTCACCTCAGAGAGAACCAGAAGCTTCACACTATACCTCACAACCTCACCCATATTCACCAGCAAGCATGGCATCTTATGGTCAGTCATCATACCCTTTTTATCAAGAAAATGCTGCATATCCATCAAGCTATTCTAACCACATGAGTATTCCTCAACAAGACCAAGCATTGTATTGTGATAATGATGAAGTTCCCATTCCTGAGTTCCAACAAGGAACTGACCCAGTTGAAATGTTAGCCACTTTGTCTGCTTATCTCACTAAGACATTGAGCAAACGAGGATTTCGAGGATCAGCTCCTACTAACAATCAGCTGAGGAATTCATCCAATTCTCGCCAACAAGCTACTATTGAGAATGGAAGGGTCATGGTTCAACCTATTCAACCTTATCAGGGGAGACCTACTACATCAACCACCAATGCACGCACGGTCAATCCTGCTCCAATGGTCAACACTCCTCCACGAGCTAATTCCACAGGCAAGTTGCGAATGATTACATGCTACAACTGCAAGGAAGAAGGACACATGTCCAGGGATTGCAAGAAACCCAAGAGGAAAAGGGATGGTCAATGGTTTGCAGAGAATATTTATCTGGTGAATGCTCAGGCACAAGGAAGGGAACTTGATGAAGAGGAGCTTGCATTTCTTGCTGATCCAGGGATTGCTGAACAAGACGTTGTCACTACACAGAATGCAGCATACCAAGCAGATGATCTTGATGCGTATGACTCAGACTGTGATGAATTTCAATCTGCAAAGGCAGCTCTTATGGCAACTATCTCCAGCTTAGGGCCAGAAAAGAGATCTGAGGTACTTATTAATACCACTGATAATACCACTGATGCTAGTATTCAACCACATCAAGTTGTGCAAGAGAGTGCTGATTCGAATGAGTCTTCGGTGGTGAGTCTTTCAAATGAGGAGACAATCAATGATAGTAATATCAATGTGAGTCCCCAGACTTTGAGTGAAACACAACCGGGAGTTATTTCGCATACGCTTGCTCCTGCTCAACAAGATTTGGTCATGGTTCCTGCTACATTACTTAGCCAAATGAATGTTGCACTCTTAGAAACCTTAGCTAAGAATAAGAATTTGTCTGATGAGCTTGCCTTAAGCAACGAGAAAGTTCAAACTTTGGAATTAGTGCCTTCGTCTAGTGTTCTAACAAATCCCGAGTATGATCATTTTCGAAACAAACAAATGGGTCATTTGCAGGAAATTGAAACCTTAAGAGTAGATCTTTCTAACGAACTTAAAGAAAAAGAATTAGCGGTCACTAATTTTCAAAAACTTCAAACGGATTTTGAATTACTAGAGTCTAAGAAGAATGAAATGGAAATTAATGCGGCTAATAAGATTAGAAGTCTAGATTATTTGCTTTTAAGACAATACGCTGCCTCTCAACTAGTGCACTTATTTGATGCTTCGTTTATAGAATTTAACTTATCGCGTCAAAAAGGCCTTCCCCCTAATCCACGGTATGCAAAACAAGCTTTAATCCATAGTCCTAGACTTTATAATGCAACCCAATTAGGATTGGTCTTAGACCCGATTAATATTTTCGATGATCGCACCAATAAGGATCTAGTTGATAAGAATCGGTCATACAACTCTGCAAAATATCCAGATTGTGATTATTTTAAAATGAATCAGGAGCTTGCTAAAACGGATTTTAGAATTCGCTTCCATATGGACAAAGATCTCATTACAGCACCAACCTACATGTTGAATGAAGAAAACCCTAGTACATTTCCTACACTTGTCAACATGGAAGGTCCTAAGGAAATTCCAAAGGATCTTCCACCTGTTAGCACTGTATGGTTAAACTTGCAAGAGATTAATCAATACTTTACTAATTTTGACAAGGTCATTTTGGAATGTACGACTTCAAATGGCCTAAACGCCGGAGAATGGGCTTTCGAACACATGAACGAGGTGTTTAAGAATGAGATCAATCCATTTGTCGAAAGTCTAAAAGGAAGTTTTGCATCTCTTAAAGAAAATCTTGAGTTTGAAATTGGAGAAGTTCAAAAAGTGTTTTATGAAATGGACACCGCTTACGAACTACAACTGATTGAAAAGGAAAAGATTTTATCTGAATATGACCGATTCTTGTCCCAAGTAATTTCGTGTGATGTGCTTCCTACTGTAAATGTTAATTATTCGAATGAGCTTACATCCGCTATGACTAAATGTGCTGCTGTGAATATATGTGATGATGTTTGTGATCTCTCTGTAAATGTTGCTGATACTGTAAATGAGGTAGATAATCATTCTTGTCACGAATCTAACGCTGAGTTTTTAAAGCTACAAGATTCTTACAATTTACTTTCAAAACGCTTTAATCAACTAGAACAACATTGTATATCTTTAGAACTGAAACAACAAACTCAAAATGAGGATCTTTTGATAACAAATAGTTGTGAAAACGGTGTTGAGACGAGTGACAAGATGATTGCAATAGTTAAGGCATTAGAGGAAGAGATTATGAGATTGAAGAGAGATGTGTCATCAAATGAAGCACTAAAATTGGAACTAGAGGCTGCAGAGTCTAAAAACCAGGACTTAGAAATCAGACTTTCGTCTATTCTAGGGGAGATGGATCGTGCAAGACAGGGAATATATGGATATTGAAGGTCTACGATATCTTAGGATTGTGCAATATATGGATTGGATCTATTGATTTAATGGTGGAGATGGGGAAGAAGGAGATGATGTGTAGAGAGAGAAAGGGGAGAAAAGAAAAGTAGAGAGAGAAAGATGTTTGATTAAAATGAAAAAAATGAAAAATGAAAGAACCACCCCTCCTAACATGCTAGGAGGGGTATATATAGCCCACCCTACATGTGGGCTATATGGGCTATACTTGGATCACGAGCCTAATACATTAATATATCGTTGGAGCGACCGATCCTTCATAAATACGTAAAAACGTATTTCCAACAATCTCCCCCTAAGAGAGGTCGCTCCAAGTTACAAAGTTCTAAATATTCTATAGCTCGTGATCTATGCTAATAATGATGTGACCGAGACTTTCTTTGGAAAAACGTATTTCCAACAATCTCCCCCTAAGGGAGGTCACACCATTTTACAAAAATCTTAAACCTAGCATCTATGCTTGAGTCTTCGATCTTGTTCTTGTGAATATGCTTGATGTGATCTTTGACTTTAGTCTTGAGCATGTTTCCTTGCCTTGACCTTGTGCATTCATCACTAATGAAATTTTCCTCTTCGTGACTTCATGTTCCACATACTTATACCTTTAAATTCTTGAAAGCTTCAGAGTTTGGTACAGCGGAAGACTTGACCTTCAGACTTTCTTGAATTTGTTGAAGTACTAAGTGTATGTAGTATAAGCATGTGGTGACGACTTCTTCTGGATTGTACACCATAATGCCACCTTCTTGTTATGCTGCATAAGACAGTTAGCAACAAACAATATACACGGATGAAATGGCCTTGAACATTTGATTCTAATTCGGTAGCATTTTACCTCCGGTCGGTGAAGACCGTTGGACGATATTAACTATCGTACTTGTGGCAGGTAGTTTCAATAAAGAACCTCCTTGACAAGATTTCGCGGGTAAACCCGTTCTCTTTACTCGACCGTCCAAAGCTGACTGCGAACGTAAAGAGTGAATCATTTGGATAATATTATCCGCATGATTTGAAGCCGTCAATTCATGTTCCTGGAACAAGTGAAGTTCAATTAAGAACCGCACCGTCGTTGCTTTCCAGTTGTCACGAGCTTGATTCGTATAGAATCTTGCAAGTTACCTACCAAGTGCTGTTTGATGTTAACACTAGAAGGATTTCCATTCGTCACTGTAAATACTTAATAGTATTACTTTGAATGTTCTGGCAAGATCACTAAGATATTGCGTAGAGGCCTGGAACGCATTTAAAATCATTTAAGAGTTTAAACCACTGTTGCTTTCCAGTTATCACAAGTTTGATTCATAAAGAATCGCACAAGCACCTACCATGAGATTTTTGACGTTCGATCAAGAAGGATTTCCATCTTCATTGTAAATACTTTCGTATTACTCGGATGTTCAGGCAAGATCATGAAGATTTTGCGTAGGACTCTTAAGAACTTTCTTACTTTTCACAGTGTGTGAAGAAGCAAGTAAATATGAAAGTGTGTCCTAATGAGATATTTGATGATCTCAAATGGCTCTAGACTCGATCGTGCATTTTGGATTTTAGTGATCGGAGGCTGGAGAGGAGTGCCACCTTTTCAATACCAATTTATTCGGAGTGAATAAATCAATAGATAATGTGTTGTCTCCGTGTGATTAAAACAAATATCTTTTGAGAGATATCTGAGTTAGCTGGGATGGGTTGTGCCTTGCATCACTGGGTCCATGATGTCTATCTTCAATATCGAGAATTATAAATGATCTCAATAGCATATGAATTGACCCGGTTTCTACCTAAGGTTGTAAGGAGGGCTTCTTTCTTTACACCCTTTATCTTTACAATTCTTTTTCATTCTTCAACCCCTTCAATGCTTACCAATACGTCATAACTAGCACCTTGTTGTGATTGTTCCAGTGCTAACTTAAGTACTTGGTCGGCATTCAGCTACGTTCACAATCTTTCTCCGTCTTTCCTAAGGACTACTATTTCTAGCTATGGAATGTCCTTGGGAAGATTCCTCCGGTTCTAGAGAAATCATTGGACTTTAACCTATCCTACCATCCTTATGTCACCACAATCTTCACCGTCGTGAATAGAGATGTTTTGGGTAAGTGTATGTCACCATGAAATCCATTTTGAAGTGTAAATCCATTTTGCTCCCCCTTAACATATGCCACGATATCCGAAAACATTTCGCACATGTCGGGATGAGCTAACACGTTAAGTCAAACCATTTGTGATTAATCATTTCCCATATTAAATCACATTTTCTCCCCCATATTAAAAATATTAACGCAATCGATGTTTTTAATATCAATTGATTTAATAGCATTTTAAGAAAATTTAGGAAGAAAAATGCAAATCTAGTTATCTTCATGATTTTAACAAGCTCCCCCTTAAATTAATGAGGGTGTACTTGAAACGTAAATTAAATACCTTTTAAACACAAGTGTAAGGTATTTATCACGTGCAAAGATCATATATGATAATGAATTCACAAGATTAGCAATTTACGAGGTTGGACCTGAATGATGGAGAACATCATATGAAAGATTCACATGGTTCTTGTTCACGAATGTTGGTCACCTCGTCACGTCTGAAGTTATCTCTTGACTCCATGTGTATGATTGATATCGTTGTCTTGACACCAATATGTGAACTTGGCACTCTCGGCATCAAGGATTTTGAATGTTGGACGATTGCTCCCCCTCAATTGTTGACCCGTGTTCTACTTAAAGAGTTGTAGTCGTCGTTTTGAGCAGTCGCATCGTCTAGTATGTAGATATCAATTGCAACGAACTTCGGATTGTGGAGTTGATAACTTCGGATTCTGAAGTCAAAGCTTTCTGGTGAAATGCTTGACTTCAAAGTGAAAAGCGGGTTACTATCGGAAATAATAGCAAACCATATGGAGCATGTTTTAAATCTTATAAACTTCTGCTCGAACTTTATTTACAACCCCGTGTCATTATTGAATGACATTTCTAGGTTCGTAAATATTATCGATTCCAGAAGACATGCTCTTTTTATCAAAACGTTTTTGAACACACAATTTTGAAAGATTTAGAAAAACCTTTTGAGAAATTCTTGAAAAAATGTGTTCAAAGTTTTGAAAACCAATTACTTGAGCTTAAGATTTGGAATATCTTAAAAAAGCTCAAGTCCGAGAAGTTGTAAACTTCTCGTTGTAAGGATAAGTTACCATCGGCGATAACCTTTCCTTTTATCTGAAGAACGAGTCCTAAGCTGACATTTACTTAGAAGTCGTTTTCATGAGCTTGAAAACTTTGACTATTTTAACGGAAAGCTCATGACCGAGAAAGGTTAATTTCTCGTTATGAGGAAAAGTTCTCTTATTTAAAAGATACACTTTCCTTTCTGAGCTTAAAACTTCGAATGTTTTAATACAAGCTCATGACCGAGAAAGGTGAATTTCTCGTTAAGAGGATAAGTTATCATAAAAGATAATCTTTCCTTTATTTTAAGTTCGAGTTACAGTCTGACATTTAACTGTAAGTCATTGTGCACGAGCTTAAAAACTTCGAATGTTTTTAATATTAGCTCATGCCCGAGAAAACTTAATTTCTCGTTGTTAGGATAAGTTTATCATCGGCGATAAACTTTGCTTTCTTTGAAGTTCGGGTCATCATCTGATATTTAATGATGAGCCTTTGTGCATGAGCTTAAAAACGTGGAATGTTTTTAACATAACCTCATGCCAGAGAAAAATGAATTTCTCGTTTTTAGGATAAGTCATCATCGGGATGAACTTTCCTGTCTTTTCAGATCGAGTTACAGTCTGTTATGTGACTGTAAGTCCTCGTAAGCTTAGCCATGAATCCCCTGAGACACTTGTTTCTCCGATATCTGCTTCTTCAGCAACCAAACTCTAAGAGTGTCCTTAGTTGAATGGTATACAACGATTGGACCGCTTCGTTCTTTTGGAACATCAACTTTGGTACCTGCATTCTCATTAGGAGTTTGTATACTTTTGCATGGGTTAGAGATATCTATTTTAGAAGCACGTGGGGGTTCACGGTTTGCTTTTCTTGTGTCAGAGGTGGCCTGAGGGGATGATTCACTTGTCTTAGTTGGCAAACGTTTCCTTTTATAGAAAACCTTAAGTTCAGGCTTAAGTGATGTATCATCCTTTGCAATTTCCTCCCTAGTAGTCTTCGTAGAATCAGAGACTATCCTAGTTAAAGGGCACTCGTTTCCTACAAGAGTGAAAGTTCTACCAGTGGGGCGCCACATTTTGCCAACGGGTTTGATTTTAGCTACCCACTGGGATTTAAGTCTAGCACGGGAGTTCACCTCATCAAGCAATTTTTTGATACAAGAATCATGATTTGCCGTAAAGACGCATTTTCTACATGTTTTACAAGTAGCATATTTAATGTCCGAGTAAGATCTAGAATTCCTAGATGATTGATTGATGCTCCTAGGATGTGAAATGCTATGGTTAGCAGTGTTGGGTAAACTAGACGGCATCTGACTAGGTTTGAAATTCCTATCTCTTACTTGTGTCTTTTGCTTAGCTTCCCTTAGACCAAATGTATGGAGAACGTCATTTGAACTAGTTCGAGACGTATTCTTTGAACTATGTCTAGGGAAATTAGAGGCAATCATGTGATTAGGTCTTGCAAAAGCTGTTTTAGTCACATTGGGCCTAGATGGTGGAGTGACTGTTCTAGAAAGATGAACCAAATCAACTTGGGAGGCAAACCGTGGTCTCGAGGATTGTGATCGCTCGGATCTAAATGCAGTAGGTTGTCTGACGGATGGTTGTCTGACGAACTGATTTGTAGGCGGTTTCCCCAAGATTGATGGTTTTTCAAGGTTAGTGTCCACACTAGTTCCTCTATTTTTCCTTAACTCATTTTTCAACGCATCTATAGCAAAAACCTTTTTCTGTACTTGAGCTTTTAATGTCTCATTCTCTTTGAGCAATTCATCTTGGGATGCCAACTTAGATTCAAGCAACTTAATTTGTTTCAAAAAATTATCCTTTTCAGCTTTAGAATCTAGAACAGTTTGATCCAATTTTCGTTCAAGAACAACGTTTGACTTTTCAAGTTTTTCAAAATATGTTTCAAATTTCTCCGTTTTCTTTGAAAATTCATTTTTGGCATCCTCAAGCTCTTTGGATTGCTGAGCTAAAATGGTTTCAAGCTCTTCAGTCCTAGACACAGAATTGGTTAAAGAAACAGTCGTACAACGATTAGCAGGATTGTTAATTAGGGCATTCATTTCAGACAACATATGAAGAATATTATATGTACCTGACATGCTACTTGGTTCCTGTTTTCCTCCTGATTCTATTCTCTTGTGACTGCCTCTTGTAGCGTCTTGCAATAAATGCAATTTTTCCTCTTGAAAAGTCGAATTTAAAGATTCCATTGAAGTTTGATGAAAAATAAAAATAAAGATAAAAATAAAAAGAAAAAGAAAAAGAAAAAGAAAAATATGGATTGTGCAATATATTTGAACCAAAAAGGTGACAAAAAGGTGACTAAAGTAAATTAAAATGTGAACCAAAATAATTACTTTAATAAAACTTTAAGATAAAATAAACAGTGCAACAGACTTACTGAAAATGAGCTCTATTCGGAATAAATGATGATCCGGAATAAACTAGCTCTATGTGGAACGTTTCCTTACTCGGAATAATTAAAAGCTATGCGGAATGGTGAAGTATTCCGAATAAGGAATGAACTTAGGAAGCTACTCGGAATATATAAAATATTCCGAGTAAAGGAAAGTTAAAAATCTCTACTCGGAATATAGAAATATTCCGAATAGGGGAAAAAGAGAGATGCTATCCGGAATAATGAAAATGTTCCGAATAAGGGAAAAATCAAGCAGACTATGCGGAATATTGAAAATATTCCGAATAAGGGACAACTTAAGATGACTAGTCGGAATACTGGAATGAAGAACAGTAGCAGTAACTTCGCGAACAGGGTAAAACGAATTGACCACAAATCGAACTAAATAAGCAAAAAGGTTTAACCAAATTAACCACAAATCATCTACTAACTACAAGGATCAAATCCCAATCATAAAAACACAAATTCAACAACTTTTTAAAATCAAACTTGAACCAAATAAAAACTTTAAGAACTTGAAATAAAAGATGATGATGAACAAGAGTAATGAAAAGATTAAAGGAGCACTTGTATTGATGATTAAGATTCAGTAAAACAAAAGGAAAGGATCAATCTTACACGATTAAAGAACAAATCAAAGAAGATGAAGAACCACTCCTTAAGGGAGATGGTTTTCCTACGAAATAGGAAAAGAAAAACTGAAAGAAAAACTAAAACTCCAAATTTTGTGAGGGTGATCCTTTATATAGGCTGAGTGGTTGGTTGGTGAGTGGGCTTTCTCCCTTTCTTCTTGTCTTTTCGTCTTTTCAGAAAAGTTGACGTTTTTGATTCTGATTCGGGATTTGTCGACGATTAAATTCAACTCGTCTTTTAATTTATTCGTTTAATAGACTTGAGTTTCTTCGACATATGAAAATCTTCCATCTTTGGTCCTTTTCTTCGATAAATCTTCAAATAGGCCCATTGACTTCAAATCTTTTGCATCTCTTGGACAATAGACTTCGTCTTTAGTCTTTTTCCTTGATAAAACTCGTGCAATCCCATGTTTTCTTCAATACTCATCCGGTTGACTCTGAAAAAGTAAATAAACACAAAAACCACGCATAATTCCAAACAAATGATATTAAATACGTGTTTTGGTCTTGTTTAAGCCAGTTATAAGTGGTAAAAGGATGGATGTTTACACACCTATCAGAAACTGATTGAGAGTTGCAATTTTTTTAGAAGAGATAATTGTTACAGTTTTAACTCTTAACTTTCTGAATTTATCATTTCAGTAGTGTATTTAGCCCTTTTGATTTAAAGATGTATAAGTCTTAGTTTGCTATGAGATATTCTTTCAATGTGGATCTGCTGAATTTATGTGCATTTGTGGGTCGGAACTACGGTTTAGTGTAACCTGATTGTTACCTGAAGTATTCTTAGTTGATCTTATATGCTAGATTTTGCTTAGGAGTCTTAATTGCTGCCTGCTTATAGTTTTTTTTGTTTATGGATCTAAGATTTCTGGACTTTTGTTAGGTCTGTGCATTTGATTTAGTTTCATTTGGTAGATCGTTATTTTCTGCTTTTAGCTATTATCTGTTTCCTATTTTACTGATATTGCATCTTGATAGATCTGCTATATTGTTTTAGTTTAAGGCTTATCAGATTCACTATTCTGATAAGTCCCAAATAAGTTGTTTCCTAACAGCTCAAAGCTTTTAAGCTGCCATAAAGTCTTTCCTAAGACTTCATTTTGTTACTCTGTCAAAAAGTAATATAATCCAAAAATAATGCAACTTATGGGATTCGAACTCGAGCCCCTTCGTTTGTAGGTCCAGCGTGTTTACCACTTGAGCCAAGGGCTCTTTTGATTATTTTGACTGTTATCTCATTTATATAATGTAGTATTCTTTAGCAGATTCATCTTAATTACGTTTTCTTTTCTCTAAAATCAATTTCAACCATTTTCTTTCATTAAAGTTTTTATTGAAATAATTTTTAGTTAAATAAAAATAATAATTAAAATATAATAAATAATAAAAATATAAAAAAAAATATAAAAAAATAAATAAAAATTAAAAATGTTTTTATTTAAATAGTTTAATTAGTATAAATTTTAATTAGTGTAATTTTTATTTAAATAAATATAGTTTTTAAATAATTTGTTTAAAGTAATTTTTAATAATAAAGTAAATTAGTTTAAAAGTTATTTCATTAAGTAGAATTAATATTTTATAGAGTTTTAATTAGATTAATTTTTAAATAGTGTTTTATTTTTAAATAAGTAATATACTGTTTGTAGAAATTTAAATAGGCGGAGTTTACGATTCATGCACTTTAGGTTTATTTTAAATAGCTTAAAATTGGTAGAATTTAATTGTAGTTTAAAAACCGAAAACCAATTCAAATCGATTGTCCAAATCAACACAAAACGTCTCAAATTCATAAGATCTTCGTGTACAACGAACTTGGTTCACCAACGTGTTTAATTGAATTCGTCTTTGGTAATTTTAATCTATTACTTTTTCCTAAAGGTAATTTTCTAATTTACCCTATAACGTATCTAGTTATCACTATACACATCCACACACATCAAAAATTTTGGCGCTGCTGTCGGGGATCTTGTGTACGATTCGTCTTTGTGGAGATTTGTTGATCGTTGATTTGAAGACCCTTTCCGTCCTCGGAAAGTTTTGTTATTTTCTTATTATATAGTATGTATCGTTTTTATGAAAAATACCAAAAATAATCTTCTTAATCCTCTATCATGTTCATTTCTTTTTCTCCTCACCCTCTAAATTTTAATTCTTCCTTCGTCGATTGTGAAGGGTGTGGAGAACCGTTATATGGTTTTTCACCATGTCGGTGGTGCACGTGTGAGCGTTGTGGAAATGACTTACATCACGATATACGTGTTGGATTTTGTCCTTATTGTAATGAGATTACTTCATGTGGAAATCCGAATTTTTCGAATAATTCTCTCGATTTCAATCCACCTCCACACCCTACATACGAGACACCCTCGAGTGAGTTTTGTGGAAACGATTCTCATTTTGGTGATGATTGTTCGCATCGATTCTCGCTTAATTACGAGCAAGAACCGAGCTACAATCAAAACTTTAATGATAATTGTTATCCACAAGATTTACCGAGTTTATCACAACAATATCTTTGTTGTGAGTATTGTGGAGGTCCTTCCGGTTTTGACCAATCTCCACAATATTCTTTCGAAATTGAGCGAAATGTTGAAATTGTTGAAAAAAGTATTGAAGAATTGTTGCTTGAAAAGAGACAAATTAATCAAGAGATTAATGACATTACGAATGAATTAGGAAGTCGTCGATTTCATGGTGAAATAATTGATGAGGGATTTAGACGAGATTGTGAACTAAGGATTAGACAACTTTCGCAAGATTATAATGGTTTAAGAATTGAGATTCGAAAGAAAGAAAAAATTCAAGAGGAAGAAAGATATCTTGCTAATCGTGAAATCAATTGTTCTCTTCTTTTGGATGATGACGAGGATAGTACTATTTCTTTGAGAGACCTTATTGCTCTACATCCTTCGTCTAGTGCTATCGTGTGTCCTATTCGTATCTTGCCGGCTATTGAGCCCGAGGATTCTCCCATCCTAGATGATGAGGAAATCTCTCATGACATCACCACTCCTATTCATGATTCTTCCATCGTGGAACCCGAAAATTCTCTAGGCAAGGGGGACGAGCATATTAGCACTATTCTTGTCCAAAACCCAAGAGAGTTCGACGGTATTTCCAATGAGATGTGTGATTTGCCACATTGTGATGACTCTACTTCTTCCATTCACTTTGATATTTTCTTTAATTCTAATGATGAAAATTGTGATGGAAATGAAGAATTTGAGGATGATTCTACTTCTAGTGAATTGTCTAATGAGGAGTTCTCCGATGAACTTTCTTATAAAGATGATATTCACGACTCAGATTTTGAGGGGTTCACCGATGAACCTACTCTTCTTCACCCATTTCCACCGGGAAATGAGGATGATATCAATCCGTTTTATGAGAGGTTCACTTTTGAACTTGCTCCTTTAGACCCATTTCCACCGGGAAATGAGGTTGATTTGACTATTCCGATCCTTGAGAAGTTCTCCGATGAACTTACTCATTTAGATGTGGAAGACGTGGTTCTTCGTGAAAAATTGTCCAACGTCTATTTTCTCATATCTAAGATCGAGGCTTTGAATTCTAAGCCTAATCCCAAGTCCTTCTCTCCATCTCCTATTCCCGTTGAGGATAGTGATCCGCTTATGGAGGAGATTGACACTTTTCTTGCTTCTCATGATTCGATACCACCGGGTGTTGATGATATCGACCCGGAGGGGGACGCTCTCTTTTTAGAGAATTTACTTGATGATGATTTCGTCCCTAGTCCTCCTCCCACCCACTTTGACCTTAATGTGCGGATTTTTCATGTGTCTCACATTGAGTACCATGACCCTATTGATCACATTTCTAAGGGTGAAATGGTCGTTAAAGCTAAGAATGTTGATTCCACTATGGATGAGATTTTTATCCCACCATTACCATGTGCTTTATATGATCTTGAATTAGCATGGGGGGACGACACCGTGTTATCCTTTCCTTTCTCCACTGAGGACGAGGTATTCGATCCTGGAATCGTTTATTTAGGGAAATCTCGGCCTTTCACCGATGCAATAATTGAAAGATTTTTCGATCATATTGGTGCGAGTTTATCTCGTGGAGCATGCTACATCCATACCATTTTTTGTGACTACTATCTCTATTTAGAGATTTATGTTGAAGTTTTATCCTTTCGTTTGTCATCCGACAACGAGGATGAGATCTTTGACCCCGACATCGTGCTTTATGTTGGTTTTTACTCCAATATGCCGGTTTTCACCATTTTCCCTAAGGACCAATGAATGCGGGGATCGAGTCGAGCTCATGACTCGGTGAACAAAAACGAGTCATTCTATCTTCTTTCTATTTTCTAACACCTAATAAGGCTTGATCTTTCAAGCTCGTGCTCGTGTTTTGTTGTGTTGTGATCTTAGGTATGACCCTAATTTTTGAAGACTCTCGTGTTCGGTTTTTGCCGGTCCACTTGATCTTCCTTTCTTTGAATGCCAAAAAGGGGCACACTCTCTATCCCTTGATTATTATTGACTATCGTTTTATCTTGAGGCATAATTAATAAACGGCTTATAGATGTGCGTGCTCTTTCCATGCTAGGAATTTGCATTAGACTCTTCGTATTTTAGCAAGGGGGTGTTACTCTTGAGCTAAGAAACATTGAGGACAATGTTTGGGTTTAGCATGGGGGAGTCAATCGATATAATCGCTTGCAATTGCTTTTGTCGTGTCCAAACGTATTGTTTTTCTCATTTTTCAATAAAATTTTAAATTTTTTGTGTTATTTTTAAGTTTTAATAAAGAAAATAAGTGTTTTTGACACAAATCTAGGCTTTTCGTTGGTGAAAATAAGAATAGTTTTTGACTCGACTCGGTTTTTAACCTTAGCTTTTCCTTAACGTATTTGAATTAAGTTTTGCTAGGCTATTATATAGGGAGATTTAAAACGCGAAGGTCTTAATTCATACGAGTTAAGAACAAGAACTTTTCGCAAGCTCCTATAATTGATCCTAGAAAGTCGTCTATCAAGGGAACTTTAAAACGCAAATTCTAAAACTTGCAAAAGTATAAGAAGTTGCAAGATCCTATAGATGACTTTAAAACCCAAAACTTTGATTTAATAGGCTAAGTATCCATTGATTTCATTTTTTTTTTGGAATTTTACAATATGGAGAACAAGAGATGATAGAGCCAATTATAAGTTCGGTATTCTTTCGGGAATTTATGTGAGTTAATTATGAGCCTATTCTCCCATCGCTTGTTAATAAATTTTAATTGCAATAAATAAGGTTGAACGATTTGAAAAGTTACTTAGCTTCTAGCCCAAGATCGTTTAAAAGTTGCTCGGTATGGATTAGAGTTCATAGCCAAGGCATAACTTATTGAAGAGGGATGCGAAGATTGGCGACTCTAAAAAGGTCCTAACAAGACATGAGGGCTATGTTTTATTGCTAAAGATCTCAAGTGATGTGAAGACTCATTTATCAAAAATCAATATGAAGGATCGAGACACACGACGAAAAGCAAAATACTCCCCAAAAGTCATGGAGAAGTCTATCCAAAAAGACCAAAATAAGGTATGAGGATAAATGAAGCCTAGTCCAAAAAGGAGGCGGATCGTTGTTAATCAAAATCCCAAATAAAGATTGGAGAAAAATGAAGAAGTCGTGGTCCAAGTATGAATCTCTCAAAACTTCAAGTGAAGAAATATTATGAAGAGAAGACCATTATTTCGTGAACGTCTCTCAAGGTTGGAAGTATAAAGTCACTGCCAAATATCGGTCCGAGAAGGGTCTCAAATCGTGAAACAAGTTATGCCAAGATATGAACTTTATGAGAGCCCGAGAAGCAGTTTTAAAAGATTTTGTCCTTTAGCTAACTATTGATTAAATCATTCACTTTATTTTCGGCCTAATAAATTATCGAAATAAGTCAACAATGCATCCTCGTGATCATTCAAGACAACAATAAAATATAAGAGAAACAATTAGGAATAAGGGAGTCTAAGTGAATAATTGGCCCACATGAGTTCGTGTTAGTCTACCAACTTATAATAACAATGATCTTGTTTTTGCACATGGCATGGAAAAGTGAAAAGTCGAGGACGATGAATCTATTTGAGCTTTTATGATCCTGAAAGTTATTTTATGTCTTTACAAAATAAAATGTCATAAGTTGAATAATGGTGTAGTTATAGTTTTATTCTATCATTGCGTGAGGACACGGCAACTGCTTAGCATGGGGGAATTTGATATGAGTGTATTTACTCATATCATTTGTAGTTTAAAACAATGAAATTATGCATGATTTATATCAAGAATGCCTTGGAAATGCTTGTTTCTTGTTTTCATGTGTGTAGGTACCAAGTTCGCGAAAATCGACAAGAATCGACACGAGAATGAAGAAAAAGATCAAAGAAGCCAAAAATCGAGCTCGACATGAGTGGATTTAAGGATTTATCAAGAAAACGAACCAAGTGGGTCCCATATTTGGGAAATGGGCTCAAAGGCCCATTTAAGTTCAAGTTAATTTTATGTTATGAATTAAAAGTCCATTTTATGGCCCAAAATGGGAGTACGGTTTGGCAGTTTGGGCTGAAAGCCCAATTCGACTTGGAATAAGAAGTAAACATGGGCTTTAGGGCTTTGTTTTTCACACAACATTTTTGTGAATACATTTATATCCCAACCGTTTCAACCATTCATTCATATTAAATCCATTCACCTACACAGTCACACGTCATTTTCCATATAAATAAAAAAACACACGTCCCATTCATTCACTCCTATCCATTCACATTTATTTACTCTCTTCGATATCATCTATGTTATCCCATCTATAACCTTTCTTCTCCAAATAACAAAACCAGTAAAAACCCTACTGTTCATCAAACCCTAAATGGGTAAAAAGTTAAATTAACATGTGGGTTTTGATCCCACGTGTTAATCACGTGTGGGGAAATAAAATCCCCCAAATTTAAGGAAGAGAAAGCATGGGAAGAGATTGCTACGTGGCCGAATCTTAGTGGATTGAACACCTCAATCATCTTTTTCCACCAATCACAGGTCCCAAAAGAAGCACAACTAGCACACAGATGCCACGTTGGCGATCCGTGTGCTAGGTTGTATCATCACAACCATCAGATTAAAGAGAGAGAAGGAAATTGAAGATCAATGGCCAAGAATTAAAAGGGATATTCCTTGAATATTCGGATATTCCTCTTCATCAACAGCCTTGGGAGGCTATAAAACCCCCCAATCTATTGTAATCTTTATCCCATTTTTTACTTTAAAGTTATTATGCTTAAATAGATTTAGGTTAATTTGTAACTCTCTTTTCAGTTTTGTACTCTTTTTTATCATTAATAAAAGTTGATTTTATTTCATTCGAGCTTTATTTACTGCTTTAAATTGTTTAGTGCATTTTATACTTAAATCTGATTCGCTATAATTACTTTTATAATTGTTTGGTTTAAGCTAATTAATAGCTTTGGTCAAATAAGCTAAGTAAAAATTGGGGAAACTTTTCCCACTGGAAAGTTTAAAGAAATCTGGTTCTATTATTGATATACAAGTCGCTAGATCGAATGAATATTGGTTCGAGTTGCTTGTGATGATATGTTAATGGTTCGATTAATGGAGATGGTAATGGTGACGTTTGATGATGACGGTGGTTTTACTTTCGGTTCATAAGCCAGCTAAGCGCTGTGCTTCGACTCAAAGGTTATCTACAAAGGGTGCGTTTCGTTTTTAATTTCATGTTGTTGATCTGCTAGTAGTTTAAAAGTTTTTAGAATGATTGAGAATGTATGATTGCTTTTAATTGATTGATATTTAAATCTATCATGTATAACGAGTTAAATGAGTTTCGTTTGTTTGGTTCGTTTTAATTTGATTACTGCTTATTAATCTGATATTCAGAGTTTAAGTTTGCTTTATGTGCTTAAAATTTATGCTGTCTTGATGGAAACTGATTGAGAGTTGCAATTTTTTTAGAAGAGATAATTGTTACAGTTTTAAATCTTAACTTTTTGAATTTACCATTTCAGTAGTGTATTTAGCCCTTTTGATTTAAAGATGTATAAGTCTTAGTTTGCTATGAGATATTCTTTCAATGTGGATCTGCTGAATTTATGTGCATTTGTGGGTCGGAACTACGGTTTAGTGTAACCTGATTGTTACCTGAAGTATTCTTAGTTGATCTTATATGCTAGATTTTGCTTAGGAGTCTTAATTGCTGCCTGTTTATAGTTTTTTTTGTTTATGGATCTAAGATTTCAGGACTTTTGTTAGGTCTGTGCATTTGATTTAGTTTCATTTGGTAGATCGTTATTTTCTGCTTTTAGCTGTTATCTGTTTCCTATTTTACTGATATTGCATCTTGATAGATCTACTATATTGTTTTAGTTTAAGGCTTATCAGATTCACTATTCTGATAAGTCCCAAATAAGCTGTTTCCTAACAGCTTAAAGCTTTTAAGCTGCCATAAAGTCTTTCCTAAGACTTCATTTTGTTACTCTGTCAAAAAGTTATTTAATCCAAAAATAATGCAACTTATGGGATTCGAACTCGAGCCCCTTCGTTTGTAGGTCCAGCGTGTTTACCACTTGAGCCAAGGGCTCTTTTGATTATTTTGACTGTTATCTCATTTATATAATGTAGTATTCTTTAGCAGATTCATCTTAATTACGTTTTCTTTTCTTTAAAATCAATTTCAACCATTTTCTTTCATTAAAGTTTTTATTGAAATAATTTTTAGTTAAATAAAAATAATAATAAAAATATAATAAATAATAAAAATATAAAAAAATAAATAAAAATTAAAAATGTTTTTATTTAAATAGTTTAATTAGTATAAATTTTAAATAGTGTAATTTTTATTTAAATAAATATAGTTTTTAAATAATTTGTTTAAAGTAATTTTTAATAATAAAGTAAATTAGTTTAAAATTTATTTCATTAAGTAGAATTAATATTTTATAGAGTTTTAATTAGATTAATTTTTAAATAGTATTTTATTTTTAAATAAGTAATATAGTGTTTGTAGAATTTTAAATAGGCGGGGTTTACGATTCATGCACTTTAGGTTTATTTTAAATAGCTTAAAATTGGTAGAATTTAATTGTAGTTTAAAAACCGAAAACCAATTCAAATCGATTGTCCAAATCAACACAAAACGTCTCAAATTCATAAGATCTTCGTGTACAACGAACTTGGTTCACCAACGTGTTTAATTGAATTCGTCTTTGGTAATTTTAGTCTATTACTTTTTTCTAAAGGTAATTTTCTAATTTACCCTATAACGTATCTAATTATCACTATACACATCCACACACATCAACCATCTTCACTAAATGTCGTCATATGAACACCATGAAGCTTCACCTATACCTGAATATTACTAACATCTTCTTTCAACTGATTCGTATCGGGATCCCATTTATTAAGGATAATTGGGTTATTTCGAAAAAATCAGGGATCATGATGTTCGTTTCGCAAGTCTTAGATTTATAACTAGGTTTAGACAAAACAAGGGACGAGAATACAAACACGGGCAAGTATACCATTTCGTTCGTAATATAGCTTGTAGTGGTAAGCCAGGATCGTTCGCTAGGACTTATTTTCGTTTTGGTAATCAATATAATAGTTGAAAAAAGAAATGATTGAATAAGTAACAATAATAGCAAATATGACTAATATGAGATAGTTTGTATAAATTTGTGATGATGATAATAATGATTGAGATATGTTTATGTAGGTAAAGAGTGATAATCCTTTTTCGTCAAAATGGCATCTACACAATTTACTTTAGTGTGATTCAAGGCTTATGTTTGATTAAGCGACTAAGCTTAATACAAATTTCCAATGTGTTTAATATTTTATCAAAGTTTCTAAGCGGATCTCTCCAACCAAAGATTCAAAACCATAGACAAGTTCTTAAAAACTTATTATAACAACTTGCGTTTCTCAACGCCAAATTATCGTAACAAATCAACTTTAGATAAAATATGGTTTATAGAACTAGGTGGTAAAATGGTTCTACAACATTAGCTTGAAATCAATTATAAAGGATCATATCATAGCGTCATCACTAGTTATAGTCACATACCCATATAGTCACATATAGATTAGCCTAACATAGTAATCAAAGTAACAAATGGAAAAGAGTAAGAGAACACCATACTTAGATTGATCGAATGAACGAGTACACAAGTGTCACGATTGTATCGTCTTTCCAAGAATCAACGACTGGAATACTCTCATTACAAGTATTTCCCAAAAGTGGATAATACTGAAATTATAACTAAGAAGCTAAGAATACTCGAATTATAGAGTAGAAGATTGAGTTGTGTGTGTAAAATGAGTAGAATTGGTCCCTATTTATAGTGATGGCTGAGAAAACATGTGCGCCTCACTTTGGAGGTGTGAAATGTGTGCCGCACTTTTGTGCGTTCCAGAATCTTCTCATAGTAGTTTCAATTATTTGCACTTCAAGGACTCTTCTTATTGTTTCTTCACTTTGCTTCCTCAAACTTTATACCTGAATTTAAAACGCGATATACTTATCGAAAGCTCTTATTTATAATACAAAGTGGCATTATAATAACGGATTGAATATGTATATTTAGGTCGTTATCAAATTCCTCCACACTTAGCTATTTCTTGCCCTCAAGCAATCAAAGCGAGAAAACAAATTAGAGTTTAAAACTTTTTAAGTATTGGGAAGTATGATAGGAAAATGATTAAATTTTTACAAAATAATTTCAGCACCTCTCATGGATAGTGTTTAGATTTTAATTCACACAAATGTCACTCACAAGGAGAAAATGTAAGATAACACTCAAGTAGCTCGGACATAAAATAGATAGCTACCATAGGCTTGTACATGACACATAAACATAACCGTTGCGGCGTGAGAACCAGATAAGTTTTCAAAGAAGCAAAACGTGATCATTGATGTGGGTTTAGAAACAAAATATGCCTTGTCAAAGTCGTAGAACAAAATATACTAGAATACTTTATTCTTTCTATTTTTCGTTTATTTTTCTCTTTTTTTAAGAGAATACATCATATATACTTTTGACTTGACAATGGATAGGCATCATATCGAGATAATAGCACGTGGGATAATATAGCACATAAGTAGGAATGCAACATATTTTAGCAAGCCAATTTAGCTTAACTAAAATGATACTATGGTGATTTATTTTGCCTCTTTTCGAAAATATCTATAACCTCCCTATAGTTTAGTAAATGATGATCAAGCACAAGTCTTGAAGCATACTAGATTATCGACTTTCACACAAAATAGAGAAATTTAAGGCTAGATTTTCTCACATATTTGGTGGATGGTTTTTGTGCTTAGTTATAATGTCAATCAATGAGATTTTTGCTTTGCTAAAAACTTTATTTATTCATAAAACATATATATTTTTATTTTATTTCAAAAAAAAATTATGTGGAGAAATTCATTTATTTATTTATTTTATTATTTTTCCTATTTGTCTCATCCTCCACAATTAAGGTGAACATCGTCATCGAGGTGATAACTGATACAAATTAAAAATAGGAAAAATGCAAAGGGAAACGAGAACTTCTTGGGGCTTAGTAGAAAATTGCGGGACTTCAAGAGACGAATCCAGCTTAGAGCTCCAAGTTTGCTATTTTTCTACATGATATTATAAAACAAAAAACATGCAAAATATCTAGAAGGACGGTTTTATTTATTTTACAAGTCCTCCTCCACACTTAAGTTAAAAAGTGGGGGGATAAAATACGGATTACCTTCCGAGAAGCCCTAAGTTTATAGTCCAGCCAGAATCGGCTACTCTGATTTATTTTAAAAAGAATGGGATCTCTTCTTCGTCGAATTTATTACAATTTTCTTCTTCATGGTAGAGCTTGATTCTATGTCCATTGACAATAAAAGTTGTATTGTCTCTACCGTATAGTTCAACATATACAGATGGATATTGGTGTTTCACTATATAAGATCCAGTCCATCTCGAAATAAGTTTAGGTTGTTTGAATTTATATTTCGAGATAAAGAGAAATACTTTCTCTCCATGTTTGAATTCTTTTCTTAATCACAATTTGCGATCATGCCACACTTTGGTTCGTTCTTTATATAAACGTGAACTTTCATAAGCTTATTGACGAAATTCATAACTCATATAGTTGGAATATAAATTTTTCTCCAGCTGCAATAAGATCAGGATTGCAGTTCTTAAGTGCCCAATATGCACGGTGTTCAATTTCTATTGGTAAGTGGCATGTTTTTTCATACAAGAGTTTGTACGGTGTGGTTCTAGTTGGTGTTTTGAATGCGGTACGAAAGGCCCATAGAGCATCTTCTAATTTTTTAGACCAACAAGCAGGGTTGTTTTAGACGGTCTTTTCAAGAATTCTCTTAAGAGCTCTATTAGTGTTTTCAACTTGGCCACTCATTTGAGGGTGGTATGATGTGGAAAATCGGTGGTTGACTCCATATATTTTCATTATTTTTTCCATGAGTTTGTTACAAAAATGAGTTCCTCTGTCGCTTATTAGTGCTTTTGGAATTCCAAAACGACAGAATAATTTCTTTAAGAATGCTATAACTACTCTTGCATCGTTAGTTTGTAAGGCTTGAGCTTCGGCCCATTTCGATACATAGTCGACGGCGACTAAAATGTATTAACATTTATAAGATTTAGAAAATGGTCCCATGAAGTCAATACCCCACACGTCAAAGATTTCGTAGACTTGGATATTATTGAGAGGCATCTCATCTCTCTTTATAAGGTTTCCAGTCCTTTGACATGCTTCGCATAATCGTACTAAGGTATGAGCTTCACGAATAATCGTAGGCCAGTAAAAGCCAGCGTCGAACACTTTTTTAGCGGTTGTGTTCGCAGCGTAATGTCCTCCGATCGGTCCGTAGTTACATTCATCGAGAATTTTTCGAGATTCAGATCCGTAAATACAACGTCGGATCATTCCATCGAAACAAGTTCTAAATAGGAGAGGTTCGTCCGAAAGTATTTTTTGAGTTCAGAAAAGAATCTTTTCTTTTGTTGGTATGTCATTCCCTTTCGTAAAAAACCTATAGCCAAATCGTTTGGAAAGTCAGTGAACCATGGTGTATTGTTAGTATTTATTTGCATTATATGCCCATCGAGAAATCATCAATTTCATCATCGCTAGAATCATCATTAACTATGCAAGATAAATGATCGGAAGCAACATTCCCAGCTCCTTTTTTTTATCTTTAATCTCTAAATCAAATTCTTGTAAAAATAATATCCATCGTATGAGACGAGGTTTGACGTCTTGCTTTTTAAACAAGTATTTTAAAGCTGAGTGATCGGTGTAAACTATTGTTTTTGACAAAACGAGGTATGATCGAAATTTGTCAAACCCGTAAACTACAGCCATGAGTTTTTTCCCGTAATGGGGTAATTTTGTTGGCTGCGTTTAAAGTTCTACTAGCAAAGTAGATGGGGTGAAATTGTTTTCCATCTTTTTGTCCAAGGATGGCTCCAAGGGCATGTTCACTTGCATCGCACATAAGCATAAATGGAAGATTCCAATTAGGGCTTGCAATAATTGGTGTGCATGTCAGCTTTGTTTTGAGTGTTTCAAATGCTAAAAAGCATTCATCATTAAAATCGAATGTTCTTTCTTTTTCTAGAAGTTGAGTTAAAGATCTTGCGATCTTCGCAAAGTTTTTGATGAACCGTCGGTAAAAACCGATATGACCTAAAAAAACTTCTAATGCCTTTCACATTAGCAGGTGGTGGGAGTTTTGTGATTACGTTTATTTTTTATTTGTCAACTTCTAAGCCTGCGCCAAGATTTACTTCTTTACTACGTGCTAACATCTCTGTATACAAAATTGTCGTATGCGTACGTTGTCGATTATCGATGTGTATACTAGTACGTAATACTATTGTAAACTTCTTTACGCTAATACTCCGTATATTATACTTCTTTAAGCTAATAATATATAACATCTTACCATAATAACTAAACATATGTAGCTTGACTAAAGTTTAATATGGACATAAAATTTAGTATAAATTTAATAAATCAATTCTGTTCTATTTTTCATCAAACCTAAATCTTTAGTTTTTATTTTTGAAATTGATTATCTCACAAATCGTTAGTTGTTTTTTAAAATAAAACATACGATCGCAACAAGAATTAAATTCTTTTCTATAAAAATTTATATATAGTTTCGACAAGCTTTTTCTTTTACGTTTTTAAGTTACATGTAAGACTATAAATCATATGTGATTCTATTGAATTACATGTAGAAAATAACATGTGATTTATACGAAATAATATGTGCGTTGTGATATAATATACAAATTGTGATACAAATCACATGTAACTTTTTGAAAAAAATAAAATTCAATTTTTTTGTCAAAATCATATAGAAATGTCTCTTTTTTGTAAAAGGTTTTTTCGGTAAATTTTATTACTAAAAAAAGCTTAAATACAAAAGATGCAGATAGATTTTATATCTTTGCTCGATTCATAAGCAAAGAACTTCCTACGAGGAAGAAACAAATAAAACAACTACAAAGTCAATATAACATACTAAAAACTAAAATTTATTTTGTCAACGGACTCTGATTTCTAGATTATTAGCAATAGACCGAACAATGTACGAAATATCTTGATCATCATACATATCATAATCATATGGATCATAGTCATTATCAGCATTTTTGTAAGAATCTTTTCATTGTTCCCACAGACTATTAGTCCCACATCCCATATCAGACGTTTTAGCAGCAGCTCACTTGAAATATCAGTATTTTCTTAGGAACCGGATTCCCTTGATTCATAAAAATAAATTTTCCTTCATCAATCCTCTTTAAATCTTTTTAATTTTCTCAATACTAGACGATTACCCGCGCATAGCAGCGGAATTGCCTAACGACATATAAATAATGATATGCTAATTGATTCGGTGGTCGAACTCGTGACCAAAAAATTTCCTAACGATAGATAGTTAACGATATATTAATTGACCTGTTGGTGGAACCGGTAACCCGGTGAGTCGTTCGGGTTGAACCGGTAGGTGAGCCCGTGCCCGTTGACTCGTTCGGGTTGACTCGGTGATATACCCGTGTCCTGGTGGTCGAACCCGTGACCTGGTGACTCGACAGGATTGATCCGGTGGTCGAAACCAGTGACCCGGTGGTCGAAACCAGTGACCCGGTGGCTCGACAGGATTGATCCGATTGTCGACCCCTGACCCGGTAACTCGATCGGGTTAACCCGATGATCAAACCCGTGACTAAAAAATATTGACCCGATGGTCGAACCCGTTACCCGGTGACTCAATCGGGTTGGTCCGATGGTCGAATCCGTGACCCGATGACTCGACCGGGTTGACCCGTTGGTCGAACCCGTGACCAAGTTACTCGACCGAATTAATCCAGTGGTCGAAACCGTGATCCGGTAGCTTATGCAATTGTTTATCGTTTAATTTTTTAACATTTCCTATTATATCCTCAACAATTCCTAAAATAAGTGGTTTTTCAACAATTCAATAATTATCTCATTTTCAACATTAAAAGTTTTGTGGTTTTTCCTTTATATGTAGTATAGATATAGATATGGGGGGAGGGGGTTGTGGTTAATATCTGGATGAGGAGTACCCTCTCAAACATAAATCCACCCGAAAAATCATCCAAACCAACCAACTTAGAAATCTCACCATTCGTACCCAATTCATCATAATTTTCAACATAACTAAGCGCAACAAAAGAATTGGAGTTACCAACCTCTTTACTTTGACTACCCTCTTTACTATACCCTCCAGCGGGCTGGTTATTCCTACCACTTGAGGTAGTATTCTTCTTCCCTACCATTTGATATTCTTGAGTAACTAGTTTGAATTTCACCTTAGGGCCAACTGATATACCTGTAGCTACATGCTTCGGCTTGCTCACATGCTTTACCCTAGTTAAGCTCGTAACCCCTGGATATTTCTCATAGTAGTTTCAATTGTTTGAACTTCAAGGACTCTTCTTATTGTTTCTTCACTTTGCTTCCTCAAACTTTATACCTGCATGTAAAATGCAATATATTAAGTATCGAAAGCTCTTATTTATAATACAAAGTGGCATTATAATAACGGGTTGAATATGTATATTTAGGTCGTTATCAGATCACTTTCGAGCATAGCATTCATACCATCCATATAGTTAAATTGGAAGAAACAAAACCCGGTCACGAGTTAAGCATTGATTTAACGAATCCAAATTTACTCCAAGTATATTCTTAACATAATTTAGGGCAATCCACCCTTTTACCCAAGAAAAAACCCATAAGCTAAATTAACAAACCTTTCACTAGTTGATCGTATAGACTCCGGCGGGACCCAACATGATATTCCCCTCACCACCATTCACCGCCGGTGTAACAAGGGTGCGAAAGTTAAGACCACCCCGACTCTTTTCACTTTTAAACAGATTACAAAGGGTATACCCTTAGGATCGACAAAGTCACTCGATGTCTACTCCTTGTTAATCTCCATCTCACTCGAATCAACAGAATTGCTCACCTAAACACCTCTAGGTGGTGTCGCATGTGTAACCTTATTAATATTCCCAACTTGATCATCACTTACACGCATAGCACTAGTCTCATCGACCGTAACACTAACATGCACCATTGAATTCTTTCCCCCTCTCCAAGATAAAAAACCATCTTTCATTCCCACTACATGCATACAAACTCACAAAACAATAACCACGAGCACGTCTCGTAAAGACAAAGACCATCAAAACCTTAAACGGCTCTTGAAGATCTTCAAATAATAGAAAACAATAACACTAATACGATGGCTGCAATTGATTAGAAGGTAGAAACAAAGAAGTACAAATCGAGCAACAACAATCAACAACAATCACACGAAACCCTAAAAACCCTAGAAGGAAAAACGAACAAAAAAATTCGAACAAAACAAGCCCTGACAATCCTACTACTAAGAAGTAAGAATAATTTAAAAATGGTTAACATTTATTTATCGAGTATATTTATCTCAACTCTATATCTTTCTTTGAGTTTAAATTTGTAACTGTATTAAGTACCTATTTGACTTTAGGTTTGCGACCATATCTAGTTTCATACAAGTCAAAGGTCTCGTTTCACACCTTGAGAGAACTAGGAGTGGTTGACGCCACTTTGTGGTGCCATAGAAAAAATGTGTGCCACATATAATATGCACCAGAAACTCTTTGGCAGCACATTCGGGTGGGGAATGGTTAACACCAAAAGAGTGGTGCCGTATGTATTTTTTTTTATATATACATAAAAAATTTATTAAATAAAAAATTATTTCATTCATAAACAAAACATTACAGTAAATAATTTACAATTAAGAAAAACTTTATCTAAATATAAAAGACATAATACATAAAAAGTGACATAAAATCTAATTATTTGTTTCATAACGAGCCCGAATCATATTTGACAATACTAGCATCAACGAGATATATGGTGCTCGTGTGGATTTGAAGCATCCTCATATCCGACTCAAATTGTTGAGAATTCATAAGTTCAGTTCTCGTCTTTGTCTCGGTTTCGATGACCTCCATTTTCGCCTTGCTATCCTTCTTGTTCTTCGAGCATCGCTTTAAATATGTTCGGGTTTAAACCGAAACTGGCGGTGGAATTTGTTTAACGTTGATACTTTGAAACCGGATGTAACCCATCCAGACGAGACACCGCGTCCGGTACGAAAATTTTGGGTTCATCTTCGGTAACACGAAGACGATATCGTCTAGCAAGGGTCGAGTCGGATTTGTACTTGTCTTTCAAAAAACTCCAAACACTTTTGTGCTTAAAATCCGTACTCGTTTGCTATTAAGCGCAATTTTAACCCTCGTCATAAAATTCTCATTGGCTTACCACTCATCACATTCATTTAATCCAAAAGATCATAAACTTATGCACAAGTCGATTCATCAGAGTTCATTTTCTGGTCAACATGTTCTTGTTTCGACTCGGGTATTTTTTGGACCGACTACATCAGTATATGCATTTAGCACTTTCTACCAAAAAGTGTCCTTTTTTACTCGAAAATCAACTCCTCGGCTTGTGACTAAAAATTACGAGTAACTTCGGGTTTTGGTTCACTTGTTTTTTTGCCCTTTGCTTTCTGCCTTCCTTTTCCATTTTTTGCAAGTAGGCGTCGGGAGTTGCGCCTTCATCTTCATCTTGTAGTTGATGGGATTGTTAGTCGGATTTTGGTTGGAATTGCGGATGGGATTGTTGAGACATTTGCGCAAATTGTTGCTGGAGATAAAATTGATTATACATCATTTGGTGATCGATATTAACATATGGGTTGAAGGTGGGATAGTAGGGCGTTTGAACCGGATTCAAAGACGAGCCCGGATTAGGGTTCATATTCGACGACGAGCCCGGGATTTGGTTAGAAGGATCGTTAGGCATGCCGGCCATCCATTGACTATCTGGGTTCATTTTGGCGAGAAAAGTATAAAAATATGTGTTATAAAATATATGTGAAAAGTATATAAAATTTGGTTGATAAATGATGGTTTAATAGAATTTTTAAGAATTAAATTTTGAAACAAAGAAGTTTATCAAAAACAGCCAACGACTATATTTTCTCAAATAGTAAGATTTTAAAAGAAATAAAATATGAAAACGTGAGCTTTGGCTGAGCTGGTCGTCACGACGCGAGACCTTGTGATGCTAACCGAAAAGTGATGCATCGTAATTGAGCTGACGCCAGAGGCAACCAGCCAACAAAACAGCTTCCCATTCCGTGATATCTCCGAGACATTTGCGCAAATTGTTGTTGGAGATAAAATTGATTATATATCATTTGGTGATCAATATTAACATATGGGTTGAAGGTGGGATAGTAGGGTGTTTGAGCCAGATTCAAAGACGAGCCCGGATTTAGGTTCATATTTGACTACGAGCCCGAGATTTGGTTAAAAGGATCGTTAGGCATGCCGACCATCTATTGACTATTTGGGTTCATTTTGGCGAGCAAAGTATAAAAATATGTGTTATAAAATATATTTGAAGAGTATAAAACTTGGTTGATAAATGATGGTTTTATAGAATTTTTAAGAATTAAATTTTGAAACAGATAAGTTTATTAAAAACAGCCAACGACTATATTTTCTCAAACAGTAAGATTTTAAAAGAAATAAAATATGAAAACGCGAGCTTTGGCTGAGCTGGTCGTCACGATGCGAGACCTTGTGACGCTTACCGAAAAGTGATGCATCGTAATTGAGCTGACGCTAGAGGCAACCAGCCAACAAAACAGCTTCCCACTCCATGATATCTCTGAGACATTTGCACATATTGTTGCTGGAGATAAAATTGAGTAAACATAATTTGGTGATCGATATTAACATATGGGTTGAAGGTGGGATAGTAGGGTGTTTGAGCCGGATTCAAAGACGAACCCGGGATTTGGTTAGAAGGATCGTTAGGCATGTCGGCCATCCATTGACTATTTGGGTTCATTTTGACGAGGAAAGAATAAAAATATGTGTTATAAAATATATTTGAAGAGTATATAAAATTTGGTTGATAAATGATGGTTTTATAGAATTTTTAAGAATTACATTTTGAAACAAATAAGTTTATT
The DNA here is from genome assembly GCA_025667525.1 of Glebionis coronaria. Lineage (NCBI taxonomy): Eukaryota > Viridiplantae > Streptophyta > Magnoliopsida > Asterales > Asteraceae > Glebionis > Glebionis coronaria. The sequence goes on along the minus strand of CM046874.1, from coordinate 126,626,711 downwards.
AAAAACAGCCAACGACTATATTTTCTCAACAATAAGATTTTAAGAGAAATAAAATATGAAAACACGAGCTTTGGCTGAGCTGGTCGTCATGACGCGAGACCTTGTGACGCTAACTGAAAATTGATGCATCGTAATTGAGCTGACGCCAAAGGCAACCAACCAACAAAACGACTTCCCACTCCCTCATATCTCTTAGAATTTGGTTAGATTCTTCATTGATAAATAGAAATTTGGCACTGTTAAAAAAATATAAATTTGGCATTTTAAGATTGTATCTAGGTTTATAAAAGTTTATTGGAGCACAAATATTGTAACACCCCATTTTGATAATAGAATGTCACGCGTAATTATGGCGTGTCATCAAAGCATATAAGGAAAAATGTCTAAACATTACATGACCATAAAGGAAAATAACGGAATCAAACATCGGTAGTCCAAAAGTAAAGCTCACCACACATAAACATAAGTACTGTAAAGGAAAGGACTAAACAATGTCCATAGCAAGAGTATCAAAGTAAAGATAATGCATAAAGTAAAGAAAGGCTAGAAAGCTTCCAGTCCATATGCACGTACGCTTAAAGTCTACGAGCGACCCTGAGTACCTGCCGTTTTGGGAACATAGAAAAGGAAAACGGCTGAGCAATACGCTCAGTGCACGGATGTACAATAAAGCATGAATAGGATAAGCATATAACATATAACAGCGGAAGAAACTAAGTCCCGAATAACCTGGTTAAGTCTTGGTAAAACTGGTTTTATAGTTTGAAAAGCCTTATGTTTATATTATAAAAACTGTTTATCATATTCTACCATTAGCCAATATAGGTCATGAAAATCCACCGTGCATGAATACTTGGAGGGGTGACCTCATCATGTAAATTAGAGGGGCTGCCTCTAATTTAATATACTGGTTTTGGGTAGGAGGGATCAGCTCCTTGTGAAGGATGCAAGGCACACACCACATTCACACTGAGTAATCTGCTGAAAACATGTAACTAGGATGCACCCATACGCCCCACATGATAAATATAATAATATGGCCAAAAGCTGAAGGGACGCCACGAGCAATCACTCCGCCGTGGTGAAGTCATAACATCAGTGCCTCTAATGTTATGGTTATGGTACCTCCATAACTAGGTGAAACTGGCCATGCATGTATATGGCTATAGGTATTCTAAATTAAACATAAGCAAGTCAAACATATAAACTTATACTACGGGAAAACATTTGGCTGCATATGGGGAATCCTAATAAGGAAAGAATGTCCATACTGAAAGGACGGGAATCCGTACCTTATGTCCAGTGAACAAAGAAGACGAACTGAGGAGAATCCTACTTCGGTATCAATAATGCTACATAAATACATACGTGAATAAGTATCTGATTACTAAATACATAACTGGTTTTATATCATGTCTTAGCTTATTTTATATGTTCATATCATGTTTTACTGTTTTAAGCCTTAAACTATGTTTATCTTATATTCTATCTATTCTGATTAAGTATTTCTGGTATTTCATGTATTATTATACTTACCGTGTAATAATAAGTAACTTTCTAAAAGTAGCAGGTTTCCCAAAATAGAAAGTTTCCAAAAATAGAAAGTTTCCAAAAATAGAATTACTGCTTAAAATAGATAAGTTTCTAAAAACAGAAAGTTTCCATAAATAGATCAGCTACCTTAATTAAATAAGTTTCTAAAAATAGAAAGTTTCCATAAATAGATTAGCTGCCTGAATTAATTAAGTTTCTAAAAATAGAAAGTTTCCATAAATAGATTAGCTGCCTTAATTAAATAAGTTTCTAAAAATAAAAAGTTTCCATAATTAGATATAAGCTGGTTAAATAAGCTAAGTATATAAGCTTAAGTGTTTTCTTATTATTATTCTAAGTCATAATGATATAATGTACAGTTTATTAATTATTACATGCAATTTAAATAAACTATAGGTTAAAAGTATTTAATTAAATATATCATATTTTTAATTAAAAAAAGTTAAATACTTAGGTTAAAACATGTATTATTACTTATTAATAATATAACCTAAGTCATGTTAATTAATTAATTATAACCATGGTTTTTAAATAATTAATTAATTATAAGTCTAGAAAAATATAAATACTTAGGTTAATAATTCCATGATCTAATAATTAAATTATAATCTAAGTCATGTTTTATTAAATTAATCATGTCATATTTATTAATTTAATTTTAACCTATGATTATAAAAACATTATGTTAACATAAACCATGAACCGGATCTTGACTAGAAACCATGAACCGGACCTGAAATCGACACCATACCCTGAACCACTTCGGGGTTCCCTTTGGTTTGCTGCTGCCGTGGGACCCACACCACCAAACCGGGACCATATGGTCTCGGTGGTGGTCTATAAGCCAAACCGAGACCCCCATGGGGTTCGGTTTAGGCGCCGGCCAAACAAACACCCTTAAAAACATCCGTTTTGATTTACCCCATAACCAATTACATGTTTGATTTATGTTTTTAATTAGGTTTTTAAAAACATCATGTTCTTATTTAATTTAATAAATCAAAACAAAAGAAAAAGGATTTAAAAGATATACCGAATGCGTGGATCTAACGAGGATGAACACACACGAACACACGTACAAGATTCAAGATCAAAAATCAAACGAACACCCCCTTTTCTTGTGTTGTATGCGGCGGCCAAAGAGGACAAGAAAGAGAAAGGAGGAAAACTTTTTAGGTTTTTAATGTTTTTACTGTAAAGTGAAAAATGAAAACAAGTTTTACCTTAACCCCCCTTTCATTGTAAAATTTGATGGGCTTGGCCCATGGTGTTGGTGTAGCCGCGGGTAGGGGGCCCCACATGGGGTACCCGTACCGATTTCCGTGTCTCGTTATTTAAGTGTTCGTTTGTGTTTATTTGTGTTCGTGTTTTATGTGTTCTCGTTAAATACTAACCGTGACTTAATATATTTATTCGTGCTCGTAATAAATATATATACGTAATTAATATTAGTTCGTGATTTAATTACGTTCATGATTTCATGATCACATGTTCGTGATTAATTATTGTTAAATAATTATTGTGTGCTCGTACGTAATAAATACTTATCGTGCACGTGAACGTAATCATACTATAAAAGGAAAGTTTTAATCAAGTACGTACGATCTTAAGGGTACTAGTCATGATAAAAGCATGCGGGTTTTACAACTCTTCCCCCCTAAAAAGAATAATTCGTCCCCGAATTATAGATAAAGTAAACTGAAAAAGAAGAACATACCCGAATTCAAAATATGAAATGAGGGTAAGAAGCACGGATAGACTCCTCTGTTTCCCAAGTGGCTTCCCACTCGGTATGATCCCTCCAAAGGATTTTGACGAATGGAATCGTCTTCCTTCTCATGACGCGTTCTTGTCTGTCAAGAACTCGTTCGGGTTCTTCTATAAAAGTGAGATCTTCACGTATCTGTTCCAGTGGATACTAAACCATGTGAAGGGGATGACACTGGTACCCTCTGAGTAAGGACACATGAAATACATTGTGTACATGTGAAAGCTGCGGAGGTAACGCTAACCGGTAAGATACTTCACCGACTCATTCAATGATATCAAACGGTCCGGTGAAACGAGGACTGAGCTTCCCTTTAATCCCGAAGCGTCTAACACCACGTGCCGGCGAAACCTTAAGGAAGACGTGATCTCCTACGTTAAAATGTATGTCCCTACGATGCTTATCGGCGTAACTCTTCTGACGTGACCGTGCCTCCTGAAGTTTTTGCTTAGCTACTGCGATCTTTTCATCGGTCATCTCTATGATTTCTGGTCCTTCAAGTGTTCGCTCACCAACCTGATCCCAGCAGATTAGGGCGCGACACTTCCTGCCATACAACATCTCGAAAGGAGCACACTTGATACTTGCGTGCCAGCTGTTGTTGTATGCAAACTCCACCAAACAGATATAATCGTCCCAATCACCCGTCCATTCGAATGCACATGACCTCAACATGTCTTCCAATGTCTGAATCGTTCGCTCCGACTGTCCGTCCGTTTGAGGATGAAAAGCCGTGCTAAGCTTAAGTTGTGTACCCCAAGCTTTCTGCAGACTCTTCCAAAATCGCGAAGTGAAACGAGGATCTCTGTCTGAGACGATGCTGGATGGTGCACCGTGGAGTCTCATGATCTCTCTTCTATATGTATCGGCGAGTTTACTTAACGGATCTTCCTTGCGGATCGGTAAGAAATGAGGTGATTTGGTAAGTCGATCTACGATAACCCAAATTGCATCGTGCTTCCTCTTGGTAGGCGGAAGATCAGTAACAAAATCCATGGTGATTTTGTCCCACTTCCACTCTGGAATATCTAACGGTTGAAGGAGACCGCCAGATCGCTGATGCTCGATCTTAACCTGCTGGCAGGTAAGACATTTTGAGACGTAAGTGGCCACATCCTGTTTCATACCACTCCACCAAAAGTATTGCTTGATGTCATGGTACATCTTAGTCGAACCAGGATGTATAGAGAATGGGGAGCTATGAGCTTCAGCTAACAAGGCTTCCCGGAGTTCTTGGTCATCAGGAACACAAAGTCTCGTGCCCTGCCATACGATACCATCTGCATCTACTCTGAATTCCGTCTGTTTCTCCAAATTCTGTACTATCGCCCAGATTTCTCCGTCATCTTTCTGAGCTTCCTTGATCTTAGAGAGTAACTCGGGTTCTACTCTAAGATTAGCCCAGTAACCGTGCTGTCCACGTACCATGATCTCGATGTCTAGTCGCTCCAAGTCTCTTATGATTTCCTCCTCAATTTTAATACCGTTGATCATTCCGGACTTCCTGCTAAAAGCATCTGCTACTACATTTGCCTTTCCGGGATGATACTATAGATTAATGTCGTAATCCTTCAACAGCTCTAACCACCTCCTCTGCCTCATGTTCAATTCACGTTGAGTGAAGATATACTTCAAGCTCTTGTGGTCCGTGAAAATATCACATGATTCTCCATATAAGTAGTGCCTCCATATCTTCAATGCAAACACGACTGCAGGAAGTTCCAAGTCATGCGTGGGGTAATTTTCTTCATAAGGTTTAAGCTGCCGTGAAGCGTACGCGATCACTTTCCCATGTTGCATGAGAACACAGCCAAGTCCCTTCCCTGATGCATCACTGTAGATTTGAAATACACCCGTACCAGATGGGAGAGTAAGAATAGGTGCAGATACTAGCTTCTGTTTCAGGTCTTCAAAGCTCTTCTCTCGTTCTTCAGTCCAGACGAATTTCTCCCCTTTCCGCATCAGTTTGGTCAATGGTAGTGCTAAGCGGGAAAAGTTCTCCACGAACCTACGGTAATAGCCAGCTAAGATTAAGAAACTGTGGACTTTCGTCACTGATGTCGGCCTTGGCCACTTAGTAATGGCCTCAACCTTCGCTGGATCCATAGTGATTCCTTCTGCTGATACAATGTGACCTAAGAATGCCACCTTGTTTAACCAGAACTCACACTTGGAGAATTTAGCATACAACTGCTTCTGGTGAAGAATCTGTAGTACTGTACGAAGATGGTCTTCGTGTTCCTCCTTGGACTTTGAGAAAATCAGGATGTCATCGATGAAGACAATGACGAACTTGTCCAGAAATTCATGGAAGATTCTGTTCATCAAATCCATGAACACTGCTGGAGCATTTGTCTGGCCAAATGGCATAACTACAAACTCGTAGTGGCCATAGCGGGTACGAAAAGCAGTCTTGGCGATGTCCTGCTCCTTAACCCGTAGCTGATGGTAGCCTGACCTAAGATCAATATTGGAGAAGTGTTTGGCCCCTTGGAGTTGGTCAAACAGATTGTCTATACGCGGAAGTGGATACCTATTCCGGATGGTAATCTTGTTGAGCTCGCGATAGTCTATGCAAAGACGCATACTGCCGTCCTTCTTCTTAACAAATAAGACCGATGCGCCCCATGGAGATGCGCTCGGTCGAATGAAACCTCGTTCTAGAAGTTCTTGCAGTTGATCCTTCAACTCCTTCAGCTTTATGGGAGCCATGCGATAAGGAGCTTTGGAGATTGGTTCAGCTCCTGGAATAAGCTCGATATTGAATTCCACTTCTCGTGCAGGTGGTATGCCCGGAAGTTCTTCTGGGAATACATCTTGGAATTCCGACACTATTTGTAACACCCCATTTTGATAATGGAATGTCACGCGTAATTATGGCGTGTCATCAAAGCATACAAGGAAAAATGTATAAAACATTACATGACCATAGGGATAACTGGAATCAAACATCGGTTCCCAAACATAAGCCCAAAACATAATAAAGCAAAAGAAATGAATGAAAGGCTAAACAAGCATAAGTAAATGAAGGCAAAAAGGAAAAGAAGTCTCTAGCAGCTTCCATCCTATGCACGTCCCCCAAATGCTCGAGTCTTTCCTAGAGTACCTGCCGTTTTGGGACATGGAAAGGAAAGTAACGGCTGAGCAAAACGCTCAGTGCACGGATATAGACATAGTATGAATGACTAAGCATAATAAAGACTTAATGGCAGCGGAAATGTATAAGTCCTGGAAAACCTGGAACGTGTTCATAAAACTGGTTTTATAGTTTGAAAAGCCTTATGTTTATCTTATGAAAACTGTTTAACATATTTTTACCATTAGCTAATATAGGTCAAAAATCCACCGTGCATGAATACTTGGAGGGGTGACCTCATCATGCAAATTAGAGGAGCTGCCTCTAATTTAATATACTGGTTTTGGGTAGGAGGGATCAGCTCCTTGCGAAGGATGCAAGGCACACACCACATTCACCATGAAATCCTGACTGAAAACATGTAACTAGGATGCACCCATACGCCCCACATGATAAATATAAATAAATGGCCAAAGCTGAAGGGACGCCACGAGCAATCACTCCGCCGTGGTGAAGTCATAACATCAGTGCCTCTAATGTTATGGTTATGGTACCTCCATAACTAGGTGAAACTGGTCATGCATGTATATGGCTATAGGTAATCTTAATTAAACATAAGCAATCAAACACATAACTTATACTACGAGAAAACAGTTGGCTGCATACGGGGAATCCTAATAAGGAAAGAATGTCCATACTGAAAGGACGGGAGTCCGTACCTTATGTCCATTGAACGAAGAAGACGAACTGAGAGGAATCCTACTTCCGTATCACTAGTGCTACATAAATACATACATGAATAAGTATCTGCTTACTAAATACGTAGCTGGTTTTATGTCATGTCTTAGCTTATTTTATATGTTCTTACCATGTTTTACTGTTTTAAAGCCTTAAACTGTGTTTATCTTACATTCTGTTAATCTGATTAAGTATTTTTGGTATTTCATGTATTATTATACTTACTGTGTAATAATAAGTAACTTTCCAAAAATAGCAGGTTTCCTAAAATAGAAAGTTTCCAAAAATAGAAAGTTACCAAAAATAGAAAGTTTCCAAAAATAGAAAGTTTCCAAAAATAGAAAGTTTCCAAAAATAGAAAGTTTCCAAAAATAGAAAGTTTCCAAAAAATAGAATTACTGCTTAAAATAGATAAGTTCCTAAAAATAGAAAGTTTCCATAAATAGATTTGCTGCCTTATTTAAATAAGTTTCCATAAATAGATTAGCTGCCTGAAATAAATAAGTTTCTAAAAATAGAACGTTTCCATAAATAGATTAGCTGCCTTATTTAAATAAGTTTCTAAAAATAGAACGTTTCCATAATTAGATATAAGCTGGTTAAATAAGCTAAGTATATAAGCCTAAGTGTTTTCATGATTATTTTCTAAGTCATATGATATAATATATAGTTTATTAATTATTTCATGTAATTAAATAAACTATAGGTTAAAATATTTAATTAAAGTATATCATGTTTTTAATTAAATAAAGTTAAATACTTAGGTTAAAACATGTATTATTATTTATTAATAATATAACCTAAGTCGTGTTAATTAATTAATTATAACCATGGTTTTTAAAATAATTAATTAATTTATAAGTCTAAAATATGAAAATACTTAGGTTAATAATTTCATGATTATTAATAATTAAATAACCTAAGTCATGTTATTAAATTAATCATGTCATGTTATTAATTTAATTTTAACATAATATCATAAAAAAAAACAAAAAAAAAACTAAACATACACCATGAACCGGATCTTGACTAAGAACCATGAACCGGACATGAAATCGACACCGTAGCCCGAACCAAATCAGGGTACCCCTTGTCTTGATGCTGCCGTGGGACCCACACCAACCAACCGGGACCATATGGTCTCGGTGGTGGTTTCTAGGCCAAGCCGTTACCCCCTTGGGGCACGGTCTAGGCGTCGGCTAAACCAAACACCCGTAAAACACCCTTTTGATTTTACCTCTTAACCAAATACATGTTTATTTTATGTTTTTAATTAGGTTTTAAAAACATCATGTTCTTAATTAATTTTACCAAATCAAATCAAAAGAAGGAATTAAAAAGAAATGTTAAAAAGATATACCGAATGTGTGGATCAATAGAGGATGAACAAACACGAACACTTGTACAATATTCAAGATCAAAATCAACAAGAACACCCCCTTTTGGTGTGTTATAGGTGGCGGCCACAAAAGGAGAGGAAGAACAAAATTAGGGTTTTAATTGTCTTCAATAAAATGTGATAAATGAATGACTTTTTCCCTTAATCCCTTGTTTAGTAAAAATGATGGGCTAGGCCCTTTTCTTGTCCCTAATTTCGTGGTTCATGGGGCCCACATGGGGTAACCCAAATGTTTTCCGTGTCTAATTAATAAGTGTGTTCTCGTGTTCGTGTTTTACGTGTTTTAATTAGTTAAGTGTTCATTCGTGTTTATTGGTGTTCGTGTTTAGTGTGTTCTCGTTAAATATTTACCGTGCCTAATATATTTATACGTGCTCGTAATAATTATATATACGTAATTAATATTAGTTCGTGTTTTAATTACGCTCGTGATTAATTATTGTTAAATAGTTATCGTGTGTTCGCACGTGATCAGTACTTATCGTGTTCTAACACGTATGCAATACGTAAAATACTAGCACGTGAACGTGATCATACTATATAAAGAAAGTTTTAATCTAGTACGTACGATCTTAAGGGTACTATTCATGGTAAAAGCATGCGGGTTTTACACTATTGGTTGATCCTGAATTGATGGAGATTCAGCATCCATGTCGTGAATCGTAGCTAGATAACCCTCGCAGCCATGTGACAGTAGTGCACGCGCTTGCAGGGTAGATATGATTTGTACAGACCGTCCGGGTACGAACCCGTTATGAATGTACTCTGGTGCATTAACATCACCGAAGATAACTCGATATGAATGGCAGTCTATGGTAGCATGATGCTTGGATAGCCAAACCATGCCCAAAATCATGTTGAAGTCATTCATGTCCAGCGGAAGTGCGTCAACAGGTCGAACCTTATCGTCAAATTCTAAGGGAAGACCCTTGTATACATGGGTGATTAATACAGAGTCCCTCAAAGGCGTGGAAATAGTAAGCCTATTCTCTAGCGGCATGGGGAGCATCCTAATGTTCTTAGCATAAGCAGTAGAAATGACCGAGTGAGTAGCACCCGTATCGAAAAGAACAAACGCAGCTTGACCATACATATACAAGATTCCAGTGATGGTACCTGTAGACTTGTTGGCCTGGTCTCGAGATGTCGTGTAGACACGCTCGGTGGTAAGAGGCGACTTGGAATCTGCATGTCCCGATGTGCCCTCCATCTCGCCCTTACGGCAATCCTTCATGATATGGCCAGGAAGACCACACTTGAAGCATGCGTCCGTGTTATGACGACATGGCCCTGGGTGCCTACGGTGGCAAGTAGAGCAAAGAGGATGAGTATATCCTCCAGTAGGTGCTCTGGCTGGCTGAGAACCTGATAAAACATTTTACATAAGACATGATAATAGGGTACAAAGGACAATGCGGATAATCGTAAAATTGAATACCAGTGATAGCTGGACAGCTAGGCTGTGAACCTCTCTGGTTCTGGTCCCTACCGTTTCCATGGTTCCTGGTAGAAGTTTTGCTAAAGTGTCAGAATATGAGTTATAACATGAAATCATAAGAAAATGCGTAAGTATTAGGACCTGCTACTGTTGGAGTGTCCAGCATTGTGACGGTAATTATCATTACCGCCACGCCTATATGTAGCAGAACGGTCGTTAGTTTGACCGTTTCCCTTGGGCTGATAAGGCTGCTTCTGAGTAGCCGGCTGAGACCGGTCCCCAGTTTTTGGCCTGGAAGATACATTTTAAAGAGATGAATAATTGACATATACTGGAAGAATACGGTTTGATCACCGCTTGAATACGAATGTTTACCTCTTGTCGGGTCTCTCAGCTTCCCCGAACTCATCTCTCTCTTGCCGCATCTCCAGCTTACGTGCTGCATCGGCCACTTGTGCTACAGTGTTGAACGTAGCACACACCAGATTGTTTGCGACCGATGTGCGAAGAGCCCACCTAAAGTGGTGTGCCTGCTCTTCCGGAGTACATGCTGCTGCACCAAGGAAACCAGCTAAGCGAAGAAAGCGCGGCATAAACTCGTTGCTATTCTCCCCAGCTCTCTGTCGGATCCCATAGTACTCCCTCTTGAGCTTGTCTTGCTCAGCTTTGGGAAAGAACTACTCTATCACCCTGTCCTTGAACTGAGCCCAAGTCAAACCAGCAACCCACTCGTCACCTCCCTCAGACTGCATCAACGCTAACCACCAATTTAGCACATCACCTTCGAACCGATAGCATGCCAACCTCGCCTTGTACGCGGGGTCACAACCCATAGCATTGAAGATCTTCTCGATGTGAGCCAACCAGCTTTCAGCATCACTGGGGCTATCTGTCTTCTCAAAAGCTCGAGGACGGAGCTTGTTGAATCTCTCCAGCCATACTGCTAATGTCACTGGAGGAGGAGGAGGTGCCTGGTTATGTTGCTGATTGTTGGCAGCTTGAACCTCAGCCCTGATGTCGTTCCACGGTTGAGGAAGCAAAGCTTGCATTGCAGCTTGGATTGCAGCATTGAGTTGTTCCTGTTCGCGTGTGAGAACCATCTGACAGTATAACATAAAACATATGATTAAACAGATCAAAACATAAAATATATATACATGAAAAAAATTTATACCAAAATTCAAGAGAAAAATTTTATGCAAGAAATTTTTGTGTATGAATGCATGATGCAGTTTTATGAAAACTTTTGTATGCTCGAGAGTGAACGCCTATGGTCAATTCACCCAAAATAAAAGACATGGCGAGGGGACGCCTATGGGTCGGTCCCAAATTTAAAAGTTTCGATAAAACACATGCAACTAAATAGGGCCAGTTCTGTACCAACCATTACTTAGTCATAAACCTGCGACAATGACATATATGTGCATGCATAAAAATGATGAATGCATGAAAACGACTGTCAGTTCTAGGAAGACCATAATGACTACCCACTAATCACAGGTCATATTTTGAGAGCCTACAAGTCGAAGCCTTGTCTCTGATACCATAATTGTAACACCCCATTTTGATAATGGAATGTCACGCGTAATTATGGCGTGTCATCAAAGCATATAAGGAAAAATGTCTAAACATTACATGACCATAAAGGAAAATACCGGAATCAAACATCGGTATTCCAAAAGTAAAGCTCACCACACACAAACATAAGTACTGTAAAGGAAAGGACTAAACAATGTCCATAGCAAGAGTATCAAAGTAAAGATAATGCATAAAGTAAAGAAAGGCTAGAAAGCTTCCAGTCCATATGCACGTACGCTTAAAGTCTACGAGCGTCCCTGAGTACCTGCCGTTTTGGGAACATAGAAAAGGAAAACGATTGAGCAATACGCTCAGTGCACGGATGTACAATAAAGCATGAATAGGATAAGCATATAACATATAACAGCGGAAGAAACTAAGTCCCGAATAACCTGGTTAAGTCTTGGTAAAACTGGTTTTATAGTTTGAAAAGCCTTATGTTTATCTTATAAAAACTGTTTATCATATTCTACCATTAGCCAATATAGGTCATGAAAATCCACCGTGCATGAATACTTGGAGGGGTGACCTCATCATGCAAATTAGAGGGGCTGCCTCTAATTTAATATACTGGTTTTGGGTAGGAGGGATCAGCTCCTTGTGAAGTATGCAAGGCACACACCACATTCACACTGAGTAATCTTCTGAAAACATGTAACTAGGATGCACCCATACGCCCCACATGATAAATATAATAATACGGCCAAAAGTTGAAGGGACGCCACGAGCAATCACTCCGCCGTGGTGAAGTCATAACATCAGTGCCTCTAATGTTATAGTTATGGTACCTCTATAACTAGGTGAAACTGGTCATGCATGTATATGGCTATAGGTATTCTAAATTAAACATAAGCAAGTCAAACATATAAACTTATACTACGGGAAAACATTTGGCTGCATACGGGGAATCCTAATAATGAAAGAATGTCCATACTGAAAGGACGAGAATCCGTACCTTATGTCCAGTGAACGAAGAAGACGAACTGAGGAGAATCCTACTTCGGTATCACTAATGCTACATAAATACATACGTGAATAAGTATCTGATTACTAAATACGTAACTGGTTTTATATCACGTCTTAGCTTATTTTATATGTTCATATCATGTTTTACTGTTTTAAGCCTTAAACTGTGTTTATCTTATATTATGTCTATTCTGATTAAGTATTTCTGGTATTTCATGTATTATTATACTTACCGTGTAATAATAAATAACTTTCTAAAAATAGCAGGTTTCCCAAAATAGAAAGTTTCCAAAAATAGAAAGTTACCAAAAATAGAAAGTTTCCAAAAATAGAAAGTTTCCAAAAATAGAAAGTTTCCAAAAATAGAATTACTGCTTAAAATAGATAACTTTCTAAAAATAGAAAGTTTCCATAAATAGATCAGCTGCCTTAATTAAATAAGTTTCTAAAAATAGAAAGTTTCCATAAATAGATTAGCTGCCTGAATTAATTAAGTTTCTAAAAATAGAAAGTTTCCATAAACAGATTAGCTGCCTTAGTTAAATAAGTTTCTAAAAATAGAAAGTTTCCATAATTAGATATAAGCTGGTTAAATAAGCTAAGTATATAAGCTTAAGTGTTTTTTGATTATTATTCTAAGTCATAATGATATAATGTATAGTTTATTAATTATTACATGTAATTTAAATAAACTATAGGTCAAAAGTATTTAATTAAATATATCATGTTTTTAATTAAAAAAAGTTAAATACTTAGGTTAAAACATGTATTATTACTTATTAATAATATAACCTAAGTCATGTTATTTAATTAATTATAACCATGGTTTTTAAATAATTAATTAATTATAAGTCTAGAAAAATATAAATACTTAGGTTAATAATTCCATGATCTAATAATTAAATTATAACCTAAGTCATGTTTTATTAAATTAATCATGTCATATTTATTAATTTAATTTTAACCTATGATTATAAAAATATTATGTTAACATAAACCATGAACCGGATCTTGACTAGAAACCATGAACCGGACCTGAAATCGACACCATACCCTGAACCACTTCGGGGTTCCCTTTGGTTTGCTGCTGCCGTGGGACCCACACCACCAAACCGGGACCATATGGTCTCGGTGGTGGTCTATAAGCCAAACCGAGACCCCCTTGGGGTTCGGTTTAGGCGCCGGCCAAACAAACACCCCTAAAAACATCCGTTTTGATTTACCCCATAACCAATTACATGTCTGATTTATGTTTTTAATTAGGTTTTTAAAAACATCATGTTCTTATTTAATTTAATAAATCAAAACAAAAGAAAATGGATTTAAAAGATATACCGAATGCGTGGATCTAACGAGGATGAACACACACGAACACACGTACAAGATTCAAGATCAAAAATCAAATGAACACCCCCTTTTCTTGTGTTGTATGCGGCGGCCAAAGAGGACAAGAAAGAGAAAGGAGGAAAACTTTTTAGGTTTTTAATGTTTTTACTGTAAAGTGAAAAATGAAAACAAGTTTTACCTTAACCCCCCTTTCATTGTAAAATTTGATGGGCTTGGCCATGGTGTTGGTGTAGCCACGGGTAGGGGGCCCCACATGGGGTACCCGTACCGATTTCCGTGTCTCGTTATTTAAGTGTTCGTTCGTGTTTTATGTGTTCTCGTTAAATACTAACCGTGACTTAATATATTTATTCGTGCTCGTAATAAATATATATACGTAATTAATATTAGTTTGTGATTTAATTACGTTCATGATTTCATGATCGCATGTTCGTGATTAATTATTGTTAAATAATTATTGTGTGCTCGTACGTAATAAATACTTATCGTGTTCTAACACGTACCTAATACGTAAATTCTAACACGTGAACGTAATCATACTATAAAAGGAAAGTTTTAATCTAGTACGTACGATCTTAAGGGTACTATTCATGGTAAAAGCATGCGGGTTTTACAAATATTTTTTATAAATACAAATTATTTTTAAAAATAAGTCTCGATTAATTGATAAAACTTGTAGTAGCACGCGGAAAAAATAAAATAAAATAAATTATTAAATGAATTTCTTTTAGTATTAACGTATAAAAAAGCTTCAACTCCTGCTTTAGCAAAATACTTTAGTAACCAGCTCTAACGATCTACTTTGGCTGCCACTAATATTGCCAAATATATATAGTACGATTCGCTCTAGCTCCCACTAATATTGCCAATATACCTATATATATTAGTAGTATCTTGAACTTATAACCAACGTTTTAAAAATAAGATTTTAAATCAATCTGGTCAAGTTATCAGGTTATTTGTTCGACTCGAGTTAAGCCAAGTCAACTTGGTTTTTCAAAAAAATAAAAGTTTATATTTTAATGTATATATAAAAATTATGAAATCTTTCGTATATTAAATAATATAAAATATTTAACAACAAATAAAATATGTAAAAATAAAATTACATCGTAAATAAATTTAATTTCATGTTTTATTCGTAAATAATACGAAAAAATTGAAACGCGATCAGATCTTGAGAACTAAGTGAATCTGGTTCACCCTATACCCAACGAGTCTAATCACATTTAAAAATATGAAACATAATTTAATATGACATGTTTTCTCGGTTAAAACCAGATTAACAAATTGACCCGACCGAATCAGGTTTTAAACATTGATTCTAACTGATGAACAAAATTCTATAGCGCAGCGATATATCGACATTGCGTGCATGCTGGTCAAAGTCAAACTATATAGGCTACGTGCCCATGAACTAAACGTTTAATTATTTTCAAATACTTGAAAAGAATTACTACTACTATTAGTTGTGCACATGTTTGGTTGGAAGATCTCGTGAAAAAGAGTCCTCTTTTTGAAAAGGAAACGATTTTAATCAGTTTTTATTTGTGAGAAAGTGGATTCAAACATCATGAATCTGTCAGGAAAAAGAACAAACACCAGTTACCGAAGAAAAGAAAATTGATTTGCCTTATGTATAATATATATACGAATTAAGAGAGTTGTCCGAACTATTTCTTGTGAGATAGACAATGATTGGTGTCGAAAAACATCCGTAAACATAATGTCTCTCCCAATTTATACGGAGTACCTTTTATATTGCATAATCGTGAGTGTAAGTTATAGGATGTGTGAGAGTACAAAGTGTACTAGAAATATGTCCACGTGAATATCTTAGTACGGGGTCAAACAAGTGTTTCCCACACAATGAGTCTCGTTAAATTCTACATGTTACGTTTATTTGGGACAGATATTGCATTGTATGACTTCAAAGTTGAAACAAATCGAATGTTGAGGTAATGTCAGTCAAATCCAGCGTACTTGTGATGTGTTCAACCGCAGAACAGCTTCACGGGCACACACGTAGTATACATTATACAAACATACAACGCATCTCTTCTGCCAAGCAATGCCCCGAAATGGAGCCCCTCTCCCCATGGCACCCATGTGCCCTTCCCTTAACGCATCCGTGTACCAAGTCAAAACACGTAGAATGCATGTTACGTATACTATTGGTCTTTATGTTCAGTTTCATACATTTGTTTCCTAGGAAGGGTACTAAGCTGGTTGAGACAGCACAGGTGGTTTATATGGTAGGGCATAAAATGATAAATTGGTATAATGTCTTCCCATAAGTTTGAAGATACATCATCCATTGTGTTCATGAATTAGGTGAAGGAATGGTGTGGGTATGGGGGAACATTGCCCCATTACATGACAATGGACTTTGAAGGCAATGTTTAGTGCACACCCACATGCCTTTGTAATGGATCAAATTAGCCACTTTTCGTACTTTTTATCTCTTAAGATTCATCTGAAAGGTGTCATTGCTGTTAAAGTTTCATATCAATACAAAACAGATATATGACAGCAAACATTGCAAATATAGTATGAGAAACAGTGCATCCTATATTACAAAGATTCTATATCCATATCCCCTTAATCAAAACTGGCTATAAATTTATATTGATCAATCCTACATCCTATTTTGATAGTCACAAATTAGTTACAGTATGACTTTTTGCATTTGATCATTAATGACCATCAGAGAGGTCTCAGAGAAGTGTACAATAAGTGCAACCGCACAGGGCCTCCAGTTAAAAAGGGCCACATTTCAGTAGTTTCACATATAGATACATATAGTATTAAACATGTACGGGTCATAATACAAGTTTATAAGCGATTTCTTTTTAATTTAGAAGTGTCAACAGGGCTCTTTATTATTCTCGCCTAAGGCCACCGAAAATCATAAGACGACCTGATGACCATTAGTAACAGATACTAAGGGCCCACTTCATTATGGTGAAACATGTGTAGCACTATTCAAGCGAAATATTGGAGTCATTCTGCACAAGTATCAAATGAGAACTTTCAGTCGTAAAGTTGGTGTGTAATCACTCATCTTGGTCGAATATTTATCTAGTTTATTAGTCTCTTAAGATTGTTAGACTAGTGGATGAATGAACGATATACAGAACCATGTAACATCAAGTTTTAATCATACTTTCAATTTCGCAACCAGAATTCCATCAAAGTTCTAAAAATAACCTATGCACATCGCCACATTAGCGTCAAGGAACTCAATCTCTAGGTTATGAAATCCTAACCACATTTACAAAAGATCCCATCTACACACTTGTTCATTATTTACCTCATGCTTGATGCTGCAACTGATGTTGCTGTTGCCACAGCCATCTTCCTTCGTCCTCCTTTTCTCATGCTAACATTTGATCTTGGTGACTTGGATTTTGCTATCTCTTTTAAAGACCTATCATATTAAATTTCAAAATTCATGGTCAGAACTCGGAAGCAAACAAAAAGGATGACAATTGTTTTTTCTTTAAAAGAGAGGAGCGCTTGGGAATGAAAAATGGCACCCATACCTCTGAGGTGAGAAAAGCTGTTTAAAAATAGGCACTTGGCCTCCATGAAGTATCGATGTCTTTGTAAGTTGTTTTAAAGCAACTTCTTCCTGCATCTATACACCAGTATAATCACTAGTCAGATAAATATTCTTGCTTATTATATAATCACACAACTTTATGCGAAAAGAATCAGTAAAGGCTCCCTATTACCAAAGTCTTCTTAAATTTACTGTCAAGTTCTGTTCTACGTAGACTTGAATCCTGAACTTCAGTTAGAGGTTTACGAACCCGCTCAGGAACTGCATTGCTTTCCCTTCAAGAAAAGAAAACATTGCTCATGCAAAATTACTAATATCTGATTGACAACTTAATGATGGACATGCTGTTACTGAGAATTTCTTACTCTTTCACCATGGTCTCTGCTTTAACTACTCTCACACTAGTATCTTCATCCTCTAGCAGCCTCGTTTTCTCTTCATGCCTCACTACACTATCCAATCGAAAAGGTTCTGACTTTGTGCAGTGTCTTGATTCTGTTTTTGAGGGAACCTTCACTGAAGCATATATGTTCAGATAACACTACCCGCTAAAACTTAGGGACAAATCAATATAGAATAAAATTTCCATACCAAATGATAATCACTTGTATAAGGATGTGGACTAGACGCAGGGATCCTAGGTTGCTCTTCTTGTATATACTCATGTATGATCTCAACAACAGGATTAGTTTCTTTCCGATCTCCCCTTTTGTCTGTCTGAAAACGGAAAGGACGTGGCACTGTTTTCCGTGGAATTGGTTTCTTGTTGTGGGATTCCAAGCACGATGTGATCTGCAAAGAAATAACAATGTTCTATTGTTTACAAAGAGAAAAAATATTCAGCGTTATCCGGAGTACTTAGGTTACAAAAGAAAAAGTAAAAAACCTTGTCAAACCATTCAGCATTATCGGGTGTTTTTGATGGAATTCTTCTATCAGTTGCAAAATGAAATTCTTGAGGTATTGTGACTTGTCGCTTTTTGTTACAGAACAACCCCAGCTCTCCTTTACTTTCAAGTATCTAGAAGCATTGCAAGGGAGCATGGTATAAAGTTAATAAAACTGTAGAACAAAAACTTATTATCAAAGTGAATATTCTTATCAGTGATGGTGATGTTTATACCTTCTTGTTTAAAGGTCTAGCCTTGAAACTCGAAGCTTTTTCCTGCTGTTCTAATTCACTCTTAGGTTTCCGTGCAGTCAATGATGTCTGAAGAGCTATCTTAGGCGTTGTAAGATGACGTTTACATTGATAGTTCTGCGATAAGGGAAAAACAAAACTGAGCCACAATACTAGAATACTAACTTTACCATTTCAGTTGCTTGTTGATTACCCGAGGAGTTGTTTCTACTGAGGCAACTGTTGTTTCTGCGCTCTGTCAAGACAATATAATTTCCACATTAGAACCTCAATTTTTAAAAAACTATTTCAAGTTCATTGATTATAATAGATTTACCTTTCTGATCATTGATCGACGCTCAAATTTAGGAGTTTGGACAACTGAACTCCTGATATTAACCAAGCAAACACTCTGAGATATTTTAAATGCAGGTTCTGTAGGCCTTGACTGCATCAGTTTGGGCTTTCTTGGTATCATTAAACTTGCTCTTGCTTTGTGGGGCGACTGACGTGTTCCAAATCCAATACATGGAGTCTATAAGCACAAAGGGACAATATACAATGTTATTATAAATTTCCGATTGAGAGAAATGATAAAAAAACGTGGCATGGTAATCAAAACTAACCTGTTTAATTTTCCCGCCTTTAAGCTTTTGCTTCTGTAATTCTTGAGCAAAACTAGGTGTAATCTTATTTGAAAAGTTTGTACGCCTATATAGATAGAACAGATGTCAAGCATAAGAAGAACGGATAGACTCTACACGGAACTTATAAATGCAGCAATTAGCTATCGATAGTTGTGACTAACAAATTTATTTCTTACTACTCACTGTCTTTCAACTAGAGTAACATATTCTTATTCATTAAGGAGCCACAAAGTATATCTCAGGTGCATTTAATGATTCTTTTAAATCAATTTCTGATTACATGTTCCATAAGAAGACTATTAAGTATCAAGTCTACGCACAAGTACATTAAAGAAAGGTCACATAAGCAGTTCAAAGTGATCTGGCTGACCTTCGTTCCTCTGGTTCCAAGTTGATGTTCTTTTTGGTACTTAAGAGACCTCTGGACTTAAATGGTTCTGGTTCCTGCAATTAATATATAAAAGTACATTCAGTTATCCCATTTCACCCAAAAAAAATCTCTACTGACAAGTAAAACAGAAACCCAAAACTGATCTGGTAAGGGTATAGTATATAACCTTGTGGGAATTTTCGGCATCACTCAGGTCACAAAGGGTTTTAAACTGCATATTTCTTCTAGTATTATCCGTAGACATCAAATCTACACCCAAAAAACCAAAGAAACAATCACGCACTTGGCCTTTCCAAACAATTCTAAACTAAAAGGGAACATAAATCAGTCATTAAAAATGTGAATAACGAATAACAATAAAACACTAGATACCCCATTAGCATAACCAATGATCCACTTCACAATACTATTGTAACAACATCTAATAGCTATGTGCAGGGCAGAGAGTATTCATGTACATACTCTTTGATCATCATCCGTAGATGTTTTAAATACGCCTTTTTAGAGTTTAACACTAAACGCTTAAAGAACGTTAGATTTCTGGATCCGCGACTGTTAACTACATTCTCTAACAACTCAAAAATCAACAATGTATCCTATTTATGACTTTTTGAGTTGTATGTACGATCGATACAATCAGACTATTTAATAACTAACTTTTTAAATTTTGATTATCATGTTTATCGATCTCCAAACATACGTGATTCAATTCCCATACATTCTTGATTCAATACCCCAAAATACGTTAATCGATACATAGAATAATCAAAATTCAAAAAGTTAGTTATTAAATAGTCCGATCATAATTGATAACAATGGTACATACAACTAAAAAACTGTGACAAGTAAGATACATTTTCACGCAATTAACCCTTTATTAAATAACAGAATATCCACAAAATATATTGAAAAATGAAATAAAAAGAATGTAAATCATACTATTGGTTTGGTTTTCGGTTAGTGGTTGGACGTAACGGAACGATTTGGGGGTGGAGAACTCGCGATGATCGGCATTGACAATGCTGTTTCTGGAATCCATTAGTAACTAAGTAACTGATTGACAGCCTTTGAATGAATTAAAAAATTAAAAAAGTAGTAGCAATTAAGATCGATGAGAAATTTGATGAGGAGAAGAATAGAGATGATTTGATTTGTTTGTTTAACGGTTTTATTTTATTTCAGACAAGGGTGGGAAAAAGTTATGACCGTTAGAAGAGCGAGATTCATTTCTTTTTTTTTATTTTCTTATTTCAAAAGTTGATTTTCTTTTAATTACAGTCCGTTACTAGTGATTATTGTGAATAGTAATTATTGAATTAAATATAGGATTTTTGATATTTGAAATCGTCAATATTTTTAATAGATATTTTCGTTTGTTTCAAAAAGAGTTCATAAATAAAAAATGACCACGGGTAAAGAATTTGATTGATGAAAAAGTCATTTTTATCCACATAAAAGCTCTAGTTGTCATGGCCCAAAAACATTTTTTTATTTGGGTCACATGACATATTACTTAAAAAAAAATATATGTTATCACAACTAACTTTTTTTTTCATTTGAGTCCCACAACTACTAATTTTATTTATTTTTCATCATTTTCTAATAAATTTAATTTATTTCACAAAAATTAAAATTATAAACAAAATGCAATTACAACAGTAAAAACGTACGAAATTAAAAAAACATTACACTTAAAAAAATAATTACATAAAGCTCAATGATGTTGTGTCGCTTGAAGTAGATGTTGTGCCATGTATGCTCAATCATATTTCGTTGAAGTTTTGCGTGCGTTCGTTTATCACGGAGTTCTTTATCTAGTCTTCGATTGGTTTCACATCGCTCTCCCTAAGTCCGTAGAAAATTACAATTGCCTGGACAAATTGAAATTTCCGACTCCTCCGATATTGCATATTCTTGATCTTTCAATATCATTGATACAAGGGTTTTGCAGTGGTGAAAAAGTTCGTTATTCTCGGAATCCTCTCGAATTGATCTCAGTTTAAAGTGGAATGATTTGTTCTTGGTGACAAAAAGTGGATTATGTTTTCTATTCTACTAAACAGGTAAGTGAATAAAATGATAATGAAGTAAACTTAAAACAAGCAACAAATAAAAAGCAAAACTTGAATTAATACTGGAAAAGTACCCTTATGAGAAAATACCCTATGCGGAATGTAGTCCTTATGCGGAAAGTATGGCCATTCGGAATATTTGCTTATGCTGAAAAATGTCCTGTTCGGAAAATATTGCACTATGCGGAATAAGTCCTTACGCGGAATAAGGACGTCTATGCGGAAAGATATCTCAATGCGGAAAATCTTGTCTATGCGGAAAACACTCCTATTCGGAAAAAATGTGTCTATGCGGAAAATATGGCCATTCGGAAAAATCAAGTCTATTCGGAAAAAGAGCACTGTTCGGAATGCAAAGCCTATGCGGAATATAGTGGTTATTCGGAATATCTGTGATATTCCGAATAATGAAGAAAAACAACCTCTACTCGGAATAATTGAAATATTCCGAATAAAGGCAACCCCAGAATTCCTATTCGGAATCTGGGAAACTCAGAACAGACGAAATGCGAAGAACAAGGAAATCAGTAAATCCAAAATCAACTCCAATACTTAAAAAGGTTTTACCAAATTACACATAAATCATTTAAATACCTAAAGTAATAAATCCCACCAATAAAAATACTAAATCAACAACTTTTTAGAATCAAACTAGAATCAAATAAAAACTTAAGAACTTGCAATAGATGATGATGAAGAACAAGATGAATGAAAAGATGGAATAGATTGATTAATGTAAAAGTAACAAGGTTAAAGATTAAGGATTACAAGATTGAAAGAAAAAGATGAAAATCACCAAACTCCCTAATGGAGTTGGTGATGGAACGAACAAAAGCCTGGGAAAAGAAAATGAAGCTAACTCCCTCAAATGTGAAGGGAGAGATCTATTTATACTCCTAATGGTTGGTTGGTGAGTGGGCTTTCCCCCTTTCTTTTTGTCTTCTCGTCTTTTCAGAAAAGTTGACGTTTTCGATTCTGATTTGGGATTTGTCGTCGATTAAATCCAACTCGTCTTTTAATTTCTTCGTTAAATAGACTCGAGTTTCTTCGACTTATGAAAATCTTCCGTCTTTAGTCCTTTTCTTCGATAAATCTTTGAATAGGCCTAGTGACTTCAAATCTTTTGCATCTCTTGGACAATAGACTTCGTCTTCAGTCTTTTTCCTTGATAAAACCCGTGCAATCCCATGTTTTCTTTAACATTCATCCGGTTAGCTCTGAAATCACAATAAACACAAAAACCACGCATAATTCCAAACAAATGATATTAATTACGTGTTTTGGTCTTGTTTTAGCCAGAATTAAGTGGTAAAAGGATGGGTGTTTACACACCTATCAAATCCCCTACACTTAACCATTGCCATGCCCTCATGCAATGCTTAGTGATAAAGCAAATTTTACATTTTTCTCATAATTAATCAACCTTGGCCTTATTTAAATTCTACTAAATAAGAATCAAATTACTAAGAGAAATAAAAACTTTAAGATAAACAAAAAGAATGGAAATAACTTGTAAAGAAATCAAGGACTTACATTAGGGCTTTGGTGTTGCGAAGATTTATCACCCTCAAGTTTCACGTTCCCCAAACTAAGCTTAAAAACGAGATCATTGTTATTATAAGTTAGTAAATCAAACACTTACACACATGGCTTAATTAAATGCTTAAACTCCCTTATTCCTAGGTGTATCTCTTATATTTTATTTTTGTCTTAGAATGATCATGAAGATGCACTTTTGGACTTATTTCGATAGTTTATTAAGGCTGAAAGCAAAGTAGGACGATTTGATCAATAGTTAGCTAAAGGACAAAATCTCTTAAAACTGCTTCTCGGGATATCAAAAAGTTCATATCTTGGCATAACTTGGTTCACGATTTGAGACCTTTCTCGGGCCGATATTTGACATGTACTTCATACTTCATATCTTCGAGAGACGTTCTTGAGATAATGGTCTTCTCATCATAATAGAGTTTCTTCACTTGGAGGCTTTTGAGGGGTACTCCAACTTTGTTGACCACGACTTCATGATTATTTCTTCAATCTCTAATTGGGATTTTGAGATACAACGATCCGCCTCCTTTTCGGACTTGGATCTATTTATCCTCATACCTTGTTAGGGTCTTTTCGGATAGACTTCTCCATGATCTTTATGGGAGTTGATTGCTTTTCGTCGTGAGTCTTGATCCTTCATATTGACTTTAGGAATAATGCTTTTCACATCACTTTGGATCTTCAGCAATAAAATTGAATCCTCATGCCTTGTTAGGGCCTTTTCGGACATGCCAATCTTCGCGCCCCGCTTCATAAGTTATGCCTTGGCTATGAACTCTTATCATTACCGAGCAACTTTTAAACGATCTTGGGCTAGAAGCTAAGTAACTTTTCAAATCGTAAGACCTTACTTATTGCAGATAAATTATTAGCAAGTGATGGGAGAATAGGCAAATAATTACACCAAGTGAGCTTGCGCAAGAATACCGACTTATAATTGACTCTATCATTTCTCGTCCTCCACAATTTAAAATCTCAAGTAATGAGACTCGTGGACACTTAGCCTAATAAACCAATTAAGGTCTATATGGTTAAGGATACTAGCTAGAATAAACTTGGATAAGTCTATTCGGGTTGAGTCAAAATTAAACGCAACGGGCCTAATATGTCAAAGACTTCTAAACTAGCTACACCACTTTATTAATATTTTTGACTTTATTGTGGAATATATACTTATGAAAGTGAAGATAAAAATTTAAAAATTACGACTAAATGGCCAAAGTTAATAAAAAAATTTGAAAAATGTTGAAAAATAGGATTTTCCGGTTAAATGAAGGCATTTTCATGGAAAAGTCCACTTAAAACTTCGATAGAAGTCTCCCCTACACTTAAGATAAACATTGTCCGCAATGTTTAAGCATGTGGGAAAAGTCTCCCCTACACTTATGAAATTGTGCACGTTGGTTAACTCGAGTTAAGGAAGAGACGACTAAAGTGATTAATTTCAAATGTGAATATGAAGAAAATTGAATCACGATAGTAGAGAGATAGAACCGGATTTCGGATAACACGGGAGCACGGTTCTTCAAAGATTCCAAGATTGCAGTTATCCCTGTAAGCACATCACCACACAAACACAAACGACCAAAATAGGTCCTCCCCTACACTTAGGGGGTTAAAGGGATAGATACTCGGGCTGCCTCCCGAGGAGCGCTTGTTTTTGATAACCGAGTCACGAGCCTGACTCGACCCAAATTCAGTTCATGGGGAACGTGGTGAGGGATGGAATCACCTCCTGAGAGGTGTCCTCGCCAAAGTACAACTTCACTCGTTGGCCATTCACCTTAAAATTCGGTCCATTAGGTTGAGCGAGCTCGAGAGTACCATATGGAAAAATTTAGGCGATGGTGAATGGGCCGGACCAACGAGATTTGAGCTTTCCCGAGAAGATTTTCAACCGAGAGTTAAAAAGTAAGACTTTGTCTCCAACATGGAACTCTCGGTTTTTGATCTTGGAGTCGTGAATGAGCTTAGTTCGTTCCTTATAGATCAAGGAATTTTCATAAGCCTCATTCCGGAGTTCATTCAGCTCATTGAGTTGGATCTTGCGTAGGTCACCGGCTTTGTTTATATCAAAATTAGCCCACTTCAAGGCCCAATAAGCCTTGTGCTCCAACTCAATGGGGAGGTGGCACGCTTTCCCGTACACAAGACGATAAGGCGTACAGCCGATCGGGGTCTTGTAAGCAGTACGGAAAGCCCACAAAGCATCATCGAGTTTATCAGCCCATGCGGCACGATGCTCTCCCACGGTTCTTTCCAGAATTCGCTTCAGCCCTCGGTTTGATATTTCAGCCTGGCCATTAGTTTGTGGGTGGTAGGCTGTGGAAAGACGATGATTTACACCGTACTTAGCCATGACTCTAGCAAATTGGTCATTGCAGAAATGAGTCCCACGATCACTAATAATGGCGCGAGGCACACCGAATCTAGCGAATAGAGCCTTCAAAAAGTTACAAACCACCCTTGCGTCATTAGTAGGCAAAGCTTTGGCTTCAACCCACTTTGAAACGTAGTCAACGGCAACAAGGATGTATTTGTTTCCTTTAGAAGATGGGAATGGCCCCATAAAGTCGATACCCCAAACATCAAAAATTTCACATTCTTGAATGAAATTCTGAGGCATCTCGTCTTTATGTGTGATTTTGCCTTGCTTTTGGCAAACATCACATCGCTTAACCATATCGTGAGCATCACGATATATGGAGGGCCAATAAAATCCCGAGTCAAACACTTTCTTAGCGGTGTAGTTGGGACCAAAGTGACCACCGGTGGGTCCTTTGTGGCAAGCATCAAGGATTTCAGACGCTGCCGGTCCATCAACACATCGACGGATAATCAGGTCGGCACATTGTTTGAATAGGTAAGGGTCGTCCCAAAAGTAAGTCTTAATGTCGGTGAAGAACTTCTTCTTTTGTTGAGACGTCAACCCTTCCTTGAGAATTCCACCCGCCAAGTAGTTTGCAAAGTCCGCAAACCACGGGGTTTCATTCTGCTTCGAGTTTATAGACATTAAGGTCTCCAAGGGAAAAGAATCATTGATTTCTTTGGTCGGATGATCCCCTTGGTAAGGATCCTCAAGTCTACTAAGATGGTCCGCGGCTAGGTTTTCTGCTCCTTTTTTATCGCGGATTTCGATTTTAAATTCCTGGAGCAGCAAAACCCAGCGAAGAAGTCTTGGTTTGGAATCTTGCTTTGTCAACAAGTACTTCAGCGCGGAATGATCAGTGTACACAATGGTGGTGGAAAGGACAAGATAGGGGCGGAATTTTTCAAAAGCATAGACAACAGCTAAAAGCTCTTTTTCGGTTGTCGTATAATGCAATTGTGCCCCAGTCATTGTCTTGCTAGCGTAATGGATCGGTTGGAAGTGTTTGTTCACTCTTTGTCCAAGAACCGCTCCAATAGCAAAATCGCTAGCATCGCACATCAACTCAAAGGGCAGCTCCCAATTAGGGGTAACCAAGACGGGTGCCTTAGTTAGCTTATCCTTAAGCGAGTTGAAGGCTTCAAGGCACTCTTTGGAAAAGATAAAAGGAGTATCTTTTTCCAAGAGGTGGGTCATCGGGCGAGCGATTTGAGAAAAATCTTTGATGAATCGACGATAGAAGCCCGCATGACCCAGGAAACTTCTCACACCCTTCACGGTTGAAGGTGGAGGCAACTTAGCTATAACATCGACTTTAGCGCGGTCTACTTCAAGACCGGCTTTCGAAATCTTATGTCCAAGCACGACGCCTTCTTTTACCATAAAATGGCATTTTTCCCAATTTAGAACGAGGCGAGTGTCTTCGCACCGCTTTAGCATACGTTCTAAATTGGCAAGGCAAGAAGAGAATGAATCCCCGAAGACCGAGAAATCATCCATGAAGACTTCCATGGTTTGTTCAACCATGTCATGGAAGATAGCTAACATACACCTTTGGAAAGTCCCGGGCGCATTACATAAGCCAAAAGGCATTCTTTTGTAAGCGAATGTGCCATAGGGACAAGTGAATGTAGTCTTCTCTTGATCTTGGGGATCGATGGGTATTTGAAAATAACCTGAGAAACCATCAAGAAAGCAGTAATATTCATTACCAGCTAGACGTTCATGCATTTGGTCCATAAAAGGTAGAGGGAAATGATCCTTTCTCGTGGCATCATTGAGTTTGCGGTAGTCTATACAAACTCTCCACCCAGTAACGAGACGAGTGGGAATTAACTCGTTGTGTTCATTGGGAACAACGGTTATTCCGCCCTTCTTGGGCACACAATGGATTGGACTAACCCATGGTGAATCCGAAATAGGGTAAATCATACCCGCATCAAGAAGTTTGAGAACCTCTGTTTTGATGACTTCATGTATTTTTGGATTCACCCTTCGTTGGCTTTGAATTGTGGGCTTGAAGTCGTCCTCCATGAGAATTTTGTGTGTGCAGAAGTGAGGATCAATTCCACGAATATCCGAGATTTTCCAAGCGATAGCCTTCTTATGATCTTTCAATACAGCAACAAGTCGGGCTTTCTCTTCATCCTTCAAATCCTTAGCAATGATGACTGGCGACTTCTTCTCTTCTTCGAGGAATACATACTCAAGATGGGGCGGCAACTCCTTAAGTTCCAAATCCAGAGGATTGTCGACGGGAGGCGTGTTCGAAGTCGGAGTCTTGATAGCAATAATAGTGGGAGATGGAGGGAAAGGATTGTCTTCTTTGAGGAGGTTTGCAATGAAACTGAGGTCTTTATCCCAAGTGGCAGTAGAATCGTCATTGTCTTTCTTCACATCTGCCAAGGTGGCTTCCAAATCTTTCCAAAGGAAATCACTTTCTCCAAATAGAGATAGTGATGAGTCGATAGAGGAAACGGTCTCAACATTGGGAAGAGAGGTAGGAATGTTTTTACAAGCATCCTTGAAGTGTTCTTCACAAGCCTCATCAAGAACGTCAATACAATTAACATTCTCGTAAGAATAAGGCTGTTTAGAAAGCTTTCCCATGTTGAAGACTACTTTATCGTCACCCACTCTCATGATAAGCTCACCGGCTTCAACATCGATGAGAGTGCGACCGGTCCTCAAGAATGGACGACCAACAATGAGTGGCACACGGGGGTCCATCTCGTAGTCGACGACAACAAAATCAGCAGGGAAGGTGAATTTGTCGACTCCTACAATGACGTCTTCGGCTATCCCCACTGGATAAGCAACCGTACGGTTAGCCAATTCCAAAGTCATTTTGGTGGGGACTAGCTCTGGGAGAGATAATTGCTTCCAAACACTTAGAGGCATGAGATTAATACTGGCACCTAGATCGGCTAGGGCCATGCAATTCTCTACTCCCGGGAAATTGCAAGGGATAAGAAAACGACCCGGATCACCAAGCTTGATTGACAATTTCCTTAAGAGCACTGCAGAGCAATTCTCATTAAGTTGGGTGTTGGCAATATCGAGGAGCTTTTCCTTGTCGCTCAGAAGATCTTTAAACATTTTGGCATACTTGGGCATGTGAGCGAGAGCCTCAGCGAAGGAGATATTGAAATTCAGTTTTTTGAACATTTTAAGGAAATTCGAAACTTGAATATCATCCTTGCTGTTTTGCTTCTCTTTCCTCAACCTTGAAGGATAAGGTATATTGGAAGAAGAGGAAGGCTTTAGAGGAATAGGATCACTCACAACCACGGGTGGAGGAGGGGTAGAAAGAAGAGGTGGAGAAATTGGGGAAGGAGAAGGATGAGGAATAGGAGCAGGTGACTCGTTCTCCTTAGTCACAACCACCGGTGGAGGTATAGGAAGCTCGGGTTCCTTGGTACCTTTACCACTTCGAGTGGTGATTGCTTTCATCTCCCCTCTTGGGTTCGCAACGGTGTTACTCGGAAGAGTACCCGAAGAAGAGGGTTGATTACCATTGAAGAAACTAGCCATCATGTTCCTCAGATCATTAGTTTGGGTATCCAACGTATTTCTCATATCAGCTCTCAAATCATTTCCTTGCTTTACCAAATCAGCCTTCAAATTGCGTACTTCCTCTTGGAGATTTCCCACTATCACATCATTGGTTCTCATGTAGGTTGCAACCTCTTGGTGTAATGCAGTGGTGGCTTGGTTGGGAGGAGCATTGTATGCAGGTGGTTGGTAAGCAGGTTGTTGATAGACTTGGTTATTTCGTTGAGGTGGTTGTTGCTGCTTGTGAGGTGGAATGTATGGTTGTCGAGGTTGTTGTTGTTGAGGAGGGCGGTTGAGGTTTTGTTGTTGGTTTGGGTTGGTAGGAGGGAAACCAGGTGGTGAAAGATAGTTGTTGCTGCGGTAGCTAAGCAAATTACGGTCACCTTGGGGTTTTGCTTGATAAGCAGGTTGAGGATAGGTGCCATATGCCGCATTCACATTCTCAGCAGGGTAATCTTGGGTGGCGGTACAAGTTGTGTAAGAGTGGGGACCACCGCATATCTCACAAGGTTGGCTGACAGCGTTCACTTGTGCATTTTTGACGTTGTTGCTGTTGTTGTTGCTGACGGTGTGGGTGACAAGCGTTCAAGAAGCGTGGTGATTTTGTCTAATCGCTTGTCGCTCTCATTAGTGCTAGCACTAGCAACATTGGTCCTAACACTCTTGGTTTGAACATGAGATTTGTTCTCAATGATGTCCCAAGCAGCATTGGAAGTCTTAGCCAATAAATTACCCCCCGAGGCACTATTCAGTGAATCTTGGTCATTCATGCTTAAACCATTGTAAAAAGTATTTATTTGATGAACTTTGGTAAAACCATGTTGTGGGCATTTTCTTAAAAGATCTTTAAAGCGATCCCAGGATTCACTGAATGACTCGTCGTACTTTTGTTCAAAGGTTATAATCTCATTCCGCAAAGCGGTAGTACGAGAGGGTGGAAAAAAGTAGTTGATAAACTTTGTTTCCAAATCCGTCCACGAGAGAATACTCTGTGGCGGTTCCTTAGCAAGCCAATGCCGGGCTTGTCCCTCTAAAGAAAAGGGAAAAAGTTGTAACCTTATCACTTCTTGTGGAACGCCATTGAACTTGACCGTGTTCGTGAGTTGTAGAAATCTCTTGATGTGATCGTGTGGGTCATCAATGGTTCGTCCAAAGAATGGTTGAGCTGAGACCATCTGGATAAAGCCTGACTTTAGCTCGAAATTGTTGGCGGCAATTGGTGGAATAACAATTGGATCCATGTTGCCATCGACATGAGCTTGCAGCAA
Organism: Glebionis coronaria; assembly: GCA_025667525.1. Classification (NCBI taxonomy): domain Eukaryota; kingdom Viridiplantae; phylum Streptophyta; class Magnoliopsida; order Asterales; family Asteraceae; genus Glebionis; species Glebionis coronaria. The sequence goes on along the minus strand of CM046874.1, from coordinate 126,596,310 downwards.
TTCAATCATTGGGCGGTTATCCGGAAGGTGCTCATTGTTGTTATTATTCATGTTGTTGAAAGGCGGGTTGTTGTTGTTATTATTGTTGTTCGGAGGTGGTATGTTATTGTTGTTTTGTACACCAGCCATGTCTAAGTTATCGAGAGGCTCGGGCTCTTGATAAGACGTGGATCGAGTGCGCATACACCTGCAAAAGAACGAACAAAGAAAAACAAAGCAAAAATATTTTTGGTTTTTATGTTTTTTACTTTTTAGGATTTTTGAAAATTTTTATATTTTTTAGGTTGTTTTTGAAAATTTTTTTTATGAAAAAGTAACGTTCACGGGGAACGGATCCCAAAATCCAAGTTCTCACAAAAAACTTTTGATCTTAACGAGAAGAGCCGGCAGCGGCGCCATTTGATACAAGGGTTTTGCAGTGGTGAAAAAGTTCGTTATTCTCGGAATCCTCTCGAATTGATCTCAGTTTAAAGTGGAATGATTTGTTCTTGGTGACAAAAAGTGGATTAGGTTTTCTATTCTACTAAACAGGTAAGTGAATAAAATGATAATGAAGTAAACTTAAAACAAGCAACAAATAAAAAGCAAAACTTGAATTAATACTGGAAAAGTACCCTTATGAGAAAATACCCTATGCGGAATGTAGTCCTTATGCGGAAAGTATGGCCATTCGGAATATTTGCTTATGCTGAAAAATGTCCTGTTCGGAAAATATTGCACTATGCGGAATAAGTCCTTACGCGGAATAAGGACGTCTATGCGGAAAGATATCTCAATGCGGAAAATCTTGTCTATGCGGAAAACACTCCTATTCGGAAAAAATGTGTCTATGCGGAAAATATGGCCATTCGGAAAAATCAAGTCTATTCGGAAAAAGAGCACTGTTCGGAATGCAAAGCCTATGCGGAATATAGTGGTTATTCGGAATATCTGTGATATTCCGAATAATGAAGAAAAACAACCTCTACTCGGAATAATTGAAATATTCCGAATAAAGGCAACCCCAGAATTCCTATTCGGAATCTGGGAAACTCAGAACAGACGAAATGCGAAGAACAAGGAAATCAGTAAATCCAAAATCAACTCCAATACTTAAAAAGGTTTTACCAAATTACACATAAATCATTTAAATACCTTAAGTAATAAATCCCACCAATAAAAATACTAAATCAACAACTTTTTAGAATCAAACTAGCATCAAATAAAAACTTAAGAACTTGCAATAGATGACGATGAAGAACAAGATGAATGAAAAGATGGAATAGATTGATTAATGTAAAAGTAACAAGGTTAAAGATTAAGGATTACAAGATTGAAAGAAAAAATGAAAATCACCAAACTCCCTAATGGAGTTGGTGATGAAACGAACAAAAGCCTGGGAAAAGAAAATGAAGCTAACTCCCTCAAATGTGAAGGGAGAGATCTATTTATACTCCTAATGGTTGGTTGGTGAGTGGGCTTTCCCCCTTTCTTTTTGTCTTCTCGTCTTTTCAGAAAAGTTGACGTTTTCGATTCTGATTCGGGATTTGTCGTCGATTAAATCCAACTCGTCTTTTAATTTCTTCGTTAAATAGACTCGAGTTTCTTCGACTTATGAAAATCTTCCGTCTTTAGTCCTTTTCTTCGATAAATCTTTGAATAGGCCTAGTGACTTCAAATCTTTTGCATCTCTTGGACAATAGACTTCGTCTTCAGTCTTTTTCCTTGATAAAACCCGTGCAATCCCATGTTTTCTTTAACATTCATCCGGTTAGCTCTGAAATCACAATAAACACAAAAACCACGCATAATTCCAAACAAATGATATTAATTACGTGTTTTGGTCTTGTTTTAGCCAGAATTCAGTGGTAAAAGGATGGGTGTTTACACACCTATCAATCATGTTATGCAGTATAATGCACATGTACATGATACATCGTAACTTGTTCACGGTATAAGCACGACCCGATTGAGCTATGATATGCCATCGGCCTTGGAGCACGCCAAACGCTCTTTCGATGTCTTTTCGAGTACTTTCTTGCCTACGTTTAAATACGACGTTTTTTTTTCTGAATTTGCAACAGATAATGACTTCACAAAGGATGACCATTGGGGGTAAATATCGTCAGCTAGGTAATACCCTTGTTCGAATGTAACCTCGTCTACTTGGAACGGCACCGTTGGGGCGTTGTCTTCAAGTAGTTCGTCAAACAAGGAAGAATTATTCAAAATCGTTAGATCATTATTTGCACATGCTACCCCAAAAAATGCATGCCGAATCCATAAATCCTGTTATGCAACGGGTTCTAAGTATTATAGTTGGGTATTTCTTATCACCTTATGAAATTGTCTGTGCCATTCTTTCGGACAATTTTTCCATTCCCTGTGCATACAACCAATGCTTCCAAGCATACCCGAGAACCATGATACGCGTTATGTTTTGCGTATAGCTTTTAAATATCGGCAATACTTGGACTTCTTAAATACTTGGGCATAAATAATTCAACAACACACATAGTAAAAAAATCTAAACAATCTCGGGCGCAATGCTCTCCCATTTGTAAATACTTAATAACTGGTTTTACCTAGTAAGAAAAGTTCGTTGTTCCAGTCTTAACGAATTGATTTCCGGTTTAAAGTACGACTCAGTTGAATTTGGTAAAACCAATATTTTTGATTGTTTTTAAATTTAAATGTGCAAAGACTTAAAAGTAAATGTCATTAAAGTAAAGTGGCGTGAAAGTAAATCTAAGTCTAATTAAAGAAAGGTGCGATATTTAAAACGTGACGGAAAGTAAAATGATTAAATGACTTAAAAAATAAAGCGTGTTACGAGAATTAAAATTAGACAAGAATTAAAATGAGAGAGTAAAAATTAAACAAGACAAAACATGAAAAATACCCCAATCGGAATATATTCCGATCAGGCTCACCGTCGGAATGTTGTTAGGAATATCAATCGGAATATGTCACCTCTCCCAATCGGAATATCCAGTCAAACCCCCAATCGGAATATAAACTTACCCTTGATCGGAATATGGCTTAGATGCTGGTCGGAATGTAGATCGGAACCCCTTGATCGGAATATTGTCACTAGTCCCAATCGGAATACCAAACTAACACCTCAATCGGAATGTACAATGTGGTACCAATCGGAATATGTCACCTTACCTTGATCGGAATACCTCAAATACCTCAGATCGGAATACCAGGCCACCCCAATCAGAATATGCCAGAAATACTAAAACCCTTTTCCGACCAAGCTAAGGAGCTATGGTCGGAATGTAAAACCCTTTTCCGATTGGTCCGATCGGAATAAGGTGGAAAAAGCACAAATTAAGCTAATCTAATAATCTATGATTCTAATAAGCACAAGACGAAATATCTAAGATAAACCGTATAAAAAATAAGCTACTAAACTGAAATTTAACAACTTTTTAAACACGAAAAGGATAAGCTTTACGAAATACAACTTTATATATAAAAATAACTTTTATAAAAACTTTATAAACTTGAAAATAAACAAAATAAGCTATGAAAATAATTGATTTAAAACAATCAAAAGCATAAAAATGTAATCTTTAAACAAGTAAACAAGATGAAAAGCGTAAAAATAAAAGATCAAAGAAAGGTAAAGTGAGATCAACAAGATAAAGTAAAGGTGCGACAATTAAAAGAAACACTTACTTGAAATTAAATGGTAAATAAGGTGCAAGACATGTAATTAAAGGTGCAAGTAATTAAATGTGCATAAAATAAAGGTGGAAGAACTAGTTTGTCAATCTAGCCAACAAGAGCAAATGAATGAAAATGAGAAGTATTTATAGGTGATTAGGGGGATGGTTAGAGGAAGCTTCCTCCCCTCCTTCCTTTCTTCTTAATTGCGCCCTTAAGTCCTTCCTTCTTAATCTTTTTGTTAATCTTGGACTTTGATGACTTTGGGCTCGGGATTTCTTTGGACTCGTCTTTTAATTCTTCGATAAATAAGACTTGAGTTCCTCGGCTTTAAGTAAACTTCCGTATTTTGACTTTTTCTTCGATAAATCTTCAGAATTGGTCTTGGACTTCCGTTCTTTTTGCGCTCTTGACTTCTTGACTTCATCTTTCATCTTTTTCTTCAATAAAAGTCCGTAAATTCCCGTGATTTCCCGTGTTTTCTCCACTTTTCACCTTTTCGTCCTAAATCACAACAAAAACACAAACCAGGCATAATTCTGACATAAAAGACATAAAATACACGTTTTGGTCCGGTTATTGCTGTAATTAAGTGGTAGAAAAGATGTGTGTTTACACACATATCAAATCCCCTACACTTGACTATTGCAATGTCCTCATGTAATGCATTAGTTACAAAGCACGTTTACATTTTTCATCATAATTAATCCACGTTGGCATTTATTAAAGAGATAGAAAATTATAAACATTCAAAATAAGGAAATCAAAAAGCATACCTTGGGTTTTGGAAATGTCATGAATAATCATCATCCTCAAGTTTTCACTTTCTCCAAACCAAGCTTAAAAACGAGATCATTGTTATTATAAGTTAGTAAACTAACACGAACTCACGTGGGCCAATTATTCACTTAGACTCCCTTATTCCTATGGGTATCTCTTATATTTTATTATTTGTCTTGAATGATCACGAAGATGCATTGTTTGACTTATTTCGATAGTTATTTAGTCTGAAAATAAAGTGAACGATTTAATCAATAGTTAGCTAAAGGACAAAATCTTTTAAAACTGCTTCTCGGGACCTCATAAAGTTCATATCTTGGCATAACTCGTTTCGCGATTTGAGACCTTTCTCGGACCGATATTTGGCAGCGACTTCATACTTCAAATCTTGAGAGACGTTCATGAAATTATGGTCTTCTCTTCATAATGGAATTTCTTCACTTGAAGTTTTGAGAGATTCATACTTGGACCACGACTTCTTCATTTTTCTCCAATCTTTTTGGATTTTGATATACAACGATCCGCCTCCTTTTATGACTTGGATCTATTTATCCTCATACCTTGTTAGGGTCTTTTCGGATACACTTATCCATGACTTTTGGGGAGTTTTTGCTTTTCGTCGTGTGTCTCGATCCTTCATATTGATTTTCGATAAATGATTCTTCACATCACTTTGGATCTTTAGCAACAAAATATAGCCCTCATGCCTTGTTAGGGCCTTTTCGGACTCGCCAATCTTCGCGTCCCGCTTCAATAAGTTATGCCTTGGCTATGAACTCTAATCCATACCGAGCAACTTTTAAACGATCTTGGGCTAGAAGCTAAGTAACTTTTCAAATCGTACAACCTTATTTATTAGCAGATAAATTATTTAGCAAGCGATGGGAGAATAGGCTCATAATTAACTCACATAAATTCACGAAAGAATACCAGACTTATAATTGGCTCTATCATCTCTCGTTCTCCACAGTTTAAAATCTCAAAGAATGAGACTCGTGGATGCTTAGCCTATTAAATCAAAGTTTTGGGTTTTCGAGTCGCCTATAGGATCTTGCAAATTCTTAGACTTTTTCAAGTTTAGAAATCGCGTTTTAAAGTTCCCTTGATAAACGACTCTCTAGGATCAATTATAGGAACTTGCGAAAAGTTCTTGTTCTTAACCCGTGAGAGTTAAGACTTTCGCGTTTTATAGCTCCCTATATAAAAGCCTAGCAAAACTTGATTTAAACACGTTAAGGATACTAGCTAGAGTAACTTAGATAAGTAAACTCGGGTTGAGTCAAAAGATTCACAACGTTTTGAAAATTAAAAACCACTTATTCAAAGATTTATTCTAGCAAAGGAAGAAAATAACTATACAAAGATAAAAACTAATAGGCCAAAATAGATTAAAATTTTTTGAAAAATGTCGAAAAATTGATTTTCCGGTTAAAATGAGGACAAATACAAGGAAAAGGCCACTTAACTTCGATAGAAGTCCCCCCTACACTTAAGATAAACATTGTCCTTAATGTTTAAGCATGTGGGAGTAAACTCCCCTACACTTAGGACATTGTGCACTTTGTTTAAATCTCGCTAAGGGAAAGACAACTAAAGAGATTCCTATTTTAATATTAAGAAAATATAAAATAGTGAATCGAAAAGAGTTTAGGATAGAACCGAGAAGAAGTAGAACACGGAATCACGGGTCGTCAAGAATCATCAAGAGTGGATCATTGAGCTCGAATCCCTGATTAAGAAAGGAGAGAGCAAACACCAACGGGTCTCCCCTACACTTATGATAAAGAAAGCGAAAAGATAGATGCATGGGTTGCCTCCCAAGAAGCGCTTGATTTTTGTTAACAGAGTCATTAGCCTGACTCGACCTTGATCATCAACGGAAGAAGCATGAAACAAATCCACCAGGATCAAAGACATAGTTTTCGTCCATCAATAAGCACAAGCTTAAGGCGAACAAGGCAAGCCAAAGAAGAGTAGGCAAGGTTCCCTTAAGCAGTGATGGAGCACGGTGGAAGCAAGGTTGAAGTGGTGCAAGCAGATTTCCATAAGTTCCAAAGATATTTCCTTTTATTTCATCAGGTGGATACTGAGATGATTGCAGAATGTCAATACCGGGATCGAACACCTTTTCCTTTAAGGGAAAATAGCACTCAGGCTCAGCAGAGTGGGAAGAAGATCCGCAAAGAAGCACAACCTCGTCCTCAGAAGGGGAACAAAGAGGTGTCAAATCATATGTGCAACGGATATTGGTGTCAACCGGTTTCTTCTCCTTTGACAGAATGTTCTTCAAATCCAAAGTAGGATCAAGACGATAATCTTCAAAGTCATAAGGAGGAGCATCACTCTCATGAGGGAAGTAAGTGTTGAGAAATTCAGAGAAATCTTCCTCAAATGAGTAATCGTCCAAAGTAGGATCGAGTGATGGCGGAGGATCTTCATCATGTGAAGAATCGCTCGAAAGAGTATCAGCCTCATCGAAATCATCATACGTGGGCAGATCGGGATACTCAGAAATAAGGTCATCATAATCATCCGAATCTGAGCTAGACTCATCGTCATAAGCATCAAAGACCGGTGGAGAATCATAAATGGGAGAAGCGTCCAAAGTAGGAAGAGAGTCATCCACATCATCTTGAAAAAGTGGATTATCACCGCAAGACTCGAATAGAGGATTGTCGTAGACGGTAAAGTCATCGAGCACATTAATCATATTCACCGATTCGCGGCCTCCAAAGGTTGTACTTGTAAGCTTCCCCATTTTGAAAACTTGTGCATCATCCCCGACTCTTAAGATTAACTCACCTTCGGCCACATCCACTAAAGCTCGTCCGGTTCTCAAGAATGGCCGACCAAGTATTAAAGTAATACGAGGGTCCATTTCATAATCAACAACGACAAAATCACCGGGAAAGTAAATGTGCCAACTTTAATGAACACGTCTTCGGCTATACCAACGGGGTAAGCTAGAGTGCGATTAGCAAGCTCAAGAGTCATCTTTGTTGGAGTAAGGTCGGGCAATGATAGTGTTTTCCAAACACTCAAAGACATAAATTAATACTAGCCCCGAGATCAGCAAGGGCAGTAAATTCTTCAGTTTTGTTGAACACGCAAGGCAACACAAAACGACCGGGATCTCCAAGCTTTTCCGGAAGTTCTTTAAGAATAACTGCAGAGAAGTTTTGATTTAAGCGTGTGTTGGCGAGTTCAATAAGCTTCTCCTTCTTGTTTAGCAATTCCTTAAATTCTTTCACAAATTTCGGCATGTGGACAAGTGCTTCAAGAAAGCTAATGTTGAAGTTCATCTGAGAGATCATCTTCACATAGCGTGTCACGTCGGAGTCCTCCTTGGTTAGCATTTTGGTCTTGCCTAAACGAGAGGGATAAGGGATATTGGGTTTGGGTGGTGAAGGTGCAGGTGTAGGTGGTAAAGGTTGAGATGTTGAAGGGTCATTCGTAGAAACTTCATCACGTCGAGGCGGAGACGGTAATGGTGCACTAATACTAGGTGTAGGAGGAGTAGGGATAAATGGTGGTGGAGGAGGTGTAGATGATGGGGGTGGGGTTGGTGGTTGATGTTGTAGTTTTGTACACCTTTAGGAAAAGGATGCACAAAGTAGGGCAAGTGTGCACGACGATTTAGGAAAACCGTGTGTGAATGACCCTAAGTGAGTTCGTTCTCGAGGAGGCTAGTGCGTTGTGTATTGAATTGATTAATGATGTTTGTGATTATGAACAAGAAGAAAAGAAATAAGAAAGGAAAGAAGAGACGGTTACGATTATGAATTAAACTACGACGAAAAAAGACGTAAACGTAAAACCGCAAAACTACAAAATTTAAAATTTTAACCTAAAAATTTCTAAAAATTACTAAAAATCCACAATAAAATTCTAAGAGTTTACAAAAAAAATCCAAACTTGCTAAAACCTTTTAATTAATTCAATAATGACTTTTTAATGCTAATTAAAGCCCTAAAAATCACAATTAAATATTAAAAAGTCCTAAACAAGATTTTATAGTTTGTAAACCTCAAAAATGACCTAATTAAGCTAAAAACTATTTTTAAAAATTTTAAAACCAAATTAAACTATTTTTAAACACTTAAAAACTATTAAAGTCTATTAAATCTTAAATTAATTCTAGAAAATAAATGAAAAGCCTAAAAAATATTTGGAAAGTGAAAAAGTTCCTAATTTAATGTATATAACCTAGGAAAAATGAAAAAAGTAGAAAAAACAAACTTTTGAATTTTTTCTAATAAAATAATATTAAAATAATAAAAAAAAATTAAAAGTTTATAAATAAATTCTAAAAAATAACCAAAAATCCTAAATAATGTAACTAAGACAAAAATGCAATTAAAATTCTCTGAAACCTATTTATTAATTTTAGATTAATTTTTAAAGTTGTCTAAAAACCCTAAAATTAAATAAAATTAAAAATAAGACTTTTTGAAAACTTTATTGAATGTAAACCTCAAAAATATGAATTAAAACCTAAAAACTATTTTTCTGGATTTTTAAAACACTTTTTACTATCTTTAAATTACTTTCTAAAATTTAATCTAAAAATAATCCTAATAAATAATTTAATAAAGAGAAAAATACACTTTTTAAACAGAAAAGTCTGAAAACTTAATTAAGTCCTAGGAAAATTGAAAACTAGCAAATAAGCTTAATAAATAAGCTTAAAAAGATCAAATAAGCTACGGCTTAATTAAATAAGCTAAATTGAAAAAGTGTTTAAATAACTAATGAAATGGAACTCTAACGTAAAAAGCTATCTAGATCACTGGTAAACACGTACACTCCCCCAACGAGGGGTCCCGTGTTCGAGTCCAGGCGGGGTATGCTTTTTGCAAAATTTTTCTTTTTTTTTTACTTTTAAAACTCAACAGTAACACTTGTTAGCTTAATAACACAAATCCAATTCAACTTTTTAACTAGATTTAAGCTTGAATTTGAACAAAAACGTCACCAGTTTCTTTTCAATGAACACAAGCAACAAGTGTAAGCTTCACTTGTGCAATGAACAACCAAGAGGACTTGGTTTTTTCTTGTTTGTGGCGTATTTGTGGATAATCAGGGCACCCTTGTACTCTTTGGAGTACAAGGAGTCAAGAATAAGCAGAAAACAAATAAGTCACTTAGCAAAAATTCACAAAAAACGCACACAAAGGCATTTGCAAGTTGCTGAGATGTATATGAGGTCTGTGGGTGTTCTATGCTTGATACTTGCACAATATTGAGATTCAAAGGCTCAGATTCTACACACAAACTCACCAATAAACATACAAACAAATCACAATCCTTAAACAACCTAAACTCTAGCAATCTAACAAAATCTGTGAGCAAATTTTACACCAAATAAGCAGAAAATTGACTATGCAGTTTTGAGCTGTCCTTTTTCAATTATATAGCATGCAATGAGCTCACAACTTCCACAAACTGAAAACCAATGGAACACAACTCCTAACACTACCCTAATCAATGTATTTAAACAGGTTTCAAGCTCAATTGATGATTTCTAACCCTGCTTAATCCCTTATCCAAACACCCCTTAAAAAAACTTTGAAAACGTTTTTACAAACCAAGTCTACTCAAAACATGACCAAATGGATTCCAAAGATTCTAAACATGCATAGCATACCATATGAACTCAAATCCAATCAACTAAACACACTTTAACACTTATCATGCAAATCACATTAAATTGCATAAAATTTCACATAAAACTAAAAATTAAAAAAAGGAAAACGGGTTTTTACCTTGAGGGACTTACTTCCAAGTCCCTCAGTGACTGATGTCACCTCCCTCAGACTCGGGTTTGAGCTGAACCTTTGATCAACCAAACTCAACAACCTGTTTAAGAAGCAAAGAAAAAAAAAACAAGCAATAGTATGGTTTCTGTTTTCTTCTTTCTTTCTTACAAATCTTTTTCAAACTTAACTTAACTTACACGTTTTTCTCTCCAAACATTAACAACAATTAACTTAAACTTCTTAAAAACCAAACCTTGAAACAGATTTCTCCACAAATCTCAATTTCAGAAAATCCAACTTTTTATAAAACTTTTTGGTAATTAAAAGTAACTTCAACAAAAATCAACTGAAATTTAAAGATTAATCTAAAACGTGAAAGAAATGGAACTCAGTCATATGCAGATTGAAAACTTTTTCATTAATTCATAGAAAAGAAAAAATTACATAAAACTGGAACCAACCATACAAGTCACAAGCCGACTTGTATTTATACTAGTGCTAGGAACATACTAGAATACTGGGAATAAAATAATACAAAGCTGGAAAAACTAAAACCCTAGCAAGCTGATTCCCAAAATTGCCCTTTGACTGAATTTGAATTTGGTCTTGTTTGAGCCCCATGTGATGTAGCCAGGTGGAATCTTCCATCTTGATCGTTGGTTTCATCTTTGGGAACACGAAAGTCTCTTGGTTCGTTGATTTATGTTGTACAAAATGAATCCCGTGATGAGTGATAGCTGGAGAGGGGACAAACATGTGTGATGTCGTTTTCTGGGTTGGGGATGTATTGGGAGTAGGGTAAGGATTAAAACCCCTAATATTAATTGGGGTTTAAGTTAAGGGTTAGGGTAATTAAAACTGGTAGTTTTAGGGTTTGTGGGTGGAAGAAGGTAAACAGGATGTGTTTTGATTTGTAAATGGGTGGATTAGTTTAAAAAAATGTGTTTCCCCCACTTTTAATAATTAAACACGTTTAATTAAAGAAATGGGTTCAAAAAGGTTTTGTGATAGGGTTAATAAGTTATGGACTGGTTCGTTTTATGGAAATGGACTGGTGGGGGTGACGTGTCAAAAGGGGAGTGGTGGGATATGTTTGTGTGTCTTGGCACAAATGGTCCCCTAGCTTTCTTCACTTGATCACTTTGTATTATGAGCTCAAAACAAGACTTCCTTTGTAAATAACTTTCAAACACTTGTCAAATTTGGCACAATTTGTTTATAAACTTGAAATAAGGACTAAACATGCAATTTCTTCATATTCCAAGGACTGATTTTGACATGTTTTCATACTCCAAGGCTTTGACTTGTTTGTTGACTTCTTGAAGGACTATTATTGACAATTTAGATTTGTTGAGGGACTAAATTTGCCAATTCTTCAAAGTTAGAGGTCCTTTTTGTAATTTTGACAAACTTTAGGGACCAAACTTGTAATTATGAAGATACAAGGGTATAAAGTGTCAATTCTTCAAAGTTGGAGGACCAATCTTCATGATTCTTTAAATCTTCAAGGGTTTTCTTTGGAGAATTCTTCATTAGGGCTTGGTTCATCGTGCGGCTTCATTTCCCGTGTTCGTTTTTGCATGATTCTTGTGATCTTTTGTCATTTTCTCAATATCCGTACCTAAAATACACAAGCAACAAACACAAGCATATATTTGGGTATTTTGATGATATTTAATGCATTTTAAGCCCTTATTGGACGATGAGACTATGTATAAAAGCAGTCTCATCACTCCCCCATACTAAACCATTGCCGTGCCCTCACGCAATGCTAGAATAAAGTATCAAAGCATCTCCAAAATTCATTTTATTCACTTTATTGAATGATAAATTAGCTACATTACTACTACTTGCGTTTTAGACATAATGTATGATTTTCATCACAAAATGGGACGTTTAGGTTCATAGAATAAGAACACGTGAATGCTTCGTTAGAAATAATTTCATCGTCCTCGATTTTCACTCCAATTCCATGCCAAGCGTGCAACGAGATCATTGTCATTATAAGTTAGTAATGCTAACACTACTCATATGCCCTAATCACGTACTTATCCTCCCATTATTCCTAAGTTGTATCTCTTATATTTTATTTTGTCTTGAATGTTTCACGAGGATACATTGTTTGACTTATGCGATAATAGAGATTTAGGTCTAAAAATAGAGTCCTAACGGTGTAACCAAGACCATCAAATCACTAACCCCTCCTAATAGACGACGATGTTAAAAAATTAAGTCAACAAGAAGAATCGATAAACACGGTTTTATAACGGTTTTGAACATGAGACTTATTACCAAGACTTTTATACGCCCCCTAACGGAAGGGCCTTATTATCTTTGGTTTACCTCCTTTTTTTATTCAACTTCGCCATGAAGCTTTTATTATGACTTCGGTCTTGCCTTGCCTTTTATTATCCGCCTCATCGGTGGTTTCATTAGCCAAAGACGTATATCCTCACGCTAAAGCAAATTTTGGATCTTTAAAGCTTCGAAGATTAAGGCTTGATTCACTTTCAATTTTGCATAGATTTTTGGCCTTGTGGGGCTTCAAATTGTTTGCTTGATTTAGGTGAGCACTTGAAATCTTATTATTGGGTGAAGCTTTCGATTATTCGGGTTGCCAATACTTCAAAACCGTGACGCTGGCGATACCTTAATGTCTTCCCAATTTAATTACACGGAAGCTACTAGAAAAGACTAGAAACCCAACAATCCTAACTAAACCGCTAAGTCAATATTTATTAAGCAAAAAATATTTACAAGCGAAGGGAGAATAAGCAAACAACGAGAACACATGAGTTTTTGAAAGAATACGAGTACTCTACGTTTAGCATAGTAACTTATAATTAACTCTATCACTTCTCGTCCTCATTTAAGAGACTTAGCCTAATGTGTAGTTAAGGAATCAAAGCTAAGTGCTCAACACGCACGGTCGAGTAAAAAATTACTCTTATTCTCGCCATCGGAAAATCTACATTCGTGTCTTCAAACACTTATAAAACATGAGAAAAATTTTAAAATTTGGCCATTTTTAGCCTTATTTTGCAACAAAAACGATAAACAAAAAGATAAACTTTGGAAAGCGTGAAGGTTTGGCAAGGCAAGTATCTATTCACCCCCCCATACTAAAGTTAAACATTGTCCTCAATGTTTCGAGTCTAGGGGTGCAAACACCCCATACTAGAGACGTGGTCGAATGCATAATCTAGCATGGAAAAGGTGTAACCATTAAATTAATAGCCGTTTATGAAGTGTGCTAAAAACCTAAGGTTAGAACGTCAAAAGGATATATCATGGATATTGAGAAATGTCTCCAAAGCAAACGATCGAGTGCTCCCATAAAACGAACACGAGAGGCTCCAATCGTGAAGATCATGATCTAAAAATCACATATCACAAACAACCACGGAACAAAGGTTGGAAGGGCACGAATCCCCACACATAAGCTACATTAGAAAGCGATAATATGTACATAGGATAAGCATGGGACTCCCCCACGAGGCACCTCGTTTTTGATTACCGAGTCATGAGCTCGACTCGATCCCCTCAATACTAATTATCATTGGGGAAGGTGACTTGGTCGAGGTAGTTCAAGGATGGAACTTCCCCGCCAAAGTAGTGCTTCAACCTATGTCCATTCACCTTGAAATTAGGACCATCATCTTGAGCTAGCTCGATGGTCCCATACGGAAACACTTGAGTCACGGTGAATGGACCGGACCAACGGGATTTCAATTTACCGGAAAATATTTTCAATCTTGAATTAAAAAGTAAAACTTGATCCCCAATGTTAAAAACCCGGTTTTTAATTTTAGAATCATGCAACTTTTTAGTTTTCTCTTTGTAAATCAATGAATTTTCATAAGCAATGTCCCTTAATTCATCCAATTCATTTAATTGCATTTTCCGGTGTTTTCCCGCGGTCTCCATATCATCATTACAATGCTTTAGGGCCCAATAAGCCTTGTGTTCTAACTCGATAGGCAAATGACAATTCTTTCCATACACAAGCTTATAGGGAGTGCACCCAATGGGTGTCTTATGAGCGGTCCTAAAGGCCCATAAAGCATCGTCCAACTTATCCGACCAAGATTGTCGGTTTTCTCCAACAGATCTCTCCAAGATCCTCTTCAAAGCTCGGTTTGAAACCTCGACTTGCCCACTCGTTTGTGGGTGATAAGCCGTAGAAAGACGATGTGTAACCCCATATTTCCTTAAGACTCTTTCGAATTGGTCATTACAAAAATGGGTTCCACGATCGCTTATGATCGCACGAGGGGTTCCAAACCGAGCAAACAAACTTTTCAAGAACTTAACTACCACACGAGCATCATTAGTGGGCAAGGACTTTGCCTCCACCCACTTAGATAGGTAGTCAACCGCAACGAGAATGTACTTATTACCACGAGATGATGGGAACGGCCCCATAAAGTCTATGCCCCAAACGTCAAAGATCTCACACACTTGAATGATGTTTTGTGGCATTTCATCTTTTTGTGAGGCTTTTCCTTGTCGTTGGCATGAATCACAAGACTTCACAAGATCTTGTGCATCTCGGTAAATAGTAGGCCAAAAGAAGCCGGCATCAAACACCTTTTTAGCCGTGAGATTAGCACCGTGGTGACCACCCGTGGGTCCCTCATGGCAAGCTCTAAGGATGTTAGAAGCTTCAGTGCCAAATACACAACGTCGGATGATTTGATCCGCACACGTTCGAAACAAGTAAGGGTCGTTCCAAAAGTAGAAGTTGACATCACGAAAGAATTTTCGTTTTTCTTGAGTCGTCATACCCTTAATGATGAAGTTACCCGCATGGTAATTTGCAAAATCCGCGAACCATGGGGTAGAAGAATCAAGCTTAGAATTCACTACACCAAGTGTCTCGAGCGGAAATGTTTCGGTGATTTCCTTAGGCTCGTAAACACTTTGGTGAGGATCTTCCAAACGAGAGAGATGATCGGCCGCTATATTCTCGGCTCCTTTTTTGTCAACGATTTTGTGATCAAATTCTTGAAGGAGGAGAATCCAACGAAGTAATCTCGGCTTAGCATCTTGCTTTGCCATAAGATACTTAATAGCCGAATGGTCCGTATACACTATGCATTTCGTCAAGACGAGATAAGGTCGGAATTTCTCAAATGCATACACCACGGCAAGGAATTCCTTTTCCGTTGTAGTGTATTTAAGTTGAGCCTCGGTCATCGTCTTGCTAGCATAGTGAATAGGCAAGAAGTGCTTATCATGACGTTGCCCCAAAACGGCCCCAATGGCGTAATCACTAGCATCACACATAAGCTCAAAGGGGAGGTTCCAATTGGGGGCAACAAGAATGGGAGCCTCGGTAAGTTTCCTTTTAAGGATCTCAAAGGCTCGTACACAATCTTCGTCAAAGACAAAACGTGCATCTTTTTCAAGAAGATGTGTAATGGGTCGAGAAATTTTCGAGAAATCCTTGATGAATCGTCGATAAAAGCCCGCGTGGCCTAGGAAACTCCTAACTCCCTTGACGGTTTTGGGATGAGGTAATTTGGCGATGACGTCTACCTTAGCTTGATCTACCTCAATCCCCGCTTTCGAGACCTTGTGCCCTAAGACGATTCCACTCTTAACCATAAAATGACACTTTTCCCAATTGAGCACAAGGTTGGTTTCCTCACAACGTTTTAACATTCTCTCTAGGTTCGACAAACACGAAGTGAAAGAATCACCAAACACGGAAAAGTCATCCATGAAGATTTCCATCGTCTTCTCGATCATATCATGAAAAATAGCCATCATGCATCGTTGAAAAGTTCCCGGTGCATTACAAAGTCCGAATGGCATTCTACGATAGGCAAACGTTCCATATGGACACGTAAACGTAGTTTTTTCTTGATCACGAGGATCGATGGGAATTTGGAAGTAACCGGAAAAACCATCTAGAAAGCAATAGAAATCGTTTCCCGCAAGACGCTCCAACATTTGGTCCATGAAGGGAAAGGGAAAATGGTCTTTTCGAGTGGTCGAGTGGCTTCATTCAACTTACGATAGTCAATGCACACTCTCCATCCGGTCACGAGTCTAGTGGGAATTAACTCGTTGGCATCGTTTGGCACAACGGTCATCCCTCCCTTTTTAGGGACACAATGAATAGGACTCACCCAAGGGCTATCGGAAATAGGGTAAATCATTCCCGCGTCAAGGAGTTTAAGGACCTCCTTTTTGATGACGTCGTGAATTTTGGGGTTCACCCTCCTTTGACTTTGGATTGTTGGCTTGAAATCCTCCTCCATTAAGATTTTGTGGGTACAAAACTTGGGATCGATTCCCTTAATGTCGGATAACTTCCACGCAATCGCCCCTTTGTGATCCTTAAGAACATCGACAAGTGCGGTTTTTTCATCATCCGAAAGTTCCTTCGCAATAATAACCGGCAACTTGTTGTCCTCCTCCAAATAGACATATTCGAGGTGAGGAGGTAAATCTTTCAACTCGAGAATAGGTGGTTCCTCAAGTGAAGATTTGGACTCGATACTCATAACCTCCTCGGGTGGAGGAAATGGGAAATCGTTGAGAAAATCCTTGATAATCGAGAAGTCCTCATTGTTGTTGAGGTCTTCGTCACAAGTACGTGGAACATCGAATTCTTCCAACGTAAAACCACCACCTTCGAAAGGAGTGAAGGTTGGTGTCGAATTATCAAGAATTGGATCTAACATAGTGGGATTGCCACTAGTTTCTTCATCACCAAACCCTAAAACTTCTTGTGAAAACTCCTCGCAAACCACGTCGATCATATCAACGAGGTTTATGGTAGCAACGGAATAAACATGAGAAAGTTGAGAATTTTGAGTTGCGTTTATAACAAGTTCCTCGTCGTTGAAACGTAAGGTGATCTTTCTAGCATGCACATCGATCAAAGCCATAGACGTATCTAAAAACGAACGACCTAAAATAAGAGGAACTTGAGGATCCGTGGGGATATCGACAACAATAAAGTCTACGGGATAGTAGAACTTCCCCACTTTCACAAAAACGTCTTCCGCCAAACCACATGCAAGAATCGTGGAATGGTCGGCCAACTCAATAGACATTCGTGAAGGAGTAAGATTAGGAAGATTGAGCGACTTGAAGATGGCAAGTGGCATCAAGTTAATGCTAGCACCAAGATCGGCCAAGGCATAGCATTCTTCCATATCTTGAATGGCACAAGGGATCAAAAATTTACCGGGATCACCGACTTTTTGAGGTATGCGATTAAGATAAACCGACGAACAACTAGACATTTGGTGTAATTTCTCCTTGTTGTTCAACATACTCTTAAAGTTAGCGGCAAATCGAGGCATCATGACCAAAGCATCGGCGAAACTCACATTAAAGTGCAAATCACGAAACATTTTCATAAAAAGCTCAAATTGATAATTGTCGCGCTCTTGTCGTTTCTCCTTCCTAAGTCTCGATGGGTAAGGCAAGGGTGGTATGGGTTGGGGCATAGGCATAGCCTTTGGAATCTCGGGTTCCAATATGGGTGATGGGTCAACCGTAGGTGTGGCATGAGCGGTACTTTGTGGGATTGAAATATGCTCCTTTTCGACCACCACCTCGGGTTCTTCCTCAATTTCCTCCACCGTTGGAGTAATTGGTTGAGGAGTCGGTTCTTTAAGTGTCTTACCACTTCGTGTGGTAATCACTTTCATCTCTCCCTTCGGGTTTGAAACGGTGTTACTAGGCAAACTACTCGAAGTAGAGGCTTTGTTTCCTATGACAGCTTCTAAAATGGCGTTAAGCTTAGCATCTTGACTATTAAACTTCAAATCTTCGCTAGCGGCTTTTTGGTCAATTCTTTGTTCAAGCCTAGCATGACTTTGCTCTATCTTGTTGTTTTGACCTCGAATTTGGTTAGCAAAATCATTTTTCAATTCATTTCTCATGGCTAGATTTTCCTTAACAAAATTAGCTAACTCCTTTGCGTTCTTAGCCGTGTCCCTAGCTTGATTAGCCAATTGCTCTTGAATGTTTTCCAAAATCTTATCATTTGCCGTGGCGTAATTCACAAAATCCATTGGAAGTTCTTTAGTGTAAGCATTTTGAAGACCTTGACTCGTGTTTTGAAAATTACGGTTTTGATTTTGATTTTGCAATTGGCTACTACTACTCCCTTGATTCCCATAGTTGTTATTACCCTTAAAATTGTTCCTTTGATTGCTTTGGTAACCAACTTGATTGTTTCGATAATTGTTAGCATTTTGATTTGGTGAAAAACCCGGTGGAGTCAATTGATTAGTGCGAGGAACTTGACCGTTTTGGTTATAAGTTCTCGCGGCCGCGAAGGCACTCGAAGTGTTACCACCGTTGGTAATGCACTCGGAATAATCGTGAGCTCCACCACAATACATACAAGAAACCTCAACCGCTTTAATCGTAGCGGGAGCGGGTTGTTCACCAACTTTAAACTCAACTAACAATCCTTTCACTATATCAAAAATTTTGTTTTCCAAATTAGCCTCGACTTGGCAAGCATCAACGGTGTGTGACAATGAAGGCGAAGACGAAGACGAAGTCTTACGAACACTCGATGTGCTACGAGGACTATACACCTTAGACCTATTCTCAATGATTAACAATGCTTCCTCGACCGTCTTACACAAAAAATTACCACCCGCGGCGGCATTAAGATAATCACGCTCATGATCGTTCAAGCCATTGTAAAACGTGTCTATTTGATGCAAGTCGGAAAAACCATGATGAGGACATTCGTGCAACATTTCCTTAAACCTATTCCAAGCCGTTGAAAAACTCTCATTATACTCTTGCGAAAACTTTGAAATCTCGTTTTTCAAGTGCGTAGTCTTAGAGGGCGGAAAAAATTGGTTCACGAATTTTGAAACGAGATCCTTCCACGTCAATATAGAATTGGGTGGCTCTTTCTCTAACCAAATTTTTGCGGGCCCCGCTTAGGAATACGGAAAAAGCATCATCTTAATCGAGTCATTTGAAACATCCTTAAACTTGCAAGTGGCGGTGAGACGATTAAATTGGCGAATGTGGTTATGAGGGTTGTCCTTTTCGTCCCCTCGAAACTTGTTGTTTTGAATCATGGACAACAAACCCGTCTTAACCTCAAAATTCTCCGCAAGGATATCGGGAATCACAATCGCTTCTCCATAACCCTCGGTGGGTGCTTGAAGCAACTCCATCATAGTTCGGTTAGCCATGGGTGCTTCTTTCACTACAATGGGTTCGTCAATAGGAGACTCCTCACTAGTAGGAGTGAGTGATTTGTTTCTTCGTTTACGAGCACGTCTTGCTTTAGAGCGAGTTTGCATAAACGTCACGTACAACGAGAAGGCGAGCAAAGAAGATTCTTTTTGGTGTTTTTACTTTTTCAATTTTTTTTTGTGGTTTTTGATTGTTTTTAATTTTTTTTTGGATTTTTGGAATGTATTAGTAGACACAAATCTACAAATCTCCTCCTTAATCAAATCTCTCGATTAAAGAAGCCTCAAGGAATGAAAACGAACACGTGAAGTGAACGCCTTCGATGACTTTAGAACGATGGTGGAACACCAAATCGTTCAAGAGGGTTTAATCAATAGAAACCAAGAATATATATATGATACGTAAGTAATACTTTGGGCGGCAAAACCCTCGATTCACTCTCAAAATCAAATACGCACAAGCAAGCGGAGGAAACGTGGCGGCGCGAAGCACTTAAGAGCCTTCTTCCTTTAGGTCGTGAAATACAACCGCCTTATACCCACCTTATAGTTTGTATTTTCAAAATCGAGCTTCACGAAAGTATTTATCTATTTTTGCCTTTTTCTTTGGTTTGAGATTCGAATACAATGATTGGGTAATGACCTCCCAAGTCAAGGTTGTGATTTCTCACGTATTTGGAGTACTTGTAAATTTATTGTTCTACGTATATAGTAATAATATTCACAAAAATCGAAAAACGATAATACGTATTAGTAGAGTGCTACTAATACAATTACTTTTATGGCTATATATAAAAACAACAATGGTTCAATCAAAACACAACACGCCTCCCCGGCAGCGGCGCCAAAAATTGATGTTGTAGTTTTGTACACCTTTAGGAAAAGGATGCACAAAGTAGGGCAAGTGTGCCCGACGATTTAGGAAAACCGTGTGTGAATGACCCTAAGTGAGTTCGTTCTCGAGGAGGCTAGTGCGTTGTTGTGATTATGAACAAGAAGAAAAGAAATTAGAAAGGAAAGAAGAGACGGTTACGATTATGAATTAAACTACGACGAAAAAAGACGTA
The DNA here is from genome assembly GCA_025667525.1 of Glebionis coronaria. NCBI lineage: Eukaryota > Viridiplantae > Streptophyta > Magnoliopsida > Asterales > Asteraceae > Glebionis > Glebionis coronaria. Next base: position 126,575,856 of record CM046874.1, on the reverse strand, counting down.
AACGTAAAACCGCAAAACTACAAAATTTAAAATTTTAACCTAAAAATTCCTAAAAATTACTAAAAATCCACAATAAAATTCTAAGAGTTTACAAAAAAATCCAAACTTGCTAAAACCTTTTAATTAATTCAATAATGACTTTTTAATGCTAATTAAAGCCCTATAAATCAGAATTAAATATTAAAAAGCCCTAAACAAGATTTTATAGTTTGTAAACCTCAAAAATGACCTAATTAAGCTAAAAACTATTTTTAAAAATTTTAAAACCAAATTAAACTATTTTTAAACACTTAAAAACTATTAAAGTCTATTAAATCTTAAATTAATTCTAGAAAATAAATGAAAAGCCTAAAAAATATTTAGAAAGTGAAAAAGTTCCTAATTTAATGTCTATAACCTAGGAAAAATGAAAAAAGTAGAAAAAACAAACTTTGAATTTTTTCTAATAAAATAATATTAAAATAATCAAAAAAATTAAAAGTTTATAAATAAATTCTAAAAAATTACCAAAAATCCTAAATAATGTAACTAAGACAAAAATGCAATTAAAATTCTCTGAAACCTATTTATTAATTTTATATTAATTTTTAAAGTTGTCTAAAAACCCTAAAATTAAATAAAATTAAAAATAAGACTTTTTGAAAACTTTATTGAATGTAAACCTCAAAAATATGAATTAAAACCTAAAAACTATTTTTCTGGATTTTTAAAACACTTTTTACTATTTTTAAATTACTTTCTAAAATTTAATCTAAAAATAATCCTAATAAATAATTTAATAAAGAGAAAAATACACTTTTTAAACAGAAAAGTCTGAAAACTTAATTAAGTCCTAGGAAAATTGAAAACTAGCAAATAAGCTTAATAAATAAGCTTAAAAAGATCAAATAAGCTACGGCTTAATTAAATAAGCTAAATTGAAAAAGTGTTTAAATAACTAATGAAATGGAACTCTAACGTAAAAAGCTATCTAGATCATTGGTAAACACGTACGCTCCCCCAACGAGGGGTCCCGTGTTCGAGTCCAGGCGGGGTATGCTTTTTGCAAATTTTTTTTTTTTTTTACTTTTAAAAACTCAACAGTAACACTTGTTAGCTTAATAACACAAATCCAATTCAACTTTTTAACTAGATTTAAGCTTGAATTTGAACAAAAACGTCACCAGTTTCTTTTCAATGAACACAAGCAACAAGTGTAAGCTTCACTTGTGCAATGAACAACCAAGAGGACTTGGTTTTTGCTTGTTTGTGGCATATTTGTGGATAATCAGGGCACCCTTGTACTCTTTGGAGTACAAAGAGTCAAGAATAAGCAGAAAACAAATAAGTCACTTAGCAAAAATTCACAAAAAACGCACACAAAGGCATTTGCAAGTTGCTGAGATGTATATGAGGTCTGTGGGTGTTCTATGCTTGATACTTGCACAATATTGAGATTCAAAGGCTCAGATTCTGCACACAAACTCACCAATAAACATACAAACAAATCACAATCCTTAAACAACCTAAACTCTAGCAATCTAACAAAATCTGTGAGCAAATTTTACACCAAATAAGCAGAAAATTGACTATGCAGTTTAGAGCTATCCTTTTTCAATTATATAGCATGCAATGAGCTCACAACTTCCACAAACTGAAAACCAATGGAACACAACTCCTAACACTACCCTAATCAATGTATTTAAACAGGTTTCAAGCTCAATTGATGATTTCTAACCCTGCTTAATCCCTTATCCAAACACCCCTTAAAAAAACTTTGAAAACGTTTTTACAAACCAAGTCTACTCAAAACTTGACCAAATGGATTCCAAAGATTCTAAACATGCATAGCATACCATATGAACTCAAATCCAATCAACTAAACACACTTTAACACTTATCATGCAAATCACATTAAATTGCATAAAATTTCACATAAAACTAAAAATTAAAAAAGGAAAACGGGTTTTTACCTTGAGGGACTTACTTCCAAGTCCCTCAGTGACTGATGTCACCTCCCTCAAACTCGGGTTTGAGCTGAACCTTTGATCAACCAAACTCAACAACCTGTTTAAGAAGCAAAGAAAAAAACAAGCAATAGTATGGTTTCTGTTTTCTTCTTTCTTTCTTACAAATCTTTTTCAAACTTAACTTAACTTACACGTTTTTCTCTCCAAACATTAACAACAATTAACTTAAACTTCTTAAAAACCAAACCTTGAAACAGATTTCTCCACAAATCTCAATTTCAGAAAATCCAACTTTTTATAAAACTTTTTGGTAATTAAAAGTAACTTCAACAAAAATCAACTGAAATTTAAAGATTAATCTAAAACGTGAAAGAAATGGAACTCAGTCATATGCAGATTGAAAACTTTTTCATTAATTCATAGAAAAGAAAAAATTACATAAAACTGGAACCAACCATACAAGTCACAAGCCGACTTGTATTTATACTAGTGCTAGGAACATACTAGAATACTTGGAATAAAATAATATAAAGCTGGAAAAACTAAAACCCTAGCAAGCTGATTCCCAAAATTGCCCTTTGACTGAATTTGAATTTGGTCTTGTTTGAGCCCCATGTGATGTAGCCAGGTGGAATCTTCCATCTTGATCGTTGGTTTAATCTTTGGGAACACGAAAGTCTCTTGGTTCGTTAATTTATGTTGTACAAAATGAATCCCGTGATGAGTGATAGCTGGAGAGGGGACAAACATGTGTGATGTCGTTTTCTGGGTTGGGGGATGTATTGGGAGTGGGGTAAGGATTAAAACCCCTAATATTAATTGGGGTTTAAGTTAAGGGTTAGGGTAATTAAAACTGGTAGTTTTAGGGTTTGTGGGTGGAAGAAGGTAAGCAGAATGTGTTTTGATTTGTAAATGGGTGGATTAGTTTAAAAAAATGTGTTTCCCCCACTTTTAATAATTAAACACGTTTAATTAAAGAAATGGGTTCAAAAAGGTTTTGTGATAGGGTTAATAAGTTATAGACTGGTTCGTTTTATGGAAATGGACTGGTGGGGGTGACGTGTCAAAAGGGGATTGGTGGGATATGTTTGTGTGTCTTGGCACAAATGGTCCCCTAGCTTTCTTCACTTGATCACTTTGTATTATCAGCTCAAAACAAGACTTCCTTTGTAAATAACTTTCAAACACTTGTCAAATTTGGCACAATTGGTTTATAAACTTGAAATAAGGACTAAACATGCAATTTCTTCATATTCCAAGGACTGATTTTGACATGTTTTCATACTCCAAGGCTTTGACTTGTTTGTTGACTTCTTGAAGGACTATTATTGACAATTTAGATTTGTTGAGGGACTAAATTTGCCAATTCTTCAAAGTTAGAGGTCCTTTTTGTAATTTTGACAAACTTTAGGGACCAAACTTGTAATTATGAAGATACAAGGGTATAAAGTGTCAATTCTTCAAAGTTGGAGGACCAATCTTCATGATTCTTCAAATCTTCAAGGGTTTTCTTTGGAGAATTCTTCATTAGGGCTTGGTTCATCGTGCGGCTTCGTTTCCCGTGTTCGTTTTTGCATGATTCTTGTGATCTTTTGTCATTTTCTCAATATCCGTACCTAAAATACACAAGCAAAAAACACAAGCATATATTTGGGTATTTTGATGATATTTAATGCATTTTAAGCCCTTATTGGACGATGAGACTATGTATAAAAACAGTCTCATCAGTGGTCCTACGATGGTAACTCCACTACGAGTCGTAATAGCACTCACATTAGCTCGCGGATTAGTGACGGTGTTTGAAGGTAAAGAACTTGAAGTAGAAGGTTGAGTGGAGGGTAAGAAACTAGCCAACATATTCTTTAATTCATTCGTTTGAGTGCTGAAGGAGGATTGAATATTATCACGAACCTCAGATCTAATCTCATTTCCTTGCTTCGTGATATCTCCTTTCAAATTGATTATTTGGCTCTGTTGATTCTTGAGTTGCTCACCTTGGGTTCTCATGATGGCTTCAACATCGGGGTTAATGGGTGGGTTTTGTTGGGCGGGTGGGTGATAAGGATTAGAAGCTCTTGGTGGGATTTGGTTGCTTCTAGTGTAGTTGTTGGCGGGGTTTTGGTTTTGAGGAGAAAAACCGGGTGAAAGGTAATTGGTTGATCGGTAACTCAGCAAATTTCTATCCCCTTGTCGAGCTTGGTAATTTTCCGGTGAATAATTACCATAAGCTGCATACATATTTTCCGGATTTCCTTGAGTTGAAGGACAATCGGTGTATGGGTGTGGACCACCGCATGTTTCACAAGGAGTAGCAACAGCTTTAACTTGTTGTTGTTGTTGGTTTGAAGCCAAGAGTTGCATACTTCTGGTCATTTCAGTCAGCACACGGGTGAGTTCGGTCATATCAGGGTTTGCTGAGGTGGAAGAAACATTGACTCTCGGATTGTTCCTTGAAGAAGCAGAGGAATCCCAGTTTTTGTGGTGAGTAGTCATGTTCTCAATTAGCTCTCTACACTCCTCGGGTCTTCTTTTCATGAATGTGCCACCGGCGGCTGCATTAATCGTATCCCGATCTCGAAAAGTCAAACCGTTGTAGAAAGTATCGATTAAGGTCACGGGTAGCATGTTGTGGTTTGGACATCTATCGATCAAGACATTATATCTCTCCCAAGCATCAAAAAGAGATTCATCGGGATCTTGCATGAAACCGCTGATTTGATTGCGAAGGCTCGTGACCATGGATGGTTGAAAGTAGCGCGACAAAAAACGTTGAGTCATGTCATCCCAAGTGTGAATAGAATTCTTCGGGAGACGATCAAACCATTTCTCGGCATGATGTAATAAAGTATGTGGAAAGAGTTGTAGGCGAAGTTCATCCATTGTGGCACCAGCCAACTTCATGCTTTGGGTGATTGTAATGAACTTGTCGAGGTGTTTGTTGGCATCATCATGAGGCAGTCCACGGAATGGGTTTGTTTGTACTTGCTGAATCATGTGGTGCTTCAACAAAAACTCAGGAGCGTTGATTTGCATCGGCGCAATCGGTCCTCCTCGTCCAAACATGGTAGGTTGACAAAGTTCCTCCATGGTCCGAAGATCGGGCTATGGAAGAACATTGTTGTTATTATTAGGGTGCGGTGGATTATTGTTGTTTACACCTGACATAGCTAAATCTTCTTAAGGCTCGGGCTCTTGATAATTGGAAGATCTAGTACGCATACACCTGAAAATGCAAAAGAAAAAGAAACCAAACACAAAGACAATATATATACACAATAAAGATAAAATCTTTTTGGATTTTTGAAATTTTTAATTTTTATGTATTTTTATCAATTTTTTAATTTTTATGGTTTTTTGAATTTTTTAGGCAAGAAAAATAACGTTCACAAGTGAACGGATCCCAAAAAGCAACGCGTCTCTCACAGAAAACCGTTAATCTTTACGAAAAGAGCCGGCAGCGGCGCCATTTAATAACTGGTTTTACCTAGTAAGAAAAGTTCGTTGTTCCAGTCTTAACGAATTGATTTCCGGTTTAAAGTACGACTCAGTTGAATTTGGTAAAACCAATATTTTTTATTGTTTTTAAATTTAAATGTGCAAAGACTTAAAAGTAAATGTCGTTAAAGTAAAGTGGCGTGAAAGTAAATCTAAGTCTAATTAAAGAAAGGTGCGATATTTAAAACGTGACGGAAAGTAAAATGATTAAATGACTTAAAAATAAAGCGTGTTACGAGAATTAAAATTAGACAAGAATTAAAATGAGAGAGTAAAAATTAAACAAGACAAAACATGAAAAATACCCCAATCGGAATATATTCCGATCAGGCTCACCGTCGGAATGTTGTTAGGAATGTCAATCGGAATATGTCACCTCTCCCACTCGTAATATCCAGTCAAACACCCAATCGGAATATAAACTTACCCTTGATCGGAATATGGCTTAGATGCTGGTCGGAATGTAGATCGGAACCCCTTGATCGGAATACTGTCACTAGTCCCAATCGGAATACCAAACTAACACCTCAATCGGAATGTACAATGTGGTACCAATCGGAATATGTCACCTTACCTTGATCGGAATACCTCAAATACCTCAGATCGGAATACCAGGCCACCCCAATCGGAATATGCCAAAAATACTAAAACCCTTTTCCGACCAAGCTAAGGAGCTATGGTCGGAATGTAAAACCCTTTTCCGATTGGTCCGATCGGAATAAGGTGGAAAAAGCACAAATTAAGCTAATCTAATAAGTTATGATTCTAATAAGCACAAGACGAAATATCTAAGATAAACCGTAAAAAAAATAAGCTACTAAACTAAAATTTAACAACTTCACGAAAAGGATAAGCTTTACGAAAAAAAACTTTATATAAAAATAACTTTTATAAAAACTTTATAAACTTGAAAATAAACAAAATAAGCTATGAAAATAATTGATTTAAAACAATCAAAAGCATAAAAATGTAATCTTTAAACAAGTAAACAAGATGAAAAGCGTAAAAATAAAAGATCAAAGAAAGGTAGAGTGAGATCAACAAGATAAAGTAAAGGTGCGAGAATTAAAAGAAACACTTACTTGAAATTAAATGGTAAATAAGGTGCAAGACATGTAATTAAAGGTGCAAGTAATTAAATGTGCATAAAATAAAGGTGGAAGAACTAGTTTGTCAATCTAGCCAACAAGAGCAAATGAATGAAAATGGGAAGTATTTATAGGTGATTAGGGGGATGGTTAGAGGAAGCTTCCTCCCCTCCTTCCTTTCTTCTTAATTGCGCCCTTAAGTCCTTCCTTCTTAATCTTTTTGTTAATCTTGGACTTTGATGACTTTGGGCTCGGGATTTCTTTGGACTCGTCTTTTAATTCTTCGATAAATAAGACTTGAGTTCCTCGGCTTTAAGTAAACTTCCGTCTTTTGACTTTTTCTTCGATAAATCTTCAGAATTGGTCTTGGACTTCCGTTCTTTTTGCGCTCTTGACTTCTTGACTTCGTCTTTCATCTTTTTCTTCAATAAAAGTCCGTAAATGCCCGTGATTTCCCGTGTTTTCTCCACGTTTCTCCTTTTCGTCCTAAATCACAACAAAAACACAAACCACGCATAATTCCGACATAAAAGACATAAAATACACGTTTTGGTCCGGTTATTGCTGTAATTAAGTGGTAGAAAAGATGTGTGTTTACACACATATCAATACTCATCTAATGCATCCGGTGATGTGCCATATGCTAATTGTCGTATGGCAGATGTGCATTTCATAAGAACACCAAAACTAGGCAGACTTGTAGCATCAGCACGTTCTCTAAAAAATCAAAATGTGCAGGTAGAGGAGGAGAACTAGTGGCAATTGTGTTTTCAATACCTTTGACAATTTTCAAAAATAGTTTTCGGCTCATGCGATAACGACTTCTGAAATAATATTATGGGTATCTTGGGTAATCACCAAAATAATCGTAACATAAACGTTATTCAGCCCCAAGACGATCCCGGTCAATATACTTACGTGAAAATGAACTTCTGACCTCTTGTTCAGAATGGTGGGGGTGCATAAACATATTAATATCATCGAGATCATCAAGATCGAAAAACTCACATTCGCATGATTAATCACTCATGTTTTGAGATTGAATTTTTTTAAGATTGTTTTGAATGTGTGAGATTAATGAAAGGAAAAAGGGGTATTTAAAAAAATAAAAGTGTATAAAATAATTTAGAAAAAAACCGTAATGTTACCGTTGCTTAACGTTTAGAAAAGTTGTTGGGCCTCACTTTTTTTGTTTTTACTCTCGCCGTGTAAGTGGCGAAACATGGTTTGGCGAGCGAATAACGAAGGTCACTGGTGTAGTGGCGAGTGACTGGCGAAAGCAACGTCAGAGTGGCAAGCGATACTCATTGTCACACTTTGAGCTCTAACTGCTATAGAAATTTAAAATAAATAATTAATGCATATTTTAACTGTAAAAACAAAAAAAGAAAACAAATTAAAAATACAAAATATACTTTTTTTTTACCAAATATAAGTTGTAATGGATATTGTTTTTTATCAATTTGTTCAATCATAATTATGTCATAGTTATTTGTTATTTATATAGCTTTAACCACATCTTTAATTAAATATGAAATATTTGAATAACTGCATTTATGTTGTAAAATATTATGTGAGCTAATGGGCTTATGTCTATTAATCATATTCTTTAGGAATAAGTTAGGGTTTAGACTATGAGCCTCATAAATACATTTGTAACCTCTTTGGTATAATCACTGAATAATAATTCCTCTCTTTCTTTACCTTTGTTCTTGTTCATTACTTTCACAATACGTTATCAGCACGAGTTTTTGCTCTAAGCAAAAGTGTTAAAATGTCGAACTCAAAGCTTTCAAATATTGAAGACGAGTGTCTAGTAGATAGTGGAACAACAAACACTATTTTGAAAAACAGAAAATATTTTTATGAGTTTCATATAACAAATGCGAATGTCAACACAATTTGTGGTACTAGCAACTTGATTGAAGGCTCTGGCAAAGCCTGCATTGTGTTACCTAAAGGTACAAAGCTAATAATAAATGATGTGTTATATTCTAGTAGATCGAGGAGAAATCTACTAAGTTTTAAAGATATAAGACGCAATGGTTATCATCTTGAAACCATGACTCAAAATAATATTGAGTATCTCCAAATTACATCCATTAAAAATGGAAAAAAAGACCATAATGGAAAGAATGAATGGTCTGTCTTCTGGATTGTATTTTACATACATAAATCAGACAGAAATAAATATGGTCTCTACCCGAAAATGAGTAGATCCTAAAATATTTACCCTTTGGCATGATCGATTGGGTCACCTAGATGATATAATGATGAGGAGAATCATTGAAGCCTCAAATGGCCATCCATTAAAGGACTTTAAGATCCTATTATCAAAAGAGTTATCATGTAGAGCATGCTCCCTTGGAAAAATGATAACTAGGCCCTTAATCAATAAACTTGATAAAGAATCTCCTTTGTTTCTTGACAGAATTCAAGGAGATATTTGTGGCCTAATTGCTCCTCCGTGTGGACCATTTCAATACTTTATGGTATTAATTGATGCATCATCTCGATGGTCCCATGTTTGTCTATTATCATCAAGAAATGTTGCTTTTGCAAGGCTATAAGCCCAAATTATTCAGTTAAGAGCACATTTACAAGATTACCAAATCAAGAAGATTAGGCTTGATAATGCAGGAGAATTTACGTCTCAACCATTTAATGATTTTTGTATGTCAATTGGGATTGTGGTTGAGCATCCTATAGCACACGTGCAGACACAAAACGGTCTAGCTGAATCTTTAATTAAAAAGATTACAAATGATCGCTAGACCATTACGTATGAAATCAAAATTGCCATATTCTGCATGGGGGCATGCTATTTTACATGTTACTGCTCTTATTAGATTAAGACCAAGTGCATCCACTCCAACTGGTTTCTGGAAGAGAACCAAGTTTGTCTCATCTAAAAGTTTTTGGTTGTGGTGTCTATGTCTGAATTTCACCACCATAACGTACAAAGATGGGACCTTAAAGAAGATTGGGAATTTATGTTGGTTTTAATTCTCCATCAATCATCAAATACTTGGAACCATTAACTGGATATGTTTTTACAACACGTTTTGTTGATTGCCACTTTGATGAAACAATGTTTCCAATCTTGGGAGGAGAAAATAAAAAGTTGGACAAACAAGAAGTAACTTGGAATGCATCACAAATATCTTTTCTTGACCCTCGAAATGGTCAATGTGAATTAGAGGTTCAAAAGATCATCACTTGCAACGAATAGCAAATGAATTGCCTGATGCATTTACAGATACAAAAAGAGTTACTAAATCATACATTCCAGCTTTAAATGCACCTTCTCGAATAGATATTCTTGAAACTCTAAATGAGTAAAGTGTACTGTTGGAAATACGTTTTTAACGTATATTAGAAGTATCGGTCACTCCAACAATATTATTAAACGTGATTAGCTCGTAGTTAGTTATTGTATTAAACAACAGTTACTAACCAACCCATGGGCCTGTCCATGGGTTGTAGGCCCAAGCCCATCAAGGCTTGGGTATATAAGGCCCTTTTCCTTCATGGAAATGGGTTGGTTGTTCATTTTCATTTCACTTAATAAACACATATTTCTCTCATCTTTCTCTCTCTAGTTTCTCTCTCGAGAAACAACAACCCACTTGTTAGGATCATAGATTATCACTATTCTACAATTGGTTTCAAGAGCCATGGGGTGAAATAAGGTTTTTTTGCTGTGTTAGTTTTGGTTTTGTGCTATTTTAATCAAGTTTTATCCGTGTTTCAATTTTTTTTTCGTGTTTTTCACCCTAAAATCTTTCTTAAAAAAAATGCCTACATAGTTGTGGTAGGTATTTGTGATATTCATATTGGTGATTTTCGCGTAAAAATTGGTAGTTTTGGCTTAATTATTGGGTAAAAACACAAATTATAAGTGTTGATACTTTAATGTTAAAATTCGGACTATAAGGGATTAGAATTCCGACTTCTTGCTAAGGATTAAATTTCGGAATATAAGGGTTTAGCATTCCGAATTTTGTAGAAGAATTACATTCCGACATTATTGAAGAAGTCTCCATTCTGACATTTAGTTTTGGTTTAAATTCCGACATTTTTGAACAAATTCAAAATCCGACATTTTTGAAAGATTTCAAATTCCAACATTCTTGAAAAGTTCCAAATTCCGACATTTATGGTTGGTGTATTCCGACATTATTGAATTTGGTGTATTCCGACATTTAAGGTTGGTGTATTTCGACATTTAAGGTTGGTTTTCCGACATTATTGAATTTGGTGTATTCCGACATTATTGAATTTGGTTTAGATAATTTTTGGTATACATTCAGACATTTAGGTTGGAGTTCTACATTCTGACTTTCGTTTGGTTGAATATTCTGACATTTGTAAAGGTAGATATACCGACATTATTGAAGAATTCAAATTCCGACTTTTGTAAAGAAGACTTGGTAATTTTTGGAAGAATTATACATCAACACACAACAAATTTCACAATTTTTTTTTCATTGGACGATCAAAAGATAATCTTTTTTCTTCAAGTGATCAAAAATGAATCCTCATTCATTTATGCCAACGATGACATCGCTTACGGACCTTTCTATCATATCGGGTACCGATACCCGTCCACCGTTTCTTATCAAAGAGCTATTTAAAGCATGGCAAGGTCGCATGAAGTCATACATTATTGGTCGACCTAGTGGAAGGCTCATGATCAAATCAATTGAGCAAGGTCCACTTGATTGGGGTACAATTACTGGAGATAATGTGACTCGGCCAAGGGAATTTCATGAGTTAACGGCTGCCAACCAACTAATTGCCGATGCGGATGAGAAGGCCGTTCAGACTATTCTTCAAGCTCTTCCACCCGATATTTATTGTATGGTAAGTCAACATAAGATAGCAAAGGAACTATGAGATCGTTTGACGGTGTTGCTACAAGGGACTTCATTATCCAAGCAAGAGAGAGAGTGTCAACTTTATGATTTGTTTGATAGGTTCACATACACTCCAGGGGAAACTCTTCATGACTAATATTGGAGGTTTACTACGTTAATGAACGATGTGAACACTTACAATCTTACGATTGCTTAATTTCAGATCAACACCAAGTTCCTGAATACGTTGCCTGCAGAGTGGAGCCACTATGTCACTGATGTCAAATTGGTAAGGGATTTGCACAAGTCAAATCTAGATCAACCGTATGCTTTCTTGCAACAACACGAGAAGCATGTGCTCAAGACACGAATGTCTCAAGGATCTTACCATGAACCATTGGCATTAATGACAAATCAACCAATGTTGTCATATCATAACATCTCTCATGCTATGGGACAACAATCTTCTTATCATCCCCTGTTTCAAACCCCAAGTTATCCATAGTACTCGATGTTACCACAACCACCTACCTCATATCAACAATATCAACTACCAGCACCATCATCACAAAGAGACTCACATCTATCACCATATGCTCAACACTAGGGATGAGCTCGGGACCAATCCCGTCCCGATTTAGTGCTCCCAATTTTTTCCCGATCTAAAAAGTATGTACCGATCCCGTACCCAAACGGGATTCGGGTATCGGTACCGGTACGAGTATCGGTACCGGTACCGGGAAATCGGGATTTTCCCGTTTTTTTTTCGAGAATTTCCCGATTTGGTACCGATCCCGTACCGAATTAGTGGTCCCGAATTTTTTTCACCTTATTTTGTAGTCCCGATCCCGTACCGAACGGGATTCGGGTATCGGGAATCGGTACGGTTCCGGGAACGGTTCCGGTTCGGATTCGGGACTCGGGTCAAAATGCTCATCCCTACTCAACACCAATACTCTCCTTATCAACCACCGACAAATCCTGCTATCACATACCAGCAATCGGAAGTTCTTCAACCTAACTATTCACAACATGTCAGCACTCCTTCCAGTATTTATGCAGCTCCACCAGCACCAGTTCTGTACTGTGATGATGAGGTTCCTATTCCCGAATTTAAACAAGGGGATAATCCTACTGACCTGCTAGCACAAACGTCTGCCTACATCACTCAAACGTTGAACAAACGAGGTTACAGAGGACCATCTCCAACAAATAATCAGTTGAGAACTTCTTCTAACTCTCGTCAACAAGCTACAATTCAAGACGGTAGGTTCATGGTGAAAACACTTTAGGGGAGACCAAGTTCATCAAATACCGGTGCTCGCCCATTTAACACTGCTCCAAGAGGAAACACTACTGGTAAAGTGAAGATGATAATATGCTACAACTGCAAAGGGGAAGGACATATGGCTAGGGAGTGTAAGCAACCCAAAAGGAGAAGGGATGCTTCGTGGTTTGAGGAGAAGGTTATGTTGGTCAAAGATCAAGCAAATGGTCGTGATTTAGATGAAGAGGCGTTATTGTTTCTTGCGGATCCAGGAGTTGCGGACAATGAGGGACTCATAGCATCTTTCACTCACAATGCAGCGTATCAAGCAGATGCTCTCGATGCATATGACTCAGAATGTGATGACTACAACACCGCCAAGGCAACTCTTATAGCAAATCTCTCGCTTTATGTGTCGGACCAAATCTCTGAGGTACCAAGTACTACCATTGATACTAGTATTGTACCTTATCAAGTTAGGCAAGCGTCTCAGTATCCGGAAGAGCCTCCGATAGTTAGTAATTCAAACGAGGAGGCAAACAATGATGGCAATATCAGTGCAACTCCCCAAAGTTTGAGTGAAACATAACCGAGAGCTATTACGAATACGAATTCTCTAGTTCAACAAGATTTGGTTATGGTTTCAGCATCTATGCTTGGCCAAATGAATACTGTGGTCCTTGAAACCCTAAGTGTTAATCAGACCTTATCTACCGAGCTTGCTTTGTACAAGGAAAAGGTTCACATCTTGGAATTAACTCCATCGACCAATACCTTAACTAATCTCGAGTTTGATGAGTTTAGGAAAGTCCAAATGGATCATTTACTAGAGATTGAACATTTACGAGCAAATCTTTCAAAAGAACTTAAAGAGAAAGAGTTAGTCATTAATAATTTTCAAAAACTGAAAACGGATTTCGAAATTCTCGAGTCTAAAAAGGTTGAAACGGAAATTAATGTGTCTAATAAAATTAAAAAGACTAAAACTTTGCTTTCAAAACAATACTCCGCTTCACACTTAGTACATTTGTTTCATTCATCTCTTAAGGAATTTACTTTATCGCGTCTAACAGACCTTCCACCTAACCCGGGTTATGCAAAGCAAGCTTTTAACCACAACACGAGACTTTATGATGCAAAAAAATTAGGATTGGTCTTAGATCCGATTGTTATTCCGGATGATCCTGAGTATATGTCACTAGTTGAAGAGAATCGGTCACAAATGCTTTTGCAATATCCTAAGTTTGATTATGATAAACTGAATTAAGAGTATGCAAAAACGGATTGTAGAACTCGCTTTAATATACAAAGGGAATTTATCGATACACCAACTTACATGTCCACTAGAGAAAACCCTAGTACATTTCCTACACTTGTCAACTCGGATGAACCCAAGGAAATTCCAAAGGTTCTTGCAACGGTAAGTACATTACTGTTAAGCTTGAAAGAGATTAGACGATACTTTACCAGTTTTGACAAGGTCATAAAGGAATGTACGACTCCCACGGCTCAAACCGATGGACAATGGGCTTTCGAACACATGAAATCGGTGTTTGAGAAAGACATCATTCCGTTTGTAGAAAACCTTAAAGAGGGTTTTATAAATCTGGGAGAAAATCTAAATTTTGAAATGGCCGAAGTTCAAAAAGTTTTCTATGAAATGGATGACGCTTATGAGCTACAATTAATTGAGAAAGAAAAGATTTTGTCCGAATATGACCGATTCTTGGAACAAGTGGTGTCTCTCGATGTGATGCAAGTTGTGACTATTAATTGTGCTAATGAGATTCCATCTATTGTGAATAAATGTGATGATGTGCATGATCTCTATGTGAATATTATTGAGCCTATAAATGATGTAGATAATCATTCTTGTCACGAATCTAACGCTGAATTTTTAAAGCTTCAAGATTCTTATAACTCACTTTCAAAACGTTTTGACGAGCTTCAACAACATTGTATATCTCTTGAAATTGAACAACAATCTAAAAATGAAACTCTTTCAAAAACAACTGATTGTGAAAACAACGTTGAGATAAGTGACAAGATGATTCAGGTGGTTCAGGCATTAGAGGAATAAATTATGAGACTTAAGAGAAAGTCATTAGTAGAGAAAATGGAACTAGAGGTTGCAGGGAATAAAAACCATGCCTTAGAAAATAGAATTACTTCTATGCTAGGGGAGGTTGAAAAAGTAAAGCAGGGTTTTTCACAAATTTATGGTTCACTAGAAAAACGCTTCGCTTTTAATGCGGCAGAGCGAAAGTAACTTGTTGACCAACTAAACCAAAAGTAAGAGGAAATCTCTGACTTAAATATTCATCTCATAGACAAGAACATGGTTTTAGCTGACTTAAAGAAGACACTTCAACTTAAAGGACAAGAAGTTGTTGATAATGCAGCTACAATCTCTGCCCCGACCTCTAGTGCTCCAAAAACGAAAGAAGTGGTGCTTTATAGGAACCCGTACCTTAAGAACAATTCACTCTCATATATGGATTATATGAAAAATGCAATCAGGCATGTGATTCTTACAAGGGACATTTTAGATGACTTATATGAATCTGATCCCACAAACAACGATTATAACGCTGCTCATTTATATATTGAGCTGGTTCAATGTTGCCTAACATATCTTAATTTCATAGGACACCCGGCATTTGCACCACTCAAACAACCATCCACTACCATTACCATGACTCCATTAAACAAAAACCCAGGAGCTAAACCTTCTTTAGGTACACTCAACAAGGATAAGTCAAAATTTGTCACTAATGTTTCTGTGCCTTCTACAAGAGTAATTGTTTCTACTAAGGCTAAAGGATCTCAAGACAAGAAAGATAGGATCAAGCCTTCCACTAGTAGGACTATGAAGAAGAAAGTAGAAGTTCACTCTAGGAATGTTATTTCAGATTTGAATAAAAAGAATCATGTAGCTAAGACTAAAGGCCATGTGCTTGTGCAGCAGCCTAAGCAAAATGTGAATTCTAATTTGAGATGTTGGAATTGTAATGAATGCATGTTTTCTCAGTGTCATGATTTATGCCTTGTTGACCATGTTAATGAAATGTATGCCATTAGGAACAATCTTGAATGGAAGCCAACGGGGAAGAAATTCACCCAAGTTGGATGGCAATGGCAACCCACTGGTAGGACCTTCACTGCAAATGGAACTACGTGCCCTTTAACTAGGATCACATCCACTAAAGTTAGGTCTCAACGTCCTTTAAATAGGAACACTAGCACTAAAAAATGGAAAAAGCGCCCTTTAACTAGGTGTGCCTCCAATATTGTGCTTACCAGTGAAGAAGTACCTCAGGATCTTAAACAACTAGAATCAAAGCCGACAACTAGGAAGAAAATTTAGAAACCTAAGAACTCTTTTGATAGCAAATCTAAGATAATTATATATGTACCTGCTAACACAGTGGAACAATTACATTCCGATACATCGTCTTTTTCTGTCGATATTTTTAGGTGGTCCAAATCATCCTCTGGTACTTGGACTCTGAGTGCTCCAAGAACATGACCGGAGATCGCTCGATGCTCAAAAATTTCGTCAGCAAGTTTCTAGGTACGGTTAAATTTGGCAACAACCATATTGCGAAGATCATGGGTTATGGTGAATATCATATTGGGAATGTCACGATTTTAAGGGTGTATTATGTGGAAGGAATCGGTCATAATTTATTCACAGTGGAACAATTTTGTGATTCAAACCTTGAGGTTGCTTTTCGACAACATACTTGCTTCATTCGTGATTTAGAAGGAAACGATTTGTTAAAAGGTTCTCGAGGGGATAATCTCTACACGTTGTCTATTCAAAACATGATGGCCGCTCTCCTGTGTGTCTTCTCTCCAAATCATCTAAGACCAAGTCATGGTTGTGGCATCTACAGTTATCTCATCTTAACTTTGATGCTATAACCATTTGGCTAAAAACGAACTTGTTCGTGGTATTCTAAAGCTCAAGTCTAACAAGGATCATTTATGTTCCGCGTGTTCATTGGGGAAAATCACCAAGAAATCCTACAAACCTAAAGTTGAAGATACCAACCAAGAAGCACTGTATCTTTTGCATATGGATATTTATGGGCCAATGCGTACGGCTAGTGTGAGTGGCGGAAAATACTTCCTCGTCATGGTGGATGATTTTTCAAGGTTTACATGGGTTAAGTTCTTAGCAACCAAGGATCAAGCACCAGCATATATTATTACTTTTCTTAAGATGATCCAAGTGCGTCTTAATGCTACTGTTCGCCGCATTCGAACTGATAATGGAACTGAGTTCGTTAATCAGACTCTGCGAGACTACTATGAAGAGGTCGGCATTTCACATGAAACTTCAGTTGCTCGCACTCCACAACAAAACGGTACCGTGGAAAGACGTAATCGTACACTTATGGAAGCTGCTAGAACTATATTGATTTATGTGAATGCTCCTTTATTCTTATGGGCTGAAGCAGTGGCAACCGCATGTTATACCCAAAATCGCTCTATCATTCGTAAGCGCCATGGAAAAACTCCATATGAGCTTCTTCATGGAAGTAAACCAGATATATTATTTCTTCATGTGTTTGGTGCACTTTGCTATCCAAATACAAATAGTGAGAAATTGGGCAAACTTCAACCGAAGGCTGATATAGGTATTCTCATTGGTTATTCCCCCGCAAAGAAAGCTTATCGGATTTATAACCGTCATCTTGGAAATATAATAGAAACTATTGATGTCGATTTTGATGAGCTGAAAACGATGGCTTCTGAGCAACGCAACTCTAAACCCGCACTTTATGAGATGGGAACCGGTACTATTAGTTCTGGATTAACTGCCAATAATCCTACTTCTCCATCATTTACACCACCTACTAGGCCCGAGTGGGATGAGTTATTTCAACCTATGTTTGATGAATTCTTTGATCCTCCAAGTGATGATTCTCCAACACCTGCAGTAGTAGCTCTGATTCCCGAAGTTGTTGCTCAAGATAATGGAAATCAATTCGATGCATCTACAGTCACTACTGAACCGGATGCACCATCCCCATCAATTCTCAAACTACACCCGAATCAACACCCCCACTCGTTCCTGATGATGTTGAAGAGGATTATGATGATCACGACTTGGAATTTACTCACTTACAAGAGCTTCCATTCTTTGGTTTAGCAATACCCGAAAACCCTAACGATGCGTCTACCTCAGAGGAAGCTCCTGCAACCGTTCACTCCAGACCACTACGGATTGAAAATCACAACACAAAATGGACTAAGGATCACCCAATCTGAAATAGTATTGGTGATATCGATCGACCAGTCTTAACACGCCATCAACTACAAGAGCACGCATTATATTGTTACTTTGATGCGTTTCTCTCCGAGAAGGAACCTAAAACTTGGCAACAAGCAATGAGACAATCCTCATAAATTAAAGCCATGCAAGAGGAACTTAATGAATTTCAACGACTTGAAGTATGGGAATTAGTTCCTTTACCTGAAAAAGTCGACATTCTTACTTTGTTGTGGGTTTTTAAGGTTAAACTCGATGAGTTGGGTGGTGTTTTAAAGAACAAGGATAGATTGGTTATTCGAGGTTACAAACAAGCATTGGGTATTGACTTTAAAGAATCCTTTGATCCTGTTGCAAGATTGGAGGAAATTAGACTATTCCTTGCTTATGCTGCTCACATGAACATGATCGTCTACCAAATGGATGTTAAGACGGCATTTCTCAACGGTAAATTAAGGGAAGAAGTCTATGTTAGTCAGCCGAATGGATTTGTCAACTCGGAGTATCCTAATCATGTGTACAAGCTTAAGAATGCTCTTTATGGGTTGAAACAAGCTCCAAGCGCGTGGTACGATCTCCTATCGTCTTATCTCATCTCGGAAGGTTTCTTCAAAGGCAAAGTGGACCCGACATTGTTCATTCTCAAGGAAGACAATGCCATGATACTGGTACAAATTTATGTTGACGATATAATATTTGCTGCCACTAATCAAATACTGTCTGACAATTTTGAGAAAATCATGTCCACACGCTTTAAGATGTCGATGACGGGAAAAATATCATTTTTCCTAGGGTTACAAATTTCTCAAAATTCTAGAGGCATCTTCATTAATCAATCCAAATATGCTCTTAAATCTTTGAAAAAGTATCACTTTTAAAACTGTGACCCCGTGGATACTCCAATGTTGGAGAGATCCAAGTTGGATGAGGATAGGGATGGGATTGTTGTCGATCCTAAACTTTACCGTGGAATGATCGGCACCCTTCTCTATCTGACTGCTAGCAGGCCTTATTTGCAATTTTCTATGTGCATGTGTGCTCGGTATTAGGCTCGGCCTCCCGAGAAGCACTTACATGTTGTGAAAAGGATCTTTCGATACCTTAAAGTAACACTTCATCGTGGTCTATGGTATCCGAAGGACTCCTCTATTGCACTAATATCTTATGCAGATGCGGATCATGCTGGGTGTCAAGATACTAGACGTAGCACATCTGGTAGTGTATAACTTCTTGGAGATAGACTGATTAGTTAGGCATCTAAAAGGCAGAAAAGTGCTACGATATCAAGTACAGAGGCTGGATACATTGCTATGTCCGGTTGTTGTGCTCAAGTTTTATGGATGAGATCACAATTGACTCACTACGGTCTTGGATTCAACAAAATTCCAATGTAATGTGACAACAAAAGCGCCATTTCCCTTTGCTGCAACTATGTTCAACACTCTAGGGCGAAGCATATTGACATACGCTACCATTTCATCAAAGAGCAAGTGGAAAATGGAGTGATCGAGCTGTATTTTGTCAACACTGAGTATCAGCTGGCTGACATGTTCACAAAGGCTTTAGATCGAGGACGTATCGAGTTTTTGATTGACAAGCTTGGTATGAAATCATTCTCTCCAGTGACTCTTCAGGAGTTGGCAGAAGAATTTGTAGAATAGTGGTAGTAAACTATTCTCGAGTATCCCTTTATCGTGATCATGTATATATCGTATATATTTAAACCAACAAAAAGAAAAATACAAAATATAAAATCTATAAAAACCATAAATAATATAAAATCAAGAAAATCCAAAAATATTTTTCATTTTAAAACGGGCATGTCTTTTAGTACGATAATATTTACGGCCTTATAAATGTCGATTAAAATTAACATGGTGCCATACATAGAGTTCGTATAAAGTTGTACATATTTTAAAACATGCCCATATGTCTTGTAGTTATTTCTGACTGCAACCCGCTTTTCGTATTAAAGACGCGTATTTCTTTGGAAAACGTTGGCTCACAACGAGAATTAACTTTCTCGGGTATGGTTTACTTTAACATCATACAAGGGATCAAGTTTACTTTATAACTTGGTCTAACACAAATTTGTGTACGCTTCAGTGCACTTATTTTGTTTAAATAAGAGAAATCTTATTCCCACCAGAATCGTTCTTTTAAATTATTAAACGGAAAATGCTTTCGTCGCTATTTGACTCTATAAACAACGACTACATCTCTTTAAATAGAAAACGGGTCATTGTTTAAGGGGGAGAAAATTTCAGATCGTCTTTGTCATCAGAATTCATCTTCAAAAGTCTTTTCAAAAAAAATAAACGGTTAAATTTTTATGAAGTGATTTAGTTGTGTTAGTGGATTTTGGATTTGTTGTAGACCGTCTCGTGCTTTCGATTTGGATTTAGAGATTATTGGCTTTAGTCAGATTCGATTAAGTACGTTAATTGTTTGTTTGTGGGAAATAGTTAATTGGACGTCTAAGTGTTAACGGATTTTAAATATTATTAACGGAAGTTGAATTAGTATTACTTAACTAGGTTAAATTAAAATGAAAATAGAAAGAAGTCTAGGGGGTCTAAGTTGCAAGTTGGAAATAGTTTGACCTAAGTAAAAAAAACCCCACCCCCGCCTTCCTTTTTTCTATCTGTTTCGTCTACACACAAACATAAACTCCATTCTTGCCGCCATAGCCATCCTCAACCTCGAATTTGTGTTTCTTGGATCATCTTTCGATTAATACACCAAATGTACATCATAGATTAGTGTTCTTAATATTATTGCATCTTCCCAATTATCTTAATTAAAATCTTAATTTCCTAGATCCCCCATTTTTTAATTAGGGTTCATCTTAGGTAATAAAACATTAAATTGATGGGTGGGTTTTGCTTGGAATAGGATTTAGAGCATTGGGTATGATCAGTTTATCTAAAAATACCATATGATTCGAGTTAAGGTCAAAATGTTGCGTTCAATAAGAACAGAGTACATGAATCTGTATAGTTTGCGGATTCCGACATCTATACAGGGTAATTATTCTGTCTTTTGTGCATGAGTAAGGATTCCCACATCTTAATATGATAATGGATTCCGACATAGTAACATAATAATGGAATCCGAATTTGTAACATGAGTATGGATTCAGGATTTCTAAAAACGTAGGGATTCAGACTTTTAAACATTTCGATTCTGACTTTTAATACTAATGATGAAATCCGACTTTGTAACATGAGTATGGATTCAGGATTTCTAAAAACATGGGGATTTAGACTTTTAAACATGTCGATTCAGTTTTTTAAACATGTCTTTATTGAGTTGTGAAATGGATTCCGACTTTTCTACTGAGTTGTGGATTCCGACTTCTTTACTGATGCGGATTCCGAATTTATTAACATGAGTGGATTCCGACTTCTTTACTGAGTTGTGGATTTCGAATTTCATTTGGTGAGGATTCCCACATTTATACAGTTTTGGATTCAGACTTTTATAAAGCTCTGGATTCTGACTTTTATACATGTGGACTCCGAATTTTAATACGCATGTGTATGATTTGGATTCCAAATTATGTGTATGATTTGGATTCCGAATTATGTTCTGGATTCCGAATTTTATACGGATGCTTATTCCGACTTTTGTGTATGATTTGGATTCCGAATTATGTTCCATGATTGTTTATTCCGGATTTGCTTATGTGTATGGACACTTATTTGGATTCCGACTTATGATTGTGATTTACAAATACATATGTATTCCGACTTATGTTCCTTGCATGCTTATTCTGACTTTATAACAGTAGTGGATTCCAAAATCTTTGCAAGTTAATACATTCCGAATTCGTAACTTGAAAAATGTTTTCAGCAATCTTTATTTGCGATATTTTGGAACATGTTTCTTATGCAATGTTAGGTGTTAGATTTTATGGGATGTTATGTGCTATTTGATTTAAGTTGCTCTATGTTATATCGTGTTGCAATATGATGCTTTAAGGTTTATACATCATGATATATCTCTCTTGTGTATCAACGTGTGTGTTTTATCTTAAGCAGCTATCATGTCTTGCACTCAAGCTCAACAAAGTAAACTCGATCTTGCATTCGTCCAAAAAGACAAACGCCTTAAAATCACTCCAAACAATCAAAGATTGAAAGAATAATACGTTCCATCACAAGCAGCATTCAGGATCGCCATCGAAATACTTGATCTATCGCAAATCAAAAATGCACTGAGGATCTCAGCATCAGTTCCAGAAGTCTACATGTATGAGTTCCGGACATCCGTAAAGGCCATCAACAACACAAAGTTCTCATTCAACATTAACCGAGAGAAAAAGACATTTTCACTTGATCAGTTTTGGGAAATTTTTGGATTCCCTTCTTTAGCCAAAGGGGAAAATTATGTTCAAGATCCTGACATAGAAGAAATTATAAAGTTGATTAAGTCTCTCGGCTATGATGAAAAAGCTAAACATGTCTAAGTTTAACACTTCTAGGCTTGGAAAACCATGAGGCAATTTTTAACATACTTATCCGGTGTTTGACTGGAAAATCCAGAGGTGTAGTTTCTTTGAGACTTTCTCAGGCTCGAATATTTTATGGAATCTACAAGGGCATCAACTTAGAATATGCTTCTCTAATGTGGGAAGAATTTCATTATCAAGCTTTCAGAAACGCCAAGAAGAAATCTGAACACCTTTAGTTTCCAATCTTCACAAAGCTCGTCATCAATTACTTCATGAAAGCCGATGAAGCTATCGATCGACGTGGCGGATTCTTCGACAATTCAGAAGATGATGATTTTCTTTTGGTAACCATGAAACAAGAAGGAGCTAAGAGTCTTTACTCGGGTATTCTAGCTCCAGTTCTGGATAATCTGCTGAATAACAAAAAATCAAAAAGAGTGTTGCATACAAGACACTTTTGCAAGAAAATGAAGAACACAAAAAGAAAGTAGCTGCTGGAGAGTTCAATGCACCAAAACCAAAAAGCAAAATAAAGGAACCTGAATCCTCAGAAGCTGATACACCAACACACGACAAAGGAAAAAGAATAAGAACCTTGCCTTTATGGGAGAAAAAGGCCAACGGAAAGAAGTAATTTCTCATGGATGAAGATATAGAAGAACAACAACAGCCTTTGACTGAAAGACAACAATTGAAGCAATTAAAGCAAGTTCTAACAAAAAGTCGTCAAGAGACAAGAGGTAGTGGATCAGGACAGAGGTCAAAGGAAATCGAAGTGTCTGACATTGCTGACTTTGGAGACCCCGATTCTTACATGAACGAGCCTGTCCATGATGTAGATGATGATCAGCAGCACGAACACCACGACACAATTATCGATGATATTCCACCTGTACGAACAGAGATGGTCCATATGGAGACAGAGATCGGTGACATCAACAAGGAGAAGAGTGTAACCAAATCCACTTCAGTGTCAGATCCGATAGGTACATACTTAAACCTCTCTGCTCTAGAATATGAAGTCACTAACACCGATCCTTCATCAAACCCGAACATGGTTAATGTCCCTGTAACTTTGGCCATGACATCGGTAATCAGTACCATTGTGACAACTCTTGTAACCCCCTCACTATCAACCATTCAACCTGTGTCTTTGCCGTCACATCCACATGTCGATACAACTTTCATGATAAGAATAGAACAAAGAATGAAAGCTCAAGAAGACAAAACTACTCAAGTCAAAGAGGAGTTAGAGTCATCAAAGAAAGCTCATGAAAAGGAACTCGCTCGCCTCAAAGAATAATTAGCTAATCAACAACAAAGTGAAGAGTCATCAAGAGAAAGTCTAGAAGCTAAAGTAGCCAAAAAGAAAGAAAAGATCGAACGTCTTCGAGAACTAAAAAGGAAGTACATAGAGGAGAAAGAGAGTCTTGCCAAAGCCAACGAAACACTTATTGAATCCATCAAAGAAAAGGTTCAAGGCTCTCTTGACAAAACACTCCATGCTCTGCGAGACGAGATGAAAAAGATTGCTGCAAGAAAATTGAGGATCAAGTCTTCAGGTATCTAATTGTTCAAAGGCTCATAGACTACTAGTTGAAGAAGCTGTTGCATGCTCGCATGATTCAAATCGGTTCCCACAACCAAACGCCAGCTCAAATAGCACTCCACAAGGCTCTCAAGACGGTTATGGACGAAGACACCAATATATTTGAACAGCATGGCACCGTCGTCCCTTACAGTAGTCTACAACAAGAAGAAGACGATGAAGATGACAATGGGGGCGACGACGATGACGGTGAAGATGACGATGATGATACCGGTAATGATGACGATGATGACACTGACGGTGATGACGATGCTGAAAAGCCCAACGATGATGATGAAAGTATGGATGAACGTGTCAATGATGAAGATGAGCCAGAGGATGACGACGAAGAGAAAAAGGATGAAGATGAGGACGCTAATGATGATAACACGAACAAAGAGAAGTGATGATGATGATGATCAAACTTCAGGAAAAGGTGACAAGTCTCAAAAGGATGATGTTACCAAAGATCAAACCACTCCAGCATCTGAGGAAACTCAACCAAACGAGTCACCTCAAAAGGGCAAACGCACCAAACGACTTCATGATGTTAATGCTAATACGGCAGCCTCATCTGTTCAAGTTCCATCTACACCAGCTAGCACATCTATAACACAAGCACCAGAACAACCCATACCGGAACCTGATCAACCAATACCTGAAGTTCCAGAATCTGAACCAGTCACAGATATTTCAGAATCTGAACCCATTCATGATATTCAAGAATCAAGTGATCCGGCGTGGGTGGATACAATAACCGTAGATGAAAATGAACTCGAGCAACCTTGGGTCACGGAAGCTGCTAGCATTCATCCTCTCACTCAAAATGATGAACCAGATTTCTCCCAGATCTTCAGTAATCGCATCGACTTCTCTGTATACTTAGTTTACAATTACGGGACTGAGAACATAACTCCGGCTATGGTGGCTCGAGCACTCCATGATCCCAACTTCCTTGCAACTTAAGAATCAGCAGAATGGAATGTGAATACAATGCTAATGAGCTCTTGAAAGCAATGAACACTCCTCAGCAAGCATGTCTTCACAAGCCTGAAAAAGCTCATCTCCCGACAACAGAAGGTAATTCTCAAATTATACGTGTATTCTTTGTATGTCGTGACCTTGAGTATTTGATCAAAGGCGTAAACAAGTATGCGACTGCATTAAATTTGGTCAAAGCTGCAAATTGGGGGTCAATACCATGGATTGAGGAAAAGGTTGATCGTCTCTGGATAAAGCAAATAGTTCCCAAGTATGATCACTATGCCGAATTGGGTGCATCACATTGGGGCGACACCATACGACAAGCTTACAGCTATGCATGTGGGTTCAAATCAAGCCCTCAAGTCGTATCTCAGTTTAGAATCAAAGCCATACTAGGAGTGAGAATTCAACCCAAGGTCGGTTACCATCATTTAAAAGAGATCAAACTGAAAAGAGAAGACGACAAACACTACACTATCATGGAAGGAGATTTTTCGGTTCTTCGTCTCGAAGACATGAAGACATGCTGCTTCTAATGACTCAGGATACGCTCAGACATTTGAACGCTGAAGACTACATTGCCTTGAATTCAGCTATTAGAATGTACACACGTCATATTGTAATCAAGAAGAGAGTTGAAGACTTGCAACTTGGTGTGGAAAGTTATCAGAGGAAGCTGAATCTCACTGCTCCATACACTGAAGTTCCTGATATCCATCGCAACAAATGACCCTACACGAGTATAACAAAATCGGTTCCAGGAACTTTCTACTTAAATGGATCCGGTGAGAAGAAATTCATGAGAGTCGCGGAACTTCACAAGTTTAGTTACGGGACTTGTCACACCCCACCATGGCGGAATATGGGGCGCGAAGTATGGATATCATCACAACAATAGCGTGTCTATAGAGTTAACTAAATGAAATAGAAATGTCATAAAAAGGTGACACAATGTCATGACAATATCTCAAATAATGTAGGCGTCTAGGTAAGTAGGCAACATGCCTACCTCTTACCAAAGACATTTAAATAACACACATCAAACATATAGGTATCAAACAATTTACTAAATCAAAAGACAAAATAAAATCTAAGAGGAAAGGGATTCCTCCTAATGCAATCATAGCAGTCTCTATACTCTAGCCACTTCTAACATCATCTTGCACAACTACCTCACCTGAAAATGACACTAAAATCTGTCAACATAAATTTGGTGAGAACATAGGTTTAAATTATCAAAACATCTTAAGAAACCTTGTCAACCGCTGTAAATAAGTTGAAGAATAACAATTTATAGTAATGGACCATAATGTGATAATCATGTTACATGCATCCACAACAAAACTTAAACCAAGTACCGATCACATCTACAATTCACAAAGCACACTATAACAATCAAGAAGTATCCCGTCACACACACAAGAACACACACCACACTATCCGGATCTTTCCCACACCACCTGTGGAAGATGAACTATATCCCCGTCAAGATATCTTGCCTCCGAAGAGACGATGCACAAGTACTCAGGACGGATCGTGCCCCACGAACCAAGAACCCAGAACCAAGAACTCAGAACAGATCGTGCCCCACGCTCCACACACATCACAACTGGTCCCATAGACGCCCATACATCTTTGTACCAATCCCAATCATAACACAATCAAGATTCACATATCAGAACACATATCAAAGCACATATGAGAACACATAAGCACGCAAGTCACACAATAACACATCTATGTCCAAACATTATAAAAATATAGTACCAAAACATTTTAAGAACACCACAAGTGTCATCTTCATCCCATACTAGAAGAAAACATTTAAAAACTCAGTGAAAATAGGACTATGAACTCACCTTACAAAAGCAATCCAAAGTCTCCTCACGAACAACCAATTACCTAAAGCACATAATACAATAATACGCACGTCAACATTGACTCCGGAACTCTAATCCTTTATCAATGTAACAATCCATATGATGGATACATCTCAAATGCTTTCTCAAGTCAGCCCCATGTTAGCCCTCTAAGTGCCCATTAACCCAAAATACCCAAAACATGATTTTAAGCCTTGTCGTACAAACACTAACCTTGAACTCGACACTTGTACTAATAATTCGACCAAGCTACTGACCTCCATAGGCTATACATTCTCATAAATTTGAAAAGTACGTTCCGAGTACATAATTTTAGGCTTTTGAATCAACCAAAAAGCTTTAAAAACGAATAAGTTATGACCAAAACGATTTTACCTAAAATCTGCCCAGATAGCGACCGTTTCTGACAGTTTAGCGACGAATTCTGGCAGATTAGCGACAGTTTCTGCCTAAACCGATTTAAACCTAAAAACGATTTTAAACCCTAAAAACCCCTCATTAATTACCAAATTCAAGCCCTAGATTATTTTAATTCCAGAAAATTAAAAACCCTAATCCATCATATGATTAATAACATGATTCTAACATAATTAATTAAATAAGAACAAGAATTCAATAAAGATCAATACCTTTAGATGATCAAAACCGTGTTTTTTTTTCATTTTCAAGAACCCTAACTTTTTCCTCTTTTTTTTCCTTTTCCTTCCTGCGTTTTTTTTCATTCGTTGATTGTATTTGTTTTTTTATCGAATCTATTTATATAGTATATACTACTAGTTCAAGCCCAATATAAAAAGCCCCCTTCTTTTTCTCTTTTTTTTTCTTTTGTCGACTATTTCACAAAATTTTCCAAAAATATAAATTTTTATTTATTTAATTATTAAATTCGTTTTTTAATTAATATTTCCTTATTTATATTTATTATTTATTTATTTATTTATTCCTTAATTAATTAATTACACCTAAACCTTTAAACTAATAAATTAAACTACTATAAAAATACATAAATTCCATTTCTAAATAATTTCATTCTTATAAAATCCCTAACTTATAACTCTTAAACTACTACAACCTATACCACTAAATTCTTACATATATAATTACGTAATAACATTACGTACACAATATTAAATACGTACACTCGAAAAGTAAAATAACAATATAATTCCCATAGCTATTACATACACATAAAATGACCTTAAAAATGCCATATCACTTCATAGTCACATCCATGTGAACTCATGAGCACGAACTATTCCTAATGCATCATCATATAATGTATCACGCACTACATAAACGATGTCTGAACCCAAGTCAAAGTCTCAAACACAAACGTATAACACATAAACGCACACTCAACACATAATCAAAGTCAAACATTCACAAATGGCAAATCTCAAAATTTAGGGTTGTCACAGCACTCCCTCCTAATAGAAATCTCGTCCCGAGATTTACTCCTAAACTCAAACTTATTCTCAGCAAACAAACAGGGATACATATCACTGATAAAACCTTCACGTTCAATCGTGAACTCAGTTTATACTAAATAATCTCAACTAACAACACATGAGCCTTAAACGTCTGCGAGGAAACTTATTAAAACCATAAAGTTATGTATCCAACCTAACTAAATCTCGCAACTCATCAAACAAGAACAGTCTTGAAACCAAGTTAGGAGCCGTCACATAACTCGATGGGTTTAAAACTGTCACCCCGATTTCAGTCTTACTCATAAATACCATAAATCAAAACTCATCAAAATATAACCATGTAATCTAAGGTCTAAAGAACTCTCAAATTCTATCCGAACTCATCTCTATCATAAGAACGTAACTGGATCATCCGTATGACTACAACAACGCTCCCAATGAATATAAGTTCACTACAAATTTTAGGACCCCCAACTTCGGATAACGGATCAAACCCATGGACGACTAACGGAAGTTTACATGAACGAATTTAAAAATATGAACCAAAACCATGAGACTCCAAAAGATACTCAAACATAAACATGTATCGACTCCAAACGAACCATGGAAATGGACCAATGACACAAGAAGCACCCAACGACAACCGAAACGTATTACGACCACATGAACCGAACTTAACACCACACTTGACTACCATCCCACTGAATTTATGTTTTCCTATGATCTAGAAACTCCAACAACAAATTTTGCTTTCTACTTACACTACCCCTCCGTTTGGTCTCTACGCCAAAAGTCGTTTTTACCAAGACTGATTTTCTATAAATGCTAAATGTTTGTCACCAAAAGCCCGACCTTAACACCGTAACTTTTATTGAAAAACTCCAGTCCTTTTACATACGTTATAAAGAGTTCCCAAATCAAAAATATTTGACTATCTTATCCGTTTGGTTACGTTTTGACTCAAATTCCCAAAATCCAAATTTATTCCTAAACAGCGCACTGTTTTTGTAAAAATTGTTTGACGACCTTCCCAAACTCCATTTTCGACCAACCTTAATATTTTTGAAAAGTAGACTCTCTGAACTTAATTTAAAAAAAAAGAAAATCGACCAAAGGCTCTACCTACTGTACAGTCAACACAAGACAGCCCTAAAAATCAGACTGTTTTACGCCTTTATACACCAATCCTCTAAACATCATTAATTATCCCTAAACTCTTAACACAAACCCTAACATCATTGATGGATCTTAATTACTATATATATTTTTTTAACCACGTTTCCGACACTTTAACCTTATTTTTCACCGACTACCAACAACTATTTCAACTCTTTGTAAATTCTAATTTTTTTACCATGTAAGACTCAATATAAAAGATATCGTTACCCCAAATAAACAAAGACAATGGAATTCTTAAACTATCTCAATAACATTTACGCTAAAAGTACCGTACAAACGAACACCTAAAATGAGGACTCGATCGATGTGCTATTACGGAAGTTAAACATCTCGGAGAGGAACGAGCTAGCAAACCATCACAAGAAAACAACCGATAAATAGAAAATAATTTTACATATATAAGCATAGGCGTACATACACTCAAATACATCCAACATATACTATAAAAGCATGTATTAACCCTCTTTCATGCAACCATACTTAGGAATCCATTGATGTCGTGGTACTTGTATAACTATGTTGGCCACCATACTTATATAAGTCCTCTTTCACCAATGCACTCCCTCCTATGATGACACTTATAAGAATTAATACTACACATAACATATCGGTCTACCAACTCAAATAAGCACATAGATCCTACAACTCATATAAGCACATAACCACAACATAAAATAAGATCCAAAATCCATGTACTAAAATAACGTAGCCAATGCATGAAACATATAAACTCGTAATCCAGCTAAACCCCCGTAGACAAAATTCAAAATGTATAAAGAACATGAAAACGTAATTAAATGAAATCCAACAATGACTAGCGTATACGACTATAGTTCAACCCGCACTATTCAAAACTCGAAAAGGAAATAACATGTAGCTAAGTATGAACTTACTATGGTTCAATTCATACTAGTCAAAACATCACAATAAATAACATCCAAACACATTAATTAATATAAAATGCACACATACTCCTATGACGCCTATATGCAGGGACCCTTAAGCTATAGACTAGGCTACACGACTAGGCAACCTAATTCTCTATAACCATTGGCTCTAATACCATTCTGTCACACCCCATCATGGCAGAATATGGGGCGCGACGTATGGATATCATCACAACAATAGCGTGTCTATAGAGTTAACTAAATGAAATAGAAATGTCATAAAAAAGGTGACACAATGTCATGACAATATCTCAAATAATGTAGGCGTCTAGGTAAGTAGGTAACAGGCCTACCTCTTACCAAAGACATTTAAATAACACACATCAAACATATAGGTATCAAACAATTTACTAAATCAAAAGACAAAATAAAATCTAAGAGGAAAGGGATTCCTTCTAATACAATCCTAGCAGCCTCTATACTCTAGCCACTTCTAACATCATCTTGCACAACTACCTCACCTGAAAATGACACTAAAATCTATCAACATAAAGTTGGTGAGAACATAGGTTTAAATTATCAAAACATCTTAAGAAACCTTGTCAACCGCTGTAAATAAGTTGAAGAAAAACAATTTATAGTAATGGACCATAATGTGATAATCATGTTACATGCATCCACAACAAAACTTAAACCAAGTACCGATCACATCTACAATTCACAAAGCACACTATAACAATCAAGAAGTATCCCGTCACATACACAAGAACACACACCACACTATCCGGATCTTTCCCACACCACCTGTGGAAGATGAACTATATCCCCGTCGAGATATCTTGCCTCCGATGAGACGATACACAAGTACTCAGGACGGATCGTGCCCCACGAACCAAGAACTCAGAACCAAGAACTCAGGACGGATCGTGCCCCACGCTCCACACACATCACAACTGGTCCCATAGACGCCCATACATCTATGTACCAATCCCAATCATAACACAATCAAGATTCACATATCATAACACATATCAAAGCACATATGAGAACACATAAGCACGCAAGTCACACAATAACACATCTATGTCCAAACATTATAAAAATATAGTACCAAAACATTTTAAGAACACCACAAGTGTCATCTCCATCCCATACTAGAAGAAAACATTTAAAAACTCAGTGAAAATGGGACTATGAACTCACCATACGAAAGCAATCCAAAGTCTCCTCACGAACAACCAATTACCTAAAGCACATAATACAATAATACGCACGTCAACATTGACTCTGGAACTCTAATCCTTTATAAATGTAACAATCTCTATGATGGATACATCTCAAATTCTTTCTCAAGTCAGCCCCATGTTAGCCCTCTAAGTGCCCATTAACCCAAAATACCCAAAACATGCTTTAAGCCTTGTCGTACAAACACTAACCTTGAACTCGACACTTGTACTAATAATTCAACCAAGCTACTGACCTCCATAGGCTATACATTCTCATAATTTGAAAAGTGCGTTCCGAGTACATAATTTTAGGCTTTTGAATCAACCAAAAAGCTTTAAAAACGAATACGTTATGACCAAAACGATTTTACCTAAAATCTGCCCAGATAGCGACCGTTTCTGACAGTTTAGCGACGAATTCTGGCAGATTAGCGACAGTTTCTGCCTAAACCGATTTAAACCCTAAAAAACGATTTTAAACCCTAAAAACCCCTCATTAATTACCAAATTCAAGCCCTAAATTATTTTAATTCCAGAAAATTAAAAACCCTAATCCATCATATGATTAATAACATGATTCTAACATAATTAATTAAATAAGAACAAGAATTCAATAAAGATCAATACCTTTAGACGATCAAAACCTTGTTTTTTTTTCATTTTCAAGAACCCTAACTTTTTCCTCTTTTTTTTCCTTTTCCTTCCTGCGTTTTTTTTCATTCGTTGATTGTATTTGTTTTTTTTATCAAATCTATTTATATAGTATATACTACTAGTTCAAGCCCAATATAAAAAGCCCCCTTCTTTTTCTCTTTTTTTTCTTTTGTCGACTATTTCACAAAATTTTCCAAAAATATAAATTTTTATTTATTTAATTATTAAATTCGTTTTTTAATTAATATTTCCTTATTTATATTTATTATTTATTTATTTATTTATTCCTTAATTAATTAATTACACCTAAACCTTTAAACTAATAAATTAAACTACTATATTAAAAATACATAAATTCCATTTCTAAATAATTTCATTCTTATAAAATCCCTAACTTATAACTCTTAAACTACTACAACCTATACCACTAAATTCTTACATATATAATTACATAATAACATTACGTACACAATATTAAATACGTACACTCGAAAAGTAAAATAACAATATAATTCCCATAGCTATTACATACACATAAAATGACCTTAAAAATGCCATATCACTTCATAGTCACATCCATGTGAACTCATGAGCACGAACTATTCCTAATGCATCATCATATAACGTATCACGCACTACATAAACGATGTCTGAACCCAAGTCAAAGTCTCAAACACAAACGTATAACACATAAACGCACACTAAGCACATAATCAAAGTCAAACATTCACAAATGGCAAATCTCAAAATTTAGGGTTGTCACAGGACTCTTCAACAAGTACGGGACACATTGTTGCATCTCAACGTCACCAAGAAGCATCCCAAGGTTAAAGTAGTATGGCACGATGGATACATGATGTAGGATTTTCGTACACGTTGTAGGAAAACGCGTATGAGCGACAAGTATTAATCGATACGGTTTAGGAAAACCGTAAAGACGAAAAGTCCAAGTTCGTTATCGAAGGAGGTGTATGTGTTGTGTGTCAATTATATAAAACCAAAGTTTGGATTAGTGTCGTTTTTGGTTTTGAGAAGATAAAATGTAAAGACGAGCTACGACTACGATTACACTATGACGTAAGACGTAAAACGATGACGAAATTACGTAAAACGCGACGAAAATAAAAATATAAGCTAAAAATTAATTAAAAATTAAAACAAAGTCTAAAATAATATAAATAAGAATAAAAATTCAATAAATAAATTTTAAAACCTTTTATTAATTAAATATTCAATTTTAAATCCTAATTAAAGCCCTAAAATTAAATATAATTAAGAGAAAGTCTAAAATATTATTTTATCAAACAAATATCTCACTTATATTATTTAAACACTAAAAGTATTTTTCTTAAATTTTAAAAACTATTTTTCTATTTTTTAAACACTAAAAACAATTTTTAAACTAAAATAATGTTTAAAAATAATAAAATAATGCTAAAAATAAACTTACTATTTCAAAAATCCTATTTTATATTACTTAACAATAAAAAAATAGAAAATGTTGAAAAGAGTAATTTTTTACACTAAATGACAAAACAGTTAGAATTAAAAACTATTTAAACTTAAATTAAATCTAAAAATAATAAAATGAAGTGAACAGTAAACTTTTTTAACTAAAAATCTTAAAACATTTTACTTTAACTAAGAAAATTTTTAAAACTGAAAAATATCAAATTTTTACACTAAAAGATAAAAGACAGATTAATTAAAACTAACTAAATTGATTTAAATCTAAAAAGTGACAAATGAACAGTAAAATAAAAACAAACTCAATGAAAATTCTAAAAATAAAATAACAAAAACAGAAAAATTAAAATAGAAGAAAAATAACAAGTTTTTGCCACTAAAGACAAAAACACCCCAGATCTGATAGTGTCAGGTCTGGGAGTTTTGTATTTATATGTAGCAGTGGGTAACTAAGCCTATCAGTGGGAAAAATCTTCCCACTGTTCTATATCAGAAAACGGGTTTGGGCACCTTTTGCTTGATTATGAGCTTGTTACTTGGTTTTGTTGGATACCAAAGGCACCCCTACACTCAGTGGAGTGTAGGGAGTCAAGTTAAACAAGAAAACAGCTAGATCCAAGCACAAAAAAAACACACAAAAAGAGCAATAAACAGTTACTGTGTTGACTAAACAGGTCTGGTGGACTTGTTCTGATTCAAATGGCAAGAAAGTGAATTTCAAACCACCAATTCGTGTTCAAATAACCACCAAAACATAAATAATCAATCAGCAATCCTAGATTACCCAATACTCTAACAGTTTAACAAGATTAGAACTCAAAATTAACTAAAACAAACTAGATAAAGTCTACGGAATGTATTAGACTGATTTTACCAATCTAACATGCAATTTTCTATGTTAAACCACCAAACTTAAAAACTACCACTTATATGGCCTATTACTGATATAAAGAGCTTGTTTAGACATATTTCAAACCACCTAGTGTCACCCTAAGCAGTTTAAAACATACACCCAAACACCCCGTTAAATATATGAACCAAAATTTTACCAAGTAAAGCTTAAACTAAACACTCAAATCTGATCAAAAGCTAACTAACATGTATCATAAACACAAATAAGCATGAACAAACACTTAAACACTCACCTAAACAGCTAACACATAAATCACCTAAAACCATAAGATTTTGAACTAGAAAGAGGGTTCAAGCCCGACTTTTACCTAGTAGGACCCACATCCAGGCCCAACAATGGCTGAATGCCATATCCTTTCAGCTAAAAAATTGAGCTTATGGATTATGAGAGAAGCTTATGTAGAGAAGATGATGGGTGGGGACTACACCAGTCCAAACACACCCCAATATGTCTTCACAAGAAACCTGAAAAAGAATAGCGAACCAGGGGTGAAAGTACTGTATAAAATAAGCCTACAAGCTCAGCTTATGGATTAAGCTAGCTTATAGGGCTTATAGCCTCTAGATGAAACAGAAAACCAAAGAGTGCCAAAAACTTTTGAAATATCAACCAAAATCACTTTTCTGAAAACACTAGTATCCAACAGAATTTAACCAGGTTTATAACCTCACAAACGTTTGATTTTGTCAAAATCAAACGCCCATGATCAATTATACTCTTGGGATCTCAAAATCATATTTTTGTCAAATATTTATGAACAAAAAAGTATTTTGATAAACTAAGTTATCTTGCATAAGAAATAAATATTAAACTAACAAAAACAGTAAAGGTACTCAGATATTGGAAACTTGCAAGGATTTCAAATTCACTTTAAATATTCAAAAATAAGATGTTTACAAGATTTTCCAAAAATCTGGAACAAAGAAATAGGGTCACAGGCGACCTCTATTTATACAATCATAAAGAACTATCTAGAATGCCTTGAATAAAAAATTACAATTGTGTAAACCCTAATCTGGAAATTCCCTAAAATGCCCATGGTCAAAAGTTTTGAATCTTGGTCTTCATGGCAACATGTGATGAGACAACTTGCATTTTGATCTTGGACGTTGAATATAAACTGTAACACCCCATTTAATAGGATGGGATGCTACAATAAATTATGACGTATCATTAAAGCATGCAAGGTAAATGTCTAAACATTCATGACCATAAATAGAAATACCTGAATCAAACATAGGTAGTCTAGTAACTCACACACAAGCAATATAAGTACTGTAAATGGAAAGGAATAAACAATGTCCAAAAGAAGTAAAGTATGATAAAGTAGGAATAAATGCATAAGGTAAAAGAGGCCGGATAGCTTCCTCCGAATGCACATACTCTGGAGTTCCTACTTGCGTCCTTGGGTACCTGCCGTTTGGGAACATGGAAAAGTAGACGGCTGAGCATAACGCTCAGTGCACGGATATACAATAAAGCATGGAAAACATAGGACATGAAAGCATATAAGGAGTAATAAGCATGAATGGCAGCAGAAATGAATAAGTCCTGGAAAACCTAGTTGTCTGTCATGTTAACTGGTTTTAGTTCTAAAAACATAGCTTATGTTACTTATGAAAATCTGTATTAGTTAATGTACCATAATAGCCAATATAGGTCATGAGGTCAACAACGTGCATGAATACTTAGAGGGGAGACTTCATCATGCAATTAGAGGGGTTGCCTCTAATTAACTGGTAAGTGGGTAGGAGGGATCAACTCCTTGTAAAGGATGCAAGTTACACACCACATTGACCATGAAATCCTGACTGAAACATGTAACTAGGATGCACCCATACGCCCCACATGATAATATAATAATATAATGAATACATAACTGAAAAGGGACGCCACGAGCTATCACTCCGTCGTGGTGAAGTCATAACACTAGTGCCTCTAGTGTTATGGTTATGGTACCTCCATAACTAGGTGAAACTGGTCATGCATGTATATGGCTAAGGTAACTAATAAACATAAGCATTTAATCTGTAACTACTGGGGAAAACAGTTGGCTGCATACGGGAAATCCTAATGAAGGAAGAGATTGTCCTTACTGAAGGACGGGAAATCCGTACCTTATGTCCAGTAGAAGCTAACAGAAATGATTAAGACTGATCCGCCTCGACGGATAACACTACATAAAAATATGGACGTGTATGAGTTGTCTGAATTACGTGTGTTTTACTGGTTCCATGTATTATTAGCTTGTTATACGTATTATGTCATGTCTTACTGTTTACTGTGTTAACTATAGTTATTATGATGTTCTGTTGAGTATTATGCATGTATTCGTGTATTATAGTACTTGTATTGTAATACTAAGTAACTTTCTAAAAATAACAGGTTTCCATAAATAGTAAGTTTCTAAAAATAGAAAGTTTCCAAAAATAGTAAGTTTCCATATTTAGAAAAAAGTTGACTTATAAATAATAATTAAAGTTTAAATAGTAAAATATAAGTCTTGGTTACAGTTCATTAATTAAATAACTGGTTAATTTAATTAAACTATACATTATATGATTTTAGTTAAAATACATGTTTTAATTAAAATGCCTAAGTATAAATACCTTAGGTTATACATAAATTAATTTAATAAATTAATTAACCTAAAGTTGAATATGACTTGACTTATAAAAATAGTTTTCATGAAAAACCCGAATCCCGAGCCCGTGTTTAATATAAGCCGAACCAAATAAGCTATAAACAAGTCCTACCGAGACCTTGGAGGGGTCTCGCTTGACACTAAATAAATCAACCAAACATGTATCCATACCCCGACTTAAAGTCGGGGTCCCTTTGGTCTCGGGTCCGACCAACAAAAACCAACTGAGCCCCTAGTGGGTCTCGGTGGTGCCTCGGCCTCATCCAAAATCCACAACAAACACACCTCGACCTTCGGTCGGGGTTTCCTTGCCTGAACCGAGCCCAAAACCAACCAAGCCGAGCCCCTTGGGGTCTCGGTGGTGGTGAAGAAAACAAGCCGAGCACCCCTTTGGGGTCTTGGTTGTCTCGGCCGAATAGAACCAACACCAAACCAACCCTAAACCAATTAATTAATTATTCCTACGTGGTTTTATTACTAGTTCTTGAATAATTAATTCAAACATGAAAATCATACGAAATTAAATATAATGAAAAGGGTTTTGATTATACCAACGTGTATAGAATGCAAGGATGATAACGAATAAGAAAACAAGCAACCAAAATCGTCCGGTTTCTCCCTTTTCTTTGATGTAGCCGGTGGCACAAGGATCAAGAGAGAGAGAGAGAGATAATTTTTATTAAACCTAGAAAAATGAATGAAAACAAGTTTCCTTGGAGTTTTGTAAAAAAAGTTTTTGGGCCAAAAGGCCCACTTGGCCCTTCTCTTGTCCTTGCCGCGGCTAATGGGGCCCACCAAGGGTAACCCGTAACTTTTCTGTGTTAAAACAATTAGCGTGTATGTTCGTGATTTAGTATTCGTGATTTTGGTATTCGTGATCGTGTCACATTTATAATATTCATGATTGTTCGTTATTTATTTTCGTGACACGTGTATTAATATTATAAATGGAAAGTTTAAATTTTATCGTGTTTTCGTAAGTTATTGTTCACATGTACTGTTCATAGGTTTTTAATGCGGGTTTTATAACTCTTCCCCTCTTAAAGAACAATTCGTCCTCGAATTGGAGAAACGTAAACTGAAAGAAAACATACCTGAATTAAAACTGGAAATGAGGGTAAGAAGTCCGTATAGACTCCTCCGTCTCCCAAGTGGCTTCTCGCTCAGGATGATCCCTCCAGAGGATTTTGACGAAAGGGATCGTCTTCCTTCGCATGACACGATCTTGTTGCTCAAGAACTCTCTCGGGTTCTTCGACATATGAAAGATCCTCTCGAACCTGATCAAGTGGATACTAGACAACATGAACTGGATGATAGTTGTATCCTTTGAGTAAGGACACATGAATCACGTTGTGAACGTGTGATAGCTGAGGCGGTAACGTTAAACGGTATGACACTTCACCAACGCGTTCTATGATATCGAACGACCCGATGAATCGAGGACTGAGCTTCCCTCTGATTCCAAAACGTCTAACTCCTCGTGCAGGCGATACCTTAAGGAACTTGATCACCTACGTTGAAAGACAAATCTCTACGACGTTTATCAGCATAGCTCTTCTGACGAGCACGAGTTTCCTGAAGCTTTGCCTTGGCGACAACGACCTTCTCATTGGTCACTTCAATCATCTCTGGACCCTCAAGCAGTCGTTCGCCCACCTGATCCCACCAGATTGGGGCGCGACACTTTCTACCATACAACATCTCGAAGGGAGCACACTTGATGCTAGCGTGCCAGCTGTTGTTGTATGCGAATTCTACTAGGAATATATAGTCATCCCAGCTTCCTGACCACTCTAGAGCACATGACCGCAGCATGTCCTCCAATGTCTGAATGGTACGTTCCGACTGTCCGTCGGTCTGAGGATGAAAGGCAGTGTTGAGCTTAAGTCTGGTGCCCCAATCTTTCTACAGACTCTGCCAGAAACGTGATGTGAAACGGGGATCTCAGTCAGAGATGATTTCTGATGGAGTACCATGTAGTCTCATGATCTCCCACTGGAATGTGTCTGCTAATTTGCTGACCGGATGCTCCTTGCGCATCGGCAGAAAATGAGCAGATTTAGTCAACCTATCCATAATGATCCATATAGCGTCGTTCTTCTTCTGAGTAACCGGAAGACTAGTAACAAAATCCATGGAGATTTTGTCCCACTTCCATGCTGGAATATCTAATGGTTGTAGTAAACCACTAGCTCGCTGATGTTCGATCTTCACCTGCTGGCAGATCATACACTTAGAAACGAAGGTGGCAACATCCTGCTTCATACCACTCCACCAAAAGTGTTGCTTGATGTCGTGGTACATCTTAGTAGAAACAGGATGTATGGTAAATGGAGAACTGTGAGCTTCAGTCAGCACAGCTTCCCTGAGTGTAGAGTCATCAGGAACCACTAGTCTAGTGCCCTGCCATAAGATACTGTCGTCATCAACACGGAACTCCGTCTGCTGATCAAGGTTCTGAATGATAGCCCAAATCTCACCATCGTCCTTCTGAGCTTCCTTGATCCTAGAATGTAAGTCTGGTTCCACTCTAAGATTATCCCAGTA
Source organism: Glebionis coronaria (assembly GCA_025667525.1). Classification (NCBI taxonomy): domain Eukaryota; kingdom Viridiplantae; phylum Streptophyta; class Magnoliopsida; order Asterales; family Asteraceae; genus Glebionis; species Glebionis coronaria. The sequence goes on along the minus strand of CM046874.1, from coordinate 126,536,060 downwards.
ACCATGCTGTCCTCGTACACAAAACTCAATATTAGTCATCTCTAGGTCACGAATGATCTCCTTTGCAATCCAAATGCCAACAATCATACCCGACCTTCTGCTTAGAGCATTTTCCACCACATTCACCTTACCAGGATGGTACTGAATGTTGGTGTCGTAGTCCTTCAATAGCTCTAACCATCTCCTCTGTCTCATGTTCAGTTCCTTCTGGGTGAAGATATACTTGAGACTCTTGTGGTCGGTGAACATGTCACATGATTCACCATACAAATAATGTCTCCAGATCTTCAACGCGAAATAACTGCTGCAAGCTCTAAATCGTGAGTAGTATCGTTTTCTTCATAAGGGTTTAGCTGTCGTGACACGTATGCAATAACCTTCCCATGTTGCATGAGAATGCAGCCTAAACCCTTTCCTGAAGCGTCACTATATATCTGAAATCCACCTGAGCCATATGGGAGAGTAAGAATAGGTGCAGTCACTAAATTCTGCTTCAGATCTTCAAAGCTCTTCTCTCGCTCTTCCGTCCAGACGAATTTCTCTCCTTTCCTCATTAGCTTAGTCAAAGGTAAGGCTAACCGTGAAAAGTTCTCTACAAACCTGCGGTAATAGCCAACTAAACTCAGAAAACTTCTAACTTCTGTCACAGATGTAGGTCTCGGCCATTTAATGATAGCTTCAACCTTGGTAGGATCCACCTTGATTAACCAAAACTCACACTTAGAGAACTTGGCGTACAACTGCTTCTGATAAAGAATCTGTAATAATGTACGAAGGTGTTCCTCATGTTCCTCCTTGGATTTGGAGAATATCAGGATGTCATAAATGAACACAATAACGAACTTGTCCAGAAACTCATGGAAGACACGGTTCATCAAATCCATAAAGACAGCTGGAGCATTAGTGAGTCCGAATAGCATGACTACGAACTCGTAGTGCCCATATCGTGTACGGAAAGCAGTCTTGGAGATATCCTGCTCTTTGACCCATAACTGATGGTAGCCGGACCTCAGATCGATCTTAGAGAAATGCTTGGCGCCCTGAAGTTGATCGAATAGGTCATCAATACGCGACAAAGGATAACGATCCCTGATCGTGATCTTGTTCAGCTCATGATAGTCTATGCATAACCGTATGTTGCCATCTTTCTTCTTTACGAACAGTACCGGTGCACCCCATGGCGATGCACTGGGACGGATGAAACCTCATTCCAGAAGTTCCTTCAGCTTATCTTTTAGTTCCTTAAGCTCTATAGGAGCCATACGGTAAGGAGCTTTGGAAATTGGCTCTCCACCTGGTATGAGCTCGATTCCAAACTCGACTTCACGAACAGGTGGTATGCCCGGAAGTTCATCTAGAAATACGTCAGGAAACTCTGACACAATAGGTTGATCTTGGATCGATGGAGGCTCGGCAGTAATGTCATGAATATTGGCTATGAAGCCCTGACAGCCGTGTGATAGCAATGCACGCGCCTCCATGGAAGAAATAATCTATACTGACCTCCCTGGCAGAAAACCATGGTGTATGTAGTCTGGAGATTTAACATCACCGAAGATGACCCGATAAGTATGGCAGTCAATCGTGGCCTGGTGTTTGGATAACCAGTCCATGCCTAGAATCAATTCAAAATCACACATGTCCAAAGGAAGTGCGTCAACTCTACGGTTCTTGTCATCAAATTCTAAGGGAAGATCTCTGTTCACCTGAGTGATTCGTATAGAGTCCCTAAGTGGCGTGGAAATGCATAAGGCATTATCTAATGGCATCGGGGAAATCCTAACACGTACAACAAAAGTAGTGGACACGACTGAATGCGTCACTCCAGTATCAAATAGAACACATACTGCCAAACCATTCATAAAGGGATTTCCGGTGATGGTACCTGAAGTCTTATTCGCCTGATCTCGAGTAGTAGTGAACACACGACCAGAAGTAGGAGGTGGCTTAGTGTCGGCGTGTTCAGAGGTGCCTTCTATCTCACCCTGGTGACAGTCCTTCTGCTGATGGCCTTGTTGGCCACACTTGAAACAACCACCAGTACCTCGGCGACAAATACCAGAGTGTCTACGTGAACAAGTAGGACAGACAGGATGCGTGAATCCTCCAGCAGGAGTCCTAGTTAGCTGTGAGCCTGTTTAAGGATTACATGCATGAGACATGATCGTGAAACATAAACATGATTACATAGAAGGTGTAAAATTTACCAGATGAGGTACAACAGTTAGGCTGTGAACCCCTACCCGGTCCTGATCCCTGCCGTTACCATTGTTCCTGAATTAATACTTGTTGGAGTGTCAGAATACCATAACATAAAATAGTTGAACATGAAAGAAGGTTAATGTAGGGACCTGTTGTTGTTCGAGTTGTTACGTTGTTACGGTAACTATCGTTACCGTCACGCCTCTCAGAACCAGAACAGTCGTTAGTCTGACCGTTTCCCTTGGATGCTTGCTGCTGAGCGGTCGTAGGCTTACGGTCGTCAGTATTCTGCCTAGAATATAATATTGGACAGAGGATTATATGAAATGAATAATACTGATGGAAATGAATTGTTTACAATTGGTGATTGAAGATACCTCTTCACTTCTCTGTCATCACCGAACTCCTCTTGTTCCTGAAGCTTCTCGAGCTTACGGGCTGCATCGGCCACCTGTTCCACTGTAGTGAAAGTAGCACATACCAAGTTGTTGGCAACCGAAGGGCGAAGTGCCCAACAAAACTTCTCAGTCTGCTCCGCAGCAATTTCTGCGGCTGGACCCAGAAATCCTGCTAAACGGAGAAACCTTTGCATGAATTCATTGTTGTTTTCACCAGCAATCTGCCGAATGTTGTGGTAGTACCTCTTGAGCTTCTCTTGCTCAGCATGTGGAAAGTACTGATTAAGGAAGATCTCCTTAAACCGGTCCCATGTCAGATGTGCAACCCAATTGTCACCACCGTTGGACTGCTTGACCGATTTCCACCACTGCAGCACATCACCTTCAAACTTATAGCAAGCCAGTCTTGCCTTGAAAACACCATTACAACCCATTGCATCGAAAATCTTCTCGATGTGAGAAATCCAAGCTTCAGCCTCGATGGGGCTATCAGTCTACTCAAACGAACGGGGTCACTGTTTGTTGAATCTCTCCAACCAAGTCATAAGAGTAATCGGCGGAGGATTAGGAGGATTGTTGTGATTTCCATAAGCCTAGAATTCCGCCTGAACTTCATCTCTGATTTCATTGCGAAGTTGGGAAAGGAGGGCTTGCAGAGCTGCATTGTCAGTTGCTGTAAAATATGGAGTATTGCGATTGTTCACCATCTGACAGTTTAAAACAACAAAATGCAACATAAATCATAAATCTGAAATGAGATAACATAAGAATGCATGAACAATGTATAAATCAAAGAAGCAGTTTATAATGCATGAAAAAATGTAAAAATGCATGATGTAGTTTATAAAACTTTTATATGAACGGGAGTGAACGCCTATGGTCAGTTCACTCAAAACAAAAGACATGGCGCGGGGACGCCAATGGGTCGGTCCCAAAGTTAAAAGTTTCGATAAAAGCACATGCGACTAAATAGGGCCAGTCCTGTACCAACCATTACTTAGTCATAAACCTGCTACAATGATATGAATGCATGAAATAAAATGAAATGCATGAAAACCAACTGTCAGTTCTAGGAAGACAATGGTGACTACCCGTAAGTCACAGGTCATGTTTTACAGAGCTACATGTCGAAACATTGGCTCTAATACCATAATTGTAACACCCCATTTAATAGGATAGGATGCTATAGTAAATTATGGCGTATCATCAAAGCATGCAAGGTAAATGTTTAAACATTCATGACCATAAATAGAAATACCGGAATCAAACATCAGTAGTCTAGTAACTCACACACAAGTAATATAAGTATTGTAAATGGAAAGGACTAAACAATGTCCAAAAGAAGTAAAAGTATGATAAAGTAGGAATAAATGCATAAGGTAGAAGAGGCCGGATAGCTTCCTTTGAGTGCACATACTCTGGAGTTCCTACTTGCGTCCTTGGGTACCTGCCGTTTGGGAACATGGAAAAGTAGACGGCTGAGCATAACGCTCAGTGCATGGATATAAAATAAAGCATAGAAAACATAGGATATAAAAGCATATAAGGAGTAATAAGCATGAATGGCAGAGGAAATGAATAAGTCCTTGAAAACCTAGTTGTCTGTCATGTTAACTGGTTTTAGTTCTGAAAACATAGCTTATGTTACTTATGAAAATCTGTATTAGTTAATGTACCATAATAGCCAATATAGGTCATGGGGTCAATAACTGCATGAATACTTGGAGGGGAGACTTCATCATGCAATTAGAGGGGTCACCTCTAATTAACTGGTAAGTGGGTAGGAGGGATCAACTCCTTGTGAAGGATGCAAGGCACACCACATTCACCATGAAATCCTAACTGAAACATGTAACTAGGATGCACCCATACGCCCCACATGATAATATAATAATATAACGGCCAAATAACTGAACAGGGACGCCACGAGCTATCACTCCGCCATGGTGAAGTCATAACACTAGTGCCTCTAGTGTTATGGTTATGGTACCTCCATAACTAGGTGAAACTGGTCATGCATGTATATGGCTAAGGTAACTAATAAACATAAGCATTTAATTTGTAACTACTGGGGAAAACAGTTGGCTGCATATGGGAAATCCTAATGAAGGAAGAGATTGTCCTTACTGAAGGACGGGAAATCCGTACCTTATGTCCAGTAGAAGCTAACGGAAACGATGAAGACTAATCCGCCTCGACTGATAACACTACATAAAAATATGGACGCATATGAGTTGTCCGAATTACGTGTGTTTTACTGGTTCCATGTATTATTAGCTTGTTATATGTATTCTGTCATGTCTTACTGTTTACTGTGTTAACTATAGTTATTATGATGTTATGTTGAGTATTATTCATGTATTAGTGTATTATAATACTTGCATTGTAATATTAAGTAACTTTCTAAAAATAGAAGGTTTCCATAAATAGTAAGTTTCTAAAAATAGAAAGTTTCCAAAAATAGTAAGTTTCCATATTTAGAAATAAGCTGACTTATAAATAATAATTAAAGTTAAAATAGTACAATACAAGTCTTGGTTACAGTTCATTAATTAAATAACTAGTTAATTTAATTAAACTATACATTATATGATTTTAATTAAAATACATGTTTTAATTAAAATGACTAAGTATAAATACCTTAGGTTATACATGAATTAATTTAATAAATTAATTAACCGAAAGTTTAATATGACTTGACTTATAAAAATAGTTTTCATGAAAAACCTAAATCCCGAGCCCGTGTTTAATATAAGCCGAACAAAATAAGCAATAAATAAGTCCCACTAAGACCTTGGAGGGGTCTCGGTTGACACTAAATAAATCAACCAAACGTGTATCCATACCCCGACTTAAAGTCAGGGTCCCTTTGGTCTCGGGTCCCGAGCCCTTAGTGGGTCTCGGTGGTGCCTCGGCCTCATCCAAAAGCCACAACAAACACACTCCGACCTTCAGTCGGGGTTTCCTTGCCTGCGCCGAGCCCAAAACCAACCAAGTCGAGACCCTTGGGGTCTCGGTGGTGGTGAAGAAAACAAGCCGAGCACCCCTTTGGGGTCTCGGTTGTCTCGGCCGAAAAGAACCAACACCAAACCAACCCTAAAACAATTAATTAATTATTCCCACGTGGTTTTTATTACTAGTTCTTGAATAATTAATTAAAACATGAAAATCATAAGAAATTAAATATAATGAAAAGGGTTTTGATTATACCAACGTGTATAGAATGCAAGGATGGTCACGAACAAGAAAACAAGCAACCAAAATCGTCCGGATTCTCCCTTTTCTTTGATGTAGCCGGCGGCATAAGGACCAAGAGAGAGAGAGAGATAATTTTTATTAAACCTAGAAAAATGAATGAAAACAAGTTTCCTGGGAGTTTTGTAAAAAAAAGGTTTTGGGCCAAAAGGCCCACTTGGCCCTTCTCTTGTCCTTGTCGTAGCTAATGGGCCCCACCAAGGGTAACCCGTAATTTTTCCGTGTTAAAACAATTAGCGTGTATGTTCGTGATTTAGTATACGTGATTTTGGTATTCGTGATCGTGTCACATTTATAATATTCATGATTGTTCGTTATTTATTATCGTGACACGTGTATTAAGATTGTAAATGGAAAGTTTAAATTTTATCGTGTTTTCGTAAGTTATTGTTCACATGTACTGTTCATAGGTTTCTGAATGCGGGTTTTACATAAACCTTTGGGGGTGATAGGGGAAGGACCATGTGACACGTGGAGGCTACTAGAGGGTGTTTATTAGAGATGGTTTTAATGAGGGTCAGGTTAATTGTTATTCTGGAAAAGATGGGTTAAAAACCCTTTGATTTGTGGTCAATTAAGTCTGGGGATTACTAGGGTTTATAGGTGGGGGAAAGGGATAAACAGGGTAGTTTAATTCATTTAGGGGGTTATTGGGTTTTAAAAAGGTTGTTTCCCTTACAATTTGGTTAATCAGATTATTAATAAATCTGATTAGTGTAGTGGAATGGACGTGGTAGGGAGTGGTGAGGTGGAGGAGTTTGATTGGGTGGGGTGATGATATGGCGTGGTGTGGTTGGGTGAAAGAAGTTTACCTGTCTGCCCCTTTTGGTCCTTGTATTCCAATTGCTTTGTCAGTTCAGTTTTAATCAGCCAAAACATCCATTCCTTTGTAAAACAACTTTGTGTTTTTATACTTTGGCCACCAAAAGTTTGGTAAACTTGTTCCAAGGGCTTTAAATGCATAATATGCATTCTTCAAGGGTTTCTCTTGTACATACTTGATAATTTAGGGACCCTTATGAAATTTTGAGGTTTTTCAAGGGTATAAAATGACAAGTCTTCAATAGTTGAGGGACCAATCTTGCCAAATCTTCAAACTTTAAGGACTTCAATGGAAAATCATGATTCGGGTCCGGTTCTTTGTGCGGCTTCGTTTCCCGTGTTCGTTTTTGCTTGATTATTGTGATCTTTTGTTGATTTCATGATATCCGTACCTAAAATACACATTGAACAAACACAAGCATATTTTTGGGTATTTTGATGATATTTTAAGCGTTTTAAGCCCGATTTGGACGATGAGACTATGTATAATTGCAGTCTCATCACTCCCCCATACTAAACCATTGCCGTGTCCCTACGTAATGCTAGAATTAAGTATCGTAGCACTTCTAAAATTCATTTTTATGTGACATTTATTGAAAACGTAAACTTAAATAAAGTACTACACGTGTTTTAGACATAATGTATTGTTTTCATCACGATTAAGTGACTTTTAGGGTCAAAGAATAAGAAAACGTGAATGCCTTATAGAGATAAGTTCGTCATCCTCCATTTTCACTCGATTCTATGCTAAGCGTGTAACGAGATCATTGTTATTATAAGTTAGCAACACAATCATTACTCATGAGTGTTAATTACGTACTTAGACTCCCTTATTCCTAATTGGTATCTCTTATATTTAATTTTGTCTTAATGATCACGAGGATACATCATTGACTTATTTCGATATTTTATTAAGGCCGAAAATAAAGTAGCACGATTTAATCGATAGTTAGCCGAAGGACACGATCTTTTAAAACGGCTTCTCGTAATCTCCTTAAGTTCATATCTTGGCATAACTCGTTTCACGATTTAAGACCTTTCTCAAATCGATATTTGGCATGTGTTTCGAACTTCAAATCTTGGAAGACGTTCATGAAATAATGGTCTTTTCTTCATATATGGAATTTCTTCAAACTTGGACCACGACTTCATCAATTTTCTTCAATATTTATTTGGGAATTTGATGTACAACGATCCGCCTCCTTTTAAGACTTGGATATATTTATCCTCATACCTTGTTAGGGTCTTTTTGGATAGACTTCTCCATGATCTTTAGGGCAGTATATTGCTTCTCGTCGTGTGTCTCGATCCTTCGTATTGATTTTGGAACAATGATACTTCACATCATCTTGGATCTTTAGCAACAAAATGGAATTCCTCATGCCTTGTTAGGGCCTTTTTGAAACTTGCCAATCTTCGCATCCCGCTTCAATAAGTTATGCCTTGGCCATGAACTCTATTCGAACACGAGCAACTTTTAAACGATATTGGGCTAGAAGCTAAGTAACCTTTTAAATCGTACGACCTTACTTATTGCATTTATTGAAACAAAAGCGTGGGAGAATAAGTTAATAATTACTATACATGAGATCGTGAAAGATTACGAGACCTATAAATAACTCTATCATTTCTCGTCCTCATTTAAGAGACTTAGCCTAAAACGTTAAGGAATCGAAGATAAGTGCTCAACACATATGGTCGAGTCAAAAGTTACTCGTATTCTCACCATCGGAAAACCTACATTCGTGTCTTAAACACTTACAAAATTTTTTAAAATTTGGCCATTTTTTGCCTTATTTTGGAAACGATAACAAAAAGATGAAAATTGGATAGCGTGGTGACGTAAGAAAGGTGAAGTATCTACTCACCCCCATACTAAAACTAAACATTGTCCTCAATGTTACGAATCTAGGGGTGATAACACCCCCATACTAGAGACGAAGTCGAATGCTTAATCTCTAGCATGGAAAGGGTAAAACGAATAACCTAAAAGTCGTTTATGAATTATGCTAATAAGATAAATGTTGGAACATAAAAGGATATCATCGAATATCGGAATCTCCAAAGGCAACGATGGAAGCTCGACTTATCCATAAAAAGAACACGAGAGGCTTCAATGATGACGATGAACCTAATAAATCACAATCACAAACAACCATGGAACAAAGGTTGGAAGAGCACAAGTCCCCTCGTTACACTATTAGAAAACGATAATATTTACAAGGATAAGCATGAGAATCCCCCATGAGGCACCTTGTTTTTGATAACCGAGTCAAAAGCTCGACTCGAATCCCCATAAATGTGATCATTTAGGGATAATCTTGGTATGGTCATTTTTTGGTGGGGCTTACATGATAAACAATGCCCAAAAGTATGTGGAGTACTTTAAAAACCCGACAAACGTATACCGGGGTCAAAGATAGCGTCCTTGTTTTCGAATGAAAGACGAAACAACGCTACTCCAACCAAAAACCCGAGAGGGTCAAAGAAAATAGATGAGAAGAAATAGAAGGGTGGGACAATGGGTGGGGCACTAAAACTGTAGAAACTAGAAGGGGGGGGGGTTGAATAGTTTCTTTTATTTACTTGTTAAAATATGGTTTCCAAAAATCCTTTTTCAAAAACTTAGGCTTGAGGAAATATGTGAAATCTTCTTATGCACAATATGAACAATGATAGTGTAGCTAAACTAATACTAACAAAAATATATCCACAAAGAATAAAGAATGATAGTGTAGCTAATCTAATATTAACACATGTATATGAAAAAAGAATAAAGAATGTAAAGAGTTAAGGGTAAAGAAAGATCAAACCGAACACCAAGGATTTATAGTGGTTCGGCAACGAAGCTCACTCCTCGTTCCTACTCCACTCCTCGAGTACTCCTTACTCGAGAGTTCACTACACAACAAGCTCCTTATGGTGGAGAAAACCGTACACGTCGCTTAACCAATTTCTGACTCTAAGCTAAAAGTCGAGCCCTAATCGTAGCTAGGACCAATCTACACAACTATACTTAGTACATACACAACTTCCAAATAGACACAACTACTTGAATCTTTACAACTATGACACAACTACAAGTATATAAAATTTGATCTTCAATGGATCTTTGGTGGTGGACTCAACACTTCACTAGGATAGTGTTCTTCTCTTTGCACTTGGAGAGGAAGGGATGGAAGAACAAGATTCACTTCTTAAACAAGTAATAATCAAACAAATGATCAAAGATTTGAGTGATTAAAGAAGGGGTTTGAATCTGGAAATAAATTTGCAAAAGAAGTGAGGTGAAAAGCTGAGAATGGTCCACTATTTAAAGGATAAAGGAGCCAACGGCTATATCTTCCCGCGGTACCTTATCACAACCCGCGGTACCTTATCGATAAGGTACCGCCTAGGCGCTAAGGTATCGCCGGACTAGACTCCGCTCCTTTTTGTCCTTTAGTGGTGGAGGTCTTATCTGGGTATAAAAATATCCTGAAAGGATATTCTTAACAGAATAAGAATATGCCATTTTCAAATTTCAAATAATTAATTTAATAAAACATTTTCTTAAAAATAAAGTTTAATAAAAACTTGTCACATTTAATAAAAAGTGAGTTTTAAGAAAAGATTAAATCACTTGATCACTTGATTAAGGCTAGTACTTGTTTATCCATACCTTAAGTGAAAATGGGTAAAATGAAAAATACTTGAACTCAAGAATTCGTTTTTCGTTGTTTTCGTAAATGCTTGTTTTTACATATTGTCGTAATCAAAACTAAGCGAGACCGAAAAGTGCAAGTAACGTTTTTAGTCATTATTGCATTAACAATCTCCCCCTTTTTGATTCTGACAATACATAAACTCAATCACACAAAAACAAGATTTTCGAAGACGAGTTTATTCTCCCCATTTGTCGAAGCAAAAAGGTTGCGTAAGCCGGTGTTGAAGAAAGGACTTTGCAAAGACTCCCCCTTGGTGCTTACTCCCCCTAACTTGGGGCACCGGGGAATCGAGATATGGTGACAAGCTACATAGAAGGGTTAGTTGAACAAAAGAAACAACCAACAATATATAGTAATAGGTCATATAAAGAAAATCAAAAGAGAAGAAAACATAAAGACAAAGATCCAAGAGAGGTTACTAAAGGAACATCATACAAAGTAGTATGGAAAAAGAAACAAGCCAAAAGCATAAATCTAATCCTAGTTATTCTAGAATTCTAAGATTTGCTTGAATTTGGTGTCTTGAGGATAAGCGATCAATGCTTATATGAAAGACAAGGTAATAGCGGAGGGTGGTGGTGGTGGCTTGTTGGAGATCTCATAATCAAAGTGAAGAGGAGGCTTGATTAAGAGACTCTTGATGTAGTTCAACTCCTCATAGATGTGTGCCATAGCAAGATGTTGATATTGACAACAATGACAATATGTTCCATGGTGCATGACATTATCATGAGAAGGAGGAAGAACACTAAAGGGTGGTGGTGGAAGAAAAGAAGTTCCACAATCAACATTCTTGGTAGGAGAAATGTGATTAAGAGTGTTCTTGGGTGGGTTTGGATTGAAAGCAATTGGAGAAAATGGAGGAGATTCAAGGCTTTCATTGGGAGAATAAGACATTTTGGATGTGAAGTAATGCAAAATGATTATGGTTTAAATATGGAAGGCTTAGGGTATTTCTGGGGTGGTCAAAGGGTTTGAAACAAAGATTATCAAAAAAGTTGGAGCAAATCTGGAGTTTCATACAAAAACCCGAAAAAGGAAGGCCACTGTAGGCGGTTCCTTATCTATGGTGGCGGTACCTTATCAATAAGGTACCGCGGTTCACATATTGAACCGCCTACAGAAGCAGGGTTTGGTGTTTGGAGAAAGATTTTTCAGCAAATCTTATTTTTCTAGTCTAACTTATCATAGGGATATGCTTAAAAGCAAAGATAGACAAAGAAAACATATGCAAACTTACCAAATAGAGATATAACCAAAATACATGGATTAAAAAATCAATGTAGGAGGTGTGTAAGACAAGACCTTAAGTCATGACACAATGATCCTCCATGATTCAAACTTGTTCTTGTTATGTTTAAGAGAATCATACATATGAATTATGTAAGCTCTACATTAATAGCGAGAATCTATGAAAAATCGTTTTTAGATTGAATTAACAATGTCAAACGAATTTCTCAACCATTTTTGAAAGAGTCTTTGAAAGTTTTGAAAAAGGAGAGGAGACGATTTTTCAAAAGGATTTTAAAAGACTCAAGGACTCAAAGTGGTAATAGAAAACACACAAGAAGAAAGAATTTAAGGAAGATGTTCCATTAATCCTAGACCTAGACGCAAGTAATTAAAAGGTTCCCTCTTAAGTGGCTTAGTGAAGATATCGGCTAAGTTGTCCTCGGAGGGCACCTTTTCAATAGTAATGTTCCCCTTTTGAACATTATCCCTAAGGAAATGGTGTCTAATTTCTATGTGTTTGGTTCGCGAATGTTGCACGGGATTCTTGCTTAGGTCTATAGCGCCTTTATTATCGCACATGATGGGAACAACATCAAGAGAAATCCCGTAATCAACAAGCGCTTGCTTCATCCATAGAGCTTGTTGGCATGCTTTTCCGGCACTCACATACTCGGCTTCCGTGGTGGATATCGTAAGAGCGGTTTGTTTCTTGGAGAACCAAGAAGTTAAACAACAACCCATAAAGGTACAAACTCCACTAGTGCTTTTCCGGTCCACATAGTCTCCCGCATGATCCGAGTCCGCGTAGACAATGGTTTCTACGCCGGTCCCTTTAGGATACCATAATCCTAAATGTATAGTGCCTTTAATGTATCGGAAGATACGCTTAACCGCTTCAAGGTGAGAGGTTTTGGGAGCCTCTTGGAAGCGAGCACAAAGGCAAACACTAAACATGATATCCGGTCGACTTGCCGTTAGGTAAAACAAACTACCAATCATACCTCTATATTTGGTGTTGTCTAACGACTCACAATCATCATCTACGGTGAGTTTAGTATCTGAGGCCATAGGGGTCTTCATTGGTCTAGATTCTTCTAATCCAAATTTCTTTAGCATTTCTTTAGCGTACTTAGATTGACTAAAGAAAATACCATCGTCCATTTGTTTAATTTAGAGTCCTAAAAAGAAGTTAAGTTCTCCCATCATACTCATTTCAAACTCATCATGCATGATTTTGGCAAAGTCATCACACAATTCTTGACAAGTTGAGCCAAATATAATGTCATCAACATATATTTGTACGATTATGAGGTGAGGACCTTTCTTCTTTGTAAAGAGTGTATTGTCTACCATTCCCATGGTATACTCATGTTTAACAAGAAATGCTTTAAGTCTATCATACCAAGCTTTGGGTGCTTGTTTGAGTCCATAAAGTGTTTTCTTAAGCTTGTAAACATGGTCCGGTTTCTCAAAATCAATGAAGCCGGGAGGTTGAGCCACATATACCTCCTCATTGATCAAACCGTTAAGAAATGCACTCTTTACATCCATTTGTTGAAGCTTAATATCTAAGGCACAAGCGTAGGCTAAAAGGATTCTAATTGATTCTAATCTAGCTACCGGTGCATATGTCTCGTCATAATCAATCCCTTCTTGTTGATTATAGCCTTGAGCTACAAGTCTAGCCTTGTTACGAGACACAACACCATTCTCATCTAGCTTATTCCTAAATACCCATTTGGTTCCTATAATGGTAGAACTTCTAGGTGGAGGAACAAGTTCCCAAACATCATTGGCAACGAATTGATTCAATTCTTCTTGCATCGCAATGACCCAACTCTCATCCGTCAAAGCTTCTTTAACATTCTTTGGTTCAATCAAGGAGACAAAACAAAAGAAGTTGCTTTGGTTTTGGAATTGAGATCTTAGGGTCCTTTGATTTAAGTCACCAATGACATTATTGAGAGTATGATCCCTAGACTCCTTAATGTTTACTTCTTTTTCAACACTAAGGTCTTCAACTCCTATTTTTCTAACCTCTTTGGCTTTAACTACTTCTAATTCATCCAAGTCATCATCAACCAATGGTGGTGTCTTGGGTGAAGGAGGGGTTTCATCAAAGGTTACGTTGAGTGATTCTTCAATAACCCCTGAGGTTCTTTTTAGGACTATGTAGGCCTTACTAGTTTGGGAATAACCTAAAAGGATACCTTCGTAAGACTTTGGGTCAAACTTGGTAAGGTAGTCTTTGGTGTTGAGGATAAAGCACTTGCTTCGAAACACCCTAAAGTATTCTAATGAGGGTTTCTTACCTTTAAGAATCTCATAGGGGGTCTTTCCTAGGAAAGGTCGAATAAGAATTCGGTTGAGAATATAAGTCGATGTATCCACGGCATTGCACCAAAACTTTTGAGGCAAAGATTGATCGTTTAACATCGTCCTACTCATCTCTTGGAGAGTCCTATTCTTCCTTTCAACTACCCCATTTGATTGTGGAGTGCGAGGAGCCGAGAAGTTATGGGTAATACCATGAGCTTCACAAAAGGCACCAAATTGCACTTCATTATCAAATTCCCTACCATGATCCGTCCTAATAGAAACAATTGAACATCCTAGTTGATTTTGAATTCTTCGACTAAAGATTTCGAAGTGATCGAAAGCTTCATTCTTAGATGCCAAAAATCTAGTCCAAGTGAATCTAGAATAGTCATCAACTATAACTAGGGTATAAAGTTTACCTCCATAACTCCGTATGGCGGAAGGTCCAAAGAGATCCATATGTAGGAGCTCTAAGCACCGAGAGGTCGAAACCAAATTCTTGGCTTTGTGACTTGAGTGAACTTGCTTTCCAACTTTGCAAGCATCACAAAAGTGACTATCAAACTTAATCTTGGGGAGGTGTCTTACCAACTCCTTAGAGACTAAAGATTGAATTAAACGCATATTAGCGTGACCTAATCTCCTATGCCAAAGATTAGAACTATCATCTATGGTCGCAAGACATATGTTGTCTTTTGACTTCTTATTAACCTTCATGACATAAAGCCTATGCTTTCTAACACCTTTTCCAATGACTTTTCCATCTTTTACGATTTCACTGTCATGTTCCGAAAAGATGACCTTACACTTATTATCACAAATTTGACCTATACTTAAAAGGTTAAAACCTAAGTTATCTACGTGCTCAACATTTTCAATGGTCATGGAGTCAAGAGAAACCGTACCTTTGCCAATGATATTACCACGTAGACTACTAGCGAATGTGACGTTACCTCCATCATATGATTTGTAATGCGAGAACAAACTTTGATTACCTGTCATGTGTTTAAAACATCCACTATCCTTAATCCACTCATCGGGCTCCAAATCAGTTCCCAAGCATATCTAGGTAACAACACACAAGATCAAACATTTGGTCCCTAATATCTCATGGGTCCAAAATTGTTAGTTCCAAACATCCCTTGCATTTGGTTGGGATGCATGAATGAGGAGGGGATTCCCCATGGAGAACAAAATGGAGGAGGGTAGTAATTCATGTAACCATTTTGTTGTTCATTACTTCTCCTAGGTGTGTTTGATCTAGGTTTAGAGTTATTATTATTCCTTCTAGGTGTTGGAGTTTTACTTCTAGGTCGTGAGTTGTTTTGATTATCTCTTGTAGGCGTTGTCGTTATACTTCTAGGCTTAGACTCATTCCGTACTCTAGGTGGAGTAGAAGATAGTCTAGATAAACTTCTATTTCCCACGAGAGGTTTACTTAACGGCTTATAGAACTTACCAATAGCATTGTCGTCAAGTATGGGTAATTGAACCTTATTAACAGTAAGATGCTTTGGTTTTTCATTTAACTTAGATTTTTCAAAAAGGTCAGAATTTTCACAAAACTCAACTTCTGGCCGCGGTACCTTATCTATGGCCGCGGTTCCATAGTGATAAGGAACCGCGCCATACAATGTGGAACCGCGTCCAAAGGGTGTTTTCTGTGAAAACCTGACTTGTTTTGGTTCACTAGTTGAGGCTTCATTTGAGTTAAAACCTAGACCAAGTTTTTCCTTAGAATGAACTTGTTTGTTTAACATATCATCAAGAGCACTAGTACCTTTCATGAACTTTTCCAATTTAATGGAGGTGCTCTTGAGATCATCATTCTCTAATCTAAGTTTCTCACAACTTAAGCAACCTAAATCAACCTCTTTGTTTTTCTCAAGTTTAGCCAATTTCTCCCTAAGTTCATTGATCTCATTTTCAAGCTTAGTTTTGGTTGATTTTAAGGTTTTATTCTTTTCTATGAATTTAAGACTAAGTTTGTGTAAGCTATCATATTTGCCTTCAAATTCAATATCATCTAAAGTGGAACTATCATTGCTATAATATTCGGTTTCGGAATGTACCTCTTTAGAAGTGTGAGCCATAAGACATTTCTCCTCTTTGGGGTTGTCATCATCATCTTCACCGCTATCGCTCCAAGCGCCACTAACGAATGCCGTGTGGTTCTTATCACGAGCGAGCTTTGGACAATCACCAATGAAGTGACTTGGATCACCACATCTAAAGCAATTCCTATCACCTTTTTCGTTCTTGACAAACCGATTCTTTGACAATGGTTTCTTGTCATAGTTTGGTTGCCTAACGTGTTGACCTCGTCTCTTGAAGAACTTCTTGAAATCTCTCACCGCCAATGCATACTCCTCGTCATCACTTTCCGAGGAACTATCATGGTCACTTTGTGCCTTCTTGTCTTTAAGTGCAAGAGATTTCCTTTCACTCTTGGTTTTTACTAATTCCGAGTCCTTCAAAATTATCATCTCATGAACCTTCAAGTTTCCTATGAGTTCATCGAGTGATAAAGTTGAGAGATCTTTCGACTCTTCAATAGCCGTGACTTTTGCTCTCCACTTTGGATGTAAGGCCCTTAGAAACTTCCTAACATTGTTCTTGCTAGAAAAACCTTCATCAAGTGCTTTTAGACTAGTAATAATGGTGTTAAACCTAGCAAATGCACTATCAATAGTTTCATCTTCTAAGATGACAAATTGTTCATATTGTTGGACAAGAAGATCGATTTTACTTTCTTTGACTTGGCTATTACCTTGGTGGGTTACTAAAAGAGTGTTCCAAATATCTTTAGCGGTTTCACACATAAAAATTTTTTCATACTCTTTCTTAGGCAAAGCATTATAAATCACCATTTTAGCCTCATTATTTTTTGAGAGTTTCTTTTTAGTATCATCATTAGCTTTTCAAAAGTGACTAATTCTTTTGTTTTAGAAACTTCATTAAATTGAAAGGGTAAAAAATCACCATTGGTAATAACATGCCAAAAATCTAAATCTTTTGATTTCACATAAGTTTCAAATCTATTTTTCCAATAAATAAAACTATCGGTTTCAAAAAGTGGTGGTCTTTGCATAGATTGCCCTTCTAGGTACTTGTTGGAATCCATAGATCGATTCAAGTTTTAAAATACAATATACTTTAAAAAATCTTGAGCAACCCGCTCTGATACCAATTGTAGAAACTAGAAGGGGGGGGGAGGGTTGAATAGTTTCTTATATTTACTTGTTAAAATATGGTTTCCAAAAATCTTTTTCAAAAACTTAGGCTTGAGGAAATATGTGAAATCTTCTTATGCACAATATGAACAATGATAGTGTAGCTAAACTAATACTAACAAAAATATATCCACAAAGAATAAAGAATGATAGTGTAGCTAATCTAATATTAACACATGTATATGCAAAAAGAATAAAGAATGTAAAGAGTTAAGGGTAAAGAAAGATCAAACCGAACACCAAGGATTTATAGTGGTTCGGCAACGAAGCTCACTCCTCGTTCCTACTCCACTCCTCGAGTACTCCTTACTCGAGAGTTCACTACACAACAAGCTCCTTATGGTGGAGAAAACCGTACACATCGCTTAACCAATTTCCGACTCTAAGCTAAAAGTCGAGCCCTAATCGTAGCTAGGACCAATCTACACAACTATACTTAGTACATACACAACTTCCAAATAGACACAACTACTTGAATCTTCACAACTATGACACAACTACAAGTATATAAAATTTGATCTTCAATGGATCTTTGGTGGTGGACTCAACACTTCACTAGGATAGTGTTCTTCTCTTTGCACTTGGAGAGGAAGGGATGGAAGAACAAGATTCACTTCTTAAACAAGTAATAATCAAACAAATGATCAAAGATTTGAGTGATTAAAGAAGGGGTTTGAATCTGGAAATAAATGTGCAAAAGAGGTGAGGTGAAAAGCTGAGAATGGTCCACTATTTAAAGGATAAAGGAGCCAACGGCTATATCTGCCCGCGGTACCTTATCACAACCCGCGGTACCTTATCGATAAGGTACCGCCTAGGCGCTAAGGTACCGCCGGACTAGACTCCGCTCCTTTTTGTCCTTTAGTGGTGAAGGTCTTATCTGGGTATAAAAAATATCCTGAAAGGATATTCTTAACAGAATAAGAATATGCCATTTTCAAATTTCAAATAATTAATTTAATAAAACATTTTCTTAAAAATAAAGTTTAATAAAAACTTGTCACATTTAATAAAAAGTGAGTTTTTAAAAAAAGATTAAATCACTTGATCACTTGATTAAGGTTAGTACTTGTTTATCCATACCTTAAGTGAAAATGGGTAAAATGAAAAATACTTGAACTCAAGAATTCGTTTTTCGTTGTTTTCGTAAATGCTTGTTTTTACATATTGCCGTAATCAAAACTAAGCGAGACCGAAAAGTGCAAGTAACATTTTTAGTCATTATTGTATTAACAAAAACCATGAGCTACTCGAGGTAGAATCACACCAAGCAAATGAATATATTTTCCATTTATTGCATCGGTGGAAGACCGAGATTTCCCTTTACAAGCAATTCTGGGATCGAATATCTCGTCCTGGGTGGAGAAATGTTAGGGAACATAAGGGGCTTCCCCCACACTAAATCCACACACACCATCGTCAAAAGGAGTAGACGAGGTGGTAGTACTCAAACAACGATGTAATGACGGAGTTAGACATGTAGAAAAATCTTTTAAATCACTTTTAAAATCTTTTCCTTTTTCATCGTTCAAAAACTCTTTATGAAAACCCGATTTGACGATGTCGAAAATATTTAGTGTTTCTAATTCAAAATTGGTCACGCTAAAAATCCTCACATTTAAGTCGCGGTTAGGGGGTGGTGGATTGTATAAGTTCTCAAAACTTCGATCAACAAAGAACACCGCCCCCTCGGGGTCAACATATTCGTCATCCTCATGAACGTCGATCTCATCGATTTTTTCATCAAAGATAGGCTTGTCAAACCAAGGTTTGTCATTCCCCTCATTGAGTATCTTAGAAACTCTCTCGAAAAGATCACGATCAAGCACGAAACCATCATTCATTTGTGGGGATTGTTGATAAGTTAAATCCTCACGAATGTGGTAAATGTAATTCTGATTTGAGGAGTGTTGATTAGGTAACTCATAGAGAATTGGATTTTGGTTCACATGAGTTGGTTCGTCATTGAAAATAAGACGTTCCAACTCATTAAGTTCATCCTCAATTTTGGAAAGATCAACCTCACTTGTAGGTGGAAGTGGAGGCAAAAGAGCTAGCTCTCGTTCGATATTTTCCTCAATCTCAGGATCGAACTCGTAATCATCGTACTTACCACACTTAGAATTCTTTTTAGGATAATCCTCAAAATGGAATGTGGATTTTGAAGCACGTGATCAATCTCGGCAAAATTGCCATCGTCATAGAAAGAGTCGATGTGAGCACTCACAACCATGGTCTTACAAGCCCTATGGCTATGCTTAGGTGACTTTTCTATGATGATAGGATCGATGTCGATGGAACCTTTAGCCTCATCGTGTGTTGGTCTAGGGAATGGAGGCACTTCAACGGAGTTAGAAGTTGAAGCCTCAAAGACGTGGTCCTTCGAAGGTGGTGAAGACGAGTCCATTTTTGTCATTGTCGTGATGGCACTAACATCACCCTTCGGAATTGGTTGTTCACTTGTTTCGCCAAATACATCCCAAAGTGATTTTTCATCCATAAATCTACGAATACCCTTTTTAATTAAGTAAACGTATTCTTTATCATTAAAATCGTCATATTTAAAACCGTTAGTTTTAATTCTTTCAAAACATGCATCAAGCCTCATATTTTCCACTAAATTTAACATTTTGAAATCATTAGAATTTGAAACATCGGGTTTTGCAACCTCGGTTTTATCATGATCATTTGAAATTTGGGATTTATATGCGAAAAAGTCCATTCGTTCCTCCCCATATCTCATAGTTAATCTCCCCTCGTGGATGTCGATTACGGCTCAGCCATCGATAAAAATGGTCGACCTAAAATAATGGGACATTTAGGATCACACTCATAATCAGAAATGACGAAATCCGCGGGAATAACAAACTTTCCAATCCTAACATAGACATCCTCGGCTATTCCAATTAGTTTTAAAGGCGTACAATTTGCAAGCTCGATAGTCATGTTCGTGGGGGTAAGTCTAGGTAATCTCATCAATTTCCAAAGAGAATGAGGCATGATATTGATGCTAGCACCTAAATCGGCAAGGGCTAAACATCCCTCAATCTCGGAAAAATCATAATGTGGTAGAAATTGGCCCGGATCCTCTTCCTTTCTCGACATTTACCTTTTGGGTTTTGTAAGAAGGATCGAAGCACAAGTTTCTTCAAGGGTTACTTTGGTGAGGTCGATAAAGCTCTCTTTTTGAATCTTGGATGGAATTTGAGGTACACGAGGGTGTGCACTCTTTTCCTTGGTCGCCACGTTCACCCCATCGACTTTAGAGCATGAAGGCGTCTTAGAAGTCGAGGGTTGAGAAGAAGAAACAACTCTAAATCCATCAAGGTTAGGGGTAATCACACGACTTTTCTCACGAGACGAGGCGGCTTTACATTCTTCCTTCAGATTAGCAACGGTGTCACTAGGTAAAGAACTCGATGACGCACCCCAGGCTTTGTTCATAATAGCCAAAAACATCTTTTTTATGTCGATTTGTCCTTGTTCAATTTTGTTGTTTTGTCCTCTCAACGTGTTTGAAAATTCATTTTTCATATCACCAATTTGCGTTTCTAATCTCTTCAAATTAACATCATTTGATTTAACGTAATTTTGAAAATCATTTGAGCCATTAAAGTTTTGATTGAAAGCTTGGTTTTGATTCCCTTGAAAATTGTTCCCTTGATTAGCGTTGTTTGAAAATTTTAAATTTTACCCATTGTTAAAATTCCGGTTTTGATTGTTGTTGTTAAAACCTCGATTTTGCCAATTCAAATTTTGACCTTGATTATAACCTCCTTGATTACCATGATTATTTCCTTGAAAGTTGTTACGGTTTTGAAAATTATTGCCTTGATTGTTGTTGTACGTTTGTTGCGATGGACCGGCGTTATTTTGATTTGAAAAATTGTTGTTTAACGCGTTTACACTCGATGTTTGGCCATCCATAGCCGCACACTCATAATAATTATGTGGTCCACCGCAAAAAGTACACGATGCCTCAACTGCTTTCACCGTAGCGGGAGCGTCTTTCTTTTGCATCTCAATGAGAAAAGACGTAAACACATTCATCAACTTGTCGAATTTCGCATCAACTCTCTCAATGTCGCGACTGGAATTACTAACATTGGTGACATTGGCAACACTCGTTCGTTGCGGAGTTGGTAAACCTTGGATCGATTCTCGATAATAATTAATGCATCTTTCGGAGTCTTACACAGAAAGTTGCCACCGGCGGTGAAATTCAACGAATCTTGTTCTTGAAAACTAAGACCGTTGTAAAACGTATCGATTTGGTGCAACTCAGAAAATCCATGGTGAGGACATTGCCTAAGCAATTCCTTAAAACGATCCCACGCGTCTCTAAAAGATTCATTCGTTTTTTGCTTAAATCTCGTAATCTCGTTTTTAAAAAACGTCGTCTTAGACGGTGGTAAAAAATGATTAACGAATTTGGAAACGAGATCCTTCCACGTAATTATCAAATTAGGTGGCTCTTTCTCGTACCAATCCTTGGCAGCACCATCGAGCGAGTACGGAAAAAGCATAAGCTTGACGACATCGGTGTCGACGTTCTTAAACTTGCTCGTGGCTAAAAGACGATCAAAATTCCGAATGTGATCGTGAGGATTATCTGCCTCATGACCTCGAAACTTCGTAGCTTGAATCAACGAAAGCATTCCGCTCTTAATCTCAAAATTCTCCGCTTCGATAGCCGGAATTACGATCTTGTCTCCATAACCCTCGGTGGGTGCTTGGAGCAATTCCATCATCGAACGATTGTCGGCCATCTCGTCTACGGTCTCTTCAACAACGATATTAGGAACGTCGGTTTCTAAATCTCTTCTACGTCGTCGATTCCTTTGATTTCGATTGCGTCGATTCGAAGCGTCGCTAGAATCAGAATAATCCTTCGATCGAGTGCGCAGGCACTAAGCGTAGAATGGGGGGTAGCAAAGAAGATTCTTTTTGCGGTTTTTCGGTTTTTCAATTTTTTTGGTTTTTGATTGTTTTTAAAATTTTTTGGATTTTTTGTGTATTACGTAGACTCAAATCTACAAATCTCTCCTCGAATCGATTTCTCGATTAAAGGAGCCTCAAAGAATGAAAACGGTCACGTGGAGTGAACGCCTTCGATGACTTTAGAACGTTGGTGGAACACCAAAACGTTCAAGAGGGTTTAATCTTGAAAACAAGCAAATATATATGATACGTAGATAATACTTGGGCAGCAAATCCTCGATTAGCCCTCTTTATCAAAGCACGCACAAGCAAGCGGGGGAAACGAGGCGGCACTAAGCACTTAAGCGCCTTTTTCCCTTAGGTCGTGAAATACAACCGCCTTATACCCACCTTATAGTTTGTGTTAATTAAAATTAAGCCTCCCGAAAGTATTTATCTATTTTGCCTTTAAACTTTTGCTTTAGATTCGAATACAATAATTGAATGATGAAATCCTAATTAAGGTTGCGTTTTCACGCTTTTGGAGATATTGTATATTTTTTGTGATACGTAAATACAATATATTAATAATATTAACAAAAACAAACGAAAACGATAATGGGATATCTACAATATAGTAAAGATTGTTGTGTGTTTAGTTTAGGAAAACTAAACACGATTTATTTGGATATTATAGTATAATAGGGAAAAATAACAAAAATGAGTATGTACGTTATATACGCTTTCCAAAAATTTGAAAAGCAAAAACGCACTACTCACACAAACACAATAATAATAATGGCAACTCAAAAACACCTCCCCGGCAGCGACGCCAAAATGGATGTACGTATTTATACCCTTTTAGGAAAAAGGAATATAAAGCGGGCAAGTATTAAGTTATACGATTTAGGAAAACCGTAAAACCGAATAAATGCGAGTTCGTTATCGAAGGAGGTGTAGTTATGTGTGCCAATACATATAAAAAATATTTGGATTAGTTTCGTTTTTGGTTTTGAGAAGAGAAAATGTAAAGACAAGCTACGACTACGATTACACTATGACGTAAGACGTAAAACGATGACGTAATTACGTAAAACGCGACGAAAATAAAAATTTAAGCTAAAAATTAAAACAAAGTCGAAAATAATATAAATAAGAATAAAAATTCAATAAATAAAATTTAAAACCTTTTATTAATTAAATATTCAATTTTAAATGATAATTAAAGCCCTAAAATTTAATATAATTAAGAGAAAGTCCAAAATATTATTTTATCAAACAAATATCTCACTTATATTATTTAAACACTAAAAAGTATTTTTCCTAAATTTTAAAAACTATTTTCTATTTTTTAAACACTAAAAACAATTTTTAAACTAAAATAATGTTAAAAAATAATAAAATAATGCTAAAAACAAACTTACTGTTTCAAAAATCCTATTTTATATTACTTAACAGTAAAAAATATAAAATGCTGAAAAAAGTAATTTTTTACACTAAAAGACAAAACAGTTTGAATTAAAAACTATTTAAACTTAAATTAAATCAAAAAAATAATAAAATGAAGTAAACAGTAAAAAAATTTAACTAAAAATCTTAAAACAATATACTTTAACTAAGAAAATTTTTAAAACTGAAAAATATCATATTTTTGCACTAAAAGACAAAAGACAGATTAATTAAAACTAATTAAAATTGATTTAAATCTAAAAAATGGCAAATAAACAGTAAAATAAAAACAAACTCAATGAAAATTCCAAAAATAAAATAACAAACACAGAAAAATTAAAATGGAAGAAAAATAACAAGTTTTTGCCACTAAAGACAAAAACACCCAAGATCTGACAGTGACAGGTCTGGGAGTTTTATTTTTATATGTAGTAGTGGGTAACTAAGCCTATTAGTGGGAAAAATCTTCCCACTGCTCTATATCAGAAAACGGGTATGGGCACCTTTTGCTTGATTATGAGCTTGTTACTTGGTTTTGTTGGATACTAAAGGCACCCCTACACTCATTGGAGTGTAGGGAGTCAAGTTAAACAAGAAAACAGCTAGGTCCAAGCACAAAAAACACACAAAAAGGGCAATAAACAGTTACTGTGTTGACTAAACAGGTCTGGTGGACTTGTTCTGATTCAAATGGCAACAAAGTGAATTTCAAACCACCAATTCTTGTTCAAATAACCACCAAAACACAAATAATCAATCGGCAATCCTAGATTACCCAATACTCTAACAGTTTAACAAGGTTAGAACTCAAAATTAACTAAAACAAACTAGATAAAGTCCACTAAATGTATTAGACTGATTTTACCAATCTAACATGCAATTTTCTATGTTAAACCACCAAAATTAAAAACTACCACTTATATGGCCTATTACTGATATAAAGAGCTTTCTTAGACAGATTCCAAACCACCTAGTGTCACCCTAAGCAGTTTAAAACATACACCTAAACACCCCTTTAAATCTATGAACCAAAATTTTACCAAGTAAACCTTAAAATAAACACTCAAATCTGATCAAAAGCTAACTAACATGTATCATAAACACAAATAAGTATGAACAAACACTTAAACACTCACCTAAACAGCTAACACACAAATCACCTAAAACCAAAAGATTTTAAACTAGAAAGAGGGTTCAAGTCCGATTTTTACCTAGTGGGACCCACATCCAGGCCCCACAATGGCTGAATGCCATCTCTTTTCAGCTAAAAAACTGAGCTTATGAATTATGAGAGAAGCTTATGTAGAGAAGATGATGGGTGGGGACTACACCAGTCCAAACACACCCCAATATGTCTTCACAAGAAACCTGAAAAAGAATAGCAAACCAGGGGTGAAAGTACTATATAAAATAAGCCTATAAGCTCAACTTATGGATTAAGCTAGCTTATAGGACTTATAGCTTCTAGATGAGACAGAAAACCAAAGAGTGCCACAAACTTTTGAAATATCAACCAAAATCACTTTTCTGAAAACACTAGTATCCAACAGAATTTAACCAAGTTTATAACCTCACAAACGTTTGATTTAGTCAAAATCAAACGCCCATGATCAATTATACTCTTGGGATCTCAAAATAAGATTTTTGTCAAAGATTTATGAACAAAAAAGTATTTTGATAAACTAAGTTATCTTGTATAAGAAATAAATATTAAACTAACAAAAACAGTAAAGGAACTCAGATATTGGAAACTTGCAAGGATTTCAAATTCACTTTAAATATTCAAAAATAAAATGTTTACAAGTGTTGGAAATACGTTTTACGTATTAAGAAGGATCGGTCACTCTAACGATACTCCATGTAATAGCTCGTAGTTTAGTTAACTTTCTTTATTTATTAAACAAGAACAAGCCTAGCCTACAACATGTGTAGGTTGGCCCAAATGTAAGCCCAAGCCCATGTCATGGGCTTGGGTATATAAACCCTCTCCTTAGATGGAGAGGGTGGTGTGGTTTCATAATTTTCACATAGTTCTTCTTACTTTCTCTCTCTAGCTTTGTGTGAAATCCACCATCTCTCTATCTTTTTCTCTCTTTAAAAACATAAGCAAGATTTACAATCCTACAAATGGTATCAAGAGCCATGGGATGATTGTATTGTTCATGTGTTTGTGTTCTTGATTCATACGCCATTTTTGATCCATTTTCACACGTCCAAATTTTTTTTTGTGTGTTTTTGATGGTTTTTTCTTGATACAAATATTCTACATAGTTGTGGTAGGGATTTGATATAGTTTCTTTGGCTAAAAACACAAATTTTTTTGGTGTTTTGATCATTTTTTGGCTTAAAATCACGAATTGGTTGAGTTTTGTCCGAGAAAAGTGGGAAATATTCCGATCTGGTCATCGGAAAGGGGTTTATAGTACATTCCGATCAGTGTAATCGGAATAGGGTTTAGGTATTCCGATTGGTATTCAGATTGGGTATTCCGATCACGGCATTCCGATTGGTATTCAGATTTGGTATTCAGATTAGGTACATTCCGAATGGTATTCAGATTGGGTATTCCGATCACGGCATTCCGATTGGTATTCAGATTTGGTATTCAGATTAGGTACATTCCGATTGGTATTCAGATTGGGTATTCCGATCACGGCATTCCGATTGGTATTCAAATTTGGTATTCAGATTAGGTACTTTCCGATCAAGGCTATTCCGATTAGGGTACATTCCGATCAAGGTATTCGGATTTGGGAGATTCCGACTGATATTCCGATCACTATTCCGACTGATATTCCGATCACTATTCCAATCAACATTCCGATAATAAAATTATTCCTTAAAATCGTGTGTAATTTTGACTTTGAATTTTTGGTTTATTGAGAACATATTTTAGGGGATTTTAACATTGTTTCTCGACTAAAACTCACAACAACAAACACATTTACTTTCTTTCATTGATCGATCAAAGTTTGTAAATCTTAACTTATTGAAATGGAGTACACATCTCTTACGGATAAGTCCATCCTCTCGGGTACGGATAATCGTCCACCAATGTTGGTGAAGACTATGTATGAGGAATGGGCTTCCCGAATGGAACTTTATATGTTGAACAAGGAGAATGGACATCTCATTTGGGCATCGGTGCTCAATGGACCATTAGATTATGGTACAGTGACGGAAGGTACAACTACTCGTCCTCGTACAATGGGTGAATTGACTGGAGATATGAAGATTCAAGACAAATGTGATAAGTATGCTACAAACATCATTCTCCAAGCCCTTCCTCCAGATGTCTACAAACTCGTCAGCAAACATAAAGTTGCCAAAGAGTTATGGGATAGAATTCGTGTTCTCATGCAAGGCACCTCGTTAACTAAACAAGAACGAGAGTGTAAGCTTTATGATACTTTTGATAAGTTTGCCTATGTGCCAGGGGAGACTCTCAATGATTACTATCTGAGATTTACCCTATTGTTGAATGAGCTCAATATCTACGGCATGACAATTCCTACCTTTCAATTGAACACCAAGTATTTGAACACTCTTCCTTCAGAATGGAAAAAATACGTGACGGATGTTAAATTGGCTAAGGACTTGCATAACACCAATGTGGATCAACTTCAAGCTTTTCTTCAACAACACGAATGCCATGTGATCGAGGCTCGGTTGTCTACACCTCAAGTTCATGATCCACTTGCAATGTATGCTTCTCAACAAAACATGGCTTATACTTATCAACAACCATCATACTTGCAGCAGCCACCACCACACATCTATCAGCAACCACAGCAACCATCTTATCAACCACCAATGATGCCACAGCAAGAATATCAACAAAGTGTTCATCAACAATCTTTTCAACAGCAACCACCATATCAAACATCACCATCACAAGCCAACACTTCTCCATTGGGTTATACTCCTCAGCAAGGATATTTTCCAATTGAAGCACAACCAGCACAAGCTTTCTACTCTAATGAACTTCCACCAATCCAAGCACCGGTCTTTACTCCAAATGATACGCCAGCTGATGTTCTAAACCATCTCACCTCCTACTTGTCAAAACTTGTTGCAACTAGAGGATTTCCACCAACAAACAATCAGCTCCGCACCTCATCAAATCCTCGACAACAAGCCACTGTTCAAGATGGTCAAGTGACGGTGCAACCTATTCACGGAAGGCAAAATTCATATGGACCTCCTACAAGGACTGTGAACAATCAAGCTGTGAATTCTCAAGCTAGTGGAAATGGAAGTCCCATTGGTCCTAAAAAGGTTGTGACTTGCTACAACTGCCGAGGACAAGGTCATATGGCTAGGGAATGCACTCAGCCGAAAAGAAGGAGGGCTGATGCATGGTTTCGTGAGAAGATGTATTTGGTTGATGCTCAGTCTAAGGGGAAGATTTTGGATTCAGAGGAGTTGGAATTTCTTGCAGACCCAGGGGCAGCAGATACTGAAGGCATTGCAGTCGTTTCTACTTCTAATGCACCTTATCAAGCGGACGATCTTGATGCATACGATTCGGATTGTGATGACATTCACTCTGCCCAAGCTGCTCTCGTTGCTAATCTCTCTCACTGCGGTTCTGATGTCATCAGTGAGGTACCAACCACATCTAATAATATTGATGATAACCAACATCAAGTTGGGCATGAAAATGACAACCTCGAACAGCATTCGGAAACTAGTAACTCAAATGATGTGGTACCCAATCCTACACATTTGAGTGAACCTCAACCAAATGCTACGACGGGTATGGCATCTTATGCTCAACATGATTTGGTCATGGTGCCTAAACATATAATTGATCAAATGCATATGGCCCTCAGACAATCCGTTGATACGAATTCCACCCTAACTGCTGAGCTTGCGTTGCATAAAGAAAAGGTCAAAACTTTTGAAATGGTCCCTCAAGAAGAGAAAATAACATGTTCTGAATTTGACCAATTTCGTTTTGAAAAGATTGAACACTTGAAAGAAATAGAATCATTAAAAGCTAATCTTTCCAATGAAATAAAAGAAAAAGAGTCGGTTGTCAATGATTTTCAGAAACTTAAAATGGATTTCGAAACTCTCGAGTCTAAAAAGGTTGAATCGGAAATTAATGCTACCAAACTTCTTAAATTCAAAGAACAACAGCTTTTAAAACAATACGCTTCCACAGAAAAGGTTCATCTTTTAACTAAATCATTTAAAGAACTCGAACTTAAGCGTCTTCAAGATTTACCACCTAATCCCGGTTATGCAAAACAAGCTCAGGAATATATTCCCGGTCTTTATGATATGACCATAATTGGAAAATCGAAAGAAGCACCTTTTGTTCGTAGTACTGAGGAGACACAATCACTTGGGGATGAAACTCATTATAAAATGCTTTCAAAATTCCATACAATTGATTATGATCAACATAACAAAGATCAATTTTTGAAAAAGACACGCATTCGCTTACAAAAGGAATTAGCAGAATTAACAGTTCTTGTGTCCCAAAGTTTGTCAAATGAAAACCTTCCTAGTACGTCTCCTACACTCGTCAAAAAGGATTTAACGAAGTTAATTCCACCGGTAAGTAAGGCGTCCGTTAACTTAAATACGGTTCACCAACACTTAGCCGATTTTGACAAGGTCATTTTGGAACGTACGACGGCCACGGCCATAACGGAAGGTGAATGGAACTTTGAGCACACTAGAGCTGCGTTTCGAGATGAAATTGTTCCGTTTGTAAACAATGTTAAAGCTTGTCTTCGTAATATTGATCAAGATTTGTTTTTGGAAATAGAAGAAGTTAGACGTGTTTTCAATGAAATGGAAGATGCTTATGAAAACAGTTTACTTGAAATAGAACGGGTTTCACGCCATAATGATCTGCTTCTGAATCAAGTGATGTCTCATGATATAGTTTCTGTCTGTGTGAATACAAGTGTTGATAATGATTCTATTGTGCATAATGTTGAATCTGTGGATAATGTGGTAGATAGTACTTGCCACGAATCTGACGCTGAATTTTTAAAGCTTCAAGATTCATATTCTTCGCTTTCAAAACGTTTTGATGAGATTCAAACACATTGTATTTCGCTTGAATGCAAGCAACAATTTATTCAAGAAATCTTTGAAACGTCATTCAAAGGTGTTAATATCGATGATGCAAACTTTGAAAAGAATTTTCGATTGAATTTACAATCAAAACAGCGTCAGCCAAGTGACAAAGTTGCTAACTCTTTGCCGATAGACATAGAGAAATCTAAGGAGCTTAACTATGTGAACGTACTTGAGGCCGCTGAGAATTTTAAACTTGATCTAGATAATCGAGTTTCCAAGATTTTGTCCAAAGTTGATAACTTAAAACAGAAAAATACACGACTCTTCGATTCAGTAAAGCCCGCATGTGTTGATACCACTGCACAGAATCAATCATTGATTGAACAATTGAATCGAAAGTCGGTGGAAATATCTGATTTGAGGGAACAAATTTGTGATAAGAATCTGGTCTTGGCTGAGTTAAAGGAAACACTTCAAACTCTAAAAGGTAAGAATGTTGTGGATAACGCAGCCACTATCTCAGCATCGTCCTCTAGTGCAATCAAAAGGAACCTTATAGCCGTCACACCACTTAACAAGGGCCCTAGGACTAAACCATCTCAAACTTTGGTCACTAAAGATAAGGCGGAATCAAAACCAGCTTCTAATATTCCCGTGTTGCCTTCTACAAGAGTAAGCACCACTACTAAGGCTCAAAGATCTAAGCTTAAAAGAAACAAGAAGAATGATAGGATCTTCCCCCCATCTAGTAGTCAAGTGAAGAAGAAAGTAGAAGCCCATCCTAGGAATGTTATTTCTGTTTTGAATAAAAAGAATCATGTAGCTAAACCTAAAGGCTCTACGGTTGTGCAGCGTTCTAAGCCTACTGTGAATTCTAATTTAAAATGTTGGAATTGCAATGAATGTATGTTTTCTAGTCGTCATGATTCTTGCCTTATTGACCATGTGAATGAGATGTATGCCTGGAAAAATGGATTAGAATGGAAACCGACTGGGAAAGTGTTAACCCAAGTTGGTTGGATGTGGCGCCCCACTAGTAGAACTTTCACTATAGTAGGAAATATGTGCCCTTTAACTAGGATCACTCCCACTGAAGTGAAGAAAGCGTGCCCTTTAACTAGGGGTACCAAGGCTACCAAAACACAAGCGTGTCCTTTAACTAGGAACACCAGCACTACTGTAGGAACAAAGTGCCCTTTAAATAGGTCTACTCCCACTGTAGTGCCCGCTAATAATCCAAAACCTAAGAAAGTTGGAACAGTAAAACCTGTTAGTGCTAAAACTCACATTAGAAAACGCAGGAAATCTAAGGATAACACAAATGTTAGCAATTCTGATAATAACATATATGTATCTGCTAACACTCCGGAACCAATAGTTTCCAATGCATTGTCTACTGTTGTGGTTGAAAACAGGTGGTCCAAATTGTTCTCTGGTATTTGGACTCTGGTTGCTCCAAGCATATGACCGGAGATCGCTCTCAGCTCAGAAATTTCGTCAGCAAGTTTCTTGGTACGGTTCGATTTGGGAATGATCATATTGCAAAAATAATGGGTTACGGTGAATATCATATTTGGAATGTTATAATTTCAAGAGTGTATTACGTGGAAGGTCTCGGTCACAACTTATTTTATGTGGGACAATTTTGTGATGCAAACCTAGAAGTTGCTTTTCGAGAGCATACCTACTTCATTCGTAATTTGGAAGGGGTTGATTTATTGAAAGGTACTCGAGGGAATAATTTGTATACTTTGTCTCTACAAGACATGATGGCCGCTTCTCCCGTATGTCTTCTCTCTAAAGCATCGAAGACTAAGTCATGGTTATGGCATCGACGGTTATCTCATCTTAACTTTGACGCTATTAATCACTTGGCGAAAAACGAACTTGTTCGTGGTCTTCCTAAACTATCATTTCACAAGGATCATTTGTGTTCCGCGTGTACAATGGGGAAAAGCACTAAGAAATCTTACAAACCCAAGACGGAAGACACCAACCAAGAGAAACTTTATCTTTTGCATATGGATCTTTGTGGGCCAATGCGTGTTGAAAGTCTTAGTGGCAAAAAGTACATCCTCGTCATTGTCGATGATTACTCTCGGTTTACATGGGTGAAATTGTTGATCCCAAACTTAGATCGATTAAGCTTTGTGTATACGAGATTAGATCAAGTACTACACGTAGAGAAACCTTTGCTTATGAATAAAGTAACAAAGTGTTATGCGGAATTAACACTTGATCTAAAACACAAAGATGTTAAACAAACTTTCACTTGTATTAGAATGATCGTACTTGATTACAATGAAAGAGGTTTAACTTGCGAATACTTATGAAAACTGATATATAACTTTAACCTAAAAGATCTTCTTTTATAGAACAAGAAGTCTTGTACAATAAGCTACGAATCAACTATTCTAGGTAAAGATAATAATGGAAAATATAATGTCGAGCTTATCTTTACCATACACAATAAAGAAACAAATAAACAAAAGATTCGTATGAAGATATATTCCATCAGTGCTAATCTTCAAGGCTGTCAGCGTTGACTTCTTCAATGTCAACGCTTGGCTGTCAGCGTCCAATGTCATCTTATCAGCGTTGACATTCTTCTTATCAGCGTCTAGTGAACTGACCCATATTTTATTCCCAACAATCCTCCCCTAAACTTGATATCCATTCCAATGATCAAGTTTCTGAATAAATACTTAAGGCTTAGGAGGAATCTTGCAAAAACTTCTTATGTTGGTGATAAACATATCTGATCAAGTCCTTGGCCACGTCACTAGTATAATCAATCTCCAAGGGTGTCTCTAGCATCTTCTCCAACACTTCTTTGGACAAGAAATAGTCAGCATCCACAAGTAGATATTCTGAAAACTTTGTAGAGCTCATATGAAATACACCACAAGTAGAATAAAGCCTCCAATGAAGATTACTGAGATCATCTTCAAGATCCTTCCATATGGCAGGATCTGCTTCTCTTGGACCACACAAAGTCAAAAATGTGTTCCAAAGTCTTATTCCATTTGCTGAAGTAGGTGCTTCAGCTGTATACTTGGCCTCTATTAATCTCCATAGATGCACCAAGTCTTCCCTGTCTATGCTTGCAAAAATAGAAATAACTGAAGTGAAAGTATGTACCTCCTTTCCAAATCTGCCAATCTTCCAAAATCCACACTCATCTTCATCAAAACTGATGATTGGATTTCTGTCATCCAGAGGTACTACATTAACCAAATCTGAAGCTTCCAATGGAGAAAGCTTGAGATGCTTCCTTATTACACCTTCAGTTGGAAAATACACATCCATATCTTTGGGAAATTGAAAAGGATCTCCTTTCTTCACTGGTCTTTGAGCAATCCTCATTTCCTTTTGAATCTGCATTTCCTCAGCAAGCTCTTGTTTCCTTTCTTCTGAAAGAAACTGTAAGACATTTTGTTCTTGCACCTTCCTCCAAATAGGATGTGCCCTATACTCTAGCTCCTCAAAGGATAAGGCCAGCAACTTCTTGTATGTCCATCTGGGTTGATGGCATCTAAGCAACTTGTAATACAATTGCCTTCTATCTCTCTTGAGCCAGGTCTTGACCTCTTGTGCATTAAACCTCATAATCACCTTTATGTCATCTTGTACCCTAAGAAGAACTTCCAACCCCCAAATTTGATCTGACAAACTCATCCCTGGATTGTCCATAACCTTGTCTTCCCAAGCATGGTACATTCTGGTGATTTCAGGAAGGTCCCAATCAATCTGATTCTTCAACTCACTCAACCTTTCCTTTGCCAACTCATCCCCATATTCAAGCCTTTCTGGATCTTCAATAAATTGAACACTTGAATCTGAGCTATCATCTTCTTTTCCATCACCACTCTCTTCTTCACTCTCAGAAGCAACAAATGGTGACCTACCACTCCTCTTCAACTCTCTTTCCAAAAGTTGTGCAGCCAACTGTTCATCAAATGCAATTT
Source organism: Glebionis coronaria (assembly GCA_025667525.1). Taxonomy (NCBI): domain Eukaryota; kingdom Viridiplantae; phylum Streptophyta; class Magnoliopsida; order Asterales; family Asteraceae; genus Glebionis; species Glebionis coronaria. The sequence goes on along the minus strand of CM046874.1, from coordinate 126,502,512 downwards.
GTGCTGCATCTTTCTTTGGAACATCTTCTTCAATCAGAATCCCTTTACCTTTGTCTTTTGGATCAATAATAGGTAAAGTAGAAGAAGAAACCTGTGTGGACACATCTTTGATGATTGTTGATGACTGGAATACATCAATACCACCTGCAACTTTGTCAGCGTTCAAGTTGCTCCTATCAGCGCCACGATTACCTTTGTCAGCGCTGGATGTGTCAGCGTCCAAACCTGTATCAGCGCCCAATGTTTCTTTGAAAGATCCTTCCAAGTTCAATGGTGTCACCTTGGATGTATCAATAACTGGGTGCTTCTTCAAGTTGGTGAGTGCTTCAGCAACCTGTAAAGATTCACTAAATTGTGAACTCTTCTCTGAACTCTTTTCACTAGCTGTATGAATCAGCTCATCCTCTTCATCCTCTTCATCCTCCCCTTTGGAAGATTCCTCCATTAGACTCCTGCTACTTGGATTCTCCAAAACAGTTACCCGCTCCCTCAAAACTTGGAGTTCACGTCCCTGTTTGTTGACAATTTGTACAAGGCTGACATTTTGCTTTTACAAGCTAATGACAGCAGCCGTCAATTCAATCATTGTCATAGGTTCCAATCTGCCCTCAGCTAGAATGGGGATTTGACCTCCCAAAATAGAATCATAGGGCATGGATGAGGTCTTAATGATGTTGGGACTGTCTTGACCAGCATCTAAGCCTGTGTCAATAGCCCCAGCCTCATCCATGGCACCAGCCACACTTGTGGAGGTGGTTCTCTCTGCTACAAGGCTAGGACCACTAGAGGAGAACACTCCAGTAGTCCTTTGGCGTTTATTTAACATAGATTGTAATGGGGTGGAAGATGAGGTAGATTGTGTGGGTGTTGGTTGGTTAAGGGGTGTTTGGGATTGTTCAGGGATGGTATCAGCGTCGGGGTTGGCTGTGTCAGCGCCCACATTTTGAGTGTCAGCGCTGGGTTGGTCAATGTCCATATGGTCTGGTGAAGGTAAAGGTTCATGGATAGGCTCAAGTTGGGGTTCAGGTTCTGGTTGTGGTTGTGGTTGAGCAGCCTGAATTACTTCAAGCATGGGTTGGGTAAGAGGTATGGATCTGTTTGTGGAGCTCATTTTAGCAAAAATGGTTTTCTGTTGTTTAGGGATCTCATAAAAAGTGTCATGATCCCTAGAACAATATTCTTGTAAATCAAAGACCATTTGCAAAAATCTAGGGTAAGCCAAAGTCATTTTACTTCCCTTATTTTTACACATCCCTTCAAAAATCATTTTTGAAAAATTATACTTAAGCCCACGTGTTATACAAACCAAAGCACTTGCAATTGACCTGTTTATTTCATTAAAAGAAGTACATTTTGGACTTAAGCATTGTAAAAGGACATGTATCAAATATTTCCAGTCAGAGGGAAATTCCTGCTTATGATATTTATTTAAAGTGACATCAGCAGGAATAGGATAACCCAATTCCCTAAGACCTTGTTCTATTGTTGCAATGGCAAGGGTAGTCACACCATCAGCGTCATCAAGACGCAAAGCTTGGCGAACCAAGGCTTCAGTGACCACCCATGTTCTTCCATGAACAGTAGATGTTAATGTGGTCACTCCATTAGCTGTTGTGGAACTAACATTGTTCCAAAACTGTCTAATGTGTGCGACAGGGACTAATGGTGTATGAGAAAGTGCATACCTTAATGAGGATGCATTCAAAAATGCCACCATTTGTGAATACTGAGGGAACAAATCATGATCAGCAGTCAAGTAAGCTACCATATTATGTTGGCTCTTGAACTCCAATGTTAAATTCTTTGAGTTGAACTTGGGTGCCATGTTTGAAAGCTGTTTAGGTTATGTGATATGGAAAAATTTAGGAGAAAAATGTTAGACAAGAAAATATGAATACCCAGAATAAAAAGATTAGCCAAATTTATAGGAGAGATGCATGATTTTGATTGGTCAAAAATGAGGCAGTTATATTCAAAAAGCAATGATGAAAATATTGAATCAAATATAACTTATCTCATGCATTAATTAAAAGTAACAACTCCCCAAAATTACGGCCAAAGATTAGTCAAAAATAACAACTGGGTAGGGCCCACTAGGTGTCAACGGTCAAAAATAGCCCATCAGCGCCCAACGGCTATATTTTCTTGTCAGCGTTTGCCTAAAGCCTTGTCAGCGTCACGATTGGACGTAACAGCGTTTGGAGAAAAACTTGTCAGCGTCTAAAAATAAAAATAAAAATATTTAAAAAGAAAAAGACCTTAACAAAGTAATTTATCCTAAGGGAAATATCTTACAAGTTGATAATAATTACTGGGCGGCAAGCACTGTCCATTTATGCACGCTTGCTTAAGCAAGATAGACACAAATGTCCTCTAGAGTCCCTTGCTAACCAAAATACTTACCAACAAAGTTATTTCACAAAATTCTTTGTAACTCCCAGGTAAACCCATAACAAAACTATTCCCAAGTCTCCCATCAGACCACAACCAATTCTAGGCCAAAAATGTCTTGGCAACATGCATAGTTTGTCAACTTTGCATGCTACAGTGCCTCATGGTTTAGTTAAACTAACCCATACTCACCTGTGGACACAATCTAGAATTGTGATGAGAGTATTATAAGAATACCCAAGAGTCCTAAAGGTTCCTTAAACCTCCCCTTAAACTATGATACATGAGTTCTCAAAATATATATGAACATTAAAAATTTATGTCAAGATAGGAATATAAATATTCCAACCATCATCCATAAACAAAAACATGTCCAAATAGCTCTTCAAAGATCCATAAGCAACTCTGTATCCAATGGCATAAAGCTACCACCACCTACACATTTAGATGAAAACCACAAAACTAACATTTGTTGCTGACAGCGCCCCGACAACACTCATCAGCGTTGAAGAAACTCTTGTCAGCGTTAGACAATCATATCTCTAACAATGGCAAAATAACACTTATCAGCGTTACATATACCTTTGTCAGTGTTAGAAAAATAAAGTGGAAAATTATCACAAAGACCAATAACAATGCATTATCCTGTACATACTTTTACAAAAAGGGTCCAAAACACATATTAAGTGAGATTAACCATTCCAATATTTGTTACCAAATATTGAAATCTTCCAGCATCAAAAGGTTTAGTTAGTAAATCAGCCACATTATCTTCTGTGGCTACCCTATCTGGTTGTATTAAACCTTTCTCAAAGCAATCTCTTATAAAATGATGTCTAATTTCTATGTGTTTGGTTTTAGAATGATGTACAGGATTTTTAATAATGCATAAAGTACTGTTATTGTCTACAAAAATCTTGGTATGCATAAAATTATACCCATAATCCAACAGCTGGTTCTGAATCCATAAGACTTGTCCACAACAAGCAGCTGCAGCCACATATTCTGCTTCAGTTGTAGAGTTTGCCACCACTGTTTGTTTCTTGCATTGCCAAGATATCAATCTACTCCCAAGAAATTGGCATCCACCAGTTGTGGATTTCCTATCAAACTTGTCACCACCATAGTCACTGTCTGAATATGCAATAAGGTCCAATGGAGAATCTTTTGGGTACCACAAGCCAAGATCTGGATAACATCTTAGGTACCTAAAAATTCTTTTCACAGCAAAAAGGTGACACTCTTTGGGAGTCACTTGATGGCGTGCACATGCACACACAGCAAACATAATGTCAGGTCTTGAAGCTGTAAGATACATCAATGATCCAATCATTGATCTATAGTGCCTAACATCCACATCCTTTCCAGCTCCAATTTTTCCCCAAGGGTGTTCCCTATCCATAGGAGTGGAAGCATCCTTTTCATGTGGAGAAAAACCATATTTCTTCAAGATTTCAGCTACATACTTGTCTTGGGAGATGAAGATACCATCTTCTTTCTGCTGAACTTGTAAACCTAGAAAGAAGTTCATCTCACCCATGGCACTCATCTTGAATTTATCTGTCATGAGCTTGGAAAAGTCCTCACTCATTTTTGGATCAGTAGACCCAAAAATGATATCATCAACATAGACCTGCACAAGCAACACATGTTTTCCTTTCTTCTTTGTAAATAGTGTCTGATCTATGGTGCCCCTCTTGAATCCATTGTCCACCAAATATGTAGACAAGGTACCATACCATGCTCTTGGGGCCTGATGAAGTCCATACATAGCTTTCTTCACTCTATAAACCTTGTCTGGATTCTCAGGATCTTCAAAACCAGGAGGTTGCATAACATATACCTCCTCAACAATTGTTCCATAGAGGAAAGCACTCTTCACATCCATTTGATAAACAGTGAAATTCATGCAAGAGGCATAAGCTAGGAAAATTCTGATAGCTGTTGATCCCAAACTTAGATCGATTAGCTTTGTGTATACGAGATTAGATCAAGTACTACACGTAGAGAAACCTTTGCTTATGAATAAAGTAACAAAGTGTTATGCGGAATTAACACTTGATCTAAAACACAATGATGTTAAACAAACTTTCACTTGTATTAGAATAATCTTGTTGATTACAATGAAAGGTTTAACTTGCGAATACTATGAAAACTGATATTAAACATTAACCTAAAAGATCTTCTTTTATAGAACAAGAAGTCTTGTACAATAAGCTATGAATCAACTATTCTAGGTAAAGATAAACATAGAAAATACATTGTCGTTTCTATCCTTACTAGAAGTAATCTAAAATATAATATACGTGTAGCTCACAACTTCCATCAGTGCTTGTCTTCAATCTGTCAACGCTTGACTTTATCTTGTCAACGCTTATGCTGTCAGCGCTTACTTTGCTCTTGTCAACGCTTGAGTTGTTTCTGTCAGCGTTCAAGTGTTCTGGCCTAAATTTATTCCCAACAATCCTCCCCTAAACTTGATATCCACTCTTATGATCAAGTTTCTGAATAAACATTAAGAACTTGGAGGAGTCTGACAAACCTTATCATATTGATAATAAATAAATCTGATCAAATTCTTTGCCACGTCACTTGTGTAGTCTATCTCCAACTGGGTGTCCTTCATCTTCTCCAAAACAGCCTTGGATATGAAATACTGAGCATCTACAAGTAAATACTCAGCAAACTTTGTAGAACTCAAATGATATACACCTGCAGCTGAATATAACCTCCATTGAAGACCACTGAGGTCATCTTCAAGATCCTTCCATATTTCAGGATCTTCTTCATTTGTCCCACACATTCTTTTGAATGTGGTCCAAAGTTTTATTCCATTGTCTGAAGTTGGTGCTTCAGCCTCATACTTGGTCTCCAACAACCTCCAAAGGTCTACCAAGTCTTCTCTGTCACAACTTGCAAATAAAGATATGAGAGTGGTAAAAGTGTGTACCTCCTTGCCAAATCTTCCAATTTTCCAGAATCCACATTCATCTTCCTCATAACTTATAATTGGATTCCTGGAATCTAGTGGTAACACATGAACCATATCTGAAGCTTCTAATGGGGAGAGCTTAAGGCTCTTTCTAATGATTGCTTTACTTGGATACAGTTGAGACATATCTTTTGGAAACTCAAGAACAAATCCCTTCTTCACTGGTCTAGGGACTATCATAGCTTTCTTGATTGCCATCTCTTCTGCAAGTTGCTCCTTTCTTTCATCTGAAAGAAGTCTGAAAGTGTTCTCTTCCTGCACTTTCACCCAAATAGGATAAGCCCTATGTTCCAACTCATCAAATGTCAAAGCCTTCAGCTTCTGATGTGTCCATCCAACTCCATGACATTTGAGCAACATAAAATAGAGCTTCCTTCTATCCCTTTTCAATTCAGAGAGAATGTTGCTTGCCCTGTACTTCAACATAACCTTACAATCCTGCTGAACTCTAAGAAGAATTTCCAAACCCCATATCTGATCAGAAATGGTCAAGTCTGGATTATCCATGCAGCTTTCTTCCCAAGAATTGTACATCTGAACTACCTCTGGCATATCAAAATCAATTTGCAACTTCAAATCTCTCAGCCTTTCCCTAGCAAGCTCATCACCATACTCAAGTCTTTCTGGTTCAACAATCATCACACTTGAATCTGAGCTGCCTCCATCACTTTCTTCCTCAGAAGTCACAACAAATGGTGACTTTTCCTTCTCACCTTGTTCCATCATTTGCTCAGCTAACCTTCTATCAAATTCAACCTGAGCTGCATTCTTTGGAACAACTTCTTCTACCAACTTACCCTTACCCTTATCTGTTGGTTCAATTGTTGGTAAGGTAGATGATAATACCTGAGTGGGAACATCTTTGATGATAGATGATGACTGGAATACATCACCTCCATAAGCAGATCTGTCAACGCCCAAATTTCCTCTATCAGCGCCCAAAATACTTCTGTCAGCGTCCAAACTTGTCTTATCAACGCTTAAATATTTTCCCTCAGCGCCTTGTGTAACTTCTCTCAGCATATCTGTAAATGATAAATTTAAATTTGTTGGAGAGATTAAGGACGTATCAAAACCTTTTTGTTCCTTCAATGTAGTAAGAGCTTCAGCAATATCCAATGATTGACCATCTTGGCTGCTCTTATCACTCAGATTTCTTGCTTCCTCCCCTTTGGAAGACTCCTCCATACCTCCCCTTGAATGAGCACTCTCCAAAACAACAATCCTCTCCCTCAAGTCTTTGAGTTCAAGGCCTTGGTTACTGACAATTTGTACCAAGTCTGCATTTTGCTTTTGCAAGCTAATGCAGACAGCCGTCAATTCTAAAAGCGTCATTGGTTCCAGTCTGCCCTCTTCCAAAATGGGAATTTGACCTCCCAAGTTAGGTTCATTGGGCATGGATGAGGACTTAATTATGGTGGGACTGTCTTGGCCAGCTTCTAAGCCAGAACCAATAGTCCCAGCCTCATCCAGGTCACCAGCCACACTTGTGGTGGTGGTTCTCTCTGCTACATGGCTAGGACCACCAGAGGAGAACACTCCAGCAGTCCTTTGGCGTTTAATCAACCTATATTCTGGTGGTGTGGAAGATGGTGTAGAAGATGGTGTAGATGTAGGTTGGTTAAGGGGTGTTTGGGATTGTGATGGTTGGGTGTCAGCGGTAGAAATAGGCATATCAACGCCCACATTAGATGTGTCAGCGTCAAAGGGATTTTGGTCTATTTGCATTTGGTCAGGTGAGGGTAAAGGTTCAGGGATAGGCTCAAGTTGTGGTTGAGGGTCAATATGAGGTTGGGGGTCTGGTTGAGGTTGTGCTGCTGCAATAACAGCAAGCATGGCTGGGGTTAATGGTAGGTCTCTATGAGGTGGTGAATTCATCTTGGTAAAAATAGCCTTCTTTTGTTCAGGGATCTTATAAAAGTCATTGTGATCCCTTAAACAATATCTTTGAGCATCAAAAACCATTTGCAGAAAACGGGGATAAGCTAAAGTCATTTTCGTCCCCTTGTTTTTACACATTCCTTCAAAAATCATTTTAGACCAATTATAATTTTGCCCTGTTGCAATACACACAATAGCAGATGCAATAGATCTATTGATCTCATTATGTGCAGTACATTTGGGACTCAAACACTGAAGGAGAATGTGAATTAGGTACTTCCAGGCTGGGGGAAATTCCTGCTTATGGTACTTATTAAGAGTACCTTCATCAGGAATAGGGTATCCCAAAGCCCTTAGCCCTTGTTCTATTTCAGATATGGGAAGCATGGTTATACCATCAGCATCATTAAGATGCAAGGCCTGGCGTACCAAGGCCTCAGTAACCACCCAAGGTCTCCCATGTACAATAGAAGTCAATGTTGTCACTCCATTAACTGTTGTGGAACTGACAGTGTTCCAAAACTGTTTAATGTGTGTGACTGGAATGAGTGGGGCATGAGAAAGAGCATACCTTAATGGGGATGCATTCAAATACTCCACCATCTGTGTGTATTCAGGGAACAAAGTATTATCAGCAACAAGATATGCAATCATGTTGTGTTGAGACTTGAACCCCAAATCCAATTCTGCTGAGTTAAATCTTGGTGCCATTGATGAAAGCTGTTAAGTTGATGTATAAAAGATGAAGGTTGATAAGAGAAAAGTGTTAGACAAGAATTATAGATACCCTGTTTAAAATAGGAGCCAAATTTATAGGAGTGGATGAATGCACGTGATTGGCCCAAAAATAGGCAAAGATTTTCAAAAATCAATCATGAAAATATTGAAAAAGTTTATAAGTTATCTCATGCATTAAATGAAAGTAACAACTCCTAAAATTACGGCTTGAAAAAAATGTCAAAAAGTTACAACTGGGTAGGTCCCATTGTTTGTCAACGGTCAAATATAACCCATCAACGCCCAACGGCTATAATCCTGTCAACGTTCGCCTAAAGCCATGTCAGCGTCCATTTTGGTCACAACAACGCTTGGAAAAATCTTGTCAGCGTCCAAAAATAAATTTGTTTTAAAAAGTGAACAAAGACCTTAACAAGTAATTTATCCTAGAGAAGATAACCAAAAGCTGATAATTATCATAGGGCGGCAAGCACTGTCCAGTTATGCACACTTGCATAAGCAAGATAGACATAACAGTCCTCTAGTGTCCCTTGCTAACCAAAATTCTTAACAACCAAGTTACCTCATAAAATCCTTGTTACTCCCAGGTAAAACCCATATCAAAAGGATTCCCAAGCCTCCCATCAGACCATAACCAATTCTAAGTCAAAAATGTCTTGGCAGCATGCAAAGTTGATATACTATGCATGCTACAGTGCCTCATGGTTTAGTAAAACTAACCCATACTCACCTGTGGACACAATCTAGAATTGTGATGAGAGTATTCTAAGAATACCCAAGAGTCCTAAAGGTTCCTTAAACCTCCCCTTAAACTATGATACATGAGTTCTCAAAACATATATATGAACATTAAAAATTTATGTCAAGATAGGAATATAAATATTCCAACCATCATCCATAAACAAAACATGTCCAAATAGCTCTTCAAAGTTCCATAAGCAACTCTGTATCCAATGGCATAAAGCTACCATTACCTGCACATTTAGATGAAAACCACAAAACTAACACTTGTTGCTAACAGCGTCCCGACAACACTTATCAGCGTTGAAGGAACTCTTGTCAGCGTTAGACAATAATATCTCCAACAACGGCAAAATAACACTTGACAGCGTTGTATTTACCTTTGTCAGTGTTAGAAAAAGAATGTGGAAAATCTAAATCATCACAAAGACCAATAACAATGCATTATCCTGTACATACTTTTACAAAAATGTTCCAAAACACATACTAAGTGAGATTAACCATTCCAATATTTGTTACCAAATATTGAAATCTTCCAGCATCAAAAGGTTTAGTTAATAAATCTGCTACATTATCTTCAGTATCTACCCTATCTGGCTGTATTAAACCTTTCTCAAAGCAATCTCTTATAAAATGATGTCTAATTTCTATGTGTTTGGTTTTAGAATGATGTACAGGATTTTTAATAATGCATAAAGTACTGTTATTGTCTACAAAAATCTTGGTATGCATAAAATTATACCCATAATCCAACAGCTGGTTCTGAATCCATAAGACTTGTCCACAACAAGCAGCTGCAGCAACATATTCTGCTTCAGTTGTAGAGTTGGCCACCACTGTTTGTTTCTTGCATTGCCAAGATATTAATCTGCTCCCAAGAAATTGGCATCCACCAGTTGTGGATTTCCTATCAAACTTGTCACCACCATAGTCACTGTCTGAATATGCAATAAGATCCAATGGAGAATCTTTTGGGTACCATAATCCAAGATCTGGATAGCATCTTAGGTACCTAAAAATCCTCTTCACAGCAAAAAGGTGACATTCTTTGGGAGTCACTTGATGGCGTGCACATGCACACACAGCAAACATGATGTCAGGTCTTGAGGCTGTAAGATACATCAATGAACCAATCATTGATCTATAGTGCCTAACATCCACATCCTTTCCAGCTCCAAGTTTTCCCCAGGGGTATTGTCTGTCCATAGGAGTAGAAGCCTCCTTCTCATGTGGAGAAAAACCATATTTCTTCAAGATTTCAGCTACATACTTGTCCTGGGAGATGAAGATGCCATCTTCTTTCTGCTGAACTTGTAAACCTAGAAAGAAGTTCATCTCACCCATTGCACTCATCTTGAATTTATCTGTCATGAGCTTGGAAAAATCCTCACTCATTTTTGGATCAGTAGACCCAAAAATGATGTCATCAACATAGACCTGCACAAGCAACACATGTTTTCCTTTCTTCTTTGTAAACAGTGTCTGATCTATGGTGCCCCTCTTGAAACCATTTTCCACCAAGTAGGTGGACAATGTACCATACCATGCTCTTGGGGCTTGATGAAGGCCATACATTGCCTTCTTTACTCTATAAACCTTGTCTGGATTCTCAGGATCTTCAAAACCAGGAGGTTGCATGACATATACTTCCTCAACAATTGTCCCATAGAGGAAAGCACTCTTCACATCCATCTGGTAAACAGTAAAATTCATACAAGAGGCATAAGCTAGAAAAATTCTTATAGCTTCAATTCTTGCAACTGGTGCAAAAACTTCTTCATAATCAATTCCTTCCTCTTGTGTATAACCCTGAGCTACCAAACGTGCCTTGTTTCTGACCACAATGCCTCTTTCATCTTTCTTGTTCCTTAGAACCCATCTTGTCCCAATTAGTCTCACATACCTAGGACAATCAACCAGCTCCCAAACATCCTGTATAGCAAATTGGTGAAGCTCATCCTGCATTGCTTCCACCCAACTTGGTTCTTTGAGAGCATCAAAAATCTTCTTGGGTTCTTCCTGTGACAGAAAACAGGCAAACAAACATGCTTGTACAAGAGGGGTATCAACCTTCTTGTGTATATTGGCAATAAATCCACCAAGTCCTTGATGGGATCTTCTTGTCTGAACTGGAGCCATAACATCACCAATGATTTGAGATGTGGGGTGATCTTTAGCTGTGGAAGTGAGAACTCCTCCTTCAATAACTCTGGTGTCCTCAATTTCACGCTCCAAGTTGCCAATATCTTCTTCAGTTTCTTCTTCATCAACAGGAATCTCTTCATGGATATTGGAAGGTCCACCCTGTTCAAAATGAGAAGAGAAAAGCTGCGTAAAGGTGTCTCCAAAGTCTGATCCTTGTGTGTCAGCGTTTGGGCTAACAACGCCTGAACTGGTGTTGTCAGCGTTGGAGCCATCAGCGTCTGAATTGGTCGTGTCAGCGCTTGATTTCCCTTTGTCAGCGCTTGAAGAATCATGCATGTTTGTAGTTGGTGGTATCTGAACACCAACATTATCTTTCCTTGCAGCAGTAGCAGCAGCATAATACTCATCTGTCCATATAGGAAGTGTAATAAATTCTTGTGTGGGAGATGATATAACTGCTGGTGGTCCATCCTCCTTAGCAACCTGTATACCTGAAACATTACCAATTCTCTTTTCCAAAACACTTGAAGTTACCTTCACAATGTCTGGATCAGTAACAGGCATATAATTTAAAGCTCTAGACAAAGGTTCTAAGTCAAACAACCAATTTGGACCACTCTCAGGATCACTAGGTTTACTTTCTAAAAACCTAACATGTACCTTTTCAAGTATACGTTTTTCCTTTTTAATGTAAACCCTATATCCTTTACTCTGCACTGAATAACCCATGAAGTAGCCTTCATCACCTTTTGAATCAAATTTACCTAGGGCCTCACTAGTTTCTAACACAACTACATGACAACCAAAAGGCTTCAGAAAACCAATATTTGGCTTCCTTCCCCAAAGTAATTCATAAGGTGTCTTATTATGTATCTTGTTGACCAATGCCCTATTTTGAACATAACAAGCTGTGTTAACAGCTTCAGCCCAAAAGGCTATAGGAAAGTGGGCATCAGCCAACATGGTTCTGGCTGCTTCAATAAGGGTCCTATTCTTCCTTTCAGCAACTCCATTTTGCTGAGGAGTTCTAGCTATGCTGAACTGCCTAGTAATCCCTTTCTTGGCACAAAAATCATCTAATAACTGATTTCTAAACTCACCCCCATTGTCACTTCTAATAATTTTGACCTTATTACCATTCTTCTTTTCAATTTGGGTAATGAAATTAATCAGACTTAGGGCAGTTTCACTTTTCTTAGCTAAAAAGAAAGTCCATGTGAACCTGGAGTAATCATCAGTAATGACAAAACAATATGATTTACCCTTCAAACTCTCTATATTAGTAGGACCAAAGAGGTCCATATGCAATAAGTGAAGGGGTTTAGAACTAGAGTGCACCTGTTTAGACCTGAATGAGACCTTGTGTTGCTTGCCCTTAAGGCATGCAACACAAGAGTGGTCATTGTGGAAAGCCTTTTCAGGCAAACCATCAACTAAACCAAGCCTCACAAGCCTATTAATATTCTTAAAGTTTATGTGCCCTAGTCTCCTGTGCCAAAGATTACTTTCATCTACTGAGGCCTTAGCATACAGACATGACATTTTATTATTTACCTTAATTCCATTAAGATTCACATTATATATGTCTTTATGCCTTGGTGTTCTAAAATCTATGTATTTCTCATCAGGTAGCTTATAATCTTTGCTTAACACCAAGCACTCAGTATCTGTGAAAAGAACCTTATTTTTGTTATCACACACTTGTGATACACTAAACAAGTTATAATCCAGGTCTTTCACCAAGAAGACATTATCAAACCTAAGATTGTTGGTGACAAGGGTTCCTTTTCCTGTGATTGTGCCGTATCCACCCCCAAAGTATACCTTATCACCATCTTGAATAGGAGAGAAATTGGTTAGATAGTCTTCCTTTCCAGTCATGTGCCTTGAGCATCCACTATCCCAGTATCCATAGTCATTGATCTTCTTCTGAATGCCCTGCACATAAAGAAAACACATTAGTTTTCTTTGGGAATCCAAGCCTTGGAAGACTTGGATTCATTTGGTTGTTCAACAAGAACAGACTTGGTTCTCATAACAACTCCATTTTCATCCCTGTTAGAATGAAATTCCCAGTTAACCCCAATTGGTGTTGACAATGCCTTAGAAATATAATGAAACCTGTTGCATGTCATAGAAATACCAGTATTATTAGGGTTCTGGTCTTGTTTTGGTCTCCATGTTAAGCTAGTAGAAGCTTTAGACCTATTTCCCTGTGGCTGCAAATACCTAAGTTTAGCAGTGTTTCTATCAGTGCTGAAAGTTCCCTTGTCAGCGCCCCGATTGCTCTTATCAGCGTTGAACCTAGGGTTTGCTACAGGAACCCATTGCCTATTTGACCAAGTATTTGATTTTTGAAAAGGTCTTAGGCCTTGTGTGTTAGACCCTCTAGAAAAGAATGGGGCTGGTCTAACAACTTGTGAACTTTTGTTCACAAAGGTATTGGGTCTGACAGTGTTTGACCTATGTTGACTTTTGTCAGCACTGAAATGGTTCCTGTCAGCGTTGACATTGGAAGCATTGACACATTTGTAGGCCAAATGTGAGAAGCTACCACATGTGTAACAAGCTTTTCTAGATATAGTCTTAGGTCTAGAAGCAAAGAAGCCTGTTCCATGATTACTAACTTGGCTTTTTGGTGACCTAGAATTTCTATACATCTCTGCATATTTAACACTAGGTTTTCTTACATTTTGTGGGCCAAGGTCAACAGGTTTGCCAGTGGTAGGGTGTGTGATCTTAATAGGTTTAGGATCATCAATTGGTTTTGTGATTGGTGTGGGCTCATTTGGACTTTCACACAATAACCCTCCCTTAACAAACAAAGTGTGGTTTGCTTTCTTCCACTCTTCTAGGTCAGTCAGCTTTTGCTGATATTCCTCAACTGGGGAAGTCACTCTAGGTGGAGGAATAAACTCCTCCTCTTGGCATTCTGGCAAGCCAGTCCAAGATAAGTCCTTTGTTTGGACACCATAGAAATCCCCAGCTGGTGGTGGAACAACAGTATAGTCATTCATCCCAATCCCACTCATATCCTTAGAGTCTCTTTGTTTACTAACACACTCTCCTAGGGATTGTGTGGCCTTATCAAATCTTTGGATTTTAAGACTCACATTATCTTTATTTTTGTTAGCCTCCTCTAACTGAGCTATCAAATCAAGATTAACCCTATTCACTATATCTTGAACATCCTTACTCTGATGTAACTCATGTTTTAAGATATTTATTTGATCCTTTAAATCAAACTCCATTTTCTTATACTCAGATACTGTCTTTTCTGTTTGGGTAAGAGCAACTTGATAGTTAGATACTTTGCACCTAAGAGTACTTGCTTCATCTAATAACTTAACTATCTCTTGTTTTGATTTTTCAGTATTTAAACGACAACCCTTAGAACAGAAAGCATCATCATATACCTCATTATCTGATGAAGAGGAGGAGTGTGCCATGAGAGCATATTCAGCATGCTCTTCTTTAACTTCAGCAACCAAAGCTCTGTCCTCTTCCTCATTCTTAGCCATCCAGCTCCAATCCCATTCTCCAACACCATCAATTTGTTGAACAGCAACCATGGCCTTGGGATCTGGGTTCTTAATCATTTGGCTAGAAGGCTTCCCAGCATCAGATCTCCTTGGAGATCTACATTCCCTCATAAAGTGCCCCATCCTATGACAGTTGTAGCACTCCACCTTGGACTTGTCAAATCCAGCAACATCCTTAGCATTAAAGGTCATCTTCTTCTTGAACCTTTTATTGAACCTGTTTGCTCTTAAACTTACAAGAGCCATAGTCCACTTTATATCCATCTCTTCCAATTGTTCATCACTTATCTGCTCAAGATCTTCATAAGTGATCCTTGAATCACTAGGCAAAGAAGCAATGAAGGCACACACAGTATCAAGATCAAAACCAGCAGGTTTAATTCTATCAGCGCCATGATTGTGTGTGTCAGCGCTTGAGTACAAAGCGTTGACAGGATATGATCCAGCGCTGACAGATTGACATCCAGCACTGACACCTTGAGATCCAGAGGCTGAATGTCCATAAAAGTTCATGGAATCAAATTGGCCTTCACTTTGTGAAAAGAAGGCCATGTTGCTGCTGGAAGATTTGTTATCACTTTCCAATTGCCATTCATTCTCCAATAGTCTTAACTTGTTGAAGATGTCATCAAAACTGGAAGTCTTGTGGGTGTTATTGACAAGAATAGATCTTGTCTCAATCTTCCATACATCACCAAGGCTTTTGAGAAAAGTAGCATTCAATTCAGGATCATCAATCTGTTTTCCCATGAAGGAAAGTTGACTTGTGATATCAAGAAGTCTACTTCTCACACTGCTGAGATTCTCATTGGGTTGAGCTTTAAAGACAGCATACTCATGCAAGAGTTGCTTCTTCTTTTCTTCTTTTGTGTCAGCATTGCCACCATGTGCCACTTCAAGAGCTTCCCAAAGCTCTTTTGCAGACTCAAATCGTTTGTACTTGTGCTGATTCTCATGACCTAGGGCATGTTTCAAGATGTTCAGGATTTTCATGTCCACCCTTTTCTTGGCTATATCTTCAACAGCAACAGCTCTCCCATCTTCAGGTTTTTCCACCTTATCAGATTCAGGACAATTAGGAACAGCTGTCCTTGTAGCAATAGCAGCAGTAATCTTTGCTGCTTTATCGAATGTGTTCCCATATTCGATAATTTCCCAAAGAGTGTAGTCATGAATAGCTATGTATTGCTCAAAATTGGATTTCCAAAGCTCAAAGTTCCTGGCATCAAACATGGGAATTTTGATACTAGGGTTTGAGAAGTTGTTTTGCAGCAAAGCAGGAGGTTGATTTGTGCCAGACATGGTGTTTTTAGGGTTTTGAGAATTTAGGGTTTTTAGGGTTTGGTGTTTTAGGGTTCTGCGTTACTTAAAGATCAAAAGTTTCTCAACAAGCTCTGATACCACTTGTTGATCCCAAACTTAGATCGATTAGCTTTGTGTATACGAGATTAGATCAAGTACTACACGTAGAGAAACCTTTGCTTATGAATAAAGTAACAAAGTGTTATGCGGAATTAACACTTGATCTAAAACACAATGATGTTAAACAAACTTTCACTTGTATTAGAATAATCTTGTTGATTACAATGAAAGGTTTAACTTGCGAATACTATGAAAACTGATATTAAACATTAACCTAAAAGATCTTCTTTTATAGAACAAGAAGTCTTGTACAATAAGCTATGAATCAACTATTCTAGGTAAAGATAAACATAGAAAATACATTGTCGTTTCTATCCTTACTAGAAGTAATCTAAAATATAATATACGTGTAGCTCACAACTTCCATCAGTGCTTGTCTTCAATCTGTCAACGCTTGACTTTATCTTGTCAACGCTTATGCTGTCAGCGCTTACTTTGCTCTTGTCAACGCTTGAGTTGTTTCTGTCAGCGTTCAAGTGTTCTGGCCTAAATTTATTCCCAACAATAGCTTCAATTCTTGCAACTGGAGCAAAGACTTCTTCATAATCTATGCCTTCCTCTTGTGTATATCCCTGAGCTACCAAACGTGCCTTGTTTCTGACCACAATCCCTCTTTCATCTTTCTTGTTCCTTAGAACCCATCTTGTCCCAATTGGTCTTACATATCGAGGACAATCAACCAGCTCCCAAACATCCTGTATAGCAAATTGGTGAAGCTCATCCTGCATTGCTTCCACCCAACTTGGTTCTTTGAGAGCATCAAAAATTTTCTTGGGTTCTTCCTGTGACAGAAAACAGGCAAACAAACATGCTTGTACAAGAGGGGTATCAACCTTCTTGTGTATATTGGCAATAAATCCACCAAGACTTTGATGGGATCTTCTTGTCTGAACTGGAGCCATAACATCACCAATGATCTGAGAGGTGGGGTGATCCTTTGCTGTGGAAGTGAGAACTCCTCCTTCAAAAAGTCTGGTGTCCTCAACTTCACGCTCCATGTTGCCAATATCTTCTTCATCAGACTCTCCTTGATCAACAGAAATCTCTTCATGGACATTGGAAGGTCCACCCTGTTCAAAATGGGAAGAGAAAAGATGTGCAAAGGTGTCATCAAACTCTGAACCTTGCTTGTCAGCGTTTGGGCTAACAGCGCTTGAACTATTGTTGTCAGTGTCTGAGCCATCAGCGTCTGAATTAGTCTTGTCAGCGCTTGATTTCCCTTTGTCAGCGCCTGAAGAACCATGCATGTTTGTATTTGGTGATATTTGAAAACCACCATTATCTTTTCTAGCAGCAGCAGCAGCATAATACTCATCTGTCCATATAGGAAGTGTAACATATTCTTGTGTGGGAGATGATTTAACTGCTGGTGGTCCATCCTCCTTAGCAACCTGTATACCTGAAACATTACCAATTCTCTTTTCCAAAACACTTGAAGTTACCTTCACAATGTCTGGATCAGTAACAGGCATATAATTTAAAGCTCTAGATAAAGGTTCTAAGTCAAACAACCAATTTGGACCACTTTCAGGATCACTAGGTTTACTTTCTAAAAACCTAACATGTACTTTTTCAAGTATACGTTTTTCCTTTTTAATGTAAACCCTATATCCTTTGCTCTGCACTGAATAACCCATGAAGTAGCCTTCATCACCTTTTGAATCAAATTTACCTAGGGCTTCACTAGTTTCTAAAACAACTACATGACAACCAAAAGGCTTGAGAAAACCAATATTTGGCTTCCTTCCCCAAAGTAACTCATAAGGTGTCTTATTATGTATTTTGTTGACCAATGCCCTATTTTGAACATAACAAGCTGTGTTAACAGCTTCAGCCCAAAAGGCTATAGGAAAGTGGGCATCAGCCAACATGGTTCTGACTGCTTCAATAAGGGTTCTATTCTTCCTTTCAGCAACCCCATTTTGCTGTGGGGTTCTAGCTATACTAAACTGCCTAGTAATCCCTTTCTTGGCACAAAAATCATCTAACAAATGATTTCTAAACTCACCCCCATTGTCACTTCTAATAATTTTGACCTCATTACCATTCTTCTTTTCAATTTGGGTAATGAAATTAATCAGACTTTGGGCAGTTTCACTTTTCTTGGCTAAAAAGAAAGTCCATGTAAACCTGGAATAATCATCAGTGATAACAAAACAATATGATTTACCCTTCAAACTTTCTATATTAGTTGGACCAAAGAGGTCCATATGCAATAAGTGAAGTGGTTTAGAACTAGAGTGCACCTGTTTAGACCTGAATGAGACCTTGTGCTGCTTGCCCTTAAGACATGCAACACAAGTGTGGTCATTGTGGAAAGCCTTTTCAGGCAAACCATCAACTAAACCAAGCCTCACAAGTCTATTGATATTCTTAAAGTTTATGTGCCCTAATCTCCTGTGCCAAAGATTAATTTCATCTACTGAGGCTTTAGCATAAAGGCATGACATCATTTTATTATTTACCTTAATCCCATTAAGATTCACATTATATATGTCTTTATGCCTTGGTGTTCTAAAATCTATGTATTTTTCCTCAGGGAGCTTATAATCTTTGCTTAACACCAAGCACTCAGTATCTGTGAAAAGAACCTTATTTTTGTTATCACACACTTGTGATACACTAAACAAATTATAATCCAGTTCTTTTACCAAGAAGACATTCTCAAACCGTAGATTGTTGGTGACAAGGGTTCCTTTTCCAGTGATGGTGCCGTAGCCCCCTCCAAAGTATACCTTATCACCATCTTGAATAGGAGTGAAGTTTGTCAGATAGTCTTCCTTTCCTGTCATGTGCCTTGAGCATCCACTATCCCAGTATCTATAATCATTAATCTTCTTCTGAATGCCCTGCACATAAAGAAAACAAATTAGTTTTCTTTGGGAACCCAAGCCTTGGAAGACTTGGATTCATTTGGTTGTTCAACAAGAACAGACTTGGTTCTCATAACAACCCCATTTTCATCCCTGTTTGAATGAAATTCCCAGTTAACCCCAATTGATGTTGACATTGCTTTTGAAATATAATGAAACCTGTTGCATGTCATAGAAACACCAGTAGAATTAGAGTTTTGGTCTTGTTTTGGTCTCCATGTTAAGCTAGTAGAAGCTTTAGACCTATTTCCCTGTGGTTGCAAATACCTAGGTTTAGCAGTGTGTCTGTCAGCGCTGAAATTGTTCTTGTCAGCACCCCGATTGCCTTTATCAGCGTTGAACCTAGGGTTTGCTACAGGAACCCATTGCCTATTGGACCAAGTGTTTGACTTTTGAAAAGGTCTTAGGGCTTGTGTGTTAGACCCTCTAGAAAAGAATGGGGCTGGTCTAACAACTGGTGAACTTTTGTTCACAAAGGTATTGGGTCTGACAGTGTTTGACCTATGTTGACTTTTGTCAGTGCTGAAATGGTTCCTATCAGCGTTGACATTGGAAGCGTTGACACATTTGTATGCCAAATGTGAGAAGCTACCACATGTGTAACAAGCTTTTCTAGACACAGTCTTAGGTCTAGAAGCAAAGAAGCCTGTTCCATGGTTACTAACTTGGCTTTTTGGTGACCTAGTATTCCTATACATCTCTGCATACTTAACACTAGGCTTTCTAACAGTTTGTGGGCCAAGGTCAACAGCTTTTCCAGTGGTAGGGTGTGTGATTTTAATAGGTTTAGGATCATTGGACTCCACAATTGGTATCATGATTGGTGTGGGCTCATTTGGACTTTCACACAGCAACCCTCCCTTAACAAACAAGGTGTGGTTAGCTTTCTTCCACTCATCTAGGTCAGTCAGTTTTTGCTTGTATTCTTCAACTGGGGAAGTCACTCTAGGTGGAGGAATGAATTCCTTCTCTTGGAGTTCTGGCAAGCCAGTCCAAGATAAGTCCTTTGATTGGACACCATAGAAATCCCCAGCTGGTGGTGGAACACCAGTATAATCTTTCATCCCAATCCCACTCATATCCTTAGAGTCTCTTTGTTTACTAACACACTCTCCTATGGATTGTGTGGCCTTATCAAATCTCTGGATTTTAAGACTCACATTATCTTTATTTTTGTTAGCCTCCTCTAACTGAGCTATCAAATCAAGATTAACCCTGTTTACTATATCTTGACAATCTTTACTTTGATGTAACTCATGTTTTAAGATATTTATTTGATCCTTTAAATCAAACTCCATTTTCTTATACTCAGCTACTGTCTTTTCTGTTTGGGTAAGAGCAAGTTGATAATTAGATACTTTGCATCTTTCAGTACTTGCCTCATCTAATAATTTTACTATCTCTTGATTTAGTTTTTCAGTATTTAAACGACAACCCTTAGAACAGAAAGCATCATCATATACCTCATTATCTGATGAAGAGGAGGAGTGTGCCATGAGAGCATATTCAACATGCTCATCTTTAACTTCAGCAACCAAAGCTCTGTCCTCTTCCGCATCCTTGGCCATCCAGCTCCAGTCCCATTCTCCAACGCCATCAATTTGTTGAACAGCAACCATGGCCTTGGGATCTTGACTCTTAACCATTTGGCTTGAGGGCTTACCAGCATCAGATCTTCTTGGAGATCTACATTCCCTCATAAAGTGCCCCATCCTATGACAATTGTAGCACTCAACCTTTGATTTGTCAAATCCAGCAACACCCTTAGCATTAAAGGTCATCTTCTTCTTGAACCTTTTATTAAACCTGTTTGCTCTTAGACTTACAAGAGCCATAGTCCACTTGATGTCCATCT
This sequence comes from Glebionis coronaria, assembly GCA_025667525.1. Lineage (NCBI taxonomy): Eukaryota > Viridiplantae > Streptophyta > Magnoliopsida > Asterales > Asteraceae > Glebionis > Glebionis coronaria. Next base: position 126,481,932 of record CM046874.1, on the reverse strand, counting down.
CTTCCAATTGTTCATCACTTATCTGCTCAAGATCTTCATATGTAATCCTTGAATCACTGGGCAAAGAAGCAATGAATGCACACACAGTATCTAGATCTAAACCAGCAGGTTTAATTCTATCAGCGCCAAAGTTGTGTGTGTCAGCGCTTGAGTATAAAGCGTTGACAGGATATGATCCAGCGCTGACAGACTGAGATCCAGCGCTGACACATTGAGATCCAGTGGCTGGATGTCCATAGAAGTTCATGGAATCAAATTGGCCTTCACTTTGTGAGAAGAAGGCCATGTTGCTACTGGAAGATTTATTATCACTATCCAAATTCCATTCATTCTCCAACAGTCTTAGTTTGTTGAAGATGTCATCAAACCTGGAGGTCTTGTGGGTGTTATTGACAAGAATGGATCTTGACTCAATCTTCCATACATCACCAAGGCTTTTGAGAAAAGTAGCATTCAATTCAGGGTCATCAATCTGTGTTCCCATGAAGGAAAGTTGACTTGTGATGTCAAGAAGTCTACTTCTCACACTGCTGAGATTCTCATTGGGTTGAGCTTTAAAGACAGCATACTCATGCAAGAGTTGCTTCTTCTTTTCTTCTTTTGTGTCAGCATTGCCACCATGTGCTACTTCAAGAGCTTCCCAAAGCTCTTTTGCAGACTCAAAGCGTTTGTACTTGTGCTGATTTTCATGATCTAGGGCGTGTTTCATGATGTTCAAGATTTTCATGTCCACCCTTTTCTTGGCTATATCTTCAACAGATACAGCTCTTCCATCTTCAGGCTTTTTCTTCTTATCAGCTTCAGGACAATTAGGAAGAGCTACCCTTGCAGCAATAGCAGCAGCAATCTTTTGAGCTTTGTTGAATGTGTTCCCATATTCAACAATTTCCCAAAGAGTGTAGTCATGAATGGCTATATATTGCTCAAAATTAGACTTCCATAGTTCAAAGTTCCTGGCATCAAACATGGGAATTTTGATACTAGGGTTTATGGAGTTGTTTTGTAGCAAAGCAGAAGGCTGATTTGTGCCAGACATGGTGTTTTTTAGGGTTTTGAGAGATTTAGGGTTTTTAGGGTTTGGTGTTTTAGGGTTCTTGCGTTACTTAAAGATCAAAAGTTTCTCAACAAGCTCTGATACCACTTGTTGATCCCAAACTTAGATCGATTAAGCTTTGTGTATACGAGATTAGATCAAGTACTACACGTAGAGAAACCTTTGCTTATGAATAAAGTAACAAAGTGTTATGCGGAATTAACACTTGATCTAAAACACAAAGATGTTAAACAAACTTTCACTTGTATTAGAATGATCGTACTTGATTACAATGAAAGAGGTTTAACTTGCGAATACTTATGAAAACTGATATATAACTTTAACCTAAAAGATCTTCTTTTATAGAACAAGAAGTCTTGTACAATAAGCTACGAATCAACTATTCTAGGTAAAGATAATAATGGAAAATATAATGTCGAGCTTATCTTTACCATACACAATAAAGAAACAAATAAACAAAAGATTCGTATGAAGATATATTCCATCAGTGCTAATCTTCAAGGCTGTCAGCGTTGACTTCTTCAATGTCAACGCTTGGCTGTCAGCGTCCAATGTCATCCTATCAGCGTTGACATTCTTCTTATCAACGTCTAGTGAACTGACCCATATTTTATTCCCAACAGAAATTTCTTAAAGCAAAAAATGAGGCACCTAAATTCATTATCGGATTTCTCAAGATGATTCAAGTGCGTCTCAACACTACTGTCCGACGCATTCGTACAGATAATGGAACCGAATTTGTGAATCAAATTTTGTGTGATTACTATGAAGAAGTTGGCATTTCTCATGAAACATCCGTTGCTCGCACTCCACAACAAAACGGTGTTGTTGAAAGGCGAAATCGCAAACTTATGGAAGCTGCTCGAACGATGTTAATTTACGCAAAGGCTCCATTGTTTTTATGGGCAGAAGCAGTATCTACCGCAGTGTACACCCAAAACCGGTCACTAATTCGTAAATGCCATGATAAAACACCTTATGAGCTTCTCCATGGAAAAGTACCAGATTTATCATATCTTCATGTATTTGGTTCTCTTTGCTATCCAAATAATGATGGCGACAATCTGGGAAAACTTCAACCAAAGGCTGATATTGGTATTTTCATTGGTTACGCCCCCGCAAAGAAGGCATACCGAATCTACAACCGTAACTCTCGTAAGATCCTCGAAACTATGAATGTTGATTTTGATGAGCAGACAGCAATGGCTTCTGAGCAAAGCAGATCTGAACCCGTACTTCATGAAATGGTACCCAGTAACATTAGTTCTGGTCTTGTCCCAAACAACCCTACTTCATCATCATTTACACCACCTTCTAGGACTGAATGGGATACGTTGTTTCAACCGTTCTTTGATGAATTCTTTACTCCTCCAAGTATTGTTGCTCCAGAACCTGAGGTAATAGCTCCGGTTACCGAAGTTGTCGCTCCAGCAACCGTTGCACAATCATATACATCTGCACCTACAATTGGTCAAGATATACCATCAACAAGTAATTCTCAACCAACACATGTTTCAACTACCCATGTCATGCCTATTGATGATGAAGAGGATGATGATGATCACGATTTGGAATTCGCTCAAATGCGTGAACTTCCATTCTTTGGTGTACCAATTCCCGACCCTAATCAAGCCGGGTCGTCCACCTCAGAGGAAGTTCCTACTACAGTTTACTCCAATCCACGGATTCGTGAACATGACAGCAAGTGGACAAAGGATCATCCTATAGATTCTATTATTGGTGACCCTAATCGTCCGGTATCCACACGAAGTCAGTTACAAGAAAGTGCAATGTTTTGTCACTTTGATGCTTTTCTCACTGAAGTTGAACCTAAGACATGGCAACAAGCTTTTACTCAATCCTGTTGGATAGAAGCTATGCAAGAAGAACTTAACAAATTCATACGTCTTGATGTTTGGGAACTTGTCCCATGCCCGGATCAAGTGCAGTTACTCACTTTGAAATGGGTTTACAAGGTGAAACTCGATGAGTTAGGTGGAATATTGAAGAACAAAGCTCGTCTCATAGCTCGTGGATACAAGCAATTATTGGGCATCGACTTTATGGAATCCTTTGCACCTGTTGCCCGTTTGGAAGCTATTCGACTATTCCTCGCTTATGCAGCCCATATGAATATGATCGTCTATCAAATGGATGTGAAGACAACATTTCTTAATGGTGAACTCAAGGAAGAAGTCTATGTTCAACAACCGGATGGTTTTGTGAATCCTAATTATCCTAATCATGTGTATAAGCTTAAGTAGGCTCTCTATGGGTTAAAGCAAGCTCCTCGCGCATGGTATGATCTTTTGTCACAATTCCTCATTACGCAAGGCTTCGCTAAAGGCAAGGTGGATCCCACGCTGTTCATTCAGAAACGAGGTAAAGATATGATTGTGGTACAAATATATGTTGATGATATTATATTTGCAGCCTCGACCCAAACCTTATCGGATGAGTTTGGGACACTCATGTCTTCCAAGTTTAAGATGTCAATGATGGGCAAGGTATCATTCTTCTTAGGTCTTCAGATATCTCAGAGTCCCAGAGGCATCTTTATCAATCAATCCAAGTATGCCCTTGAATCGCTTAAGAAGTACAAGATGGAATCTTGCGACCCCGTGGATACTCCAATGGTGGAACGAACTAAGCTTGATGCAGATCCACATGGAGTTGCCGTTGATCCGACACTTTATCGTGGAATGATAGGTACTCTTCTGTATATCACAGCCAGTAGACCTGATCTTCAGTTTGCTATATGTATGTATGCTAGATATCAAACTAGGCCTACTGAGTTACACTTAGCTACTGTTAAAAGGATCTTTCGATACCTTAAAGGAACCATTAATCGGGGACTTTGGTATTCGAAGGACTCTTCTATTGCACTAATGGCATATGCAGATGCGGATCACGCGGGTTGTCAAGATACACGACGTAGCACGAGTGGAACTTTGCAACTACTAGGAGATCGACTAATCAGTTGGGCATCAAAAAGGCAGAAAAGCGCTGCAATTTCAAGTACGGAAGCAGAATACATAGCTATGTCCGGTTGCTGTGCTCAAATTCTTTGGATGAGATCGCAATTAACCGACTATGGTCTAGGTTTCAACAAAATTCCGATGTACTGTGACAACAAGAGTGCAATTGCCTTATGCTGCAACAACGTTCAATTCTCCCGGTCGAAGCATATTGACATTCGCTACCATTTCATCAAGGAGCAAGTGGAAAATGGAGTAATCGAGCTTTACTTTGTCCGATCTGAGTATCAATTGGCGGATATTTTCACGAAGGCTTTAGATCGCGCTCGAATTGAATTTTTGGCCGACAAGCTAGGAATGAGAACTTTCTCGCCTGAGACTCTAAAGGAACTAGCAGATGAAGCGAAAGAATAGTGGTGGTAAAACTATTCTCCGTATCCTTGGTGATCATTTGTATATATTGTTTATATTTTTATCCACAAAAGCAAAATACAAAAATATAGAACCATATAAAAACCATAAAAATTGAAAAATTCATTAAAATCCAAAAATATTTTTACTTTATTTTTCAAAGGCATGTCTTTTGGTACGATAATATTTACGGCCTTAGAAATGTTGATTAATATTGACACGGCGCCATAAATAGAGCTCGTACAAAAGTTGTAAATATTTCATAAAACATGCCTAAATGGCTTGTAGTTATTTCAGAATGCAACCCGGTTTTCATATTAAAGTCAAGTATTTCTTATGAAAGCTTTGGCTCACAACGGGAATTAATTTTCTCGGGCAAGGTTTACTTTAAAACCTTGTAAGGGATCAAGTTTACTTTATAACTTGGTCTAACACAAATCTATGTACGCCTCAGTGCATTTATTTGTTAAAACAAGAGAAGTCTTGTTTTTATGAAGCTATCATCTCTACAACCATTGCTATCTATAATTGGTATCTACATACTCGAAGATGCGACTACTCAACTGACGACTACAGCTCTTTCGATAGAACACGGGTCAACAATTGAGGGGGAGCAACTGTCAAGCATTCAGAATCTTCGATGCCGAACGTGCCAAGTTCACAAGTTGGTGTCAAGACAACAATACCAATCGTACGTGTGGTGTCAAGAGATGACTTCAGACGTGACGAGGCGACCAACATATGCTGCCAAGAACCATTTGATCTTATCATATGATGTTCTCATCAATCAGGTCCAACCTTGTCAATTCTTTTCTAATATGGTGAATATGTGATCATGTTACGAATCGGTATCATATCTCATACATTTGATATCGTGAAGATTAAACGGACTTGCATTTTTCTTCCCAAAACCTTTGTTAAAACTTTATTAAATCAATTGATATTAAAAACATCGATTGGGTTAATATTTTTAATATGGGGGAGAAAATGTGATTTAATATGGGATATTATCACAAATGGTTTGACTTAAGTGCTGGCTCATCCCGACATATGCAAAATGTTTTCGAATATCGTGGCATATGTTAAGGGGGAGCAAAATGGATTTGCTATATCAAAATGGATTTTCATGGTGACATATACTTACCCAAACCTCATTTAATTCACGACGATGAAGATTGTGGTGACATAAGGATGGTAGGATAGGTTAAGTCCTATGATTCTTCCAGAACCAGAGGAATCTTCCCAAGGACATTCCATAGCTAGAAATAGTAGTCCTTAGGAAAGTTGGAGAAAGATTGTGAACGTAGCTGAATGCCGACCAAGTACTTAAGTTACCACTGGAACAATCACAACAAGGTGCTAGTTATGACGTATTGGTAAGCATTGAAGGGGTTGAAGAATGAAAAAGAATTGTAAAGATAAAGGGTGTAAAGAAAGAAGCCCTCCTTACAACTTTAGGCAGAAACCGGGTCAATACATATGCTATTGAGATCATTGTTAATGATTCTTGATATTGAAGACAGACATCATGGACCCAGTGATGCAATGCAGAACCCATCCCAGCCAACTCAGATATCTCTCAAAAGGTATTTGTTTTAATCACACGGAGACAACACGTTATCTATTGATTTATTCACTCCGAATAAATTGGTATTGAAAAGGTGGCACTCCTCTCCAGCCTCCGATCACTAAAATACAAAATGCACGATCGAGTCTAGAGCCATTTGAGATCATCACATATCTCATTAGGACACACTTTCATAATTCCTTGCTTCTTCACACACTGTGAAAAGTAAGATCTTAAGAGTCCTACGTAAAATCTTCATGATCTTGCCTGAACATCCGAGTAATACGAAAGTATTTACAATGAAGATGGAAATCCTTCTTGAGCGAATATCAAAAAGCTCACGGTAGGTGACATGTGCGATTCTTTATGAATCAAACTTGTGATAACTAGAAAGCAACAGTGGTTTAATTCTTAACTGAATTTAAACACGTTCCAGGCCTCTACGCAATATCTTAGTGATCTTGCCAGAACACTCAGAGTGATACCTTAGTGTTCACAGTGATGAGTGGAAATCCTTCTAGTGTTAACCTCAAACAGCACTTGGTAGGTAACTTGCAAGATTCTATACGAATCAAGCTCGTGACAACTGGAAAGCAACGATGGTGCGGTTCTTAATTGAATTTCACTTGTTCCAGGAACATGAATTGACGGCTTCAAATCATGCGGATAATTTTATCCAAATGATTAACTCTTTATGTTCGCAGTCAGCTTTGGACGGTCGAGTAAAGAGAACGGGTTTACCCGCGAAATCCTGTCAGGAAGTTACTTAATTGAAACTATCCTTCACGGGTACGATATCTAATATCGTCCAACGGTCTTCACCGACCGGAGGTAAAATGCTACCGAATTAGAATGAAATGTTCAAAGCCATTTCGTTCGTGTCTACTTATGTTGCGGCATTTGAAGACGGTGGCGTTGCGGGATCCAAGAAGAAGTCGTCCCCGCATGCTTATACTTTATGCACTTAATATCTCATCTAATTCAAGAAAGCCTAAAAGTTAAGTCTTCCGCTGTTTCAAACTCTGAAGCTTTCAAGAATTACGAAGGTATAAGTATGTGAGACGTGAGGTCACGAAGAGGCGAAGATCACAAGTGATGGATGCACGAGATCAAGACAAGAGATTGATGATCAAAGATTGATATCAAAGATCACATCAGAATGTTCACCAGAAAAGAAAAAGAAAAAGAAAGACGAAGACTACGAGCTCAAGACAAGCATAGTATGCTAGGTTTATTTTATTATTGTAACTTGGGTAACGCCCTTGTTTGGAGTGACCTCCCTTAGGGGGAGATTGTTGGAAATACGTTTTACGTATTAAGAAGGATCGGTCACTCCAACGATACTCCATGTAATAGCTCGTAGTTTAGTTAACTTTCTTTATTTATTAAACAAGAACAAGCCTAGCCTACAACATGTGTAGGCCGGCCCAAATGTAAGCCCAAGCCCATGTCATGGGCTTGGGTATATAAACCCTCTCCTTAGATGGAGAGGGTGGTGTGGTTTCATATTTTTCACATAGTTCTTCTTACTTTCTCTCTCTAAACCCAAGACGGAAGACACCAACCAAGAGAAACTTTATATTTTGCATATGGATCTTTGTGGGCCAATGCGTGTTGAAAGTCTTAGTGGCAAAAAGTACATCCTCGTCATTGTCGATGATTACTCTCGGTTTACATGGGTGAAATTTCTTAAAGAAAAAAATGAGGCACCTAAATTCATTATCGGATTTCTCAAGATGATTCAAGTGCGTCTCAACACTACTGTCCGACGCATTCGTACAGATAATGGAACCGAATTTGTGAATCAAATTTTGCATGATTACTATGAAGAAGTTGGCATTTCTCATGAAACATTCGTTGCTCGCACTCCACAACAAAACGGTGTTGTTGAAAGGCGAAATCGCAAACTTATGGAAGCTGCTCGAACGATGTTAATTTACGCAAAGGCTCCATTGTTTTTATGGGCAGAAGCAGTATCTACCGCAGTGTACACCCAAAATCGGTCACTAATTCGTAAATGCCATGGTAAAACACCTTATGAGCTTCTCCATGGAAAAGTACCAGATTTATCATATCTTCATGTATTTGGTTCTCTTTGCTATCCAAATAATGATGGCGACAATCTGGGAAAACTTCAACCAAAGGCTGATATTGGTATTTTCATTGGTTACGCCCCCGCAAAGAAGGCATACCGAATCTACAACCGTAACTCTCGTAAGATCCTCGAAACTATGAATGTTGATTTTGATGAGCTGACAGCAATGGCTTATGAGCAAAGCAGATCTGAACCCGTACTTCATGAAATGGTACCCAGTAACATTAGTTCTGGTCTTGTCCCAAACAACCCTACTTCATCATCATTTACACCACCTTCTAGGACTGAATGGGATACGTTGTTTCAACCGTTCTTTGATGAATTCTTTACTCCTCCAAGTATTGTTGCTCCAGAACTTGAGGTAATAGCTCCGGTTACCAAAGTTGTCGCTCCAGCAACCGTTGCACAATCATATACATCTGCACCTACAATTGGTCAAGATATACCATCAACAAGTAATTCTCAACCAACACCTGTTTCAACTACCCATGTCATGCCTATTGATGATGAAGAGGATGATGATGATCACGATTTGGAATTCGCTCAAATGCGTGAACTTCCATTCTTTGGTGTACCAATTCCCGACCCTAATCAAGCCGGGTCGTCCACCTCAGAGGAAGTTCCTACTACAGTTTACTCCAATCCACGGATTCGTGAACATGACAGCAAGTGGACAAAGGATCATCCTATAGATTCTATTATTGGTGACCCTAATCATCCGGTATCCACACGAAGTCAGTTACAAGAAAGTGCAATGTTTTGTCACTTTGATGCTTTTCTCACTGAAGTTGAACCTAAGACATGGCAACAAGCTTTTACTCAATCCTGTTGGATAGAAGCTATGCAAGAAGAACTTAACAAATTCATACGTCTTGATGTTTGGGAACTTGTCCCATGCCCGGATCAAGTGCAGTTACTCACTTTGAAATGGGTTTACAAGGTGAAACTCGATGAGTTAGGTGGAATATTGAAGAACAAAGCTCGTCTCATAGCTCGTGGATACAAGCAATTATTGGGCATCGACTTTATGGAATCCTTTGCACCTGTTGCCCGTTTGGAAGCTATTCGACTATTCCTCGCTTATGCAGCCCATATGAATATGATCGTCTATCAAATGGATGTGAAGACAGCATTTCTTAATGGTGAACTCAAGGAAGAAGTCTATGTTCAACAACCGGATGGTTTTGTGAATCCTAATTATCCTAATCATGTGTATAAGCTTAAGTAGGCTCTCTATGGGTTAAAGCAAGCTCCTCGCGCATGGTATGATCTTTTGTCACAATTCCTCATTACGCAAGGCTTCGCTAAAGGCAAGGTGGATCCCACGCTGTTCATTCAGAAACGAGGTAAAGATATGATTATGGTACAAATATATGTTGATGATATTATATTTGCAGCCTCGACCCAAACCTTATCGGATGAGTTTGGGACACTCATGTCTTCCAAGTTTAAGATGTCAATGATGGGCAAGGTATCATTCTTCTTAGGTCTTCAGATATCTCAGAGTCCCAGAGGCATCTTTATCAATCAATCCAAGTATGCCCTTGAATCGCTTAAGAAGTACAAGATGGAATCTTGCGACCCCGTGGATACTCCAATGGTGGAACGAACTAAGCTTGATGCAGATCCACATGGAGTTGCCGTTGATCCGACACTTTATCGTGGAATGATAGGTACTCTTCTGTATATCACAGCCAGTAGACCTGATCTTCAGTTTGCTATATGTATGTGTGCTAGATATCAAACTAGGCCTACTGAGTTACACTTAGCTACTGTTAAAAGGATCTTTCGATACCTTAAAGGAACCATTAATCGGGGACTTTGGTATTCGAAGGACTCTTCTATTGCACTAATGGCATATGCAGATGCGGATCACGCGGGTTGTCAAGATACACGACGTAGCACGAGTGGAACTTTGCAACTACTAGGAGATCGACTAATCAGTTGGGCATCAAAAAGGCAGAAAAGCGCTGCAATTTCAAGTACGAAAGCAGAATACATAGCTATGTCCGGTTGCTGTGCTCAAATTCTTTGGATGAGATCGCAATTAACCGACTATGGTCTAGGTTTCAACAAAATTCCGATGTACTGTGACAACAAGAGGGCAATTTCCTTATGCTGCAACAACGTTCAATTCTCCCGGTCGAAGCATATTGACATTCGCTACCATTTCATCAAGGAGCAAGTGGAAAATGGAGTAATCGAGCTTTACTTTGTCCGATCTGAGTATCAATTGGCGGATATTTTCACGAAGGCTTTAGATCGCGCTCGAATTGAATTTTTGGCCGACAAGCTAGGAATGAGAACTTTCTCGCCTGAGACTCTAAAGGAACTAGCAGATGAAGCGAAAGAATAGTGGTGGTAAAACTATTCTCCGTATCCTTGGTGATCATTTGTATATATTGTTTATATTTTTATCCACAAAAGCAAAATACAAAAATATAGAACCATATAAAAACCATAAAAATTGAAAAATTCATTAAAATCCAAAAATATTTTTACTTTATTTTTCAAAGGCATGTCTTTTGGTACGATAATATTTACGGCCTTAGAAATGTTGATTAATATTGACACGGCGCCATAAATAGAGCTCGTACAAAAGTTGTAAATATTTCATAAAACATGCCTAAATGGCTTGTAGTTATTTCATACTGCAACCCGGTTTTCATATTAAAGTCAAGTATTTCTTATGAAAGCTTTGGCTCACAACGGGAATTAATTTTCTCGGGCAAGGTTTACTTTAAAACCTTGTAAGGGATCAAGTTTACTATATAACTTGGTCTAACACAAATCTATGTACGCCTCAGTGCACTTATTTGTTAAAACAAGAGAAGTCTTGTTTTTATGAAGCTATCATCTCTACAACCATTGCTATCTATAATTGGTATCTACATACTCGAAGATGCGACTACTCAACTGACGACTACAACTCTTTCGATAGAACACGGGTCAACAATTGAGGGGGAGCAACTGTCAAGCATTCAGAATCTTCGATGCCGAACGTGCCAAGTTCACAAGTTGGTGTCAAGACAACAATACCAATCGTACGTGTGGTGTCAAGAGATGACTTCAGACGTGACGAGGCGACCAACATATGCTGCCAAGAACCATTTGATCTTATCATATGATGTTCTCATCAATCAGGTCCAACCTTGTCAATTCTTTTCTAATATGGTGAATATGTGATCATGTTACGAATCGGTATCATATCTCATACATTTGATATCGTGAAGATTAAACGGACTTGCATTTTTCTTCCCAAAACCTTTGTTAAAACTTTATTAAATCAATTGATATTAAAAACATCGATTGGGTTAATATTTTTAATATGGGGGAGAAAATGTGATTTAATATGGGATATTATCACAAATGGTTTGACTTAAGTGCTGGCTCATCCCGACATATGCAAAATGTTTTCGAATATCGTGGCATATGTTAAGGGGGAGCAAAATGGATTTGCTATATCAAAATGGATTTTCATGGTGACATATACTTACCCAAACCTCATTTAATTCACGACGATGAAGATTGTGGTGACATAAGGATGGTAGGATAGGTTAAGTCCTATGATTCTTCCAGAACCAGAGGAATCTTCCCAAGGACATTCCATAGCTAGAAATAGTAGTCCTTAGGAAAGTTGGAGAAAGATTGTGAACGTAGCTGAATGCCGACCAAGTACTTAAGTTACCACTGGAACAATCACAACAAGGTGCTAGTTATGACGTATTGGTAAGCATTGAAGGGGTTGAAGAATGAAAAAGAATTGTAAAGATAAAGGGTGTAAAGAAAGAAGCCCTCCTTACAACTTTAGGCAGAAACCGGGTCAATACATATGCTATTGAGATCATTGTTAATGATTCTTGATATTGAAGACAGACATCATGGACCCAGTGATGCAATGCAGAACCCATCCCAGCCAACTCAGATATCTCTCAAAAGGTATTTGTTTTAATCACACGGAGACAACACGTTATCTATTGATTTATTCACTCCGAATAAATTGGTATTGAAAAGGTGGCACTCCTCTCCAGCCTCCGATCACTAAAATACAAAATGCACGATCGAGTCTAGAGCCATTTGAGATCATCAAATATCTCATTAGGACACACTTTCATAATTCCTTGCTTCTTCACACACTGTGAAAAGTAAGATCTTAAGAGTCCTACGTAAAATCTTCATGATCTTGCCTGAACATCCGAGTAATACGAAAGTATTTACAATGAAGATGGAAATCCTTCTTGAGCGAATATCAAAAAGCTCACGGTAGGTGACATGTGTGATTCTTTATGAATCAAACTTGTGATAACTAGAAAGCAACAGTGGTTTAATTCTTAACTGAATTTAAACACGTTCCAGGCCTCTACGCAATATCTTAGTGATCTTGCTAGAACACTCAGAGTGATACCTTAGTGTTCACAGTGATGAGTGGAAATCCTTCTAGTGTTAACCTCAAACAGCACTTGGTAGGTAACTTGCAAGATTCTATACGAATCAAGCTCGTGACAACTGGAAAGCAACGATGGTGCGGTTCTTAATTGAATTTCACTTATTCCAGGAACATGAATTGACGGCTTCAAATCATGCGGATAATTTTATCCAAATGATTCACTCTTTATGTTCGCAGTCAGCTTTGGACGGTCGAGTAAAGAGAACGGGTTTACCCGCGAAATCCTGTCAGGAAGTTACTTAATTGAAACTATCCTTCACGGGTACGATATCTAATATCGTCCAACGGTCTTCACCGACCGGAGGTAAAATGCTACCGAATTAGAATGAAATGTTCAAAGCCATTTCGTTCGTGTCTACTTATGTTGCGGCATTTGAAGACGGTGGCGTTGCGGGATCCAAGAAGAAGTCGTCCCCGCATGCTTATACTTTATGCACTTAATATCTCATCTAATTCAAGAAAGCCTAAAAGTTAAGTCTTCCGCTGTTTCAAACTCTGAAGCTTTCAAGAATTACGAAGGTATAAGTATGTGAGACGTGAGGTCACGAAGAGGCGAAGATCACAAGTGATGGATGCACGAGATCAAGACAAGAGATTGATGATCAAAGATTGATATCAAAGATCACATCAGAATGTTCACCAGAAAAGAAAAAGAAAAAGAAAGACGAAGACTACGAGCTCAAGACAAGCATAGTATGCTAGGTTTATTTTATTATTGTAACTTGGGTAACGCCCTTGTTTGGAGTGACCTCCCTTAGGGGGAGATTGTTGGAAATACGTTTTACGTATTAAGAAGGATCGGTCACTCCAACGATACTCCATGTAATAGCTCGTAGTTTAGTTAACTTTCTTTATTTATTAAACAAGAACAAGCCTAGCCTACAACATGTGTAGGCCGGCCCAAATGTAAGCCCAAGCCCATGTCATGAGCTTGGGTATATAAACCCTCTCCTTAGATGGAGAGGGTGGTGTGGTTTCATATTTTTCACATAGTTCTTCTTACTTTCTCTCTCTAACTTTGTGTGAAATCCACCATCTCTCTATCTCTTTCTCTCTCTAAAAACATAAGCAAGATTTACAATCATACAACAAGATTTTCCAAAAATCTGGAACAAAGAAATAAGGTCATAGGCGACCTTTATTTATACAATCATAAAGAACTATCTAGAATGCCTTGAATAAAAAAATAAAATTGTGTAAACCCTAATCTGGAAATTCCCTAAAATGTCCATGGTTAAAAGTTTTGAATCTTGGTCTTCATGGCAACATGTGATGAGACAGCTTGCATTTTGATCTTGGACGTTGAATATAAACCTTTGGGACCAAGTTTTGGTGATAGTCGTTTGATTTCTGTTGAGATGCTCATTTTTCTATTTTTGGGGTGACAGGGGAAGGACCATGTGACACGTGGAGGCTACTGGAGGGTGTTTGTGTGAGTGGGTTTTGATGAGGGTCAGGTTAATTGTTGTTCTTGAAAAGATGGGTTAAAACCCTTTGATTTGTGGTCAGTTAAGTCTGGGGATTACTAGGGTTTATAGGTGGGGAAAGGGATAAACAGAGTAGTTTAATTCGTTTAGGGGGTAATTGGGTTTTAAAAAGGTTGTTTCCCTCACAATTTGGTTAATCAGATTATTAATAAATCTGATTTGTGTAGTGGAATGTGACGTGGTAAGGAGTGGTGAGGTGGAGGAGTTTGATTGGGTGGGGTGATGATGTGGCGTGGTGTGGTTGGGTGAAAGAAGTTTCCCTGTCTGCCCCTTTTGGTCCTTGTATTCCAATTGCTTTGTCAATTCAGTTTTAATCAGCCAAAACATCCATTCCTTGGTAAAACAACTTTGTGTTTTTATACTTTGGCCACCAATAGTTTGGTAAACTTGTTCCAAGGGCTTTAAATGCATAATATGCATTCTTCAAGGGTTTGTCTTGTACATACTTGATATTTTAGGGACCCTTATGAAATTTTGAGGTTTTTCAAGGGTATAAAATGACAAGTATTCAATAGTTAAGGGACCAATCTTTCCAAATCTTCAAACTTCAAGGACTTCAATGGAAAATCATGATTCAGGTCCGGTTCTTTGTGCGGCTTTGTTTCCCGTGTTCGTTTTTGCTTGATTCTTGTGATCTTTTATTGATTTCATGATATCCGTACCTAAAATACACATTGAACAAACACAAGCATATTTTTGGGTATGTTGATGATATTTTAAGCATTTTAAGCCCGATTTGGATGATGAGACTATGTATAATTGTAGTCTCATCAATACATAAAAAGTGTTGAATACATGATCAAGAAGATTGAAGAAAAGCTGAGGGAAAGACGTTTAATGAGAAGCCTCGAACGATTCGTGGGTGGCAGACCATATGGAGCGCACCACAAGCTAATGGAACGATCCATTTAAAATGGCTCGTACTATTTTAGGTCAACTCCATACGTTACTTGTGAATATGTAAATACTGTAAATATTCTGCTTTTTGTGGTTTGCTATAGTGTGAAAGTATGATAATTTTTCAAGAATTTCTCACGAGATTTTAAATCTTTCAAAATATATCGTACTCAATCACTACAACTAACCCTCATTTACTTGAGGGGGAGCATTAACATGTTCTATGGCCAACAATGATTTCATTTTGTTACCCAAAGACCGGTTAATCCATTAATATCTAAAATATTAATGATTAACATTTTGGAAAAGGGGATAAAATGGGATTAAGGAGACTTGTATTGTAAAAACATGTGGCTATAAATGAAAAGGACTTAATGTAAAATCCAACTTGATATGTGTTTTGCACATGTTAAGGGGGAGCATTTTGATATCAAAAAACACTTAAGGTACAAAAACTCTTGATATTTATATCACAAGTACCTCAGTGAGTTTTAAGGAATTTTCATGGTGACAAATATTTACCCAAAACACACTTAACTCGCGATGATGTGGTGACAAAAGGGTGGTAGGATTAGGTATTAATCCAATGATTCTTCCAGAACCAGAGGAATCTTCCCAAGGACAATTCTATAGCTAGAAAGTATAAGTCCTTAGGAAAGATGTTGAATGGATTGTGAACGTAGCAGAATGCCGACCAAATACTGATGTTAGCACTGGAACAATCACAACAAGGTGCTAGTGATGATGTATTGGTAAGCATTGAAGAGGTTGAAGAATGAAAAAGAATTGTAAAGATAAATGGTGTAAAGAAAGAAGTCCTCCTTACAACTTAGGCAGAAACCGGGTAAACACATCTTGAAGACGATAAAGTATCATGGACCTAGTGATGTGATGCACAACCCCTCCCAGCTAACTCAAATATCTCTCAAAAGATATTTTTTTTAATGTCACCGAGTTCAACACGTTATCTATCGGTTTATTCACTCCGAATAAATTGATATTGAAAAGGAGGCAATCCTCTCCAACCTCCGCTCACCAAATCAAAATGCACCATTGAGTCTAGAGCCACGAGATCAATAAAAGTCTCATTAGGACACATTTCAAAAGAAGAAAGATTTTTATGAGTCCTACCCAATATTCTTGTAATATTGCCCGAACATCTGAGTGATACGAAAGTATTACAATGAAGATGGAAATCCTGCTTGAGCCAACATCAAACAAGCTCATGGTAGGTGACACGTGCGGTTCTTTAAGAACCAAGCTTGTGATAACTGGAAAGAAACGATGGTTTGATTCTTAATTGAATTCAAACTTGTTCCAGGGCCTCTACGCATTATCCAAGTGATCTTGCCAGAACACTCAGAGTGGCACTCTTTAGTGTTCACAGTGTTGAGTGGATATCCTTCAAGTATCAACATCAAACAACACTACGGTAGGTAACAAGCAAGATTCTATTAGAATCAAGCTCGTGATAACTAGAAAGCAACGATGGTGCGGTTCTTAATTGAGTTACACTTGTTCCAGGTATATGAATTGACAGCTTCAACCATTAGTGTTAATGCAATGATGCCTAAAAACGTTACTTGCCTTTTTTGGTCTCGCTTTGTTTTGATTACGACAATATGTAAAAACAAGCATTTACGAAAACAACGAAAAACGAATTTTAGAGATCAAGTATTTTTCATTTCAACCATTATCAATTAAGGTATGTACAAACAAGTACTCATCCTAATTAAGTGATCAAGGATCTAATCTTTTCTTAAAACTCACTTTTTATTAAGTGTGACAAGTTTTTATTAAACTTTCTTTTTAAGAAAATGTTTTATTAAATTAATTATTTGAAAATTTGAAAACTTGAAAATGGCATATTCTATCTAGGTTTAGAATATCCTTTCAGGATATTTTAATCTCCATATTCGAACCATACCACTAAAAGACAAAAAGGAGCAGAGTCTACTCCGGAGGTTCCTTAGTGGCTATGGTCGTTCCTTATCGATAAGGAACCGCGGGCTGCAATAAGGAACCGCGGGCAGACATAGCCGTTGGAAGTTTGTCTTATAAATAGTGGACCATTCTCAGATTTTCTCTTCACCTCTTTTGCACATACATTTCCAGATTCTTTCATATTTCTTAAATCACTCAAATCCTTGGTCATTTGGTTGATTACTACTTGTTTAGAAGTGAATCTTTCTCCTCCCATCTCTTCCTCTCAAAGTGCAAAGAGAAGAACACTTTCATCCTTGAAGTGTTGTGTCTACCTCAAAGATCCATTGAAGATCCAAACTTATTTATTTATTGTTGTGTCATTGTTGTGAAGATCCAAGTAGTTGTGTCTATTTGGAAGTTGTGTATGTATAAAGGTTAATACTTGGTCCTTAAAGTATATTGGTGTAGATTGGTCCTAGCTAGATTAGGGCTCGACTTTTAGCTTAGAGTCGGAAATTGGATAAGCGACATTGTGTACGGTTTCTCCACCTTAAGGATCGAGCTTGTTGATTAGTGAACTCTCGAGTAAGGAGTACTCGAGGAGTGGAGTAGGAACAAGGATTGAGCTTCGTTGCCGAACCACTATAAATCCTTGGTGTTTGGTTTGATCTTTCCTTCCCTTATCTCTTTACATTCATTATTCTTTATACTTGTGATTCTTAGTTTAGTTGCACTATACCTTGTTCATATTGTGTATAAGAAGGTTTCACATAAATACTCAAGCCTAAGTTTTTGAAAAGGATTTTTAAAAAGCATCTTTTAACAAGTAAATTTAAGAAACTATTCAACCCCCCCCCCCCCTTCTAGTTTCTACAATTGGTATCAAAGCGTGGTTGCTCAAGCCTTTTTAAAATTTATTATATTTTAAAACTTGAATCGATCTATGGATTCCAACAAGTATCTAGAAGGGAAATCTATGCTACCTCTTTTTGAAACCGATAGTTTTATTTATTGGAAAAATAGATTTGAGACTTATGTGAAATCAAAAGATTTAGATCTTTGGCATGTTATTACCCATGGTGATTTTTTGCCTTATGTGCCTTATCAATATAATGAAGTTTCTAAAAGCAAAGAGATAGTCACTTTTGACAAAGCTAATGATGACACTAAAAGGAAACTTGCTAAAAATAATGAGGCTAAAATGGTGATTTATAATGCTTTACCAAAGAAAGAGTACGAAAGGATTTTTATGTGTGGAACCGCTAAAGATATTTGGAACACTCTTTTAGTAACCCAGCAAGGTAATAGCCAAGTCAAAGAAAGCAAAATCGATATTCTTGTTCAACAATATGAACAATTTGTCATCTTAGAAGATGAAACTATTGATAGTGCATTTGCTAGATTTTACACTATTATTACTAGTCTAAAAGCACTTGATGAAGGTTTTCTAGCAAGCACAATGTTAAGAAGTTTCTTAGGGCGTTGCATCCAAAATAGAGAGCTAAAGTCACGGAGATTGAAGAATCTAAGGATCTCGCCAAATTATCACTCGATGAACTCATTGGCAACTTGAAAGTTCATGAGATGATAATTTTGAAGGACTCGGAAATGGTGAAAACCAAGAGTGAAAGAAAGTCTCTTGCACTTAAGGTTAAGAAGGCGCAAAGTGACCATGAAAGCTCCTCGGATAGTGATGATGAGGAATATGCCATGGCAGTTAGACTTTAAGAAGTTCTTCAAGAGACGAGGTCAACGCGTGAGGCAACCAAACAACGACAAGAAACCCTTCTCCAAAAACCAATTTTCCAAAGATGATAAAGGTGATAGGAAAAGCTTTAGATGTGGTGATCCGAATCATTTCATCGGTGATTGTCCTAAGCCTTCATGCGACAAGAACCACGCGGCGTTCGTTGGAGGTTCATGGAGCGAAAGCGGTGGAGATGTTGATGACAACCCCAAATATGAGAAATGTATTATGGCTCACACTTCTAAAGAGGTACATCCTGAAACCGGTTATAATAGCAATAATAGTTCTTCTCAAGATGATAGTGAATTAGAAGGCCAATACAATAACTTACATAAGCTTAGCCTTAAATTCATTGAAAAGAATAAAGTGCTAAAATCAACTAGTACCAAGCTTAAAAATGAGATTAGTGAGCTAAGAGAGAAATTAGCTAAGCTTGAGAAAAACAAAGAAGTTGATTTAGGTTGTTTAAAATGTGAAAACCTTAGACAAGAGAATGAAGATCTCAAGAGTACCTCCATTAAATTGGAAAAGTTCATGAAAGGTACTAGTGCTCTTGATGATATGTTGAACAAACAAATTCATTCTAAGGAAAGACTTGGGTTAGGATATAACACTAATGAAGCATCAACTAGTGAACCAAAACAAGTTAGGTTTTCAGAAAAACGCACCCCTGTACGCGGTTCGCCAGATATGGTACGGTTCCTTATTGCTATGAACCGCGGGTGGAGCTAAAGAACCGCAGACAGAGGATAGTTTTTGTGAAAATCTTGAACTTTCTGAAAAATCTATTTTAGGTGAAGGGCCAAAACATATTCTTATTAAAAAGGTCAAAGTACCTATTCTTGAAAAGCCTACTCTAGATAGATTCTACAAGCCCTTGAGTAAACCTCTAATGGGAACTAGAAACTTATCTAGACAAACATCTACTTGTTGATCCCAAACTTAGATCGATTAGCTTTGTGTATACGAGATTAGATCAAGTAATACACGTAGAGAAACCTTTGTATATGCTTATAAATCTAAGTGTTATACGGAATTTAACACTTAAACAAGAACACACTATGATATAAACAAACTTTCACTTTGATTATCAATATCAAACTTGCTTACAATGAAAGATGTTTACGAATGAAAACTTATATGAAACTTATATCAAACATTAACCTAAAGGTCTTCTTTAATAGACATAAGAAGCCTTGTACAATAATCTACGTATCAGCTATTCTAGGTAAAGATAAATATAGAAAATACATTGTTGTTCCTATCTTTACTAGAAGTATTCTAGAATATAATACACGCGTAGAATATATCTTCCATCAGTGCTTGTCTTTAATGTGTCAACGCTTGACTTTATCTTGTCAACGCTTGAGCTGTCAGCGCTTGTTTTGTTCTTGTCAACGCTTGTTTTGTTCTTGTCAGCGCTCAAGTGATCGGGCCTTAATTTATTCCCAACAATCCTCCCCTAAACTTGATATCCACTCTTATGATCAAGTTTCTGAATAAGCATTAAGGACTAGGAGGAATCTTACAAACCTTCTCATATAGATAGTGAATAAATCTGATCAAATATTTTGCCACGTCACTTGAATAATCTATTTCCAGCTGAGTATCCTTCATCTTCTCCAAAATAGCTTTGGATATGAAATACTGACCATCCACAAGTAGATACTCAGCAAACTTTGTAGAACTCAAATGGTATACACCAGCAGCTGAATATAACCTCCATTGAAGACCACTGAGGTCATCTTCAAGATCCTTCCATATTACAGGATCCTCATCTTTTGGTCCACACATTCTTTTGAATGTGGTCCAAAGTTTTATTCCATTAGCTGAAGTTGGTGCTTCAGCCTCATACTTGGTCTCCAGCAACCTCCAAAGGTCCACCAAGTCTTCTCTATCACAACTTGCAAACAAAGATATGAGAGTGGTAAAAGTGTGTACCTCCTTGCCAAATCTGCCAATCTTCCAGAACCCACATTCATCTTCTTCATAGCTCACAATTGGGTTCCTGGAATCTAATGGTAACACTTGAACCATATCTGAAACTTCTAATGGGGAGAGCTTGAGGCTCTTTCTTATAACTGCTTCACTTGGATATAGTGGATCCATATCTTTTGGAAACTCAAATGAAATTCCCATCTTCACTGGCCTGGGAACGATCATAGCTTTCTTGAGTTCCATTTCTTCTGCAAGTTCCTCCTTTCTTTCATCTGAAAGAAGTCTGAGAGTGTTTGCTTCCTGCACTCTCACCCAAATGGGATAAGCCCTACTTTCCAACTCATTAAATGTCAAAGCCCTCAACTTCTGATAAGTCCATCCAACTCCATGACATCTGAGCAACATAAAGTATAGCTCCCTTCTATCCCTTTTCAACTCTGAGAGAATATTACTTGCCTTGTGTTTCAAAATTACCTGGCAATCCTTCTGAACTCTAAGTAGAATCTCCAAACCCCATATTTGATCTGAAATGGTCAAGTCTGGATTCTCCATGCATCTGTCTTCCCAAGCATGATACATTTGAACCACCTCTGGCATGTAAAAGTCAACCTGCAATTTCAATTCTCTCAACTTTTCCCTAGCAACCTCATCACCATACTCAAGCCTCTCTGGTTCTATAATCCTCACACTTGAGTCTGAGCTAGCTCCATCACTTCCTTCTTCTGAAGTCACAACAAATGGTGACTCCTTTTTATCTTGTTCCATGATTTGTGCAGCTAATCTTCTATCAAACTCAACTTGAGCTGCATCCTTTGGAACAATCTAATCTACCATTTTACCCTTACCCTTATCTGATGGTGCAATGGTTGGTAAGGTAGATGGTGATACCTGAGTAGAAACCTCCTTGATGATAGATGATGACTGGGATACATCACCTTCATGTGCAGGTCTTTCAACGCCCAATTGTGTTCTATCAGCGCCCAAAATATTTTTGTCAGCGTCCAAATTTTCCTTGTCAACGCCCAAATATCTTCCCTCAGCGCCTTGTGTAACCTCTCTCAACATAGCTGTAAATGATAAATTTAAGTTGGTAGGAGAGACTAAGGACGTATCAAAACCTGTTTGTTTCTTCAAAGTTGTAAGGGCTTCAGCAACATCCATTGATTGACCATCATGGCTGCCCTTATCACTCAGATTTATTGGATCTTCCTCCCCTTTGGAAGATTCCTCCATACCCCTCCTAGCACGATCACTTTCCAAAACAACAATCCTCTCCCTCAATTGCTTGAGTTCAAGGCCTTGTTTGCTGACAACTTGTACTAAGTCTGCATTTTGCTTTTGCAAGCTTATGCAGACTGCCGTCAATTCCATAAGAGTCATTGGTTCCAGTCTGCCCTCTTCTAAAATGAGGATTTGACCTCCCAAGTCAGATTCATTGGGCATGGATGAGGACTTAATGATGGTGGGACTGCCTTGGCCAGCATCTAAGCCAGAACCAATAGTCCCAGCCTCATCCAGGTCACCAGCCACACTTGTGGTGGTAGTTCTCTCTGCTACATGGCTAGGACCACCAGAGGAGAACACTCCAGTAGTCCTTTGGCGTTTCATCAACCTATATTCAGGGGGTGTGGAAGATGGAGTAGAAGAATGGGTGGATGTGGGTTGGTTAAGGGGTGTTTGGGATTGTGAAGGTTGTGTGTCAGCGTTGGAAATAGGCACATCAACGCCAACATTAAGTGTGTCAACGTTGAAGGATTCTGAGTCAATTTGCATGTGTTCAGGGGAAGGTAAAGGTTCAGGAATTGGTTCAAGTTGTGGTTGAGGGTCAATTTGGGGTTGGGGGTCTGGGTGGGGTTGTGCTGCTGCAATAACAGCAAGCATAGCTTGGGTTAAAGGTAGGTCACGATGAGGTGGTGAATTCATCTTCATAAAAATAGCTTTCTTTTGCTCAGGGATCTTATAAAAATCATTGTGATCCCTTGAGCAGTAACCTTGAACATCAAAAACCATTTGCAGAAAACGGGGATAAGCTAAAGTCATTTTGTTCCCCTTGTTTTTACACATGCCCTCAAAAATAATTTTAGAATAATTAAATTTTTGCCCTGTTGCAATGCACACAATAGCACTGGCAATGGATCTATTGATCTCATTGTGTGTAGTATATTTGGGACTCAAACAATGAAGGAGGACATGTATGAGGTACTTCCAGGCTGGGGGAAATTCTTGCTTATGATACTTGTTAAGAGTAACTTCATCAGGAAAAGGATATCCCAAAGCCCTAAGCCCTTGTTCTATTTCATTTATGGGAAGGGTGGCTATACCATCAGCATCATCAAGATGCAAGGCTTGGCGTACCAAAGCCTCAGTAACAACCCAAGGTCTCCCATGAACAATAGAAGTCAATGTGGTCACTCTATTAACTGTTGAGGAACTGACAGTGTTCCAAAACTGCTTAATATGTGTGACTGGAATAAGTGGTGCATGAGAAAGAGCATACCTTAATGGGGATGCGTTCAAATACGCCACCATTTGTGTGTATTGGGGAAACAGAGTATCATCAGCTTCAAGATATGCAATCATGTTGTGTTGAGATCTGAACCCCAATTCCAATTTTGATGGTCTAAACTTTGGTGCCATTGATGAAAGCTGTTAATTTTAAGTGAAGAAGATGAAGTTGATAAGAGAAAATTGTTAGTTGATAAGAATTATAGATACCCTGTTTAAAATAGGAGCCAAATTTATAGGAGAAGAAGATGCATGTGATAGGCCCAAAAATAGGCAAGTATTTTCAAAAATCAATCATGAAAATATTAAAAAAGTTATAAGTTATCTCATGCATTAAATGAAAGTAACAACTCCTAAAATTACGGCCTAAAAGTTTGTCAAAAAGTAACAACTGGGTAGGTCCCATTGAGTGTCAACGGTCAAAAATAACCTATCAACGCCCAACGGCTATAATCTTGTCAACGTTTGCCTATAGCCATGTCAGCGTCCAATTTGGTCACAACAACGCTTGGAAAATTCTTGTCAGCGTCCAAAAATAGAAGTGTTTTAAAAATGAAAAATGACCTTAACAAGTAATTTATCCTAGAGAAGATAACCAAAGGCTGATAATTATTATAGGGCGGCAAGCACTGTCCAGTTATGCACACTTGCATAAGCAAGATAGACATAACAGTCCTCTAGTGTCCCTTGCTAACCAAAACTCTTAACAACCAAGTTATCTCATAAAATTCCTTGTTACTCCCAGGTAAATCCCATAACAAAATTATTCCCAAGTCTCCCAACAGACCACAACCAATCCTAGGCCAAAAATGTCTTGGCAGCATGCATAGTATATAACCTTTGCATGCTACAGTGCCTCATGATTTAGTAAAACTAACTCATACTCACCTGTGGACACAATCTAGAATTGTGATAAGAGTATCCTATGGATACCCAAACATCCTAAAGGTTCCTAAAACCTCCCCTGAAACTATGATACAAAAGTTTGCTAAAATCATGCATGAACATAAAAGAAATTTATGTCAAGATAGGAATGAAACATTCCAACCATCATCCATAAATAAAAACTTGTCCAAATGCTTCTCCATTGATCCATAAGCAACTCTGTATCCAATGGTATACTGCTAACACCATCTGCACATTTAGATTGAAAACCACAAAACTAACATTGTTGCTGACAACGCCCCGATAACACATGACAGCGTTGAGGGAAGCTTTGTCAGCGTTAGACAATTATATTGCTGACAACGTTACAAAACACTTATCAGTGTTCAAGTAACCTTTGTCAGTGTTAGAAAAAGATAGTGGAAAATCTAAATCATCAATAAGACCAATAATAATGCATCATCCTGTACATACTTTTACAAAAAGACTCCAAAACACATATTATGTGAGATTGACCATTCCAATACTTGTTACCAAGTATTGAAACCTCCCAGCATCAAAAGGTTTAGTTAATAAATCTGACACATTTTCCTCATTGTCAACCCTATCTGGTTGTATTAAACCTTTTTCAAAGCAATCTCTTATAAAATGGTGTCTAATTTCTATGTGTTTAGTTTTATAATGATGTACAAGATTCTTAATGATGCATAAAGTACTATTATTGTCAACAAATATCTTAGTATGCATGAAATTGTACCCATAGTCCAACAGCTGGTTCTGAATCCACAACACTTGGCCACAACATGCAGTTGTAGCCACATACTCTGCTTCAGTTGTAGAATTAGCCACCACTGTTTGTTTCTTGCATTGCCAAGATATCAACCTGCTCCCAAGAAACTGACATCCACCAGTTGTGGATTTCCTATCAAATTTATCACTTCCATAATCACTATCTGAATATGCAATCAGCTCCAATGGTGAATCCTTTGGGTACCACAAGCCAAGACTAGGATAACATCTTAGGTACCTAAAGATCCTCTTCACAGCATAAAGGTGACATTCTTTGGGAGTCACTTGATGGCGTGCACAAGCACACACAGCAAACATGATGTCAGATCTAGAGGAAGTAAGATACATCAAAGATCCAATCATGGATCTATAATGCCTGACATCAACATCTTTTCCATCTCCAATCTTTCCCCAAGGGTGTTCTCTATCCATAAGAGTAGTAGCCCTCTTTTCATGTGAAGAAAAACCAAACTTCTTCAAGATCTCAGCAACATATTTGTCCTGGGAGATGAAGATACCATCCTCTTTCTGCTGAACTTGTAAACCAAGAAAGAAGTTCATCTCCCCCATAGCACTCATCTTGAATTTGTCTGTCATAAGCTTGGAGAAATCCTCACTCATCTTTGGATCAGTAGACCCAAAAATGATATCATCAACATAGACCTGCACAAGCAACACATCCTTGCCTTTCTTCTTTGTAAACAGTGTCTGATCTATGGTGCCCCTCTTGAATCCATTGTCCACCAAATAGGTAGACAAAGTACCATACCATGCTCTTGGGGCTTGATGAAGGCCATACATAGCCTTTTTGACTCTATACACTTTATCTGGATGCTCTGGATCCTCAAAACCAGGAGGTTGCATTACATATACTTCCTCAACAATGGTGCCATAGAGAAAGGCACTCTTGACATCCATTTGATAGACAGTGAAGCCCATGCAGGATGCATAGGCTAGAAAAATCCTTATAGCTTCAATCCTTGCAACTGGTGCAAAGACTTCCTCATAGTCTATCCCCTCCTCTTGTGTATAACCTTGAGCCACTAACCTTACCTTGTTTCTGACAACAATACCTCTTTCATCTCTTTTGTTCCTGAGAACCCATCTTGTCCCTATAGGTCTGACATATCTAGGACAATCAACCAGCTCCCAAACATCCTGAATTGCAAATTGGTGAAGCTCATCCTGCATTGCTTCCACCCAACTTGGTTCTTTGAGAGCATCAAATATTTTCTTGGGTTCCTCTTGTGACAGAAAACAGGCAAACAAACATGCTTGCACAAGAGGGGTATCAACCTTCTTGTGTATATTATCAATAAACCCACCAAGACCTTGATGAGATCTTCTAGTCTGAACTGGAGTCATAACATCACCAATGATCTGGGAAGGGGGGTCATTCTTCATTGTGGAAGTGAGAACTCCTCCTTCAAATAGTTTGGTGTCCTCAACCTCATTCTCTATGTTGCTAATATCTTCTTCATTAGACTCTCTTACATCAACATGAGGATGAACCTCTTCATAAATATTGGAAGGTTCACCTTGTTCAAATTGGAAGAGAAAAGATGGACAGAATTGTTGTCAACGCCTGAATCTTGTTTGTCAGCGCTTGGGCTAACAACGCTTGAAGTGTGGTTGTCAACGTCTGAACCATCAACGTCTGAATTGGTCTTGTCAGCGCTAGATTTGCCTTTGTCAGCGCCTGAAGTACCATGCATGTTTGTATTTGGTGGTACTTGAAAACCACCATTATCTTGTCCAGCAGCAGCAGCAGCAAAAGCATCTGTCCAAATGGGAATTGTGACATATTCTAATATAGGAGATGCCTTTTCTGCTTGTGATCCAACCTTCTTATGAACCTGTGTACCTGAAACATCAACAACTTGTTCCTCCACAACATTTGAAGTTACCTTCACAATGTCTGGATTAGTGACAGTTATATAATTTAAAGTTCTAGATAAGGGTTCCAAGTCAAACAACCAATTAGGACCAATTTCAGGATCACTAGGTTTATTCTCTAAAAACCTAACATGTACTCTTTCAACTATACGTTTGTCCTCTTTAAGATAAACCCTATAACCCTTGCTCTGGACTGAATACCCCATGAAGTAACCCTCATCACCTTTTGCACTAAATTTCCCTAAGGCGTCACTAGTGTCCAAAACTACTACATGACAACCAAAAGGTCTGAGAAAACCAATATTAGGTTTTCTACCCCAAAGTAACTCATAAGGTGTTTTGTTCTGAATTTTGTTAACCAATGCTCTATTTTGCACATAGCAAGCTGTATTAACAGCCTCAGCCCAAAAGGTTATAGGAAAGTGAGCATCAGCCAACATTGTTCTGGCTGCTTCAATTAGGGTTCTATTTTTCCTTTCAGCAACCCCATTTTGTTGTGGGGTTCTAGCAACACTAAATTGCCTTGTAATTCCTTTCTTGGCACAGAAATCATCTAGCTTCTTATTCCTAAATTCTCCACCATTATCACTCCTAAGCATTTTAACCTCATTGCCAGACCTCTTCTCAATCTGAGTGATAAAATCAATAAGAACATCAGCTGTGTCACTCTTCATATCTAGAAAGAATGTCCAAGTAAACCTAGAAAAGTCACTTGTGATAACAAAGCAATATGACTTACCATTCAAACTTTCTATATTGGTTGGACCAAAGAGGTCCATGTGAAGCATATGAAGAGGTCTAGAGCTAGTGTGCACCTGTTTAGACTTGAATGAGACCTTGTGCTGCTTGCCTTTAAGACATGCAACACAAGAGTGGTCATTGTGGAAGGCCTTCTCAGGCAAACCATCAACTAAACCAAGCCTCACAAGTCTATTGATATTTTTGAAATTTATGTGCCCTAGTCTTCTGTGCCACAAATTACTCTCATCTACTGAGGCCTTAGCACAAAAACAAGACATATTATTGTTCATTGTAATCCCATTTAAATTCACATTATATATGTCTTTATGCCTAGGTGTTCTATACTCAATATATTTCTCATCAGGGATCTTAAAATCCTTGCTTAACACCAAACACTCAGTATCAGTAAAAAGAACTTTATTTTTGTTATCACAAACTTGTGATACACTAAACAGGTTGTAATCAAGTTCTTTTACCAGGAAGACGTTCTCAAAACACAGATTATTGGTGAGAAGGGTTCCTTTGCCTGTGATAGTACCATATCCACCTCCAAAGTATACCTTATCACCATCTTTAATAGGAGTGAAGTTCGTCAGATAGTCTTCCTTCCCTGTCATGTGCATTGAGCATCCACTATCCCAATATCCATAATCATTGATCTGTCTTTGAATGCCCTGCACATAAAGAAAACAAATTAGTTTTCTTTGGGAACCCAAGTTTTAAAAGACTTGGATTCATCTGGTTGTTTAATAAGAACAGACTTAGTTCTCACAACAACCCCATTCTCATCCTTCTTAGGATGAAATACCCAGTTAACCCCAATAGGTTTTGTAATGACCTTTGAAATGTAATTAAATCTATTGCAAGTCATTGAAATTCCATTTACATTAGGGTTTTGATCTTTCTTGGGTCTCCATGTTAAGCTTGAAAAAGCTTTAGACCCCTTACCTTGTGGTTGCAAATATTTAGGTCTGGTCACGTTTCTGTCAGCGTTAGAATTTGTCCTGTCAACGCTGAAATTACCCTTGTCAGCGTTGAACCTAGGGTTTGCTACAGAAACCCATTGCCTATTTGACCAGGTGTTTGTCTTTTTAAATGGTCTTTGTCCATGAGTGTTAGACCCTCTAGTAAAGAATGGGGCAGGTCTAATCACTTGTGGACTTTGCTGCACACAAGGTTTGGGTCTAACAACGTTTGACTTCCTAACAACGTTAACTTTGTTCCTGTCAGCGCTGAAATTGTTCCTGTCAGCGCTGGCTTTGGGAGCGTTGACACACTTGTATGCCAAGTGTGAAAAGCTACCACAAGTGTAACAAGCTTTTCTAGACACAACCTTAGGTCTAGAAGAACAGAAGCCTGTTCCATGATTGCTAACTTGGCTCTTGGAAGACCTAGTATTCCTATACATCTCTGCATATTTAATGGTAGGTCTTCTAACAGTGTTTGAGCCTAGGTCAACAGCTTTACCAGTGATTGGGTTAGTAACCTTAATGGGTGGTGACTCATTAGGACTTTCACATAGCAAGCCACCCTTGACAAATAAATTAGGGTTAGCCTTCTTCCACTCATTCAGGTCAGTCAATTTTTGTTGATACTCTTCAACTGGAGTGACAACTCTTGGTGGAGGAATGAATTCCTCCTCTTGGAGCTCTGGCAAACCAGTCCAAGATAAGTCCCTTTGTTGGACACCATAGAAGTCACCAGCTGGTGGTGGAACCAAAGAGTAATCATTCATCCCAATCTCAGTCATGTCCTTAGGATCCCTTTGTTTAGCCACACAGTTTCCTAGGGTCTGGGTGGCTCTATCAAATCTTTGAATTTTGAGGCCAACGTTATCTTTATTTTTAATGGCCTCACCTAACTTAGCCTGTAATTCACCATTAACCCTTTCCATGATGTTTCTAATATCCATACTACCCTCTAACTCATGTTTTAAGATATTGATTTTATCTTTTAAGTCAAACTCCATTTTCTTGTATTCAGAAACGCTTTTCTCAGTTTCAGTAAGAGCTAGTTGGTAATTAGACAATTTACATCTTTCAGTACTCATATCATCTTTTAATTTTAACACCTCTTTGTTAAGTCTTTCAGTATTTAACCTACAACCTTTGCTACAAAACGCGTCATCATATACCTCATTATCAGATGAAGAGGAGGAGTGTGCCATGAGAGCATATTCAACATGCTCTTCTTCTTCAATATCAGCAACCAAAGCTTTATCCTCTTCAACATTCTTATCCAGATAGCTCCAATCCCATCCCATACCATCAATTCCTTGAACTGCAACCATAGCTTTGGAATCCTGAGCTTTGACAATCTGACTTGAGGGTTTACCAGCATCAGATCTTCTAGGAGATCTGCATTCCCTCATGAAGTGCCCCATACGATGGCAGTTGTAGCATTCAACTTTGGATTTGTCAAATCCAGCTGTGTCTTTAGCATTGAAGGTCATTTTCTTCTTAAACCTTCTGTTCCACCTGTTTGCTCTTATACTAGCAAGAGCCATGTTCCACTTGATGTCCATCTCTTCCAAGTGCTCATCACTTATCTGCTCAAGGTCCTCATATGTAATCACTGAACCATTGGACAAAAAAACAGTATCCAAATCCAAACCAGCATGTTTAACTCTTGGGGAGTCATTCTTGAATGTGTCAGCGTCTGAATAGGAGACGTTGACAGGACTTGTTCCAGCGCTGACATATGATGATCCAGTAACTGGATGCATATAAGAGTCTTTCTGATTGAATTGACCTTCACTATGAGAAAAGAAGGCCATGTTGCTGTTGGTAGATTTGCTTCCATGTTCTAAAAGAGTTTCATCTTCCAACAGCCTTAGTTTGTTGTAGATGTCATCAAACGAGGAGCTGTTGTAAGTATTGTTGGCAAGAATAGATCTTGCCTCAATCTTCCATGCCTCACCAAGACTTTTAAGAAAGGTAGCATTGATGTCAACATCATCAACTTGTGTCCCCATGAAGGACAACTTGCTTGTAATGTCAAGCAATCTGCTTCTCACACTACTCAGTTTCTCATTGGGTTGAGCTTTGAAGACATCATAATCATGCAAAAGTTGCTTTTTCTTTTCCTCCTTAGTGTCTGCATTGCCACCATATGCAACTTCAAGAGCTTCCCAAAGATCCTTAGCAGATTCATAGCCTCTATATTTATGCTGGTTTTCTTGTCCCAAAGAGACTTTCAGAATATTTAGGGCTTTCATGTCAACCCTTTTCTTTGCAATGTCATCAGCAGCCACAGCTCTACCATCTCCAGGTTTTTCTCTCTTATCCTCTTCAGAACATCCAGCAACAGCTGATCTTTGAGCAATGACATCAAGAATCTTTTGAGCCTTATTGAATGTGTTTCCATATTTAATAATCTCCCAGAGTGTGTAGTCATAGATCCCCAGATATTGTTCAAAGTTGAACTTCCACAAGTCAAAGTTGGTTGCATCAAGCATGGGAATCTTGATGTTTGGTAAGGCTGAGGACGAGGAGGTTATTGCTTCAGACATGATGTTGTTAGGTTTCTGAGAAAATTAGGGTTTTGGCGATTTTTAGGGTTCTAGTGTTCTTTAAGATCAAAAGTTCCTCAACAAGCTCTGATACCACTTGTTGATCCCAAACTTAGATCGATTAGCTTTGTGTATACGAGATTAGATCAAGTAATACACGTAGAGAAACCTTTGTATATGCTTATAAATCTAAGTGTTATGCGGAATTTAACACTTAAACAAGAACACACAATGATATAAACAAACTTTCACTTTGATTATCAATATCAAACTTGCTTACAATGAAAGATGTTTACGAACGAAAACTTATATGAAACTTATATCAAACATTAACCTAAAGGTCTTCTTTTATAGACATAAGAAGCCTTGTACAATAATCTACGTATCAGCTATTCTAGGTAAAGATAAATATAGAAAATACATTGTTGTTCCTATCTTTACTAGAAGTATTCTAGAATATAATACACGCGTAGAATATATCTTCCATCAGTGCTTGTCTTCAATGTGTCAACGCTTGACTTTATCTTGTCAACGCTTGAGCTGTCAGCGCTTGTTTTGTTCTTGTCAACGCTTGTTTTGTTCTTGTCAGCGCTCAAGTGATCTGGCCTTAATTTATTCCCAACACTACTCCTCCAAGAGTACGAAATAAGTCAAAACCTAGAAGTAGAACACTTACACCAAAAAGAGATAATCAAGCTAATTCACGACCTATAAGTAAAACTCCAACACCTAGAAAGAATAACAATAATTCTAGATCAAGATCAAAGACACCTAGGAGAAACTATGGACAACAAAATGGCCATATGAATTGGAACAATTTTTAACAACAATACTTTTCCCCATGGGGAATGTCTCCTCCATTCATGCATCCCAACCAAATGCAAGGGATATTTGGAACTAACAAATTTGGACCCATGAGATATTAGGGACCAAATGTTTGATCTTGTGTGTTGTTACCTAGATATGCTTGGGAATCGATTTAGAGCCCGACAAGTGGATTAATGATTGTGGTTGTTCTAAACACATGATGGGTAATCGAAGTTTGTTCTCTCACTACAAAGCATATGATGGACGTAACGTTGCATTCACAAGTAATCGACGTGGTAATATCATTGGCAAAGGTACGGTCTCTCTTGACTCTATGACCATAGAAAACATAGAGCACGTAGATAACTTAGGTTTTAACCTTCTAAGTATAGGTCAAATTTGTGACAATAAGTGTAAGGTCATCTTTTCGGAATATGACAGTGAAATCGTAAAAGATGGAAAGGTCATTGGAAAAGGTGTTAGAAAGCATGAGCTTTTTGTCATGAAGGTCAATAGGAAGTCAAAGGACAACTTATGTCTAGCGACTTTAGATGATAGTTCTACTCTTTGGCATAGGAGATTTACACGTTAATATGCGCTTAATTAAATCTTTAGTCTCTAAGGAGTTGGTAAGACATCTCCCCAAGATGAAGTTTGATAGTCACTTTTGTGATGCTTGCAAAGTTGGGAAGCAAGTTCACTCAAGTTACAAAGCCAAGAATTTGGTTTCGACCTCTCGGTTCTTAGAGCTCCTACATATGGATCTCTTTAGACCTTCCGCCACACGGAGTTATGGAGGTAACCTATATACCCTAGTTATAGTTGATGACTATTCTAGATTCACTTGGACTAGATTTTTGGCGTCTAAGAATGAAGCTTTCGATCACTTCAAAACCTTTAGTCGAAGAATTCAAAATTAACTAGGATGTTCAATTGTCTCTATTAGGACGGATCATGGTAGGGAATTTGATAATGAAGTGCAATTCGGTGCCTTTTGTGAAGCTCATGGTATTACCCATAACTTATCGGCTCCTCGCACTCCACAATCAAATGGGGTAGTTGAAAGGAAGAATAGGACCATCCAAGAGATGAGTAGGACGATGTTAAATGAGCAATCTTTGCCTCATAATTTTGGTGAAATGCCGTGGACACATCGACCTATACTCTCAACCAAATTCTTATTCGACCTTTCCTAGGAATGACCCCCTATGAGATTCTTAAAGGTAAGAAGCCCTCATTGGAATACTTTAGGGTGTTTGGAAGCAAGTGCTTCATTCTCAACACCAAAGATTACCTTACTAAGTTCGACCCAAAGTCTTACGAAAGTATCTTTATAGGTTATTCCCAAACTAGCAAAGCCTACATAGTCCTCAATAGAACCTCAGGTGAAATTGAAGAATCACTTAACATGACATTTGATGAAACCCCTCCTTCATCTAAGACACCACCTTTGGTAGATGATGACTTGGATGAAATAGACATAGTTAATGCCAAAGATGTTAGAAACATAGGAGTTGAAGACCTTAGTGTTGAAAAGGGGAGTAAACATTAAGGAGTCAAAGGATCATGCTCTCGACAATGTCATAGGCGAATTAAATCAAAGGACCCTAAGATCTCAAGTCCAAAATTAAAGTAACTTCTTTTGTTTTGTCTCATTGATTGAACCAAAGAATGTTAAAGAAGCTTTGATGGATGAGAGTTGGGTCATCGCCATGTAACAAGAATTGAACCAATTCATTGTTAATGACGTTTGGGAACTTGTTCCTTCACCTAGAAGTTCGACCATCATAGGAACCAAATGGGTATATAGGAATAAGTTAGACGAGAATGGTGTTGTGTCTCGTAACAAGGCTAGACTTGTAGCTCAAGGCTATAATCAACAAGAAGGTATTGATTATGACGAGACATACGCACCCGTAGCAAGATTATAATCCATTAGAATCCTTTTAGCCTACGCTTGTGCCTTAGACTTTAAGCTTCAACAAATGGATGTAAAGAGTGCAATTCTTAACGGTTTGATCAGTGAGGAGGTATATGTGGCTCAACCTCTCGGCTTCATTGATTTTGAGAAACCGGATCATGTTTACAAGCTTAAGAAAGCTCTTTACGGTCTCAAACAAGCACCCAAAGCTTGGTATGATAGACTTAAAGCGTTTCTTATAAAACATGAGTATACCATGGAGATAGTAGACAATACGCTCTTTACAAACAAGAAAGGTTCTCACTTCATTATCGTACAAATATATGTTGACGACATTATAATTGGTTCAACTTGTCAATCATTGTGTGATGACTTTGCCAAAATCATGCATGACGAGTTTGAAATGAGTATGATGGGAGAACTTAACTTCTTTTTAGGACTCCAAATTAAACAAATAGACAATGGTATTTTCTTTAATCAATCCAAGTATGTTAAAGAAATACTAAAGAAATTTGGAATAGAAGACTCTAGACCGATGAAGACCCCTATGGCCTCGGATACTAAACTCACCGTAGATGATGATTGTGAGTAGGTAGAGAACACCAAATATAGAGGTATGATTGGTAGTTTGTTGTACCTAACGGCAAGTCGACCGGATATCATGTTTAGTGTTTGCCTTTGTGCTCGCTTCCAAGAGGCTCCCAAAACCTCTCACCTTGAAGCGGTTAAGTGTATCTTCCAATACATTAAGGGCACTATACATTTAGGATTATGGTGTCCTAAAGGGACCGGCGTAGAAACCATTATCTACGCGGACTCGGATCATGCGGGAGACTACGTGGACCGGAAAAGCGCTAGTGGAGTTTGTACCTTCATGGGTTGTTGTTTAACTTCTTGGTTCTCCCAGAAATAAACCGCTCTTGCAATATCCACCACGGAAGCCGAGTATGTGAGTGCCGGTAAAGCTTGTCAACAAGCTCTAAGGATGAAGCAAGTGCTTGTTGATTACGGGATTTCTCTTGATGATGTTCCCATCATGTGCGACAATAAGGGTGCAATAGACCTTAGCAAGAATCTCGTGCAACATTCGCGAACTAAGCACATAGAGATTCGCCACCATTTCCTCAAGGATAATGTTCAAAAGGGGAACATTTTGATTGAGAAGGTACCCTAGGTAGAAAACTTAGCCGACATCTTCACTAAGCCACTTAAGATGGAACCTTTTAATTACTTGCGTCTAGGTCTAGGTTTAATGGAACATATTCCTTAATTGCGCATTTTATTAATCGAGTCTTTTTCTCTTTTGAGACTTTTTTTTTTAGTTATTGAGTATTGCAAACTCTTTTTTTGTAAATCTTCTTCTCTCTTTTTCAAAATTCTCAAAGTTCTTTCGAAAATGGTCGAGAAATGTTTTTGCATTGTTAATTCAATCTAAAAACGTTTTTCATAGCTTCTTGCTATCCATAACCAGCTTACATATTTCATATGTATGTGTCTCTCAAATATAGCAAGAACAAAAGTGAGTTATGAAGGATCATTGTGTCATGACTTTTTGTCTAGTTCTACACACCTCCAACATCGATTTTCTCTGAAATCCATGTATTTTGGTCAAAACCTTGTTTTGTGAGTTCTTGTGTGTTTTCTTTGTCTATCTTTGCTTCTTAGCATGTCTCCATGATTAGTTAGACTAGAAAAATAGGATTTTCTTAATTGGAAAATCCTCACTCATCACCAAATTCAACCCACTGTGGGTGGTTCTCTATTGAGACCGCGGCTCCTTATCGATACGGAACCGCCGGTGGAGAAAAAGGAACCGCGCACAGAGCCTTCTTTTTCGGGTATTTCTGAAACTCCAAATTTGTTCCAACACTTTTTGGAATCTTTGTTTCAACCCTTTGACCACCCCCAAAATATCTTGGGCTTTCTCTATTTAACCCTAAGCATTTTGCATCCTTTATCAAATCAAAATGTCTTATTCTCCAAATAAAAGCCTTGATTCTCTTCCATTTTCTCCAATTGCTTTCAATCCCAATTCACCCAGGAACACTCAAAATCACATCTCTTCTTCTTCTAAGAATGTTGATTGTGGAACTTCTTATCTTCTACCACTAGCCTTTAGTGTTTTTCCTCTTTCACATGATAATGTCATGCATCATGGAACATATTGTCATTGTTGTCAATATCAACATCTTGCTCTGGCTCATATCTATGAGGAGTTGAATTACATCAAGAGTCTCTTAGTCAAACCTCCTCTTCACTATGACTATGAGATTTCTACCAAGCCACCACCACCTCCTTCCGCCACTACCTTGTCTTTTATCTAAGCATTGGTTGCTTGTCTTCAAGACATCTAGTTCAAGCAAATCTTAGAGTTCTAGTTTAACTAGGATTAGATTTATGCTTCTCTTTTGGCTTGTTTTATTTCTCATACATCTTTGTATGCTTTGTTTCCTTTTATCTTTTATCATGTTTCCTTTTAACATGACTTCTCTTGGATCTTTGTCTCTTCTCTTATTTTTTTTTGTGACCTTTGCTATATCTTGTTGGGTGTATCTTCTCTACTACTAACCCTTCTATGTAGCTTGTCACCATGTCTCGATTCCTTGGTGCCCCAAGCAAGGGGGAGTAAGCACCAAGGGGGAGCATTTGCAAAGTCTGGTTCTTTTCTTCTTCAAAGACTTTTGCAACCTTTTTGCTTCGACAAAGGGGGAGAAATGAAATAAACTCGTCTTCGAAAATCTTGTTTTTATTAGGTGATTGAGTTTATGTATTGTCGGAATCAAAAAGGGAGAGATTGTTAATGCAATGATGCCTAAAAACGTTACTTGCATTTTTTAGTCTCGCTTTGTTTTGATTACGACAATATGTAAAAACAAGCATTTACGAAAACAACGAAAAACGAATTCTTGAGTTCAAGTATTTTTTTTATTTCAACCATTATCACTTAAGGTATGTACAAACAAGTACTCATCCTAATTAAGTGATCAAGGATTTAATCTTTTCTTAAAACTCACTTATTATTAAGTGTGACAAGTTTTTATTAAACTTTCTTTTTAAGAAATTTTTTTATTAAATTAATTACTTGAAAATTTGAAAATGGCATATTCTATCTAGGTTTGGAATATCCTTTCAGGATATTTTAATCTCCAGATTCGAACCATACCACTAAAAGACAAAAAGGAGCGGAGTCTACTCCGGCGGTTCCTTAGTGGCTATGGCGGTTCCGTATCGATAAGGAACCGCGGGCAGATATAGTCGTTGGAAGTGTACACCAAAGGCTCTTTCAACATCTTTTCTTACACTTTCTTGAACCTAATGCAAGTGTACATAATTCGCCTAATGATGTTCATTTGATAAGCTCGTGCCGGCTGTTGTATAATTCCCCACCGACCTTGTAGCACACCAAAGGCTCTTTCAACATCTTTTCTTGCACTTTCTTGAACCTTTTTGAACTTAAATGTTTTTGCATCCCTAGCGACACTAAATGCTTTGACAAAAGTAGACCATTGTGGATAAATGTCATCCCTAAATAATAACCTTTGTCATAAGTATTCCCGTTTACTTCAAACAGAGTTTCCAGAGCTTTATCGGCTAGAAGGTCATCAAACAACGGCGAACCATTTAAAACATTAAGGTCGTTATTTGCACCCGGTACCCCAAAATATGCATGCCAAAACCATAATTGTTGATCGGCAACGGCCTCAAGCATTATAGTCGCGTATTTTTTACATCTATTTTTAAATTGATCATGTAGCGTCTTGGGACACTTAACCCATTTCCAATGCATACAATCTATGTTCCCTAGCATTCTCGGAAGACCGTGTTTCTTCTCATGTAAATCATATACATGTTGGACATCCGTTAAATTAGGTTTTCTCAAATATTCTTCAACGTACAATATATATATGCATTTAGTAAAATGCCCTAAGCATTACGGGAAGAACGTTTCGCACATTGCGAATATTCGTCAGATGCATCGGGGCTTGTACCATATGCCAACTGGCGTATGGCGAATGTACGTTTCAAACGAGTAGAAAAATCCAAACGACCCGTTACATCTTGTCGTTGCTTAAAAAAAGAAGTATCCGGGCAAAGGATCGGCATTATAATTTTGTATATCACTAACAATCTTATTAAAGAAAGTGGAGCTCATACGATACCTTCGACGAAAATATTCTTCCGGATATATAGGTGCCGTATTTTCATCCCTAAAATAATCTCGTTGTAATTTTTCTTCCGCCCACTCTCTTTCACGTGCAATTTAGCGTCTTGTATGTGGGTCTCTTTCGTCTTCAACTTCTTCTAATCGATCTAAATAATCGACGTATTGAGCGTAATTATTCATATCAAGTGTTGAATAATACTCGTACATATCGGGAATGTCTTCCATTTTAACTATACTAGGTGAGTGAAGATGAATGTTCAAGTTTAAGGGTGATTTATAGGTGATTTATAGATAAAAAATGGGTGAAAATTAAATTTTTGGGGTTTAACCCGCTCCACCAACGGCAATTGTAACACCCATTTGGATAAATGGAATATCAAAGGATAATCAAGGCGTAATATCAAAGCATAAGGTAAATGTCCTAGAACATTACATGACCATAAGGGATAACCGGAATCAAACATCGGTCCCCAACATAAACTCATAAACATAGCATAAAGTAAAAGTAATGCATAAAGAACAGAACATAAAATAGCTCCCATCCTATGCATAACCTTTCCATGCTCCTGACCTTGTGTACCTGCCGTTTGGGGACATGAAAAGAGAAAACGGCTGAGCGAGACGCTCAGTGCGCGGATATATAATAGTAACATGGAATAGCATAACATAAGTGAAGGCTGAAATGAAAGCATAATAATGAAAATGCAGCGGAATAATGTAAGTCCTAGGAAACCTTGTGACATGTAGTAAACTTGTAACTCGAAATAAACTGGTTTATTCTTAAAGTATCATGTTCATGTAAATACTGAAAGTCTGCTGTTTAATCATGAAACTGTAATTTAACTGCCAAAGAGCTCATATAGGTCATGAAATATATCAATGTGCATGAATACATGGAGGGGTGACCTCGTCATGCTATTAGAGGGGTGACCTCTAAATAACTGTAGAGGGGTGACCTCTAAATAACTGTGCTGTGTGGAGGGATCAGCTCCAATGTGAAGGATGTAGAGCACACACCACATTCACCCTGATAACTTGTAAACTGATAAGCCTAGGATGCATCCATACGCCCCACTAAACAAACTGATAAAATGGCCAAACTGAACATGAGTGGGACGATGCAGGATATCACTCTTCTGCATGTGAGTCACGACACCGGTGCCTCTAGTGCCATGGTTACGGTACCTCCGTAACTAGTACATAAACTGGTCATGCTTGTATATAATGCTCTGGCAATTTATTTAGTTATTAACATGATTACTGAGAAGCTTAAACATATACTGGGGAAAAACATTTGGCTGCAGACGGGGAATCCTAAACATGCATAGGAAAGGAAGTCCTTACTGAAAGGACGGAAAATCCGTACCTCACGTCCAGTAATGCAAATGAAGAATAACGTGGAGGATGAAAACGTGAAGAAGATCACACTCCATAAATGCTACATAATAAAGATGGACATGTATGAGTCGCTTGGTTAACTTATACTTAATAATTTTTAATTACTTGATGTAATCTTAACTTGTTCTAGTATTGCCTTAACGTTCTTGACTTATTTTATAACTCATGTATCATGCTTAGTGTATTTTATGTTCATATGTTTTAATTAGCATAAAATATATTTATTTCATGATCGTGTAGTAAACTCTACTTAATAAATACTTACGCTAAAATAATAATAATATTAGTTAATATTAACGTGCATGGTTTTACTTGAAATCATAATTCATATCATAACATGATAATTTAATAAAACTAACGTTAACTAGATAATTAAATAATTAATATAATTCAAGTTTATTAATTTAATAGTGCGATAAAATACTTAGGCAAAATCTATTAATTAAATATAATTTAAGTCTCGTAAACAATATTTAACCATAACGTGTAAATACTACCTAACTTAATCATGTTCAATAACGTAATCTAACGTACCCAAGCCTACCGAGATACCCCTTCTCGGTCGCACTAAAACAAGCCAGCGATATTACTAAAATCCAAAACTGGATTAGCGACAGAATTTATGTCTCTAATCGTCACTAACTGTCGCTAAAAACTGTGATCAAAACTGTCCCAAATCGGCTATGTAAAACTGTGACAGAAATACTGTCGCTAAACTGTCGCTAATTCCAGATTTAATCTTATTAATTTCTGTTTTAATAAGTACCCAATGTTGTCTGTCAAAGTTCCCACTGCCTATGTTGGATAGCCACTGTTTTTATGATGTTTGGAAAACAAGACATCACCGAGACCTTAGGATGTCTCGGTTTGTGTGCTAATAGAACCCAAACGGATCAAAAACATACACCTCCTAAATCTCACTGTTTTAACTTGTATTCCATTCCTAAATCGGATCCAAGATCACATAATAAAAGAAAGAAAATGGAAAACGAATTAGGGTTTTGAATCATACATGATTTAGGGTTTTTCTTGGAATAGAATCGAAGATCTCGCAACCACCCTTGTCTAGACGTACACACCTGACTTCCTTGTTTTTGTTTTCTGGTTGGAACGACGCAACAAGACCGATCCAAAAAAATATAACGATCGGATCATGTAATAGTTTTAAGGTTCCTTCCCGTTGTGATTTTATGTACGATCTCTCAACACAAAAACAAAGATCCCGTCTCTTGGTCTGGATGTTGGGTTGACAACAGAAAGAAAAGAACACAAAAAAAGAAAAAAAATAACGATCGGATGTTGCTACTTTTTAGGGTTTGGGTTTGTTGTGTCGACTGAATAAACGAAAAAAAAATCCTTCCCCCTGTCTTATATTAATCTTTGTGTCGGTTTGGTGTATTTGGTTATTGGGTTGCGGCCCAAATGCCCCCCCCCCCCCCCATCTTCTTGACCAAACAGCCCAAAACCGGCCCTTCTTGTTTTTTTTTCTACTACGCGACTCGCTAAGACGTTACGCGTAATCGTGTTTTAAACTCGTAATTTCTTAGTTATCCTTGTACGTGTTTAAACGTAATTATTATTTACGTAATTACTTGTCGTGTTATTTTAATACACATAAATAATAATAATTGTGTTAATTATTCGTGTCGCGTAAATCTAAATGTCGTGTATTATTATTTTGGTGGTTTTGCTTATAATACGTAAATTCTTGTCGTACGTTAATAATAATAATATACGTAACTGTTTGTCGTACTAAAAATAATATACGTAATAGATATATTAAACGTTCTCAATACGTGTCGTATATAATTAAATCATGAGTTTTAAATTTATACGTAAATTTCATGTACGTAATATTCTAAGGATTTTTATGCGGGTTTTACAGCTATATATTCAAAACCAACGGCTATATATTCAAACGGTAAAAAAAAATCAAATTAAAAAAAAAATTACATGCGCGAAAACGTGCGTCGTGCCCTAGGCGCGAGACACGAAAACTCGAGCTGCGGTGTGGTTCCTGGTGTTTCCCCCTTGCGTTTTCCCACGGCGCGAACGAAAACCCTCCCGTACCCTGTGCTCTAATAGTTTTTTTAAATAATTTTTTTTAAAAAAACATACCATTCTAAATGAAAAGTTTACACATTATGAACTTCTTACAATTAATTTAACGCATATGTGCATATGTGTGGCGACATGTTTTATAAAAAGGTAAAAGGTTCACACGTAGTTGAGAGCTTGGTATCATGCTATATTATAAAGCATTTAGGACTATTTCGTAAATAGAAAGTCTGAGAATTCAGACATCTCTACCTGCTTTTTATGGAAAGATTTATGCACGACATCTCCTCGTCTATCATAACTGTCTCCGCTACCACCTTCTCCACAGCTACAACCTTTTCCGACGTCGTCACCACATCTGCCATCAGTCTCAACCATTACAGGTTGGATGTGTATCGTTGGTTTTCGTGGTAGATCTGGTTATTTAATGATAAAGTTGGTGGTTCTCGATGGTTTTGGTGGTTCTCGATTGTTTTTGTGGAACTTGTGTGGTTAGATCTAAAGTGTAAACGGATCTTTCGGTGGTTGTGTAAGGTTTCGATGTTGGTCAAGAATGATGGATAGTGGCACTGTATTGGAGGAAGTGAGGAACTGTTTATTGTTGGAGGAAAAGTGAAAAAAATAAGAATGTTCAAGTTTAATGTACTACTATTCTATTATATTTATTGTTTTTTCAATATTGAAAAATAATAATTATATAGCCAAATATATGTACATGCTTTGTTTTGGCTAAACTGTTTTTTCTATATATTATAAAGTTTTGTTTGATAAACTTTCTAAGGTTTGGTTTAAAAAAGACAAATAT
Organism: Glebionis coronaria; assembly: GCA_025667525.1. Lineage (NCBI taxonomy): Eukaryota > Viridiplantae > Streptophyta > Magnoliopsida > Asterales > Asteraceae > Glebionis > Glebionis coronaria. The sequence goes on along the minus strand of CM046874.1, from coordinate 126,439,904 downwards.
TAAATAATATACCTTAAATAATGCAAGTCGGTGGAATGAAAAATAAACATACATCACTTCTTTTCAACGTTTCCAGACTCGGGTTGATTCGGTCGGGTCAAACGATTGACTCTGTTTCGGCTAAAAAACGGATCATATTTATTCGAGTTTCATATTTTTAAAACCCGGCTAGACCCGCCGGGTTTAAGGTAACCTGGATCATATAACTTTTGTTAATTATTGAAAAATATAAAAAAAAAAAAAAAAAAATTTAGAAAATCGGGTCAACCCGGGTTGCCCCGGATCGACCCGGGTTGCCCCGGATTGACCCGGACCCGTATCGACCCGAGTTTATTTAGCCCCCATGACTCGACTGGGTCGATTTAAAAACCAGATTTCAAAATATTGCTTCTTTTGAGTTTTGTCAAACTTTAGTAAAGTATACCATTATGACGACCTATTTTGTTCTTGACTATATGATAAAAGTAAAGGAAAAGATAAAATAACACATAATATCGTTTTTTACGGGTTATGGTTCTAATACTATTTAGGACGGTATATGATGAGATCGAGACGTAAACACGCATACTCATACATAAAATAGAGAGGTTGATTATGGTTCTACAAATTGTAAAAAGAAACCTTCGGCCTATGCTATGTAAATACATTTGAAGTACCGATATCAATAAAAAAACTCAAACAAAAAACTGATGATAACATAATAAGTTTTAAAATTTGGTATGGATACGTATGATACAAATATATTTATAGTAAAATTATTCAATTATTAAGGGGTGTAAATGTTGTTTTTATACCGTATAAATTGTAATAAAGAGTTTTACGTTGTCTATTTGTATTGATATATTTTACAGAATTTTAAACACACGTTTACTTTTTTTTAAACTATACCATCAAATACCCACCATTATTGTGAACCGTTTAAAAACCAAGATAATAAAAAGATGCATATGCAGTATAACCGGTGCTTTCAAAATTAACTTTAAGACATTTTTATATTTAGAAAGTATGAAGAATCACTTTTTAAATGGCCTCTTATAGAAATGTCTAATTTTTTTTAAGTGAAATGATAATCATCCTTTTTGTGATATTTTTTGTAACAACATATTAAAATATTATATTTATTTTTTTAATTTATATATCTTTTTATTTTTTTTTCATAATATAATTTTAGTATATTTTTTAAAATTCATGCTCTCTAATTTAATATATATTTTGATAATTTTAATTAAGTTTTAGTTTTTCTCATTTATAATGAGTTTATTTTTTCTTGATTCAATTTTTTTTTTAACTTTAACCTTACTTTTAATATAAATTTGATGGGTAAAACTGTAACTTTTATTTACTTTAAAAATCATCATCAAGTACCCATCACAGCATTGCGCAGATACTATACTAGTAGTTTCATAACATCCAAACTAAGCTAACAAATCTATATACTCATAACAAAAGTTAAGAAATATGTTTATCAAAATCTGTACAAAAAATATGATAGACTATTCGATTTACTTATTGAAATGTTCATTCGTTTTACTGCATGTATTATTCTAAAAATAGAAAATTACATAGTTCGTCTTTGTGCTTTAGCTCAAAGTTTCACCATCAATATTATCATACTTTGGAATAAAATATTGGAGTGAATCAGTGATCATTAATGTGTGTTACTGCTTGCAAAGTTGTAATATACAGTATCAAAGTAGGCAAAAAGGATTAAAAAAAAACTATTATACCCCCATTTGCAAGGTGTATGAAAGCTTTAACGGTGAGATTTAAAGGACAATCACATTAGGGACGGACGGTGCAAAGTAATTTCAAGATAAGAATCATTCCTACAAAATACAAAATACCAAGATCATTCTGCAAAAAGAATAGGAAAAATGACCAAAATGTCAAGTTACTTGACATCCACTGAATAGTCAAGCAAAAAGATTTTAACAAATATGGTTATCACCATAAACGTTCAACTTTGCAGTCACAAGTGCTCAAGTGATCAACTTACGGTACTCAACCATAAAATGCTCAAATTTACACCATAAAATACTCAACTTTACACCACAAAATGCTCAACTTCGTAAACTTGAAAAAAATAAAAAAAAAATTATTTTTTGTTTTTTATTTTTTTTGCAAAGTTGAGCACTTGAGGGTTGAGCATCGTAAGTCGAGTATTTACCATAGGACACGTGTAATAATTATATTGGAGTTGAGCAGTTGAGCATCTATGCATGACCATATATGTCAAAATCTTTTGCCTTGACCATATAGTGGATCACGGGTATGAGATTTGACCAAATCCGTCTTTTTCCCAAAAGAATATTAGGTGGTAAGAGATTTAGGCTAAATAACAAAAACGAACGATGCAATTTACTCTTCTAAAAATCATATACATTACGGAAGTTTAGTAAACATTTTTCTTTTTTAGAATGCAATATATTTTTTAAAACTAAAACTAGAAAGATGTTAGAAATTACAACAATCTCCATCCACAATGACCGTCACAAACTATATCAACCATACATAAGACCTCGACAAGGACCCTAAAACACAACATCGACCTTAAACTTAAACAACTACGACGACTCTAAAATCTCTATCCAAAACAACCTTCCATCGGTAATGGATAAGCTTTAACAATTAAGCGAGGACAACCCGCCTTCAAACTCTAGCACATCAACTAATCACTTAAAGGCATCACCCGATTTGAAAGCATGAAAATGGGTTGATTGAAAACTCGACCACGACCTTCACACACGACCTTATCACTATCCCTCAAAACCATACACCACACGATTACACAATCTATTTTTTGTACGCTAGTTTATTACGGTTATAAATAAAACGGTACCTAAATCGAAGAAAGTGTTATTTGGTACGGTTTTTAAAAAACCACCCTAATAGTTCATTTCTTTGGTACGATTGGTGTATAGGTTTTGTGTTTGGTGCGGTTATTTAAAAAACCGTACCAAAAGTTTTGTTTTTAAACAATTTGTTTTGGTTTATTTTAAAATCGTACCAAAAGATTTTTTGTTTTTTTAAACCCAACCCAAGATTAAATTATTGGTAAGGCAAGTATTTCGCAAGTGGCGACGGGTATCCGTGTAACTAGGTGGGAGCGAACCGATCTGAGTGCGAGCCCACCATTGAGCTCGGCTCGTTTATATTTTAGAAAGCTCAAGTCCGGCTCGTTACGAGCCTTAATATTTGCGTTTGGGCTCGACTCATTTGTGATACACTTATAAAAAATAAAGCTTAGCTTATTGATCTAAACAATTTGAGTTTGTTTATCTAGAGCTTGTTTATTTATTTTGAGCTCATTTACGTTTATGAGCATAGTCGAGCTTTTTGTATACAGCTTGGGCTTGATTATTAAATGAGATCTAATTTAGGCTCGGTTTGTTTGAGCTTTTTACCATTTCATCTTGAGTTTTTATGATCGGCTCGTCTCGTTTTCACCCCTACGTGTAACCAAATAACCCACAATAGCATACGGTTAGGATCGACTCGTTTTCACTCCTACCCTTGGACGGAACTTCATGGAGACCAGGGAGGGCCCTGACCTCCTCAAAATTTGTGACGAGTAGTGTAAATATTACTAATTCCATCTTAAAGTTATTGTTCACTCTTTTATTTTGGTCAATTTAAAATAGTTCGGCGCTCCCAAAATAAAGGTTCAAGTTCCGTTTATGCTCCTACCCGTAACCAAATGACCCATAATTAATGATAATATGAAGAAAAAAAACCATGTCAATTATTAATATTGCAAAAAAGTCAAGATTGATGTTCTTAATCTAGTTTTTATATTAAGGCATCCATTATGGAGGTTCATACATAGGTTTATAAAGTTATAAAGAGGTCTAAATACTTGTAAACCATAGTGAACATCTATTCTAAACTTATGTGACATGAAAAGATTTAGAATATTTAATCTATTCATAATTTAATGCATTTAAATTATGTGAGGGGTTTATAAATTTTGATAAGGTTTATTTATAGTAGAAATATGTTTATAATACAAAAAGATTTGTAAATTAATGTTTTAACGCACTCATAAATCTATACTAAGGGCATCCACTATGGTAGGTTTATGAATAGGTTTATAAAGTTATGAAGAGGTCTAAGAACTTGTTAACTATAGTGAAGAACCATTTCATGCTTATGTGGCATGAAGAGGTTTATAATCCTAGACCTCTTCATAATTAAATGCATTTGATTAATATATGAGGTTTATAAAATTTTGTGAGATTTCTACATAGTGAGGATAGGTTCAAGGTTCATAAATTAATGCAATGATACAACTTTAGACCTATTTAAAAGTTTACCATTGGAGATGCTCTAAGGTTTACCATAGTAGATGCTTTTAGCTTATTGTTAAATATGTAAGTTAAAGATATGTGTTTAGCTTATGTTTGTGTCACAAGTCAACATATTGGCATACCCAGAGTATGAGTCGGTTATTAATTTTAGTGCATATGATAGTCACAGTCGGCTCGAGGAAAGATTCTTTAGCATATAGATTAGTTCAACAGCATATACGTGTAGGGGTGTAATTAAGTCAAGCTGAGCGCGAGTTTGATAAAGTTTAAGCTTGTTTTAATAAAAGAACTGTAAGCTTAAGTTTGGCTTGATAGTTTGTCAAGCTTTAACCATCTAAACTTGAGCTTGGTTTAAGTATGTTCAAATAAAGCTTAAGCTTGACTTAAAAAACTTGGATGCGTAAAATATTAATTTATTTTATAACCAAGTTCATGAGTAATAATATCTATAAAATAAAACAAACAAAAACTAAATTAGATTCATATAATAACATTTTTGTACTAAAGTCCAACATTAAAATAAGACATGAGCCAAAATACTAATTAGTGTTCAAACGTATAAAATATTTCAACAAAATAGATCTTCTTATTCTAATAAAATCTTTATATGAACATTCAAATAATGTATGGAACGATGCATGATATATTGAAAAATAAAAAAATTATATACAATAAAAAGAGCTTAAATATAACTTTTATTAGAGTTAAAAGTTCTTTTAAAATACAATATTTATTTATTTATAAAACAAGCTCTTATAATTAGGTTAATACTAAAATAAACCTTTAGTTACTTATATAAATTCATCATGAAACTATATTTATATTAAAGCTCAAAAAAGTTTGATAAAAGCTCGAGTCAAACTACCAAAAGCTTGAGCTTGATATATGTATCAAGCTATTTTTAGGCTTGAGCTTGATAAAAGCTTGGCTTGATCGAGTCAAGCTCTAGCTCAAGTTGGTTGATAAAAGTTTGACTTGATTGCACCCCTACGTACGGGTATGTGTATGGTTATAAACTTATACCCACTAGTGGGTGATGGGAGGGTGGTGGATGAGAAAAAAACCACGTGAGTAGGTGAATGGTTTAAGATACCCGTTATCATTACCCACGGGTGCCATTAATTTTTTACCAACATCACAAAAATACTTTGTGGTTGCCTTGCTTTAAGGACAAGAAATTTTGACTTTGGATGATGTGATGGTCGCACTTAATTCTAAGGAAATCAAAGAAAAGTATAAGGTGAAAAGGTTATTTTTTTAGGCCAAGAGCTAATCGTATGGATTCGCATCAGTGAAAATGAAAGTTAAGATCGAAGTCTCAAAATGAAAGACCCATGTGTTATATATTCTAATCTAATGATCACTTGAAGAGAAATTGTTCGAATAATAATCGCTAGAAGTTAACATGTAATGCTAAGAAAGATGACCAACCAAACTGAAGTGGTTCGATTTATGACGTTTTGAGGTGAAGATTGAGATGAGTTTCAATACTCTGCTAGATTGGATCATGGATTCAGTAGGTTCATACCACATGATACACATGTTATATATATATATTTTTTTTTTTATAAAAACGATGGGGGTGTGGTACTGATTGATGGCAACAAGAGTGCAAGATCAGAGTTATTGGAAATATTAGACTAACTGAAATTCCGGATTTGTGAGGGGCTAAACTCAAACTAAAAATGAAAGTCTAATTGAATGAAAGGAAGTAAAAAGTTTGTGAAGTAGTAAGAGGGGTCACATAGTTAGATAGGGTGTGCTGCAATTAGAGTGTGCATATGTTGATAAAAAGTTGTTTAAGTATGCTTTTCTTGCACAATACAATATGCATAAACTTTACAATTGAATGTTTATGGTATTCAAAATGTGATTAGAGAAGATACCCAAGTTATTGGATTCCCTGTATAAGAGGGGGCCTTCATTCATTCAAGTTATTGGATTCTCTTTTCTCTTCTCCATTAGTTGATTTCTAAAGAAACTTAAGGAAAAGGATCCTTAAGCTTTTGGTTTTCTAATATTCTTTTGTTTCTTGTTTCACGAACTAGCACTTGAGTTTTGTTGATTGAAGTGTGGTGTGGATATACATAGAGTATGTAGGATTTAGAGGTAAACCCTTTGAGGGATTATCAACGACTTTAGAAACTCCACACGTTGACCATCTGATGAGTAGACTAGGACACATAGTGATGTACCTTGGCTCGTACGGGATAATTTTTGTCATGTGTCTTAGTTTTAGGTGTCAGATGGTACATCTTAACCGTTAATGACAGTTGGGGAAGATGATACATCTTAATCGTTGATGCCAGTTTTAGGTGTTTGGCTTAGTCTGCTTTTGTAATAAACGGGGTTGATCTGTTAATATTGATACGCTACTAGCAGCCCTACTTATATTAAACTTTATTCATTAATATTGATACACTATCTGTGAACTTTTCACTACTATGGACAAAGAGACGTTAGAAAAGTAAAAAAATAAAGCATCAACCCAACATCCAAAACCATTTATCCCCATATAATCAAAGGCATTAACTATATCAAACCACATGGGGACCAGAAGGAAACGGGCTACAACTGAATCGACCTCGACCACACGATACTCATTATCAATTAGACCATAAGGTATGTGTTAGTGCAAACATTATGATGTTTAATAGATATAATCTCTTTGTGTTTTGGTGATAACAAACGTATAACTCGCAATACATTATGTAAAATATATAAGGTACTCGTAATAACTTATGCATCCATATATATACTTCTCTCGACACCTCCAACCTCGCATTCGCCATGAATTACTTAAGGTATGAATAAACAAGTCATTAACTTAATCAAGTGACCAAGAATTAATTATTTTCTTAAAACTCACTTTTAATTAAAGTGCCAAAGTATTTTTGAAATAACTTTATTTTTAAGAAAATGTTTTATTATAAAGAAAATAAAAATTTGAATTTCGGATATTCGAAATGGATAAAAGATATTCCCTTGAGGTAAATTTCGCACCAGTTGGACTTTCTCCACTACATGACAAAAGGGAGCGGAGTCTGGAGGCCGAGGTTCCTTATAGGTACCCGCGGTTCCTTATCAATAAGGAACTACATGGGTATCTAAGGAACCGCGAGAAAATATAGCCGTTGCTCCCTTATCCTATAAACAGTGGATCATTTCCAGTTTTTTATTAACCCTTTTTGCACATTCTCTCTCACCTTTCACACTTCTTAATCCTTGATTATTTCTTTGATTAATCTTGTTTAAGATCTGATTTCTTCTTCCAATCCTCTAATCCTATAATCCTCTAAAGTGCAAAGGAAAGAACACTTTCATCACAATGTTAGGGTAATAACATGATGAGATCTCTCCCTCAAAAGATCAAGTCATGATTATATTTTACAACAATTTAAATCATGAAGATCCAAGTGGTGTGTATACTTGGACTTGATGTATATGTAGTAGATCCAAGTGGTGGGTACACGTGGATGTGTTATAAGGGTAGTATATCCAAGTGATGGGTATCCTTGGATTAGGTGTTAGGAGTGTAGATCCAAGTTATATTTATACTTGGATATAGTTTTTGTCCTAGATCTAAGTGGTGTGTATACTTAGATCTAGATTAGATGGTTATGTGCTTAGGCCTTAAAACACAAGGTTTGTTATGTTAGGTCATAAAACATAACCAATGGTGTGATGGGTATAGATTGGTTCTACATAAGATTAGAACTCGACGTCTAGCCTTGTGTCGGTAAATGGTAAGTATGCGACGTGTGTAGATTGGTCCTACCTAAGATTAGGACTAGACATCTAACTTAGTGTCGGCAAATGATGTAAGCGACGTGTATGGTTTTCTCCACCTTGAAAGGAGCATGTTGACTAGTGAAGTAACTCTCGAGTTGGGTACTCGAGGAGTAGAGTAGGGCGAAGAGGAGCTTCGTGACCGAACTACTATAAATCATCGTGTCGGTTACCTTTCTATTTTACGTTATGCACTTTAGATTTATAGTTGCATATATGTGTTATGTGTTTATGTGTGCATCTCATAATCTAAACATCTAAGTTGCGGAAAATTTAAGGCTTAGTACGTGTGTGCTTCATGTTTAGATTATAGTCAAGTGTGCATTCCTTAGTCTAAACATCTTAATTGCGGAAAAACTAAGGCTTATTACATGTGTGCTTAGTGTTTACACTATTGTTTGATTTACTCTTGATTTGATGTGCTTGTTTGTTTCTTTACTTAGTGTTTATAGTCTTTATCTCCATCAAACACATCTCATATTAAGTCAAGCATAATCAGGAATTTGATACAAAAGACTGTTAAGGTTTTAAAAGGTAATAATGTTTTTCGTCCACTAGTGGCGGTTCCTTAATGCACTTGCGGTTCTTTATTGATAAAGAACCGTGGTCATGTTTATTGAACCCTGGACAGCGGATTATACGAAAAAAGTTTTTTTAAATCTTAATAAAAAAACCTATTCACCCCCCCCCCCCCCCACCTCTACTGTTTCTACAATTGGTATCAGAGCCTAGGCCACTCAAGATCATTGAAGTATATTGTGCTTTAAAGCTTGAATCGATATATGGTCTCTAACTACGTAGAAGGGTTGTCTTCAAAGAGTATTTTTGTTCAAAACAAATAGTTTTTAAAACAGAGTACGGTTCATGTATCAAATTTCCCACGAAGAGAGATTAAATATAAATGTGTATGTTGTTTCATTCGTACAAGTTTTGGTGTTAAATAAACTTTGTATAATAGCTTGATAATAAACCTTCTCAAAACATGTTTGGAAGTATACATATCACATGTGTTCTAAAACGCGAGTTTTATGTGTCAAGAATGAGTTTTTTGAGTCCTTCGTCCTTCCGTCAAGTCACCAAATGATTTTGTAAAAAAACCTATTTTTTTTCAATGATCGTGGTTCTTTAATTGTCGCCCTAGGTTCCTTATATTTAAAGAACCGTGGTAAGTCCGACACAGATTTTTATAAACTTATAAAATCATATTAAATCAACCGTAAGTCCATAAAAGTCATGTCACCCATGATTTCGAACGTAATTGAGTCTTATTTCATTTAAAAATACTTTCAAACCTTTATTCAAACTTTTAAATTTGAATGTTTTATTAGTTCTATACTTTGTCCAAAGAATTGAGTCTCGATTTGTCGTAAAACTTGTGTTTTACTCTTTTCTATTAAGTTGGACATCTCTTGTTGGTATATCTTTGAAAATTTATATATATACAAAGTGTTGAACTTCATTAAATTTTGAAATGGATCGAAAACTATATTCAAATGAAATCAAGCTATGTATACTTTGTTGCATCTAAGACTCAAAACAAAGATGAATGCTTATGTGTGTTTTCTTATGTGTCTTGGGCATCGTGAAGTGATCATGACTATTGATAGTAGTGTTGCTTATTTGTCTAATCTTTTGTGCATTTCATATACGATCAACATAACTAGGTTTACAAATGTTACATAAACATCTTGTATACCTCGTCATGTTTATTAACACTCTTAGGTTCGAAAGCTATGTAAGCTTGTCAAATCTATTCATAAGGGTCGTCTTACACAATCATTGTGTTTTTAGTTCAAATAGATAAATGTTTTTGTAAAACCCGTTTTAAAATAACTTAGAACATTAAATGCATGAAAACACGGTCAAATTAAAGCTTTATGATGAATTAATATACAACACGTGTCATGAACATTTAATATAATTATTACGTATATTAATTAATTACGACAAATATTACGTATATTAATATTATTATTAATACATGATAAGTATTCACGTATACTATTTAAGAATTAAAAAGAATAAAACACGACATTAAAACACGAACATATACGTATATTATTTTAGCATGAAAAACGGAAACGAAATATATATATATATATATATATATATATATATATATATATATATATATATATATATATATATATAGGGGTGTGTGTTTGTGGCGTCCAAAAAGAAAAGAAGGGAGGGCTTGGCCCGGCCCATTAACTATCCTAATCACTAAACAATTAAAACTCCAAGGGATTATCATTTATCACTTTTCAAGAAATAAACAAAAACCCTAAAACCCTACTTCCTTCTTCTCTTGGCCGCGGCACCCTAAGGATACAAGGAGAGTATTTTTGCTTTTGATCTTAATTTTAATTATGGTCTTGTGTTCGTGATCTAAACCCTAAACCATTCACGCATTCGGTATCTCTAATCTTTTAATCTTTTTATTTGTTTATGTTCATTGTTCAAGAATCCTTAAAAACCAATCAATAAAAACATGGAATTAAAATATTTAACATGGGATCGGGTTTTATTTTGGTTTTGTTTGTTGTGGCACGCAAACCGAAACCTCGAAAGTTCTCGGTGGTATTTTGTTCCAACCAGTCGCACCCCATAAGGGGTCGGTGGTGGTTTTCTTGGGTCAGTCGCAACACCAACACCCCTTCCAGGAGTTGTTGGCTTCAAGCAGTGGGAACCGAGAGTCCTTAGACTCTCGGTGGGCACTTAGTGCGCAGCAGCGGGAACCCGACTGAGGTCGGGGGTGTTTTTGTGCTCGGCAATGACACCGGCTAGGCTGCTGGTGGCTGCTGGTGGTCGGGACAACAACCACAGCCGCACGGCTGTGGTGTGTTGTTGTGTTTTTCGAGGCAAACCAAGACCTCCATGGTCTCGTTGGGTTCCTTGAGGGGCTCGGGTAGAACCAAACACACCAAGGGGTGTGTCTGGCTAAACTTTTGCTAAAATACTTATGTTATGTTTTATTAATTAATTTTGTTAAATATCACATGATTTAATTTAAATAATTAATATCAAGACTTATAACATAATTATATAATATAATTATCATGATATAAAATACATGGCCGTTTTATTTTAAATAAACTATATGTTATAATAATTATTAAAAATAATTAGTCATGTTATAAGTATAGGTACATTTAATTAATTTATTTAAGAACTTAGCTTAATAAATTATTTACATTTTAACCAAAGTTTAATTAAATTAATAACATACTTTAATTTAATTATACATTAATCATTTAGGGTAAAGTTTAATCATGAAATATTATTAAATAATAATTACTTTTAATATCATGTATTATTATTATTAATTAATAATCATATGTTAAGACTAAGTATTTAATATTAATAAACTTTACTATATAATAATCATGGCTTATAATATGCTTATTAAAACTATAGCTTATATCATTTACTTATTTAATAAGCTTATTATTAATTATGAAAACTTTCTATTTTTGGAAACTTACTATTTATGGAAACTTGCTATTTTTGGAAAGTTACTATATATTTAAACATGCTATTTTTGGAAAGTTACTATATATAGAAACCTGCTATTTTTATAAAGTTACTTATTATGTTATAACAAGTACTATAACACATAAAACATGAAATACACTAATCAATAACACATGAAACACTAAGAACCACATGATAAAACATGAAACAATAAAACAAGACAAGAACAAGTAAAACAAGTTAAAAACACGTCAAGTAAACTAATAATCAGTAACTATAAGTTAAATAGACAACTTATTCATGTCCCTTTTATTATGTAGTTATCGTGAAGTCGGAGTAATTCATCCACATTCATTTTCATCTTCATTACTGGACATAAGGTACGGATATTTAGTCCTTTAGTAAGGACACTCTCTTCCTATACTTAGGATTCCCCGTTTTCATCCATCTGTTTTCCCCAGTAGTTTACTTTAAACTAAACAGTAATTAATATGGTTAATATTTTAGATTGCATGAGCTATATACATGCATGTCAGTTCCACCTAGTTATGGAGGTACCATAACCGTAACACTTAAAGCCTCGGTGTTATGACTCTTCCGCGGTGCGAGTGATTGCTCGAGGCATCCCTTTTCAGTTATTTGGCCTTTATATTATTATCATGTGGGACGAATGATTGCATCCTAGTACAAGTTTAGTAGATTACATGGTAACTGTGGTGTGTGCCTTACATCTGTTACATGGAGCTGATCCCTCCACCCAGACTATTTTAATTAGAGGAAACCCCTCTAATTGCATGATGAGGTCGTCCCTCTAAGTATTCATGCACGTTGATACTTCATGACCTATATGGGCTCTAGGCATTTAAATTACAGTTTTTATGAAATAAACATAAGTCTTTTCAGAATATAAACCAGTTAGTAAACATACACCAGGTTTTCCAGGACTTACACTTATTCCATTTTACTTTCATTTCATTCTTTGCTTATGTTTATTTCTTTTCATATCATTGTCATATATCCGCACACTGAGCTTATTGCTCAGCTGTATTTTCTTTCCATGTCCCTATACGGCAGGTACTAAAGGGCAAAGCTAGGAAATCAAGAGTACGTGCATTTAGATGGAGGCTCCCTTGTCTTCCTTTATTTTAATGCATTTACATACTTTTGTTTTGCTGGATATTGTTTAGTCCTTATTCTACATTTCTTTACTTACACATTGTGTGTGGAGCTTATGTTTGGAATCGATGTTTGTTTCCGGTTTATTTTATGGTCATTAATGTTTTAGACATTTACCTTGCATGCTCTGGTGACACGCCATAATTACTAAGTGTTGGAAATACGTTTTTACGTATTTAGAAAGGATCGGTCACTCCAACGATTTATACGTAGATTGGGCTCGTGATCCAATATGTAAACAATATAGCCCATCAAGCCCACATGTAGGGTGGGCTATATATATACACCCTCCTAGCATGTTAGGAGGGGTTGGTTGGTAGTTGTTCATTTAAATTTACACTTAATCATTCCATCTTTCTCTAATCCTCTCCTTTCTCTCTCTAACTTTTCCTCTCTAGTTCTTCATCTTCCTCCCTTATTTAGATTAATCATAACACTTGCACAATCATAAGAAATTAAGGACCTACAATTGGTATCAAGAGCTATTGTTGAATCTTTGGATTTGCGTGTTTTGATCTATTGATTTGGTGGTCAAAATTTTTTTTCTTTTGGTTCTGAATCCGGTATAACTTTTAATCTATTGATTTGGTATAACTTTTGTGACGGGTCAAAATTTATATCTATTGATTTTACTTTGTCTAAACAATTTTATTGGTCAAAATTTATATCCTGATATAACTTTTGATTGTCTAAACAATTTGTCTGTCTCGTCTTTTATCTCTTCTTTTGTCTCGATATGTGTTATGGTATTGATTTGAGTTTTTGTCTAAAAAGTTACAACAGTCTTAGTTTTTTATTAACTTTTTGTATCCATATGTCTCATTTTTTTGGATGTACATCCATCGGAAAAGGGTTTATACTTTCCGATAGATATTCTGATATATTCCATCAGAAAAGGGTTTACACATTCCGATACTTATTCCGATAAGTATTCCGATAGGTTTTGTGATCTTATATTCCGACAGTTATTCATTCGGACAGATCATATTCCGATGGTTTGAAGATTCCGATACGTATTCCGATGGTTTTTGACATTCCGATGGATTTTGACATTCTTGACATTCCGATGGTTTTTTGACATTCTGATGGATACTTAAATTATAACATTGTGATAGACACAACCAAACAGACCCTCGACTTAAACAACATAAAACACCAAGACTCAAAACTGACCACAAACTCAAACCACTCGACGCCAAGACTCATTAACAACACTCGAAACTACAAAGACTCTCGAAAAGCAAATCCCAACACTTTCTCAACAGATTACACCAACAGACCCAACACCTCGACTCAATACTCAAACTCAACACAGACTCGAATCCAACCAGCAGACTCGAACTCAAACTCAAACACCAACCTTTTATCTCCACAACACCAATCTAAACCTAACCCATCGTCTCCTAACCTATCTAAACATCAACAAGACTCGATTACCAATTAACAAAAACATAATTAAAAAAGATCTCAGATTCAATTCGATTTAGACATGCATGCCAAGATCTATATAGATCTTACACGAAATCACATATTTATCATCATTGATCAGTTGTATTAATTTTTGAATCGAGCGTAAGTACATAAACATTTCGTTTAGCACTTGTTGGCCTCGATTCACAATCAACAATCAAACTAAATCTATAAGCGAAACTACCCGAGACCTCATCAAGGAGATCTTGTAGACGTCTTTCGTTCCTCATGGGTTTGTGCTAAATAAATGAGATGTGATGATTATTGAGATGGAGGATTTGCTTATTATTGTATTGAGATTGGATTTGGGACTCTAGAACAGATTAGAGACGAAGTGAGTATAGATCAATTTTAGGGGACGGAGGTTACAAAGTTGTATTTATGTTGGTGGCTACGTGTTTATGAACATCAAACTTGGGGGTTATGAAATGAAGTTAGGTTAGGATAATTGTTGTTATATATTAACTACACGTGCAAGGTTTACGTGTATTCCTTTTTACTTTGACTGGGTTAATATCTGCTTATGAGAATATTGGGCTAACGTGTATAGCTCAAAAGTGAGTGGGCTATTTTTTTTATCTTTTTTAGTTATATACGGTTATTGGATATCTGATTTTTCAAACCAAACGGGTTTTTATTAGATTTATGGGCTATCATACTACTAAATTGGTCGTTGGTGTTAAAGATTTGTTCGGGTATCAATATATTTGGCCAAGTCGCGTGTAGTTCACACCATCTTGTTCCAACTCTGTATATCTGATATTAATATCTGATATTTTTTAGTTGGTTCGGGTTTATCAACAATCTCGGTTGGATCTCTTAGTCTCGGGTTTGTTTTATCAACGTTTGAACCGACCAAGAAATTATTAAGCCGCGAAAAAGATATAATACCAAACAAGGATCAAAGAAATTTTTTATCGAATTTAAATGGAATCGTTGAATTCAATATTTCAAGAGGGAGACCCGCATCTAATGCAAGACAAAGTTAGAGAAAATGGCATCCCTTCATTTTTGACTACTTCAATCTCATCTTGTGAACATTTCATGGCTTCAAGGAGGGAGCAAATTAGTGACACTCTTTGGTCAAGATCGTCATATATTCATGTAATCGATGTTCATCATCCTGAACCAACTAGCAGAGAAACTCCACAATGAATACTTTAATCACTCTGCATCGGTACTTGCATATAAGGCTCTTGTGACAAAACTCACGCCTTTCCTCCAATTCAATATCGTCAAGTCTGAAAGTTCAGTGATTTGCCAGTCATTTCTTCGAGATACACATACCGAGCTTCAAAATTTCTGTGGTACACTATTGAAACTCATGACATCGGTCTCGTCTTCGATTTATGAAAGATCTCGACTTCAGCAAGCGTATGATAATGGAGTGCAAGAATCTACGATGCAAGAGGAAAATGGTCATACGTTTGGCACATTGGAGGCTGCTAAAGAGTGCAAAGGCATGGAATCAACAGTTAAGCATGATATCAGCAACACGTCAGGGAATGTTACAGACATCTCTTATGATGACACCATACTCGTTTATGACGAAGATCCTACAAACATGGTACAATGTAATGTTGTATATGCTGATGAAATGCCGCATATTGAGCATTTCGAACCTAATTATGACAAACATGGAATGGAAAAGAGTGATAGTGATACCATTTCTGATTCATCCGATGTGCGTCATAATGGGGGAGAAAGTGTTCAAAATGCTAACAATCATGATAATTGCTTTACGAATGCTTCATTAACTGCTTATGAATCCAAGGTTAAAGAGCTCGAAACGATTGTAGCTCAGCAATCTAAAGAACTTGAGGATACCAAACTTGAATTTTCGAAGAAAACGTACAAATTTGAAACACATTTTTGAAAAATTTGAAAAGTCAAACGTTGTTCTTGAACGAAAATTGGATCAAAAAGTTATAGATTCTAAAGTTGAAAAGGATAATATTTTGAAACAAATTAAGTTGTTAGAATCTAAGTTGGCATCCCAAGACAAATTTCTTAAAGATAACGGGACCTTAAAGGCTCAAGTACACGAAAAGGTCTTTGCTATAGCTACTTTGAGAAATGAATTAAGGAAAACTAAAGGAACTAGTGTGGACACTAATCTTGAAAAACCATCAATTTTTGGGAAACCGCCTCAAATTCAGTTTGTTAGACAACCGACTGCATTTAGATCCGAGCGACCAAAATCCTCGAGACCGCGGTTTGCCTCCCAAGTTGATATGGTTCATCTTTCTAGACCAGTCACTCCACCAACTAGGGCCAATGTGACTAAAACAGCTTTTCCAAGACCTAATCACATGATTGCATCTAGTCTCCCGAGACATAGTCCAAAGAACACGTCTCGAACTAGTTCAAATGACGTTCACCATAAATTTGGTCTAAGGGAAGGTATTCAAAAGACACAAGTAAGAGATAGGAATTTCAAACCTAGTCAGATGCCTTCTATATTACCCAACACTGTTAACTGTAGCATGTCATATCCTAGGAGCATCAATCAATCATCTAGGAATTCTAAATCTTACTCGGACATTAAATATGCTACTTGTAAAACATGTAGGAAATGTGTCTTTAAGGCAAATCATGACTCTTGTGTCACGAAATTCCTTCATGAAGTGAACTCCCATGCTAGAATTGAATCCCAGTGGCTAGCTAAAATCAAACCCGTTGGTAAAGTTTGGCGACCCACTGGTAGAACTTTCACTCTTGTAGGAAACGAGTGCCCTTTAACTAAGATAGTCTCCGATTCTACTAAGACTACTTGGGAGGAAATTGAAAAGGATGATACATCACTTAAGCCTGAACTTAAGGTTTTTCTATTATAGGAAATGTTTGCCAGTTAAGACAAGTGAATCATCTCCTCAGGTCACCTCTGGCACAAGAAAAGAAAACCATGAATCCCCGCAGAGTTCTAAGATAGATACCGCTAACCCATATAAAAGCATGCAAACTTCTAATGAGAATGTAGGTACCAAAGTCAACGTTCAACAAGAACACAGCGGTCCAATCTTTGTATACCGTTCAACTAAGGACACTCTCAGAGTTTGGTTGTTGAAGAAGCTGATATCTAAGAAACAAGTGTCTAAGGGGATTTGCGGTTAAGCTCACAAAATATGGCTCCTCGTCAAATGACAGACGATGACCAGGATTTCAAATAAAGGGAAGTTCATCTATGCAACGATAACTTACCCTCAAAACGCTTACATTAAAACTATTCAACGGTTTTAAGCTCGTGTACATGGCTCATAGTCAAATCACAGTTTGTGACCCGAACTTCAAAGAAAGGGAAGTTTATCTCTTTAAAGATAACTTACCCTCAAAACGAGAAATTAAGTTTTCTCGGACACGAGCTTACATTAAAACTATTCAAAGGTTTTAAGCTCGTGTATATGGCTCATCGTTAAATATCAGACGATGACCCAATCCTCAAATAAAGGAAAGTTTATCACCGATGATAAACTTATCCTCACAAACGAGAAATTAAATTTTTCTCGGACACGAGCTTACATTAAAACTATTCAAAGGTTTTAAGCTCGTGTATATGGCTCATCGTTAAATGTCAGACGGTGACCCGATCTTCAACTAAAGGAAAGTTTATCGCCGATGATAAACTTATCCTCAAAAATGAGAAATTAAATTTTCTCGGACACGAGCTTACATTAAAACTATTCCAAGGTTTTAAGATGGTGTACATGGATCATCGTTAAATATCAGACGATGACCTGATCTTCAAATAAGGGAAAGTTTATCGCCGATGATAAACTTATCCTCATTAATGGGAAATTAAATTTTCTCGGACACGAGCTTACATAAAAACTATTCAAAGGTTATTAAGCTCGTGTATATGGTGTATAATTATATTTCAGATTATGCCCCGAACTTCAAAGAAAGGAAAGGTTATCGCCGATGATAACTAATCCTAACAACGAGAAATTAATTTTTCTCGGGCATGAGCTAATATTAAAAACATTCGAAGTTTTTAAGCTCATGCACAATGACTTACAGTTAAATATCAGACTGTAACTCGGACTTCAATTTTAGGAAAGTTTATCTTTAATGATAATTTTTCCTCGTAACGAGAAATTAATTTTTCTCGGTCATGAGCTTGTATTAAAATATTCCAAGTTTTAAGCTCAGAAAGGAAAGTGTATCTTTTAAATAAGAGAACTTTTCCTCATAACGAGAAATTCATATTTCTCGGTCATGAGCTTTCCGTTAAAACATTCAAAAGTTTTCAAGCTCATGAAAACGACTTCTAAGTAAATGTCAACTTAGGACTCGTTCTTCATTTAAAAGGAAAGTTTATCACCGATGATAAACTTATCTTCACAACGGGAAGTTTACAACTTCTCGGACTTAAGCTCGCTATGTAAGATATTCAAAATCTTAAGCTCAAGTAATTGTTTTTCAAAACGTTGAACACAATTTTTCAAGAATTTTTCAAGAGGTTTCTCTAAATCTTCCAAAATTGTGTGTTCAAAAATGTTTTGATAAAAAGAGCATGTCTTCTGGAATCGATAATATTTACGATCCTAGAAATGTCATTCAATAATGACACGGGGTTATAAATAAAGTTCGAGCGGAAGTTCAGATGTTTTAAAACATGTTCAATTATGGTTTGCTATTATTTCAGATAGTAACCCGCTTTTCATATTCAAGTTAAGCATTTCACCGGAAAGCTTTGACTCAACAACGGGAATTAATTTTCTCGGGCATGGTATACTTTATAACCATGTAAGGGATTGTGTTTACGTAATAACACAATCTAACACGAATATATATACGTTTCAGTGCATGTATTTGTTAAAACAAGAGAAATCTTGTTTTTATGAAGTTATCATCTCCACAATCATAGCAATTTGTAATTGATATCTACATACTCGACGATGCGACTACTCAAACGGCGACTACAGCTTTTTCGATAGAACACGGGTCCACAATTGAGGGGGAGAAATTGTCCAGCATTCAGAATCTTTGATGTTGAAAGTGCCAAGTTCACATATTGGTGTCAAGACAACGATATCAATCGTACACATGGTGTCAAGAGATAACTTCAAACGTGACGAGGCGACCAACATTCGTGAACAAGAACCATGTGATTCTATCATATGATGTTCTCCATCATACTGGTCCAACCTCGTAAATTGCTAATCTTGTGAATACATTATCATATATGATATTTGCACGTGATAAATACCTTACACTTGTGTTTAAAAGGTATTTAATTTACGTTTCAAGTACACCCTCATTAATTTGAGGGTGAGCTTGTGAAAATCATGAAGATAATTGGATTTGCATTTTTCTTCCCAAATTTTCTTAAAATGCTATTAAATCAATTGATATTAAAAACATCGATTAGGTTAATATTTTTAATATGGGGGAGAAAATGTTATTTAATATTGCGATCACAAATGGTTTGACTTAACGTGATAGCTCATCCCGACATGTGCGAAATGTTTTCAAATATCGTGGCATATATTAAGGGGGAGCAAAATGGATTTGCACATCAAAATGGATTTCATAAATGGATTTCATGGAGATTTATACTTACCCACAACCCATTTATTTCATGACGATGAAGATTGTGGTGACATAAGGACGGTAGGATAGGTTAAGTCCAATGATTCTTCCAAACCGGAGGAATCTTCCCAAGGACATTCCATAGCTGGAAATAGTGGTCCTCGGGAAAGATGGAGAAAGTTTATGAACGTAGCTTAATGCCGACCAAGTACTTAAGTTAGCACTGGAACAATCATAACAAGGTGCTAGTTATGACGTATTGATAAGCATTGAATGGATTGAAGAATGAAAAAGAATTGTAAAGATAAAAGGTGTAAAAAAAGAAGCCCTCCTTACAACCTTAGGCAGAAACCAGGTCAATACATATGCTATTGAGATCACTTTTGTAATGATTCTCGATATTGAAGATAGACATCATGGACCTAGTTATGCAATGCACAACCCATCCCAGCTAACTCATATATCTCTTAAAAGATATTTGTTTTAATCACACAGAGACAATGCATTATCTATTGATTTATTCACTCCGAATAAATTGGTATTGAAATGGTGGCACTCCTCTCCAGCCTCCGATCACTAAAATCCAAAATGCACGGTCGAGTCTAGAGCCATTTGAGATCATCAAATATCTCATCAGGACACACTTTCATAATTCCTTGCTTCTTCACACACTGTGAAAAGTAAGAAAGATCTTAAGAGTCCTACACAAAATATTCATGATCTTGCCTGAACATCCAAGTACTACGAAAGTATTTACAATGAAGATGGAATCCTTCTTGAGCGAATATCAAAAAGCTCATGGTAGGTGACTTGTGTGATTCTTTATGAATCAAGCTTGTGATAACTGGAAAGCAACAGTGGTTTAATTCTTAACTGAACTTAAACACGTTCCAGGCCTCTACGCAATATCGTAGTGATCTTGCCAGAACACTCAGACTGACACTCTATAGTGTTCACAGTTATGAGTGGAAATCCTTCTAGTGTTAACCTCAAACATCACTTGGTAGGTAACTTACAAGATTCTATACGAATCAAGCTCGTGACAACTGGAAAGCAACGATGGTGAAAATCTTAATTGAAATTCACTTGTTCCAGGATTCATGAATTGACGGCTTCAATCATAAGGATATCTCTTATCCAAATGATTCACTCTTTATGTTCGTAGTCAGCTTTAGACGGTCGAATAAAGAGAACGGGTTTACCCGTGAAATCTTGTCAAGGAGGTTCTTAATTGAAACTACCTTCCACAAGTACGATATTTAATATCGTCCAACGGTCTTTACCGGCCTGAGGTAAAATGCTACCGAATTAGAATGAAATGTTCAAGGCCGTTTCATCCGTGTATATGTTTTGGTGCTAACTGTCTTATGCAGCGTAACAAGGTGGCATTGCGGTGTACAATCCAGAAGAAGTCATCAACACATGTTTATACTGTATGCATTTAATACTTCAACAAATTCAAGAAAGTCTAAAAGTCATGTCTTCCGCTGTATCAAACTCTGAAGCTTTCAAGAATTTATAAAAGTATAAGTATGTGGAACATGAAGTCACGAGAAGTAAAACATCACAAGTGATGAATGCACAAGGTCAAGGCAAGTAACATGCTCAAGACCAAGTCAAAGATCTCATCTGTATATTCACAAGAACAAGATCGAAGATTCAAGCATAGTATGCTAGGTTTAAGATTTTGTAAAATGGTGTGACCTCCCTTAGGGGGAGATTGTTGGAAATACGTTTTTCAAAAGAAAGTCTCGGTCACATCATTGTTAGCATAGATCACGCGCTATAGACTATTTAGGACATTGTAACTTGGAGTGACCTCCCTTAGGGGGAGATTGTTGGAAATACGTTTTTACGTATTTAGAAAGGATCGGTCACACCAACGATTTATACGTAGATTGGGCTCGTGATCCAATATGTAAACAATATAGCGCATCAAGCCCACATCTAGGGTGGGCTATATATATACACCCTCCTAGCATGTTAGGAGGGGTTGGTTGGTAGTTGTTCATTTCACTTTACGCTAAGTAATGGTCCACATATCCAAGTGGGGTGTTACCGTTTCATTATAAAACATGAAACACTCTTTCAAAATCTTAGTTATTTTCTCTTAAAGGAGTGTTCGCAGGGATCAAGAAAGATTTTGAATATATATCAATTTGATAGGTGTGAAAACACCCATCCTTTTACCACTTAACTATAATAATAACCAAGCCAAAACGTGTATTTTATGTCGTAAATGTCGAAATTATGCGTGGTTTGTGTTTTTATTGTGTTTTAGGACCAAAAGATGAAAAAGGAAGAAAACACGGGCTTTCACGGGCTTTTATCGAAGAAAAAGACAAAAGACGAAGTCAAAAGATCAAGAGTGCAAAAAGAACGGAAGTACAAGGCCTATTCTGAAGATTTATCGAAGAAAAAATCTAAAGACGGAAGTTTAATGAAGTCGAAGAACCAAGTCTAATAGAAGAAGAAAATATTAAGACGAGTTCAATTTATATCGACTAATCCCGAGACAACGTCGAGAAAGTCGAAGAATTTAAAAGACGAGAAGAAAGAAGAAAGCACCAATACATTTTCCTCCTCCTACATATAGTCCTTAAACACTTCATTAGAGTTAGTTAGTTAGTTAGTTAGTTAGTTAGGTAGATTTTAGTTTATTTTTATGAATTAGGAGTAGGTAAGTACTTTCTCTCTCTAGTTTTATTTTCTCTCTCTAAGTTTTCTTTAAAGTTTTTCTTGAATCTTTAATCTTTAAATCTTGTAATCTTAAATCTTTAATCTTTGTCCTTAATTTCTAACTTTTCATTAATCTCATTCTATTTTTCTTATTATTTTTATCTTAATCATAATCTTTTTCATCAAATTTTTATATAAAGTTTAAATCTTTTAAAATTTCGTAGTTTGTTTTTGAAGTTTTTATAAGTTTTATCATTAATTTAGGCTTTTTAGTTAGCTTATTGGTGTTTTGTTTAGCTTATCGTCCTTAAAAATTTGAGTTTTTAGTGCTTATTTTCATCCTTTTACGAGTTCCTAGTTTTTAGGAGAATTTGATTCGAATTCGCAACTTTTCCATAATTGCGAATTTGAACCTTTTTCCATTATTGCGAAATCATGCAATCTAAGGATTGCGAAATCTTGTGTTGTGGATTCTTGCTTCTTTCCTGATTGCGAAATCTTGCCCTTCCACAATTGCGGAATTATTGCAATCCAAGGATTGCGAAATCTTGTGTTGCGGCTTCTTCATTTTGTATTGTGGAATTAGGTTGTTTCATTATTGCGGAATTGTGGTGGAGTTGGAATTGCGGAATTACGCTTAATTTCACATTGCGGAATCTTCACCTTAGGATTGCGGAATCTATGTTTTTAATTGCGAATTAATTAATTTTTATTTAAATTTAATTTTTAAACTTATTTTTCCCGCCATTTTTACTTAGTTTATTTTAATTGCTTTGTCTTAATTTTACTTAGCTTTACTTTTACTAGTTCGTCTTAGTTTAATTTTCGAGTATTTTAATTTTTAAAGTTTACGTTTTTATTAAGTCTTATTAAATTTTCAAATTTACTTTTGTCAAGTTTTAATTTCTCGTCAATTACTTTTAAAGTTTTTATATTTAATTTCTTTTAAAGTCTTTATTTTTAGTTTAATCTTTTCTCGCTTTATTTTTACTTTAATTACTCAACGACGCCTTTTCTTTTAATTAGTTTAATTTTCTTCGTCATTTAATTTTGTAGTCATTTTATTTGTAGTTTTCATTTTCATGCTTTTGTTTTTACTTTATTTTTATCCTTTACGCAACGACATTTTCATTCATTTTAGTTTAAAATAGATAACCTTTTTCCTTTATATTCCACCACGAACGACTGAGTCGCACGATTAACCAATAGTCAATTCGAATTGAGACGAGACGATAAACTTTTCATATTTGGCAAAACCTTGTATTAAATGGCGCCGCTGCCGGCTCTTTTCGTGAAGATTAACGGTTTATTGCGAGAGACGCGTTGGATTTGGGGATCCGTTCACTCTTGAACGTTATTTTTCGTGTCTAATTTTCAAAAAAAAAAAATTCAAAAATACTAACAAAAATTAAAAATTTTCAAAAATCCAAAAAAATAGAAAAACATAAAAAACCAAAAATATTTCTTGTCTATCTTTCTTTTCCTTTTGTAGGTGTGTATGCGTACCCATGCTCGTAAGAAGAAAGCAACTCAAGCCGAAGTCAAAACTCAACCTATTGTCACCATGGACAATCGACCAATGATCGAGCTTTTGCAATCGCACGTAGAGGGCAACACCGATGCTATTGTCATACCCGAGATTGGATCCAACAACTTTGAGCTCAAATCCGGCTTCATTCAAATGGTCTCTGCTCAACCATTCTTGGGGCGTACACTTGATGATCCTCATGACCATATCAAAAGGTTTCTTCAACTCACTAATACGGTCAAGTTTAATTGGGTTTCACAAGAGGTAATTCGCTTGCAACTTTTTCCTTTCTCCTTAGAGGGACAAGCCCGGCATTGGCTTGATAAGGAACCGCCACAAAGTATTCTTACATGGTCGGATTTAGAGACCAAATTCATCAACTACTTTTTCCCACCCTCACGTACTACCGCTTTGCGGAATGAAATCATTAACTTTGAACAAAAGTACGGTGAGACATTTAGTGAATCTTGGGACCGTTTTAAGGAACTTTTAAAAAAGTGTCCACAACATGGTTTTACAAAAGTGCATCAAATTAATACTTTTTACAATGGTTTAAGCATGAATGACCAAGATTCACTAAATAGTGCCTCGGGGGGGTAACATTTTGGTTAAGTCTTCTAGTGCCGCGTGGGATATTATTGAGAATAAATCTAGAGTGCAAACTAAGAGTGTTCGGGCTAATGTGGCTAGTGCTAGCACTAGTGACACCGAGAAAAGACTTGATAAGCTTACTTCGGTTGTTGAAGCACTTGCTTTACAAACCGTTAACAATGCCAAAAACAACAATGCTCTTAATATAACTTGTGAAACTTGTGGTGGACCATACTCTTATGCTAATTGTGATAAAGCTTATGATCAATCTCACGGGGAAGTGTATGCTTACAACAACACCGAGAGAGTTCATTTCAAGCCTAATGTCGATGTTAATCACTTGTCTTACAACTCGACAAATTACTTGGCTCCAGCCGGCTTTCAACAAAGACCACCACCACCCAACCAAAACAACCAAGGGTCGCCACGAGCTAATTTTCAAGGTAACGCTAATGTGAGGGGCTCAAATGCAAATCAGGGAAATTAACAAATGCAAAATCAAGGCTTTCCAAACCAATGTTTCAATCCTCAAGGTTTTCCACCTTATAACCAATACCCAAACCAAGGTTTTCAACAACAATGGTTCAATTTACCTCATCCACCATTGGACTTGGTCTTGCAAAAATTAAATGAACATGAGAAAATAATGCAAGCAATGCAAGAATCTACTAGACAAATGCAAGAGTCCACGGATAGGAAATTCATTCAAATGTTACAAACCCTTCGTCCCCAAGGTTCTCTTCCTTCTACAACTGAGACAAACCCTAGAGCGAATGTGAGTGCTATTACTACGCGAAGTGGAGCAACTTTAGTAGGACCTTCTACCCCTCCTCCAGTTACTCCATCTACACCTCCTCCACCTCCATTTATTCCTCCTACTTCCACTCCAAGTACTAGTTCTCCATTACCTTCTCCACCTCTCACGGAAGAAGTACCCAAGCAAAACCCTCCACCAACCCCACCTACCACCTCTAAACCTTCTACTTCTCAACCTTCAACATCTCAACCTTTACCTGCTACACCCACACCACCTAAACCCAACATCCCTTATCCTTCTCGGTTAGACAAGTGCAAATTTCTCACAAAATAGGATTCTCAAGTTACTTCCTTTTTGAAGACGATTTCCCAAATGAATTTCAATATTAGCCTCGTTGAAGCACTTGTCCAAATGCCGAAATTTGTCAAAGCATTCAAGGAATTGCTTAACAAGAAGGAAAAGATGGTTGAGTTTGTCAATACACGCTTAAATGAAAAATGTTTTGTAGTCATTCTTAAAGAACTTCCGGAAAAACTTGGAGATCCCGGTCGTTTTGTGTTGCCTTGCATTTTTAACAAAGTTGAAGAATTTACTGCCTTAGCTGATCTCGGGGCAAGTATCAATTTGATGCCATTAAGTGTTTGGAAAAAGCTATCATTACCCGACCTTACTCCAACAAAGATGACTCTGGAGCTAGCAAATCGAACTCTCGCTTACCCCGTTGGTATTGCCGAATATGTCTTTATTAAATTTGGTACCTTCACTTTTCCGGTCGATTTTGTTGTTGTTGATTATGAAACGGACCCTCGTATTCCGTTAATACTTGGACAGCCATTTTTTAGAACTAGAAAAGCTTTAGTCGATGTTGCCGAAGGAGAATTAATCTTAAGGGTCGGGAATGATGCTCAAGTTTTTAAGATGGGGAAAATTACAAGTAAGTCAAATGGAAAAGAATCGGAGAAAATGATTAATGTGCTTCAAGAAGAGCTTACTACTACTTTGGAAAGTTTTAAGCTTGATGATTTTGTTGTATATGATAATCCTCTTTTCGAGTCTTGCTATGATAATCCACTTTTCCAAGACGATATGGATGATTTTGAAGATTCTCTCTCCAATTTGGATTCCCCACCAATTTATGATTCTCCACCGATCTATGATGATGATTCTAGTTCCGATGGGGATGATTATGCTGCTTTTGTTTCAGAGTATAAAGACATACCAACATATGATGATTTTGATGATGTTGATACTCTCTCGAGTGATTCTTCTCATGATGACCTTACTCCTACTTTTGATGAAGATCCTCCACCAAACACTCTTGATACTTTGGATAATTACTCATTTGAGGAAGATTTTGCTACTTTTCTCAATACCTACTTTTCCAATGAGAATGATTCTCCTCCTTTAGACTTTGATGATGCTCTTTATCCTCCTTCAGATATTAAGAAACCCGTTTCAAAGGAGAAGAAGCCGGAAGACACCAATATCCGTAGTACTTATGTTTTGACACCTCTCTATCCACCTTCGTCGGATGAGATTGTGCGATTTATGAGCGGATCTTCTTCAAATTCCACTAAGCCCGAGTCTTATTTTCCCCTAAAGGAAAAGGTGTTCGATCCAGGTATTACAATTCTTCAGCCATCTCAGTATCCATCTGATGAAATAAAAGGAAAGATTTTTTGAACTTGTGGAGATATGCTTGCACTTCATCCTACTTTCTACCACCGTGCTCAATCTTTGCTTAAGGGAACCTTGCCTACTCTTATTTGGCTTGCCTTGTTCACCTTAAGCTTGTGCTACTTGATGGATGAAAACCATGTATTTGATCCCGGTGGATGTTTTCCAAGCTTCTTTCCATGCTAATCAAGGTCGAGTCAGGCTCACGACTCGGTTAACAAAAACAAGCGCTTCTCGGGAGGCAACCCGCAGTATCTATCCTTTTATTCTATTTTTATAATAAGTGTAGGGGAGACCCTAGTATGTGTTTGTTGTCTTCTTTCTACTCATATGAAAGGATTCGAGCTATCAAAGATCCATTCTTGATGACTTTTGACGACCCGTGATTCTGTGTCCCCGTCTTCCCGGTTCCATACTAAACTCTTTTGATTCACTATTTTATATTCTTCAATATTAAAATAGGAATCACTTTAGTTGTCTCTTCTTTAGCAAAATATAAACAAAGTGCACAATGTCCTAAGTGTAGGGGAGTTTACTCCCACATGCTTAAACATTGAGGACAATGTTTATATTAAGTGTAAGGGGGACTTCTATCGAAGTTAAGTGGGTTTTTCCTTGTATATGTCCTCATTTTAACCGGAAAATTGATTTTTCGACATTTTTCAAATTTTTGATCTATTTTGGCCTAGTTGTATTTACCTTTGTTATAGTTAATTTCTTTCTTTGCTAGAATAAATTTTGAATAAAGTTGTTTTAATTTTCAAACGTTGTGAATCTTTTGACTCAAGCCGAGTTTACTTATCTAAGTTTACTCTAGCTAGTATCCTTAACGTGTTTAAGTCAAGTTTTGCTAGGATTTTATATAGGGAACTTTAAAACGCGAAAGTCTTAACTCTCACGGGTTAAGAACAAGAACTTTTCGCAAGTTCCTATAACTGATGTTAGAAAGTCGTTTATCAAGGGAATTTTAAAATGCGAATTCTAAAATTGAAAGAGTCTAAGAAATTGCAAGATCGACTAGATGACTTGAAAACCCAAAACTTTGATTTAATAGGCTAAGCATCCACGAGTCTCATTCCTTGAGATTTTAAATTGTGGAGAACGAGAGATGATAGAGTCAATTATAAGTTTGTTATTCTTTCATGAATTTATGTGAGTTGATTATGAGCTTTTTCTTCCATCGATTGTTAATAAATATATTTGCAATAAGTAAGGTTGTACGATTTGAAAAGTTACTTAGCTTCTAGCACAAGATCGTTTAAAAGTTGCTCGGTATTGATTAGAGTTCATAGCCAAGGCATAACTTATTGAAGCGGGATGCGAAGATTGGTGAGTCCGAAAAGGCCCTAACAAGGCATGAGGGCTACATTTTGTTGCTAAAGATCCAAAGTGATGTGAAGAATCATTTATCAAAAATCAATATGAAGGATCGAGACACACGACGAAAAGCAAATACTCCCGTAAAGATCATGGAGAAGTCTATCCAAAAAAGACCCTAGCAAGGTATGAGGATAAATAGATCCAAGTCCTAAAAGGAGGCAGATCGTTGTATATCAAAATCCCAAATAAAGATTGGAGAAAAATGAAGAAGTCGTGGTCCAAGTATGAAGAATCTCTCAAAAAGTTCAAGTGAATAAATTCCTATTATGAATAGAAGACCATTATTTCATGAACGTCTCTCAAGATTTGAAGTATGAAGTCAATGCCAAATATCGGTCCGAGAAAGGTCTCAAATCGTGAAGCGAGTTATGCCAAGATATGAACTTTATGAGGTCCCGAGAAGCAGTTTTAAAAGATTTTGTCCTTTAGCTAACTATTGATTAAATCGTCCTACTTTATTTTCAGCCTAAATAACTATCAAAATAATTCAACAATGCATCTTCGTGATCATTCAAGACAACAATAAAATATAAAAGATACACCTAGGAATAAGGGAGTCTAAGTAAATAATTGGCCCACATGAGTTTGTGTTAGTTTGCTAACTTATAATAACAATGATCTCGTTTTTAAGCTTGGTATGAGGAACGTGAAACTTGAGGGTGATAATCATTCATGACATTCCAAAACCCCAAGGTAAGTTTTTGATCTTTTTAATTGTTTTCTTCTTTTGAATATTTTATAATTTTCTCTCTCTTTTATGTCTTGTGTTTAATAAAGGCCAAGGTGGATTAATTATGATGGAAAATGTAAATCTTGCTTTATAATTAATGCATTGCATGAGGGCATTGCAATGGTCAAGTGTAGGGGATTTGATAAGTGTGAAAACACCCATCCCTTTACCACTTAACTATAATAATAACCAAGCCAAAACGTGTATTTTATGTCGTAAATGTTGGAATTATGCATGGTTTCTGTTTTTATTGTGTTGTAGGACCAAAAGATGAAAAAGGAAGAAAACACGGGCTTTTACGGGCTTTTATCAAAGAAAAATACAAAAGACGAAGTCAAAAGATCAAGAGTGCAAAAAGAACGGAAGTCCAAGGCCTATTCTGAAGATTTATCGAAGAAGAAGTTTAAAGACGGAAGTTTAATGAATTCGAAGAACCAAGTCTAATAGAATAAGAAAATATTAAGACGAGTTCAATTTATATCGACTAATCCCGAGACAACGTCGAGAAAGTCGAAGAATTAAATGACGAGAAGAAAGAAGAAAGCACCAACACATTTTCCTCCTCCTATATATAGTCCTTAAACACTTCATTAGAGTTAGTTAGTTAGTTAGTTGGGTAGATTTTAGTTTATTTTTATGAATTAGGAGTAGGTAAGTACTTTCTCTCTCTAGTTTTATATTCTCTCTCTAAGTTTTCTTTGAAGTTTTTCTTTAATCTTTAATCTTTAAATCTTGTAATCTTAAATCTTTAATTTTTGTCCTTAATTTATAGCTTTTCATTAATCTCATTCTACTTTTCTTATTAGTTTTTTCTTAATCATAATATTTTTCATCAAATTTTTATATAAAGTTTAAATCTTTTTAAATTTAGTAGTTTGTTTTTGAAGTTTTTATAAGTTTTATCATTAATCTAGGCTTTTTAGTTAGCTTATTGGTGTTTTGTTTAGCTTATTGTTCTTAAAAATTTGAGTTTTTAGTGCTTATTTTCATCCTTTTACGAGTTCCTAGTTTTTAGGAGAATCTGATTCAAATTCGGAACTTTTTCCATAATTGTGAATTTGAACCTTTTTTCCATTATTGCGAAATCATGCAATCTAAGGATTGCGAAATCTTGTGTTGCGGATTCTTGCTTCTTTCCTGATTGCGAAATCTTGCCCTTCCACAATTGCGGAATTATTGCAATCCAAGGATTGCGAAATCTTGTGTTGCGGATTCTTCATTTTGTATTGCAGAATTAGGTTGTTTCATTATTGCGGAATTGTGGTGGAGTTGGAATTGCGGAATTACGCTTAATTTCACATTGCGGAATCTTCACCTTAGGATTGCGGAATCTATGTTTTTAATTGCGAAATTAATTAATTTTTATTTAAATTTAATTTTTAAACTTATTTTTCCCGCCATGTTTACTTAGTTTATTTTAATTGCTTTGTCTTAATTTTACTGAGCTTTATTTTACTAGTTCGTCTTAGTTTAATTTTCGAGTATTTTAATTTTTAAAGTTTCGTTTTAATTAAGTCTTATTAAATTTTCAAATTTATTTTTGTCAAGTTTTAATTTCTCGTCAATTACTTTTAAAGTTTTTATATTTAATTTCTTTTAAAGTCTTTATTTTTAGTTTAATATTTTCTCGCTTCATTTTTACTTTAATTACTCAACGACGCCTTTTCTTTTAATTAGTTTAATTTTCATCGTCATTTAATTTTGTAGTCATTTTATTTGTAGTTTTAATTTTCATGCTTTTGTTTTTACTTTATTTTTATCCTTTACGCAACGACATTTTCATTCATTTTAGTTTAAAATAGATAACCTTTTTCTTTTATATTCCACCAAGAACGACTGAGTCGCACGATTAACCAATAGTCAATTCGAACTGAGACGAGACGATAAACTTTTCATACTTGGCAAAACCTTGTATTACAATTCATTTCAAATTATGATTGATATCATTATCGAATCTAATTGACATGTTTTTTAGTGTAGACCTGAATTTGGATTCTTAAGAATATACATAGGATCATAACTCACACTTGTCTTGATGATGTTATATTGAGTCTACTTGTTCAAATTATTAGACAAATTTGTTTAATAATTGCTTAAAATACACAATGTAGTCGGTTTGACAACTTGGATGCTTCGTCTGAAGTACTCAAGTAATTTACATTGCAATGCAATTAGTAAATGAGTCATTTCTGAAAGACTTATCAAGAGTGTTCTAACAAATTGTGTAAACTTTGTTTATACAATTTAATGTTAATGGCCTCATATCTATTAAGGTAAATAACCTTAACTAATCTCTTTTCTTGTCAAGATATGCAATGGTGCATTCATAAACCATATTAGGTCATCCATTGTGTGGTTATACAAATTTCATCCTTGCTACACTTCATTAGGAAAATATGAGAATTACATTTTGTCTAACGTGAGAATGAATATTAGAGAAGCTATTGCATTAGAAATTCAATTTGACCTCACGATTGAATTTCTTCCATGTGAGAAGTTGGGTTAGTATATAACTGGTAAAAATGGGCGTGTTTATCCTTAATTGAGCACCTCCAGTGATACTCTCATATTCATTCTCTC
This sequence comes from Glebionis coronaria, assembly GCA_025667525.1. Taxonomy (NCBI): domain Eukaryota; kingdom Viridiplantae; phylum Streptophyta; class Magnoliopsida; order Asterales; family Asteraceae; genus Glebionis; species Glebionis coronaria. Next base: position 126,408,234 of record CM046874.1, on the reverse strand, counting down.
AATTCATTAGATGGCTCTTCCTAAATATGACAAATGATAGTTTCTATCGATGAACTTTGTATGTCATTAGGAGTCTTTTTTATTTATAGCTATTAGGTTTTTTCTTAGCTTTCTTCATATGTGCTAATTGACCTTTCATGCTTTTTCCTATGTGTCTTGCTTGCTTTTTTTCTCTTACCCTCTCAAACTTTCATTGTCTCAGATACTTGACTCACATGAGTGGTTTAATGTGAGTTAGTTGAAGTTTAAAGTATAGAGACATGATTTATATAGTTTGTAATCTTTCACGGCCAATAGGCCCTACATCATGTGTAGTGTGTGCAATTAAGCTCGTTTATAAGATGATTATTAAATCCCTTGAAACACTTAAATACATCATATGATGTAATTAAGACACTACACATTTGAGATTGAAATATTCCAAGGATATTGACATCGTCATCCATAATAATGTTCTAAATCTGATCTTGAAGGAGAGAAAGTGGATTTATATCTTTCCTCACTTTTGTGTGAGCCTAAGACATTTATTTATATGTTCTTACTCTAAGAAACAAAAAGAGCTTTGTATTATTCATCACCAAATCCGTTTCTTCATTCGTCGAAAAGAACGAAACTAGCTTGAAGTCTATTCTTCTTTACTTTCTTTCTAAGTGTCATTTTCCAAAAGGTCGTATTTATAATCTCCTTTTGGTCTATTTACTTCTTCTCGTCCTCTCGTCTTTTTATTCACTCGGTATTCAAGGAAGTTTAGATTCTAATATAATTACTCTCTAAGTAAGATGGACAACTTAAATATTTCATCTGAAATATTTAAGCAATCTTAACTTGCGATTACAATTGTTAAAAGTCATATCTAAAACTTCACATTCAAGCCATTTAACAACTTTTGTTAAATTGTTTAACCAAGTGATTTTCTTTTGAGTCTAAAATCGTATTTGGACGCCCAGTGTTCACGATTCCATATATGAACCAGCGGCTCATGGTTAATAATGAACCCACGGACCTATTTAACGAACCGTGGCCAGTGAGTCCGTTTGTTCGTTTTGGTCTTTTTATCTTTTTGACCAGATTTCTTAAAGATTCCTTCTTCTCTTTTCTTTTGAGTCTTTTTCTCGTCTCTTCAATTTCTTTTAATCATGCTTTTCTAAGTCGAGTCTCTCTCTTATCCCTCTTTTATCCTTTCTAAATCGAGTCGAGCCTCACCCTTGCCTCGTCATGTAATTGTTCTTTGAACATTCACAATGATTGAGAAGAGCTATGAAACGTTGGGCATTTAGTTTATCGTATGCTTACCACCATCTATCTTGCTTTTTCTTTTCTTTAGCTTCTTTGATTTCTTTCTCTAAATCAAGGAGTCATCTTTTTATGTCGACATTCATAAGCATCCTTTCCTATAATGTCTAGTATCTAAGTGAATTTCAAAATTAAACGCGTCTCTTATTTTCTTCTAGAGTCTTATTTTACTAGTATTTCCTATACCCTCGACTATCGCTTTCTTATATTTTTTCACTTACATTCCTGATTTAAAGCGTATGGGGCTTTTGAAAGGAATTATTTACGGTAAAAAATGTCTTTGGTTTGAAAATTTTCGTCCTTCTTCTTGTCGAAAAAAATTCGTATGTCCGAGGTTCCGTATCTTCACGCTTCCTCTTTACGATTCTTTATTATTAAAGAACTGTGAACGCTATTTTCATAATATATATTATATATTTTTTTTCTTTCTTTTTCTCTTTTTAAATATGAGTCTTATCATATTTAACGTTTGTTTCTGAAGCGCTTCTTCTTTCTTCCGAAGACATTTTCTTGACAACTTAATTATTTCATTTGAAATATTTAAGTGATTTGCACCATGCAAATGTCTTTCATGAAAAAGGTTATCTCGCTTCGAGTATTTTCGAGTCACCAAATTTTTGTGTCAACTTCTTTTCTCCCTTTGACACACATAATTTGGGTATTCTTGTTGGGTCAAAAAGTTGATGTGGCAGAAACTCAAAAGCGAAGAAAACATGAAGATTCTGTCTAAGCGTTGTCAAGAGCAATTTAGGCGTTCACAAGAACAAATCCAGCGTTGTTGGCTCAAGAGTTGTCATGTACAATCTAAGCATTGTTACATGCAATTCAAGAGTTGATAGAACGTAGACAAGAAGCCTTTAGAAGCTTCTATTTGAATATATATGCAGGATATATTCTGTATATAGTTATTTAAATAGAAGATTCACATGTTTATTCATTCTTATCTCTTGTAAAACCCTAGTCCTTATACTATAAAAGGAACCAAGGGTTATTAGGTTTAATATCAATTCATTCACAATGTAAACCTAAAAGCGTGTGTGCACTAGACGTGGGATTCAATGTATACACGTCTAGTGATTGTTTGTTATTAATATAATGAACAATCCATTTGTTTTAATTCATGTTATTTATGCCTAAACACCTTGTTAATGTGTTATGTTCTAATTCCGCTTTGATTATCTAATCATATGAACATGATGCATTCCTAGTTGCTTCAAAGATCCGGAAACCAAGGTTTCCACAATTGGTATCAGATCCTCGTGGCTCGTGATGCTAGGACCAACAAGGTGTTCGTGTATGGTGAAAAGAAGAAAAATCCGTCTAGGGTTTTCCTGGACGTTTTTGTGTGCGCAGCAGTATTCAGAAGGTCATAACTTTTGATTGAACTGTTGGATCGTCACGAAATTTTATATGTGTGTTCTTCATACACATATCTAAACATCCACCAGAGGGATTGTCCTGTTTTATCCCCAATCAAAAGTTATTAAGCGTCGAAGTGGGCTGATGAGGTGATTTTCAGATTTTCTTATTTGCATAAAATCATGATTTAGGGTTTCTCCAAACCCTAGATCATTCTTAAACAGAAAAAGAAGATGTTTGTTGTCTCTACTTGCTTTGGTGAGTCAATTCGTGGATTGATGATGAGCCCTTGTAGAGATATACGTTCCATGAAAGCATTTGATAACCTTGTTTATGTTTATGGCTGCTACAATAATTGGTTTAGGGTTTTTCTATAAACCCTAGATCTATGATCTTACGTCTGTTACATATTCATGGTTGTTTTGATCAAAGAACGTTCTATAGAATCATGGTGTAGATAATTTCAGTAATCATGGCTGCTGCCATAAGATACCAAGCAGTATGGTGACTCGTGATAACAGCAGATAGTCGTTTTGAGGGTTTCACTTTTTCAAAAGGTATTGTGGTTGTTATTCATTATCTACAAACGTATGATGGAGATATGGAATGTCCGTATGTGAAGGGATTTCAGCAGTTCCTGATTTCATGGGATGTGAAGGTATCGTGTGAAGATGTGAGTGATATCCTATTTTATAGGATTGATACGAGATTTTTCTTCACACAGTTATAGTAACATGGATATTTACATCATCTCTTCATTATTGCCTAATATCTTGGAATGAATATTATTATCACATGATACAGTGATTCAGACTTGGATTCTAAGAAAGGAAACAGGCGAATAAAAGGGACATGATTTGGTATGTGCTTCTCTAAATTATAGGGGATTACACGTAATGTTTAAAGAAGTTGCATATTTGTAGGGATTTTATCCTACAATAATGTCTTTTATAAATTGAATGTGACATACTAAAGCTTAACGTTTGAGTTTCTGATTTTGGGCCTATGGAAAAAGAGTATGATTCTGCATAAAAGGTTATTATGTTACTGTTTCCCTAGATGACGTCAGCAGAAAAGAGGCGCTGACAAGAGTAACGTTGACGCTGACGAGTGTATTCTTGACACTGACAGAATAAGTCAACGCTGATAGAGTTGACAGTGTTGTCCGATATATGATCATTTAAACGCTGATAGGTATTGTCCGATATCGAACAATACATCTGACCAAGATCTTGGATGATGGAGGATGTTGGACAACACAGGGATTGCTGTTGTTTGAGAAAATTGGTACGTTTTGAGCACACAAAAAGGTGGTATTTACACACGAATGTACATGGAATCTCCGTTCTTATTTAGAATATCAAGATGATATTTATGGCTCGGATACTTTTAAAAGGGACTTAATGATTTTTATGCGAGTTAACAACAATTCACGAGGTAATTTATTGGATTTGATTATGTAATCGGGGTAGCCTTGTAAAAGAGTTATCCGTCTAAGGGCTTTTACATATGATATGAAGAATAAGTTTCATCATGAAGAGGTGTTAGCCTAAGGGGAAGAATTCTTATGGTAAGTTTGATGATTGAAGAAGATTTTCGCGAGTTTGTGTTCTATCATATCTTAAAGTCGTGCCCTCCCAGTCATAGACTTTAAAGATAACTTGTTCGTGCTTTACATGGTTGGTGATGAAGACTTGTTAAAATCTAGCAAAGGTAAAATTGCTATCACTTAAAGGAGTTACATTATCGTGCTCAGTGTCTCACAAAGGATGAGGATTTTGACAATGGGATCGAGGTCTACTTATATTTTTTGCATAATTTGGCATAAGTTCTTTATCACATGGATAGTACAAGACATGGAACACAAGGTTGGGTTATTCTACTTCTACATCAAGAATATCTTATTTATTTCTCTTCAAGATCATTACATAGAGCTACATTTGGAGAATCTTCAAAGATTGCATACATTGTTTACTTCCCTGTTGATGTGACAAAAAGGGAAAGAAATACGTGCTACACTTGAGGGGAAGCAATTTGAAGATCATGTACAACTTACAAGAGATACACATAGAGTTTTGCCACCATCAACTAGGGGAAGATTGTTGGGTCAAAAAGTTGATGTGGCAGAAACTCAAAAACGAAGAAAACATGAAGATTCTGTCTAAGCGTTGTCAAGAGCAATTTAGGCGTTGACAAGAACAAATCCAGCGTTGTTGGCTCAAGAGTTGTCATGTACAATCTAAGCATTGTTACATGCAATTCAAGAGTTGATAGAACGTAGACAAGAAGCCTTTAGAAGCTTCTATTTGAATATATATGCAGGATATATTTTGTATATAGTTATTTAAATAAAAGATTCACATGTTTATTCATTCTTATCTCTTGTAAAACCCTAGTCCTTATACTATAAAAGGAACCAAGGGTTATTAGGTTTAATATCAATTCATTCACAATGTAAACCTAAAAGCGTGTGTGCAATAGACGTGGGATTCAATGTATACACGTCTAGTGATTGTTTGTTATTAATATAATGAACAATCCATTTGTTTTAATTCATGTTATTTGTGCCTAAACACCTTGTTAATGTGTTATGTTCTAATTCCGCTTTGATTATCTAATCATATGAACATGATGCATTCCTAGTTGCTTCAAAGATCCGGAAACCAAGGTTTCCACAATTCTAATTATTTGAATCTTCTCTTTTTCTTCTTTGGATTGATAGCACCGTGTGCACATTTCCTTCTTCAATGCTTGTCATTGTTTGTGCAAACGACATTTTTATCGTCCTTGTTTTCTTTTCCTTCATAGTCATTCTTCCTCTCTTTTTAACTATATGGAATCTTTATATTGTTCTTGTCATACTCTATTTAGTTTGGTATTCTTGCCAAGATATTAAAGTGGAGTATGTCTTCTAAAAAAATCTTATATAAATTGGATAACTCTTTTCTCTCTTAGCTCTTTTTACATATTTTGGTGTCACCAAAAATAAGTTGGGTTCTCTTTTCTATCTAATAGCCCACTTATTTTTTTAACTTGTCAAATTTTTGACACTTCTCTAAGTTAACATTATTTTAGCTTCATCTTGAGTCCCTCATTTTGTACTCGAGATGATTAAGATAACTCGACTTGGGTGACTTTGCTATATATGCTCTTGCCCAGTAACTTTGTTTTGTAGGATATCTCTAACCCATTTTTGTACCTCGTCACTATTCTTACTTTGTTGGTGCCTTAAGCAAGGGGGAGCTCGTATCAAGGGGAGCATTTTCAAGAATTAAACTCATGACATGTGCGATCGTTGACTCACTTAAATTGCATTCATCGAACATCTTACAAGAAATGAGTTATGGGGAGCTCGAAGATTAGCATTTCTTATGCATGAAGTTGGTTAACCAATGATGACTGAAGACTTCACTAGGATGACGCAAGCTCAATATCTTTGGATGACGGGTTTAAGGTTTGGATTCTTGCCTCTCAACCGGAGACTACAAACGGCTACCTTTTTGATGCAAGATCTCTCAAAGTCGATCCTTATCCTGTACAAACGAAAACTACCATTTTGGATGCAAGCTCTCTCGATGTTAATTCTTCTCTTATTCAACTTTGACTACCTTTTTGCTTCGACAAAAGGGGGAGAAGGAAGTGTAAATGAGTAAATTATACAATTTACTATACATTACGGTTTACTTGTTTGTCATCATAAAAAAGGGGGAGATTGTTAGTGCAAATATTATGATGTTTAATCGATATAATCTCTTTGTGTTTTGGTGATGACGAACATATAACTCGCAATACATTATGTAAGCTATGTAAGGTACTCGTAATCACTTATGCATCCATATGTATACTTCTCTCGACACCTCGAAGCTTGCATTCGTCATGAATCACTTCATGTACGAATAAACAAGTCATTAACTTAATCAAGTGATCAAGGATTAATTATTTTCTTAAAACTTACTTTTAATTAAAATGACAATATATTTTTGAATAACTTGATTTTAAAAAAATGTTTTATTAAAAAGAATTTATGATATTCCAAATGGATAAAGGATATTCCCTTGAGGTAATTATGCACCAGTTGGACTTTCCCCACCACAAGAGAAAAAGGAACGGAGTCTAGAGCCCGAGGTTCCTTATAGGTACTCGTGTTTCCTTATCAATAAGGAACCACAAATGCATTTAAGGAACCACGAGAAAATATAGTCGTTGCTCCGTTGTCCTATAAATAGTGGTTCATTTACAGCTTTCATCAACCCTTTTTGCACATTCTCTCCCACCTTTCACACTTCTTAATCTTTGATTATTTGTTTGATTAATCTTGTTTAAGATGTGATTCCTTCTTCCAATCCTCTAATCCTATAAAGTGCAAAGGGAAGAACACTTTCATCACTATGAAGTGTTAGGGTCGTAACATGATGAGATCTCTCCTTCTAAAGATCAGGTCATGATTACCTTTTTACTATTATGTAAATCATGAAGATCCAAGTGGTGTGTATACTTGCACTTGATGTATATGGAGTAGATCCAAGTGGTGAGTACACTTGAATGTGTTGTGAGGGTAGTAGATCCAAGTGATGGGTATCCTTGGATTAGGTGTTAGGAGTGTAGATCCAAGTTATGTTTATACTTGGATATAGTTTTAGTGTCCTAGATCTAAGTGGTGTGTACTTAGATCTAGATTAGATGGTTTATGTGTTTGGGCCATAAAACATAAGGTTTGTTATGTTGGGCCATAAAACATAACCAATGGTGTGATGGGTGTAGATTGGTTCTACCTAAGATTAGAACTCGCCCCATCTAGCCTTGTGTCGGTAAATGAGAAGTAGGCGACGTGTGTAGATTGCTCATACCTAAGATTGGGACTCGACATCTAGCTTAGTGTCGGTAAATGATATAAGTGACGTGTATAGTTTTCTTCACCTTGAAAGGAGCATGTTGACTAGTGAAGTAACTCTCGAGTTGGGTACTTGAGGAGTGGAGTAGGCAAAAAGGAGCTTCGTGACCGAACCACTATAAATCATCGTGTCGGTTAGCTTTCTAGTTTATATTATACACTTTACATTTATGTCTTTACATTTATAGTTGCATATATGTGTTACGTGTTATGTGTTGATGTGTGTATCTCATAATCTAAACATCTAAGTTGCAGAAAATTTTAGGCTTAGTACGTGTGTGCTTCATGTTTAGATTATGGTCAAGTGTGCATCCCTTAGTCTAAACATCTTAGTTGTGAAAAGCTAAGACTTAGTACGTGTGTGCTTAGTGTTTAGACTATTGTTTGATGTACTTTTGATTTGATGTGTTTGTGTGTTTCTTTACTTATTGTTTATAGTCTTTATCTCCAATAAACACATCTTATATTAAGTCAAGCTTAATCGAGAATTTGATACAAAAAACTATTAAGGTTTCAAAAGGTAATAATGTTTTTCGTCCACTAGTGGTGGTTCCTTAATGCACCCACGGTTCTTTATTGATAAAGAACCGTTGTCATGTTTATTGAACCGTGGTCAGTGAATTATACGAATAAGTTTTTTTTTTAAATCTTAATAAGAAATGTATTCACCCCCCCCCCCCCCCCCCCCTCCCCCCTCTAAACCGTTTCTACAGTATGGTTTGACGTTTTTGTGATGAGCCGTGGAAAAAGTGCGTGTCACATCAGATTTTATTCCATAACACCAAAACTCATCACAACGCGAAAAACTCTCTCTGTGGTTAACACCACAAATTCTTGTGTTATATTGACCACACTTTAAAAGAAATACCTGACGATGCGAAAACACAAAAACACAAGAATCATTGTGATTCCTCGCGTCGTCGTGTCGCGTTTTCCTATACCATTTGAATGGTGGCACAGTTTGGTAAATATTGACCGTAAGTTATCTTCTACAACATTAACCAAGGTAGAACAAATATACAACTTCTTACTAATTTAAGCACACATCAACCGTTATCATTACAATTAAGAGTCTTAAACATAACAAAAGCTACACACAACTTTTTGTCATAATTCATCAACTCGTGTGAAATTTGACCAATTTGGCATGAGGAGATTACCAAAACTAGTGCTGTCTTTATTCTAATTTACATTTCACTAAGACTTACAAATTACAATGTTTTTTCCACACCATCTTGAAGCCTTCTCATATCAGTCCACTTTCTCGCACACAAGCTCTTTCCCGGTGCCTTTAAACTCGATTGAGCTTTTCCTACGCCTCTCGTTGTGTCCCGCCAAACGCCTTCTACAACTTCTCTTGGCATCGTCGAATTCCGAAATATCGTGAAACCTGCCCATCATCTTAATCATATAGATATACGTACAAATATTTCGGCATCATTGTGGTATATGGTACATGTTGATGATGAACAATAACGTGTACAAACAAATGATGAAATAATATTGTACATTCACATGTTAATCTCAAAGTATGTTTTGTCTATTACTAGTCCTTGAAGTGTACAAATGAGTACCGTGCCATAAAGTCATGGTGCTCTCATGTGAAAAAATGAGCGTACCCTATGTTATGGGTGGGTAATAAATATAATGTGATATTATTTATTATTTTGTACTCGTCTTCTTATCATTAAGTAATAGTAATCCTATACTAAAAGGAGAACTATCACGAAATTGGTCAATTTATCATTTTTTCCAAGTTTTGTGTAGCTTTTATATAAGCACACTCTTGAAATATGTTGTTCATGTTAATCAGGTGATTCATAAACGGGAGGGTACAAAATACACTTGATAGACGTAACTCTCCAAGCACAAAATTGTGTTGGTGTTCTGTCAGCTCTAATTTTGCAGCTTATTTAGAGATTTACGAATTTATATAAATTTATTATATCATAACAAGCTTGTATAAGCCTCTAACTCTCGAAATAAACCACAAAATTGAAGTTTATATTATATAAGAAAAAATAAACTATAATTCGGTTTATATCTTTTAAAGCCGATCTTTTAAAACTCATTTGAAGACTTATAGGCGTATATAACTCATAATAAACTTATGTAAGTCCATATATCTTAAATAAGCCACAAAATTAGAGCTTATTTTATAAACTAAAAAAACAGGCCTGAGTGTATAGAACTAACGTAATTAAAACATGTAAGCCAGCTTTGTTGTAATTCTACTAAAATAAAAACAGTTTGATCTTTAGAATATGGAAACAATCAAAACACACATGATTTGATGTATGTTTTTCACATCTTCGTGTGTTTTTTCAAGCTAAAATGTATTTTTAAGACTACATGCATTATAGATGTACATCGTACGCAAGAAAGATTTAGAGAACTCGAAACATAATACAAGAACACTAACCGACTACATTGCTGACAAAACCTTTGATGGGTTCCAGCAACAATCACAGCTTGAGCCTTCGCATGGATCTCACACACTTTATGCCTGCGATAATACTGCTTGGCTTCAGCGAGATCACTCGTGCACTTGTCTGCCTGGCAACATCTTGTGTTGCCAGACGAGCCAGTGTTACTACCATGCACTCCTCTCTTCTTCTTCACATTCACATCAACATAACCGCCACCGCAACCCGACAACCCCTCTCCATGGTGATCACTGATAAAATCTTGCTCCATCTTCAACTTTTGGTTGGAGGACGCCTTGGTTTCCATTTTAATTTTGGGAGTCTACAATGAAAGGTACACGATTATATAAAGAGGGTGTGATATAAGTAAAGGAACATGTCAAGTACAAAATATATAGTTATGTCATATTGGTTTCAATTAGAGGAGACGACGTCACAATAATATGGTCATATTACTCAACGCGGGCGGACACTCTTCTAATTTGGTTGTTTGAACTTTGTCTTTCATATACCGTCTCATATCTCGTTTGTGTTTTTAAGAGGTTTTACCTCTTTATCAATAAACCATATTCGTACAACAAGAGGTGTATTTAAAATTTGCATCTACAAAAAAAAAACCGTTTATTTTTTATATTATTGAAATACTTTTTTTATCTTTAACTTTAACTTAAAAAAACATAAGAAACAAAAGAAAACGTATGTACAAGTAAAAACATGACGAAAACTAATGGAATCGTAGAAAAACGCACGAAAACATTAAAAAACATACGAAACGTGTAAAATAGACAAAAACGGAAAAAAAACATAAAACATAATGCAAAAAATACAAAATGAATCACTTTGGTATAAAAAGTATAAAAAAAATGCAAACGAATATCGAAGGTGATTGTATACAAAAGTTGGATGGACCGTGCTTGACCCGAATTAGGCTTAATTCGGGTGTCTGAGGACTCCGGCTCTTGCACCAAGCGAATTTGTTTGAAGACCCTGCACACTATATAATAGACAACGTTAGGCTTACTGTGGCAGTGTATCCCACGATTAGACTCCGGCGTGAGAGCAAGTAATCGATTTGAGTAATCGGTAAGGGTTTAAAGTATTGTGAGAATCGTACCTTTGTGGAACCTCTGGATTCCTTTTATACCCAGTAAAACCCTAATCGGGCTTCTCTATTCTTGCAGCCTAAGCAAGATATAATTACCATATACAAAAAGATCCTTGTCGAGTAAATATGGAGAGTGTATATCCTCTTAGCTTAGGTGAATCGTAATCCTTATTAGATTATGATTTTGTCGGATCCTGTCCGTATGCGGCCAGAACGCGGTTGAGATAGAACCGTGTGCGACAACGGCTTACTAGGTCACATGGGCTTCGTCGATGTCTGTCTATAATCCGTATGTAATGGATACGGGTAGTTCTCGCGGGTCGGGCTGCACAGCCTGACTAGGGACTATACTTCATCATGTCCCCCCAGTCTAGTAGTCGCATGGCGTGCCGCGGCTACTAGACTATAAACAATTAAGTCGTACTTTGTGACAAAAATGGTTTTGGGGTTCGTCACTTAGACTATAGTTTAGGGAGTTTTGTGCAAATATGTGCTTTCATGTGCTTATGTGTTTATTTTGTGTGTTTGGAGTAAGGTTTGGATATCGTTTATGGGTAAATGGTACTAATAAGTAAATCGAGGAACGGTTATTTCATGTTCATGAGCTCACAAATTGGTGACTATGAAATGAAATGGTGTTATTTTGGTGTTTTACGTATACGTATAAGTATAATAGTAAATCGTATTTTTACGATTTAAGGTTTAGCATTTAAAGGTCTCGGATGAGGTAATTAGTCACATGAATATTTTTCGGGATGGTTTTAAGTCATTTGGGACTTAGTTATATAGTTTATTTCATATTTCAAAAGTTTTTATAAAACTGTATATTTTTACGTCTTTTACGGTATACGCGTAAATTGACTAGTTTTACGGTTTTGAGGTTTTAGAGGTTTTAGGAGCTGAAATAAATTAAGGTAACTTAAGGTATTATTAATAGTATATTAATAAGTAATAAAAAGAAAAAAAATATAGGGGTATAGTCGGTTTGTAAACGCAGGAAGAAAAGAAAAGGGGAAAAAAGGGAAAAAGGGAACCAGGCTTTTGTACATGGGCCAAGGACTTGTTAAGAAAGTATATAAAGTCTCTTTATTAATCAAAACACTCATAAAATCCCTGAAGATCAAGGTTTAGTCGGAATCAATGGAGATTTTTAGGGTTCTTCATAATTTTCTTGTCCTCTAAAAATTCTAAGGTAAAACCTATGTTTCTCTTTTCGATTAAATTATTTTTAACTCGTTCTTAATCAATACATTATGGATCTAGGGTTAGGTTAATTATGAATTCTTAATTATAATGGTATAAACATGATTAGATTAAATAGAGATAATAGTTATACATGGTGATGGTAATTAAATTAAGCTAATTGTGTTAAATTCGTTTTTAAAAACTGGGCAGAATTTTAGGTCACTTGTTTTGATCATGTCTAGAGTTTTACAAACTTTTATATTGCCATCTTGGTACCCCTAGAAAGGTACTTGAGTTGGCTTTCAAATGCAAGAAACGAGAACTAAATTAGAGGTCGGAAAGAGGGTCAAAAATAGGTTATAACAGTCAGAGGTCAAAGCAGTTTTAAAATCAGTCGGGTTTAAATTAATGTTTTAAGATGTTTAAGGTACTTAGGAGTATAATTGAACCTTCAAACGAACATGAGACTTAGATTATATGTTAAATAAAATATCTGTAGGAGGGCTAAACAAATGGGTTAGGGTAAGACCCTCGGATCATAACAACATTTCGCATGTTCCAAATCAGTAAATTTTAGATAGGTAAATATATATATATATATATATATATATATATATATATATATATATATATATATATATATGGAGGCCTTAATAGTAGCTTTAAGGTGCGGCCAAATGGGAGAGTTAGCTAAAACATGTAAGGGAATAGGGTTTCTTTTACAAAACATGTTATTTTGGTTTAGGGGGTGTTTGACCCATAGTTTGAAGTATGAAAAATGGGACTGTTTTGGGTTAAATGTTAACGGGGCGAGTTATGAACTAAACTAAGTTAAGGGCTTTATAGAGAGATGTAATGAGATGAATATGTCATATAAATGGGGTTAAGTGGTAGGATAAGGTTATATATCCATCATAGATTGATGAGCCATTTTGGTATGTGGTTCATGTCTTGATTGTATACGTTTGTGTGTTTAGATTTTTGCTAGAGCGCGGATACTTGGAGAAGCTTGTTCAGGTGAGTTTCATAGTCCCATATCTTTTAATGATTTTGACTTCCAGATGGGATGGAAGAGACACTGTATGGTTTTGTAAAAAATGTTATGAATGTTTTTATGGTTTGTGATGGACTTTTGTGTGCACTTATGTGATTAACCACTATTTGATTCTTGATTGTTATTGTGGTTTGACTTGGTACCAAGAGGATGTTGACAGGGCGGGGCCTTGGGATTGATTCATAGGTGTATGGGCGTCTATGGGACCATGGTGATTGGTAAGGCTTGGATCCTTGGAATTGTGGTTATTGGTAAGGCTTGGAGCCTTGGATTTGTGGTGATTGGTTAATCTTGAATGCTAATTGTTAATACATAATTGTAGCACATTGTCCATATGTTCTTTTATTGATGGTTATTATTCACAGCTTATAATTGATTTGGAGTTGGAGTCTAAACCTATGACTCTCACCAACTTTATGTTGACATGTTTTAGTGTCTCTTTCAGGTGAGAATGTGGTTAAGCGTGAGAATAGGAGTGGCTAGCTGGGAGGCTTAGGATTGCATTGGAGGAACCCCCTTTCCTCTTAGTCTTTACTTATGTTTGAATAAGTGATACTTTTTAGACACCTATATGTTTGTTATTTGTTAATTGTATGTCTTTGGTAAGAGGTAGACATGTTACTTACTTACCTAGACGCCTGCATTGTTTGTGATATCTTCATGACATTGTGTCACCATTTATGATATTTCCATTCCATTTAGTTATCTCTATAGACACGCTATTGTTGTGATGATATCCATACGTCGCGCCCCATATTCCGCCATGGTGGGGTGTGACAGAATGGTATCAGAGACAATGGTTATAGAGAATTAGGTTGCCTAGTCTAGTAGCCTAGTCTATAGCTTAAGGATCCCTGCATATAGGCGTCATAGGAATATGTGTGTATAGTTTTGATTGTATTTTCTGAGTATTGTTGATTCGTTTTCTATGAGTTTTGACTAGTATGGATTGAACTATAGTCATCCATACTTAGTCACATGTTAATTTCTGTTTTGTTTTTGATATATGAATTACTTTCATAATAATTGATATGTTATTTTGTGTACCTAATGTATAGTATTTTTCTTTTGATGTTTAAGTCATGTTCCCTAAGAATCATGTGGTGATTCGAGTTACTAGGAGTAGGTGGATAGATAGGATTTTAAGTTGTTTCCACTCTTATGGGCGACATGACTTATAACTGATTATGATGTTGTGTTGGAGTTTGTCTATGTTGTTTTAGCTAAACTTTGGATTTATGTATTCCAAGAGTTTTACTATGTTATTTTAATAGATGGAGTTTTGGACCTTATTGGTTATGTGGTTATGAGCTTATGTGAGTAGATGGATTTATATGTTATATGTTGTATTGATTCTTATAAGTTTCATCATAGGAGGGAGTGCATTGGGGAAAGGTTAAGCGTATAAGTATGGTGGCCAACATAGTTATACAAGTACCACAACTTCAATGGGTTCCTGAGTATGATTGCATGAAAGAGGGTTAGTACATGCTTGTATATGATGAGTTGTGTATTTTGGGTATTCGTAAACAATAGGGGTTTATGTAATGGTTGCCTATGATATATTATTTTTTTTTGTGTTTTATGTTTTGAGTAATAGCCATGTTGTGTGATTATGGGGTCACACGATATGGGTTGGTTTTGGTGATGGGTTTTATGCCTTGTTGTGGCATGGTGAAATGGTGAGATGGTGATTACTCGTATGGAAAAATGAGTGTATGACGCGATTGATTGACTTGTCATGTATGATAACGAGTATGTTTTTGGATATATAATAGGTATATATATGCTGATGTATATATACTTGTAGATGTTATGTTATGATATACAGTCGTTCAGTTGTTATTATAACTTGAACATACCTAGTGTTCTCTCGTGTTTAAACAGTTTATTAGTGCTGGAGTTTGATGTAGTTCCAACGACGTTTTTAATCTTTTGAAGTGTGTCTACATTCGGGTATGTATTTTAATTGATGAGAACTACCAAATTTTCTTGCAAAGGAGTCTAGCTAATTAAAGGAAAATGCTTTTGACAATACTTTGTAAGTGTACGGTATGATTTCCTGACTTACATATCTTTTCTTTAAGTTTATTGATAATAAGTTAAAAGAAATCTTGACAATGAATGGATTAGTTTTCTAGGTAACATTTGATAGTACATATAAAGGATAAATAAATTTTACGATAATTTTCTTAAAAGTGGAGTTAAAATTTTAGAAGTATTTAAATAGAAGGAAAGAGTAAAAAGGAAGATTTTATTATAATAATAATAATAACACCACATCTTGTAAACGTGTAATATTTAGTTATAACAAGCCTAAATGGATTATATAGAATAGTTATAATATAGAATAAAATGAATAGAAACATCATATTTTATAAACACGTATTGGTTTCATAATAACAAGTGAAATGAGTTTAATGTGAGTAAACAAGATAATGGTTAGAATAACGTGATACTATACTAACTAGTAGATACCTTTGATAAAATAATGAAGATAAAAGAAGAGTTTATTGTTAAAGGAGATGATAGATAAAGTGAGTTTTAGTACACTAACTGAGTTATGCCCTTTGATAGTAACGAAGATGGTAAAATATGACTATGATTTCATTTATTGGTGTTCAAATATGGTCCTAATGTGAAGTAACTAATTGAGATGAAAATTTAAAATTTTCTAAGATATTGAAATTTGGTAATACTAATCGTGACGAGTCTAATTTTTTGTTGTTGGCACACTCCATTGATCTTTCGGATTACATTGTTTTGTTTTCAGTTGTTTTGGATAGGGTTCGTTTTACCCTATATTTTATTTTGGGACACGATTGTTTGGAATTCTTTTGGTACACGTCATGGTTGATTTAGTTATGCGGTTGTGGAAACGTTAGGATGAGAGGATAGAGTTGGGTAGTATTACTTATGGTTAGATATTAGAATGGAGAGATGTATTTTGGTTTAAAGGTTGTGTTGAAGGAATGATTAAGGTTTGTGGAGTTTTGAAACTTAGATTAGCTATGGGAATAAGGGAGTAAGTAAAGTTGGTTGACTGCTCGAGGGAACGAGATGTCATGCTATGAGAAGTTGGTTGAAGTACCATTATGAGATTGATGAAAGTACTAACGGATGTGAGGGTAGAGTAGAAAGTTTCTACTAATGGATAGATTGGGCAAATAACATGCAAGGGAATTGGAATAGTTATGGAGGCAAGGTAGTAGTAGACACGTGAAGGAAAACATGGATGTGGAAAAATGATTGGTAGGAAGCTGATTAATGGTGAAGTACAACAAGTAAGGAAGAGTGAGCCAATGAGGGATTGAAGTACCTTTAGAAATATGTGGTAGGTGAGTTGAAGTTAGAAGCTACTGCGTAGTGTGAAGTTCCTAGGTAACATCATGGAGACGAGAAGGAGTGCATGAAGAGCTACATCGTGAAGCAAGGAGCTGAAAGGACTACGTGTCGGCTGCAAGAAGGATGCAAGAGATTTCGAAGGAGTCACAGAAGTTGCAAGGACTGGAAAGGTGACAAGCACTATGATGGGAATCTCCGTATGGTTCGTGACGAAGAAGGACAGATCGAGTACCGGAGTGGAGCTACAAAGATCTGAACCAATGGATCGTGATGGAGTGACTACATAACATAGGAGATTAAGAACTCGTGGAAGTAACAAGGGGAGTCGAGTGACTACACAAAGATAGAATTTCGTGGCAATCAATATCGAGGGATGAGTAGTGAAGCTGAGCGGAATAAGTTCGTGGAGAAGTGACTATAGGGTCAGTTTAGTAAAGGTGTTTATGAAGGATCTTTGGAAGATACAGTTATGCATTATCCAATGAAATAACGATTTCCATAGAGTTGATGAATTGAGTGATAAATTTTGGTTGGACATGATAGTGAAGGAATTAGGGAGAACCATAGAAGGAGAGAACCAAGTATTCTTAGAAGATGATGATTGAAAGTACCTCATGTTAGGTGTAAGGTCATAATAGAACTATGAGACTTGAGTAAGAATTTAGAATATGGCTTAGTTTAGACATATGGAAACTAATATTGGTATAAGATGAGAGTGTGATCCGCATGTAATCACATGAACTCTAGTTTGTCCCTTCTAGGAGGGAGTAGGAGAACTGGTCGTGAGGAAAACAAGTGAGGCTACATGGAAAATTTTGACGTATAGATGACTTGAAAGACGGGAAGCATAACCTCGTGATGTATGCCATTAGCTGAGGAAGAAGAAGGAAGTGTGGATAGATGCGAATCATGAATGAAATAGGTCAAGATAGGAACCGAAGGTAAAACTTTGGTATAGCCTAATGAGTAGACCAAAACACAAAGCATGCTAATATTGTTGTAGTGTGGAAAAGGGAATGGCACTGACCGATATTGTTGGATTGGAAGGCTTGGTATCGATAATCGAATGGATGAGGAGTTATAGATGTGATGTGTCATGAGAGGCGAAGGGTTTGGTCTAACTGAGACAAGATGAGGAGCACTATGACCTTGAATGTAAGACATTGTGTAGGTCTAAAGGAAGTGTTGGGTATTAAAAAAATATATATAAAAAAATAATCTTTCATTGAGGAAAGTGGGAAAGAAGTGTATGGGTGCTACTAATGAGCTATCCAAATTTGATGGAAGTAGTTGTAACATGGGTTTGGATGACAGTTGATAAAACTAACTAATGAATATGTGAAAGACCGTCATAGGTCACTTTTGTAAGGAAATTGGAATTTTTAAGTGGTTTGGGTTACGGACTAAAAGGATTGATAAACATGATTGGACATGAGTATATCCGGCTAACTGGAAATGGATGGATGAAGTGAGAACTTGCTACAAGTATAGGAGTCGTGTTGAGAGCTTGGTGACTGATTTAGAGGGAGGTGGGAAAATCGTTAGCAATGTCTGAGTTTTCATATAATGATAGTTATCATACTAGAATTTGATAAATGCCATTTGAGGCACTATATGGAAGGATGGGGTGAGTTTCCCCTATTGTGGACTAGAATTGGTGAAAGAGGCTGCTAATATAATAATTGTGTTTATGGAAAGGATGAGAGAAAAAAGAGATGATATGTTAAAAAGGAGGAAACCACTACAGTTTAGTGACAAAGTTATGGAAGAAGTTTTACCCATAGTAACGGGCGCCATGTTTAGGAAAAAAGGAAACGTTGATGTCGATTTTTGTAGGTCTATTTATGATCTTTTGAAAGATTAGACCAGTAGTTTATGGGTATAGAATTACCTGGGGAATTGAGTGGTGTACATGATATATTTCATGTATTGAGATTTGGGAAATGTGGTTTGAGAATGCATATTTGCATGTGCGGTTATTAGGGATTTATGTTAAAAATAGTCATTTGTGAGATTTATGGGTTGTGAGGTCAATAGTTTGGGAATGAGTTTAAATAATGTTGGTTAATATATGTGGTAATTTTAGACTTTACTAAAGTACACATCGAAATAAGAGGAGTTCATTTAGAACAAGTATCCTCATGTGATTTGTTGTTTGTGTGTTTGATCCTAAGGAGTAAATCTCGGGACGAGATTTATATTAGGAGGGATTGATGTGACAACCATGGTTTTGTGGTTCGTCACTTAGACAATAGTTTAGGGTGTTTTGTGCAAATATGTGCTTACGTGTTTATTTTGTGTGTTTGTAAGGTTTGGATATCGTTTATAGGTAAATGGTAGTCATAAGTAAATTGAGGAACGGTTATTTCATGTTCATGAGCTCACAAATAGGTGACTATGAAATGAAATGGTGTTATTTTGGTGTTTTACGTATACGTATAAGTATAATAGTAAATAGTATTTTTACGATTTAAGGTTTAGCATTTAGAGGTCTCGGATGAGGTAATTAGTCACATGAATATTTTTCGGGATGGTTTTAAGTCATTTGGGACTTAGTTATATAGTTTATTTCATATTTCAAGAGTTTTTATAAAACTGTATATTTTTACGTCTTTTACGGTATACGCGTAAATTGACTAGTTTTACGGTTTTGAGGTTTTAGAGGTTTTAGGAGCTGAAATAAATTAAGTTAACTTAAGGTATTATTAACAATATATTAATAAATAATAAAAAGAAAAAAAATAAAAAAAATATAGGGGTATAGTCGGTTTGTAAACGCAGGAAGAAAAGAAAAGGGGAAAAAGGGAACCGGGCTTTTGTACATGGGCCAAGGACTTGTTAATAAAGTATATAAAGTCTTTTTATTAATCAAAACACTCATAAAATCCCTGGAGATCAAGGTTTATTCGGAATCAATGGAGATTTTTAGGGTTCTTCATAATTTTCTTGTCTTCTAAAAATTCTAAGGTAAAACCTATGTTTCTCTTTTCGATTAAATTATTTTTAACTCGTTCTTAATCAATACATGATGGATCTAGGGTTAGGTTAATATGAATTCTGTATTATAATGGTATAAACATGATTAGATTAATTAGAGATAATAGTTATACATGGTGATGTTAATTAATTAAGCTAATTGTGTTAAATTTGTTTTTAAAAACTAGGCAGAATTTTAGGTCACTTGTTTTGATCATATCTAGAGTTTTACAAACTTTTATATTGCCATCTTGGTACCCCTGGAAAGGTAATTGAATTGGCTTTTAAATCCAAGAAACGAGAACTAAATTGGAGGTCAGAAAGTGGATCAAAAACAGGTTACAACAGTCGGAGGTCAAAGCAGATTTGAAATCAGTCGGGTTTAAATTAATGTTTTAAGATGTTTAAGGTACTTAGGAGTATAATTTGACCTTCAAACGAACATGAGACTTAGATTATATGTTAAATAAAATATCTGGAGGAGGGCTAAACAAATGGGTTAGGGTAATACCCTCTGATCATAACAAACATTTCGCATGTTCCAAATCAGTAAATTTTGGATAGGTAAGAGTATATATATATATATATATATATATATATATATATATATATATATATATATATATATATATATATATATATATATATATATATATATATATATATATATATATATATATATATATATATATATATATATATATATATATGGAGGCCTTAACAGTAGCTTTAAGGTTGCGGCCAAATGAGAGAGTTAGCTAAAACATGTAAGAGAATAGGGTTTCTTTTACAGGGCATGTTATTTTGGTTTAGGGGGTGTTCGACCCATAGTTTGAAGTATGAAAAACGGGACTGTTTTGGGTTAAATGTTAACGGGGTGAGTTATGAACTAAACTAAGTTAAGGGCTTTATAGAGGGATGTAATGAGATGAATATGGCATATAAATGGGGTTAAGTGGTAGGATAAGGTTATATATCCATCATAGATTTATGAGCCATTTTGGTATGTGGTTCATGTCTTGATTGTATACGTTTGTGTGTTTAGATTTTTGCTAGAGCGTGGATACTTGGAGAAGCTTGTTCAGGTGAGTTTCATATTCCCATGTCTTTTAATGATTTTGACTTCCAGATGGGATGGAAGAGACACTGTATGGTTTTGTAAAAAATGTTGTGAATGTTTTTATGGTTTGTGATGGACTTGTGTGTGCACTTATGTGATTAACCACTATGTGATTCTTGATTTTTATTGTGGTTTGACTTGGTACCAAGGGGATGTTGACAAGGCGGGGCCTTGGGATTGGTTCATTGGTGTATGGGCGCCTATGGTACCATGGTGATTGGTAAGGCTTGGAGCCTTGGATTTGTTGTTATTGGTAAGGCTTGGAGCCTTGGAATTGTGGTTATTGGTAAGGCCTGGAGCCTTGGATTTGTGGTGATTGGTTAATATTTAATGCTAGTTGTTAATACATAATTGTAGCACATTGTCCATATGTTCTTTTATTTATGGTTATTATTCACAGCTTATAATTGATTTGGAGTTGGAGTCTAAACCTATGACTCTCACCAACTTTATGTTGACGTGTTTTAGTGTCTCTTTCAGGTGAGAATGTGGTTAAGCGTGAGAATAGGAGTGGCTAGCTGGGAGGCTTAAGATTGCATTGGAGGAACCCCCTTTCCTCTTAGTCTTTACTTATGTTTGAATAAGTGATACCTTTTAGACACCTATATGTTTGTTATTTGTTAATATTATGTCTTTGGTAAGAGGTAGACCTGTTACCTACTTACCTAGACACCTGTATTGTTTGTGATATCTTCATGACATTGTGTCACCATTTATGATATTTCCATTTCATTTAGTTATCTCTATAAACACGCTATTGTTGTGATGATATCCATACGCCGCACCCCATATTCCGCCATGGTGGGGTGTGACATACTTGCACCTATATTGGTAAAAAATCGCAAAGTGTAACAAAGAAGTTTAAATTCCCCCGCCAACATGCACCTACCCCCTTATGTTAGGAACTGTGAAAAGTGTATGACACATGTGGCTAACGTTTCTTCTTCGACCGTTGGTTTGAGCAAGTGGATGACAAGCGGCATGCAATCATGCGTAGAAACAGTAAAACCTAGAAGTATTAATACCCCCAACCTCCATTACACAGCAAAAATTTCTTCGCCCTCATTATCAAACCTTTAAATCCTTCTGCAGGTTCTACCAGAACACTTGTAAATCACGCGACACTCATCGTACCTCACGCGTGCAAGATGGTACAACAATTATTTGACATAACCTCACGAATCTCAGAACAAGAATTACTCCATTTCATCACAATATATCACATCCCAGATAATCTACATCCTGAAGTTCCAGGCCCGCAGTCCCACATAGGGAGCTTTTCCCCCGGGAAAGTAGGAGTCTACATAAGATTCTTCGAATTTGCCAATAACCGCA
The DNA here is from genome assembly GCA_025667525.1 of Glebionis coronaria. NCBI lineage: Eukaryota > Viridiplantae > Streptophyta > Magnoliopsida > Asterales > Asteraceae > Glebionis > Glebionis coronaria. Next base: position 126,386,145 of record CM046874.1, on the reverse strand, counting down.
TACCTTTATCACAATTTCTAGTAGATATCCTAAGCTTTTATGGTATCCATATATCACAGCTTCATTGCATAGGTGCGGCAAAAATATCCAATTTTGAAGTCAACTGCTGCATTCTGAATATATACCCGACGATAAACCATTTCCGTGCATTCTATCGCCCATCATGGGTCAACGGTTGGATATCCTTCTCAAAGCGATCGGGTCCACTACAGTGTTATGAGATAAAACTCGATTCCTATTAAAAAATGGAACAACAAATTCTTCTGGATAGACAGTGACGTCTTCCCCTTTGAATATGATTTCATAACCTAAGAGACGATGATAAAGATAATTGACCTGAACCAGGGACATATAGCGCTGAAGATGCTGCCACAATAAACACGAACCGTATCCCTATACAGGAGTATCCTGAAGCATTGTTGTACGCCATTGGACTCAGCCACAATATCATTATACGTGACGATCATCTACCACAATTTTATGATGACTTCGGACATGGTGAGCATGAATATCCTAATTTGACTTCTAATGCGCAATTATATTAAAAAATCGCATCTCATACTTTCATTTTCTTCGCAGAGATGAGCCTGTCCTAATTAGTGAGACGCCCGTACCCCATGAAGTGGCTATACAACCCCACCCCCAATCAGCAGAAAAACTACCACTAAGAATAACTGTAGGCGGACATACCATGCACACAAAAGCACAATAAACCAGCTCATCATTAGATGTTGAAAGAAGGCGAGTACCCAACGCAATGCCTATTCGCAGCGTTCCTGGACAAACGGAAATGTCTTCCTCAGAGGAGGATGAAACTACAAGTAAACACCGAATGAAGTCGCTTGATGAGGAAGCAACGTCAGTGGAGCATGAATCTAAGGATACAACAACTGCGCACCAACTACACAAAAAACTCAGAGAAACATCCCTCAATGTGCCGCATAAAACAGCACGAATGGAAACTGGAGATTCTTCTTCCGCTAGACATACAACCGCGGCATTGGACGTCTCCTGTTCCCCACCCGCAGATCGCCCCTTCAACGTAAGCTCCTCAGACTCCTTCGTCAAATCTAATATTCAGATTCATAAACAGAGGTACAACTCATGTCGCATATAGCTTCCATAACTGATCGTTCATTTATTGTACCGTAGAGAAGTCCTAACTTCCCTTTCACTTCTTATTATAGAGTGAGTACTAAGAAGAGTCCCACAACAGATGCTGCTGCCAATTCAATACTTGACGCACAAGATCTACAACAAGCACATGCCCTTCTGAAGAGACTATGATTGCTCCGAACGCAGTTACATTAACATCTCCCTCAAATGTCTTCATCCGGCAGTGGTGATTACCATCATCATGCAACCTAACCCAAACCCAGTATTGCGAGAACTTTTTAAACAATAGCATTCCCCCTGGGTGCTCTCAGCCTTTAGACTTTCTTTCGAACGAACCGCTATTAAGAGAGGCCACCATGACTACAACCCATGAAATAACCCTGATGTCCCATTTAAAGAAGAGATTCTTGGAATTCACCCATCAGGCTGAAGCCATGTCTGTAGAACATGCCAGGATCATGGAAGAGAAAAATATTGAACTAAACCGCTTAAAGGTGAGACTAGCACTTGCTGAAGCTACAACCAGAATGAACGCAGGCACAATCCAATCTCTTCAAGATGAGAAGATCAAGCTCTTGGGTTCATTTTTCCAATAGCGCACCAAGCTTAAAAAACAGGAGTCTGGCAACCGGTAGGTGATGCAAAAACTGGAAGAGTGTAGAGAAAAATTCTTTGCCAATGCTGATGACTTTAACGCCAAGTGCCACCAAAAACTAAGTGAGCACAGACAAAAACTTCAGTGCCTGAGCATGGACTTTGATGAGGAACTCTACCCGTACTTGTTATCCGTACTAGCAGAAAGGTGGTGGCTAATTCAATACGGCCTCCCCCTAGCCGCCAAGGGTGCGATGGAATCCTCAAACATTCGAGTGGCGTATACATGTGCTATACTCGCAGCCATGGTTGAAGGTCAAAGCTCCGCCATGAAGCGCGCATCTAAAGAAGGATTGTTAAAGAGAGCTTGGAGCAGATACCTTTGTACGACCTAATGGCGCAAGATAAACTAGATGCTCTCACATATTTGAAAAAATGTGACCTTCCCTTGGTAAAGATGATAGGGCAGGACCAAGATTGGCCTATTAGCGTGATAATGGAGGGGCTTACCCTATAGAGGCATAAGATGAAGGGTGCGGAAGAGGAATACGACTATCACCTGAAACCTGATGTTGCCCAGCTAAAATTACATGTTCGCACCTATCCTCGTAACAATGTCGATCCTGCTATGGTATTAAAAGAAACTCCCTTCGAAAAAATACTGACACAACATGCAAAGCGTGCCGCTAGGAGAAAAGGTCTTGAATCGAATAGCGCCATAGTTGGTCTAGGCACGGCGCACCCATCTTGATCTGATGGTGTAGTTGTCAGCGTGCCTACTATCTCTGCACGGGATGCTCGAATACTTCAAGATATGTAGAGAGTGCTGAAGGAACATATTATATGTTAGGACCATTGTAATAGTTATATGTAATAGGTAGACTAGGAGGTATGTAGTTCCTCCTGGTCCTAGTCGTAGTAAGAGCAAGTCCTGCTCCTGGTCCTAGTCAAAGTCAAACATTGTTATTTACTTAATATTCTGTTAGGATATGCATGAGTTATATTAGGAGAAGATATGCATATCAGTTTTACACGTTTTCTTGTAAGCTGTATTAGGGTTTCCTTGTAGTATAAAAGGAACCTTAGGCAGAAGGGTTAGACACACCTTCACAAAACGTAGTTCTAGTCTTCATTAATATTAGAAATCCTTAGAAAGGATCAAGTCTTCATAGTTATTCTGTTTCTCTTGTTTATATTTATATTCTACATTCATATTGTGTATAGAGTCTCTTTGTGATTTGACTTGTGATTACAGAAGTCATTCACCGGTCCTGACAGGCTGCAAGATCTACATCTAGTAGACCCAACAAGTGGTATCAGAGCCTGGGAGGGTCTCTATACAACAAGAATCAAGTTCTCTTATTACTAACAATTTGTTTATCATGTCTGCCTCAACTTCTACTCAAACAGGAGAAGAAGGCACTCCTAAAATTGTGCAACCTCAGCAGATCCTGGCTACGGTTTCCAACACAAATGGAAAATTCCCTCTTCTGAAGAAAGGTGAATATGATAACTGGGAAATGAAGATGGAATGGTGGATCACCAACACTGATCAAGATCCCTGATCCAAGTTCTCTTGGTGGGCAGGCAGAGGAGCCTACTACTCTGACATCTTTGCTAGATCTTATGCACAGGTACCATGAGAGGATGATTTGCTTGGAAGCTGACTTGAAAACATCGGAAGCTCACACGGGAATTTGTTCTACCTCTGGCCGATCGTATTAAGGTATTGGAGAATCAACAGCGTCGTCGACAGAAGCATGTGGTTCTTTCCGAGTCTGAGGATGAGGGTTCGGAGAATGTTGAGGATGGCTTGACGTTGCTGGCAAAGGCTGCCTTTGCTGATAAAGTTTATGATGATCTGCCTGGTCCTCCAATGTCCTCCAATGCTCCTTCTTCCAGTACTGTTCCCCCTTCTATGGGTGGTGCTTCTGGTGCTGCTGCTAGTTCTCATGCTGATCCCTCACATGATCCAAAGGGCAAAGCTCCAATGACTGATCCTCCATCTCCCATCCGCAAGCGCTCTCGTCGCCAGCTTGAAGAAGACAGACTTGGTGAAGAGGCTGCTCGTCGGGTTCAGGCTGAGCTTGATGCGGAGGACATTGCTGCTGAGGAAGAGCTCCGTGAGCGAAGGCGTGCGCAAATTCAGCATGATGCTATGCACTGGACTGATGGCGAATGGATGCAAGTGTTAACTGTTCTTACTCGGGATTATGCTCAGTTTAAAGATTTGTTGGGTGATGATGTTGATGAACACAACTGCATTCCGCGTGCTATGGTAATGATGCGTAAGCATCAGTTGACTCTTGCTGAGGAACTCAAGAAACAGCGTAGGAACAGACCTCTTTCTCAGGCTGAGCAGCGCCAGCAGATGCAACGTTATGTCAAATTTCAATCTGCTGCTCATTTCAATGCTCCTTGGACTTGGGCTCGGGTGCGGGCTTTGACTTTTGATGAGCTCAAGAAACTTTATGAGAATATGGTGAGGCGTGCGAGTCAACCTATACCGGAAAAATTTGTTTACCATCCTCGTGGTGTGACTGCTTCGATGCCTACTACTTCTACTGTTTCTTCATCCATGCCCATTCCTGGTTCCAATGGTAGTTCTTCTGGTTCTGGTGCTGTTTCTGTTGGTCCTTCTACTACACCCTTGGTTGCGCCTATTGGTTCTACTACTGGTCCTGCTACTACTATCTTTGTGACAACCACCACCACTCATGCTTCCCCCACCACACCTGGTACTTCCACCACTCCTGTTCCTGCAAGCACTTTTGTTGATTCCACCATACCTGCTGCTGCTCTATCTGATGTGCCATCTTCATCACCACAAGTTTCTGCAACACAACCTACTCCCACTTCTGATGCAGCTCCTAGTGGTTCTTTGGGTGGACATGTTCCTGAGTCTACTCCTACTGCTTCTCCTGCTGTTGCTGAAGTTCAGGTGAAGGTTGAATCCACTCCTTCGGCTCCCACGCCTCGACGTTCCACTCGCCAGAAACTTACTCGTCGTGTTCGCCGCGGTAAATCAGTTCCTTTTGAGAAGCGTGATCCTGAAAACTTAATTGATGCAGCTTCGGATAGTGATTCTGACTTACCTTTAGGCAATGGAAGTATTACGGGTTATACGGTTGAGAGGTCTACAACACTTCCAGGTGGCGTCTCCCATCGGATTACTTTGAGTGATGGGACTGTGCGATTGGTCACGGGTTTGCAAGGTGTGTTATCATGGGCTGATCGTATGGATCTTATGGCGTTGTTTGGGCTTGTTGACTCTAGTATGCCATTTGACCCGATGGCGGTGTCTTCCTGGCCTGGTATTCGTCTTTGGGCCGATCTCAAGCTTATGTTGGATCCTCCTCCATATGCTACTCCTTTGGGTGTATGGCAAGATCAAATGCAATGGGAGATTGTTCGCTGGAAGCTCTATGCTGGATGTGGAGTACATGTGTTGGAGTTAGGTTCTGGTCATGTGGCGTTTATGTTGACGGATGTTGTGTATCCTTTGACTATTTCTTCCATGGAAGCAATGTTGGCAAGTCATTTGCAGATTTCTACTGCTCCTTCTGGGAATGAGTCGAGTATGGCCACATCTTTGGTCGAGGGTATTCAAGCACGGTTGTTAGCAGATAAGAAGGCAGCTTCTGGTGTGTAAGGTGAATGGGTTGTAAGTTGTTATACTTTGATTTTTGTTTTTCTTTTGATTCTTTTCACCAATATGTATAGTGATTGGTGACTTTTATTCTTTATAGTTTAAAAAAAAAAAAAAAAACATACATATCACACAAACTCATAATAAAAAAAAAATAAAAAAAAAAAAAAAAAAAAAACACAACTTTTTATATAATATCTGCTTATACTTTAACACAGTTTAGCTTTTATACTTGTACATAATATCCCTTGGCTGGTTTGAAATGTGGTTCTTGGTTTGAGATTGTTCTGGTACTTGGTTTCACTTGGTGTTGGACGTGGTCCACACAACAAATGGTTCTCAACTTACCATGTCTCATCGACAAGAAAAAGTTGATTCACCTTGAGGGTACGGCTCCTGGTGCGATTATCAAATCCGTTGATGGTTGCCAGGTTACCTAAAACTGGATGGTTTTCACTTGCCATAGTATTGGACTGAAAAGTGGCTAATCCAAGGGGGTACGGCTCTTGGTAAAGATCTTATCAAATCCGTTGATAGCTGTAATGGCTTGCTTAAAGCTATAGGGTGTTCAACTCACCGATGCTTAATTGCTAAGAGTTGGCGAGTCCAGAGGGGTACGGCTTCTGGTAAAGACGCATCAAATCCGTTGACGGCTGTGATGGTTTGCCTAAAATCATCAGGGTACTCCCACTCACCATTGATTCACGTTCTAAGAGTTGGGCTGGGTTCTAGTCTCCCAGGGTGATGCTTCTTCCACCAGAATGACTAGCTAGCCCAAGAGCGAGCAGCTACTTGGTAAAGGCTCATCAAATCTGCTCATGTTGCTGAAAGATTCAACCTGATGCTGATTTGTTACAAGCTTTGAAGAAGCTTCTAGTGTTTCATGCGGCTGTTCTTCTGGTTCTTATCTTGTTGTTGCTGCTATTTGTTATTGCTGATACAATCCTCGGGCTTTATTTGCGCGTTTTCCAGGAAACTTGAACTCAACAGGTCAAATTCAAGTTTAGGGGAGGATTGTTAGGACCATTGTAATAGTTATATGTAATAGGTAGACTAGGAGGTATGTAGTTCCTCCTGGTCCTAGTCGTAGTAGGAGCAAGTCCTGCTCCTGGTCCTAGTCAAAGTCAAACATTGTTATTTACTTAATATTCTGTTAGGATATGCATGAGTTATATTAGGAGAAGATATGCATATCAGTTTTACACGTTTTCTTGTAAGCTGTATTAGGGTTTCCTTGTAGTATAAAAGGAACCTTAGGCAGAAGGGTTAGACACACCTTCACAAAACGTAGTTCTAGTCTTCATTAATATTAGAAATCCTTAGAAAGGATCAAGTCTTCATAGTTATTCTGTTTCTCTTGTTTATATTTATATTCTACATTCATATTGTGTATAGAGTCTCTTTGTGATTTGACTTGTGATTACAGAAGTCATTCACCGGTCCTGACAGGCTGCAAGATCTACATCTAGTAGACCCAACATTATCTCTTCATCTAGTTCCCTTCCACACAGTCTAAAAAGGTCTCGTTCAACCGAGGGTTTGTTATAAATATCCTTCCTCGCGATATGGCCAATGTATGTACTGCCCATAGTTTGTATGTATGCTGACCAATGGTCGTAGCTCATGTTGTATATCTGCTCGAATGTGAATATTTATTTATCTTTTCCGTGCAATGCCCTTATTTTTGGTAAATAACCATGCGGCTCAGTCGTGATGTCGTCGCCCCTTAAGCCTTATTTTCGTGTGCGCCATAACAGACTTAAGCATGTAGCGTGAGTACCTTTCATGAAGTGTATCTCCGCGAACTTATGGTTGAGTGATATATCATTACGTGTGGCGTGCCACTACTACCATAAGCAATGTCATTGAGCTAACAAAATGTTGTTAGACGTGCACAGTTTGTCTTTCGCATATCCATCATGGAATGTGTGGCATGCATAACTTACTACGACGTCTTGATTAGTAAGGTGTCTAACAAGGATACATGATCCGTGATCGATGGGGTTGCATCCCTTTTATACGACAAGTTAATTAGTAGATTCACTCGATCCTCTTATTTTACGTGGAAACGTTAAGTACATGTACGCCGGAGGGCCAGATATGAGTATAAAAATTAATAACATTATGTAATTTATACAGTAATATCATAAGGAAAAAAGATGATGGTACCGCGGAACTAGCTAGGAACCGCAGAGGTTTTATTATTACTTGCAAGCTTTTGAATAAAAAAAAGAAAACACAATGCGATGTTTGAAAAGAAAAGATACATGGATATTTTATTGGAAGCTCACTACAGCTAAAAGAGAATCCATGTGTAGGCTATAGCTTTCAAAGGCGGCACTTCTGAAGCTCGTGGTCGCTCCACCACCATCTTGAGTCACAACCATCCTGGTCACATATCTTGTATGCTCCCTGTCTTGTTACATATGTTATCTTGTAAGGTCCTTCCCAACTTGGCCTATTAACCGTTTGTTGTACAGGTATCCTGACTTGATAACATGGTACACGAGGTCGCCTTCCTTAAGCATGACATGCTGGGCTCCCACCCCGTGGCGCTCTACTGCATGTGGTTGCTCTAGCACGTTGCCTCTATTCCTGCTTATGCTTCTTTGTGGTTGTCCTGAGTGTGAAGACTCCACCATGGCTAATTGTTCTTTGGTATCAATCGTCCTACACCAGCTTTTAGACTTACCCCAAGTAACTTCCCCACCTATTGCCGCGTTTACCTGTTAGTTCGTAACTATTTGGAATACAGTGGTTTTAACCCATCATACAAAGCGACTCATGACCCCTGTCAGAGATCCAAGTCCATAGAATGAGGAGGAAAAAGATTCCTTGTGTGGTCGCCATCCTCTCCCATATACGATGACACCGATGCTTTGGTGTTATAGTGCGGGTTTGGCAATATTTGCACCTAAGCGTCAGGTTCCGTGCGTCCTTGTACATGTTCGGCCAGTAGTACCTCGAGCGTGAAATCTCTCTGATCATTGATCCAGGGCCTGCTTGAGTCTGACGCAACTTGTCATGTATACTCTTGGCAATGTGATGCGCCTGCCTCGGCCCTACGCATCATAGCCATAGCTGCATAGGCGACCAGTTATATAGGATCCCGTCCTGAACCTTGAACTGGGTTATATTTCTTTGTATCCGTCGGGCGTCACTCACACCACATGAGATCATTTTATTTGTTAAATAGTAGATGACCAGATTCATTCATGTAGGCCTTTCATCCTCCACTTTTGGGGAGGGCGCTACTCCCATTATGGACTTGTTTTTAACAAACTCCACCCGTACTTGTTTAGGTGGTTGTGCCCAGCTAATTGATGTGATGTGGTATAGGGCTTCCACCATCTCATTGTCCTCTTGTGATGCCCCCCGTATTGTGAACTTGTTGAAGTCTCGGGTAGACCTGATTTTATGTGTATACTAGATCAGGTTGTGCCCCCTAGGTTCGCACTTCCTCAAAATGCGACTCACTAACATAGGAGAATGTACGCCCGCCACCAAGTTTGTATGCCCATCCGAGATGCGACCCTTAAACATGTCATTAATGCTTCATGGTCAGCTTATAGAGGGAATAGGAGAGGTGGTAGACTAGATAGCACATGTAGGATTAGGGTGCGTAATTGGAATGTAGGAATCTTGAACGGGAAATTTTTTGAGCTGGTAGACGCGCTGAAAAGGAAGAAAGTGGACATTGCGTGCTTTCAAGAGACTAAATGGAAGGGGTCGCGTACGAGAGAGGTAAATTGGTACAAGCTTTGGTATTCAAGTTCTAAGAATGCGCGAAATGGAGTAGGAGTCGTCCTAGCATCGTACCCTATAGACAAGGTGATCCAGATGATCAGGATTAGTGACAGGATTATGCTGCTTAGACTTGTGATCGAAAGGGATATGATTAGTGTTATTAGCGCATATGCACCACAAGTGGGACTTAAAGAGGCAGAAAAGAAGAGCTTTTGGGACGCTCTTGATGACCTCGTCAAAGAGTGTTCGTCGACTGAGCAGTTCATAATTGCAGGAGATCTAAACGACCATATATGAGTAGAAGCAGATGGCTTCATGAGTGTGCACGGAGGCTTCGGGTATGGAGTTAGGAACGAAGAGGGTCGATCGATCCTGGAGTTCGCTACAGCCCACAACTTAGTGGTCGCAAACTCTTTCTTCAAGAAGAGAGACGCCCATCTCATCACCTGTCACAGCGGGGACCACGACACCCAGATTGACTACATTTTGGTGCGTAAAGGAGACCTTAGGGTATGTAAAGATTGCTAGGTCTTCCCGGGTGAGGTTGTTTCTCCCAACACAGATTATTGGCGTTGGATATCCATATTAGGAGACGACCTCGAGCAACGTAGATGGCAGTTAAACCAAGAAATTTATGGAAAAACATGTATGGAGAGGCGGCAGAGGCTTTCAGAGCTAAGGTAACAGAGGGAGTTACTCCAGAGATTGAAGGTAGAACAACCACTTACGGAGAGCATATGTGGAATCGACTAGCAAACACCATCAGAGAGGCGGCCAAGGAAACCATGGGAGTGGTTGCAGGGACCTCGAGTAGACATATAGGCCGCAGAGAATCTTGGTGGCTTAGTGAAGAGGTCCAAAGAAAAGTTAAGGAGAAACAATCTCGGTTCAGAGAGATTATATCGATGCGAAGGAAAGATGAATCAAACAAAAGCGCAGCTGAGGAGACATATAAAGAAGCAAAAAGAGAAGCAAAGAAGGCAGTAGCCAAAGCAAAAGAAAAGGCGTATGAAGATTTATATAAGAGATTGGATACTAAGGAGGGAAAAAATGATATCTATATGATAGCTAAAGCCAGAGAGATAAGGAAAATAGATTTAGGAAACGTGAGATTTATCAAAGATGAAGATGGAAGAAGTATTGTCTACGAAGACGCAATTAGGGGAAGATGGAGGGAGTACTTCTCGGCACTTTTCAATGGCACAAGAAGTGGCCAAACCAAAGAAGCGGGTAGTTCAGAGGTAAACCAACAAAACTCTTGCTATTGCTTAAAGATCAAACATTCAGAATTTAAGGAGGAGTTACGGAAGATGGGTAGAAACAGGGTAGTTGGACCCGATGAGATCCCCATAGAAGCATGGAGGTGCCTAGGAGGAGAGGGGATGAGGTGGTTAACCCTCTTCTTCAACAAGATTTTATTAAGAGCTAAAATGCCCGAGGAGTGGAGACTTAGCTAGGTAATCCCCATATACAAGAACAAGGGGATGCACAAGCATCTAGTAACTACAGGGGCATTAAACTGCTTAGCCACACTATGAAAATATGGGAGAGAGTTATTGAGAGAAGATTGTGAAGAGAGACCGTGGTGTCAGAAAACCAATTCGGTTTTATGCCGGGACGATCTTCGATGGAGGTTATACACATTATTAGAAGCCTTACGGAGAAGTATAGAGAAAGACAAAAGGACTTGCATATGGCTTTCCTTGACCTTGATAAGGCATATGATAGCGTTCCTCGGGATTTGATTTGGAAAACTATAAGAGATAAAGGAACCCCAATGAGATATATTAAAGTTATACAAAATATGTATGAATGGGAAAGGACTCGTGTGCAGACCCCATTCGGAAACACAGAGTACTTCCCCGTGGACATTGGACTATACCAATGATCCGCTATTAGCCCGTACCTCTTTGCCTTGATCCTCGATGAACTATCAAAGGGGATTCAAGAGAGCATTCCTTGGTGTTTCATATTCGTGGAAGATATTGTTTTAGTTTCAGAAACACCAGAGGGGCTGAATGGAAGATTGGAGCAGTGGAGGGAGGTGCTAGTAGATAAGGGCCTACGATTTAGCAGGGAGAAGACAGAATACTTGCCATGTGACTTCAAAAAGGACGAGTACGACCAAAATGTGGAAGCGGAAATCCTCATTGGTGATCATATCTTACAGCCGAAGGAGTCCTTTAGATACCTTGGATCTGTGATCCACAAATCCGAAAGGATAAAGGATGATGTAACACACCGTATACAAGCACGCTAACGGAAATAGAGAGTGGCCACAGGTATCCTTTATGACAAGAACGTCCCCCTAAAACTGAAAGGAGAGTTTTATAGGTTGGCGATTCGACCGGCTATGTTGTACAGGTCAGAGTGTTGGCCGGTAACGAAGGTTCAAGCAAATAGGATGGAAGTTGCAGAAATTAGGATGTTAAGGTGGACTTGTGGTAAGACTTTACTAGACATGATCCCAAATGGAGCTTTTAGAATAAATCTCCAAGTTGTGATCATTGTCAACAAAATGAGAGAAGGACGCTTGAGATGGTTTAGGCATGTTAAGAGGAGACCACACTCAGCACCTATTAGGAGAGTGGAGTCTATTACCGTCGATGGCATGAGAAAAAGGGGTAGACCAAAGCTTAGGTTGGAGGACAGACTGAAGACCGACCTGAATGAGTTGATGTTGTCTGAAGACATGACCTCGGATAGGATCTCGTGGAGAACTAGGATTAGGGTAGATGAGGAGGGTGCTTAGGCGTCGCGTTGCTTTCCCTTTCATTTAGTTTTTTCTTTTATTCATTAGCCTTTCTTTCCTCTTAGGTGTCTCTTGTCGTAGGCTTTCGCGTTTAGACTGCTTTTCGGAATGTGTAAGTTCTTTATACGGTATGTTGTTATGTGCTTGTTGTGACCTATCTATGTGCTTCTTGTCACCCCTTGTGTAGGTTCCTTGTCTGGTATGTTGTTATCTCGTACTAGGTTTTAAGCCTATGGGTTTGTATGTTATGCTTCTGTGGGTGTGGGTGTGGGTGTGTCTGTGTATGTGTGTGTGTGAGAGAGAGTATGGGTGTGTGTGTGTGTGTGTACTTTTGCGTTTTATGCTTCTGTTCTTTGGCATCGCCAATGAGTTTTTTGGGTGCACTTTCACTTGTCGGAGGTCTTTCTAGAAGCAGTCCTCCTACTCTCGGGTAAGGGAGTAACTGTCTACATCCCACCTCCCCCATACCTCGCTCCTGCGAGATTGGGTACGGTTTTTATTGTTGTGGTCAGCTTCGCTACGTGTGGCCGCGAATCCAAAGCGCAAGGCGTAAGTAATTTGTGTCCCTTTTTTGTTTGTTAAGATAAAACCTGGATAAGGCCTTCTTTACATGAGAATCCTGTAGTTAAGACCCAAGGGGCATGGAGTGCTTTGTTGTTGCCTGACAACGAGTTGTCTCTCCTTGGTTGCTTGCTCGCAAGAACTGGTGACCTTTTACCTTCATTCACCGTTTAGGACTTGTGAGAGATGTTATCCTCATCTAGCGCTCCGCCCTGCTCATATGCCATTCGCTTTGATGGGAGATACTCTCCTCGGACATCCATCCTTGCTTCCGCGCAAGACTGTGATGCTTCCAGCGTGTTGCTCCATCTTTTCCCCAGGTTTCCTCGGGGGGAGTGTCGGTGGCTGTTCCTTTTTTATTGGTGTTGTAGATCGTAACAATTCCATCTTCCACCGGGAATTTAAGCATGTCGTGCGCCGTTGACAGTACGGCGCGCATGGCACAGATACCCGGTTTCCCAATAATATCGTTGTATGACGATTGCGAACGCACCACTACGAAGTCCGTCCATACAGTTGTTGAATGGTGATAGTCTCCCACCGTCATGAGTGTGCGGAGTTGGCCAACAGGTCGACTCTTTTGTCCGTTGAATCCCGTAAGTAATGACGTGATTGGCCTCAACTTGCCCTTTACCTTTTCCAATAATCGTTCAAAGCAATGCCCGTACAGGATTTTTGTTGCGGATCCTCCGTCGATATATAGGTTGTGGACAGCGTGGTCCCCTATGTTTGTTGTTATCGCTACAGGTCCTATATTACAGTCACCATCAGTGATGGGAGGGAATGAGATCTCCGTCTCACGCGAGAATTCTTGCCTAGCTACCTGTTTCGACTATGTTGTCCCGACTGCACCATGTAGATGGTTATGGGCTTCTCCTTTGGTTTTTTGTTCTCGTTCTTCTTGTTATCTCCCCCCTTTCTCCAATCTCGGATGAGATGATTCAGCTGGCCTAATTTGACCAGTATATGCTTCTTTAGTTGTATGCATTTGTCTGTTCCATGACCCTTGTCGTCGTGGTATTCACAGTACTTGTTGCTATCTCGTTTTTCACTGGACTGGTCATTGGCGGGGGTTTTGGGAAGTTCGAGCCTTCGGATAAAAATATCCCTCTTGGGGTCATCTTTAAGGGAGTGAACTTGTTATTATTGTCGCGTCCTCCTGAGCTCCTCGATAGTCCAAGTTGCGACCGGTATTCTGACTATTGGGCTGCTTCTTGGGCCGATCCTAGAATCTGTAGCCGGAGGCCCCTTGCCTGCTGTCCGCCGCCGTTTCTTCTCCTTGGATGAAGGATCACACCCTTCTCATTACTCCATCAAAGGTCTCAGGAGTTCTATCATTTAGCTTCCTTATTAGGTCTGGATTGCTTATTCCAACCATGAAACCAGAAACTTTAAAAACTTTAGGACATTCCCTGATCTGATTGCACTCGATTTTGAAACGCTCCACAAAGTCTTCTAGAGACTTTCCTTGTCTTTGTTTGACTCGTGCAAGTGGGGAGAGGCGCTTTTGTCGCCCTTTTTTTACTGTGTATAGTTTCTCCGAAAAGCTTTTCGCATGTCTTCGAACCCGTCGATGCCCCGTCGTGGGAGTTTATCGAACCAGTTTCGGGCATTACCAACCAAAGTGGAGTTGAACATATGGCACCATACCGGTTCTGGCCAGTGCTCAATCCCTACTTGCGACACAAATATTTTTAGGTGATCGTCCGGGTCAGTCGTGTCATCGTACGTTTTAATGTAAGGTGGCATGTGTCTCCTCTATTCCTCTGTGTAGGTTCTGATGCGTCTTGTAAGCGCGTTGTCCCTTTCATGGCGCCGGGGAAGGGATAAATCTTCATCGCTCCGACGCTTAAATTTTCGGGACATTCTACGATGCTTTCTTTATTAGTCTGAGGATGAATAACTTGTTCGGTGGCGCCTAGGGTGATGATCACTAGAGTCAGAGGTCGATGAGCTGTCGCACGGAGATTTCCTCCCTCTCCCAGACTTGCTTCTTGAGCTCCTTTCCTTCGGAGGGGATCCAACTATGTCCAAGGCACTCGTGCGCTCATGTTGTTCCGTGAGCGGACTCTTTCCCTTTGGGGAAGGTCCAATTCTGTCTAGATCACTTGTGCACTGTTTATTGTTAGTGGGTGTAATTAGAGCTTTTCGCTCTCTTGAATCATCTGAATCCTCTGTCGATACTTCCTCCACCTCGTGTCCTTCTGGGTACATCCGTTTGAAGACGGTTTTTCTATCCTCCCCTCTTTGTTTTCACTTCGCCAATCGGTGTTCCTTGTTAGGGTGAACTCCTTTGCAGCTCGTATTTCTTTTTCAAATTCGAGCCGAACTCGTAGGTCCTCGATTGGGGCGCTTTTCATTCTTGCGACCATAAGAGGGATAAGAGATTCGTTGTTTTTTACGACAAAGTCGCTCATGTCGACATCGGTTATAGAGGTACTGTTAGGTTCTCCCTGTAGGTTGATTTTCACTTCCTTCTTAGGTGCGTTCGGTGCTTCCTTCAAAGTTGAGGTTTCTCCTATCGTTGAGATTATATGTGGTGTGAACGGAGGGATTTGCACTTGTGGGGTGACTTCCCTCACCCCCCCCCCCCCCTTTATTGGGATTACTGTTAGTGAATACGAGCGCTTCATTGGACTGCGTTTTCTTACCACCAAAATCTTCTGGTTGGCCGGATTCATTCCGCCCTTAGTCATGTTGAGAGTTCAGTTTAGTGTAGGGTCCCGCGGATGGCGCCAACTTATTGATACAAAAGCTGGATGGACCGTGATTAACCCGAATTAGGCTTAATTCGGGTGTCAGAGGATTCCGGCTCTTGCACCAAGTGAATTTGTTTGAAGACCTTGCACACTAAATAACAAACACCGTTAGGCTTACCGTAGGAATGTATCCCACGATTAGACTCCGTCGTGAGAATAAGTAATCAGTTTGAGTAATCAGTAAGGGCTTAGAGTATTGTGAGATCGTACCTTTGTGGAACCTCTGAGGTTCCTTTTATACCCAGTGAAACCCTAATCGAGCTTCCCTATTCTTGCGGCCTAAGCAAGAGATAATTACCATATACAAAAAGATCTTTATTGCGTAAATAAGGAGAGTGTATATCCTCTTACCTTAGGTGAATCGTAATTCTAATTAGATTATGATTATGTCTGATCATGTCCGCATGCGGCCAGGTCGCGGTTGAGATAGAACCGTGTGCGACAGTGGCTTATTGGGCCACATGGGCTTCGTGGATGTATTTTTATAATTCATACGTAATGGATACGGGTAGTTCATGTGGGTCGGGCTGCACAACCTCACTAGGGACTATACGTCATCAGTGATGGTGGTAGGCGAGTATTGAATAAGTGAGAAGAACAGGAAACAAGTAATAGTTTATGTATACAAGATTGAAGAGGTAATAAGTGTTATTTAGCACTTATATCGGTAACAAAAAAGAAAAAAAAACCTTTGAGCGCTTAAGAGGTCTGCAGACAAAAGAAGTAAGAAAAAAAATTAGAAAAACAAAAGAAGCCTTAGAATGAGGCGCGTCGACCGGTCTTCATCACTTGTTATCAAAACATTTTGCAAGAAATAGAATATTAGAGTTGATAAATAACAATTCGTTTTTTATGCTTTTTTTAAGAACGTGAAGGGATGTGACGGGGAAGGGAGGATAAGGGATCATAAGATGGAGAATGCAAGTGCACACATTCATGTTCTTCAGTTTATAACCAACTGAGTTAGCTCAGTTGGCCACCAAGAGTAACTTTTAGAAGGTATTCTTTGAGAGGTCTCAAGTTCGAGTCTCACTAAAGGCCTTCAGAGCCCTAAAATAAATAGAAGCATGAGTGGGGTTTATTCCCTAAAGAAGAAGGTTCGAGACTTGCATATTGCCCAATTTGATGCCACTATAGGCTTGAATCACTAACTAATAACTCCTCGTTAAAAAAAATGTTTTTACGATTATGTTTTTAATTAGGGAAGAAAAGAGGATATAAATTTATTTGTACTTATTCTATCTAAAATGGTTATAGTTTTAGATTAAATGTATGGAGCTCGTCGTTAAAAAAAATGTTCTTGAACTTATATTTTTAATTAGGGAAGAAAGAGGATATAAATTTATTCATGTTTATTTTATTTAAAATGATTATGGTTGTAGATTAAATTTATGGAGTGTGTATAGACAAACGAGGATATAAATGTAATTTGACGAAAGGTCATGTTGTTAGGTCATCCCAATTTGGAGTGATCAATAGTAATTATATACCTTATAATAGAGGGGAATCACGTTCCCCTAGGAACAGTGATCCCCTCACAATGGTATTTGTTTAATATTTTCCTCTCTCACACAACAGTACCAGAAGCCTCAAACTTAACCACAACCATGGATTTGGGTCTCACACAAACCTAATAAACAAATGCTCCCCACCCATCTCTTTCACAAAAAATAAATGGTCTCATCTCAAAATCATGATCTCATCTCATCTCTGTCTCACATAAATCATGATGTTATCTACTGTCGATCAATCTAAATCGTATTCTCTCGATGTTAGAGTTAATCTATTATCAGGGTCTTGGTGTAACGATTTATTGGGGTATTCGCTTGATGTTATAGATGATCTATTATTGGGGTTTTGGCTCGATGTTAGAGATGATCTAATATTTACTTGGGTCTTGGCTCGATGTTAGAAATGATCTATAATAATGGGGCTACATCTTTTGGGGGTTCGTTTCGATCTTATATATGAGGTATAATAATGGGGTTGATGTTTTAATCTTAGAAATGGGATTGGAGGCCTGTAACTTATTGGGGCTGTTCTTAATCGAACGTGGTCTCTTTCGTAACAAAGGTATATTTTATTAGCTATTCCCTCTATTATTAGCAGTATATAAGATGGGAGCATTTGTTTATGGTTATGTTTGTTTGTAAGGGGAGCTTTCATTTTTTCGGAGTTTTGTCAATTTTGAAGCTTCCGAGAGTATGAGATGGCCACCGAATTAGGTATATGAGACGATATACTATTCATTTATGCAACTGTTGCTCATGTCGGGCAGTGATAGTGATGGCCGTGTCTTTCGTTGTCGGTCTTGATGCCAGGCGACGATTGTCACAGGCGTCTCACGTTTGTGATCTCATAAATAAATCTTCCTACTGTTGGGAGTGTTTGTTTATTAGGTTTGTGTGAGAACCAAATCCACGGTTGTGGTGAAGTTTGAGGCTTCTAAGAGAGTATGGTACTGTTGTGTGAGAGAGGCAAAACATTAAACAAATACCATTCTCAGGGGGAAACTGTTCCTCCTAGGGAGCCTGTCTTTCGTTGCCGGTCTTGATGCCAGGCGACGATTGTCACGGGCGTCTCACGTTTGTCATCTCATAAATAAATGGGTTACACAGAAATTATTGTTTGTTTATGTTTGCGACATGTGGTTGTGGGACACATTTTTATGCTTTCTATATGGGGACACCTGTGTTTGTGGGCTGTGATGAGTGCACCTAGCTGTGATGACCTTGAAACAGCTCGGGTTAAACGTGAGACTACACGGAGCTTGGCGGGGCAACCCTTGAGGATGCAGCCATGCCGTGTGTGTCCGGTTACCCTTGAAGGGCAACCTGTCTGAGCCTACTATGGTCCATGTTCCTAGAAAACGGAGATGTCCGTTCATCTATATAAATTAGTGACAAGATGATCGCCATCGTGTCGCACATTTCCCATAACCTGTGTATAAAATGTGATTGTGGTTTATTAGGCTATGATGATCCTTTATTTATATCGTGCATCCGCTAAGAGTGGAAGGATGGCAGACCGCGCAATCCGCTTGCATCCGCAACCTCCATGCGCGCAGGCACCACACCAATTAATCTGAGCCTCTTTTACCATGTTTTTATTAAAAAGAAACAGCATACGCCTAATTTTATAAGCCTAGGTGACGTGGACACGCTCCTCTTTTATAGAAGTTACAATATAATATAACACTTCATAGTAAATACCTATGATTATTGCTTTCGGTGGTATCTGATGTATGAGGCTGTGATGATCCCAAATGGGTACGTTAAACGATATACGGTTTTATACGCCGTTGGTTTCCAGATTGCTATGTCACCATTTCAGGTTTATGTTCGTTACTCGCAACTTCTTTTAATAAAAAATTTAAAGTTCCACAGCTTAGCGAAAAGTCCTTAAATTTGATGCTATGGAAAGTGCCACGTGTTCATGAATTGCGACTTATAAGCGCTTGCTTGGTGTGCTTGTCCTTTGATAATCACATAGTTAGATACTTCTATTTGTATAAGCAATCTTTTAATACAATATTGAACATTTTTTGCAGATGTCTGGATTATCTGTTGTGGGCCAGGATTACTATGGTGTGTTTCCTCTCAAAGGTAAATTGCTCAATGTGAGGGAAGCAAGTGCTAAACAATTGCAGGAAAACGTTGAAATTCAAAAATTAAGAAGATTCTTGGCCTCCAGCATGGTAAAAATTATGAAAATGTTAAGGAATTGAGATATGGGCACTTGATGATTATGGGTGTTTGTTTCGGTAGACTGATTTGGTTTTGACCTTACGTTTCATAAACTCACTTTGAAACTTTTGCGATTTATACAAGTTCATTATTTATATAAGCCGAAAAGTTTATCAAGGGTTATGTGATTTTTGGCTTATAATTCATAAGTTCACTTTTTTGAAACTTTTCGGCTTATATAAGCATATCATGTCAAAATAAGGCTATATAAGCCAAAAAGTTTCCAATAAAATGAACTTATGAAACATAATCCATACAATATATAAGCTTAAAACCAACACAGTCAGGGTATTTGTTTAACCGTACATAGCGGCCTTATCCCTTATTTTCTTTTCGGGTTATGTTTTACGCGTTTACTTTTCTGGCTTATATTGGAAAAAATTGGCTTATATAGAGATAAAAAGTCCAACCTGTAAGAATTGTAGAGCAC
This sequence comes from Glebionis coronaria, assembly GCA_025667525.1. Taxonomy (NCBI): domain Eukaryota; kingdom Viridiplantae; phylum Streptophyta; class Magnoliopsida; order Asterales; family Asteraceae; genus Glebionis; species Glebionis coronaria. Next base: position 126,366,791 of record CM046874.1, on the reverse strand, counting down.
GATATAGGCTTTTTTGAACTGCAGCCATATGATGTGTATACACTGTCTTATCTATTTGGATGGCTGTGATGATCCTTTCACTATATTATGTTGCCACGGGAAGCGTACGGACGGCAGAATATGCTAATTGCTCCATTCAGCAACCTACGCGACGCCAGGCTCAAATATCAACTACTCTGAGCCGCCAGATGATATTGTGTGTCATAGGGATGATATATAAAAGTTCCTATTTAACTGTCCCTGTATGCTATGTGTCCGTTGTGATCTCAATTTTTTTTGCCTGTGATGATCCTTTTATTATATTCTTTTGCTACTGAAAGCGGGAGGATCGCAGAAGCGATAATCGCTTCAACAACCTCCACGACCAGGGCACGATATCAATTATTCTGAGTCGAGAAAGCATATTGTATGTAAAACCCGCATGCTTTTACCATGCATATACCCATTAGATCGTACGTCCTAGATTAAAACTTTCCTTTTATAGTATGTTCACATTCACGTGCTAGCATTTTAAGTATTACATACGTGTATGAACACGATAAGTATCGATTACGTACGAACACATGATAAGTATTTAACAATAATTAATCACGAACACAATTTAAACACGAACTAATATCAATTACGTATATATATATATTTATTATGAACACAAATAAATATATTGAGTCACGATTGGAAACTAATTAAATTACGTAAACTACGTAACACGTAATCACGGACATTTAAACGAGTATAATTATTATGTATATTTAATCTAACACGACAAGTAATTATATACGTAATAATTACGTTTAACACGGGTAATGATAACTAAGAAACTTACGACATTAAAACATGTTTACGCATAATGTGTTCGTGGCGCGAAATAATAAAAGAAAGAAAGCATAATATTATTTGGGGCTGTTTTTGACAAAGTAGAAAAGAGAATGACTTGGGCTCAAAGCCCAAGTGTGTTATGATGCGTGTGAATAAAAACATACGGGAGGGGTTTGTTTTGCTTTCTTCCTGCCGACACAAACAAACAAACAAACACAGAAACCCTAATCTAATAGAATGCAGCCGCCTTTTTTTTCTTTTCTCTCCTCTGCCGCGACCAACACCAAGAACAAGAAGAAGGAGGATTGATTCACGTTTTGGTTTTCTATAAACCCTAAACAACAAGTAACTAAAAACCTAGATTCGTTTTCTATTTTCCTTCCTTTTATTTTATCTTGAATCCGAATTCTTGGGGCATCTAAAACATATTAAACGAGTTTTATTAAGGGGGGGATTTCGTTTGGTATGTTGCTGGGTTGTTTGGCACATAAACCGAGAGTCAAAAGACTCTCGGTGATGAGTTACAACCACCAGCCGAAGCCCTAATTGGGTGCTGGCCTGGTTTTGGTCTGCTGGTGGGAACAGCAGCCTAACAAGGGGAACCACTGGCTGCGGCCAGTGGTCAGGTTGTGAAAGTAGTGGGAACCGAGAGCCTAGAGCTCTCGGTGGTAACCAGACACGCAGCAGGGGGAAACGCGGGGTAGTCAGGGGAAACCGCATAACTGCCACCACTGGCAGTTAGGGGACTGTTTGGGTTTTGGTTTAAACAGGCTAAAAGGTGCGTTTGGATTTCAGTTTTGTAAACAGAAACTAAGGGGCTGTTTGGTTCGGCTTTATATAAAAAAATACACACATTTCACGGGATTTCACGGGTTCGGTTTACGACAACGTTTTCCTAAAAATAATACATGGGTACGGGTTTTTATGTTACGCGTTTAATTAGTTTAACACGTATATTAGTTACAAGACAAGTAAACTAATAAATCATGACTTATTATTAGAAGATTAATTAAATTAATTTAACGTGCTATATAATTAATTTAAATAAAACATGGACTTAGGTTATTATTAATAATTAATAATACATGATTTAACCTAAGTATTTTAATATTTAACTATGACTTTAGTAATTAATTAATTATTAAACATGACTTATAATTAATTAATTATCATGACTTAGGTTATATTAATATTAATAATAATACATGTTTTAACCTAAGTATTTAACTTTATTTAATTAAAAACATGATATACTTTAATTAAATATTATAACCTATAGTTTAATTAAATTACATGAAATAATTATTAAACTATACAATATACCATATGACTTAGAAAATAATCATGAAAACACTTAGGCTTAAATACTTAGCTTATTTAACCAGCTTATTTCTAATTATGGAAACTTTCTATTTTTAGAAACTTATTTATTTAAGGCAGCTAATCTATTAATGGAAACTTATTTAATTAAGGCAACTAATCTATTTATGGAAACTTTCTATTTTTAGAAACTTATCTATTTTAAGAAGTAAATCTATTTTTAGAAACTTTCTATTTTTGGAAACTTTCTATTTTTGGAAACTTTCGATTTTTGGAAACTTTCTATTTTAGGAAACCTGCTATTTTTGGAAAGTTACTTATTATTACACAGTAAGTATAATAATACATGAAATACCAGAAATACTTAATCAGATTAAATAGAATATAAGATAAACACGGTTTAAGGCTTAAAAACAGTAAAACATGGTAAGAATACATAAAATAAGCTAAGACATGACATAAAACCAGCTACGTATTTAGTAAGCAGATACTTATTCATGTATGTATTTATGTAGCACTAGTGATTCGGAAGTAGGATTTCCCTCAGTTCATCTTCTTCGTTCACTGGACATAAGGTACGGATTCCCGTCCTTTCAGTATGGACATTCTTTCCTTATTAGGATTTCCCCGTATGCAGCCAACTGTTTTCCCGTAGTATAAGTATGAGTTTGATTGCTTATGTTTAAATATGATTACCTATAGCCATATACATGCATGACCAGTTTCACCTAGTTATGGAGGTACCATAACCATAACATTAGAGGCACTGATGTTATGACTTCACCACGGCGGAGTGATTGCTCGTGGCGTCCCTTCAGCTTTTGGCCATTTATTTATATTTATCATGTAGGGCGTATGGGTGCATCCTAGTTACATGTTTTATTCAGGATTTCATGGTGAATGTGGTGTGTGCCTTGCATCCTTCACAAGGAGCTGATCCCTCCTACCCAAAACCAGTATATTAAATTAGAGGCAGCCCCTCTAATTTGCATGATGAGGTCACCCCTCCAAGTATTCATGCACGGTGGATTTTCATGACCTATATTGGCTAATGGTAAAATATGTTAAACAGTTTTCATAAGATAAACATAAGGCTTTTCAAACTATAAAACCAGTTTTATGAACATGTTCTAGGTTTTTCAGGACTTATACATTTCCGCTGCTATTAAGTCTCTATTATGTTTTAGTCACTTATACTATGTCTATATTCGTGCACTGAGCGTTTTACTCAGCCGTTACTTTCCTTTCCATGTCCCAAAACGGCAGGTACCCTAGGAAAGATTCGAGCATTTGGAGGACGTGCATAGGATGGAAGCTGCTAGAGACTTCTTTTCCTTTTGCCTTCATATATTTATGCTTGTGTAGTCTTTCATTCATTTCTTTTGCTTTATTATGTTTTGGGCTTATGTTTGGGAACCGATGTATGATTCCGGTTATCCCTATGGTCATGAAATGTTTTATACATTTATCCTTGTATGCTTTGATGACACGCCATAATTACGTGTGACATTCCATTATCAAAATGGGGTGTTACAATTATGGTATCAGAGCCAAGGCTTCGACCTGTAGGCTCTAAAACTCGACCTGTGACTAGTGGGTAGTCACCAGGAGCTTCCTAAGCCAACGTCTGTTATTCTACGTATTGATGTTTTCAGCGCATTGTTGTTTTAACCATGATGTTTCAGCACCTTGAGGTTTTAACCTTGATGTTTTCATCGATATTGTTTTGCTAATATTGATGGACAACCGTCATTCATATTTAGTTATGTGTCATTGTTTCATGCATAATGTTCCTCGTGAACAGTGGCTATGTGGACTGAACCACAATAGTTCATAATTAGTCACATAAATTTTTTTTCTGATAAGTTTTGACATACGAGTTTCATTTATTTATGTTTCACGTATCATTGTTGCAGGGATTATGACTAAGTAATGGTTGGTACAGGACTGGCCCTATTTAGTCGCATGTGCTTTTATCGAAACTTTTAATTTTGGGACCGACCCATAGGCGTCCCCTCGCCATGTCTTTTGTTTTGGAACCGACCCATAGGCGTTCCCTCGCACATATAAAGGTTTTATAAACTACATTACGCATTCATGCACTGTTTTTCATGCATAAAATTTTTCTCATGATTTAAATTGGCATACAATTTTTTTCATGTCCCCTCATAAGTTATCATGTTTTTTTTATGTCAAGTATGTTTTCATACTGTCATGGTTAACTTCAGTTTCATGCTGATTATGTTATATACTTCTTCGTGATAGATGGTTTCATGTTTCTTCATGATAATTCTGTCTTCATGTTGATTATGTTTTACGCCTCTTTTGTTATTTACGCTGTCCTGCAAGACATTGTTAGATTTCATTGAATCATGCTTTCATGATAGTCATGGTTGGTTTTCATTGATCATGCTGTCAGGCAAATCATCGTTAAATTTTGTGTAACCACACTTTAACGTTTCTCTATGCAACCAAAATGAGGTATATACTGGCATTGCCAGGTTATCATGATGGTTTCCTAACCATTTAACCGATATATTTCCTTAAATCATGATAAATGATCGATCCCATACCGATCATTTCATGTTCATTCCACGTGTACTCCACGTACCGTATTCCATTATATTACATGTACCTTAATCCTTTTGTATTCCACTTGCAATACTTCACGAGTATTCGCTAGTCGCTTCTGAATCATCTCAGGCGTATTTTCAATTGCTGCTATTCCACAAGATTGCTGATGTCGCTCATAACATGGAGATGTTACTAAAGGTTGATGCTGCTTATGTTCGGAGACGCTACGAGATGCGGATGCTGTTCACAACCTGGAGATCCTACTAGACGACGACAAAGGCGTCGGAGCAAAGCAATTGGACGAGAAGATGCTTCACCATCGGACGATTTCCATCAATCATTGTCCCTAATTCTTAGTTACATGCCACACGTCATTTGGCTGTCATTTCAGCCATATGAGTGCAAACCGGTACCAGCCGGCCACTCAGCTGAATAGTTACATGAATCACGGTCATGAGAATGACCATCATGGAACTGACAGACAAGACGATAGTAAGCACTACTATGACAGATTTATCCTAGAAATCGCAACCGAGGCTCCGGTCGCGGACGTGATCAGACATACAAATGATCAGTAGTCCAACCGATCCGCCAATCCTGGCATAATAACCTAATATTGGTAGTTCTATTTGTTTTACGTCTCGAGACACGTGTCAAGACATCAGTCAAGACACATGTCTCACGTATACTTTCTGAAGACACATGTCAAGACACCAGTCAAGACATATGTCATGCTTATAGTTCCAAGACACGAGTCAAGACACATGACTCACGTCCAACTATGGAACATTTCTAAGAAATTCAGGGTACCCTCCAAGGGTATATCCATTTTGTTGTGCCATGTATTAATCAGGCCACAAGAATTTCAATACCATTACCGGTGCATCAGTGAGAACTGTTACGTTGCCGATGTCACTTTCTTTTCTTTCACCATATTTCATATATTCATGACCATGAAGGACGCCTTTCGTATTCCCACGTATACGAAGGTTTTCCTTTAGCTTAATGATGAGATCCAAGCTGCTAACGCATTTCCTCAGACAAACACGAGATGAATTTTATCCTAATTATGTACTATGAACAGCACACCATGCTACGATTCATAATTATGTACAGTAATGTTCAGGCTCCTGAATACATTCAGCTTGATTTTCCCTCGAGAAAATCTGTACAAAGTATCTATGCTTACAAGCATGTGCGTTGTTAGCCATGGTCGCTAAAATTTTCTAGCTGTCAGTAAGACACGACCACTTAAGTCTTTTACGCATAGCCAGTTGATTATTCCAAAATCTTCCCATACAAGGAGAAGGACGGTACCATGAGATTATATGTCGACTACCGTCGGCGTAAATAAATCACCATTCATGACCGTTATTCTCCTCCACATATTGACAACCTGTCTAATCAACCGTAGGGTGTTAATCACTTTTCCAAGATCGAACTCATGATCATGCTGCCAACAGTGACGAATGAAACAGCAGGACATGTCCATGACTGCTATTCGTACACGACTCGGTCATGCTAGATTTATAATTTTGAATTAGTCTCATCAATGCTCCAACGGAACTATAAGAACGAGTTTCCATGAACTCTTAGCAAATTCATTAGTGTTGTCATTGAGGATAACCTGATTTCCTTTAAGCCTAGAAGAAGAACAGGAAGACCATATCTGCACTATGTTGCAAATTCTATGACAAGAGAAATTTCACCCTGGAAATTTTTCCAATATCAATTCTGTTTGATTACAGTAACACACTGAATCACATGGGTTTTATGGTTAATCTTACCATGACTCAGCTTATGCGTAAAGGAGAGAACCCTACACTACATTAGGTGTTCTAGGAAATCCTACGCTAGGAGAAGTCTAGATTTAGAGACTCGGGGTTTCGCAAACTCCTACGTATCAAGTTCGATGAAGCAAGATGCAGTTACATCCATATCTTTATACCTGTCATACAAACAGGCTAAGATAGGACACCAACAGACTGGGATGTTTTCATCATCTGAAATTGTGAATTGAAATGGGACAAGATCTCCACGGATTTTGGTTACCAGATTAAAGCAAGCTCAGAAAAAGCAAGATGCTATCTGTGTTATTGCCAACAGTTTGATCAAGTCTGCAAAATCCTTACATCCGTACGGATTTCAGAATCAACGGATTGATCGGACACATTCCACGCCAAGGCTCATCCGATCACTTGGTAATCCCTCAGTTATTGGGACAGGCAAGGGTTCGCATTTTTGCTCCTTGTTTACGTCCACGTCCTTGTTCTAATTTCACGACTTGTTTTCGCGCTCGCGTTAATGACACCATTCACATTCATGATGGTATCTTGACTTACGATTTTACGTTCACTTCGTTCTGGGAAGTTTTGCAAGAACTTAAGAGACCAGACCCAAGTTCAGTATGACTCTCCATCATCATATAGACGTTTCACGTCGTATTCCACGTCTCACCTTGTAGCGTTTGGCGTTACCGCCATCATTTTCTATGTTCACGATATGTTTCACATATCATGTTCATTCCACGTTCCTCATATCTTGATCAAGATACGTTACACGTATCATGGATCATGATATGTTTACTCATACTACACTCGCCATATCGCCACGTAGCACGTTCAAAATTTTTCACGTATCACGTTCAAAATTTTTCACGTACTACGTTTCTTTATGTCTCTCGCATCGTTTCTAGTTAACAGTTGAGTCAGATTGTCTTTCATCGTAACGTTTCAGTTACGCTTACACGATTAATTCTTATTCCCTCGATCGAATTTAGGGGATATACCTTCCGTTGATAACCAAGAATTTCTTTGTATTCCAAGTCAAGGTCAGGAGGACCAAGACTTATCATTCGTGTCAAGATCTTATAAGGAACCGTTCCAAGAGGGAGGCCACTTGGAAACGGACAAGTTCATCCGGACTTTTATCCGTTTTTCTCTTATCAATTAGATATGTTCTTTCAGTCACGTCACGTTCCATGTCCTTTCAAGACATGTCATGTTCCGATTTCCTTCTGCCAGCTCACCTCACGTTCATTTATCTTACATACCCTCTTAGTTTGGTTCGGGTATGTTCCTCTTTCAGCACGTTATCTATAATTCGGGGATGAATTATTATTTTTAGGGGGGAAGAGTTGTAAAACCCGCATGCTTTTACCATTCATATACCCATTAGATCGTACGTCCTAGATTAAAACTTTCCTTTTATAGTATGTTCACATTCACGTGCTAGCATTTTAAGTATTACATACGTGTATGAACACGATAAGTATCGATTACGTACGAACACATGATAAGTATTTAACAATAATTAATCACGAACGCAATTTAAACACAAACTAATATTAATTACGTATATATATATATTTATTATGAACACAAATAAATATATTGAGTCACGATTGGAAACTAATTAAATTACGTAAACTACGTAACACGTAATCACGGACATTTAAACGAGTATAATTATTATGTATATTTAATCTAACACGACAAGTAATTATATACGTAATAATTACGTTTAACACGGGTAATGATAATTAAGAAACTTACGACATTAAAACATGTTTACGCATAATGTGTTCGTGGCGCGAAATAATAAAAGAAAGAAAGCATAATATTATTTGGGGCTGTTTTTGACAAAGTAGAAAAGAGAAGGACTTGGGCTCAAAGCCCAAGTGTGTTATGATGCGTGGGAATAAAAACATACGGGAGGGGTTTGTTTTGCTTTCTTCCTGCCGACACAAACAAACAAACAAACACAGAAACCCTAATCTAATAGAATGCAGCCGCCTTTTTTTTCTTTTCTCTCCTCTGCCGCGACCAACACCAAGAACAAGAAGAAGGAGGATTGATTCACGTTTTGGTTTTCTATAAACCCTAAACAACAAGTAACTAAAAACCTAGATTCGTTTTCTATTTTCCTTCCTTTTATTTTATCTTGAATCCGAATTCTTGGGGCATCTAAAACATATTAAACGAGTTTTATTAAGGGGGGGATTTCGTTTGGTATGTTGCTGGGTTGTTTGGCACACAAACCGAGAGTCAAAAGACTCTCGGTGATGAGTTACAACCACCAGCCGAAACCCTAATTGGGTGATGGCCTGGTTTTGGTCTGCTAGTGGGAACAGCAGCCTAACAAGGGGAACCACTGGCTGCGGCCAGTGGTCAGGTTGTGAAAGTAGTGGGAACCGAGAGCCTAGAGCTATCGGTGGTAACCAGACACGCAGCAGGGGGAAACGCGGGGTAGTCAGGGGAAACCGCATAACTGCCAGTGGTAACTGGCAGTTAGGGGACTGTTTGGGTTTTGGTTTAAACAGGCTAAAAGGTGCGTTTGGATTTCAGTTTTGTAAACAGAAACTAAGGGGCTGTTTGGTTCGGCTTTATATAAAAAAATACACACATTTCACGGGATTTCACGGGTTCGGTTTACGACAACGTTTTCCTAAAAATAATACATGGGTACGGGTTTTTATGTTACGCGTTTAATTAGTTTAACACGTATATTAGTTACAAGACAAGTAAATTAATAAATCATGACTTATTATTAGAAGATTAATTAAATTAATTTAATGTGCTATATAATTAATTTAAATAAAACATGGACTTAGGTTATTATTAATAATTAATAATACATGATTTAACCTAAGTATTTTATTATTTAACTATGACTTTAGTAATTAATTAATTATTAAACATGACTTATAATTAATTAATTATCATGACTTAGGTTATATTAATATTAATAATAATACATGTTTTAACCTAAGTATTTAACTTTATTTAATTAAAAACATGATATACTTTAATTAAATATTATAACCTATAGTTTAATTAAATTACATGAAATAATTATTAAACTATACAATATACCATATGACTTAGAAAATAATCATGAAAACACTTAGGCTTAAATACTTAGCTTATTTAACCAGCTTATTTCTAATTATGGAAACTTTCTATTTTTAGAAACTTATTTATTTAAGGCAGCTAATCTATTTATGGAAACTTATTTAATTAAGGCAACTAATCTATTTATGGAAACTTTCTATTTTTAGAAACTTATCTATTTTAAGAAGTAAATCTATTTTTGGAAACTTTCTATTTTTGGAAACTTTCTATTTTTGGAAACTTTCTATTTTAGGAAACCTGCTATTTTTGGAAAGTTACTTATTATTACACAGTAAGTATAATAATACATGAAATACCAGAAATACTTAATCAGATTAAATAGAATATAAGATAAACACGGTTTAAGGCTTAAAAACAGTAAAACATGGTAAGAATACATAAAATAAGCTAAGACATGACATAAAACCAGCTACGTATTTAGTAAGCAGATACTTATTCATGTATGTATTTATGTAGCACTAGTGATTCGGAAGTAGGATTTCTCTCAGTTCATCTTCTTCGTTCACTGGACATAAGGTACGGATTCCCGTCCTTTCAGTATGGACATTCTTTCCTTATTAGGATTTCCCCGTATGCAGCCAACTGTTTTCCCGTATTATAAGTATGAGTTTGATTGCTTATGTTTAAATATGATTACCTATAGCCATATACATGCATGACCAGTTTCACCTAGTTATGGAGGTACCATAACCATAACATTAGAGGCACTGATGTTATGACTTCACCACGGCGGAGTGATTGCTCGTGGCGTCCCTTCAGCTTTTGGCCATTTATTTATATTTATCATGTGGGGCGTATGGGTGCATCCTAGTTACATGTTTTATTCAGGATTTCATGGTGAATGTGGTGTGTGCCTTGCATCCTTCACAAGGAGCTGATCCCTCCTACCCAAAACCAGTATATTAAATTAGAGGCAGCCCCTCTAATTTGCATGATGAGGTCACCCCTCCAAGTATTCATGCACGGTGGATTTTCATGACCTATATTGGCTAATGGTAAAATATGTTAAACAGTTTTCATAAGATAAACATAAGGCTTTTCAAACTATAAAACCAGTTTTATGAACATGTTCTAGGTTTTTCAGGACTTATACATTTCCGCTGCTATTAAGTCTCTATTATGTTTTAGTCACTTATACTATGTCTATATCCGTGCACTGAGCGTTTTGCTCAGCCGTTACTTTCTTTTCCATGTCCCAAAACGGCAGGTACCCTAGGAAAGATTCGAGCATTTGGAGGACGTGCATAGGATGGAAGTTGCTAGAGACTTCTTTTCCTTTTGCCTTCATATATTTATGCTTGTGTAGTCTTTCATTCATTTCTTTTGCTTTATTATGTTTTGGGCTTATGTTTGGGAACCGATGTATGATTTCGGTTATCCCTATGGTCATGAAATGTTTTATACATTTATCCTTGTATGCTTTGATGACACGCCATAATTACGTGTGACATTCTATTATCAAAATGGGGTGTTACATTGTAGTTTTGTGGAAAACACATTATATGAAGGGAGACACCGAGACAATAATAGCTACCGAAAAACTTACTGTAATATTTAAGCATCTTCTCATTGCATATTGATGTGTGTACAGTGTCTTCTCTATTTGGATGGCTGTGATGATCCTTTTACTATATTCTGTTGCCACGGGAAGCGTACGGACGGCAGAATGTGAGAATTGCTCCATTCAGCAACCTACGCGACCCCGGGGTCAAATATCAACTACTCTGAGCCGCCGGATGATATTGTGTGTTATACGGATGATATATAAAAGTTCCTATTTAACTGTCCCCGTATGCTATGTGTCCGTTTTGATCTCAACTTTTTTGCCTGTGATGATCCTTTTATTATATTCTTTTGCTACTGAAAGCGGGAGGATGGCAGAAGCAATAATCGCTTCAGCAACCTCCACAACCCGGGCACGATATCAATTAATCTGAGTCGAGAAAGCATATTGTAGTTTTGTGGCAAACACATTATATGAAGGGAGACACCGAGACAATAATAGCTACCGAAAAACTTACTGTCATATTTAAGCTTCTTCTCATTGCATACTGCAATGTGTGTTTCATGTTTTGCATAAGTGACTGCGTGTTGCAGACTCATGGTCTGAGAGTTGGACAAGAAAGTGCATTCGAATAGGTGTCGATAGGTGATAGGTCACCACCTTACTTTGATATTGAGATAGATGCAAGCTCTTCTGTTGCTGCTGATGATGTAGCTGCTGTGAAAGACACAATGCAACAAGCTCAAGCAAAGCTCCATAGTGCAAATGAAAACATAGACCGAAAGAAAAACGGTCTTCAAAGTCGATCAAAGTTTAGGATGGAGAATAATGCCGAGGACAAAAAGGGAAGGCTGAATGAGGGTTATGGGAGATCAAATGCTTATGAAAGAGATACTAACAAGGCATCTGGTAAGAGAGGAGAACCAAAAGATGAAAATGACTATGGATGTTGATTTCCTGTAGAACCGGAAAAATATTGTTAAAGCTGGAATTTTTCTAGAGAGTAAAACCGTGAAGGAACATACAATGTATCTAGGAGCAGCAAGAGGAAAGACACGGTTGTGTCAAGAGAAGCAACAAAACCCTTAGAAAGCGTAGCGAGGAACCAAGTTCAGCGGCCCAAATGACAGGTCTCGGGGGTCCCCAAAAGAATAACATGGTTGTCCTGGAATCTTTTGGACATAAGGAAGATGATATTGTACAAGGAAACATGCTGCGTGGAGTGGAGGAAGATGATGAGAAAAAAACACCAATTTACATGTCTGATAGGGAAGAAGAGCAACTAAAGGAACCTACTGGATCTTATAAGACTTGCAATCCAAGAGAGCAAGAAAAGAGGTTTTTAGTTGCCCAGCAGCATGGAGAAAGTAAAGCACCAAATGATTCAGATGAAAATGAATTGTTACTAATACAGGATTTGTGCGATTTTAAGGCAATTGGTTCTGAATGTGTACATGATATATATTAACTGTGTAGATATTTCAAACAATTATGGTTTGACTGCAATTGCAAAAGCATGTGTACATTCAGATTTGAAACAACTATGTGCAAATGCGCCTTTATAACATGTGCTAACACATCCCCAAACAAACAGCGATTCAAACATCTCGCGCTGAAGCACATGTATTAATTCATGTTTCGACCATACATACGCTCCAACTAACAAAACCAAAACGCCCGCGGCGAAGCGCGGGCACCCTACCTAGTATACATAAAAGTGTATATCTTTTTCTCCTCTCCAGTTCCCGTCCTCTGTGTCTCTTCTTAAAAGAAACTTAAAAACACAAAAAATTTGTGATTTTTTCCTTCTATCTTTTTTTAAAAAAAAACTTAAAGCCAACACGTTAGTTACACTAAATAAAATTGTTTGATTAAGTTATCTATCCTATATGACATCTTAGGATTGCCCAATGTAAGGTAACGGGTGACTACTTTTGATACACATAAGTCTTTTTCCTTTTTTTCTCAAAGATTTATCATCAAGTCTTCAAGCAATGTATATTAACCTATTTCCAAAAAGCTTGCCTTGTAGTCAATTTTTCATTTCTAGATTTGAGTCTGTATGTTTAGCTTTTAGTATCTTGCTAGTAGCTTTTCTTCAGTTAACATAATTTCTGCAGTTAAAAAAAAAAAGAAAAAAACTAATTTTCATTTAAGATGCTACAACATGAAAGAAAAAAAAATTACAAGGACACAAGTGCTATTGAGCAAAAGATGTACCTGAAATTTCTTTTGTGTGTTTGTTTGTATTCAAGTTTGTGTTAATTGAAAAGATTAATACATGCGAAACAACAAAATCCGTATGCAATTCTCATGTGTGGGGGACAGAGTCGGGTGCCATGGTTTGGCACCAACTCTTTTGTGTTAAAAAATGCTTTCTTGTTTGAAACAAAATATAATACAAGTGAATTCAATAAAATATCTAGTACTCGCATAACATAGTCCCAACTCCCAAATTCATAACTGGAGTTGATATAGTAGAAGAATATAAATTGACTAACTGTTATCGTTTTCTTTTTAATTTAATAAAAAATATTTATATGTTTTTTTACATTGTCAATATCGCGATCTTATACAAAATTAAAATCATAAGATTGGATTTAGATCGAAACATACTTACATGTTTAAACGTTTTATGTATGTAAGAACGTGTAATCAAATGAGATTTATAACAAATTTACAAAGAAAAAATCGTTGTGAAAATTAATAATATATGTTACTCTTATAATGCATTTATAACAATCCTAATGTAAGATTATTAGGCTTATTTTATTGTTTAACCTAAAAAATTTCATTCATTTATAGTTTATTAACTAATTTTTTTAAGAAAACTGAGATTGAATTCAATCCAGATTTTACGATCTTATGATAAGACATATACCCTAGTTAAGATCTTAGGGCTTTTATGATTCTGCGAAGAATCTCGTTTTTCTTTTATGAGCTCCTTAAATCGAAAGATTTTAAAGCTAGATAACGATCATGGTATATTTTAGAAATCGCTCTTTAAGTTTTTTTATGTACGTTACGACGATTATCAATTACATTTTGATTATTTTAGGTGATATGCATAAATATTACATGGACGATTATCAATTACTCTTTTTTTTCGCCTACGTCATCACACTCTTTTTCAAGTTCTCTATGAAATATGACTACTGTTTTATGCATAAGAAACTAGAGGAGCATCCGTGCAGAATGAAGAAATATTAAACTGGAAAATATTTATAGCTGAAATATTATATTTCGCTGAATTATAGAATTCATTCAACCCACTATAGCTAAACTACTAAAACAATTAGTGCCATGGATTATGACATCACAACTCGGTTATGGTGTAATACTCCATGGTTTAAAAAATGACGTTTAGTTTAGATATCAGAATTTGTCTTGAAATTTTCACTGTCCGTCATGATTGTTTTAAACCATGACATCAGATCCAGGAACAGAAATACAAGAACCAGGAACAGAAATACAGTAGGACGTGTCAAAATCTTAACGAATGTAGTCCAACACTCCAACTGAGGGTTCGGCAAAATGTGCCCAAACTAACTTTTGGCATTCGGATGATCAAGAGATCATAAATGTGATGGGTATCAATGAGGTACAGATCCGTGATGGTGTGTAGTCGATAAACAGTGAATGCGTTATTAGTAATGGTAGGGTGAGGTTGATGTGTTGCCTCACTATGCAAAATCTCAACCCCACATGTTCCTTCAGGTACGTTTGCTTTACTATCTGTTTCCAAAGTTACTATGCAAGTATGCAATACATACGAAGTACAATCAGAATACAGTGACAAGAAAACGAGATGAAGATGCAGTGTCTTAACGCGCTCCGGATGTTAACAGTTGTGAAAATCATATATTTAAGGTTGGTCAATTGGCATCTGAAAAGATCAGAATTGAAAACAGAATTCGCATATTGAGACACTAAAAGCTACTGTAACAATCTGTATTATAATTCCGAGTACTTAATAAAGTAGGGTCGAACAAAAAAAATATGATTTCACATGTTCCGCACAGGTTCAAGATTGACACATTAAAATGGGTTTCGCGCGGCTTTACCGGCTGTCAATAGGTTACTTTTTGACAGTCGGGCCTCGGGTGTCACTTGTAAAATGAGGAAAAAAACATAATTTCAAGCATATCATCACTTTAACAAATATGGAGCACCATTTTCCAGACTTCATTGCATCATTAGTTTTAAGTAACACTGACAAAGTTGGGTCTTTCATAATTCATAAGTAGTTTTCCATTTTTATCCTATTCAACTTTAATCCCGAAACACATGCATATTATAGTTATATATAGGTCAAAAAGGACTGTAAGCGCACCTTGACTCCAAAACCATACCTATGAACTAATTCACTATTTGGGTCTCACAAGACGTTTCTCATAGTCTTGACACTCCCATTGGTTGGACCAGCACACCGCTGCTACCAACTATATCTGGAAACATTGAACAAAACTCCTTATTGTAAAAGACTTGTTTTCTTCGATCAAAATTAAATAGAGCATTTCTATTTTCTCTTTTTTTTTCTTAAAGTGTACATGAATAAGGTAATATTGTAAATAATAACAAATCTCTCACGCTACTCTCTTGAGAGATATATCACACAATAATTTCACATCACATTCTCTAAAGGTATGATCTCAAGGGCTTCCCTTTTAATTGTTACAATGACATTTGATGGCCTCAAAAATAATATAAAAAAATTAAGAATCACCTGTTGTCATAGGACTTGATTCTGATGGCTTCTCGGTTGTTTCCACGTCCATTGTTACAACATCACTGACATCAGCTTCCGCTTCCATCATGATTTCATCTCTATCTGTTGCAGGTGGGGCTCCGTTTTCCATGACAGTATCAGGCTGCATTTGCGTATTTGGATTTGGATCGTCAGTCACTTTGTTGAGTCCATTTGGTGTTGCTATTGGTGACGATGCACGAGGATCGCTAGAGATGCTCAAGGTTGATGTCACGGACAAATTCTGTGAGCATGGTTTGTAAATAATCATTATCGTAAAGTTCATTTGTAAAATTGTATGAATTGATGTTCCATAAGGCCACAATGTGTCAACAAGCATTTACCTTTTCTAAGGCAAGAGCAAGCTTTGAGAGATTTGGATACAAGCTTCGTGCATCCAATATGATCTGTCAATCCCAACAAGCAAAAAATAAGAACATCACTAATGAGAATTTGTATTTAAGATACAATTAAAAGAAGCAGGCAGCTTAAAAAAAGAATTTCTTTAACACAGATGATAGCACAATCACCTCAGACAGCCTTTGTATGGTAAATGGTGGACCATCAACAAAACTATGAAGAGCTGCAAAACATAACCAAGAGAATGTAAGTCCTTAAGTAGTCACAAAGAAAGTTTCGAATTAATCAGATAAATTCCATTTGTCATGGTAGAGCAAGTCATGGCCACACTCATATAGTCGTATCCATAAAACAATTTGTTTTAAATCCACTATGAAGGATGGATAACTATACTCCTGTGTGTTCAATTTATTTTTCCAGCATTCTAGTAAATCATCTTGATAGATAGTAAGCATAAAAAATTTTACATGATAGCCAAATAATACAAGTATGAAGAAAGATGATTGGGGTAGTACCATCATCCAACCTTCTCACTAACTCGTCATACGTCTCTCCTAATGAAACTTTTTGTTCTTCAGGCGTCATTTTTGTCAGTGGATACTCAGAAATGACCTACAACAGATTTAATAAAGATGAAATAAAACTTATCACCATCTGGGAACAAAGAATAAAGATTACATATAAGCTTATAGATTGGCATACCTCCCCATACCTGCTTTAAATGAAGGGATAACATGTTTTTAAATCTTTCCCAATCATACCTGCAGTGCCACATAACGTAATGAAAGATAAATAATTGTCCGCAATGCTAGTAAACAAGAAGTGTATATGAGGACAGCATGTAAACACGAAAATACTTTGACGCTAATGTTAACCTTGTCATAAAAATAAGACACAACAGCGTCAGCTGTTCAATCACAAATGACTACACTTCACCGCAAATAATAACGTGAATAAAACATTTACTTACATGCAGCAAGAAATGGTGACACTCGCTAGCATATAACACATATACGTCTTCACCATTTGCATAAATAAGAACAAGGCAAGACAAATATGGAATATGAAGGTTTAAATACAAGAAACGGCTTCCCACTCAAGAAAATTCAAGAATTAGGTCGATCACAAACATATGCATACCAGAATTTTCCAGTGGCTGCAATGGCTTTCAATACGCTTCTTACTTCTTCTCCTTGTTCAGCAGTCTCGTGCCTCATTTCCATGCCCCTGGGTTTGCGAAACATAAGAATGATTTATCAAAGTTGCAATTTTATAAACATATACTTTGCATTATGAATCACTACTCCCTCGACAAGCATTTAGAGTATTTTGTTTGAATAACATTTGGAGGTATCGTTATTAATTACAATACTCCATGCTTTGAAGTCCCGAACGGTTATAAATCTCCCGTAAACCACTTAATCAGCATTCGTAAACCCTGTTCTAGTATTCAGTTAAGATTCTCTAGTCTACATAAATCTGCTAAAAAAATTAACCAGCAAAAAAAACTCACTGATGATGTTCAGGAGACGCAATCAAATTATCATGACTATTATCAGTCACCGCAGCAATCACGACCGAATGTTCCAAAGTCTCAGTTGTCTTTGGGCTTTCCAATGCGGGAACGATTGTCTGCTTGGAAGTTTCAGTTGTCTGTGTGTCTGTAACCGGTGGTGATATGGACCCATCCAAGGGTTTAGTTTCAAGTGTGTCTGTAGCCTCGGGTAATACTGCATGCTCCACATTTTCATCTGTCTGTGGGTCTGTAACCTGCGGTGGTGACGTCTCAGCTGTCTGCATGTTAGATTCCGGGACCGGTGACTGCTCTTCCGATGTTTCTGTTGTCTCAGCAATCACAGGCGAGGTCGACTGATTCAAAGGTTCGGTTGTCTCGGTGGTAGCTGGAACCACGGGTGAATTATCCGCAGTTTCGGTTGTTTGTGTATCCATTATGAAGCCGCTTGTATACACCTAAAAAATGGCGAAAATGATCAACTAGTAACATCTTTAACAGCATATATACAAACAATGCAACATACGACTCCAAAAGACAAAATAAATATATAAGGGTGTTTGGAATTGCTTATTTATTTCTGCCGATGCTTCTCTAATTTTTATAATGCAATAATATATGAAATATACATAACGTTTGTTAAAACAAATTCAATCAAGTCCATTTATACTACGTTTTAGGGTTTAAAGAAAATGATATCATCTCAAATAAGCACTAGGGGGTGTTTGTATCGGCTTATATGTGGGCTTACAAGCTTATTTGATGTCGGCTTATATAACGTAAGCTTCAAATTAACCAGCTTATTTCAAGACTTGTGGGGCTTATATAAGTTTTATACGATATGACAAACTTATATAAGCCCATAAGTCTCAAAATAAGCCAGAAAATTGAGGCATACGTTATATAAGCCGAAATCAAATAAGCTCGTATGCCCGCATATAAGCCGAAACAAACATCCCCTAAACTAAACAGCTCTCTACCTAGGTGGCATCTGAGATTACTTACTTTTCAGATGAGTTTGGTTTAATAAGCAGTTTGGAACATGTATGCAGAAGCTTATTTCAAGTGGTATTCAGTTTGAAATTAGAGTTACTTACTCGCCACTTGAAACGTTGCATAAATTACTTGGATAGAAATTAATTGTTATTTGTAAGCAGAAGCAGAACCTCAAAATAAACAGATAAACATAAAAACGGAACTGCTTTCGCAAATGATACTTTGTGAAAACCCAAATCAATATAAATTAATCCAATATCTACTACGTGTTCATCTACAGTAATCGTAGATCCCGTTACAAACTGAATTAGGTAAAGATAAGTGAAATCAATATTTTAGCTCAGTGAAATCAATATTTGTTGTACCTAGCTGAATAAGAATCGAATTGTAGTAATTAAAGCAAGTAAAAGAAAATAGGTTTGATAAATTGGGGGATTATGGTGAATAGAAAGCTTAGATCTAGGAATATTCAACAAGTATAAACAGGTGAAATAAAATTGTAGAATTGATTAAAAAGTAGAATAATTAAATTACCTATAGTGAATGAAGATTGAGAGCAAATCGAATGGTGGAGGAGTGGTAGTTGTTGATTGGAAGGCGGCGGTGGGTAAGGGCTAAACCCGACAACGTTTATTAATTCCGTTCTTGGCCTCTCTCTCTATTGACAAGTTTTATCCAACATTCCAACTCAAAAAAAGATTAAAAAAAACATAATTAATATTTTTATTGTATTTTTTTAAAAGACTATTAGGACATCCTTTAAGACGAGTAGACTAATCTTTCACGAGAGTTTGCTCGGTACCTCGATGAGTAGTATCCCTCCTAAATAAAAATGTTATTTCATTACTTTATTAATTAATGTTACTCAAAACAAATAATATATAAGGCTGTTTGTTTAAGCTTATAAGTCGAGATAAGTTTATGTTTCATAAAGCTTATTTTTGTGGTTTACTTTAGAACTTGTGGATTTATATATGTTTGTTATGATGTGATAAATTTATATAAGCTAATCGAACTGTTGAGCAACATGTCCGAATCAGATTGGATCGACGAAGACCGGACTGATAACCGAAATGGTCCAAAACCTTGGACCGAGATCGGATCGAAATGGTTCGAATCGGTCTGGTCCGGTTCGGTCTTCTGTCCGGTCCGGTCTTATAAGGCATAATCGACAATGTTTTCGTAAGACCGAACCGGACCGAGTACTAAAATAGTCCAAAACTCTGGACCAAAGACCGGATCGAAATGGTCCGATCCGGTTTTTTGATCCGACGGTTCAAATGCTCACCCTTAAATCAACCATCAAGTTGAGGCTTATAAAATATAAGTCGAAAGCTTTGAACATTCTCCTTTCTCGGGTTCCTAGCCGGTTCCAGGGTTCGAGAGAGAAATTCCTACTATAAAAGGAAGCATGTGAGGGAGGAATGCCTTCATTCAAATTTATAACTTGTCATCTACTTGAAGGAAATGTTTGGAGCAAGTTAAATAAATTTGATATATTTTCGACTTATATTTTATAAGTCATATGTTTATGACTTATTTTGATATTTATAAGTTTATATATGTTTATCATATTATAATAAACTTATATAAGTTCATGCGTTTCAAAATAAGCCATAAAATATGACTTATGAAACTTAAAAGAAATGCTAAATTCACATAAACTACACAAAAACAAATCCAAATAATGATGTATAATGAACATTATTGGTACCCTATCTCATACTTTTTGTTCTTTTCATATATTTGCATCCACTTATTAACATACACATCATTGAGTGGATTTATTTTTATAACTTTTATGTGAGTATTTTCTTCCTCGGAACTTAAGAGCACATGGTACGGGGGGTAAAACCCTCGCGTCGTACAAAAACGCGACACGAAAACGCCACCCACCATACCCGACCTCGCGTTTTCGTGCCTCGCGCATAGGGCACGACGCGCGTTTTCGCGCGAAAACGCGAGAACCGTACCGTGTCTCGCGTTTTCGTATCTCGCATTTACGTGTAACTATTTTTAAATTTTTTTTTTATAAAAGTGGGCCCAATTTGTTCCCCATGGCTCAAGCCAACCAAGGAGCGTGATTTTTGGTGTTGTGGAGGTTGTGATGTGATGGGATAATACCATGGTGCCTACATAATGCACTGGCAAGTACTTGATGATGATTTTAAAGCAAACAAATGTTAATATTTTACCTATCAAGTTTGTATTCACATTAATTTAAAGTGCTAGAAAAATTAAATCATAATAAACCCGCTAAAATGAAAAAAAAAACTAAAATTTAATAAAATTTATCGAAATAGATATTGAATTAAAGAATATAAATTTTTAAAAATATAATGAACTTAGGTTATGAAAATAATAAAAATATATTTTAATTTAAAATTAAAAATATTATTTTAATATGTTGGTACAAAATATCGTGATATATAATGTGAGAAAGATATATAACTATCTGCTTTATATATTATGTAAAAAAATTGATAATTTAACCTTTCAAAAGTTTGTTGCAAAAGTCTAAACACTTTATAATAGAGTAAAATAAGGGATTCGAAAACCAAACAGTTTTTTATTGAAGTTGGGATAAGTATTTCATGCTATTGTAAAAAATATATATATCAAAGTGTGTATTTGAATTATATTGTACTAGTAATAAAATATATATCAAAATATGTATTTGAGTTATAGAGACTAGCAAGGTATTCGTATGTTGCGACTACATGTGATTTGAAATTAAAATTCTATTAACATAATGTTTTATAATTATATTTACGAATAATGATGATAAATTTAAATTCGAATTACTTTAGGTAATAATAAACCATTTCATATAAAAATAGTATTACGAAATTATGATGATTGATGGTGAAAGGTATTTGTTAATCTGTGTAACATTCGTCACAATATTATATAATGTATAAATATATAAAATTTTCGTAGTTTATATGTTTACACGTGTTCATATGTTATAATAACTTTAAAATCTTCCTACTGTGATATGTACTATTTAATCGAATTAATTAGCAAAATGATTAGTATTTCAGTAAATTTATACTAAAACACATATAGACGATATATGTTTTTGAATATACAAATTAGAAAAAAGTTAATGGTTCAAAATCAAACACCGATTTGATATCAAACTTATATTAGTGAACAACTTAAGTAATTGTATGTAAAAAATTTCTTGTAACAATAATCATTTGTACATGTTGCATATTAGTTTGTAATCTTTTTGTCATTTAATGTGTATTGCTCATCAATTAATACATAAATAGTATTATGAAGTTTTTGTGTTATAAAGGTTTGTACCAAAAGCTTGTAACGTTGTATTACTTAAAACTTTGGAGAGATAGTGTAATGTCTTTTATAAGTAGTCAAATTTATGTGTTGTTAAAAAATAGTAGAAATTTATGTACTCGGGTTATTTTTATCAGTTATGACGGGTCCTCTCCGGTCATCTTCTAACGGCTTTATTGGCTAGTTGAAGCGATTGTTACTCCAGTTCCCAATTGAACCTGTTGGTCCGGTTCGGTATTCAAAACTATGCACGACATCATTTTATGTAGACAACTTATGTACGATTTTGTAGATATATATTTTAGTTGTTGTATAATGTGAATATATAATTGTATTTTTATGTAATAGAGTATATTAATAATTAATATTAATTATTTTCATTTTAAGTTTGTATTAATTATCAATAATATGAGTATTAAATTATAATTCTGTGTTTTAATTGATTTTTAACTATGTTTATATAGTTTTACATTGTGCATATACTGTTGTAAGTTGATTTTTCAACATTTCTAATAATAGTAGGTTATGAGCATTTTATTTATAAAACTTTATTATCACACATGAAAAATATTATATTGAAGAAAATCACATATGATTTGTATTACTAATTTAACTATGTTGAGGAATTAATTATATCGAGATACATTTTGAAATATAAAATGTTATATATGATTGGAAAAATTGTCAATGTTTAATTTCTAATAAACAGTTTAAAACTTTTAGAATCTTGTATAAAAAGTTTGGTTCATTTTACTAAGTACACATATGGAACATGTAAAATAAAGTTGATGCAAAGTCATATGTTATTTCTTATGTAAGTTTTAACAACAAGAATAAATATTGGAAAAAGTAAGAAAAAGATTGTTCAAAGTATATCAAAATGCGAGTCTATTGAAACTTTGAAAGATAATTAAATGTTTGTCTGGATGGCATAAGTTTCATCAGTTAACGATTAATAGTTAAGATATACTATTAGTTTTTGAAAAAAATAAGACGAGGGTGACTCTGTTATTTAAAATAAAAATGAGTAAATTACAGCGTTCGTCGTTGTAGTTTATGTTTACCGTGGAGGTTCGTCTCTTAACCCCGAAAAATGTACTATCTATTTGTAATCGTAAAAGGATATCTATCGCTAGCCTCTCCATTTAACATCTCACTAACCATTGTTAAATGTCGCACACTATAGTTTTTTCAGCCTTTCAATTATGTCAAATAAAGTATGAAGATATTTTCCCTCCTAAACTAACACTACCACCGCCATATGCCTTTCCCTTTACCTCCCTCCCCAACCGTACATGAAAATTAACTTTTTGCATCGGTGTGAGCCGAAGATTTAAATTTTGCATAGGTTTGGTGGTTTAAACCACATAACAATCTGCATTTTTTCATTTGTTTATGTATTACATGAGTATACTGTGAGGTATCTTTCACCAACCAACTACAACTTTTGGTGTCCTCGGCTACCAATTTTTTGGTTGGCTAATCAACGGGCCTAAAACCCATCACCACACATACTTAAACAAAATAAAACTCTCACGCAAGGAGAATATCATTACCTTATCAGAGTTATTTATGTAAAACATGATTCAAACTTCTTTTATCTTGCATTTTAATGATGTCACTTTTTAGGAGGAATTTCATATATATCTACTAAAACTTGCATAGTATCATATTTTCTCAAGTTATAAGTTTTTACTGCATGATAATGTAGAATAATCTAGTTTTTTTCACATTTATCACACCTATTCCCATTCTTACAAATTTTTTGCCCACTAGTTTCCACATTACTTTTGTATCTTAAGCTTTCAGTTTAACACGAACAATGTTGGTATGAGTTAACCAAGAAAGTTTTGATCGGGTGGACAAAGTTTAATAACTTTTAAAAGTTACATTACAAATTGGTTGGTTAGGATGATCGTAGTCTCATCTTACAGTTTGGTCGGTCTTCACACAACCAAACCAAACCAAACCCCTCATTAGCTAAGCCAAACACACCCAACTGTTCCATTTGTTTGGGCTAATCTTCCACCGAATAAAACGGAAGATAAATAAGGCGAAATATTTTGGGACCACTTGAAATGCAAAAATACCTTTACTTGGTTAGGAGTGAGTAAACATTAATGCTTTAATATACTACACATTAGGTCATGCATACACATAATATTCAATCAATTGTCTATTAGATTCAGAGGTGGATTACCTTATATCCAATGTATGCACGTGCATATCATGTGTAAAATCTGAGTAGTGTTAAAAAAATTAAAAATTTTAAAAATTAATGTAAAATGCACTAAAAATAACGAATGCACAACCTTTAAAATGGAAGAAATTGATGAATGCATACCCTGAAATGACTTACCATTTTTGAAAACAAAAGAAAAAGATAAAAGAATGGTCGTTTTGACTCACAAAACCACTTGAAGAAAATGAAAGAGTTAATATTAGGTGAAGTAGTCAATTAGTCTTTTATTATTGGCCAAAATGCATTTTAGTACCCCAAACTTGGCTAAGTGGAATTTTTACTACCTTAGATTATCAGAGGTGAAGAATGGTACCCTCAGTTTGGTTAAGTGGGACTTTTAGTACCCTACACACACTTGACATGATGACATGATCATGTGAGACCAACCCGTTAAGATTTAACGGAGGAAAATAACACACTTGTGGAATGTATGTTAAAGTGCATTACATATGTGAATATGGTACTAATAATGTTGGCACTAATGTTTTTAAGGACGGAAGCCTCATAGATCACCAAGTGTGTTTCTTTGAAATGCATATTGTATCCGCTTCAAAAAGACGCAACTATTGTTAAGTGTTTTGATGCTTATAGGTTAGCTGTGAAAGAACTCTTGTTAAGTGTTTTGATGCTTATAGGTTAGCTGTGAAAGACCTTATATGTTATAGTTATAATTAGCCATATATTTAGATAAGTATGGCTCTAAACTATGAAGAAATTATATACTAGTTTTGATTTGATAGTTTCACGATACAACAAATTAAGTATGATTTGATGTGTACGCTTATATTCAAGTCTGAATGATGTTATATGTTGTTAATAGTTACTAGTGTAGTGCTAATTTGCATTAGTTCTAACTTTTGCTTGTCTGCAATGTTATAATTACACATGCATGTTTCCTATCTTGTTAAATCTCATTGATCTGCTTTGTTTCATTGTTGTATTCTTTTTATTTTAGACTGATGGTACTAATGACGAGGAGAATATCGTTATTTTGGTATAGCGCTTTTTGTGTATAGCGCTTGTTTAACACTCATATTACATATCGTAAATTGGGTACCCACGCATAGTAACACATCTCCGAGACAACATAAGTTTTTGTTGAATTCAGAAGGTTACTGTTATACTCTTCTTTTAACTACATCTCAACTTAATACACTATCTACATTATAACATATCAGTAAGTCAAGATTTCCATAATGTTTTTAAGTGCAACAATCCTTATTATGTGAAGCAAAAACACAACAAGTTTTATGTTAATTGTAGCAATACTCTTAAGTGCAGTAAAACCACAAGTGTACTATTATGTAGCAATACTCTTATGTGTAGGAAAAAAAAGTTTACTATTAATAATCATTAGTGCAAGTTCCGCACATCCAAATAAGTTAAGATTTCCTAAATCCATTAAAAACATTTAGGTAATCAATTACATAATTTCGTTACCTGTAGGACTGCGCTTATATCACCACAAGTCCACCTCAAAATCAAAAGCACATAGTCGTCTTTTTATTCGGTATCATAGAACTTTGAAGATACGTGTTTGACTCTTTGTCTAATGCACATAACTAACGTGATATTTTTCCCCCGTTAAATTTTAATGGGCTGGACTCACATGATGGTCACATAATCTTGTCAAGTGTGTGTAGGGTACTACAAATTCCATTTAACCAAATAGAGGGTATTATTCTCCGCCTCTAATAATTAAGGGTAGTAGAAATTCCAGTTAGACAATTTCAGGGTACTAAACTGCGTTTTGACCTTTATTATTCTATGTATATTTGTGACCTACTTGATATAAAGTTATTTAAGTCCAACATTACCCATAGCTTCTTCAAAAGCCCAACCACTTGAAGTAGTTTAGACACCTACGTTTAGTATATTAAATTAATACTATATTATGTTAATTCTTTTATTTTCTTTTTTTTCACTGTATTTGCATCAAGTTTGCTTAATAAAATTTACCATTGAGAAAAAAAAAGTTTCATTATTATATAATAGTTTTACTTACTAAATTTGTGTTTTAGTGTTACTTGAAGACGCTGAACTATGAAAATCACATATATTTAATTTGGTGTGCTTTGTAGTTTCTCCAATGATACAAGAAAAAATCACAATAGCGAATAAGAAAAAGTTAAGATATTATTATTTGATTTAAAAATATGTTTCAAGAATGACAATGAAGATCCGCGTAAAAAATCCCGAGTAAACCCAACCTATAAAACCGACCAGAACCAGACATATTCGGATTGAAAAAAAACTGTGACATATATGTGGTGCATATCATGTGTGTAAATTCTAGATCCGTCAATGGTTAGATTACGATGGTTTGGTCACCGTTTGGTCTAAGAAAAAAAAGATGAAATGACGCTGATGTGGCAGTCTGGTTTGGTGACATGGTTTGGTTGGATTACTCTTAAGGAGTTGTTTAACAAAAAAAGTCATTGTTTGGTCTAAGAAAAAGAAATATGAGATGACGTTGATGTGTGGTTTGATCACATGATTTGGTTGGATTACTCTTAAAGGGTTGTTTGACAAAAAATATGATTTAATACTGAATGAATCAATGATACTGAATGATTTAGTTTTGCTAAATGATTACGATTCTGAATGCAGACGACTGTTTGATAATCATTTTATAATAATCAAAGAAGATTACTATTGTGACTTTTTGTAACAAACAAAATACATAAGTTTATTAATGTTATGACTTGATAAGTTAATGAAACAAAGTATTGTGATTTAAGTAGACTTCTTACAATATATTACTCTACTAAAATAAAGTATTAATATTATATTTTGTGTTTATTTAACCAATGGTTATTCGTATTAGCGGATAGATAGATGGAAAAAACTCGTATTAGTGTTACAGAGGGTATCAAAGTGCAACATTTAAAAATGAATATATATCAATATTTATTCATTGAATGGGGGACCACACTTTTACTCGCCGATTCAGAATGCAATTGAGCCAATCACGTTCATTTTTTTACCAAACAAGTATGGCACTGACCGATTAGGATGTGCATGCTTAATATTTCAGGCTATCAAACACCCCCTTAGAGCGTTAGGTATCGTAACGCACCAACGGCGTTGCGTCGGCGTTGTTGGGCGTTACGATACGATGAAGGCCAATGCCGTTAACGCGCGTAAAGGGGTGTTTTCAAAAAAAATCATTTACCCCCTTTTACTAGTTTCACGCGTGACGAGAGTGCTCGACTTTGTAGTCATCTTTATCTTCATTCACAAGTGAGTTCATAGACTTGCTTTTATTTATTTACTTGTTTTATAAAACCCGCGAGGGGGATAACATGCTTATTTTAAAATAGAACACAAGGGGTCCTATTGTATGCTCAGATGACTGTTACATAAGTTTGCTTATAGCCTCTAAGACCCATTTATCATGAACTGTTAATCACTTGGTGCGAGTGAACGCTAATACTATGGATAGATCTGTCGGGGTGACACCAAGTCCGATGCGATTAGCTATTGTAATGTGTATGAGAGCACATGTGTATAGGAGCACGTCGGATGCATTTGTATAAGAGAAATATACGCACTTGGCTAAGTGTGTTTGTGGGCTGAAATATATATATGTTAACGTTCAATGTCACGAGGCTTATGAAATAACAGAATAATTATGTCCGATCAACATAATTGTTACGGATGAAGGTTTATCCAGATACTTGTGTTCGATTTACATATTTTAAACTCTATGGATTCACTCAACAATTTTTGTTGATTTTATAGCATGTTTTATCTCAGGTTCATAAAGAAGGTACTCAAGGAAGGTGGTTTTATTCTGGTGACTCTAACCCACTTTTATTAAATATATCCTAAAAGTCCCTAATCCAAACTTGAAACAATAAACTAAACAATCAACACACTTAATTACTTTTCAAACATAATACTTATTATTGTATAATAAAGAATTACAAGTGTTATGGATAACACCGTTTGATGACAATGTGTTGTGCACACTTTGGACAAACTAAAACCTAACTTATGAACACAGTCGCAGCTGTTTGGTTCAACAAGTTCTAAGAGTTAATGTGTGTAATGTGTCAAAGTGTTGAACATTAACTCTAGGCTACATAACCTATTTATAGTGGTACGAGGTTGACTCCAAGTACTGGTTGATGGTGACTACACTAAACAGACACCTGTCAGACATCTGTCACAAGATGCTCTTCTATTCTTGGTAGTCTGCCACAATGCTTTAGGGAAACAGAGCTGACACTGTTTCCCTTTTCTTCATAGTCTCGTACACACTAAGGTATGTCCAAAGTGTACTGAGTGTTAATAGGGTATTGCCACCCCTGTTAACCCTCAACCCCTCAGATTCACTGATACATCTTAGCTGTTATCCATCACAGTCAATGAGTATGTATTCAAGTAATCTTCGACTTCCTTGACAATGTCTCTGACATGGACTCATCTGAGGTTGCTCACAAAGATTTAGATCTCTGTGAGTCTTGCGATACTTGCTTGCCTCCTAGGCACAGGCAAGTCAATATTAAATAACTTGATTTGTGTTTAAATCTATGATACAGGGAATCTAATAGACTTAGATTCTCAACAATCCCACCCTATTTAAACATAAATACAACTAGATCTACATAAGTTATAGTAAGTGAGATGGCAGCTTCTTCTTACTCATAACAAATCTTAATAAACATACCTCATGATTTTATTATGACTTAAAAGAAATTACAAGTACAAAACATAAGTGTAACAAAATATGAAGGTAAAGTTCAGTTGTGAAACACTTCAATAATCATCATTCTTGATTTATTCTTCAGCTTCAGCTATGTCTGTCCTGGCATCCAATTCGGCCTGCAAAGCTTGTGCAAATACCTTAGAATACTTTGTGTTGATTTTAAGTGCATTTTAAGACAAAGAAGTTGAATAGTTGATGATAATCCCAATTCGTCTTCCCTTTGGAACACATATTGACATCCCCTGTTCATGAAGGTCATACCTATCTCATGCTCAGTATATGTCTGACCATCAATATGGCCTACAATCCCATTTGGTAAAACCAAATCCCTATGCATTCCATCCACTTGAACATCATCAGTTACGAAGGTTTTCTTAATAAATTGAGTCATCCTTCTTCTTTTCTTTCCAGACTTTGGAAGATCTTGTTCAAACAGCTATGGTGGGGGATCAACCTTGAGCTTGGGTGTAGTTTCTTTAACCCAATTAAACTTAGCTTTGAGAGTCTTAAGAAGTGTAAAATTTGCCTGTCCAGTCTTCTTCGCAGCTAATGCCTCAAGTTCAAAACATCCAGACAAGCTAAGTTTCTTTAACTTAAAGTCTTCAAAGAGATCCATATTGGCCTGTTGATTATCTCTCCACAAAACCATTTTTGGTGTATGAGTAGACTTGTGAATAGTATACTTGAACTTGGTGATTTTTCAAGGTGCAAACCTGTTGTTAACGCATGCATCATAGTCAGTTTTTACCTTTTTCAGTGCCTCTGTGTGTTTGACTTCCATTTCCCAAAACCTTTGTCTTTGCTCCTCCCTTTGTTGTGGAGTCATTTTTCTTAGAGTTGCCTCATTAAGTTGGCTTTCTTGATTTCTTTTAACCTTTTGAATTCAATAGCCTGTGTCTCAATTTCTTCAGCTGTTAGAGGGTTCTCATTTGTTGCTTTAAAGATTGTGAATTGGGATAGTTCAGTGGTTGATCCTCTTGTCTCTAGCATCACAACTATTTTCTTTAGCTTGGCGTCTGAGTCTACCACAACTATTTCATTTCCTTTCTTCGAGACAGAGGATAACACACTTGTGTTCTTCAGCTCTTATGCTTGTTTGAGGAAAGCTATCTGAGCTTGGTTTTGTACAGCTTTGGGTAGGGAGCTAACAGTGAACTTAAGTTTCTTGGCAGCTGGTTCACCATCATCCACAGCCTCGCTGGTGTTAACCAGAGTCAGGGACTTTAATGAATCAACTCCATCCTTTGTTTGTTGCTCCCCCTTAACTTCATCCTCATAATTAGGTATAGTTATTGGAGTGATGACTTGGAGAGGGATGAGTGAAGGGATAGTGTTGTCAGCTGATTCTGATCTTTGTCTGACAGATTCAAGGTTAAGTACATTTTCCTTCTACCCCTTACGTTCAACCTGTCTTTTCAGACGTTTGGATGAACGTGCCTGAATGTATTTAGCAATCTGCTCAACAGAGGCAGCCATTTATCTTTGCCTGGTTATTGAAGCTCTGGCAATTTTCAACAGCTGGTTGCAGTTACCATTTGTGTTGCGATGAACACGGTCAACTATGAAATTGGTGTAACGAACTTTCCTGGAGCGTACAGCCTCAAATTCTTTATGCATAGTCAACTCATGAGCAGAGAATAATGCAGGGACCTCTGTGGCTATGGCATCTTTGATACGAGTGGATAAATGGCTAAGTCCTTGGGACACTCCTTTTCTTGTGCCATCCTTAATGGGTTCAGTGACAGCATCCTTAACCGCCTGTGTGATGATCTGTGGAAAGTTGACAGTGAAGGAATGCATTTCAGATTTTACTATGTCCAGCTTTCTTGACAGGCGTTCAATGTCTGAGGCATGATATTCAGGCTTTAGGTCATGGATGTTCAGACTTTGTCGTGCATAATCATCCTCTCTTGGAAATATGTCAAAGTTGGTATGTGTAGGATGATCAAACAACAAAAATTCGAATGTCGGATCATATGCAGGCCTTTGGAACACTGTGGTGACAAAGGGTCAAATACAGGAACATAAAGAGTGAGGGTGTTGGTGAGAAGATGGTGATGACAGGGAGGTCTTGGTTCAGAAAATTCATCACTTGGGAAAGACCTGTTTTCATTCAAATCTATTTCATCACCCTTTGTTCCCGATCTCTGTATGATGTGAGAACACGGAATTTCGATAATTTTCTTTTAACTGTTATACGTGCTTATTCACACTTTCACCACATTCCCTATTTATTTTACAGTGATTACGTGTCATCCTCGGCTTTTAGTTAAATATAAAATTCTACGAATTTTGCTAATTTACGATATTATTTAGCAAAATGCCCAAACTTCATGTTTGTAATTTATATGAGGTTTTATCACATTTTATATGTCTTATTATTGACTCTTTGCCTTAAAAATAATGAAAAACGACATCTTGAGCAATTACGGACGCAATGGTGAACTTTTGCGTTTTTGCGTTTTCCGGCTGTCAGACTGGGTTTTCGGTCCGAACGTCGCAATAAAATTTATTTTTATGTGACTTCTAGTTATTCTTGACTCCTTGATCAAACTTAGTGAAATTCGGGCCAAACGAGTGTTTACGAGTAATTTTAAAGAAATTTCGTTTTAAAGATAAACGAGTCTCGGTTTTCGTCGGAGACGACACGTTATTTAAACCCGTAAATTTTCGAGAGCTTAACACTAAAATTTTGAGCCATTTTGGAGTATTTTCGGCTGGAATTAATCTTAGGGAGCCCATATTGACTTTTTTTTACCATTATACTTAAACAATGATACCAAACAAACACATACATTTGAAAAAAAAAACAACAACACAGTTTCTTCCTCTTGCTCCTTAGGCCGACCCATCACCCCCACCCTCCAAAACCACTGATTTTTTTGATTTGAGGTAAATTACTACTAGTCCCATGATTGTTTTTCAATTCCTAATCAAACCCATGTGTTAATTTTAATATGCATCAAGTTTTTGCATGAGATCAAAAATCATAAAATCTTATGATTTGATGATGTTTTTATGAAATCCTATGTTTGTTTTTGTTGTTCCAATGCATAAAACCTTATTTTGTTGGATAAAACTTTGATTTGGGTATGTTATTATGACCTAGGGCCACGAAATTTTTATGATCAAGGAGGAAGGAATCGAAGTTGTTTGTGTTTTGGTTGATTCATACTAGTTGTGAAGGTATAATCCTAACTAGTGTTTTGATTTTGATGTTATTAGCATTTTTGATTCACTTTGGTCATTGATTTTGAAATAATGGGTGAAACCCACTGATATTATGAATACTTAGGGCATATTAGGACTTAGGACACTTGCGTGGTGATTTGGTATAGCTTAAGAGTTGCTTGTTCGCGATTAGGTTGCTAATTGGGGTCGTTTTGATAGTATGGAAATCACCACAGAAACAAACAGGTCATGGCAAAATTTTCTTAAACATATGACCTTGTTTTCATTTGAAAAATGGATACCCACTGATGTGCTTAGTATGTGGTGAGTTGGATGGAAACGGAAAGTGTCCGGATGTGCCCGTAACGGCCGTTTTACTAAACTATGTCAAATCTGAATGTTATGCTTAAAACGTGGGTTAATTGACTTGGGTAAAAAGGATGAATTTATGATTTTATAACTTTTTACAGTAGGTGCAATCATAAGACAACTTCTCTTTTTGGTTTGGTGTCAAAATCTTATACCATTTGGGATTTGTGCTCAAGTTACCGAAGGCATCGTAAGACGTTTACAACTTTCTGTTTTGATAGTCTGCCACTAAAAATGGATTCTCGTTGATTGAAAATAGTTCTAGGTCTGTTTTTTCCCAACATAGAAAGGTAAGAGGAATACCTATACATGTCAAGAAATTTCACCTCCTGTACTATTATCGATTTTTAGATATGACCAAATCTTCACAGCCTTTTTCAGAAAACTGAATGCAGTCCCTTGTTTTGGTTTTTCAAACCGAGTCTTAAACGTGTTCGGAACCCACACATAAATGCTTGGACCATCATACAAGGTTGATATTAGGTTATTACAGTAGGTTCAAGGTGTTGGGTCAAAATTTTAACTGAAGCTTAGGTCTCGCCATCACACGCAAGTTACCTAGTCATATTATATCCCGCCACTTCTAAAACGTTATTGCTTCATTGAACGCATTCTTATTACGCGTCACCATTGCATAGGTCCGTGAAGACTTCTTTTTGCTCAGCCCCTTTTACCTTGTGATTACTTACTAAAGGTGAGTTCATAGCCCCTTTTCTTATATACTTGTTACAAATTTCGAGGTGAGAATAACATGCGTGGAATACAATCATTTAAAACTTTTAGTATGTTATTCAAGAACGGTATGCTTTCCCCAGATTATACATTTACTTATTGCATTAGTACCTTAGTCAAAAAGCCCCTACATCATGAACCGTTAATTCACATTTTGTAAGCGCGAATGTTGTGGATGGATCCATCGGGATTAACAATCCCCGTCCCGATTACCTTGACGCACTTACATTTAATTACCTAAGTATTTTGACTAGATACTTACTAGGGGTAAAACATTTATGTTAAAGCTTCGGTGTCGTGAGCTATTGCAATAAATTAATATAAATGATTTTGTACGACGGTACTAAATCATATCCTGTTGCTATTGTATAAAACTAATGTTTGTATTTCACATTACCACTTATTAAACCTATGAATTTCACTCAGCTTTATGTTGACATATTTACATGTTATTTCTTAGGTAATGCTAATGCTTAATTTTGCTAAGGATGGGAGCCCGCAGGATCTGACAGCTGGACGATTCCATGTCATTATTGGTTGAAACTTTTGGGAAAACTAATTATGCCATGTTAATCATGCTAAATAAAAGTACTTTTATGCACTAAGACTATTATGAGTATGTTGGTAAAATTATGTGACTTTTGTTGATGTCATAATTATGCAAAATCTGGGACCATATTTATATATTTTATTCCGCAGCTTTTGAATAAATTCGTGAAGTGTGTCATTTTATTTGCTCTGTCTTTTATTTACCTTATTGCCGTGTATGTTGTTACCATGATGTGGGACCCCACAATGCTTACCTGTCCCGTTACCAGATTTTTGGGGTCTTACATATGACGTCATCATTTTCATTGAATCTGACATGAAAGGTTTCCTCCTACTTCTTATCTTCTAGTGTTGAATACTCTAAAGGCCTTGGCAGTTGGAGAGTATCCTAAGAAGAAACCATCATCAGCCTTTTCATCAAATTTTCCAAGTTTATCCATGTAGTTATAAATGAACACAAGACATCCAAAAACATGGAAATAGCTGACATCTGGAGCTCTATCTCTGAAAACTTCATAGGAAGTTTTGCCATGTCTCTTGACAATGATTGACTTATTTTGAGTGTAGCATGCAGTGTGAACAGTTTCTCCCCAAAATTGCTTTGGTAAAGCTGCACCATTTAACATAGTTATGGCTGCTTCAATCAGAGTCCTGTTTCTTCTTTCAGCCATACCATTTTGTTCAAGGGTGCCAGCTGAAGAGAAGTTTTGTGATATTCCCTTTTCATCACAAAAGAATTCAAGTTGTTGATTCTTGAATTCCGTACCATTATCACTTCTTAGAGCTTTTACTCTAACATATTTCATGTTTTCAACCTGTCTAATGAAGGACATGATAGTATCAGCTGCATCACTTTTCCTTCTGAGGAAGAAAACTCATGTATACCTTGAAAATTCATCAACTATGACCAAGGTATATTTGTTGTGATTGATGGTCTGAGGTTTGACAGACCGAAACAAATCCATGTGAAGGAGATGTAAACACTTGTCAGTAGAGAATGATTGCCTGGTCTTAAAAGAAGACATGTGATGCTTTCCCTTGACACAAGCTGAACAAGTCTTGTCTTTAGAAAAAGTCACTGAAGGTAGACCAGCAACCAGGTTTTGTGTGGCTATCTTGTTGATGTTTTTAAAGTTGAGATGAGACAGTCTTTTGTGCCACAACCAATTGACACTTTTAGAGGCTTTGGCAAGAAAACTGTAACACCCCATTTTGATAATGGAATGTCACGCGTAATTATGGCGTGTCATCAAAGCGTACAAGGATAAATGTCTAAAACATTACATGACCATAGGGATAACCGGAATCAAACATCGGTTCCTAAACATAAGCCCAAAACATAATAAAGCAAAAGAAATGAATGAAAGACTAAACAAGCATAAGTATATGAAGGCAAAAAGGAAAAGAAGTCTATGGCATCTTCCATCCTATGCGTGTCCTCCAAATGCTTGAGTCACTCCTTGAGTACCTGTCGTTTTGGGACATGGAAAGGAAAGTAACGGCTGAGCAAAACGCTCAGTGCACGGATATAGACATAGTATGAATGACTAAAACATAATAAAGACTTAATAGCAGCGGAAATGTATAAGTCCTGGAAAACCTGGAACATGTTCATAAAACTGGTTTAATAGATTGAAAAGCCTTATGTTTATCTTATGAAAATTGTTTAACATATTTTACCATTAGCCAATATAGGTCATGAAAATCCACCGTGCATGAATACTTGGAGGGGTGACCTCATCATGCAAATTAGAGGGGCTGCCTCTAATTTAATATATTAGTTTTGGGTAGGAGGGATCAGCTCCTTGTGAAGGATGCAAGGCACACACCACATTCACCATGAAATCCTGACTGAAAACATGTAACTAGGATGCACCCATACGCCCCACATGATAAATATGATAATATGGCCAAAAGCTGAAGGGACGCCACGAGCAATCACTCCGCCGTGGTGAAGTCATAACACCAGTGCCTCTAGTGTTATTGTTATGGTACCTCCATAACTAGGTGAAACTGGTCATGCATGTATATGGCTTTAGGTATTCTAATTAAACATAAGCAATTCAAAAACATATAAAACAAATACTGGGAAAACAGTTGGCTGCATACGTAGAATCCTAATAAGGAAAGAATGTTCATACTGAAAGGACGGGAATCCGTACCTTATGTCCAGTGAACGAAGAAGACGAACGGAAGAGAGTCCTACTTCGGTATCACTAACGCTACATAAATACATACGTGTATAAGTATCGGATCACTAAGTACGTAACTGGTTTAATGTTATGTCTTAGCTTATTTTATAAGTTCATGTCATGTTTTACTGATTTTAACATTATACTGTAATTATCGTGTATTCTGTATATTCTGTTTAAGTATTACTTGTATTTCTTGTATTATTATACTCGTTGTGTAATAATAAGTAACTTTCTAAAAGTAGCAGGTTTCCTAAAATAGAAAGTTTCCAAAAATAGAAAGTTACCAAAAATAGAAAGTTTCCAAAAGTAGAATTACTGCTTAAAATAGATAAGTTTCTAAAAATAGAAAGTTTCCATAAATAGATTAGCTGCCTTAAATAAGTTTCTAAAAATAGAAAGTTTCCATAAATAGAAATAAGCTGGATTATTAAGATAATAATATAAGCTAAAGTGTTTTCCTGATTATTTCTAAGTCATAATGATATAATGTATAGTTTATTAATTATTACATGTAATTTAAATAAACTATAGGTTAAAAGTATTTAATTAAATATAATGTGATTTAATTAAATAAAGATATAAATACTTAGGTTAAAACATATATTATTAATTATATTAATATAACCTAAGTCATGAGAATTAATTAATTATAAGTCATGGTTTTAATAATTAATTAATTACTTAGTCTAATTTAAATAAATAATTACTTAGGTTAAAATCATGTATTATTAATTAATAATAATAAACCTAAGTCCATGTTTTAATTAAATTAATTATCTAGCATGTTAAATTAATTTAATTAACTTGTAAATAAATAATCTTGTAATTACAAGTCGTATTGTATTAATTTAATTTACCTTGTAAAATAAATAAATATGTAAAGCTAATTAACTTGAAAAAATAATAACACGTACTCTTGTATTATTTTATTAAAATGCGTCGAAAACCGAACCCGTGTCTTATTAATTTAAACGTGAAACTCGTGTTATGTATTATAAATAAGCCGAACCAAACAGCCCCCTAACTTGGTTTACTAAACTGCCAACCAAACAGTCCCTAATTCTGTTCCTTAACCCACAAGCCAAACGCCCCCTTAACTGCCAGTTAC
Source organism: Glebionis coronaria (assembly GCA_025667525.1). Taxonomy (NCBI): domain Eukaryota; kingdom Viridiplantae; phylum Streptophyta; class Magnoliopsida; order Asterales; family Asteraceae; genus Glebionis; species Glebionis coronaria. Next base: position 126,329,665 of record CM046874.1, on the reverse strand, counting down.
CCCTGGCAGTCGTGCGTTTCCCCTGCTTGTTTAAAAGTCTCACCGATAGCACAAGCTCTCGGTTCCCACTGCCTGAACAACAACGCCACTGGCCGCAGCCAGTGGTTTCCCCTGCTCGGCTGTGTTGCCACTGTTAGACCAACAAGACCACTGGCCTTTGCGACTGGTGATGTAAAATTACCACCGTTTGGACAGAAAAACACCACCGAGACACATGGTTGTCTCGGTTTGTGTGTAATGCTTATAAAACCAACACCAACCTAAAACCTTGTTTGATATCACGTGTATATACATGTTTTAAAACCCGTTTTTTATAGATTCGTGATCCATTGCCATAACCAACAAACGAAAAGAACAAAAAAAATTACCTAATCGCGGTTAGGGTTTATGAGCATAAACACGACATCATCATTTATCTCCTGGGTTCAACAGCCACGTTTGATCCTTGTTTTCTTTTTGTGTAGGTCGACGGCAACCAAGAGGAACAAGAACAAAAAAAAACGGTTGTTTAGTATTTTTAGGGTTTTGGAATGTTTTGTGTCTAAAAATAGGAAATAAAATTACTCCCCCCCCCCCCCCCCCCGTCTGTTTTCATGTATAAGCCGAATAATACACTTGGGCTTTGAGCCCAAGTCCTTCCTCTTCACCTCTTTGTCTAAAACAGCCCAATAACACACTTGTACATTTAATTAAATCACGTCTTGCTAAAAGACGCGCGTAATCGAGTATTGGATGTCGTGAATTTCATAGTTATTGTTATACGTGTTTAAACGTAAATATTATTTACGTGATTACTTGTCGCGTTAATTAAATATACGTAATAATATTAATCGTTTAAATGTCCGTGATTACGTGTTACGTAGTTTACATGATTTAATTAGTTGTCGGTCGTGACCTAATATATTTATGTGTGTTCGTAATAAATATATATACGTAATTAATATTAGCTCGTGATTTAATTTACGTTCATGATTTCATGATAGCATGTTCGTGATTTTGTGCTTGTGATTATAATTATTATAATTAATAATTATCGTGCAATACCACGTACGTAATTCTTATAACTAGTATTCGTGAAACGTAAACATGCTATAAAAGAAAGTTATAATCATGTACATACGACTATAGATGTACTGTTCATGGTAAAAAGTATGCGGGTTTTACAACTCTTCCCCCCTAAAAAGAATAATTCGTCCCCGAGTTATAGGTAACGTAACTGAAAGAGAAACATACCCGAATCAACCCGAGAGGGTATGTAAGATAAATGAACGTCCACGAGACCTGGCAGAAGGGGCGCGGAACGTGACCTGTCTTAAAAGGACATGGAACGTGACGTGACTGAAAGGACATATGCCATTGATAAGATAAAAACGGATAAAAGTCCGGATGAACTTGTCCGTTTCCAAGTGGCCTCCCTCTTGGAACGGTTCCTTCAGAAGATCTTGACACTAAAGATAAATCTTGGTCCTCCTGACCTTGACTTGGAATACGAAGAAATTCTTGGTTATCAACGGAAGGTAGATCCCCTAAATTCGATCGAGGAAAATAAGAGTTAACGTGCTAGGGTAACTGAAACGTTACGATGCAAGACAATCTGACTTAACTGATAATTAGAAACGATGCGCGAGACATAAAGAAACGTAGTACGTGAAAACTTTTGAACGTGATACGTGAAAAAATTTGAACGTGCTACATGGAGATATGGCGAGTGTAGTATGAGTAAACATATCGTGATCCATGATACGTGTAACATATCTTGATCATGATATGAGGAACGTGGAATGAACATGACATGTGAAACATATCGTGATCATAGAATACAATGGCGGTAACGCCAAACGCTACAAGGTGAGACGTGGAATATGACGTGAAACGTCTATCTGATGATGAAGAGTTATACTAAACTTGGGTCTGGTATCTCAAGTTCTTGCAAAACTTCCCAGAACGAAATGAACGTAAAATCGTAAGCCCAGATACGATCATGAATGTGAATATATGAACGCGAGCGCAAAAGCAAGTCGTGGAATCAGAATGAAGACGTGAAGTAATTTAGGAGTACAATTGTGAATCTTTGTCTGACCCGATAGCTGAGGGATTACCAAGTGGTCGGATGAGCCTTGGCTGGAACATGTCCGATCAATCTGTTGGTTCTGAAATCCTTGCGGATGTAAGGATTCTGCAGACTTGATCAAACTGTTTGCAATAAGCCAGATAGCATTATGCTTCTTCTGAGTTTGCGTTAATTTAGTAACCGAAACCCATGGAGATCTTGTCCCTTTTCTATTCACAATTTCAGATGATGAAAACATCCCAGTCTGTTGGTGACCTATCTTAACCTGTTTGTATGACAGGTATGAAGATATGAACGTAACTGTATCTTGCTTCATCGAACTTGATACATAGGAGTTTGCGAAACTCTGAGTCCATGAATCTAAACTTCTCTTAGCGTAGGATCTTCTATAACACCTAATGTAATGTAGGGTTATCTCCTTTACGCATAAGCTGAGTCATGGTAAGATTAACCGTAGAAAGCCATGTGATTCAGCGTGTCACTGTCATCAAACAGAATTGATATTGGAAAAATTTTCAGGGTAAAATTTCTCTTGTCATAGAATTTGCAACATAGTGTAGATGTGGTCTTCCTATTCTTCTCTAAACTTAGAGGAAATCAGGTTATCCTCAATGAAAACGTTGATGAATTTGCTATGAGTTCATGGAAACTCATTCCTATAATGTCGTTGGAGCATTGATGAGACTAATTCAAAATCATAAATCTAGCATGACCGAGTCGTGTACGAATAGCAGTCATGGACATGTCCTGCTCTTTCCTCGTCACTGTTGGCAGCATGATCATGAGTTCAATCTTGAAAAAGTGATTAACACTATAAGGTCGATTGGTCATGTTGTCAATACGTAGAGGAGAATAACGGTCATGAATGGTCATTTGTTTAAGCCGACGGTAGTCGACACATAATCTCATGGTATCGTCCTTCTCTTTGAATGTTCTTTTGGAATATATGGGAAGATTTTGGAATAATCAGCTGGTTATGCGTAAAAGGACTTAGGTAGTCGTGTCTTACTGACATGTATAAAATTTTTGCGACCATGGCTAACAACGCACATGCTTGTAAGCATACATAATTTGTACAGATTTTCCCGATGGAAAATCAAGCTGAAAGTATTCAGGAGCCTGAAAATTTGTGTACATAATTATGAGTCGTAGCATGGTGTGCTGTTCATAGTCCATAATTAGGATAAAATTCATCTCGTGTCTGTCCGAGGAAAATGCGTTAGCAGCTTGGATCTCATCATTAAGCTGAAGGAAAACCTTCGTATACGTGGGAATACGAAAGGCGTCCTTCATGGTCATGAATATATGAACTATGGTGAAACAAATGAAAGTGACATTGGCAACGTGACAGTTCTCACTGATGCGCCGATAATGGTATAAAAATTCTTGTGGCCTGATTAATACATGGCACAACAAAATGGATATACCCTTGGAGGGTACCCTGAGTTTCTTAGAAATGTTCCATAGTTGGACGTGAGTCATGTGTCTTGACTCGTGTCTTGGAACTATACGTATGACATATGTCTTGACTGGTGTCTTGACATGTGTCTTCAGAAAGTATACATGGGACATGTGTCTTGGCTGATGTCTTGACATGTGTCTCGAGATGTGAAACAAATAGAACTACAAATATTAGGTTATTATGCCAGAATTGGCGGATCGGTTGGACTACTGATCATTTGTATGTCTGATCACGTCCGCGACCGGAGCCTCGGTTGCGATTTCTAGGATAGTTGTTGTCATAGTAGTGGTTACTATCGTCCTGTTGTCAGATCCATGATGGTCATTCTCATGACCGTGATTCATGTAACTATTCAGCTGAGTGGTCGGCTGGTACCGATTTGCACTCATATGGCTGAAATAACAGCTGAATGACGTGTGACATGTAACTAAGAATTAGGGACAATGATTGATGAAAATCGTTTGATGGTGAAGCATCTTCTCGTCCAATTGCTTTGCTCTGACGCCTTTGTCTTCGTCTTGTAGGATCTCCAGATTATGAACAGCATCAACATCTCGTAGCGTCTCCAAACATCAGCAACATCAACCTTTAGTAACATCTCCAAGCTATGAGCGGCATCAACAATTCGTAGAGTATCAGCAAGTGGAAATACGCACATGGGATAAGGTACATGGAGTACACATGGAATGTTTATGAAATGATCGGTATGGGGTCGATCATTTGTCGTGATTTAAGGAAAGTATACCGGTTAAACGGTTAGGAAAACCATCATGATAACCTGGCAATGCCAGTATATACCTCATTCTGGTTGCATAGAGAAATGTTAAAGTGTGGTTACACAAAACTCAAGGTGATTTTCCTGAAAGCATGATCAATGAAAACCAACCATGACTATCATGAAAACATAATTTACATGAATTTCATCAGTGTCTTGCATGGAAGCAAAGACAGCAAAAGAGACGTAAGACATAATCACGTGAAGACCAAGTCATTATGAAGAAACATGGAACAACTCAATGTGAAGGAGTGTATAACATAATCAGCATGAAATCGAAGTTAACCATGACAGTATGACAACATACTTGACATAAAAACATAATAACTTATGAGAGGACATGAAAAAAAAATTATGCCAATAAATCATGAGAAAAATTTTATGCATGAAAAACAGTGCATGAATGTATAATGTAGTTTATAAAAACCTTTATATGTGCGAGGGGACGCCTATGGGTCGGTCCCAAAACAAAAGACACGGCGAGTGGACGCCTATGGGTCGGTCCCAAAGTTAAAAGTTTCGATAAAAGCACATGCGACTAAATAGGGCCAGTCCTGTACCAACCATTACTTAGTCATAATCCTTGCAACAATGATACATGAAACATAAATAATTGAAACTCATCTGTCAAAACTTATCAGAAAAATTTTATGTGACTAATTATGAACTATTGGGGTTCAGTTCACATAGCCACAGTTCACGAGGAACATTATGCATGAAACAATGACACATAACTACATATGAATGACGGTTGTCCATCCATATTAGTAAAACAATATCGATAAAAACATCAAGGTTAAAACCTCAAGGTGTTGAAAACATCATGGTTAAAACAACAATGCGCTGAAAACATCAATACGTGGAATAACAAACGTTGGCTTAGGAAGCTCCTGGTGACTACCCACTAGTCACAGGTCAAGTTTTAAAGCCTACAGGTCGAAGCCTTGTCTCTAATACCATAATAGTAACACCCCATTTTGATAATGGAATGTCACGCGTAATTATGGCGTGTCATCAAAGCGTACAAGGATAAATGTCTAAAACATTACATGACCATAGGGATAACCAGAATCAAACATCGGTTCCCAAACATAAGCCCAAAACATAATAAAGCAAAAGAAATGAATGAAAGACTAAACAAGCATAAGTATATGAAGGCAAAAAGGAAAAGAAGTCTATGGCAGCTTCCATCCTATGCGTGTCCTCCAAATGCTCGAGTCACTCCTTGAGTACCTGCCGTTTTGGGACATGGAAAGGAAAGTAACGGCTGAGCAAAACGCTCAGTGCACGGATATAGACATAGTATGAATGACTAAAACATAATAAAGACTTAATAGCAGCGGAAATGTATAAGTCCTGGAAAACCTGGAACATGTTCATAAAAGTGGGTTAATAGTTTGAAAAGCCTTATGTTTATCTTATGAAAACTGTTTAACATATTTTACCATTAGCCAATATAGGTCATGAAAATCCACCGTGCATGAATACTTGGAGGGGTGACCTCATCATGCAAATTAGAGGGGCTGTCTCTAATTTAATATACTGGTTTTGGGTAGGAGGGATCAACTCCTTGTGAAGGATGCAAGGCACACACCACATTCACCATGAAATCCTGACTGAAAACATGTAACTAGGATGCACCCATACGCCCCACATGATAAATATGATAATATGGCCAAAAGCTGAAGGGACGCCACGAGCAATCACTCCGTCGTGGTGAAGTCATAACACCAGTGCCTCTAGTGTTATGGTTATGGTACCTCCATAACTAGGTGAAACTGGTCATGCATGTATATGGCTTTAGGTATTCTAATTAAACATAAGCAATTCAAAAACATATAAAACAAATACTAGGAAAACAGTTGGCTGCATATGGGGAATCCTAATAAGGAAATAATGTCCATACTGAAAGGACGGGAATCCGTACCTTATGTCCAGTGAACGAAGAAGACGAACGGAAGAGAGTTACTTCGGTATTACGTGTATAAGTATCGGATCACTGAGTACATAACTGGTTTAATGTTATGTCTTAGCTTATTTTATAAGTTCCTGTCATGTTTTACTGATTTTAACGTTATACTGTATTTATCGTGTATTCTGTATATTCTGTTTAAGTATTACTTGTATTTCTTGTATTATTATACTCGCTGTGTAATAATAAGTAACTTTCTAAAAATAGCAGGTTTCCTAAAACAGAAAGTTTCCAAAAATAGAAACTTACCAAAAAGTAGAAAGTTGCCAAAAGTAGAATTACTGCTTAAAATAGATAAGTTTCTAAAAATAGAAAGTTTTCATAAATAGATTAGCTGCCTTAAATAAGTTTCTAAAAATAGAAAGTTTTCATAAATAGAAATGAGTTGGATTATTAAGCTAATAATATAAGCTAAAGTGTTTTCTTGATTATTTCTAAGTCATAATGATATAATGTATAGTTTATTAATTATTACATGTAATTTAAATAAACTATAGGTTAAAAGTATTTAATTATATATAATGTGATTTAATTAAATAAAGATATAAATACTTAGGTTAAAACATGTATTATTAATTATATTAATATAACCTAAGTCATGAGATTTAATTAATTATAAGTCATGGTTTTAATAATTAATTAATTACTTAGTCTAATTTAAATAAATAATTACTTAGGTTAAAATCATGTATTATTAATTAATAATAATAAACCTAAGTCCATGTTTTAATTAAATTAATTATCTAGCATGTTAAATTAATTTAATTAACTTATAAATAAATAATCTTGTAATTACAAGTCGTATTGTATTAATTTAATTTACCTTGTAAAATAAATAAACATGTAAAGCTAATTAACTTGAAAAAATAATAACACGTATTCTTGTATTATTTTATTAAAATGCGTCGAAAAACGAACCCGTGTCTTATTAATTTAAACGTGAAACTCGTGTTATGTATTATAAATAAGCCGAACCAAACAGCCCCTTAACTTGGTTTACTAAACTGCCAACCAAACAGTCCCTAATTCTGTTCATTAACCCACAAGCCAAACGCCCCCTTAACTGCCAGTTACCCCTGGCAGTCGTGCGTTTCCCCTGCTTGTTTAAAAGTCCCACCGAGAGCATAAGCTCTCGGTTCCCACTGCCTGAACAACAACGCCACTGGCTGCAGCCAGTGGTTTCCCCTGCTCGGCTGTGTTGAGCCTTTCATTGACTTTGCACTTTCAGTCCATGTGCTTTCTCATAGTTAATCCTTCCCTTATTGAACCATTAGTCCTTTAGTAGTAAAAAGGACCTAAATGGTTTCATCTTTAATCACAAGGGCTGTTCTTGACATGTCTTTGATCTTTAGGGACCCCATTTATATTTTTGGATATTTGAGGGGTGTAAAGTGTCATTCTTCAAAAGTTGAGGGACCAAACTTGACATTCTTCAAAACTTCAAGGTCATTTTTGGAAATTTCATTCTTGGGCCCGGTTCTTTGTGCGACTTCGTTTCTCGTGTTCGTTTTTGCTTCATTCTTGTAATCTTTTGGTGAATTCACGATATTCGTACCTAAAATACACAATGAACAAACACAAGCATATATTTGGGTATTTTGATGATATTTTAAGCATTTTAAACCCGATTTGGATGATGAGACTATGTATAAATACAGTCTTATCACTCCTCCATACTAATCCATTTCCGTGTCCCCACGCAATGCTAGAATTAAGTATCGTAGCACTTCCAAAATTCATTTTATGATGACATATATTGAAGACGTAAACTTAAATAAACTACTACACGCGTTTTAGACATAATGTATTGTTTTTATCACGATTAAGTGACTTTTAGGATCATAGAACAAGAACATGTAAATGCTTAGTTAGAAATAATTTCGTCGTCCTCGATTTTCACCCAATTCCATGCTAAGCGTGTAACGAGATCATTGTTATTATAAGTTAGCAACATGATCATATCTCATGAGTGTTAATTACGAACCTAAACTCCCTTATTCCTACTTGGTATCTCTTATATTTTATTTTGTCTTAATGATCACGAGGATACATTATTGACTTATGCATGAATAGAGATTAAGTCTAAAAATAGAGTCTTAATGGTGTAACCAAAATCATTAAATTAATAATTCATCCTAATAGACAACGATGTCAAAAAATTAAGTCAACAAGAAGGATCGATAAACACGGTTTTATAACGGTTTTGAACATGAGACTTATTACCAAGACTTTTATACGCCCCCTAACGGAAGGGCCTTATTATCATAGGTTTACCTCCATCTTTTATTCAACTCCGCCATGGATCTTTTATTATGACTTCGGTCTTGCCTTGCCTTTTATTATCCGCCTCATCGATGGTTTTATTAGCCAAAGACGTATATCCTCACGCTAAAGCGAATTTTGGATCTTCAAAGCTTCAAAGATTAAGGCTTGATTCACTTTCAATTTGGGCATAGATTTTTTGGCCTTGTGAGCTTCAAATTTTTGCTTAATTTAGGTGAGCACTTGAAATCTTATTATTAGGTGAAGCTTTTAATTATTCGGGTGCCAATACTTCAAAACCATGACACAGGCGATACCTTAATGTTTTCCCAATTTAATTACATGGAAGCTACTAAAACAAATTAGAAACCAACAATAGTGACTAGACCGCTAAATCAATATTTATTAACAATTTATTATAAAAAAACGTGGGGAGAATAAGCTAATAATTACTACACATGAGATCGTGACGATTACGAGACCTATAAATAACTCTATCATTTCTCGTCCTCATTTAAGAGACTTAGCCTAAAAGTTAAGGAATCGAAGCTAAGTGCTCAACACGCACGGTCGAGTCAAAAATTACTCTTATTCTCACCATCGGAAAACCTACATTCGTGTCTTAAACACTTATGAAAAACAAGAAAATTTTAAAATTTGGCCATTTTTAGCCTTATTTTGCAACAAAACGATAACAAAAAGATGAATATTGGATTGCGTAGTGACGTAAGCAAGGTTAAGTATCTACTCACCCCCCATACTAAAACTAAACATTGTCCTCAATGTTTCGAGTCTAGGGGTGAAAACACCCCCATACTAGAGACGAAGTCGAATGCTTAATCTCGAGCATGGAAAGGGTAAAACGAATAACCTAAAAGCCGTTTATGAATTATGCTAATAAGATAAACGTTAGAACATAAAAGGATATCATCGGATATCGGAATCTCCAAAGGCAACGATCGAAGCTCGAGTGATCCGTAAAACGAACACGAGAGGCTTCAATGATGACGATGAACCTAATAAATCACAATCACAAACAACCACGAAACAAAGGTTGGAAGAGCACAAGTCCCCTCGTTACATTAAACTAAGAAAGCGATAATATTTACAAGGATAAGCATGAGAATCCCCCACGAGGCACCTTGTTTTTGTTAACCGAGTCAAAAGCTCGACTTGAATCCCCATAAATGTGATCATTTAGGGATAATCTTGGTATGGTCATTTTTGGTGGGGCTTACATGATAAACAATGCCCAAAAGCAACCGGTACTAAGGACTAAGTCCTTAGATGATGCAAAATGCCGGGGTCGAAGATGGCGTCCTCGTTGTCATGGGATAAACGAAACAACGCCACTTCAACATGTGCTAGAACCCCAAAGGGGTAGAAGAAAAGAGATAAGAAGTAGAAAGGTGGGGTAATTGGTAAGTCAACATAATGAGCTACTCGAGGTAGACTCACACCAATCAAATAGATATGATTTCCATTTGTTACATCGGTGGAAGACCGAGATTTCTCTTTACAAGCAATTCCCGGATCGTAAATCTCGTCCTCGGTGGAGAAATGTGAGGGAACATAAGGGGCTTCCCCCACACTAGATCCACACCAACCGTCGTCAAAAGGAGTAGACGAGGTTGTAGCACTCCTATAGCGAGGTGATGACAGAGTTAAACATGTAGAAAAATCTTTTAAAACATTTTTAAAATCTTTTCCTTTTTCATCGTATAAAAACTCTTTATGAAAACCCGATTTGATAATGTCGAAAATATTTGGCGTGTCAAATTCAAAATTAGTCGCGCAAAAAATCCTCACATTTAAGTCATTGGTGGGAGGGGGTGGCGGATTATATAAGTTCTCAAAACATTTATCAATAAAGAACACCGCCCCCTCGGGGTCTACATACTCGTCATCCTCATCAACGTCGATCTCATCGATTTATTCATCAAAGATAGGCTTGTCAAACCAAGGTTTGTCATTCCCCTCCTTGATTATCTTAGATACTCTCTCGAAAAGATCACGATCAAGCACGAAACCATCATCCATTTGTGGGGATTGTTGATAAGTTAAATCCTCACGAATGTGGTAAACGTAATTCTCATTTGAGGAGTGTTCATTAGGTAACTCCTCGAGAATTGGATTTTTAGTGGTCACATGAGTTGTTTCGTCATTGAAAATAAGATGTTCCAACTCATTTAGTTCATCCTCGATTTTAGAAAGATCGACCTCACTCGTAGGTGGAAGTGAAGGCATAAGAGCTAGCTCTCGTTCAATGATTTCTTCAATCTCGGGATCAAACTCGTAATCATCGTACTTCACATGTTTCTTTTTAGGAGAATCAAAAATTGCATGTGGATTTCGAAGTACGTGATCAATCTCGGCAAAATCGCCATCGTCATCGTCAAAGAAAGAGTCGATGTGAGCACTCACAACCATGGTCTTACAAGTCGAATGACTATGCTTAGGTGACTTTTCTAAGACGAGAGGATCGATGTCGATTAAACTTTTCGCCTCAACGGGTGTTGGGCTAGGCAAAGGAGGTACTTCGATGGAGTTAGAAGTTGAAGCCTCAAAGACGTGGTCATTCGAAGGTGGTGAAGACGAGTCCATTTTGGTCATTGTCGTGATGGCACTAACGTCACCCTTCGGAATTGGTGTTTCACTTGTTTCATCGAATTCATCCCAAAGTGAATTTTCATTCATAAATTTACACATACCCTTTTGAATTAGGTACACGTATTCTTTATCATTAAAATCCTCATCTTTAAAACCATTCTTCTTAATTTTTTCAAAACATGCATTAAGCCTCATTCTTTCCGCTAAAGTGAACATTTTGAAATCATTAGGTTTAGGAACATTAGGTTTTGAAACCTCGGTTTTTTCATTACCATTAAACACTTGGGATTTACTTGTGAAAAATTCCATTTTATCCTCCCCATATCTCATAGTAAGTCTCCCCTCGTGAACGTCGATTACGGTTTGAGCCGTCGATAAAAATGGTCGGCCTAAAAAAATGGGACATTTAGGGTCACACTCGTAATCGGATATAACAAAATCCGCGGGAAAAACAAACTTTCCAACTTTGACATAGACATCATCGTCTATTCCAATTGGTATAAGTGGTGTACAATTTGCAAGCTCGATTGTCATGTTTGTGGGGGTAAGTCTAGGCAATCTCATCAATTTCCATAGAGAATGAGGCATAAGATTCATGCTAGCACCTAAATCGGCAAAGGGCTAAACATCCCTCAATCTCGGAAAAATCACAAGGTAGTAGAAATTGGCCCGGATCCTCTTCCTTTCTTGGCATATGCCTTTTGGGTTTTTTAAGAAGGATCGATGCATAAGTTTCTTCAAAGGTTACTTTGGTTAGGTCGATAAAACTCTCTTTTTAAACCGTGGATGGAATTTGAGGTACACGAGGGTGTGCACTCTTTTCCTTGGTCGCCACGTTCACCCCATCGACTTTAGAACAATAGGACGTCTTTGAAGTCGAGGGTTGAGAATAAGGAATAACTCGAAATCCTTCAAGGTTATGGGTAATCACACGACCTTTCTCACGAGACGAGGCGACTTTACATTGTTCCTTAGGATTTGCAACGGTGTCACTAGGTAACGAACTCGATGAAGCATGATAAGTGTGAAAACACTCATCAATAATGATCCATAAACCACTCAAAATATAGTCAAATACATTATATTTAACTGAAAATATCAGAATTACGTGGGTATTTGTGTTTCATGTGTTTTCAGGTAAACAAGATACATTTTGAAGCAAAGACGCGTTTTCGAGGATTTATTTGATGAAAAGACGAAGAAAAGGACGAAAGAGCTTTCAAGGACCTTATTTGCCAATATTATCAAGATGGAGGACTAGACTTGTAACGTTAACAAAAACAAAGGATGAAAAAAAACAAATTACTTGAAAGGGTTTTATCACATTGAAGAAAAATAAAAAGATTAAGGACCAAAAAGAAAAAAATGGGAAATAAGTTTATTTACTTGGTCAGTTGACCAAGTCACGTCAAAACAACTAATACACATAAAACGTCTCCTTCTCCAAAGAAGAGAGAGAAACAAGAAACATGAAAGTTTATCACTTTCTCTACCACCAAGACCTGCAAGCCGATTTTTATGAAGATCAAGAAGGTTTCAAGACAAGTGTTGAACTACAAAGTTGTTCCTTTTTCAATTCTCTATAAGTTGGTGCCAACTAATTAGATCAAAAGGGAAGAACGAAGAAACCCCCAAAATGATAGGAAGAATGAAGAACAAGATGAATCCTCGTATTTACACGTGGCATCACGGGATTGGCTTAACCACGTCACCACTCTCCTCTCAGTCGTCTATAAATACAAGATCAAGACTTCAGTTTCGAGCGGTTAGCTTAGGAGTAGCTCTCTCACATAGTTAGTTAGTTAGGTTTAGATAGTTAGTATTTCTCTTAGAAGCTTTATGATTTTCTGTTAATCTTTCAGTTAGAAGTTTGTTAGAATCTTTTAATTAGTTGAGATTTGTAACCGAATATCATTTACTCCATTAATAAATCTTTGAGCTTTCTTAACTCTTTCATTTCTCTATTGTTTTACTGCTTAATTGTAGGAATCTATAAATGATGATATGATTTTAAGTTTTGTAACTGTTTGATGTGATTGTTATGAATTCGAGCATAAGTCTTATTTTCCGCCATTGATAGAGTTCATAAGATCATTTAAAGTGTTTGGTTACATCCATCAATGAATTTGTTTTTAGTCAGTTAGCATTCAGTTCTTGGTACGGTTAATTCATTTACTGGAACTCAGTTTAAGCTCATTTCGAGCAGTTTGATTGCAATTCCAGTATTCAAGCTCATAGGTCTTAATGAGCTTATGAGTAATCCTTCTTTAAAAGTTCAGAAAGCTTGTTTAAGCTTGTTTAGTCTATAAAGTCTATAAAGTACTTCTAGAAGCTTTAAGATTCATGTTATAAGCTCGGAATTACGTTTTTTGTTACAGGTTTGTTATGATAGAATTTAGTTTTTTCTGCCATTAATTCTAACATATTTAAGTGAGATTTGTAGAATAGATTGTGTTCGAGTTTCAGTTCATTATGCGGGTAGATTGTGTAGTTTAGTTCAGCAGATGATGTTTTGTGTTTTTTTCGCTCGTTTTCGGCTTAATTTTGCAGGTTTACACATTTTGGAGTTGCTGTTAGCAGTTTAGTTGAAATCAGATTGTTATTTGAAAAGAACAGATCAGTAGAGTAATGGTGTTTGGTTTTAAGCGAGCTCAGCGCTCAGCTTCGACTCAGTGGACTAAACGACGGATGTCATGGTCAAGCTCAATGTTATTTTCTGCATTCCTAGTTTAATCTGTTTGTTAAAGATTGTAGTATAAATAATAGTGTTCATCTGTTGCGATTTACTTGATTTGTCTAAATGCTTGATCAGCTTATTTTGTTCATGTTTGTTATATGATTTAAGGTAGATTTCTGTTTCATTCAATTTGTATTGGTGTAATTCTGATAGTTTAGTTTGCTTTTGATCTGCTGTAGTATAATTCTTGTGAATTCTGATCGAATAGTTAGTTGTTTACATGTTCTTAGTCTTTGATAGCCTAGGATTTAGTCTCGTTTGATTTAGCTTTGCATAAGTTTCTGATATTGTTGCCTTTACTTGTGTTCGAATAGTGATAGCTGCTAAGATTTAAACCTTTAAATTTTTCTTATAAACTGAAAGTTGAGTTGCTAGTTTAATAAATTTCGTCATTTAGTGTGTTGCTTTTCTCGTCATATACAGTCGGTGAGTCAGATTACCTTTCTTGTTTAATGAGCAAATAAGTGAGGCCATTAGTTGTTATCTATTTTTAAGAGTTGTTAGGGTTGTAGCTTATTTGGGCTCGGTAGAACAGTTAATGAAATTTGAGAATTAATATTAGCTCATTTAAGTATAGCCCATTTAGAGATAACCTGTTAGGATTTTAGTTGATTTAGCTACGTTTTGTATTTGGTATAATATTGATAGTGTGTTGCATTTAGTTAAACTTTGTAATTTTTTGCATTTAAATGTGGTATTTGCAAAATGTTTTAGTGTAGTACATATACGTAATATAGATACTATTTTTACCTTTTTAAATGTTTCTTGCCAATTAGACATAGAATACCATTCAATTTGTATTACCAAAAACAATTAAGTCGAGCTTGAAAAGTTATATCAATTCGATTAGATACCGAGACGAAATGATACTAAAAAAACGAAATATTAAGTGGTGCCGCTGCCGGTTCTATTCGTGAAGATTAACTGTTTCGAGTGAGATGTATTGGATTTTGGGATCCGTTCACTTTGTGAACGTTATTTTTACGTATTATAAATCAAAAAGATAAAAATATAAAAACTAAAAAATAAGAAAATCAATTCTTTTCCTAAAGAATTGAACCAAAAAAATAAAAAATCCAAAAAGTAATCTTTTTCCTAAAAGATTACACCCAAAAATATATATTATATTAGTTTTCATCGTTTTTACGTACATATAGTATTTTATTAAAAAATCGAATAAATACAAAAATATTTTTGATATATAATTATATGTAAATACATATACGTAGATACGAACAACCAAGTTACCTATTTCCATAAGTATTGCCGAGGCAATACACCGTGTTAGGGAGCGTTCCGGTCCTTGACACGTGTATCGATCAAATTTAATTAAGCAAGAATAGATAAATACTTCCAATAGGCAATAATTCGAAGAATACAAACTACAAAGTGAATAGAAAGGCGATGTGCTATAAAATGCCATCTAAGGGTTAATAGGTACTTAAGTGCTTCGCGCCACCTAACCCCCTGTTCACTAGTGCGTATTCTAAGAAGGAAGGCTTGATTGGGGGTCTTGCACCCAAGTAGTACATACATATATATATATTTTCTTGTGGATATTAATTATCGAACCTCGAGGGAGATAATCTCTTCTCCTTCAAAAGTCGACTGAGAGCTTATCTCTCACTCCTCGAGTTTATTTACACGTGTACTCGCACGCGTGTAACCATACCACATTTGGTGTATTACTTCCTTCCCCGAGGAAGCTTTTAAACGTCATTTCACTTGTATATACATTCGACCACCTTGCTAAACATGGATACTCGTTCCATTTTGGAGATTTTGCAACAACGATCCGCCAACGCTAATTATTCGACTTGTTCGACTTGTGGAGGTCCATACGATACTTACTTATGTGAGCAAAATAATGGCTATTATGGGGAGGAATATGCTTACAATGGAACCGAGAATCCTAAGTTTCAACCTAACCTTCAAATGGACTACACTTGTAATGACTATATGGGATATTCCGGTTTTTCATCACGACCTTCACCATCATTTCATGATCAAACCTTTAATGAGCCATACCAAAACCAAGGATTTTCCAATTATGGAGGTTTTCAAAATGATGAAAATTTTCCATGCTATAATCAAGATACTTTTCAAAATCAAGGATTTTCAAACCATGTAGATTTTCAAAATGAGGAAAATTTTCAAAACTTTAATCAAAGGGATATTTCACAATCTTAAATGGACTTAATTCTTCAAAAGATTGATGAAAATGTTAGAAAACTTAAAGAAATGCAAGAGGAAACTGATATGCAATTCTTAATTTTGGAAACACAACTCTTGCAAAACGTTACACCTCAAGGAGCTTTACCATGTGATATTGAGCCGTCTTTGAGAGTTGATAATGAGGATGATACTATTAGTAATGAATATCGTGAATCATGTGAAGAAGAATATCTTGCTACTCGTCGGCCTTATCCATTCTTCTATGACGATGATAACGATCCTCCTATTTGTATGACACTTAATGATGACACACCTTCATCACCTTTACCTCACATGGAACCCACCTACTCTTTAACCATGGGGGAAGAGCCTCTTAGCACTAATACAAACACCGATTTGGATGAATTAACATCTTCTAGTGTTGAGAACCTTATCCCAATCCAAAGAGCGCTCGAGGGTGTTTCCAATTAACCATGTGACGAGCTTCGTATTGATACCTCTTCTCCTCATGATCACATTGAGATTTCATCACATGTTGACATTCATGCTACTACTAGTGATTTTAGTGATTTTGATCTTGGTGAACTGTTTAAAGAGAGGGATAATGAGATTGAGGAAGAATTTTTGCAATACTTGCCACAAATAAAGGATGATGATTGTGATTCTAGTGAGGCATCTTATGATTGTGATCCGAGGACTTTTCATGTCAAGATGACATTCCTAATTTGGATAATGATGTTGATCATATAGAAGAAGTGGAAGATGTTCATATTCGTGAGGTTTTACCAAACGTTTATCATCTTATCTCCTCGATTGAAGCATTGAACACACAACGTAATGATGATTCCATAGAAGAAGAACCTTTCATTGATATTTCTTCACCGGTTTTTGAGGTTGCACATATTGATTTTTATGATGATATCATTCCTTTGAGTGATTCTCTCATTAATACACCTTCTTTTGAGTCTTCTATTCCCACCCTTCCACCCTTGAAGTTGGTTATTGATGAATATCCTATACTCTTAGAGATTGATCCTTTTTCACCTACGACACCTTTAGAACCCAAAACCTTTGATATGGATTCTCATATGGATATTGATGCCACCATAGAGGCTTATCTTGCTAACATTGATATTGAGGTTGATGATAGTGATTCTAATTGGGAAGAGAAGATTCGTCTTAGTGAGAACTTGCTTTTTGGGACCATAGAGCCTACACTTCCTTCACAAGACACTATTATTATTGATCCTCCTTTTTCTATGCCTTCTATGGAAGATTACCCACCTTTTGATGATGATGAGGAGCCCAATATGGATATAATAGTTATGAATGTTTTGATTCCTACACCTTCATTGTCTCATGATGCTTTGATATCTAAGGGGGAATCTTATATGATTGATACGAGTTCATCTTCTTATTTTCCCATGAAGGAAAAGTTTTTTGATCCTGGGATACGTATATTTAGGAAATATTGGTTTTCATCTACTCCATTTAAGAGTGTGATTTCTATTGATATGGGCTTCTCGTATGAGCTTACTTTGGTGATGCTACCTATTTTGGAGTTGTTCGACTGTAGAGATGGAAACTATGTATTTGATCCTGGGGTACTTTCTATATGAGGGATTTCGTATGTTGGACAAACTTTAGACACGTTGGACCGTTCCATTTATCGAGGCGGATATTGTAAATCTTATAGTGAATGGAAACGTGCTAAGTTTGAGTGTATCATGTGAGATGTGCTTCAAAGTGATATCCTTTATTCTCCATGATGGTTTCCCCAAGGACAACTTAATTCGGGGCTGAGTCGAGCTAGCGACTTAGGGTTAAAAAAACTCAAGCATTGAATAACTAGGTTAGAAAACGTAGAGTAGATCTAAATAGGTTAGGTTTAATTAAAAGGTGTTATAGTAGAGTTAAAGTGGAGGGGTGCCTTTCTTCGTCTTTTGGTGTTTGTTTCAAGGGTTGCTCTCTCTCAATTCATGCTTGGAGCTTATGGAGGAGGCCCGTGTATCCGGTTCACTTCGATTAGTTTTTGCTATTGTGATATTCAAAACACTTATGCTTAAAATGAATACCCTTTAGTTATCTCTTCCTTAGCTTGAGTTAAGCAAAGTTATCAATGTTATAAGTGTAGGGGAGTTTACTCCAATACTCTTAAGCATTAAGGACAATGTTTATCTTAAGTGTAGGGGAGACTTCTATCGAAGTGGCCTTACCTAGACCTTTGTCATTGACCTTCATGATAACTTGGGAAATTAATTTTTCAAACATTTTTCAAATTTTTAATCTACTTTGGCCACCAAAAATATGCATTCATAATTTTTACATCAATCATTTTTCAATTTGTATAACACATTTGCATTGTATATATTTCTTCTTTTATTTTTTCATCAAAAATATATAAAAAGAAAAAAAATATAATAAGAACATGGTTTAACAAATTTAGACTTCTTTGACATATTAGGCCTGCCATGGATATTTTGACTCAACCCGAGTTTGCTTATCTAAGCATTCTCTAGCAAGTATCCTTAACCATGTAGTCCTTCATTGGTCTATTAGGCTAAGCATCCACCACTCTCATTATTTGAGATTGTAAATTCGTGAAGAATGGGAAATGATAGAGTTGAAGCAAGTATAAAAGGGCTAGATAAACTTCATGATAATTACTTGTGGCTAAACCCTTCTCTTCTTTACCTCTATTTTCTTCGCATGTATATATGTTAATAAATAATCAAGAACGGCTTTAACTGGTTTGTAGTCTCTTATGCATTTTTGACTAATCATTCATGGTTGGTATAAGTACGTTTTAAGATTCTAAGTTAGAACGTTTTATGTGTACTAGACTTATGTCATGCTTAATACTTAGCGGGTGTTTTTCCTTTTATTCTTTTCAACTTTCTTTGTGAGGAATAAAGAAAAATAAGAGCGGCTTATGAAAAAAATGAGTGGCTAGAAAAAAAAAGAGAAAAAGAAAAAAAAGAAAAAAAAATAATTATACAAGACTCCCAAGAGGGGCAGTGAAGTGTTAATTATAGTAACTATTAGATTCCAATATTACCTTGACAGGTTGCGGGAATTTAATAGTTGCTCCAATCTAATATTACCTTGACGGGTTGCGGGATTGAAAATCCAAAGTCTCAAAAAGGCGGAGGATGTAAATTATTGCATGAGTTTTATTTTTCTTTCCTTAGCGAGTGTGTAGCTACTTATTAATACATGACATGAGGATTTTACACATAAGGCGAATGACTTATTATTCTTGAAACAGACTTATATTAATTGTGAGCGGTTTTTCGAATAATGGATGAGAAGATTACTTAGGATTAAAACTGTGCTTCCTTATTTTTTGTAGAAATGCTAAAATGGATCCGGTGGTCTAATGTGGTGGTAAATGGTGGTGGAAGCCATTGTTGGCTTAGAGAGAGAGAAGAGTGGTTGAAAGAGAAATGAAAATGTATTGAGAATGAAACAAAATGACAATCAACACCCCTCCTTGGAAGCTAAGGAGGGGTATATATAGTCACACACGCACCTTAAACTATACATCGAACCTAGTCTAGTCTAAGCGTGTGTGACTATGATAACTAATGGGAATTCTTAAATGTCGTCACATAAGGTGAGTTTCCAACAATCTTCCCCCATGGGACGACGTGTAGAATTCCTTACAATATTCTTCCTAACAAGTACAAAATGATTAAGAACAAGAGCTTTCATGAAGCATCCAATGCTGATGAAGTCTTCTGAGGCCTTCGTCTTCAAAACGACTCATCTTTAAAGTAACTTGTAGAAGAAATACTGTAACGGCACGAGCTAAGTAACCCATACACTTCTGGTTAAGGATAAGCTTCTGAATTAGCTTCCCCCTAATTCATGCCACATAAACTTGATGTAGAAGCATTTTAAATAGCTTCCCCCTAAACCAACAATCCTCGTAAGCAACTTCAAAGCTTTCAATAAAGCTTAGAATGATTAAGCGCACAGCGGAATCTAACTAGCAAATCCCATCATATAACATGATAACGTTGCTAAGAGGAATTGAAAGTAAGGGGCACACCAAGTAGATCAACAACTTTTCATCTCACTCTTGAATAATTCTTCTGAATTTTTCTTCCCCCTGAGAGTTCAAGTTATGCATACCAGAAAGAATCAAGACACTTCTTCCCCCACATAGTCGAAGAAGGTAAATCAATCCCAATTATGAAGCTCAAATACTGAAGTGGACACTTTATCCCATTCATGAAGTTGACATCGTAACACCAGAGTCAATTAAGTCCCGAAAATGCACATGTCTTCTTCCGGAGATGCACCAGAGTCAATTAAGTCCCGGGAATGCATATAGGATAATGATGATGAATAATTGCAACAATCAAACAATTAAACCTCGAATCAGTAGTGTACCGTTTGGAAATTGATAACGACACGAGTTCAAACACTGATTTTCTCTGCGGCTATGACAAATGTCATCCCGGAATATCTTCAAATCAAAAGAAGGTATGAAGTTCATCACGTGTACTCGTTGTGCGTTCAATGTGTCTTCTTCTTCCCCCTTGATGGTTTCGAAACTCGGAACCATCAATAAATTGTACGCACATGAACCTGAAATCTCGTGAGAATAATAAATAAGCTGAATTATATATTTTGTGTGAATCAGCTGTTGATCGAAAATCTCTTCTCATAAACTCTCCATGGCCACCTTTACCATCCCACGTGAAAGCAATTTGAAGTGACCACTGAAAGAATGAACCAGATACATCAAACGTGAAGCTGAATAAAAATCCTTCGATCTTGTGATTTAAGCTTGCACTATTGTTGAATGAAGAACGGTGGAGAAATCTCTAAGTACTCAATGCATCACTGAAGAAGTCTATAAGCACAACACCTCTTGAAATTATCCACGTCGACTAAGCGCGTGACACTGAGTACAACAATGTAACCCCTTTAAGTGATAGTTATCCGAGTCATCAACCATCCACCCCGAACCCGGAAACCAGATAACCAAGTCTTCATTCTAGGATTAAGCACGAGCAAGTTATCTATTAAAAGATAAAATAAATACACGCTTTTCAAAAAATCCGTCTTCAACGTCACGTAATTAATACCCGATCAAACGAATCCGTAGCTACTAAAAAATCGCCCAAATTTTCTTCGGTCTCGTCAAATAATTTTGTCACATTTGTCTCGTCATATTTTGTCTCGGCACTTTGTCACTTTTAGTAACTATCCATATTAGTAACAATATTACACGTGATATTTTGTCACTTTGTCAAATAAAACTCTCTATATTAGTAACTATCACTTTTGCAACAATATTACACGTGATAATGAGACAATATTTTTGCACTTCAAAAATATTAGAGGATTGTCACTTTTGCAATTGAGACAGTGCATATTACACGTGGCCAAAGTTTGCAATTGATCACTAAATAAATCAATAGCCACGTGATACTCATAATTTCATATGCCCACATGACTCAACACTCGGCCCAATTGAAATAATTTCCATAACCCGTAAATAATTAGACCCGGTCAGGATTATGAGTATAAAAGGCACAACCCTAATCTTACTCACATATTCAACCCAAACCTAATCATCTCATAACATCCGCCCCTTTTTCCCTTTTACTTACCAAACCTAATCTCATCACCTCATTTCATCCGCCCCCATCTTTGCTATAACTCCTCAGCCACAAAAGAAAAAATGGTCATCTATCACCAATCTCAAACAAATCGCCCAAACTTCTCCCATCAAATCTCCAATCTGCTCCCATCAAATCATCTCCACGAACCTCCGTTTCTCCATTTATCACATTAGATCGAGTTTCTGTTTAAATAAAACGAATCTCCACGAATCTCGGGTAAGGTTGCATGTCGATTTCTGTGTAAATAAAACGAATCCAAGATCGAATTTAACAAAGTTGTTAAAATTTGTTCTTAATATTCGTATATTAAATGATGGTTTACATGGATCAGTGAAGATTGTTTTGGTTTGAGTCTAGATGGGATTTAGGTGTCGATGGGTATAAGTTAGTTTTGGTGTTGATGTTGGTGATATAAGGTTGGATTACGAGTCAACTCAGTGAGTTTAACTGAGTCAACTCGGTAATGACCGAGTTGACTCGGTTGAGATGGGTTCGGTTTGGTCACAATTTTGGTCCCGGGTCATGTGTTAAACGAATCAAGTTTTCAAGTCTTTTTATCGCAATGATCCATTTTATAAAAAATCATCGCAATAATTAAACAGTCCATCGCAAAGTTTCATCGCAATGTTTTCTATAAAACCCATCGCAATAAAAAATCCATCGCAATGTTTGGAAAAAAACGGGCAGCATAACGACATGACTTATGCCATTGCGACAGATCCGACCACCCATCGCAATGTGACTCATTGGAATGAGTCCCATCGCAATGGGTATGTCGAACCCATCAGAATGTGTCAAAAACAACCCATCGCAATCCATGCGATCATACCAAGAAGCAGAGTCGTCTTATCCATATCTGTACTAGTTCCTGAAAATCCAGAAAGGTAATTTCTGGGTCTGATTTTCTGGCAAATCTGGGTTTGCACCTTCATCTTCAAAAAATATAACTTAGAACAGATATATAAAAAAAAATTCTGAGAGACCTTTGACCAAAAACTTGACCATGGATGTTTCTTAAAATCAGTTTTGGACAGTAGGACAACACTTTGACCAGGATATTGATGAAACCGAGACACAAAACATGTGACAGTTTGGACAGTTGGACAAAAAAATATGACGTGACCATAAAAATTTGTGATAAAATGGACAGAAATAATATAACGAGACACAAAGAATAATCAGACCACCAAATCAAATATATAAACATGATCCAAGGATGGAACCGTGGCTCTGATGCCAAATGTAGAAATGCTAAAATGGATCCGGTGGTCTAATGTGGTGGTAAATGGTGGTGGAAGCCATTGTTGGCTTAGAGAGAGAGAAGAGTGGTTGAAAGAGAAATGAAAATGTATTGAGAATGAAACAAAATGACAATCAACACCCCTCCTTGGAAGCTAAGGAGGGGTATATATAGTCACACACGCACCTTAAACTATACATCGAACCTAGTCTAGTCTAAGCGTGTGTGACTATGATAACTAATGGGAATTCTTAAATGTCGTCACATAAAGTGAGTTTCCAACATTTTTGATTTTACATTTCTTATATTTCACACTTTAAATAATGACAAATTTGCTCTCAAGCAATTTGCTAAAATAATAACTGGTTCTACATTTAATTGTCATGAATAAGTTGAGGCACTTTTTACTTGTGAATACAATGATCCCATTTTTTAAGCTTGGTATGGGGAAAGTGAAACTTGAGGGTGATAAGTGTCCATGGTACCAAAGCCCTAATCCAAGTCATTGATTTCTTTATAAGTTATTTCCATCAAAACCAGGTCAAGAAAATCCAAAAATATATAAATAGAATTGTTTTCTTTGCATTGCATTGTAAATATTCAAAATCATTCATCATGTAGTATAGTATAGTTTATTAAATCACAAAATGGCCAAGGTGGGTTAACTATGAGAAAAGTGCACTCTAGAGCTTTAAAATTCTGCATTGCATGAGATCATGGCAATGGTCAAGTGGAAGGGAGTTGATAAGTGTGAAAACACTCATCAATAATGATCCATAAACCACTCAAAATACAGTCAAATACATTATATTTAACTGAAAATATCAGAATTACGTGGGTATTTGTGTTTCATGTGTTTTCAGGTAAACAAGATACATTTTGAAGCAAAGACGCGTTTTCGAGGATTTATTTGATGAAAAGACGAAGAAAAGGACGAAAGAGCTTTCAAGGACCTTATTTGCCAATATTATCAAGATGGAGGACTAGACTTGTAACGTTAACAAAAACAAAGGATGGAAAAAAACAAATTACTTGAAAGGGTTTTATCACATTGAAGAAAAATAAAAAGATTAAGGACCAAAAAGAAAAAAATGGGAAATAAGTTTATTTACTTGGTCAGTTGACCAAGTCAGGTCAAAAGAACTAATACACATAAAACGTCTCCTTCTCCAAAGAAGAGAGAGAAACAAGAAACAGGAAAGTTTATCACTTTCTCTACCACCAAGACCTGTAAGCCGATTTTTATGAAGACCAAGAAGGTTTCAAGACAAGTGTTGAACTACAAAGTTGTTCCTTTTTCAATTCTATACAAGTTGGTGCCAACTAATTAGATCAAAAGGGAAGAACGAAGAAACCCCCAAAATGATGGGAAGAATGAAGAACAAGATGAATCCTCGTATTTACACGTGGCATCATGGGATTGGCTTAACCACGTCACCACTCTCCTCTCAGTCGTCTATAAATACAATATCAAGACTTCAGTTTCGAGCGGTTAGCTTAGGAGTAGCTCTCTCACATAGTTAGTTAGTTAGGTTTAGATAGTTAGTATTTCTCTTAGAAGCTTTATGATTTTCTGTTAATCTTTCAGTTAAAAGTTTGTTAGAATCTTTTAATTAGTTGAGATTTGTAACCGAATATCATTTACTTCATTAATAAATCTTTGAGCTTTCTTAACTCTTTCATTTCTCTATTATTTTACTACTTAATTGTAGGAATCTATAAATGATGATATGATTTTAAGTTTTGTAACTGTTTGATGTGATTGTTATGAATTCGAGCATAAGTCTTATTTTCCGCCATTGATAGAGTTCATAAGATCAGTTAAAGTGTTTGGTTACATCCATCAATGAATTCGTTTTCAGTCAGTTAGCATTCAGTTCTTGGTACGGTAAATTCATTTACTGGAACTCAGTTTAAGCTCATTTCGAGCAGTTTGATTGCAATTCCAGTATTCAAGCTCATAGGTCTTAATGAGCTTCTGAGTAATTCTTCTTTAAAAGTTCAGAAAGCTTGTTTAAGCTTGTTTAGTCTATAAAGTCTATAAAGTACTTCTAGAAGCTTTAAGATTCATGTTATAAGCTCGGAATTACGTTTTCTGTTACAGGTTTGTTATGATAGAATTCAGTTTTTTCTGCCATTAATTCTACCATATTGAAGTGAGATTTGTAGAATAGATTGTGTTCGAGTTTCAGTTCATTATGCGGGTAGATTGTGTAGTTTAGTTCAGCAGATGATGTTTTGTGTTTTTTTGCTCATTTTCGGTTTAATTTTGCAGGTTTACACATTTTGGAGTTGCTGTTAGCATTTCAGTTGAAATCAGATTGTTATTTCAAAAGAACAGATCAGTAGAGTAATGGTGTTTGGTTTTAAGCGAGCTCAGCGCTCAGCTTCGACTCAGTGGACTAAACGACGGATGTCATGGTCAAGCTCAATGTTATTTTCTGCATTCCTAGTTTAATCTGCTTGTTAAAGATAGTAGTATAAATAATAGTGTTCATCTGTTGTGATTTACTTGATTTGTCTAAATGCTTGATCAGCTTATTTGGTTCATGTTTGTTATATGATCTGAGGTAGATTTCTGTTTCATTCAATTTGTATTGGTGTAATTCTGATAGTTTAGTTTCCTTTTGATCTGCTGTAGTATAATTCTTGTGAATTCTGATCGAATAGTTAGTTGTTTACATGTTCTTAGTCTTTGATAGCCTAGGATTTAGTCTCGTTTGATTTAGCTTTGCATAAGTTTCTGATATTGCTGCCTTTACTTGTGTTCGAATAGTGATAGCTGCTAAGATTCAAACCTTTAAATATTTCTTATAAACTGAAAGTTGAGTTGCTAGTTTAATAAATTTTGTCCTTTAGTGTGTTGCTTTTCTCGTCATATACAGTCGGTGAGTCAGATTACCTTTCTTGTTTAATGAGCAAATAAGTGAGGCCATTAGTTGTTATCTATTTTTAAGAGTTGTTAGGGTTGTAGCTTAATTGGGCTCGATAGAACAGTTAATGAAATTTGAGAATTAATATTAGCTCATTTAAGTATAGCCCATTTAGAGATAACCTGTTAGGATTTTAGTTGATTTAGCTACGTTTTGTATTTGGTATAATCTTGATAGTGTGTTGCATTTAGTTAAACTTTGTAATTTTTGCATTTAAATGTGGTATTTGCAAAATGTTTTAGTGTAGTACGTATACGTAATATAGATACTATTTTTACCTTTTTAAATGTTTCTTGCCAATTAGACATAGAATACCATTCAATTTGTATTACCAAAAGCAATTAAGTCGAGCTTGAAAAGTTATATCAATTCGATTAGATACCGAGACGAAACGATACTTAAAAAGACAAATATTAAAGCACCCGAGGCTTTGTTCATAATAGCCGAGAACATCTTTTTAATGTCGATTTGTCCTTGCTCCATCTTCGTGTTTTGCAATTTCAATGTATTAGAAAAGTCGTTTTTCAAAGTACCAATTTCTCCCTCTAATCATCTCATATTAGCCTCGTTCGTTTTCATGTAATTTTGAAAATCGTTTGACGAACTATTTTGATTTGAATTAAAGTTCCCTTGGTTTTGATTACTTCTTTGAAAATTGTTTTGATCCCACTTAAAAAATTGTTACCTTGATTGTTGTTGTTTGAAAAATTCGAGTTTTGATTATTGTCTCGATTTTTCCAATTCAAATTCCGACCTTGATTATAACCTTGATTTTGATTCGAAAAATTTCCTTGTTGATTATTTCCTTGAAAATTGTTTCGGTTTTGATTAAAATTGTTGCCTTGGTTATAATTGCCTTGTTGTGATGGACCCGCGTTATTTTGATTTTGAAAATTGTTGTTTCCATTTAACGCACTCACATTTGATGTTTGGCCATCCGTAGCCACACACTCGTAATAATTCTGAGGTCCACCACAAAACGTACACGAAACCTCAACCGCTTTCACCGTAGCGGGAGCGTCTTTCTTTTGCATTTCGACGAGAAAAGACGTAAACACATTCGTCAACTTGTCGACTTTCGCATCAACTCTCTCAATGTCGTGATTAGAACTACTAACATTGGCGACATTGGCCGTTGCAGAGTTGGTAAACCTTGGATCGTTTTCGATAATTATCAATGCATCTTTCAGAGTCTTACACAAAAAGTTGCCACCGGCGGCGGAATTCAACGAATCTTGTTCTTGAAAATTAAGACCGTTGTAAAACGTATCGATTTGGTGCAACTCGGAAAAACCATGGTGAGGATATTGCCTAAGCAATTCCTTAAAATGATCCCACGCGTCTCTAAAAGATTCATTCGGTTTTTGCTCAAATTTCGTAATTTCATTTTGGAAAAACGTTGTCTTAGACGGTGGGAAAAAATAATTAACGAACTTGGAGACGAGATCCTTCCACGTAGTTATGGAATTAGGTGGCTCTTTCTCGTACCAATCCTTGGCTGCACCATCGAGCGAGTACGGAAAAAGCATAAGTTTGACGACATCGGTGTCGACGTTCTTAAACTTGCTCGTGGCCAAAAGAAGATCAAAATTCCGAATATGGTCGTAAGGATTATCGGCTTCACGTCCTCGAAACTTCGTAGCTTGGATCAACGAAAGCATTCCGCTTTTAATCTCAAAATTCTCCGCTTCGATAGCGGGAATTACGATCGCGTCTCCATAACCCTCGGTAGGTGCTTGGAGCAATTCCATCATCGAACGATTGTCGGCCATCTCGTCTAAGGTTTCTTCAACAACGATATTAGGAACGTCGGTTTCTAAATCTCGTCTACGTCGTCGATTCCTTCGATTACGATTGCGTCGATTTGAAACGTTGCTAGAATTAGAATAATCCTTCGATCGAGTGCGCATGCACTAAGCGTAGAATGGGTGGTAGCAAAGAAGATTCTTTTTGTGGTTTTTCAATTTTTCAATTTTTTTGGTTTTTGATTGTTTATTAATGTTTTTTGGATTTTTGAATGTATTACGTAGACTCAAATCTACAAATCTCCCCTCGAATCGATTTCTCGATTAAAGGAGCCTCAAAGAATGAAAATGATCACGTGGAGTGAACGCCTTCGATGACTTTAGAACGTTGGTGGAACACCAAAACGTTCAAGAGGGTTTAATCTTGAAAACACAAGCAAATATAATATATGTAGATAATACTTGGGCGGCAAACCCTCGATTAGCCTTCTTTCTCAAAACACGCACAAGCAAGCGGGGGAAACGAGGCGGCGCTAAGCACTTAAGAGCCTTTTTCCCTTAGGTCGTGAAATACAACCGCCTTATACCCACCTTATAGTTTGTGTTAATTGAAATTCAGCCTCACGAAAGTATTTATCTATTTTGCCTTTAAACTTTTGCTTTAGATTCGAATACGATGATAGAGTGATGAAATCCCGAATCAAGGTTGCGTTTTCACGCTTTTGGAGTACTTGTATATTTATTGTTCTACGTAAGTACAATATAGTAATAATATTCACAAGAAAAACGAAAACGATAATGGATATCTACAATATAGTAAAATGATTGGTTTGTGTTTAATTTAGGAAAATTAAACACGATTTATTTGGATACTATAATATAATAGAGAAAAATAACAAAAATGAGTATGTACGATATTTACGCTTTCCAAAAATTGAAAAGCAAAAACGCACTACTCACACAAACACGATAGTAATAATGGCAACACTAAAACACCTCCCCGGCAGCGGCACCAAATGTTAGTTGTAAAATACGTCTTTTAGGAAAAAGAGCGTATAATACGGGCAAGTATTAAACTGACGATTTAGGAAAACCGACGAATCGAATAAATGCGGATTCGTTCTCGAAGGAGGTGTGTGGATTAAGTGTGCCAATTATATAAAATCAAAGTTTGGATTAGTGACGTTTTTGGTTTAGAAGAGAAAAATTAAAGACGAGCTACGACTAAGATTAAACTACGACGAATTAACGTAAAACGCGAACGTAAATACGTAAAACGTGACGAAATTAAAAATAAAACCTAAAAATTAATTAAAAGTTTAAACTAAGTCTAAAATAATATAAATAAGAATAAAAATTCAACAAATATATTTTAAAACCTTTTATTAATTAAATATTTAATTTTAAATGCTAATTAAAGCCCTAAAATTAAATATAATTAAAAAAAAGCCTAAAATATTATTTTATTGAACAAATAACTCACTTATATTATTTAAAGACTAAAAAGTATTTTTCCGAAATTTTTAAAACTATTTTTCTATTTTTAAAACACTAAAATAATGATTAAAAATAATAAAATAATGCTAAAAATGATTTGACAATTTTAAAAATCCTAAATTATACTAATGAATAGTAGAAAATTGATAAAGTTTGAAAAAAGTAAAATTTTTTACTAAAAGACAAAACAGTTAATAATAAAACACTAATTAAACTAAAATTAAATATAAAAATTACTTAAATAGTGAACAGTAAAAATATTTTTAAACCAAAAGTCTTAAAATATTTTTCTAAGTCTAAGAAAATTTGTAAAACTGAGAAACACTAATTTTTGTCACTAAAAGACAAAAATAGTAATTTAAAAAGTAATTTAAATTGCAATTAAATCTAAAAAATAAAAGATGAACAGTAAAATAAAAATAAACTGAATAGAAAAATCAGAAAATAAATAAGAAAAATTACAAAACTAAAATCAAGTTTTAATTCCTAATTTAGACCACTAAAGACAAAATTCTAAGAAAACTGAAAGTGACATGTTGTGGATTTTGTCTGCTTGTGTAGTAGTGGAAACTTTAACAATGGCAGTGGGAACTTGGTTCCCACTGATAGAACAAGCTTTCAGGTCTGGTGACAAATAAGCTTAGGAAAGCTTATTTGGTTGATTTTTATTGGACAATAAGGCACCCCTACACTAAGTGGAGTGTAGGGAGTCTGTTTAAACTAGAAAAAACACAACTTATACACAAAACTTTCACACAAAATGGTCAAAATCAGTCATTGATATGGCTTTTTGGGATCCGGTGAACAGTACTGGTGCAATTGGACTCAAAAACGAATTTCCGATGCTAAAATCTTGCTTAAAAATCTCACCAAATCATTAACAACAGATTACAAGCCCTAGGTCATACAATCCTCTAACAACTTGCAAAATTACAAAGAAAACTAAGCTAAAACAAGGCAGATTTGAGAGTTACTGATTTTAAGGCAATTTCAAGCAAATAATCATGCAACTCACTTTTTTCTTCTACCAAAATCAAAACAAGTTACTGATAACAACTAACATTAACATACAAAGTGTGCTTAGACTAATTTTAGGTCAAGAGCTAGTCAAACTTTCCCCTTAAAACCCCAATCCAAACACCCTCTTAACTGACTGAAATTAAAAATTTCCAAACCAACTCTTATCAAAACTTGACTAAACTGACTACAAAGTATTTTAACATGCAAGAGATTAAGAATCAATCAATAACAGCTGATAAAAACACACCAATCAGCAAAAATCACATAAGATCACCAAATACTCAAATTTCAAAAAAATGGGAAGGGTTCAAGCCTTTTACCTTCCCTGACCCACATCCAGGCCAAGGGGATGGCTGATTGCCATCTTCCAACCAAGTAAAACTTGAGCTAATGGCTTGTGAGAGGCTTTTGAGTGCAAAGATAAGCTAGGTGGGGACTACTGCAGTCCCAAACACCCCTATTATACTTCAAAGAACAAGTATTCCTTGTATACCCTGCTAAGAAAAGAGAAGGAGAGCAAGTGAACTTTATCCAATGGCTTAACAAGCTACAAGACTAGCTTATGAGTTAAGCTGCTTATGGCTTACAAGCTTTTAGCTTAATAAACAGGAAAACTGAAATGCAAACTTTTCAAAACCATAAACTTTGAACTTCCTAAAAAAACTTTGACAAAAGCTTTGATGTAAGCTGAAATCAAACCCCACTCCACTTTCACTTCATGTGGTCTGATTTCAAGCTAAAAAAAAACTTTTCCAAGACCAAAACCTTGAAACAGAAAAACAGATTTTTGGTGAAAACCTTTTTGAAACTTCATGAAAACTAAAACCCTTTTGAAACTTAAACTAAATTGCTCATAAAATAAATTCTACACTAATTTGGAACTCAGAGATTGCAAAATATTAATTCGTTCATTTTCATTAATAAAATTAAGTTTTACAAAAAACTGGAACAAGAAACCATTACAGGCAATGGTTCTTTATATACTATACTAAGGAGCTTCTAGAATTTAAAATACAATAGTAAACCCTAGATAAGTCTTTTCCAAATTTGCCCTTGAAGAAGTTTCAAAAATCTGTGGCCAAAGGTTCCCATGTGAAATCCTTGGATGTTTGTGAAGTAGCCAGTGAGGTAGAAGCGATCTAGGTCGTCCAAATGATGTAGCCAACACGCAAAAAGATCTACCCGTTCATTTTCTGCCAAGATTTTGTATTTTTCCTCTTTTTGTAGCAGGGGAGGTCCATAAGGGGTCCATGAGTCACGAGGTGAAGGAGTTTGTTGGTGGGTTTTGTTTTGGGGGTCATGAATTATGTATCTGGAGTATATCACGACTCAATTCAATGTGGTTAGAGTGTTAGGGAATTAGGGTTTATAACTATGATTTGGGGAGGGTTAACAAACAGGAAATGTTTCCCGGTTTTTAGGTTTAATTAATATAGTTTAAATATAAACTATATATTAATTAGTGGGTAGAAGATGATGTGTAAGGGGTGGGTGAGGTGGAGCATTGTGAGTGGATGGTGATGGGTGAGGTGGACAAGGGTGTCGGCCAGTTAAGTGTAATGGGAGGGTAGGTTAGAAAGTTTGTTTTGTTGGCAGATTTAGTCCTCCCCGTTGAATGAGCCTTTCATTGACTTTGTACTTTCAGTCCATGTGCTTTCTCATAGTTAATCCTTCCCTTATTGCACCATTAGTCCTTTAGTAGTAAAAAGGACCTAATTGGTTTCATCTTTAATCACATAGGTTGTTCTTGACATATCTTTAATCTTTAGGGACCCCATTTGTATTTTTGGATATTTGTGGGGTGTAGAGTGTCATTCTTCAAAAGTTGAGGGACCAAACTAGACATTCTTCAAAACTTCAAGGTCATTTTTAGAAATTTCATTCTTGGGCCCGGTTCTTTGTGCGACTTCGTTTCCCGTGTTCGTTTTTGCTTTATTCTTGTAATCTTTTGGTGAATTCACGATATCCGTACCTAAAATACACAATGAACAAACACAAGCATATATTTGGGTATTTTGATGATATTTTAAGCGTTCTAAGCCCGATTTGGACGATGAGACTATGTATAAATACAGTCTCATCAAGTACACTTATGATCGTACGTACAAGATTAAAACTTTCCTTATATAACATGAACACGTATCACGAATATTTACAAGAATTACGTACGTGTTATTACACGATAAGTATTAAATACGTGTTAGTACACGATAATGATTAACAATAGTAATTATAATCACGAACATAAAATCATGAACATAAAATCACGAACAGATAATCATGTACTTATGTGTGTTATTGATACGATGAATGTCGTTACGTACAAGTAATTATAATAACATGGATAATTAATAATTATGTAAAACGTAAACACGAATAATGAACACGATTATTTTCACGTATGTTAAATCAAACACGATAAGTCATGACGTATATAATATTTACGTCTTATAAGTATTAGGATAACCAAGGAAATTCACGACATTTTAAATACATGAAAACGCGTACGTTTTTAAATTAAACATGAAATCTACAAACAAATAGGGAGGGGGATGTTGGAACGCTTAGACAAGAAAAGGGACAAGGAAAACATGGGCTCTAGGCCCATTGTGTGTTTTGTTCGACCTAAAGAAAGAGCAGACCGGGGGGGGGGGGAGTATATTGTTTTGACAACCAAAATCCCAAACCCTAAAATAATTAACAGGTCGTCACTCTCTCCTGCCTTTGTGCTTCTGCCGCCGACCAACACCAAAACAAGAGGGATGATCAGTAGGTCGATCCAAGAATAACAGAGGTGGTTATCATTTAATCCGTTCAAAACCCTAAAAGCAAATTAGTAAGCTTCATCTTTTTCCTTTTCTTTTTTTTATGTTTTGAGGAATTAATTATTCAAGAATCCATTTAATGGAATTAAAACATGTATTAAACGTGGGTTCTAACGAGATTTAGGGGTGTGGGGTTGTTGTTTTCAGCCGACACGCAAACTGAGACTCATGGGAGTCTCGGTGGTAAAAACAGTCACCAGCCGCAACCCTAGATGGGTGTTGGCTGGGTTTTTGTCAGACGGGGTAAACACAAACCCCAAAAGGGGTGTGGTTGTGCTATTAGTGGGAACCCCGCAGGGGTGTTTGTTCTAGCAGTGGAAACCGAGAGCCTCACAGCTCTCGGTGGGAAATTTATAGCAAGCAGGGGAAACCGGCTGTTGCCGGTGGCAGCAACACAACTGCCAAGGGGAACTCGCAGTTAAGGGGTTGTTTGGTTTTGGGCTTATAAACAGCTAAGGGGGTGTTTGGCTGTCAGTGTAAGGAACTAATAGGGGGGTTGTTTGGTTTGGTTTAAAAATAAAACACGGGTTTTGTCACGGGGATCTTTTATACTAGTCACGTTTTACTCAAGCTAAATTATTTTTAACAAGTGACATTTTGCAAGTATATTTTAGCGAGAGAATTAAATTAATTTATAGCATGACTAGAAATTAATTTAATTTAAATCATGAACTTAGGTTTTTTTATTATGGTAAATAATACATGTATAAGCCTAAGTATTTTATCACTTTAATTTAGACATGACTTAGGTTAATTATTATTATTAATAATTCATAACTTTAACCTAAGTATTTATTATTTAATTAGACTATAGAATTAATTAATTATTAAATCATGACATGTAATTAATTAATTTTCATGACTTAGGTTATATTAATATAATTATTAATACATGTTTTAACCTAAGTATTTTATACAATTAATTTAATTAAATCATGTTTATATTTAATTAAATCTTAGTTTATTTAATTTACATGTATTAATTAATAAACTATACTATTTAATCACATGACTTAGAATATTAATCAGTAAAACTTAAGCTTATCCTTTTAGCTTAATAATCCAGCTTATTTCTATTTATGGAAACTTTCTATTTTTAGAAACTTATTTATTTTAAGCAGCTAATCTATTTATGGAAATTTTATATTTTTAGAAACTTATCTATTTTAAGTAGTAAAACTATTTTTTTGGAAACTTTCTATTTTTGGAAACTTTCTATTTTAAGAAACCTGCTATTTTTAGAAAGTTACTTATTATTACACAACAAGTATAATAATACAAGAAATACAAGTAATATTTAATCAGAATATATAGAATACACGATAAACACAGTATAACGTTAAAATCAGTAAAACATGACATGAACATATAAAACAAGCTAAAACATGATATAAAATCAGTTACTACTCAGTAATCAGATACTTATACACGTATATTATTTATGTAGCATTAGTGATATCGAAGTAGGACTCTCTTCCGTTCGTCTTCTTCGTTCACTGGACACAAGGTACGGATTCTCCGTCCTTTCAGTATGTACATTCTTCCTTATTAGGATTCCCCGTATGCAGCCAACTGTTTTCCACAGTATATGTTTTATATGTTTTGAATTGCTTATGTTTAATTAGATACCTAAAGCCATATACATGCATGACCAGTTTCACCTAGTTATGGAGGTACCATAACCATAACACTAGAGGCACCAGTGTTATGACTCCACCACGACGGAGTGATAGCTCGTGGTGTCCTTTCAGCTTTTGGCCATATTATTATTATTATCATGTGGGGCGTATAGGTGCATCCTAGTTTACATATTTTCAGCAGATTTTCCAGGTGAATGTGGTGTGTGCCTTGCATCCTTCACAAGGAGCTGATCCCGCCTACCCAACCAATATATTAAATTAGAGGCAGCCCCTCTAATTTGCATGACGAGGTCACACCTCCAAGTATTCATGCACGTTGATATTTCATGACATATATTGGCTAATGGTATAAATGCTAAACAGTTTTTATAAGATAAACATAAGGCTTTTCAAACTATAAAACCAATTTTATTAAGTTATACCAGGTTTTCTAGGACTTATACATTTCCGCTGCTATATGTTTTACATGCTTATATTATTCATTCCATGCTTGTATATCCGTGCACTGAGCGTTATGCTCAGTCGTTACTTTCATTTCCATGTCCCAAAACGGCAGGTACCCAAGGACAGACTCGAGCATGTTGGAGGACATGCATAGGATGGAAGCTGCCATGGACTTCTTCACCTTTTGCCTTCATATAATTATGCTTGTTTAAATCTTTCATTCATTTCATTCACTTTATTATGTTTTGGGCTTATGTTTGGGAACCGATGTTTGATTCCGGTTTGCCCTATGGTCATGTATGTTTTACTACATATTACCTTGCATGCTTTGATGACACGCCATAATTACGCGTAACGGTCCACTTATCAAAGTGTGGTGTTACAATTATGGTATCAGAGACAAGGCTTCAACCTGTAGGCTCTAAAACTTGACCTGTGACTAGTGGGTAGTCACCAGGAGCTTCCTAAGCCAACGTTTGTTATTCCGCGTATTGATGTGTTTAGCGCATTGTTGTTTTAACCATGATGTTTCAGCACCTTGATGCTTTAACCTTGATGTTTTTATCGATATTGTTTTACTAATATAGATGGACAACCGTCATTCATATTTAGTTATGTGTCGTTGTTTCATGCATGATGTTCTTCGTGAACTATGACTATGTGGACTGAACCCCAGTAGTCCGTAATTAGTCACATAATTTTTTTTCTGATAAGTTTTGGACAGATGATTTTTTACTTATTTATGTTTCATGTATCATTGTTGCAGGAATTTTGACTAAGTAATGGTTGGTGCAAGACTGGCCCTATTTAGTCGCATGTGCTTTTATCGAAACTTTTAACTTTGGGACCGACCCATAGGCGTCCCCACGCCATGTCTTTTGTTTTGGGACCAACCCATAGGCGTCCCCTCACACATATAAAGGTTTTTATAAACTACATCATGCATTCATGCACTGTTTTTCATGCATAAAATTTTTCTCATGATTTACTGGCATAAATTTTTTTTTTCATGTCCCCTCATAAGTTACTATGTTTTATGTCAAGTATGTTTTCATACTGTCATGGTTAACTTCAGTTTCATGCTGATTATGTTATACACTCCTTCATGATGGATTGTTACATGTTTCTTCATGATGACTTCGTCTTCACGTGTTTATGTCTTACGTCTCTTTTGTTGTTTATGCTTTCATGCAAGACACTGTTGGAATTCATTAATCCTGCTTTCATGATAGTCATGGTTGGTTTTCATTAATCATACTTTCAGGAAAATCATCGTTGAAATTCGTTTAACCACACGTTAGCATTTCTCTATACAACCAGAATGAGGTATATACTGGCATTGCCAGGTTATCATGATGGTCTTTCTAACCGTTTAACCAATTTTATCCTCTAAAAGCATGTCAGATGATCGACCTCATACCGATCATTTCATGTGCATTCCATGTGTACTCCATGTACCGTATCCCATGTGCGTATTTCCATTTGTTGATACTCTACAAATTGCTGATGTCGCTCATAGCTTGGAGATGTTACCAAGGGTTGATGCTGCAGATTTTAGAGACGCTACAAGATGCTGATTATGTTCACAACGTGGAGATCTTACAAGACGAAGACGAAGGTGTTAGATCAAAGCGATCGGACGAGAAGATGCTTCACCGCCAGACGATTTCCATCAATCTTTTTCCCAAATTCTTAGTTACATGTCACACGTTATTCAGTTGTCGTTTCAGTCATATGAGTGAGAACCGGTACCAGCCGGCCACTAAGCTGAATAGTTACATGAATCACAGTCATGAGAATGACCGTCATGGAACTGACAGACAAGACGATAGTAACCACTACTATGACAGCAACTATCCTAGCAATCGCAACCGAAGCTCCGACCGCGGACGTGATCATAAACACAAAGGATTAGTAGTCCAACCGATCCGCCAATTTTGGCATAGTAACCTAATATTTGTAGTTCTATTTGTTTCACATCTCGAGACACATGTCAATACATCAGTCAAAACACATGTCTCACGTATACTTTCTGAAAACACATGTCAAGACACCAGTCAAGACACATGTCATGCTTATTTTTCCCAAGACACGAGTCAAGACACATGACTCACGTCCAATTCTGGAACATCCCTAAGAAATTCAGGGTACCCTCCAAGGGATATATCCATTTTGTTGTGCCATGTATTAATCAGGCCACAAGAATTTCAGTACCATCACCGGCGTATCGGTGGGATCTGTCACGTTTTCTCGATGACACTTTTATTTCTTGCACCCATATTTCATATATTCATGACAATAAAGGACGCTATTCGTATTCCCCATCTATGCGAAGGTTTTTCCTTTAGCCTAATGATGAGACCCAAGCTGCTAACACATTTCCTCGGACATATACTAGTTGAATTTAATCCTAATCATGGACTACAAGCAGCACACCCTGCTATGATTCATGATTTTGTATAGTAATATTCAGGCTCCTGAATACACTCAGCATGGTCTTCCATCAGGAAAATCTGTACAAATTATCTATGCTTCCCAAGCACGTGCTTTGTTAGACATGACTGCTAGAATTCTCTAGCCGTCAGTTAAAACACGACTACTGAAGTTCCTTTTATGCATAACCAGTCGATTATTTCAAAATCTTCCCATACATTCTAGAAGAACCATCAAGGAGAAGGACGGTAACATGAGATTATATATTTACTACCGTCGATTTAAAACAAATCACTATTCATAACCGTTATTCTCCTCCACGTATTGACAACATGTCCAATCGACTTTAGGGTGTTAATCACTTATCCAAGATCGGACTCATGATCATGCTGCCAACAGTGACGAGTAAGAGAGCAGGACATGTCCATGACTGCTATCCGTTCACGACTCGGTCATGTTAGATTCATGATTTTGTATTAGTCTCATAAATGCTCCAGCAGCATCAGGGACTTAATAAATCAAGTTTCCATGAACTCATAAACAAATTCATCAGTGTTTTCATCGAGGATAACCTGATTCTCTCTAGATCTAGAGAAGAGCAGGAAGACCATATTTGCACTAGGTTGCAAATTCTACGACGGGAGAAATTTCACCCTGAAATGTCCCAATCTAAATTCTGGTTGATTACAGTGACACGCTGAATCACACGGATTCTCACGGTTAATCTTAACATGACTCAGCTTATGCGTAAAGGTGCGAACCCTACACTACGTTAGGAGTTCAAAGAAAAATCCTACGCTAAGAGAGGTCTAATTTCGGAGACTTATAGTCCGCAAATTTCTATGTATCAAGTTTCTTCGAAGCCAGATATAGTTACGTTCATATCTAAGTACCTGACATACCAACAGGATAAGATAGAACACCAACTGACTAGGATGTTTCCATCATCAGGAAAAAGGTGAACAGAAAATGGGACAAGATCTCCATGGATTTTGGATTACCAGATTCACGCAAACTCAGAAAGAAGCATGATGTTATCTGGGTTATTACCGACAGTTCAATCAAGTCTGCAGAATCCTTACGTCCGCAAGGATTTCAAAACCAACAGATTGATCAGACATGTTCCAACCAAGTCGCATCTGAACACTTGGTAATCCGTCAACTATCGGGACAGACAAAGGTTCGCATTTGTGCTCCTTATTTACGTCCACGTCCTTGTTCTAATTTCACGACTTGCTTTCACGCTCACGTTCATGACACTATTCACGTTCATGATCGTATCTTGGCTTACGATTTTACGTTCATCTTCGTTCTGGGAAGTTTTGCAAGAACTGGAGAGACCAGACTCAAGTTTAGTATAACTCCCTATCCGTAGATAGACGTTTCACGTCACATTCCACGTCTCACCTTGTAGCATTGGGCGTAACCGCAGTTGTATTACATGTTCACGATATGTTTCACATGTCATGTTCATTCCACGTTCCTCATATCACGTTCACGATATGTTACATGTATCATGGATCACGATATGTTTACTCATACTACACTCACCATATCTCCACGTATCACGTTCAAAAATTTTCACGTATCACGTTCAAAATTTTTCACGTACTACGTTTCTATATGTATCGCGCATCGTTGCTAATTATCAGTTAAGTTAGATTGTTTTGCACCATAACGTTTCAGTTACC
The DNA here is from genome assembly GCA_025667525.1 of Glebionis coronaria. NCBI lineage: Eukaryota > Viridiplantae > Streptophyta > Magnoliopsida > Asterales > Asteraceae > Glebionis > Glebionis coronaria. Next base: position 126,290,494 of record CM046874.1, on the reverse strand, counting down.
CTTGCACGTTAATTCTTATTTCCTTGATCAAATTCAGGGGATCTGTCTTACGTTGATAAACATGAACTTTTATGTATTTTCAAGTCAAGGTCAGAGGACCAAAATTTATTAGTTGCGTCAAGATATTATGGAGGAACCATTCCAAGCGGGAAACCACATGGAAACGGACAAGTTCATCCGGACTTCTTATCCGTTTTTCTTTTATCGATTAGATATGTCCTTTCAGTCACGTCACGTTCCATGTCCTTTTTAAGCTATGTCACGTTCCACGTCCATTTTCTCTTTCAGTTTACGTTACCAATAATTCGGGGACGAATTATTCTTTTAGGGGGGAAGAGTTGTAAAACCCGCATGCTTTTGCCATGAACAATACACTTATGATCGTACGTACAGGATTAAAACTTTCCTTATATAACATGAACACGTATCAAGAATATTAATTACAAGAATTACGTACGTGTTATTACACGATAAGTATTAAATACGTGTTAGTACACGATAATGATTAACAATAGTAATTATAATCACGAACATAAAATCATGAACAAAAAATCACGAACATATAATCATGTACTTATGTGTGTTATTAATACGAGGAATGTCGTTACGTACAAGTAATTATAATAACATGGATAATTAATAATTATATAAAACGTAAACACGAATAATGAACACGATTATTTTCACGTATGTTAAATCAAACACGATAAGTCATGACGTACGTAATATTTACGTCTTATAAGTATTAGGATAACCAAGGAAATTCACGACATTTTAAATACACGAAAACGCGTATGTTTTTAAATTAAACATGAAATCTACAAACAAATAGGGAGGGGCCTGTTGGGTCGTTTAGACAAGAAAAGGGACAAGGAACACATGGGCTCTAGGCCCATGTGTGTTTGGTTCGACCTAAAGAAAGAGTAGACGGGGGGGGGGGGGGGGGGGGGGGGGGGAGTATATTGTTTTGACAACCAAAATCCCAAACCCTAAAATAATTAACAGGCCGTCACTCTCTCTTTCCTTTGTGCTTCTACCGCTGACCAACACCAAAACAAGAGGGATGATCAGTAGGTCGATCCAAGAATAGCAGAGGTGGTTATCGTTTAATCCGTTCGAAACCCTAAAAGCAAATAAGTAAGCTTCATCTTTTTCCTTTTTTTTTTTTCTGTTTTGATGAATTAATTATCCAAGAATTTGTTTAATGGAATTAAAACATGTATTAAACGTGGGTTCTAACGAGATTTAGGGGTGTGGGGTTGTTGTTTTTAGCCGACGCGCAAACCGAGACTCATGGGAGTCTCGGTGGTAAAAACAGTCACCAGCCGCAACCCTAGATGGGTGTTGGCTGGGTTTTTGTCAGATGGGGGCAACACAAACCCCAACAGGGGTGTGGTTGTGCTATCAGTGGGAACCCCACAGGGGTGTTTGTTCTAACAGTGGAAACCGAGAGCCTCACAGCTCTCGGTGGGAAATTTATAGCAAGCAGGGGAAACCGGCTGTTGCCGATGGCAGCAACACAACTGCCAGGGGGAACTGGCAGTTAAGGGGCTGTTTGGTTTGGGCTTATAAACTGTTAAGGGGGTGTTTGGCTGTCAGTGTAAGGAACTAATAGGGGGTTGTTTGGTTTGGTTTAAAATAAAACACGAGTTTTGTCACGGGGATCTTTTATACTAGTCACATTTTACTCAAGCTCAATTATTTTTAACAAGTGACATTTTGCAAGTATATTTTAACGATAGAATTAAATTAATTTAAAGCATGACTAGAAATTAATTTAATTTAAATCATGAACTTAGGTTATTTTATTATGGTAAATAATACATGTATAAGCCTAAGTATTTTATCACTTTAATTTAGACATGACTTAGGTTAATTATTATTATTATTAATTCATAACTTTAACCTAAGTATTTATTATTTAATTTGACTATAGAATTAACTAATTATTAAGTCATGACATGTAATTAATTAATTTTCATGACTTAGGTTATATTAATATAATTATTAATACATGTTTTAACCTAAGTATTTTATACACGTAATTTAATTAAATCTTATAATATATAGTTTATTTAATTTACATGTATTAATTAATAAACTATACTATTTAATCACATGACTTAGAATATTAATCAGTAAAACTTAAGCTTATCCTTTTAGCTTAATAATCCAACTTATTTCTATTTTTGGAAACTTTCTATTTTTAGAAACTTATTTATTTTAAGCAGCTAATCTATTTATGAAAACTTTATAATTTTAGAAACTTATCTATTTTAAGTAGTAAAACTATTATTTTGGAAACTTTCTATTTTGGAAACTTTCTATTTTTGGAAACTTTCTATTTTAAGAAACCTGCTATTTTTAGAAAGTTACTTATTATTACATAACAAGTATAATAATACAAGAAATACAAGTAATATTTAATCAAAATATACAGAATACACGATAAACACAGTATAACGTTAAAATCAGTAAAACATGACATGAACATATAAAACAAGCTAAGACATGATATAAAATCAGTTACGTACTCAGTAATCAGATACTTATACATGTATATTATTTATGTAGCATTAGTGATATCGAAGTAGGACTCTCTTCCGTTCGTCTTCTTCGTTCACTGGACACAAGGTACGGATTCTCCGTCCTTTCACTATGGACATTCTTCCTTATTAGGATTCCCCGTATGCAGCAAACTGTTTTCCCCAATATATGTTTTATATATTTTTGAATTGCTTATGTTTAATTAGATACCTAAAGCCACATACATGCATGACCAGTTTCACCTAGTTATGGAGGTACCATAATCATAACACTAGAGGCACCAGTGTTCTGACTCAACCACGACGGAGTGATAGCTCGTGGCGTCCCTTCAGCTTTTGGCCATATTATTATTATATCATGTGGGGCGTATGGGTGCATCCTAGTTTACATGTTTTCAGCAGATTTTTCAGGTGAATGTGGTGTGTGCCTTACATCCTTCACAAGGAGCTGATCCCTCCTACCTAACCAGTATATTAAATTAGAGGTAGCCCCTCTAATTTGCATGACGAGGTCACCCCTCCAAGTATTCATGCACGTTGATATTTTATGACCTATATTGGCTAATGGTAAACATGCTAAACAGTTTTTATAAGATAAACATAAGGCTTTTCAAACTATAAAACCAGTTTTACTAAGTTATACCAGGTTTTCCAGGACTTATACATTTCTGCTGCTATATGTTTTACATGCTTATATTATTCATTCCATGCTTGTATATCTGTGCACTGAGCGTTATGCTCAGCCGTTACTTTCCTTTCCATGTCCCAAAACGGCAGGTACCCAAGGACAGACTCGAGTATTTTTGAGGATATGCACAGGATGGAATCTACCATAGACTTCTTCTCCTTTTGCCTTCATATACTTATGCTTGTTTAAGTCTTTCATTCCTTTCATTCACTTTATTATGTTTTGGGCTTATGTTTGGGAACCGGTGTTTGATTCCGGTTTACCCTATGGTCATGTATGTTTTACTACATATTACCTTGCATGCTTTGATGACACGCCATAATTACGCGTAACGGTCCACTTATCAAAGTGGGGTGTTACACTAATAAGATTGTGCTTAAGACCATTCACATATGCAATCCTTGTAAACGTTATCCCATTGTAGTTCACCGAGTCCCTTTGTGTCGCCTGAAGAATTATCCCCAAACACCACTTTAGGACCTGGCTCCTTTGAGTATTTGTGCAGGTATTGTCGAATCCCTGTCATGTGTATAGAACAACCACTGTCTAGATACCATACCTATTCCTTAAGATGTTTCTGCACAGATACAAAGAAACAAGTTAGTTCCTATGGTGAACCCACTTTCTAGTGGGTTCCCTGAATTACTGATTAGCAACTCTTGAGTTCCTGTAGAGCTTTTAACGATGTGAAGGACAGTTAGCTGTCTTATATGTGAACCTTCCACATATATCACATCCTGGAAAGTCACTGCACTCATCTGAGTGATGGTCTGTAAATCCACAAAATTTACAAGGAGGGTAAGGTCTGTAGTTACCTAATGGTCTCCTAGAAGCATGTTGTCTATCCCTAGAAGGTGTCTGGGATCTCTTAACAACCATTTGTCTATCATGATCTATGGTCATGTGATGAGAGTTTTACATACATTACAGTAAGGTTTGACTATCCTTTCACCTTTGGTTTCTCCTAGAATAGACTTAGGTTCATAGGAAGTAGAGCATTCAGCGGATGGCTTAATATGAAGTTTCAAGAGTTTTACTTCTTTCATTAATGACAAAAGGCGTTCTTTAGTTGAGGAATCAACTTTGTTCACAGATTTTGTTGAGACAGGCTTAAAGGCAACTTGCTTAACAGATTGTTTAGCTGGTATAGGAAACACCTTAGCTGGTGGTTTCTCAACATCTGTTTTGGGTTCAGCCTTAGCTCCTCTAGAAGAGTTGTTGGGTTCTACTCCTGAGAGTTTAGGTAAATGTGGTAAATCAACCACATCTTCAGAGACAAGTACATCTGTCAAGAGGGGATCTGACATATGTATAGTCTCTGTTGATTTGAAAATAATCTCTTTGGGTTTTGTAAGAATTTTCAATTTGTTTTTCTTAGCAGAGATATCCCTTTTTATGTCAGCAGGTAGTTCATCATTAAGCAATTCATCTATAGTGAACCTACTGCACATCTATTTTTGTATAACCTTATTTAATTCAGATACTTGATCATTTAAGGCACTGTTCTTTAAGGTTAACCTATTAACTTCGTTTTGAAGAGATATATTTTCAGAATTAACCTGTTTAAGAGTTTCACATTCAGCCCTAGCAGTTAACAGTTCATGTTTAATAGAGTGAAACTTATCAAGCAAGTTCTTTCTTTGTTCCTCAACAAAGTGTAAATCAACAATGGTGTAATCAAGGACATGTTTGTGTTCATCACTTTCAGACATAGAGAGAAGCATTTGTACCTTTTTCATTGTGATGTCAACCCATTGTCCTGATCTTGCATCTCCTTTCCCAACAGCTGGTTCATCCTCAGCTATTGCCATAAATGCCCTGACTCTTGTAGTCTCTTCTTCATCCGAAGTAAGCGGCTCATCATTCCAGTCATACGCTTCAGCTACCAACCCTTTCTTTGTCTTCTTAACACCTCATTTCTTCTTAGACAGAGCTTCAAGTTTCAAATTCATCTGTTCCAACTCAGCTTTAAGTGCCTTGTACTTGTTCTTGTAATACTTCTTCTCATTGTCAGAGGAGTTGAATTGGTGGGATGAGTTGTTATGTTGTGATTTGAACTTGTATGGTTTGGTGGAAGATGATGGATAAGAAGGCGATGATGTCTTTGTGGAAGGACAGTCTTTTTGAAAGTGTCTAAGTTTTCCACATGCAAAGCAAGTTTCTTTTGATTTGTCACTTTGTTTGCTAGATGATCCTACTCTCCTTGATCCTTTGTAGAATCTCCTTTGATTAGCTAGCAAGGCTCTTTCATGAAACTCAGCATTAAGGTCTGTCATGAACTCTTGGCTGCTGCGTGTGTCTTCTTCAACATCAGAGTCGCTGTTATGAGAATGTGAGGTGGAAATCAAGGCTTTGGATGTTGCTCCCTAAACTACAAATCTTTTAGTCTCTGATTTGCATATGGTATCAATCAGCCCTTCTTCATAATTGTACTTTCCATATAGCTGAGCCAAGGTGTCATTCTTGATGGAGTTATTAGCTCTCTGAGTCTGATTCATACTCAGTCATTTTCTTGGAAGGCTGTTGACGAAAGTGGCATTTACTTCAGCTTGAGAAATGGTGACGTCATTCATAGCAAGTTCATTGAGAAGAATTTTCAGCCTTGTATATGTTTGTTGAACCTTTTCACCTTCAAGTGCCTTGAAAGCATTGAACTGAAGCATGGGTGCCTGAATCTTGGTTTATCTAGTTTCAGAGGGTCCTTCATGACCGAGGATAAGGTATGTCCACATTTGTTTGACTGTAGGACATTGAATCACAGACTTCATGATGTGTTTTGGAAGACAGGATATAATGATGCTCTTGAGACGTTTATCTTGGTTTGCCAATTTCCTATCAGCTGGAGTCCACTGCTTGAGAGGTTTGGGAAGAGGATTCTCATCAGTAGAGGTAAGCGCCATGGGAACATAAGGTCCATTTTCTAGAATTTCTAGAAGAAATAGTTCAAGTCCGTCGAGATATACAAGGAATTGACTCTTACAACTTGCAAAATCATCTTCATCAAATACTGGTACGTTGGTGACATGATATCCGCCTCTTGAGTCAAGAAGTTGAGGTAGATCATCTTCATTTTGAGGTGGAGGAGTAAGTCTTGGTGAGGATGGTGGTGGAGTAGTGTTGTTCCCAGAAGACGTTGGTGGTGGTGGTGGTGTATTGCTCGTTTCAAGCATGGTGGATCTTGATTATAAAACTTAGAACGATGTTTATGAAGGTTTTAATATCAAACACCGCTCTGATACCAATTGAAAGTCCCTAATCCAAGCTTGAGACAATAAACTAAACAATCAACACACTTAATTACTTTTCAAACGTAATACTAATTATTGTATAATAAAGAATTACAAGTGTTATGGATAACACCGTTTGATGACAATGTGTTGTGCACACTTTGGACAAACTAAAACCTAACTTATGAACACAGTCGCAACTGTTTGGTTCAACAAGTTCTAAGAGTTAATGTGTGTAATGTGTCAAAGTGTTGAACATTAACTATAGGCTACATAACCTATTTATAGTGGCACGAGGTTGACTCCAAGTACTGGTTGATGGTGACTACACTAAACAGACACCTGTCAGACATCTGTCACAAGATGCTCTTCTATTCTTGGTAGTCTGCCACAATGCTTTAGGGAAACATAGCTGACACAGTTTCCCTTTTCTTCATAGTCTCGTACACACTAAGGTATGTCCAAAGTGTACTGAGTGTTAATAGGGTATTGCCACCCCTGTTAACCCTCAACCCCTCAGAGTCCCTGATACATCTTGGTTGTTACCCATCACAGCCAATGAGTATGTCTTCAAGTAATCTTTGACTTCCTTGATAATGTCTCTGACATGGACTCATCTGAGGTTGCTCACAGAGATTTAGATCTCTGTGATTCTTGCGATACTTTCCTGCCTCCTAGGCACATGCAAGTCAATATCAAACAGCTTGATTTGTGTTTAAATCTATGATACAGGGAATCTAATAGACTAAGATTTCCAATATATCCATTCAAAACAACTTTTATCTTTTGATGTGTACTATATATATTTTAAAATTATATGGGACCGTGTATGAATGATTCATCTTTTCAATGAATGAATGGTTGTTTTTATCAAAAACGACTCGTTTTGAGCCGTTTTCTATAGTTGTGTGATTGTATCATGTAAGTAACACTCAAGGACCCTTCCGCTACTGTGATCTGATTTGAGAGTGTTACAGATTACACATTTATACAATTTCACAATGAATTAAAATCAACCCGGTCGAAGCGTTTTTGATATGATGATGAAACCGACGTTTACTTTTTACAACAAGCTTACAATTATCATCAATTGCTAGTACAACAAGAAAACCAACCACGACTGACCCGTACACTGATTTTTCGTGATCGTGAAGATGTCGAACGCCGTCTACGTGCCGATTATTTTGATGATAATTGTAGGTATCCTTTATACTATTTCCGTAGAAGATTTCGTATGAGTCGTAGACTTTTTACTAAAATTGTTGATGCAAATATAACTTACCCTATTGATCCTCTCCCACTATATATTCATCTATTCTCATCTCGACTCGATTGTATGGGTCGAATGAGTATTAGTACGCTTATTAGATGACTTAGCTCTAGTGGTTCCTTATGTGGTAAAGGGAGCTCAATATCTTAATGGGTATTAATTGGCCGATGGAATTTACCCAGAATGGGCAAGTTTCGTCAAGTCATTCATGGTTGCAAATGATCCGAATCATACGTAGTTTAAACAGCATCAAGAAAGTGCACGAAAAGATATTGAACATGCTTTCGGTGTTCTCCAAGGAAGCTGAGGACTTATTCAACGACCGACACGTGCTTACGAAGTCAACACGTTACGTAGAATCATGTATTCAGGTATCATAATGCATAACATGATTTTAGAAAATCCAAACATGGCGGTTGTTGATTGGAAACATGTTTATTCAAGTATCACGAGGTCAATGCTAACAATGTGGGTCGATCGATGTGGAACTCAATGTCATCAAGTAAAGGAATTACGTGACAAAGATACGCATCGTAGTCTACAACAAGACCTTATGAACCATGTTTGGAGTGAAGTCGAGGAAGCTCAAGAAGAAGAAGACGAAGACGAAGATGAAGACTAGTCCTTGGGGCGTGGTTTTTTTATGTATTTTTTTCGTATTTTTATTTTTATTTTCGGGGTGTTTTTTTAAATTTTTCGTAATGTTTTTTTTTTATTTCGTAATGTAATTTGTAATTTTAGTTTATGAATAAAATGGGTAGTTTGTTTAAAGAATGAAATAATTGTTGAGGGGGTTTATGAAAAAAAAAGGGAAAAGTGGTGGTGGTTGATGTTATGATTAGAAGGGTTGGTGTTATGCTGATGTGACTGTACTTTTTTTTACTGATGTAGTGTTGTTTTGGGTGTTAATACATCTAGCTGTTTGGCAAAACTAGCTGTAAGCTGTTAACTGTAAGCTGTAAGCTGTTAACTGTAAGCTGTAAGCTGTAAATTTTAATAAAACTGTTTGGTATATTAGTTGTTAACTGTAAAGGTAAGATGTTAAATGACTTAAAAGGACATCTTTTAATAAATTATAATATGGTTGGAGGTTATATCAGTAATTTACAGTTTTAACAGCTCTTGACAATCTAAAAAGCTGTATGGAACAGCTTTTTATTTAAGAGCTATTTGGTTAAAATAAAAAGCTAACAGCTCTAAAAAAATGTCGTGCCAAACAGAGCTATTAGATTATTTTTTTAACAAAAAAGCTAACAGCTCTATAAAAGCTTTAAAAAAGCTCTTACCAAACGAACCCTTAGTCTTAAGTTGAGCAAATTTATATGTCTATCTATAATTCAAACTATATATAAAAGATGTATATCTTTATCCTAATTCCAAACTTAACTCTAAAAAAAATTAAGATAAGGATAACAAATATAAGCCACTAGATCATCGAGTATATTCTTATCCTAACTTCAAATCAAAAAATAAGATAAGAAGACAAATCTCAAATATTAAATCATTTTAACTAAGATAAAATATATGTTATATTAATCATTCATATCTTTTGTAACAATATATTATAAAAACACCAGTATTTTTAAATTAAAGCATCTTTTAATCTATTTTTTTTTCTAAATTTGATTTCACCAATATTTTGAATTTTTTACTTTTTACTTCAACATTCATTGATATATATATTTGTAGTCTATTTATTTTTATATTTTTACTAAGTTTGTTTATTTTATTTTAGTTCATATTTTTATACTTTAAGTCAATTTAATCGTTAAAAACTAATTACCGGTTATCTATTGCCGCACACCACATTGCACGGATACATGCTAGTTACCGAAAAAAAAAATGGATTATGTGCAACCAAAGTATGAAGACAATTTGTGTCATTTTGGTAAAAAAATCTGATTAAGGTAAGAAATAAAATCATTAAATAAGAAAATAAAAATTTAATTTTCAAATCCCCCGCTCTAACGGTACACCGTATACACACACGCGTTTAGGTTCACATATAAATACCCCTCTTGATCACTCATTCGCTTCATCTTCATCTTCATTTCATTTTATAAAATCCAAAACCCTAATTAAAAGCTAATTTCCAATTTTATAAAATGGATTTCCACACCTTAAGCCGACGACAGCTTCAATCACTATGCAAACTTAATAAAATCCCTGCTAACGTCACCAACGTTGCGATGATTGAGGCTCTCGGATCGCTCCAGACCGTAAGTTTATCGTGTTTTGTTTTAATCCGATCGGCTGTATCGTGTTAATTATCATATTATTAGTGATATATTGTCTTACGCGGTGTATATTAATGATCATTTTGTGACATATATGGTTAGTAAACTGATATAGTGCCTTTTTAGCCGAATCATTGCGATATTATTGAGGATTTTCATTTGTTTTTTACTTGTTTGTTTAGGACATTAGTTAGTAAAGTAATCTAGGGGTGTATGTTTCGGCTTATATGTGGACTTATGAGCTTATTTGATTTCGGCTTATATATCATAAGCTTTAATATTCTGGCTTATTTTGAGATTTATGGGCTTATATAAGTTTATTACGATATGATAAACTTATATAAGCCATAGGTCTCAAAATAAGCCAAAAAATTGGGGCTTATGGAATATGAGCTAAAATTAAATAAGCTCATAAGGTCACATACAAGCCGAAACAAACACCCCCTTAGTAAACTGATATAGTGCCTTTTTAGCCGAATTGTTGAGATATTAGTGAGGATTTTTATTTGTTTTATACGTGTTGGTCAAGGAAATTAGGTTTTCGAAAAGTAATCTAGTTAATTTTAGCCGATTCCTGAATATTAAGGTAACGAAATTAGTAATAGCTAGTTGACCTATTGGATTTATGACCTTAGCCTAGGTAACGAAATTTTAACCACTTATACAAAGATATCGTTAACGCACATGTTCTGTTGGCTTGGCACTTGAAGTTGCTGTAGTCACTGTCATTTTTCTCACCCAAACATTAGAGCATGAGATTCGGATTGTGTGACTTGTTCCATAGACATGTTTTATACAATTTCAAAATTCATGGTCAGAGATAATAAACAAAAACAAATCTTTCGCAATTTTGTATATATATAAATAACATAGTTTAAGGATTAAACCGCAGTCATACATTTGAGGTAAATGAAGGTGTATGAAACTACTCACTTATATTTGCACGAGGGATCAATGATTTCTCAAAAGCATTCTCTTCCTCTATTTATCATCTCAAGCTATATAAGTATTGAAACGTATAGAACCTTAACATAATAACTCAATAAGCGTCTTTGTGTGTCAAATTGCGCTACATCTATGGCTCTCTGCTCTGCGTGTGGATTTAGCTTTCAAACTTTAGTCAGAGGTCCGCAAACCTTTTTAGTATCGGCAATAAGGTCCCTGCAAAAAAAGGCGGCTCATCAAAATTGCTAATTTTTGTTTTATAACTTAATGATGAACCTTACTTAAGGGACCTCTTATACTATCAGTATATCTTGTGCCTAGTGTATTCTCATGTTAGCTTCTTCACCTTAAGAAAATCATAACTGTTTATGTGTCAGTTGATATTAACATCAGTTTTGACATGTGTTGCGGAATATATTGATCTTGAATGATTGTTTGTATTCTTGATTATTAGGTGGAAGGAATTGAAGAGATTTTGAATCCTTCACAATCTGAAACTGCTGGATCATCAGTTGAATCGCCTGAAAAGATTGAAGTTACATCACCTAGGGTTCCTCGAACAAGCTATAGGACTTCCACTCGTCAAAAAGCGAAGAAAACGGATGTGGATTATCTGCCTGCGACTGTGAGCAGGACAACTAGTCATGGAATAAGGAGGCAGTTGGCGGAAGAAGCTAATGACTTTATCAAAACTCCGATGGTTTCCGGAACCAGAAAGAAGGCACCAACAACTGTGCAAAAGGAGACTACGGTTCAAAGTGTGTACAACACAAGAAGATCAGCACGGCTGGCTGAAAAGAAATGTGAGGGGGCGGGTGTAATTGGGAGGGAGACAAGTCAGCCTGTGATGATTGATTCGTTTTTGGAAGTACCTTTAGACAAGGGCTTGGCCAATTTTGTTTCAGAGACTAGCGTAGAATCAGGTATTCATTTCTACACGATTATCAGGTTCATGTTAGTACCCTTTATTTTGGCTGTTTTGATATGCAGGTTTCATAATTAGTACCAAATCGAAGCTGATTTATCTGTGATTTTAAAGTAACAGTAATTAATAGTTGATACTTTGATGTGCCTTCAACCATACATCCAAACTACTTATTTTGATTTAAGTGTACACGCAAAAGACTATGTTACGCGCCATTATTTGAAATACAAGCTCAAGCCATCTGTTGCTAAATCATGCAGGGTCTTGTTCTATGGAAACATCTTATGAGTCAAGTATATCATCTGAGAACACAGAAGATAAGGTTGTGGAAGAAAGTGCTGAAAGCTGTGATGCTGGTGTCTCAAAGGAAAAAGTGGAAGACATCTGCAATGCATTTGAGAAGCTTGATGTTGTTGTCGTAAATCGAACTGATCAGAATTTGACAGCTGAGAAGGCTCAACATGTGGCAACAACACTTGAAAATGAAGATAAGATAGACAACTCACAAGTGTCAGTTGAAATGCTAGAGCGACATGAGAATGTGAAGTTAAATGAGATACAAAATGATGCGGAGAAGTCTGTTGTAAACGTAGTTGATACATCTGAGGTGAAAAATGATGTAGATGAGCTAAGAGCTGATTCAGAAGGCATCTCTAGTCCATGTGAGGAAGGGGAGTCTGGAGAAAGTTTCGTGGTCGTTAATGAGAAAAATGAGCACAATGAAGCATTGAATGGTTCAGTTGAAGAACATAATGTGGGGCTTCAAGTGGACAATCTTAAACGAGACTCAGAAGTCATCTCCAATCCACTTGAGGATGAGAATTCTGAAGATAATTTGATGGTCACTGATGAGAAAATCGATACGGCTGACGAAGCATTGAATGTTTCGGTAAAAGAACACAATGTTTATCTACAAGTGGACAATCTGAAACCAAATTCAGAAAGCATATCCAGTCCGTGCATGGATGAAGAATCTGAAGATAGTTCTGTGGCTGTTGGTGAGAAAAATGATATCGGTGAAGCCTTGAAAGATTCGGTCAAAGAACAAAATGTTTGCTTTCAAGTGGGAAATCCAAAAGCAGATTCGAGAGGCTTTTCCAATGCATGCATGGATGCCAATTCTGAAGGAAGTGTGCGAGTTGTTTATGAGAAAAATGATATCAGTGAAGCATTGAATGAGACAGTTCAAGAACATAATGTTTATTTACAAGTCAAAAGTGTAAAAGCCGATTCAGAAGTCATCTCCGATCTATGTGAAGCTGTGGAATTCGAAGAAAATTTGGAGGTTGATGAGGAAAATGATACTTGTATTAGTCAAGCATTGAATGATCCAGTCAAAGAACAGAATGATTGCTCACAAGCTGACAATCCAAAAGCTGAAGCAGAAATCTCCAAGCTATGTGAAGATGCGGATTTAAAAGAAGTTCCGGAGGTGGTTGAGAAAAACGACTTGAAAGAAGGACTGAATATTCCAGTCAAGGAACAAGATGTTCATTCTCATGAGCGCGATCTAAATGCAGATATAGAAGACGTCTCTGATCCATCTGAGGATGGTGATTCTGCAGAAGACGTCTCCAATCAGATTGAGGATGGGGATTCTGAAGAAGAATGGATGGTTAATGAGAAAACTGATGTCGACGAAGCATCGAGTGCGTCAGTCGAGGAACAGAATAGCTCTTCTTCAGAAGAAGATTCAGATAGCTTGCTCTCTGATAGAACAATCTTGTTATCAGGTGACAGCACTTATGATGCATGATTTAACATTTTGACCATTCTGTCTTTTCTATGTTCTAATATTATAGCGTTAATTTTTTGTTGTTGCAGAAATTGATGGTAGTGATGCAGATTCTTTTTCCAGTGACACTGAGAATCCAAATGGCTATACGGGTTTAAAACTCGAAGACATGTCCCCTGCTGATTCAAAAATGATGACGGAAGAAGACTCAAAGTACAAGGAGTTGAATGCAGAGGTCTTAGAAGAGAGTGTCTCCACAGTTATCGGTACATTAAACAATGCTGTCTATATGTGTTCTTTTGCTATCTATGTTAATTGCCTTAACCAGTGTCAAACTAAAGAGTAAAAAAATTCAGTTATAAGGAAAAAGGTTGATTTTAATTTAAATCTAACACATATATACGTGGCATTACTTAAATGTTAGCAACTGTATCACCTAGTTTTTTTTTTTGTTTCTTCAGGGTCACCAAATATGATGGGGGATTTTGTTCACTTTAACACCGAGAATCTAAGTGAAGTGTCAGAGTTGGCGAGTTTAGACGATCATATCGTTGCTAAGATCGTGACTGCAGAAGGCATATATGAGAATATCTCCGAAAATACAGGTGCATTGATATTTTTTTTTGTCTATGTCTTCTGCTAAATATAAATTTCAATCAAATATCACTAGTAGACAAAACCAACATATTCTTATATGAGATCACTTAAATGGTTAGCAATTGCATCATCTCATCTTTTCTTTCTTCAGGGTCTCCAAATATGGTGGATGATTTGATTTGCTCTGACGACGAGAATTCAAGTAAATTGTTGGAGTTAGAGAATCCAGACAACCATACTGTTGCTAAGGTCATGACTGCAGAAGGTGTGGAAAACAGTATCTCCAAAAGTACAGTTATCTATTGGGTGTTGTGTAGTATATGTTTTCTGTAAACGGCCTTTTAATGCGGGAATATTTCCAAAATAAAAATGTTTTAATGTCAAAAAGGAATTTCATGGAAAAGGTTGATTGTAATTTAGTTGATATTCTGTCATTACAGTTGATATGGTCTTGGTCAGTCGCAATGAGATAGAGCCAGACATTGACTTTTCAGCTCCCGGAGAACCACAAGAGTCTTTGATTAACGGAACTGACATTCAGCTCAATCCTCAACAAGTCAACCAAGAAGCTGAGCAGATTATATCCGATGTCGATAAAGCAGATCCTGAGCTTAACCGTGAACAAGCCGTTCAAGAAGCTGAACAGATTATATCAGACGGCGATAAAGCAGATCCTGAGCTTAACGGTGAACAAGCCATCCAAGAAGCTGAACAGATTATAATAGATGGTGATAAAGTAACATATGAATCAGTAGATGTTTCTGATTTGACATCATTGAAGAAGCAAACTTTAAGTGATACTCCAGCATCAGAAAGAGGACTGACTTACATTTCAGACAACAATGAGAACAGTGGAAAGAAGCTTCCAGCTGCTATAGGCGATGAGTATAAAAGCATTAATGTAAATGTTGTGGATGAGAAGCCTATAAGCCATGGAATTAGTATCAGGCAGCTAAAGAAGCAGTTGAAAAAGTTGTCTATTAAAAACACCAACAAAAATGATAAGGTGAGTTGTCAAGTAAATATTTTGTATGTGATTGTAAATAATCTAAATAATCTGTCTAATTTGGTTGTTACGTGATTGTAAACACATGTGCAGGTGGTTGAAACAAGACCTGCTTTGAAAGCCGTGTGCGACAACCAAGTCATCACAGAAGCGGATAACTGAGGGCTATCTGCTATTGCAGTTATCAAAGATGCATACAATTTTGATATGATGACCATACTATTACAGTACTGTTACAACGTCTTCTCTCTTATTGAATTGCGAGACAATATGCAAAATACATTGTTTCAGAAGTTTCAAATATTATATAAACTGCAATGAAATACTACTTTCATAATGTCTTTCTTGTCTCGTGAGTTTGTGTTCTTTTTGTGGATTCTGGAGATAGAATAATGTTAGACATTGTGATGCGGATCTTTAACGACCAAACAGCATAAGAATTAAAAGAACAATTGGATCGATAATTCCAGTAGGGAACTTGATTAAAGCAAAGGTATATTATCAAAACATTAACTGACTAAACCCTAAACAAATGTAACTATTTAAACTACTTCATTAGCTTGGAAAGAAAGCTAATAAAACTTAAAAATGAAACGAAAACCTTACAGAACTAAAAATGACAAAATAAACCTTAAAACTTAAAAGTTGTAGTTCAGGTTTGTGTTGAGTCCGTAACTGCATCATCCTCTCCAACTTGAAAAAAAAACTCATCCTCGAGTTTGCTTCACTCGTCCCTTGTACTCATCCAAGTTTGTATTCGCTGCATCAAATTCCCTCTGTTGATAATGACCTCGAACCTTAATCATCTTACAAACCAACTGATCGACCATGGGTGCAACTTTCAAATATTTTTGATATTGTTTACTAATCACAAATTTGAACAAACCTTTACTAACATTGATAAGAATACTATTTCCAAACCACATCAACTCATATGATTTTCTATTAATGTCTTCCGCAAAATCACCATTTGAAACATGTTAGGTCATAAGGCATTTCACATGATCAACATGAATAACATCTCCATCTTCACATGTAACCACTTCCTCGACAACACCCTCAAATATCAGTATCATAAACTGACATCAATTCTTCAACACCTAACACAACATCTGGAGATGACACATCGTTTTCTTCCTCTTGAAAAATTGGATAATTGTAAAAAAAAAAAAAAGGATACTCCTCTTCCTAATCTCCTATATTCCAGATAATAGGTTCTGATTCGGTTTCCTTTGTGAACAAAGGGTTATCATGATGGTCATCACGAAACCTAGGGTAATATGGAGCCTTATCGAGTTATCGACACACTCACGACTCGAAACTCTCATCCCAAGACGACATAAGGAACCATGATAGTTTGAAGGAGCCTTACGACGCACTCGGTTATCTCAACTAGTAACCCGAGCCTACATAAGGTTTCCTTCCGAACGCCTTCACAATGACTTCCACGATCACAAACATACGAAAATGGAATTTCCCAGTTTAGGGTTTCTCTTGCTCGTCTAGATATGATATTGTCGTGTCGGCGCTCGAGTTCTTGAATCCGTTGCTTAAGGCTTGCAATCTTCACATCACGTGGATCTCGTTCATTGCCTCGTCCGACGAATCTATGCATTTGATATTCTCCACGATTCCGTTCGACCATTAGTACCAAAGCCCTGATACCAAATGATGCGGATCTTTAACGGCCAAACAACATATGAATTAAAAGAACAATTGAATCGATAATTCCAGTAGGGAACTCGATTAAAGCAAAGCTTTATTATCAAAACATTAACTGCCTAAACCCTAAACAAATGTAACTATTTAACTACTTCATTAGCTTGGAACAAAAGCTAATAAAACTTAAAAATGAAACTAAAACCTTGTAGAACTAAAAATGACAAAATAAACCTTAAAACTTAAAAGTAGTAGTTCGGGTTTGTGTTGAGTCCATAACTACATCACATTGTACCTTTTAGCTAGTCGATATGTGAGCAGGTGCGGGGCGGTGCGGATTTTGGCAAAAACCAAACCACATCCGCAATTACGATTTAAAAAAAATTGTGAATCCGCACCGCCTGATTTTTGTGATTTCAGTTTTGCGGGTTTTTGCGGATGGTAACCGCACAACAACACCACTTATAGTAGTAATTAATGTTGGGTTTTGCGATATTTTCGGATATAACTGATGAGGTATAGTCTCACCCCCATGCTTAAGGTGAGACAAAGTACAACTAATTCCTAATGCTCCATGAGCAAAACTATCTTGAGCCAGAACAGCTCACTGGAATAGCTAGGGTGATGAAGAATACCTTAGGTCCAGAGACAATGGCAAGAGCTAGAACCAGAAAAGGCTAGACCCAGACAAGGCTAGACCCAGACAAGGCTAGGCCCAGACAAGGCTAGACCCAGACAAGGCTAGACCCAGACAAGGCTAGGCCCAGACAAGGCTAGACCCAGACAAGGCTAGACCCAGACAAGGCTAGACCCAGACAAGGCTAGACCCAAACAAGGCTAGACCCAGATAAGGCTAGACCCAGGCAAGGCTAGCCCTACGCACATGGAGCATAGCCTCCATCGGAGGAAGGACGATTGCACCTAGCCTACATAGTACGATAATGTACGAATGGTACAAACGCCTAGACCACGACGAGTACTAGAGGTGCATGAGGACAAATCTGACCACGAAGGACAGACCTGGTGCTCATCAGCTATTTAGGTGCTGCTCCTACAAGACAACCTTGACTCCACAATTCATGTGTCTTGGAGCCACCTCCAAGTAGTATAAAAGGAGATGTTCCTCCAGGAACAAAGGTTAAGTTTTACACACACTTTACTACTTACTCTCTCTCTCTAGAATTATCACTCACTAGAACCACATACTTACTCTCACGCCAGAGTTGGTCTCGGATTCAAACCCCGAGGCGAGCTAACGGTGTTCTTTCTTATTTCAGCCTAAGAGACTAAGGGCTAGACTAAGGAACTCTGAAGAAGGAAGCTAGGACTTCACAAGGAAGGAGTAGCCACAAGATACTCTAAGGGAGAAAGCCAAGGCTTCATTAGAAGGAGTAGCCTTAACCTGAAGGATCAGGGCTGAAGAAGCTTCTCCAGAAATTTGCTTCAACATCTGGCGCCATCCGTGGGACCGGGAATACCAATCTACCAAAAACTAAGTAATGGAAGACGGTGACCAAGGTCCTACACTGGGGCTAGGCCTAAGCCTGAACACGGGGACACCTGGGGGCGAGAAGGCCCCTCCGGAGGTAACCCCTCCTCCTCCCATACCTGATCAGGGACGCCTCACCCCAGCGTATGTCAAATAACACACTGAAACACTAAAAACTATGATGAAGGAAATTGATGAGCAAAATCGGGAGAAGATGACTCCCCGAAAGCTTTTTAACAAGGAGGTTGAAGAGATAGAGTCAGGAAACTCTCGTGGAAGCCCCTCGGTGAGGGAAGAAAGAGGATACTCCTCAGACAGCTCATCCAAGTCTGGAAACCGAGGTCGGTCTAGGTCCGCTCGAAGACGTCATAGAAGTCCTTCACGCAGGAAATCTATCACTAAGTCATATCGCTCGAATAGGATGAGAAAAGCCAAGAGCGCTAAGACCAAGTCACGATCAGCTAGGTCTTTCCATAGGAAGGAGAGCTCAGAGTCCGGATATGACTCAAGGTCGGATAGTGATTCGGAGGATTTGAGCACACCATACAGGCGGCCTAAGCCCATGCCTTTCACCTCTCGGATCACGCGTTTCAGATATCATAGGCGAGCCAAGCTTCCTGCTAATTTACGTGCCTACGAAGGAAGCAAAGACCCAGAAGACCACCTCCAGCATCTTCTCTGCTGCTGCTGAGCAAGAAGAGTGGCCCATGCCAGTGTGGTGCAAGATGTTTCGTCAGACTTTGGGTGGCTCAGCAAGGAACTGGTTCGATAGTTTAGACCCAAAGAGTGTGGATGGGTTTGAAGAATTCAGCAACAAGTTTTTAGAGGAGTTCTCGCAACAGAAACGATATGATAAAGATCCCACCGAGATACATGGGATCAAACGGAAGCCCAATGAGAGCCTCCAAGCATCTATGGATCGCTTTAAAGCTGAAAGCTCACACATTAAGGGTGTGCCCCCGATGCTAAGTATTTCGGCATTCATGTACGGGCATGGACACCCAGAACTAGCTAAGAAGCTCAACGATAAGATCCTAAAAGCCGTGGATGAAATGTGGGAAAGAGTCAGAGCCTTCATCAGAGGAGAGACAGCTTTTGACACCACAGCCATTGTCAAGGCTCCACAATGGGATAGGGGGAATAACAAAGCTGGCTGGACAGGGAACCCAGGTGGATCTAGGAACAGAAACCAAAGGAGGAGCCAAGGAAGGGACATGGGGATATGCCCTCCATACGCTAGGAAAGAAGTGTTCACACTACTGACCAAGACTCCAAAGGAAATCTTAACCATAGAAAACATGAATTTCCCACCCCCTCCCCATGGTAGGAACCCCCGAAAAGAGAAACGTGAACAAGTTCTGTGACTTTCACCAAGATCGGGGTCACGACACGAATAATTGCTTTAACCTCAAAAAGCGAATTGAAGAAGCAGTAGCCTCAGGGAGACTAGCACACTTGGTGAAAGATATCAATCAAGTAGTCCAGAAAGACAAAGGACCAGCCAAAAGGAAGGAAGAGATCATAAACATGATGAGATCACAAGGGTACCGGAAGATACCTTATGAGAGAGTGGAAAATTGGATGGAAAATGCCATAACATTCCCGTCAGTACCGCGCTATCGGCTGAGGGATTGCGCAGTGATAGTGGATGCCATGATCGAAGGATACGTAGTGAGAAGAGTGTATGTTGACGGGGCTCCTCGTCAGAAATAATGTACGAGCATTGTTTCAGAAACCTAAGCTACCAAACAAGGTCAAGGCTAAGAGAATCTAGGATACCTCTGGTAGGCTTCTCAGGTGAAGTTCATTACCCTCTAGGCGTCATTGACCTAGAGGTCACGATGGGAGAGTACGGGAGAACCAGGACGGTGATGATGGAATTCACTATAGTCAAAAGTCCCTCGCCGTACAATGCTTTACTCGGGAGAACGGGATTAAGAAGCTTAGGAGTTGTAGCCTCCACCATACACTCAATGGTTAAATTCCCAACGTCAAGTGGGATATCGACTTTGATTACAAGCAAATAGACCTTGAAAGAATGTAGACTCATAGAAGAGGCGCAATCGCGAGTTCTGAGAGCTCGTACAGAGGAGCTAGCCCAAAGAGGTACGCCAGGAAGGCTAGCCCATGGTGCTCCTCCCCCACCACCACTAGATGAAACTTACCCCAGAAGGTCAGGGAAGGAGCCCATGGAGCAAGGGGAAGAAGAAGAACCACAACCCACTAAGAGGATGAAGCCGTCTAAGCCAGGGTCAACACCTAAGTTAAAGCCTAATGAAAAGATAATGGTGGAAGATGACTACCCTGACCAGCTAGTCACCATAGGAGGAAACCTCTCCCTAGAATGTCGAATAGCACTCATAAGGACTCTCAGAAATAATGCTGATGTTTTCGCATGGACACCAGCCGATATGACGGGTATACCTCGAGCAATCACAAAACATCGCCTAGACACCTATCCTCACATTGAGCCTTAAGGTACAGAAAAAGCGAAGTCTTGCACCGGATAGAAGGAAGGTAGTCACAGACGAGGTCAATAAGTGGCTCAAGGCTGGAATCGTGAAACGAGTGCGATACCCCTCATGGGTCGCTAACCCAATCCTAGTAAAGAAAGTCGATGGAAGCTGGAGAATGTGCATCGATTACAAGGATCTTAACAAAGCCTGCCCTAAAGATTTGTACCCCTACCAGAGATTGACTGGAAGATTGAATCTTTGTTAGGGTACAAATACAAGAGCTTCTTGGATGCCTACAAGGGATATCATCATATCCAGATGAGTAAGAAGAGTCTTTTGCTACACCAAGATGCTGTTTGGTCTTAAGAATGCGGGGGCTACATACAAAAGGTTAGTCGACTTTGCCTTCAAGGAGCAGATCAGCGTAAACCTTGAAGCATATGTAGATGACATGGTAATCAAAAGCTGGACCGAGCAAGACATCGTTAGAGACATGGAACAAACCTTTTCCACCCTCAGGAGGATAAACATGAAGCTCAATCTCAAAAAGTGCTCTTTTGGAGTAGAGGAAGGAAAGTTCTTGGGCTACATAGATACCTCGGAAGGAATACAGGCTAACCCTGAGAAGACGAAAGCAGTCACAGACATGTCTTCACCCAAGACCCTGAAGCAAATGTAATCTCTTAGCGGGAAGCTGGCAGCATTGTACGTTTCTTGTCCAAATCGGCTGAACGATCCTTGCCCTTCCTTGACACCCTAAAGAAATGCACCAACAAGAAGGACTTCAAGTGGACGGAGGCTGCAGAAGTAGCATTCCAAGAAATGAAAGAGCTAGTATCAGAGATACCTACGCTCAACACCCCGAAGAAGGGAGAAACCTTGATGATGTACCTATCAGTCGCTGAGAAAGCAGTCAGTGCAGTCCTCCTCACAGAAAGACAGGGAAAACAAATGCCTATTCACTATGTTAGCAGATCCTTGCAAGGAGCAGAAGTAAATTATGCTCCAATTGAGAAACTCACCCTAGCCCTGATCCACGCTGCCAGGCGGCTGAGGAGATATCTTCAGGCTCACCTAATAAAAGTCATAACCGATAGCCCAATCAAGCAAGTGTTGAGCAAATCTGAAGCATGAAGGAGACTCGCAAAATGGTCTGTCGAGCTGGGGACATACGGCATAACTTATATACCAAGGGTAGCCGTGAAGGGACAGGTACTAGCAGACTTCCTAGCAGAGTCACCAGTGGAGAGAGCGGTGGCCTCACTAGCAGATCCAACACCCATGGTAGAAGACATCCAAGAGTCCTCCAACTCCAAGGAAGACCTAACTCCAGGCCCGAGAGCATGGAGGTTGTGTAGAAACTAGAAGGGGGGGTTGAATAGTTTCTTATAATTTACTTGTTAAAATATGGTTTCCAAAAATCCTTTTTCAAAAAACTTAGGCTTGAGGAAATATGTGAAATCTTCTTATGCACAATATGAACAATGATAGTGTAGCTAAACTAATACTAACAA
This sequence comes from Glebionis coronaria, assembly GCA_025667525.1. Taxonomy (NCBI): domain Eukaryota; kingdom Viridiplantae; phylum Streptophyta; class Magnoliopsida; order Asterales; family Asteraceae; genus Glebionis; species Glebionis coronaria. The sequence goes on along the minus strand of CM046874.1, from coordinate 126,268,200 downwards.
AAATATATCCACAAAGAATAAAGAATGATAGTGTAGCTAATCTAATATTAACATATGTATATGCAAAAAGAATAAAGAATGTAAAGAGTTAAGGGTAAAGAAAGATCAAACCGAACACCAAGGATTTATAGTGGTTCGGCAACGAAGCTCACTCCTCGTTCCTACCCACTCCTCGAGTACTCCTTACTCGAGAGTTCACTACACAACAAGCTCCTTATGGTGGAGAAAACCGTACACGTCGCTTAACCAATTTCCGACTCTAAGCTAAAAGTCGAGCCTTAATCGTAGCTAGGACCAATCTACACAACTATACTTAGTACATACACAACTTCCAAATAGACACAACTACTTGGATCTTCACAACTATGACACAACTACAAGTATATAAAAATTGATCTTCAATGGATCTTTGGTGATGGACTCAACACTTCACTAGGATAGTGTTCTTCTCTTTGCACTTGGAGAGGAAGGGATGGAAGAACAAGATTCACTTCTTAAACAAGTAATAATCAAACAAATTATCAAAGATTGAGTGATTAAAGAAGGGGTTTGAATCTGGAAATAAATGTGCAAAAGTGGTGAGGTGAAAAGCTGAGAATGGTCCACTATTTAAAGGATAAAGGAGCCAACGGCTATATCTGCCTGCGGTACCTTATCACAGCCCGTGGTACCTTATCGATAAGGTACCGCCTAGGCGCTAAGGTACCGCCGGACTAGACTCCGCTCCTTTTTGTCCTTTAGTGGTGGAGGTCTTATCTGGGTATAAAAAATATCTTGAAAGGATATTCTTAACAGAATAAGAATATGCCATTTTCAAATTTCAAATAATTAATTTAATAAAACATTTTCTTAAAAATAAAGTTTAATAAAAACTTGTCACATTTAATAAAAAGTGAGTTTTAAGAAAAGATTAAATCACCTGATCACTTGATTAAGGTTAGTACTTGTTTATCCATACCTTAAGTGAAAATGGGTAAAATGAAAAATACTTGAACTCAAGAATTCATTTTTCGTTGTTTTCGTAAATGCTTGTTTTTACATATTGTCGTAATCAAAACTAAGCGAGACCGAAAAATGCAAGTAACGTTTTTAGTCATTATTGCATTAACAATCTCCCCCTTTTTGATTCCGACAATACATAAACTCAATCACACAAAAACAAGATTTTCGAAGACGAGTTTATTCATTTCTCCCCCTTTGTCGAAGCAAAAAGGTTGCGTAAGCCGGTGTTGAAGAAACGGACTTTGCAAAGACTCCCCCTTGGTGCTTACTCCCCCTAGCTTGGGGCACCGGGGAATCGAGATATGGTGACAAGCTACATAGAAGGGTTAGTTGAACAAAAGAAACAACCAACAATATATAGCAATAGGTCACAAAAAAAATTAAAAGAGAAGAAAACACAAAGACAAAGATCCAAGATAGGTTACTAAAGAAACATCATACAAAGAAGTATGAAAAAAAAGAAACAAGCCAAAAGCATAAATCTAATCCTAGTTATTCTAGAATTCTAAGATTTGCTTGAATTTGGTGTCTTGAGGACAAGCAATCAATGCTTATATGAAAGACAAGGTAATAGCGGAGGGGGGTGGTGGTGGCTTGTTGGAGATCTCATAATCAAAATGAAGAGGAGGCTTGATTAAGAGACTCTTAATGTAGCTCAACTCCTCATAGATGTGTGCCATAGCAAGATGTTGATATTGACAACAATGACAATATGTTCCATGGTGCATGACATTATCATGAGAAGGAGGAAGAACACTAAAGGGTGGTGGTGGAAGAAAGGAAGTTCCACAATCAACATTCTTGGTAGGAGAAATGTGATTAAGAGTGTTCTTGGGTGGGTTTGGATTGAAAGCAATTGGAGAAAATGGAGGAGATTCAAGGCTTTCATTGGGAGAATAAGACATTTTAGATGTGAAGTAATGCAAAATGCTTATGGTTTAAATAGGGAAGGCTTAGGGTATTTTTGGGGTGGTCAAAGGGTTTGAAACAAAGATTCTCAAAAAGGTTGGAGCAAATCTGGAGTTTCAGACAAAAACCCGAAAAGGAAGGCCACTGTAGGCGATTCCTTATCTATGGCGGCGGTACCTTATCAATAAGGTACCGCGGCTCACTTATGGAACCGCCTGCAGAAGCAGGGTTTGGTGTTTGGAGAAAGATTTTTCAACAAATCTTATTTTTCTAGTCTAACTTATCATAGGGATGTGCTTAAAAGCAAAGATAGACAAAGAAAATATATGCAAACTTACCAAATAGAGATTTGACCAAAATACATGGATTAAAAAAAATCAATGTAGGAGGTGTGTAAGACAAGACCTTAAGTCATGACACAATGATCCTCCATGATTCAATCTTGTTCTTGCTATGTTTGAGAGAATCATACATATGAATTATGTAAGCTCTATATTAATAGCGAGAATCTATGAAAAATCGTTTTTAGATTGAATTAACAATGTCAAACGAGTTTCTCAACCATTTTCGAAAGAGACTTTGAGAGTTTTGAAAAGGAGATGAGAAGATTTTTCAAAAGAATCTTAAAAGACTCAAGGACTCAAGGTGGTAAGAGAAAACACACAAGAAGAAAAGAATTTAAGGAAGATGTTCCATTAATCCTAGACCTAGACGCAAGTAATTAAAAGGTTCCCTCTTAAGTGGCTTAGTGAAGATATCGGCTAAGTTGTCCTCGGAGGGCACCTTTTCGATAGTAATGTTCCCCTTTTGAACATTATCCCTAAGGAAATGGTGTCTAATTTCTATGTGTTTGGTTCGCGAATGTTGCACGGGATTCTTGCTTAGGTCTATAGCGCCTTTATTATCGCACATGATGGGAACATCATCAAGAGAAATCCCGTAATCAACAAGCGCTTGCTTCATCCATAGAGCTTGTTGGCATGCTTTACCGGCACTCACATACTCGGCTTCCGTGGTGGATATCGCAAGAGCGGTTTGTTTCTTGGAGAACCAAGAAGTTAAACAACAACCCATGAAGGTACAAACTCCACTAGTGCTTTTCCGGTCCACATAGTCTCCCACATGATCCGAGTCCGCGTAGACAATGGTTTCTACGCCGGTTCCTTTAGGATACCATAATCCTAAATGTATAGTGCCTTTAATGTATCGGAAGATACGCTTAACCACTTCAAGGTGAGAGGTTTTGGGATCCTCTTGGAAGCGAGCACAAAGGCAAACACTAAACATGATATCCGGTCGACTTGTCGTTAGGTACAACAAACTACCAATCATACCTCTATATTTGGTGTTGTCTACCGACTCACAATCATCATCTACGGTGAGTTTAGTATCCGAGGCCATAGGGGTCTTCATTGGTCTAGATTCTTCTAATCCAAATTTCTTTAGCATTTCTTTAGCGTACTTAGATTGACTAAAGAAAATACCATCGTCCATTTGTTTAATTTGGAGTCCTAAAAAGAAGTTAAGTTCTCCCATTATACTCATTTCAAACTCATCATGCATGATTTTGGCAAAGTCATCACACAATTCTTGACAAGTTGAGCCAAATATAATGTCATCAACATATATTTGTACGATTATGAGGTGAGGATCTTTCTTCTTTGTAAAGAGTGTATTGTCTACCATACCCATGGTATACTCATGTTTAACAAGAAACGCTTTAAGTCTATCATACCAAGCTTTGGGTGCTTGTTTGAGTCCATAAAGTGCTTTCTTAAGCTTGTAAACATGGTCCGGTTTCTCAAAATCAATGAAGCCGGGAGGTTGAGCCACATATACCTCCTCATTGATCAAACCGTTAAGAAATGCACTCTTTACATCCATTTGTTGAAGCTTAATGTCTAAGGCACAAGCGTAGGCTAAAAGGATTCTAATTGATTCTAATCTAGCTACCGGTGCATATGTCTCGTCATAATCAATCCCTTCTTGTTGATTATAGCCTTGAGCTACAAGTCTAGCCTTGTTACGAGACACAACACCATTCTCATCTAGCTTATTCCTAAATACCCATTTGGTTCCTATAATGGTAGAACTTCTAGGTGGAGGAACAAGTTCCCAAACATCATTGGCAACGAATTGATTCAATTCTTCTTGCATCGCAATGACCCAACTCTCATCCGTCAAAGCTTCTTTAACATTCTTAGGTTCAATCAAGGAGACAAAACAAAAGAAGTTGCTTTGGTTTTGGACTTGAGATCTTAGGGTCCTTTGATTTAAGTCACCAATGACATTATTGAGAGTATGATCCCTAGACTCCTTAATGTTTACTTCCTTTTCAACACTAAGGTCTTCAACTCCTATTTTTCTAACCTCTTTGGCTTTAACTACTTCTAATTCATCCAAGTCATCATCAACCAATGGTGGTGTCTTGGGTGAAGGAGGGGTTTCATCAAAGGTTACGTTGAGTGATTCTTCAATAACCCCTGAGGTTCTATTTAGGACTATGTAGGCCTTACTAGTTTGGGAATAACCTAAAAGGATACCTTCGTAAGACTTTGGGTCAAACTTGGTAAGGTAGTCTTTGGTGTTGAGGATAAAGCACTTGCTTCCAAACACCCTAAAGTATTCTAATGAGGGTTTCTTACCTTTAAGAATCTCATAGGGGGTCTTTCCTAGGAAAGGTCGAATAAGAATTCGGTTGAGAATATAAGTCGATGTATCCACGACATTGCACCAAAACTTTTGAGGCAAAGACTGCTCGTTTAACATCGTCCTACTCATCTTTTGGAGAGTCCTATTCTTCCTTTCAACTACCCGATTTGATTGTGGGGTGCGAGGAGCCGAGAAGTTATGGGTAATACCAAGAGCTTCACAAAAGGCACCAAATTGCACTTCGTTATCAAATTCCCTACCATGATCCGTCCTAATAGAAACAATTGAACATCCTAGTTGATTTTGAATTCTTCGACTAAAGATTTCGAAGTGATCGAAAGCTTCATTCTTAGATGCCAAAAATCTAGTCCAAGTGAATCTAGAATAGTCATCAACTATAACTAGGGTATAAAGGTTACCTCCATAACTCCGTATGGCGGAAGGTCCAAAGAGATCCATATGTAGGAGCTCTAAGCACCGAGAGGTCGAAACCAAATTCATGGCTTTGTGACTTGAGTGAACTTGCTTTCCAACTTTGCAAGCATCACAAAAGTGACTATCAAACTTAATCTTGGGGAGGTGTCTTACCAACTCCTTAGAGACTAAAGATTGAATTAAACGCATATTAGCGTGACCTAATCTCCTATGCCAAAGAGTAGAACTATCATCTATAGTCGCAAGACATATGTTGTCTTTTGACTTCTTATTAACCTTCATGACATAAAGCCCATGCTTTCTAACACCTTTTCCAATGACTTTTCCATCTTTTACGATTTCACTGTCATGTTCTGAAAAGATGACCTTACACTTATTATCACAAATTTGACCTATACTTAAAAGGTTAAAACCTAAGTTATCTACGTGCTCAACATTTTCAATGGTCATGGAGTCAAGAGAAACCGTACCTTTGCCAATGATATTACCACGTAGACTACTAGCGAATGTGACGTTACCTCCATCATATGCTTTGTAATGCGAGAACAAACTTCGATTACCCGTCATGTGTTTAGAACATCCACTATCCTTAATCCACTCATCGGGCTCCAAATCAATTCCCAAGCATATCTAGGTAACAATACACAAGATCAAACATTTGGTCCCCAATATCTATGGGTCCAAAATTGTTAGTTCCAAACATCCCTTGCATTTGGTTGGGATGTATGAATGAGGTGGGGATTCCCCATGGAGAACAAAATGGAGGAGGGTAGTAATTCATGTAACCATTTTGTTGTTCATTACTTCTCCTAGGTGTGTTTGATCTAGGTTTAGAGTTATTATTATTCTTTCTAGGTGTTGGAGTTTTACTTCTAGGTCGTGAGTTGTTTTGATTATCTCTTGTAGGCGTTGTCGTTCTACTTCTAGGCTTAGACTCATTCCGTACTCTAGGTGGAGTAGAAGATAGTCTAGATAAACTTCTATTTCCCATGAGAGGTTTACTTAACGGCTTATAGAACTTACTAATAGCATTGTCGTCAAGTATGGGTAATTGAACCTTATTAACAGTAAGATGCTTTGGTTTTTCATTTAACTTAGATTTTTCAGAAAGTTCAGAATTTTCACAAAACTCAACTTCTGGCCGCGGTATCTTATCTATGGCCGCGGTTCCTAGTGATAAGGAACCACGCCATACAATGTGGAACCGCGTCCAGAAGGTGTTTTCTGTGAAAACCTGACTTGTTTTGGTTCACTAGTTGAGGCTTCATTTGAGTTAAAACCTAGACCAAGTTTTTCCTTAGAATGAACTTGTTTGTTTAACATATCATCAAGAGCACTAGTACCTTTCATGAACTTTTCCAATTTAATGGAGGTGCTCTTGAGATCATCATTCTCTAATCTAAGTTTCTCACAACTTAAGCAACCTAAATCAACCTCTTTGTTTTTCTCAAGTTTAGCCAATTTCTCTCTAAGTTCATTGATCTCATCTTCAAGCTTAGTTTTGGTTGATTTTAAGGTTTTATTCTTTTCTATGAATTTAAGACTAAGCTTGTGTAAGCTATCATATTTGCCTTCAAATTCAATATCATCTAAAGTGGAACTATCATTGCTATAATATTCGGTTTCGGAATGTACCTCTTTAGAAGTGTGAGCCATAAGACATTTCTCCTTTTTGGGGTTGTCATCATCATCTTCACCGCTATCACTCCAAGCGCCACTAACGAATGCCGTGTGGTTCTTATCACGAGCGGGCTTTGGACAATCACCAATGAAGTGATTTGGATCACCACATCTAAAGCAAATCCTATCACCTTTTTCGTTCTTAACAAACCGATTCTTTGACAATGGTTTCTTTTCATAGTTTGGTTGCCTAACGTGTTGACCTCGTCTCTTGAAGAACTTCTTGAAATATCTCACCGCCAATGCATACTCCTCGTCATCACTTTTCGAGGAACTATCATGGTCACTTTGTGCCTTCTTGGCTTTAAGTGCAAGAGATTTCCTTTCACTCTTGGTTTTTACTAATTCCGAGTCCTTCAAAATTATCATCTCATGAACCTTCAAGTTTCCTATGAGTTCATCGAGTGATAAAGTTGAGAGATCTTTCGACTCTTCAATAGCCGTGACTTTTGCTCTCCACTTTGGATGTAAGGCCCTTAGAAACTTCCTAACATTGTTCTTGCTAGAAAAACCTTCATCAAGTGCTTTTAGACTAGTAATAATGGTGTTAAACCTAGCAAATGCACTATCAATAGTTTCATCTTCTAAGATGACAAATTATTCATATTGTTGGACAAGAAGATCGATTTTACTTTCTTTGACTTGGCTATTACCTTGGTGGGTTACTAAAAGAGTGTTCCAAATATCTTTAGCGGTTTCACACATAAAAATTCTTTCATACTCTTTCTTAGGCAAAGCATTATAAATCACCATTTTAGCCTCATTATTTTTTGAAAGTTTCTTTTTAGTATCATCATTAGCTTTGTCAAAAGTGACTAATTCTTTTGTTTTAGAAACTTCATTAAATTAAAAGGGTAAAAAATCACCATTGGTAATAACATGCCAAAGATCTAAATCTTTTGATTTCACATAAGTTTCAAATCTATTTTTCCAATAAATAAAACTATCGGTTTTAAAAAGTGGTGGTCTTTGCATAGATTGCCCTTCTAGGTACTTGTTGGAATCCATAGATCGATTCAAGTTTTAAAATACAATATACTTTAAAAATTCTTGAGCAACCCGCTCTGATACCAATTGTAGAAACTAGAAGGGGGGTTGAATAGTTTCTTATAATTTACTTGTTAAAATATGGTTTCCAAAAATCCTTTTTCAAAAAACTTAGGCTTGAGGAAATATGTGAAATCTTCTTATGCACAATATGAACAATGATAGTGTAGCTAAACTAATACTAACAAAAATATATCCACAAAGAATAAAGAATGATAGTGTATCTAATCTAATATTAACACATGTATATGCAAAAAGAATAAAGAATGTAAAGAGTTAAGGGTAAAGAAAGATCAAACCGAACACCAAGGATTTATAGTGGTTAGGCAACGAAGCTCACTCCTCGTTCCTACTCCACTCCTCGAGTACTCCTTACTCGAGAGTTCACTACACAACAAGCTCCTTATGGTGGAGAAAACCGTACACGTCGCTTAACCAATTTCTGACTCTAATCTAAAAGTCGAGCCCTAATCGTAGCTAGGACCAATCTACACAACTATACTTAGTACATACACAACTTCCAAATAGACACAACTACTTGGATCTTCACAACTATGACACAACTACAAGTATATAAAAATTGATCTTCAATGGATCTTTGGTGATGGACTCAACACTTCACTAGGATAGTGTTCTTCTCTTTGCACTTGGAGAGGAAGGGATGGAAGAACAAGATTCACTTCTTAAACAAGTAATAATCAAACAAATGATCAAAGATTTGAGTGATTAAAGAAAGGGTTTGAATCTGGAAATAAATGTGCAAAAGAGGTGAGGTGAAAAGCTGAGAATGGTCCACTATTTAAAGGATAAAGGAGCCAACGGCTATATCTGCCCGCGGTACCTTATCACAGCCCGCGGTACCTTATCGATAAGGTACCGCCTAGGCGCTAAGGTACCGCCGGACTAGACTCCCCTCCTTTTGTCCTTTAGTGGTGGAGGTCTTATCTGGGTATAAAAAATATCCTGAAAGGATATTCTTAACAGAATAAGAATATGTCATTTTCAAATTTCAAATAATTAATTTAATAAAACATTTTCTTAAAAATAAAGTTTAATAAAAACTTGTCACATTTAATAAAAAGTGAGTTTTAAGAAAAGATTAAATCACTTGATCACTTGATTAAGGTTAGTACTTGTTTATCCATACCTTAAGTGAAAATGGGTAAAATGAAAAATACTTGAACTCAATAATTCGTTTTTCGTTGTTTTCGTAAATGCTTGTTTTTACATATTGTCGTAATCAAAACTAAGCGAGACCGAAAAATGCAAGTAACGTTTTTAGTCATTATTGCATTAACAGGTTGTATACCGATGGAGCATCAAACAGTGGAGGATCAGGAGCAGGAATCGCCCCAAACGATGTAGAGTACTCCTATGCGCTCAGGTTAAACTTCCCCAACTCAAATAACGAGGCAGAGTACGAAGCATTACTAGCAGGGCTGCGAATAGCAGTGGAGATGCGAGTAACGGACATACATGCCTTTGTAGACTCTAAGTTGGTAGCTAGTCAAGTAGAGGGCTCATACGAGGCTAGAGGGGAGAAAATGACAAAGTATTTAGAAAAAGTCCTAGAGTTGGCTGACTCATTCAATAGATTCCAGATATCCCACATCCCAAGAGTCGAGAATAGGAAGGCAGACGCTCTTAGCAAGCTAGCCGCAATACAATTCGATCACATGTCCAAAGAAGTGCTAGTAGAAGTGCTAAATGGGCGCTCAGTCGAAACACAAGAAGTAAATATGGTGGTCGAAGAGGAAGGTCCAACATGGATGACTCCAATCAGAGACTACTTGGAGACGGGAAAGCTGCCAGAAGACCCAGTGGAAGCTAGGACACTAATGGAAAAGATTGGAAACTACACCATTGAAGATGATGTCTTATACAAGAAGTCCTACCTAGTCCCTTTGATGAGGTGTGTCGGGCCTCTACAAGTTGATTATGTCATGAGAGAAGTGCACATGGGTTTGTGTGGTATGCGCGACGGAACTAAGCAAGTGGTAGCTAAGGCAATGAACTTGGGGTACTACTGGCCCTCTATGCATAGGGATGCTAGGAAGCTTACTTGGGCATGCGAAAACTGTCAGGCACATGCCTCTGTACCGAAGTTACCCAAGGCAGACATGATCTCAGTAACATCAGCATGGCCATTCATGAAGTGGGGAATGGACATAGTCGGACCTCTTCCATTAGGACCTGGAAAAGTGAATTTTTTGATAGTAGCAATCGACTATTTCACAAAATAGATGGATGCAAAACCAGTAGCAACCATCACCGGGAAGCAAGTACTAAATTTTGTGTGGGATAACATCGTGTGCAGGTTTGGGATCCCAGCTACTATAGTCACAGACAATGGAACTCAATTCATAAACGAACCCCTCAAAAGTGGGCTGAGAAGCTGAAATAAAGCTAGTCTCCACCTCAGTATACCACCCACAAGGGAATGGAGCAGTGGAAAGAGCGAATCGAAGCTTGCTAGAAGGAATTAAGAAAAGACTTGAGAAAGGGAAGTCAACATGGGTTGAAGAAGTTCCTAATGTGTTATGGGTGCACCGAACAATGAAAAAGACCAGCAATGGAGAAACACCTTTTAGCCTAACTTATGGCACTGAAGCAGTCATCCCAGCAGAGATTGGCATGCCGACACACAAAGTCTCTAGCATAGACGAAGCAACCAATGACAGAGAACTCCGCCTGAACCTAGACCTGCTAGAAGAGCGAAGAGAAATAGCAGCTATCATGGAAGCCAGGTACAAACAACAGGTGGAGAAATACTACAACAAAAGGGTGCGACATGTGCAATTCAAAGTAGGAGAGTTTGTTCTAAGAAAGAACGAGGCCTCAAGGGTAGAGAACACAGGCAAGTTCGGGCCCAACAGGGAAGGACCTTACAAAGTCATCAAAGCTTTCCAAAGCGGAGCCTACAAGCTAAGCACCATGGAAGGAAGAGAAATACCTAGCACCTGGCATGCCAGCAACCTAAGAAAGTGCTACATGTAGAGCACAGAACTATGTTAGCAAGTTATTATGTATTTCCTCCGCGGGGAGCAATTTTCAAAGCGTAGCCTCGCTCCAGAGATGACCATAGCCACAACTAATGTATTTTTTCTTCTCTAGTGATATGAATGAAACAAAATTTTCCTCATATTTTCTGTTAAGACCATATGTTTAAAATACTGAGCTATAAAACAAAGCACACATCAATGGATGGTTCGTTACCTCCAGCTACATAGGGTAACACCTAACAATTAGTTCCCCATGGTGAAACTGATACCATGGTGGTTAGGCTGAGCAACCTTTGCAAATTGACTCCGTAGAAGAAGAATAGGAACAAGCCCTCATACTCTTCTCACATAAAATTACCCTCCGGTGAGTAGCTACACCTGGAAGGGGGGATAGCATGAGCCTACAAGGCGAATGTTACACCTATACCATGTAAACAAATGATCGAGTTTCACTAAATAAGGGATATATGGGAAGTAGCACGCTAAACTCGCTAGCAAAGCTGAGATATCCTCACAAGCACTTGTTAAGATACTAGGCAACGAATATGAGTCACACGTGATATACCTCAACCCTAGCTCAATAAGGCTAACACGTCGTCGGCCAAGCATAAAGGACGACGCTTAACAAAACGTGCTAGAGGCATAAAATTTAGATACTATCTAAATAACTACAAAAAGTAAAGCATGAATCACTCTAATAAGATAATCAAGCACACATGCACACAAAGGGCCATCATACATACGATGGAAAATTGATAACAAAGTCATGGTAGCATACAAAGAAAGATAAAGTACTCAAAAGCCCAAAACAGGGAGGGCTAGAAATACAAATAAAAGTAAAGAAAGTACAAGGCACAAACTACATCAAACAGCTGAGGAAGATCCTGGTCCTGATGACTTCTTCTTCTGACGGTAGGAAACAGTATGGCCGAAAGTCAGAGGAGCCGGAACAGCGAGAGCCTAGCTTGGAGAATCCACTGGATCAGGCCTAATCTGAGCAATTTCTGAAAAAGTAGCATCAGCACTTTGGCTCACCTTGCCAAAGAAGGGGAAGTGACAACCAGGGAAGGCTTCTGAAACAACAACAAGCTGAGCCTTCTCGTCACGGATAAATTTTTCAACCCTTTGAGAAATATCCTGAAATTCCTCCTTAGACCTTCCCATACGCAAACCCCGCTCGAGACCAGTGCTAACAGCTAAATCCAACACTCGGGCAAACTCTTGGTTGAACTCCGAACTACCAAGAAAACCTCTAACCAATGGCTCAAAACTAGACTGAAAAAAGGAAGTGACCCCGCCTCGAATCGACTAAAGCCACACATCCATATCAGCAATCATGTCATCCCTCGAAAGTATGTCATTACCACGGAGAGTCAGCCGATGATCCAAGTCCTTCACCTTAGCAGCATGCTGTGATCTGACAGTCACAAGCTCACTCTTAAGACCTTTCACCTCAGCTCTAAGAGCATCCCTCTCTGACCTGTACCTCTTCAACTTCTTCTCTAGATCAACAAGACCCTGACTCATACCTTTAGTTGACTCCTTAGCGCGTCTGGTAAGCTCAGTCTGACGCCTAAGAGAAGCACTCCGCTCAGAAAGAATTTTTCCCATATGCTCATACTTAGCAAGAAGACGATTATGGTTCCTCTCAAGAACAGCGTATCGGTTTGCAACTCGTTCCCGTGAGACATCATCTGACACTGAAGCACACTCATCTGCTCCACCAGCTGGCGTGAGGAGAGCTGAGATGTCCGGTAAACCTCGACTTGGGTAAGAAAGTGATCCCGTAGACTCCTACAAACCTGAGGATTCTGGAACACCTCATCTGAACAAATACCAAAATCAACAACATGCCTTCTCTCCCATTCCTCTCGAGTACATGGAGGAATAGGAACATAATCCTCATCATAAGGGTAGGACAAACGACAAGCCTCAACATGCGATGAGCAATCTCCCATGTGAAACTCACCCCCAACAGTAGCTCCACATGAGTTATGTCATCATGAGGAGCAGTGTCATCCTCAGCATCATCTCCACCAGGAACCAAATCATCATGGTGGCCAACATCATCCTGATGGTCATCTCCATCAATATCAACATGCTCATCCACAGCAACATGAGCATTAGGATCTGCTAGGCCAGTAGAAGGCACCTGAGCAGTTTCCCCAGCAGAAAGATGCGTGTCATCAGTGGTACTTGCAAAACCCAAAGGAAATAAAGTCAAACAAAAGGCTACGTAGATAAAAAAAGAGGGAGACTAACAAAAGAAAAATACCATGAGACACGTGGGAGCTAGCCCTAGTCGACACCCCACGAACTCCTGACACCTCAGCACTAAAGGTAGCAGGAACTCCCCTGTCTGGAAGAACAATAGGAGGATAAGACACGTCTAGTCCAGTCCTTGAGTCAAAAGATCGAAGGGGTATTGCAGTTAAAAACTCACCAGAGGAAACACAACCAGACAGCTCGATAGCATCATCAAGATCATCAGTTGCGACATCATGATCAACATCGTCATCATCATCAATAGATAACTCGTCCTCACCCGTAACTATCTGGCCACTAGACCTTACACCAGCCTGCTCCTTACCCACCTTAGTCTTCTTAGCTCCTCCGGTAGGGGCATTTGCTGAAGTAGAGGCTTTGCGCTTCGCAGCACCCTTAGCCTTCTGGATAACCTGAGGATCAGGATGGGTAGCAGCAATCTCCTCATCAGTAGCTGGAGGAATGCTAGCACCAGCAGGCGCGGGCACCGTAGTGTGAGAAGTAGCTCGCTGCAGGATAGATGTATCCTGCCCATGTGGCTCAGCTACAACAACAACCTCCTTCAGAACGGGCAAGCGAAGAAAATCAAATATACTCATAACTGCAAAAAAGAAGCAAGTGTTAGATATATACAAAAAAAAAGAGTGGAGGAGAAAATAGGGCTAAACAAGAATGTATCAAGTAAAGGAAGCCCCTCGTAACGGTGCCATCACGATGTCTAATAACCGGATCACACAAGGATTCACCCCACACTCTGCTAATACCAGAACGGACCAACACCCCCTCAGGAATATCATGGAGTCTAATAATATGAGAACTCAGTCGGTTCACATGATCCTGATTAAACCGTGTAGGAACCTTGTCTGTAATACGAGAATCTGGATGCCTCCAAGGCATATGGAATGGAATAGCCCTACGGTCTATCAAGAAAAACTTGTTCTTCCACTCCTTAAGGGAAGTCTTAGGATCTTTCATAACCGATAAGTCACCCCTACGCTTGGCAAAGGATAACCAATCCCCTTGCTTGGAAAGCGTTAAAAATACCCGAAATAAAGTAACTGTAGGCTCTATATCCAGGCCACGACAAAGAACCTCAAAAGTGGTGACCTTGCACAAACCCAGGGGAACCAGCTGGGATATATGAACCTTATAATGTCTAATAACATCTAGAAGGAAAGTGGAGAAGGGGATCCTAACGCCCGATAAATCAAAAATCTTACGGTAAATGCCAATAGCAGTATCCTCAGCAGGAAGGTTTATCATCCGAAAGTTAGAGTCAGGCAAGCGAGGGTGTAGGCTCAAAGGGATTTTATACTTAATAACTAACTCTTTAAACTCTTTATTCCCTAACTCAGAAGTGTGAAGGTGCATATCCTTTTTAGCCATAAATAAATAGAAAAAGGAATGAATATAATACCTAAGAGAAGTTCTCTTGTCGAAGCGATAAGGTAAAGCGCGAATCGATAAAACAACACCTACACAGAGCCCTAAAAATACCAAGCGAAGCCTCAACAGGCAACCAAGCCTAATACCGGATGAGCAAAAATCCTCCACCCCCAAAACCGGATGAACAATCGGCCGGACAAGCAAATCCCTTCACCCACAAAATTAGACGAAACAAAAACCACCGGAGGAGCAATGCGAGCCACCGAAGGAGCAGACTCCCCTTCCCAAACCGGAGGAGCAGACTCGCTTCTGAAAACCAAAGGAGCAGATCCCAAACCACTGGACGAGCAGTCAAGTAATCCACCGGAGGAGCAATCGGAACCACCGGATGAGCAAACCAACCGCCGGACGAGAAATCAATCGGAACTACCGGATGAGCAACGCAAGCACCGGACGAGCAATCAATTGAACCACCGGATGAGCAATTCTTCCACCGGACGAGCTAACAACCAACCCAAAACTGGATGAAGCAAACTGCTTCACCCTGATATCGGATGAGCAATAGCAGCCGGACGAGCAATAGCAGGATCGGCCGGACGAAGCAAATAGCTCCACATCGATACCGGACGAGCAATAGCAGCCGGACGAAGCAAACTGCTTCACCCCGATACCGGATGAGCAATAGCAGCCGGACGAGCAATAGCAGTATCGGCCGGACGAGCAACCCAAGGTTCGGAAGAGCCAAGCCCCGAGACAGACGAGCTGAAGGACCAGCCGCCATGAGAACCGCCGGACGAGATGCCAAACAAAAGAAAAGAGCGGCGGCTAGGATTTTTTTAATACAAGAGGAAATATGTGTAAAAAAAAAGAGAGGGGGTAGACCCATATTTATAGGAAGATAAAAGGTGGATGGTTAAAATGGGCTTGGTGGGCCCACAAAACATTTGGTTGATGATGACAATTCACCAAATGAAGGAAAAAGACGAAGCCCGTAAAAAAAAGAAAAAAAAAGAAAAAAAAGGAGGAATATATGTTTTTACTTTGAGTCTAGCATTAACTAAAGTTAACATTAGACTAGGGGGGCATGATAAGGTATAGTCTCATCCCCATGCTTAAGGTGAGACAAAGTACAACTGATTCCTAATGCTCCATGAGCAAAACTATCTTAAGCCAGAACAGCTCACTGGAATAGCTAGGGTGATGAAGATCACCTTAGGTCCAGAGACAATGGCAAGAGCTAGACCCAGACAAGGCTAGACCCAGATAAGGCTAGGCCCAGACAAGGCTAGGCCCATACAAGGATAGACCCAGACAAGGCTAGACCCAGACAAGGCTTGGCCCAGACAATGCTAGACCCAGACAAGGCTAGACCTAGACAAGGCTAGACCCAAACAAGGCTAGACCCAAACAAGGCTAGACCCAGACAAGGCTAGACCCAGATAAGGCTAGACCCAGGCAAGGCTAGCCCTACGCACATGGAGCATAGCCTCCATCGGAGGAAGGACGATTGCACCTAGCCTACATAGTACGATAATGTACAAATGGTACAGACGCCTGGACCACGACGAGTACTAGAGGTGCATGAGGACAACTCTGACCACGAAGGACAGACCTGGTGCTCATAAGCTATTTAGGTGCTGCTCCTACAAGACAACCCTGACTCCACAATTCATGTGTCTTGGAGCCACCTCTAAGTAGTATAAAAGGAGATGTTCCTCCAGGAACAAAGGTTAAGTTTTACACACACACTTTACTACTTACTCTCTCTCTCTCTCTCTCTCTAGAATTATCACTCACTAGAACCACATACACACTCTCACGCCGGAGTTGGTCTCGGATTCAAACCCCGAGGCGAGCTAACGGTGTTCTTTCTTATTTCAGCCTAAGAGACTAAGGGCTAGACTAAGGAAATCTGAAGAAGGAAGCTAGGACTTCACAAGGAAGGAGTAGCCACAAGATACTCTGAGGGAGCAAGCCAAGGCTTCATTAGAAGGAGTAGCCTTAAGATACCCGAAGGATCAGGGCTGGAGAAGCTTCTCCGGAAATTTGCTTCAACAATAACAATACATATATTTAATGTAAACACACACATTACTTGGAATATTAATGATAATCTGCACTAGAATCCTTAAAATACACATTAAATAATCGATGTATCGTTTTTCATTTTTATGAAACTAATGTGCGGTGCGGATTTTGTGGTGCGGTTTAATGGGTAAATCCGCAACCGCACCGCATTTTGCGGTTTCTTTTTCCTTAAGACTGATCCCAAGTTTTTGTGTGGTGTGGTTTTTTGCGGTTTTTACACTTTGCGGTGCGATTTTTACTCACCCCTACTTGATACAACTCAAGTGGATTTTCGAGGGTTTGCGTTATCCTATAACAATCAACTTTTTATAATAACCTATTAAAAAACAAGTTTTTAGAAATATCGTTTACCACTAATAAAGGTCCTATTTTTTATAAATTTAACTTTAATTTAAATACAAACTTCATATGTAACAGTGTAACATTTGTTCGCTTCAAAAGTGATCACCGAGTTACGCGAATAAAATACTAGTCATCTTAAATTATCAAGATCCCATACAAAATCTTTTGATTAAAAAATAGGAAGGAAGGAGCGGGCAAATGTGATTCAAAACCCAATAAACACCGGCACGCCTTAATCACGTGCGACACATATCCAAAACAAGCCAAAAATAGCACCCACCACCACACCAACTACTACTCACAAAACACACTTGTCACTTTCCATTTTCCAACAAATAAACCCTCACTCACTTTCCATCTAACAACCACCCCCAAAAATGGTGGCTGATAACGCCGATGAGGGCCCCACTTCTCAACCACCACCATTACCGCCACCACCACAACCATCATCTCCGTCACAACTAACACCACCTCCCCAACTGCATTCCGGTAATCTCTCACGCCGCCGCTCACCAAGGCTAGTCGAATGCAGCAGCTCTGAACACGTCCCATCGAATAAGAAGGCTAAGCTTACCAAGACTAGGTTTTCTGGTCTTGAATTCAATGATGGGGATAAAGCTAAGGAAAAGGTGCCTTGTTTTGTTGGTGATCCGGTTCCGGATGAGGAGGCGAGACGAAGATGGCCTTGGCGTTACGACCTCGAGGTGCGCGTGTTTTTTTTTTGTTGTGCATTGTGTTTTTTTGAAGGTTTATCAATAATGCAAGTTTGTTAGGGGTGTTTTTTTATTCTAGATTTGTATCATTTTGCCAATTATGAAACTAGCCGTGTACCCGAATGATAAACTTATATAAGCCCCTAAGTCTCAAAATAAGCCACAAAATTGGGGCTTACGTTATATAAGCCGAAAATAAGCCATATTTCGGCTTATATTTCATAAACTCGTTTGAGGCTTATGTTATATAAGCCAAAATAGGCTTACGTTATATAAGCTAAAACAAACAGCCCCTTATAGCGGATAATAGTTATAGTTGAGATATTGTGTTTACCAATTGACAACATAATACCACTTACACTCTAACAAATTGAGATTGAAATGTGTATCTGGTTTGAGAACGGGATTGGGATGAATTTGTAGAAAAAGAAAAAAATTGTAAAGATTGGGTAATTTTAGAAACAAAAACTATTTTTAAGTCAACTATTTTTATGTGGCCAAAAGATTGAAGATATAGTGAAATTAGATTATGAAAAAAATAAATCGATAAAAAGATGTTTCAAAAAAGATTAAAATGGTTTTTAATAGGTTGTTACAAAAGAGACGTAGGGTCAAGATTGCACATATTGTTACAAAATGGATATTTTCATAAAAGGCAATTTTAAAAATCTGATTTTTAGACTTTCTAAATATAGATTTAAGTTTTTGAAGGATTAAGGAATTTTATTTTTTTTGCATTATATATAGTAGAGATTTATGTTGGTGGTGTGATGCCCCTAAAGCCGAAAATAATGGACTATTCGGATGGTTACACTAAAAAAATATTACTAGCCTATTATTGTATGGGCTTAAGTGTCTTATCTTGTACCAACATGGGAAGCTTTGTTATGATTTTTGTGCCGGTCATGGGTAGTATCATTTTTCATTTAAAAAAGCTGGTGTTTTGGTATAAAGATAATTAGTAAACTTGATGCAAGTACGACTTAAACAGCCTATGGTAGTGTGGTGTGCATAATTAAGCACATGTTGGTGGTGTAGACATTCCAGTTAGGATATTGCACTTGTGGATATGGTTATTTGATCTTTGATGGTTACTACTTGAATTTAAATAGGTTTCATAAGACTGGTGGTAATAAGGGGGGTAAGACGCGTCGACCACGCATCTTTGCTATAACAAACACCCCCATTAGACACGTTCTTAAGTGGGGGTATGTTCGGGTTGTGAATATGGTTGTCTTATTACACTATGTTGGTGGTTTTGAAAAGCTGACATGGTGCTAAGTTGGCGGTCATGTTCGCGGTCACTATTACCACCAGCCTAAGAATAGTGACGATAATGTATCACACTTTTGCGTGTTACTACTTTCTTTGCTTTCTTTTTGCTTGCTGATCCATTTGATTGCGAAAGAGGGATCACAGTCATTTCGTTTACTCGTACCCATTAATCTGATGAATTGTCATATGTATTAAATTGATGTAGGGACTCAAAAGAAAAGGCCGCTACCCGACAACCAAGTTAGTATTCACTCTATCCATGCACATAGTTTCATTTGCAGTTAGGAACATATATATTTCTTGTTAACTGAAATTTCTACAATGCAGGGTCAATAGTGATGATGATGACGATGAGTTGATTCTGAATGTAAAATGTCATTATCTTCAAGCCAAGATTTCCACACGCCTCTTTAATATTGGTGATTGTGCAACTGTAAAGGTAATTTTTCCTTGGCATTAGTAAAATTATTTTTAAACAATGAAGCATCAGGTAAGGTTCCACATTTTCTTTATCTTTTTTCAGGATTTACTAATAACAAATTTGAAGTGGCCACAATTCATTTATGTTTAAACAGTCGAGAAATAACATGGTTGCTTAATTTTCTTTCAGGGTGAAGACGGGGGACATGATCATGTTGGTAGGATACTTGAATTTTTTAAAACAAATACAGATGAAGAATTTTTTCGAGTTCAATGGTTCTTCAGAGCTGAAGACACAGTAAGGATACTCGGTTTACTTTTTTTATAGGCATTAAACTATGTCATTTTTATGCTAACATTACTTTTTAACATGTAAATTGGTTATGCGCGATGTAATTCAGGTAATAAAGGATGCAGCAACATCCAACAACAAGAAGCGAGTGTTCTATTCTACCTTAATGAATGACAATCCATTAGATTGCATTGTCTCAAAAGTGAAAGTACTTAAAGTAACCCCTGGTGTAAGTTAAAATTTGTACTAGATTCCGAAGGATAATCATAAAATCAGCTGTTTGAGTGTTTGACACATTTTGTATTTTTTTTTTGGGATTCACATGTAGAACGACCTGTGCTTAATTAAATGACCATAATTGGTTTTGTTGCAACTACTTTGAAAGTAATGTACAATATATGATAATTTGACTTTGACCCCTATATAATCCGATAAACAGAATCACATTAATTGTACCTAAACACCAGGAACTTGTTATTTGTGAATTGAAAATACAATGCCAAACACCCCCATATTCTCCAGTAGCATGCTCTAACATTGTGGTTAAATGTTTTGTTATTTGGCAGATAAATTTGAAGTCTATTCCAAAATGTGATTTTTACTATGACATGGAATACAACGTAAATTACTCCACATTTTCTACTATGAAAGATGGTAAGTAGTCGTATCTTTTATCTCATCATCTATGTTAGATTCTACCAGAAACTTGTCTGACATATTAAGGATATTGCAGATGTTTCTTCAAATAATGGCTCCTCGAACAAGGAGGAAATCCACAGTAATGGAAGCATCGGCGCTAGCATAAATGGAACACTAACTAAATGTAAATCCCACAAATCAGAGTTGACCCTATTAGATTTATATTCCGGGTGTGGTGGAATGTCAACAGGATTATGTTTTGGAGCAAAACTATCCGGTGTAGATCTGTCCACTGTAAGATATAGCGTGCTACCTTTGATTATTTTCTTGAATTTTACGGCTTAATAATCACTATGCTATCCCTCTTCATATGTAGAAATGGGCTGTAGATGCCAATAAATGTGCGTGTGAAAGTTTAAGATTAAACCATCCAGAGACACAAGTAAGTAACATCTCATCTTTACTGAAATCTTTTTAATGAAACCAAAATTGAATGCATTTGATAATTACAGTTCGTGTTTAACAGATTAGAAATGAATCTGCTGAGGATTTTCTTGGCCTTATAAAGGAATGGGACAAACTCTGCAAAAAGTATAAGGTCAAAGAGAAGAAAACAGACGGCCATGATCCCATGCTCGTAGGATCACAGGACGATGTTACACCCTCAAAAGTTGACAATGTTGTCAGGAAAGATGAATATGAGAAAACAGACGGTCATGATCCCATGCTTGCAAGATCACAGGACGATGTTACACCCTTAAAAGCTGACAATATTGTCGCGCAAGATGAATATGAGAAAACCAACGGCCATGATCACGTGCTCGTAGGATCACAGGACGATGTTACACCCTCAAAAGCTGACAATATTGATGCGAAAGTTGAATATGAGAAAACAGACGGTCATGACCCCATGCTCGCAAGATCACAGGACGATGTTACACCCTCAAAAGCTGACAATATGGTCGCAGAAGATGAATATGAGAAAACCAATGGCCATGATCCCGTGCTCGTAGGATCACAGGACGATGTTACACCCTCAAAAGCTGACAATATTGATGCGAAAGTTGAATATGAGAAAACAGACGGTCATGACCCCATGCTCGCAAGATCACAGGACGATGTTACACCCTCAAAAGCTGACAATATGGTCGCAGAAGATGAATATGAGAAGACAGACGGTCATGACCCCATGCTCGTAGGATCACAGGACGATGTTACACCCTCAAAAGCTGACAATATTGTCGCGAAAGATGAATATCAGAAAACAGACGGTCATGACCCCATGCTCGCAGGATCACAGGACGATGTTACACCCTCAAAAGCTGACAATATGGTCGCGAAAGATGAATATGAGAAAACAGACGGTCATGATCCCATGCTTGCCGGGTTTCAGGACGATGTTACACCCTCAAAAGCTGACAATATGGTCTCAGAAGATGAATATGAGAAGACAGACGGTCATGACCCCATGCTCGTAGGATCACAGGACGATGTTACACCCTCAAAAGCTGACAATATTGTCGCGAAAGATGAATATCAGAAAACAGACGGTCATGACCCCATGCTCGCAGGATCACAGGACGATGTTACACCCTCAAAAGCTGACAATATGGTCGCGAAAGATGAATATGAGAAAACAGACGGTCATGATCCCATGCTCGCCAGATCTCAGGACGATGTTACACCCTCAAAAGCTGACAATACTGTCGCGAAAGATAAATATGAGAAAAGAGGCGGTCATGATCCCATGCTCGAAGGATTAGAGGATGATGTTACACCCTCAAAAGCTGACAATGTTGTCGCGAAAGATGAATATGAGAAAACAGACTGTCATGATCCCATGCTCGCAGAATCACAGGAGGATGTTACACCCTCAAAAGCTGACAATATTGTTGCGAAAGGTGAATATGAAGTTGAAAAACTGGTGGATATATGTTACAGTGACCTCGATGGAACTAACAAGCGTGAGCTCAAATTCAAGGTATGCATAATTATATCATGATATCTCTCTATTAGAAATTTGAATCACATATCTGAAGTTAGGTTTCTGGAAATTATGTTTTTAGGTTCGTTGGGCTGGATATGGTCCAAGTGATGATACTTGGGAACCAATTCAGGGTTTGAGGTAATCTTTTAAGTAATTGTATTATAAATGAACATTAAATGTGCTAAATTGGTGGTAATTATTTTCATTTGCTCAGAAATTGCCAGGATAAGATCCGTGAGTTTGTCCACAAGGGATTCAAGGCAAAAATCCTACCTCGCCCGGTAAGATTATTACACAGAATGTTCTCATTATTGTGTTTAGTGTTTACTAATTGAAGATAATTGTTTTTTTATATGTATAATTATGTTTATGTTTCAGGGTGATGTTGATATCATATGTGGTGGTCCTCCATGCCAAGGAATAAGTGGTCATAATCGCCATAGAAATTTTGAATCTCCTTTGGAAGATGAAAGGAATTATCAAATTGTAGTCTTTACGGAAATTATTAGCTTTTTGAAGCCAAGATACGTTTTGATGGAAAATGTATGCGACATATTGAGGTTTGCAAATGGCTGCCTTGCAAGATACGCAATAAGTTGCTTAGTTCGTGAGTATTATCAAGTAAGGCTCGGGATTATGGCAGCTGGCTCTTATGGTCTTCCTCAGTTCCGCTTGCGTGTATTCTTATGGGGTGCTTATCATGACGAGGCAAGTATTTATCTTACCAATGTCTAATTAAAATATACCCTTCATAATAATAATTCTATTCTGCAGCATTTGCCACCATTTCCACTACCTACTCATGATGTTGTCTTCAAATATGGGTCTCCAACTGGATTTGAGGTGCTAATTGTAGTTAATCGTATAAGCTTTGATTCAATTTATCAAATATTTTGCTAATTTATTTTCACATGACAGCGTAATGTTGTTGCTTATGATCAAGGGAAATTACATAACGTTGAAAAAAGTGTTCTTCTTAAAGATGCCATATCTGATCTTCCACCGGTCTGTAACCTCTCCTTCTCTCGTTTTTCATAAGCATGCTTTTATAATAGTTAGTAATTACTAAAGTACTAAACTTCTTTATGAAGATATCAAACTCTGAAAGTCGTGATAAAATGAATTACACAAATGCTCCAGAAACAGAGTTCCAAAAGTTTATAAGAGCTACCAAGTCAGGTGAGCTTACTCATCAATTGCGAAACATATTTGTGTTGGTATAATCGTAGGGCAACATTGCTTATTAGTTATCGCTTGTGATATTCAGATATGTTGGGCAATGCTTCTTTGAGTTCACATGATGAAAAGAAGCCTTTACTTTATGATCACCGGCCTTTTCCGTTAAATGAGGATGACTGTTTGCGAGTTTCCCGAGTCCCAAAAAGAAAGGTTGGCATTATTGTCTGAAGTGTTAACTAAGTTTATTTATGTTTTTTTAACCTTTCTTCCTTACCATTTTTTATTTCTAATGTTTGATATTTTTTCTAGGGAGCAAGTTTTAGAGATCTACCTGGCATTGTTTTTGGGGATGATAATGTTGTAAGTAGGGCGCCCGAGCCGGAGCTCATGCCATCTGGAAAACACTGGGTAACTGTGATGTGGACTGTCACTCTAGCTAAACTCGTGAAAGGAAGATTAGTATAAATGTGTAATCTGCTTATTTATGTGTTTCTGCAGGTCCCCAATTATGCAATAAATTTTAATGATGGGAAGAATATGAAGTAAGAAACTATCTCCAATGCTTTAATAAAACATGTTATTTTCAAACATTTTCTAAGTTTTATTTGCAGATCTTTTGCACGTGTATGGTGGGATGAGACGGTTTCAACCGTGCTGTGTACACCAAATTATCGTACTGAGGTCAGCTTTACTGTAACAGTTATATGTTTACATATGCATTTTAGGGTATCTATTAATGTTGTTGTAACGTCATCAGGCAATCATGCATCCAGAACAAGATAGGGTTCTGACAATTCGCGAGTGTGCAAGATTGCAGGGGTTTCCTGACTTTTATGCATTATGTGGCACTGTGAGCGAAAGGTATTCATTCATTATCATACAAAAGAATTCCTTTCATATCTCAGTACTCCTTTGTTGAAGTAGTTGAGATACCGTGTTGTTTGTAGGTACCGGCAAGTGGGGAATGCTGTAGCAGTACCAGTTGGACGTGCACTAGGTTATACACTTGGAATGGCCGTGCAAAAGTTGAGTGGAGACGAACCTCTCGTGACTCTCCCACCAAAGTTTGCACATTCCACAACCATTGACTTGTTGCAGCCCTCAGTAGCAATGGAACCTTGAGGCCCCCTTAGATATGTTATCTGTTGTAATTTTCCAGATCTTATTTTTTGCATGTCCAGTGGTTTAATGGCTTAATGCTTTATCCATTGTTTCCTTCATATTCAAGAAAACTATACATAAATCTTTGACAGTGGCTGTCTTACTCAGTTAACTACTAAGAAGTTGCCATTTCCTTATCAAACATGAATATGAGTTTCAACTTTAAATGATTTTGTCACCCAGTAATGTAATCCATGTCGGGTTACTGACAATTATTATCGACTTGACTAAAATCTTACCTAGTATCCAACTGCTTATAAAAGTCGCACAATTAGTTGCAACTTTAGCAAAAAAGAAATGGTGTTGAGTAGGTCTCTGGTCACTACAAGTACTGCTTTATTATCCTTTTTAGTTCTTTATCTGGCGGTTTCTTTCAACAACATAGCAGCTAAACATCGCCACTCCACAACCACAAACCACCACAAGCACCAGCCTGACACAAGTGTATCAAACCTGCGACTCCAGCAAGCTTATCTTGCACTCCAGGCATGGAAACTTGTAATTTATTCCGACCCGTTTAATACAACTTCAGATTGGACCGGCCCTTCAGTTTGCAGTTACACAGGAATATATTGTGCTCCACATCCAAACAATACAGATATTCAGACAGTTGCAGGTATTGATTTAAACCATGCAGACATTGCAGGTTTCCTCCCTGATGAACTCGGTTTATTATCTGACCTTGCACTCCTTCATCTAAACAGTAACCGCTTCTGCGGCATACTCCCTCAAACTCTATCAAATCTCACTTTCCTCTTCGAACTTGATCTCAGCAACAATCGCTTTGTGGGCCCCTTCCCTTCTGTTGTCTTGTCCCTCCCTAGCCTCAAATTTCTAGACCTTCGTTTCAATGAATTCGAGGGGCCATTGCCTCCCGAGCTCTTCAACCAAAACCTTGACGCCATTTTTATTAACAGCAACCGTTTGACATCTGTGATCCCTTCAAATTTAGGGTCGAGCACTGCTTCTGTGGTGGTTTTCGCTAACAACAATTTAGGAGGATGCCTCCCACCAAGTATAGCCAATTTTGCTAATACCATGGAGGAATTGTTGCTCATCAATACAAATTTATCGGGGTGTTTGCCGTATGAAGTAGGGTGGCTCTACAAGTTAAGGGTATTGGACGTAAGTTCTAATAATTTAGTAGGTGAAATACCATATAGTATTGCTGGGCTAGCTCATTTGGAACAGCTAAATTTAGGCCATAATATGATGAGTGGTGATGTGCCTTTGGGTGTTTGTGAATTGCCTAATCTGCTAAACTTCACATTTTCTTATAACTACTTCGTCGAGGAAGAGGGTCTTTGTGGAAATCTGACGTCTAAGGGGATCATATCAGATGACAGAAGAAACTGTCTTCCAAATAAGCCTCTTCAGAGGAGCAAGAAGGAATGTGATCCAGTGATTAAACATCCTGTTGACTGCTTTGAGCATCCTTGTGGTGGTGACAAACATGAGGATAATCGTCGCGAAAAGCACCATGCCTGATGGATTATTGTTAAATTTGTATTGTTTGATGTTTTGATGCTTGTCTTAGGCTTTATGATTACCGAAAGAAGTTATGTTTTCAAATGCATATTACCTAGCTAGGTTTTTTGGGTATACCTAGGTTTCCGATTCGACATTGCGAGCCGACTAATCCCAGGGCGACTACCCTTTTGGATAGCCCGGAGTCGTCGCAGGTGAACCTCCGTGGCCACCCCCAAGTGTACACACCTAGTGAGGTTTGAACCCTTGACCTCTTGTTTGAGAGTCAAGGACCTTACCACTAGGC
This sequence comes from Glebionis coronaria, assembly GCA_025667525.1. Lineage (NCBI taxonomy): Eukaryota > Viridiplantae > Streptophyta > Magnoliopsida > Asterales > Asteraceae > Glebionis > Glebionis coronaria. The sequence goes on along the minus strand of CM046874.1, from coordinate 126,241,952 downwards.
CACTTGATAGCTAGGTTGTACAAATCATACATGTACTTTGAACAAGTTACAAATGATTATGTTTCTTTTTAAATTGATTACTATAAAAAGATCAACATATCATGTGATGCAAAATGAGTTAATCATGACTGTTATAAGTGTTTAAGAAAATCAAATTTCAAATTACAATTACCGTTGCAGTTTTACCAAATATGAAACGTTGCTAACAATAAATTGAGAAAAAAACGTGACATACACAACTCATAAGCGATTACCATGCACCCAACGGTAACTTTAGTTGCATTTTACCTATATATATTCACCATTTTCACACCCCTAAACCACAATATTATATTTACTTCACTCTCCAATTCTCACATTTCATATATACAAAGCTAGTATTATCAGTTTAGTTTCCATTCTTATAACCCAAATTTGGTCTTTTATGGAACAACAAATGAAGACGATTACAAGCTTATGTTTGGTAGTCATATCGCTTGGGTTCATGGGGTCGTGTTATGGCGAGACATTTCTTGTGGGTGGCGATGGCTGGGTTCTTGACCCTCGTGAGAGCTACAATCATTGGGCTGAACGAAGCCGGTTTCACGTCAATGACACACTAGGTAAGTATTTGTATCTATATGCATAGCTCCATATTTTTGAAAAATAATACGAGATTGCTAATGAATTTATTTTACTGTGTTTGTGTTATATTGCAATGCAGTTTTCAAGTATACGAAAGGGCTGGATTCAGTTTTGGTGGTAAACGAAGAGGCTTATCGCAGCTGCAACAAAACGAACCCCAAAGAAGCGTTAGAAGATGGCAACTCGGTATTCAAATTCAAAAGATCGGGTCCATTTTTCTTTATCAGTGGACATGACGACAAATGCAAGAATGGTCAGAAGCTGATCATTATAGTCATGGCAGTGAGTCACCATGATCACGTTGTTCACTCCACTAACACTGCTCCCACACCCGCACCTGTTGGTGTGGCAATGGCGCCATCAGCGACGATACAAGGTTTTGAGGGACATGGAGTACGTGCTCCCGCTCCCGCTCCAACATCAGGCGTCGCATCTATTGGTCTTGAGGCTTCTGTCGGATTGATTATGGGTTTGGGTTTGATTTGGCTTTAAATGTTCAAGTACTAGTAATAGTTTATGGTAGTATGTCATTTCATTCTTTATTTTTAGTTCTTATCTAGGAGTTTTGTTCTATTAAAATTCCTTTCATTTTTAGATGTTTCAATGTTTAGTGGTAATTCTTCTTTAAAAGTATGTGACATTTATAAAAATTAAAAAAGAAAATATGGTCACAGAATTTTTAGATGTGACATAAAAGTGAAGAGTTTTATTCAATAAATAAACAGGTAGGTTCACCAAACAAAATCATACATCGGAAAAGATTGAAAAGCTAAAACATTTGACTAATTTTATGATTAAATGTATATGACACTACTTTATCGGTTTATAATTTAAAGGGTCATTCTGCGATCACCAATAAGTAATCAATTAGTCATATCAACTAGGTATGCCAACCATGAAGTTATCAACTTTTAGCTCAAAGTTAGTTTGCATTTTATATAAAAAAAAAAGAACACAAAAATAAGAGTATAACTATAACATAAGACTGGTTTTGGGCCACACTAAAGTTCATGGGCCGACCCTTCCAAGGCCTAATACTCTTATTGTGGGTTGAAGCCCATGTATACCTTTTATCAGCCGTTAGGGTTTACACCCTATAAATCTTAGCGCCTACATTTGCTAAATATCAGTAACAATTTCGTTGGCACCTTTTCTTTTCAATCTCTGTTTTTCTTCTTTTATAGAAAGGATAATTTCATATTTTCCTTTGTTTTCAACTTTGATTTCATATCATTATGCATTTAAATGTTGTAGTTTGAATTAATTTTATATAGAGAGGAGTATGGAAATGAGGATAATGGAGCGGAGATGGTACAAAGTATCAATTGATCCGGTTTAACTCCTTGCTACGTTCTTTCTGATCCATATTTTTCTTCTTTTTTTACTTATTTTTATTGTTGTTTTTGTTTAATTGGATATGTTTTTTAATAAATCTTGGAAAAGATGATGAAACCATAATAATCTTAGGACACCTTCTGACACAGTTTGACAATGCTGTGTATGAGAACATCAATCTATCTTTCTGATTTTCCAAGTTTTATTTCACTATTTTGTTTGCTTGAATTACTTTTTAATTATTTTTGCCTTATGTCATTGCTTCAGTTGTTAAGCTTTTTTTTTTTTTTTTTCTTTCTAGAAACTTGTAATCCAGAGTTGTTTTAGGATGCTATCGCATTTCTTTGCAATAACGCGATGCTTGCGTCGGACGCTATAGACCCAATTGAAACTAGTGAAATATAAGTGAAGGATAACAAACAACCTCCAACAAAAGCAAATGACGTAATGAATATGTTTGATTGTAAAAACATAATGAATGTAGGGGTGTAATCGAGCCGAGCTGAGCTCAAGCTTAGTAGGGTTTGAGCTTGGCTTGATACTAAAATTGTAGGCTTGAGCTTGGCTTGATAGCTTGTCAAGCTTTACCAATCCAAGCTTGAGCTTGACTTGATAAGGCTTGATAAAAGCTTGAGCTTGGCTTGAAAAGCTTGAATGTGTATAAATTTAATTTTTTTATAATAAAACTCATCAATAAACATATGTATAAAACTAACATTACTTAAAACAAATTTGACTTATTTTTCATTAATAAAACCAATAACAAAATTATCGTACAATCTTGATTTCAAAATGTGTTTTGCACTCCAGTACGATTAAGGTCCCAAAGGTCATTGCATGATGTGAATGCGAGCACAATTTAGACACGTTGCGTTTAGTATTAAAAAGAGTACATATTAATACACATATTGTGTTTCACCAACTACCGAATAAATACAATAATAAAATTTACAAAAATAAAGAATCATTTAAAATACAAAGAACTAAAATATAAATGTAATCAGAGTTAAAAGTGCTTCTAAAATATATTATTTATTTATGAAATTAACTCTTAAAATTAGGTTAATACTCAAATTAACAATTAGTTGTTTATATAAATTCATCATAAAAATATATTTTTGATAGAGCTTGAAAAAGCTTGATAAGAACTCGAGCCGAGCTATCAAAAGCTTGAGCTTGAGCTTGATATAGTTTCGAGCTATTTTCTGGGCTTGAGCTTGTGCTTGAGCTTGATAAAAGCTTGGCTTGATCGAGCCAAGCTCGAGCTCGAGCTCGAGTTGCTTGATAAAAGCTTGGCTTGATTACACCCCTAAATGAATGTAATTAAAAATAAAAAGATTAAAATAGTTTTTGATGTATATTTTTTTTTGGTAGTTTTGTGTAAAACTAGGTATACTTGTCCTCCAAGGCAAGTTATTAAGGAGTTTTTATGTAATTCTCATTCTATTTCAATACGTAATAGATTAAAAACAGGGCCCGTAATGAACGAAAATGAGAAGTTTTTATGTAATGTGTGATTTGTAGAAAAACATGATTAAAAAGAACCTAAAAAACGATTTTGATAATATTAAGAGGGTGTTTGTTTTAGTTTATATAGTGGGCTTATAAGTTTATTAGCTTATATAAACTTATAAGCCAAAATCAAGTGTTTGGTTAAGCTTATATAAGTAGGCTTATAAGCTTATATAAGGGCGTTTTGGTAAGCCTCACATTTGTGGCTTTTATAAGGAATGGTGGGTTTATATAAAAATAATATATAAAAAGACTTTTATACTCACATTTAATAACTACAACATTTAATATTTTTGTGTTTATTTGTCATTTTACTTTGTTAATTTTAATAAGCTAAATCAAACACTAAACATGGGCTTATAAGCTTATATCATACAAGCCATAAATGGCTTACATAATTTAAGCTAAGCCCAACTCATAAGCTTAACCAAACACCACCTAAACAAAGAAATTCAAAACAAAAGAGTGAGAACTAAAACATATAGAGCACCATATAAGTCTCTCAGAATATAGCACCACCATATAAGTCTCTGAGAAAATAGCAGTTTTAGTCCCTAAAGCCATCCATTGCAAGTCCTAGAGGGTAAGAACCGAAACATAAAAAGCACAATGGTTAGAGTAGGTTATCAGATCAGAGCCACAATTTCAACAGCCCCCTTTAGTCTGATAACCTAAATCATCCTCAGCTTTTCAATAGTTTGTTGTGCTGATATGTGTCCAATCCTTTTGTTAGGATGTCTGCAATTTGATTTGCAGAATCCACCTTTGCAGTTCTAACAACACCATTTAAAATTTTTTCTCTCGCAAAATGCAAACTAATTTCAAGGTGTTTGTTTCTTTCATGAAAAACATGATTGATAACTATCTTAATAGCTGAATTGCTATCACAATAAAGTGTCACATGCAAAAGATTCTCACATGATAAATCTTTTAGGATTTTAAGGATCCATGGTCATGAATATATGAAACATGGTGAAATAAATGAAAGTGTCATCGAGTGAATGTGACTGACCTTACTGATACGCCAGTGATGGTATTGAAATTCTTGTGGCCTGATTAATACATGGCACAACAAAATGGATATACCCTTTGGAGGGTACCCTGAATTTCTTAGAGATGTTCCATAATTGGACGTGAGTCATGTGTCTTGACTCGTGTCTTGGGAAATGTAAGCATGACATGTGTCTCGACTGGTGTCTTGACACGTGTCTTCAAAAAGTATACGTGGGACATGTGTCTTGACTGATGTCTTGACATGTGTCTCGAGATGTGAAACAAATAGAACTAAAAATATTAGGTTAATATGCCAGAATTGGCGGATCGGTTGGACTACTGATCCTTTGTATTTCTGATCACGTCCGTGGCTAGAGCTTCGATTGCGATTGTTAGGATAGTTGCTGTCATAGTAGTGGTTACTATCGTCTTATCTGTCAGTTCCATGACGGTCATTCTCATGACTGTGATTCATGTAACTATTCAGCTGAGTGGCCGGCTGGTACCGGTTCTCACTCATATGACTGAAACGATAACTGAGTGACGTGTGACATGTAACTAAGAATTAGGGACAATAATTGATGGAAATCGTCTGGTGGTGAAGCATCTTCTCATCCGATCGCTTTGATCTATCGCCTTTGTCTTCGTCTTGTAAGATCTCCAGGTTATGAACAGCATCATCATCTCGTAGCGTCTCCAAAATCAGCAGCATCAACCATTAGTAACATCTCCAAGTCATGAGCGACATCAGCAATCTTGTAGAATATCAGCAAGTGAAAATACACCTGAGATGATTCAGAATCGACTAGCGAATACTCGTGAAGTATTTCAAGTGAAATACACATGGATTAAGGTACGTGTTTTACACATGGAATATGGTACATGGAGTACACATGGAATGCACATGAAATTATCGGTATGGGGTCGATCATTTGTCATGATTTTAAAGGAAAATAATTGGTTAAACGGTTAGAAAACCATCATAATAAATTGGCAATACCAACATATACCTCATTTTAGTTACATAGAGAAATGCTAACGTGTGGTTAAACGAATTTCAACGATGATTTTCCTGAAAGCATGATTAATGAAACCAACCATGACTATCATGAAACCAGGGTTTAAAAGAATTCCAACAGTGTCTTGCATGAAAGCATAAACAACAAAAGAGACGTGAGACGTAATCACATGAAGACGAAATCATCATGAAGAAACATGACACAACCTAACATGAAGGAGTGTATAACATAATCAGCATGAAACTGAAGTTAACCATGACAGTATAAAAACATACTTGACATAAAAACATAGTAACTTATGAGGGGACATGAAAAAAATATATATGCCAATAAATCATGAGAAATAAATTTATGCATGAAAATAGTGCATGAATGCATGATGCAGTTTATAAAAACCTTTTAATATGCGAGGGTAAACGCCAATGGTCAGTTTACCCAAAACAAAAGACACGGCGAGGGGACGCCTATGGGTCGGTCCCAAAGTTAAAAGTTTCGATAAAAGCACATGCGACTAAATAGGGCCAGTCCTGTACCAACCGTTACTTAGTCATAAACCTGCGACAATGATACATGAAATAAATAAATGAAACTCAGTTGTCAAAACTTGACAGAAAAAATTTTATGTGACCAATTATGAACTATTGGGTTCAGTTCACATTAGCCAAAGTTCACAAGGAACATCGTGCATGAAACAATGACACGTAACTAAGTATAGATGACGGTTGTTCAGTCCATATTAGTAAAAGCAATACTGATGAAAACATCATGGTTAAAACAACAAGGTGCTGAAAACATCATGGTTAAAACAACAAGGTGCTGAAAACATAAGTACATGGAATAACAAGCGTTGGCTTAGGAAGCTCCTGATGACTACCCACTAGTCACAGGTCAAGTTTTAGAGCCTACAGGTCGAAGCCTTGTCTCTGATACCATAATTGTAACACCCCACTTTGATAAGTGGACCGTTACGCGTAATTATGGCGTGTCATCAAAGCATGCAAGGTAATATGTAGTAAAACATACATGACCATAGGGAAAATCGGAATCAAACATCGGTTCCCAAACATAAGCCCAAAACATAATAAAGTAAAGGAAATAAGAAATGACTAAACAAACATAGGTAAACGAAGGCAAAGGAAGAAGTCTATGGCATCTTCCATCCTATGCACGTCCTCTAAATGCTCGAGTCCTGGGTACCTGCCGTTTTGGGAACATGAAAAGAAAACGGATGAGCATAACGCTCAGTGCACGGATATACAACATAGTTTGTATGGCTGAAACATAAATAAGACTAATAGCAGCGGAAATAGCTAAGTCCTGGATAACCTGACATAACTTATGAAAACTGGTTTTATAGTTTGAAAAGCCTTATGTTTATCTTATAAAATCTGTTTAACATGTTTACCATTAGCCAATATAGGTCATGAAATATCAACGTGCATGAATACTTGGAGGGGTGACCTCGTGCAAATTAGAGGGGATGCCTCTAATTTAATATACTGTTTGGGTAGGAGGGATCAGCTCCTTGTGAAGGATGCAAGGCACACACCACATTCACTTGAATAATCTGCTGAAAACATGTAAACTAGGATGCACCCATACGCCCCACCTGATAATAATAATATGGCCAAAAGCTGAAGGTACGCCACGAGCTATCACTCCGTCGTGGTGGAGTCATAACACTGGTGCCTCCAGTGTTCTGGTTATGGTACCTCCATAACTAGGTGAAACTGGTCATGCATGTATATGGCTTTAGGTATCTAATTAAACATAAGCAATTCAAAAACATATAAAACATATACTGGGGAAAACAGTTGGCTGCATACGGAAAATCCTAATAAGGAAGAATGTCCATACTGAAAGGACGGAGAATCCGTACCTTGTGTCCAGTGAACGAAAAAGACGAACGGAAGAGAGTCCTACTTCGATCTCACTAATGCTACATAGATAATATACGTGTATAAGTATTCTGATTACTGTGTATGTAACTGGTTCTATATCATGTCTTAGCCTGTTATATATGTTCATGTCATGTCTTACTGATTTTATCGTTATGTTGTGTTTATCATGTATTCTATCTATTCTGATTAAGTATTACTTGCATTTCTTGTATTCTTATACTTGTTGTGTAATAATAAGTAACTTTCTAAAAATAGAAGGTTTCCTAAATTAGAAAGTTTCATATTTTGAAATAAGCTGGACTAATAAGTTAAATAATATAAGCTTTGTTTTACTGGTTAAATATGCTAAGTCATGTGATTAGTAATATAGTTTATTAATTAATACATGTAAATTACATAAACTATAGGTTATAGGATTTAATTAAATATAACATGATTTAATTAAATTAAGTGTATAAAATACTTAGGTTAAAATATGTATTAATATTTATATTAATATAACCTAAGTCATGAAAATTAATTAATCATAAGTCATGTTTAATAATTAATTAATTACTAAAGTCCAAACTTAAATAATAAAATACTTAGGTTAAAATCATTTATTATTAATTAATAATAATAAACCTAAGTCTATGTTTTAATTAAATTAATTATTAATCATGTTAAATTAATTTAATTACCTTGTAAGTTAACACACATGTAAAGGTAATTAAACTTGTAAAAATAATAACCCGAACCCATGTATTATTTACCAAAATAAATATAACCTAAGTTCATGATTTAAATTATAAATTTCTAGTCATGCTTTAAATTAATTTAATTCTCTCGCTAACTTATACTTGCAACATGTCACTTGTTAAAAACAATTAGCGTGAATAAAACGTGACTAGTATAAAAGATTACCGTGACTAAACCCGTGTTTTATTTTTAAGCCGAACCAAACAGCCCCTTAAATGCCCTTAAACTGCCAACCAAACGCACCCTTAATTCCGTCTAGAATCAAAAACCAAACACCCCATAAATCTGCCAGTTACCCCTGGCAGTTATACTATTGCCATCGGTAGTAGCCGGTCTCCCCCTGCCTGTAGTAATTTCCCACCGAGAGCAATAAGCTCTCGGTTCCCACTGCCTGCCTAAACGCAGCCCCTGTTTGGCCGCCGTTGCCACTGTTAAGCCAAACGCACCCCTGCTGACAGCAGGGGCTTGCGGCTGATGGAGAAAAAGGCCACCGTGGCTGTTTGGTTTGCAGCAGCTCGAAAGAAAACCACCACCAAGAGTCATAGACTCTCGGTTTGGTGCAAGCCGAACCAAACACAATCAGACCCGACCCCTATCACGTTTTTAACATGTTTTAGATCTTTGATCATGGTTTCCTGGTCAATTAGACACAAAATAAAAATAGGACGAATTCAAGATTCATTTAATTCGTTTTTAGGGTTTTTCTCCTAAGAATTAAAACAAGATCAAACCTGATTTCTTGGATTCGTTACCCACGACTTCTTTTCTGTTCTTGGTGACGAAAACCGTCGGCAGTAAGAAGCAAAAGAGGATGAAAAGCGGCGGTTGGTTTTTACTGTGTTTTAGGGTTTATGGAAAATTTGTGTGTTGTCCAAAAATAAAACCCACTCCCGTCCTTTTTCTTTTTAAGCCGATTTAAGCCCAAATGGGCCTAGAGCCCATGTTTGTCTTGTCTTGTCTTGTCTAAACGGCTCAAACACCCTTATACAATATAATTCGCGTCTTATATAAACGCGTACTCGGGTTCGTGTATTTTATGTCGTGAATTATCTTGTAATAACTTTACATGTTATACGTAATATTAACTTACGTAATACTTGTCGTGTTTAAATGACTACTTAACGTGTTCGTGTATTTTTATATTCGTGTAGTTCTTGTTTAAAATGTTCATGTTATATATAATACGTAATTATTATTTATCGTGTATTAATATATGTATGTGGTTCAAATGATCGTGTTTTAGATGTTCGTGAATATAATTATAATTATCGTGTATTACCACGTACGTACTTATTATCGTGCATTAACACGTGCATAATACTTATCGTGTAATAACACGTACGTAATTCTTGTAATTAACATTCGTGATACGTGTTCATGTTATTTAAGGAAAGTTTTAATCCTGTACGTACGATCATAAGTGTACTGTTCATGGTAAAAGCATGCGGGTTTTACACTTAAAGATAAACACATACAATAAAAAAATCTTACAAAAATAAAAATAAATTTTGTTCATGTTTAAAAATCTTGCTTAAAAGACTTTCAAAATATTAAGCTTACATATATCTAAAATACTTGAAAAATACTTTCGGGATACTTGGCTTTTATAAAATATGTTTCTTTTTGTTCTTTCTCCTATCTCTGTAGCCTCGGCCTTCACCAAAGAACCAACAACAACAAAAAGAGTTCGACATCTCGCTAGAAACATCTATTTAAAGCTCATGTAAACTATTTTGTTCAAACACAAATCAAACAAGATTCCTTTTTTACAAAACCCACCCCAACGCGCGTGGTAGGGAAACACCTTCTTCCGGTGTGGTAATGCCAGGCCACGCAGGCCAATGCAGGGTTTGGTGTTACCACACCCTAGGCTCTTGGTATTAATATATAAGTGACTTATTTGATGTTTAAGCATCGACTTGTAGAATATATTAGTTAAAAATATCTTATATTTTCTTTAAGATTACTTAGCACGAGACGTCCGTGATGTGCGCATCTGTCTTTAAGACTCAAAGAACCACATATCACAACACGTGATTATAAATCAAGACTTATAATGATTAGATTGGTTGTTTGTTTTTCCGTTATTGTTTGGAGTTTTTCTTTACATATGCTAACGAGGTCAAAACAGCTTTTTCATAATAGACGACCCCTGAGAGATTTTTTCTCATTGGTTTGACTCAAAACCCAAAAAGGGTGACAGTGGCTTGGCCATGACTCGTGATGTAACACCCCCATTTTACCTTTTTACAGTGGAATATTGATCTGTGGTATTACTTCATAGAACACAAGTCATAATTATAGAAAACAACTCAAAAGAGTGACAAAATCAACTTTCTTTATATATCACTGAAAAATCAGATATTTACAATATGAGGTTCCCAAAATGTAGAATAATTCAGTCTGTGCCTCTTCATTCCATCCTCATGCTGCTCCATACTAGCAATCTTTAAAACCTGAGATATATGCTTATAATCAACACAATGACTGAGTGAATTCATAGGTTTAAAATCATTTTGTATACAAGATCCTTTTCCTGAGCTACGTTATTATTCGCCCGTAAAATTTATTAATTAATGTACTAAGCTTATGATACTGCGACTAGACATATCAGAAACCCACAACTGCCCTTATGAGAAAGTCTGCCAAACTATCCTTCTTAGCATAATAAAGTATGCCTGATTGACCACTGAGGTGCTAGCAAGTGCGACTTGCCCAAACAAGGGATGTCAGTCCCTAAATAGTACTATTTACAATACTAGCGCTCATTTCCGGGAAAATGATTAACGGTTCATAATTAAAAAGGGACTTTCAAGGCAGCAGTAAACATAGTGTCAATAATTATATCTCAGAAGCATGCCAAAAGCACTTGTATTTTAGTTTAACATATATCCCCTAACAGATTTTTAAATCATTTAATCAGCGCTAATGAGGCTATGAAATCACCTGGGATCCATAGAGTCTGAGCTATAATAGATTTATTTCTTTCACAGATAAACAACTTGATCACATAAACCACAACTTAGTCTTATAAACAACCGCTTGATATCACACAAACCTGGATTAACACATTTTGTAGAGTATCAAGTCTTTAATCTTTAGTTCCATATTTCTAAGTATTGGTTATATATTCTTTATTTATCAATTGCTTATACTTATAGTACCATTATTCGGCTCATCATACTTAGAAGCCATTCTATAAACGTTTGAGGAGCGAGGGCACTTTAAATCGTAAACCCAACCACTCAATCAGAACGTAATATCGAGATGGAACATCTTTTTACAAAGCTCCCTACTAACATGATACCTTCATTACTTCCTCATATTTATAATTAATCTTCTTTAGTTTCATAATTGGCAAAAATAGCCCTTTTAGTTATACTTCGGTATAATTACACTTTTAACCCCTTAAGTATATAGTTTTAGTATTTGCATTTTAAACCCTCAATATTTAACCTTAGGGTCTTAAACTTTTCAACATTTATTATTATATCTTTAAATTTCATAAAATGACACTTTTGGCCCAAAATATTAAATAGTTTCAAAAACGATAGTTTTAGTCCCTATACTTGTAAAAATCACATAACAACCTCAAAAATGGACCAAATGATCTAGGAATTAAAAAAAAGTTTTAGAACATGTTTATAATCATAATAAAAACATTTCTTCAGAATTATATCTTTTGAAATGGGTTTTTGCTTATTATTTCATGTAAATTACAAAACTAGGATTTTAAGACATCTTTAACTTATAACTTCCATTTAAAATGATCAAATGACTTAGTTTCTTTTAGATTATCTTTCTAACATTATTTTGGAATTATAACAACTCTAATAAAGTATTATAACAAGATCAAAGCATAGCTAATATAGAAATTACCTAGGTAGCTCCAAAATATCTCCTAATTGCTTCCTATGAGCACAACTTGCTATCAAAGCTTCAAGAGCTTCAATGGCTACCTTTGAGACCTGGTTTCTGGTATTGGGGGATTTACTAAGATTTTTATAGAAGTGGAAATAGAGAATGGGTAGGAGATAGAAAGGAAACGGGGTACAAGTTCTAACTATGTACATTCGGCCCTATTTATAGCTTTTCCAACACTTAGGCTCCAAGGTAAAGCCTAGGACGTGTAACATAGCTAGATTACTGACTAAGGAAGGCTAGTGAAGGTCTATACACGTTTCTAGAGTCTAGTTTCAATCATATCCATGGTTTGTCGCTAAAAATGTACACGACATACATATAGATAAGAATGGTGATGTGTAACTACAAGTAGCTTATGAAGCTACTTGCTTGGAACTAAAAAATATCTATGAACATGTAAATATCTGGTTTTAATACTTGGAATGAAGGGAAATAGTTTAAAAATGAGTTTTGGAGGGAAATTACAAAATCGGGTTTCAAACTTGGGCTTGTAACTTTATACTTTGTGATTTTGGTGATTAAGGACTTAAGAATGTGATTAGTGATGGATTAGGGTTTAATTAGGGTATATTAATTGTAATTAAGAAGTTTGGATCTTTGGTTTGAATTTTAACAAAGGTTTGATGTGAAAATGGGAAGAAAACTTAGGCGGGTTAGGGTTTCTAATGATTTATGGTTAAGTCTTAGTAAAAGTAATTATCCTTCAATTAACTACTGATTTAAACTCAATTTATAAATCCTAAATTTTACTTGATGTGTTCATGAAGTCCCTACATTGATTTTATTAAGTTATTCTAAGCAAACATGTCTAAAGGGTGAAAATACTCATTTTGACCTAATTTACAATTCATGGATTAAAATCTTGTACCTTGTGCATTAGGGTACTTTTAAATTGTCTTAATATAATCTTATAACCATGATGAAGTGCTATGGGTGTTTGTAGACTTGTCCTAAAAGACTAGGTAGTGATTCTATGTAGATTTCTTAATAAAAGGGTTTTTAGGTCATTAATTCTAATGACTTTATATCTTGGGTAATTAGGGTTTATATTCTAATATACACTTATTCTAGTGCTTATATCATATGTTTATGACTTCTATGGTTTCTATATTCTTGGTTTAAGGGTTTATATAGGTTTACCATATTCTAGGGATGATTATGGGAGCTTAAGATCCTATGCTTTGATAACTTGTACCTTATGCTTTATTAACTTAAAATAAATGTATAGCCTTAATATGATACTTAGTTAAGTTTTATAATTAATGGCAAAATATTAGACTCTAATTCATTATAGAATGGATTTTATATGCTAATCTTAGTTATAGGTCATATAATTATAATTAGCTTGAGATTAATGAATATTAGTGTTTTGTGATTATTTACCTTTCCTTTATATGGTTCATTATAATTAGTATAGTGTATTTGATAATAGTACATAGATATTAGGTAGTTATATTGCTTGAAACATTGTTTACCTAGGGTTTCTAGGTGATGATCTAGACTATTATGTACATTTACTTGTACTTAGCTTTGTATGGTTTGTTCTTAGTATTCTTATGCATTATTATGTCTTTAAAGTATAGTTTATAAATTTTTTTAATCCTTAATTACTTATTCATATGTACTTTCCATTCATAGTTTATCATTCTTGAGTTCATAACTCATTTTTAGGGATTCTAGGGTTTCTAAGGGAATTTAGGGCATCATAGTTATACTTGAGATGTTCTTATCAATATTAAACTTATAAGATCACTTTTAGATCTTAGACTTAACATATACATTGTGTTTACAACATATAGGAATATGTTGTAGTGGCAGTTCAGGTTGTGTGAAGTAGTTCATCTTACCAAGTAAGGTATAAAAAGCAAAAATTTCTAGCCAAATATTCATATTGAGATAGTTATAGCACATAATACATATGTGAAATTTGAGGATTGTCACAGTCTCTTCCCCTTAAAGAAATCTCGTCCCGAGATTTAAATAAAGAGCGATGTCGTAAGAAAAATAAGAGCATAATCCTTGCGTTTCCAAACATATTCATACCCTCTCTTAGGGTTTTCAATAATTCAATAATTAGAAATATAACATTATACCACATAATTTTGTTTATCATGTGAAACTCTTTCATTGGGATGATAAGAGATTTATCAGATAAACATTTCTTTAGATTCGCAATGCGAAATGTATTATGAATATTACTGAGTTCTTTGGGAAACTCAAGTCAATACGTCACTGCTCAATTCAAAATCTTTAATTGAGTATCGCATTTTTCAAAATCAATTTGGGTAATTGATAGAGAAAACATCCTTCTCACATAGATATCTTTAATACGATGTAATTTCTCATTCATAGTGAGAAATTTTCATCAAAATGATCTCTTGAATTATCTTAAATCACCATCTAATCCAGCAGATACTTAACATAATTCAATGTTCTATGAAGCTATAGTCTTTTCAATAGTTTCATGAACTAACTTGGGTTTCATAGGTTGAAAATCTACAGCTTTAGCCCAGCATATATGTAAATGGCATTTCTTTCGATAAAGTGCTTCAAATAGTATTGCTTTGATTCTAGCATGAAAACTATTGTTATACGGGAAAATTTTTACCAATGTTAAGTGTCCTTCCAAAATTTATAATACATACATGGAGTATGTAGTTTAGCAGTTGGATCGTTCTTTCACTTAACACATTAGTATACTTATGTTTTTATTTATATAATGGACTAAGTATAACATATTACCCTCGGGTATTTTGTATATACTTTTAAGATTAAGATGTGAAACAGTCGTCACGATCTTAGATGATTGATATTGATTCTCTATGTTGACATATTATTTCTTGTATAACCTTGTCAGAGTTTCTATATCATTGATTTTCTTAATATGGATAAATCCTACAGATTTAGTAAAACAATCGACAATAACCCAGATGGCGTCATGTCTATTTGAAGTAAAAAAAATCCTCATTGTTCTTTTCTATTTCAACGGAGGAAATTCAGGTTGAACTAGTAAGTCGGATGACTTCCAATATTCTTCTTCTTTTGTTAGAGCATATTATAAGGATTTTAATGTTTCTTCGAGTTAAATGGAATACTTCACATTCCAAGTCTTTACAAATTTTAAGTTTTCATAAATTCTAAGTCTTATGTTTAATATGATAAGATGAATATTCCAATGTTTTGGCGTATTCATGATGTCCTTATCATAATTCACAAGGATTAAGACCTTCTTCATAATTCCGCAGAGATACAAAACTCACATAAGACGTGAATAAGACTTTTCTACATATAAAATCTAAGAATACTATATAGACGGATAACGCTTGAATAGAAGTCGGAATTTTATTTCCTATACAATACGGAATAATTTTACCAAACATATGATTTATAAGGCTATTTTCCCTTACAAATCCTAGTCCAATGACCTACTATATTGAAAATCTGACACCATATGGTGCAAATTTATGTGTGATGCAGGGTGCATTTCCTATACAAAATAAAATTTCCATCATATTCACCTTAGATTGGATTAGTAACTTAAGTTATGGTAGTTTCTTATTTATCAGAATTTATGGACGTTCTTTCCTTACTGAATTTATGCTTAAGATTTTTCCATTTTTTACACAGGATTGTGCTAAATTACCTTGTTCATCAATTTTTGGAAAATGTTAATGACTTTTTCCAATATATTGGGATTTTGGAAGTGGAAATCTTTAAAAATCTTTGATAAAATTCCTTGATTAATTTTTCTAGCAAAATCTTCTGATAAAATTCCCTGATGAAGTTTTAATATAGAACTTTCTGATTAAATTCCATGACAAAATCTTTTTTTATGGAATAAGATACAACTCTACTAACTCTTAAAATCTCCTCGTGTATGTCTCGAGGTTAATTCCTTTTATCATTAAAAAGCGGAGTTCTTCTTTCATCTTTTGGAAAATATTTGAAATTTAATCAAGCGATCTTATGTACTTCTTTTATCTCAATGGATTGTGCATAAAGAATTTACCAAGATAACTGACTAAGTGCTATTTTCTTATAGCAAGCTTCATTTTATGTTTTCAAATACGACTGATACGATAGAAAACTGAATTGGCTCTTTCAATCCAACGGGTGATACTAATAGCATCTTTTCTTCCATGGATATCAAAAACTAACTAGTCATCGAGTCTTCTTCTGGATAATACTTCTTACTGATAATTTGCGCTTGCAGGATTGCAGCCACACCATAGTCAATTCTTCGTCAAATACTTTTTAGGGTTTAGAATGAAGGGAAAGAATAGAAATAATTCAGAATGCAAGGTATACTCATATTAGAAAACATCTGTCACATATGTATAGGGATACATATAAATGTTTATCGAACACAAGGTATATCTTTTGGGTTTATTTAGGAAACTTACAATGTTGATTATCATTCATATATAAGAATAATAAATCCAACTATGAAATAAATTTTAGAGTTTACCACGGATTTATAAAGATATAACTCATACATAATTGTAACATAATTTTTCCATGATATGGAATGAAGGAATATAGCGGAAAATGTAAAAACTTATTTTAAGCTTCTCTTTTACATATCATATATTCTATAGGAGAATCCTTTTGATAAACAAAAGTCGAGAAAAGAATATTTCTAGAAAACTTGGGAAGTTTTCTTACTCTTTTTTCAAACTTGCGGGTTATATTCAACTTGATAATTATTATTATCATAGAAGATAATAGAAATTCCAAAAATATATACTTTATCAAGTATATTCTTTTCCCAGAATTAAACAATTTCATTCATAATCATTTATGAGAAAACCAAGAAATAAGGATTTTCTTACTTCTCAGAAATAAATATGAAATGACAGGATTTGATGAGAAACACAACTTTTATTTATTAACAACTTGTCTGTTTAACTTACAAGACAAGCTCCACTGTTAATATAAAAGTAAAGACATAAAGTTGAAAGTATTTACAACTTAATAGTCTAATGTCGTCATCTCTCCTTCTTGAGTTCTTTGACGGCATAAAAAAGACTTCGTATATTGGCTCGATGTCTAATTTGAATGTCCTGAATGACTAACTCAAGAGTAGAAATCTTCAGTCGAACTTGAACAATTTCTTCATCGTATATCATCTGTCTTCTCTGCAACTTAGCCTTAATTTCTTCAAAATATTCTTCTAACTTCTCAAAATCTCGTTGTATAATTCTTCGGCCTTTCCTAAGTCCTTTAACTTTATCTTCAACATCTTCAATACGCTTGGGAGGAAGTTCTTTCATATAGGGTAGGATATTTTTAATTTGTTGTTCATAGGTATTTTGGGTAAGTTTTCAGATATAGGTGGTAGTGCATTATTAGAGTAAGGTGATGGAAAATTTTGGTGTTGAGGTGTAAAATCTATTTCTTTATTATATGCTCATATAACTTGCATATAAAGGTCATCGTCAAAAGGTAAAACGGCTTTCGGAATTTTCTGATCTTTGAGTGAATTTTATGAGATATCTAATAATCCATATGATACCTCGGGAAATCATCAAGAATACTTGTAGAATGCTTATCTTGAGAATCCAATATGATGATAACAGGAGGAAGATAGGAATACGTATTTCTAGTAACGTCGATAAATAACATAACTTATTTATATTATATTACGTACATTTAAACATAGTATCATTTATGTCTAAACATAATATCTCTTATGCATAGGCATTATATCAAATAAGCATAGACTTACACATAATCATGGAGAATAGCAGTACAGTTACCTACATCATTCTTATAGCAGCACTCGCTTTGGCACGAAGGACTTTCTTGAAATTATTTTAAAAGTAGTTATAGTCAAGATTTTAATTCTTGTTCTCTATAACCATGGCTCTGACTACCAATCCATAACACCATCATTTTACCTTTTTGCAGCGGAATATTGATCTGGGGTATTACTTCATAGAACACAAGTCATAATAATAGAAAACAACTCAAAAGAGTGACAAAATCAACTCTCTTTATATATCATTGAAAAATCAGAGATTTAGAATATGAGGCTCCCAAAATCTAGAATAATAATTTCAGTCTTGTGCCTCTTCATGCTATCCTCGTGTTGCTCCATACTAGCAATATTTAAAACCTGGATATATGCTTAAAATCAACACAATGGTTGAGTGAATTCATAGGTTTGAAATTATTTTGAATACAAGATCCTTTTCCTGAGCTACGTTATTATTCGCCCGTAAAATTTATTAATTAATGCACTAAGCTTATGATACCGCGACTAGACATATCAGAAACCCACAATTGTCCTTATGAGGAAGTCTGCCAAACTATCCTTCTTAGCAAAATAAAGTATGCATGTTTGACCACTGAGGTGCTAGCAAGTGCGACTTGCCCAGACAAGGGATGTCAGTCCCCAAATAGTACTATTTACAATATTAGCGCTCATTTCCGGGAAAATGATTAACGGTTCATAATTAAAAAGGGACTTTCAAGGCAGAAGTAAACACAGTGTCAATAATTATATCTGAGAAGCATACCAAAAACACTTGTATTAAACTTTAACAAATATCCCCCTCATGGGTTTTCAAATCATTTAATAATCAACGCTAGTGAGGCTATGAACTCACCTGGGATCCATAGAGTCTGAGCTATAATAGATTTATTTCTTTCACAGATAAACAGCTTGATCACATAAACTACAACTTGGTCTTATAGACAACAGCTTGATCTCACAGAAACTTGGATTAACACGTTTTGTATAGTATCATTTAATCTTTAGTTCCATATTTCTAAGTATTGGTTATATATTCTTTATTTATCATTTGGTTGTACTTATAGTACCATTGTTCGAGCCATCATACTTAGAAGCCATTCTATAAACGTTTGAGGAGCGAGGGCACTTTACATCGTAAACCCAACCACTCAATCAGAACGTAATATCGAGATGGAACATCTTTGTACAAAGATCCCTACTAACATGATACCTTCATTACTTCCTCATATTTATAATTAATCTTCTTTACTTTCAAAATTGACAAAAATAGCACTTTTAGTTATACTTTGGTATAATTACACTTTTAATCCCTTAAGTATATAGTTTTATAGTATTTACATTTTAAACCCTCAATATTTAACCTTAGGGTCTTAAACTTTTCAAAATTTATTTTTATAGATTTAACTTCCACAAAACGACACTTTTGGGCCAAAATTTTTAATAGTTTCAAAAATGACAGTTTTAGTCTCTATACTTGTAAAAATCACATAACAACCTCAAAAATGGACCAAATGATCTAGCATTTTAAAACAAAGTTTCAAAACATGTTTATAATCATAATAAAAACATTTTTTCAGAACTATAGCTTTTGAAATGGGTTTTTGCTTATTATTTCATGTAAATTACAAAACTAGGGTTTTTAAGACATCTTTAACTTATAACTTCCATTTAAAATGATCAAATGACTTAGTTTCTTTTAGATTATCTTTCTAACATTATTTTGGAATTATAACAACTCTAAGAAAGTAATATATCAAGATCAAAGCATAGTTAATATAGAAATTACATAGGTAGCTCCAAAATGGCTCCTAATGGCTTCCTATGAGCACAACTTGCTATCAATGCTTCAAGAGCTTCAATGGATACCTTATAGACCTGGTTTCTGGTCTTGGGGATGTCCTAAGACGTTTATAGAAGTGGAAATGGAGAATGGGTAGGAGATACAAAGGAAACAGGGTGCAAGTTCTAACTATGTACATTCGGCCCTATTTATAGCTTTTCCAACATTTAGGCTCCAAGGTAAAGCCTAGGACGTGCAACACAGCTAGGTTACTGACTAAGGAAGGCTAGTGAAGGTCTATACACGTTTTTAGAGTCTAGATTCAATCCTATCCATGGTCTGTGGCTAAAAATGTGCACGACGTACATATAGATAAGAATGGTGATGTGTAACTACAAGTAGCTTATGCACCTACTTTATTGGCACTCCAAAATATCTATGGAAATGTAAATACCTGCTTTTTAAACATGTAATGGAGGGAAATAGTTTAAAAATGAGTTTTGGAGGGAAATTACAAAACCGGGTTTAAAATTCGGGCTTGTAACTTTATACTTTGTGATATTGGTGATTAAGGGCTTCGTAATGTTATTAGTGATGGATTAGGGTTTAATTAGGGTATATACATTGTAATTAAGAAGTTTAGGTCTTTGGTTTGAAGTTTAACAAATGTTGGATGTGAAAATGGGAAGAAAACTTAGGTGGGTTAGGGTTTCTAATGATTTATGGTTAAGTCTTAGTAAAAGCGATTGTCCTTCAATTAGATACTGATGTAAACTCAATTTATACATCCCACATTGTCCTTTATGTGTTCATGAAGTCCCTACATTGGTTTTATTAAGTTATTCTAAGTAAACATGTCTAAAGGGTGCAAATACTCATTTTGACCTAATTTACAAGTCATGCATTGAAATATTGTACCTTGTGATTTGCGGTACTTGTACATTGTCTTAATATAATCTTATAATCTTGATGAAGTTCTATGGGTTTTTGTAGACTTGTCCTAAAAGACTAGGTAGTGATTCTATGTAGATTTCTTAATATAAGTGTTTTTAGGTCATTAATCCTAATGACTTTCTATCTTGGGTAATTAGGGTTTATATTATAATGTACAGTTATTCTAGTGCTTATATGATATTTTTATGACTTCTATGGTTTCTACATTCTTGGTTTAAGGGTTTATATAGGTTTACCATACTCTAGCGATGATTATGGGAGCTTAAGATCATATGCTTTGATAACTTTTACCTTATGCTTTATTGACTTGTAACTTAACTTGAAATAAATGTATAACATGATACTTACTTGAGTTTTATAATTAATGGCAAAAGATTAGACTCTAATTCATTATAGAATGGATTTTATATGCTAATCTTGGTTATAGGTCATTTACTTGTAATTAGCTTTAGATTAGTGAATATTAGTATTTTTTTATTATTTAACTTTCCTTTATATGATTAATTATAATTAGTATAGTGTATTTGATAATAGTACATAGATATTAGGTAGTTATATTGCTTGAAACATTGTTTACCAAGGGTTTTTAGCTTGTACTTAGCTTTGTATGGTTTGTTCTTACTATTCTTAGGCTTTATTATATCTTTAAAGTATAGTTTATAACTTGTTTATAATCCTTAATTACTTATTCATATGTACTTTCCATTCATAGTTTATCATTCTTGAGTTTATAACTCATTTTTAGGGATTCTAGGATTTCTAAGGGAATTTAGGGCATCATAGTTATATTTGAGATGTTATTATCAATATCAAACTTATAAGATTACTTTTAGATCTTAGACTTGACATATACATTGTGTTTACAACATATAGGTATATGTTGTAGTGGCAGTTCAGGTTGTGAGAAGCAGTTCATCTTACCAAGTATGGTACAAAAAGCAAAAATTTCTAGTCAAATATTCATATTGAGATAGTTATAGCACATGATACATATGTGAAATTTGAGGATTGTCACACGTGACAACTTAGAATGGCACAATGAAAATGTCTACATACGTATGTTGTTAAACTCAGAGGATGTGTTATTGCTAGATTACTTTCTATGGGGTTCAAGTAATTTTATGAATATCATTGATATAAACAGTCTAACTTCCATTTTCAAGTAATTTGGTTAAAATACTCGTCTTCATCTTTGATTTCGTTTTAGACTCTAGATATATGAAATTAAGGTATTGTTATATGTATCAACGATCTTCAAACATATTCCTATTCATTTGTTAAGGGTTGCTCGTTTAGCAAAAAAAACATTATTCTATAAAATTTTGAAGATATACGTTTCTTTAATTTGACCCTTAGATCACCCCATAACAAATTGTGACGTTCTTGTGAAATCACATCATCCAAACGCTAGGTACCACACCTTCGCTCTCATTTTCATGTTTTTCGTCGTAGTTGCTAGCTCAAATGGTCCCGAAAAATTAAACACGACGGCGCCAACAACGTACTGATGGTGGCGTTTTCTTGTTTATTTCTAGCGTTTTTTTCCCGTTTTGTTTTTCTGGCTTTGTATGTTTTTGTTTATGTTTGTTTGATGTGTTTTTTTGTGTGTTTTAGAGGTTCGGGAGGAGGAATTGGGAGGACGAAGATGCAATGAACAAGAGGACGCAATCGAGAAATAAATTAGGTATATATTGTGACAACTTCGGTCTTAGCACGTTGGTCAAAACTTTTATAGTTTAATTGAAGTAGTTTCTTTATGCTTTGTTATGTGCATATATGAATTTTACGTGGTTATGTGATGAATGAAATGCATGCATGAAAAGGAGTTGAATTTACATGATTATTATCATTTGAATGAGGAAATGAATGATGGAAATGAGATCGTGGATACTTGTGCGTATTCATATGTACGTATTTATATATGATAAATATTAGACATGTGATAAGTTAATATTTTAGTGATTTTAGAGTAGTTTCTATTTTTAGAAATAAGTTAGAAATCAAGGTTTATTAGAAAACTAGTTTAACAGTTCAAGGTTTAGCATAATAATTTAAAGCTTTTAATAAATTAGGAAATAAAGTAATATAAGTAATAAAATAATAAAAAATATACTGTAACAACTGATAATTTTTCAAACTTTATAAATTATAGTTTTTCCCCTTGACTTTTAATTTGCTCAATTATGTGCTTAAATTTCAACTTAACCGGGAAGCTTTCCCGTGTTGTGAGAACGTCTCCGGACACGTATCATCATTTAACTGTGCCCAGTCTGCATTTCTGTAAATATTGTGAGTGTGCCACTATTGATATCGTACTTTACGATCAATATTTAACGTCTATGGAATTTTTTTTCAGGTTACGTGATTTTATGTGCATAATCCGCGTAGTATTTATCTGTGTTATGGTTTTACGTGAACTATCTGCGTTTTAATTGCTGTCAGCGTATGTGTGTACATATTGTGTAAATACTTATTTTATACTATTACTTTTGTGATTAATTTATTTAATTATTTTAGGATTCGTATTTTAACGCTTTAACTTTCGTATTTACGTTTTATCATTTATCGGATACATTTAGCCACGTAACTAAGTCACATACACATTTAATTCTTAAAAAACCTAATTTATAAAATTAATATATTAATTACCTTATTAGTTATACCTAACCTTTTTCTAAACCCTAATTACCATTTTACTTAATTACCTTTACAATCCTTTTACACCTAAAACTTAACTAATCACCCACGTAAAAATTCAAAATTTATTTCCCTCTTTCTTTGTTATTCTTGGCCGAACATGAACAAGCCCATGTGAGGGTGTCGCACAATTATTTTTCTTACAACTTTGACTAAGGTTTCTATACAAATAAATCATATACTTCACATACCACTAACATATTATTTTCACAAATAGAAAACATTTTCTCTCATCCTTTGTCTCTCCAAACACACGACACACTTAAGAAAACTAAGAAACCATACAAATTTTCTATTCTAGCTATTTTATAGCAAGATCTAGTGTTTTCAAGAAGATATAAAGGGTTATCAAGGCTAGGGTTTATAGATTAGTGGTATATTTTTGGCGATTAAGGAGGATTAGCAAGAGAATTGGGCTGGTTGTTGAATATTATTGGTGGATCTTGTAGATTGGGTTATTGTTAGTAGTTTTTGTTGATTATTTTACGGATTTGCTTAAGGCTTCATTCTCTAACCTTTCTATTCTATGTTTTATGCATGTATGTTCAAGTATGTCACCTTTGCATGTGGTTTTTCATAAAAATATAAAGTTATGATTTTTATTCAAGAAAATGATAGATTTATATATTAAATGGGTTCTTGATGATGTTATTTAAATCTTGTTATGATTTTATGAATCTTGATGTTATATATGAATATGGAGTGGTAAAAATATATATATTGTTGGTTGAAAGTGAAGGACATGAGATTTGAGAAAGTGGATAGATGGTGATGTTGTTGGTTTAGTATTTGTGGGATTTTTGTGAAAAGTATGTTGCTGTCCAATACTTTTCGTGGGTTAAAAGATACTAGTTAAAATGGTTTTGACACTTTTTTTATTTAAAATAATGAAAATATAGGTTCACCCAATCATTTTGGTATATTGTAAGCTAAAATCGGATTTAAAATGAAGGAAATATGGTCGTTTGTATGTTTGAGTTGGAAAAAGTGTTTTTGGTAAAAGTTGTCAAAATAATGCTTGTTGTTGGAAATTATATTTCCGTTTTGAGTTGTAAATAATGTTTTGAGTCAATATAGTTTCAATATTTGGATATTATATCATGTCTAGATACCCGGGAATAGTTAGAACTTTTCGTACGAACTTAAAACGAGAAAGATATAACGTTTTACATAAAAAGTGGTAAAAATGACTAAAATCATTAATTGTGAGCCGTCTAGAAAATAAATGGGTCAAACGAGCGTTTTTTGTTCAAACCGTGATGTTTTAAGTGTGGAAACGAATTTCATATGACATGTAGACATTTATGGTTAAATATAAAAAGAGTAAAAGACTAAATAACGAGTTGTGGTCTAATATAAAATGTAAACGTATTCTTATTGTGGATAATAGACTTGGTTTCGTATTGAGGTTGATTTGAGGAGTTATAAGGGGGAGATGAGCGTTGGATGGTTATGGATTTCTAAAACTGGAAAAAATAAAATGGACGCTGAAATGCTACTAAAATTTCAACAGGTCTCGAAAAACTTAATAAAAATGACAATTTTCAAATTGAGCCGAAAGGCAGTCGAAATCATTTTTAGACAAAAAGAAATATTTTTTTAAGTGTTAAATTGTACTAAATAATAGATCTTTTATTATACGTCATGTTTTAATATTAAATTAAAATGCATTGGAAACGGGTGACATACATGTTGGGATTCTTTGGTGATTTATTTTTCTTGCGCCTAAACTAGAACATTATTACTAGGTTGCTCCTAGACGTTCTTCGATGTGTGATTGATATTTCATTTGTGTGCTATTACTTGTTACTTGAGGTGAGTCATAACCCTTTTAAACTGTTTAATATGTTTAATCTATTTAGGGTGAAATAATGCTTGTAACATCTTTTATGGAAGCAAAATTATTGGTTTCTTAAATACTTCGTTGAATTTATGTTAATGGATATACCTAAATAAAAATATCCTGAATGAGCGGTCAAGTAAGCACATATGTTATAAATAGATCTATTGGAGTTTGGCACTTTCCTCCGGGTGTCTTCTGTCACCACTGCCAAACAGACGTATACTTATGACCAATTCAGAGGTTGTCTTAGGATAGGAGACCTAGCGAACACTTATTATTGTTTCATCTTGTCATTATCATCGGTGTCACGAGCTTAACGCTATCATAATTGGATAAGCTTTACCTGCATGCTTGCCATTATATTTCTTATAATGAATTCATATGCTTTGAAACATTTTACCTGCGGTCCATCTATTGTTATGTTTTTAGTTAAACTTATGAACTCACCAACTATAACAAACAAGTATTTTCCAGAATGTATATTATTGCTATGATATTTATAAGATATTTTTATGGAGAAATTGTTGCTTTATTTTAAGTATCTACTAAATAATGTGACTTACATAGGAATGTAAACGGGCACACGCAACCACCACAACCAACTATATCAAAATTATGCTCAAGTAAACATTATTATATGTCAAGTCTATGATCTAAAATAAATATTTAAGCATATGTTATTCCTATAACATATCATCTACAATAATTATTATGAAATGAACCTATTACATAAAATAACACTTCAAAACCCTAATTTCATGAACTGTGACTATATAAAACGTATGTACAAGTTATCAAAGCATATGTAAAAGATATAATAGCATATATTTGAGTAAATTTTCCCTCCTGAGTTATACTAAACCCCCTTTAAGCACAATGTACAACCCTTTGAAGCATAATATTGAAAATCACCCTTTTCCCTCTGTTTCTCATAGAAACATTATACAACTATCAAAACAAAGTGTACAAGTTAACATAGCATAACATTTAGGATATATTTTCATCAAAAATCATAGTACAACTATTTTATGCACAATGTACAAGTCACTTAAGCACACATATTCAAATTAGGTATTTTCCTCCAAAACCACTTTAAACATGTGCAAACTTTAAAACAAAGTTTACATGAACCTTAAACACAATGTACAATCACTAACTACTCCATAATCCATCCTTAAACACTAATTAACTTATAACCTTAACCTGACTAGGTTTTCTAGCCCTAGTTCATTTCTAAACTTGATTAGCACAAAAAATAAGCTTCTAGATCCTTAAAACAGGTTAAACACATACCCTTGCACCTCCAAAAGATGCAAGTAAGTTGCTTGAAGACTTCATGTGCTCTTGTCCCTCATTTACTACCCGTGTACCCCTAATTTATCTTCCACGCCATTGCACCTAATTATAGCTTGTAAGAGTAATCCTATTTCATAACTTACTCTTCTACCATATCTTTAACACCTTTTAATATAATCCTTGTCCTCCAAGACCGTATCAAGGCTATAAATAGTTGTAGTACCCCTAACAATCCAATTCGTCCCACACACTCCTATGTATACCCAGTTTTTTTATTTCATTCTCTTAATGAAGTCATAAGAAGCTCCTAAGATCAGTACCAAGTCCAAGTTAAGCTCCTATAAGCTCTTGAAGAAGAAGAACTCAATTCGAGCCTTGAAAACCCTTGCATCCTGTTTTGAAGTTATCTTCTTGTTCTATAAGCTATTTTCTTGTTTATATATGTTTACTAAGCTCCCTGAATAAACTCTAAAGTTTGACAAGCTCTTATAATGGTTTTATAAACAATCCATACCTTAGAAAACCCTATTTTGGTGTTTTACATAAAATAATAAGCTATAAGTTGTTTTAATAAGACATAAGCTACCTAAAAGCTATTATTTTGAAAAGCTTTATATTTAAGAATCGGATTCAAAAAAAGTTTTGGACTTAAAAAGAATTATTTTGAACTAGAGGGTATTTTTGCCAAATCAGGAAAGATATAACTATAGAGATTGACAATGTCATTTTCCCAAATTATAAACTATATGGATTGATCTTGCAAAGTTCGATACAATGAATGATAATTTATTTTATATACTTAAGGGATTAAAAATGTAATATTAAAAACTAATATACTTTTGGGCTAAAAGTGTAAATAACCTAAACTTATAATCTTTTATGGTTGAAAATGTAATTCTTAAACTTATAAACTCCAAGGATGATTTCACTAACTAAGAAAATATTTCACTAATCATATCATACTCCCTTATAAAGCATTTTAGCATTTTATTTATGGAATACTTGAATTTTAAGTTACAACATCATTAAGCTATTTGTACAACCAAAACAAGCTTACATAATAAAAGTAGAAACTTGAAATATGTAATTATAACATATTACATTAAATATAATAATTTTTACAACTAAAACAACAATGATACAAGTATTTCATACTCCCTTATAAAGCATTTTAGCATGTTATTTATGGAATACTTGAAATTTTAAGTTACAACATCATTAAGCTATTTGTACAACCAAAACAAGCTTACATAATAAAAGTAGAAACTTGAAATATGTAATTATAACATATTACATTAAACATAATAATTTTTACAACTAAAACAACAATGATACAAGTATTAATACATAATTAAAAATCAATTTAAACATAAACACATAATTTAATACTCATAGTAAAACTAATTAATACATAATAACTAATAGATAATTAAAATTAAAATAAATTAATACTAATTAATTAATATAATTAATACACCCCCTTACTTAAAAAGACAATTATATATACACATTTTACATCAATTAAAAACGTATATCTACCAAATCGTACATATGTTGTCTATCTAAAATAATAGTCCATAGTTCTGAAACTGAACTGAACCAATGGGTTCAACTAGGAACCAGAGTCATAATTGGTTCGCCTAGCCAAAAAGCCGTCAGAATAAGAACCAAAGAGGGGATAAAAACAACCCCATTACATAAAAATGTACTAATTTTTAGTACATAAATATATACTACTTATAAAAGTGATTGCACTCTCTCTCCAAAATTTAAAATAGTACACCTTTACAAGCTTTGGATACAAATTTGTACAACACAAAAACTTTATAAATTTATTTTTGTATTAAATGGAGAGGAATACACATTAAATGACAAAGTTCATACAAATTATATGCAACATGTACAAATGATTATTGCTATAAACTATAATTTTTTACATAAAATTATTTTTGTTCACAAATATAAATTTAATAGTAAATGTGCGTTTGATTTTGAATCATTCAATTTTGAATAGAATTTATATTCGAAAATACATATCGTATATGTATGTATTTAGGTACAAATCTAATGAAATAGTAATCATTTTTCGCATTGATCAAACGAGTTTCCCTTTCGTCGATGTCGTAAGAAATTTTAGTTGCTCCATCACAAGTCACTCGTTGTCTTTGTTTATCGAGACTTGATATGCTTCTTGGGCGGCTAGCTTGCCTTTTGAGTCGAAACTCGTGGGTTAAGGCATCCCCTAATAGGTTTGACTTACTACTCGCTCCCGTGCTCGTTGACTCAGATCTTGCCTTCTTTCCGATTCTTTCTTTGTCGGGGACGGGGTCTTGCATCGTCTTTTGTAAAAAAAGCTCATTTGCAAGAGACGGAACGTCGCCGGTTAAATCAACGGCTTCGGGATGGTCCCATTTCGCATGGGCTTTCAAAATATTCCATGCTTCTTCGAGGTGGAAAGTGTTGTTTTTATTTTCGTCCCGATACACTTCCGAGCCCTCGCCATCACATCAAATTCACTTTCGCCACTTTTGATAGCCGCCTTGCTACGTCGGTAACAACCATTGAACTTTTGGCAAGCGTAGTTCAAATCCCTCCATTTACTAGAAATCATATCCTTGGTACAATTTTGAAAATTTTGGCTATTAAAAGTCTCATAACCCTATACGAAAAAGTTTCGCCTTTTTGAGATCTCCCGACATTCGGGTCCTCCGAAATTTCAACATAACATGAGGCAAGCAATGCCTCCTCCGATGCAACCCAACACCTAGTATTCGACACATTCGAGTTTTTCTCAAAATCCGCCCCTAGTTGACACAAATCAACATTCTTCATTTTGGCCGCCCGTTTACAGGTTTTTTTGGTGATTCGGGTGTGGGAAGTAAGGATTGTGAGGATTGTGGTTCATCAAAGGAAGGTGGGTTTTGTTGAATCTTTTGAAATTGAATATCTTCTTCGGATTCGACTTGGGTATATCTTTGTTGTTTGTAATTTTCGTAGGCTTGTCGTTGTATTTCTAGCCACGTCGGATCATCCGAATATAGTTCTTGAGAAGACGGACCTCCGGTGAACGTGTTAAAGAGGCCAACGAATAAAGGTTTGTCGGGGTTTCCGGACATGATTTAAGTTATGTGATATGTAATAGTAATTTTAGATGTGTGTAATTCTATAAGGGATATTGTTATGTATATATAGGGGTTTTAAAAAAAATTTGGGGATTCAATAAAGCTACTCGTTGGCCATTTATGTTTTTTCTTTTTAAAAAAAAAACAGCCGTTAGGCTTTTTTGAAAATTAAAAAAAAACAATTATTCAAAAGTATCCGTTGGGAGATTTGAAAATTCAAAAAAAAAATAAATGTTTGAAAACTAGTCGTTGGCTAGAAAATTTTTTTAAAAAAATTCGAATTATTTTTTTGGCTCCAAAAATATAAAGTTTTATGGTTAGTTTGGTTGTGTTTAATTGAGAAGGGAGGGGGGGGGGGGGGGGGGGGGTTATGAAAAATACAAGAGGGGGAGAAATGAAAATAACCCACCCTTTCCACGGCCGTGAGTGTGGGCACGCCGTACTCCACGCCATTTACGGCGGTGTGGTCACGCGGCCTCACGCAAGCCAACGGCCACCCACGTCGTTACCACTCCTTTCGCTCTTATTAAGTACCCATTTAACTCCAACATGCCGATATCCTTCGGTGATTCCACCATATCCCACGTTTCATTGATTTCAACTAAAGCTATTTCTTTATCCATCCCAACCTTCTATTTCTTATCTCTCATCGCCACTTCAGGTGAAATACTCTTAGAATATAATTTGTGACGTATAAAATTCATTTTATTTGCTGACTCTAATAGGATTTTCAAACTTTTCGGCTCGTCTTCATCATCTAAATTTTTTATTTGTTGGACAAGAGTTAAAACATTCTCTAGAATTCGAACATTCTTCTCTTTCGTAGTTTGTTCGCGACCAATACACCAAGTTTTGCGTCCCATGTTCATGTTGTTTTGCATGAAAAATATTCTTATTTTTTCGTCCCCATGCACTTCCATCATTCACTTTAACATTTGAATCATTACCAAATGCAACTCACCTATTTACAACTTCTTTCATTTCTTCAAGTAATTGTTTTTTCCTACACATATGATTTACTAAGAAGCGGTGTCAAGATACCATGTGGTGTCGATCTTTGGAACGACTTCTTGACATCATAACAGTGCCATCAACGTCTATTTCATATGTCATCATCACAATACCATCAACTTTTACATCTTCTTCGGTCATGAGTTTCATAGTCTCTTTTACCCTCTTAGTAAATTTACGATCTCCTACAATGTGAGCCAACTTATAAGAGTCATTTGTTAATTTTCACTATGTTTGTAATCTGCAATATCTTGCATAGTGACCCGACTTTCCACAATTATGACTTTCGTCATGGTTATCTCTACCATGACCAAAGCCACGTCCCTCTAAAATTGTTTCATTTTCTATGTTCTACATACATTGCCTCGTGCTTCTTTTTCAACTTTCTTTTCTCGTGTGCCTCTAAGGAACAAGATAAATCATCGATCATCATGTCTTTAAAATACTTTGACTCTTAAATAGCAAACACCACATTCTAAAACTTGTGTGTCGACGACCGTAAAATATTCTCTACAACTCTTGAATCAGTTAGACTTTCACCATTTTGCTTCAATTGATTCACCATCGTTCGCACATGTGTGATGCAATCTGATACACCTTCCTATTTTCTTCATATTTATGCCGTCCAACTTACCACGTGGAGTTTGGAGCCTCATTTTCTCGACTCGATCAACCATTTTGTACATCTTCTCCAAAATATCCCACGCCTCTTTAGTTGTTGTAACACTAGCAATCTTCTCAAAAACCGACTCGTCTATAGATTGAAACAAGAGATAAATAAAACTCTTCTCTTTCATTCGCTTCTCCTTCCATGTCCTCAACACAGACAAGGCACCAATCTCAGGGGCACCCAGATCTTCATATCCTCCAATGACAGGTTCCCACACATGTTGAACATCAAGGAGCGCCCGAATCTGAATGCTCCACATATCATAATTCAACTTGTTGAACTTTAGTAGTGACACGTGGCCTAACGAAGTGCTTACATAATTCATTTTTACAAGCTCTGATAACAATTTGTAAGCTTGCTATTACTTATGAAATGAGTTGTTTGGTTGGGACAAAAACTATATCTCACACAACAATATTTTGTTTTTATTACTTAACTTGATAATCAATTTAACATACCCAATCCAACATATACAACTTTTAAAAGATACTGAATATAATTACATGTCATGACTAAAACCCACAAAATTGAAATAAGAAAATACCAAACACAATTGTTTTTTTCAATTTTCAAACATTAAATTTCTGTTCTTTTATTTCCTGCTTACTAGAGGACATGTGAATTGTGTTTTAGATCAACACTAATTGATAACACAACCTCCTTCACCGTCCTCCCTAAGTTGATGGGGAAATCAGGCTGCTTTTCAGGAATGGCACTTTCTATAGCTGGTACCTTGATATACGTGTCACACAACCTAGATAGAAGAGAAAACTTACTCTGAAAAAAAGATGACAACAATTAGCTTGCAAAACCATCTTTAATGTAGTTGTTAAACTCAACTACATTAATTCATATCAAATGCTTGTTAGACATAATGTAAATGAGCATATATATATATATGATATCTAACACTTGTCAAAGTAAATTAAAGGATAGTTTACCAAATCAAAGTCGTATCTTTGTGGATAACCTATGAGAAATGGAGCCAAACACACATCAACCTACACATTTTGCAAAATTTCATTTAATATTCTGGCAAATGACTTTTAGTAATGAAAGTCATGATGAAAAAGAAATGTAATAGTACCATCATAATCTCATCTCCTATGGCATACTTTCTAGCATGATCTTTTAGTAAGTTCTCCAAAGCTTCATAAATTCAACAAAATAAGACTCGTAATATAAAATCAAGAAAAGATGTAGTGAAATAAATTGTATCTTAATACAATTTAGAAGCTTCTTATACATATAATCGAAACTTATAATGACAACCTTACCTTTTACATAGAATGTTTTTTGTAAAGTAAAGCCACACACTTAACTACAATATACTAATGCTTCTACTTGCCTGATTTGATTTATAATAATCAAGGTTACAGATAGTTGATGCTTGACGTGGTGGCATGAAAAGTCTCACATCTAAGTCGAGATGACGAAACAACAACATTTTTTATGGCATCACGAAATATTGAACTAATTATATCTTTATATATTTATATCATATATCATACATATCAAGTTTATGAAAACTATAAAAGTATTATACATAATTAGTAAAATAAAGAAGCTATACTCACATGTAATCTTTTCATTTCATTCAAAAAAAGGTTTTTTTTTATCAGAGTTGAATACAAAAAAGCATCACGCCTCGGGCCTTTCTACTCCTAATCTCACACTAAACTTAGATTCAACACATTGGTCTTTTTCTTAACGTAATGGTCACGTCTCGTGCCTTAGCGCCATCATGACACGACTTTTAGAAACCTAATATTAAGAGAAGTAACTCGATAAAACTTTCAAGTGTGAATCAATAATCAGTCACCGTTAACAAGCCTTAGACTCAATTTACTAAAACAGAGGGAAATGAAAGCATTTTAGGGTCGTTTAGTTTATAAGTGGTGTTGGATTAAGAGTTGAATTTGGTATAAGATTTAGATTTGAGGTCAGTTTAAGAGAAATTTATTTATTCATTGTGTGTAATCAGATTAATCTATTATGAACTACTTTAAATAAAATAATTTGAAAATAAAAGAATAATAGTTAAACCATGTTGTTGCAGGTGAATTCTCATTAGTTGGAATAGAGCAAACTCCACTAATATAGTATCTATTCAAGTTTAGGGCTCAAACTATGTTTAAGAAAAGAGAAAAGAAACTAAATGATGGATGATGGATTTTTCATACCATACCTACTTAAACCATACATCAAACACGTCTTAATAAGTAAAATAAATAAGTAAAGTACAAAAGAAAATAAGATTCTTATCTAAACTAAACAAGTTTATATGAACTACTTTATAATGCATTTTGTGACTTCTTACAAAAATATATCTTAAAAGTATTTTTAAGACAACAAACATTACTACAAAATGAATATAAAATGAAGTTTTAAGAGTCTAACAATTAAATTTTCACTACTCTAATTGCGTTAAAATGTAACTTAATGACACATTAAATTTTAGTATTTTAAATTAATGTTACAAACTTATAACAACCTGTACGATTTTATAGTTGTAAACTTTATAATAAAAATACAACTTTACAAGTTCAAATGAATATAATTATGAATATTTATTAATATATTTCAAAAAAATTTAAACATACATTTAGTCATTTAAAAATATCAAAACAATACAACTTAAAAAACCGACTATTATTGCATACTGCTTAAACATAAAAATATGATAAAAAAAATACATATCTCATCACTACCGCTTTATGTGAGTCCCATGCTAATAATAATGAATTTGAGAATTCCTATTAAACGAAATCTTAAGAAATTAAGGCAAAACAATTATTATTTATGAAATCAGGAAAATTTCTACTATACAATTAAGCCAAAGTAGTTTTTCAATAGCTTTCATTACCACTTGAAATTAAGTGTATTTAATTACGTAGACTTTTAAGTTGTAACAACTCTCTAATATTCATACACCCATTGACTTGTAAACAACCCATTTTAGCATCATCACCATCCTAGTACTAATCTTGTAACTAACGAGTTCTTATATTTTAAGTTTTAAAACAAATATGTTGAGAGCAAGAATTTGATAATATATCATTAATACTCATATAATACACTATTAAATGGATTAACATAACATCTCCCATCTCATCTAACTTGTAACATTCGTGTATATTAACATTATAAATTGAATATTAAACACTTGTTAATAACTTGTAACGTGTATATTAACATTTAACACGATAAATTGAAAAACCAAACGGCTATATATCTATTTAGTCTATCATTAATTTAGACTTTTCACTCTAAAAAAGATACCTATGTGAATTCAAAGAGAGATATATATAGTAATTTTTCGAATATTATGCACCGTGTACTCACACACGCAAGAAAGATCGAGTAAAGGTATACCTGCAAAGCATCTTCCAAGATAGTAATGAACCCATGACATCATTTCATCCGGACCAGCTTTTTCTTCGATGTAAAACTGCACAGGCATCCTAAGTAGAGGTTGCATGCTTGAAGTAACCATACTTGCAGCCTAAAGATTTAAAACAAGGTGACTTTAATTCTATTAGGATTGCAGGAAATTCAATTATACCATACCATATCATTGATTCATTATACTATTTAAGAACGCACGAGGTCATATTTTTCCGAAAATTTGAAAATCTTAATCATGTTCTTGCAACCGATCACAAAAAAAATAAAAATAAGACGTATATTATACTGTCACCATATATATACAACACAAGTTACAATGATATCTAAACTGTGAACTGTGATAATCCTTCACTGATATCTTGAATTAACAAGAATGCAATTTAACATGCAAAAGTACGAGATGGAGATAAACATATATTTACCTCGTAAGTCGTACTCACATACTCTTCCTTTAGGAGGATTTGTGACTAGTATGTCCCTTTTCACACATATGGCTTGTTGGTTTTTTACTTTTTTGTATAAATATTTTACCAATGATCATTTCACTATAAGATAAGAGAAACCATATGATATTACCTGATAGTTTAGCATCCTTTTCTCTAGGTCACGAGGAATCAAAGGGTGTTGAGGGTATGTTTCTTCAAGGTACTGTAGCATAGAAAGTACGTAAGAAAAGGATTAACAATATTATCCTTATCATAAATAATACAGTATGACGATTGTAGAAAAGATTGAAGAATTGAGCTCAGATGGAAGTTACGAACCAATAGGATTGCCAAGGACTCAGCAAGCACCATATCACCGTCAACAAGTGCAGGCACATACCCCATAGGATTGATCTTCATATATTCTAAAAAATAAATAGTTCGAATTTAACCATTTGATCAGTAGTTTTTTTTATATCTACTAATCTCACCCATGAGGTCATGGGTACCATTCATGTAATTTATATTCATTCAATTTTAGTACTTAAGTTAGATACTTACCCGGGCTGAACTGCTCGCGTTCCCAGAAGTTGACAATTTTGGTTTCATAATCAAGCCCTGTTGAAAGATGCAAATTAAAAAACTAAAGAATATCAACCGATCGACGATATATGATTGATGCATAAATGAATAAATGAGCGAACCTTTTAAGTTTAGAGCTATACGAATGGTAAATGCGGGAGGGCTTATAAAAGAAGAATAGAGTTGCATCTTCATTTTACACAATTAGAAATAAGTTAGAAATATATTATGTGAATAACATAACTAAGAGAGATATATATAGAGATCAACCGAGAGAGCCAGAGAGGCACGACCATGTTGGATATTGATTGACAAAGAGCACCAGCTTGCTATAGTTTTATTTTATTGTGCAACATTATTACATAATTATTAAGTCAAAAATTTTAATGTTATAAAATTAGGAAGTTAAAATCTATTTTATATAATAAAACAGAATATATTACAACTCTTTAAAGCATAAGCATTAAATGAAAGAATTAAAATACCTACTATAAATAAATTATGTACAAGACCTCAATGCAAAGAACAATTTAATTATTTACCAAAAATAACTCAATACATATTACTGCTTAATAAGGTTATTGCTTAAAGCTTATTGCGTATGAGCTTATCGCGTTTTATTTAAAAGTTGTACATAAAATTATATTTTTTACCTCTGATATTTTTTTCTTTTTAAGAATTGTTAAATAATTTTGTTAGTAAATAAATCATTTAAACATTATTGTATAAAATATGAATGAAAGTTATATAAAAAAAAAGAAAACTAATTTTAACAAAACTGAAAAAATATTATTTAAAGTAAATATATATATTTGATTAAAATAAAAATAAAATTATATAATTGTGGTAAGTCCTACTTATTATTTAAAATTTAAGAATAAAAATAATTTAATTTAAAAAAGTCATAAATTTTTTTGAAACATAAGACTAAACGTAATTTTAAATAAAATTTTAATAAGTTAAATAAAATTTTAATAAGTAAGCTATCATAATTAGCTACCATAATTATGTTAAATAAAATTTTAATAAGTAAGCTACCATAATTAGCTACTTTGTACAAACTTATATTGCACTACTTTTTTTAAACCAAAACACGTATATAACTGTAAATTATTATCATAAATGCCTTATTTTTGTCAAGTCTCAATTCAGTTTCATTTTGAAAATGTACATTAAAAATTTTATGGCTAAAATAATTGTAACAGATTTCTTATTTTATCTCTAATTTTGAATTTTGAAAAATAAAGCATAAAACCAATTCTTTTGATGTACGTTTCATTTTTTTCAATATTAAGGAGTTTCAATCATGTTAAATGTCATTAAACCATCCAAAATCATATTACGCTTCATTTTTCTAATGTATGCTTCTTCCTAAATCAGAAACAATTCATAATTTTGAATCAGTACATGTCTATAAGTATGGTTCAAGCCTCATAATCATCTTTATCAGCTATCAATTTAATTTTATTTCTCAGTGAGTTCTATGCTATCCACACTATAATATTGGTAAGCATCTGTTCAACGTTTTACGGTTTCTATTTAGATCCCTTTCAATGAACATGTATGATTTTGTTTTCTTCTTGATTGTAATACATGATTTGTGTATTTTCAGTTTTTGTTTTTGGATGACCGTGAAATTCGATGTTGTATGAACAGAAATCGTGGTTGATTGTTAAAAACAGGAAGGTGTCGGTCAATATTTAG
The DNA here is from genome assembly GCA_025667525.1 of Glebionis coronaria. Classification (NCBI taxonomy): domain Eukaryota; kingdom Viridiplantae; phylum Streptophyta; class Magnoliopsida; order Asterales; family Asteraceae; genus Glebionis; species Glebionis coronaria. The sequence goes on along the minus strand of CM046874.1, from coordinate 126,204,656 downwards.
TTCCTTCAATTCCCACCCTCTTAGTTGTAATCTTCTTCAATCTCTTCTCTAAGGTCCCTTCAATTTCCTCCTTCCCTTTTAGTATAATATTCATTATCGTATCATTTTTATTGCTTTTTGTATATCATTGTGCCTCAAATGTTGTTAATTTTGAATGTAGGTTAATGTTGTTTTAAAGCAAATTTCGGGTTTGGATCATATTAGGAAATCTAAAATCAAGTAAGTATCTTTTTATTTTCCAATGTTAATTAAATGATTTATAAAACATTTCAGCAAGCCATTATATTTGTGTGAAGATCAATTAAATGGAACAATTACATTATTTGCAGCTTTGATTCTTTCGGAGTAGAACAACTGCTTTTCATATATGTTTTAATCATTATATTTACACAAACAAATCAACAGGGAAAATGTGGTTGATTGCACTTTTTGGGATGCTTGAACCGAGAAGTGGAACGCGTACGCTCAATGTCAAGAAACAAAGGGCCACACTATATGCATATTGCAGCTTGGAAAAGTAAAGTACTAGAATGGTAAGTGAAATTATATATAAATACGGACCTGCCCGAGATTATTGCCTTTAGACTATGTTTATTCACAAACTCATACAACCCAACCTATCATTAAAATATAATTTTCTTATTCCTCCATCTATACAATCAAAACATACAACCAATCTTAATTTTTTTTTAACATTTATCAACAACCCAACTAACCTAACATATAATATCATTTTTTTTATATTTAATTTAAATACTTAAATTTTTATACAAAATTATGTATCACTATTAGCCATAATCTTCTTTGTCCATTTAAACTATGATTAATATTTTTATCATGGATTTGGTGGATTAGGTTGGTTGATTGATTGATAATTAAAGAAGAAGATGAAGGAATTAGATGAGGGATTAGAGAGAGAAAGGAGAGAAGGGAGAGAATTAGAGAGAGAAAGTGAAAGATGAATAATGATTAAGTGAAAATGGTAATCAACAACCCCCTCCTAACATGCTAGGAGGGGTTATATATAGCCCACCCTACATGTGGGCTATATGGACTATACAATAATTAAATAGATCACGAGCCCATTACATAATTATCGTTGGAGCGACCGATCCTTCATAAATACGTAAAAACGTATTTCTAACAATCTCCCCCTAAGGGAAGTCGCTCCAAGAAACAAAGTTCTAAATAGTCTATAACTCGTGATCTATGCTAACTAAGATGTGACCGAGACTTTATTGGGAAAAACGTATTTCCAACAATCTCCCCCTAAGGGAGGTCACATCTTTTTACAAAATCTTAAACCTAGCATCTATGCTTGAGTCTTCGATCTTGTTCTTGTGAATATGCTTGATGTGATCTTTGACTTTAGTCTTGAGCATGTTTCCTTGCCTTGACCTTGTGCATTCTTCACTTGTGATATTTGCCTCTTAGTGACTTCATGTTCCACATACTTATACTTTTAAATTCTTGAAAGCTTCAGAGTTTGATACAGCGGAAGACTTGACCTTCAGGCTTTCTTGAATTTGTTGAAGTACTATTTGTATGTAATATAAGCATGTGGTGACGACTTCTTCTGGATTGTACACCGCAATGCCACCTTCTTGTTACGCTGCATAAGACAGTTAGCAACAAAACAATATACACGAATGAAATGGCTTTGAACATTTCATTCTAATTCGATAGCAGTTTACCTCCGGTCGGTGAAGACCGTTGGACGATATTAAATATCGTACTTGTGGCAGGTAGTTTCAATAAAGAACCTCCTTGACAAGATTTCGCGGGTAAACCCGTTCTCTTTACTCGACCGTCCAAAGCTGACTGCGAACGTAAAGAGTGGATCATTTGGATAATATTATCCGCATGATTTGAAGCCGTCAATTCATGTTCCTGGAACAAGTGAAGTTCAATTAAGAACCGCACCATCGTTGCTTTCCAGTTGTCACTAGCTTGATTCATATAGAATCTTGCAAGTTACCTACCAAGTGCTGTTTGATGTTAACACTAGAAGGATTTCCATTCGTCACTGTAAATACTTAATAGTATTACTCTGAATGTTCTGGCAAGATCATTAAGATATTGCGTAGAGGCCTGGAATGTGTTTAAATTCATTTAAGAATTAAACCACTGTTGCTTTCCAGTTAACACAAGTTTGATTCATAAAGAATCGCACAAGTCACCTACCATGAGCTTTTTGATATTCGCTCAAGAAGGATTTCCATCTTCATTGTAGATACTTTCGTATTACTCGGATGTTCAGGCAAGATCATGAAGATTTTGCGTAGGACTCTTAAGAACTTTCTAACTTTTCACAGTGTGTGAAGAAGCAAGGAAATATGAAAGTGTGTCCTAAGGAGATATTTGATGATCTCAAATGGCTCTAGACTCGATCGTGCATTTTGGGTTTTTTAGTGATCGGAGGCTGGAGAGGAGTGCCACCTTTTCAATACCAATTTATTCGGAGTGAATAAATCAATAGATAATGTGTTGATCTCCGTGTGATTAAAACAAATACCTTTTGAGAGATATTTGAGTTAGCTGGGAAGGGTTGTGCATTGCATCACTGGGTCCATGACGTCTTTCTTCAATATCGAGAATCATTAACAAAAATGATCTCAATAGCATATGTATTGACCCGGTTTCTGCCTAAAGTTGTAAGGAGGGCTTCTTTCTTTACACCCTTTATCTTTACAATTCTTTTTCATTCTTCAACCCCTTCAATGCTTACCAATACGTCATCACTAGCACCTTGTTGTGATTGTTCCAGTGCTAACTTAAGTACTTGGTCGGCATTCAGCTACGTTCACAATCTTTCTCCATCTTTCCTAAGGACTACTATTTCTAGCTATGGAATGTCCTTGGGAAGATTCCTCCGGTTCTAGAGAAATCATTGGACTTTAACCTATCCTACCATCCTTATGTCACCACAATCTTCACCGTCGTGAATAGAGATGTTTTGGGTAAGTGTATGTCACCATGAAATCCATTTTGAAGTGCAAATCCATTTTGCTCCCCCTTAACATATGCCATGATATCCGAAAACATTTTGCACATGTCGGGATGAGCTATCACGTTAAGTCAAACCATTTATGATTGATCATATCCCATATTAAATCACATTTTCTCCCCCATATTAAAAATATTAACCCAATCGATGTTTTTAATATCAATTGATTTAATAGCATTTTAAGAAAATTTGGGAAGAAAAATGCAAGTCCAATTATCTTCATGAATTACACAAGCTCCCCCTCAAATTAATGAGGGTGTGCTGACACGTAAATTAAATACCTTTTAAACACAAGTGTAAGGTATTTATTACGTGCAAAGATCATATATAATAATGAATTCACAAGATTAGCAATTGAAGAGGTTGGACCTGAATGATGGAGAACATCATATGAAAGATTCACATGGTTCTTGTTCACGAATGTTGGTCTCCTCGTCACGTTCCCGAGAAAATTAATTCCCGTTGTTGAGTCAAAGCTTTCCGGTGAAATGCTTGACTTGATTATGAAAAGCGGGTTGCTATCTGAAATAATAGCAAACCATTTTGAGCATGTTTTAAAAGTTTGAACTTCTGCTCGAACTTTATTTACAACCCCGTGTCATTATTGAATGACATTTCTAGGTTCGTAAATATTATCGATTCCAGAAGACATGCTCTTTTTATCAAAACATTTTTGAACACACAATTTTGAAAGATTTAGAAAAACCTTTTGAGAAATTCTCGAAAAATTGTGTTCAAAGTTTTGAAAACCAATTACTTGAGCTTAAGATGTTGAATATCTTATAAAACGAGCTCAAGTCCGAGAAGTTGTAAACTTCCCGTTGTTAAGGATAAGTTTATCATCGGCGATAAACTTTCCTTTTATCTGAAGAACGAGTTCTAAGCTGACATTTACTTAGAAGTCGTTTTCATGAGCTTGAAAACTTTGACTGTTTTAACGGAAAGCTCATGACCGAGAAAGGTTAATTTCTCGTTACGAGGAAAAGTTCTCTTATTTAAAAGATACACTTTCCTTTCTGAGCTTAAAACTTCGAATGTTTTAATACAAGCTCATGACCGAGAAAGGTGAATTTCTCGTTAAGAGGATAAGTTATCATAAAAGATAATCTTTCCTTTATTTTAAGTTCGAGTTACAGTCTGACATTTAACTGTAAGTCATAATGCATGAGCTTAAAAAAACTTAGAATGTTTTTTGATATAAGCTCATGCCCGAGAAAAATTAATTTCTCGTTGTTAGGATAAGTTTACCATCGGCGATAAACTCTCCTTTCTTTGAAGAGCGAGTCATAGTCTGTGATGTGACTATAAGTCCTTGTGCATGAGCTTAAAAACGTGGAATGTCTTTAACATAAGCTCATGCCCGAGAAAAATGAATTTCTCGTTGTTAGGATAAGTCATCATCGGGATGAACTTTCCTGTCTTTGAAGATCGAGTTACAGTCTGTTATATGACTGTAAGTCCTTGTTTGCAGCTTAACCATGAATCCCCTGAGACATTTGTTTCTCTGATATCTGCTTCTTCAGCAACCAAACTCTAAGAGTGTCCTTAGTTGAACGGTACACAACGATTGGACCGCTTCGTTCTTTTGGAACATCAACTTTGGTACCTGCAATCTCATTAGGAATTTGCATGCTTTGACGTGGGTTAGCAATATCAATTATAGAAGCACATGGGGGTTCACAGTTGGCTTTACTTGTTTCAGAGGCGACCTGAGTAGATGATTCACTAGTCTTGGCTGGCAAACGTTTCCTTTTATAGAAAACCTTAAGTTTAGGCGTAAGTGAAGTATCATCTTTATCAGTTTCCTCCCTAGTAGACTTAGTAGAATCGGAGACTATCCTAGTTAAAGGGCACTCGTTTCCTACAGTAGTGAAAGTTCTACCAGTGGGGCGCCACATTTTACCAAAGGGTTTGATTTTAGCGACCCACTGGGATTTAAGTCTAGCACGGGAGTTCACCTCATTAAGCAATTTTTTGATACAAGCATCATGATTTGCCGTAAAGACACATTTTCTACATGTTTTACAAGTAGCATATTTAATGTCCGAGTAAGATCTAGAATCCCTAGATGATTGATTGATGCTCCTAGGATTGGACATGCTACGGTTAGCAGTGTTGGGTAAACTAGAAGGCATCTGACTAGGTTTGAAATTCCTATCTCTTACATGTGTCTTTTGCTTAGCTTCCCTAAGATTAGATTCATGGCAAACGTCATTTGAACTAGTTCTAGACGTGGTCTTGGTATTTTTAGGGAAACTAGATGCAATCATATGATTTGGTCTTGCTAAAGCTGGAGTGATCACATAGGGCCTAGTTGCTGGAGTGTCTGGTCTAGAAAGATGAACCAAATCAACTTGGGAGGCAAACCGCGGTCTCGAGGATTGTGGTCGCTCGGATCTAAATGCAGTAGGTTGTCTGACAATCGGTTGTCTGACGAACTGATTTGTAGGCGGTTTCCCCAAGATTGATGGTTTTTCAAGCTTAGTGTCCATACTAGGTCCTCTATTTTTCCTTAACTCGTTTTTCAACGCAGCTATAGCAAATACCTTTTCCTGAACTTGGGCCTTTAAAGTCTCATTCTCTTTGAGCACTCTATCTTGGGATGCCAATTTAGACTCTAATAACTGAATTTGTTTCAAAAGATTATCCTTTTCAGCTTTAGAATCTAGAACAGTTTGATCCAATTTTCTTTCAAGAACAACGTTTGACTTTTCAAGTTTTTCAAAGTATGTTTCAAATTTGTCCGTTTTCTTAGAAAATTCAAGTTTGGCATCCTCAAGATCTTTTGATTGCCGAGCTATGATCGTTTCGAGCTCTTTAATCTTGGAATCAGAATCAGTTGACGAGGCAGTTATAAAGCATTTATCATGATGTTTAGCATTTTGAACACATTCTCCCCCATTATGACTCACATCGGATGAATCAGAAGTGGTATTTCTATCACTCTTTTCCATCCCATGTTTGTCATAATTAGGTTCAGAATGCTCAATATACGACATGTCATCAGCATATACATCATAAACAACATTATATTGTACAATGTTTGTCGGCTCTTCGTCATAAACGGGTAAGGTGTTATCAAAAGAGATCTCGTGAACATGCCCTGACGTGCCACTGGTATCATGTTGTCCTCCTGATTCCGTGCTCTTGCCTTCGTTAGGCTCCAAGTTGTCAATCGTATGACCAATTTCCTCTTGCATCGAAGAGTCTTGCACTCCATTATCATACCCTTGCTGAAGTCGAGATCTTTCATAAATCGAAGACGAGACCGATGACATGAGTTTCAAAATCGTATCACGGAAAACTCGAAGCTCGGTATGTGTATCTCGAAGAAATGATTGGCAAAGCATCGAACTTTCAGACTTGATGATATTGAATTGGAGGAAAGGCGTGAGTTGTGTCACTAGATCCTTATAGGCAAGTGCCGATGCAGAGTGATTAAAGTTTCCATGGTTGAGTTGCTCGGCGAGTTGGTTCAAAGTGGTAAAAATTGAGTCGATGAATATATGACGATCTTGTCCAAAGATTGTCACAAATTCGCTCCCTCCTTGAATCCCCGAAAGAGTGACAAGATGAGACTGGAGCATTTGAAATGAATTTATACCACTTTCTCGAGCTTTGTCTTGCATTCGATGCAAATCTCCCTCTTTAAGTGTCGAATTGATCGAATCCATTGAAAATCGAGGAAAGATAAAGAAAAATGATGTGGATGTTGTTGTAGTCGAGTTTTTACAATGCGACTCGTCTCAAAAAATGTAGTCGGCTCAAACGATTATAGATTAAACCGGATACTAATAGGTCCAATTTAAACTCGACTCACGGCAAAAATAAATCCCGTCACTATAACTCGTTACTTTTGTCTTCAAAGCCGATCACAAAACGTTTAACCCGTCACTATAACTCGCCACTATAACCCGTCAAAAATTTGACCACCGTGGTTCTTCCGCAATACCCGCCTCAACCCGATGTGCCAAATCAAACTTAACGTAACTAAAAAAAATAACTATAAAATAAAAATAAAAAAATATAACTTAAAAAAGATTAACTAAAAATAAATAAAAATAATAAAAATAATAAAATAAAAATAATAATAATAAAAAAAATCTAATTTTTGAAAATAGAAAATAAAACTAACTTTTGACACAAGTTTTTCCAAAAATTAGTTAACTAAAAAATAAAAAGACGTTTGTCAAAAAAAAAAAAAATAAAAAAAAAATCAAATAAGTTAACTTTTGACACAAATTATATAAAAACCGTTTGTCAAAACGTGGCAAGGTAGTGGAACAATACGTGGCAACGCAAAGCCCAAGCAAGTCCCTCGTATCCTCCGCCCTAATATCTTTGATATAAAAGACAAAAACCTAATCTCACCTATTTTCTCTCAAAAAAAACTAAACGAGTTCTCACACTTCTTAGTTTACTCCGCCCCTACCTCCCTGTTTACTGTCAAAAACTAAGCTAGATATCTCTCTCCTCCTCAAAACAAACCTCTCCGTCTCTTATCTCTCTATTTGTGCAGATCTCACCTTCTCAAAACACACGAATCCTTTATCTAATCTCGATCTAAGATATCGAAGTGAGGTTCAATCTTCTTAAAACACACGAATCCCACAAAGAGCTTTAAGATCTTTTAGGATCTCAGGTAGGTATTTTTACTTTGATTGCATGTTGGTTGAGTCCCTCTCTTCTGTAGCGTCTTTCTAGTGTGTGTCAGTTTGGTAGGTTGAGAGTTGTTTTATTTTTGGTTACAAGTCTTGGGTCGATGATGTTTGTTTAAACTGAGATCGTGAATGATGATGGTTGAAGGTCTTGTCAGAGTCTAGGGTGTAACGAGAGTGGGGTTGTGTTTGTTGGTGGGTTTGAGTTTTATGGTGTGGGTAAATTAGTCGAGGGTTGTGTCGTGAGAGTGAGAGAGTCCGAGAGTCTGGAGTCAATGAGGGAGGGTGTGGTTTGTTGAGTCTGTGAGAGTGAGTGGGTGTCGAGGTTGGGTGGGGGGACGAGGGTGAGGTTGTTTGTAAATAAGTGGGTCGAGAGTCTGGTTGTTTTTGGGGTTTATTGGAGTAGAGAGAGTGTAAGGGGGTGTGGGTCGAGATGAGTTGTCAGTCGAATGTTGGGAAGAATCGAGTCAGTTTGTATGGGTTTTCCGAGCTAAGTTGAGAGTGGGTTTGTGATTCGAGGGAGATTTTGATGGTGTCGAGTGGAGGGTGTCGAGTCGAGAGTGTTATATTGAAAATTCGTCCGTTATATTTGAAATGGTTGCTTCATTCGGAACTTTTCATTCATTCGGAAGAGTTCCGAATCGGAAGTTTTTCAAAAAAAATTGATTCGGAAGTTTTTTCAAAAAAATTGATTCGGAAGTTTTTTTCTTCATCCGGAACTTTTTGTCTTCACCCGGAACTTTTATTCACCCGGAACATTTTTTGTTCATCCGGAACTTTTTTCCTCACCCGGAAGTTTCGTTCACCCGGAACTTTTTGGGTTTGATTCGGAAGTTAGAGTTTGATTCGGAACTTTGGTTCACTCGAAAAAAGTCTTCACCCGGAACTGGACAATAACAGACTGACTGACTGAAACTCGAGACCCAAAAACCTTGAAAACGAGATAATGAAGGACAATAGGACAACTGGACAACTGGACAACTGGACAGCCTTGAAACCCAGATATAATAATAATAAAAAAAATATATATATATATATATAAAAACTGGTATATAAAAAATTTAAAATGATTATATAAAAAAACTGATTATAAACTGATATAACAATATAAGTGATAATTGATAGACTAAAATTGATAATAATAAAAAAATTAAAGTGATAACAAAATTAAAAGTTCAATTTAAGAAATTTAAACAAAAAACCAATCAAAATAGAATGATTTAATCAAAAAAAAAAATACAAAATTAAAAAGAGAAAAACACAAACTTTTATAAAAAACACCAACTTTTTAAGATTTGATAAAGAAATTTTTGATTTTTATATAAAAAATTTGTGATTTTTTATCTAAAAAGTAAGTAAATTTGAAGATTTGATATGATTTAACATATAAAAACACAAACTTTTTATAAAAAATACAAACTTTTTATGATTTAAGCATGATTAAATCAAAACCCACCAAAATCAAAAAGAAATAAAACAAGAATAAACCAAACTAACCATGGCTCTTGATACCAATTGAAGGTCTACGAGATTAATGACCTATTCTATATCATGGATTTGGTGGATTTAGATGGTTGATTGATTGATAAATAAAGAAGAGATGAAGGAATGAGATGAGGGATTAGAGAGAGAAAGGAGAGAAGGGAGAGAATTAGAGAGAGAAAGTGAAAGATGAATAATGATTAATGTGTAAATGGTAATCAACAACCCCTCCTAACATGCTAGGAGGGGATATATATAGCCCACCCTACATGTGGGCTATATGGACTATACAATAATTAAATAGATCACGAGCCCATTACATAATTATCGTTGGAGCGACCGATCCTTCATAAATACGTAAAAATGTATTTCTAACATTATCTATATATCACTATTAGCCGTATTCTTCATTTTTATGGTAAGTAGTTTATTTGATGTAGCTACTTGCACATGTATTGACTTATCTATAAATATTTACATAAAATACATGATGTAAAACTAACATTAATTACTCACTTATCTATATATTTCATAACAAATAATGATAATGAAGTGAAGTTGACATTCCATTGTTAAATTATATAGTTTTATCCACTGTCTCATTTTTCTATAAAAATTGATTATAAAAAAGTAGCTAACTTTTTTTGTAGCTTTATATGAGATGAGGATAAATGGGGGTGTGTTTACGTTAGTAAAAGACCCAAGATCGAACTCATAACACAATTTGGTGTTTGGTTTTCGGATGATTTCAAAAAACGATTTTGTTACACCATTTATAGCATGTTTAATCATAAGTCATAAAGATCTGATTTTTTTGTATTTGTTATGATCAGGAGCGGAATCTAAAGATGATTGATGATGAAGCCGATATCCCAAGTATAATCTGTATGCAAGAAATATGTTATGCCATGGATTGTGTACCTTTGAGATGTGTTGTGTGAGAACGCATAGTTTAGTTGGATTGTGTTACTTTTGCCTTCTAAAATGTAATTTCTGGAATCTTAGTATGCTTGAAAATGCGTAAGAATATATATAGAGGTTACAAGAAAACAATATCAAATGAAGTTTGCTTGCCTTCAAGTAGTTAATGATTTGACCATTTTAGTGATACATATATTGCTAAACTTGATTAAACACCATAACTTATTTTTAACCCCACAACTCATTTTTCACTTTCTAAACTTGATTAACCCTATAACTCATTGTTTTAAGTTTAACATATGTGTACATATGTTTATAAATTACTAATGACTAAAAATATTATCAACACAACTATAAATATTAAAATAAAGTATACCTCACGTGTTAATTTGAGATTAAAATCAAAAGACCTGCTGTAGTTATAAAAAATGTATGAAATTAACTACTCCGTATCATATTAGTACGATTTACACTAATGACGTATGTTTTGGTATTGCATTAATGTTTCAAAGACAGGGACTGCATAACTTATGTTTTTCGTATTTGTTTCATTTGGATGGAAATATCTAACAATATCTTTTTGAATAGGTCGTTTTATCGGTTGTTCGGATTGGATTTTTTTACATAATTATGAGGTTAATTGATGTTGGAAGAGCTAAGCATTGACGAAACCAGGAGCAAAGATGCTCAGATTTATATAGTTGGTTTACCTTTTGAAGTGCACATATTGTATACAAGTTGACTTCTACTTTGAAGATTATTATTTAAAAATACTTTTGAGGCCCAAGCTAACATACTTAGCAATTAACACACATGGTTTGTGCTTCATAACGTTTGTAAATGAATCAAAGTGGCAATATCATACAGTACAATTTAATCTTTTGGCACAAGAAATGAGCTACTGCAACATTCAACTTGCTTATAGCTTAGTAACTTGCAAATATAAAATGGTTATGATCTCAAGTTATTAGCTGGCTATATTAAATATGATGATATCACTTATTATATGTAATATTTTGGAGACTGGACTTTCCCATAAGTCATATTAACATGTTGATTATATTTGTAAACATAAAATGGTTATGATCTATAGATATTCATGTTATATTTGTGATTAAGATGAGTATCTCTCATTTGTTATTTAAGATCATCAAATTTAAATACAATATGCATGGGCATTTGTTTTTTCCGTTTTTACATATTTAATTATTTATTGAATAATTCTTCTTATTTCATTATTTCTTTCATATATTACCGGAGCATTTTCACGTTCATTATTTTCTTCTTAAATTACATTTAAACACGAAACTTCTTTGTAAGTTATTTTCTTAAAACCCCCCGTAATTTACGGGTCTTTAAGCTAGTACTTTATAAGTATAGATATAAATAAAGTATATGTTTCAATGTCCAGTTAATTTACATTGAAGACTTCGGAGTTTGGATTATAGATTTACAAAATTCAATTTGTAGATCATCATCTTGGTTAGATTGCCGCATATTAAGTTATTCAACGTGCCAGCATGTGAGCAAACTCTATTTGAAGACATGATAAGTTGATAGTATTAGTCTATTAGATATCATTTTTTTTCGTACAAAATTGCATCAACTTGTTGCAATTAATATTACCGACTACTTAAAAATGGTGTCATATAGATCGTGATTAATTACTCCATATTATAATACGGATGCCAGCTAATTAAAAGAAGTCAAGAGATGGAGGTTAGTTGCATTTATGTATATATGTGTGTGAATTACAAGTGAAACTCAGTCCCAAAACGTGATTAGTGTTGGTAACGGGTTAAGGTATCCGGGGAATGGTTAATACCATCTTCATCGACAAAGTTCAATAAGTATTACTATTCCTATCTCCATCCTCGTCGGGGTTAATTGTACGTCTCCATCCCCGTCGGGGTTAAAAGTATTAGACGGTTATTATATGGCCCAAACTCTATTGTAGGTTTAGGTCCATTAGGGTTAGGTTTGCTTGTTCAATAATCCTTGTATGTGTTATAAATACATTGGCAATCTTCATTATATAATCACACAAAACATTCAATCAATAAACACTATCAGTATTTTACATGGTATCAAGAGCAGGTTAGATCCACCAAAAAAAATTTCTCATCCTCCGGTCATCGGCCTACATGCCGGTGATCCGAAGGGATCCTCCTTATTTTTCGCTTTATTACTTTTTCTTTTATTAAGATCGTGTCTTTGTATCCTGCATAAGCCCTAAACCTTAGCCGTCAAAAATAAAATTATGTTCAGTCACCTTCAATAAACCATTTTTTTCCCTTCATTTATTTGTGTTCGTTGTGTCGAAGATCTCATTGCCATTTTTTGAAAATAGTTGGTTAAAAAATGCCGCACCTACCTAAAGGGAAAGCAAGTCACGCAAAGGAGGAAGCCGCAAGCAGCAAACAACTATGCCGTAAAATACAATTATATTTTCGCTAAAACAAAAAAAGGTGAAGAAAAGAAGATGCAGGTGTCAACATTCATTCTAACTTGAACGTTTGAAAGCCTCCCGTTCAAACTGCGGGGGATTATTAGACGGTTATTGTATGGCCCAAACCTGATTGTGGGTTTGGGTCCATTAGGGTTAGGTTTGCTTGTTCCATAATCCATGTATGTGTTATAAATACACTGGCAATCTTCATTATATAATCACACAAAACATTCAATCAATAAAAACTATCAATATTTTACAAAAAGTACGTCCCCATCCTCATCCCATTGGAGAACGGGATCCTCAATGAAAAATCGGGGATTTTTCACGTTAGACAATTTACATTTTGACTATATTTTAAATGTTGAAACACAGATAGATAGTCTCGCCCATAATACCCGGAACTAAAACCGGAACCGAAAAAACCCGAACCCGAACCTGTCATAACCAGGTATTGGCCATAACCGGTTAGGGTATTGATGTAACCGTCGGGTACTAACCGGTTACACTTTTCGAGCATGATACCAGGTATAAAGTGGGTATTATGGAGCCGGGTATGGAACCGGGTAGTACCTTGTTTGTATCTGTGAATGTTGGTACCTTCTGTTAAACACAGTGAAGGTAGCCAAAGAACATCTTTGAACGTTATACGTCTTTTAACGTAACACAATGACTTTGTATTAGTGAATTTGGGAACATTTCGAACGTTAGTACCCTGTTTTACGTACACAACTTTAAACTTTAGTACCCTGTTTTTATTACAGTGATAGCAGTAGCATATCTTTGAATTTGATTACAGTGGCAAAATAGTTTAACATTTAGCGATGCATACTTTCATTCAATTATGTACTCCTTTCAAGTAGATATTCTTGAATTTGATTACTACAGTGATCGAATAGAAAGAAAAAAAAACCATTTTTTACCCGGTTAACCCTACCGTACCCGGTTTTAACTAGACCCTAGCCGGTTAGTACCTGTTAGGGTTTTTTACCCTCAAAACACAACTTGACCATAACCGGTTATCGGGTATATCCAGTTTGACCGGGTTTGACCAAAAAGCCGAGTAGGATAGGGCAGTAACAGATTACCGTAAAAAACCCGAAATATACACGGCTACATACAGACACCAAACAAAATCCATTCACTGGACTAATTTAAAACATTCACCAAAAAACTAATTAGAGAGTACGATTTATCGAAAGTACGAAAACCAAAGTATGACTTCAACTCGAAACAGAAACAAGAAAAAACCAACATGTCAACTATAAATAACCAATAACATGAGCACATATCGCTAATGTCTTCAACAGGTTAAAAATCCTGAATGATTTATTTGATGGTTTATGATTATCATAACAATTATAAAAACCCTAAAATGGATCAAAGAACACACAGCAGAAGCAAATTAACAAGATCTTTAATTAACACGATTATAATTAATCAAGGCTAGGGTTACATACCTTTATCCTAGCAAGATTTACAAGTTGACGGAATGGTCACCGGCAGAGATAGATCACAAACACCACCAGGATGTAATCTAAAATAAGATTACACCACGATCTTGTACACACGTGATACGGTGAGTTAACCGTGAGTCTAGCACGAACAAAACCGAGCTTCCAAGTCTATAGAAGATCTACCCAACAACCCTAGAGAGGGGCTAGGGCTAGATCTAGAATAGCTTATTGAAAATCAAAGAAGAACCCTAATGGGTGTTTGTTTTGGCCGGCGGTTAGGAGCAAAGAAAGAGAGATATGGAGTAAAAAATAATGAGGCATTAGGTTTGTTTATATACACCTTGGAAACTTCTCTTCCAAGGTTAAACAAGATAAAGCCAAAAAATCTTTTCCTCCTTATCTTGTCTCCCTATTTAGGCCGGATATATACAAGCTCCAAAAGAGGTTTCCGGAACTTTTCCGACTCCTTCTTTTAGCTTCTTTAACCTTCTATAACGGTCGTTTAATACTTAACTTTTAATTACTTAACGATCGTTAGCTACGGTTTGATTTAATAAATATAATAAATATATTTAATAAATAAATAAATTAACTCTTCACGTAATGTGTGCAACCCCGTGATCTCGAGTTCGATCCTATCACACGACTATCGATTTTTAAGTCCATAAACTTTCAGCTCCCACTTGGACAAAATTCGAATATCGTGATCACATTGATTAGCGTCTAATTACACTAACAATGTCACTAGTACAACTCGAGTAAGGTTTCCTGGACAAAACCTTTTAATGATATATAATCATTATTATCCTTTCATTTCGAATACATTGTTAATAAGGATATGGATCTCAGTCATTCCTTTCATTAACTATTCTGTTTCTCGTTTACGGATATAGCAAGATTACCAAAACACATTTGGGTGTGGCCACACAAACATCTTACTATTCCCCCGAGGGGCCCAGTTGTATTTATGCTTCAAATAATAATTTGAAGGAAACGAATCCCATTTCGACTACAAGCAAAACACATGAACTTTGCAACATTCCTGAAAATAACCCTTATGACTACCAGTTACGTTTAGCGTTAGGTTACCTTACAGATGTAACACCCCGCCTACTCAGACTACAATATTATCCGCTTTGCCCACAGGCTCACGGCTTTGCTTTGTGGCCCTATTGTAAGTACTTCCCGGCTGGTCACCCAACCTAGTACTACTCTGACATGAGCACGCTTAATTGCCAGTTCCTAAGAACCCCACTTGCAGTAGACCACAAAACGCGTTGTGTCATGAGAAGGCAACTGTTATCTTATGAACCATGGATCTCTCCTGGCCACAGCCGATGTGGGATTTGCCTAGGGTGTCACAATCACCCCCCCCCCCTTCGGGACTCATCGTCCTCGATGAGGTTTGCCCCACCATCCCGAACGGCTCAGGAGTGGCTCTGATACCACTTGTAACATCCCGCCTACTCAGACTACAATATTGTCCGCTTTGCCCGCAGGCTCACGGCTTTGCTTTGTGGCCCTATTGTAAGTACTTCCCGGCTGGTCACCCAACTTAGTACTACTCTGACATGAGCACGCTTAACTGCCAGTTCCTAAGAACCCCACTTGCAGTAGACCACAAAACGCGTTGTATCATGAGAAGGCGACTGTTATCTTATGAACCATGGATCTCTCCTTGCCACAGCCGATGTGGGATTTGCCTAGGGTGTCACAACAGAAATGCACTATATTCAATGCAGTTTTCTGGCATCTCAGGTCTAAGGATAACTATTTATGATTTACTTAATGACAAAGATCCATAAAGTAAAATCACATAGTTGGGATAAGTCTAATATTTGATCCATCAAATATCATCCAAAATTGACCAATATACTTTCAAGTATACTCTGTCACTATTTTAAATTGTCTTAGTCTAATAATACTCCCATATTATTAATCGACAACGGACATTTAGAAACATCATAATGCTCACGGATTAAAACATGTAAAATAGGATACAAAATCAAATAACAGAAAAAATAAACGAAATCCAATCTTTATTTCATCAATTCAATAATGTATTACATCCTTTATCCAAATACTAATCAACAGATTTATTGCATGAATTCGCTAGCTAGTTGCAGCCCAATTGCCTTGGCGTGCTTAACTACCTTTGGCCTAGACAAAGCCTTAGTAAAAGGATCAGCTACGTTATCATCTGTGTGAACTTTTATTAATTTTATTTCTCGAGCTTCCACTTGTTCTCGAACGTAGTGATATCTACGTTTAAAGTGTCTGGCGCCTTTCATAACTCCAGGGTCATTGGCGAATATTATTGCAGCAGAATTGTCACAATATATATCAATAGGTTCTTTAATTGAAGGCATCACTCCAAGATCTCCAATAAACTTCCTAATCCAAACAACTTCCATTGCAGCTTCTGAAGCGGCCATGTACTCAGATTGAGTCGCATGCATAGCAATGGTTTTCTGCTTACTGCTCTTCTAGTCAACTGCTCCTCCATTGATGACAAACACGTAACCCGTTTGAGCCTTCGTATCGTCTTTATCACATTGCCAGGACGCATCACAGAATCCTGTTACATTCAATTCTGTGTCTGGTTTATCCCCGAATACCAAAACCATATCTTTCGTACTTCTCAAATACTTTAGAATATGCTTAACAGCAGTCCAGTGGGACTTTCCTGGATTTTGTTGGTATCTACTGACCAAGTTCTGAGCAAATGCCACATCGGGCCTTGTGCATCTTACAACATACATAATAGATCCTACAACCGAAGCATAAGGTACCTTCTTCATGTAAGCCACCTCTTCAGGTGATGATGCATCTTTCTCATGACTTAACTCATGCTTAACCCCTCCATCGGTAAGAAACCTTTCTTAGAGTTATGCATGTTATATTTCTTCAATATCTTATCAATATAAGCATCTTGGCTAAGACCAATTAACCGTCTACTCTTATCTCGATAGATCTTAATTCCCAGAATATATGCAGCATCTCTCAAATCCTTCATAGAAAAGCATTTCCCAAGATAATCCTTAACTTCCTTAAGTCTTGGAATGTTACTTCCCATGATCAATATGTCATCGACATATAGAATTAGGAACACTACATTACTCCCACTAGCTTTGCGGTATACACATGGCTCATCACGATTTTGAACAAATCCGAACTTTTTGATTTCTTCATCAAATCGTTTATTCCATTGACGTGATCCTTGCTTCAAACCATAAATAGACCTTTGAAGTTTGCACACGCGTTTTGGATATTTAGGATCAACATACCCTTCCGGTTGTTGCATATAGATGTCTTCATCTAAGCGACCGTTCAAGAAGGCAGTTTTAACATCTATTTACCGTATCTCATAGTCATAGTATGATGCTATAGTTATGATAATCCTAATAGCTCGTAAGTCTGCTACAGGAGAAAATGTCTCCTCGTAGTCTACGCCAAAAGTTTGAGTAAAACCTTTAGCCACTAAACGTGCTTTATAGGATTGTACATCACCATCCATGTCAGTTTTCTTCTTATAGATCCACCTATTTTTCACTACTTTAGCATTTTTAGGTGCATCTACAAGAATCCAAACATCATTGATTTTCATGGATTTCATTTCCTCATTCATCGCAACTATCCATTTTGACTTTTCTGGATCAGACACTGCGGATCGATAGTTAGCAGGTTCACCAAGATCCCCTACTTCTTCCTCATCATCCTTTATATATAGACATAGTTTGTCTAGCGCACGTATAGCCCTATGAGACCTACGTGGAGGAATTAATTCCGGTGGAACACTCAGACTTTCTGGTTCTACAGGAATTTCATTGCTAGTATTTTCAGAAGGCAATGCATCTTCTTGAATTTCTTCAAGATCATAATTTCTCCCACTGAATTCTTGATTTACAAGATCATTTTCAAGGAAGTCTCCATACCGAGCCACAACTATTTTGTTCTCAGCCGGATAATAAAAGTAGTAACCCATAGTTTCCTTAGGGTAACCTACAAAGATACATTTAACTGAGCGTTGTTGGAGTTTATCTCCAGAGTCACGTTTCACATACGCCTCACAACCCCAGACTTTCAAATAAGACAAATATGGCTTCTTGCCATGCCATAGTTCATATGGTGTCTTATCAACCTTCTTTGTGGGAACCATATTCAGAATACGAACAACAGATTCAAGAGCATAATCCCAAAAAGATAATGGTAAAGTTGTAAGATTAAACATAGATCGTACCATATCCAATAATGTATGATTTCTCCTTTTAGATACACCATTTTGTTGTGGAGTATACGGAGAAGTAAGTTTCTGAACAATTCCATGCTCAATTAAATAATCTTTAAACTCTTGACTTAAATATTCACCACCACGATCAGAACGAAGAGCTTTAATCTTCTTTCCCAGTTGTAACTCTACTTCGGCTTTAAACGTTTTGAATGTTTCAAATACCTCATGTTTATGCTTAAGTAAATAAACATAACCATAACGGCTATAATCATCCGTAAACGTCAAGAAGTAGCTAGCACCTTTCCTTGACACATGTCTAAGTGGTCCACACACATCAGTGTGTATTAAACCAAGTAGTTCAGTAGCCCTTTCAATATTGCTATTAAAAGGTTTCTTGGTCATCTTCCCAGAGATACAAGATTCACATTTATCAAATGATTCATCATTGATACTTTCCAAAAGCCCATCACGTTGAAGCTTTTGTATGCGAGTCTTCCCAATATGGGCAAGCCTACAATGCCAAAGATAAGAAGAGTTCTTGTCTAACTTACTCTTCTTATTCATGCTAAAAACAAAATTATTTTTTCTGTTGGGATTTTTATCATGCATGTTAATTTCAAAAACACCATTCACAGAAATTGCATCAAAATAGAATAAACCATCTTTGAAAACAGAAATTCTATTATTATCAATCGTGTGAGTAAATCCAAGATCCAACATACAAGAAAAGGAAATGACACCCCTAACAATTGTAGGTGCATAGTGACAATTATTCAAAAACAGTACTAAACCCGAAGGTAAAACTAATTTAAATATTCCTATAGCTTCAACCGCTGCTTGTGCGCCATTGCCCACTTGCAGAAATTATTCCCCATAGATAAGCCTCCTTTTCAACTCAAATCCCTGCAAGGTATTACAAATATTAATACCACATCCCGTATCATATACCCAAGAGTTTCATTTGTATGAAAGATTAAATAACTCTATCATAAAAAAGTTACCAGAAGATGGTGCTGCAGCAGCTTGCTCAGACTTCTTCTTATGTTCTGCCAGTTCATGGAGATAGAGAGAGCAATTCCTCTTCCAGTGTCCAGTCATCTTACAGTAGTGACAAGTCTCATCTTTCAGAGATTTCTTAGCAAAGTTCTGCTTTGGTTTTGATGTAGTCGCAACTTGCTTGCTCTTATCAACCTTTCCTTTGCCTTTTTGCTTCTTATTCACTTGCGGTTTTGGTTTCGACACTCTACCCTTTTGTACATAAAGTACTTGAGGAGTAGCAGTGGGTGCCTTATCTTTCAAACTCTTTTCGAAGTCAATGAGCATGCAAATCATTAACTGTCTTCCCCGTGCAATGCATATTATAGTTACGAATGAAATCATTGAAGTCCTTATTAAGGGACCTATTGATCAAGTTACTAGCCATATTATTATCAAAGGGTTGTCCTAGTGATATGAGTTGTTCCATATAACCCCTCATCTCCATATAATGAGCACTTACGGACTTTCCAGGAGCTTGCTTGCAACTATGTAGAGCATCAACCAGATCATAGATCTCTACAGCTTGCGGCGTTTCATACACAGCCTTGAGTTCATCAAGCATTTGCTGAGGAGAAGCTAGCTCATACTTCCTTTGAAGTGATGGAGCCATTCTCCCTAACATTACATCAGCCACCTCATGGTGCTTCTTAACGTTAGCAGCATGTTGAAGCCTTTCCGCATCAGTTGCTCCTTCAGCAAGATCCTCCGGAAAAGGAGTTTCCAAGATATTGATGGTACCCGCTGCTCTCAGAACAATTCTTAGTGAGCGGTACCAATCATTGAAATTAGGGCCAGTAAGTTCAGGCCGTTCAAAAAAAGCTTTGAACGCCGAGCTTATTGTCAGATTGTTTTCGGGTTGAGCCATTTCTACAGAAATAAGTTCAAACATTAGTATTTTCGATAATAAAATTCAAGAAAATAAAACTACCCCGGTAATAAAACCATAGTATTTTCCTTGAAAAACTAGAATCCATATTGACATAGATTTATCACATCAGTTGATCTGCTAGTGACAAATGTATTCAACACAGTAACTTGTCGAACAATAATTGCCAAAACATATTGCAATTTCTAGATATGTCAGGGATTTACATTGCCAAAAATATTTGCATTGTAAACATGTTTTATCCCTTCTTTATGCCTTAAGTTTCCAGTTCTCACTGAGTAACTCAATTAAGTCGACTAATCTAAAGAACGTAAAAGCTTCATGTGCAATCTTATTCAGTCATGAAGTTTTCTCTCTATTACAACATCGTCCAATATCTTGTATGACGACAATTGTAACTTCAAGTGTTCGTCAATTAGAGGGCATATGACTTAAATTTTAGGGTATAGATTTTGGTGTCAAAATCATGTATGGAGAAGCATGCATACATCTCCATAACATAGTTTAATAAAACGTTTACTAAACTTTTTGGTGAGACTAAAAGTTCATCATATATTTGCAAGTTGAGGTATTGGTTAAACCAATCAACCTTAAAGAATTATACCAATAACAACCGTAGGTAATTCCAATTTTAACGCACAGGCGAGCCGGGAATTTGGTCAGCGCTGAAGCATAACACCTCCTTCCTTAACCGGGTACTTGACCAGCGGTACGTTATACCCACTTAATAGTTTGTCAAAATTGAGTAGGCCGTTAAGTTGCTATTGCAATTCTAATCAACACAAATCATATGTAATTTAGATCTCAAAACAATTCATTATTTTTGATAAGATTTAGTCTATATTATTTTTCTTAAAAAAAATTACCCTTGTTTACAACATACAATATAAAAACGTATGAAAACAAGTAGTACAAAAAAAAACTAAATCAAAAAGCCACATGCAATAACAATTTATTCAAAGACCATTAAATCTAGGGTTTTTATAAACATAAAAAGTCTTCCCTAATTTTAAAACTTTGAATCAAATAAAGCAAATAGCAATCAAAATTATATGATCCGTAAAAACATGCATGTTTATTACGGATCTCCCATATTCTCTTAACAATTAAAAAACTACTACGAATCGTAACCAAGCATGACATAACAATTAATTCATGCAAACCATCTAAAGTTTAATTACCATGTAATTTTAGGGTTTACTAAAAAAAACAAATTTTTATAAAAAATTCGGCAGATCCGAATTTAAAAAAACAAAACCGAAAAACCTAATTTTTTTATAAAACCTAAAAAACAACATGTAATTATTAACAAAAATCAATATTAGTTAACTTTAGATCTTGATAATTAAAATCATGTTAAAACGGCTCTCGATGCCACTGATGGTTTATGATTATCATAACAATTATAAAAACCCTAAAATGGATCAAAGAACACACAGCGGGAGCAAATTAACAAGATCTTTAATTAACACGATTTTAATTAATCAAGGCTAGGGTTACATACCTTTATCCTAGCAAGATTTACAAGTTGACGGAATGGTCACCGGTAGAGATAGATCACGAACACCACCAGGATGTAATCTAAAATAAGATTACACCACGATCTTGTACACACGTGATACGGTGAGTTAACCGTGAGTCTAGCACGAACGAAACCGAGCTTCCAAGTCTATGGAAGATCTACCCAACAACCCTAGAGAGGGGCTAGGACTAGATCTAGAATAGCTTATTGAAAATCAAAGAAGAACCATAATGGGTGTTTGTTTTGGCCGGCGGTTAGGAGCAAAGAAAGAGAGATATGGAGTAAAAAATAATGAGGCATTAGGTTTGTTTATATACACCTTGGAAACTTCTCTTCCAAGGTTAAACAAGATAAAGCTAAAAAATCTTTTCCTCCTTATCTTGTCTCCCTATTTAGGCCGGATATATACAAGCTCCAAAAGAGGTTTCCGGAACTTTTCCGACTCCTTCTTTTAGCTTCTTTAACCTTCTATAACGGTCGTTTAATACTTAACTTTTAATTACTTAACGATCGTTAGCTACGGTTTGATTTAATAAATATAATAAATATATTTAATAAATAAATAAATTAACTCTTCACGTAATGTGTACAATCCCGTGATCTCGAGTTCGATCCTATCACATAACTATCGATTTTTAAGTCCATAAACTTTCATTATTAACACTCCATAAGTCCAGATTATTATACTATCACCATTCACCAACACGAACTAGAGCCATTCACCAACACGAACTAGAACAAATTTTCTGCATGAACAAAGAGCACAATTATATTAGTTCAAAAATTGGTGAATTTTTGGTTAGTGGGTCCAGGGGCGGAACCAGACGGTAAAGTTATCAGATGCACAAAATTTTTAATACGAGTATATATATAATATATAATTTTGGGACCGGATTTATTTTGAAGAAATAAAGATTTTTAGCAAATATATACAATAGGCGACAAAATTTCATCGGGTTCATGTGCATTCCCGGGAACCCCTAGCTCCACCCCTGAGTGGGTCATTTTCAACGTGCCATGCACTGTGATGGCTGTTGCAAAATTTATGGTTAGTGGGTCATTTTCAAGATTGGTGAATTTTTGTTGCTGTTTCTATGTAGTGGCAGTGGTCATGTTGGGCATGGCTTCATATATTATTTAGCTATTTTCCCCATTAGTCTAGTCCCCATCTAGTACTAATGTCTTGCAAAAAATGGTTGGCAAAGGTCTGTGACTTTTGCTTCCCATGCAATGTCATTTTGATGGGTTAGTTTATGTCTAGTAAGTGGTTTGTTAGATGTCTAGTAGGCTTTTCTTGTAAGCCGAATGTATTGTTTTTTTATTTTGTGTTTGGACCACTCTTTTTAACTGTCTTGTTAAGAGGAGGTGGTTGCCAATTTTTTTTACCTTGTATTTGTTGGTTTTGATTTAAAAGGTTAAGTATATATATTGGTAATATACTATTCATTATTTACACATTTAGGTAATGTACTATTTTCATTATTAATATCGTTATAAAAATCGGCTAAACTTTTTCAATATAGGTAATGTGACCGGCTAGGACAGGTTACAACTCGAAATTAGGAACAAACACTTCATTTTTTCATCTCTTTCATCTTTTCATCTGGAACAAACGTTTCATTTTTTTCATCTGGAACAAACGCTTCATTTTTTTCATCTGGAACAAACGCTTATTTTTTTTCAAATATCTTTAAACAAGAATCTATACTCGGATATGAAACCAATAACCAAGATCCATGTAGCTGCATTCATCATCTAAATGTTCACGAAGGGTTCCGTTAGTAACATATTTTAGCATGATAATACGTTCACCAGCATGATCGATGTTACCATAAAATCTGACCAGATTTAGATGCTCGATCTGTGATAAAGTTATAATTCCATTTTTGAACTCCAATGGAGCTCCTTGGTCATAATTGTCCTATCACAGAAAAACGTAAATAATTAATAGATACTCTTTAATACCATATGGAATTTGAATTATAATGCTTTTCTATATAAAAACTTTTATATATTCCAAATACTATAATGCTGATAACTTGATCGTGTTGCTTTATAATCACAAGATTCGAAGCACGCACGTATTAGATATTTATATCAACCATTAGCAACCAATTTACAAGCTAAAAATTTGTTTAGGAGTCTATTTATTTTCAATTTATCGAGATAGTAATTGTTTTGTTCCAAATTTCGAGTTCTAACCTGTAATAGTTGGTGACATTACTTATATTAGAAAAGTTTAGCCCTTTTTATAGCGATATTAGTAAAAAAAAAATTGTACATTACCTAGATGTGTAAATTATAGATAGTATATTACCAATATATAAAATTAACCCTAATTTAAATGATACCTTTTAAAAAAAAATATTAGTTCAGAAACGGTTTAAAGAATATTATTTGTAGAAAATGAAACGGGTACAAAACATATTAATAGCATACAAATGAGTGCAGGCTTATATATGTAAAGTTTAACCTTTGGAGCTAAATAAATTAGTTGTTACTTTGCCAAAACACACATGATGTAGCAGCAGTTGGTATAATAGGTAGGGTTGGCTGTTGGAAATTTAGTGCAATTGTGGGAACGGGTAATACTTGTAAATGGGTTTGGAGGTACGGAGTGTACACCCATTAAGTCCCTTACCTCCCTGGACTCAATATAGTGGTTGTGATATCATTAGGAAGCTGCTCCTGGTCAGGAAGTTGCTTCTGGTCAGGAAGTTGCTCCTGGTCAGGAAGCTGCTCCTGGTCAGGAAGCTGCTCCTGGTCAGGACGTTGCTCCTGGTGATGCACAAAGTCTTTGTAACCTCTTTGACCAGTTAATGAGGGTTGAATATAGACTTGATGACCAGATTTCTGGTCATGTAACCACTATGCTTTATGAAGGTTATTATGAGATTAATAGGCTGATTAATGCTCTTAATACCTTTGACTAGGAGTTACATTCCTTAAAGGAATAGGATCACTATAAATAGTGATCATATTTTGCATGATGAAAGAAAGAAACAAGAAACACATAAACGCACAGAGTTCTTGATTTATGCTTAAAACAAGAACTAACTCTTGGTTTTATCCCAAGGAGGTATTCGTGTTAACCCAGGCATAGGGTCGAATAATCTTCTTTGGAAAGTGATTACACGACTCCAAGAGATATCCGGTAACCATTCATTGGTACGTAGTTAGGCTATTGATTATCTTCACCCTGTTGGAACGAAGTAAACCCCAACAATCAAAGAAGATTATTTTGTGATAATCAATGGCGGCAGCAATGAAGCATATGGTGGCTAACTTCTCCAAACTGGACAAGTTTGAAGGGGTTGATTTTAGGAGATGGCAGAAGAAGATGCACTTTCTTCTTTCTACCATGAACGTGGTGTACGTATTGACTACTCCTATTCCTGATGGTGGTGATGATGCTACTTTGGAGGAACTGAGGAACAAGAGCAAATGGGAGAATGATGACTATGTGTGTCGCGGCATAATTCTCAATGGTATGTCTGATTCTTTGTTTGATATTTACCAAAATGTTGAATCTGCTAAAGAACTATGGGATTCCTTGGAAGCCAAATATATGGCTGAGGATGCATCAAGTAAGAAGTTCCTTGTAAGTGATTTCACCAATTACAAAATGACTGATTCAAGACCAGTCATGGAACAATACAATGAACTTCTTGGAATACTTGGCAGATTTACACAACATAAAATGAACATGGATGAGACCATTCAGGTCTCGTGTGTCATTGACAAACTACCTCCTTCTTGGAAAGATTTCAAGCATACCTTGAAACATAAGAAGGAGGAGTTAACTCTTGTTGAGTTGGGCAGTCATTTGCGCATTGAGGAATCCCTCAGGGTGCATGAAAGTGATAAGCCAAAGAGCAACAATGTTGCTGGTTCATCTGTTGTCAATATGGTGGAGCATAAAAACTCCACCAGGTACAATGACAACAAGGGCAAACGTAAGCATCATGATAACACCAAGGCTAATCCTAACAAGAAGTCATCATTGGCTTGTTGGAAGTGTGGGAAACCTGGACACTTCAAAAGGGATTGCAAAGGTGTTAGCATTGGCAACCAAGCTAATGGATCAGGCACAAAAGGTCAGAATATGTTTAATGAATCTCTCCAGATTTATTATGTTACATATGTATCTGAAGCTTACTTTGTGCAGGATGATGATGTTGCGTGGTGGGTTGACTCTGGAGCAACAGTACATGTGTGTAAAGATAGATGCTGGTTCAAGACTTATGAGTCAATGAATGATGGATCTATTCTTCACATGGGAAATGAGTCAACAGCCCTAGTGCATGGACGTGGTTGTGTAGATCTTAAATTTAGTTCTGGAAAGATTGTTTCTTTGTTTAATGTTTTACATGTTCCTAGTATTAGGAAGAACTTGGTTTCTAGTAGTGTGTTGAATAATTGTGGTTATAAACAAGTGATTGAATCTAATAAATTTGTTTTATCTAAACATGGTGTGTTTATTGGTTTTGGCTATTTGAGTAATCAAATGTTCAGGCTTAATATTGATTCTAGTATAAATGTTGATTCTGTCCTGATGACTACCACTAAACTGAATGATTCATCACTATGGCATGCTAGACTAGGCCATGTCCACTATAAGAGGATGCAAGATATGTCTAAGGATGGGTTAATTCCAGCTTTTGACATGGACACTGATAAGTGTCAGACTTGTATGCTGAATAAAATTACTAAGAAACCATTTCAGGATGTAAAACGTGTAACTACAGTTTTGGAGCTAATCCATAGTGACCTATGTGATTTGCATGCTACTCCCTCATTAGGGAATAAGAAATACTTGGTAACATTTATTGATGATGCTTCAAGGTTTTGTTATGTCTATTTGTTACATACTAAGGATGAAGCATTAGATAAATTTAAAGTATTTAAAACTGAAGTTGAATTACAACAAGGAGTCCAAATCAAAAGATTTAGGACTGATAGGGGAGGTGAGTACATGAATACTCAGTATTTTCAGTCTGTTGGAATAATCCATGAAACAACTGCCCCCTGTACTCCACAACAAAATGGTATATCAGAAAGGAAAAATAGAGTACTAAAAGAGATGGTTAACTCCATGTTGTCCTACTCAGGACTGAGTCAAGGGTTTTGGGGAGAAGCTATGTTAACAGCTTGCTATTTATTAAATAGGGTTCCTAATAAAAGGAACAGGATTACCCCTTATGAACTCTGGACTAAAAGGAAACCAAACTTGAACTACCTCAAAGTTTGGGGTTGTAGGGCTGTTGTAAGACTCCCTGATCCAAAGGTGAAAACCTTGGGTGAAAGAGGCATTGAATGCATCTTTGTTGGATATGCTGAGCATTCCAAGGCTTATAGGTTCTATGTTATTGAACCTAATGATTCAGTTTCAATAAACTCAATCATTGAATCAAGGGATGCTAACTTTGATGAGACTAGGTTCTCATCAGTCCCTAGACCAAGCCTTAGGACTCCTATAGGAGCTGAGGACACTGGTGTTTCAGTGGAACCTGAAAGGGTCACTGATGAGGTTGTGGTTCAGCAACCTGAGCCTGAGCTTAGAAGAAGCACAAGGCATAGGACTCCAAGGAATTTTGGGCCTGAGTTTCAACTATACTTAGTTGAAGGTACAAGAGATGAGGTCTCTGACCAATTCTACTATTGCTTTAATGTTGAGGATGATCCCAAAACATTTGATGAAGCAATGAAATCCCAGGATGTTGCTTTCTGGAAAGAAGCAATCAATGATGAGATGGATTCCATCATGGGCAACAACACTTGGGTGTTGGTTGATCTACCTCCAGGTTGTAATCCACTTGGTAACAAGTGGATTTTCAAAAGGAAAATGAAGGTAGATGGAACTGTTGAAAAGTTCAAGGCAAGGCTAGTCATTCAAGGCTTTAAACAAAAGTCAGGGATAGACTATTTTGATACTTATGCTCCAGTAGCACGTATCAGTACCATAAGAATGTTGATTGCTCTAGCAAGTATTCACAATCTGATTATTCATCAGATGGATGTGAAGACAGCATTCTTGAATGGTGACTTGGATGAGGAGGTTTATATGAACCAACCTCAGGGCTTCATCATGCCTGGTCATGAAGGTAAGGTGTGTAAACTGATTAAGTCCTTATATGGACTGAAGCAGGCACCTAAGCAATGGCACCAGAAATTTGATGAAGTGGTTTTGTCTAATGGTTATTCACTTAACCAAGCTGACAAATGTGTATATAGCAAATTTGATGAATCTGGTAAAGGAGTCATCATTTGCCTATATGTTGATGACATGTTAATCTTTGGTACTGACCAAGCTAAGGTTGATCAGACAAAGGATTTTTTGTCGTCAAAGTTCTCCATGAAAGACATGGGGGAGGCTGATGTTATCCTTGGCATAAGGATTAAACATGAAAGTGATGGTATTGTAATTTCTCAGTCTCATTACATTGAGAAGGTGCTGAAGAAATTCAATCACTTTGATTGTACTCCAGTGAGTACACCTATGGATACAAGTGAGAAACTGATGCCTAACAATGGTCAGGCTGTCTCCCAGCTTGAGTATTCTAGGGTGATTGGTTGCTTGATGTATGCCATGACTAGTACTAGGCCTGACATTGCATTTGCTGTGGGTAAACTGAGTAGGTATACTAGTAATCCTGGTACTCAGCATTGGCAAGCAATTCAGAGGGTACTGAAGTATTTGAAAGGAACAATGGATTATTGTTTGTCTTATACTGGATATCCTTCAGTGTTGGAAGGTTACACTGATGCAAGTTGGATCAGCAATACTGAGGATAATTCATCCACAAGTGGCTGGGTATTCCTTCTTGGTGGTGGTGCAATTTCTTGGGCATCCAAGAAGCAAACTTGCATTACTGGTTCAACAATGGAATCTGAATTTGTGGCTCTAGCAGCTGCTGGTAAAGAGGCTGAATGGTTGAGAAACTTGCTTCTTGAGATTCCATTGTGGGTCAAACCTATGGCACCCATTTCTATCCGTTGTGATAGTGCAGCTACATTGGCTAAGGCATATAGCCAGATGTACAATGGCAAGTCTAGACACCTAGGTGTTAGACATAGCATGATTCGTGAGTTGATCACGAATGGGGTGATTTCAATAGAGTTTGTGAGGTCTCAACAAAACTTAGCTGATCACTTGACGAAGGGATTGGCTAGAGACTTGGTTATAAAGTCTGGTAAAGGGATGGGTTTAAAAGTCCACTCTAGTCACTGAATGCTAGGACACCCAACTCCCTCCTGAGGAAACTTGGGAGCTGAGTTCAATGTGGAAAGCTGAACATTCAGGGGACTGAAGCACATGTATATCATCCCAAGGATGTGCTTGTACCTGCTGAAAGGAGGATGAAGTTATAAACTTCTTAATGGTTAATTTCTTTGAAAAAGTGCTTAAGCAGGAGCATGAACTAAAGAGGAACCACCTATGTAAATGTTGAGGTTTCGCCGCCTCAAGGAGCATGGACTTTGGCTCTTACAACATTTATGAATTGGATATGGACACATGGCTTGTATGGTGTCAGGAGCGTTTTAAGTGTTTGAAAACTTGTGTGTAT
Source organism: Glebionis coronaria (assembly GCA_025667525.1). Lineage (NCBI taxonomy): Eukaryota > Viridiplantae > Streptophyta > Magnoliopsida > Asterales > Asteraceae > Glebionis > Glebionis coronaria. The sequence goes on along the minus strand of CM046874.1, from coordinate 126,175,437 downwards.
TTTATCTTCAGGTATTCAAAGTAGTTGAAGGGTTCAATTCTTAGAACACCCTGATTCTCGAATATTTGAAGTGATGTACTAATATGGAAATTCAATCCTCAGGACATTTTCATTTATGCACTGGTTTTGTTAAAGTTGATTTTCATGCAAAAAGGAATTGTACTAAATTGGGGAGGATTGTTGGAAATTTAGTGCAATTGTGGGAACGGGTAATACTTGTAAATGGGTTTGGAGGTACGGAGTGTACACCCATTAAGTCCCTTACCTCCCTGGACTCAATATAGTGGTTGTGATATCATTAGGAAGCTGCTCCTGGTCAGGAAGTTGCTTCTGGTCAGGAAGTTGCTCCTGGTCAGGAAGCTGCTCCTGGTCAGGAAGCTGCTCCTGGTCAGGACGTTGCTCCTGGTGATGCACAAAGTCTTTGTAACCTCTTTGACCAGTTAATGAGGGTTGAATATAGACTTGATGACCAGATTTCTGGTCATGTAACCACTATGCTTTATGAAGGTTATTATGAGATTAATAGGCTGATTAATGCTCTTAATACCTTTGACTAGGAGTTACATTCCTTAAAGGAATAGGATCACTATAAATAGTGATCATATTTTGCATGATGAAAGAAAGAAACAAGAAACACATAAACGCACAGAGTTCTTGATTTGTGCTTAAAACAAGAACTAACTCTTGGTTTTATCCCAAGGAGGTATTCGTGTTAACCCAGGCATAGGGTCGAATAATCTTCTTTGGAAAGTGATTACACGACTCCAAGAGATATCCGGTAACCATTCATTGGTACGTAGTTAGGCTATTGATTATCTTCACCCTGTTGGAACGAAGTAAACCCCAACATTGGCAAGATTGTACAGTAATTTATCATTTATTTAACACCTAATGATCAAACATTACTTACTAAGGGCAGTTTGGTTTGGGGTTGTTATATCAATGCAGATTTAATATCAAGCATATCAAGCCTAAACAACTCAAACGTACCTACATTTAGAGGGTATATGCAGTCGACAAATATTTACATACCTATCTTAAAGCACTTGTAGTAGACTCAAATTTTGTAGCAAAACTTATTTGACACGAAAGTTTATTGGATTCATCCCATTATCATTTTTCTTTTGTATATAGAAGCATTGAATTTTATTTTCCAGTGACTAATAAACATGTTTTTAAAACATGTTTTTAAGTACACATAGCAGTCGGTTGGGGTTTAAACAAAGTTTGAAACTGGCCAATATTTGAGTACTTATATGGTGTTTACTGTTCAGACACACATGATACTATAAAATAAAACCAAACTAACAAACAGAGCTACCAAGAACGTTAGACTGTTAGAGTGAGGGGAGTGGTAGCTGACCATTCGATTGATAAGCTTTTGGCGTCAGACCGAGGATGGCGCACCACTCCTCGTCTCACACCAACGCCACCAGCAAAGCAAGTAAGTTTTAATTTTTTTTTTAAATTGAAAATCTAACTGTTGGGGGCCACTTATAGCCGTTATTTTTGAAAAAAAAAAACTCTTTTTTTTTTAAATTTAAACCCCAAAAAAATTTATAAGTACTACCTCTTTTTATCAGATTTTATACACTCGATTCTTATATTTTCTATCTCACATTTCTCTACTTCTATTATTTTTTACACACATGGATCCATATAACAACACCGTCGATGAACGTTATATGTGAGGTTTTACGGAGTATGAGACATTTGTAGCTATGTGTAATCGAGAAGCCGGTAGAGTCGTCTCCAAAACATACGAGGACATATCTACCGCGTGAACGGGAAGACGCGAGTCAACGGTTACTCGATGACTACTTTGCGATTACGAGACTCCTCCAAAATACCCGGAAGAGAAATTCCGGCGAACGTATCGTATGAGTTAAATACTATTTTAAAAAATAGTCGATGTTATTTTAAGTTATGATGTCGAACCTCTTCCCAAATACTTTTCTTATTTTCACCCCGGGATGGATGCTACCGGTCGAGAAAGTATTCATCATATTCTAAAGATCACTTCGACAATTTGTCAATTGGCATATGGGTCATCACCCGATGCATTTGACGAGAATTTACAAATTGCCAAACGCACTTCTAGAGAATGTTTGCTTAAGTTTACTAAATCCATATATGTTTTATATGTAGTAACGTATTTAAGAAAACCAAATCTCGCGGATGTCGAAAAAACATTTGCAATATATGTTGAGAAACATGGACTCCCGGAAATGCACGGGAGTATTGATTGCATGCACTGGGATTGGAAAAATTGTTCCAAGGCTTTATAGGCTCAATTTAAAAGACGAGATCATAAATACCTAATTATTGTGTTGGAAGTAGTTGTGAATCATCAGTTGTGGTTTTGGCATGCATACTTTGGGTTCCAAGGGTAAATAATGATCTAAATGTGTTATATGTTCTCCTTTATTTGACGATAATTTAGCAGATAGGGTTTCGGAATCTCCGTTTGTGGTAAACGAATAACATACAAAAACGGTTACTATTTGGCCGACGGTATTTATCGAGAATTATCTACTTTTGTAAAAACATTTTTGTTTGCAAGGGATGAAATGCGTTGCGGTTTAAAAGAGTTCAAGAAAGCGCTAGAAAAAAGACATCGAGCGCGCTTTTGGTGTCTTACAAGGTCGTTAGGGAATTATACGACAACCCGCTCGTGCTTATGAAATTAACCACTTGAAAAGAATCATGTATTGTTGTATCATGTTACATAACATGATATTGGAAGACGAAAAATTCACAATCGAGATGTTTATGTTGATCCTCAACCGAATATTGTTCGAACTTGGGTCGAACGATGTCAAATACATGAGAGGAAAACAAAAGAAATTCAAAACCAAAGAGTGCACAACGAGCTTCGAGCCAATCTTGTGGAGCATTTGAGCCGTAATCACTAAGTTGTAATCTTTATTTTTATGTAATGTTTTTTATGCAATGTTTTTTATCATGTAATTTTTATTTTATTTAATGACGTTTTTACTTGTATTTAAAAATAATTACTTTTGCACCAAATTTAGGCACCAACCGTTGCTATAGAAAATGTGGTGTCAAAGCCTCGAAATCTTACGTGATGTCTTTGGCACCACTTTCGAGGCCCAAGCGCTTCTAGTGCTTTTATAGTTCTCTACTTGTCTACTAGATGTTGTTTGTATGATAAGACTATAATTAGTTCACAAATTTAAAAGTACTAGGATTAATACCCACGCTTCGCCGCGGGCGTCTTGTTAAAGATGTTGAAAGTGCTCGAAAAATTGCAAAACCAAGTGCAGCTGACTTCCTACACTCACGATCACCAAACAAATCTTGTATATCAAACAGTCTCGTCCAATATTGCATCAACAAACTGAGTTACTGCTTTGGCCTACGTATAGAAAAACAGAAGACGTCGCGACTTTAGCTTCCACGAAAAGATCTGTTGGATTCTCCACACATACTTCAGCAACCTGTTTCACCATCATATACATATTAGTCTTACGCAACAGCTTTTGTATAGTGTTCGTTTATCAACTTGGCTAAGTAAATTATAAGCTTTGTAAGCTTTAAATTATCCAAAATTGGTTTTCCCATTTTGATAGTATATAGCTTGTCTTATACATAATTTTGATGTTCACATTCCAATAAAAATTTTAGTGCTTTAAAAACTAACCCACTTATGAGTGAATGGGTTGCTATTATCACCTTTCATTGAAACACATAATAAGCTACTCCTTTATTCCATATAGACGTAAGAAGAGCATTTACAAAAAGATGAACACTTACAGCATCCATGCCTTCACCGGTAACAATTCTTGCTTTAAAATAGACATCTTCATAACCTTTGCCTATGGAAACAATATTACTGTATTGTGTATGAAACGCCAAAACGGCTGCAGTGGGTGGAGGAGGCACAAATGTAATCACAATCTGAGAATAATACGAAAGTTTTAAGTACATCTATAAAGAAAGAAATACAAATCAAATAGAATAACCGTGCCTACCTGATAGTTCTCCTGCTCCATTTTGCGAATCCAACATCCTGAAAAAAAATGAAATATTTACATTTTGAGAAAACACGTGTTACATACAGAAAGAACATAGCCAAGAGCAAGATGGTGAGTTTTCACTAACGATATATCTCAAGGTCTTAATAGTTCGGCGTGTATAATAATATGCTTTTTGTACCCCAAATGCGCCAATGTGCTTCTAACATGTTACGTATAAGAAATGTAAGTCCAAATAAAGAATAGCGGTTTCGTATGCTATCAACTAATCGTTTAACACTCCGATTGAAATGTAGTTATTTTAATGATGGCTTTTATTTTATGGTGATTGTTTATGTAATATAGATGACACTTAAATAGACCAAATATTTACTCTATTGTGTAGGTTAAGTTTGTCGGAATATAGGATTAGTATCTTTCGAGGGTGTGTTGCCATTGACAGATACCGTCTTTCCTTCACCATTATTTAATTAACTCAAGTTCCTACTTTAAAACTGGCTGAAACTACACATAGTAATAGTACTTCTTAGACACAACAGAATCAAAGTCCTGAACTTAAAATAGCTATGTCTACAAAAAGCTCGCTCGTTTTTCATTCTAACTATTAGTTCTCTCACAAAATAACGCAAGGAAAATTTACATATGCGTATGAGTGGCATCAAATATTAACACGATAATAACATAAATCACGCAATTTCAATCGGGATATTTTAAAAAAAACAACTCACCACAGCTTTTCCAGATTCAAAACAGCTCTTGGAATCTGTGACCATAATCGATGAAACAACCACTCCTTCGGCAATGATGACATTATTTAAATACATCTTCTACCATCGCCTAATAACAGATTAGCGCATTTTATTTTTTTAATATGCAACTCAATAAGTGACACCAAGGCGTAACTTAAGTACAAACAATAAATTCAAACAAAAACCGACACGATAACCTACTTTCATGAGCCGAACGCGAGCTTCCATATTTTTTGATTATGCCCATCTTCACCCACTGAGAAATAAAAAGGTGTTATTCTCTCTAGCAGATGAAAACTCGTACATGAACCGTTCTTTAAATAGCAGGATTTCACTCGTACGGGAACCGTAACCTGCATTATGTTACAAATTGTTGGGCCAATGAAAGTTTTAACTATGGCCCAGTCTAGATTTGTTTAAATTAGACTAAGTGTACGGATCGCTGAGAGGACCAGCGACAGAGACCCGACCAGTGGAAGGCAAAGCCTCAGTTGGCACACCAGGAACATTCAAATCAAAGACAACGTCAGAGAAGTCGAAGACAATCTGAAGTCATACTCACCAGCGATTATGGATAGCTGGGATGTAGAAGGAATGTGCTGGTGTTCAAGGATCTCTGAGTTGACAATACTCAGAGATCACTTAGGAACCCTAGAAGGCTGATACAAGCAAAGCTTGTCCAATACTTTATAGTTTAGGCGGGAGAATCTTCTAAGTGTTTTGAGTGGGACAAAACAAGAGATTCAAGATAAAGCCTAGTACGACCTAGTGGGACAAAAGGTGAACAGTTGGCAGAACTGTTCACCTAAAGTTGTTTAAAGGTATGTCTCGATTTGGACATGCATTTAATACGTTGTACTCTTCTCTTCAGAAGATGACACGTATCAACTACTCCTACTAAGGAAGCAACCTCGTACCACTATAAATAGGAGTGAGAAAGAAGAATTAAACCAACCCTTGTGCTTGGATAAATTATCTAAGTTATTTCTCACCTTGGAACCGCTGAGCCCTGAGCTGTCTACCAACGTCTCATTGGTTCCCTTGTAAACTTGAGTCTCGAATCTAGTTTACTTGTTCTAGGTTTAATTTCTTATTGTCATTCAACGAGTGTATTCATAGCACTTTGTAATACTTTGTTTATAACATTTAATAAAGCATTATGCGTTTGAAAAGTATTTCATTGTGTTTTCGTGGTTATACGAGTTATAGTTTCAACAATTGTCATATTAAGGGACTTTCACAAATTATCAGTCTTATTTACATATCTTATTATATATACGAATAGAATAAGGCATTAAAAACCAACTAAATGGTTCAAGAATACATTGCCTGACATGCTTTGTTTAAGAGAGAAAGATGACAACCTTATTCTTTTCTTTCCTTAGTTGTTTGACATAAATTCTTTTTAGTGGGCATCAACTTAAACTGAAGTAGTTTGTCAAATGATGTATCGGCTAATGTCATCGACTCATAATCTGTTTGCATACATATAAATACATAACTGCATGGTCCGTCTGTTGGACGGGCTAGTTTATGTTTTAACTACTTAAGAGCAATTCATCGTACATTTAATGTCGCCACTCACATATTTTAGAGCCATCTCCTCCAATTTTATATATCTGCAATTACAGTATAATATCTTATGTTACTAACCATGGACTTAACATACCTTGATGAAGGAATCACTTTTATGTAGTTCCTCTTCAAGTTTTCTGGTAACAACATGAGACTCTATGCTTTCTCATGTTAAGTGTGAGTTGATGTTGGACGTAATCTCACCGGACTGTAAAGCTGCATTTAAACTTTGCTTTGATGCTTTTCAATTTTTCCTGCAATCTATCATTGAAGATAGCCTCATAAACACATTGAAAACTATTTCAATAGTAAGATTTGGAGAATTTGAATAAGTATTGTGCAATGTTCGATCCGTTTGACCCATAACCTATTTTTAGTCATGTATTCTTTTTTACTCACGTAGACAACATCAACCTCATCCGACCCATATTGATAACGGTCAGACTGACACTTTTATAAAAATATATTACCTTAAGAACGTCACCCATCAAATAAGGAGGAATGTTTGAGTAAACTGTTCTGCCAGGCGGATTTGGTCTTTTGCGTGTACTCGTGAGACTATTTGACATAATGACATGTTGTAAACCCTTTTTACTTATAGCTATCAAGAATCTGCTTATGACAGTTTGGAAAGTTGAGCTTTGAGATCTTGCATTCAGTTATTTATACTTCGAAAATGCAATAATCCAAGGAACTTCTATGGCAGAAAGCACACACAAAAAATTGGACCGTCTACATTCGACCTCCTTATATGTTATATAATTAGTTTCCAAAAAGTAATTTCAAACTAATCTTATTTTATACATAATGCTACCGCGGGTCATTATCAGTTCATATACAATTTCTCAAAGTTAGGAGTTAGGCTTTTATCAAGAATATTCAAAGTAGGACATATCTTCCAAAACTGAAAAACATGGCAAGTGACACATAATTTGTTGGGGGTTGGGTAGGTAAAAAAGGATACTTATCAACACAGTTGATAAAAATATCCATGCGACAAAAACATTCAACCTAACAATATCACAATATTTTAATTTTTGTATAAGAATAAAGGAAAACCCCCTTTTATAGAGCTGAATCATTAGGCACACTTGACGATTTTAGACATCTTGTCAGTTCTTATCAGCCGCACCTTAAATCACCCGACAACTAATTACAAAAACGAAATAACAATGCATCCTAAAATCATCCCAACTCCAGCCCAAAAAACTGAAAAGAAAAAAAATTCTTTTTTTCCATACCCGGAATATAGGGTGTACCCCCTTTGTTGAACCCACCGGAATCCTTGCCACACCGCCGCCACCAGCTCCACTGTTTTACACATTAATCAGATATATTAGCCAAATAATCCGATCAATTTAAACAAAAAAAAATTAACATACAAACTTCAATATAATCAAAAAAATAAAACATTCTATCTTGAAAAGTTATTATATCTATTGCATCTTCAAAACCCTCCCGATTCCTTCAAAATCATCCAAATAAACACATCTAAATATTCTAAAAAGAGATATAAAAAAATTAGTGTTCTTGTTCTACTGGGCAATTATGTACCTTATTTTTTTATTTCTCGATTTGCAAGTGGATCACATCTCTTTCCTCATCATCATGAGTAGATTACCCTTCAAAAAATGTGGTCAAAAATCACTGATTATCCATCACTCTCAATAAGATGAGATTTGGTTTTAGAGAGAGAAAAAAAGCAAAGAAATGACTGGTTAGATCCGATGTGTTATGGATTGTGTTTCTTATCCTTTTAAAGTGGGTGGAGATAATCAACGACAACAAATGAAGAACTGGTACACGGTCGGGCTACCAAATCAACGGCTTAGAAGAAGGATTGGTACAAGAGCATCACACACACAAAATTGTGTTGTGAGAGAATTTTCCAATGAAGCAACGGTGAATATTTGTTTATATCAATCCACGGATGGGAGAGAATATAAGGCAATGGTGGAGATGGGTTGAAGAGATTGGAGAAGCCAGATGGATGGAGTATATTGTTTGAGTTACTGCTCTCCTCACAAAGTTATATTATTGTTTATTCATGAATTTTCATTCCCCTTAATGTATAAAAGGGGTAATAGCAAGAAAATTTATAACTTTCAAGATCCCAAAACTAACAGATTTGGTATCCTCGATGATTTATTAGCCTAACAATATAACAAAAAATAATGTTGTGATCACTTTCAAGATATATAAGATCAAATTAATCAACTAAATTCGGTGTATAACCTTTAATATTTGTATCATAGTCCTAAAAAATGTTTGCATGGTTATCTGATGTAAATGGTTCACCTTCATCTTAACAAAAAATTACTACGTATCAGATAGTAATATAAAACACGTAATGAAATACTTGATAGCTAAATAAGATGATTACCATTATTAACAATTTCTCACAACCAACTTTGTGCACACATTAAAGCTTCTATTGTATTAGGATGAAGTCTGCTTCGATGTGGACTAATCAACCTCCCGCTAGCGCTAAATGCATATAAAAACGCAACATTAGAAGCAGTGATAGCCAATGTATCTCTAGGAATGGCTTGTAAAATAGGATACTTGGCCGCTCTTAGCTTCCACCATAACAAGATATCAAAGTCCTGAGATCGCGGTTCAAGATAATGCTCAAATTCCATTTTCACAACAGATTGAGGAGCATTATTTTGACTCAAAATATATTTTTTCCAAGCAGATAAATTCTCGTCAACCTCCATTGAACTTGTAGAACCAGATCCAATATTATCTTGAGCCCCATATGCATTTTGGGAAGTCTTTAATTGGTATCATTAACCAACTCTTTACACAGCTCTTCAATTTCAAGAATTTGAGCCTCTGAATCTCCTGGATATATAATTTCAAAGTAAAATTTAATCATTTCCATCTCGTTTATTACATAAAAAAACAACAGCAACACACATTAACTCATGAATATCGCCCCAATATTCATTGAACTTTTCAATCATTAGTGATACCATATTGCTAACAACCTTGTTAGGAGATACCATCCACTCAGACAATTTCTGCCTAATCTCACTAATTTTTGTGAAGTATAGATTAGCCGTTGGGTGTTGGATTTTAATTAAATCCTTAACCATATTAACCAAGTCGATCGGTCGAACAAAATAGTAAGGGAGAAAAGGTTTTTGGTTTTTCAACTTGGTATAATGAGGTACCTTAGACCTCCTTTTATACTAGTCAAAATCAACCCAAGCCCAAGGCTATAGGCGGCCGACTACAACATAAGGGATCAAACCATTTGTTTCCTTTCTCTCGACTTCCCTTTTATTCGTTTATTTGTTTAACACATAATTAATATGAATAATTATTACTTAACGTTTAACGTGTGGGTCTCCTTAGGCTCGAGTCGACTACTAGACATACTATTATTACGTGTACATAATCCAACAGCTCCCACTTGGACATGAGATAATAAAGTAATAACACTGGTTAGCGTCTAGCACCACGCCAATGCTCTCGGAAACTCTCAAGTTTTCTAAAAAGTACATTTATATGACTTAAGCATTTATAATACATTTGTTTCTCAAATGCCATGTTAACAATGGATATGGATCAAAGTCATTCTATTTTAACTATTTTGTTTCTCGTATTACATAGTTAATATAAATTACCAATCTAATCGAGACAAATCTAGATTACCATTGGGTATGACCATACAAACATTTAATTAATTAATGAGGGGCTCATTAGTATTATTCTTCAAACCTAATTGAATGAATAAATTCTATCTTGACTAAACGGGCCTCTTACATGCTTCAAGATACAAATGATTATAGCCTTTATTACTACCTTATTCAGGATAGCGTTAAGACTATAGCAAAAAGTAGCATCCACATATATACAACCTGCTTGCATCTCAAGTCAAAGGATTTAGTAATGTAAATCATTTACAAGTGTCACTTAAAGACACCGATACATAAAGTGATCGACTTGAAAGTAAGAGATGTCCAATGTATAACTTTTGGATATTGTATGAGTTGGTGAACCGTTCTTACATATTCTACGAATATTACCATCTCTCATATATGTCTTAATTCTATTATATTCCCATATAATCAATCGACATAGACAATTTAGAATAACATATTATTCAAGGATTTAAACATGCAAAAATAGGACCAATAAATATAAATGAAAACCGAACATATCAAATACTTCAACTCATTAATAAGTATTGTTTAACATAATCCTTTACCCAAATACTAAAAGATCAATGCATGATAACCTTAGTTGAAAAATCACGCCTCAAGATATGACGATCATACTTGTTGTCAAGGCATATATTTCATGAAACTCTACTGGGTTTGATCTTTGGAATTTTGAGAATACTTATTTCAAATTTAAAATTGTGAAAATCTATGAACATATATAATGATTGATATTATGTACGTTTCTACATATGAACACACAACAAAATGGGACTATTGTTGTTGTACATCCTATAAGGTGTGTGAGTCCAACAAAACACCTTACTGAAAACAATCTTCTTTAATAGCTTCTTAAACTATAAAGTATTCCTTACTTTTTTAATATGTATTGCAACATTATGCTCAATTGGACATAACTAGTCCATATGGTTATTATCAAAGATATAATCGTACCATGACTAGTTATGAGTTTTATCTCAATCAAACTATCATCCATGTTTAGAAATATCACTATGATATATTATAATCCATAAACTAGAAATTATTATTATGATAATATTTGGTGTTTTTAACTCTAAGTTTGTTGACAATGATAATTACATCTTTTTATCATATAGAATATTCATTGCTTCGAACAATTAAGTTTGTAATGATTTTTCTATTCCAAACAGATCTTATCATAATATTTATACTAATCATCTAAATGATTTTCTGTTTAAGCAATCGTTGTTTTTAAATCTTCTTGTACTTATACAAGTTTTACAATTATCCATATACACAGTATGCTTTACTTGATGAATCCCTTAAGTATTCATCTAATGTCATCTCTCATCAAATGAGATATATTCATTGAGACTTTCTAAATGATATTTGATGTTGTGTTGGATCTCATTAACCACAAGTGTTTATTATAATAAACATATATAAATCAAGGTTATACGTATAATTTCTAAACCCATTGATATGAAACCTTATTCCGAGTTAAGGTTTAACATCTACCTTACATGGAATATTGCTTTCCATATATTATACATCATATGTGATTTTAATAAATAAACATAATACTCCCATTAGTTTTTAGATGTTGTCGGAAATACGTTTTTACGTATTTAGGAAGATTCGGTCACTCCGACAATATATTAAGTAGTATCTCGTAGTCTAGATATCTTTTAATATATCAAACAAGGAAAGGCCCGGGCCATGATTGTATGGCCGGCCCAAACATGTAAGCCCAAGCCCATTACAAGGCTTGGGTATATAAACCCTCTCCTTTGATGGAGAGGGTGGTGGTTTTCATAATTTACACATAGTTCTTAAACTTTCTCTCTCTAGAAGTGTGAAATCATCTATCTTTCTCTCTCTAAAACATAAGCAAGATTTACATATCCTACAAATGGTATCAAGAGCCATGGGATGATTGTATTGTTTATGTGCTTGTGTTCTTGATTTTTGTAGCTTTTTGATCTATTCAAACCCACATCCAATTTTTTTTTGTGTTTTTTATGGTTTTTTCTTGATACAAATCTTCTACATAGTTGTGGTAGAGATTTGGTATATTTAATTTGGCTAAAAACACAAAATTTTTGGGTGTTTGGATCATTTTTGGCTTAAAATCTCGAATTTGGTGTGTTTTGTCCGAGAAAAGTGGAAAAATTCATATACTGCTTGTACTATTGCGACAGCTCCCATCGCAATATCTAGGGTTTTGGATTGCAATCCATATTGCGACTGGTATTGCGATTGGATTTCATCTTGTCACATTGCGATCCATATTGCGATTAGGATTGCGATTGGAGTTCTTTGATTATTGCGATCCATATTGCGATTCATATTGCGACAGGATATTGCGACAGGGGTATTGCGACAGGGGTATTGCGACAGGGTATTGCGACAATATTGCGATTGGAGTATTGCGATTGGACTTATTGCGATACAACATTGCGACAGCATTCCTTTCATACATTGCGACAACATTCCTTTAGACATTGCGACAGCATTCCTTTTAGGCATTGCGATAGAACAACAAGTATTCCAAGATTTTTCAAAAACGTGTTTTTGAAGTGTGCAATTTCATCTTAGAATTTTTGGTTTATCGAGAACATAATTTAGGGGATTTTAACATTATTTCTTGGCTTCTACACACAACAACAAACACATTTACTTTATTTCATTGTTCGATCAACTTTGTAAATCTTAACTTATTGAAATGGAGTACACATCTCTTACGGATAAGTCCATCCTCTCGGGTACGGATAATCGTCCACCTATGTTGGAGAAGTCTATGTACGAGGATTGGACTTCCCGAATGGAACTTTACATGTTGAACAAAGAGAATGGACATCTCATTTGAGCATCTGTGCTCAATGGACCATTAGATTACGGTATAGTGACGGAAGGTACGACTACTCGTCCTCGCACAACGGGTGAATTGACTGGAGATATGAAGATTCAAGACAAATGTGATAAGTATGCTACAAACATCATTCTCCAAGCCCTTCCTCCAGATGTCTACAAACTCGTCAGCAAATATAAAGTACGTGACGGATGTTAAACTGGCTAAGGACTTGCATAACACCAATGTGGATCAACTTCAAGATTTTCTTCAACAACACGAATGCCATGTGATCGAGGCTCGGTTGTCTAAATCTCAAGTTCATGATCCACTTGCCATGTATGCTTTTCAACAAAACATGGCTTATACTTATCAACAACCATCATACTTGCAGCAGCCACCACCACACACCTATCAGCAACCACAGCAACCATCTTATCCACCACTAATAATGCCACAACAAGCATTTCAACAAAGTGTTCATCAACAATCTTTTCCACAGCAACCACCACATCAGACATCACTATCACAAGCCAACACTTCTCCAACGGGCTATATTCCTCAGCAAGGATATTTTCCAATAGAAGCACAACCAGCACAAGCTTTCTACTCTAATGAACTTCCACCAATCCAAGCACCGGTCTTTACTCCAAATGATACGCCAGTTGATGTTCTAAACCATCTCACTGCCTACTTGTCAAAAGTTGTTGCAACTAGAGGATTTCCACCAACAAACAATCAGCTCCGCACCTCTTCAAATCCTCGACAACAAGCTACTGTTCAAGATGGTCAAGTAACAGTGCAACCCCTTCAGGGAAGGCAAAACTCATATGGACATCCTACAAGGACGGTGAATGCTCAAGCTGTGAATTCTCAAGCTAATGGAAATGAAATGCCCATTGGTCCTCAAAAGGTTGCGACTTGCTACAATTGCCGAGGACAAGGTCATATGGCTAGGCAATGCACTCAGCCGAAAAGGAGAAGGGATGAAGCGTGGTTTCGTGAGAAAATGTATTTGGTTGATGCTCAGTCTAAGGGAAAGATTTTGGATTCAGAGGAGTTAACATTTCTTACAGACCCAGGGGCAGCAGATACTAAAGGCATTGCAGTCGTTTCCACTTATAATGCAGCTTATCAAGCAGATGATCTTGACGCATATGATTCGGATTGTGATGACATTCACTCTGCCCAAGCTGCTCTCATTGCTAATCTCTCTCACTACGGTTCTGATGTCATCAGTGAGGTACCTACCACAACCAATCTTGGTAATGATGATAACCAACATCAAGTTGGGCATGAAAATGACAACCTCGAACAACATTCGGGAACTAGTAACTCAAATGATGTGGTACCCAATCCTACACATTTGAGTGAACCTCAACCAAATGCTACGACGGGTATGGAATCTTATGCTCATCATGATTTGGTCATGGTGCCTAAACATATTATTGATCAAATGCATATGGCTCTTAGACAATCCGTAGATACAAATTCCACCCTAACTGTTGAGCTTGCGTTGCATAAAGAAAAGGTCAAAACTTTTGAAATGGTCCCTCAAGCAGAGAAAATAACATGTTCTAAATTTGACCAATTTCATTTTGAAAAGATTGAACACTTGAAAGAAATAGAATCATTAAAAGCTAATATTTCTAATGAATTAAAAGCAAAAGAGTCGGTTGTCAATGATTTTCAGAAACTTAAAATGGATTTCAAAACTCTCGAGTCTAAAAAGTTTGAATCAGAAATTAATGCTACCAAACTTCTTAAATTCAAGGAACAACATCTTTTAAAACAATACGCTTCCACAGAAAAGGTTCATCTTTTAACTAAATCATTTAAAGAACTCGAACTTAAGCGTCTTCAAAATTTACCTCCTAATCCCGGTTATGCAAAACAAGCTCAGGAATATATTCCCGGTCTTTATGATATGACCATAATTGGCAAATCAAAAGAAGCACCTTATGTTCGTAGTTCTGAGGAGACACAGTCACTTACGGAAGAAACTCATTCTAAAATGTTTTCAAAATTCCATACGATTGATTATGATAAGCATAATAAAGATCAACTTTCTAAAAAGACACGTATTCGCTTACAAAAAGAATTAGCTGAACTAACAGTTCTTGTGCCCCCAAGTTTGTCAAATGAAAACCCTCCTAGTACGTCTCCTACACTCGTCAAAATGGATTTAACAAAGTTACTTCCACCGGTAAGTAAGGCGTCCGTTAATTTAAAAGCGGTACACCAATACTTAGCCGATTTTGACAAGGTCATTTTGGAACGTACGACGGCCACGGCCATAATGGAAGGTGAATGGAACTTTGAGCACACTAGAGCTGCGTTCCGAGATGAAATTGTTCCGTTTGTAAAGAATGTTAAAGCTTGTCTTAGTAATCTTGATCAAGATTTTCATTTGGAAATAGAAGAAGTTAAACGTGTTTTCAATGAAATGGATGATGCTTATGAAAACAGTTTACTTGAAATAGAACGGGTTTCACGCCAAAATGATCAGCTTCTGAAGCAAGTGATGTCTCATGATATAGTTTCCGTCTGTGTGAATAAAAGTGTTGATAATGATTATATTGTGCATAATGTTGAATCTGTGGATAATGTGGTAGATAGTACTTGTCACAAATCTGACGCTGATTTTTTAAAGCTTCAAGATTCATATTCTTCGCTTTCAAAACGTTTTGATGAGATTCAAACACATTGTATTTCGCTTGAAAGCAAGCAACAATTTATTCAATAAATCTTTGAAACGTCATTCGAAGGTGTTAATATCGATGATGCAAACTTTGAAAAGAATTTTCGATTGAATTTACAATCAAAACAGCGCCAGCCAAGTGACAAAGTTGCTAAGTCTTTGCCGATAGACATAGAGAAATCTAAGGAGCTTAACTGTGTGAACGTACTTGAGGCCGCTGAGAATTTTAAACTTGATCTAGATAATCGAGTTTCCAAGATTTTGTCCAAAGTTGATAACTTAAAACAGAAAGATACACGACTCTTCGATTCAGTAAAGCCCGCATGTGCTAATACCACTGCACAGAATCAATCATTGATTGAACAATTGAATCAAAAGTCGGTGGAAATATCTGATTTGAGGGAGCAAATTTGTGATAAAAATCTGGCCTTGGC
This sequence comes from Glebionis coronaria, assembly GCA_025667525.1. Taxonomy (NCBI): domain Eukaryota; kingdom Viridiplantae; phylum Streptophyta; class Magnoliopsida; order Asterales; family Asteraceae; genus Glebionis; species Glebionis coronaria. The sequence goes on along the minus strand of CM046874.1, from coordinate 126,159,476 downwards.
TGAGTTAAAGGAAACACTTCGTACTCTAAAAGGTAAGAATGTTGTGGATAACGCAGCCACTGTCTCAGCATCGTTCTCTAGTGCAATCAAAAGGACCCTTATAGCCGTCACACCATTTAATAAGGGCCCTAGGACTAAACCATCTCAAACTTTGGTCACTAAAGATAAGGCGGAATCAAAACCAGCTTCTAATATTCCTGTGTTGCCTTCTACAGGAGTAAGCACCACTATTAAGGCTCAAAGATCTAAGCTTAAAAGAAACAAGAAGAATGATAGGATCTTGCCCCCATCTAGTAGTCAAGTGAAGAAGAAAGTAGAAGCCCATCCTAGGAATGTTATTTTTGTTTTAAATAAAAAGAATCATGTAGCTAAACCTAAAGGCTCTGCGGTTGTGCAGCGTTCTAAGCCTACTGTGAATTCTAATTTGAAATGTTGGAATTGCAATGAATGTATGTTTTCTAGTCGTCATGATTTTGCCTTATTGACCATGTGAATGAGATGCATGCCCGCAAAAATGGATTAGAATGGAAACCGACTGGGAAAGTGTTAACCCAAGTTGGTTGGTTATGGCGCCCCACTGGTAGAACTTTCACTATAGTAGGAAATATGTGCCCTTTAACTAGGATCACTCCCACTAAAGCGAAGAAAGCGTGCCCTTTAACTAGGAGTACCAAGGCTACCAAAACACAAGTGTGTCCTTTAACTAGGAACACCGACACTACTGTAGGAACCAAGTGCCCTTTAAATAGGTCTACTCCCACTGTAGTGCCCGCGAATAATCCAAAACCTAAGAAAGTTGGAACAGTAAAACCTGTTAGTGCTAAAACTCACATTAGAAAACGCAGGAAATCTAAGGGTCACACAAATGTTAGCAATTCTGTTAATCTTATATCTGTATCTGCTAACACTCCTGAACCAATAGTTTCCAATGCATTGTCTACTGTTGTTATTGAAAACAGGTGGTCCAAATTGTTCTCTGGTATTTGGACTCTGGTTGCTCCAAGCATATGACCGGAGATCGCTCTCAGCTCAGAAATTTCATCAGCAAGTTTCTTGGTACGGTTCGATTTGGTAATGATCATATTGCAAAGATAATGGGTTATGGTGAATATCATATTAGGAATGTTATAATTTCAAGAGTGTATTATGTGGAAGGTCTCGGTCACAACTTATTTTCTGTGGGACAATTTTGTGATGCAAACCTAGAAGTTGCTTTTCGAGAGCATACATGCTTCATACGTAATTTAGAAGGGGTTGATTTATTGAAAGGTACTAGAGGGAATAATTTGTATACTTTGTCTCTACAAGACATGATGGCCGCTTCTCCCGTATGTCTTCTCTCCAAAGCATCAAAGACTAAGTCATGGTTATGGCACCGATGGTTATCTCATCTTAACTTTGAGGCTATTAATCATTTGGTGAAAAACGAACTTGTTCGTGGTCTTCCTAAACTTTCATTTCACAAGGATCATTTGTGTTCCGTGTGTACAATGGGGAAAAGTACTAAGAAATCTTACAAACCCAAGACTGAAGACACCAACAAAGAGAAACTTTATTTGTTGCATATGGATCTTTGTGGGCCAATGTGTATTGAAAGTCTTAGTGGCAAAAAGTACATCCTCCTAATTGTCGATGATTACTCTCGGTTTACATGGGAAATTTCTTACAACAAAGAATGAGGCACCTAAATTCATTATCGGATTTCTCAAGATGATTCAAGTGCGTCTCAACACTACTGTCCGACGCATTCGTACAGATAATGGAACCGAATTTGTGAATCAAATCTTGCGTGATTATTATGAAGAAGTTGGCATATCTCATGAAACATCCGTTGCTCGCACTCCACAAAAAAACGATGTCATTGAAACGTAAAATCGCACACTTATGGAAGTTGCTCGAATGATGTTAATTTACGCAAAGGGTCCATTGTTTTTATGGGCAGAAGCAGTATCTACAGCAGTGTACACCCAAAACCGCTCACTAATACGTAAACGCCATGGTAAAACACCTTATGAGCTTCTCCATGGAAAAGTACCAGATTTATCATATCTTCATGTATTTGGTTCTCTTTGCTATCCAAATAATGACGGTGTCAATTTAGGAAAACTTCAACCAAAGGCTGATATCGGTATTTTCATTGGTTACGCACCCACAAAGAAGGCATACCGAATCTACAATCGTAAGTCTCGTAAGATCCTCGAAACTATGAATGTTGATTTTGATGAGCTGACAGCAATGGCTTCTGAGCAAAGCAGCTCTGAACCCACACTTCATGAAATAGGACCCAATAACATTAGTTCTGGTCTTGTCCCAAACAACCCTACTTCATCATCATTTACACCACCTTCTAGGACTGAATGGGATATGTTGTTTCAACCGTTCTTTGATGGATTCTTTACTCCTCCAAGTATTGTTGCTCCAGAACCTGAGGTAATAGCTCCGGTAACCGAAGTTGTCGCTCCAGCAACTGAAGCACAATCAGATACGTCTGCACCTACAATTGGTCAAGACATACCATCAACGAGTAATTCTCAACCAACACCCAAATCAACTACCCATGTCATGCCTATTGATGATGAAGAGGATGATGATGATCACAATTTGGAATTCGCTCAAATGTGTGAACTTCCATTCTTTGGTGTACCAATTCTCGACCCTAATCAAGCCGGGTCGTCCACCTCAGAGGAAGCTCCTACTACGATTTACTCCAATCTACGGATTCGTGAACGTGACAGCAAGTGGACAAAGGATCATCCTATAGATTCTATTATTGGTGACCCTAATCGTCCGGTATCCACTAGAAGTCAGCTACAAGAAAATGCAATGTTTTGTCATTTTGATGCTTTTCTCACTGAAGTTGAACATAAGACATGGCAAGAAGCTTTTACTCAATCCCGTTGGATAGAAGCTATGCAAGAAGAACTTAATGCATTTATACGTCTTGAAGTATGGGAACTTGTCCCATGCCCAGATCAAGTGCAATTACTCACTTTGAAATGGGTTTACAAGGTGAAACTCGATGAGTTAGGCGGAATATTGAAGAACAAAGCTCGACTAGTAGCTCGTGGATACAAGCAATTATTGGGAATCGACTTTATGGAATCCTTTGCACCTGTTGCCCGTTTGGAAGCTATTAGAATATTCCTTGCTTATGCAGCCCATATGAACATGATCGTCTATTAGATGGATGTGAAGACGGCATTTCTTAATGGTTAAATCAAGGAAGAGGTCTATGTTCAACAGCCGGATGGTTTTGTGAATCCTAATTATCCTAATCATGTGTACAAGCTTAAGAAGGCTCTCTATGGATTGAAGCAAGCTCCACGCGCATGGTATGATCTATTGTCACAATTCCTCATCACACAAGGCTTCGCAAAAGGCAAAGTGGATCCCACGTTGTTCGTTCAGAAACGAGGTAAAGATATGATTATGGTACAAATATATGTTGATGATATTATATTTGCAACCTCGACCCAAACCTTATCCGATGAGTTTGGGACACTCATGTCTTCCAAGTTTAAGATGTCAATAATGGGCAAGGTATCATTCTTCTTAGGTCTTCAGATATCTCAGAGTCCCAGAGGCATCTTTATCAATCAATCCAAGTATGCCCTTGAATCGCTAAAGAAGTACAAGATGGAATATTGCGACCCCGTAGATACCCCAATGGTGGAACGAACTAAACTTGATGCACTTATGGCATATACAGATGCGGATCACGCGGGTTGTCACGATACAAGGCGTAGAACGAGTGGAACTTTGCAACTACTAGGAGATCGACTAATCAGTTAGGCATCGAAAAGGCAGAAAAGCGCTGCAATTTCAAGTACGGAAGCAGAATACATAGCTATGTCCGGTTGCTGTGGTCAAATTCTTTGGATGAGATCGCAACTAACCGACTATGGTCTAGGTTTCAACAAAATTCCGATGTACTGCGACAACAAAAGTGCAATTGCCTTATGCTGCAACAATGTTCAATTCTCCCGGTCGAAGCATATTGACATTCGCTACCACTTCATCAAGGAGCAAGTGGAAAATGGAGTAATAGAGCTTTACTTTGTCCGATCTGAGTATCAATTGGCGGATATTTTCACGAAGGCTTTTGATCGCGCTCGAATTGAATTTTTGGCCGACAAGCTAGGAATGAGAACCTTCTCGCCTGAGACTCTTAAGGAACTGGCAGATGAAGCGAAAGAATAGTGATGGTAAAATATTCTCCGTATCCTTGGTGATCATTTGTATATATTGTTTATATTTTTATCCACAAAATAAAAATACAAAAATATAAAACCATATAAAAACCATAAAAAATTGAAAAATTCATAAAAATACAAAAATATTTTTACTTTATTTTTCAAAGGTATGTCTTTTGGTAAGATAATATTTACGGCCTTAGAAATGTCGATTAATATTGACACGACGCCATAAATAGAGTTCGTACAAAAGTTGTAAATACTTCATAAAACATGCCCTAATGGCTTGTAGTTATTTCTGACTGCAACCCGCTTTTCATATTAAAGTCAAGTATTTCTTATGAAAGCTTTGGCTCAAAACGGGAATTAATTTTCTCGGGCAAGGTTTTCTTTAAAACCTTGTAAGGGATCAAGTTTACTCTATAACTTGGTCTAACACAAATCTATGTACGTTTCAGTGCATTTATTTGTTAAAACAAGAGAAGTCTTGTTTTTATGAAGCTATCATCTCTACAACCATAGCAATCTACAAATGGTATCTACATACTCGATGATGCGACTACTCAACCGACGACTACAGCTCTTTCAATAGAACACGGGTCAACAATTGAGGGGGAGCAATTGTCAAGCGTTTAGAATCTTTGATGCCAAACGTGCCAAGTTCACAAATTGGTGTCAAGACAACAATACCAATCGTACATGTGGTGTCAAGAGATGACTTCAGACGTGACGAGGCGACCAACATTTGCCGACAAGAACCATTTGATCTTATCATATGATGTTCTCATCAATCAGGTCCAACCTTGTCAATTTTTTTCTAATATTGTGAATATGTGATCATGTTACAAGTCGGTATCATATCTCATACATTTGGTATCATGAAGATAAAACGGACTTGCATTTTTCTTCCCAAAACTGTTGTTAACACTTCATTAAATCAATTGATATTAAAAACATCGATTGGGTTAATATTTTTAATATGGGGGAGAAAATGTGATTTAATATGGGAATTTATCAAAAATGGTTTGACTTAACGTGATGGCTCATCCCGACATGTGCAAAATGTTTTCGAATATCGTGGCATATGTTAAGGGGGAGCAAAACGGATTTGCACATCAAAATGGATTTCATGGTGATTTATACTTACCCTCAACCTATTTATTTCATGACGATGAAGATTGTGGTGACAAAAGGATGGTAGGATAGGTTAAGTCCTATGATTCTTCCAGAACCAGAGGAATCTTCCCAAGGACATTCCATAGCTAGAAATAGTAGTCCTTAGGAAAGTTGGAGAAAAGATTGTGAATGTAGCTGAATGTCGACCAAGTACTTAAGTTAGCACTGGAACAATCACAACAAGGTGCTAGTTATGACGTATTGGTAAGCATTGAAGGGTTTGAAGAATGAAAAAGAATTGTAAAGATAAAGGGTGTAAAGAAAGAAGCCCTCCTTACAACCGTAGGCAGAAACCAGGTCAATACATATGCTATTGAGATCATTTTTCAATGATTCTCGATATTGAAGATAGACATCATGGACCCAGTGATGCAATGCACAACCCATCCCAGCTAACTCAGATATCTCTTAAAAGATATTTGTTTTAATCACACGGAGACAACGCATTATCTATTGATTTATTCACTCCGAATAAATTGGTATTGAAATGGTGGAACTCCTCTCCAGCCTCCGATCACTAAAATCCAAAGTGCACGATCGAGTCTAGAGCCATTTGAGATCATCAAATATCTCATTAGGACACACTTTCATAATTCCTTGCTTCTTCACACACTGTGAAAAGTAAGAAAGATATTAAGAGTCCTACACAAAATCTTCATGATCTTGCCTGAACATCCGAGTAATACGAAAGTATTTACAATGAAGATGGAAATCCTTCTTGAGCGAATATCAAAAAGCTCATGGTAGGTGACTTGTGCGATTCTTTATGAATCAAGCTTGTGATAACTGGAAAGCAACAGTGGTTTAGTTCTTAACTGAACTTAAACACGTTCCAGGCCTCTACGCAAAATCTCAGTAATCTTGCCAGAACACTCAGAGTGATACCTTAGTGTTCACAGTGATGAGTGGAAATCCTTCTAGTGTTAACATCAAAAAGCACTTGGTAGGTAACTTGCAAGATTCAATATGAATCAAGCTCGTGACAACTGGAAAGCAACGATGGTGCGATTCTTTAATGAATCAAACTTGTTCCAGGAATCAGAATTGACGGCTTCAATCATGCGGTTAATTTTATCCAAATGATTCACTCTTTACGTTCGCAGTCAGCTTTGGACGGTCGAGTAAAGAGAACGGGTTTACCCGCAAAGTCTTGTCAAGGAGATTTTTAATAAAATCTAGCTGCCACAAGTACGATATTTTATATCGTCCAACGGTCTTCACCGACCGGAGGTAAAATGCTACCGAATTAGAATGAAATGTTCAAAGCCATTTCGCTCATGTCTACTTATGTTACGGCATTTGAAGACGGTGACGTTGCGTAATCCGAGAAGAAGTCGTCTCCGCATGCTTATACTTTTCGTACTTTATACATCAACAAATTCAAGAAAGCCTAAAAGTTAAGTCTTCCGCTGTATCAAACTCTGAAGCTTTCAAGAATTACAAAGGTATAAGTATGTGGGACATGATGTCACGAGGAGGCGAAGATCACAAGTGATGGATGCACAAGATCAAGGCAAGAGATTAATGCGAAAGATTGATATCAATGATCACATCAGCATGTTCACCAGAAAAGAAAAAGAAAATAAAGACGAAGACTACGAGCTCAAGACAAGCATAGTATGATAGGTTTATTTTATTATTGTAACTTGGGTAACTCCCTTGTTTGGAGTGACCTCCCTTAGGGGGAGATTGTTGGAGATACGTTTTTACGTATTTAGGAAGATTCGGTCACTCCGACAATATATTAAGTAGTAGCTCGTAGTCTAGATATCTTTTAATATATCAAACTAGGAAAGGCCCGGTCCATGATTGTATGGTCGGCCCAAACATGTAAGCCCAAGCCCATTACAAGGCTTGGGTATATAAACCCTCTCCTTTGATGGAGAGGGTGGTGGTTTTCATAATTTACACATAGTTCTTAAACTTTTCTCTCTAGAAGTGTGAAATCATCTATCTTTCTCTCTCTAAAACATAAGCAAGATTTACATATCCTACAGATGTACTCACAAGTTATCTTAGATCTAATTAAAAATCAAAACATGGATTTAATAATTAGACTTGATATATATATTCCTTAGATGCATGCATTAATCTATACATAGATTCTTGCATTATGTACACTATATAAAGATTATTGTAATTTATAAACACTTTGATCACAACCGTCCTCGCTAATGTAATCGTACAAAAGAGTTTAAATATTACATTGTCATATTTATCATTATAAAAACTATCATGACAATAAATCATCTTTACTAATGCATGTAGAACTTTTCTACACATATTGTGCATTAATCATGTGTACAATATTGCCCATATGAGTCTTTCACTAAAGAAACTTATATTCACCTCACGGTCTAACCGATTGGTTAAAGATTAATCAAGTTTCCAAAAATTGATTATCTTCTATAGACTTGCATCTACCCATTCATAGTTTTATTCAATAATGATATTCAAGTTCAATAATACATCTATATGGTTAGTAGGGTCACCATGATCCTCTAACATTCATTCCTTAGTATTGACATATCAATATATCATTCAAGTACTAAAGATATCCTTGCGGATCTATGAATGTGAGTTCTATCACCACGATGTTCAGCACTTGATGTTCACCATCATTATGACATCCGCTAGTATATTTATAAGGTTGCGTATTTTGTTATTTATCTCTAAAAGATCTACGATTCCTCCCACTTGCTTTTAGTAATCAAACACTATTCTTCAAATACTTAGCATGTAGGGCAACAACAAATTGTTATCTTTTGGACATGTCACAAAATACTTTGATAGTTCTTGTTAAATTCAAAACTTCTATATTAAGACTCAATGTGATTCATCACATTCCATAGCTTGATGTTATCTTAGTTTCCTTCTAGGTCGGAGTAATATTTAAGTATATAGTTTGTATACTTAATTTACAAACCTTGACAACTTTTGTAGGTAAAGTTGTTAGAAGTATTTAAAGCGATGGTCATACAATATACCATTACGAAGCTCGTGGAAAATGTTACTCAACGGTGTCGAGAGTTCTTAGATTATGTTATGTATGTAACGGGAACTAGTCCCGAACACACAAATGAGGAAGGCCTCCTAAACTTGTAAGCCTTAGTATAAAAGGCCTAACCATCCTCATTTGTTTGTGTGTTTTCCATTCTATAGTTTGTAGAGAGAGAAAGTTATTGTCTTTCTCTCACCATGATTACACATTTATTCTTCTTCTTCCTTTCCTCTCTCTAATCTAATCTAATCCTTCTTTTGTTTTAATCTTTGTTATTGATCTTCATCTTATTTCTTTCCTTAATTCATGTTCATCATCTCCATCACATAAATCACCTCGTCACATTAATATTCATGGATTTAGTGTTTGGTTAGTCGTGTGTTATATTCTTACAACTGGTATCAGAGCCAAGGGATTCGTGGTTAGTATTTTGGTGTTGTTTTCAGATTCGTGGGTTTTATGATTATCAAGCTCGAATCTTGAAATTTTTGCGTTTTCGTGGTAAGTTTCTAGACAAATCGACAATATAGATGTGGTAGTGATTTAGATTACTTAGATTTGTGAAAATCGTAAAATTTGGTAGTGTTTGGCTCGTATTTTTGTTAAAAATCTCGTATTTCTTACATCCGTCATATTTCAAAACCTTGAAAAAATTGCCGGATCACCATTTCCTTGATATTCCGAATTCGAGAATAGTCTTTTGTGATTCTGAATCTAAGTCTGTACCGTATTCCGAATTCATAGCAAAGTTTATTCCGAATTCAAACTTATATGTTATTCCGAATTTGAGACTGTGAAACATATTCTGGATTGTTGCCTTTGGGATTCAGAATTTGAGATTTAAGTGTTATTCCAGATTGTAGACTTTGAAACACATATTCCAAAATCCTTTAAAATTTACATATTCTGAAATCCTTTGAAATCAATATTCCGAAATCTTTTGAATACCATATTCCGAAATCCTTTAAAAACATATTCTGAAATTCTTTAAAAAACACTTCGAAATCTTTAAGATTACATATTCCAAAATCTTTGAAATCCATATTCCGAAATACTTTGAATACCATATTCCGAAATCCTTTGAATACCATATTCCGAAATCCTTTGAAAAACATATTCCGAAATTCTTTGAAAACACATTCCGAAATCTTTAAGATTACATATTCCGAAATCCTTGAGACAAATTCCGAAATCTTTGAGATTGTGCACAAGTATCATTTTTTCCGAAATCGTGAATTTTTTGTTCCATGTATTTTGAGACTTAGCCACTATGTAGACTAGATTCGTTGCATAGTTTACCAAAAAAAAGAGTTAAAATTTTTACATCTTCTTAGATCAATTTTTTTCTATACTAGTTTTTGGCTATTTTTAACACGATTTCAAAATTTGGCAATTCGGATTTTTTTCGGTTTATTTTATATTGGACTGGGGTATTTTTTTGTCGGACTGGAAACTTTCTGAAAAGTTGGATTTCTTAGAATCCAAAACACACTTCCTACGAATTGAGATCCTAGTTTACACATGACTTCTACTATGACGTATTCACACGACATTCTTGCTACGGGTATTGAGAATAGGGATAACACTGCCAGAAAGAAGAGGGATGTTCCCTATCTCCAGTCTCATCTTCTTATAGAACAAAAGGAAGAAGCAGGAATTACATTTCTAGCCGAAGAGTTTGATCTCACGGCATCTGCAGCAGAATATGATGAGGAAGAAGAGGTGACTACCAACTCCATCTTGATGGCTAATTCGCAGCAAGCATCTGCATCGGGAATTCAGGCAGACAGAGCTTCTGTGTATGATTCAGACGGTTCCTCTGAGGTACACCCACGTTTCAATGATAATGAGTTATATAATATGTCTAATCAGGAGGAAGAGTATACTGAGTCACTTGAGCCCTACACTGAGACACACGGGGATTAAACGAATAATAGTAATATTATCTCTAATGCGCCCAGTGTGGACCTTAGTGGAGATCAAGTAGCTCAGCCTACAACCCTTCCTGACGAGACGCATGCGTATTATAAATCATTATTAGATAAGCTTGCCAAGGATGTTGCTCATGCGAATGTGGTTAATAGTAAGTTTAGAGAAACTAATGCCAAATTGACCACTGAGCTTGCGGGATATAAGGAACGGGAGAAAAGTTTTGAGATTCATCATGCTAAAATTAAGGAACTTGAACAAGGTGATGCTACATCGATTTTTCAAGAAAGATGCACCACTAAGAATTAAATGCCTTACATTTAAGTAGTGCTAAAAAGATACGCGAATTGAATGATGAAATCACCTCTCTTAATAAACAGCTTTTAAATGAACAATCTATTAGTTCTGATCTAAAAGAAGAAAGAAAAAAGCTGAAACATGATATCAAAATTATGGAAGATGGGCTTCTTGAGGAATTTTGCAACTCTCAGGAGACAACCTTTTGGTAAAACGTGGCCAATATATGCATACGATAAATATGCTCGCACCTAAAGTGAATGAGATAAATTACACCTGTTACAAATTGGCTTTAAGTTGTCCTCTTCCTCCCAATCCCAAATATCTTAAGCATGCTCAGACCACCCAACAAAGTTTATATAATGGTAATGTGCTACTTGATAAGCATGATCCTCCTAGTGTGCATGATTCTGAGGAAACTGCTGAACTTGCTGTAGAGACTCGTTTAAGAATGCAAAAGCTTAATAAAGAAGTCACACTCGTTTATTATCCGAAAGTTAATCCTCCAATAACCTTTGTTCGGTCTAAAACGAGTACTGAATTGCTTTTGATACCGAGTGAGGATTTTCGGATGACCCTCCTAAACCGAGTGTTGGACGAAGGTATCTAAACGAGTTCAAAGATATTTTTGTCATTCTTAATCGTGTTGTTAACTCCAAAATTACTGGAGGAAACTTTACTTCACCCGTTTAGATTGAATTTCACAAAATTCTTCACAACGAGATAAATCCGATTATTAATCAAGTTGATGCTAGGATAAGCAATCTTGCACACGCTTTTCTAAAAGAACTAGCCAACTTTGTTGAAGACTTTAAATCTTTGGCGAAGGAGGCTGATAAATCTCTTGATAGAATTAAAGTTTTGGAAAGCGATCTTGCACGTCTCTCGAAAGCAAGTGACAGTGGAGGTTGTGTTGATAGTAACCATGTCAAGGTAAACATCTTTGTGTCAGATAATGCAACCCTCCAAGATGAGCTAGATCGTATGAAAGAGAAAATGGAGTCTTATGTCATTACAAAGGATAACGAATTCACCGATCTTTGGAATAAATATGTCAAAAAGTGTGATGAATGTAAGGATGACAAACTTTTGTATGATAAAGCTTACAGTGATATGCAACAAACAATCGATCGGTTGCAAGCTCAGTTAGAAGGTGAACATCGTGAATTGAGCCTCCAACAAACATTAACCAAAAGGAGCTTACGATTCTTCAACACCGATATGGTTTTCTTCAGAAACATTGTCACTCTATTGAACTTGCTTTGCAAAACAAGGTTGGAAATTTTCCAAATGATAGTAATTTGCAAGTAAAACTCTCTGAATCATTTCGTGAATTGATTGAAAAAAGTATAGAAACTACTGATTCGAAAGCGCAGTTGCAAGAAAAGGACATCGCAATAGCTGAGTTGAAGAAACTTGTTGGAAAGATGGGTGGAAAAACTGTGGAACCTAAGGTTGTAAAATCTTTTGTTAGACAACTCAATTCGTACAAAGTGCCAAAGTCATCTATCTTAGGAAAACCTCCTTCTAATGTATCTAGGTTACCTCCTAATACCGATGTGCCACAAACTGTTCCAAAACCAACCATATCACCCTATGTTCCTCCATTTTGAAAACCTACCTTTGCAAAACACAACCCTGTGAATGCTCCTTGCACTAATCCTAAGAGTACTCAAAGTGTGTGACTCTTACGTCTACAAAGGAATCTAAAGGTTCAAATGACATTGTTCAAACCAACAACCTAGGGGATGGTAAGCCAAAAGGGAACATTCAGAAAGAAAACCATGTGTATTCAAAACCTAGTAAACCAACAACCGCTAGAGTTCAACACACTCCTAATGGTAATCAACCAAAACCAAGGATCCCTTCCCAGCAACCTAGGAATTGGCAACCACCAATGAGTAGTCGTGTTTCGAACACGGTACCTGAACGGTCAGCAAAACCTAGGTACACAAGTACTTTCGAGAATAAGGGCATTCACAATGGAAATCATGCTCATTGCATTCTGCAATACCTCTATGAGGTAAACTCTCGTGCCTTCGCACATAGGAAGAATGCAGAATCCCATAAGACAACAAGGAGATTCACACCCGTCACAAAGAAAAGCAATGACAAGAAATCTTCAAGGCGGATCAATGCAGGACTTAGTTTCTCTCCAAAGAAGTCGTCCGCTGTGCAAGAGAACACTACTCCTATATCTAGTATTCAGTAGAAACCAACGGGTAGGATCTTCAAGGAAGTTGGTCTTAAGTGGATTCCCATCGAGAAGAGTGTTGAAACCTGCTCTAGCACTAATGCGAGTGTTTTGAATTTATAAAATGAATTTGTTACTCCTAACACTAGTATTTGTGCAAACTCTTCTTCTGTCATTGCAAGTACTTCAGCCGATTCTGAACCCACTTCTTCATCAAAGGGTTCCAATTCTGTACATTCGATATCACATTCTTCTGTTCTTCAAAAGTCTATTTTTGATTATTTCCGAAAAACTTAAAAATCCAAAAATAGTATAAAATGTAAATATCCATAGAAAAACAAAATAAAAATGAAAAAAAATCTTTCAAAATACCAAAATATTCTTCTCGACGTGTCTTTCAGTATCGATAACATAGAAGTACCTAGAAATGTCGCTCAACAACGACACGGGTGTGTACATAAAGCTCGAATGAAAGTTCAAATGTTTTCAAAATATATCATTTCTATTTTTCTTCAAATGATTTGCAATTACTTTAGATTGTGACTCGTGCCTCAAAGAAAGGAAAGCTTGTTACGGATGATATCTTATCCTCAACAACGAGGAATACAGTTTTCTCGGTTTTGAGAATAATTTTTCAAGATATTTTCAAAACATATTTTCAAAGTCTTTCCAAATTGTGTGCTCATATATTCCCCTATTTTAATCAGAATCTTTTTTTGAGGGAGAGTATAAAAATCTCATAACATATAGTTCCAAAGTTTCTTGAAACATTATTCTCTCCATGTTACATCACTAGTATATCAAAAATTTCACACACACTTGCAATTTTTGAGGGGGAGAATAGTGATAAAATGTGATCAAAATGTTTCATTTTTGGATAAGATCTTTGATGTAAGTGCTTTTTCTTCCTAATATGTGTAAAAACCTTTCCTTTTATGATGCACATATGTAGGGGGAGCGTTTTGGTGATATAGAAAAATTTCAAGGTGTAAATATTGATTCCATTAACACCTTAACTTCTTTTTCAATTGGTTTTTCTGGTTACGATATCTATACCCTTCAACATAATTATTCACGACGATATTGGTGTTAAAAAGTGGTTAGGTATTCGTCCTATGATCCAACCAGAACCGCAGGGATCTTCCCAGGGACAATCCATTAGAAGATAGAAGTCCTTAGGAAAGATGGAGTAGTTAAGTGTACGGGAATAATGTTGACTAATGACTTAAGCTAGCACTGGAACAATCACAACAAGGTACTAGTTATGACGTCTTGGTAAGCATTGAAGGGGTTGAAGAATGAAAAAGAAATGTAAGGATAAAGGGTGAAAAGAAAATAGCCCTCCATACAACTTAGACAGAAACCGGGTCAACACATCTACTATCAAAATCACTTAGATGATTTCTGGTATTGAAGACAAAGCATCATGGACCCAGTGATGCAATGCACAACCCATCCCAACCTACTCAAGCTTCTCTCAAAAGAAGTTTGTTTTATTGTCACGGAGTTCAACTCATTTCTATCAACTTTCTCACTCCGAGATAGTAGATATTGAAAAGATGGCAGTCTGCTCCAACCTCCGATCACCAAATAAATGTGCACTTATAGAGTCTAGAGCCAACGAGTTTCATTAAAAATCTCATTAGGACACTTATTCCATATATCATTGTTGTTCATCTTTAGAACATAAGCGATAATTTACAGAGTCCTACACTATATCCTTGTGATATTGCCAGAACTTTTAGAGTGACACTCTTTAGTATTAACAATGATGAATGGAAATCCTTCTAGTGTTAACATTAAACAGCACTGCGATAGGTCATATGTAAGATTCCCTTGAATTGAACATATGTTAACTAGAAATTAACAGTGTTGATCCCAAACTTATATTGATTAGCTTTGTGTTAACGAGATTGAATCAGGATTAACACTTAGAGAAACTTTGTGTTAACTACAATCTAAGTGTTATGCGGAATTTAACACTTAGAATCAAGAACAATGATAAACACAATATAAACCAAACTTTCACTTTTGGTTAATAAAACTTGCGTACAATGAAAGTATATGAAAACGTATATCAAACATAAACCCTAAGACCCCTTTTATAACATAAGGAGTCTTGTACAATAAGAAAACTTGTCAACTATTCTAGGAAGATATATTAAGATTACTATAGAAAATACAATATACAATGCATATCTTCCTAACATATCAAAACGTGTTGACTAAGTATTCTGGGATTTCTCTTGTCAGCGCTTGAATCTTTCTTGTCAGCGTCTAATCTGTCAGCGCTTGATTTACTCTTGTCAGCGTTTGAAATCCCTTTGTCAGCGGCATAGTGATGTAGCTTTTATTCCCAACAATAATCTCCTAAACTTGATTCTTATACTAATGTTCAAGTTTCTGAATAAAACAAAATACAAAGAGGATTCTTACAAATAAAAACTACTCCTGAATCTGAGAATATATGAATCTCATAAAGTCCATTCTAACATTACTAGTATAGTCAACTTCAAGTCTGGTGGTGATTAACTTCTTTAAAAAATCTTGTGATAGTGGATACTTCACATCTATCAACAAGAACTCTGCAAACTTTGTAGTACTCAAGTGAAACACACCAACAGATGAATACAAATGGCACTTCAAGCTACTCAAATCATCTAGATTCAACCAAACTAGATCTTCAACATCATGGGCAAACATTCTTTGAAATGTTGTCCAGATCTTTATTCCATTCAAGGAGGAGGGAGGTTCTGCCTCATACTTCTCCTTCAGCAAACTCCAAAGAGTTTCTACATCCTCTCTATCCAGGCTGGCAAATAAAGAAATAAGTGAAGTAAAAGTATGTACCTTTCCTCCAGCCCTGGTAATCACCCAAAAACCAATAGAATCCTCCTCATACTTGATAATTGGATTCTTAAAATCAAGAGGCACTACAGTAGTCATATCAGATGCTTCCAAAGGAGAAAGCACCATGTTTCTCTTTAAAACAAACTCATGTGGATTCAGTTGATCAAGACTTGGAAATTTAAGCTTGAATCCCTTCTTCTTTGGTTTTGGCACAATAGAAGCTTTCTCAAGCTGCATAGGTTCTTCAATCTCTTCCTGTCTTTCCACAGAAAGCATCCTAAAGATATTATCCTCATAAACACGCTCCCAAATAGGAAGCATAGTACTTCAACTGATCAAAAGAAAGCTTCTTCAACTTGGCATATGTCCATCATGTTTGATGACACCTAAGAAGCATGTAATAAAGCTCTCTTCTGTCCCTTTTCCTCTCATAAAGTACCTTGTTGGCTCTATGCTTTAAAATGATATTGCAATCATTTTGAAATCTCAGCAGAATCTGCAAACCCCATATCTTCTCTAACAAAGTCATGTCTTGACTTTCTGTGACCTTCTCTTCCCATTTGAAATACATAGCAACTACCTCAAGCATATCAAAATCTAGTTGCATCTTCATATGTTTGAGCTTTTCCATAGCTAGCTCATCATTATCACCATATTCCAATCTTTATGGGTCTTCTTCCAAAATATTAGACCCATGATCACTCTCTTCTTTTTCTTCATCAGATTCATTCTTCTCATCAACTTCAGATTCTGATGAGAGAATATGTGCTTCAATACTACCCTTCTTAAGCCCCTTCTTTTCTTGCTCTTGCAACTGGTGAGCAAGCATTTCATCAAATTGTACCTGAGTGGAAGACTCCTGAATCATGAGTGGTGGTTGGAATACACTAGTCGTACTTGGAATCCTGTCAGCGTTCAAGTTGCCTTTGTCAGCGGCTGACAATCCACTAGCTTGTAACATCGTCTCAGTGAAAGACTGCTTCATTGGAGTGATTAAAAAGGGAGTAGCTTGTTCCTTCATACCTGTCAATGCTTCAGATACCTCCTTAGTCCCATACGAACCTGGGGACCCCTTATCACTCAGATTAGGTTCATCCTCCCCTTTGTAAGAATCATCTTTAGAGGAAAAAACCATGGCTCTCTTTCTCCTGGAGCCAACAGCTTCCAAAACAATTATCCTCTACATCAATTGCTTGAGTTCAAGGCCTTGGTCAGTGACTTTTTATATAAGTTCCACATTGGACTTTTGTAAGCCAATGTAGATAGCCGTCAATTCCAAAATACATAATGGTTGCAGACTGTCCTCCTTTAAAATAGGGATTTGACTCCTCAAAAGAGATTCATCAGTCAAAATGCTAGTAGCTTCATGGCTAGGACCACTAGAGAAGACTCTATTATTCCTTTGTCTTTTCTCCAATCGAAAGTCAAAAGGTTCAGATGAGGAAGTGGATTGGTGAACATGTGTTTCGGGTGGTGAGGTGACAGCGGGTGAAATGGGTATGTCAGCGGCTGAAACGCGAGTGTTAGTGGCTGAAGGGTCAATGCTCACGGGGTCATCTTGGTGAGGTGAAGGTGGTTGTTGTTGTGGTTCAGGTTTAGGTTCTTGTTGAGGTTGAGGGTTGTTAGCTGCATCAATAACAGCCAACATGGAAGGTGTCAAGGGTAGGGCTCTGAAAGGTCTAGTATTCATAGACAGAAATTTTTTTGCTTTTTGAGTAGGGATCTTGTAAAAATTATCATGATCCCTACGACAATAACCTTGGTGTTCAAAAACCATTTGCAAAAATCTAGGGTAAGCAAGAGTCATCTTGTTACCCTTGTTTTACAACATGCCCTCAAAAATCATATAGGAAAAATTATGTTTTTGCCCAGTGGTCAAACAAATAAGAATACAACCAAAAGAATGATTGATTTCATTGAAACAAGTACACTTAGGACTAAGACATTGCAAGAGGACATGTATCAAGAACTTCCAGGCTGGGGGAAATTGTTGTTTAGAATATTTATTAATTTTGCCCTCAGGGGGAAATTCATAACGCAAGCCTCTAAGCCCTTCTTCTAACTATTCTTGAGGAAGGGTAGTCACACCATCAGCATCATCAAGCCTTAAGGCTTGACGAATGAGTGCTTCAGTGACCACCCATTTTACTCCATGAACAGTCCCTGACAATGTAATCACTCCATCAACTGTTTCAGAACTGACAGTGTTCCAAGACTGTTTGATGTGTGTGATAAGAATGAGTCAAATCATACCTTAAGTTAGAAGCCAAGAGATACTCAATCATTCATGCGTATTGGGGATGATGTGTGTTGTCAGCCTCAAGATAGGCGATCATGTTTTGTTGATCCCTAAAGCCCAAAGTAGCACCAGCAAGTTTAAATAGAGGAGCCCTAAAAACTGTTTGTGAAAGGTTAGAAAGTATGAAAGTGATAATGGAAGGTTTTGGAGAAAATAGAAGACAATCAAGCAAGTTACCCTGTTTAAAATAGTATGAGCCGTATTAATAGAATGAAAACTAGGACACTATTGGTTGAAATAAGAGGTAAGTTATTCAAAATATTATGATGAAAATCTTGAAAAATAATAACTTATCTCTTAGCAATTAAAGAACTTACCAAATCTCATAAAATTACGGCCCAAAATATCACAAAAGTAACAACTAGGTGTAACCCAGTGTTCTTCAACGGTCAAAAAGTTAGTGTCAGCGGATAACGGCTATATTTTGTCAGCGTGTAAATTTGCCATGTTAGTGCTTGAAAATGTGCTTGTCAGCGGGTGAACCACTATGTGTCAATGGCTAAAAATAACAAGTAATAAAATAAAAAGACCTTAAAAAAGAGATTTACCCTAATGAAGATAACTCATACTTTGAAAATGACTGAAGTTTGGCAAGCACTGTCCAATCATGCACACTTGCATAAGCAAGATAGACATAACTGTCCTCAAGTGTCCCTTGCTAACCAAAGTCCTTAAGAGTGAATAAATCTCATATAAACCCTTTGTAACTCCCAGGTACGCCCATTTTTATTTACACCAAGTCTCCCAACCAACCAATCCCAATTCTAGGCCAAAAAGTCTTGGCAACATGTACAGTATATCAACTTTGCATGCTACAGTGCCACAAGAACTAGAAATTCCAACAATTCTTAAAAAAGAAAAGCCTTCATTATTTCTAACTCCTACTCACCAGTGGACACAATCTAGAATTGTGATAAGAGCACTCTATTAGTACCCAAATACCTAAAGGTTTCCTAAACCTCCCCTTAAACTTACACAGATTACAAATAAATAATGATGATAAATTTTTATTTCAAGATAGGAATGTAAACATTCCAACCATCATAAATAAAAATTCTTCAAGATATGAAGTCCATAAGCAACTCTGTATCCTATTGCACAATGCTCATAAATGCCTGCATTTGATCTTTTCAAGTTCGTATTTCCTAACTCACGACAAATTGAATGTCCAATTAATATCAAGTTTTTAGTTGTTTTTTGTTTTAATAAAGGTTTTGGTATCTATGTCTAATTCAAGAAATCACATAAAAAATGGTAAAAATAGTATCACTACGTAACCGTATTACTCTAAAAACAAATTGCAATTACACACTTAAAGCAATTAGTACAAGTCTTTAATGCACAGATGATAAAAATGATCAAAATGTAAAGTAAGTGAAAGTACAAGGACCAAAAGTGTAAATTCAGAAAGTAAAGGGACTAGAAGTGAAAATTATAACAAACTATAACTACCAATTAACAACTTTCTAAAACTGACTAACAAAAATGTAACAAACTCCAAATATAAGGACCTAAGTAGCAAACCCTAAAAAGTTCACGTTTATAAAGCTGATTAACAAATCCTGAAAGTTCGAGGACTAAAATGCAATTAAACAAAGTCTATTAACAAAAACGGGCAAGTATAGTTCAATAAGCTCGTGTAAGCTTATTAATCAACCAAATCAGCTCTAGTTTTTTTGCAAAAGACTTAAATTTGAATTTAAGCTAGGTGTCTCAAAGGAAATAAGCTGAAAACTAGTAAAACTCAAGATAACTTATCTCAATAAGCCCAAAATAAGCTATAAGCTGAATTAGACATCCACTATTTGATTTTTGGCTGAAAATGATTAAGCTGGCTAACAAGAGACTGGAATGTCACGAAATTTGGAAAATGATCCAGCCAATAAGCTGGAATCTCAAAATAAGCAAATCTGGCTTATAGTTGACTTTCGTTGACCACAAATTTCCAAAAAGCTGAATTTCTCGAAAATGTCTTAAAACATGTTTATACATAGGATTATGAAAGAAAATTGCTAAGTTTATGAAGTAGTTTGGTGGGAAATGGTTAAGCAGATTAGTATTATAATAGGGAATTGAAAATGCTCATCAGCTTATTTATAAGCTGATATCTTGCTCAATTCTTTAAATTGTATTGTCTCACTTAGTAATTCTGAAAGCTCATATATTGGACTTGATCTAAAACAAAAAGCAGCTTATAACATCCACTAACAAAGATATGACAAGGGAATAAATCTAGCTTGTTTTTGCTTGTTAAAACTGACCCAAAGTTTTTGTTGGCTAATTGCATGTTTGACAAAAGTTTTGACCACAAAACTTTGTAAAGTAACTTGTATTGACCTATTGAGTATGTATAAGATCAAATCAACTGATCACAAAAGCTAAACCACAAAAACAACTTTGATCCAAACACTAGTTAAAGTCTGATATGAAAACTTTTGCAAAGACTTTTTGATCAAAAATTCATGAATTCATTTGAGTCTTATCTGAACTTGTAAAGCAACTGAAATGAACCATTAACTAGCAAAGAACCAACAATATTAGACTAAGGAACACAATATGGCTAACTGATGAAAAATAAGCAGATTAAGACCAAATTAAACAAGCTAGAACTGATAAGAAGCAAAGCAATCAACTACCAAACTATCAGATCATCACTATCACACCAAATGAACAACATATCAATCACAGTTCAGCAGATAACTATGAGATTAAGAATTTAGCATGGCAAGACATTTTAGTGGAACAAAAATGAGGAATTAAATGCCTTTTAGCTAAGAAGCCTCCTCTGATAGAGTAGTTAGGTGTTGAGCCAACTAAAATCAATAAAAACACCAATGATCAACCACCAATATCCATCAAATCATCATCATCATCTACAACTCATCAAGCTTCCTATAGCATGGAGATTTGGAAATTGGGCATTGCACAAGCCAAAAGGCATTCTCTTATAAGCAAATGTGCCATAGGGACAAGTGAATGTGGTCTTTTCTTGATCCTTTGGATCAATGGGTATTTGGAAATAACCCGAGAATCCATCTAGAAAGCAATAGTACTCATTTCCTGCTAAGCGTTCAAGCATTTGGTCCATGAAAGGTAATGGGAAATGATCTTTCCTAACGGCATCATTAAGCTTCCTATAGTCAATACAAACTCTCCAACCCGTGACAAGTCTAGTGGGGATTAGCTCATTGTTCTCATTAGGCACAACGGTGATTCCACCCTTTTTAGGCACACAATGCACCGGGCTAACCCATTTGATGACTTCATGGATTTTTGGGTTAACCCTTCTTTGGTTTTGAATGGTGGGTTTGTAATCATCTTCCATAAGGATTTTGTGTGTACAAAAATTTGGATCAATTCCCCTTTATGCCGAATAGTTTCCAAGCTATAGCTTTCTAATGCTTCTTAAGAACCTTTATGAGTTTTTCCTTCTCATAATCTTTCAAGTCTTTTTCTATGAGAATGGGTAATTGGTTCTTTCCCTCTAAGAAGGCATATTCAAGGTGTGATGGAAGATCCTTAAGCTCTAGGGAAGGTGGACTCTCAATGGAAGGTTTCACTAAGGATGGATCATCATTGGTAACTTCTTGTGAAGTAAGTGAAGGAATGGGATCCTAATTGAGTAACTTTTAGATAGTGAAAATGTCTTCTTCCCAATTAATGGGACAATCATCATTACCAAGGAAGTTAGACTCAAATTCCTCTAAGAGGAAATCACTCTCTCCAAATGGTGTTAAGGAGGTAGCAATTGAGGCAAGTGTCTCCACATGTGGCATGTTCTCACTATCATTCTTGCAAGCTTCATGAAAATGTTCATCACGCACCTCATCAAGAACATCCACTATGTTAATTGTTTCAAAACTTTGAGCTTTCTTAGTGACTTTCCCCAACTTAAACACTACTTTATCATCCTCAACTCTCATAATTAGTTCTCCTTCCGCTACATCGATAAGAGTACGACCCATCCTCAAGAAAGGTCTACCAACAATAAGAGGAACTCTTTGGTCCATATCATAGTCAACAACTACAAAATCCATAGGGAATGTGAATTTATCAACCCCTACAAACACATCCTCCGTAATGCCTACCGGATAAGCTATTGAACGGTTTGCTAACTCAAGGGTCATCCTAGTAGGAGTGAGCTCGGGAAGAGAGAGTTTTTGCCAAACCGATGAAGGCATGATATTGATGCTTGCCCCAAGATCCGCTACCTCCATGCAATTTTCCACCCTGTGAAAATTACAAGGGACCAAAAACCGTCCCGGATCTCCAAGTTTTGTGGGTAAAGTCTTTAGCAACACGGCGGAGCAATTCTCATTTAATGATGTGTTAGGCATATCCATCAACTTTTCCTTGTTTGAGAGGAGGTCTTTGAACATTTTAGCAAATTTGGGCATATAAGCAAGAGCTTCCGCAAAAGATATGTTAATATTCAATTGCTTGAACATTCTCAAAAAGTTTGACACTTGAATATCATCCTTGTTTTTAAGATTATCCTTTCTCAATCTTGATAGGTATGGAAGACTTGGTTTTGGTGTAGGTTGATTAGTTGTTGTTGAATGGCTCTCTTTGTTGGTTTCTTCATTGATAGGTGTGGAAGGTAAAGGAGTATTAGGTGTATGATTAGGAGGTGTAGGTGTTGAAATTGTAGATCTTGAAGGTGTTGATTTTGATGTTGTAGGCTTATCACAAGAATGAACCATAGTAGGAGTAACCAAAGGAAGTGTAGGAGGCATTGAAGGATCAATAGTTGTTTTTCCACTCCTTGTTGTGATTGCATTTACATTAGCTATTGGATTGGTTTGTGTGTTTGAAGGTAGAGCACCTTGTGACCTTTGATTAAGAAGCATCATAAACCTCTTGTTGGTTTCCTCATGCATAGCTCTTATTTGATCTTGTGTTCTCTTTTCACTTTCACGAATCCTTCTCTCAGTTTCTTGGTTCATCTTTTGAAGTAACTCAAAGGTATCATTTTGCCCATATCCTTGATTGTGGAAAGGTGGAGGTGGTTCGTTAAATCCTTGATTATTTGCATGAAAGTTGTTTCCTTGATGTTGAAAGTTATTGGGTGCTCTATAGTTTTTGTGTCCTTGGTAATTTGGCCTAGGCCCTTGATTTCTTTGAAGCAATTGAGGAGGGTTTGTTTGGTTTTCGGTGGGTGGATGGGGTGGAAATCCAGGTGGAGCAAGGTAATTGTTTGACTTGTAAGAGAGATTGTTTGGGTTGATGTTAGGTTTAAAGTGCTCTCTTTGTTCATCTTGATAAGCATAACATTCACCTTGATAATTTTGAACCTTGTCACATTGTAAGTAAGAGTGAGGTCCTCCACATATCTCACAACTTATGGTAATAGCATTCACATCATTGGAAGAGGAATTGTTCAAGGAAACACTCTTAAGGGCTTGAATCATCTCTTGTTTGTTCTTTTCAATTACTTGAAGTATCTCATTGTGACTCTTGAGGAGTTTATTATCAAAAGATGTATGAGCACTCTCTTGTACAACATGGATACCCTCATATCTTTGGTTATTTGTTTGCACCATGGATTTAGTCTCAATAATGTCCCATGCTTCTTGTGTGGATATGGAAAGAATGTTCCCACCCGCGGATGAATTAAGGAAATCTTGATGATGTGGTCTTAATCCATTGTAGAAAGTGTTGATTTGGTAAACTTGGTTAAATCCATGATTGGAGAATTTTCTCAATAACTCTTTGAACTCTTCTTAAGCGTCACTAAAGGTTTGATCATTCCTTTGTTGAAAACCAATGATTAGGTTTCTCAAAGCGGTGGTTCTTGAGGGAGGAAAGAACTTATTCACAAATTTCTTGGTAAAATCCTCCCAAGTGTGAATGCTCTTAGGAGGTTGTCTATCTAGCCAATACCTAGCATTACCCTCTAAGGAGAATGGAACCAAGATCAACTTAATGGCATCATGAGAAACCCCATTATACTTAAGTGTATTGCAAATGGACAAAAACTTCTTGATATGATCATGGGGGTCATCCATGGGTCTCCCTAAAAAGGGTGTAGAAGAAACCAAAGTGATCATATGTGTCTTAAGCTCAAAGGTGTTTGCGGATATCTTGGGTATAACAATAGCATCGGCATTTCCTTCCACATTTGATTGGAGGATCTCCTTCAATGGTTTATTATCAACGGCGGCCATGTCTTCTTGTGTGTTGTTCAAAGCACGATGCTCGGGATCGGCTTGATGGACGGTGTTGTTCTTGTTCTTTTTCTTGTTCTTCCTTTTGGGAGGAAGGGGTTGTACACCAAAAGGTATTTGTGCACGCGCTCGAGTGCCCATGTAACTCCACTCAAGTAGTGGGAGAGGAGCTCTCGATCGACTTTGGAAAAGAAAGGATTATCCTTTCCGAGATTCAATAAGTAATATCCACAAGAAAGTATAGTATATGTAAGTAATACTTGGGTGAAAAAACCCCCAACAAGCTTTCCTTCTTAGAATACTCACTAGTGAAGAGGGGGAATTAGGTGGCGCAAAGCTCTTAAGTACCTTTTTCCCTTAGGCTTGCATTTTATATCAAAACCGCCTTTCTATTCACTTAATAGTTTGTATTCTTTGAATTATTGCCTATTGGAAGTATTTATCTATTTTTTCCTTTAATTTACTTTGATCGATACACGAACTTAGGACCGGAACGCCCCCAAGCACGGTGTATTGCCTTGGCAATACTTATGAAAGTATGTGTATTGAGTGTTCGTATCTACGTATATGTATTTACATATAATAATATATCAAAAATATTTTTGTATTGATTGAGTTTTTAAGAAAATATAGTATGTACGTAAAAACTATGGAAACCAATATATACAATATATTTTTGGAGGAATCTTTTAGGAAAAATATAACTTTTTGAATTTTTTATTTTTTTGGTTCAATTCTTATGAAAGAATTGAATTTTGTGGTTTTTTATTTTTTATATTTTTATATTTTTTATTTTTTTATCTTTTGGATTTATGATACGTAAAAGGAACATTCACAAGGTGAACTAATCCCAAAATCCAATCGAAACCGTCAATCAATCGTCAATCGTAATGTCATGAACCGGCAGCGACGCCATCTAATGTTTGATCTTTTCAAGTTCGTATTTCCCAACTCACGACAAATTGAATGTCCAATTAATATCAAGTTTTTAATTGTTTTTTGTTTTAATAAAGGTTTTGGTATCTATGTCTAATTCAAGAAATCACGTAAATAATGGTAAAAGTAGTTGTTGGGAATAAATTATGGGTCAGTTCACTAGACGCTGATAAGAAGAGTTCAAGCGTTGATAAGAAGAAGTTGGACGCTGACAGCCAAGCGTTGACAGTTAGGAAAGTCAACGCTGATAGCCTGGAATACAAGCACTGATGGAAGTTATCTTATACGAATCTTTTGTTTCTTTATTTGTATATGGTAAAGATAAACTCGACATTGTATTTTTCATTATTATCTTTACCTAGAATAGTTGATTCATAGCTTCTTGTACAAGACTTCTTAATCTATAAAAGAAGATCTTTTAGGTTAATGTTAATCATCAGTTATAATAAGTTTTCACAAGTATTCGATTGTTAAAACCTCTTTCATTGTAATCAAGTTCGATTATTCTAATACAAGTGAAAGTTTGTTTAACATCTTTGTGTTTTAGATTAAGTGTTAATTCCGCATAACACTTAGTTACTTCATTCATAAGCAAAGGTTTCTCTACGTGTATTACTTGATCTAATCTCGTATACACAAAGCTTAATCGATCTAAGTTTGGGATCAACAAGTGGTATCAGAGCTTGTTGAGAAACTTTTGATCTTTAAGTAACGCAAGAACCCTAAAACACCAAAAACCCTAAAACAACGAAACCCTAAATTTCTCAAAACCCTAAAAACATCATGTCTGGCTCAGAACAACCTCCTGCTCCTGTTTTGCTACAAAGCAACACCACAAACCCTAGTATCAAAATTCCCATGTTTGATGCCAGGAACTTCGAGCTTTGGAAGTCCAATTTTGAGCAATATGTAGCCATCCATGACTACACTCTTTGGGAGATTGTTGAATATGGGAACACATTCAACAAAGCTCAAAAGATTGCTAATGCTATTGCCACAAGGACAGCTGTTCCTAATTGTCCTGAAGCTGATAAGAAGGAAAAGCCTGAAGATGGAAGAGCTGTATCTGCTGAAGATATAGCCAAGAAAAGGGTGGACATGAAAATTTTGAACATCATGAAACACGCCTTGGGTCATGAGAATCAGCACAAGTACAAACGCGTTGAGTCTGCAAAAGAGCTTTGGGAAGCTCTTGAAGTAGCGCATGGTGGCAATGCTGACACAAAAGAAGAAAAGAAGAAGCAACTCATGCATGAGTATGCTGTCTTTAAGGCTCAACCCAATGAGAATCTCAGCAGTGTGAGAAGTAGACTGCTTGACATTACAAGTCAACTTTCCTTCATGGGAACACAGATTGATGACCCTGACTTGAATGCTACTTTTCTCAAAAGCCTTGGTGATGTATGGAAGATTGAGGCAAGATCCATTCTTGTCAATAACACCCACAAAACCTCTAGGTTTGATGACATCTTCAACAAACTAAGACTGTTGGAGAATGAATGGCTTTTGGAGAGTGATAATAAACCTTCCAGTAGCAACATGGCCTTCTTCTCACAAAGTGAAGGTCAATTTGATTCCATGAACTCCTATGGACATCCAGTCACTGGATCTGCATGTGTCAATACTGGATCACATCCTATCAGCGTTGGAACACATCCTGTCAGCGCTGGATCATGTCCTGTCAACGCCTCATACTCAAGCGTTGACACTCACAACTTTGGCGCTGATGGAATTAAACCTGCTGGTTTAGATCTAGATACTGTGTGTGCATTCATTGCTTCTTTGCCCAGTGATTCAAGGATTACATATGAGGATATTGAGCAAATAAGTGATGAGCAATTGGAAGAGATGGACATCAAGTGGACTATGGCTCTTGTAAGTTTAAGAGCAAACAGGTTTAATAAAAGGTTCAAGAAGAAGATGACCTTTGATGCTAAGGATGTTGCTGGATTTGACAAATCCAAAGTTGAGTGCTACAATTGTCATCGTATGGGGCACTTTATGAGGGAATGTAGATCTCCAAAAAGATCTGATGCTGGTAAGCCTTCAAGCCAAATGGTTAAGAGCCAAGATTCCAAGGCCATGGTAGTTGTTCAACAAATTGATGGTGTTGGAGGATGGGACTGGAGCTGGAACTTTTTGGCTAAGGATGAGGAAGAGGACAAAGCATTGGTTGCTGAAGTTAAAGAAGAGCATGTTGAATATGCTCTCATGGCACACTCCTCCTCTTCATCAGATAATGAGGTATATGATGATGCTTTCTGTTCTAAGGGTTGTCGTTTAAATACTGAAAAACTAAATCAAGAGATAGTAAAATTATTAGATGAGGCAAGTGCTGAAAGATGCAAAGTATCTAATTATCAAATTGCTCTCACCCAAACAGAAAGGACAGTAGCTGAGTATAAGAAAATGGAGTTTGATTTAAAGGATAAAATAATTATCTTAAATCATGAGTTACATCAAAGTAAAGATATTCAAGATATCACAAACAGGGTTAATCTTGATTTGATAGCTAAGTTAGATGAGGCTAACAAAAATAAAGATAATGTGAGTCTTAAAATCCAGAGATTTGATAAGGCCACACAAACCCTAGGAGAGTGTGTTAGTAAACAAAGAGACTCTAAGGACATGAGTGGGATTGGGATGAAAGATTATACTGGTGTTCCACCACCAACTGGGGATTTCTATGGTGTCCAATCAAAGGACTTATCTTGGACTGGCTTGCCAGAACTCCAAGAGAAGGAATTCATTCCTCCACCTAGAGTGACTTCCCCAGTTGAAGAGTATAATCAAAAACTGACTGACCTAGATGAGTGGAAGAAAGCTAACCACACTTTGTTTGTTAAGGGAGGTTTGTTGTGTGAAAGTCCAAATGAGCCCACACCAATCACGAGCCATGATCCTACACCTATTAAAATCACACACCCAACCACTGGCAAAGCTGTTGACCTTGGCTCACAAACTGTTAGAAAACCTAGTGTTAAGTATGCAGAGATGTATAGGAATACTAGGTCACCAAAAAGCCAAGTTAGTAACCATGGAACAGGCTTCTTTGCTTCTAGACCTAAGACTATGTCTAGAAAAGCTTGTTACACTTGTGGTAGCTTTTCACATTTGGCATACAAATGTGTCAACGCTTCAAATGTCAACGCTGATAGGAACCATTTCAGCGCTGACAAAAGTCAACATAGGTCAAACACTGTCAGACCCAAAACCTTTGTGAACAAAAGTTCACAAGTTGTTAGACCAGCCCCATTCTTTTCTAGAGGATCTAACACACATGGCCTAAGACCTTTCCAAAAGTCAAACACTTGGTCCAATAGGCAATGGGTTCCTGTAGCAAACCCTAGGTTCAACGCTGATAAAGGCAATCGGGGCGCTGACAAGAACAATTTCAGCGCTAACAGACACACTGCCAAACCTAGGTATTTGCAACCACAGGGAAATGGGTCTAAAGCTTCTACTAGCTTAACATGGAGACCAAAACAAGACCAAAACCCTAATTCTACTGGTCTTTCTATGACATGCAACAGGTTTCATTATATTTCAAAGGTCATGTCAAAACCAATTGGGGTTAACTGGACTTTTCATCCTAAAAGGGATGAGAATAGGGTTGTTGTGAGAACTAAGTCTGTTCTTATTGAACAACCAGATGAATCCAAGTCTTCTGAGACTTGGGCTCCCAAAGAAAACTAATGTGTTTTCTTTATGTGCAGGGCATTCAAAAGAAGATCAATGATTATGGATATTGGGATAGTGGATGCTCAAGGCACATGACAGGAAAGGAAGACTATCTGACGAACTTCACTCCTATTCAAGATGGTGATAAGGTATACTTTGGAGGGGGCTACGGCACCATCACAGGAAAAGGAACCCTTATCACCAATAATCTACGTTTTGAGAATGTCTTCTTGGTAAAAGAACTGGATTATAATTTGTTTAGTGTATCACAAGTGTGTGATAACAAAAATAAGGTTCTTTTCACTGATACTGAGTGCTTGGTGTTAAGCAAAGATTACAAGCTCCCTGAGGAGAAATACATAGAATTTAGAACACCAAGGCATAAAGACATATATAATATGAATCTTAATGGAATTAAGATGAATAATAAAATGATGTCATGTTTTTATGCTAAAGCTTCAGTAGATGAAAGTAATCTTTGGCACAGGAGATTAGGGCACATAAACTTTAAAAATATCAATAGACTTGTGAGACTTGGTTTAGTTGATGGTTTGCCTGAAAAGGCTTTCCACAATGACCACTCTTGTGTTGCATGTCTTAAGGGCAAGCAGCACAAGGTCTCATTTAAATCTAAACAGGTGCACTCTAGTTCTAAACCACTTCACTTATTGCATATGGACCTCTTTGGTCCAACTAATATAGAAAGTTTGAAGGGTAAATCATATTGTTTTGTCATCACTGATGATTTTTCCAGGTTTACATGGACTTTCTTTTTAGCCAAGAAAAGTGAAACTGCCCAAATTTTGATTAATTTCATTACCCAGATTGAAAAGAAGAGTGGTAATAAGGTCAAAATTCTTAGAAGTGACAATGGGGGTGAGTTTAGAAATCAGTTGTTAGATGATTTTTGTGCCAAGAAAGGGATTACTAGGCAGTTTAGCATAGCTAGAACCCCACAGCAAAATGGGGTTGCTGAAAGGAAGAATAGAACCCTAATTGAAGCAGCCAGAACCATGTTGGCTGATGCCCACTTTCCTATAGCCTTTTGGGCTGAAGCTGTTAACACAGCTTGTTATGTTCAAAATAGGGCATTGGTCAACAAAATACATAATAAGACACCTTATGAGTTACTTTGGGGAAGGAAGCCAAATATTGGCTTTCTCAAGCCTTTTGGTTGTCATGTAGTTGTTTTAGAAACTAGTGATGACCTAGGTAAATTTGATGCAAAAGGTGATGAAGGCTATTTCATGGGTTATTCAGTGCAGAGCAAAGGATATAGGGTTTACATTAAAAAGGAAAAACGTATACTTGAAAAAGTACATGTTAGGTTTTTAGAGAGTAAACCTAGTGATCCTGAAAGTGGTCCAAATTGGTTGTTTGACTTGGAACCTTTATCTAGAGCTTTAAATTATATGCCTGTTACTAATCCAGACATTGTGAAGGTAACTTCAAGTGTTTTGGAAAAGAGAATTGGTAATGTTTCAGGTACACAGGTTGCTAAGAAGGATGGACCACCAGCAGTTGAGTCATCTCCCACACAAGAATATGTTACATTTCCTATATGGACAGATGAGTATTATGCGGCTGCTGCTGCTGCTAGAAAGGATAAAGGTGGTTCTTCAATACCACCAGTTGATAACATGCATGGTCATTCAGGCGCTGACAAGCACAATTCTAGCGCTGACAAGACCAATTCAGACGTTGATGGCTCAAACGTTGACAACAATGATTCTGGCGCTGACAAAAGTAATTCCAGCGCTGACAAGCAAAATTCCAACGTTGACAACACTCATGAGCATTTCGTATCTTCCAATTTTGAACAAGGTGAACCTTCAAGAATAAATGAAGAGGTTCAAGATGGAAGAGAGTCTGAAGAAGATATTAGCAACATGGAGGATGATATTGAAGACAACAGAATTCTTGAAAATGGAATTCCTAGATCTACTTTGAAGAATCATCCTCCCTCTCAAATCATTGGGAATTGGGTTATCCTATTCCTGCTAATAAAACTTTAAATAAATATCATAAGCAGGAATTTCCCTCGGATTGGAAATATTTGATACATGTCCTTCTTCAATGCTTAAGTCCAAAATGTACTGCTTTTAATGAAATAAACAGGTCCATTGCAAGTGCTTTGGTTTGTATGTCACGTGGGCTTAGGTATAATTTTTTAAAAATGATTTTTGAAGGGATGTGTAAAAATAAGGGATGTAAAATGACTTTGGCTTACCCAAGATTTTTGCAAATGGTGTTTGATTTACAAGAATATTGTCTTAGGGATCATGACCATTTTTATGAGATCCCTAAGCAAAAGAAAACCATTTTTGACAAAATGATCTCCACAAACAGACCTATACCTCTCACCCAAGCTATGCTTGAAGTAATTCAGGCTGCCCAACCACAACCAGCACCTGAACCTCAACTTGAGCCTATCCTTGAACCATTACCTTCACCTGAAAACATGGACGTTGACCAAGCCAATGTCAACGCTGACACTCAAAATGTTGGCGCTGACACAGCCAATCCCAACGCTGATGACATCCCTGAACAATCCCAAACACCCCTTAACCAACCAACACCCACACAATCTACCTCATCTTCCACCCCATTACAATCTAGGTTGAATAAACGCCAAAGGACTACTGGAGTGTTCTCCTCTAGTGGTCCTAGCCTTGTTGCAGAGAGAACCACCTCCACAAGTGTGGCTGGTGAAATGGATGAGGCTGGGGCTATTGACACAGGCTTAGATGCTGGTCAAGACAGTCCCAACATCATTAAGACCTCATCCATGCCCCATGATTCTATTTTGGGAGGTCAAATCCCCATTCTAGCTGAGGGCAGATTGGAACCTATGACATTGAATGAATTGACGGCTGCTGTCATTAGCTTGCAAAAGCAAAATGTCAGCCTTGTACAAATTGTCAATAATCAGGGCCGTGAACTCCAAGCATTGAGGGAGCGGGTAACTGTTTTGGAGAATCCTAGTAGCAGGAGTAGGATGGAGGAATCTTCCAAAGGGGAGGATGAAGTGGATGAGCTTATACGTACTGCAAGTGAAAGGAGTTCACATGATGGTGGATCCTTAGATATTGCTGAAGCTCTTACAAGCCTGAAGAAGCATCCTGTCCTTGATACGTCCAAGGTATCTCCATTAAACTTGGAAGGATCTTTCACAGCAACAATGGGCGCTGATACAGGTTTGAACGCTGACACATCCAGCGCTGACAAAGGTAATCGGGGCGCTGATAAAGGTAACTTGAACGCTGACAAAGTTGCAGGTGTTGTGGATGTATTCCAGTCATCAACAATCATCAAAGATGTGTCTACACAGGTATCTTCATCTACTTTACCTATCATTGATCCAAAAGACAAAGGTAAAGGAATTATGGTTGAAGAAGATGTTCCAAAGAAAGATGCAGCACAGATTGCATTTGATGAACAGTTGGCTGAACAACTTTTGGAGCAAGATTTGAAGAGAAGTGGGATATCACCATTTGTTGCCACTTCTGAGAGTGAGGAAGAGAGTGATGATGAAAGAGAATGAGCTAGCTCAGATTCAAGTGTTCAAATCATTGAAGATCCAGAAAGACTTGAATATGGGGATGAGTTGGCAAAAGAAAGGTTGAGTGATTTGAAGAAGCAGGTTGATTTTGACCTTCCAGAAATCACCAGAATGTACCATGCTTGGGAAGATAAGGTAATGGACAACCCAGGGATGAGTTTGTCAGATCAAATTTGGGGGTTAGAAATTCTTCTCAGGGTACAAGATGATATAAAGGTGATTTTGAAGTATAATGCACAAGAGGTCAAGACTTGGCTTAAAAGAGATAGAAGGCAATTGTATTACAAGTTGCTTAGATGCCATCAACCTGGATGGACATACAAGAAGTTGCTGGCTTTATCTTTTGAGGAGCTAGAGTACAGGGCACATCCTATTTGGAGGCATGTGCAAGAAAATAATGTCTTACAGTTTCTTTCAGAAGAAAGGAAACAAGAGCTTGCTGAGGAAATGCAGATTCAAAAGGAGATGAGGATTGCTCAAAGACCAGTGAAGAAAGGAGATCCTCTCCAATTTCCCAAAGATATGGATGTGTATTATCCAAATGAAACTGTCATAAGGAAGCATCTCAAGCTTTCTCCATTGGAAGCTTCAGATTTGGTTAATGTAGTATCTCTAGATGCCAGAAATCCAATCATAAGTTTTGATGAAGATGAGTGTAGATTTTGGAAGATTGGCAGATTTGGGAAGGAGGTACACACTTTCACTTCAATTATTTCTATCTTTGCAAGCATAGACAGAGAAGACTTGGTGCATCTATGGAGATTGATAGAGGCCAAGTATACGGCTGAAGCACCTACTTCAGCAAATGGAATAAGACTATGGCACACATTTTTGACTTTGTGTGGTCCAAGGGAAGCAGATCCTGCTGTATGGAAGGATCTTGAAGATGACCTCAGTGGTCTTCATTGGAGGCTTTATTCTACTTGTGGTGTGTTAAATTTGAGCTCTACAAAGTTTTCAGAGTATCTACTTGTAGATGCTGACTATTTCTTGTCCAAAGAAGTATTGGAGAAGATAAAGGAGACACCCTTGGAGATTGATTATACTAGTGACGTGGCCAAAGACTTGATTAGATATGTTTATCACCAACATAAGAAGTTTTTGTAAGATTCCTCCTAAGCCTTAAGTATTTATTCAGAAACTTGATCATTGGAATAGATATCAAGTTTAGGGGAGGATTGTTGGGAATAAATTATGGGTCAGTTCACTAGACGCTGATAAGAAGAGTTCAAGCGTTGATAAGAAGAAGTTGGACGCTGACAGCCAAGCGTTGACAGTTAGGAAAGTCAACGCTGATAGCCTGGAAGACAAGCACTGATGGAAGTTATCTTATATGAATCTTTTGTTTCTTTATTTGTATATGGTAAAGATAAACTCGACATTGTATTTTTCATTATTATCTTTACCTAGAATAGTTGATTCATAGCTTCTTGTACAAGACTTCTTAATCTATAAACGAAGATCTTTTAGGTTAATGTTAATCATCAGTTATAATAAGTTTTCACAAGTATTCGATTGTTAAAACCTCTTTCATTGTAATCAAGTTCGATTATTCTAATACAAGTGAAAGTTTGTTTAACATCTTTGTGTTTTAGATTAAGTGTTAATTCCACATAACACTTAGTTACTTCATTCATAAGCAAAGGTTTCTCTACGTGTATTACTTGATCTAATCTCGTATACACAAAGCTTAATCGATCTAAGTTTGGGATCAACAGTAGTAACACTACGTAACCGTGTTACTCTAAAAAAATTGCAATTACCACACTTAAAGCAATTAGTACAAGTCTTTAATGCACAAATGATAAAAATGAAAAAAAATGTAAAGTAAGTGAAAGTACAAGGACCAAAAGTGTAAATTCAGAAAGTAAGGGGACTAGAAGTGAAAATTATAACAAACTATAACTACCAATTAACAACTTTCCAAAACTGACTAACAAAAATGTAACAAACTCCAAATATAAGGACCTAAGTAGCAAACCCTAAAAAGTTCAAGTTTACAAAGCTGATTAACAAATCCTGAAAGTTCGAGGACTAAAATGCAATTAAACAAAGTCTATTAACAAAAACGGGCAAGTATAGTTCAATAAGCTCGTGTAAGCTTATTACTCAACAAATCAGCTCTAGTTTTTTGCAAAAGACTTAAAATTGAATTTAAGCTAGGTATCTCAAAGGAAATAAGCTGAACTAGTAAAACTCAAGATAGCTTATCTCAATAAGCCCAAAATAAGCTATAAGCTGGATTAGACATCCACTATTTGATTTTTTGGCTGAAAATGATTAAGCTAGCTAACAAGAGACTAGAATGTCAAGAAATTTGAAAATGATCTAGCCAATAAGCTGGAATCTCAAAATAAGCAAATCTGGCTTATAGTTGACTTCCGTTGACCACAAATTTCCAAAAAGCTGAATTTCTCGAATATGTCTTAAAACATGTTTGTACACAGGATTATTAAAGAATATTTCTAAGTTTATGAAGTAGATTGGTAGAAAATGGTTAAGCAGATTAGTGTTATCACAGGGAATTGAAGATGCTCAACAACTTATTTATAGGGTAAAAGTTATAAAATACCATCTTATTTATTAATTTGTGCCGACTTTAAACACTTACTTTTTTATCTCGTGACTTTAACAACGAACTTTCAAATTTGTTCCGACTATACCAATATAAGCATAAAATGATTATATTACCCTCATCTTCTTCAATATAATTACATGTATTGCCACACACCTACTCTTGTCAAGATTTAGAGACTACTAACTCATACCTTTGAGCCTATGACTAGTAGGAGTATACAATTAGATCATATTGAATTAATTGGTCGAATCACAAGAATATTTTTGTGGATGTTATGAAATCTAAGTAGGAGTATACAACCATAAAATTGTGTTTATTTTCCCATAGGCAAAATAAAAATACAAATTTTTGGCTTTTCAATCAAAACATGATCCATGTTTAAGCAATACATCGTATTTCTTGTGGATATACATCCAAATTTATGGTACCTACACTAGCATCGTGCTATTCATGTGATTCAGCCACATTTTGGAGGTCACACACTAGTCATAGTACGTCAAGAACATATGTAACAAAAGCTTAAATTCATATTGTCAAAATTGCTTGTATACATTGATACGTGGGTCATTTTCATAGGGCTGACTTAATCAAACTTTGCTGAATCTATGAACAATTACTTAGTAGACGTAAAGAAGTGGTTTTTTAGTCAATAATGTGAGAAAAAAAGACAAAGGGTATATTTGTCATTTAAAAGGATAATATAGTCATTTTATGCTTATATTAGTATAGTCGGAACAAATTTGAAAGTTCATTGTTAAAGTCACGAGATAAAAAAGTAAGTGTTTAAAGTCGGCACAAATTAATAAGTAAGAAGGTATTTTATAGCTTTTACCCTTATTTATAAGCTATTATCTTGCTTAATTCTTTAAACTGTATTGTCTCACTTAGTAATTCTGAAAGCTCATATATTGGACTTAATCTAAAAACAAAAAGCAGCTTATAACATCCACTAACAAAGATTTGACAAGGGATTAAATCTAGCATGTTTTTGCTTGTTAAAACTGACCCAAAGTTTTTGTTGGCTAATTGCCTGTTTGACAAAAGTTTTGACCACAAAACTTTGTAAAGTAACTTGTATTGACCTATTGAGTATGTATAAGATCAAATCAACTGATCACAAAAGCTAAACCACAAAAACAACTGTGATCCAAACACTAGTTAAAGTTTGATATGAAAAATTTTGCAAAGACTTTTTGATCAAAAGTTCATGAATTCATTTGACTCTTATCTGAACTTGTAAAGCAACTGAAATGAACCATTAACTAGCAAAGAACCAACAATATTACGCTAAGGAACACAATATGGCTAACTGATGAAAAATAAGCAGATTAAGACCAAATTAAATAAGCTAGAACTAATAAGAAGCAAAGCAATCAACTACCAAACTATCAGATCATCACTATCACACCAAATGAACAACAAATCAATCACAGTTTAGCAGTTAAGCTATGAGACTAAGAATTTAGCATGGCAAGACAGTTTAGTGGAATAAAAATGAGGAATTAAATGCCTTTTAGCTAAGAAGACTCCTCTGATGGAGTAGTTAGGCGCTGAGCCAACTAATATCAACAAAAACACCAATGATCAACCACTAGTAACCATCAAATCATCATCATCATCTACAACTTATCACCCCTGTATCATTCTGCTATAACTGGAAAAGAACTGAACTAGGTTGTCTAAACAAGCTCTATTGATCCAATATTATCAATAGAACTAGGCAGTAACAAGATAGGTAGGATAATGCAGTAATAAAGAAGTGAATTGAGATGAAGAGTGAAAATGGAGTTTTATTAATGGCGAATGGTTGTTACAAAGTTGTTACAGGCTAACTAACTAACTCAAGTGGTTGTCAATCACTTGAGATTAGTTACTAACTAATCACTAACTGAAAAAGGAGAAACAATGATTAAGTGTGTGTAAATTCACACACTAAGTTCTATTTACAAATAAGATACAAATGAGACTATTTATAGAAGAATTATGAAGTTAGTTGTGTATGAGTGACGTGTGGGAACCAATGCCCAACTTCCACGTGTCATAAATCTGCCAATTGGATTTTGTAGATGAAGAACAGATTTGGGGTTTTTCTCCTAAGTGATTTTCAGCTCAATTGGATGGTTGGAATGGATTCCTCATTTGATTTTAAGCAAGTTTGATGTTAACACCTTCTTCCGAAACTCACTCCTTTGTGATCTCGAATCTGGGCGCGTTCGACTTTGAATGTTCCACGTGTTTGTTGATTATTGGCTGAAAACAATTCACTCGGATTGTTATCCAAAAACTCAAATATGATTGGTGGAAACATTGTCTAGTGGAGTGGCACTGTGTGGATTTATTTATTTATTATGACGGCTGTAAGTGGCCAGCTGGCAGTGATGTGGCTATCCGAATGAAAGAAATGGGCTCTTCTCATTGGTTGAAGTGTTTATACTCGGCTCAATAGCTAAATAACTTTAAAACTTGGCAGAAATAGCCCCTCTTGTTTTCAGCTTATGAACTTGATCCACAATCTTCATCAACTTGTCAATTTTGGTCTTTTAAGCTTCAAACTTGCACAATAATGCTCCTTGAACTTGCTGACTTAATAGTTGACCATTTTTGACTTTGTTCTTGACTTTCTTGATATTTTCACTTTTAGTCCTTCATCTTTGAAAGTTTTCAAGAAAGGTCCTTTGACTTCGATTGCCTTGTCACTTTTCATCCTCCTTTTGTATTTTCTTTATCAGTAAAGGCTTGATTCTCTTGTTTGCTTCATAATTATATCTTTTTACCTACACAAGCACAAACAACAAAACATACCCATAATACTGCTTTTATGAATCAAAATCAGGTATTTTGCTTTGTGTTTTAGGGTTATTTGTGATATAATTGATATGAGATTTCACTCATATCAACTAACATGGGCTATCAGCGGTCAAAATCCTCTTGTCAGCGGATAAAATGCCTTTGTCAGCGTTAGAAAATATAGTGGAAAATCTAATACTTTTACATGAGATAATAACAATGCATATCCTGTACATATTATACAATAATCTCAAAAACACATAATTTATGGATTGATCATTCCAATACTTGTTACCAAGTACTGGAACCTCCCAACATTAAAAGGTTTAGTTAATAAATCAGCCACATTTTCTTATGTGTCCACTCTATCTGGATGTATTAAACCTTTTTCAAAACAATCCCTTATAAAATGATGTCTTATTTCTATGTGTTTAGTTTTAGAATGATGTACAGGATTTTTAATAATGCATAAAGTACTGTTATTATCTACAAAAATCTTAGTATGCATAAAATTGTACCCATAAACTAAAAGCTGATTTTGAATCCATAGCACTTGTGCACAACATGCAGCAACTGCTACATACTCAGCCTCAGTTGTTGAATTGGCTACTACAGTTTGCTTCTTGCATTGCCAAGATATAAGCCTGCTCCAAGAAATTGGCATCCGCTAGTTGTGGATTTTATATCATGATTATCACCTCCATAATCACTATCTGAATAGCAAATAAGTTCCAAAGGAGACTCTTTAGGATACCACAATCCCAATGTGGGAAAACATCTAAGGTAACTAAAGATCCTTTTAACTGCATGAAGGTGACATTCCTTGGATGAGACTTGATGTCGTGCACATGCACACACTGCAAACATAATGTCAGGTCTTGAAGCTGTAAGATACATCAATGATCCAATCATGGATCTATAGTGCCTGACATCAACCTCTTTTCCTTCTCCAATCTTTCCCAATGGGTGTTCCCTGTCCATGCGAGTGCTAGCTCGTTTTTCATGCGGTGAAAAACCAAATTTCTTCAAAATCTCAGCCACATACTTATCTTGAGAGATGAAAATACCATCCTCTTTCTGCTGAACTTGTAGACCAAGAAAGAAGGTCATCTCTCCCATAGCACTCATCTTAAACTTATTTATCATAATTTTAGAGAATTCATCACTCATTCTTTGGTTAGATGAACCGAAGATGATGTCATCTACATAAACCTGAACAAGAAGAAAATCCTTCCCTTCCTTCTTTGTAAATAATGTCTGGTCTATGGTATCCCGCTTGAAACCATTATCCACCAAATAAGTGGAAAGTGTTCCATACCATGCTCTAGGGGCCTGAGAAGACCATACATAGCCTTCTTCACTCTATAAACTTTATCTGGATGCTCGGAATCCTCAAAACCAAGAGGTTGCATGACATAGACTTCTTCTTTGATTGTGCCATACAAAAATGCACTCTTCACGTCCATTTGGTAGACTTTGAAACCCATGCAGGAAACATAGGCTAAGAAAATCCTTATTGCTTTAATCCTAGCAACAGGTGCAAAAACCTCTTCATAATCAATACCCTTTTCTTCAGTATATCCCTGAGCAACCAATCTTGCCTTGTTTCTAACAACAATGCCTCTCTCATTCTTCTTATTTCTTGAAACCTATCTTGTCCCAATAGGCCTGACATACCTTGGACAATCCACTAGCTCCCAAACATCTTGAATAGCAAACTGATGAAGCTCATCCTGTATTGCTTCAACCCAGCTTTCTTCTTTGAGAGCATCAAAAATCTTCTTTGGTTCTAAGTAAGAGAGAAAACAAGCAAACAAGCATTCTTGAACAAAAGGAGTATCTTCCTTCTTGTGAATGTTGGCAATGAATCCACCTTGAGTCTTCTTAGTTCTCCTTGTTTGAACAGGATTCTGAATATCACCAATTACTTGGGAGGGAGGATGATCCTTAGCCACCTTTGTAAGTATTCCTCCCCCAAATAATGAGTTGTCATAAACAGTGGACACTATGTTGCAAATATCATCTTCATTGCTACTCCCATTCCCACTTGAACTTAGAGCTATGTTGTCAGCGGTTGGAACTGGTCCACTGACATCTTGATTGGGTATGGGGTCTTCAACATGTTCAAAAATATTTCTGTTGGAGGAAGAGAATAGATTTCCAAACAGACTGTCAGCGGCTGAATTCAATGTGTCAGCGTTTGAATTGGCTTTGTCAGCGGATGAAGATGCATGCATGTTTCATCAACTGGTTTTTCTTGTTGCTCTTCTTCCTCCTTTCCAGCAGCAGATGCTTGCACAAACTCATCAGTCCATATAGGTATGGTGACATAATCAAACATGGGAGTTGGCTCAACTTTATGTGATCCTTCTTCTTTATCAACCTGTATACCTGCAATGTCAATAGTAGGTGCTTCTAAGACAATTGGATTGGTCACAAGCATATAATTCATGGACCTTGATAATGGCTCTAAATCAAATAGCCACATAGGTCCAGACTCAGGATCACTTGGTTTATTTTCCAAGAAGTCAACATGAATATTTTCTGTTAAATTCCTAGACTTCTTGTTATAAACCCTATACCCCTTGCTATTTATGGAATAGCCCATAAAAAGTCTCTCATAACCTTTAGAATGAAATTTACCTAGATTATCACTAGTATTCAAGATCACTACATGACATTTAAAAGGCCTAAGGAAATCTATATTAGGCTTTCTATTCCAAAGTAATTCATAGGGAGTCTTATTATGAAACTTATTAACCAAGACCCTATTTTGAACATAGCAAGCAGTGTTCACAGCCTCAGCCCAAAAAGCAATGGGTAGATTTGCATCTGCTAACATGGTTCTAGCTGCTTCAATAAGAATTCTATTCCTCCTTTTAGCTACACCATTCTGTTGTGGAGTTATAGCTATGCTAAACTCCCTAGATATCCCCTTATTGACATAAAAGGTATCTAGAAGGTTGTTCCTAAATTCACCACCATTGTCACTTATAAGAATTATAACCTCATTACCAGTTTTCTTTTCAATTTGTGTAATGAAATTGGTTAAAGTCTTAGCAGTATCACTTTTTAAGGCCAAAAAGAAAGTCCAAGTAAACCTAGAATATTCATCAGTAACTATAAAACAATAGGATTTACCATTAAGGCTTTCTATATTGGTTGGGTCAAACAAATCCATGTGTAATAAGTGAAGTGGCATAGAACTAGTATGAACAAGCTTAGACTTAAATGAGGCCTTATGATGCTTGCCTTTAAGACATGCAACACAATTATGATCATTGTGGAATGCTTTTGAGGGAAATCCTCTTACAAGATCATGTCTCATAATTCTATTCATGTTTTTGAAATTAATATGCCCTAACCTTATGTGCCATAATCTACTTTCATCCAATGAGGCCTTAGCATAAAGACAAGACAAGTTGTTATTCATTTTAATACCATTTAGATTCACATTATAAACATCTTTATGTCTAGGTGTTCTAAATTCTATGAACTTTTTAGCAGGAATCTCAAAGTCTTTACTTAAAACTAAGCACTCACTATCAGTGAAAAGAACCTTATTCTTGTTGTCACATACTTGTGACACACTAAACAGATTATAATCAAGTTCTTTTACCAGGAAGACTTCCTCAAACCTCAAGTTGTTGGTGATGAGTGTGTCTTTTCCAGAAATGTTTCCATAACTGCCATCAAAGTACACCTTATCACCATCTTTAATATGAGTGAAATCATTAAGGCAATCTTCCTTGCCAGTCATGTGCCTCGAGCATCCACTGTCCCAATATCCAAAATCATTAACCTGTTTGTGAATACCTTGCAGATGAAGAAAACAAGTTAGTTTTCTTTGGGAACCCAAGCTTTTGCAGACTTGGGTTCATCTGGTTGTTCAACAAGAATTGATTTATTCCTTGTAACAACCCCCTGTTCATCCCTTTGTGCCCTAAACACCCAATTTACCCCAATAGGTTTAGTGATGAACTTTGCATGAAAATTAAATTTGTTATAGGTTATAGAAATTCCATATGAATTAGGGTTTTGGTCTTGTTTAGGTCTCCATGTCAAGTTGGATAAAGCTTTAGACCCTTATCTCTTAGGTTTTAAATACCTATTGCTTGGTCTAACATAAGGTCTGAC
Source organism: Glebionis coronaria (assembly GCA_025667525.1). NCBI lineage: Eukaryota > Viridiplantae > Streptophyta > Magnoliopsida > Asterales > Asteraceae > Glebionis > Glebionis coronaria. Next base: position 126,117,689 of record CM046874.1, on the reverse strand, counting down.
ATGAGCCAATTGTGGAATTTTCATACCAAACCGAGATCTGTCAGCGACTGATTTGGTTTTGTCAGCGGCTAAATTGTTCCTGTCAGCGGGTGAATTAGGGTTTGCTACAGGAACATATTGTCTGTTAGACCAGGTATTTGTCTTATGAAAGGGTCTTTGTCCATGGGTATTATTACTTCTAGAGAAGAAAGGAGGTGGTCTAGTGGACTAGGACTTGGTTGGACAAAAGGTCTAGGTTTTACCATGTTTGACCTTAATACAAGGTTTTAACAAGTATAAAAAGTTATCGTCCGATCTTTTCGAATTGATTATCGTTAATTAGTGTGACTCAGTCGTTCTTGGTGGAAAATAAAATGAGTAGTTTGATTATCTATTTTTTAACTAAAAGCAAATAAGAAAATGTCGTTGAGTAAAATATAAGTTTTAAAAATTAAACTAAAGATTACTAGAAAAACACTTGGTAAAAACAGAGATTTCGGTAAGCGTGCAATTTTCGGAAATTAAAACTTAATGAAAAGTAAGCTTGAAAAATAAATCACTAAGTAAAGTAAACTAATTATTGCAATGGAAGGTATCAGAATGAAAGGACTTGTCGCAATAAGAAAGTATCGCAATAATAACAAAGTTATCGCAATGTACGTGTTATCGGAATATGGGAAAACTGTCGCAATGTCTAAACCATCGCAATATTGATCGCAATACTACCCATCGGAATATCACACCTGAATTCTGTCGGAATAATGAAGTTGAGTATCGGAATAATAGTGAACAAATTCTATCGGAATATGGCAAACTAAAATTGGGTAGCGTTTCGTCTTAAAATAACCTTAAGACCCGTCGCAATATACGATCGCAATGTGCGATCGCAATCACTATCGGAATAAGGGAGAAAATACACTAGATCGCAATATAGAACCTTCAAGGTTATTGTGATACAAAGAACTGTCGGAATGTAGCGTCGCAATATATGAACCCTATGATTGCGATGGAGCACAAGTAATCCGATAAAAGAGAAATAAGCCAAAACTTCAACAAGCACTTCCAATAAGCACTCTTAATCGAAACTTATATAACTCAATAAGCATGAATTTGACAACTTTTGAAATACTAGATTCGCAAACTTTATAAAAGACACTTTAAAAAGACTAAACTTTTTGAGAAAACTAAAAACAATAAGCTAAACACTAAATAAGCCAATAAGCATGAATGGCTCAAAGCTTAATCCGTGTAAGACTTAGAAAGGAATAAAAAGATAAATTTCTTAATCACAAAAACATCAAAATCAAGCACTTTATATTAAAATTTCGGATAAAGACAATTTAAAATCAAGAAAGGTAGAAAAAGATTTAATAAGAAAAACTTAACTTGTAGATTAAAAGATTTAAAATTTACAAAAGTGAATTAAAGCTTAAACATGAAAGAAAGAAAAGATGAAGTTTTAGTGAGAGAAAGTTAAACACTTTCTCTCTCTAAAATGAAAACTAAAAAAAAAGAAATAAACTAGCTAACACCCTCCTAATGTGTCATTATGATGGTATTTGTAGGAGATGGGGAGGTGCATGTGCTTCCTTCTTTCTTTCTTTCTTCTCGACTCGATTTTAATTCTTTGTCTTTCTCGACGTCGTCTCGGGATTTGTCAATGTAAATTAAACTCGTCTTCTAATTTTCTTCTATAATTAGACTTGAGTTCTTCGACTTCATTAAACTTCCGTCTTTAGACTTTTTCCTCGATAAATCTTCAGAATAGGCCTTGGACTTCCGTTCTTTTTGCACTCTTGATCTTTTGACTTCGTCTTTTCTCGTTTTCTTCGATAAAAGCCAGTGATAGCCCATGTTTTCTTCCTTTTTCATCTTTTGGTCCTAAAACACAATAAAAACACAAACCACGCATAATTCCGACTTTTACGAAATAAAATACACGTTTTGGTCTTGTTATTATTGGAAATAAGTGGTAAAAGGATAAGTGTTTTCACACTTATTAAATCCTCTACACTTGACCATTGCAATGCCCTCATGCAATGCATTAATTTCAAAGCACAGTTTACATTTCTCATTATAAATAACCCACCTTGGCCTTTATTTAAATACTTAACTTTAAGGAAACTAAAAAGATAGAAATATGTACAAAACAAGTAAAGAAATCAAAGACTTACATTGGGGTTTTGGCCGTCATGAATGTTCATCATCCTCAAGTTTCAACCAAGCTTATAAACGATATCATTGTTATTATAAGTCAGCAAACTAACACAAACTCATGTGGGCCAATTATTCACTTAGACTCCCTTATTCTTAGGTGTATCTCTTATATTTTAATTTTGTCTTGAATGATCACGACGATACATTGTTTGACTTATTTCGATAGTTTATTTAGGCCGAAAATAAAGTGGGACGATTTAATCAATAGTTAGCTAAAGGACAAAATCTTTTAAAACTACTTCTCGGGACCTCCTAAAGTTCATATCTTGGCATAACTCGCTTCACGATTTGAGACCTTTCTCGGACCGATATTTGGCAGCGACTTCATACTTCGAATCTTTGAGAGACGATCTTGAAATTATGGTCTTCTCTTCATAATAGGAATTTCTTCACTTGAAGTTTTTGAGAGATTCTTCATATCTGGACCACGACTTCTTCATTTTTTCTCCAATCTTTATTTTGGACTTTGATATACAACGATCCGCCTCCTTTTAGGACTTGGATCTATTTATCCTTATACCTTGCTAGGGTCTTTTCGGATAGACTTCTCCATGATCTTTAGGGGAGTATTTGCTTTTCGTCATGTGTCTCGATCCTTCATATTGATTTTCCATAAATGATTCTTCACATCACTTTTGGATCTTTAGCAACAAAATGTAGCCCTCATGTATTGTTAGGACCTTTTCGGACTCGCCAATCTTCGCATCCCGCTTCAATAAGTTATGCCTTGGCTAAGAAATCTAATTAATACCGAGCAACTTTTAAACGATCTTGTGCTAGAAGCTAAGTAACTTTTCAAATCGTACAACCTTATTTATTGCAGATAAATTTATTAGCAAGCGATGGGAGAAAAAGCTTATAATCAACTCACATAAATTCATGAAAGAATACCAAACTTATAATTGACTCTATCATCTCTCGTTCTCCACAATTTAAAATCTCAAGGAATGAGACTAGTGGATGTTTAGCCAATTAAATCAAAGTTTTGGGTTTTCGAGTTATCTATAGGATCTTGCAAATTCTTAGACTTTTTCAAGTTTAGAAATCACATTTTAAAGTTCCCTTGATAAACAACTCTCTAGGATCAATTATAGGAACTTGCGAAAAGTTCTTGTTCTTAACCTGTAAGAGTTAAGACTTTTGCGTTTTAAAGTTCCCTATATAAAAGCCTAGCAATACTTGACTTAAACACGTTAAGGATACTAGCTAGAGTAAACTTAGATAAGTAAACTCAGGTTGAGTCAAAAGATTCACGACTTTGAAAAATTTAAAACCACTTTATTGAAACTTTATTCTAACAAAGTAAATAACGATAACAAAGGAAAACTACAAGGCCAAAATAGATTAAAAATTCTGAAAAATGTCAAAAAAATCAAATTTTCCAGTTAAAATGAGGGGAAATTCATGGAAGAGACCACTTACTTCGATAGAAGTCTCCCCTACACTTGATATAAACATTGTCCTCAATGTTTAAGCATGTGGGAGTAATCTCCCCTACACTTAGGACATTGTGCACTTTATTTAAATCTTGCTAAGGAAAGGACAACGATAGTGATTCCTATGTGAACATATAATATATGAAATATTGAATCACGACAGTTTAGGATAGAACCAGGAAGACGGGCACACGGGATTACGGTTCGTCAAAAGTAATCGAGAATGGATCTTTGAATCTTTTAATCCCTGCACATCAAAAGAAACAAGACAACAAACACATACGGGCTCCCCCTACACTTATTATGAAAACGGTAAAGGATAGATCAACGGGTTGCCTCCCGAGAAGTGCTTGTTTTTGTTAACCGAGTCACGAGTCTGACTCGACCCAGAACTTAATTCAAGGGAAACATGGTGAGGGATGTAATCATCTCATGAGAGATGTCCTCACCAAATTACCGCTTCACACGCTGGCCATTCACTATGAAATTGGGCCCATTTGGCTGAGAAAGCTCAATGGTGCCATATGGGAACACTTTGGCGACGGTGAATGGACCAGACCAACGGCTCTTCAGCTTGCCCGAGAAGATCTTCAACCGAGAGTTAAAGAGTAAGACTTTATCACCAACGTGGAACTCTCGGTTCTTAATTCTTGCATCATGAATGATCTTGGTCTTCTCCTTGTAGATCAATGAGTTCTCGTAAGCTTCATTCCTCAGTTCATTGAGCTCGTTGAGTTGAATCTTCCGAAGATTGCTGGCTTTGTTGATGTCGAAGTTAGCCCACTTCAAGGCCCAGTACGCCTTATGTTCCAGCTCAATAGGGAGGTGGCATGCTTTCCCGTACACAAGATGATAAGGTGTACAACCAATCGGGGTCATATAAGCGGTACGGAAAGCCCAAAAAGCATCATCTAACTTATCGGCCCACGAGGCACGATGCTCTCCCACAGTACGCTCAATAATTCGCTTCAATCCACGGTTAGATATCTCGGCTTGACCATTTGTTTGAGGATGATAAGCGGTGGAAAGACGATGATTGACACCATACTTAGCCATGACTCTTGCGAATTGATCATTGCAAAAATGAGTCCCGCGGTCACTGATGATAGCACGAGGAACACCGAATCGAGCAAAAAGTTGCTTTAGAAAGTTCACAACCACCCTCGCATCGTTCATAGGGAGAGCCTTTACTTCAACCCATTTAGATACGTAGTCAACGGCTACGAGGATGTACTTGTTCCCTTTAGATGATGGAAATGGCCCCATAAAGTCGATGCCCCATACATCAAAGATTTCACATTCTTGTATGAAATTTTGAGGCATCTCATCTTTATGTGTGATCTTGCCTTGGCGTTGGCAAGCATCACAATTTTTAACCATTTCATGAGCGTCACGATAAATGCCAATAGAATCCCGAGTCAAACACTTTTTTCGCGGTGTAGTTTGGACAAAAGTGACCACCGGTGGGTCCTTTATGGCAAGCTTCGAGAATGTCTAAAGTTGCGGGTCCATCAACACACCGACGAATAATCAGATCAGCACATTGTTTGAAGAGATAAGGGTCATCCCAAAAGTAAGTCTTAACATCTTTAAAGAACTTCTTCTTTTGTTGGGATGTTAACCCTTCGATAAGAATACAACCCGCTAAGTAGTTTGCAATGTCCGCAAACCACGGGGTGTCATCAAGATTGGAATTGATAGACATTAAGGCCTCAAGGGGAAAAGAGTCGTTGATCTCTTGATTCGGATGATCCCCTTGATAAGGATCCTCAAGTCTACTTAGATGATCTGCGGCTAGGTTTTCGGCTCCCTTCTTGTCACGAATTTCGATTTTAAATTCTTGAAGGAGCAAAACCCAACGAAGAAGTCTTGGCTTAGAATCTTGCTTAGTTAACAAGTACTTCAAAGCGGAATGGTCGGTATAGACAATGGTGGTGGATAGAAAAAGATAGGGGCGGAACTTCTCAAAAGCATACACTACAGCTAAAAGCTCTTTTTCGGTAGTGATATAATGCAATTGAGCCCCCGTAATTGTCTTGCGAGCATAATGGATTGGTTGGAAGTGTTTGTTCACTCTTTCGCCCAAAATCGCTAGCATCACACATCAATTCAAAAGGTAGCTCCCAATTAGGGGTAACCAAGACCGGTGCCTTAGTTAGCTTGTCCTTAAGAAGATTGAAGGATTCAAGACACTCTTTAGAAAAGATAAAAGGAGTATCTTTTTCCAAGAGGTGGGTCATCGGGCGAGAGATTTTAGAAAAATCTTGAATGAATCAACAATAGAAGCCCGCATGACCAAGGAAACTTCTCACACCCTTCACGGTTGAAGGTGGAGGTAATTTGGCTATGACATCCACTTTAGCACGGTCCACTTCAAGACCGGCTTTTGAGATTTTATGTCCAAGCACAATGCCTTCTTTTACCATGAAATGGCATTTTTCCCAATTTAGAACAAGGCGAGTGTCTTCACACCGCTTAAGCATGTGTTCCAAATTGGCAAGGCAAGTAGAGAAAGAATCACCATAGACCGAGAAATCATCCATGAAGACTTCCATAGTTTCTTCAACCATGTCATGGAGATAGCCATCATACAACTTTGGAAAGTCCCAGGAGCATTGCATAAGCCGAAAGGCATTCTTTTATAAGAAAATGTTCCATAAGGACAAGTGAATGTGGTTTTCTCTTGGTCTTTAGGATCGATGGGAATTTGAAAATACCCGGAGAAGCCGTCTAAAAAGCAGTAATAGTCATTACCCGCTAGACGTTCAAGCATTTGGTCCATAAAATGAAGGGGGAAATGATCCTTTCGTGCAGCATCATTGAGTTTGCGATAGTCTATAAAAACTCTTCATCCTGTAACGAGACGAGTAGGAATCAACTCGTTGTTTTCATTGGGCACAACGGTGATTCCGCCTTTCTTAGGCACACAATGGACCGGACTAACCCATGGTGAATCCGAGATAGGGTAGATCATTCCTGCATCAAGAAGTTTGACAATCTCTTTTTTGATAACGTCGTAGATCTTAGGATTCACCCTTCTTTAGTTTTGAATAGTGGGTTTAAAATCGTCCTCCATGAGAATTTTATGTGTGCAAAAGTGAGGATCAATTCCACGAATATCAGATATTTTCCAAGCAATCGCTTTCTTATGATTTTTCAGCACGGCGATAAGGCGAGATTTTTCTTCTTCTTTCAAGTCCTTTGCGATGATGACCGGTAACTTCCGACTATACCAATATAAGCATAAAATGATTATATTACCCTCATCTTCTTCAATATAATTACATGTATTGCCACACACCTACTCTTGTCAAGATTTAGAGACTACTAACTCATACCTTTGAGCCTATGACTAGTAGGAGTATACAATTAGATCATATTGAATTAATTGGTCGAATCACAAGAATATTTTTGTGGATGTTATGAAATCTAAGTAGGAGTATACAACCACAAAATTGTGTTTATTTTCCCATAGGCAAAATAAAAATACAAATTTTTGGCTTTTCAATCAAAACATGATCCATGTTTAAGCAATACATCGTATTTCTTGTGGATATACATCCAAATTTATGGTACCTACACTAGCATCGTGCTATTCATGTGATTCAGCCACATTTTGGAGGTCACACACTAGTCATAGTACGTCAAGAACATATGTAACAAAAGCTTAAATTCATATTGTCAAAATTGCTTGTATACATTGATACGTGGGTCATTTTCATAGGGCTGACTTAATCAAACTTTGCTGAATCTATGAACAATTACTTAGTAGACGTAAAGAAGTGGTTTTTTAGTCAATAATGTGAGAAAAAAAGACAAAGGGTATATTTGTCATTTAAAAGGATAATATAGTCATTTTATGCTTATATTAGTATAGTCGGAACAAATTTGAAAGTTCATTGTTAAAGTCACGAGATAAAAAAGTAAGTGTTTAAAGTCGGCACAAATTAATAAGTAAGAAGGTATTTTATAGCTTTTACCCTTATTTATAAGCTATTATCTTGCTTAATTCTTTAAACTGTATTGTCTCACTTAGTAATTCTGAAAGCTCATATATTGGACTTAATCTAAAAACAAAAAGCAGCTTATAACATCCACTAACAAAGATTTGACAAGGGATTAAATCTAGCATGTTTTTGCTTGTTAAAACTGACCCAAAGTTTTTGTTGGCTAATTGCCTGTTTGACAAAAGTTTTGACCACAAAACTTTGTAAAGTAACTTGTATTGACCTATTGAGTATGTATAAGATCAAATCAACTGATCACAAAAGCTAAACCACAAAAACAACTGTGATCCAAACACTAGTTAAAGTTTGATATGAAAAATTTTGCAAAGACTTTTTGATCAAAAGTTCATGAATTCATTTGACTCTTATCTGAACTTGTAAAGCAACTGAAATGAACCATTAACTAGCAAAGAACCAACAATATTACGCTAAGGAACACAATATGGCTAACTGATGAAAAATAAGCAGATTAAGACCAAATTAAATAAGCTAGAACTAATAAGAAGCAAAGCAATCAACTACCAAACTATCAGATCATCACTATCACACCAAATGAACAACAAATCAATCACAGTTTAGCAGTTAAGCTATGAGACTAAGAATTTAGCATGGCAAGACAGTTTAGTGGAATAAAAATGAGGAATTAAATGCCTTTTAGCTAAGAAGACTCCTCTGATGGAGTAGTTAGGCGATGAGCCAACTAATATCAACAAAAACACCAATGATCAACCACCAGTAACCATCAAATCATCATCATCATCTACAACTTATCACCCCTGTATCATTCTGCTATAACTGGAAAAGAACTGAACTAGGTTGTCTAAACAAGCTCTATTGATCCAATATTATCAATAGAACTAGGCAGTAACAAGATAGGTAGGATAATGCAGTAATAAAGAAGTGAATTGAGATGAAGAGTGAAAATGAAGTTTTATTAATGGCGAATGGTTGTTACAAAGTTGTTACAGGCTAACTAACTAACTCAAGTGGTTGTCAATCACTTGAGATTAGTTACTAACTAATCACTAACTGAAAAAGGAGAAACAATGATTAAGTGTGTGTAAATTCACACACTAAGTTCTATTTACAAATAAGATACAAATGAGACTATTTATAGAAGAATTATGAAGTTAGTTGTGTATGAGTGACGTGTGGGAACCAATGCCCAACTTCCACGTGTCATAAATCTGCCAATTGGATTTTGTAGATGAAGAACAGATTTGGGGTTTTTGTCCTAAGTGATTTTCAGCTCAATTGGATGGTTGGAATGGATTCCTCATTTGATTTTAAGCAAGTTTGATGTTAACACCTTCTTCCGAAACTCACTCCTTTGTGATCTCGAATCTGGGCGCGTTCGACTTTGAATGTTCCACGTGTTTGTTGATTATTGGCTGAAAACAATTCACTCGGATTGTTATCCAAAAACTCAAATATGATTGGTGGAAACATTGTCTAGTGGAGTGGCACTGTGTGGATTTATTTATTTATTATGACGGCTGTAAGTGGCCAGCTGGCAGTGATGTGGCTATCCGAATGAAAGAAATGGGCTCTTCTCATTGGTTGAAGTGTTTATACTCGGCTCAATAGCTAAATAACTTTAAAACTTGGCAGAAATAGCCCCTCTTGTTTTCAGCTTATGAACTTGATCCACAATCTTCATCAACTTGTCAATTTTGGTCTTTTAAGCTTCAAACTTGCACAATAATGCTCCTTGAACTTGCTGACTTAATAGTTGACCATTTTTGACTTTGTTCTTGACTTTCTTGATATTTTCACTTTTAGTCCTTCATCTTTGAAAGTTTTCAAGAAAGGTCCTTTGACTTCGATTGCCTTGTCACTTTTCATCCTCCTTTTGTATTTTCTTTATCAGTAAAGGCTTGATTCTCTTGTTTGCTTCATAATTATATCTTTTTACCTACACAAGCACAAACAACAAAACATACCCATAATACTGCTTTTATGAATCAAAATCAGGTATTTTGCTTTGTGTTTTAGGGTTATTTGTGATATAATTGATATGAGATTTCACTCATATCAACTAACATGGGCTATCAGCGGTCAAAATCCTCTTGTCAGCGGATAAAATGCCTTTGTCAGCGTTAGAAAATATAGTGGAAAATCTAATACTTTTACATGAGATAATAACAATGCATATCCTGTACATATTATACAATAATCTCAAAAACACATAATTTATGGATTGATCATTCCAATACTTGTTACCAAGTACTGGAACCTCCCAACATTAAAAGGTTTAGTTAATAAATCAGCCACATTTTCTTATGTGTCCACTCTATCTGGATGTATTAAACCTTTTTCAAAACAATCCCTTATAAAATGATGTCTTATTTCTATGTGTTTAGTTTTAGAATGATGTACAGGATTTTTAATAATGCATAAAGTACTGTTATTATCTACAAAAATCTTAGTATGCATAAAATTGTACCCATAAACTAAAAGCTGATTTTGAATCCATAGCACTTGTGCACAACATGCAGCAACTGCTACATACTCAGCCTCAGTTGTTGAATTGGCTACTACAGTTTGCTTCTTGCATTGCCAAGATATAAGCCTGCTCCAAGAAATTGGCATCCGCTAGTTGTGGATTTTATATCATGATTATCACCTCCATAATCACTATCTGAATAGCAAATAAGTTCCAAAGGAGACTCTTTAGGATACCACAATCCCAATGTGGGAAAACATCTAAGGTAACTAAAGATCCTTTTAACTGCATGAAGGTGACATTACTTGGATGAGACTTGATGTCGTGCACATGCACACACTGCAAACATAATGTCAGGTCTTGAAGCTGTAAGATACATCAATGATCCAATCATGGATCTATAGTGCCTGACATCAACATCTTTTCCTTCTCCAATCTTTCCCAATGGGTGTTCCCTGTCCATGCGAGTGCTAGCTCGTTTTTCATGCGGTGAAAAACCAAATTTCTTCAAAATCTCAGCCACATACTTATCTTGAGAGATGAAAATACCATCCTCTTTCTGCTGAACTTGTAGACCAAGAAAGAAGGTCATCTCTCCCATAGCACTCATCTTAAACTTATTTATCATAATTTTAGAGAATTCATCACTCATTCTTTGGTTAGATGAACCGAAGATGATGTCATCTACATAAACCTGAACAAGAAGAAAATCCTTCCCTTCCTTCTTTGTAAATAATGTCTGGTCTATGGTATCCCGCTTGAAACCATTATCCACCAAATAAGTGGAAAGTGTTCCATACCATGCTCTAGGGGCCTGAGAAGACCATACATAGCCTTCTTCACTCTATAAACTTTATCTGGATGCTCGGAATCCTCAAAACCAAGAGGTTGCATGACATAGACTTCTTCTTTGATTGTGCCATACAAAAATGCACTCTTCACGTCCATTTGGTAGACTTTGAAACCCATGCAGGAAACATAGGCTAAGAAAATCCTTATTGCTTTAATCCTAGCAACAGGTGCAAAAACCTCTTCATAATCAATACCCTCTTCTTCAGTATATCCCTGAGCAACCAATCTTGCCTTGTTTCTAACAACAATGCCTCTCTCATTCTTCTTATTTCTTGAAACCTATCTTGTCCCAATAGGCCTGACATACCTTGGACAATCCACTAGCTCCCAAACATCTTAAATAGCAAACTGATGAAGCTCATCCTGTATTGCTTCAACCCAGCTTTCTTCTTTGAGAGCATCAAAAATCTTCTTTGGTTCTAAGTAAGAGAGAAAACAAGCAAACAAGCATTCTTGAACAAAAGGAGTATCTTCCTTCTTGTGAATGTTGGCAATGAATCCACCTTGAGTCTTCTTAGTTCTCCTTGTTTGAACAGGATTCTGAATATCACCAATTACTTGGGAGGGAGGATGATCCTTAGCCACCTTTGTAAGTATTCCTCCCCCAAATAATGAGTTGTCATAAACAGTGGACACTATGTTGCAAATATCATCTTCATTGCTACTCCCATTCCCACTTGAACTTAGAGCTATGTTGTCAGCGGTTGGAACTGGTCCACTGACATCTTGATTGGGTATGGGGTCTTCAACATGTTCAAAAATATTTCTGTTGGAGGAAGAGAATAGATTTCCAAACAGACTGTCAGCGGCTGAATTCAATGTGTCAGCGTTTGAATTGGCTTTGTCAGCGGATGAAGATGCATGCATGTTTCATCAACTGGTTTTTCTTGTTGCTCTTCTTCCTCCTTTCCAGCAGCAGATGCTTGCACAAACTCATCAGTCCATATAGGTATGGTGACATAATCAAACATGGGAGTTGGCTCAACTTTATGTGATCCTTCTTCTTTATCAACCTGTATACCTGCAATGTCAATAGTAGGTGCTTCCAAGACAATTGGATTGGTCACAAGCATATAATTCATGGACCTTGATAATGGCTCTAAATCAAATAGCCAATTAGGTCCAGACTCAGGATCACTTGGTTTATTTTCCAAGAAGTCAACATGAATATTTTCTGTTAAATTCCTAGACTTCTTGTTATAAACCCTATACCCCTTGCTATTTATGGAATAGCCCATAAAAAGTCCCTCATAACCTTTAGAATGAAATTTACCTAGATTATCACTAGTATTCAAGATCACTACATGACATTTAAAAGGCCTAAGGAAGTCTATATTAGGCTTTCTATTCCAAAGTAATTCATAGGGAGTCTTATTATGAAACTTATTAACCAAGACCCTATTTTGAACATAGCAAGCAGTGTTCACAGCCTCAGCCCAAAAAGCAATGGGTAGATTTGCATCTGCTAACATGGTTCTAGCTGCTTCAATAAGAATTCTATTCCTCCTTTTAGCTACACCATTCTGTTGTGGAGTTATAGCTATGCTAAACTCCCTAGATATCCCCTTATTGACATAAAAGGTATCTAGAAGGTTGTTCCTAAATTCACCACCATTGTCACTTATAAGAATTATAATCTCATTACCAGTTTTCTTTTCAATTTGTGTAATGAAATTGGTTAAAGTCTTAGCAGTATCACTTTTTAAGGCCAAAAAGAAAGTCCAAGTAAACCTAGAATATTCATCAGTAACTATAAAACAATAGGATTTACCATTAAGGCTTTCTATATTGGTTGGGTCAAACAAATCCATGTGTAATAAGTGAAGTGGCATAGAACTAGTATGAACAAGCTTAGACTTAAATTAGGCCTTATGCTGCTTGCCTTTAAGACATGCAACACAATTATGATCATTGTGGAATGCTTTTGAGGGAAATCCTCTTACAAGATCATGTCTCATAATTCTATTCATGTTTTTGAAATTAATATGCCCTAACCTTATGTGCCATAATCTACTTTCATCCAATGAGGCCTTAGCATAAAGACAAGACAAGTTGTTATTCATTTTAATACCATTTAGATTCACATTATAAACATCTTTATGTCTAGGTGTTCTAAATTCTATGAACTTTTTAGCAGGAATCTCAAAGTCTTTACTTAAAACTAAGCACTCACTATCAGTGAAAAGAACCTTATTCTTGTTGTCACATACTTGTGACACACTAAACAGATTATAATCAAGTTCTTTTACCAGGAAGACTTCCTCAAACCTCAAGTTGTTGGTGATGAGTGTGTCTTTTCCAGAAATGTTTCCATAACTGCCATCAAAGTACACCTTATCACCATCTTTAATATGAGTGAAATCATTAAGGCAATCTTCCTTGCCAGTCATGTGCCTCGAGCATCCACTGTCCCAATATCCAAAATCATTAACCTGTTTGTGAATACCTTGCAGATGAAGAAAACAAGTTAGTTTTCTTTGGGAACCCAAGCTTTTGCAGACTTGGGTTCATCTGGTTGTTCAACAAGAATTGATTTATTCCTTGTAACAACCCCCTGTTCATCCCTTTGTGCCCTAAACACCCAATTTACCCCAATAGGTTTAGTGATGAACTTTGCATGAAAATTAAATTTGTTATAGGTTATAGAAATTCCATATGAATTAGGGTTTTGGTCTTGTTTAGGTCTCCATGTCAAGCTGGATAAAGCTTTAGACCCTTATCTCTTAGGCTTTAAATACCTATTGCTTGGTCTAACATAAGGTCTGACATGAGCCAATTGTGGAATTTTCATACCAAACCGAGATCTGTCAGCGACTGATTTGGTTTTGTCAGCGGCTAAATTGTTCCTGTCAGCGGGTGAATTAGGGTTTGCTACAGGAACATATTGTCTGTTAGACCAGGTATTTGTCTTATGAAAGGGTCTTTGTCCATGGGTATTATTACTTCTAGAGAAGAAAGGAGGTGGTCTAGTGGACTAGGACTTGGTTGGACAAAAGGTCTAGGTTTTACCATGTTTGACCTTAATACAAGGTTTTAACAAGTATAAAAAGTTATCGTCCGATCTTTTCGAATTGATTATCGTTAATTAGTGTGACTCAGTCGTTCTTGGTGGAAAATAAAATGAGTAGTTTGATTATCTATTTTTTAACTAAAAGCAAATAAGAAAATGTCGTTGAGTAAAATATAAGTTTTAAAAATTAAACTAAAGATTACTAGAAAAACACTTGGTAAAAAACAGAGATTTCGGTAAGCGTGCAATTTTCGGAAATTAAAACTTAATGAAAAGTAAGCTTGAAAAATAAATCACTAAGTAAAGTAAACTAATTATTGCAATGGAAGGTATCAAAATGAAAGGACTTGTCGCAATAAGAAAGTATCGCAATAATAACAAAGTTATCGCAATGTACGTGTTATCGGAATATGGGAAAACTGTCGCAATGTCTAAACCATCGCAATATTGATCGCAATACTACCCATCGGAATATCACACCTGAATTCTGTCGGAATAATGAAGTTGAGTATCGGAATAATAGTGAACAAATTCTATCGGAATATGGCAAACTAAAATTGGGTAGTGTTTCGTCTTAAAATAACCTTAAGACCCGTCGCAATATACGATCGCAATGTGCGATCGCAATCACTATCGGAATAAGGGAGAAAATACACTAGATCGCAATATAGAACCTTCAAGGTTATTGTGATACAAAGAACTGTCGGAATGTAGTGTCGCAATATATGAACCCTATGATTGCGATGGAGCACAAGTAATCCGATAAAAGAGAAATAAGCCAAAACTTCAACAAGCACTTCCAATAAGCACTCTTAATCGAAACTTATACAACTCAATAAGCATGAATTTGACAACTTTTGAAATACTAGATTCGCAAACTTTATAAAAGACACTTTAAAAAGACTAAACTTTTTGAGAAAACTAAAAACAATAAGCTAAACACTAAATAAGCCAATAAGCATGAATGGCTCAAAGCTTAATCCGTTTAAGACTTAGAAAGGAATAAAAAGATAAATTTCTTAATCACAAAAACATCAAAATCAAGCACTTTATATTAAAATTTCGGATTAAAGACAATTTAAAATCAAGAAAGGTAGAAAAAGATTTAATAAGAAAAACTTAACTTGTAGATTAAAAGATTTAAAATTTACAAAAGTGAATTAAAGCTTAAACATGAAAGAAAGAAAAGATGAAGTTTTAGTGAGAGAAAGTTAAACACTTTCTCTCTCTAAAATGAAAACTAAAAAAAAAGAAATAAACTAGCTAACACCCTCCTAATGCGTCATTATGAGGGTATTTATAGGAGATGGGGAGGTGCATGTGCTTCCTTCTTTCTTTCTTTCTTCTCGACTCGATTTTAATTCTTTGTCTTTCTCGACGTCGTCTCGAGATTTGTCAATGTAAATTGAACTCGTCTTCTAATTTTCTTCTATAATTAGACTTGAGTTCTTCGACTTCATTAAACTTCCGTCTTTAGACTTTTTCCTCGATAAATCTTCAGAATAGGCCTTGGACTTCCGTTCTTTTTGCACTCTTGATCTTTTGACTTTGTCTTTTCTCGTTTTCTTCGATAAAAGCCCGTGATAGCCCATGTTTTCTTCCTTTTTCATCTTTTGGTCCTAAAACACAATAAAAACACAAACCACGCATAATTCCGACTTTTACGAAATAAAATACACGTTTTGGTCTTGTTATTATTGGAAATAAGTGGTAAAAGGATAAGTGTTTTCACACTTATTAAATCCTCTACACTTGACCATTGCAATGCCCTCATGCAATGCATTAATTTCAAAGCACAGTTTACATTTCTCATTATAAATAACCCACCTTGGCCTTTATTTAAATACTTAACTTTAAGGAAACTAAAAAGATAGAAATATGTACAAAACAAGTAAAGAAATCAAAGACTTACATTGGGGTTTTGGCCGTCATGAATGTTCATCATCCTCAAGTTTCAACCAAGCTTATAAACGATATCATTGTTATTATAAGTCAGCAAACTAACACAAACTCATGTGGGCCAATTATTCACTTAGACTCCCTTATTCTTAGGTGTATCTCTTATATTTTAATTTTGTCTTGAATGATCACGACGATACATTGTTTGACTTATTTCGATAGTTTATTTAGGCCGAAAATAAAGTGGGACGATTTAATCAATAGTTAGCTAAAGGACAAAATCTTTTAAAACTACTTCTCGGGACCTCCTAAAGTTCATATCTTGGCATAACTCGCTTCACGATTTGAGACCTTTCTCGGACCGATATTTGGCGGCGACTTCATACTTCGAATCTTTGAGAGACGATCTTGAAATTATGGTCTTCTCTTCATAATAGGAATTTCTTCACTTGAAGTTTTTGAGAGATTCTTCATATCTGGACCACGACTTCTTCATTTTTTCTCCAATCTTTATTTTGGACTTTGATATACAACGATCCGCCTCCTTTTAGGACTTGGATCTATTTATCCTTATACCTTGCTAGGGTCTTTTCGGATAGACTTCTCCATGATCTTTAGGGGAGTATTTGCTTTTCGTCGTGTGTCTCGATCCTTCATATTGATTTTCCATAAATGATTCTTCACATCACTTTTGGATCTTTAGCAACAAAATGTAGCCCTCATGTCTTGTTAGGACCTTTTCGGACTCGCCAATCTTCGCATCCCGCTTCAATAAGTTATGCCTTGGCTAAGAACTCTAATTAATATCGAGCAACTTTTAAACGATCTTAAGCTAGAAGCTAAGTAACTTTTCAAATCGTACAACCTTATTTATTGCAGATAAATTTATTAGCAAGCGATGGGAGAAAAAGCTTATAATCAACTCACATAAATTCATGAAAGAATACCAAACTTATAATTGACTCTATCATCTCTCGTTCTCCACAATTTAAAATCTCAAGGAATGAGACTAGTGGATGCTTAGCCAATTAAATCAAAGTTTTGGGTTTTCGAGTTATCTATAGGATCTTGCAAATTCTTAGACTTTTTCAAGTTTAGAAATCACATTTTAAAGTTCCCTTGATAAACAACTCTCTAGGATCAATTATAGGAACTTGCGAAAAGTTCTTGTTCTTAACCTGTAAGAGTTAAGACTTTTGCGTTTTAAAGTTCCCTATATAAAAGCCTAGCAATACTTGACTTAAACACGTTAAGGATACTAGCTAGAGTAAACTTAGATAAGTAAACTCA
Organism: Glebionis coronaria; assembly: GCA_025667525.1. Lineage (NCBI taxonomy): Eukaryota > Viridiplantae > Streptophyta > Magnoliopsida > Asterales > Asteraceae > Glebionis > Glebionis coronaria. Next base: position 126,100,553 of record CM046874.1, on the reverse strand, counting down.
GGTTGAGTCAAAAGATTCACGACTTTGAAAAATTTAAAACCACTTTATTGAAAATTTATTCTAACAAAGTAAATAACGATAACAAAGGAAAACTACAAGGCCAAAATAGATTAAAAATTCTGAAAAATGTCAAAAAATCAAATTTTCCAGTTAAAATGAGGGGAAATTCATGGAAGAGACCACTTACTTCGATAGAAGTCTCCCCTACACTTGATATAAACATTGTCCTCAATGTTTAAGCATGTGGGAGTAATCTCCCCTACACTTAGGACATTGTGCACTTTATTTAAATCTTGCTAAGGAAAGGACAACGATAGTGTTTCCTATGTGAACATATAATATATGAAATATTGAATCACGACAGTTTAGGATAGAACCAGGAAGACGGGCACACGGGATTACGGTTCGTCAAAAGTAATCGAGAATGGATCTTTGAATCTTTTAATCCCTGCACATCAAAAGAAACAAGAAAACAAACACATACGGGGCTCCCCCTACACTTATTATGAAAACGGTAAAGGATAGATCAACGGGTTGCCTCCCGAGAAGCGCTTGTTTTTGTTAACCGAGTCACGAGTCTGACTCGACCCAGAACTTAATTCAAGGGAAACGTGGTGAGGGATGTAATCATCTCATGAGAGATGTCCTCACCAAATTACCGCTTCACACGCTGGCCATTCACTATGAAATTGGGCCCATTTGGCTGAGAAAGCTCACTGGTGCCATATGGGAACACTTTGGCGACGGTGAATGGACCAGACCAACGGCTCTTCAGCTTGCCCGAGAAGATCTTCAACCGAGAGTTAAAGAGTAAGACTTGATCACCAACGTGGAACTCTCGGTTCTTAATTCTTACATCATGAATGATCTTGGTCTTCTCCTTGTAGATCAATGAGTTCTCGTAAGCTTCATTCCTCAGTTCATTGAGCTCGTTGAGTTGAATCTTCCGAAGATTGCTGGCTTTGTTGATGTCGAAGTTAGCCCACTTCAAGGCCCAGTACGCCTTATGTTCCAGCTCAATAGGGAGGTGGCATGCTTTCCCGTACACAAGATGATAAGGTGTACAACCAATCGAGGTCATATAAGCGGTACGGAAAGCCCAAAAAGCATCATCTAACTTATCGGCCCACGAGGCACGATGCTCTCCCACAGTACGCTCAATAATTCGCTTCAATCCACGGTTAGATATCTCGGCTTGACCATTTGTTTGAGGATGATAAGCGGTGGAAAGACGGTGATTGACACCATACTTAGCCATGACTCTTGCGAATTGATCATTGCAAAAATGAGTCCCGCGGTCACTGATGATAGCACGAGGAACACCGAATCGAGCAAAAAGTTGCTTTAGAAAGTTCACAACCACCCTCGCATCGTTCATAGGGAGAGCCTTTACTTCAACCCATTTAGATACGTAGTCAACGGCTACGAGGATGTACTTGTTCCCTTTAGATGATGGAAATGGCCCCATAAAGTCGATGCCCCATACATCAAAGATTTCACATTCTTGTATGAAATTTTGAGGCATCTCATCTTTATGTGTGATCTTGCCTTGGCGTTGGCAAGCATCACAATTTTTAACCATTTCGTGAGCGTCACGATAAATGCCAATAGAATCCCGAGTCAAACACTTTTTTCGCGGTGTAGTTTGGACAAAAGTGACCACCGGTGGGTCCTTTATGGCAAGCTTCGAGAATGTCTAAAGTTGCGGGTCCATCAACACACCGACGAATAATCAGATCAGCACATTGTTTGAAGAGATAAGGGTCATCCCAAAAGTAAGTCTTAACATCTTTAAAGAACTTCTTCTTTTGTTGGGATGTTAACCCTTCGATAAGAATACAACCCGCTAAGTAGTTTGCAATGTCCGCAAACCACGGGGTGTCATCAAGATTGGAATTGATAGACATTAAGGCCTCAAGGGGAAAAGAGTCGTTGATCTCTTGATTCGGATGATCCCCTTGATAAGGATCCTCAAGTCTACTTAGATGATCCGCGGCTAGGTTTTCAGCTCCCTTCTTGTCACGAATTTCGATTTTAAATTCTTGAAGGAGCAAAACCCAACGAAGAAGTCTTGGCTTAGAATCTTGCTTAGTTAACAAGTACTTCAAAGCGGAATGGTCGGTATAGACAATGGTGGTGGATAGAAAAAGATAGGGGCGGAACTTCTCAAAAGCATACACTACAGCTAAAAGCTCTTTTTCGGTAGTGATATAATGCAATTGAGCCCCCGTAATTGTCTTGCGAGCATAATGGATTGGTTGGAAGTGTTTGTTCACTCTTTCGCCCAAAATCGCTAGCATCACACATCAATTCAAAAGGTAGCTCCCAATTAGGGGTAACCAAGACCGGTGCCTTAGTTAGCTTGTCCTTAAGAAGATTGAAGGATTCAAGACACTCTTTAGAAAAGATAAAAGGAGTATCTTTTTCCAAGAGGTGGGTCATCGGGCGAGAGATTTTAGAAAAATCTTGAATGAATCAACAATAGAAGCCCGCATGACCAAGGAAACTTCTCACACCCTTCACGGTTGAAGGTGGAGGTAATTTGGCTATGACATCCACTTTAGCACGGTCCACTTCAAGACCGGCTTTTGAGATTTTATGTCCAAGCACAATGCCTTCTTTTACCATGAAATGGCATTTTTCCCAATTTAGAACAAGGCGAGTGTCTTCACACCGCTTAAGCATGTGTTCCAAATTGGCAAGGCAAGTAGAGAAAGAATCACCATAGACCGAGAAATCATCCATGAAGACTTCCATAGTTTCTTCAACCATGTCATGGAGATAGCCATCATACAACTTTGGAAAGTCCCAGGAGCATTGCATAAGCCGAAAGGCATTCTTTTATAAGCAAATGTTCCATAAGGACAAGTGAATGTGGTTTTCTCTTGGTCTTTAGGATCGATGGGAATTTGAAAATACCCGGAGAAGCCGTCTAAAAAGCAGTAATAGTCATTACCCGCTAGACGTTCAAGCATTTGGTCCATAAAATGAAGGGGGAAATGATCCTTTCGTGCAGCATCATTGAGTTTGCGATAGTCTATAAAAACTCTTCATCCTGTAACGAGACGAGTAGGAATCAACTCGTTGTTTTCATTGGGCACAACGGTGATTCCGCCTTTCTTAGGCACACAATGGACCGGACTAACCCATGGTGAATCCGAGATAGGGTAGATCATTCCTGCATCAAGAAGTTTGACAACCTCTTTTTTGATAACGTCGTAGATCTTAGGATTCACCCTTCTTTGGTTTTGAATAGTGGGTTTAAAATCGTCCTCTATGAGAATTTTATGTGTGCAAAAGTGAGGATCAATTCCACGAATATCAGATATTTTCCAAGCAATCGCTTTCTTATGATTTTTCAGCACGGCGATAAGGCGAGATTTTTCTTCTTCTTTCAAGTCCTTTGCGATGATGACCGGTAACTTCTTGTTGTCTTCAAGGAAAACTTACTCGAGATGAGACGGCAGATCCTTAAGCTCTAAATCCGGAGGATTTTCGATGGAAGGCGTAGTCAAATTTGGATCATCGATAGAGATATCCTTAGGATATGGTGGAGAAATATGGTCCTCATTGAGAAGTTTCCCAATGGTACGAATGTCTTCATCCCAATTGGAGGGAGAATCGTCATATTGTAAGTCCACATCTCCCAAAGTTGCTTCAAATTCTTTCAAAAGGAAATCACTTTCTCCAAATGGAGTTAGTGATGGAGTAATAGAGGCAACGGTCTCAACAATGGGAAGAGAAGAAGAACCACTTTTACAAGCGTCTTTGAAATGTTCTTCACAAGCTCATCAAGAACGTCAATGAAATTAACACTCTCGTTTTCAGAAGGTTGCTTAGAAAGTTTTCCCATGTTGAAGACGATTTTATCGTCACCAACTCTCATGATTAATTCGCCCGCGGCTACATCAATGAGAGTGTGATCGGTCCTCAAGAATGGATGTCCAACGATTAATGGAACACGGGGGTCCATCTCGTAGTCAACGACAACAAAATCCACCGGAAAGGTGAATTTGTCGACACCGACGAATACGTCTTCGGCTATCCCCACCGGATAAGCAACCGTACGGTTAGCTAATTCCAATGTCATTCGTGTGGGGACTAGCTCGGGTAGAGATAATTGTTTCCAAACACTTAATGGCATTAAGTTTATACTAGCACCTAGATCGGCTAGGGCCATACAATTCTCTACCCCGGGGAAGTTGCAAGGAATAAGAAAGCGACCCGGATCTCCTAACTTAACTGGAAGTTTTCTCAAAAGAACGGTAGAACAATTCTCATTTAATTGGGTAGGCGATGTCGAGTAATTTTTCCTTATCACTTAAAAGATCCTTAAACATCTTAGCATATTTAGGCATGTGAGCGAGAGCCTCAGCAAAGGAGATGTTGAAATTCAGTTGTTTAAACATTTTAAGAAAGTTAGAAACCTGAATATCATCCTTGTTTTTCAACTTCTCTTTCCTCTACCTTGAGGGATAAGGTATATTGGGTTGAGATGAAGGCTTTAGAATGGAATTCTCACTCACATCCTTGGGTGGTGGAGGGGTAGAAGTGGAAGGTGGAGGGATTAGTTTTGGAACCGAAGGTGTGGTATAAACTTGAGGTATCGGTGGGACATAAGGTGCAGATGAAGGCATAACGCATGGTATATCACAAGTAGAAGGAATCTCGGGTCCTTGGTTAGTTGGTGAAGAAGAAGGTTCAACGATGATCTTACCGCTCCTAGTAGTGATGGCATTAATGTTGGCCCTAGGATTCGTCACGGTGTTAGAAGGGAGAGTACCTTGGGGTGGGCCTTAGGGATTAATGGCTTGAAACATTAGCATAAATTTCTTATCACTCGATTCTTGCATAGCAGACATGACTTTCTCATGTTCACTCAACTTATCAGTCAACCTTTGAAGAGCCAAGTCCATTAAGGGGAATTCGTGTTTTGCCCTTGATTTTGAAAACCTTGGTTTTGATATTGTTGTTGATAAGCATTGTTATTATTAAAACCTTGGTTAAAGTTGTTATTTTGAAACCCTTGGTTTTGCCCATTAAAAGCCCCTTGATTTTGACTATTAAAATTCCCTTGATTTGAGTTATAATTCCTTTGATTATTTGAAGAATTACCTTGGTAGTTACTTCTTTGGCCTTGGTTCCTTGGTGGGTATTGTGTGTTGTTCAATTGAGGTGGTGGTGGTCTATTGTGGGATTGAAAACCGGGTGGTGAAAGAAAGTTATTCGAACGATAACTAAGCAAATTACGGTCACCTTGAGGACGTGCTTGATATCCTCCCATAGAAAAGTTACCGTTGGCGGCATACACATTTTCCGGATTGTCATGAGTGTAAGGACAGTCGGTGTATGAATGAGAATCCCCGCAAATCTCACTAGAAGTTGCTACAGCTTTAGCTTGTTGTTGTTGATTCGTAGCTACGAGTAGAATACTTTTGTTCATTTCGACCATCATGCGAGTGAATTCGGTCATATCTGGGGTTGCTGAAGTAGAAGAAACATTGACTCTCGGGTTTGATCTTGAGGATGCGGACAAATCCCAATTTTTATGGTGAGTGGTCATGTTCTCTATAAGCTCTCTACACTCCTCAGGTCTTCTCTTCATGAATGTACCACCGGCGGCAGCATTAATCGTATCATGATCACGAAAAGTTAAACCATTATAGAAGGTATCAATCAAAGTAACGGGGAGCATGTTATGGTTCGGACAACGGTCGATCAAGACATTATAACATTCCCAAGCATCGAAAAGCGACTCATCAGGTTCTTGAGTAAATCCACTGATTTGGTTGCGAAGACTAGTGACCATGGATGGTGGGAAGTAGCGCGACAAAAATCGTTGAGTCATGTCATTCCATGTATGAATTGAGTTTTTGGGAAGACGGTCAAACCATTTTTCGGCATGGTGGGATAAAGTGTGTGGAAAGAGATGTAGGCGAAGGAAATCCATAGTAACACTAGGAAGTTTCATGCTTTGGGTGACGGTAATAAATTTGTCGAGGCGTTTGTTGGCATCATCATCGGGTAATCCACGAAAAGGACAAGCGTTTTGAACTTGCTGGATCATGTGATGCTTCAACGAAAATTCAGGAGCCGTAATTTGCATCGGCGCAATCGGTCCTCCGCGTCCGTTCATTGTTGGCTGAAAAAGCTCCTCCATTGTTCGTAATTTAAATTGGGTAGAGGTGGGTTGTTATTGTTGTTGTGCACACCAGCCATATCTAAATCTTCACGAGTCTCGGGCTCCGGATAAGTTGAAGATCTAGTACGCATACACCTGCAAAAGAGAAAGAAACCAAAGAAACAAAGAATATATATGTACTTGTAAAAATAAAATCTTTTTGATGCAAAACTTTGGAAAAGAATGCTTTTTATGATTTTTTTATGTTTTTGTATTTTTGAAAAATTTTAAATTTTTATGGATTATTTTGAAAATTTTTAAGCAAGGAAAATAACGTTCACGAATGAACGGATCCCAAAGTCCAACGCGTCTCTCACTAAAAACCGTTAATCTTAACAAAAAGAGCCGGCAGCGGCGCCATTTAATACAAGGTTTTACCAAGTATAAAAAGTTATCGTCCGATCTTTTAGAATTGATTACGGTTAATTAGTGCGACTCAGTCGTTCTTGGTGGAAAATAAAATGGGTAGTTTGATTATCTATTTTTAAACTAAAAGCAAATAAGAAAATGTCGTTGAGTAAAATATAAGTTTTAAAAATTAAACTAAAGATTACTAGAAAAACACTTGGTAAAAACAGAGATTTCGGTAAGCGTACAATTTTTGGAAATTAAAACTTAATGAAAAGTAAGCTTGAAAAATAAATCACTAAGTAAAGTAAACTAATTATTGCGATGGAAGGTATCGGAATTAAAGGACTAGTCGCAATAAGAAAGTATCGCAATAATAACAAAGTTATCGCAATGTACGTGTTATCGGAATATGGGAAAACTGTCGCAATGTCTAAACCATCGCAATATTGATCGCAATACTACCCATCGGAATATCACACCTGAATTCTGTCGGAATATTGAAGTTGAGTATCGGAATAATAGTGAACAAATTCTATCAGAATATGGCAAACTAAAATTGGGCAGCGTTTCGTCTTAAAATAACCTTAAGACCCGTCGCAATATACGATCGCAATGTGCGATCGCAATCACGATCGGAATAAGGGAGAAAATACACTAGATCGCAATGTAGAACCTTCAAGGTTATTGTGATACAAAGAACTGTCGGAATGTAGCCTCGCAATATATGAACCCTATGATTGCGATGGAGCACAAGTAATCCGATAAAAGAGAAATAAGCCAAAACTTCAACAAGCACTTCCAATAAGCACTCTTAATCGAAACTTAAACAACTCAATAAGCATGAATTTGACAACTTTTGAAATACTAGATTCGCGAACTTTATAAAAGACACTTTAAAAAGACTAAACTTTTTGAGAAAACTAAAAACAATAAGCTAAACACTAAATAAGCCAATAAGCATGAATGGCTCAAAGCTTAATCCATGTAAGAATTAGAAAGGAATAAAAAGATAATTTTTTTAATCACAAAAACCTTAAAATCAAGCACTTTATATTAAAATTTCGGATTAAAGACAATTTAAAATCAAGAAAGGTAGAAAAAGATTGAATAAGAAAAACTTAACTTGTAGATTAAAAGATTCAAAAATTACAAAAGTGGATTAAAGCTTAAACATGAAAGAAAGAAAAGATGAAGTTTTAGTGAGAGAAAGTTAAACACTTTCTCTCTCTAAAATGAAAACTACAAAAAAGAAATAAACTAGCTAACACCCTCCTAATGTGTCATTAGGAGGGTATTTATAGGAGATGAGGAGGTGCATGTGCTTCCTTCTTTCTTTCTTTCTTCTCGACTCGATTTTAATTCTTTGTCTTTCTCGACGTCGTATCGGGATTTGTCGATGTAAATTGAACTCGTCTTCTAATTTTCTTCTATAATCAGACTTGAGTTCTTCTACTTCATTAAACTTCCGTCTTTAGACTTTTTCCTCGATAAATCTTCAGAATAGGCCTTGTACTTCCGTTCTTTTTGCACTCTTGATCTTTTGACTTCGTCTTTTCTCGTTTTCTTCGATAAAAGCCCGTGATAGCCCAGGTTTTCTTCCTTTTTCATCTTTTGGTCCTAAAACACAATAAAAACACAAACCACGCATAATTCCGACTTTTACGACATAAAATACACGTTTTGGTCTTGTTATTATTGGAAATAAGTGGTAAAAGGATAAGTGTTTTCACACTTATTAGACCTATTGTCAGCGGGTGGATTGTGTCCGCTGACACAGTTATAGGCCAAATGTGAGAAACTCCCACATATATAACAAGCCTTCTTAGACATAAATTTAGGTTTAGACTGATAAAACCCTGTCCTATTAACTCCAACTTGGCTTTGAGGAGACCTAGGTTTTCTATATATTTCTTCATACTTGACACTAGGTTTACTTTTTGGGGTTGAGCCAAGGTCAATAGTTTTACCAGTGGTGGGTTTGGTCACTACATTGGGTTTTGTTTCAACAGGTTCATCATTAAGCAGTCCACCCTTAACAAATAGAAAAGGGTTGGCTGCTTTCCATTGTTCTAGGTCAGTCACCTTTTTCCTATATTCCTCAACTGGACTAAGCACACGTGGTGGAGAAATAAATTCCTCCTCTTGAATTTCAGGTATGCCAGTCCAAGAGGGATCCTTTTTAAGGACACCATAAAAGTTTCCAGCAGGTGGTGGGATAGCTGAATACTCTTTCATCCCAATCCCAGACATGTCCCCATGTTGTCTTTGCTCACTGACATATTTTTCTAGGGTTTGGCTAGCTTTTCAAACATCTCAATTTTCAACCCTACATTTTCTTTAGACCTGATAGCTTTATCTAACTTAAGTTGTAATTCTGCTCTAGATTTCATTAAAGAATCCCTAGCATCATTACTAAATTTTAGATCTCTGGTTAAGATATTAATTTGATCTTTTAGGTCATATTCCATTTTCTTATACTCCTCAACCATCCCATCAGATTGAGCAAGTCCCCTTTTATAGTTTGCAAGTCTAATTTCAACATCAAATACATCTCATTTATATTTTACAACTTCTTTGTTAAGTTTTTCTGTGTTCAACCTAAAACCCTTACTACAAAAGGCATCATCATATACCTCATTGTCTGATGAAGATGAAGAATTGGCCATAAGAGCATATTGTACATGCTCTCCCTCCTTGTTAGCTATCAAGGCTTGATTCTATTCCACTTCATCAGCCATGAAACTCCAGTCCCATCCAAGTTCATCAATCTCATGCATAGCTGCCATAGCCTTTGATCCAGCATCTTCAACCTTGATGATTTTGCTTGAACTCTTTCCAGCATCTGTTCTTCATGGAGATCTACATTCCCTCATGAAGTGTCCCAACCTATGATAGTTATAGCACTCAACCTTGGATTTATCAAATCCAGCAGTCTCCTTTCCATTGAAGGTCATTCTTCTTCCAAATCTTTTGTTCCATATATTGGCCCTTATGCTAACAAGTGCCATACTCCACTTGATGTCCATCTCTTCAAGATCAACAACACTAATTTGCTCAAGATCCTCATAAGTGACTAGAGAACCATTGGGAAAGCAACAATATATGCACATACAGTATCCAAGTCAATACCAGCTGGTTTGAGACTTGGTGAACCAACATTATAGGTGTCAGCGGCTGAAGTTGAGCCACTAACATATGTTGACCCAATGACTGGATGAACATCCAAGCCGTTGACATGTGAAACGTTGTCAGTAGTTTGCAAGTCATTATGAGAGATAAAAGCCACACTTCCAGATGTTGAACTTCCTCCTTGTTTGAGAATGGCTTCAGGTTCTATGGTCCTTAATTGATTATAGATATCATCAAAGGAGGTATTCATGTAAGCCTTGGTAGCAATGATAGATTTTTCATGAATCTCCCATGCATCACCAAGACCTCCAAGAAAAGTAGTTGTGATATCTTGCTCTTCAAGCTCTGCTCCCATGAATGCCAACTTACTAGTGATGTCTTGTAGACGACTTCTTACCTCACTAAGCTTCTCATTAGGGCGAGCTTTGAAGACAGTATACTCAATCATCAACTGCTTCTTCCTTTGCTTAAGGGTTTCCTCATTACCCACATAGATGACTTCAAGAGCTTCCCAAAGATCATTAGCAGACTCATACTTCCTGAATTTATGTTTCTCCTTAGGACCAAGAGAAAGTTTGAGTGTGCTTAAGGCCTTCATGTCATTCCTTCTATCTACTACTTCAGCGGCAGAAACATCTCTTCCATCTTTAGGCTTTGCCTTGAGATCATCACCAGTCTGTCCAGCTGTTCTTCTTGCTTCAATAGCAGTTTGAATCTTTGCTTCCTTATTGAATTGATTACCATACTCAATAACTTCCCAAAGAACATAGTTATCAACTTGTAAGTATTGCTCAAAGTTGAATTTCCAAAGCGCAAAGTTATCAGGATCGAGTATGGGAATTTTGATTGTGATTTGAAGATTGTGATACGACTAGGGTGGACATGATGCTTGGATGAAATTAGGGTTTTTAGCGATTTAGAGTTTTTAGGATTCTTTAGATCAAAGTTCCTCAACAAGCTCTGATACCACTTGTTGATCCCAAACTTAGATCGATTAGCTTTGTGTTAACGAGATTGAATCAGGATTAACACTTAGAGAAACTTTGTGTTAACTACAATCTAAGTGTTATGCGGAATTTAACACTTAGATTCAAGAACAATCTAAGTACTTCAAAGCAGAATGGTCGGTATAGACAATGGTGGTGGATAGAACAAGATAGGGGCAGAACTTCTCAAAACCATACACTACAGCTAAAAGCTCTTTTTCGGTAGTGATATAATGCAATTGAGCCCCCGTCATTGTCTTGCTAGCATAATGGATTGGTTGGAAGTGTTTGTTCACTCTTTGGCCCAAAATCGCTAGCATCACACATCAATTCAAAAGGTAGCTCCCAATTAGGGGTAACCAAGACCGGTGCCTTAGTTACCAGTGGTGGGGTTAGTCACTACATTGGGTTTTGTTTCAACAGGTTCATCATTAAGCAGTCCACCCTTAACAAATAGAAAAGGGTTGGCTGCTTTCCATTGTTTTAGGTCAGTCACCTTTTTCCTATATTCCTCAACTGGACTAAGCACACGTGGTGGAGAAATAAATTCCTCCTCTTGAATTTCATTGTATGCTAGTCCAAGAGGGATCCTTTTTAAGGACACCATAAAAGTTTCCAGCAGGTGGTGGGATAGCTGCATACTCTTTCATCCCAATCCCAGACATGTCCCCATGTTGTCTTTGCTCACTGACATATTTTTCTAGGGTTTGGCTAGCTTTTCAAACATCTCAATTTTTAACCCTACATTTTCTTTAGACCTGATAGCTTTATCTAACTTAAGTTGTAATTCTGCTCTAGATTTCATTAAAGAATCCCTAGCATCATTACTAAATTTTAGATCTCTGGTTAAGACATTAATTTGATCTTTTAGGTCAAATTCCATTTTCTTATACTCCTCAACCATCCCATCATATTGAGCAAGTCCCCTTTTATAGTTTGCAAGTCTAATTTCAACATCAAATACATCTGATTTATATTTTACAACTTCTTTGTTAAGTTTTTCTGTGTTCAACCTACAACCCTTACTACAAAAGGCATCATCATATACCTCATTGTCTGATGAAGATGAAGAATTGGCCATAAGAGCATATTGTACATGCTCTCCCTCCTTGTTAGCTATCAAGGCTTGATTCTATTCCACTTCATCGGCCATGAAATTCCAGTCCCATCCAAGTCCATCAATCTCATGCATAGCTACCATAGCCTTTGATCCAGCATCTTCAACCTTGATGATTTTTCTTGAACTCTTTCCAGCATCTGTTCTTCATGGAGATCTACATTCCCTTATGAAGTGTCCCAACCTATGGTAGTTATAGCACTCAACCTTAGATTTATCAAATCTAACAGTCTCCTTTCCATTGAAGGTCATTCTTCTTCCAAATCTTTTGTTCCATATATTGGCCCTTATGCTAGCAAGTACCATACTCCACTTGATGTCCATCTCTTCAAGATCAACAACACTAATTTGCTCAAGATCCTCATAAGTGACTAGAGAACCATTGGGAAAGGCAACAATATATGTACATACAGTATCCAAGTCAATACCAGCTGGTTTGAGACTTGGTGAACCAACATTATAGGTGTCAGCGGCTGAAGTTGAGCCACTGACATATGTTGACCCAATGACTAGATGAACATCCAATCCGTTGACATGTGAAACGTTGTCAATGGTTTGCAAGTCATTATGAGAGATAAAAGCCACACTTCCAGATGTTGAACTTCCTCCTTGTTTGAGAATGGCTTCAGGTTCTATGGTCCTTAATTGATTATAGATATCATCAAAGGAGGCATTCCTGTAAGCCTTGGTAGCAATGATAGATTTTTCATGAATCTCCCATGCATCACCAAGACCTCCAAGAAAAGTAGTTGTGATATCTTGCTCTTCAAGCTCTGCTCCCATGAATGCCAACTTACTAGTGATGTCTTGTAGACGACTTCTTACCTCACTAAGCTTCTCATTAGGGCGAGCTTTGAAGACAGTATACTCAATCATCAACTGCTTCTTCCTTTGCTTAAGGGTTTCCTCATTACCCCCATAGATGACTTCAAGAGCTTCCCAAAGATCATTAGCAGACTCATACTTCCTGAATTTATGTTTCTCCTTAGGACCAAGAGAAAGTTTGAGTGTGCTTAAGGCCTTCATGTCATTCCTTCTATCTACTACTTTAGCGGCAGAAACAGCTCTTCCATCTTTAGGCTTTGCCTTGAGATCATCACCAGTCTGTCCAGCTGTTCTTCTTGCTTCAATAGCAGTTTGAATCTTTGCTTCCTTATTGAATTGATTACCATAGTCAATAACTTCCCAAAGAACATAGTTATCAACTTGTAAGTATTGCTCAAAGTTGAATTTCCAAAGCTCAAAGTTATCAGGATCGAGTATGGGAATTTTGATTGTGATTTGAAGATTGTGATACGACTAGGGTGGACATGATGCTTGGATGAAATTAGGGTTTTTAGCGATTTTGGGTTTTTAGGATTCTTTAGATCAAAGTTCCTCAACAAGATCTGATACCACTTGTTGATCCCAAACTTAGATCGATTAGCTTTGTGTTAACGAGATTGAATCAGGATTAACACTTAGAGAAACTTTGTGTTAACTACAATCTAAGTGTTATGCGGAATTTAACACTTAGATTCAAGAACAATGCTAAACACAATATAAACAAAACATTCACTTTTGATTAATAAAACTTGCGTACAATGAAAGTATATGAAAACTTATATCAAACATAAACCCTAAGACCTCCTTTTATAACATAAGGAGTCTTGTACAATAAGAAAACTTGTCAACTATTCTAGGAAGATATATTAAGATAACTATAGAAAATACAATATACAATGCATATCTTCATAACATATCAAAACGTGTTGACTAAGTATTCTGGGATTTCTCTTGTCAGTGCTTGAATCTTTCTTGTCAGCGTCCAATCTGTCAGCACTTGATTTACTCTTGTCAGCGTTTGAAATCCCTTTGTCAGCGGCACAGTGATGTAGTTAATTTTATTCCCAACAAACAGTGGTTTGATTCTCTCTTGATTCAAACTCGTTCCAGGTCTCGACGCAATATCTTTATGATCTTGCCAGAACATTCAGAGTAATACTCCTTAGTATTTACAGTGACGAATGGAAATCCTTCCAGTGTCATCATCAAACAGCACTATGGTAGGTAACTTGTGAGATTCTATACGAATCAAACTTGTGTCAACTGGAAAGCAACAATGGTTTGATTCTTAATTGATTCATACTTGTTCCAGGAAATGAATTGACGACTTAATCAGCAACATGGAACTGCATGATTCACTCTTTACTATGAATTATCTTTCGAGATGTTCAAGTATTGAGAACGGATACCACAGCCGGAAACCCTGTCAAGGAAGTTCTTTAAACTTGCCTAATCACTGGTACGGTAATTGTACTGTATAGCGGGAAACCGGAGGAATGCAAACGATGGCGGTATTTCAAGAGTCGTGATTCAAGACCACATACTCAAGAAAATGAAGAAAGCTCAAGAACATATAAAGACAAAGACTTCCGCTACTCTGATGATCAAGGGAGATTGTTAGTCAGCTTTCATCAATACTGCAAAGAATGAGTATGTGGGGAAAGACACCAGATCACAAGATGGAAATGTTTAAAGATCAAGTCAAGGCAAAGATCAAAGATCCAAGATCACAAGTCATGAAAGGAATTATGAAAGAACTCTAAAGACAACGAGCTTCAAAGTCTGAAACAATAAAGAAGTGAAGTCACATATTATATGACCACCCCTTAGGGGGAGATTGTTAGAAGTATTTAAAGTGATGGTCATATAATATACGATTGCGAAGCTCGTGGAAAATTCTATTCAACGGTGTCGAGAGTTCTTAGATTATGTTATGTATGTAACGCGAATTACTCCCGAACACACAAATGAGGAAGGCCTCCTAAACTTGTAAACCTTAGTATAAAAGGCCTAACCATCCTCATTTGGGTATGTGTGTTTTCCATTCCATAGTTTGTAAAGGGAGAAAGTTCTTGTCTTTCTCTCACTAGGATTACACATTTCTTCTTCTTCTTCTTCCTTTCTTCTCTCTAATCTAATCTAATCCTTCTTTTGTTTTAATCTATGTTATTGATCTTCATATTATTTCTTTAATTCATGTTCATCATCTCCATCACATAAATCACCTCGTCACATTAATATTTATGGATTTGGTGTTTGGTTAGTCGTGTGTTATATTCTTACAAAAGTATTTCAAGTTATCAACATCAAATAATTCTAAAGAATTTGATTTATTACTCAAGACATTCTATGAGTATTTGAGATTGTAAGACTATATGACAATCCCTAAATAGCTTAATACTCGTTAGGTTAAATACTTATCAATTGTGTCAACACAATATTGAAAATATATTGCATTTAAAAACCTAGTGCATGCTCTAATGTATACATCTTTAAATAGTTCCATAACTATATATACATTGTTTATCCTTTGAATAATTCAAAGACTTCATGTTCATTAACAAGAAGACATAACAAGTAAACTGTTTACTTTATGTTATAAGTCTTTTTACAATTAAAGACTATATGTTTATTCTTTACAAGAGACATAAACATCCATAAAGTAACTATGAACAAATTCAATAGTTATTTCAAGTTAATTGCTTACTTCATTTATATTTTTGTGCATTCCAAGAAACATTCCAATAAATATAAGCAAATTAGTTGAAGTAGCTTGTTATTCATATCTTGACATTTCCTAAACAAGACAACATACATTGCCAATTAAATGTATAAGTCTTAATAGAATATTAGATTCTTATCCCGCGGTCAAGAAATCATTGACATATTGTTATATGTTGTACTTTTCACTCAATAAAGATTTCTCCCACTTATGCATGGCACAACATCATGTATGCAAATAAACAATTACGAAACGTATTTGTTTATGTGAACAATATGATAATGCCATATATTTTTGAATAACTAGTAGAATGTCAACCATATAGATTTATACGGAATCGTGCATAATTATTATATGAAATATACTTCAAAAGTGATTATCATATAAAACAGGATGCAGTTATCCTTAATGGTTTTTCATATTCTGAAAGTAAGTTATTATTTCAAGTCAAAATAGAAATAATATGGATTACTATGAAGGTAAACAAGCTTGTAGCTCCTACTGAATTAGACAACGTTACATTAATGTATTTCGAAACGCTCTCACTGGATTTGATAACATTACAAATGTTACATCATCAGTAAAAACTAAATAGCGATTTATTTACTTTCCTACTCGCTTTAAATGCCCATAAGTAACAATTACTTACGTATTATAGAGAGTGTATGAATTTTTACCATGTAGATGACCGACTATCCATCATGCTTTCTTTAACTTGAAAATTAGCATGCAGTTTCCTTCATATTAGGCCTACCATTCAATAAAGGTATATAGTGCCTACATTTGGTTAAAACATAATAACTAGGATGCATAAATGTAGTTATTATAATCATAATAAGAAAATAAAGCACTTGTTTTGTTTTTTTATTGATTATAGCTTTAAGGGGAACCGATATGTAAAGAACAAAAGAAGCATTGCTTGCCTAGAGATTGCTAAGAGACTTATTAGTTTTATAGATGCTCAAAAACTCAAAAAGATTAATGAGATCTACTCGAGACAATAAGTTTTGCAAATCTTCTTAAACATTTAAGTTCGCTTAAAGATTGATAATTACAATAATCCAATCACACCTATTTATAGCTTTCCTTGCACGGAAAAAGGATATGTATATGTCTCTTTCTTTCTTATAAGAAAACGAGACTTTGTTTGTCAAACAAACATTAGTTTATAGACCTTTGTTGCAATAATACATTTTAAAGAATCACAAAATTTAATATTAGTATTTTCGATAATACTATCTTTATAGAAAATTAAATACCCATGTTTATAAATAAACAATTAATTTTCTAAAAGCTAGAATCCACAAAGACATACCACCATCGCATCAGTTGATCTGCTAGTGATGATGATATTCAAGGGGTAATTGACGTTCAATAATTGCATCCAATACAACTTCTAGAATTATGGGACTCAAATTTATATCTATCACTTGTGACAATTCAAAAAGTGAAAAAACGAGCATGTTTATCCCATCTATTGCCACGAGTTAAGGTCTCACCTATCTTAACTTACTTAAGTCGTTCAACCAAAAACCGTGATTATATAGCACCGACGTCTCATAATCGAGTGTATTATATCACATTGAGTTACAAAATCACCACAGTCTAACGTATGGTGAAAGAGTAAGTGCAAGTGTAAGTGCTTTTACACGTTGGATGACAAATAAACTTATTTCAAAAGATATAAATGTTGACAATTTCAAAACATGTACAAAGAAGCATGCAACATCTTTGTATCATGATAATTTATAAAATTTACTCAATTCGTTAATTATTAACATCACATATTTAACTCACAATTCAGTTGTATAAATATTGATATCATAAAAATTGACGATTCAACGTGTATTCTATTTAAGAAGTTTAATTTATCACGGGATAAGATTAAAGAATGATTAAAATCATTCAAACCCTAGACCATTCGCGGCTTCCTAAATAGTATGCAAGATAAGGAGACTACAAATAGTCAGGTATTATAGGGCAATGGTATCTAGAAGACCGAAGTCTTGATAAGTCTTCCTGAACCTTATCCTTGCAACTAGATAGTATTTTTGCAAATTACGTCATTAATAAAATTTTACAACTTTAAAGTAGAAAACAAATTATAAAATTGATATTTGCTAATCACGGCGTGCGTTAGATTTAAAACCATGTAAGGGCGATGTTGGAAATTCACTTTATGTGCGTTAGATATAAAATTGTTGGAAATACGTTTTTACGTATTTAGAAATGATCGGTCACTCCAACGGTATATTCAAGTATTGGGCTCGTGATCCAATACATTAAGATATAGCCCATATAGCCCACATGTAGGGTGGGCTATATATACCCCCTCCTAGCATGTTAGGAGGGGTTGAACACTTAATCATTTTATCATTTCCATCTTTCTCTTATTCATTTCCTTTCTCTATCTACCTTTCTCTATCTAGTTCTTCCTTTTCATCCATCTCATTAGATAAATCATACACTTGCTAAATCCTAAGAAAAGATGATTCTACAATTGGTATCAAGAGCTATGGTTGAATCTTAGGATTGGCGTGGTTTTATCTATTCATTTAGTGGTCAAAATTTTTTTTCTTTTGGTTTCGTATATGGTATAAATTTTGTGACTGATTTTTAAGTATTGTCCATGTCCAAAAAAAAATTCATGAGTAAACATTCCTACTGTTTTTGTCACAAGTTTTTATCTTTTTTGTTTGTCTCGATTTGTGTTACAATATTTATTTGAGTTGTTTTTGTCCAAAAAATCAAAAATATCAGTTTTTTATAGTTTTTTTTAATTTCTGAAAAGATTCTTATCGGTCCTTTTTTATCGGAAAAGGGTCTTCCATTCCGACCCTTTTTCCGACCTTTTTCTGACAGTTTCTAGTTTTCCCTCATTCCGATACTTTTTTTTCGAAAAGTTTTCTGACGGTTACAAGTCTTGATTTATTCCGATGCATTCATTTTTTGTCAGATTCCGATAGAAAGTTGTCTCATTCCGACACTCATTCCAATATTACTTTCCGACTGCTTGTATTCCGATGTTTTTATTTTGACATTCCGATGGTTTTATTTATTGACATTACGATGGAAACGTAAGTTGGACTCGACAACTTGGACAATTTAGACTCGACTCGAAGAAACCAAAGACTCGAAAAACCAACAGACCCACAACCCACACTAAAACATCAACAAAGAGACTCGACTCATTTCAAAACAAACTGTCATATCCAAACCATGACCAGCATCAAAAAGACTGATTTTTCAACAAATCTGACAAAGACACTACTCGAGACCTAAACCAACACTTGACCAAAACCAACATATCTCCAACCTTTTAACTCCTCAACATCAATCTATCTTTTTCCTATGGACACCTAATCCCAACTACAGACATCTTATTAATAAGATTCGAGCAGAATTTTTTTTAAGTGATCTCAGTTTTACTTTCGTGATATATCGACATGCTTGTCAAGATCTATTAAAATCTATATTCACGAAAATCATTACATCATTGATCTTTGTGGGTATTAACCCTATTGATATTCGAATTAAAGAAAAGTTTATAACAAGTTTGTTATAACTTTTGCTTTGTTTCGTTCATTATTTAAACACATGACCTACCCGAGACCTCGTTGAAAAGATCTTGATGAAAAAAACTCCTGTTGTTCGTGAATCCTTATGTGGTTCAGTGGAGTACAGTAGCAAAAACAAAAGGGGGGAACCGAGGGTTTTTGTGTGATCTCTCGATGGTGATATGAGATCGAGATTAAATTCGTTTTTGATGTGATTGATTTGAGATTGGGAGATAAGATAGAGATTTGGGGTTGAAAAATTAAGAGGCAGAGTTTTAGATGAGGGGGAGAAAATAGTTGGAAGCGGCGATTGATTTTTTTTTTGTGATTAGGTTTGGTACCAACTGATTAGGGTAAAGCATCTTTTATATCCCTATATCTTGCATATTGCACCGGGTATATGTTTGAATGGGCCGGTTATTATATATCTTGTGATGGGCCAGACAATGTCACACGAATCATCACATTTGGTCAATACTTTTGCTATCCGGATTAATGTGATAATATTAATTTCATTGGAATGATGAAGTTATGTGACATATGAACCAACGTTTCACATTTGTTTGTCATCAAGGTTTATTTAATGAAAAGCAAATTGGATTAAACGTGGGGTAGGCTTTCACCATCCGACTAACATATTCTCTTGGATTAAAAGTGACAAGTTTTTGAAGACAAGTATCGGGACGAAGTGATAAATTTATTTTGACGAGACCAAGAAAAATTGGATATAAATTGTCGGTTTGATCACCATATTAACCGAAGGATAATTAATTTGTTGACGGGCTCTATTTTTTTGGAGTGAGCCAAGTTTGAATTGGACTCCGGGTTGTTTTATCAACGGTTGAGCCGACCACGAAATTATTGTGTCCCACCAAGGATCCAAGAAATTTTCATCGAAATTCAATGGAATTTTTGAATTCGACTTTTCAAGAGGGAGAATTGCATTTATTGCAAGACGATACAAGAAGCAGTCACAAGAGAATGGATTCAGGAGGAAAGCAGGAAGCAAGCATCCAATCAGGAATTTATGCAGAGCCGTCATGTGTCACAAATCTTTGTCTACTCCAATCTAAAGTGAATGCGGTAATTAACAATCCTGCTAATCGTTTTACGACTGCTTCTTTAACAAATTCTGCTTCTAGGATTAAAGAGCTCAAAACGATCGTAGCTCAGCAATCAAAAGATCTTGAGGATGCCAAACTTGAATTTTCCAAGAAAACGAACAAATTTGAAACATATTTTGAAAAACTTGATAAGTCAAACGTTGTTCTTGAACGAAAATTGGATCAAACAGTTCTAGATTCTAAAGCTGAAAAGGATAATCTTTTGAAACAAATTAAGTTGCTTGAATCTTAGTTGGCATCCCAAGATGAATTGCTCAAAGAGAATGAGACTCTAAAGTCTCAAGTTCAGGAAAAGGTTTTTGCAATAGCGGCTCTGGAAAACGAGTTGAGGAAAACCAAAGGAACTAGTATGGACACTAAGCTTGAAAACCCATCAATCTTGGGGAAACCGCCTCAAATACAGTCCGTTAGACAACCGACTGCATTTAGATCCGAGCGACCACAATCCTCGAGACCGCGGTTTGCCTCCCAAGTTGATATGGCTCATATTTTTAGAACAGTCACTCCACCAACTAGGGCCAATGTGACTAAAACAGCTTTTGCTAGACCTAATCGCATGATTGCATCTAGTCTCCCTAGACATAATCCAAAGAACACGTCTCGAACTAGTTCAAATGACGTTCGCCATACATTTGGTCTAAGGGAAACTAAGAAAAAGACACAAGTAAGAGATAGGAATTTCAAACCTAGTCAGATGCCTTCTAGTTAACCCAACACTGCTAACCGTAGCATGTCACATCCTAGGAGCATCAATCAATCATCTAGGAACTCTAGATCTTACTCGGACATTAAATATGCTACTTGTAAAACATGTAGGAAATGTGTCTTTAAAGCCAATCATGATTCCTGTATCAAAAAAATACTTAATGAGGTGAAATCCCGTGCTAGACTTAAATCCCAGTAGGTAGCTAAAATCAAACCCATTGGTAAAATGTGGCGCCCGACTGGTAGAACTTTCACTCTTGTAGGAACGAGTGCCCTTTAACTAGGATAGTCTCTGATTCTACTAAGACTACTAGGGAGGAAACTGAAAAGGAGGATACATCACTTAAGCCTGAACTTAAGGTTTTCTATAAAAGGAAACGTTTGCTAGCTAAGACAAGTGAATCATCTCCTCAGGTCACCTCTAGCACAAGAAAAGAAAACTATGAACCCCCACTTGCTTCTAAGATAGATATCGCTAACCCATATTTAAGTATGCAAATTCCTAATGAGAATGCAGGTACCAAAGAGGATGTTCCAAAAGAACGAAGCGGTCCAATCATTGTATACCATTCAATTAAGGACACTCTCAGAGTTTGGTTGCTGAAGAAGCTGATATCTAAGAAACAAGTGTCTCAGGGGATTTGCAGTTAAGCTTACAGTGTACAAAGACTTATAGTCATATCACAGACTGTAACTCGTTCATCAAAGAAAGGAAAGTTTATCGCCGATGATAAACTTATCCTGACAACGAGAAATTAATTTTTCTCGGGCATGAGCTTATATAAAAAACATTCCAAGTTTTTAAGCTCATACACTATGGCTCATCGTCAAATTTCAGACGATGACCCGTACTTCAAATAAAGGAAAGTTTATTGCCGATGATAAACTTATCCTCAAAAACGAAAAATTAAATTTTCTCGGACACGAGCTTACATTTAAACTATTCAAAGGTTTTAAGCTCGTGTATATGGTTCATTGTTATATATCAGATGATGAGCCGATCTTCAAAGAAAGGAAATTTTATCGCTGATGATAAACTTATCCTTACAACGAGAAATTGATTTTTCTCGGGCATGAGCTTATATTAAAAAACATTCCAAGTTTTTAAGCTCATGCACAAAGACTTACAGTTAAATAACAGACTGTAACTCGCACCTTAATTTTTAGGAAAGCTTATCTTTCATGATAACTTTTCCACGTAACGAGAAATTATTTTTTCTCGGTCATGAGCTTGTATTAAAACATTCCAAGTTTTAAGCTCATAAAGTAAAGTGTATCTTTTAAATAAGAGAACTTTTCTTCATAACAACAAATTTACCTTTCTCGGTCATGAGCTTTACGTTAAAACATTCAAAGTTTTTCAGTTAAAAGGAAAGTTTATCGCCGATGATAAACTTATCCTCACAACGGGAAGTTTACAACTTCTCGGACTTGAGCTCGTTTTGTAAGATATTCAACATCTTAAGCTCAAGTAATTGGTTTTTTCAAAACTTTGAACATAATTTTTCGAGAATTTCTCAAAAGGTTTTTTCTAAATCTTTCAAAATTGTGTGTTCAAAAATGTTTTGATAAAAAGAACATGTCTTCTGCAATCGATAATATTTACGAACCTAGAAATGTCGTTCAATAATGACACGGGGTTGTAAATAAAGTTTGAGCAGAAGTTTAAATGACTTAAAACATGTTCAAAATGGTTTGCTATTATTTCAGATAGTAACCCGATTTTCATACGCAAGTCAAGCATTTCACCGAAAAGCTTTGACTCAACAACGGGAATTAATTTTCTCAGGCATGGTTTACTTTATAACCACGTAAGGGATTGTGTTTACGTAATAACACAATCTAACACGAATATATGTACGTGTCAGTGCATTTATTTTTTAAAACAAAAGAAATATTGTTTTTATGAAGTTATCATCTCCATCAACCGTAGCAATTTACAATTGATATCTACATACTCGACGATGCGACTACTCAACCGGTGACTACAGCTCTTTCAATAGAACACGGGTCAACAATTCATGGGAAGCAATTGTCCAACATTCAGAATCTTTGATGCCGAAAGTGCCAAGTTCACATATTGGTGTCAAGACAACGATATCAATTGTACACATGGAGTCAATAGATAACTTCAGACGTGACGAGGCGACCAACATTCGTGAACAAGAACCATGTGATTCTATCATATGATGTTCTCCATCATTCAGGTCCAACCTCGTATATTGCTAATCTTGTGAATACATTACCATATGATCTTTGCACGTGATAAATACCTTACACTTGTATTTAAAAGGTATTTAATTTACCTTTCAAGTACACCCTCATTAATTTGAGGGGGAGCTTCTGATAATCATGAAGATAATTGGATTTGCATTTTTCTTCCCAAATTTTCTTAAAATGCTATTAAATCAATTGATATTAAAAACATCGATTGGGTTAATATTTTTAATATGGGGGAGAAAATGTGATTTAATATGGGAAATGATTTATCAAAAATGGTTTTTACGCTAGCTCATCTCGACATGTGTGAATTATTTTCGAATATCGTGTCATATGTTAAGGGGGAGAAAAATGGATTTGCACTTCAAAATGGATTTCATGGTGATTTATACTTACCCACAACCCATTTATTTCACGACGATGAAGATTGGGGTGATATAAGGATGGTAGGATAGGTTAAGCCCAATGATTCTTCCAAAACCGGAGGAATCTTCCCAAGGACATTCCATAGCTAGAATTAGTAGTCCTTAAGAAAGATGGAGAAAGATTGTGAACGTAGCTAAATGCCGACCAAGTACTTAAGTTAGTACTAGAACAATCACAATAAGGTGCTAGTTATGACGTATTGGTAAGCATTGAAGGGGTTGAAGAATGAAAAAGAATTGTAAAGATAAAGGGTGTAAAGAAAGAAGCCCTCCTTACAACCTTAGGCAGAAACCGGGTCAATACATATGCTATTGAGATAATTTTTAATGATTCTTGATATTGAAGATAGACATCATGGACCCAGTGATGCAATGCACAACCTATCCCAGCTAACTCCTTAAAAGATATTTGTTTTAATCACACGGAGACAACGCATTATCTATTGATTTATTCACTCCGAATAAATTGGTTTTGAAATGGTGGCACTCCTCTCCAGTCTCCGATCACTAAAATCCAAAATGCACGATCGAGTCTAGAGCCATTTGAGATCATCAAATATCTCATTAGGACACACTTTCATAATTCCTTGCTTCTTCACACACTGTGAAAAGTAAGAAAGATCTTAAGAGTCCTACGCAAAATCTTCATGATCTTGCCTGAACATCCGAGTAATACGAAAGTATTTACAATGAAGATGGAAATCCTTCTTGAGCGAGTATCTAAAAGCTCATTGTTGGTGACTTGTGCGATTCTTTATGAATCAAGCTTGTGATAACTGGAAAGCAACAGTGGTTTAATTCTTAATTGAACTTAAACACGTTCTAGGCCTCTACGCAATATCTTAGTGATCTTGCCAGAATACTCAAAGTGACAATCTATAGTGTTCACAGTGATGAGTAGAAATCCTTCTAGTGTTAACATCAAACAGCACTTGGTAGGTAACTTGCAAGATTCTGTATGAATCAAGCTCGTGACAACTAGAAAGCAACGATGGTGCGGTTCTTAAGTAAATTTCACTTGTTCCAGGAACATGAATTGACGGCATCAAATCATGCGGATATTATTATCCAAATGATTCACTCTTTATGTTCGCAGTCAGCTTTGGACGGTCGAATAAAGAGAACGGGTTTACCCGCGAAATCTTGTCAAGGAGGTTCTTAATTGAAACTACCTGCCACAAGTACGATATTTAATATCGTCCAACGGTCTTCACCGAACGGAGGTAAAATGCTACCGAATTAGAATGATATGTTCAAGGCCATTTCATCCGTGTATATGTTTTATTGCTAACTGTCTTATGCAGCGTAACAAGAAGGTGGCATTGCGGTGTACAATCCAGAAGAAGTCGTAAACACATGCTTATGCTTTATGCACTTAATACTTCAACTAATTCAAGAAAGCCTAAAAGTCAAGTCTTCCGCTGTATCAAACTCTGAAGCTTTCAAGAATTTATAAAGGTATAAGTATGCGGAACATAAAGTCACGAGGAGGCAAATTTCACAAGTGATGAATGCACAAGGTCAAGGCAAGGAAACATGCTCAAGACTAAAGTCAAAGATCTCATCTGCATATTCACAAGAACAAGATCGAAGACTCAAGCATAGTATGCTAGGTTTAAGATTTTGTAAAATGGTGTGACCTCCCTTAGGGAGAGATTGTTGGAAATACGTTTTTCCAAAGAAAGTCTCGGTCACATCATTGTTAGCATAGATCACGAGCTATAGACTATTTAGGATATTGTAACTTGGAGTGACCTCCCTTAGGGGGAGATTGTTGGAAATACATTTTTACGTATTTAGAAAGGATCGGTCACTCCAACGGTATATTCAAGTATTGGGCTCGTGATCCAATACATTAAGATATAGCCCATATAGCCCACATATAGGGTGGGCTATATGTACCCCCTCCTAGCATGTTAGGAGGGGTTGAACACTTAATCATTTTATCATTTCCATCTTTCTCTTATTCCTCTCCTTTCTCTCTCTACCTTTCTCTCTCTAGTTCTTCCTTTTCATCCATCTCATTAGATAAATCATACACTTGCTAAATCCTAAGAAAAGATGATTCTACAGGCGACTCATTTGTTGTCACATGTGATCGTTCAAGAACAAGATTATAATAAATCAAATTTCATATAGTTTTAGCATGGTTTATTTTTATTTTCCGGAAAACTCTTTGCTTGAACCATTATAGAACAATTATAATCAAAAGCAAAACAAATAAACATTAACCAAAAACATATACCCAATTAACAATTACTCACATACTTGATGCATACCACATCAATCATGACTTCAATTAAATCAATTAATCAAGAACACATGATCCATTGTAAACTTGCATGATTCCCATGGATTGAACCTTAATTTTAACAATTAACAACGTGATAAATAACGACTAATTAACGATTAACATTATATTTATCAACAAAAATTGCATACAACTTAGGTGTTGTCTAATTAATTTTATTAACCCTAATTAGGGTTTATGAAAACCTAATCATCAAATAAAATAATTCAAACAACATCATAGTAAGTTTACACAATTTTATCTCTTTCATTTTTTTAATGTAATTAAAAGCTATACGACCTGGCTCTTGATGCAACTGTTGGATTTGAATTAAACCCTTAACCGTATTAAACACATTAATTTACATGAGTACGCAGCAGAATATAAGATCACGTAGTAATTAACATAAACGATAAAGAAAGCGTACCTTTTAGCAATGGATTAAATTACTTTATCGATCACCAATATAAACGAAAACCCAATATAAGATCAAAACAATGAGCTCACTAAGTATACGCACACAATACGTTATTAAGCAATAAGTATGCCAGTGCATATGTGTTAAACCAAACAACGAACCAACGCACTTCTTGAATCAATCAACTATGAAACCTTTTTGGTTTCTTTCTTTCTTGCGTCGCAAACCAAGCCATCGAAACCCCTTGTGGGTTTAGTCGATCGGTCGAACAAAAGAGGAAGGGAGAAAAGGTTTTTGGTTTTTCAACTTGTGTATAATGAGGTACCTTAGACCTTCTTATATACTAGTCAAAACCAACCCAAGCCCAAGGCTATAGGCGACCGACTACAACATAAGGGAACAAACCATTTGTTTCCTTTTTCTCGATTTCCCTTTTATTCGATTATTTGTAAACACATAAATAATATTAATGTAATATTAATTATTATTCCTTAATGTTTAACGTGTGCGTCTCCTTAGGCTCGAGTTGACTACCAGACATATTATTATTACGTGTACATAATCCAACATTGGGTACCTTGTTTCAGGAAATATTGCAGTCACCTTGTAAAACACTTCAAGCGTATCACATATCACACGAGCATTTCCCATTCCCATGGAGTGGACAAAGGCTTGTACTGAGAATCACGTTGTTTCAAAAGAGCAAAAACATCTTTGTACATCAAAGAAGTTTTAAGCATCAAGTAAGTAGCATTCCACCTAATTTTGAAATCCAATCCAAATATCTTAGAAAATGTCACTTTATGTTGCCTACAAGTCTCCTCAAACTTCTAAACTCTCTTAGGGGTCGTTATCCAATAAGACACACTTTCATGTATATTTTATATTGCGGCCTTAATGCCATTTAGTCCAATTTTCACAACCAGATTCAAAATATGTGCACTACACCGCATCTGAATATTAGAGCCATCGTGTATCAACTTTTTAAATTCAACTTATTTTTAATGTTACCGATCAATGAATCATTTGTTATGAAGTTATCATGCAGTAATTTGGTATCCACATTCCATTCCATGGGAGCATCCATTAACGCGTTTGTTAGAACCTCACTTGTATGAGGGCAAGGTACATAAAGAAACCTGGATCAAGAAAGATATAGCAATCAACATAATGACTTGTAAATAAAGCTCAACATTACATAATATAGATTTATAAAATAAAAATTAGTGCCTTAAGATTTTACTTCGAAATACCCAATCATTATCAACGAAATGACCCGTGATAGCCATAAAATCTTTCTTTTGGCTGCTAGACGTCAGCATATCAGTTGTAATGGCTCCCCTACTTTGTTTATTATCGATATCTTTGATAACTTGATTTTCTTATTCTCCATATAGCTTGATAATGTCACTCTTCAATGTGTTACGAGAAGGACATTTAAAAAGCGGTTGGATGGTTCTTGTAAAACTCTTAAAGCCAGTGTGATCAACAATTGAAAGGGGATACTCATGTAGAATAACCATTTTAGCAAGTGCATTCCTTCCATCCTTCTCATTGTACATAATATTTATTAAAGCCAACTGAGAGTGGGCGACCAATATCCTTTGACAAATACCAGGTTGTTTCCTAGCTTTACACACTCCCGTATGATCTTTCAAGTTTGTGGTACCATTTTTTGGATCACCTCCTAATAAATTTGTGCAATAGTTACACTTTGCTTTTATCTGTCCATTCAATATCATTCGATCAAAATGTTTTCAAACTGGACTTCTTTGTCTCCTTTTTGATGGCTTTTTAGTCGTAGTTGTTTCCAACATTATTAGTAGTTGTCTGATTATCGTGTGGTAAGTTTGGGGAAATGTTTGGTGTTTCTGGTACATGAGTTGAACTCTCTTCTGATAAGAAATATAAGTACAAAATTCAACATATAAGTATTATATATTCATGTATAAGAAATATGATACTAACTCATGCACATAAACAACTAGTTATGTGTGCTTTACTAGAATAGACGAACCTATTATCTATAAACGATTTAATGTGTTCCTAAAACAGTGTCAAGATGACGCATGTTTACAACCATCTAAAAACAAAACCAAATGACTTATAATATAAACAGGTCCTGGAGTTGATGTTAAACTTTAGTTGCATTAGTTCCTTACATACTTTGTGTGAGTGAACTATTAATCAGAAATTACTTGCATCTACAAACTACCACAAATGCATATATCTATCTTTATTAGCAAATAATATAAAAATACAACATCAACAAACAACAAAATATGATTAATCTATTTAAGAAACCAAACATCCACTTCACTCACGAGAGATATTGTTGAATTAAATATCAATACAACATCACAATTCACTAACAAGAATGTAACATCAACAAATAAAAACAAAATATAGCAACTGCTTAACCTTTTTATTACCATGATGAAACCCAATAAGACATCAACAAACATCAATAGATCATCACAAGGTCTATTTTTGTAAATAATAACTAATAACTTTTAAAGAAATAATTCTCTAATGGACCAATAACCTCAAATACTATTTTTGTAAATAATAACTAATAACTTTTAAAAGAAATGCGATTCCTGTAGTGAAGGCTCGCAACCTTCGTCGGGATGGTTGAATCTAAGCGCATTTTCTTTATATATATTCGATCATAGTTAGAAATAACTATGACATTGTTATAGTAGTATGAGATAGCAATGCGTTGGTTATGATGATTGATTATGTTTGCTTATATGTTCATGGTATTGTATGCATGCGGTAAATGTTATGTATTTAAACTAGTAACTCTCACCAACCTTTGTGTTGACATATTTAGTATCATTTTTCAGGTAATCGCGCTATGTAATTATAGAGTTACTTTAGATTAGTTAGACCTTAGGATTGCATGTGTATTCAAGTTGCTTTATGTTAATGATTTGATTTTGTTGAACTTATGTTATGACTTGCATTATGTGAGCGTTGTATGTTGTGTAGAAACTAGAAGGGGGGGGGGTTGAATATTCTCTTGGTTAGGGTCCTAATTAAAAATCCTTTCAATTAGGTTTGTCGTAAAAATTACCTTTCACTTGAAAACTAGTTTCATAGTTATTAGGTTCAATTCTAATACATTAACAATATCTTGTGACAATGAAATGCAATGTAAGAATGAAAGCATAAGTAAAGAGTAAGGAAAGAAACAACCTAAGGTACGGCACCAAGATTTATAGTGGTTCGGCAACGAAGCTCTCTCTTCGTTCCTACTCCACTCCTCGAGTACACCTTACTCGAGATTTCCACTATATCCACAAGCTCCCTTATTGGCTGAGAAATTCTTACAACGTTGCTTACATTATTTTCAGACACTAAGCTAAATTTCGATACCCAATCTTAGCTAGGACCAATCTACACGCGTCGCCTACTTCACCATTTTCTGACACAAGGCTAGATGTCGAGTTCTAATCGAAAGCTAGAACCAATCTTCGTCGCCCATCTTCTTTTCTGACACAAGGCTAGATTTTGAAACCTAAACCAAAGCTAGAACCAATCTTCACAACTCTTCACTTTCAAGTTTAGTGAGAACTCACAAGACACATACAAACATCACTTTTGTAGTTTAGTGAGAACTAACACACAACACTTATTACAACTCAATAAGACATATCTAAGTATACACATGTAACTTGGATCCACACAAGAAAAATCCAATTATACACATATACAATGGATTTACACAAGACTAATCCAACTATTCAAAAATACATTAGATCAACACAACACTAATCCAAGTATACACAAATACATTGGATCTACACAATACTCAATCTAAACAAAATGATGAGCATGACTAGATCTAAGGAAGGATGATCTTCATAAAAGCTTCATCTTTAATCACATCACAAATGTGTGAGTGACCTTCTCTTTGGACAAGTAAAGAAAGAGATCAAGAGGATAATCATAAATAAACATACTTAACACATTAAGTGATCATTTACTAATGATTAGGATATAGAAAGAAGATAAGGGGCAGAAAGAATGTCCAAAAAGGTTCTTGGAAACTGAAGATTTGATTCACTATTTACAGGATACAAAAGCCAACGACTCTCTGGGTGCGATTCATTATTTAGCCTGCTGTTCAATATCAATAAAGAATCGCATAGACATTTAAGGAACTGCCCAGAGTAGATTATGCTCCTTTTTGTCTTTTAGTGGGAAAATGTTATCTGAGGTAGATTTTACCTTCAAAGGATATTCCTATGGCATTTGAAATATGCCATATTCATTCATTTTCCATTTTAATAAAACATTTTCTTAAAAATAAAGTTTATTAAAATCTTTTGTCACATTTGTCAAAATGTGAGTTTTAAGGTTAATCACTTTCTATGATCACTAAACATGATTAAGATATGTTTGTGTAAGACTTGAATGATTATTACCTTGATGATAGTGTTTGTGGAATAATTCGTCTTTCGATTATCTTTGACGATAAATGTCTTTTTACTTTGTCGTGATCAAAACTAAGAGATATTAGTTAGCACAAATAATGTTTTTAGGTATTGCTTGCATTAACATGTTGCATTTTGGATAGATGTTATCATGACACGTTTGTGTTGTGTTTATTTCATTGAATGTCATATTTAGACTTTTTTTCTCCAATGTGACACCATTGTGTCACGATGATGTCTATTTGTTCACGGCCCATGATTTCTGCCTTGACGGGGTGTAACACCTGCTTAAAGAAGGGATAAGAGAAAATCTGTTTTGGAGATTGAACAAAAGAGAACCGAATAGGCAAACAAGATGAAAACTGAAAATGATGCTTGTGTATCAAATAGCCTAAATCCTGAAGAAAGCACTAACTTCAAGTATACTATTGACAAGTAGTCTAAGAAAGCTCATATGGTGATTTGGAGGAACAATCAGACTACAAATTATCATGTCTATAAAGACTTCAAAGTCAAGATGTTTGGCTTAACAGAGTGGCTTGAGGTTCAACAACTGGCATCAAAGAAAAAAGAGTGGCAAGGATAACTTATCATTGCTCAAAACACCGAAGGCTAAATTTACTTAGTTGTTGGAAATAGCTGACAAGCTCAAAATCGATTCTCATACGCAACTATTTGAAAAGGAAATGACAAAGCTGACAAAAAGAGGAAAAGGACTCGAGAGGTTCTCAAGGAAGTATTTGTAACTGTAGGCCTAAAATTAAATGGTATGTGCAAGAATATCATTCTACCCAAGGAGATTCTATGCCATGTTGAGGGACAGACTTACACTGGGCCAGAAAGAGGGCTGGTGTTCATGAATAAAGGTTGTGATTACTGCTTCCAAAGAGAAAATGAGTTGATATTAGCTTCGATAGTTCAACTCATCAATCTTAATAAAATCTTAAAGGTGAACTCTTCATATGCTAAATAGCTCGAGAATAAATTTCAAGTGATGCTCAACTCAAGAGATGATAGGAAAGAAGCTGAGAAATTTTCAGGTTGAAGTTTGATCAATGAATACCTGAAGAGAGCAAGGTTGAGATGGTACACTATAGTTGGTACAGTAGAGTTGGGACACCTTAGAGGTGGAACACCAGAGGTGGGACAACATAAGTGGTACACTTGTGTGACAAACATAATTTTTAAGTCTATGTACTGTTGTACTAGTATTACTTTATGTTCAATGTTATAACACTTAATTTAAATTATATGTAAGAAGAAGTTGTGTACTCACTTACAATAATTTTAGACATGGCATTATTTATTTTTAAATAGGAGGGATTGTTAGGAAAATTAAGGTTGTTAGTTTTTCCCTTGACTAAGATATAATTCATAAATATGCTAAGTGTTGTAAACTTTCTTGAGCTTAGAAGTCAGGCAATGCTTAAGACTTATAGAGGTGTTGACCTTTGTGAGCTATCACAAAGAAGTTCAAGTCAGAGACAATGTCAAGGAAGTTGAATATTACTTGAAGTCGTACTTATCAGTTGTGATGGACAACAACTGAGATGTATCAAGGACTCTCAGTGGTTGAGAGGTATCAAGGGTGGCGATTGATAGGTGTGTAAACACCCATCCTTTTACCACTTAATTCTGGCTAAAACGAGACCAAAACACGTATTTAATATCATTTGTTTGGAATTATGCGTGGTTTTTGTGTTTATTGTGTTTTCAGAGCCAACATGGGATTGCACGGGTTTTACCGAAGAAAAAGACTCAAGATAAAGTCTATTGTCCAAGAGATGCAAAAGATTTGAAGTCACTGGGCCTATTCGAAGATTTATCGAAGAAAAGGACCAAAGATGGAAGATTTTCATAAGTCGAAGAAACTCAAGTCTATTAAACGAAGAAATTAAAAGACGAGTTGAATTTAATCGACGAAAAATCCCGAATCAGAATCGAAATCGTCAACTTTTCTGAAAAGACGAGAAGACACGAAGAACGGGAGAAAGCCCACTCACCAACCAAGGGAAACACCTATAAATAGTCCACCCCTCACACATAGTGCCAGAGAGTTTTTAGTTTTCTTCTCCCCCACTTTTCTCTCCTTCTAGTTCGTCCCATCACCAACACCATTAGGGTGTTTGGTGATTTTGATCTTTGATTTTCTAATCTTGTAATTTTCATCTTTGTTTTATCTTGTTAAAACATTAATCATTCAATACAAGTTCTTGTTTAATCTTTCCATTTCATCTTGTTCATCATCATCTTTTATTTCAAGTTTTCAAGTTTTTATTTGATTGATTTGATCTTCAAAAGTTGTTGGGATTTGTGTTTTTGTTAATGGAATTTGTAGTTTATGGTTAGTAGATGCTTTGTGTTTAGTTTTATTTAAGATTTGGTGAAAAACTTGGTGATTTTTGGATTAAAATTCGTTTCCTTGTTCTTCGGGGTAAGTTACTGTATCTGGGTTTCCCAGACTTCCGGATGAACGAGAAAGTTCCGGATGAAGGTTATTTCCAGAAGTTCCGAATGAGTTTGTCTTTAAGAAGTTCCGAATGAGCTAATAACTTCCGGATGAACATAAGTTCCGTATGAGTTAAAAGTTCCGAATGAGTTTGTCTTTAAAAACTTCCGAATGAGTCTCTTGTCTAAAAGTTCCGGATGAATTAAAAAGTTCCGAATCAACTTCTTTGTCAAAAGTTCCGAATGAGTTTCTAAGTTCCGAATAAACCTCAAGTTCCGAATGAACCTAAAGTTCCGAATGAATGCTAAGTTCCGGATGAACCTAAGTTCCGAATGAAGCAAAACTTCCGGATGAACCAAACTTCCGAACGAAGTTCCGAATCAAGGTGTTCCGAGTGAAAACTTCCGAATGAGCAAAGTTCCGAATCAAGGTTAAAACTTCCGAATCAATTTTCTGTTAGTGTTACTGTTTTACTGTTTAACTGTTTCTTTACTTTTATTTCACAATTTATATTTTATATTTTAACTGTAATTTTAATTTTAATTTTAATTTTAATCTTAATTTCAATTTTGATTCACGTTTTTATTAATTGTCATTAAAGTAATTGTCTTTGATTTAAGTTTTAATTTTAAGTACGTTTTAACATTTAGTATATTAGAAAACCAAACCCTTTTATTTGGTAACCAAGAACAATCATTCCACTTAAGGCTGAGATCAATTCGAGAGGACTGTGAGAGAAATTAGAACCCAATGAATAAACAAGTATTAAATGGCGCCGCTGCCGGCTCTTCTCGTTAAGATCAAAAGTTTTTTGTGAGAACTTGGATTTTGGGATCCGTTCCCCGTGAACGTTACTTTTTCATCAAAAAAAAATCCTAAAAAAAAAAATAAAAATTCAAAAATACAAAAAAATTAAAAAACATAAAAACCAAAAATATTTTTGCTTTGTTTTTCTTTGTTCGTTCTTTTGCAGGTGTATGCGCACTCGATCCACGTCTTATCAAGAGCCCGAGCCTCTCGATAACTTAGACATGGCTGGTGTACAAAACAACAATAACATACCACCTCCGAACAACAATAATAACAACAACAACCCGCCTTTCAACAACATGAACAATAACAACAACAATGAGCCCCTTCCGGATAATCGCCCGATGATTGAACTGCTGCAAGCTCATGTAGATGGCAACACTGATCCAATTGTTATACCACCAATTACCGCCAACAATTTCGAGCTCAAATCAGGCTTTATCCAGATGGTCTCCGCTCAACCATTCTTAGGACGTACCATTGATGATCCACACGACCATATCAAGAGATTCTTGCAACTAACCAACACGGTCAAATTCAATGGTGTTCCACAAGAGGTTATAAGGTTACAACTTTTTCCCTTTTCTTTAGAGGGACAAGCCCGGCACTGGCTTGCTAAGGAACCGCCACAGAGTATTCTCTCGTGGACGGATTTGGAAACAAAGTTTATCAATTACTTTTTCTCACCCTCTCGTACTACCGCTTTGCGGAATGAAATCATAAATTTTGAAAAAAGTACGATGAGTCGTTCAGTGAATCTTGGGATCGTTTTAAAGATCTTTTAAGAAAATGCCCACAACATGGTTTTACCAAAGTACATCAAATTAATGCTTTTTACAATGGTTTAAACATGAGTGACCAAGATTCACTGAACAGTGCCTCGGGGGGTAATCTTTTGGCTAAGACTTCCAATGCTGCTTGGGACATCATTGAGAATAAATCTCGTGTGCAAACCAAGAGTGTTCGGACCAATGTCGCTAGTGCTAGCACTAATGACAGCGACAAGCGATTGGACAAAATCACTACGCTTCTTGAATCGCTTGTCACCCACACCGTCAGCAACAACAACAACAACGCTAAAAACGTTCAAGTTAACGCTGTTAGCCAACCTTGTGAGATATGCGGTGGTCCTCACTCTTACACAACTTGTACCGCCACCCAAGACTACCCTGCTGAGAATGTGAATGCGGCATATGGCACCTATCCTCAACCTGCTTATCAAGCTAGACCTCAAGGTGACCGTAATTTGCTTAGCTATCGCTCTAACAATTATCTTTCCCCACCTGGTTTTCCCCCAAACAACCCAAACCAACAATCAAACCTCAATCGCCCTCCTCAACAACAACAACAACCTCGACAACCATACATCCCTCCTCACAAGCAGCAACAACCGCCTCAACGTAACAATCAAGTTTACCAACAACCTGCTTATCAACCACCCGCATACAATGCTCCTCCAAACCAACCCACTGCATTACACCAAGAGGTTGCAACCTACATGAGGACCAATGATGTGATCGTGGAAAATCTCCAACAGGAAGTGCGAAACTTGAAGGCAGACTTGGTCAAGCAAGGAAACGATTTGAGAGCCGACATGAGAAACACGTTGGATAGCCAAACTAATGACTTGAGGAACATGATGGCTGGTTTCTTCCAAGGTAATCAACCCTCTTCTTCGGGTACTCTTCCGAGTAACACCGTTGCGAATCCAAGAGGGGAGATGAAAGCAATCACCACTCGAAGTGGCAAAGGTACCAAGGAACCCGAGCTTCCTATACCTCCACCGGTGGTTGTGACTAAGGAGAACGAGTCACCTGCTCCTATTCCTCATCCTTCTCCTTCCCCAATTTCTCCACCTCTTCCTTCTACCCCTCCTCCACCCAAGGATGTGAGTGATCCTATTTTTCCAAAGCCTTCCTCTTCTTCCAATATACCTTATCCATCTAGGTTGAGGAAAGAGAAGCTCAAAAGCAAGGACGATATTCAGGTTTCGAATTTCCTTAAAATGTTCAAACAACTGAATTTCAATATCTCCTTCGCTGAGGCTCTCGCTCACATGCCTAAATATGCAAAAATGTTTAAAGATCTTCTGAGCGACAAGGAAAAGCTCCTCGATATTGCCAACACCCAACTTAATGAGAATTGCTCTGCAGTGCTCTTAAGGAAATTGCCAACCAAGCTTGGTGATCCGGGTCGTTTTCTTATCCCTTGCAATTCCCGGGAGTAGAGAATTGCATGGCCCTAGCCGATCTAGGTGCCAGTATTAATCTTATGCCTCTAAGCGTTTGGAACCAATTATCTCTCCCAGAGCTAGTCCCCACCAAAATGACTTTGGAATTGGCTAATCGTACGGTTGCTTATCTAGTGGGGATAGCCGAAGACGTCATTGTAGGAATCGACAAATTCACCTTTCCTGCTGATTTCGTTGTCGTCGACTACGAGATGGACCCCCGTGTGCCACTAATTGTTGGTCGTCCATTCTTGAGGACCAGTCGCACTCTCATCGATGTTGAAGCCGGTGAGCTTATCATGAGAGTGGGTGACGATAAAGTAGTCTTCAACATGGGAAAGCTTTCTAAACAGCCTTATTCATACGAGAGTGTTAATTGTATTGACGTTCTTGATGAGGCTTGTGAAGAACACTTCAAAGATGCTTGTAAAAGTATTCCTACCTCTCTTCCCAATGTTGAGACCGTTTCCTCTATCGACTCATCACTATCTCTATTTGGAGAAAGTGATTTCCTTTGGAAAGATTTGGAAGCCACCATGGGAGATGTGACTTTAAACAATGACGACTCTACTACCAATTGGGATGAAGATCTCCGCCTCATTGAAAACCTTCTCAAAGAAGACAATCCTTCGCCTCCATCTCCCACGGTTATTGCTATCGATACTCCGACTTCGAATACGCCTCCCGTCGACAATCCTCCGGATCTTGAACTTAAGGAGTTGCCGCCCCATCTTGAGTATGTATTCCTTGAAGAAGAGAAGAAGTCGCCAGTCATCATTGCTAAGGATTTGAAGGATGAAGAGAAAGCCCGACTTGTCGCCGTGTTGAAAGATCATAAGAAGGCTATTGCTTGGAAGATTTTGGACATTCGTGGAATTGATCCTCACTTCTGCACACACAAAATTCTCATGGAGGACAACTTTAAACCCACAATTCAAAGCCAACGAAGGGTGAATCCAAAAATCCATGAAGTCATCAAAACAGAGGTTATCAAACTTCTTGATGCGGGTATGATTTACCCTATTTCGGATTCACCATGGGTTAGTCCAATCCATTGTGTGCCCAAGAAGGGCGGAATAACCGTTGTTCCCAATGAACACAACGAGTTGATTTCCACTCGTCTCGTTACTGGGTGGAGAGTTTGTATAGACTACCGCAAACTGAATGATGCCACGAGAAAGGATCATTTCCCTCTACCTTTTATGGACCAAATGCTTGAACGTTTAGCGGGTAATGAATATTACTGCTTTCTTGATGGTTTCTCGGGTTATTTCCAAATACCCATCGATCCCCAAGATCAAGAGAAGACAACATTCACTTGTCCCTATGGCACATTTGCTTACAAAAGAATGCCTTTTGGCTTATGCAATGCGCCCGGGACTTTCCAAAGGTGCATGTTAGCTATCTTCCATGACATGGTTGAACAAACCATGGAAGTCTTCGTGGATGATTTCTCGGTCTTCGGGGATTCCTTCTCTTCTTGCCTTGCCAATTTGGAACGTATGCTAAAGCGGTGCGAAGACACTCGCCTTGTTCTGAATTGGGAAAAATGCCATTTTATGGTAAAAGAAGGCATCGTGCTGGGACACAAAATTTCCAAAGCCGGTCTTGAAGTAGACCGTGCTAAAGTCGATGTTATCGCCAAGTTGCCTCCACCTTCAACCGTGAAGGGTGTGAGAAGTTTTCTGGGTCATGCGGGCTTCTACCGTCGATTCATCAAGGATTTTTCTCAAATCGCTCGCCCGATGACCCACCTCTTAGAAAAAGATACTCCTTTTATCTTTTCCAAAGAGTGCCTTGAAGCCTTCAACTCGCTTAAGGATAAGCTAACTAAGGCACCCGTCTTGGTTACCCCTAATTGGGAGATGCCCTTTGAGTTGATGTGCGATGCTACTGATTTTGCTATTGGAGCGGTTCTTGGACAAAGAGTGAACAAACACTTCCAACCAATCCATTACGCTAGCAAGACAATGACTAGGGCTCAATTGCATTACACGACAACCGAAAAAGAGCTTTTAGCGGTTGTCTATGCCTTTGAAAAATTTCGCCCCTATCTTGTCCTCTCCACCACAATCGTATATACCGATCATTCCGCGTTGAAGTACTTGTTGACAAAGCAAGATTCCAAACCAAGACTTCTTCGCTGGGTTTTGCTGCTCCAGGAATTTAAAATCGACATTCGCGATAAAAAAGGAGCAGAAAATCTAGCCGCGGATCATCTTAGCCGACTTGAGGATCCTTACCAAGGGGATCATCCGAACAAAGAAATCAATGATTCTTTTCCCTTGGAGACCTTAATGTCTATAAACTCGAAGTCAAATGAAACCCCGTGGTTTGCGGACTTTGCAAACTACTTGGCGGGTGGAATTCTCAAGGAAGGGTTGACGTCCCAACAAAAGAAAAAGTTCTTCACCGACATCAAGACTTACTTTTGGGACGACCCTTACCTATTCAAACAATGTGCCGACCTGATTATCCGCCGATGTGTTGACGGACCGATAGCTTCGGAAATCCTTGATGCTTGCCACAAAGGACCCACCGGTGGTCACTTTGGTCCCAACTACACCGCCAAAAAAGTGTTTGATTCGGGATTTTATTGGCCCTCCATATATCGTGACGCTCACGATATGGTTAAAAAATGTGATGTTTGCCAAAAACAAGGCACGATCACACATAAAGACGAAATGACTCAGAATTTCATTCAATAATGTGAAATATTTGATGTTTGGGGTATCGACTTTATGGGGCCATTCCCTTCTTCTAAAGGAAACAAATACATCCTTGTAGCCGTTGACTACGTTTCAAAGTGGGTTGAAGCCAAAGCTTTACCTACTAATGACGCAAGGGTGGTTTGTAACTTTTTGAAAGCTCTTTTCGCTAGATTCGGTGTGCCTCGTGCCATTATTAGTGATCGTGGGACTCATTTTTTCAATGACCAATTTGCTAGAGTCATGGCTAAGTACGGTGTAAATCATCGTCTTTCCACAGCCTACCACCCACAAACTAATGGCCAGGCTGAAATATCCAACCGAGGACTTAAGCAAATTCTGGAAAGAACCGTGGGAGAGCATCGTGCCTCATGGGCTGATAAACTTGATGATGCTTTGTGGGCTTTCCGTACTTCTTACAAGACCCCGATCGGCTGTACGCCTTATCGTCTTGTGTACAGGAAAGCGTGCCACCTCCCCATTGAGTTGGAGCACAAGGCTTACTGGGCCTTGAAGTGGGCTAATTTTGATATCAACAAAGCCGGTGACCTACGCAAGATCCAACTCAATGAGCTCAATGAACTTCGGAATGAGGCTTATGAAAATTCTTTGATCTATAAGGAAAGAACTAAGCTCATTCACGACTCCAAGATTAAGAACCGAGAGTTCCATGTTGGAGAAAAATTCTTACTTTTTAACTCTCGGTTAAAAATCTTCTCGGGAAAGCTCAAATCTCGTTGGTCCGGCCCATTCACCATTGCCCAAATTTTTCCATATGGTACTCTCGAGCTCGCTCAACCTAATGGACCTAATTTTAAGGTGAATGGCTAACGAGTGAAGTTGTACTTTGGTGAGGACACCTCTCAGTAGGTGATTCCATCCCTCACCACGTTCCCCATGAACTAATTTTGGGTCGAGTCAGGCTCGTGACTCGGTTATCAAAAACAAGCGCTCCTCGGGAGGCAGCCCGAGTATCTATCCTTTTATGTTTTAACCTCCTAAGTGTAGGGGGACCTACATAGGTGTTTGTCTTTGTGTGCTGATGTGATTACAGGGATAAGTGCACTCTTGGAAACTTTGAAGAACCGTGCTCCCGTGTTATCCGAAATCCGGTTCTATCTCTCAACTATCGTGATTCAATTTTCTTCATACTCACATTTGAAATTGATCACTTTAGTCGTCTCTCCCTTAACTTGAGTTAACCAACGTGCACAATGTCATAAGTGTAGGGGAGACTTTTCCCACATGCTTAAACATTGAGGACAATGTTTATCTTAAGTGTAGGGGGACTTCTATCAAAGTTTTAAGTGGACTTTTCCATGAAAATGCCTTCATTTAACCAGAAAATCCTATTTTTCAACATTTTTCAAATTTTCTATTAACTTTGGCCATTTAGTCGTAATTTTTAAATTTTTATCGTTGCTTTCGTATGTATATATCCCGCAATAAAGTTAAATTTTAATAAAGTGGTGTAGCTAGTTTAGAAGTCTTTGACACATTAGGCCCGTTGCGTTTATTTTGACTCAACCCGAATAGACTTATCTAAGTTTATTCTAGCTAGTATCCTTAACCATGTAGACCTTAATTGGTTTATTAGGCTAAGTGTCCACGAGTCTCATTATTTGAGATTTTAAATTGTGGAGGACGAGAAATCATAGAGTCAATTATAAGTCGGTATTCTTGCGCGAGCTCACTTGGCGTAATTATTTTCCTATTCTCCCATCACTTGCTAATAAATTATCTGCAATAAGTAAGGTCGTACGGTTTGAAAGGTTACTTAGCTTCTAGCCCAAGATCGTTTAAAAGTTGCTCGGTAATGATAAGAGTTCATAGCCAAGGCATAACTTATGAAGCGGGGCGCGAAGATTGGCGAGTCCGAAAAGGCCCTAACAAGGCATGAGGATTCCATTTTATTGCTAAAGATCCAAGGTGATGTGAAAAGCATTATTCCCAAAGTCAATATGAAGGATCAAGACTCATGACGAAAAGCAATCAACTCCCATAAAGATCATGGAGAAGTCTATCCGAAAAGACCCTAACAAGGTATGAGGATAAATAGATCCAAGTCCGAAAAGGAGGCGGATCGTTGTATCTCAAAATCCCAATTAGAGATTGAAGAAATAATCATGAAGTCGTGGTCAACAAAGTTGGAGTACCCCTCAAAAGTCTCCAAAGTGAAGAAACTCTATTACGATGAGAAGACCATTATCTCAAGCACGTCTCTCAAGATATGAAGTATGAAGTACATGCCAAATATCGGCCCGAGAAAGGTCTCAAATCGTGAACCGAGTTACGCCAAGATATGAACTTTCTGATATCCCGAGAAGCAGTTTTAAGAGATTTTGTCCTTTAGCTAACTATTGATCAAATCGTCCTACTTTGCTTTCAGCCTAAATAAACTATCGAAATAAGTCCAAAAATGCATCTTCATGATCATTCTAAGACAAAAATAAAATATAAGAGATACACCTAGGAATAAGGGAGTTTAAGCATTTAATTAAGCCATGTGTGTAAGTGTTTGAATTGCTAACTTATAATAAAAATGATCTCGTTTTTAAGCTTAGTTTGGGGAACGTGAAACTTGAGGATGATAAATCTTCGCAGCACCAAAGCCCTAATGTAAGTCATTGATCTCTTTGCAAGTTATTTCCATGTAGCTATTTTCAAGTGAAAATGGTTTTCTATCCTTTTGTTTCCTTTTAAGTTTTAATTTCTTTTAGTACTTTAATTTTTTGTTTAGTAGTATTTGAATAAGGCCAAGGTTGATTAATTATGAGAAAAATGTAAAATTGCTTTATCACTAAGCATTGCATGAGGGCATGGCAATGGTTAAGTGTAGGGGATTTGATAGGTGTGTAAACACCCATCCTTTTACCACTTAATTCTGGCTAAAACGAGACCAAAACACGTATTTAATATCATTTGTTTGGAATTATGCGTGGTTTTTGTGTTTATTGTGTTTTCATAGCCAACATGGGATTGCATGGGTTTTACCGAAGAAAAAGACTCAAGATAAAGTCTATTGTCCAAGAGATGCAAAAGATTTGAAGTCACTGGGCCTATTCGAAGAATTATCGAAGAAAAGGACCAAAGATGGAAGATTTTCATAAGTCGAAGAAACTCAAGTCTATTAAACGAAGAAATTAAAAGACGAGTTGAATTTAATCGACGACAAATCCCGAATCAGAATCGAAATCGTCAACTTTTCTGAAAAGACGAGAAGACACGAAGAACGGGAGAAAGCCCACTCACCAACCAAGGGAAACA
Source organism: Glebionis coronaria (assembly GCA_025667525.1). NCBI lineage: Eukaryota > Viridiplantae > Streptophyta > Magnoliopsida > Asterales > Asteraceae > Glebionis > Glebionis coronaria. The sequence goes on along the minus strand of CM046874.1, from coordinate 126,058,597 downwards.
CCTATAAATAGTCCACCCCTCACACATAGTGCCAGAGAGTTTTTAGTTTTCTTCTCCCCCACTTTTCTCTCCTTCTAGTTCGTCCCATCACCAACACCATTAGGGTGTTTGGTGATTTTGATCTTTGATTTTCTAATCTTGTAATTTTCATCTTTGTTTTATCTTGTTAAAACATTAATCATTCAATACAAGTTCTTGTTTAATCTTTCCATTTCATCTTGTTCATCATCATCTTTTATTTCAAGTTTTCAAGTTTTTATTTGATTGATTTGATCTTCAAAAGTTGTTAGGATTTGTGTTTTTGTTAATGGGATTTGTAGTTTATGGTTAGTAGATGCTTTGTGTTTAGTTTTATTTAAGATTTGCTGAAAAACTTGGTGATTTTTGGATTAAAATTTGTTTCCTTGTTCTTCGGGGTAAGTTACTGTATCTGGGTTTCCCAGACTTCCGGATGAACAAGAAAGTTCCGGATGAAGGTTATTTCCAGAAGTTCCGAATGATTTTGTCTTTAAGAAGTTCCGAATGAGCTAATAACTTCCGGATGAACATAAGTTCCGTATGAGTTAAAAGTTCCGAATGAGTTTGTCTTTAAAAACTTCCGAATGAGTCTCTTGTCTAAAAGTTCCGGATGAATTAAAAAGTTCCGAATCAACTTCTTTGTCAAAAGTTCCGAATGAGTTTCTAAGTTCCGAATAAACCTCAAGTTCCGAATGAACCTAAAGTTCCGAATGAATGCTAAGTTCCGGATGAACCTAAGTTCCGAATGAAGCAAAACTTCCGGATGAACCAAACTTCCGAACGAAGTTCCGAATCAAGGTGTTCCGAGTGAAAACTTCCGAATGAGCAAAGTTCCGAATCAAGGTTAAAACTTCCGAATCAATTTTCTGTTAGTGTTACTGTTTTACTGTTTAACTGTTTCTTTACTTTTATTTCACAATTTATATTTTATATTTTAACTGTAATTTTAATTTTAATTTTAATTTTAATCTTAATTTCAATTTTGATTCACGTTTTTATTAATTGTCATTAAAGTAATTGTCTTTGATTTAAGTTTTAATTTTAAGTACGTTTTAACATTTAGTATATTAGAAAACCAAACCCTTTTATTTGGTAACCAAGAACAATCATTCCACTTAAGGCTGAGATCAATTCGAGAGGACTGTGAGAGAAATTAGAACCCAATGAATAAACTAGTATTAGCGATACCCTTATAGCTCTCTATACCCTGTAGTCATCTCTTAGTGTTTAGGCGAGAACTATCACCCTAAAGCAATTAAGCGGGACAAATAGTAGTTTTGAATTAAAGCTTCCTTTCGAAGTTGTGAAATTAAGGAACAAATGTCAACGCTGTTAACCGAAAGTTGAAGTAGCAGTTTCCAAGAATAGAAGTGCATTGAATGCAAGTGTACGACTCCACTAGTCTCTTGACACGTCGCTACCTAATCCACTACCGAGTCAACCTCGTACAAGTATAAATAGAGAATGTTTAAGGAGTTAATATTTTGTTCACCTTTTATTGTATTTATCATAGTAGCAGTAACTCTTTGTCAAACTCACACAGTCAGTTGTTCCATCAAACATCTGACCTTAGAGTTTTCTTGTAAACTTAACATCTTTTTTAAGTTTGCTTGTCCAAAGGGTATAGCATACATTGTCATTCAACTTGTATGATCCATAACATATTCTAATACTTTGATTATAGGTCAATAAAGTCTTACACATTGGAAAAGTATGTACGATGTGTTTAATCCTTGCTTAATCGTTTTAGTCGTGTATTGGGGACTTCCAACTTGGGCTCCAGGAGGAGTTAGAAGGACCACGACCAACCAAAACGAGCGTAGAAACAAAGCGAACCTTTAACCAAAATTTATCTGGTTATCGATTTTTCGAGGTCCAAGACACTATTTTTCTATGAGTTATTTACATTTTATGTCTTTTCAGATTTTTCAGTTAGACTTGTTTCTGTTCTAGCTCACGACCCGTCTGTCTTTTGAGGCCCGTTTCAGTTTTGTAACCCTATTTAAAAAATATTTTGTAACCCAGCCAATCAGTTTTACAAATTAATAAAAGTTAATTATTGGTCGTTGTTTGACAAAAATTTACCCTGATAATCGCCATTCATTCGGCTAAACTATTGTTGGAAAAATTGTTTATGGTATTCATTAGAATCAACAAATCCAATTTATTATCTTCTTGTCTAGTCTGCATCAAGGTCCTCTGTGTCATCCTGCCCATTTGGGCCTTTCTTGTCTTCTCTTCAAGTCCATTTGTTGGTTTGATAATATATCCAGCTTATAAAATGTCTTGCTTCTTGTCTATTGCTATGTTTAAATTAATCATCATTGTTTATGTTATTAATGTAGTTTTTATTATAAACCAGTAGTTTATATATATATAATATGAGTTCAATTCCTTTTTAAAAACAAAGGAAACACTCTACGTAATCTAATTTGATATACAATTCTAACATTTCAACCAACCAAATCGGATTTTGATGTAATTCAAATTACAATTACTTCAGATTAAGGCGAATCAAACACCCCATAGGATTGTGGGATAAAAAACCAACGAACGTGGCAGCTAGAATGCTAACTCGATAAACAGTCTTTATCAAGGATTCTTTATAAGAACTAAAAAAGATATACAATATAATGGTATTCACCTCCTTTTATAGAGACGAGAAATAGATATCAATCCTAAGCACTATTTGTAGGTTTATATATAGTTCATAACAATTATTTAAAACCCTAATATGGATCAAAGCACATACAGCGGAAGCAAATTAACAAGATCATAATTTAACAAAATTATAATTAATCAAGATTAGGGTTACATACCTTTATCCTAGCAAGATCTACAAGACAACGGAACGGTCACCGGTAAAGATAGATCACGAACACCACTAGGATATAGTCTAAAGCAAGACTATATCACGATCTTGTACACACGTAATGCGGCGAGTTAATCGTGAGTCTAGCACAAACAAACCTAGCTTCCAACTCTATGGAGGATCTACCCGACAACCCTAGAGAGGGGCTAGGACTAGATCTACAATAGCTTAATTGAAGAACAAAGAAGAACCCTAAATTGGGGTGTTTGGCCGGCGGTTTAAGAGCAAGAGAGAGGAGAGGAGTAAAAACTTATGAAACCTTGGGTTTGTTTATATAGCCCTTGGAAAAACTTTTCCTCCAAGGTTAAACAAGTTTAAGGAAACAAAATCTTTTTCCCTTCCTTTTGTCTCTCTTTGGCCGGAGGTTAACAAGCCCACAAGGGGGTTTCCGGAATTTTTCCGACTCCTTCTTTTAGCTTCTATTAGATTCTATAACGGTCGTTTAATACTTAACTTTTAATTATTTAACGATCGTTAGTTTAAGCTACGGTTTGATTTAATAAATATAATAAATATATTTAATAAATAAATTAACCATTTACGTAATGTGTGCAATCCCATGATCCCGAGTTCGATCCTATCACACGACTATCAATTTTAAGTCCATAAACTTTCAACTCCCACTTGGACAAAATTCGAATATCGTGATCACATTGATTAGCGTCTAGTTACACTAACAATGTCACTAGTACAACTCGAGTAAGGTTTCCTGGACAAAACCTTTTAACGATATATAATCATTATTATTATCCTTTCATTTCAAATACATCGTTAATAAGGATACGGTTCTCAGTCATTCCTTTCATTAACTATTCTATTTTTCGTTTACGGATATAGCAAGATTACCAAAACACATTTGGGTGTGGCCACACAAACATCTTACTACTCCCCCGAGGGGCCTAGCAGTATTTATACTTCAAAAATAATTTGAAAGAAACAAATCCTATTTTGACTACAAGCAAAACACATGAACTTCGCAACACTTCTGAAAATAACCCTTATAACTACCAGTTACGTTTAGCCTTAGGTTACCTTACAGAAATGCACTACATTCAATGTCATTTTCTGGTATCTCAGGTCTAAAGATAACTATTTATGATTTACTTAATGACAAAGATCCATAAAGTAAAATCATATAGTTAGGATAAGTCCAATATTTGATCCATCAAATATCACCCAAGATTGACCAATATACTTTCAAGTATACTATGTCACTATTTTGAATTTGTCTTAGTTTAATAATACTCCCATATTATTAATCGACAACGTACATTTAGAAACATCATAATGCTCATGGATTAAAACATGTAAAATAGGATACAAAATCAAATAACAGAAAAATAAACGAAATCCAATCTTTATTTCATCAATTCAATAATGTCTTACATCATTTATCCAAATACTAATCAACAGATTTATTGCATGAATTCGCTAGCTAGTTGCAGCCCAATTACCTTGGCATGCTTAACTACCTTTGGCCTAGATAAAGCCTTAGTAAAAGGATCAGCTATGTTATCATCTGTGTGAACTTTTATTAATTTTATTTCTCGAGCTTCCACTTGTTCTCGAACGTAGTGATATCTACGTTTAAAGTGTCTGGCGCCTTTCATAACTCCAGGGTCATTGGCGAATATTATTGCAGCAGAATTATCGCAATATATATCAATAGGTTCTTTAATTGAAGGCATCACTCCAAGATCTCCAATAAACTTCCTAATCCAAACAGCTTCCATTGCAGCTTCTGAAGCGGCCATGTACTCCGATTGAGTTGCATGCATAGCAATGGTTTTCTGCTTACTGCTCTTCCAGTCAACTGCTCCTCAATTGATGACAAACACGTAACCCGTCTGAGACTTCGTATCGTCTTTATCACATTGCTAGGACGCATCACAGAACCCTGTTACATTCAATTATGTGTCTGGTTTACCCCCGAATACCAAAAACATATCTTTCGTACTTCTCAAATACTTTAGAATATGCATAACAGCAGTCTAGTGGAACTTTCCTGGATTCTGTTGGTATCTACTGACCAAGTTCTGAGCAAACGCCACATCAGGCCTTGTGCATCTTACAACATACATAATAGATCCTACAGCCGAAGCATAAGGCACCTTTTGCATGTAAGCCACCTCTTCAGGTGTTGATGCATCTTTCTCATGACTTAACTCATGCTTAACCTCCATCGGTTGAAAACCTTTCTTAGAGATATGCATGTTATACTTCTTCAATATCTTATCAATATAAGCATCTTGACTAAGACCAATTAACCGTCTACTTCTATCTCGATAGATTTTAATTCCCAGAATATATGCAGCATCTCCCAAATACTTCATAGAAAAACATTTACCAAGATAATCCTTAACTTCCTTAAGTCTTGGAATGTTACTTCCCATGATTAATATGTCATCGACATATAAAATTAGGAACACTACATTACTTGTATATGGCTCATCATGATTTTGAATAAATCCGAACTTTTTGAAATTTTCATCAAATTGCTTATTCCATTGACGTGATGCTTTCTTCAAACCATAAATAGATCTTTGAAGTTTGTACACGCGCTTTGGATATTTAAGATCAACGTACCCTTCCGGTTGTTGCATATAGATGTCTTCATCTAAGCGACCGTTCAAGAAGGAAGTTTTAACATCCATTTGTCATATCCCTCATAGTCATAGTATGCTGCTATAGCTATGAGAATCCTAATAGCTCGTAAGTCTGCTACAGGAGAGAATGTCTCCTCATAGTCTATGCCAAAAGTTTGAGTAAAACCTTCAGCTACTAAACGTGCTTTATAGGATTGTATTTCACCATCCATGTCGGTTTTCTTCTTGTAGATCCACCTATTTTTCACTACTTTAGCATTTTTAGGTGCGTCTACAAGAATCCAAACATCGTTGATTTCCATGGATTTCATTTCCTCATTCATCGCAACTATCCATTTTGACTTTTCTGGATCAGACATTGCGGATCGATAGTTAGCAGGTTCACCAAGATCCCCTACTTCCTCCTCATCACCCTCTTTGTAAAGACATAGTTTGTCTGGCACACGTATGGTTCTTTGAGACCTACGTGGAGGAATTAATTCCGGTGGAACTCTCAGACTTTCTGGTTCTACAGGAATTTCTTCGCTAGTATTTTCAGAAGGCAATGTATCTTCTTGAATTTCTTCAAGATCATAATCTCTCCCACTGATTTCTTGATTTACAAGATCACTTTCAAGGAAGTCTCCATACCGAGCCACAACTACTTTGTTCTCAGCCGGATAATAAAAGTAGTAACCCATAGTTTCCTTAGGGTAACCTACGAACTTTTATTTTAAATCCAAAATGATAGATTTTTCAGTTGAAAGCTGTTTATTAAGAGAGGTGATTTCATCATTCAATTCGCTTATCTTTTTAGCACTACTTAAATGTAAGGCATTTAATTTCTTTGTGGTGCATTTTTCTTGATAAACCGATGTAGCATGAGCTTGTTCAAGTTCCTTGATTTTAGCATGATGAATCTCAAAACTTTTCTCTCGTTCCTTATATCCCGCAAGCTCAGTGGTCAATTTGGCATTAGTTTCTCGAAATTTATTATTAACCACATTCGCATGAGCAACATCCTTGGCAAGCTTATCAAATAATGATTTATAATACGCATGCGTCTCGTCAGGAAGGGTTGTAGGTTGCGCTACTTGATCTCCACTAAGGTCCACACTGGGCGCATTAGGAATAATATTGCTATTATTCGTTTGAACCCTGTGTGTCTCAGTGGAAGGCTCAAGTGATTCAGTATACTCTTCCTCCTGATTAGACATATTATATAACTCATTATCATTGAGACGTGGGTGTACCTCAGAGGAACTGTCTGAATCATACACAGGAGCTCTATCAGGTTGAACTACCGATGTGGATGATTGCTGCGAATTAGCCATCAAGATGGAGTCGGTAGTCACCTCTTCTTCCTCATCATATGATGCTATAGATGCCATGAGATCAAACTCTTCAGCTAGAAGTGGAATTCCTGCTTCTTCTTTTTGTGCTATAAGAAGCTGAGACTGGAGATGGGTAACATTCCTCTTCTTTCTTACATGGCTATGCCTATCACGATGCTCAAAACCCGTAGCATCATTGTCTTGTTGATAAGTCATAGTAGAAGTCGTGTAAAAAACAGGATCTCAATTCGTAGAAAGCGTGTGTTGGAGTGTCAACAAAATCAAACTTTGCCTAAATTTTCCAGCCTGACAAAAAAATCCTCATTTCGACAAAACGGTAAGCTGGAAAAATTTTGAAACACTAAATTTTGAAATCGAGTTAGAAATAGCCAATAACCAGTAGGGAAAAAGTTTGAAAAAATAAAATTTTAATGAAAAATAAAACCTAAAAAATTTGAAATTTGGCCTAAAAATTTGAATTTTGGTCCGAAAATTTGAATTTTTGGTCAAAATTTTTTTTCGCATTGCCAAAACTTGAAATTGAAGCTTAAATGGCCTAAAAATGGTCTAGGAAAAAATTAATTTTACTATGGTTTTCCCGCCAAAAAACTCTTTTTTTTTAATCTTCGTGTAAACTATGTGCCGGGACAAGTCTAGATGGTGGCTAAGTCTAAAAAATACTCGAACAAGATTGAACAAAACAGATCGTAGTCCCTGATCATACTCAAGTGATCGTACTCAAGTGATCGCACTCTGTTATTGTATCATGTGATCGTACTCAAGTGATCGTACTCCTATCGTACTCACTGATCGTACTCCTATCGTACTCACTGATCGTACTCCCCTATCGTGTCCACTGATCGTACTCACCTATCGTATCCAACGATCGTACTCACCAATCGTACTCACCTATCGTAACCACTGATCGTACTCACCTATCGTACTCCCCGATCGTACTTACCGATCGTACTCGTGATCGTGGCTTATGACCGTACTTTGGGATCGTACTCACTTGATCGTAACCGTGATCGTACTTGGGATCGCAGTTGTGATCGAAGTGGTGATCGTAGGATGTGATCGTGACTTTGGATCGCAAGTAGAAACCCCCTAGGGTATATGCGATCACAACAATCAGATCGTACTAAGGAAACAAAGTTACCACTTTTCTCGGATAGAACAAGAACACAACAAGTTCGTGATTCGAAGCCTAAAGATGGATCAAACACCCAAAAATTTTGAGTTTTTAACCAAAGCCATGAACTCAAATCGCTACTACAACTACTTAGGAGAAATATGAATCACGAAACACAAGAAAGACACGGACAACACCCAATAGCAATCCACGAATCCCTTGGCGAATGATACCACTTGTAGGACTTATGCACACGACTTATAGAACAAGAAATAAAGATGATGAAGAACAAGATTAAAACTAAGAATGGAATATTAGATTAGATGAAGAAGAAAGAGAACGATACAAGGAGTGTGTTTCTAGTGAGAGAAACTAAGGAGAGTTTCTCTCTCTAAAACAAGAAGAAGAGAAAAATACTATGAGAGCCACACACACAAATGAGGTTGATGTGCCTTTTATACTAAGGCTTACAAGGTTAGGAGGCCTTCCTCATTTGTGTGTTCGGGACTAATTCCCGTTACATACATAACAAAAACATAGAACTCTCGACACCGTTGAATAGTATTTTCCACGAGCTTCGCAACGATATATTATATGACCATCACTTTAAATACTTCTAACATATACATTTTACTGAGCGTTGTTGGAGTTTATCTCTAGAGTCACGTTTCACATACGCCTCACAACCCCAGATTTTCAAATAAGACAAATATGGCTTCTTGCCATGCCATAGTTCATATGGTGTCTTATCAACCTTCTTTGTGGGAACCATGTTTAGAATACGAACAACAGATTCAAGAGCATAATCGCAAAAGGATAATGGTAAGGTTGTAAAATTAAACATAGATCACACCATATCTAATAATGTACGATTTCTCCTTTCAGATACATCATTTTGTTGTGGAATATATGGAGAAGTAAGTTTCTGAACAATTCCGTTCTCACTTAAATAATCTTTAAACTCTTGACTTAAATATCCACCACCTCGATCAGAACGAAGAGCTTTAATCTTCTTTCCTAGTTGTAACTCTACTTCTGCTTTAAACGTTTTGAATGTTTCAAACACCTCATGTTTATGCTTAAGTAAATAAACATAACCATAACGGCTATAATCATCCGTAAACGTTAAGAAGTAGCTAGCACCTTTCCTTGACACATGTCTAAGTGGTCAACACACATCAGTATGTATCAAACCAAGTAGTTCAGTAGCCCTTTCAATATTGCTATTAAAAGGTTTCTTGGCCATATTTCCAGAGATACAAGACTCACATTTATCAAATGATTCAACATTGATATTTTCCAAAAGACCATCACGTTGAAGCTTTTGTATGCGAGTCTTCCCAATATGGGCAAGTCTACAATGCCAAAGATAAGAAGAGTTCTTGTCTAACTTTCTCTTCTTATTCATGCTAAAACACAGAATTATTTTTCCTCTTGGAATTATTATCATGCATGTTAATTTCAAATACACCATTCACAGAAATTGCATCAAAATAGAATACACCATATTTGAAAACAGAAATTCTGTTATTATCAATTGTGTGATCAAATCCAAGATCCAACATACAAGAAAAGGAAATAACGCCCCTAACAATTAGGTGTATAATGACAATTATTTAAAAACATTACTAAACCCGAAGGTAAAACTAGTTTAAATATTCCTATAGCTTCAACCGCTGCTTGTGCGCCATTGCCCACTTGCAGAAATTGTTCCCCAGAGGTAAGCTTCCTCTTCAACTCAAATCACTGCAGGGTATTCAAATGTTAATACCATATCCCATATCATATACCCAGGAGTTTGATTTGTATGTAAGATTAAATAACTCTATCATAAATAAGTTACCTGAAAATGCTGCAGCAGCTAGCTCAGCCTTCTTCTTATGTTCTTGCAACTCATGGAGGTAGAGAGAGCAATTCCTCTTCCATTGTCCAGTCATTTTGCAGTGGTGACAAGTCTCATCTTTCTGAGATTGACTCTTCTTGACAAAGTTCTGCTTTGGTTTTGATGGAGTCGCAACTTGTTTGCTCTTATCAACCTTGCCTTTGCCTTTCTGCTTCTTATTCACTTGCGATGTTGGTTTAGTTACTCTACTCTTTTGCACATAAAGTACTTGAGGAGTAGCAGTGGATGCCTTATCTTTCAACCCCTTTTCAAAGTCAATGAGCATTGCATGCAGATCATTAACCGTCTTCCTCGTGCAATGCATATTATAGTTACGAGCGAAATCATTGAAGTCCTTATTAAGGGACTTATTGATCAAGTTGATAGCCATATTATGATCATAGAGTTGTTCTAGTGTGATGAGTTGTTCCATATAACCCCTCATTTCCATATAATGGGCACTTACGGACTTTCCAGGAGCTTGCTTGCAACTATGTAGAGCATCAACCAAATCATAGATCTCTACAGCTTGCGGCGCTTCATACACAACCTTGAGTTCATCAAGCATTCGCTGAGCTGAAAATAGCTCATACTTCCTTTGAAGTGATGAAGCCATTCTCCCTAACATTACATCAGCCACCTCATGGTGCTTCTTAACGTTAGCAGCGTGTTGAAGCCTTTCCGCATCAGATGCTCCTTCAGCAACATCCTCCGGAAAAGGAGTAGTCAAGATATCAATAGTACCGGTTGCTCTCAGAACAATTCTTAGTGAGCGATACCAGTCATTGAAATTAGGGCCAGTAAGTTCAGGCCGTTCAAAGATAGCTTTGAACGCCGAGCTTATTGTCAGATTGTTTTCGGGTTGAGCCATTTCTACATAAATAAGTTCAAACATTAGTATTTTTGATAATACAATTCAAGAAAATAAAATTACCCCGATAATAAAATCATAGTATTTTCCTTGAAAAACTATATTGACATAGATTCATCACATCAGTTGATCTGCTAGTGACAAATGTATTCAACATAGTAACTTGTCGAACAATAATTGACAAACAAATTTGTAATTTCTTGATATGTTAGGGATTTACATTGCCAAAATCATTTGCATTGTAAACATGTTTCATCCCTACTTTACGCCTTAAGTTTCCAGTTCTTACTGAGTAACTTAATTAAGTCGACTAATCTAAAGAACGTAAAACCTTCATGTGCAATCTTATTCAGTCATGAAGTTTTCTCTCCATTACAACATCGTCTAATATCTTATATGACGACAATTGTAACTTCAAGTGTTCGTCAATTAGATAGCATATGACTTAAATTTTTAGGGTATAGATTTTGGTGTCAAAATCATGTATGGAGAAGCATGCATACATCTTCATAACATAAGTTTAATAAAAAACGTTTAGTAAACTTTTTGGTGAGACTAAAATTTCATCATATATTTGCAAGTTGAGGTATTGGTTAAACCAATTAAAGATTTTACACACAAACAAATTCACACCGTACTTTTTTCTAGAACGAACCTAAAGTACAAAGCAATAACCTTATTCATTGTGTTTCGGATGTGAATTAATGCAGTTAAATCAACCTTAAAGAATTAAACAAATAACAACCGTAGGTAATACCAATTTTGACGCACATGCGAGCCGGGAATTTGGTCAGCGCTGAAGCATAACACCTCCTTTTTTAACCGGGTACATGACCAGCGGTGCGTTATACCCACTTTATAATTTGCCAAAATTGAGTAGGCCGTTAAGTTGTTATTGTAATTCTAATCAACGCAAATCATATGTAATTTAGACCTCAAAACAATTCATTAATTTTGATAAGATTTAGTCAATATTATTTTTTCTTAAAAAAAACTACCCTTGTTTACAACATACAATTAAAAACGCATGAAAACAAGTAGTACAAAAAAAAACTAAATCAAATAGCCACATGCATAACAATTTATTCAAAGAACATCAAATCTAGGGTTTTTATTAAACATAAAAAGTCTTCCCTAATTTTAAAACTTTGAATCAAATAAAGAAAATAGCATTCAAAATTATATGATCCGTAAAAACATGCATGTTTATTACGGATCTCTCACATTCTCTTAACAATTAAAAAACTACGGATCGTAACCACACATGACATAACAATTAATTCATGCAAACATCTAAAGCTAATTACCATGTAATTCTGTTTTAGGGTTTAAAATTTTTATTTTTTTTTTTAAAAATTCGGCAATAGCCGATTTTTAAAAACAATAAAAAACAAAACCCTAATTTTTATAAAACCTAAAAAACAACATGTAATTTTTAACACAAATCAATATTAGTTAAAAACTTTAGATCTTAATAATTATAATCATGTTAAAACGGCTCTCGATGCCACTGTAGGTTTATATATAGTTCATAACAATTATTTAAAACCCTAATATGGATCAAAGCACATACAGCGGAAGCAAATTAACAAGATCATAATTTAACACAATTATAATTAATCAAGATTAGGGTTACATACATTTATCCTAGTAAGATCTACAAGACAACGGAACGGTCAACGGTAAAGATAGATCACGAACACCACCAGGATATAGTCTAAAGCAAGACTATATCACGATCTTGTACACACGTAATGCGACGAGTTAATCGTGAGTCTAGCACGAACAAACCGAGCTTCCAAGTCTATGGAGGATCTACCCGACAACCCTAGAGAGGGGCTAGGACTAGATCTACAATAGCTTAATTGAAGAACAAAGAAGAACCCTAAATTGGGGTGTTTGGCTGACGGTTTAAGAGCAAGAGAGAGGAGAGGAGTAAAAACTTATGAAACCTTGGGTTTGTTTATATAGCCCTTGGAAAAACTTTTCCTCCAAGGTTAAACAAGTTTAAGGAAACAAAATCTTTTTCCCTTCCTTTTGTCTCTCTTTGGCCGGAGGTTAACAAGCCCACAAGGGGGTTTCCGCAATTTTTTCGACTCCTTCTTTTAGCTTCTATTAGATTCTATAACGGTCGTTTAATACTTAACTTTTAATTATTTAACGATCGTTAGTTTAAGCTACGATTTGATTTAATAAATATAATAAATATATTTAATAAATAAATTAACCATTTACGTAAAGTGTGCAATCTCGTGATCCCGAGTTCGATCCTATCACACGACTATCGATTTTAAGTCCATAAACTTTCACTATTTCACCAAAGTTTTTACTTAGATTTGAACTCGGATTTTCATATCAAAGAAACTTAATAAAAGTATTTCTATATTTTTCTTTTTAGATTGATCATTCTTTATTTTCCCAATATATATACTACATATGAAATAGATAACATCTTTTTTCTCATTTAATTTTAAATAATACATATTCTAAAACTGGTGATACAATCTTTAAATGTACAAACTTAATTTTAAGTAATACAACTTAAAAAACTTATGTATAAACCTTTCATCGATAAAATATCTCTTAATTCTAAATTTAAGCAACATGTACACATAATAATAAAGTACAAGAGACTGGTTAGAACAAGAGAAAATAGGTGAATCAAGCCGAGCTCGAATTATTTTCTTTTTGTTTTTATATGGCTAATCAGTTAATCATTGTTATTTTATCTGCACATGAATTTTAGTTACAGTTACCTGCAACTGCAATATACGCGGGTATTTGCTAATTGCTTCAAATGGTTGAAATAAAAAGATTAGTGTCATGCGATGCAAAATGAGTTAACCGTGACTGTTAAAGTGTTTAAGAAATCAAATTTCAAATCAAATTACCGTTGCACTTTTACCAAATATGAAATGTTACTCACAACAAATTGAGAAAAAAACGTGACCTACAACTCAGGTACCATATGCCCACAACGGTAACTTTATTTGCATGTTTTTTATATATATTCACCATTTTCACACCCCTAAACTACAAAATTTATTTACCTCAATCTCCATTTCTCATATTTCATATATACAACTCCAGTTTTCGTTCTTTTTAGGTTATGGAACAACAAATGAAGATGATTACAAACATATGTTTAGTATTCATATCGCTTGGATTCGTAGGGTCGTGTTATGGGAAAACATTCCTTGTGGGTGGCAAAGATGGTTGGGTTCTCGACCCTCGTGAGAGCTACAATCAGTGGGCTGAACGAAGCCGGTTTAAAGTCAATGACTCGCTCAGTATGTATTTGTATTTATATGCATAGCGTGCTATATTTTTGAAAAACTATACATGTCTAATTATTTGTGTTTTATTCCAATACAGTTTTCAAGTATACGAAAGGGCTGGATTCAGTTTTGGTGGTAAACGAAGAGGCTTATCACAACTGCAACAAAACGAACCCAAAAGAAGCCTTAGAAGATGGTAACTCGGTGTTCAAATTTAAAAGATCGGGTCCATTTTTCTTTATCAGCGGACATGACGACAAATGCAAGAATGGTCAGAAGCTGATCATTATAGTCATGGCAGTGAGTCACCATGATCACGTTGTTCACTCCACTAATACTGCTCCTACACCCGCACCTGTTCCCACACCGGGTGTGGCAATGGCACCATCAGCGACGTTACAAGGTTTTGACGGACATGGAATACGTGCTCCAGCTCCCGCTCCAACATCAGGCGTCGCGTCTATTGGTCTTGAGGCTTCTATCGGATTGATTATGGGTTTGGGTTTATTTGGCTTTAAAGGTTTAAGGGAAATTACTATTAGAAGTTTATTTTTAAACTAATCATTCTTTATTTTTAAGGTTAGTCAAATTATTTATTCTTCTTATCTAGAAGTTTTGTTCTATAAAATTCCTTAGTCATTTCTAGTCTTCTAGATGCTCCGTATAACAAAGCAGGGCGCCTTCGTTAATTTTTTTTGGTTGATGTTATTCTATTGCTGCCTTTGTGAAAAAAAGCATGTCCGCATATGAAAGAAAAAAAATAAACAAAAGAATTTAATGACGTGACAAAAAGATTAAAAAATTTCTTCAATAGATAAACATGTTCAGCAAACAAAATCATATGCAGATTTAGGTTTTCAACCAAAAGGTGACATGGCACAAATTGATATCAAAATACGTAAGACTCGAGGCTGTTTTGTAACTGTACGTTGCTTGTCGTTATGAATTGAGTTTTAAGAGCAGTCTACCTTGAGCCATAGGGTGCATTCAGTGGCGGACGCAGGAATTTAAAAGATTGGGTGTAAATTTTTTTTTTTTTAACAATGACATTAAAATACGGAAAAAAAATAGTATCGAAATGATAAATCGGGTATTTTTACTTAAAATGCGGGATCTTTAAGGTGTTAGAGAGTTGAATGTTGTGTTTTAATACGTAGGTGAGGAGCAATTTGGTTTATGAACGGGGGACACATTCGAAAAATGCTTAAAATCGGAAAAAATTTATACTAAAATCTCATTTTATCGGGCTAGCCATGGGGGGCGCCGCCACCCCAATGCTAACATGTATGTCCGCCACTGGGTGCATTGCCTCCCAATGACACCGTCCTATGGCTTGACACAACAACCACATTGCGATATAACTCAATAGTTAATACGTCACATTTAACCGCCAAGCTATCCGACTATTTTTTTATTAATGTTTTGTATGCTTTTTCACATGTATATTGACAAAAGTTTAAATGTAATTTTGTTTTTTTATAAGATAAAAGATAAATTTTTATCATCTATTTTAGTTAATTTAAAAGTGAAGATTAACACAGAAGGATTATTTGTCAAAATGTCAAAAAATGAAAATAAATTTGCGGAGGGACTAAAATTGTAAATTTTTCGAACTAATTCTTATCAACGGTGATATTTTACTAGTGAAAAAAAAAATTTCATTAGTGATTAAATAATTTTATCTCTTGTGATATTTTATTATTTTTTTCACAAGTGAAATATCAACGTTGATAAAAATCAATTCGAAAAATTTACAATTTTATTCCCTTCGCCGATTTTTTTGCATTTTTTTATATTTCGATAAAAATATTTCCTCCGTATTTTTTCCATAAAATTTACTTTTTAATAGTGAATAGCTAAAATTAGTCTTCTTACTTTCAAATAAAAAGAAGGTTGCAAATGAAATCTAACTCAGTTGCATGGATGCATTTGGTTATAGTCTCTATGTGAGGGAGGTCAGAGGTTCGACTCCTGTCATTCCTCATGTGAGGGATTTTTCTAGAATTGACAGCCGGGTTTGAATCCTATCGCAATGCCTTGAAGCCCCTTAGTAGGAAACTGGATGTCTAGCATGGGGTTGATATTCTCTTCGTGAGATGATTCGAACTCGAGTTGAGAGACTTGGTGCCTCGGTGGCACGCAAGATACTCCGCTACACCAAACTGACGTTAAAAAAGAAAAAAAAAATAAAAATGGCGAAATTACCTAAATAGGTCAAATGCGAAGTTCTTATTTCGATGGAAGAAAGGTGTTTTAATTTATTGTAAATGACTAGTTTTGGCCTGCACAAGAGTTCATGGGCCGACCCTCCCAGACCAAATCCGCTTATTATGGTTCAAAGCCCATTCTCAGCTTTTATCAGCCGCTAGGGTTATATGCCTTATAAATATTAGCGCCTACATTTGCTCAACCTCATTCTTCGCCCCTAATCTTCATTCGCCCCTAATCTTTTCAATCTCAAAACGATCTTTTTTTTTTCTTTTCTTGTCTTGTTATTATGAGTGTGTTGTTTTATTAACCACAACACCCTGTTTATAGAGAATTTCTTAACCATAACTCCTAAAAGTGTATGGAAATGAGGATAATGGAGCGGAGATGGTACAAAGTATCAATTGATCCGATTATTACTCCTTGCTACGTTCTTTCTGATCCATATTTTATTTTATTTTACTTATTTTTGTTGTTGGTTTTGTTTTATGATTTGAAATCTTGGAAAAGATGATGAAACCATAATAATCTTAGGACACCTTCTGACACAGTTTGACAATGCTGTGTATGAGAACATCATTATACCTTTCTGATTTTCCAAGTTTTTTACTACTTTTTTTTGCATTTTAATTTTATCTAGATGTTTTTTTTTGTTTGCAATATGAGTTTATCAAGTTGGAATAGTTTAATCTAAATCAACCAACTTTCTAATCAGAATGGATCCTTTTGCTCTACCTCTAAGGCCTGTTCGGTCTAATGGTTAAACTTGATTTGAGATTCAGTTTTTCTAAATTACGCCGCAGTCTGTACTAATAGTTTTGTTAAACTGGTTGAACGCAGGTCAGATTAATTCGGGTTTTTGCTTTTCAAGACTCGTCAAACCTGCCGGGTTTGAAAATGGCCCAAGCCAACTAGTTCTGAAACTTGGCTGGTTACAAGGACGGGTTAATTTGACTCGACTTATTGATTGGTGAATGGTTTTTAAAACATTGGTAAATGACCCATATATACGGCTATTTTTTACCTCCAAATTACTTATTGACGTGACCGATTGTGTATGTTACTCACAATTTTACATCCTACATTAACCGGTTTTAATCCAACGTGAATGTAACAATTTTATATTCAATTTATAATTGATCTGGTAAATATTGAGTACTTGCTTAAACCCGATTCTTTTCTCATAACAATTTTTTATCTTATAAAAAATACACATATCACCAACAAATCCCAAATCATCCAAAAACAAATTAGATCGTACACTGTTTACTTTACAAATAAAAAGCATAGTCGAACCATATTGATGGAGGCCCAAGTATTGACGAACAGGCTGACTTGTTTCTGGAGGCCCGAGATCGCGTGACGAAGAGGGTTTAGTAAAACGGGCATAACTTTTGCATCCTAAGTCCGTTTTCGTTATCAGTGACCTGTCAAAACGTGCGTAAAAGGAGGCCGACGACGCTGTAACCATCTTTTAGCTGGTTGCGGATTTTCCAAGGCCTGAAAAGCCTTTTTACTATTAGTTTTTTTGCATATTTATGTTTTTTTCATTTTCAGTTGGACTTTGTCATTGGGCTACGGTCCAGCTCGTTGGATTTTTAGGGTTTTTCTTTGTTTGCAGTCATTATTTAATGAATCTGTTGTAACCCTAGCAAGACAGTTATCAGTTTAATAAAAGTTAAAAGTGTTGCCGTGTTTTACCCTAACTTTCGGTCATTCTTCAGAATCAACGATTATTAGCAGAATTGTTTCTGGCATTCTTGTTGAATCAACAGATCTATTTACTTATCTTTGCTACTTTGTTTTTTAGTCTACATCAGTTGGTATCAAGAGGCAAAGTTCCTGATCAAGATGCCTCCAAGGAGAACTAGGCCCCTATTCACGATGTGAATGTACAGGAATTTGAGCAGCGTATGATGGAGAGAATGGAGGAGCGAGTCGATCAAATGTTTGATCAGTTGACCGACCAGATGAACACTTTGATGAGCAATAGGAGGCTTTGTAATCGCCGTCATGAGGACGAAGATGCAGATCTGGAAGAAAATCCGTTTGGTGATGGTTTTTCTGATGATGAACAGTCAGTAGGGCGACGGATGAGAGATCGCAATGGGAATAATGATAGGCGTTGGGAGACTGGAATGAGGGTTAATATTCCCGAGTTTAATGGGGACACTTTAAAGCCTGATGAGTTTGTTGATTGGCTTGTTGCTGTTGAAGAAGTATTTGAATTCAAAGAAGTTCCAGAAAACAAAAGGGTTTCGTTGATCGCTACCAAGTTACGTGGGCGGGCATCCGCGTGGTGGCAACAATTGAAACTGACGAGGAACAGAGTTGGGAAGTTAAAGATCACGAGTTGGTAGAATATGAAAAAGTCACGAGGGATAATTTTATTCCTCATAACTACCAGCGAATGATGTACCAGCGGTTACAGAATTTGAAACAGGGGGCCAAGTCTGTTGAATAATACACGACCGAATTTTACCAACTAATTGCAAGGAATGACGTTCAGGAGACAGAAGATCAGCTTGTCTCCCGATACATTGGTGGTTTAAGAGTCCAGATCATGGATTCTGTTAACATGTTTGATCCGATGACACTTTCTGAAGCGTATCAACGTGCACTGACTTTTGAGAAGCAGAACCGACGAGAGGGGTGTTCTTCTTCTCCTGCAATAACAGGTGCTTCTGGTTCGGGTAATGCGGCATCCCGTTTTGCCCCAAAGTCAGGCTAAAGTAGTTGGTGAGAATACTGGACCAGTTCCTAAAGCGGCCGGCAGTGGTGGGTTCAAGTGCTTTAACTGTGGTGAACCTGGTCACCGACAGTCGGAGTGTAAGAAGGCTGGGAAGAGGCAGTTATTTATTGAACCTGAGGAAGATGATGATGTGGCTTATGATGACTACGTGGGAGACGCAGTTTATGATGCAGAACCTGAGTATGAGGAGGAGTATGTGTCGGGAGATGTGGGGGTGAATTTGGTGGTAAGGCGCTCCTGCTTAACACCTAAAGCTGATGGTGATGATTGGCTCAAACACAACATCTTTCAGTCAACTTGTACCATTATGGGTAAGGTTTGCACTTTTGTATGCGATTCAGGTAGTTGTGATAATTTGATAGCTGAAGGAGCAGTCCAGAAATTAGGGTTGAAAACTGAAGATCGTCCCAAACCTTATAAGTTACAATGGCTTAAAAAGGGTGGGGAGATAACAGTTTCCAAGCGTGTCCAAGTTCCGTTTTCTGTAGGAACAACTTATAAGGATAATCTTTGGTGTGACGTGATACCTATGGATGCTTGTCACTTGTTGTTGGGTAGACCTTGGGAGTATGACCGTGATGTAACTCACCATGGGAGAACTAATACTTATAGTTTCCTGTTTGGTGGTGTGAAGATTACTTTGATGCCAAATAAACCTAAGGAAGTAGTTAATAAACCCACTGGTACTTTACTAACTCTTTCGCAGTTCGAAGACGAGCTGGAGGTGGGAGGTGATGTTTTTGTATTAATAGGGAGGGAGGTTTCTGAAGACAGTGAAGTTCCTGAAGCCATGATCCCTTACTTGAGGAATTCTCTGATGTTTTCCCTGATGAATTACCTGATGGTTTGCCACCATTGCGTGATATACAACATCATATTGATCTAGAGCCTGTGTCACAGTTGCCTAACAGGCCACAGTATAGGATGAGCCCGGGAGAACATGAGGAGTTGCGCAGGCAGGTTGAGGAGATGGTTTCCAAGGGTCATGTTCGTGAGAGTATGAGCCCGTGTGCTGTTCCTGCCCTATTGACTCCAAAGAAGGATGGTACATGGCGTATGTGTGTTGATAGTCGAGCCATCAACAAGATTACTGTGAGGTACAGGTTTCCTATTCCTCGCCTTGATGATTTGCTTGACCAGATTAGTGGTGCTACCATTTTCACGAAGATGGATTTGAAGAGTGGGTATTACCAGATTCGTCTTAGACCTGGTGATGAGTGGAAGACCGCTTTCAAGACCCGTGAAGGGTTGTATGAGTGGTTGGTCATGCCTTTTGGTTTATCAAACGCACCAAGCACATTTATGAGTGTGATGAATCAACTGCTCAGGCCTTTTATTGGCAAGTTTGTGGTTGTTTATTGTGATGACTTTCTTATTTATAGTGCTTCTTATAATGAGCATGTCAATCATGTGAGGCAGGTCTTGACCTTGCTTCAGAAGGACAATTTTTATGCAGCCATGAAGAAGTGTGTGTTCATGACCCCTAATGTTTTGTTTTTAGGGTATGTTGTTTCTGGTGATGGCATGCAGGTGGATGAGTCTAAGGTAGCAGCTGTTCAGGAGTGGCCAACTCTAACTACCATTACTGAAGTTCGGAGTTTCCATGGTCTTGCTTCTTTCTATAGGCGGTTTATCCCTAATTTCAGTTCCATTATGGCCCCTTTGACAGACTGTATGAAGGGTAAGTCATTTGTGTGGACGGAGGAAGCAGAGATGGCTTTTCAGGTTGTCAAGGAAAAGCTTACTACAGCGCCAATCCTGGTATTGCCCGACTTTTCTAAAGTTTTTGAGCTTCATACTGATGTTTCTAAGGTTGCAATTGGTGGAGTTTTTAGTCAGGGTAGGCGGCATGTTGCCTATTTTATTGAGAAGTTGACAGGGCCGAAGTCGAGGTACTCTACTTATGACTTGGAGTTTTATACAGTGGTCCAAGCTGTGAAGCATTGGCGCTATTATTTGTTTCATAAGGAGTTTGTTTTGTTCACTGACCATGATTCCTTAAGGCATATTCGTACTCAAGATAAGGTTTCACATAAGCATGGCGTTGGTTGGCTTTTCTTGAGAAATTTACTTTTGTGGTGAAACACAAAACGGGTGCTTCCAATCGTGCTGCTGATGCCTTAAGCAGGAGAAGTAGTTTACTTGTAACCATGCAGGTTGATGTTCTAGGACTGGATGTCATTCGTGACATAGTGACTGTGGATCCATACTTTTCAGTTGTTCTGCAGGATTTGCAATCCGGAGAGAAAACAGATTTTGTTATGCATGAATGGTTCCTATTCAGAGGGAATCAACTTTGTATTCCTGATTCAAGTCTTCGCTTGCAAATTATTAAGGAGTTGCATGGTGAAGGACATGTTGGTCGTGATCGCACTTTACAGTTGGTTCAAGCTTCTTATTTTTTGCCTAAGGAAGTGGATCGTTACGTCAAGAGGTGTCGTATTTGTCAAGTTTCAAAGGGGACGGCTACTAATGCAGGACTTTATATGCCTTTGCCAGTTCCTTTGCAGCCCTAGGTTGATACTAGCATGGATTTTGTGTTGGGGCTACCTCGTACTCAAAGGGGTAATGATTCAATATTTGTTGTTGTTGATCGTTTTTCTAAGATGGTTCATTTTATTCCTTGCAAGAAGACAACATATGCAGTTAATGTAGCCCTACTTTTCTTTAGGGATGTGTACCATTTACATGGTTTACCTTCCTCCATTGTTTCTGATCGGGACACCAGGTTTTTGAGTCATTTTTGGCGTAGTTTATGGAAGATGGTGAATACTCAACTCAATTTTAGTAGTGCTTATCATCCTCAAACTGATGGGCAAACTGAAGTTGTTAACAGGTCCCTTGGTAACCTGTTAAGGTGTTTGGTGGGTGATCATGTGAAGGCATGGGGTCAGAAGTTGTATCAAGCTGAGTTTGCTCATAATCATGCTGTTAATCGAAGCACTGGGTTTAGTCCTTTCCAGGTGGTTTATTCTGCTCAGCCACGTGGTCCTCTTGATCTTATGACTCCTCAGATTTCTAGGTCTGTTCCGAAGAAAGTGCAAGATTTTGTTGAGGGGTTTCATGATGTTCATAAATCTGTTCGTGACAACTTGGTTCGCGCTAATTCGAAGTACAAGCAGGATGCAGATCAAAAGAGGAGACATGTCGACTTTGAAGTAGGAGACTTTGTGTGGGCTGTTTTGACTAAGGATCGTTTTCCAGTTGGTGAATATAATAAGTTGTCTGCTAAGAAGATTGGTCCAGTGGAGATTGTGGATAAGATGAACTCAAATGCTTATCGTTTGAAGTTGCCAAGTCATATTCGTTGTTATGATGTTTTTAATGTGAAGCACTTGTTGCCTTACCATGGTGATTCTTCAGATGATGTTACAGTTGGGAATTCGAGGGCGAATTTTTCCTATCCAGAGGGGAATGATGGAGGCCCAAGTATTGAAGAACGGGCTGACTTGTTTCTGGAGGCCCGAGATCGCGTGACGAAGAGGGGATTAGTAAAACGGGTATAACTTTTGCATCCTAAGTCCGTATTCAGCCCGTGACCTGTCAAAACGTGCGTAAAAAGGAGGCCGACGACGCTGTAACCACCTTTTAGCTGGTTGCGGATTTTCCAAGGCCCGAAAAGCCTTTTTACTATCAGTATTTTGCATATTTTTGTTTTTTTTCACTTTCAGTTGGACTTTGTCATTGGGCTACGGTCCAACCTGTTGGATTTTTAGGGTTTTTCTTTGTTTACAGTCATTATTTAATGAATCTACTGTAACCCTAGCAAGACAGTTATCAGTTTAATAAAAGTTAAACCACTGGCCGTTGTGTTGCCGTGTTTTACCCTAATTTTCGGTCATTCTTCAGAATCAACGATTATTAGCAGAATTGTTTCTGGCATTCTTGTTGAATCAACAGATCCAATTACTTATCTTTGTTACTTTGTTTTTTAGTCTACATCACATATGATCTTAGGGTGGTTGGTTAAGCTTATATGATGGGTTTAAAAGCTTATTAGTTTATATGTGTTAAATAAGTTGTAGCAGTGTTTGGTTGTTTATATGATTTCTCTTATAAGCTTATATAAGGGGGTTTTGTTAAGTAAAAAGGGAACCAAAAATAAGAAAAGAGGTGTTTGGAACCAAAAGCTATTTCATTTATTAAGTTCAAAATACAAGTTAGAGATTACAAGTTCTAGATATTGGTTTCCACTTTTAAGAAACATAAACAAAATGACCAAAATGCCCCAAGCACCAAAATGACCAAAATACCCTTAGGACTAGAAGTTAAATATCCAACAATCTTCACCTTGACTTTATCTCCTAAGTAACATGATACTTCTAACTCCGGTAAAAACTTCAAACCAAACGAATCCTTTATCTTCAAATTCAAATTTCCAATTTCCAAACGCTAAAGATACTAGCCAAATTCAAATAAATGACCGAATCTAAAAATGATCCAAAACTAGTCCAAATTATCGAATCTGAAGACGGTCCAAAACTAATCCAATTGGATCGAACCTGAAAATGATCCAAAGAAATCCAAATGCATCGAACCTAATCCAAATCAAATCCAGATGGATCGAACCTGAAAACAATCCAAAGCAAACCAACCAAATCAAACGCCGATGTCTTCATATACGAACAACCAAACGTTAACCGACAAATTCAAACTCGGTTAACTAAACAACCAAATTGGCACAAACGATCTTCACAATCAAATTCGGGCAACCAACTTCAAACGCCCGACAAACGAAGATCCATATTTCTAAATTCCAAACGATCGAACAAATTTCAAACGACTTGATGATAATCAACTCTTCAAACAAGAACAAACCGGGTTAACTATGTAACAAACAACTTCCTTATCAATTCCTAAAGGAACAACCACATCTAATTCACAAAACCTAATTTGTGATTACTACCAAATCTTAATCAACAACCCTCTTTCAAACAAACCCCTTCAATGTATCAAATAAGTGGAAGCAACAAAAAATTAAGCAAAAGAAAACCCAAAACAACAAACAAACCTGATGTTGTTTCTAATCAAATCACCAAGCCACCAAATCACCAAATCAAGAAACTGATTCTTGAAATCAACCAAAAGCTGAAGCCAATTTATCAATCAAGAAACCCAAAATGAATTCCAAAAACCCCAAACAAATTCAGCTTGATTCAAATTGATCGAATGGCTCTGATACCAGTTTGTTAGGATTAGGGGCTGCTAATCATATGCAAACATTGGCAAACAACGATAACATATCAGATGGGAACCAAAAATCAGAAAAGGGGTGTTTGGAACCAAAAGCTATTTCATTTATCAAACTGGTTCAAAATACAAGTTACAGATACAAGTTCTATATAAAGAGATAAACTGACATATTGGTTTCTTGCTTCTTAAGAAACATAAAAAAATGACCAAAATGCCCTAAGTACCAAAATGACCAAAATACCCTTAGGACTAGAAGTCAAATATCCAACAAAAACTTAATGGCTTATATAAGGAGGGCTATGTTTGGTAAAAACAACAGTAACAATGAGCAAGAGTTGTGAGTTGTGGTTATGAGCAGTAGCTGTGGTTTTTTTTATAAAAACGTTTGGTAACATAACTGTAATTGTAATTATAATGTGTAAACAACTTTTCAATGCTTAAAGCTCTTAAATGCTATTTCATAGAGAATTAAAAAATGAGCATTTCGAAAAAATAGCCACCGCTCTTAAATGCTTGTCAAACGAATATTAAAATTTACAACACTCAATACTAATCGCTCAGCGCTCCTAAATGCTCTTAAAAGCTCTTTACCAAACACCCGAGGTGTAGGCTTGTTAATCCTACTTCAATCCATAACATAATATTTAAAGCGAGAAAGAGAAGAAAAGTAGAGAGAGAAACTAGGGAGATGGTGGAAGGTTTACACTTTTACTATGTGAAAAGAAAATGAACCAACACCCTCTTCCATACATGGAAGAGGGTATTTATATGCCACGCCACATGGGCTTTGATGGACTTGTTCATGGGCCGGGCTTGGCTTTGCTTGGGCTTACACCTCTAACTTATACAATATTAGCTTAAAGTCCAAGCTCGGTTAACCCGACTAACCTATTACAATACAAGACCATTAATGACTAAGATGACCTATTACATTCTTGTTCGACTATATAAAATATAGGGCTAACAATCTCCCCCAATGTATTGGTCATCTTAAAATACAAAAGATGATTGAGTGAATACATTCTTGTAGAGGAGATCTTCCTGTTTTGGTCTTGTATCTTGGTCTTGATCTTGTTTGTAACGGTTTTTTTCCTTCATGCCTTTGTGATCTTTATCTTGAGCCTTTGTCATTTGACTTTGAGTGCTTGAGATCTTCAGTCTATCCTTGATAGTGTTTATCTTGTACTCTTGTGACAAGATGACCTATTACATTCTTACATTCTTAAGTATCTTGATTATCGCCATCTTGTGCTCTTGTGACTTCTGATTCGACATATTCATAATTTGTTGATTTCGAAAGGCTAAAAATCTCCCATATAAATATAGGTGTAGTTAGTCCTTCAAGTATTCACCAGAGTTGCAGAAGTCTTTAACTTTTAGTATGAACATGTTAAGACGACTTTGGTTAGAACACTTCTACGCAACCATCTTGATATGCAACAACATATATAGACATAGACGAAATGGCTTTGAACATTTCACCCTAACTCGGTAGCATTTTACCTCCGGTCGGTGAAGACCGTTAGACGGTATTAGATACCGTACATGTGATAGGGTAGATCCGATTAAGAACCTCCTTGACAGGGTTTCCCGGCAGTAGTAGCTAGTTCTCTTTACTCGACCGTCTCAAAGCAGACTACGAACGTAAAGAGTGAATCATAAGGATAAATTATTTGTCTGATTAGAGTCGTCAATTTAGAATTCCTGGAACAAGTTTGATTCTATAAGAATCGCACCATTGTTGCTTTCTAGTTTGTCACAAGCTTGATTCATAAAGAATCTTGCGAGTCACCTACCACAGTGCTGTTTGATATTGACACTGGAAGGATTTCCGTTCGTCACTATGAGCACTCAAGAGTGTCACTCTGAATGTTCTAGAAGATCACACGGATTTTGCGAAGAAACCTAGAATCAAGTTTGAATCAATTAAGAATCCAAACTTAGTTGCATTCCAGTTCTCATAAATTTGATTCGTATAGAATCGCAGAAGGTACCTACCATGAGCTTGTTTGATGCTGGCTCAAGCAGGATTTCCATATTCATTGTGAATCGTATCACTCAGATGTTCTGGCAATATCACAAAGGATAATGCGTAGGACTCGATTGTGTCCTAATGAGATGATATATTGATCTCTTTTGGCTATAGACTCAATAAGTGCATTTTAGTAGTCGGGGGCTGGAGCAGACTGCCACCTTTTCAATATTAACTAACTCGGAGTAAGAAAGTCAATAGATATGTTTTGATCACCGTGACAATGAGACAAGTTTCTTTTGAGAGAAACTTGAATGGCTGGGGAAGGGTTGTGCATCGCATCACTGGGTCTATGACACTTGTCTTCGATAGATGTGTTAACCCGGTTTCTACCTAAGTTGCATAGAATATTCAACTCCTTCAATGCTTACCAATACGTCATCACTAGCACCTTGTTGTGATTGTTCCAGTGCTAACTTAAGTAATTGGTCCGCATTCAGCTTCATTCAACTCCATGGGTAGATCCCTCCGGTTCTGGTTGGATCATAGGACCTAGTTTCCTATCCTAAACCACCTTTTGACTCCAACGTTCCATCGTGGATAATAGGTTGTTTTGGGTAAAGATCGTAACCATAAAACCATTAAAAACCATTCAAAGTGCTTGATAAAAATCAAAACTTTTAATACTCAGAAAGTTTTACATTTTCGAAAATCTCCCCCTACACACATGCATCGATATACGAAATGGTTTAGCATGTGAAGGAAATAGTTGCACTTGAGTCTTTAAGATCACATGTTGTAATATATTACATTTTAATCACATTCCCCCCCCCCTCGATCTCTAATATAAAAACATGATATTAGAGATACCAATTGATTAAAATATGACAATTTCTGAAAACCGATTTGGAGAGAAACATGTGTGCATGCATGAATCATGGAACGTTTGTAGTCGGGTAGCTCCCCCTCAACAATATATGTGTGACTTGAAACAAAAAATTGACAAAACATTGGAAAAACGACACCACAAAATATGTTGAGGTACGGAGTTGAGATGCCTTATCGGATATAATATATTTCATTTGACAATTTTATACCATTTTCGGAATGTGTTGGATACATAAAATATGACAATTTTAGAGATGTACCCAACAACATTAAAGGCTTGATTTTAAAACGCTCCCCCTCAAAAATTGATCAAAATAACATATGACATTTTTCAGATATAAAAAACCGTATTATGAGGAAGGGAGTGTTGAACACACAATTTTGAAAGATTTAGAAAAACCTTTTGAGAAATTCTTGAAAAATTGTGTTTAACGGTTTTAAAATAATATTCGATTTACATGAGCTCAAAACTTTGGATGTTTTGTGACTAGCTCATGACCGAGAAATATTAATTTCCCGTTTTGAAGGATACGTTATCATCCGTGATAAACTCTCCTTAAGGTGAAGTGCGAGTTCTAAGCTGACATTTACTTAGAAATCGTTTTTCATGAGCTTAAAAACTTAGAATGTTTTTATGAGAAGCTCATGACCGAGAAGTGTTGGGAATAAATTAAGGCCAGATCACTTGAACGCTGACAAGAACAACTCAAGCGTTGACAAGAGCAAAGTGAGCGCTGACAGCCCAAGCATTGACAAGTTAAAGTCAAGCGTTGATAGATTGAAGACAAGCACTGATGGAAGATGTGAGCTACACGTTTATTATGTTCTAGAATACTTCTAGTAAGGATAGAAACGACAATGTATTTTCTATGTTTATCTTTACCTAGAATAGTTGATACGTAGCTTATTGTACAAGGCTTCTTAGTCTATAAAAGAAGACCTTTAGGTTAATGTTTAGTATCAAGTTTTATATAAGTTTTCATTCGTAAACATCTTTCATTATAAGCAAGTTTGACATTCATAATCAAAGTGAAAGTTTTGTTTACATCTTGTGTTCTTGTTTAAGTATTAAATTCCGCATAATACTTAGATTCACAAAGCATACAACAAAGGTTTCTCTACATGTTATACTTGATCTAATCTCGTATACACAAAGCTAATCGATCTAAGTTTGGGATCAACAAGTGGTATCAGAGCTTGTTGAGGAACTTTTGATCTTTGAAGAACACCAGAACGATATACGAACACCAAAACCCTAATTTTCTCAAAACCCTAAAAACATCATGTCTGAAGCAATAACCTCCTCCTCCTCATCCTTACCAAACATCAAGATTCCCATGCTTGATGCAACCAACTTTGACTTATGGAGGTTCAACTTTGAACAATATCTGGGGATCTTTGACTACACACTCTGGGACATTATTGAATATGGAAACTCATTCAATAAGGCTCAAAAGATTCAGAATGCCATTGCGGCAAGAACAGCTGTTGAAGGATGTCCTGATGAAGATAAGAAAGAAAAACCTGGAGATGGTAGAGCTGTAAGTACTGAAGATATTGCAAAGAAAAGGGCTGACATGAAAGCCCTAAATATTCTGAAAGTCTCTTTGGGACAAGAAAATCAGCACAAATATAGAAGCTATGAATCTGCTAAGGATCTTTGGGAAGCAATTGAAGTTGCATATGGTGGTAATGCAGAAACTAAGGAAGAAAAGAAAAAGCAACTTCTGCATGATTATGCTGTCTTCAAAGCTCAGCCCAATGAGAAACTGAGCAGTGTGAGAAGCAGATTGCTTGACATCACAAGCAAATTGTCCTTCATGGGGACACAAGTTGGTGATATTGACACCAATGCTACTTTTCTGAAAAGTCTTGGTGAGACATGGAAGATTGAGGCAAGATCCATTCTTGCCAATAATACTCACAAGAGCTCTTCGTTTGATGACATCTACAACAAACTAAGACTGTTGGAAGATGAAACTCTTTCAAGCAAAGCTAGCACCAGCAACATGGCCTTCTTCTCTCATAGTGAAGGTCAATTCAATCAGAAGGACTCTTTTATGTATCCAGTTACTGGATCATCATTTGTCAGCGCTGGAACAAGTCCTGTCAACGTCTCCTTTTCAGACGCTGACACATTCATGAATGACTCCCCAAGAGTTAAACCTGCTGGTTTGGATTTGGATACTGTTTGTGCTTACATTGCTTCTTTGCCCAATGGTTCAGTGATTACATATGAGGACCTTGAGCAGATAAGTGATGAACACTTGGAAGAGATGGACATCAAGTGGAACATGGCTCTTGCTAGTATAAGAGCAAATAGGTGGAATAGAAGGTTCAAGAAGAAGATGACCTTCAATGCTAAAGACACTGCTGGATTTGATAAATCCAAAGTTGAGTGCTACAACTGTCATCGCATGGGGCACTTCATGAGGGAATGCAGATCTCCTAGAAGATCTGATGCTGGTAAACCCTCAAGTCAGGTTGTTAAAGCTCAAGACTCCAAAGCCATGGTTGCAGTTCAAGGAATTGATGGTACTGGATGGGATTGGAGCTATCTGGCTAAGGATGCTGAAGAGGACAAAGCTTTGATTGCTGATATTGAAGAAGA
Organism: Glebionis coronaria; assembly: GCA_025667525.1. Classification (NCBI taxonomy): domain Eukaryota; kingdom Viridiplantae; phylum Streptophyta; class Magnoliopsida; order Asterales; family Asteraceae; genus Glebionis; species Glebionis coronaria. The sequence continues at coordinate 126,029,001 of CM046874.1, read as the reverse complement.
AGAGCATGTTGAATATGCTCTCATGGCACACTCCTCCTCTTCATCTGATAATGAGGTATATGATGATGCTTTTTGTAGCAAAGGTTGTAGGTTAAACACTGACAGACTTAACAAAGAGGTGTTAAAACTAAAAGAGGATATGAGCACTGAAAGGTGTAAATTATCCAATCACCAACTAGCTCTTACTGAAACTGAGAAAACCGTTTCTGAATACAAGAAAATGGAATTTGATTTAAAAGATAAGATAAATATCTTAAAACATGAGCTATAGGGTAGTATGGATATTAGAAATATCATGTCAAAGGTCAATAAAGACCTACAGGCTAAGTTAGATGAGGCCATTAAGAATAAAGATAATGTTGACCTCAAGATTCAAAGATTTGATAGAGCCACCCAAGCCCTAGGAGACTGTGTAGCTAAACAAAGAGATCCTAAGGATATGACTGGGCTTGGGATGAATGAGAATGATTACTCTCTGGTTCCACCACCAGCTGGTGACTTCTATGGTGTCCTTAGAAAGGATTTATCTTGGACTGGTATACCAGAATGCCAAGAAGAGGAATTCATTCCTCCACCAAGAGTTGTCACCCTAGTAGAAGAGTATCAACAAAAGCTGACTGACCTAAATGAGTGGAAGAAAGCTAACCCTACTTTATTTGTTAAGGGAGGTTTGCTATGTGAAAGTCCCAATGAATCTCCACCCATTAAGGTTACTCACCCAGTTACTGGTGAAGCTGTTGACCTAGGCTCCAATACTGTTAGAAGACCTACCATTAAATATGTAGAGATGTATAGGAATAATAGGTCACCCAAGAGCCAAGTTAACAATCATGGAACAGGTTTCTTTGCTTCTAGACCTAAGAATGTGTCTATGAAAGCCTGTTATACTTGTGGTAGCTTTTCACATTTGGCATACAAGTGTGTCAACGCTCCCAAAGTCAGCGCGGATAGGAAGAAAGTCAACGTTGTTAGGAAGTCAAACGTTGTCAGACCCAGACCTTGTGTGCAGCAAAGTCCACAAGTGATTAGACCAGCCCCATTCTTTTCTAGAAGGTCTAACACTCATGGACAAAGACCTTTTCAAAAGACAAATACCTGGTCAAATAGGCAATGGGTTCCTGTAGCAAACCCTAGGTTCAACGCTGACAAGGGTAATTTCAGCGTTGACAGGACAAAATCCAACGCTGACAGAAACGTGTCCAGACCTAAGTATTTGCAGCCACAAGGTAAGGGGTCTAAAGCTTCTTCAAGCTTAACATGGAGACCCAAGAAAGATCAAAACCCTAATAATAATGGAATTTCAATGACTTGCAACAGGTTTAATTATATTTCAAAAGTCATTACAAAACCAATTGGGGTTAACTGGGTATTTCATCCTAAAAGGGATGAGAATGGGGTTGTTGTGAGAACTAAGTCTGTTCTTATTGAACAACCAGATGAATCCAAGTCTTCTGAGACTTGGGTTCCCAAAGAAAACTAATTTGTTTTCTTTATGTGCGGGGCATTCAAAAGCAGATCAATGATTATGGATATTGGGATAGTGGATGCTCAAGGCACATGACAGGAAAGGAAGACTATCTGACGAACTTCACTCCTATTCAAGATGGTGATAAGGTATACTTTGGAGGTGGATATGGCACAATTACAGGCAAAGGAACTCTTCTCACCAATAATCTACGTTTTGAAAACGTCTTCCTGGTAAAAGAACTGGATTATAATCTGTTTAGTGTATCACAAGTGTGTGATAACAAAAATAAGGTTCTTTTCACTGATACTGAGTGTTTGGTGTTAAGCAAGGATTTTAAGATCCCTGATGAGAAGTATATTGAGTATAGAACAGCTAGGCATAAGGACATATACAATGTGAATTTAAATGGGATTAAAGTGAATACAAATATGTCTTGTTTTTATGCTAAGGCCTCAGTAGATGAAAGTATTTTGTGGCACAGGAGACTAGGGCACATAAACTTTAAAAATATAAATAGACTTGTGAGGCTTGGTTTAGTTGATGGTTTGCCTGAGAAGGCCTTCCACAATGACCACTCTTGTGTTGCATGTCTTAAAGGCAAGCAGCACAAGGTCTCATTCAAGTCCAAGCAGGTGCATACTAGTTCCAGACCTCTTCATATGCTTCACATGGACCTCTTTGGTCCAACTAATATAGAAAGTTTGAATGGCAAGTCATATTGTTTTGTTGTCACTGATGACTTTTCTAGGTTTACTTGGACATTCTTTCTAGCTATGAAGAGTGACACAGCTGATGTTCTTATTGAATTTATCACTCAAATTGAGAAAAGGTCTGGCAATGAGGTTAAGATGCTTAGGAGTGATAATGGTGGAGAATTTAGGAACAAGAAGCTAGATGATTTTTGTGCCAGGAAGGGAATTACTAGGCAGTTTAGTATTGCTAGAACCCCACAACAAAATGGGGTTGCTGAAAGGAAGAATAGAACCCTAATTGAAGCAGCCAGAACAATGTTGGCTGATGCTCACTTTCCCATAGCCTTTTGGGCTGAGGCTGTTAATACAGCATGCTATGTGCAAAATAGAGCATTGGTTAACAAAATTCAGAACAAGACACCTTATGAGTTACTTTGGGGAAGAAAACCTAATATTGGTTTTCTCAGACCTTTTGGATGTCATGTAGTAGTCTTAGACACTAGTGATGCCTTAGGGAAATTTAGTGCAAAAGGTGATGAAGGTTACTTCATGGGGTATTCAGTGCAGAGCAAGGGTTATAGGGTTTATCTTAAGGAGGACAAACGTATTGTTGAAAGAGTACATGTTAGGTTCTTAGAGAATAAACCTAGTGATCCTGAAAGTGGTCCTAATTGGTTGTTTGATTTGGAACCCTTATCTAGAACTTTAAATTATATGCCTGTCACTAATCCAGACATTGTGAAGGTAACTTCAAATGTTGTGGAGGAACAAGTTGTTCATGTTTCAGGTACACAGGTTGATGAAAGGGTTGGATCACAAGCAGAAAAGGCATCTCCTACATTTGAATATGTTACTATTCCCATTTGGACTGATGCTTTTGCTGCTGCTGCTGCTGCTGGACAAGATAATGGTGGTTCTCAAATACCACCAAATACAAACATGCATGGTTCTTCAGGCGCTGACAAAGGAAAATCCAGCGCTGACAAGACCAATTCAGACGTTGACAACAACATTTCAGGCGCTGTCAGCCCTGACGCTGACAACCAAGATTCAAATGTTGACAACACTTATGGGCATCTTTTCTCTTCCAATTTTGAACAAGGTGGACCTTCCAATGTCCATGAAGAGATTCCTGTCGCTCAAAGAGAGTCTGATGAAGAAGATATTGGCAACATGGAGCGTGAAGTTGAGGACACCAGACTTTTTGAAGGAGGAGTTCTCACTTCCACAATGAAGAATCACCCCCCCATCTCAGATCATTGGTGATGTTATGACTCCAGTTCAGACAAGAAGATCCCATCAAAGTCTTGGTGGATTTATTGCCAATATACACAAGAAGGTTGATACCCCTCTTGTACAAGCATGTTTGTTTGCATGTTTTCTGTCACAAGAAGAACCCAAGAAGATATTTGATGCTCTCAAAGAACCAAGTTGGGTGGAAGCAATGCAGGATGAGCTTCACCAATTTGCTATTCAGGATGTTTGGGAGCTGGTTGATTGTCCTAGATATGTCAGACCAATTGGGACAAGATGGGTTCTCAGGAATAAAAGAGATGAAAGAGGTATTGTGGTCAGAAACAAAGCAAGGTTAGTGGCTCAAGGTTATACACAAGAGGAGGGGATAGATTATGAAGAAGTCTTTGCACCAGTTGCAAGGATTGAAGCTATTAGGATTTTTCTAGCCTATGCATCTTGCATGGGCTTCACAGTCTATCAAATGGATGTGAAGAGTGCATTCTTGTATGGCACCATTGTTGAGGAAGTTTATGTCATGCAACCTCCTGGTTTTGAGGATCCTGAGCATCCAGATAAAGTGTATAGAGTCAAAAAGGCTATGTATGGCCTTCATCAAGCCCCTAGAGCATGGTATGGTACTTTGTCTACCTATTTGGTAGACAATGGATTCAAGAGGGGCACCATAGATCAGACACTATTTACAAAGAAGAAAGGCAAAGATGTGTTGCTTGTGCAGGTCTATGTTGATGATATCATTTTTGGGTCTACTGATCCAAAGATGAGTGAGGATTTCTCCAAGCTCATGACAGACAAATTCAAGATGAGTGCTATGGGGGAGATGAACTTCTTTCTTGGTTTACAAGTTCAGCAGAAAGAAGATGGTATCTTCATCTCCCAGGACAAATATGTTGCTGAGATCTTGAAGAAGTTTGGCTTTTCTCCACATGAAAAGAGGGCTTCTACTCCTATGGATAGAGAACACCCTTGGGGAAAGATTGGAGATGGGAAAGATGTTGATGTCAGGCATTATAGATCCATGATTGGATCCTTGATGTATCTTACTGCTTCCAGACCTGATATCATGTTTGCTGTGTGTGCATGTGCACGCCATCAAGTGACTCCCAAAGAATGTCACCTTTATGATGTGAAGAGGATCTTTAGGTATCTAAGATGTTTCCCTACTCTTGGTTTGTGGTACCCAAAGGATTCACCATTGGAGCTGATTGCATATTCAGATAGTGATTATGGTGGTGACAAGTTTGATAGGAAATCCACAACTGGTGGATGTCAATTTCTTGGGAGCAGATTAATATCTTGGCAATGCAAGAAACAAACAGTGGTGGCTAACTCTACAACTGAAGCAGAATATGTGGCTGCAGCAGCATGTTGTGGTCAAGTGTTGTGGATTCAGAACCAGCTGTTGGATTATGGGTATAATTTCATGCATACTAAGATATTTGTTGACAATAATAGTACTTTATGCATCATTAAGAATCCTGTGCATCATTCTAAAACTAAACACATAGAAATTAGACACCATTTTATAAGAGATTGCTTTGAGAAAGGTTTAATACAACCAGATAGGGTTGACACTGAGGAAAATGTGTCAGATTTATTAACTAAACCTTTTGATACTGGAAGATTTCAATACTTGGTAACAAGTATTGGAATGGTTAATCTCACTTAAGTATGTGTTTTGGATTCTTTTTGTAAAAGTATGTACAGGATGATGCATTATTATTATTGGTCTTATTGATAATTTAGATTTTCCACTATATCTTTCTAACACTGACAAAGGTTGTTTGAACACTGATAAGTGTTTTTGCAACGTTGTCAGCAATATAATTGTCTAACGCTGACAAAGCTTCCTTCAACGCTGTTATGTGTTATCGGGGCGTTGTCAGCAACAATGTTAGTTTTGTGGTTTTCAATCTAAATGTGCAGATGGTGTTAGCAGTATACCATTGGATACAGAGTTGCTTATGGATCAAAGGAGAAGCATTTGGACATGTTTTTATTTATGGGATGATGGTTGGAATGTTTCATTCCTATCTTGACATAAATTTTTTTTATGTTCATGCATATTTTTAGCAAACTCTTTGTATCTTTGTTTAAGGGGAGGTTTTAGGAACCTTTAGGATTTTTGGGTATCCATATGATACTCTTATCACAATTCTAGATTGTGTCCACAGGTGAGTATGGGTTAGTTTTACTAAACCATGAGGCACTGTAGCATGCATAGTATATCAACTTTGCATGCTGCCAAGACATTTTTGGCCTAGAATTGGTTGTGGTCTGTTGGGAGACTTGGGAATCATTTTGATATGGGATTTACCTGGGAGTAACAAGGATTTTATAAGGTAACTTGGTTGTTAAGAATTTTGGTTAGCAAGGGATACTAGAGGACTGTTATGTCTATCTTGCTTATGCAAGTGTGCATAACTGGACAGTGCTTGCCGCCCTATAATAATTATCAGCTTTTGGTTATTTTCTCTAGGATAAATTACTTGTTAAGGTCATTTTTCACTGTTTAAAACAATTTTATTTTTGGACGCTGACAAGATTTTTCCAAGCGTTGTTGTGACCAAATTGGACGCTGACATGGCTTTAGGCGAACGTTGACAGGATTATAGCCGTTGGGCGTTGATGGGTTATATTTGACCGTTGACACTCAATGGGACCTACCCAGTTGTTACTTTTTGACATATTTTCAAGCCGTAATTTTAGGAGTTGTTACTTTCATTAAATGCATGAGATAACTTATAACTTTTTCAATATTTTCATGATTAGTTTTTGAAAATCTTTGCCTATTTTTGGGCCAATCACATGCATTCATCCACTCCTATAAATTTGGCTCCTATTTTTAAACAGGGTATCTATAATTCTTGTCTAACACTTTTATCTTATCAACCTTCATCTTCTACACTTCAAATTAACAGCTTTCATCAATGGCACCAAGATTTAACTCAGCAGAATTGGATTTGGGGTTCAAGTCTCAACACAACATGATTGCTTATCTTGTTGCTGATAATACTTTGTTCCCTTAATACACACAAATTGTGGCGTATTTGAACGCATCCCCATTAAGGTATGCTCTTTCTCATGCACCACTCATTCCAGTCACACACATTAAACATTTTTGGAACACTGTTAGTTCCTCAACAGTTAATGGAGTGACCACATTAACTTCTATTGTTCATGGGAGATCTTGGGTGGTTACTGAGGCCTTGGTACGCCAGGCCTTGCATCTTGATGATGCTGATGGTATAACCATTCTTCCCATAACTGAAATAGAGCAAGGGCTTAGGGCTTTGGGATACCCTATTCCTGATGAGGGTACTCTTAATAAGTACCACAAGCAGGAATTTCCCCCAGCCTGGAAGTACCTCATTCACATTCTCCTTCAATGTTTGAGTCCCAAATGTACTGCACACAATGAGATCAATAGATCCATTGCAACTGCTATTGTGTGTATTGCAACAGGGCAAAAATATAACTATTCTAAAATGATTTTTGAAGGGATGTGTAAAAACAAGGGGACAAAAATGACTTTAGCTTATCCCCGTTTTCTGCAAATGATTTTTGATGATCAAAGATATTGTTCAAGGGATCACAATGATTTTTATAAGATCCCTGAACAAAAGAAAGCTATTTTTACCAAGATGAATTCACCACCTCATAGAGACCTACCTTTAACCCCAGCCATGCTTGCTGTTATTGCAGCAGCACAACCCCAACCAGACCCCCAACCTCATATTGACCCACAACCACAACTTGACCCTATCCCTGAACCTTTACCCTCACCTGAACCAATGCAACTTGACCAAGAACCCTTTGACGCTGACACATCTAATGTGGGCGTTGATGTGCCTATTTCCAACGCTGACACCCAACCCTCACAATCCCAAACACCCCTTAACCAACCCACATCTACCCATTCTTCCACACCATCTTCCACACCACCTGAATATAGGTTGATCAAACGCCAAAGGACTGCTGGAGAGTTCTCCTCTGGTGGTCCTAGCCATGAAGCAGAGAGAACCACCACCACAAGTGTGGCTGGTGACCTGGATGAGGCTGGGACTATTGGTTCTGGCTTAGAAGCTGGCCAAGGCAGTCCCACCATCATTAAGTCCTCATCCATGCCCAATGAATCTGACTTGGGAGGTCAAATCCCCATTTCAGAAGAGGGCAGACTGGAACCAATGACTCTTTTGGAATTGACGGCTGTCTGCATTAGCTTGCAAAAGCAAAATGCAGACTTGGTACAAATTGTCAGCTTACAAGGCCTTGAACTCAAGCAATTGAGGGAGAGGATTGTTGTTTTGGAGAGTGCTCATGCAAAGGGAGGTATGGAGGAGTCTTCCAAAGGGGAGGAAGATCAAAGAAATCTGAGTGATAAGAGCAGTCAAGATGGTCAATCATTGGATGTTGCTGAAGCTCTTACTACTTTGAAGGAACAAACAGGTTTTGATACGTCCTTAATCTCTCCAACCAATCTAAATTTGTCATTTACAGCTATGTTGAGAGAGGTTACACAAGGCGCTGAGGGAAAATATTTGAGTGTTGACAAGACAAATTTGGACGCTGATAGAAGTATTTTGGGCGCTGATAGAGGAAATTTGGGCGTTGACAGATCTGCATATAGAGGTGATGTATTCTAGTCATCATCTATCATCAAGGATGTTCCTACTCAGGTATTATCATCTACCTTACCAACAATTGCATCATCAGATAAGGGTAAGGGTATATTGGTAGAAGAGATTGTTCCAAAGAATGCAGCCCAGGTTGAATTTGATAGAAGATTGGCTGAGCAAATGATGGAACAAGGTGAAAAAGAAAAGTCACCATTTGTTGTGACTTCTGAAGAAGAAAGTGATGGAGCTAGCTCAGACTCAAGTGTGATGATTGTTGAACCAGAAAGGCTTGAGTATGGTGATGAGCTTGCTAGGGAAAAGTTGAGAGATTTAAAGTTGCAGATTGACTTTGATATGCCAGAGGTGGTTCAGATGTACAATTCTTGGGAAGAAAGCTGTATGGATAATCCAGACTTGACCATTTCAGATCAGATATGGGGTTTGGAGATTCTTCTTAGAGTTCAGAAGGATTGTAAGGTGATTTTGAAGCACAAGGCAAGCAACATTCTCTCTGAGTTGAAAAGGGATAGAAGGAAGCTCTACTTTATGTTGCTCAGATGTCATGGAGTTGGATGGACACATCAGAAGCTGAAGGCTTTGACATTTGATGAGTTGGAACATAGGGCTTATCCCATTTGGGTGAAAGTGCAGGAAGAAAACACTTTCAGACTTCTTTCAGATGAAAGAAAGGAGCAACTTGCAGAAGAGATGGAAATCAAGAAAGCTATGATAGTTCCCAGACCAGTGAAGAAGGGATTTACACTTGAGTTTCCAAAAGATATGAATCAACTATATCCAAGTGAAGCAGTTATTAGAAAGAGCCTCAAGCTCTCCCCATTGGAAGCTTCAGATATGGTGCATGTGTTACCACTAGATTCCAGGAATCCAATTGTGAGTTATGATGAGGATGAATGTGGATTCTGGAAGATTGGAAGATATGGCAAGGAGGTACACACTTTTACCACTCTCATATCTTTATTTGCAAGTTGTGATAGAGAAGACTTGGTGGACCTTTGGAGGTTACTAGAGACCAAGTATGAGGCTGAAGCACCAACTTCAGCTAATGGAATAAAACTTTGGACCACATTTAAAAGAATGTGTGGGACAAATGAGGAAGATCCTGAAATATGGAAGGATCTTGAAGATGACCTCAGTGGTCTTCAATGGAGGTTATATTCAGCTGCTGGTGTATACCATTTGAGTTCTACAAAGTTTGCTGAGTATTTACTTGTAGATGCTCAGTATTTCATATCCAAGGCTGTTTTGGAAAAGATGAAGGACACCCAGTTGGAGATAGATTACACAAGTGATGTGGCAAAGAATTTGATCAGATTTATTTATTACCAATATGATAAGATTTGTCAGACTCCTCCAAGTTCTTAATGTTTATTCAGAAACTTGATCATAAGAGTGGATATCAAGTTTAGGGGAGGATTGTTGGGAATAAATTAAGGCCAGATCAATTGAAGGCTGACAAGAACAACTCAAGCGTTGACAAGAGCAAAGTGAGCGCTGACAGCCCAAGCATTGACAAGTTAAAGTCAAGCGTTGATAGATTGCAGACAAGCACTGATGGAAGATGTGAGCTACACGTTTATTATGTTCTAGAATACTTCTAGTAAGGATAGAAACGACAATGTATTTTCTATGTTTATCTTTACCTAGAATAGTTGATACGTAGCTTATTGTACAAGGCTTCTTAGTCTATAAAAGAAGACCTTTAGGTTAATGTTTAGTATCAAGTTTTATATAAGTTTTCATTCGTAAGCATCTTTCATTATAAGCAAGTTTGACATTCATAATCAAAGTGAAAGTTTTGTTTACATCTTGTGTTCTTGTTTAAGTATTAAATTCCGCATAATACTTAGATTCACAAAGCATACAACAAAGGTTTCTCTACATGTTATACTTGATCTAATCTCGTATACACAAAGCTAATCGATCTAAGTTTGGGATCAACAAGAAGTACTAATTTCTCGTTGAGAAGGATAAGTTATCGTCCGTGATAAACTTTCCTTATTTGATATCCGAGTCCTAAGCTGTGATGCACTTAGAAGTCATTTACACGAGCTTAAAACTTCCGAATAGTTTTATGGTAAGCTCGTGTCCGAGAAAATCGAATTTCTCGTTTTGAGGATAAGTCATATTCGGGATGAACTTTCCTATCTTTGAAGTGCGAGTTACAGTCTGAAATGTGGCTGTAAGTCTTTTTGAATCTTACTTGTGAAACCCATGAGACACATATTTCTCTGATATCTGCTTCTTCAGCAACCAAATCTGAGAGTGTCTTTTGTTGAACGGTATGAATATGGAAAACCTTTGTGTTCTTGTTGAACCTTTACTTTATTACCTACACTTTTATCAGTAGTTTGTATGCTTGCATGTGGGTTAGTGATATCTTTGTGAGAACCGTGTTGGGGTTCACCTTGAACCTTTTTCGTGCTAGAGGAAAATATCTTTCCAGTAGGAACCCACCTAAGACCAATTGTTTTAAAGGTTCTACCCGTTGGTATCCACCTAAGACAGGGTCTAGGAGTCATAGATTTCTCATGCACAACAGAAGACTTAGTTGGAGAAAACCTATTTCCTGTAGGGTTCCGTCTTTGAGATGCTCTAGCTTTGTGGTTCACCTTGTTCAGGAATTGCGTTATACAATCATCATGAATGGCATTAAACACGCATTCGTTACATTTCTTGCAAACAAAGTGCTTAGCATCTGAGAAGGTTCTAGAGTTCCTAGGGTTGGCATAATTGTGCACATAATAGAAGGGTCTAGAATTCCTAGATGTGTGAACAACGCTCCTAGGTTGTGGTTTGGGCCTATCTCTTGCTTGTGTATTTTTCTGAGCATCCTCTAGATAGATTTTATGATCCGTGTCATTTGATCTACGCCTAGGCATGTCCTTGGAGCTAGATATAGAGTTGCTTGAAGCATTCATGTGATCGGGTTTTGTAGATGCATTCTGGCTTGAGGAGGGTCTAGCTTGTGGAGTGACTGGTTTTGATAAATTGCTACGCCTGTCAGTTTGGGAGGCAAACCTCGTGTTCGACGTTTTAGGTCGTTCAGATTTAAACGCATTCGGTTGTCTAGCAACTGAGCGATTTCAGAATGGTTGAGAAGCAGGTTTCCCCAAGACTGACTGTTTTGCTAACTTAGTATCCACACTATTTCCTTTTAGCTTCCTTAATTCGTTTTTCACCGCTGTTAATGCAAAAGACTTTTCCTGAATCTGAGCCTTTAATTGCTCATTTTGTAGAAGTAACTGAGCGACACGTTGTTCTAACTTAATGTTCATATTATCAAATATGTCGTTATCAACATTCGCATCATTACTATCTACAGTGTCGATAGGTTGCACAGATATTTCAGTAGATGAAGAAGGCGGAGGACTTGGATTTTGAGACGCCAATTTTGATTCTAACAAATTTATTTTATCACAAAATGTTCTTTTTCTGCATTAAAATCTTGAATCTTACGATCCAGTTTTTGTTCAAGAACAACATTTGCTTTTCAAGTTTTTGAAAATAAGCCTCAAATTTATTATGTTTCTTTGAAAAATCGAGTTTGGCATCCTCAAAATCTTTTGTATTTTGAGCTAACAAAGTTTCGAGCTCGTGAATCTTAGAATAAACATCTTGGGCACTCTCTCCTCCATTAGTACTCGTATCTGATGAATCGGGTTTGGTATTGCTATCAACTGTTTTCATTAGATACGTGTCAAAAATGGGTTCAGATTGCTCAGTATGTTGATGAACATCATATTCAGCATGTAATTTTACCGTAGCACATATGGGTCTGATAACAAAATCAGCGATTTCCGTATCATCCCCTGAACTGTTGCTGGTATGGTGCGTTTCTAATTCTGTCCCGCTGCATTCTGTATCAACCGAACAAGCATCCAATGCTTGACCCTTATCAACGTTGTTCTCTTTCGTCTACATCAGTCTTTGATTCACCCTTCTTTCAAATTGCCTTTGATGGCGTGTTCTTTCAGCAATTGACTTCTTTATATTACTCATATGTTCAAGAAGTGTCTCTTTGAACGCTTCAAGATCTACGAGAGTATGTTTGGTAAAGTATGTTCTTGTAAACTCTCGGTCGTTTTTAGATAAGCCACTTGAGTCAATGAATTGCTGGAACTGATTGTTGAGAGCTAAAAGTACCTCCATGGATATATGCTCGTGAAAATCATCTCTGTCAAGTTCTTGTTGAAGATGGTTCATATTAAGTAGCATAGTTCTGGCGAATGTCTGAACATCTTGACCAAATAGTAGAGCGAATACCCGTTTGAATCCAATTTCAAAACGAGTGCCTTTTAGGTATTCTCTTGAAAGAACATGAAGGTGTGACTGAAGTGATTTTAAATGTTCCATGCATCTTTCTTTTGCTTTCGAAATCTTGTATTTGATTGCATGAACGGTTTTGGTTGTACAATCCTTGTTAGAAGGTTTACTGATTGGAGTCTCAGTATTTGTCTGAACCTCTGGATTCTGCATCTTCTCGTTACTCACCTCATTCATAGACGTTGTTGTTGTTGAGTCCGTTGTATTGAAAATGTCCATTGAGCGGATGTCTCAATGAGGATATGGTGTATATGGATTATGGATCTTAGTGGATGTTGTGATTTGGTTGTTGTTGAATTTCGAAAATTCCATTTTTCTCAGTCCGATAATAAATGCCTCAGTCCGAAAAAATGGTAAACCGAAAATTTTGGAATCGCCAAATTTTGAAATTGAATTCGAAATAGCCAATAACTAGTAGGGAAAAAATTTGAAAAGTGAAAAATTTTTACAAAAAAATAAAACCTAAAATGGCCTAAAAATTTGAATTTTGGTCCGAAAATTCGAATTTTTGGTTGAAATTTTTTTTGCTTCGCCAAAATTTGAAATTGAAGCTTAAATGGCCTAAAAATGGTCTAGGAAAAAATAAAATTTTCTAATGGTTTCCCGCCAAAAAAATCTTTTTTTTTGGTAAACTATGATCCGGGACTAGTCTAGATAGTGGCTAAGTCTGAAAAGTACTCTAACAAAATTTAGCCAAACATATCGGAATATCCATCGCAATATCCATCGGAATGTCCATCGGAATGTCCATCAGAATGTGCTATCGGAATGTCTGATCGGAATGTCTATCGGAGTAACTGATCGGAATGTCTATCGGAATAACGATCGGAATGTTCGATCGAAATAACGATCGGAATGTACGATGGGAATAACGATCGGAATGTTCGATCGGAATAACGATCATAATGTTCGATCGGAATAACGATCGGAATGTTCGATCGGAATAACGATCGGAATGTTCGATCGGAATAACGATCGGAATGTTGAAACCCTTAAGTTATTCCGATGCAAAAGTACCACAGTGATAAAAAAAATTCCACTTTTCTCAGACAAAACCCAACCAATTCGAGATTTTAAGCCAAAAAATGATCAAAACACCCAAAAATTTTGTGTTTTTAGCAAAAGTAAATATACCAAATCTCTACCACAACTATGTAGAAGATTTGTATCAAGAAAAAACCATAAAAAACAGAAAAAAATTGGATCAAATGTTTTAGATCAAAATAGGCACGAAAATCAAGAACACAAACACGAATCTTCAATCACCTAGCCACTATAGGCTCGTGATACCAAATGTTAATCCCACTTTAATCCATAACATAATATTTAGAGAGAGAAAGAGAAGAAAAGTAAAGAGAGAAACTGGAGAGATGGTGGAAGGTTTACATTTTTACTATGTGAAAATAAAATGAACCAAAACCCTCTTCCACACATGGAAGAGGGTATTTATATGCCACACCACATGGGCTTTGGTTGACTTGTTTATGGGCCGGGCTTGGCTTTGCTTGGGCTTACGCCCCTAACTTATACAATATTAGCTTAAAGTCCAAGCCCAGTTAACCCGACTAACCTATTACAATACAAGACCATTAATGACTAAGATGACCTATTACATTCTTGTTCTAATATATAAAATATAGGGCTAACAAGGCTTATATAAGAAATATTATATCAAAAGACTTTTAGGCTGCACGGAGTTGGGTAAAACCCACCCGCGACTTGCATAGAGTCGCGTGCGAGTGCCACCTTCCCACTAACCCACTCACGCGTGACTTCCTTTTTTTCTCCAAAAAACCTGAGCAAAATCACCATTCGTGACTTTTATTGATTTGGGCCCCAAATACAAAATATCTGTTACATTTAAACAAATTTTTTTAATACCCTCACTTTTACTTATAAAACACCTACTAAAACTCATATTTTTCAAACACACAATCACATTTCATACACATTCTCCCTAAAACACTAAAATGGATAATATAGACGAATACGAGTTATTCTTTGCTAATGAAAAAGTCAAAGTCGTAATGAAACACAAGTTGAGTTTTATTAGAAAAGCGTTGGCGTTTATTAAGAGAAGACGTAATGCTAATCGAATACCAAGAAACGTCATAAATCGGGCCCGAATAAGTGCTCATGATCGATTAGTTACGTCTTTTGTTTTGCGAACCCAAGATATGATGCGAAAGAGTTAAAGAGGGTTTTTTGAATGGGTCGTCCCCTTTTGTAGTAATGTTGATTGTATCGGAAAAGAAGGTATTTCACCGTTGTTAAAGTGCACATCGGAAATTCGTCAATTGGCATACGACATTGTTCCTGGTTTTCTAGATGACTATCTACAAATGAGCCCAAGAACTTCTCGAGAATCACTTGATCATTTCTGTAGTGCTGTTATGGAAATTTTCGGGCCTGAGTATATGAGGAAACCCACGTATACTGATGTTCAGAAACTTTATGTGCATCATGAATCAAAGCACGGGTTTCCAGGGAAGCTAGGAAGTCTTGATTGTACAGACTGGGAGTGGTTTGGTTGTCCAGTTGCCTATAAAGGGCAATATGTTAGACGACATCATGGACCGAATCCATTCATTTTACTTGAATTTGTGGCGTCGCAGGACTTATGGATATGGCATGCATTTTTTTGTGTTTCTAGGTCGAACAACGACATCAACGTTTTATATCAGTCCTCTTTATTTAACGATTTGAAAGCCGAACGAGCACCAGAGGTTAATTTTGTGGCTAACGGTGTACACTATCCATGGGGATACTATATGGTTGACGGGATATATCCGGAATTGGCAACATTTGTTAAAACAATTCCCGAACCAGCAGATGGTGACCACAAGAGGATTTTTTATAAGAAAAAACAAGAATCCGCAAGAAAAGATGTGGAAAGAGCTTTTGGTGTTTTGAACAAGAAATGGGTCATATTAGCCAATCCTGCACGAGCATTCCGAAAAGAAAGAATCATGAATATGATGTACACATGCATCATATTACATAATATGATTCGAAAGTTAAAAAAAAGCAAAATCTCCTACATGGTTCCCAAAAGAAGTAATTCAACCAGAAGACGTGTTATGACCCCAAGAACGCGTGCTACAAGTTATACAGCAAATCAGCTCAACGCAAGAACATCACAATCTTCGAGCAGATTTGGTCGAGCACTTGTTTGCCAATTCTTAAATTATTATGTTTTTTTATATTTACCCGTATATCGTTTTCATTTACCCGTGTGTACCGTGTTTGAATAAAATGTATGAATAAAAGTTTTTATTTTATGAATAAAAACTACTTAATAAAAAGTGAGTGATGTGTAGTGAGTTGTAGTGAGTGCCGTTACCTCCAAAAGTGAGTGTGAGTGAGTTGTTGTGAGTTTATTAAAAAAATTATGTGGCGCTGACGTGTAGTTGAGTGGGTTTGTCCCCACTCCCCTAGTCTTATACCCTCATTTAGTTAATTACACTCACTTTATTTTTTTCACTTTTTAGTCATTTTACCTTATTATATAAGTTAAACCAAACCTTTAACAAATGCTTATTAACTCATAATATATAATCCATAATTGGCTTTTATTATATAAGCCTAAGCTTAATTAATAAGCTTAACCATATACCCCTTAAGATTGTTATGTGTTTACAAAACTATTAAAATCTTATGATTTGTGGATAAATTTATAAGAGTTTAAGATCCTGATCTTTAAAAACGGTCTGGTTTTTATATTGTTAAATTGATTATAGTAGGAGTTTAAGATCTTGATCTTTTAGAAACAAAAACGATCTTTAGTAGGATCTGGATCTTCACATCACTTAATATGCCATTTGTGTATCAGCCAAAGTCCGACAGTCTGTCTGAAGTGCTAAACAAGTGCCTATCGATATATTTACTACGCTTTGTTTTTTATAAGCCAACCGCTTTGGTCCAATTTCTACCATGGAAAACATTTTGGTATCCGCGTTCCAGACCTCAATTGGTGTTAGCTCGTTCGAAGTTCTGTACGATCGAGACCTACTTTAAGTCATTACTCGCTCATTTTGTGAAGATACACCTAACGACGTGATTGAGCAACTAAAACACATGGATTCCATATTAACTCAGCTGAAGTTTAACATTGGTCGTGCACAAGCCCGAATGAAGAAAGATGCTGATACAAAACGCGTGAATTCTCATTTGCTATGGGTGACTCTATTTGTCAACTTACAAACGTATGGCCAACACGGTGTCACAAAAAAATCAAACAGTTAAGCATGCGCTATTTTCGTTCGTTTTAAGTTCAACAACTTGATCAAGTTGCCTACAAGTTACTTGCCTCCTACATATCGTATACATCTGGTTTCCAGGTTACAAATGAGTGAGACATTCAGGTGTTAGTGCACTGGGATAGCCAAGAAGAGCATACATAGGTATCATGGCATCTGAGATCATCCTTGTTGT
This sequence comes from Glebionis coronaria, assembly GCA_025667525.1. Taxonomy (NCBI): domain Eukaryota; kingdom Viridiplantae; phylum Streptophyta; class Magnoliopsida; order Asterales; family Asteraceae; genus Glebionis; species Glebionis coronaria. The sequence goes on along the minus strand of CM046874.1, from coordinate 126,012,190 downwards.
AGGTGAGGAATGTCATACTATCGCCGGCTAATAAAGTGAGTCAAAGAAAATATTGTGTCACACGATGGAAACAAATCAAATGAAAATATTGAGGCAGTTAGAAAGAGTAAACGTGTGAGAAAATTACCCCTGAAGCTACAAGATTATATAAGTCAATAAGGCTGGATACAACGGGGATCGATCGATCGAGGGCGACCGAGTCGTAATCGGTCATGACTGTTACAGCAACCGAGTCCCCTCGATCGATCTAGCCAATTGGGTCGTTCCCACGATCGGTTTCAAAACAAAGAAAATGAAAAAGAAAAAGGTTTTAGCCGTTGTCTTTGAAAAAAAAATAAAAAGTTTAAACCTTTTACCTTTATTAATACTCAGCCATTTCTTTAATTTTTTCACACATTAAAAATCAAACTTCTAAATCAAAACAATAACTATCCAACATGTGTAGCTATAGAACCCTAAAAAAACCCCGAGATCCCGAGTTCCTCAACAAACCGTTCCGCATGTGACGCCGGATGAGGCTTCTTGATTATCTGCGTGTCACCTAACTTAAGGTTTAGACCACCCGAATTTGAATATCGTTCACGACAACCATGTCACTCAAACTATGCGAACCGTCCGTTCTATCCTCCATACTGAGATAACAACCAACAAAATTTCTTTGAATCTCCAACGGGTTTGTATCGCCCTACTATGGATTCTTCCACTTTTTCGCATCTTAATCCCTCGTATTCTCCGATTAATCGTTTTGAGGTTGATGTTGATTTTGATGCAATGATACATAATCATGACTACTTTGTGGATCCTGGTGCGGGTCAAGGTTCAGGTCAGCGTCCGAGTCGAGATCACTCTATGGGCCAAGGTTCGGGACATGGGTCCTATCACTGTGCGGTTAACCTTGACGATGACGAGGAATAGATGTCACCCGTTAAACCTAAGAAGCCCTCTAAACTTACTTCAAAATCTAAGCAGGTTGAGTCGTATGAGCCGCCAAAATAATGGATAACTGAGGAAGAGGTCGTGTTGTGCAAATATTGGTGTTATGTTTCCTAGAATAGCAAGCAAGGAAACAGTAAAAAAAACAAATGGTTTTTTGGGGAGCTGTACTGAAGTACTTTGAAGCCTAGACGGGTCCAACTAGAGGGTATGACGAGGTTGTGAGCAAATGGAAAAACAGGTTGCGTCCTAGAGTTAGTACTTTTTGTGTTATCATGAATAACGTTGAGCTTAATCATGAAGGTGGTGCAAATGATCGCACCTCATACCAAAAAGCTTGTGCTGAATACAAAGTGATATACAAACAACCTTTTACGTACGAGACGACGTGGAACGTGCTCAAAGATCACCCAAGTTGGCAAGAGGATGAGTTGGCAAAGTTTACAAAAAAAGTAACAAAAAATCCAAGACTTCTGAAACTACCTTTGGTTCTGAGCAAGGTGGTTACGTTACTTTGAACGATGAATCAGTAGATGACGAGGAAGAGACTCAAGAACACCGACCAATTGGTCGTGATCGAGCTAAAAAGAAGTCATCAACATCGTCGTCAACAAGGAATTCTTCATTTGTTGATGTTGTAACCAACAAATGAGAGAAAATGAAAGACATTGGCTTTGGAAAAAAGAAGCTGCAACAAGAATCATACTTTACTATCAAGCAACAGGAGTTGGATTTGCAGGAGAGAGTCACGGACTTGAAAAGAGAAAAACTCGAATTACAGCGTCGAACAATTGAACTTGCTGGAAAAAGAAACGGGATATAGACTTTGTTTTACAACAACGAAGTTAATGCCAATTTGCCTCCGGCCTACCAATAAGCCTTGCAACAAATGAAAGACGAAATCAAGGAAACTTACAATTTAAACTACTAGTATTTGTTTTTAATTATTATTGTAATATTTTTTTTATTTGAATTATTATGTAATGTATTTAATGTAATTTTTAATTAAATGTAATGTTTTTATTTTTTGAATTAATTTTTTTTTGAAATAGGTCGTTTTTTTGTGGCAAATAGATCGTCGGAAAGAAAAAACTGATGTGGCAGAAAAAGTAAATATCAAAGTAAATCGCTGTTGTAGGTAGCGTACAATGTAGAATACAAAAAAAAGTTAATGAGAAATGGCATAATGACCATCTCTTCCTCATTTATTTATGGATATATTCTTTTATTTGCTCATCATCAACTTTACTTCTTTATGTTTATGTGTGCGCTTGCAATTTACCGTACTAATTTGAGAAGGTTTACATTGCAATAAAAGGAATTTTTTTTTAAAAAGACATCTCAATCTTACTGAAATCCGACCTCCGAGTTATACCATGTATAAGGAGTAGACCCTGGGACCCGAACTACTAGAGAACACTCTTAGAACTCACGGCTTCACACTAAAAAGGAAAATCATGGATTTAAGGTCATTACAATATGTAGTGTCAAAACATGGATACTAATGTTTTTCTTCACAAAACGCACGGCAACATTGGTTTCGATAAGTTGAAGTTTAAATCTAGAGACTATATCCTCGTATTGCATTGTTATATCAATTCGATTGTAAGGATGAGCCACGCTGTTTCAAATCTCTCAAATGTGGTATACTCTTTAAATATGTATGTGAGACCCCCAGAATCTGACATGGAACAACTAGGCAACGAGGGGGTAACACGTTATAGTACAAGAAACAGTGAATTACAGTTCATACAAAGCTGACGAAATAAAAACATATACATTACATCATAAAAGGTCAAAGTTTTTAAACATAGGTCCCAGAGTTTTAGAAGCGGAAAATTTATATTATTTCGTCTCGATTTATAACATAAAGTTGCCCAAAAGATAAAATAACTCCTGACAGTTTTTACTAAAAACAGTCTTTTAAAAGCATCACAGAAATCTCCAAGCTGCAATGATATCCTGCGGGCTCCCATCCAAGCAAAGCTAAGTAATAATCCCTGAGATTAAACATATAAAATCGTCAACACAAAGTTGAGTGATATTCATGGGTTTAGCAATAAGGATGTGGAACACAAGCATAAATTTGTAAACAAGAAATAGGGAAAAATGGTTACGTACGATAACCATAGTCCGAAATATTATTATTGATGTTTAGTTCATGAACCGAAGCTTAAATCAGTGTAAGTTCCTCTAGTCAGTATTCAGCCTAAATACTCAAGTGATAAACAAATGTACGTGCATCAAGGTAATCGGGACGGGGATAGTCAATCCCGATGGATCCACCCACAACATTCGCGCTTGGTAGCATGATTAATTAACGGTTCATGATCAATGAGAGGCAACTTAAGGCTAAATACTAAAAGCAATAATATCAATGAAAATCAGTTGGAAATACTCAAGTTCTGGAAAGCATAAAATTTTTGGATAGCATACAAGTTGAGGATAGCACACAGTTTTTAAATGGTTGTGTTCTACCATGTAAAATCTCACCCCGTGTTTAGAAAGCATGTACAAGTAAAAAGGGTCTATGAACTCACCTTAGCCATGAGGTAAGCCAATCACGGTACTCGGCAACTGAGTAGAAACAATAGTAGTAAGATGATCACCGACGATATGGATGCCCGGGAAACACGAAAACCGCAACCTATCACAATAAGGCGCGCGTTAAGACTCGAACTCAATATCAATATATAATAAATATAATACGACTCAAATGTTTTCAAATTATTTATATTTCAAAACCATTGATACGAATCAAATGAATTCATACTAACCCATTTATCCAACAATACCCGTTTAAACACTTGTACACTTGAAATTGACCCGTTATACGACGCCAAGTCAACGCAAGTCAAACTATCCTTTCACATTGCTCGGACCAGTAGCTAAGTCATTTATATAATGACTAAACACTTGAGTAAGTCACCATGTCCGATAGTGAATACTCAAACTCACGCAACACAAGCATTGAACTAAGTGTCCAAATACCAATCAGCAAGTACACTCCGAATGTACACACCGATCTACCCTATCTAGACTTGTCCGATTTAGATGAAAATTGGTGTCAAGGTCACTTATAACCTCTATAAGACCTCACCAAAGTTTGAGCCGAAGTTCACACTTTAAAGCCCATCAGCTCGACACTATACTCGACCCTAAAATTTGGGACAGAATTGTATACTTATTTTATAAAACCGTTTGTACCACTTTAAATGTACTAACTCGACAATCCGTCTTTTGAAACCGCTACTAGACTCATCAAATTAAATTTGTAAACTTTGAAAATCAGTAGTATCATTTGTCTAACCAAGCCTAAAGTCCCCGAGAGTCGACCAAAAATCAGCCACAATTTCGGATTGTGCCGACTTGCGTCTCCCGGTACACGAATACTAAAACTAGCATAACTTTTGACTCGTAATGAGCTAGAAGCTATATCTTATACCAAAACGAGAGTCTTGAAAAACTCTACAAAAATATCAAATAATATCAACCTATCTCAGACCTTAAACCCACGAAAAATCTGTTATAGACTTGTTGTCCTAAAATACACTTTTAAAAATTATGTCAAATCAATTTTCCAAACAAAACCACTCATTCATCTACCTATAGTATCACCCAAATAACATACCCATCAACCAAACACTCCTAAAAACACTTGCATGACAAATTTGACAAAAATCAAAGATCAAAAATATAACTTTTTGATCAAAAAGTGATGATCTTACCAAGATCATCACATGCTTGATGATTTAAACACTTACCAACCACAAAATTATAAAATATTGAAAACATGATGCATGTATGAAATTTTTGTATCATTAGAATGACAAAAAGATTTGGAACATGGGTCTTGTTCTTGTTTTAGCTAGATCAAAGTAAAAAGTGGTGATCTAGGGGTGTTTTGTGGTGGTGGTCGCGGAAAGAAAAAGGGGGAGGGGAGGTGATGATGATTTTTTTTTTATAAAATTGTATGTGTGTGCGTAAAGTGGAAGAAAAAAGGGAGTTTATATATGTTGGTAATGGAGGGGCTAGATTTGCCAAGTTTGAAACTTGTGGTCTTAAAACAATTTATTAGTTTAAAGGGTAGAAAATGGTTATTGGTAAATATTGAAAATATTTACGGGGCTCAGGTTTCGTAAAAATACTTTTCAAAAGTTACAATGCATAAAAAAATGATTATATGATTTCCCGACACGACTTAATATGTAATTAAAACAAAATCGTCGAAAATATAAATTATCGAAACAATCGATAATAAAATGTAAAGTTTTGGGCATCCGTCGGTATCGCGATCACTAGGAATTTTCGTTGTACATTGATTTTGTATAAACTCGTTGTAAAACGCACGCGGATGATTTTAAATCAAAAACTTTGATTTAAATTAAATATGGAAAAATAAAATAAGAATTTTATAATTCCAGATAAAATATTATCAATGAACAGAAAATACTTAAAAAGTATAATTTATTTAAAATTTAAGAATCTCAGGATTTACATATAACAATACAAGAAAACGTAATACGTTGGAAAATTCAAGAAACACGAATAAAAGAATAAAATAATGCTCAGAAAGTACGGGTTCTCACAGTCTTCCCCCCTAAAGGAACTCTGGTCCCCAGAGTTCTCCTGAAAACAGTAGAAGATGCAAACAAGAGGAGGTACAAAGTGTAGAACAATTTCATTGCTTCCCAGGTAATTTCTACACCACGGCGTATCTTCACGATTGGAATTCACTACGCTTCAGTACGGATAAATATTCAAAAGATAGAATGAACATGAGAATCGCTTAAACGGACGAAGTGCGTTAAAAAGAATCAAGATTGTTAATCAACAAGGAGTCGCAATTCGCGCAACTGTAAAACACGACAGTCTTATAACGTAAGAATCTAGTTACAACGGAAATAGAAAGGAGAAATGAATTATATATTATCATTCAAAATACAAGCTGTCACAATCAGTTGTCTAGTATTTTGGTATTACTTTAAAACTCAGTTTAAATATTTTCTTGATTAAAAGAAAATTTTACAAGGTGTAGTGATTTAAAATCAAACTTTCTGTATTTAGTGAGTATGATGTTTATATATCTTTTTCTTGACCAGGATTTTCAAAGCAAAAGTAGAACAGTCCAAAATAGTTATCCTGATCGGCTTAAGAACTTTTGGGTGACTACATGAAATTTTCTTTAAAACTCAGTTTTATCGTTACCATTAGAGAAAATTCAGATTTTCCAAGTTATTTAGAAACATTGTTTAGAAATTATAGTTTAATTTAATAATTTCATTAGGTTGACAGTAAAATACGATATAATCAAATACTTTAAAAGATACAGCTTGATATCCTTTTTGAATACTAGTTATAAATTTACCAAAGAGGATATATAGATCCGGTACTTAACTTGAAACAGTTATTTTGGTAATTTAAACATTTGATAAAATGTATAAAACGTTCTTAAAAATTAAAAATAATTTTTAGAAATTCAAGAATGTGTTTAAGATATCAAACGATAAACACGTAACATTTTCTGGTTTTCAAAAAGGTGACAAGATTGCAACAAATATGAGACATATTGATACAAGGATTTTGCTATGGTGAAAAAGTTCGATTTCTCGGAATCCTCTCGAATTGATCTCAGTTAAAAGTGGAATGATTTGTTCTTGGTGACAAAAAGTGGATTTGGTTTTCTATTCTACTAACAGGTAAGTGAATAAAAGATTAAAGATTAAAGCTGGAAACAGTAGATAAAAGCAGTTAAATGATAAGGCAGAAAAATACTCTTACTGAAAAGTGCCCTGAACTGAAAATAACCCTTATGCGGAATGTTGCTCTATGCGGAATAAATTGTATGATTCGGAAAAAACTCTATGCGGAAAATACTCCTTTATTCGGAAAGTAAAGACCATTCGGAAAGATGGCTTATGCGGAACATTTGCTTCATTCGGAAAAATGACATCATGCGGAATAAAATGCTCTACTCGGAAAAACTAGTCTATGCGGAAAGTCTTCCCTATGCGGAAAATATGACCATTCGGAAAAATCTTGTCTATGCGGAAAAAGAAGTTATTCGGAATACGACGGCTATTCGGAAAAAAAGTTCCGAATAAGGCAACTGAAAAATGGCTATTCGGAATGTGAGAAAAGTTCCGAATAGGAAAACTGAAACAGTTCTATTCGGAATATATGGAAAATTCCGAATAAGGAAACAAAGAAACGGGTATGCGGAATACTGAAATATTCCGAGTAACAGAAATGAACACACCTCTATTCGGAATATTGAAAGATTCCGAATAAGGGAAACACAAAATGGGCTATTCGGAATTTTCTGGGTAGATGAAGAACAGTAACAGCAGCAAGTAAAACAGGGGACACGGTTTTTAATCCAAAACGACTTAAATACTCAAAAAGGTTTCACCAAATTAAACACAAATCATTAACATACCATAAGGAACAAATCCCACTAATAAAAACACTAAATCAACAACTTTTTAAGATCAAACTAAAATCAAATAAAAGCTTAAGAACTTGCAACAAAAATGATGAAGAACAAGATGAATAGAAAGATGGAATGGATTGATTAATGAAAGAGTAATAATGTTAATGATCAATGATTACAAGATTGAAAAGGAAAAATGAAAAATCATCAAACACCCTAGTGGTGTTTGTGATGAAAACCACGAACAAAAGGAACTGGGAAAAAGGAAAATGAAAAACTAACTCCCTAATGTGTGAAGGGAGTTTCTATATATAGTCCTAGTGGTTGGTTGGTGAGTGGGCTTTCTCCTCTTCTTCTTGTCTTCTCGTCTTTTTCAGAAAAGTTGACGTTTTCGATTCTGATTCGGGATTTGTTGTCGATTAAATCCAACTCGTCTTTTAATTTCTTCGTTAAATAGACTCGAGTTTCTTCGACTTATGAAAATCTTCCGTCTTTAGTCCTTTTCTTCAAATAGGCCTAGTGACTTCAAATCTTTTTCATCTCTTGGACAATAGGCTTCGTCTTCAGTCTTTTTCCTTGATAAAACCCGTGCAATCCCATGTTTTCTTTAATATTCATCCGGTTAGCTCTGAAAACACAATAAACACAAAAACCACGCATAATTCCAAACAAATGATATTAAATACGCGTTTTGGTCTTGTTTTAGCCCGAATTAAGTGGTAAAAGGATGGGTGTTTACACACCTATCAAATCCCCTACACTTAACCATTGCCATGCCCTCATGCAATGCTTAGTGATAAAGCAATTTTTACATTTTTCTCATAATCAATCAACCTTGGCCTTATTTAAATTCTACTAAACAATAATTAAAATACTAAGAGAATTTAAAACTTTAAAATAGACAAAAGGATGGAGATAACTTGTAAAGAAATCAAGGACTTACATTAGGGCTTTGGTGTTGCGAAGATTTATCACCCTCAAGTTTCATGTTCCCCAAACTAAGCTTAAAAACGAGATCATTGTTATTATAAGTTAGTGAATCAAACACTTACACACATGGCTTAATTAAATGCTTAAAATCCCTTATTCCTAGGTGTATCTCTTATATTTTATTTTTGTCTTAGAATGATCATGAAGATGCATTTTTGGACTTATTTCGATAGTTTATTAAGGCTGAAAGCAAAGTAGGACGATTTGATCAATAGTTAGCTAAAGGACAAAATCTCTTAAAACTGCTTCTCGGGATATCAAAAAGTTCATATCTTGGCATAACTTGGTTCACGATTTGAGACCTTTCTCGGGCCGATATTTGGCATGTACTTCATACTTCATATCTTCGAGAGACGTTCTTGAGATAATGGTCTTCTCATCATAATAGAGTTTCTTCACTTGGAGACTTTTGAGGGGTACTCCAACTTTGTTGACCACGACTTCATGATTATTTCTTCAATCTCTATTTGGGATTTTGAGATACAACGATCCGCCTCCTTTTTGGACTTGGATCTATTTATCCTCATACCTTGTTAGGGTCTTTTCGGATAGACTTCTCCATGATCTTTATGGGAGTTGATTGCTTTTCGTCGTGAGTCTTGATCCTTCATATTGACTTTAGGAATAATGCTTTTCACATCACTTTGGATCTTCAGCAATAAAATTGAATCCTCATGCCTTGTTAGGGCCTTTTCGGACTCGCCAATCTTCGCGCCCCGCTTCATAAGTTATGCCTTGGCTATGAACTCTTATCATTACCGAGCAACTTTTAAACGATCTTGGGCTAGAAGCTAAGTAACTTTTCAAATCGTAAGACCTTACTTATTGCAGATAATTATTAGCAAGTGATGGGAGAATAGGCAAATAATTACACCAAGTGAGCTCGCGCAAGAATACCGACTTATAATTGACTCTATCATTTCTCGTCCTCCACAATTTAAAATCTCAAGTAATGAGACTCGTGGACACTTAGCCTAATAAACCAATTAAGGTCTACATGGTTAAGGATACTAGCTAGAATAAACTTGGATAAGTCTATTCGGGTTGAGTCAAAATAAACGCAACGGGCCTAATATGTCAAAGACTTCTAAACTAGCTACACCACTTTATTAAAATTTGACTTTATTGCGGGATATATACATATGAAAGCAACGATAAAAATTTTAAAAATTACAACTAAATGGCCAAAGTTAATAAAAAAATTGAAAAATGTTGAAAAATAGGATTTTCCGGTTAATTGAAGGCATTTTCATGGAAAAGTCCACTTAAAACTTCGATAGAAGTCTCCCCTACACTTAAGATAAACATTGTCCTCAATGTTTAAGCATGTGGGAAAAGTCTCCCCTACACTTATGACATTGTGCACGTTGGTTAACTCAAGTTAAGGAAGAGACGACTAAAGTGATCAATTTCAAATGTGAGTATGAAGAAAATTGAATCACGATAGTTGAGAGATAGAACCGGATTGCGGATAACACGGGAGCACGGTTCTTTAAAGTTTCCAAGATTGCAGTAATCCCTGTAAGCACATCACCACACAAACACAAATGACCAAAATAGGTCCTCCCCTACACTTAGGGGGTTAAAGGGATAGATACTCGGGCTGTCTCCCGAGGAGCGCTTGTTTTTGATAACCGAGTCACGAGCCTGACTCGACCCAAATTTAGTTCATGGGGAACGTGGTGAGGGATGGAATCACCTCCTGAGAGGTGTCCTCACCAAAGTACAACTTCACTCGTTGGCCATTCACCTTAAAATTTGGTCCATTAGGTTGAGCGAGCTCGAGAGTACCATATGGAAAAATTTGGGCGATGGTGAATGGGCCGGACCAACGAGATTTGAGCTTGCCCGAAAAGATTTTCAACCGAGAGTTAAAAAGTAAGACTTTGTCTCCAACATGGAACTCTCGGTTTTTTATCTTGGAGTCGTGAATGAGCTTAGTCCTTTCCTTATAGATCAAAGAGTTTTCATAAGCCTCATTCCGAAGTTCATTCAGCTCATTGAGTTGGATCTTGCGTAGGTCACCGGCTTTGTTTATATCAAAATTAGCCCACTTCAAGGCCCAATAAGCCTTGTGCTCCAACTCAATGGGGAGGTGGCACGCTTTCCCGTACACAAGACGATAAGGTGTACAGCCGATCGGGGTCTTGTAAGCAGTACGGAAAGCCCATAAAGCATCATCGAGTTTATCAGCCCATGCGGCACGATGCTCTCCCACAGTCCTTTCCAAAATTCGCTTCAGACCTCGGTTTGATATTTCAGCCTGGCCATTAGTTTGTGGGTGGTAGGCTGTGGAAAGACGATGGTTGACACCGTACTTAGCCATGACTCGAGCAAATTGGTCATTGCAGAAATGAGTCCCACGATCACTAATAATGGCACGAGGCACACCGAAGCGAGCGAATAGAGCTTTCAAAAAGTTACAAACCACCCTTGCGTCATTAGTAGGCAAAGCTTTGGCTTCAACCCACTTTGAAACGTAGTCAACGGCTACAAGGATGTATTTGTTTCCTTTAGATGAAGGGAATGGCCCCATAAAGTCGATACCCCAAACATAAAAAATTTCACACTCTTGGATGAAATTCTGAGGCATCTCGTCTTTATGTGTGATTTTGCCTTGCTTTTGGCAAACATCACATCGCTTAACCATATTGTGAGCATCACGATATATGGAGGGCCAATAAAATCCCGAATCAAACACTTTCTTTGCGGTGTAGTTGGGACCAAAGTGACCACCGGTGGGTCCTTTGTGGCAAGCATCAAGGATGTCCGACGCTGCCGGTCCATCAACACATCGGCGAATTATCAGATCAGCACATTGTTTGAATAGGTAAGGGTCGTCCCAAAAGTAAGTCTTGATGTCGGTAAAGAACTTCTTCTTTTGCTGGGACGTCAACCCTTCCTTGAGAATTCCACCCGCCAAGTAGTTTGCAAAGTCCGCAAACCACGGGGTTTCATTCGGCTTCGAGTTTATAGACATTAAGGTCTCCAAGGGAAAAGAATCATTGATTTCTTTGGTCGGATGATCCCCTTGGTATGGATCCTCAAGTCTGCTGAGATGATCCGCGGCTAGGTTTTCTGCTCCTTTTTTATCGCGGATGTCGATTTTAAATTCTTGGAGCAGCAAAACCCAGCGAAGAAGTCTTGGTTTGGAATCTTGCTTTGTCAACAAGTACTTCAACGCGGAATGATCGGTATACACAATGGTGGTAGAAAGGACAAGATAGGGGCGGAATTTTTCAAAAGCATAGACAACAGCTAAAAGCTCTTTTTCGGTTGTCGTATAATGCAATTGTGCCCCAGTCATTGTCTTGCTAGCGTAATGGATCGGTTGGAAGTGTTTATTCACTCTTTGTCCAAGAACCGCTCCAATAGCAAAATCGCTAGCATCGCACATCAACTCAAAGGGCAGCTCCCAATTAGGGGTAACCAAGACGGGTGCCTTAGTTAGCTTATCCTTAAGTGAGTTAAAGGCTTCAAGGCACTCTTTGGAAAAGATAAATGGAGTATCTTTTTCCAAGAGGTGGGTCATCGGGCGAGCGATTTGAGAAAAATCTTTGATGAATCGACGATAGAAGCCCGCATGACCCAAGAAACTTCTCACACCCTTCACAGTGGAAGGTGGAGGCAACTTTGCTATAACATCAACTTTAGCACGGTCTACTTCAAGACCGGCTTTCGAAATCTTATGTCCAAGCACGACGCCTTCTTTTACCATGAAATGGCATTTTTCCCAATTTAGAACAAGGCGAGTGTCTTCACACCGCTTTAGCATACGTTCTAAATTGGCAAGGCAAGCAGAGAAGGAATCTCCGAAGACCGAGAAATCATCCATGAAGACTTCCATGGTTTGTTCAACCATGTCATGGAAGATAGCTAACATACACCGTTGGAAAGTCCCGGGCGCATTACATAAGCCAAAAGGCATTCTTTTGTAAGCGAAAGTGCCATAGGGACAAGTGAATGTAGTCTTCTCTTGATCTTGGGGATCGATGGGTATTTGGAAATAACCCGAGAAACCATCCAAAAAGAAGTAATATTCATTACCGGCTAATCGTTCAAGCATTTGGTCCATGAAAGGTAGAGGGAAATGATCCTTTCTCGTGGCATCATTGAGTTTGCGATAGTCTATACAAACTCTCCACCCAGTAACGAGACGAGTGGGAATCAACTCGTTGTGTTCATTGGGAACAACGGTTATTCCGCCCTTCTTGGGCACACAGTGGATTGGACTAACCCATGGTGAATCCGAAATAGGGTAAATCATACCCGCATCAAGAAGTTTGATAACCTCTGTTTTGATGACTTCATGGATTTTTGGATTCACCCTTCGTTGGCTTTGAATAGTGGGCTTGAATTCGTCCTCCATGAGAATTTTGTGTGTGCAGAAGTGAGGATCAATTCCACGAATATCCGAGATTTTCCAAGCAATAGCCTTCTTATGATCCTTCAACACAGCAACGAGGCGAGTCTTCTCTTCATCTTTCAAATCCTTCGCAATAATGACGGGCGATTTCTTGTTGTCGTCCAGGAACACGTACTCGAGATGAGGCGGCAACTCCTTAAGTTCCAAATCCGGAGGATTTTCGACGGGAGGTGTTTTCAAAGTCGTGGCATCGATAGCAATAACCGTGGGAGATGGAGGCGAAGGATTGTCTTCGGTAAGAAGATTGTCAAAGAAACTCATGTCTTCATCCCCCTCGGTGGGAGAATCATTAGTAGCTAAATTCGCATCTCCCATGGTAGCTTCAAGATTGTTCCAGAATAAATCACTATCTCCAAATAGAGACAACGATGAATCAATAGAGGACACGGTCTCAACATTGGGAAGAGAGGTAGGAATACTTTTGCAAGCATCATTAAAGTGTTCTTCACAAGCCTCATCGAGAACGTCAATACAATTAACACTCTCATATGAGTAAGGCTGTTTAGACAACTTTCCCATGTTGAAGACTACTTTATCGTCACCCACTCTCATGATAAGCTCACCGGCTTCAACATCAATGAGAGTGCGACCGGTCCTAAGGAATGGACGACCAACAATAAGTGGCACACGAGGGTCCATCTCGTAGTCGACGACAACAAAATCAGCAGGGAAGGTGAATTTGTCGACTCCTACAATGACATCTTCGGCTATCCCCACTGGATAAGCAACCGTACGGTTGGCCAATTCCAAAGTCATTTTAGTGGGGACTAGCTCTGGGAGAGATAATTGCTTCCAAACACTTAGAGGCATGAGATTAATGCTGGCACCTAGATCGGCTAGGGCCATGCAATTCTCTACTCCCGGGAAATTGCAAGGGATAAGAAAACGACCTGGATCACCAAGCTTAGTTGGCAATTTCCTTAAGAGCACTGCAGAGCAGTTCTCATTAAGTTGGGTGTTGGCAATGTCGAGGAGCTTTTCCTTGTCGCTCAAAAGATCTTTAAACATTTTAGCATATTTGGGCATGTGAGCGAGAGCCTCAGCGAAGGAGATATTGAAATTCAGTTGTTTAAACATTTTAAGAAAGTTAGAAACCTGAATATCATCCTTGCTCTTTTGCTTCTCTTTCCTCAACCTTGAAGGATAAGGTATATTGGAAGAAGATGAAGGCTTTAGAGGAATAGGGTCACTCACAACCACGGGTGGAGGAGGGGTAGAAAGAGGAGGTGGAGAAATTGGGGAAGGAGAAGGAGGAGGAATAGGAGCAGGCGACTCGTTCTCCTTAGTCACAACCACCGGTGGGGGTATAGGAAGCTCGGGTTCCTTGGTACCTTTACCACTTCGAGTGGTGATTGCTTTCATCTCCCCTCTTGGGTTCGCAACGGTGTTACTCGGAAGAGTACCCGAAGAAGAGGGTTGACTACTTTGGAAGAAACTAGCCATCATGTTCCTCAAGTCATTCGTCTGACTATCCAACGTGTTTCGCATATCGGCTCTCAAATCATTTCCTTGCTTTACCAAATCGGCTTTCAGGTTGAGCACTTCTCTCTGAAGATTTCCCACTATCGCATCGTTAGTCCTCATATAAGTTTCCACTTCTTGGTGAAGAGCGGTGGGTTGGTTGGGAGAAGCATTGTATGCAGGTGGTTGGTAAGCAGGTTGTTGGTAGACTTGATTGTTTCTTTGAGGTGGTTGTTGCTGCTTGTGAGGTGGGATGTATGGTTGTCGAGGTTGTTGTTGTTGTTGAGGAGGGCGATTAAGGTTTTGTTGTTGGTTTGGGTTGGTAGGAGGAAAACCAGGTGGGGAAAGATAGTTGTTGCTGCGGTAGCTAAGCAAGTTACGGTCACCTTGGGGTTTTGCTTGATAAGCGGGTTGTTGGTAGGTGCCAAATGCCGCATTCACATTCTCAGCAGGGTAATCTTGGGTGGCGGTACAGGTTGTGTAGGAGTGGGGACCACCGCATATCTCACAAGGTTGGCTGACAGCGTTTACTTGTGCATTTTTGGCGTTGTTGCTGTTGTTGTTGCTGACGGTGTGGGTGACAAGCGTTTCAAGAAGCGTAGTGAGTTTGTCTAATCGCTTGTCGCTGTCATTAGTGCTAGCACTAGCAACATTGGTCCTAACGCTCTTGGTTTGCACACGAGACTTGTTCTCAATGATATCCCAAGCAGCATTGGAAGTCTTAGCCAATAAATTACCCCCTGAGGCACTGTTCAGTGAATCTTGGTCACTCATGCTTAAACCATTGTAAAAAGTATTAATTTGGTGTACTTTGGTAAAACCATGTTGTGGGCATTTTCTTAAAAGATCTTTAAAACGATCCCAAGATTCACTGAATGACTCATCGTACTTTTGTTCAAAGTTTATAATCTCATTCCGCAATGCGGTAGTACGAGAGGGTGGAAAAAAGTAGTTGATAAACTTTGTTTCCAAATCCGTCCACGAGAGAATACTCTGTGGCGGTTCCTTAGCAAGCCAATGCCGGGCTTGTCCCTCTAAAGAAAAGGGAAAAAGTTGTAACCTTATAACCTCCTGTGGAACTCTATTGAATTTGACCGTGTTGGTGAGTTGTAGAAATCTCTTGATATGGTCATGTGGGTCATCAATGGTTCGTCCCAAGAATGGCTGAGCGGAGACCATCTGGATAAAGCCTGACTTGAGCTCGAAATTGTTGGCGGCAATTGGAGGAATGACAATTGGATCCGTGTTGCCATCAACATGAGCTTGCAGCAGTTCAATCATTGGGCGATTATCCGGAAGGTGCTCATTGTTGTTGTTATTCATGTTGTTGAAAGGCGGGTTGTTGTTGTTATTATTGTTGTTCGGAGGTGGTATGTTATTGTTGTTTTGTACACCAGCCATGTCTAAGTTATCGAGAGACTCAGGCTCTTGATAAGACGTGGATCGAGTGCGCATACACCTGCAAAAGAACGAACAAAGAAAAACAAAGCAAAAATATTTTTGGGTTTTTTGTTTTTTACTTTTTAGGATTTTTGAAAATTTTATATTTTTTTTTGTGTTTTTGAAAATTTTTAGGAAAAAGTAACGTTCACGGGGAACGGATCCCAAAATCCAAGTTCTACAAAAAACTTTTGATCTTAACGAGAGGAGCCGGCAGCGGCGCCATTTGATACAAGGATTTTGCTATGGTGAAAAAGTTTGATTTCTCGGAATCCTCTCGAATTGATCTCAGTTAAAAGTGGAATGATTTGTTCTTGGTGACAAAAAGTGGATTTGGTTTTCTATTCTACTAACAGGTAAGTGAATAAAAGATTAAAGATTAAAGCTGGAAACAGTAGATAAAAGCAGTTAAATGATAAGGCAGAAAAATACTCTTACTGAAAAGTGCCCTGAACTGAAAATAACCCTTATGCGGAATGTTGCTCTATGCGGAATAAATTGTATGATTCGGAAAAAACTCTATGCGGAAAATACTCCTTTATTCGGAAAGTAAAGACCATTCGGAAAGATGGCTTATGCGGAACATTTGCTTCATTCGGAAAAATGACATCATGCGGAATAAAATGCTCTACTCGGAAAAACTAGTCTATGCGGAAAGTCTTCCCTATGCGGAAAATATGACCATTCGGAAAAATCTTGTCTATGCGGAAAAAGAAGTTATTCGGAATACGACGGCTATTCGGAAAAAAAGTTCCGAATAAGGCAACTGAAAAATGGCTATTCGGAATGTGAGAAAAGTTCCGAATAGGAAAACTGAAACAGTTCTATTCGGAATATATGGAAAATTCCGAATAAGGAAACAAAGAAACGGGTATGCGGAATACTGAAATATTCCGAGTAACAGAAATGAACACACCTCTATTCGGAATATTGAAAGATTCCGAATAAGGGAAACACAAAATGGGCTATTCGGAATTTTCTGGGTAGATGAAGAACAGTAACAGCAGCAAGTAAAACAGGGGACACGGTTTTTAATCCAAAACGACTTAAATACTCAAAAAGGTTTCACCAAATTAAACACAAATCATTAACATACCATAAGGAACAAATCCCACTAATAAAAACACTAAATCAACAACTTTTTAAGATCAAACTAAAATCAAATAAAAGCTTAAGAACTTGCAACAAAAATGATGAAGAACAAGATGAATAGAAAGATGGAATGGATTGATTAATGAAAGAGTAATAATGTTAATGATCAATGATTACAAGATTGAAAAGGAAAAATGAAAAATCATCAAACACCCTAGTGGTGTTTGTGATGAAAACCACGAACAAAAGGAACTGGGAAAAAGGAAAATGAAAAACTAACTCCCTAATGTGTGAAGGGAGTTTCTATATATAGTCCTAGTGGTTGGTTGGTGAGTGGGCTTTCTCCTCTTCTTCTTGTCTTCTCGTCTTTTTCAGAAAAGTTGACGTTTTCGATTCTGATTCGGGATTTGTTGTCGATTAAATCCAACTCGTCTTTTAATTTCTTCGTTAAATAGACTCGAGTTTCTTCGACTTATGAAAATCTTCCGTCTTTAGTCCTTTTCTTCAAATAGGCCTAGTGACTTCAAATCTTTTTCATCTCTTGGACAATAGGCTTCGTCTTCAGTCTTTTTCCTTGATAAAACCCGTGCAATCCCATGTTTTCTTTAATATTCATCCGGTTAGCTCTGAAAACACAATAAACACAAAAACCACGCATAATTCCAAACAAATGATATTAAATACGCGTTTTGGTCTTGTTTTAGCCCGAATTAAGTGGTAAAAGGATGGGTGTTTACACACCTATCACATATAAAGGTCAATAATTTGTACATGAGCAATAACACAAGGGAATAAAATAAAAATCTATCCATTCTTAACAAACATGATAGAATAGACGCGTTGAAAAAAATAAAATAATGAGAAACAAAGGATTATAGCAAGTCATTATTTCTTGAGTGCAGTTGGTGACACCAATAACGGCTTATTAAGTTCTCATTGGTCGATACACGATCGAAAGAGAAAAGCCACACAATAAATTTTCGAATCAAAGAAAATTCTTAAGAAGTCACTTGCGAGTAATTCCAGCAAAGTGAACATCATTAGAAATGAGAGGCGAAATCAATACGTGGTTCACACGAATGAATTTCAAGACGATGAAGTCTAACACCATAATGACGGATACACGAAATCATTGGTCACTTCCAGTCATAAATCATTACCCGCGTCCAGAGACGTTTCGAAGGTCTACCAAAAGAGACAGAGAAGGACGATTGATGTAGAAGCATAACAACGTTGAAACTTTCAAGTCTGGTATCAATGGTAAGAATTTAGGCAAATGGTAACGAAAATTGTATCATGAGGATGATGAGGTAACAAGTAAAGCAAAGATCGTTGAGTAATGAAATATGTGCTTGAGGCATATACTTTGTTCAAGAAAAGATAAGGGTTCCTATGTGTAAGTCGCGAACTGTTGATACTCGCATAAGATGTAAAATTTTTCAAAACTTTTATTTTATCTAACTTATTAAGGAACATAATTAAAAAGTTAATTGTTGGTCAAATATTTAGGGCGACTACTATTTGGCCTTGCATGGCTCCTTCTAAATTAGGCATAAATGATCAGGCCATGCATAATTTAGGACTAGCAACGCGATGCTCATCTTCGTCAAATCAGTATTACATATTATATGATTTTAAAAATATATATATATATATATATAATAGCATTTGTAAAAAAACAGGATTTAAATTAACATATGAAACTTTTCGCCTATAAGTTACTGGCTAATGGTTTAAATCAACAATTTGTATAGTTAAAAGGATTCTTTATAAGACTATATTAGAACAATTTGTGAAAATACATTGTAAAATTAGTAAAAATTAATTTTATAAGATAACATTCAATTATTTAAGAAAGCCCAAATAAAACCTTTTGTAAAATGATTCGCAAACAAGACCAGTTTGAGTTTATATGGTAACATGACAATAGTTTATAAAGTAGCGAGTGAGTTACAAGAGGGAAATAAGGAGTAGTTCAAGACAGTCAACGAAATGGTTACAAGGTGATAAGGTTTCAAGTGGTTTAGCCGAAATCGTCAAGAGACACGTGCCAAAATGATAACGAACGTTATGAAAGCAAGATCTTCAACCTCGACCCGGATCAGTGGTACGATAGAAGCAGAGAAAGAAAATAGAATGACAAATAAGTCATAAATAAAATAAAGGAATAAGGAATCCGTATGTGCACATCGCAATTTATGTGACAAAAATACACTTTTAAGAAAGTAGAACATCAGTTTGTCAAATCACTTGGTTCCTAAAAGTTCAAGATTTATGTATGACCGAGCTCAAGTTACTGTTTGTAAACGTTTTCAAACACAATCAATGTTTCATGGTTGTAAAAGGTTATTAGTTACAATTTTACGAGCTCACACGAACTTAAAATGCTTCAAACCATGTTTTTAACTTCTATCAGTTTTGACCTTTTTAGTCAACTTTGACTTTTGGGTTTGACTAGACCAATTGATTCACTAAATGACATTTTAAGACTCGAAGTCTAGAGTAATTTGGTGTAAAACGATGTTTCAGACAACTTTCTAGTTTTACTCGAGACTTGAAACGGATAAAAAATAGACGAAAATGCCCTTGAATTAAATATGTTAACCAAATGATATTTTTGAAATACGCAAAATTAAGTTCTTAAATTTTACAATTTCAAATGAGCTTAACTTGCTCGATTTTAATGTTTACTGGTAACATATTATGTCCTAAACGAACTTCTCAACATGTAGAAATATATATTTTTATGTCTAAGTTATAAAAATATTTTCTCGACACTGTTAAATTCCCTGTAAAGTTTCTGTACAAAGTATATTTTTCGACACAGCTTGAAATTAAATCCAATTTCATAATAACCCAGTATTAATGTACACGCAAGACTTGTGGATTCCATAAAGACGAAAGAAGATAAACTGTATAATTAATCATGTAAAGAAAACACAGTATGGAAATGGTTCAAGAATGCCAATGATAATCTGAGAGATAAAAAATGACGCATATCATCCGTGTCTTCGTCTGCAAGATGCAATGCAGGAAGGTCTCCTGGCGGCGTGATTTTCCAAAATCACAAGACATACCGAGAAAGAAACAAAATATTAACAAGTCACACTCCTGAGGCGAGGAGGTTTAATGAAAAAGAAAGGATACAAGTAGGATCGTATTCCAAACAATCGTCACATAATAAATGACGATCATGTGTTCAAGGTACAACGAATGTTGTAAGTCGAAGTCGAAACGTAGAGTGGTCAATGAAATAAGATGTACTCCATGTACAAGTGTCGTGTAAAACGGTGGCGTAAAGGTAAATCAAGATTATGAAAACCCACAATATTATTCAGGTGCTGATTCAACGAATGCTTCGAGATGTGCGACTCATATGGTGTCCTTTAGTCTTTTCCGGAGACACATTGAGCTACACAATGGTCTATAGACTAGACATTCAATTACGAATGGTCGGAAAGAAAATTTGCGTATCTAAATAGATATTTTAAAGAGGTTTAATAATGAAAGCAACACGCACTGTAGTAAAATGAAAATCAGAAGTTTCATTGAAAGCAACAGTTCTTCAATCCCGAAAAATGGTATCACGAGAGTATGCACCACATATAACAGTGAGTCGAAAAAAAAACAGACGGTTCAAAACGAACGAATATATGAAGTCAGCCGTATCACGCATAAATGAAATAACAATAGTACTCAGAAAGATGAGCATTAAAAGTCGGCAGCATACGCTCTCCGAATACAAGTATGTAACGTCATAACAATATAAAATCATTGTAACAAGATCAGTTCATAAGAACTAAGATTCAAGAAATACAGTAAGAGCATATGTAATCAAGTAATATCCAATGATAGTTCATGAAGCACAAAGGCTTTGAAAAGACATAGTAATTATCGTCATTAAGGTGATGTAATATTTCAACATGAAATCAAGAGATGAAATACTATAACGATAATTAAAAGTAAATAATAAGGATTAGAGAGTTACCCGCGCAGATATCGAACAACAATGGCAGATTCTGTGATTCGCACTTTAAAAAAACATGAAATATTTGAACTTTCGGTTATAGACTAAGTTTTGAAAACGACTCAGTTCCCTATAACCAGGCTCTGATACCAATCTGTGAGACCCCCAGGATCTGACATGGAACAACTAGGCAACGAGGGGGTAACCCGTCATAGTACAAGAAACAATGAATTACAGTTCATAGAAAGCTGACGAAATAAAAACATGTACATTACATCATAAAAGGTCAGAGTTTTTAAACATAGGTCCCAGAGTTTTAGAAGCGGAAACTTTATATTATTTCGTCTCGATTTATAGCATTAAGTTGCCCAAAAGATAAAATAACTCCTGACAGTTTTTACTAAAAACAGTCTTTTAAAAGAATCACAGAAATCTCCAAGCTGCAATAATATCCTGCGGGCTCTCATCCAAGCAAAGCTAAGTAATAATACCTGAGATTAAACATGTAAAATCGTCAACACAAAGTTGAGTGATATTCATAGGTTTAGCAATAAGGATGTGGAACACAAGCATTCATTTGTAAACAAGAAATAGGGGAAAATGGTTACGTACGATAACCATAGTCCGAAACATTATTATTGCTGTTTATTTCATGAAACGAAGCTTAACTCAGTGTAAGTTCCTCTAGTCAGTATTCAGCCTAAATACTCAAGTGATAAACAAATGTACGTGCATCAAGGTAATCGGGACGGGGATAGTCAATCCCGATGGATCCACCCACAACATTCGCGCTTGGTAGCAGGATTAATTAACGGTTCATGATCAATGATAGACAACTTAAGGCTAAATACTAAAAGCAATAATATCAATGAAAATCAGTTGGAAATCATCAAGTTCTAGAAAACATAATTTTTTAGATAGCATACAAGTTGAGGATAGCACACAGTTTTTAAATGGTTGTGTTCCACCATGTAAAATCTCACCGCGTGTTTAGAAACCATGTACAAGTAAAAAGTGGCTATGAACTCACCTTAGCCATGAGGTAAGCCAATCACGGTACTCAACAACTGAGTAAAAACAATGGTAGCGAGACGATCACCGACGATATGGATGCCTCGTAAACACGAAAACCGCAACCTATCACATAAGGCGCGCGTTAAGACTCGAACTCAATATCGATATATAACAAATATAATATGACTCAAATGTTTTCAAAGTATTTATATTTCAAAACAATTGACACGAATCAAATGAATTCATACTAACCCATTTATCCAACAATACCCGTTTAAACACTTGTACACTTGAAATTGACCCGTTATACGACGCCAAGTCAACGCAAGTCAAACTATTCTTTCACATTGCTCGGACCAGTAGCTAAGTCATTTATATAATGACTAAACACTTGAGTAAGTCACCATGTCCAATAGTGAATACTCAAACTCACGCAACACAAGCATTGAACTAAGTGTCCAAATACCAATCAACAAGTACACTCCGAATGTACACACCGATCTACCCTATCTAGACTTGTCCGATTTAGATGAAAATTGGTGTCAAGGTCATTTATAACCTGTATAAGCCCTCACCAAAGTTTGTGCCAAAGTTCACACTTTAAAACCTATCAGCTCGACACTATACTCAACCCTAAAATTTGGGACAGAATTGTATACTTATTTTATAAAACCGTTTGTACCACTTTAAAAGTACTAACTCGAAAATCCGTCTTTTGAAACCGCTACTAGACTCACCACATTAAGTTTGTAAACTTTGAAAATCAGTAGTATCATTTGTCTAACCAAGCCTAAAGTCCCCGAGAGTCGACCCAAAATCGGCCACAATTTCGTATTCTGCTGACTTGCGTCTCCCGGTACACGAATACTAAAACTAGCATAACTTTTGACTCGTAATGAGCTAGAAGCTCTATCTTATACCAAAAAGAGCGTCTTGAAAAACTCTACAACAATATTTAATAATCCCAACCTATCTCAGACCTTAAACCCACAGAAAATCTGTTATAGTCCTGCTGTCCCAAAATACACTTTTAAAAATCATGTCAAACCATTTTTCCAAGCAAAATCACTCATTCCTATACCTATAGTATCACCCAGATAAAATACCCATCAACCAAACACTCCTAAAAACACTTGCATGACAAATTTGACAAAAATCAAAGATCAAAAATATAACTTTTTGATCAAAAAGTGACGATCTTACCAAGATCATCACATGTATGATGATTTAAACACTTTCCAACCACAAAATTATAAAATCTTAAAAACATGATACATGTATGAAATTTTTGTATCATTAGAATGACAAGAAGATTTGGAGCATGGGTCTTGTTTTTGTTTTAGTTAGATCAAAGTAAAAAGTGGTGATCTAGGGGTGTTTTTGTGGTGGTGGTGGCAGAAAGAAAGAGGGGGAGGGGAGGTGATGATGAATTTTTTTTATAAAATTGTATGTGCGTGTGTAAAGTGGAAGAAAAAAGGGAGTTTATATATGTTGGTAGTGGAGGGGCTAGATTTGGCAAGTTTGAAACTTGTGGTCTTAAAAACAATTTATTAGTTTAAATGGTAGAAAATGGTTATTGGTAAATATTGAAAATATTTACGGGGTTTCGGGTTTCGTAAAAATACTTTTCAAAAGTTACAATGCATAAAAAAATGATTATATGATTTCCCGACACGACTTAATACGTAATTAAAACGAATCGTCGAAAATATAAATTATCGAAACAATCGATAATAAAATGTTAAGTTTTGGGTATCCGTCGGTATCGCGATCACTAGGAATTTTCGTTGTACATTGATTTTGAATAAACTCGTTGTAAAACGCACGCGGGTGATTTTAAATAAAAAACTTTGATTTAAATTAAATATGGAAAAATAAAATAAGAATTTTATAATTCCAGATAAAATATTGTCAATGAACAGAAAATACTTAAAAAGTATAATTTATTTAAAATTTAAGAATCTTAGGATTTACATATACCAATACAAGAAAACGTAATACGTTTGAAAATTCAAGAAATACGAATAAAAGAATAAAATAATGCTCAGAAAGTACGAGTTTTCACAATGTATACGGAGTATTCTTCAGTCGACTTGCGCATAGGCGGATATACCAAAGGCAGAGAATGATATGGGACATAACGTGCATATGCCAATCAATTTCAAACAGTACGTGCATTATGGGTGAGCATGGTTCGTTTGGTTCGGTTTTTGTATAAAACCAAAACCGAACCAACAAATTTCGGTTTTTGATTTTTAGGAACCATTCGGTTTCGGTTTTGTGTCGGTTTGGTTTTTCGGTTGTCGATTTACTTTCGGTTTGGTTTTTCGGTTTCTATATGATTTATCGAGCTTCGCTTTTACAAGTCGATTTCGAATATACCATAAACCGACACGTTAAAAGCTTTAAATAAACAATAACAACAAGAAACACAATATTAACAATAAGGAAAAAATATCATATAAAATCCTAAAAAAAATCATTTATGCGTATAAATCAACACAATAGCAACGATAAAAACCTAATTAAAAAAACCTAAAAGAAAACTTATTATTTTGTCATGTTCAGTAAGCATATGAAAAAAAAATGATTAGTTATTAAACATGATATAATTAATCTAGCGTAGCATATTCATCGTCCATTAGATTCGACGTGAACTTATATATATATTCTAATGTTTACAGAGATCGGTTCGGTTTATATCGGTTTTCTTTAATGCTAAAACTAAACCGAACCAAAAGCTTCGGTTTTTTCAAAATGCAAAAACCTAAACATCGGTTTTTCAATCGGTTTCGGTTTTTAGGTTTCTTGAGCACCCACCCTATAATTGGCTCAAAACAAGGACATGTACTATCAAGAGAATGATATGGGACATAACGTTTTCGCACTTTCTGGTCGGTCGTCCATGTAAAACAAAAGAGTCAATCTTAATAGTACTGTAGTAGTATTTTCTTTGTTCCTTTTTCTTTTCGAAAAACAACAATTGAATTTAAAAGATATATGCATGGCATTTGAAACGATGTGTAACATGTCTCTTTCGATCAGGAATGCTAATCTTGAACATACGTGAAAAACATAATTTCTTATTATCTATACTAATATATAAAGCATTTGGAACCTTCTTAAAATAGTAAGGCTGAAAATTCAGACTTTTTTTCCTACTAAATAAAGCAAGTTGTTATATTTTCATCAACATTATATATATACTCTTTGTAACAACCTTTTGTAACAAACTTTTGTAACAACCTATTTAAATAACATTTTTCTTTTAAATTGAATTTTTTTTTATTTATTTGTTATCTTTATAATCTAATTTCACCATATTTTCTAAAATTTTATCCTCTTTAATTCAATATCCATTTTGCTATATATTTATTAACTATTAATTTTTTTAAAATTTAGAGTTTTTTTAATATTTGTTAGTCTAAAAGATGATTATGAGTACTCGCTGCCGCATTGCGCGGGTCTATACTAGTGTTATTGAACGACACATATGAATGAAAATGCTAATTACTTTACAAATTGGCTTGTTTTTGTTGACCGACCATCAAGGCCCTGAGTGCCCTAATACAGTGATGCTTTTGTACTCATACGAAAAAGAATGCTTAAAGTGGCTAAGTAATTATCAACATATCGTTAGTTTGTTGTTCACATACTGGTTATCAGGTCTCTATAATACATGATTTTAGTTAGCGTTGGAAGACAGTTGATTCAAAAAAGAATAGTAGGACCATGCTCTTCAAACTGAAATATGAAACACAATTAACTTTTCAAAGGCCCCAAAGTAGGTTCGGATAGCATATGGTTTTTGGGTAAAGGGTTTATAGCCGGTGAATGCAAAAGCATATGTTCTTGTTCTGGAATAAAAAGTTGACTTTGAAATTAAAAATTGACACCTTAAAACTGAGGTGATGTGAATTTTTGAAGTTTTATACAGTTTTTGATCATTTTGAAGTGTGGGAATAAAACATTTTTCCTTCTTTAAAATTTGAATACTTTATGTTTACTGAACCATAGTTTTTTTCCCCTTTTTTTCATCAAGTGTTAAAACAGAATGACCAAATGGGATGTCACTGGATTTACTCAGTACACCAACAAATCAAGTATGAAAACGAATGGGAAGTCGAGGCTCACTTAACATTGAACAGACCACGGAACTATGCAAACGTAATAGGAAACTTCATGTTTTGTGTGATCGACTTTTAATAGAAGTCTTGATAATTCTTACAAGTACCGTTACCAGCACTTAATATGTGTCCGTTGGTGCTTTTGAATCTTTATTTTGAGATGGAATGTATTGTTTATAGTATAATCTTGTAAGCTACACTTACTCAAAAGCACACCAGAAATTAGTATGACGGTCCATCATTTGTGCTACACATAGCCCTATAATTTTCCTAGTATAGATGGAAGACTCAACATTCTGATATACATTGTTTATCTATATCGACTTTTATCAACGATATGACATATATCATATTCATACATCTTCTAACTCTAAGGGATGTTTGATACTAGGGAATCGCAAATGATGGAAATGGGAAGAAAGGGAATATGATAAAGAAACGGGATTGATTCCAGTGTTTGGTGCAAATCCAGAATCGACATTAAAAGAATGATTTCTTCTGTTTGTTTATTATGCAACCGATTGTAATGTGCTTGCAAGTTCTTTTTTATTTGTGTCCCATCACCATACATTTGATTAGAAATCAAAGTCCCATATACTTATATTTGAGTCATAGTCCAATTCATTGCAAGATGACACAGAACCGAGTTCTTTTTGAAAACTCATTTGTGATTCTTCGATTTCTGGAGTTTGAGTTTCTGTTCCGTCCCACCTTGGCTGAGAAAGAGTTTTGTGGGTGCAAAACAACGCATAATTATTCTCCAACTCCTTTACATTTACAGATCTTCCAAGTAAACTCTTGACTCTTTTACAAATAACCTCCGCTCCAATCTATACATGATTTAATAACCAGTATTTAGATATTATAAAAAGCTACGAAAAAGTAAATAAAATTTGGATGATCTTTGATAATCACCTTTCTTTGACGAATATGAAAGGTTGAATGCCCGCTGCATGAAAAATTTGCAAATGTGACCTCAGTGGTACACTGATTTAGAAACCAAACGACATCACGAAAATTTGAATGATATTTCAGTCCTGTTACCAAAACAACATCAATATCTTGACTCATTTCGTGGATTTCGATATCAATTGGCTGGCACAACACATTGTTGGTAATTTTTGTGTGTTCGTGTGATATCTTCCTACTTGACAACTTATCCTTCTTGTTCTTGATCATGTCCAAGTTGGTTTTGAATGCTTGAATGTACTCTATGGCACTATCTACTCTATCGGACACGTCACCTCCCTGGATTATTGAAGCAAGTTAAAAAGAGAGTGTCATTTAAGATACCAAAAATTGAAGAAACAGATAAATGATGAAAAACCTTGGAGAGGTAATTAGGAGGGATTAGAGAGAAGAGACGCGAGAAGAGACACTTCATTTCGTTTCTTCTATTCTTCTCAATAATCTTCCTTTCTGGTTTCTTCAATTTTGAAGGTGAATGCTTGATGATTCCCTCCATGATCAAACCTCAGCTGTGGTTTATCAACTTTAGCAAGTATGTTATGTTATGTTATACTAGGTATATCTGTGTTTTATATAGACATGCATGTTTGTTTTTTTATGGTGTGAATGGGAAAATGAGTGGAAAAAGGACATGACCAGGGTATACGATGTAACAAAGTAATTACATATGATGTCACCTTTCTTTCGTCACTAATTAATCTGTTGTTTTGCTTTTTTCCTGTTAACTGGAGCCTCGAATCAGATTTTAGCCTGGTTTAAAAGGATTTCAACCCCTATTTTTCGATTCTCAAACTAGTAGGTTTGTCGTCAAAATCTATGGGTCGGAAAAATCTATACTACTTATAATAATGGGTTCACACCCGCCTCTTGAATCTAAAACTTAATCTAGATAGACACTATAATATGATTTATAATATGATTTAAGTTCATTTAAAATTTTAAATATTAAACTTATTTAAGATATGAAGGGACTAATTTCGTCATTTATTTACTTGACATCCAAAAATTAAGATTATATCATCAATTTACACTTAGAGGTATTTTAATCTTTTTTTCATCTTCATCTTATCTATACTTTCTTTCTCTAACCGTTGATCGATCCGCTCTTCTTTTCTACTTTCTCTCTTTATAACCGTCGATCAATGAACCATTGATCGATCGATCCATTCTCCTTCTCTAGTTTCTCTATGTATAACCTTCAATCGATCCATCATTGTTCGATCAATCGATTCCTCAGGTAAATATCTATTCTTCATCTTCTTCAATTCGTTAAATCTATCTATAAAAGCTTATTGTTTAGATGTTAGATAAGCTGAATTTTAAGCTACTTTTTTCAAAAGCATAATACGGTTATGAATTAGATTATTAATAAGCTTATTGATTAGCTAATTGGATTAATTCGTTTATTTTTTATTGATTTTAAAGCTTATTTTTTCGGAATTATAATATGCATTTAGTTTGTTTAGTTGAATTTATGACCGAACATGTGTTTATGTTACTTTGATGTTAATAAGCTCTTTATTTAGCATTAGAATTATATTCAGCTCAATTGATTTTAGATTAATTAATTTTAGTCAATCTAATTATCAGAGTAGCATTATGCAAAGTTCTGTGTGTGTTGATGTAATTGTTGCTAGTGTTAATTTAGGTTTTGATAAGCTTTTTAGCTAGTTTTTTCTTATTAAGTTGCATGAAGTTGTTTTACATTTATTAGTGTAGCAATAAGCATTATTATATTTTTGTGTTTTTTATGTTTGAATGACTATTGCGTTTTTTTAGACGTGTTGAATATGATTTATCATGTATGATGTTGCTTTTTTCTTTGTGTATCATACATGATACACACATGTTTATATATTAAATTGCTTTTGCTATATGACTATGTGTGTTATTATATATGATAATTGTTCTTTTCATATGTTATTGGTGTTTGTGTTCAGTTAGACATGTGACATATTATTTATCATATATGATCTTGTTTTTTCATTTTTGTATCATATATAATAGTCGTATTTTTTAATTATGATATTGCATTATGCTATCGATATGTATGTTATCATATATTATAACTGTTCTATTTCATATGTTATTCATGTTTAATTTTGTTTCCATTGACTTTTATGTTCATTTAGGTATATCAGCCATTTGGAGTCCCAAAGTCGGCGATTGTTGATGTTCATAATCCATTATCTTGAACTCGTAAAGGACGTCTTAATTTACTCTTCAAATGAGCAAAATAGAAAGCTATTGAGAAAAGTAATAAGAACAAGGGTTTGTTTTCTTTTGTATGGTGGTACAGATCATGACAAGAGGACGTGTGCGGGTAAGCGTGATGATGAAAGAGATGTTATGTCATAGAATGTAGCTATTAGAGAAAAGTAGTTTTGGCTAAAGGTTTAGAGTAGTTGTATTTTGTAGAATAAGACTAGTTTTCAATTATAAAATTTTGTGTTTTTTTTAATTTTGATCAAGTGCTTATCATGTATGATGTCATGTGTTTATCATATTTGATTGTACATTTTTTTTTGTAATATCATATATGACCGAAATGATGGAAATATTTATGTTTTTTGAAGTGATGTTTTTTTCTATTTTCACATACTACGTATCATATATGATATACTGCTATCATATATGATAATGTTTAACAAGTCTTTTTATCTTTAAGTTGTGGTTTATTTTTTAGAATTATTTCATGTATGATATTTGATAAACATGTATCATATATGATAAACAGTTATCATATATGATAAACAGTTATCATCCATGATAATATTGAACACGTAGTTTACTTCTTTTAACATCCTATCTATCATATATGATAAACTGGTATCATAGATGATACATTGGTATCGTATATGATAATGGTAGTTTACTTGTTTCCAAAGGCCATAAGAACACACAATAGTTTGCTTAGTTGTTCAGTAAGAAGTCCAAGAAGCAAAAGACATTCATCTCATAACAAAATATGACTAATTAGTAGTTATAAAATTTTAAATCATAATCTACAAGTTGGATCCCTAAAATCTGGTACATATTATGGTACCACCACCAGCTTGTCAACCTACACTACATTTTTGGCTTACCAAATGTTCCAGTGGGTAAGCATTTACGCTTAGGGTTGGCGGCATGACTCAGGGGTAGTTGGACTAATGGATACCTATTAACGGATCCATGCTCTACTTCTAGTTAACCCCAATCTTGGAGCAATCCATAATGGGTTCTCCTGCACACAACGTAGCCTTTCCCAGCAGTAGGTTGGAAACCTACACTAGTTTTTACGTACACTATTTTTTTCCCATCCTAATGTTACGACGGGTAAGCATTTATGCTTAGTGGTAGGCAGTATGACTAAAGGGTAACTAGACAAATGGATACCTATTAACCTATCCATGCTCAAAGACTAGTTGACCCCAAGCTTAGAGCAACCCATAGTGGGTTGTCCTGTATACCGTTTACCCCTTCCCATCATATTAGCTAAACACGCGTCTTTAAATAGAATATTACATTTTGTTCAAAAAAAATAGAATATTACATACTAAAAAAACAAATTGAAAATTGTATGAAGTTCATTCTAGAGGCAATTTTCTCCAAATGACGCTTTGCAATCTCTCCCTATTTTGTGCTTCCTTCCTATCTAATATTGCTATATTTATCATATCCCTTTTCCTCTTTATGCCCTCATTGTTCTTGGAAAATTCGAACACATATTCACTTATATTCTCTGTGTGTTTGTTCATCTTATACGTCATAATCTTTGCCGCAAGCCTTAATCTTAGCTTTGTCATCTCTAATTTTTCCCCTTTTCTTCAGTTGGGAAGTGCATATTCCACGCCTTTGTATTTTCTCTGTAGTAATGCTCGATGTGGATCATCACAAAAACTTCGCAATCTACATCGTTGTTCTTTGTGTTTGACAGTTTCAAGATGTACAGAAAACATTTTTCTCTGCACATATATGAAAATTGCATGTTATCATGTTATCATGTATGTTACAAAAATAACATTTCTATATTATTTATGTTATCATATATAATGCTACTCACCAAGACATCATAGTACTTATGGTACTTTATTTTGTAGGTTTTTTTAATCTGGAGTTGTCTATGATTACTGCACTGCCTTTTTTCATATTGAACACAAGAAGATAGTAATGCTCGTGTGCGATTATTGTGAAGTATGTATGTGTATTTAGAAAGGGTTTTATTGGTTCATTTTTATTTCGAATACTACATATATGATAATAAGAAATAGGCTAGCGGTGGAAGGGTTTACCAGATCAATGTTTTCCATCTTTTCCAACTCCTTGTCATCCTTGAATACGGTGGACGTGGACTTTTGAAAATCCGCAAACTACTTTGTTGTGTTGTATTTTCCGTTAGGGTTCTTCCACTTAAACATATCATATATATGTTCGCATAGATTAACGAATACTATAGTTTAAATTTTCATTTATTTGCGTTTTAATTAATTCTTGTGTTTTAGTTACATACAAGCATTGTTGTATGAAGAAGTGTTTTCTTTTTTGTCTTATTGAGTTCATTGCTTCTTCATGGTTTAACACAGCTGAGTATGTGTCAACGATGCTCGCTTCCACTTTTATTCGTGGTGCTAGTGTTTGTAGGTTGTCCCTTATGCAAGCATTCCTTCCACCTTCTGTTTCGAATATAAATTCGATGCAAGGAAAAATTAATTATAAGTAGTTGTTAAAAAGTGAAAACAACTTGTTTATCAGGGCAAGGGAGACTTACAATGGATCTCCTAGCATAGAAAACGAGCTTTTGGCTATCATCATTTCATCTGTTTTTGCTTTCATCCTTGTTATTGTTTACTTGTTGCTGTAGGATGCAATTAGAAAATGTGATGGATTTTTCGTTCTTTATGCAGATTCTTATTCATCCAACACTTTTCTTTTTGAATTACTATCTTAGGTGTTTTAACACTTTCTTTAATAGTAGAGAAAGAATGTGGCATTACAGGCTCTTGTTACCTTTGTCTTGTTTTTTTCCTTTCTTCTTCAATTCCTGGCTCATATTCTCATTAAAGTTTTCATCCAGATACTTGTTCTACTTTGTGTCAAAGTAAGTGGAACAACGTTCTGGGAGGTCTAATTCGTTATCAGTTTGTTTTTTTCATCCTCGAGCTATTTTTCATCCGTCTTTTATTTTTCACCTTTCTCTAGATCTCCTTATGTACTTCTTTTTCAACTTGTGTTGCATCGTTTTTGGCATCTTCCCCTCTAATATGATTTTTAGGTTGTGCTTCATGATGTTCCTCTGTTGTTGGTTCTTCATGCTATTTGTTTTCATCTTATTCACTCCCACAAGTGTCATCACCTTAATCAATAAAATTTACATTCACATCATCACCCGCCCTTATCCTGAACAGGGCCTTGTATTCATTACAGAAATCTTTCATTAGTTGATCCCCTTGACATTCTAAGCTCCCTTATTTATAGGTTTGAACAAGCTCTCTTTTTGTAGAAGTGTGACCATCTTTGTATTTCAAGAGGGTTGATGTTTTCCTAGAGAGAGAAACAAGAGAGAGAAGTGAAAGAAACTATGTGTATAAACCTAAGAAAATAAAACAACCAACACCTCTTTCCATGGTGGAAAGAGGTTTATATACCCAAGTTCTTAAGTGGACTTGGGCCTCCGGCCCATGAACATGCTCATGGGTCGGGCTTAACATAAATATTACTTAAACATTACTACGAGCCTATAACTATATTGTTGGAGTGACCGAGACTTTCTTTATACGTAAAACGTATTTCCAACAATCTCCCCCAAAGGGAGGTTACTCCAAATTTACAAAGTCCTAATCTAGCATGTTAGATCTTGTTCTTGAGCTCGTAGTCCACTTTCTCTTTTCTTCTTTTTCTTTTCTTCTTGTTGTGAATATGTGTTGAATAATATCAGGCTTTTGCTTGGAACATGTTCTTTTGGCCTTTCACGTGCAATCTTTATCTTCTTGTGATGTTCGCCTCTTCATGACTTCATGTCCCACACACCTATCCTTTGTTGAATTCTTGAAAGTCTCAGAGTCGATACAGCGGAAGACTTTTAGGTCAGACTTTCTTGAATTTGCTGAAATATTTTAAGCAGAAGAAATAAGTATGTGAGAAGACTTCAACAGGTACACCGCAACGCCACCGTCTTCGAATGAAGCAACATAATAAGACACAAACGAAATGGCTTAGAATATTTCATTCTATATCGGTAGCATTTTACCTCCGGTCGGTGAAGACCGTTGGACGATATTAGATATCGTACCTGTGACGGATAGTTTCAATTAAGTAACTTCCTGACAGGATTTCGCGGGTAAACCCGTTCTCTTTATTCGACGATCACTAAGCTTGACTGCGAACATAAAGAGTGAATCACTTGGATAAATTATCCTTGTGATTGAAGCCGTCAATTCATGAAACCTGGAACAAGTGAATTTCAATTAAGATTTTCACCATCGTTGCTTTCTAGTTGTCACGAGCTTGATTCAAATAGAATCTTGCTTGTCACCTACCAAGTGCTGTTTGATGTTAACACTAGAAGGATTTCCACTCGTCACTGTGAACACTAAAGAGTGTCACTCTGAGTGTTCTGGCAAGATCATACGATAATGCGTAGAGGCCTGGAACGAGTATAAGTTCAATTAAGAATTAAACTACTGTTTCTTTCCAGTTTTTCACAAGATTGATTCTTAAAGAACCGCACGTGTCACCTACCATGAGCTTGTTTGATGTTGGCTCAAGAAGGATTTACATATTCATTGTAATACTTGTGTATTACTCGGATGTTCTGGCAATATTACAAGAATACTGCGTAGGACTCATAAAGATCTCTTACTTTTCACAGTGTGTGAAGAAGCAAGGAATAAATGGAAAGTGTCCTAATGAGACTTTTGATGATCTCGTGGCTCTAGACTCGATAGTGCGTTTTGATTTAGTGAGCGATGGCTGGAGAGGATTGCCACCTTTTCAATATCAGTCTATTCGTAGTGAATAAACCAATAGATAACGTGTTAAGCTCCGTGTGATTCAAACAAACATCTTTTGAGAGATATTTGAGTTAGCTCGGAGGGGTTGTGCATGACATCACTGGGTCCATGATGTCTTGTCTTCAATATCGAGAATCATTAAAAAATGATCCCAATAATAGATGTGTTGACCCGGTTTCTGTCCTAAGTTGTAAGGAGGGCTTCTTTATTTACACCCTTTATCTTTACATTTCTTTTTCATTCTTCAACCCCTTCGGTACTTACCAATACATCATCACTAGCACCTTGTTGTGATTGTTCCAGTGCTAGCATCAGTAATTAGTCGGTACTCAGCTACGTTCACAATCTTTCTCCACCTTTCCTAAGGACTACTAATTCTATCTAGGGAATTGTCCTTGGGAAGATTCCATCAGTTCTGATGAATCATTGGACCAATACCTAATCCTACCACCCTTTTTTCACCACATCCGTCGTGAATTAAGTGTGTTTTGGGTAAGTATTGTCACCATGAAAAATCCTTGAAAAATCATTTAAAGCACTTGTGATATTATAATCAAAGTTTTTGTGCCTTAAGTGTTTTGTTCATAAAAAATGCTCCCCCTTAACATGTGCATTACACATATTAAATTGGTTTATCTTTTAAGCCTTTTTCATTGTTAGCCAAGTATCATTAAGTCTCCTTAATCCCATTTTCTCCCCTTTTCCAAAATGTTAACCATCAATATTTTGGATATTAATGGATTAACCGGTCTTTGGGTAATAAAATGAAATTAAATGTTGGCCAAAGAACATATTAATGCTCCCACTCAAATTAATGAGGGTTAGTTGTAGTGCTCGAGTATGATATGTTTGAAAGATTTAGAATCTCGAGAGAAATTCTTGAGAAATTTCATACTTTCACACTACAACATGCCACAAAATCCGTATGCACAGTTATATACATATTCACAAATGAGTATATGGAGTTGACCTGAATGTAGTGTGATCACCACTGTTAAGTGGATCGATCCACAAGCCTATGATGTGCTCCATATGGTATGCCCCCCACGAATCGTTCGATACTGCGGATCAGCCGTCGATCCCTTAACTTCGCCTCAATCATCTGGATGATGTGGTTGGCACTCTTCTTAAATCGGCCTACCCATCTATACTTTACCTCTGGAAGACCTTGTCCTGAGTTGAGCATCAACAGCTTGTCATGTACATGCTTGAGAGTACCATCGCTGAACTTGTGCAGTTTTGAGAGTCACATGTATTGCATGACCTCTGCTTCATTCAGGTAAAATATGCCCATCTCTGGTTGAAGTGTACCCATGTATGGTTCCTTAGCTTGGTGAAAACGACTCATTTGTGTTGTATGAGGTCGTTCTAGATTTAGCCTGGATTAATAACTCTCTACCCCAAGTTGTAAGTCTTCAACCCTTTTCTTGATCATAATTCTACGAGTGAATTGGCGAATGTTGGAGCTTAGGGCAATGACTTCATCGGGGTCTAAGTGAGGGACCTTGCCTTGAGCCAAGATGAGTAGAAAAGCTTCAATATCTTCAAGTCATAGGAATTGAAGATTCCCTTCACTGACACTATAAGTCTTACCGTCTTCTCGCTTGAATCTGATATCTTTCAAATACGAATATCCAAATATATGGTGAAAGCTAACTCCCTGTATGCTTGAGATTCGACGGGTTGCAAGTATAGGTGTACCTTTCTTGGTGTGATTGTAGAAGTAGTAAGCCGACTTCTTGTTGCCCCGCCAATGTGAGATGCCTAATTCCGCATATTGATCATATTCCTTGACAAGCTCTTTGCTCCATAGGTCTGGAACTTTATCTTCAATCCAAGGGATATCCTATAAATTTACTGCTTTGCCCATTGTTAATGATGTAGCATACTTGTCCGTGCCGTTTTCTAAGAAATCCAGATCCCGGTTGGTAAAGTATTACATTGGCAGGTGCTTGGCTGCTGCAATAACTGAGGGTGTTAGTGGAAGAAGTATTGGAGCTTGTTCACCTGATGCTGTTGATTTGATTGCTTTCATGAGCTCATTGAAATGATATTCTCCCTCAGTTTTGGCAATCTTCATGGAAGCCCAAAAGTTCTTGTCTTTGATCGTTGTTTGAAGTGTATTTGTATCAATGGTAGGCACTCCATATTTATCCATCAGGAATCCAGAGAAGTCAATTGTATTATTGAGGAATTATGTGAGATCCGCCTTTTCACTGTCAGAAATTGTACGTGCGGTTGCTGCCTGTCTAAGCCATGGCTGCACTAGAACCGTCTCATCAATAGTGAACGTATCAGCAAACTCAGGATCTGGTTGATTTATATCGCCAATATCCATATCGATGCAGTGCTGAGGTGGAGAGTTATGTATCACAGATGGTATCGCTTCATCTTCTTACATAGGTTCGTGTTCTACAGGTGCTGTTGATGAGACATTAGTAAGAACCGATACAGAAGACATACCTGTGTCTGTTTCTGTGTGATGCTGAACAGGAGTAGGCAGTGGAGAGTGATGTTCCACAGACGGTGATGGTTCGTCTTCAATCATTGGTTCGTCTTGTACCAGTGGCACTACAGGTTCTTCTTGTGATACACTAGTAAGAACCAGTTCAGATGACTTACCTGTGGTGTTGACATTGGTTTCATCATGCTCGTCATTGGTGATGTTTTCACTCTCGTCTTGTTTATCGCCAACTTTTTCTTTTGAACGTGCATCACTTACTTCTTCTTCCTCATCACCGTCCTTGGATTCTTCAGATTCTTCACCATTAGTACCATTACCTTCATCCTTATCACCATCCCCTTTCTCCTTATCCTTACCATTCCCATTACCGTCCTCATTAGCATTATCGTCATCCCCATCACTATCGTCATCCTCGTCTTCCCCGTCATCCTCACCCTCATCCTCATCCTCCTCATCGTCCTCATCCTCATCATCATCATCATCCTCATCCTCGTCATCATCCTCATCCTCTTCTTCTTCATTCTTATCAGAATGTTCTTTCTCCTCCTCATTCTCTTCCTCTTCTTCCTTATTTTCTGCCTCATCGTCATTTTCAGGCTCCTAACGTTTCCTTTTCTTGGAAGATTGGGGAACTTCAGTGTAATCTAATGGTGATGTGTTGGAAGCTTCCAGTATGACTTTAACAAGAGCGTTTTACAATTTGTGTTGAGCTTTTGTTTGTGGTAACTCAATGTTGGTTAATCGAGTCACCAAAGTTTGCATTAAATTGCAAGTCAGTAAGGCCTTTAGTGAACAATACTGGAAGCTCCTGATTGACACATGACCTAACTTCACGTTGAATGATGTTAGTCATGGTGTCATTGATGGAGTTGAGGAAAACACTGTTTTCTTTATCACGTGCTTCCTTTTCGGCAATAAACTTCTTATGTTTGTCTTGAAGTTTTAAAACTCCGCCATAAGCATCATCAAGTTTGGATTTGTCGCGTTTTTGTTCTCTTACGGCTTTTGAACTAGTAACACGCGACTGTAGCTCTTCAATCTTTTTTTCCTGATCTTCCAACTGTTTTTGGAAGTGCTGAATGAGAGGGTCACTAATCTTGAGGAATGGAGTGGAAGTGGATGGTAGTTGTATTGTTGTTGTTGGTGGAGGAGTTACCACAAGTGCTAAAGAGGTTGTGGATTGGATGGTGGTTTGTACAGGTTGTTCGAGGATAGATGGCGATGTTGGTACAATCACTGGGCAATGGTTGGTACAGGAAGATCGACAATCGGTGGAGGCGTTGGTGTAATTACTTGGGTGGTGGTTAGTACAGGTTGATGGATGACCGGTGGCGGCGTAGGTGTAATTACTTGGATGGTGGTTGGTACAGGTTGATGGATGACCGGTGACGGCGTAGGTGTAATCACTTGGATGGTGGTTGGTACAGGTTGAATGGTTTTGATTGTAGGTTCAATCTGGGGGACGGTTGTCAAAACAGTGCTGAATACTGGTGGTGGAGGGGGTATTTGTTGTTGGATAGGAAACATCGTCAGATGAGCATCGTCTGCTGCTATCATTGTTGAAGGAGTTGGAAGTGGTTTGCTAAGGTTGACGTCCTCGTACAGGAGTGTTTCCATATCTTCTCCACCTTCTAAATTTTGGTCTTCAAAATCATAGTTGAAATAATCATCTACGTTGTCATCATCTTGGTTTGTTTGGTCTGTGATTCCTTCCTCTAGTCTGAGATCTTGTTCTTCTTCATCGTTTGAGTTGTCTGGATCTCCAAAAGCTTCCAGTGATAATTCTGCAGGAGTTTTTTTATCTAGAACCACTACCGGTTTTCTGTGCCTCTATCCTACTTAACTTACGTGCTATTCGCATCTGTTTTTCTTCAGACATTAGTACTGAAGGATCTTGTTCTTCTGCATCTTCATCACGTAGTTGCTCTTTCCCTTTAGCTTTGCCTTTGGTTTGGGGTGAGGAGATCTTTTGGCGTTTGACAACAGTCTTTTTCCTTTTACCCTTTTGCTTTTCGGATGGATCTGCGTTTGCTCTTTTAAACTGTGCTTCGATATCCAGGAGCATTTGTTTGTAAGGTCCACTGTCCTTGATCCCACCATTGATCATTGTGTCTGGCACTAAAGCTGGACGCAATGAGTACTTAGTAGAATGTTTGTCGTCACCTATCTGATCCAACACATGGTCATCATCTGATGTATGGTAGAAGAAATTTCCACGCTTGTCAATAGAAAGGGACACTCATGAATTGGTTGATGATAAGTTTTGTGAACCTTGGAAACAGAAGATGCAGTGATTTCTTCTTGGTACCGATAAATTGGTAGCAAAATTATTCCCAAAGAAGTAGAGCATAATCTACTGTAGATGCAGTGTATAGGCCCCAAAGTACATACGCCTGAGGTGGTCTCATTTGGTCAAAACCACGAGCCTTTGAAGTGAGGCACCTGGTTATGATGGTGACGAGTGCTTTCCATGGTTGACCAATACGTGAAGTGGAAAACTGAGATAGATTTTGAATGTCACCCTCATAGTTTAGAGCTCTGATACCAATTGTAGAAGCGTGATAATCTTTTTATTTCAAGAGGGTTGATGTTTTCCTAGAGAGAGAAACTAGAGAGAGAAGTGAAAGAAACTATGTGTATTAACTTAAGAAAATAAAACAACCAACAACTCTTTCTATGGTGGAAAGAGGTTTATATACCCAAGTCCTTAAGTGGACTTGGGCCTCCGGCCCATGAACATGCTCATGGGTCGGGCTTAACATAAATATTACTTAAACAATACTACAAGCCTATAACTATATTGTTGGAGTGACCGAGACTTTCTTTATACGTAAAACGTATTTCCAACACTTTTGGCATCATATATTATGTGAAACTTCTCAACTATTCTGTCAAAGAACTCCTACAAATCAAAGATGGCAGTGTTAGTTTTGATGTACACACAGACTATCACATTTGATACTTCAAAGTATCATGTTTAATGATTCAAACAATTTGAGATACTTTTTATTATCATATATAATAATGCATGATATTTCATATTTTTTCCTAGTATCAAACTTGATTTTCCGAAATTATGATTTTTGATTATCAAAACAAGTTCAATTTAAGCAAAAGATATTTCAAATAGTTTGTGGCCTCATGTGTTTCTTTTTTTGCTGTCCTTAAATGGTTTACATATATCTTGAGTATCAAAGTTGATACTTCAAAGTATCATCTTTGATAATTCAAGCAATTTGAGATATTTATATTATCATGTATGATAATGCATGCAATTGCATATTTTTTTAGTATCAAACTTGATTTTTACAAAACTATCATTTAAGATTATCAAATCCAGTTTAGTTTAAGCATGAGAAATCTTAAAAAGTTTGTTACCTAATAGGTTTCTGATTTTCTATCTTTGAACGGTTCTTTATATATGTCCAACCCTTTGTAGACATCAATCCCCTTCTACATCTCTTATGGAATAAACTCTCTATATTGATCTAGGTTTCTCAATCATAGGTTCATCATTTCTATACCTGTCATGTTTTTCATTATTAGAGTGTTCCAGCTTCTCAATGTTAGTCTATCACATATCACATAAAGATGTTGGAAAATTGTGGAGTCCAAGTACAATAACTAGATTAAAAAATAAACCGCGTTAGATAAAAAAATAAAAAGTATAAAAATATGAAATCAATTAGAAATTATGTAGATAACTTACACATAAAGATGTTAGTGGATCATAGTAGTATTTGTACCACTCTTGACTGTAGCCCAATTGTTATTGCTTTTCTTCAAGCAGTCAATAACTGTTTTTTATTTGGAATTATGTTGTTGATGTCGTCGTTTTCCTTGATCCTCTTCAACAACTTTAATGACACTTTACCACTGTTGTCGAACTTTCCTATCTGCTTCCAAATAGGTTGATAAAGTTCATCTTGAACATAAATCTTCTTCTATTGTACTTGGTATTTGGGAAGCGATTTTAGGTGGTGTTGTTTGGCCAAACGCATGTATTGGTTTTTCCAATCTTGTATGAAAGGATCCTCCGGATCTCATTCTTCCATATCATTCAATTCTAATTGATTTCATATTTTATGGGCTTTTTCCCTCATCACCTTTATCGACCCCTTTACAAGTCTCAACTCCATGCTTTGTGGGTAGAATTTGTCCACATGGTATTCTAGAATTTGTGGTAGTTTTGATATTGGGAATTCTATGTACCCCACGAAACCAATATC
The DNA here is from genome assembly GCA_025667525.1 of Glebionis coronaria. NCBI lineage: Eukaryota > Viridiplantae > Streptophyta > Magnoliopsida > Asterales > Asteraceae > Glebionis > Glebionis coronaria. The sequence continues at coordinate 125,971,653 of CM046874.1, read as the reverse complement.
TTCAATCATTTTTTTCTTTCATTTGATAACCCGTTCATGGCTTCATAAAATAATTTCAAAGACGATCTTGTGTTGCTCGTTAGGTATGTCTTTTTTGTTTTTTTTTGGATGGGCCTCTTCCATTCTTGAGACTTTTTTTCCTCATCCTCCTCTTCACCTCGGCTTCTCTGTCTCATGTTCTTCATCTCATTCCTCATTAATTTCTTCCTCAACAGTTTCAGATTTTTTACTTGTGTCCCTTTGATGAAGTTGTTGTCGTCTTCTTCATCATGTTTTTATTTTCTACTTCGTTTTCAAGTTTTTTGTTGTTGGATTCCTCCTAGTCCTCCTTTTCACTTTCACTTCCTTTATTCGACTCCTACTCTTCATTGTTCTTTATCTCATTCTCCATCTCAGCTTCTTTCTTGTATCTCCTCTTGTGAATATTTTTGGTGATTCTTCTAGGGTTGCTTTTTTCCGTTATTGGTTGTTTTGTCTTTACCTATGTAGGTGCTATTTTGTCTCTTTACTTTCTTGTTTTGAGTTTCTTCATTCTTAGCTATTTCAACCTTCCTCTTTTTGTTTTTTTCTTCTTTCTCCTTTTGTTCTTTTTCTTGCTCCTATTTCTTATTCATGTCTTCCTCTTCTTTATCCTATTTTCTCTTCTTCTCTACTCCTTTTATCTTCATTTCTCTCCTTTCTTCATCTAAATTTTATGTGTTAAAAGTTTGTAATGGTCATTGTTTTAGTATATGTACTTTATGAAATGTTTTTTATTTTCTATGATATTTGTTATATCATATATGATAATGATTGTATTGGTGTAACTTTTGTTGGTTTTGACGAGATTATAACCTCGATGTTTAATATTTTGTTCATAACATGTTCTACCTCTTCATCGCCTTCTAGACCATCATATGTTTCCTCAGCCTCATCGTCTGCATTTTCTTTTTTCTTCATTCTTATCATCATTGTCTTCTTCCTCTTTCTCATCCTTATTCTCATCATGGTTATCATCACTTTCACTTTCCTCTTCTTCCTCTTTGTTCTCATCATCATCAGGCCGGGATTATTCCTTTTCTTCTTTGTTATCAAGCTGAGACTCTTGGTCTTCTGTGTTTACATGCTCGTACTCAGAGCTTTCTTTTTCATCACTAGTGCATGTACCTTCCTCACCTTCATCATCATCTTTTTTCTCTTCTAAATTATCATAAAACATATACTTTAGCATTCTTCTTATAATTAATATCTTTTGTTGATAAGGTTGTTGAAAACGACCTAAATATACATATTCAACCCGTTATTATAATGCCACTTTGTATTATAAATAAGAGCTTTCGATACTTAACATATTGCGTTTACATGTAGGTATAAAGTTTGAAGAAGAAAAGTGAAGATATACAAAGAAGGGTCCTTGAATTGCAAATAAACAAAACTTTTGAGAGAAGATTCTGGAACGCACAAAAGTGTGGCGCACAATTTCAGAAGTGCGGCGTACATTCCACTCCTCCAAAGTGCGGCGCACTTTTGGAGAAGTGTGGTGCACATTTTCCCTCAGCCAGCACTATAAATAGAGGTCACTTCTACTCATTTTACACACACCTATTCTCTTCAATACTCCATAGCTCGATTATTTTAACTTTCTTAGTAAATTTACATTATATTCCACTTTTGGGAAATACTTGTAACGAGAGTGTTCCACTCTTTGATTCTTTGAGAAACGATATAATCATGACACTTGTGTACTCGTTCATTCAATCAATCTAAGTATGATGTTCTCTTACTCTTTTCCATTTGTTACTTTGATTACTATGTTAGGCTAAGCTATTTGTGAGTATATGGGTATGTGACTATGATTAGTGATGATGCTATGATATGATCCTTAATAATTGATTTCAAGCTAATGTTGTATAACCATTTTACCACCTAGTTCTATATATCTAGAGTTGATTTGTTACGATAGTTTGGCGTTGAGAAACACAAATTATTATAATAAGTTTTTAAGAACTTGTCTATGGTTTTGAATCTTTGGTTGGAGAGATCCGCTTAGAAACCTTGATAAAATATTGAACTCGTTGGCAACTTGTTTTAAGCTTAGTCGCTTAAATAAACGCAAGTTTTGAATTATACTAAGTAAATTGTGCAAACACCATTTTGACGAAAAAGGATTATCACTCTTTACCTACATAAACATATCTCGATCATTATAATTATCATCACGAGCTTATACGAACTATCCCGTATTAGTCATACTTGTTACTATTATTATCTATTTCAATCATCTCTTTCTTCAATTAGTATATTGATTACCAAGAAATTAAGTCTCATCGAACGATCCTTGCTTACCACTACAAGCTATATTACGAACGAAAGGGTATACTTACCCGTATTTGTATTTTAGTCCCTTGTTTTGTTTAAACCATGTAATATAAATTTAAGACTTGCAAACGAACATCAAGTTTTTGGCGCCGCTGCCGGGGACTTACAATCCTGTTTTGTAACCAAAATTTTCATAATCTTTGAAGAACTGAACCATTTCCCACCTAAAACAAACCAAAATTTTTCCTGTAGTACAGAAAGTACGCCGCACAACTCAAAAGTGCGCCGCACTTCCTATAACGAACCAAAGTACGTCGCACAACTCAAAAGTGCGACGAACATTTCCAACTGTAACACCAAAACCTTTGTTGGATGCACACCCGTTCATCCGAAACTCCACCAGTATCACCGTTACCAGAACCTGAACGTACCCTTAATCGAAGGTTACATAGACTTCACCTTCGTGTACCTTTAGATAGGAGACACAAGCAACCTCAACCTCGAGAAATCAACCAGCCTTTCGACAACCTTTCTCAATTCCTATTTCTCACCAAACTCATCAACCGTTACGATCCAATGTCAGTCACCGTTGATGAACCAACGTGTTCAGCCGATAGAGTTGTAGCACCAACTCCTGGCTCTGCAATAGTTTTACCTGAAATTGAAAACGATTTTGCAATGAAAGGAAACCATTTGACACTTGTCAAAAACCACCAATTTGATGGTCGAATCAAAACTGATCCTCACAAACACCTCCATGAATTTAGAGAAATTTGCAAAATGTTTAACTATGGAGAAGGACAAGCCGAAGCCGTTCAACGCATGATGTTTCCATCATCCCTCACTAGAGAAGCCAATTCATGGCTCGATGAACTTAATGAAGGAACCATTCGAACATGGGAAGGTCTTAGAATCGCTTTCATTAGCCGATTCTTTCCCCCTGCCCTATTTGAAAAACTCCTCGGAGAAATCCGAAGTTTTCTCAACAAGATCGAGAAACTCTCACTGACGCATGGTTAAGAATGAAAGGATTACTTAGAAACTGCCATGGTCATGGACTCAAAAAGGAAGGAATAATCAAGATTTTCTATCATGGTCTTGACGATGCTACCCAAGATGCATTGAAAGCTGTAACGGGCGGTATTTTCCTTTACAAAACTCCTAACCAAGCCTATCAATTATTATATGACAAAGTCTTACTCAAGCTTGATTGGTCCAAAAATCACAAGAACAAAAACCCTCGAAAAACTGTAGCTTTTGCCGAAGAAAGCAACAACCCAACCGACACCGAAACAATTATGGATCGTATGGACGCCATGTCTCTCAAAATCGATACTCAATATAAAGAGATGAAAAACAAAAGTCATGAAAACTGCAAACACTGTGGAGGAAACCATCCTTCTAGTGAATGTGATGACAATGACACACCCATGACAAAGGAAGAAGAAGCCAATTTCATGAACACCTATCGTCGAACTCGATTTTATAACGATTATCGTAATCATGACCGCGATGAGTAGAGATCTAACGATAAACCAAATTACGATCGAGATGAAAAGAAACTCAACCAAGCCGAAGACAAACCCAACCTCGAAACCAAGCTCGACAATTTCATTGAATCACAAAGAAAAACCAACCTTTTAGTGCGAGATACATTCTCTGTCCTCAAAACAAAGTTCGAGACTTCAAACAAAAACCACCAAGCTTCCATTAAAAACCTCGAAGCTAAATTTGATCGTTTTGCCGATAAGCAATCGAATCGCGCTTCTGGTTCTTTACCAAGCAATACAAACCCAAACCCCAAAAACAACAACAAATATCAACCACCGCAAGGTCATAACGAGCATGTGAATGCCATATTCACGCGGAGTGGTTTATCTTACGAATCACCTACCAAACCTACCCAAGATACACCAATCGAAAATCCACTCGATAGTGACGATGAAGATGAAGCTCAACCAACAAAAACCAAACCCACTGAAAACTCAAACCGAACACCCAAACCATATAAACCAAAAGTACCATACCCCCAACGCTTCCGCAAGCAAAAGATGCAAGCTAAGTATGGTAAATTCCTAGACTTAATCCAAGAAGTTCAAATCAACATGCCTTTAGTCGATGTTCTAGTTGGAATGCCAAACTATGGAAAATTTCTCAAAGAACTTATCAAAAGCAAACATTAGTTTGAAGATGTTTCTTCAGCTTTTCTAAATGATGAATGTTCTGCCATTACCCAAAACAAAGTTCCACCAAAAATTGGAGATCCTGGAAGTTTTCTAATTCCATGTACTTTCCATCGCTCATACTCTTGTAACGCCTTGGCCGATCTTGGCGCTAGTATCAAACTCATGCAATACTCCTTGTATGCTAAACTCTCAAAAGAAGTTCTCAAACCCACAAAAATGAGTGTTCGCCTCGCGGACCATTCTTTTCAATACCCAATGGGAATAGCCGAAAACATGCTCGTTGGAGTTGGAAAATTCATTTTTCCTGTCGACTTTGTAATCCTAGAGATGGAAGAAGATAGCAAGGTACCAATTATCCTTGGTAGTCCTTTCTTACATAAGCTGACGCTGTGATTCGAGTAAAACAAAAACAACTCAACCTTGGAGTTGGAGAAGATAGAATTTCCTTTTCTATCGACGAAGAAATGAAACACTCGTACTCTAATGAAGATACTTGCTTTATTATTGATGTCATTGACGAAGTCGTTGAAGTCGATTTCGATTCTCTTCTTGATGAAGGAAGCGAAATTTTATATTCTATCGAAGGAACCATCCTCGAAGAAGAACTTTTTGCTGATATTGACGCCTTCATAGCCGTTAATACCGACGAACCAATAGAAACCCCTGAAGAAGAAAATGAAACACCATTTCAAACCATAACTTTCGAAACCGATTTCAATGTTAAGAAATTTGTGGAAGAGCCTCCTACAGTTAGAACTTAAACCACTTCCTGAACATCTGGAATATGCGTTTCTTCATGAAGAAAAATTATTGCCTATAATTATTTCATCCCAACTTTCAGAAGAACACAAAATCAATCTAATTGAAGTTCTTAAGAAGCATAAACAAGCTTTTTCTTGGAAAACTTCTGACATTCCTGGCATATGTCCATCGTTCTGCAAACACAAAATCCGACTTTTGGATAACAAGAAACCGATTGTTGAAAAACAACGAAGATTAAATCCTAACATGAATAACGTTGTTAAAAAGAGATCCTTAAACTCCTCGATTATGGAATAATCTTCCCAATCACAGATAGCCCCTGGGTTAGTCCTATTCACTGTGTACCTAAGAAAGGAGGTATCACTGAAGTAACTAATGAAAACAATGAGTTAGTACCAACACGAACCATCACCGAATGGAGAGTTTGTATTGACTATAGAAAATTAAATGACACAACCGCGAAATATCATTTTCCTTTGTCCTTTATGGATAAAATGTTAGAAAGACTCGCAGGGAATGAATACTTTTGTTTCCTCGATGGTTTTTCCGGATACTTTCAAATCCCAATCAACCATATGGATCAAGAGAATACCACATTTACTTGTCCATTTGGAACTTACGCGTATAGGCGCATGCCTTTTGGCCTATGCAATGCACCTGCTACTTTTCAGAGGTGTATGATTGCAATTTTCCACGATATCATTGAAGAATCAGTCGAATTCTTCATGGACGATTTTTCTGTCTTTGGAAATTATTTCGACACATGTCTTAGAAATCTTGATAAAATGTTAGCACGATGTAAAGAAGCAAATCTTGTGCTAAACTGGGAATAATGTCACTTTATGGTTAGAGAAGGAATTGTGCTTGGACACAAAGTGTCTGGCGCAGGCTTAGAAGTTGAAAAATAAAAAATAAACGTAATCTCAAAACTCCCACCACCTACTAATGTGAAAGGCAATAGAAGTTTTTTAGGTCATGCCGGATTTTACCGACGATATAGCAATGACTTTGAGAAGATCGCTAGACCTTTAACTCAACTTCTAGAAAAAGAAAGAGCATTTGATTTTAATGATGAATGCCTTTTAGCATTTGAAACTCTAAAACCAAAGCTTACTTGCACACCAATTGTTGCAAGCCCCAATTGGAATCTTCCATTTGTGCTTATGTGCGATGCAAGTGAACATGCCCTTGGAGCGTCCTTGGACAAAAAGATGGGAAACAATTTCACCCCATCTACTTTGTTAGTAGAACTCTAAATGCAGCCCAACAAAGTTACACCATCACGGAAAAAGAACTGATGGCTGTAGTTTACGCGTTTGATAAATTTCGATCATACCTCGTATTGTTAAAAACAATAGTTTATACCGATCACTCAGCTTTAAAATACTTGTTAAAAAAGCAAGACGCCAAACCTCCTCTCATACGATAGATATTGCTTTTACCACTACAAGAAAATGAAGCTATTGTAGCATTTTAAAAGCAACACTTTTAAAATTGTTGCCTTTTACGCTATAGTAATGATAAAGCAACATTCTACCATATAAGTGTTGCGTTTAAGGATTTTATGCAACATTTCTTTTCAAGTTTTGCAATATTTAATTATAAAAGTGTCACACTTTATATAAGTGTTGCTTTTCCTCTCTAAATTTTTATAGTAAATTTTTTGCTAAATTTTTTCCCCTTGTCAGTTTTTCACAAGCCCGCCTAAGTTTCTCCCAAAAATCAAATAGTCCCTATTACTCATCTTTTTCTTATCTCAAATCTGACTTCTTCTTTTTAATTAGCTTATCCCTAACCAAAATTTTTAACCTTACTCATATCCTCTCTCGTCTCCATGGTGAAATCATCACCCGTCACCATCCAATAATTACCCTTTTTTTCTTATACATTCTCTTATCCTGGTTACGTGTTCATCTTCTTCAATATATATAATTGACTGTTGCTCGGATGTTATGGTTTTATAAGTTATTCAATTTGTTATATATTCTATGCTAATAAATTATTTCTTTTAAAGGACCGGGTCAGTAATGGTGAAAGCTTGAGGTTTCAACAATCTTCGATTTCTTTCCACTGTCTCAAGGTAATAGCCCTTTTCATGATTTTTAAGTGTGTTGATTATATGTTATTCTTTGTGTTCTTAAGGTTTAGATTTGGATATGCACCGTTTATCTTTTTATTTTTGCTCATTTAGATCTCAAAATCATCTACAGGAACATGTTTATATGCTTTAAACACTATAATATTTTAGATCTAAAAGTATTCACCTTATATCTTAATCTATTGATTATACTTTATAAATGTTGATTTTAAATGCACACCAACTGTTTGTTTTTATGCGTCAACAAAAGATCGGGAATAAAATTACATAAGACGATATTCACATTGAAGTATGTACTTGTCGACTGGCAGTCTACATGTTATTTCGTTGTAATTGGCCCAGATAGAAAACATTATGTGTAACGTCGTCTTTAGATTTAGGAAGGCCTTGTGCGAAATACAAAAATGAGGACCCCTTAAAAAGTTCAACAATATTTTGAACATAATGACGGAAACAATTAGAGTTTATTATGTAAAAAGAGCCATTCTCCTAGCATTTATCGAAATAAACTCTTCAATCAAATCTTTGTAGTCAATTGTCTTCAATATGTCCTGCTGAATTGATATCATTGCTAGTCCGTTAAGCCTTTCCTGCGAGATTGTAGAACACATGTAAGTTTTCATCAACTTCAATTTAGATAAACTTCTTACAGCGAAAGAAACGGTGACGGTAATAGTTATTCAGACTCTTTTTTTTACGATTATCAATTCCACATTCAATTTTTCTGATTCTATAAGACAATTCCTTTAAATGAAAATAACAAGGCACAAATGTATCAATAAATATAATAAGTAAAAGAGTACGGAACTTAGCAGGCAGAATTACAAGGACGACACACAAAATAACAAAGTCTCACCAGGAACATTTCTAGAATTTTTTTGTTTTATTACAAATTTAGCTTAGGGAGAAATGTTACCTTATGTACTCACTCTTTTTTCAGCTCCAGTTGCAGCCAACCATAACTACTGTGACAATCTAACATTTTCAGGTAGTGAATTATTTTCTCGTATAATATTTTGAAACTTATTTTTGTGTTGGTTGATGAACTCACAATTTACGGATTTAAATTTGGGCTTACGTGCATAATTTAGCGTCCTTTACGATTAAACCGGAAACCTTAGGATTACGTATTTACGTTTTTGAACTCAGTATTTGATGAGACAATTTTTATTGGATTCGTTTTGTGCCGTTGATTCATAATTTATAAAAACGTTTTTCGTGAAACAACCCGAGGGCACGCAAATCGAGGAAACTAGAATCGAGGAATACCCGTAAATTAGTGAGGTGGGACAAAATACATTATCCCACCCCACTACACACATGGGACGGCACAACATGACACCACATCAAAGATGTGGCATCATGTTAGCTTGTAACTTACAAGTGTAAGTTAAGCTTACACTTTAAGCTACTTTCTAGCTAAAACCATCAACCTAAACACATACCACCATTCACTCATGCAAAATCAACCAAAAACTCTCTCTATACTCCCACCATTTCCGTCCCACTTCAAAGCACAAACACCCCTTTTTGATCTTTTCTAGCCATAAAATACTTGTTATCTAGCTCTATCATGGAGTTACCTTGAAGCCTTGATCACTTGGTGGCCATTTTAACAACAAAGGAGGTGATTTGATTGTGTCCTAGGGCTGATTTCTCAACTTATATTCTTGGTGTTTGATGATCTTGGAGTTACATTTGGTGTTCATCAAGTTCTTGTCTTCCAAAAACAAGATATACTCTTGGTTGGTAAAGAAGATAATCCTCTCCCCTTTCTCTTGTTATTTTTGTAAAGATCAAATGTATTTTGTTTCTTATTGTATATGTATATAATGAATATATGATGATAAAAATGTTGTGTGGGGATCAAGTGTTGATAAATATGCTTAAAAAGGTTAATAACCATAAGAAACAAGGCTAAAATCATGATTAATTTGTTGGCTGTATAAAAACAGTATGTAACTAAAACTTGAACTGATAAACTTGCATGGTAGAATCCATTTACAGTAAGTACAAGATGTCATACACATGTGAGAGTTGGCCATGCAATGGAATCATTAAAATGAGTGAGATATGATCAAAACAAGATGAGTGTGCTAATCTGAATAAGCTGTTTTGTAGGGACTGTTAAGGATAGATAAACTTAAAATGAGCAGTAGCTATACCTAAGTTAATTGTAGCACATAATATGAAGATCATGCCATCCAAAAATGAGCTTCTAAATCATTGAAGAACTCTAGATATGATAAAAATGGTGAAGATGAAAATAAAAATCAGATTTTGAAGAATTAATGTTTATTACTATTATATAAGCACTCAAAATTATAATGTATAAAATGTAAAATTAAAACCCACTAACTTATGAATTTTATTTATATAAATATGTAAAAGGTTAAATAAATGGATAAATTATAAAAATGGTAGTGGAATAATATTTATAAGATAAAAACTATAAACTTGATTTTTACGACTTTTTCGGCTATTACCGTAAAATTAACGTTTTTCGCCAATTAAAACTTAGACTATCAAACCCGTCTAATGTAAAGTTTTTAAAAGTCATATACTGATATATAAGTAACTAATACAAGTAAAAACCGATAAAACCCGAACTATAGGACATACGGACATTAACGAGCTAAGTAAGCATATTGGACTAATAATTGGACTAAATAAGTTAAACACTTATAAAAAGTACTTATTGGACTTAACCCATTTGGGCCCAACATGTAAAGTTTAAATACTGATAATATAAGTATAAAATGGATTAAACAAGTCAAAGAACTTATATAAGCTTATTGGACTTAAAATATGTAAATAAGGTAAAACTAGTAAACTAGTAAAAAGTTACCAATACGTAAACACTAAAATGAGTAAACAAGGATATATAAACCCACTTGATCATCATCATATGTATAAAAATCAACATATGTATATTGTTATTTTGATAAAAGTCATTGGACAAAAGTCTAAGACCGATTATTATTTATATAGGTTTCCGTGACCGAAGCACGCCCGTAGCCGATAATCCGCCTTTCATTATCAACGTGAGTTCATAGCCTCGCACTCTTTTAAATGTTTTATAAAATGATTTGTAAACCCGCGAGGGAGATAACATGCGAGATTTTGATAAAAATAGAACATAAGTAGTCCCGATGGTATGCTTAATGATATGGACCCGAATGATGCTATGACCCTATAAACGAGACAAAAAGGATTATTAGTAGTTAGGTTATGTCACTTAAAGTCCCATTAGCATGAATTGTGAAATACCGGGATTTGGTAGACGCTTATGCATTTGATAGTACTATTTGGGGACGATCACCCTAGTTCGCGCCTTGACGGTTGATCCCCGTCGTTCCACATTGATTGGTAAGCGAATTTATGTATGAGAAGATCCCATAGCGTGATTTTTTTGACGACACGCTAACTTAGATGGGCAAATTGTTTGTCGGGTTCGCGGCCCGTTCTTTTCATAGTAAGGTAACAATGTCATGCGGCTAATAATAATCCTATATAATCTAAATATCCGATATGATACGACGCTAATAACGATAATAATATTACCTATAATGGTAATATTGAGGCTACGGTCTCATGGACGGTTTAAGATGTATGCTTGATTTATATATTGTCTGACTAGCAATACGAGGACTTACTTCCGATATTATACTTGTGTTCTGATTTTAACGATTGTTTTATATAACGGTTTTTATTAAACTCTATGAATTCACTCGGCATTCGCTGATATGATTTTTGCATGTTTTTATCTCAGGTGCTTGAAGGTAATCCGGATGGAGATCGACTCTGATGGCCCACATAATATTAAAAATGTTCATTCGATCTATGTTTTGTAAACTAAATGACCTGTATAATTTGGAACCTGTTGTACGCTTTAAAACTTTTTTTAAATCGAATGAATGTATGTTGAACCATGTACAACCATTTTTATGTGTTGTCTATGATTGGAGTTATTGTGCTATTCCGTAACACTCTAAAAGACCCTTCCGCTGTACCGATACGAAAATTGAGGGTGTTACAGTTTGGTACCAGAGCTCTCGTTATAGAGAACAAAAGATTTTAAAAACCAAGGTTTTGAACAAAACTTTTCAAAAATCTTTTAACAATGAACATTTGAGAAAATATTTGAAAAATCTTTTGACTATAACGGTGCCAGAGATCTCCGACGTTACCAACAAGCCCTATTGAGAAGATATATATTTTGATATATATAATTTAATTTATATATATGTATATATCGTGATTTCAGTATGTAATTGTTTAACTAGTATGTTATCCTAATACGAGATATATATATAAATGCAGATTGTCATGGCTGACCCTAATATTCTTGTAGAGAACCATGCTATTCCCGAACCTAATGTAGATGATGATCCTTATTTAGACTTAGTAGATTATGATATGGATGATGAGTAGGAACCATTTGAGGATCCCGAGCCCGAGTTAGGACTAGGAGATCAGATTGCCCCTCAGGTTGATATGGTAGAGAATGAGATTGATAATGTTGATATAGAGAATGATGATGAGATTGGGTTAAATAATTTAGATGATGAGATTGACGACGAGGATGTCGAGGAGGATGTAGGTATAGATGTTGAGGTCGATGATGATGAGGAAGCCGAGCTTATTTACCCTTATGATGTTCCAGAGGGCGAGCCTTTACCCCCACCAGTTTATTTGTCTGATTCTAAGGTTGAACTACCTAGGGATGAAATGTCTGAATCGTCTGAATCTGATTCTGAATCAGAGGAGGATGAGGATGATAATGCACCTGACGGTACTGATGGTATTGCTACTCGTAAACGTGTGATAGGAGAGTCGTCTAGTACTCGAGAGGCTACTCATATTGATGGTCTTGCACCATGAGCCTTGAGACGTGATCTAGATGCTTCCCGTGTTAAGAGCAGTATGACAGAGATTGGATTAGGTGTTGTTCAGACTCATGTTGCTTATTTGGAGTCGAAGACTAAGGTTGGCAAGAAAGAGCGGGAATTGCTTAGTTTGGATTTGACTGATGTAGAGCGTGGTTTGAATGAGGCTTTTAGGAGGTTATCAGTGTTAGAAAGTGGTGAGTTTGCTGCTATGAAGAAAAAGGTGAATTCTATGGAGATTCAGTTGAGTGTAGCTCGTGCGATGCGTGAGAAAGCTGAGAAGGAGTTGAATATATCCGTGGGATGGAACAGTAGATTTTATGCTGACATGGTTGAAAGAGGAGTGATCCGTAAGCGCCCAGCTGAAGATGTGTCTAGTGATCGTCCGACAAAGATACAGAAGACGATGGATGATGGACCATCTGGCGGTTCTCAGTAGTCCAGTCTGTATTTAGTAGTGACCGTTGTATCTTTTGTACTTTTTGTAACCTTGACTGAACCGACTTGTTAGTAGTAGACTTGGCACGAATTTTGAGTGTATATAGTGCTAGAACTTTGATATGGGATGTAACTAAGACAATGCTTTTGTTTCAAATCAAATGAAATATGTATCTTGTCTTGAATTCCATATTGTGCCTTATTTGCATCTTGATTATGAATTCAATTCATATTATATGAATCCTTTGTTGGGTGAATGCTTAATATTTTGAAATTGTGGAATTATAGAACTATGCCGCCCAAGAAGGCTGTGACTGAGGATGATGTACGTAGGATTATTACGGAGCAAGTTACCGCATCTATGACTGAATTTATGGCAAATGCTAGAAATGAAGCTGGCGGTAGTGGAGCTGGCGGTAGTGGAGCTGGCGGTAGTGGAGCTGGCGGTAGTGGAGCTGGCGGTAGTGGAGCTGGCGGTAGTGGAATTGGCGGTACTAATGTGAATGTGATAGCTAATAATGTGAATGCTAATGCTGGAGGAAATATAGGAGGACTTGGAACTAATGCACCTGAAGTTGGTGGCTGTACTTATGTGACGTTCATGAAGTGTGAACCTCTACCTTTTAATGGAACTAAAGGTGCTGTAGGACTAAGCCAGTGGATTGAGAAGATTGAGTCGGTGTTTCGAATTAGTAAGTGAAAGGAGGAAGATAAAGTGACTTTTGCTATGGCTACTCTTAAAGGTCGTGCGTTGACTTGGTGGAACGGGAGAATTGCTTTCATGGGTCTTGATGCTGCTAATGCTACTCCTTGGGCTGAAATTAAGATGTGGATGACTTTAGAGTTTTTTCCTCGTAGTGTGATCATTAGGTTAGAACAAGAGTTGATTCACTTGAGAATGAAAGGTGTGGACATTGATAGTTACACAAACCGATTCCATGAGTTGGTCTTGCTATGTCCTCGATTGGTTGAACCCGAAGAGATCCGAATTGAAAAATATACTAAAGGGTTGACCAGGAATATCCGGGGGGACGTGACATCATCTAAACCACTGACCATTGATGATGCTGTTCGAATGGCTTACCAACTCATTGGACAGATAATTCAGGATAGGGAAGATGAAGCCCGTGTAGGTGAGAAAAGAAAGGGAGACGGTGATCGTGTATATAGAGGTGATAATAGAAAGAATTTCAATCGCCGTCAGAACCAGAGAAAAGGGAATGCAAATGCTCTTACCAACAATACACCACGCAACGATGATAGATGTCCTAAGTATGGCAACAAGAGGCATGCTGGCGACTGCTGGAAGTGCCGAAATTGCGGAAAGCTTGGACACAAGGTTGAAAGGTGTAAGAAGGGAACCATTTGCTTCAACTGTAATGAAGAAGGTCATAGGAAATCGGAATGCCCCAAGTTGAAAGCGATTGTACCTGGAAGTAACCCCCAGGGTGGTATCTATCAACTTGGAACAATTGAGGTGAAGAAAGAGGATCCAAATGTCGTTACCGGTACGTTTTTACTCAACAATCATTATGTTGTTGCTTTATTTGATTCGGGTGCTGATAGGAGCTTTGTATCCACTAAATTTAGTGCCCTTATTGACATTGAACCTGTTGAGATAAATACCAGTTACGAGGTGGAATTGGCTAATGGTAAATTAGTGAAAACTAATAAGCTATTAGAAGGATGCTCTCTAAATCTCTTAAACTATTCCTTTCCGATTGATTTGATGTTGATAGAATTAGGTAGTTTTGATATTATTATTGGTATGGATTGGTTGTCGTTGAATAATGCTACTATTTTATGTGGAGAGAAGAAGGTTAAGATTCCTCTTAGGAATAGGACGTTAGTAATTGATGGTAATCGAGGTGAATCCCGTTTGAAAATCGTTTCATGTATTAAAGTCCAAAAGTACATCAGGAACGGTTGTGAGTTATTCTTAGCTCAAGTGACCGGGAATGAGTCTAGGGAGAAACGATTGGAAGATGTACCTATTATTTGTGAATTTCCTGAGGTATTTCCTAAAGATTTACCCGGACTTCCACCGATAAGGCAAGTAGAGTTTCGAATCGATTTAATTCCTGGTGCTGCACCGGTGGCACGTGCGCCTTACTGATTAGCCCCTTCTGAATTAAAGGAGTTATCTGAGCAACTTAAGGAGTTGTCTGATAAAGGTTTTATTCGACCGAGCTCGTCGCCTTGGGGAGCTCCAGTCTTGTTCGTTAAGAAGAAGGATGGATCTTTCCGTATGTGCATTGATTATAGGGAACTAAATAAGTTGACTATTAAAAATCGATATCCTTTACCTAGGATTGATGATTTGTTTGATCAACTACAAGGATCTAGTGTGTATTCTAAGATAGATTTACGGTCAGGATATCACCAACTTCGCGTCCGTGAAGAAGATATTCCTATAACTGCATTTAGAACTCGTTATGGACACTATGAATTTAAAGTAATGCCATTTGGGTTAACTAACGCACCTGCGGTTTTCATGGATTTAATGAATCGAGTGTACAAGCCCTACTTGGATAAATTTGTGATTGTGTTTATTGACGATATTCTAATCTATTCTAAGAATGAAGATGAACATAGAGATCATTTAAGGATTGTTTTGAATTTGTTAAAGGATGAAAAGTTGTATGCTAAGTTTTCGAAATGTGATTTCTGGTTAGATTTTGTGCAATTTCTTGGTCATGTAATTAACAAAGATGGAATTCATGTTGATCCTGCAAAGGTTGAAGCCATTAAGAATTGGCCTGCACCGACAACGCCAACAGAAGTGCGACAGTTCTTAGGATTAGCTGGCTATTATAGGCGATTCATTAAAGAATTTTCTTTGATAGCTAAACCCTTGACTAAGCTTACCCAGAAGAATAAACCTTTCGTTTGGGGAAGTGATGAAGATGGAGCATTTCAGACATTGAAGCAAAAATTATGTAGTGCGCCAATCTTATCATTACCCGACGGGAGTGAAGATTTTGTAGTGTATTGTGATGCATCTCTTAGAGGCTATGGAGCTGTTTTGATGCAGTGAGAGAAAGTGATAGCTTATGCTTCTAGGCAATTAAGGAAGAATGAGGAGAATTATACTACTCATGATCTTGAGTTAGGAGCTGTAGTCTTTGCTCTTAGGTTGTGGAGACATTATCTGTATGGCACCAAGTGTACGGTATTCACCGATCACAAAAGCCTACAGTATATTCTTGATCAGAAGGAATTGAACATGAGGCAACGAAGATGGATAGAGTTGTTAAGTGATTATGATTGTGATATAAAATATCACCCAGGAAAAGCCAATGTTGTTGCTGATGCGTTAAGTAGGAAAGATAGAGAGCCTATCAGGGTACGTTCTCTAGTCTTGACCGTGCACAATAATTTGCCTGAGCAAATTAGAAACGCGTAAATAGAAGCTTGTAAGAAGGAAAATTATTTTAATGAAGGGTTCCGAGGAGAAGGAGATCCTTTAGAGGTTAGAGCTGATGGAGTGAAATGCTTAAGAGGTCGTATGTGGATACCTAAGTTTGGAGGCTTAAGAGACTTGATTATGTTAGAATCCCATAAATCTAAGTATTCCATTCATCCGGGATCTGATAAGATGTACCATGATTTGAAGAAGTTGTACTGGTGGCTGAATATGAAAGCTGATATTGCTATGTATGTTCTTCAATGCTTGACTTGTGCTAGAGTTAAAGCTGAACATCAAAAGCCATCAGGACGCCAAAGATTCCTGAATGGAAGCGGGAGCGAATTACGATGGACTTTATCACCAAGCTTCCTAGAACATCATCTGGAAACAATTCGATTTGGGTTATTGTCGACAGACTGACCAAATCAGCACACTTCATTCCGGTTAAGGAGCAGTTCTCACTGGAGAAGCTGACTCGTATATACCTTGAGAATGTTGTATGCAAGCATGGAGTGCCTGTATCGATCATTTCAGATCGAGATCCTAGATTCGCATCGAATTTTTGGAAATCTCTCCAAAGATCTTTGGGAACGAATCTCGACATGAGCACTGCTTATCACCCCCAGACTGATGGGCAGAGTGAAAGGACGATACAAACACTAGAAGATATGTTGAGAGCTTGTGTGTTAGATTTTGGTAAAAATTGGGATAAACATTTGCCGTTAGCAGAGTTTTCGTATAACAATAGTTACCATTCTAGTATTAAGGCTGCACCGTTTGAAGCTTTGTATGGTAGGAAGTGTAGATCTCCTGTATGTTAGGGTGAAGTTGGGGATACCTAGCTCACGGGACCGGAATTGATCCGGGAGACTACGGAGATGATAGTTCAGATTAAGAATAGGTTGTTGATTGCCCGTAGTAGACAGAAAAGTTACGCGGATGTGCGGCGGAAGCCAATGGAGTTTAAAGTGGGTGACCAAGTAATGTTGAAAGTATCGCCATGGAAAGGCGTTATAAGATTTGGAAAGCGAGGAAAATTGAATCCCCGTTATATTGGACCCTTTAAGATTTTATCTAGAGTAGGTCCGGTGGCTTACAAACTGGAGTTACCCCCAGAACTTCATGGTGTTCACAACACATTCCATGTATCTAATCTGAAGAAATGTCTAGCAGTGAGTGATGAGAAAATTTCATTAGATAAGGTTCGAATAGATGGGAAGTTGCATTTTATCGAAGAGCCCGTAGAGGTTATGGATCGTGAGGTAAAGCAACTGAAACAAAGTCGGATACCTATTGTCAAGATCCGATGGAATTCAAAGCATGGACCGGAATATACTTGGGAACGAGAGGATGAAATGTGGAAGAAATATCCGCACCTCTTCGATTTCAATAAGGATCGGACATCAAAATGAAATGGATCACGAGGACGTTGATCCCTTTTAGGAGGAAAAGCTGTGACAATCTAACATTTTCAGGTAGTGAATTATTTTCTCGTATAATATTTTGAAACTTATTTTTGTGTTGGTTGATGAACTCACAATTTACGGATTTAAATTTGGGCTTACGTGCATAATTTAGCGTCCTTTAAGATTAAACCGTAAACCTTAGGATTACGTATTTACGTTTTTGAACTCCGTTTTTGATGAGACAATTTTTATTGGATTCGTTTTGTGCCGTTGATTCATAATTTATAAAAACGTTTTTCGTGAAACAACCCGAGGGCACGCAAATCGAGGAAACTAGAATCGAGTAATACCCGTAAATTAGTGAGGTGGGACAAAATACATTATCCCACCCCACTACACACATGGGACGGCACAACATGACACCACATCAAAGATGTGGCATCATGTTAGCTTGTAACTTACAAGTGTAAGTTAAGCTTACACTTTAAGCTACTTTCTAGCTAAAACCATCAACCTAAACACATACCACCATTCACTCATGCAAAATCAACAAAAAACTCTCTCTATACTCCCACCATTGCCGTCCCACTTCAAAACACAAACACCCCTTTTTGATCTTTTCTAGCCACAAAATACTTGTTATCTAGCTCTATCATGGAGTTACCTTGAAGCCTTGATCACTTGGTGGCCATTTTAACAACAAAGGAGGTGATTTGCATGTGTCCTAGGGCTGATTTCTCAACTTATATTCTTGGTGTTTGATGATCTTGGAGTTACATTTGGTGTTCATCAAGTTCTTGTCTTCCAAAAACAAGATATACTCTTGGTTGGTATAGAAGATCATCCTCTCCATTTTCTCTTGTTATTTTTGTAAAGATCAAATGTATTTTCTTTCTTGTTGTATATGTATATGATGAATATATGATGATAAAAATGTTGTGTGGGGATCAAGTGTTGATAAATATGCTTAAAAAGGTTAATAACCATAAGAAACAAGGTTAAAATCATGATTAATTTGTTGGCTGTATAAAAACAGTATGTAACTAAAACTTGAACTGATAAACTTGCATGGTAGAATCTATTTACAGTAAGTACAAGATGTCATACACATGTGAGAGTTGGCCATGCAATGGAGTCATTAAAATGAGTGAGATATGATCAAAACAAGATGAGTATGCTAATCTGAATAAGCTGTTTTGTAGGGACTGTTAAGGATAGATAAACTTAAAATTAGCAGTAGCTATAACTAAGTTAATTGTAGCACATAATATGAAGATCATTCCATCCAAAAATGAGCTTCTAATTCATTGTAGAACTCTAGATATGATAAAAATGGTGAAGATGAAAATAAAAATCAGATTTTGAAGAATTAATGTTTATTACTATTATATAAGCACTCAAAATTATATTGTATAAAATGTAAAATTAAAACCCACTAACTTATGAATTTTATTTATATAAATATTTAAAAGGTTAAATAAATGGATAAATTATAAAAATGGTAGTGGAATAATATTTATAAGATATAAAAACTATAAACTTGATTTTTACGATTTTTTCGGCTATTACCGTAAAATTAACGTTTTTCGCCAATTAAAACTTAGACGATCAAACCCGTCTAATGTAAAGTTTTTAAAATTCATATACTGATATATAAGTAACTAATACAAGTAAAAACCGATAAAACCCGAACTATAGGACATACGGACATTAACGAGCTAAGTAAGCATATTGGACTAATAATTGGACTAAATAAGTTAAACACTTATAAAAAGTACTTATTGGACTTAACCCATTTGGGCCCAACATGTAAAGTTTAAATACTGATAATATAAGTATAAAATGGATTAAAACAAGTCAAAGAACTTATAATAAGCTTATTGGACTTAAAATATGTAAATAAGGTAAAACTAGTAAACTAGTAAAAAGTTACCAATACGTAAACACTAAAATGAGTAAACAAGGATATATAAACCCATTTGATCATCATCATATGTACAAAAATCATCATATGTATATTGTTATTTTGATAAAAGTCATTGGACAAAAGTCTAAGACCGATTATTATTTATATAGGTTTCCGCGACCGAAGCACGCCCGTAGCCGATAATCCGCCTTTCATTACCAACGTGAGTTCATAGCCTCGCACTCTTTTAAATGTTTTATAAAATGATTTGTAAACCCGCGAGGGAGATAACATGCTAGATTTTGATAAAAATAGAACACAAGTAGTCCCGATGGTATGCTTAATGATATGGACCCGAATGATGCTATGACCCTATAAACGAGACAAAAAGGATTATTAGTAGTTAGGTTATGTCACTTAAAGTCCCATTAGTATGAATTGTGAACTACCGGGATTTGGTAGACGCTTATGCATTTGATAGTACTATTTGGGGACGATCACCCTAGTTCGTGCCTTGACGGTTGATCCCTTCGTACCACATTGATTGGTAAGCGAATTTATGTATGAGAAGATTCGATAGCGTGATTTTTGCGACGACACGCTAACTTTGATGGGCAAATTGTTTGTCGGGTTCGCGGCCCGTTCTTTTCATAGTAAGGTAACAATGTCATGCGGCTAATAATAATCCTATATAATCTATATATCCGATATGATATGACGCTAATAACGATAATAATATTACCTATAATGGTAATATTGAGGCTACGGTCTCATGGACGGTTTAAGATGTATGCTTGATTTATATATTGCCTGACTAGCAATACGAGGACCTACTTCTGATATTATACTTGTGTTCTGATTTTAACGATTGTTTTATGTTAGCCCTATATTTTATATAGTCGAACAAAAATGTAATAGCTTATCTTAGTCGTTAAAGGTCTTGTATTGTAATAGGTTAGTCGGGAAAACCGGGCTTGGACTTTAAGCTAATATTGTATAAGTTAGGGGCGTAAGCACAAAACAAAGCCAAGCCCAGCCCAAGATGAAGCCCACAAAGGCCTTAGGCCGTGGCATATATAACCCTCTTCCACATGTGGAAGAGGGTGTTGGTTCATTTCATAAAACACCTAGTTTTAGTGTAAACCTTCCAATTCTCTCTCTTTTCTCTCTCTACTTTCTTCTCTTTCTCTCTCTAAATACCTCTTCTAAATCTTGTGTTATGGATTGATTGGGAACAACATTTGGTATCAGAGCCTATAGTGGATAGGTGATTGAAGATTCGTGTGTGGTGTTCTTGATTTTTCGTGGCTTTTTTTTATCCATATCTCACGTCCCATTTTTCTTTTTGTGTTTTTATGGTCTTTTCTTGATACAAATCATCTACATACTAGTAGTAGTGATTTAGGTATCTTGGTTTTGGCTAAAACACAAATTTTTTGGATCAAAAGTTGCGAAATTTCTTGTTTTTCTTCATTCCGAAATACAAGCAAGAGTTACCATCGGAAAGTACAAGTGTGTGGGATTTGATCGCAATAATCTAAGGATTCTACTTTGCGATCACTGTATTGCGTTACCTTATTCCGATCTGGATATTCCGATCGTGCATTGCGATCTGGGATTCCGACAGGTTTAAGGGTTTTTTAAGTCGTTACTCTGTCCAATTTGTCTCAGCCACATTCCGATCTAACATTGCGACAACACATTTCGATCTGGACATTGCGATCTGAACATTCCGATCTGAGCTTTCCGATTTGACATTCCGATCTGGACATTCCGATCTGGACATTCCGATTTGGACATTCCGATTTGACATTCCGATCTGAGCATTCCGATCTGGACATTCCGATAAGTATTCCGACGGACATTCCGATGGGTATTTTGTTTGAGTAATTTTTAGACTTAGCCACTATCTAGACTAGTTTCGGAACGTAGTTTACACGAAGATTAAAAAAAAAAGAAAAAAAAAAGAGTTAAAAATTTTTAGGTCAAGTAAAATCAAAATTTTCCCTACTAGTTTTTGGCTATTTCTAACTCAAATTCAAAATTTGGCGATACAAAATTTTTCGGCTTACCGTTTTGTCAGACTGAGAAATTTATTGTCGGACTGAAATTTTTTTTTTTGAATTTTCGAAATTTTAATTTTAACCACACATCATCACAACAAATCCACTAAGATCTGCAATTCATCCACAAGTATTCACCATGTCTAACAACAACATCAACATTGCAACTGCTAATCAAATTCGTTTGGAACAAGGTGGCAACGATAACCCACCTGTGCTCACTGCCGGTTGCTACGTTCAATGGAGATCTCGTTTTCTCAGATTTCTCGATGGAAAAGAAAACCGAACTGCTCTTCGTCACTGCCTTGAGAACCCACCTCCAGTTTTTGAATTCAAACCAATTACAACACAGGCAGAGCACGGTGGTGCAGAAGACTGGGATTCAATGCTTCAACTGCAAGGGATTTGGGCACATGGCTAGGGAATGAAAGAAGCCAAAACGGGTTAAGGACTCAGGGTATCACAAGGAAAAGATGCTGCTGTTTAAGAAAGAAGAAGCAGGAATTCCACTAACAGTAGATGAAGTTGACTGGCGTGATGACACTGATGATGAAGCCGATGATCAAGAGTTAGAGGCACATTATGTGTACATGGCGAAGATTCAAGAAGTGATCCCAGAAACTGATGATACTTCTGGACCCATCTATGATTCTGAGCCACTTGAAAAGGTACCATCACATGATAACTATAATGTGTTTGCTAATGAACGACGTCATCCTGAGCAACCCGAAAGCATCAATGACACATATGTAATGGACACGGAGGATAGCAATATCTCTACGAATTCACAGCATATGTGTAATGATGACGGAAAAGCTGTTCAGGATGCTAACTCGGATGAGGACCGTGATTTGCTTGCGTCTATTATTGATTCTTTAAAACATGAAATTGAGGAAAACAAAGAGGCTAATAAACGTTTGAAGCAAGCAAACACATCCTTAGCCGAGGAGATAGACAGGCTTAAAGAGTGTGATTATGTAAAAGAAGCTGATCGACGGGTTGCAATAGCTAATGGTTTGGTATATGAACGTAAGGTGCTCAACGAACAATATTGTTCTGAAGTAACACACGAAATTCATATGTCAAAATAGAAGATATCGGAACTTGAAGAACAACTGCTGCTACATAAACTCCAAATTACTGAATTAGAGTCGGTTAACAAAGAACAAACTGAGCTTTATAAAACTCGTGAAGAAAAGGATATTGAAAAAATTCTTGCTTTGGAAAAGAGAGTCGACACGTTAAACAACATTGTTTACAAAACGGGTCAGTCTATTCAAACTATGAATATGCTCAATAGAAATATGAAAACGAGTTTTGTCAAGCCTGAATATCTCAAGAAAGCTCAAAGTACCAAGCCTGCTCTTTATGATATCGGTTGTTATGTTGATAATCTTGCTCTTATGCTATCCCCTGACTGCGACGAAATCATTCGTCAACAAGAAGAAAGTCGATCAAACTTAAGTGATTTAATAAACCTTTCTGATTCTGATAATTATATTAAGTTTGTCCCTCAAAAAGAACTTTCAAAAGAACAAAAGTTGTATAATAGTGTTCCACCACCAAGTGATGAACCACAAAAGAAAGTTTCCTTAAAAAGGAGTTTCAAAAAGCAATCAATTTTGTTAGAAAAGCGAATTTTGGATGAAAAACGTAAATGGGATGAGAAAAGCAAAAGTGTTCAGCAATTTGAGTTTATAAAACAAGGGGTTTTAAATTTGTACAAAGGTGTCGTCGACTATGAAAAAGTTTCTAGGGATACCATTTGGAATATTAAATCTAACCCACAAGTAGAAGTCGTCATTCAACAATGTATTGTTCCAACCATTGATGATCTTTCAAAAAATGTGGAAATGTTTTATACAGCTCTCACTGAGGAAATGTTAACTGATTTAAGTTATGTTAAATCTCTTGAAAATGAAGTTGATTTTCTTCAAACTAAATTAAAGACACAAGAACACCAACTTTCTAACGAAATTGATCGACTTTCTAAGGAATACTTTTATGCTGACCATATGAATGCTATACTTGGTGTGTATACCGATCTTGATCAATATTTTCATGTAGCATGTCTAGTGTCAGAATCGGACGAAAAATGTCGCAATCTTGAAGTAGAGCTTTCAAAACAAATTCAGTCATACAAAAAACTTTCGAAAAGTTTTTCTCAACTTGAGAAACACTCCATCCCTTGAACTTCCTTCACAAAAAGGTGAAAAATCTCATAATCATAAAAAGTGTCAAGAAATGTCAACTTCTTCGTTTCGTCTACTAAATGAAAAAGATTTCGAAATAAATGATTTGAAAGCTTAGCTAAAAGAAAGGGACATAGCCATAAGTGAGTTACAGAAACTCATTGAGAAAATGAAAGGAAAGTCTGTTTTGGGTAAACCATCCGCCGTTCGTCAACCGAATGCGGTTAAATGCCCTAAATCATCTATTTTGGGACAATCCCCACAGACTTTGCCGAAGATAGGAAATGATAAGAGCACTAATGTGATAGCACCTGGAATGTATAAGATGAACTCTAGGTCCACTCAAACTGGAACAACGCAGTTACCTCAGAATACTAGGAAAACTAATCAACGTGTGTCTTCTTCTACAGGAGTAAATCCCGCTACTAATGTTAGCGGACCACAGCTTAAGAGCACTAGAGTTGAAGATAGAGTCATGCCTAACAATAGTCAAGGGAAGAAGAATGAAGTAGAAGATCACCGTAGGAATTTTTAATTTTCTAAGAATAAAACGTCTGTAACTGCATGTAATGACAGTTTAAATGCTAAGACCTCGAATGTTGAATTTGTTTGTGTTGAATGTGGCAAATGTGTTCGTACTTTCAATCATGATGCTTGTGCTCTTAATTATAATGGCGTGAATACTAGAACTAGGAAGCCTATTCGTATGCCCACTAGTACTAGTGAACCCACAAGAACTTTGAACCAATCCACTGAGAAACCACTTAAGAAACTAAGTGCGTTAGAATCCACTACTCTACGTAAACAAAGCATGTTAAAGAAGCTTTATGAGAACATGATTAGGACATGTACATGGGGGTATTCAAGATTTACACCACCCGGATACAAATGGGTACCTAAGACAACCCCCATTCTAATTGGGTCTATGAATGTTAGCTTGTCTTTCGAATCTAGGTCCACTACTATTTTGGAACCCGTTTCTATCAAGGGCTCCCATTTGTCAAATGCTACATTGTCTTCTAATTCTTCTGCAGCTCGTCGAAATCATCCTATTCATAATGGACTCCGGGTGCACAAAGTACATGACGGGCAATCTCAAGCTTCTCATTAACTTCGTGGAGAAGTTTCTGGGTACGGTACGATTTGGAAATGATCAATTTGCACCGATACTCGGATATGGAGACTTGGTTCAAGGAAATCTCACTATCAAACAGGTTTATTACGTCGAGGGACTGAATCACAATTCTCGGTTGGTCAATTTTGTGATGCGGATTTAGAAGTGGCTTTTCGGAAATCTACTTGCTATGTTAGAGACTACGATGGGAATGACCTTCTTACAAGTTCTCGTGGTTCTGATCTCTACACAGTAACTCTTCAAGACACATCTTCAACAAATCCCATTTGCTTAATGGCTAAAGCGTCATCATCTCAAGCATGGTTATGGCATCAACGATTGTCACATCTCAACTTTGACACCATCAACTTGCTTTCGAAGAATGATATTGTGACCGGTCTTCCTAAGTTGAAATTCGTCAAAGACCATCTTTGTTCTTCTTGTGAGTTGGGGAAAGCAAAACGAAAGTCTTTCAAAACAAAGACTACCCCAAGCTCAAAAGGACGATTGGAACTTCTACACATGGATTTATGTGGTCCCATGCGTGTAGAGAGTATTAACGGGAAAAAGTATATTCTCGTGATTGTTGATGATTACTCCAGATACACATGGACTTTCTTCTTAAGGTCCAAAGATGAAACACCAGAGGTTCTCAAAAACTTTCTCAAGATGATACAACGCAATCTTCAAGCTCAAGTCTTAACCGTAAGAACGGATAGGGGTACTGAATTTTTGAAAAAGAACTTGCAATCTTACTTTCAAGAAGAAGGCATCGAACATCAAACGTCTATTGCTCAAACTCCTGAACAAAACGGCGTTGTCGAAAGGCGGAACCGTACTTTGGTTGAGGCTGCTCGAACAATGCTTTCTACTTCAAAATTACCGCTATTCTTCTGGGCTGAAGCAATTGCAACTGCTTGTTATACTCAGAATCGTTCTCTCGTTATCCCTAGACATGAAAAGACACCTTACCACATCATCAATGACAGGAAACCTACTGTCAAATTCTTTCACGTATTTGGATCTTTATGCTACATTCTTAAACACGGTGTGAATCTCGACAAGATGAAAGAAAAAGGTGATGCATGTATTTTTGTGGGGTATGCGACATTGTCGAAAGGATATCGAGTCTATAACAAGAGAACAAAGATTATTGTCGAAACAATTCATGTGAACTTTGACGAATTGCCACTAATGGTACTTGATCACAACAGCTCAAGTCCCGCTCCTCAATGTCCAACTATGGCACCTACACAAAACAGTGTACGTCCCGTGCAAGAATGTCAACAAAGTACTCCTACAGCAGACTCGACGGATACGAAACATATGAATGAGTTGGTTGATTTATATGATCCAATGTTTGATGAATATTACTATGGAAACAATCAAGTTGTGTCAAAGCCTTCCGCTGTCACCACTACTGATGCACCCAAACAAAGTCAAAAAGACACAACTGCATCTACTTCAGCAACCGTTGCTCAAGAGACAATTCCAGTGGATACTCAACAAACTCAAGAAACTGTCATACAACCAACATCACCAACCGTCAATGCTGAAGGAGGAAACAACAATCAAGCAGTCGATACACAACCTGACGATGAAGAATTTATCAATCCGTTCGGTACACTGGTACACGAAGTCGGAGAGTCTTCTACTCAACATGTTGATCCGTCCAACATGCATACATTCTACCAACCACATCCATCCACTCACCATTGGACACGAGATCATCCATTGGAGCAAGTCATTGGAAATCCTTCACAACCGGTTCGAACACGCAGACAACTCGAAACCGATGGCGATGTGTGTATGTATACACTCACCGTGAGTTCAACTGTAGCTACAAACATCAAACAAGCCATGACTGATCATGCGTGGATTGAATCAATGCAAGACGAAATTCATCAGTTTGAACGCCTAAATGTTTGGGAACTTGTTGACCGACCCTATGGAATGTCAATTTTAGATTTCAAATGGATCTGGAAAAACAAACTAGATGAAGAACAAACCATCATCAAAAAGAAATCTCGTCTTGTGGTTAAGGGATACCGTCAACAAGAAGGCATAGACTACGATGAATCATTCGCTCCAGTCGCTCGTTTGGAAGCAGTCAAGATATTCCTTGCTTATGCTGCACATAAGGTCTTCACGGTTTTTCAGATGGATGTTAAAACTGCTTTTCTCAACGGTCATTTGAAGGAAGAAGTGTATGTGAATCAGCCGGAAGGATTCATCGATCCTCATCATCCTGACAAAGTCTATCGTCTCAAGAAGGCTGTATATGGACTTAAACAAGCTCCAAGGGCATGGTACGAAGAACTTTCAAACTTCTTGGTATCCAAAGGATTCTCAAAAGGTTCTATTGATCCTACTCTCTTTACTAATAAATATGGGGATGACATAATGCTGGTGCAAGTTTATGTAGATGACATTATTTTTGGTTCTACGAACCCAAAACTTTCAAAATGTTTTGAAAAATTAATGCACAACAGATTTGAAATGTCAATGATGGGGGAGTTAAAATTCTTTTTCGGCCTCCAGATTCATCAATCCCCACGTGGTATCTTCATTAACCAAGCTAAGTATGCTCAAGAGATACTTAAAAAGCATGGTATGACCTCATGTGCTCGCGTTGGTACACCATTGTCGACCACATCCCTAGACGCTTACTTTTACTCATATCCCGTAGATCAAACGTGATATCGCAGTATGATCGAGTCACTTATGTATCTTACAGCCAACAGGCCTGATATTCATCATGCCACATGCTATTGTGCACGATATCAAGCCAGACCTACTCAAAAGCACCTCAAAGAGGTTAAACGGATCTTTCGTTACCTTAAGAATACCATTCACATGGGACTCTGGTATCCGAGGGAAACCGGTTTTCATCTAACGGATTTTTCAGATTCTGGTCACGCAGGTTGTCTTGATAGTCGAAAAAGCACTTCTGGTAGCATACAATTTCTAGGGGAAGACAAGCTTGTCAACTGGTCGTCAAAGAAGCAGGATTGCACTTCGCTATCATCAGCTGAAGCAGAATATGTGGCTCTATCCGCTTGTTGTGCTCAAGTCCTTTGGATGAGAACTCAACTCACGGATTATGGCTTCCACTTTGATAAAATACCTATGTATTGTGACTCAAAGTCGGCCATAGCCATATCTTGAAATCCGGTTCAGCACTCCCGCACCAAGCACATCGATGTCAGATATCACTTCATCAAGGAACAAGTGGAACGCGGCATCGTGGAATTATACTTTGTCAGAACTGAGTACGAGCTGGCAGACTTGTTTACAAAAGCTCTATCGAAAGATAGGTTTGCGTATCTCGTTGGCCGTCTTGGTATGAAGTATATGACTCCCGAAGACTTGGAGGTTTTGGCAAATGAAGCTGCTTGATTTTTCTCTCATAATGACTTCTAAGCACATTACAGCTTAGGACTCGGACCTCAACTAAGGAAAGTTTATCTCGGACGATAACTTATCCTTCTCAACGAGAATTTCATATTTCTCGGTCATGAGCTTCTCATAAAAACATTCAAAGTTTTTAAGTTCATGAAAAACGATTTCTAAGTAAATATCAGCTTAGAACTCGATCTTCAACTTAAGGAAAGTTTATCACGGATGATAACTTATCCTTCACAACGGGAAATTTAATTTTCTTGGTCATGAGCTAGTCACAAAACAATCCAAGTTTTGAGCTCATGAAAAATGGACCCGAAAGGGGAGTGTACGTTTCAGTGCGCTTTCCCTAAGCAACAGAAGAGAAGTCTTCTATCCTGATTATTTTAAAACCGTTGAACACAATTTTTCAAGACTTTCTCAAAAGGTTTTTCTAAATCTTTCAAAATTGTGTGTTCAACACTCCCTTCCTCATAATAGGTTTTTATCTCAAATTGTCATATGTTACTTTGATCAATTTTTGAGGGGGAGCGTTTTAAAATCAAGCCTTTTAATGTTGTTGGGTACATCTCTAAAATTGTCATATTTTATGTATCCAACACATTCCGAAAATGATATTAAATCTGTCATATATTATCGGTAAAGGCATCTCAACTCCGTACCTCAATATATTTTGTGGTGTCGTTTTTCTAAAATTCTGTCAAATTTTGTCTCAAGACACACATATATTGTTGAGGGGGAGTGTCCCGACTGAAAAAGTTCCATGATTCATGCGTGCACACATGTTTCTCTCCCAATCGGTTTTCAGAAATTGTCATATTTTAATCAATTGGTATCTCTAATATGATGTTTTTTATATTAGAGATAGGGGGAGAAAATGTGATTAAAATGTAATATATCGCAACAAGTGATCTTAAAGACTCAAGTGCAACTCTTTCCTTCACATGCCAAACTATTTCGTATATCGATGCATGTGTGTAGGGGGAGCTTTTCGGAAATGTAAAACTTTCAAGTGTTAAAAGTTTTGATTTTTATCAAACACTTTGAATGGTTTTCAATGGTTTATGGTTACGATCTATACCCAAAACAACCTACTATCCACGACGGAACGATGGAGTCAAAAGGTGGTTTAGGATAGGAAACTAAGTCCTATGATCCAACCAGAACCGGAGGGATCTACCCAAGGACATTCCATAGCTAGAAATAGTTGTCCTTAGGAAAGATGGAGTGGTATGAAGCTGAATGCGGACCAAGTACTTAAGTTAGCACTGGAACAATCAAAACAAGGTGCTAATGATGACGTATTGGTAAGCATTGAAGGAGTTGAATATTCTATGCAACTTAGGCAGAAACTGGGTTAATACATCTATTGAAGA
Source organism: Glebionis coronaria (assembly GCA_025667525.1). NCBI lineage: Eukaryota > Viridiplantae > Streptophyta > Magnoliopsida > Asterales > Asteraceae > Glebionis > Glebionis coronaria. The sequence goes on along the minus strand of CM046874.1, from coordinate 125,942,114 downwards.
CAAGTCATCATGGACCCAGTGATGCAATGCACAACCCTTCCCAGCCATTCGAGTTTCTCTCAAAAGAAACTTGTCTCATTGTCACGGAGATCAACACGTATCTATTGACTTTCTCACTCCGAGTCAGTTAATATTGAAAAGGTGGCAGTCTGCTCCAGCCTCCGATTACCAAAATACACTTATTGAGTCTAGAGCCAAACGAGATTAATTTATCATCTCATTAGGACACAATCGAGTCCTACGCATTATCCTTGTGATATTGCCAGAACATCTGAGTGATACGATTCACAATGAAGATGGAAATCCTGCATGAGCCAACATTAAACAAGCTCATGGTAGGTAACTTGTGCGATTCTACACGAATCAAACTTGTGAGAACTGGAAAGCAACTAAGTTACGATTCTTAATTGATTCAAACTTGATTCCAGGTTTCTTCGCAAAATCCGTGTGATCTTGCCAGAACATTCAGAGTGACACTCTTTAGTGTTCACAGTGACGAATGGAAATCCTTCCAGTGTCAACATCAAACAGCACTGCGGTAGGTAACATGCAAGATTCTTATGAATCGAGCTTGTGGCAAACTGGAAAGCAACAATGGTGCGATTCTTTTAGAATCAAACTTGTTCCAGGAAATCTGAATTGACGACTCTAATCAGACGGACAATTTATCCTTATGATTCACTCTTTACGTTCGCAGTCTGCTTTGAGACGGTCGAGTAAAGAGAACCGGCTACTACCGCCGGGAAACCCTGTCAAGGAGGTTCTTAATCGAATCTACCTGATCACAGGTACGGTATTTAATACCGTTTAACGGTCTTCACCGACCGGAGGTAAAACGCTACCGAGTTAGGGTGAAATGTTCAAAGCCATTTCATCCGTGTCTATATATGTTGCTGCATATCAAGAAGGTGGCGTAGCTGTGTACTGACCGATGTCGATTGAGAAGTCACAAGAGCACAAGACGGCGATAATCAAGATACCTAAGAATGTAAGAATGTAATAGGTTATCTTAGTCACAAGGAGCACAGAGGAAGATCTCAAGCACTCAAAGTCAAATGACAAAGGCTCAAGATAAAGATCACGAAAGCATGAAGGAACAAAACTGTTACAAACAAGATCAAGACCAAGATACAAGACCAAAGCAGGAAGATCTCCTCTACAAGAATGTATTCACTCAATCATCTTATGCTTTTTAAGATGACCGATACATTGGGGGAGATTGTTAGCCCTATATCTTATATAGTCGAACAAAAATGTAATAGGTCATCTTAGTCGTTAAAGGTCTTGTATTGTAATAGGTTAGTCGGGAAAACCGGGCTTGGACTTTAAGCTAATATTGTATAAGTTAGGGGCGTAAGCCCAAAACAAAGCCAAGCCCGGCCCAAGATGAAGCCAACAAAGGCCTTAGGCCGTGTCATATATAACCCTCTTCCACATGTGGAAGAGGGTGTTGGTTCATTTCATAAAACACCTAGTTTTAGTGTAAACCTTCCAATTCTCTCTCTTTTCTCTCTCTACTTTCTTCTCTTTCTCTCTCTAAATATCTCTTCTAAATCTTGTGTTATGGATTGATTGGGAAAAATATTTTATATAACGGTTTTTATTAAACTCTATGAATTCACTCGGCATTCGCTGATATGATTTTTGCATGTTTTTATCTCAGGTGCTTGAAGGTAATCCGGATGGAGATCGACTCTGATGGCCCACATAATATTAAAAATGTTCATTCGATCTATGTTTTGTAAACTAAATGACCTGTATAATTTGGGACCTGTTGTACGCTTTAAAACTTTTTTTAAATCGAATGAATGTATGTTGAACCTTGTACAACCATTTTTATGTGTTGTCTATGATTGGAGTTATTGTGCTATTTCGTAACACTCTAAAAGACCCTTCCGCTGTACCGATACGAAAATTGAGTGTGTTACAACTACCTCCCTCAACTTGGTAATACTTTTTTCTTTTTAGTTAGGTCTACCAATAGATCTCTTATTCATGCTGGGAATGTAAACGTCAAAGACACACCTGTCCCAATTGCAATCTCCAGCAATTTAGAGACCGGTGGATATATTTATTAACACATCCAGCTAAAATATTTAACACTACTATAAAAGCAACAGATTTATGCAACTGTGTGGATATAAGTCTTTACTATTTCAATAATCATCTAACTTTATTTAAAAAATGATATAGACATTTCTTTTATTAAACATGACCCATTTTACCCATTCCCTTGAACATTATTTATCTTTGCCTATCATAGATGATATAGATATCTATGATGGAAATAATCTATCTAGGTAAATCAATCACGAGCATTCATTAGTCATTAGACATATAGGTATAACACACATATCACGGAACATATAAAGAAGTTTTCATTAGTTTTATCTAGGGTTGAGCACGACATACCCAAAATCGACTCGGACCGGAGAATCGGACCCGATCAACTCGAACCGGACCGAACAATTTCGCTCCGGTCCTCGGTCTGAAGTTTTGGACCAATTCGGTCCTCGGTCCGGTCCGGTCTTACCAAAATCTCGTCGATTATGCCTAATAGGACCGGAGTGGACCGAAGACCGAACTGTCCGGTCTTGGTCTGAGGTTTTGGACTATTTTGGTCCTTGATCTGGTCCGGTCTTGGTCGGTCCGGACCGATCCCGGACCGATGCTCAGCCCTAGTTCGTGTGTACCGTTAACAATATAAACAATTAGATGACTTTGTAGCAAAACAGAACAAGTAGTTGACTAGTAAGTAACACAGATATACAAACAGTTTCATAATAAATTAATAAGTATCTTCTAGCATTGTAGCAAATGAACAAAACTATAATATGAAAATTTCATACACCTTGGTTCATAAAATGTCTACTAGAACACTTTGTCAAAACTTCTTTTAAATCAGTAGTTTAATATTTATTTTGCTTTACGCTCTTAATATCTTGCTTTTCTTGGTGCATATGTGATTATTCATAATGTCGACTACGTATTTTTCGATATGTACTTCATAGTCACACGATGGCTAAATTTTGCACGGTTCGTTCGCTCGGACCTGGATTTATAGACATCTACTATTTACAGGGTTATTAATTGTAAGGTTTGATATCAGTGCAATTTTAGATTTATGTAAACGATTATGGTGTAAGCATGTCTAATAAGTTTGATGAATTGTTGTAGTATATTAAAGAGATCTAGCTTCTCAGAAGCTAGATGTAGCACAAGAATAGGAAAGCTATGAGGCTGAAAAAGAAGTGATAGACAAAAAATTGACGGCTTGCAAGACAAGTTAGTTGAAGATGGTAAGCTCCAAAAGTTACCTCCTCAAGTTGCTCGAGGGTTATCAAAATGACTTGTAACTAATGTTTGGTAAGTATTTGTTCTCTTTAATGAATCTGCCTGAAGACTTACCTAATAGTTTGAGGTTACCAAAAATTTATGCTTGTTAATCCTTATGTTATCTATATAGTATCATTTAGAAATAAAATTAAAAAAACTTACAAGATCAAGATAAGTAAGACTTGATGTTCAATAGAGAGTAATTTACCTGTAACCAAAGATCCATGATAAAGTTAGACTAATTCACACATTCTTATATCAAGGTCCAATTGCTATTAATACAATATCAAATTACTGTGTACATTAAAAAATGAAAGCTTTATAGTTCATATTTTAACCGGTCATTTCACAAGTAATGCTACTTAAGCTGAAGTTATTGTTTGTCATTAGTGAAGGGATATATAGGATCCTTTTGCAAGCTCCCCTCTGTTTTTTATTAGATTGACCTCCCTATTGGTTGAACCTGAAAGTAAAATAGCATATCAAATGGCTATTTGAGATTAGTAGCCTGCTAATTTTGTAACAATGTACCATTTGTTATTAAGAAATTAAAAGAAAACAAAAAAGCTTGCAGAGAAACGATCCCGCCTCACCTAATTGTGTTTGCTTCATCTTTTGATATACAACCAATTTTTTACATGAACATGTTGTGACCTATGACATGACCAAACCCAACATGTGTATTGTTTTCTCTCAACTTTTAGAAACAAAAACAAAGCGCCCGCCTGCCTGGTAAGATTGGTACAGTTAAAAACTAAGAATAGTAGAAGTTTGCTTGTTCAACGAGCATTAAAACTCACAACGCACACCACTCCTAAAGGGTTATAAAGCTTTGCGTCAAACAAAACTAGATGTGACTAGCATAGTAGTATATTTATCGTTGGATAAACAAATATAATTGTTCTAATCCGGGAAAACCCTTCACCAAAAAAAATTATTCTAGTTATAGTTTACCTTATGTTACTTTTGTACATAATTTAGAAAAAAAACTAACTTTATTGTTTATTTTACCCACGTGTATCAGGCTACAAGATTTTCTTTGGCATAAGTCAAGTTGCTAGTGAAGCTTTGCAAAAGAAGATGGCAAGATAATTTCTAGATTGTAATTTGATTACTCCTTTTAATGTAGAAAATATATATTATGGTAGTTATTTTACATGTACATTCATGTACAATATACATTGTGTTTCTTATTATCGATGGAATTTTGTTAATACTATGATACATATTAGCCTTCTTCTAAGAATATGAAATATGTAGTATTTGTATTCTGTAAAAACTGTTACAAAACATAAAAAAGTGTTGCACTATGTGGTAGAAAACAACAAAAAGTGTTGCATTTAATTGATTAAAGTGTTGCTCGTTTAGTGATTCCAAATAAAAAAGTGTTGCAGTTTTGCCAAAGAGTGTTGCACTTTTTGTAGCAATGTTGTGTGTGATTCTAAAAAGTGTTGCCCTTATGCAAGAAAAGTGTTGTGTTTGAGCATAAAAGTGTGGCATTTAAGATTAAGAAGTGTTGTATTACAAAGTAATTCATTTGCTAAACATGGGCAACACTTTGAGAAAGTGTTGCTTATTTTAACATTAAGTGTTGCTTATACCTAAGGCGACTTTGCATAAAATAGCACTTGATATAGTGTCACATTAGGCATAATGCAATATTTTAAAGACGTAATACAACACTTTATTGGTGTTGCTTTAGCTTCAATTTGTAGTAGTGTACAAGAATTTGATTTAGAAATTAAAGATAAAAAAAGAGATGAGAATGTTGATGCCGATCATTTATCTCGCATAGTTAATGATGACTCTAGCGATGATGAAAGATGATTTTCCCGATGAACACATAATGAAATTAAATACTAACAATACACCATGGTTCGCAGACTTTGCAAACTATTTGGCTGTAGGTATTTTACGAAAGGGAGTGACACATCAACAAAAGAAAAGATTCTTTTATGAACTCAAAAAATACTTTTGAGATGAACATCACCTATTTAGAATCTATTCCGATGGAATGATCCGACGTTGTATTTCCGGATCTGAATCTCGAAAAATTCTCGATGAATATCACTACGGACCGACCGGAGGACATTACGCAGCGAACACGCTAAAAAAGTGTTTGACGTTGGCTTTTACTGGCCTACGATTATTCGTGAAGCTCATACCTTAGTACGATTATGCGAAGCATGTCAAAGGACTGGAAATCTTACAAAAAGAGATGAAATGCCTCTAAATAATATCCAAGTCTACGAAATCTTTGACGTGTGGGGTATCGACTTCATAAGACCATTTCCTAAATCTTATAAAGTGAATGCATTTTATTCGCCTTCGACTATGTATCGGAATGGGCCGAAGCTCAAGCCTTGCAAACTAACGATGCAAGAGTTGTTATAGAATTCTTAAAGAAATTATTATGTCGTTTTGGAATTCCAAAAGCACTAATAAGCAACAGAGGAACTCATTTATGTAACAAACTCATGGAAGAAATCATGAAAAGATATGGATTCAACCACCGATTTTCCATATCTTACCACCCTCAAACGAGTTGCCAAGTTGAAAACACTACTAGAGCTCTTAATCGAATCCTTGAAATACCGTCCAAAACAACCCTGGTTGTTGATCTAAAAAAATAGAAGATGTTCTATGGGCCTTTCGTACTGCATTTAAAACACCAACTGGAACCACACCGTACAAGCTCTTGTATTAAAAACATGCCACTTACCAATAGAAATTGAACATCGTGCATATTGGACACTTAAGAACTGCAACCCTGATCTTAATGTAGTTGGAGAAAAACGTATATTCCAACTTCATGAGTTAGATGAATTTCGACATCAAGCTTATGAAAGTTCACGTTTATATAAAGAATGAACCAAAGTGTGGCATGATCGCAAACTGCGACAAAGAAGAGAATTCAAACATGGAGAGAAAGTACTTCTCCTTATCTCGAAATATAAATTCAAACAACCTAAGCTTACTTCGAGATGGACTAGACCTTATATAGTGAAACACCAATATCCATCTGGATATGTTGAACTATACGGTAGAGACAATACCACTTTTATTGTCAATGGAAATAGACTCAATCTCTACCATGAAGAAGAAAACTGTAATAAATTCGATGAAGAAGAAATCCCATTCTTTTTAAAATAAAACCGAGTAGCCGAGTCTGGCTGAAGACTCTAAAGTTAGCGCTATTCGGAAGGCAATCCGTAGTTTGTCCCCCACTTTTTACCTTAAGTGTGGAGGAGGACTTGTAAAATAAATAAAACCGTCCTTGTATATATTTTGCATGTGTTTTTTGTTTTATGATATCATGCAGGAAAATAACAAACTTGGAGCTCTAAGCTGGATTCATCTCTTGAAGTGCCGCAATTTTCTACTAAGCCCAGGAAGTTTTCGTTTCCCTTTTCATTTTTCTTATTTGTAATTTTTATCAGTTATCACCTCGAGTACTATGTTCACCTTAAGTGTGGAGGAGGAGACAAATAGAAAAAATAATAATAAATAAATAAATGTCTCCACATGAAAATCTTTTCGAAATACAATAAAAATATATATTTTTTGTAAATAAATAAAGTTTTAGCAAAGCAAATTGACACTATAACTAAGCACAAAAAATCATCCACCAAATATGTGAGAAAACCTAGCCTTATATTTCTCTATTTTGTGTGAAAGTCGATAATCTAGTATGCTTCAGAACTTGTGCTTGATCATCATTTATTAAACCACAGTGAGGTAAATTTATAGATATTTTCGAAATGAGACAAAAGAAATCAACATTTTATCATTTTAGTTAAGCTACACTGGGTTGCTAAAATATGTTGCACTCGTACCTAGGTGCTATATTATCCCTTGTGCTATTATATCGATACGATGCATATCTATTGTCAAGTCAAAAGTATATATGATATGTACTCAAGAAAAATAAAATAAAAAATAATAATAAAGTATTCTAGTATAGTTTGTTCTACGAATTTGACAAGGCATATTTTGTTCTTAACCCCACATCATTTATCACGTTTTGCTTCTTTGAAAATTTATCTGGTGCTCACGCCGCAACGGTTATGTTTATGTGTCATGTACAAGCCTATGGTAACTATCTATTTTATGACCGAGCTACTTGAGTGTTATGTTACATTTACCCTTTATGAGTGACATTTGTTTGAACCTAAAATCCAAACACTATCCATGTTAGGTGCTAAAATTATTTTGTCATTTGCTTTTACTACTTAGAAAAATTTAATCATTTTCCTATCATACTTCACAATACTTAAAAGTTTTAAAAAATCTAATTTGTTTGCTTGCTTTGATTGCTTGAGGGAAAGCAATAGCTAAGTGTGGAGGGATTTTATAACGACCTAAATATACATATTCAACCCGTTATTATAATGCTACTATGTATCATAAATAAGAGCTTTCGATACTTAATATATTGCGTTTTACATGTAGGTATAAAGTTTGAAGAAGTAAAGTGGAGATATACAAAGAAGGGTCCTTGAAGTGCAAATAAACAAAACTATTAAGAGAAGATTCTGGAACGCACAAAAGTGCGGCGCACAATTTCAGAAGTGCGGCGCACAATTTCAGAAGTGCGGCGCACATTCCACACCTCCAAAGTGCGGCGCACTTTTGGAGAAGTGTTGCGCACATTTTCCCTCAGCCAGCACTATAAATAGAGGCCACTTCTACTCATTTTACACACACCTCTTCTCTTCAATACTCCAAAGCTGAGTTGGATGGATGCATTTAGTTATAGTCTCCATGTGAGGGATGTCAGGGGTTCGACTCTTGTCATTCCCCATGTGGGGGATTTTCCCAGAATTGGCAGTCGGGTTTGAATCCTATCGCAATGCCTTAAAGCCCCTTAATGGGAAACTGGATGGCTAGCATGGGGGTATATATTCTCTTCGTGAGATGATTCGAACTCGGGTCGAGAGACTTGGTGCCTCGGTGGCACGCAAGATACTCCGCTGCACCAAACTGTCGTTCAAAAAAAAAAAATACTCCATAGCTTGAGTATTTTCGCTTTCTTAGTAAATTTTGAGTATATTCCACTTTTTGGAAATACTTGTAACGAGAGTATTCCGCTCTTTGATTCTTGGAGAAACGATACAATCCGTGACACTTGTGTACTCGTTCATTCAATCAATTTAAGTATGATATTCTCTTACTCTTTTCCATTTGTTACTTTGATTACTATGTTAGGCTAAGCTATTTGTGACTATATGGGTATGTGACTATAATTAGTGATGATGCTATGATATGATCCTTTATAATTTATTTCAAGCTAATGTTGTAGAACCATTATACCACCTAGTTCTATAAACCATATTTTATCTAGAGTTGATTTGTTACGATAGTTTGGCGTTGAGAAACGCAGATTGTTATAATAAGTTTTTAAGAACTTATCTATGGTTTTGAATCTTTGGTTGGAGAGATCCGCTTAGAAACCTTGAAAAATATTGAACTCGTTGGCAACTTGTTTTAAGCTAAGTCGCTTAAATAAACTTAAGTCTTGAATCACACTAAGTAAATTGTACAAACGCCATTTTGACAAAAAAGGATTATCACTCTTAACCTACATAAACATATCTCGATCATTATTATCATCATCACGAACTTATATGAACTATCCCATATTAGTCACACTTGTTACTATTATTATCTATTTCAATCATTTCTTTCTTCAATTTATATTGATTACCAAAACGAAATTAAGTCTCAGTGAACGATCCTGGCTTACCACTACAACCTATATTACGAACGAAATGGTATACTTGTCCGTGTTTATATTCTAGTCCATTCTTTACTTTGTGCTTGTAAGGATGCTTTCCTTAATGCATCCTACTTAGCAGTCTTTTTTTCGCTTTTAATTTAGGAGCTTGTTACGCTGCTTTGGCTTTGGGTTCTGTTGCTTCCTTGTTGGCTTTAGTTTTAACAACAACAACAGCTTCTTCGTCTGCTTTAGCTTTAGCAGCAACAATAATGACTTCTTCCTGTGCTTTAGCTTTAGATGTATATTTTCAAGTTTTTCTATGCAATAGAAGTTTTTATCAAATATGATATTATAATGTTTTGTAATTTTTGTATCAGTGGTATAAGCTACCTATTAACGGTTCTCTGTTTGTCCGCCTATTTTTATTGGCTTTGTTTGGCCTGATAGTTTTTCAGCGGCTGAACAACCATTTAGACAAGCATACATTTATCAATAATGATGAATTACTAATGCTTCTAATTTTGATTTAACCTTTTTATCATACATTTATCATACATTTTTCTAAGTTCTTAGCTAACATTTTTTTCTTTGTTTTAATTCTATATCCTATATGATTCGTTCTATATCATATATGATGTCTGATTTAACCTTTTTAAAAATATACAATGAACCAAATGTGATAACATTTCTTCTATATTTTTATTCAACTTCGTAGTCATGTATACTAATTTACTTTCTATTATTTTTGTCTCTAAAATCATTTTCTCACCAACATATCCTTACTTCAAAATTCATAACCACAAAATTTTGCTTAGTAAAAATCAAAAACATTATGTACAATCAAAATAACAATAGAGTGATTCAGTAAATATGGTTTTTGTACCTTTATCTTTCTATTTAACCGATATTTTATTTTTTTCTCCCAGACACTTCACCTTCACCTTTTGATTTCATTTTCGTGTATGTTTTCAAGTTGTTGTTGCTGCTGCAGGTTTTTGATCAATAATGTAGTTTTTTTATTGTGTGTGTGTTAGTGTATGTTTTTTTATCGGTGTAATTTTGTGTGAAGTGTGTTTTACTGCGTGTTTCTAGAGAGAGAAATGAAAAAACGGTTGTGTTTTTTTTTTGAATTTTGGTTTCATTTCGGTTTCAAACATTAAATGTGATATTTCAACTTATTTGTATCTCATTTTTATGATGAATTTTACATTATCTATTCTTTGTTCTAATACATAGGAATATAATGAGTTGTAAATCTTCATGAAAAAATATTATTCCGAAAAATGATTATCCATTTTTTTTGTTTTTATATTTAGACGAGTAACCGTGCATAACAATGAGATTTTATAAAGACCAATAGTTATTGCGACATTTTGATTAACTGTTTTGTATAACGAAAATATCATTATAACTATTTGTCACTATAAGATCCCGTTGCTATGCACGCATACTTGTTTGTTACCAACTTAAATATGGATGACCACAAGTTGAAAATGAAAATGAAATTTTGATAGATCCTTATATGCTAGAGGGCCAACTATGATAATGCCTTTTAATCTGTTTCTTCCTTATTTGATTTGTGAGGTGAAGCTGCAATTTAGAGAAGCTATAGACTGATGGAAAGGAAATATACTCATAGTAAGAGTATCGTTGATTATCTCTGTGCATTTTGAGTGATGCCGTCAATGGAAATATAGCTCTATGCATATGAGGGTTAAGGAAATTCTAAGTCTTCCTCATGACGTGACGACGCCTTTTTGTAAAAGCTTTTGTGTCTGCAGTTGTATGGGGTACAATGCAACATAGGTAGGGTGTTTATATAATACGAAAATGTAGTCTAAGTATGAATTTTCTCACAAGGAGTCCAAGCTTTAGCTTTGTTTTCTAAGCTAGAAAAATGGTGATTACAATGAATTTAAGCATGTATTATGTTTGTATTTCTTTGTTATGAGTTCAATGGGAATGTTCATCCACACTCACAAACATACAACACAATTCAGTCGGATATAGAACGGCTTCTTTTTTATTTTTTTGGCTTAAGACGCGACGAAATGAGGCCCTAGTAATGGGTGGAGCGAGTAATGTTGGTGCCAAATAGGGGGTGGGACGTATTTTCTATGCCTCAAATTAAAAATAATTACGACCCGTGTCAAGGACGGAGTCAGGGGTGTCCCGTGGGTGCCCGAGATACCTATGATTTTTTTTGACTGTGTTAAGGTTTGAAAAAAACATCGGTTTTTTCTAAATGAATTTAAAATGCACCATGTCCATAGAAATGTCTTTATACTCTTTGTCATAATTCACATTTTAATTATATTATATTATAGTTAAAAACATTTATGCATCCGATCATATTAAGTCTTGACTTCATCTCCGCCCGTGTTAAGGTGTGATTTCCTCCCATCATAGAGCCTTAAGTGTCGTTTATCAACTTTACCAAGTATGTGCTGTTATATTAGTTATGGGTAAATGTCAAAAATACACAATGTACTTTCTCAAATGATATCATTATGCCCATCGAACTTTTTTATGTGCGAAATACATACTTGACTGGGAAATGACCTTTGACTTAACGGAACAACCGATTACCGTTATTATTTTCGTTAACTTAGAATTCAGTTTTATAATTTTAATCCTTTACTTAACTTTTTATCCAAAAGTTAACATCATGTTCATCATCTTCATCATTTTCCCAGATCCAAAATCCAAATCCCCAGCAATGGATGATTAGAACATCTTTACTTATCTTTTCCAGAACATCTTTACTTATTTAACAGCTATAAACCTGATGCTCCACGAATACAACAACTTTCATCAGCCTTCACAACAGTTGAGGTATCAACATCACCATTCCCAGTGCTAAGGTAAACAAACAAAGTGTGAAAAGATCAATACACAATATCATCACAATGTGATATAGAACAAAAATGATTGGAATTTATGGATACCAATCAAGAACCTCTAGGACTTTTGGTTTCCCATCTGAGGTCACTTGTAATCCTGCAGCAGCCGGACCGACACCAAGAACTTAGTCAATATTATTTGTTAGTTTGGAGAGATCGTCTTCAGTCCACTCCATGGGTTCATCTGGAAACCTTGGTAAGGTGGCTTGGGGATCAGCGGTATCTTGGTAGCTGTTATAAGCTTGTTGAAAAACATTTGTTGAAGCCATTGTATTTAGATCTGTTGAATATAAGCAAGAAGCATTACTCGAAAATCTAAAATCGTTCGTTGAAGTGGACATTGTTTTATTGTGATGATACTCACAAGTTGAGCTACCATGAAGGTTGGACTTGTTCCGTAACAATACCTTCGTATGGATCTTGAAATGTTGGTTGTATCAGATTCGAGCCACTAAGTGTATCAACTGGTTGAATGGCTAACTGCCGATCAGAATCACCATATCCCCATATCCTAACTGTTGGATTTCAGTTTATGAAGATGATGATGATGGTGAATGAGGTACGCGAGTTTTGTGTTCCAGAACAAAGTGGGCAAATGTTTTTAGGTTTTTGGGTTTTGATTTTGTATCTGGTGATTTTGATTTTGGATATGGGGATTTGGATATTAGATGTGTTGTTGATGATGATGATCATGATAATGTTAGTTAGCTAAGGGGACTAAAATTATAAACAAAATTCCAAGTTAACGAAGTACTAACGGTTTCGTTAAGTCAACGGTCCAGTCAAATGTTTGACCAAAATCACGTGGCAAGTATGCAAATCGAACATAAAAAGGTTCGATGGACATATATATAATGGATCATTTTCGACATTTACCCTATTAGTTACCTATTTTTTATGGAAACACATGCATGTTTTGGTGTTTTTTAATGGTTGAAAATTGGAAAGTAGGTGGAAAAAGGACATGGTCCGGGTATATGATGTAACAAAGTAAAAGAACCCAAGTAACTACATATGATGTCACCTTTCTTTCATCACTAATTAATGTGGTTTTTTCTTTTTGCTGTTAATTAAGTAAAGCATCGAATAATATTTTAACCTGTTTTTAAACCTTTAACCCCGATATTCTTTTCTCATACTAGTAGGGTTGCGTCCAAATCTACTTTTGTGTGCTTTTTAAGCTGTAAGTACTGATACGAGAATAAGGGCGTTTAGAAATGCATAGCTTAATTTTGCTTCCAAGTTTCAACCGATCTACTTTTGTCTCGTTTGACCACACTACAACAATTGTGAACCCTAGGGACGACTTATTCGTCCCTAGGGAAGCACTTATTCGACCCTAAACTCCTAGGGACGACTAAGTCGACCCTAGGAGGTTGTGCCTAAAAATTCGTCTCTAGGATCCTAGGGACGAACCCCTCTTTGTAACGTAGGGACGACTTAGTGGGTCCCGCAACCCACTACGTTGAAAAAATTGACTAACCCTAGGGACGACCTTCTTTGTAACCTAGGGTCGACAAAGTCGTCCCTAGGTTATAAATAAATAAAATGTTTTTTCAAAATTTTCTTTAAAATTCTTTTTTTTATTATTTTTAATAAAATCTTTTTTATAAATATTAAAAAAAACATTTTTAGAAAATAAAAAAAAAAAAAATTTATTAACCTAGGGACGACTTAGTCGTCCCTAGGTTTAAAAATGCCCAGGTATTCAATACCTAGGGACGACTAAGTCGTCCCCAGGTATTGACACCTGGGCATTTTTAATCCTAGGGACGACTAAGTCGTCCCTAGGTTAATAAATATGTTTTTTTTTTATTTTCTGGTAATATCCTAGGGACGACTAAGTCGTCCCTAGGTGTACCTGGGGTGAAAAAAAAAATCTGGGCTATTCTGCAGTTTCCAGATTTTTTCCGGAACTTTTTCCGGACAAAATCCACAATTCAAAATGGCAGAATTCGACAAATACAGAATAATAACAAATCAATAAACGTTACAATACCATATTACGATAAATTATCCAACGTCACGATACAATATTCATCAAATACACTTATTCAATCCTAAATCAAATGTTTCAAACGCTACAAGTCTCAAACTTTATTAAACATGCATAATAAGAAAAACACTACCACAACCTCTACTCCGCATCCTCGTTAGGTGAAAAGTCACCTTCCCTATCGTCACCCTCCTCGTCACTCCCCTCGTCATTCACCTCGTCATCGCCTGATAAGTCGTCACCACTGTTTTGTACATTCCTATCTCGACCCAACTCGTCAACGGACCGGTAATCGTGCTCATGGGGATTTGAGATTACACGAGAACCTCCGGGTATGGATTGTGAAGTAGAGCCGATCTCATAAGCCGAGTGTGTGGTGGGACGATAACAATAGTTAAATGTGTTATTGTTGGTGACGGGAGTAATAGGATAAGTGCCGGTATAGGGAGGTTGGAGTGGTTGGAGATTGTCGGGCAAAGATGGTCGGTATGCGTCGATAGAAGGAGGTTGCACTGGTTGTGCCCAAGGATAGGGGGGTTGGACTAAATGAGCCCAATCAGGAGCTAGGGTGGGCATAACAAAGGGTCGGGGCGGGGGTACAAAAGTAGGAGGTCTAATTGGGTGATCAGTATTTGAGTTGTAGTTCTGGAAAAACTCACCCAATTGACTCTGATATTGCGCCATTTGCTCGTACGACGTCTGACTATATTGTTGCGCCGCATCTGCCTTTAACGCTGCCAAGTAAGCCCGTTGCTGCGCCGCCTGATTCTCTCTCCTCAGCAGCTCCATCTCTCGCTCATTTCGTTCTATCAATTCTTGAAATTCACTACGAGAGGGAACATCTGGTCGACGTGGAGCACCCCGCCTGCGATAAGTTACAACAACAATGTTTCATTATATACAACAAGACATAAATATGAACAATTGATTTACATTTTGTTTTATTGAGGATATATAACCTGCGAGTTGTGTTATTGGCACCACCCGGTAACTTTCTGCCTTGTCCCGACACATTTTGCTTATTTTGACTTGGCATGATTTGAGCCACTATTTCTTTATCAGACATGTGCGGGACTATACCGGCTCTCACTTGGTCCCTGAGGGCTTTCATCTTTTCCTGGGAAAAAAAAAACGATTTAAAAGAAATGAAATTAGTTACTAAGGCATGTAAAGAGTTATATATTACTTACATATCTTTCCTCGTTTTCTTTACTTTGAAACGTGCCACCACTTGAGTGCCCCTTCCTCCATGTTTCAACCAGGTCCTCGTAAACCCCTTCCTTGACTTTCTGTAAAATCTCAAATAAATTAGTAACGAGCTATAATAAATAAACAATATAAACGCTTTTAAATAAATCACAAAAATTATAAAGAGTCTTACGTATTCATTCCTTCCTCGGGCGAATGGTTTTTTGCCTTGAGTGGTCGGTACCGTGTTTTTGGAACGATTAACAGTATTAACCTCACTTCTTGCCACCCTCTTTGGGTCTGACCACCACTGAACCAATTCACCCCAATCACCTTCGGTTCTACCGTCCCACACACTCTCAGGCGGTACATGTTCTTGTGCCAGTGCGGGCGTCGCATATTTCGAATAATAATGTTTCTTGATCCTGTTCTTGTATTTTCTATACAGCAACCTCAGCTGATATTCCAACGCAAGCCTAACCCGAGTACCGACCTCATACACACCTTTGCCACACACCACCTGAGTACGATCATTGTACCATGGCTCGAGGTCGAAATATGTCTGCATAAAAACATATGAATTTAAATAAACATAACACACATATCTAAATGTCGATAACAATAACAATATAAGTAAAATAAACAATTTTCACCTCAATTGTAGGATAAATATGAGCTTTATCAGACTCTGGAATTTCGTCCCATTCGCAGTTCAGGGGAAGTGACCGGATTAATTCCCCCAAAAGATGAGTCAACAATGATGCATAATCGCCCAGAAAATGGAAGGTTTGCAGATCTTTAAATTCAAAGCCAATTGTCAAAGGTTTTTCGTGATTATTTCTGTACGCCCTCCTTAATTTATCTAGGTTGGTCACAAAGCGTTGATTTGAACCTACAAAAGATATGTTATTTACTCGTAAAAATTCAAGTGACATAAATTATAAATATCAGTGTTATAAAAAAATATAATGATTTCTTACGCTGACACTCGGCCGGTACAGGACGTGTGGGCCGTCTGGGTGGACTACCACCAGCATCCCCACCGTGTGACCTAGGAGCTACACATGCCATCTGTAAAATAACAAGTTCATATCAGTATACACATTTTATCAATATACACATTTTAACATATAAAAACATTTTCATTAAAAAACAAAATTACACAATTTAATTAACCAATT
Organism: Glebionis coronaria; assembly: GCA_025667525.1. NCBI lineage: Eukaryota > Viridiplantae > Streptophyta > Magnoliopsida > Asterales > Asteraceae > Glebionis > Glebionis coronaria. The sequence continues at coordinate 125,925,791 of CM046874.1, read as the reverse complement.
AATACTAATACACAAATTCATATCAATATACACATTTTAACATATAAAAACGTTTTCATTAAAATACAAAATTACACATTTAAACAAATGAAAACAACTCATCATCATTTAAACGTATAACAATTGTTTCATTCAAACAACAACTTAAGCATATAACAATCGTTTACAAATAAAAAATTACACATTAAAGCATATAACAACTGTTTCATTCAAAATACAACTTAATATCAATTGTCATCATCTTCAGAATCATCGCTAGATAAAACTTCTTGAACATCATTATTATGGTTCACTTCATCATCATCCGACACTAAATCATCATCATCAACATCACCAATGACGTGTGCAACTACTTCATCATCTTCAATATTAATAATATCATCATCAACCGGTGGGGCGTCCACTTCCGTTGGTTGAGTATTTACACTCAAATCCGTAATACCCAAATTAGGCAAAGCAACAGACAGTGTAACATCTGATGAACTGCTACCATGTATAACATCTTCATCGGACTCTACCACATCTCGATGATAAACCTGTTCGACGACCTTCCATTGAAGCGGTCGTCTAGCAAGGTCTTCAAGGTAGAATACTTGTGTTGCTTGTGTCGGGAAAATGTATGGGTTATTTTGGTGAAATAGCCTATCGGTCAAAATATGATGTATGCCTTGCTCAGTGTAAGAACGTCTGTTGCGTTTGGTGCAATTGGTAGGGTTAATTGTGTCAAACCATTTACATCGAAACAACAAAACCTTGCGGTTGCCGATATAAGTGAGCTCCAGAATTTCTTCGAGTTGACCATAATACATCTCTCCATCAACCCCGGGTGTTGAAACTCCGCTGCATTGAGTGGTACGAAGTATATCGCGTTCACGTACCACAAACTTCACACCGTTCACTATGCAAGAGGGGTATGTACATGAACTAATAGGTCCACATGCCAAAGAGAATAACTCGTCACTACAGCCCACACTCACTTTTTTTTCACGAGTCTACAAAAATGAGATACAAAAAGGTTTATTAGATGAGGAATAACTCCAAGGTAATATATCTAATGTATTTACCATGTTATTAAACCACGCAGGAAAACTCGTTTCCACATTATCAGGCACCTCTCTGCAAAGGTTCATGATATTAGCAGAAGTTATCGAGAAAGAATAATTTTCAAAATTATAAAAAATAGGAAGAAACATACTCGCTGTAAGCTGAGATGTCGGCTTCGACTTCAGGACTGTTGTTAAGTATAAACCACGTAACTGCCTGCATGTCGTCATTAGTCATACGAGTTGGTTTGATTCCACCCGTCGGTGTGCATACGGTCCGGAACACCTCAAATTTATCTGGTTGTCCAGGCAAATCGTCTTCATTTCTGCCAAGGCGGTTAAATCTCGTCTCGACATCCTTAAGGTAACGCGAACAAAAAGTTAATGCCTCTTCTGCAACATAACCCTCAGCAATAGAACCTTCAGGCTTTGCTTTATTTCGTACATAATTCTTTAGCTTTTTCATGTATCTTTCAAATCGATACATCCACCTGCCGCGAGTAACAGAACCTAGAATAGCCTCATCGGGTAGATGTATAACCAAATGAGTCATTATGTCGAAAAAAGCAGGAGGAAAGATTTGCTCTAAATTAACCATCATAATGATCAATTTGTTTTTAGCTTCTTTCATGTCCTGCACAGTCAAACTTCGAGCACAAAGTTGCTTAAAGAATAAGCAAATGTCGATTATAGGTTTTGCAACGTCTTTGGGCAGGTATTGTTGCACTCCATAAGGAAGTAACCGATGCATCATTATATGACAGTCATGAGATTTCAAGTTCGTTATATTGTCATTATCAGCGGTCACTTTTTTCTTGAAGTTGGATCCAAAGCCATCAGGTAGTCTGACTCCTTTAATGAATTTACAAAAAAGTTTTCTTTTTTCTGGAGTGAAAGAGAACTTTGGATGAGGCTTATCGAACTTCCCGTTATCTTTTTTAACTAACCACAACTCCTTTCGAACTCCCATTTTTTCTAAGTCTAGCCTTGCCTTTGGCGTGTCTTTGGATTTGTCGTTCTGTAACAGGGTATTCAGTAAAGCCTCAAGGAAATTCTTTTCGATGTGCATGACATCGTAACAGTGTTTTAGTAGAAGAAAGGGCCAATACTCAAGATCCCAAAAGATAGAACGCTTACTCCAGTTCAATTCAACATCTCGATTTTTGGGGCGGTTCTCTTTGAGAATTGGTTTATGTTTCCCCGGTTTACGTTTAAAGACTTTACTAATCTGCAATTGAATATCAAGTTCTGAAAACTTTCTTGGTTTAGGCTTATTTTCGGGAAAACCGTAGAATTCCTTGGATTTTTTCCGATCAGGATGATTTGTTCTTAACCATCTTCTGTAACCAACATAAACGATTTTGCTGTTGATACGCATCGATGGAGTGTCAACATTACAAGTAGGGCATGCGAGGTACCCTTGCCCAGTCCACCCAGACAAACTACCTCGAGCTGGAAAATCATTGATGGTCCATAAAACCGCCGCTTTCATTTTGAAATGAGTACCCGTAGCAGCGTCTTTCGTCCAGACTCCCTCCCATAAATCTTTGAGTTCTTTAATTAGAGGCTGCAAGTAAACATCAATGTCCTTTGCAGCTGATTTAGGGCCGGGAATTAACATCGTCAACATTAAAGAAGTTTCTTTCAAACACATCCACGGTGGTGTGTTGTATGTTGTCAATATAACCGGCCACATGCTGTAAGTTTGGCTCATCATGCCATAAGGATTAAAACCATCAGCAGCCAACCCTAATCGAACGTTTCTAGGGTCACAAGAGAACTCAGGTTTCATCATGTCAAAATATTTCCATGCTTTGCCGTCACAGGGGTGATTCATTTTACCGTCTTCCTTAGACTGTCCGGTCGCATGCCAAGTCATCCACTTTGCTATGTCTTTTGTGTTGAACATACGTTGTAGTCTAGGTGTTATCGGAAAGTAACGCACCACCTTGTTGGCAACTAATTGCGTCCCCTTTTTCTTCTTTGGGTTTTTCCATCTGCTCGCGTTACAGATTGGACAAGTTTGCCTCTCCTTGTTTTCCGGTGATCCCCAATATAAAAAACAATCATTTATACAAGCATGGATCGATTCGTATCCTAACCCGATCTTTTTGTATGTCTTTTTTATTTCATAGTATGAAGACGGGAAATTGTATCCTTTACTAGGGGAACATGCCTTTTGGAGAAGAGCTAGAATTTTGTTAAACCCGGCATCAGTTATTTTGTGTAAAACCTTGATGTGCGAAATCTCTGATGTAAATTCCAATGTGGTCATATCACAACCCGGGTACAACTTTTGGGCAGACCTAGCGAGTAACTCTTCAAACTCGTTACTAGGACCCGATGTTTGGGTTGGTTGAGGACCGGTTGTTTGAGTTGGTGGAGTTTGAGAGGGTGGAGTTTCAGATGGTGGATTTGGAATATTATTTGCAGAAATATCTTCGAAGAACGCATCCATGTGAATTCGATCAGGTGAATGTGGTAATAGTGGAGGTAACGGAAGAATTGGTTCACCGTGATATATCCAAGTGGTGTAATGTTTGTCAAACCCGAATCTGGATATGTGTGCCTCAAGTTGGCCGAGGGTAACCAACTTTTCACGGTTACAACAATGACTACATGGGCAACGGAGCTTTTGTGAGATGGGGTGCAAAAATTTCTCACAATCCTGGATGAATCCAAAAAGACCATCTAAAAACTCATTGGAATTACGATTGTTTACAGTGGTCCAACTCTTATCAATTGTCATAACTGCGTTGCAAATAAACATACTCAGATAAATTATTTTTTTTATACGTAAAATGTCATACTAACAAAATGAATATGAACTCTTTTTTATCTTCCTAGTGCAACTATGGAAGGCAATCCTAACCCACCTTTTGAATGTTTCGTCCCATATATGAATGCGTATAACCGGTTTACTATTTGAGTAAATTTCGGCAGCATTTCCCCTCTACTCCCCAAATATGTGTTTAAAGACATATTCGTAGGAGTAAAGGAGAAACACTGTCGAAATCATCTCAAATAATAAACCAGTTATACGCATTCATATCCTAAATGAGACGAAACATCAAAAAGCAGTCCCAAACAGGGGACTTTCCGAAATTAATTCCTAATAAATTAATTTCGGACGGGTTTTCTATAGGTTGATTAACTTCGGACGGGAATTTTCCGAAATTAATCGATAAAATCCTAAAATATTCCTAAAATTATTTACTACAAAGACTAACAATCATATATCATATATATATAATATAATAAACATATGCATAATATTAATTACACACCTCGGTCACGACTGGAATAAGCAAAGATATAAAGATAGAAAAAGAGGTCCGGATGAGGAAGTTGTCCCGACTGTCCTGGTGCTAACCAAACACAAACATAAAATAAAGAAAACCTAAATTAGTTGGTTTCCAAAAAAATTTCTAATTTGAAACAAACAACACCACAACAATTTAAAAAAAAAAAACATTACCTTTTTTCGGCTGTGACACGGGTCTCAGTTCTCGGCTCGGTTCCCCGCTAACTCGGCTGTGACTCGGGTCTCGGCTACGACAAACATATAAAAAAAAATTAAACTTATGCCTATATAAGCTGAAATCTATTAAGCCTAAATCAGTTAAGCCCTAAATCAAATAAGCTCACAAAGATACACCCACCTTGGTGGTGATGCTACTGCCGACAGTGGTGGTGGTGGCTACTGCTACTGTCAACAGTGGTGGTGGTGGCTACTGCTACTGTCAACAGTGGTGGTGGCTACTGCTGCCGCGGGGTAGTGGTGGTTTCTAGTCAATAAACTTAAACAAAATTAAACCTAATTAAAAATTAAACAAAATTAAACATAATTAAAAATTAAATAAAATTAAACATAATCATTTACCTTTAAATGTATGATAAATGTATAAGTGGAAATCATATAAGCTCATAATTAGTATAAGTGGAAATCATATAAGCTCATAATTAGTCCCTAATTAATAAGTAGAAACAAACACCCTACATAAGCTTATGTATAAGCCGAAATCAAATAAGCTCATAAGTCCTTAATATAAGCAGAAATAAACATCCACCTGTGGTGATGCTACTGCCGGCGGTGGTGGTGGTGGCTGTTGCTGCTGCCGGCGGTGGTTGCTACGTGGTGGTGGCTGCTGCCGGCGGTGGTTGCTACAAAAATTAAACTACAAAAATTATAACCATTAATCCCTACTAAAATTAAACTACAATTAATAGATTAAAAAAACAATTACCTTTATATTAAAACAATTAAATTACAAAAATTAATCAAATTAAAAAATATATAATTCGAAATCAAATACCTTGACAATATATAACGAATTGGTGGTGAATGTGCTCGTGTGCAAGTGATGAAGATGAAGATTGTGAAGATGAAAGTGGTGAATGGATGGAGTTGAAGTGGTGGAGATGAGACGGATGGGATTGATGGTGGGTGGGAATGAGACGGATGGGAGTGGTCGGATTGATGGTGGGTGGTGAATGGGATTGATGGTGGTGGTCGTCGTCGGATGGGAGTGGTCGTCTAAGTCGTCCCCGGTTTTTTTTTTTTAACAAAAATGAAGAATGAGATAGAGAGGATAAGGTGAGTTACTGTAAATGCTTCCTAGGGACGACTTTTTCTTTGTAACCTAGGGACGACTTAGTCGTCCCTAGGATAAATATAAATTATTTTTTTTTTCGTTTATTATAGTAACCTAGGGACGACCTATTGTAACCTAGGGACGACTAAGTCGTCCCTAGGTGTAAACCGGGAAAAAAAAAACCATAGCGGGTTATTTAAATTTTCACCAAAAAGTTTCAATTTTCCCAAAAATTTGCTAAGTGTTGGAGGGTTTTTCTAGGGACGACTTTTTTGTAACCTAGGGACGACTAAGTCGTCCCTAGGTGTTTTTCATACATTTAAATTACATTTTACCTTCTATGTAATAAAATTAATAATATAAATTAATAATAAAAATCAAAATAAATTATTATAATTAATATTAAAATATACGTTATACTTAATTTGTAATAATTAATAACGGATGAGTCTATATGTTACGGTTATACGTTATAGGTTCAACCGACGAGTCCATATGTTACGGTTATACGTTATAGGTTCAACCGACGAGTATATATGTTACGGTTATACGTTATAGGTTCAACCGACGAGTCCATATGTTACGGTTATACGTTATAGGTTCAACCGACGAGTCCATATGTTACGGTTATACGTTATAGGTTCAACCGACGAGTCTATATGTTACGGTTATACGTTATAGGTTCAACCGACGAGTCCATATGTTACGGTTATACGTTATAGGTTCAACCGACGAGTCTATATGTTACGGTTATACGTTATAGGTTCAACCGACGAGTCCATATGTTACGGTTATACGTTATAGGTTCAACCGACGAGTCCATATGTTACGGTTATACGTTATAGGTTCAACCGACGAGTCCATATGTTAGGGTTATACGTTATAGGTTCAACCGACGAGTCCATATGTTACGGTTATACGTTATAGGTTCAACCGACGAGTCCATATGTTACGGTTATACGTTATAGGTTCAACCGACGAGTCCATATGTTACGGTTATACGTTATAGGTTCAACCGACGAGTCCATATGTTACGGTTATACGTTATAGGTTCAACCGACGAGTCCATATGTTAGGGTTATACGTTATAGGTTCAACCGACGAGTCCATATGTTACGGTTATACGTTATAGGTTCAACCGACGAGTCCATATGTTACGGTTATACGTTATAGGTTCAACCGACGAGTCCATATGTTACGGTTATACGTTATAGGTTCAACCGACGAGTCCATATGTTACGGTTATACGTTATAGGTTCAACCGATGAGTCCATATGTTACGGTTATACGTTATAGGTTCAACCGACGAGTCCATATGTTACGGTTATACGTTATAGGTTCAACCGACGAGTCTATATGTTACGGTTATACGTTATAGGTTCAACCGACGAGTCCATATGTTAGGGTTATACGTTATAGGTTCAACCGACGAGTCCATATGTTACGGTTATACGTTATAGGTTCAACCGATGAGTCCATATGTTACGGTTATACGTTATAGGTTCAACCGACGAGTCTATATGTTACGGTTATACGTTATAGGTTCAACCGACGAGTCCATATGTTACGGTTATACGTTATAGGTTCAACCGACGAGTCCATATGTTAGGGTTATACGTTATAGGTTCAACCGACGAGTCTATATGTTACGGTTATACGTTATAGGTTCAACCGACGAGTCCATATGTTACGGTTATACGTTATAGGTTCAACCGACGAGTCCATATGTTACGGTTATACGTTATAGGTTCAACCGACGAGTCCATATGTTAGGGTTATACGTTATAGGTTCAACCGACGAGTCCATATGTTACGGTTATACGTTATAGGTTCAACCGACGAGTCCATATGTTAGGGTTATACGTTATAGGTTCAACCGACGAGTCTATATGTTACGGTTATACGTTATAGGTTCAACCGACGAGTCCATATGTTACGGTTATACGTTATAGGTTCAACCGACGAGTCCATATGTTACGGTTATACGTTATAGGTTCAACCGACGAGTCCATATGTTAGGGTTATACGTTATAGGTTCAACCGACGAGTCCATATGTTACGGTTATACGTTATAGGTTCAACCGACGAGTCCATATGTTAGGGTTATACGTTATAGGTTCAACCGACGAGTCCATATGTTACGGTTATACGTTATAGGTTCAACCGACGAGTCCATATGTTACGGTTATACGTTATAGGTTCAACCGATGAGTCCATATGTTAGGGTTATACGTTATAGGTTCAACCGACGAGTCCATATGTTACGGTTATACGTTATAGGTTCAACCGACGAGTCCATATGTTACGGTTATACGTTATAGGTTCAACCGACGAGTCCATATGTTAGGGTTATACGTTATAGGTTCAACCGACGAGTCCATATGTTACGGTTATACGTTATAGGTTCAACCGACGAGTCCATATGTTACGGTTATACGTTATAGGTTCAACCGACGAGTCCATATGTTAGGGTTATACGTTATAGGTTCAACCGACGAGTCCATATGTTACGGTTATACGTTATAGGTTCAACCGACGAGTCCATATGTTACGGTTATACGTTATAGGTTCAACCGACGAGTCCATATGTTAGGGTTATACGTTATAGGTTCAACCGACGAGTCCATATGTTAGGGTTATACGTTATAGGTTCAACCGACGAGTCCATATGTTAGGGTTATACGTTATAGGTTCAACCGACGAGTCCATATGTTACGGTTATACGTTATAGGTTCAACCGACGAGTCCATATGTTAGGGTTATACGTTATAGGTTCAACCGACGAGTCCATATGTTAGGGTTATACGTTATAGGTTCAACCGACGAGTCCATATGTTAGGGTTATACGTTATAGGTTCAACCGACGAGTCCATATGTTACGGTTATACGTTATAGGTTCAACCGACGAGTCCATATGTTAGGGTTATATGTTATAGGTTCAACCGACGAGTCCATATGTTACGAGTCCAAATATTGGCGGGAAATGTTGGCGGTAAATGCTGGCGGGAAAATGTTGGCGGGAAAGCTAGGGTCGACTAAGTCGTCCCTAAATGTGTCGACCCTAAACTCTTATCTTTATTTATGGTAGCTCTTATCCTCACAAACTCTTATCCTCTCATACCAAACTCACCACCACCACCACCCGATTTTGCATAATATGGATCCGCTTGAAGCTTATAAGTGTACATGTAGAAAGGGATATATTGTGTTGAGACAGTCACATCAACCTCATAGCTTTGGTAAACTTTACTATGCGTGTCCTCTTTCGAAGGTAAACAATCAAATGTTTTAGTTATGTAATACGTGTGATTATTAAAATGACATGTCATGTTATTTGTTTACTTTGTAACAACCAAAAACAAATGATTATGGATGTAAATATTTTAAATGGAAGGATGATTTTGATCTCGAACTCCGTATAAGATCTTTCCCTGGATCTTCAACACCTCAAGGTTCACATCCAAGTTCTTATACAGGTCCTTCTCAATCTGCACCAACTGAGTGCTCTAATTGCAAGATCAAAGATCTAAAGATAAAGATGCTAGAGACAAGACTAGAAATGGAAAGGCATCCTGAAGACCACGCATGTCAATCGGCTGCAATACTTCATGAGCTTTTAAATGATATGGAAAATCTTAGCTTTGAGTAGTAATCTATTTGTTATTTTAATGTGTTAATTTGTATTTTATTATTATGTGTTAATCTGTACGTTTAGTTTTAACTAGTTTGTGATGTTTTTTTTCTTATTTATGAATCTATTATCGTTGTAATATATATTTTTAATTAAGCGCGTGTTTAAGTGTTAAATATATATCTAAAGTTTTTTTTAAATATGTATAAAGTTTTTTTTAAATAAATATAAAGTTTTTTTAAATATGTATAAAGTTTTTTTTAAATAAATATAAAGTTTTTTTTAAATATGTATAAAGTTTTTTTTAAATATGTATAAAGTTTTTTTTTAAATATGTATAAAGTTCTTTTTAAATATGTATACTTTTTTTTCTAAATATGTATAAAATTTTTTTAAATATGTATAAAGTTTTTTTAATATGTATAAAGTTATTTTTAAATATGTATAATTTTTTTTCTAAATATATAAATTTTTTTTAAATATGTATAAACGTTTTTTTAAATAATATTTATATTAATTTTAAATAATTTTAAATAAATAAAAAAGATAAAAAAATAAGTTTATTTAACCTAGGGACGACTAAGTCGTCCCTAGGTTTTCTGGTCCCCACTTTCACTTTAAACTTTTTAAATAAAAAATATTTATATTAATTTTAAATATATAAAAAAGATTTAAAACGGAAAAAATAAGTTTATTTAACCTAGGGACGACTAAGTCGTCCCTAGGTTTTCTGGTCCCCACTTTCATTTTAAACTTTTTAAATAAATATTATTTATATTAATTTTAAATATATAAAAAAGATTTAAAAAGGGAAAAATAAGTTTATTTAACCTAGGGACGACTAAGTCGTCCCTAGGTTTTGTGGTCCCCACTTTTCCCCACAGCCCTTTTGACCAAGAATTTTTTGATAAAGTGGTGGGTCCCCCCTTAATCTAGGGACGACTAAGTCGACCCTAGAAAAATGGCGACCCTAAACACTTGTTTTGTTGTAGTGCCAATGACATGCAACAAAAGAGTCAATGTCGTATTTTCGTTGTTCCTTAAAAAAAACAACACGTGAATTTTATAAGAAACGTGCACAATATAGATAATGAATTATTAAAAACGGTGTGTAACAGGTCTCTTTCGATCAGGAATAAAAGTCTTGAAGAAAACAGGATTTCATGTTGTTTTTCTTGACAGACGATAACTATCAAGGTCCTGAGTGCCCTAATACAGTGATGCTTTTGTGCTCTTTACAAAAAGATTGCTTAATTAAATGATGATAAAATCAAATGGTCGAAATTAAAGTGATTAAATTATTATCAACATGTGTATATATCATTAGTGTGTTCACATATATACTGGTTATCAAGGTCTCTCTAATACATAATTATGGAATAAAATTACGTTCCAACACAAGTTCTTCGAGCGAGAAACTTTAGGAAGTCCCCACTGTTGGTTCCAATAGCACATGTTCTTGTTCTGGAATAAAAAGTTTGACACCTTAAAACTGAAGTGATGTGATTTGACACCTTAAAACTGTAATAATGTGAAAATAAAACATTTTCCTTTTTTAAAACTTGAATACTTTATGTTTACTGATCCATAGTTTCTTTCCTTCTTATTCATCAAGTGTTAAAACAGAATGACCAAATGGCATGTCACTGGATTTACACACTACACCAACAAATCAAGTATCAAAACGAATGGGAAGTCGAGGCTGACATGACATTGAACTGACCACGGAACTGTGCAAACGTTATAGGAAACTTCATGTTTTGTGTGATCAACTTTTAATAGAATTTTTTAGAGTACTTACATGTACCGTTACTAGCACCTAATATGTATCTGTTCGTGATTTTGAATCTTTATTTTGAAATGGAATGTATTGTTTTTTATAATCTTGTATGCTACACTTACTCAAAATCACTCAAGAAATCAATATGACCGTCCATGGTTTGTCCTATATATAGCCCTATAGTTTTCCGAGTATAGATGGACGACTCAACATTCTGATATACTTTGGTTGTTTATCTATATCGAAAATATACTGTAACTGTACGTACTTTGCCACATTAGGTCAATGGTATCTTGACAAATATCATATTTATACATCGTCTACCTCTAAGGGATGTTTGGTACGAGGGAATCGCAAATGATGGAAATGGGAAGAAAGGTAATATGATAAAGAAAGGGGATGATTCCAGTGTTTGGTGCAAATCCAGAATCGACATAAAAAGAATGATTTCTTCTGTTTGTTCATTATGCAACTGATTGTAATGTGCTTGCAAGTTCTTTTTTATTTGTGTCCCATCACCATACATTTGATTAGAAATCAAAGTCCCATATACTTATATTTGGCTCATAGTCCAATTCCTTGCAAGATGAAACAGAACCGAGATCTGTTTGAAAATTCATTTGTGATTCTTCGATTTCTCGAGTTTGAGTTACAGTTCCGCCCCATATTGGCTGAGAAAGAGTTTCGTGGGTGCAAAACAACGCATAATTATTCTCCAACTCCTTTACATTTACAGATCCTCCAAGTAAACTCTTAACTCTTTTACAAATAACCTCTGCTCCAACCTATACATGATTTAATGAAACCAGTATTTAAATATTATAAAAAGCTACGAAAAATTAAATAAAATTCGGATGATCTTTGATAATCACCTTTTTTTGACGAATATGAAAGGTTGAATGCCCGCTGCATGAAAAATTTGCAAATGTGACCTCAGTGGTACACTGATTTAGAAACCAAACGACATCACGAAAATTTGAATGATATTTCAGTCCTGTTACCAAAACAACATCAATATCTTGACTCATTTCATGGATTTCGATATCAATTGGCTGGCACGACACATTGTTGGTAATTTTTGTGTGTTCATGTGATATCTTCCTACTTGACAACTTATCCTTCTTGTTCTTTATCATGTCCAAGTTGGTTTTGAATGCCTGAATGTACTCTATGGCACTATCTACTCTATCGGACACGTCACCTCCCTGGATTATTGAAGCAAGTTAAAAAGAGAGTGTCATTTAAGATTTTTTAAAAAATTGAAGAAACAGATAAATGATGAAAAACCTTGGAGATGTAATTAGGAGGGATTAGAGAGAAGAGACGCGAGAAGAGACACTTCATTTCGTTTCTTCTATTCTTCTCAATAATCTTCCTTTCTGGTTTCTTCAATTTTGAAGGTGAATGCTTGATGATTCCCTCCATGATCAAACCTCAGCTGTGGTTTATCAACTTTAGCAAGTATGTTATGTTATGTTATACTAGGTATATCTGTGTTTTATATGGACATGCATGTGTGTTCTTTTACGGTGTGAATGGAAACATAAGTGGAAAAAGGACATGGCCCAGGTATATGATGTAACAAAGTAAAAGGATCTAAGTAATTACATATGATGTCATCTTTCTTTCGTCACTAATTAATCTGTTGCTTAGCTTTTTTGCTGTTAAGTGGAGCCTCGAATCAGATTTTAGCCTAATTTCAACCCCTGTATTACTTATTATGGGTTCACACTTCACACTCATCTCTTGAATCTTAAAACTTAGTGTATAAATAATTGATAACTTTTGAGACACTAATTAATATTTAAAACATAGAAAAGACAATAATGTATCAATGGATATTACACATAACATTTTAGACTAAAAGTTTTCTCACACACTGCAGTAGCCACACTCATGTCTTACAGTAATCCTGTTTTTTTATTCAACTAAATTATCAAATCTTTTTTTTTTTGTCAATAGCTTTCCTAAGTGTATAACGGTTTCAAACATTAAATGTGTTATTTCAACTTATTTGTAAAAATTGATCATCATTATCTCTTTGTTATGATTTCTTTTACCTTAATTTTTCTTTGTTCCGATATAGATGAATATAATTAATGTGTGATAAATCTTCATGAAAACATATTATTGAAAAAGAAAGATTATTCATTTCCTTTCGGAAGGTTAAAGATAAAAATGTCATTCGGTTTTTATAAGTAGACGAGTATCAAAGCATAGCAATTGGGATTTTTAAAATATCACTATAACTATTTTGGTTAACTGTTTTGTGTAACAAGAATAGTATCACTATTGCTATTTATCGTTATAAAATCTTGTTTGCTAATCACGGATACTCGTTTAGTACCAACTTAACTGTAGATTACCACAAGTTGAAAATGAAGGGTCCGTTTGGTTTAAAGCCGTATTTTATTTTAAGTGTATGTTTATAAAGTAAAAGATTTAAAATTAAGTAAGATTTTGATTTGATGTAAGAAAGATAAATTAATATATTTTAATAAATAAATTATTTTATAAATAAATATAAGAATAAAATATATTATAAATTGTATAGCATAGAGAGTGACTCAAATATATATCATTTGGGACCTCTAAAAATTTCATAACCCATCTCATAATCGTTTTGTTGTTAGTGGATATGTTGTCCAAATATTCTTCTTATTAAATTAACAAACAATATTATAAAAGTAAAAGTAATTCTTGGCTTTTAGAAGTCACCAACCAAACTGCCCCGGAAATGAATTTATGATTGATGGTTATATGGTGGAGGGCCACCTATCAAGTAGTTTGAAAAAATTTCTTCATGTGTTTTCCAGTCAATTTCTACAATGGATTGAAAAGTTTGAACGTCATGTTTAAGAATACCAAGTGCCTGTCTACTCTTGCTTAGAGAAGCTTGAGTAGGTAAGTACCTAATATATCTCGAAACGTTAGATTTATTATTGGCAAAAGATTTTCTCCATTTAATTCTCCTTTGTTCACTGTCAAAAAACAATTGCTCACGAGACTTCTGTGTTTGTGGAGTGAAAATTTCATAAAGACTTTTTTGATAAGCATAGTTATATGGTTTAACAAAATCTTTATTTAATTTTGATATACTCTCCTCTTTCGACATGATTGTCTCTTCACTATCGGGCCTAATTACCTTGTCATGATTCATTCATTCGGACTCATCGAGATAAATGTGTGGGTTCTCAGCTTGAGCTTACTCGAGGTACTTAGGACATGAAACACTAGCTTTACCCTTAAAGAATGACCGAGGTGACAACATTCTCATGGTTTTAACAGATTGATTGGCTTTATAAAAAATGTTTTTCAAAAACTCGAATTGTTCTTCAAGGTCCGTGACTTTGTCAATATCTTTAGCTTGTCTAGTTTTGAAATCTTGTTTCACCTTTTCAACCTCTTGTTCTTTTCATTAATATTTTTAGTATCAACATCGGTGTCAATCATAGAAATCCTTTGTTCAAGCTCGTCTGCTTTAGTCGTCACAAGATACGTTTTTTGTCGTTCATCAATTAAAAAGGCGTTATATTTACGATTATCTGTTTCTAGTAACTCAAGAGTTTCATTGTATTTATTTTCAAAAATGTCCTTTTTAGTGTTGGTTACACGTCCTTTGTACCCCTCAAGCTCCTTATTTTTCTGAAGAAGCTCAGCTCTACAACTTGCAAGAATCTGACTATATTCTATATGTGCAGCTTTATTTTCCTCAAACTTTTGAGTGATTGTTTCATTTTCCTTCTTTAATTTCTTTTGACTCTTTCTAGTTTCATCGACATCCTTTCGTAAATTGGCAATTAACATAGCAAGCACAACACGCTCGTCATCGTCATAATCATTTGCATGTTGATCATATTGGGTCGAATTTATGAGTTGATAAGTCAAAACACAAAAGACAAGGACTAAGGGAAAGTGCTTTGACATGTGCCACATACAAAGGATTTACGCTTAAGGGGAAGTGATTTGACATCATCAACTAAGGGAAGATTTTTGGTTCGAATTTATGAGTTTATGAGTCAAAACACAAAAGACAAGGACTAAATCTGACAAAAGAAGATTCTACAAGTCGGTGGACAAACTTTGTAGAAGATCACATCAATAAAATAAAAGATTTAGTCAATATCTAGTTTCCTTTGTAAGTTTAGACATTATACTATATAAAGAATGCCAGACGTAGGTTTTTATTCATTCACAATGTAAACCTAAAGTGTATGTCGTGTTCTAGGCGTGAGATTCAATGTATACACGCCTAGTAATTGTTTGTTAATGTTTAATGCAAGCAATCGTTGGGTAAAATTCATCTTATTGCTTAAACACCTTGTTATGATTGTTGTTCTATCCTGCTATAATTAACCTTATATGAACAATGATTATCCATGATTATGGTTTCATCAATTGGTATCAGGGCGGGTAGCTCTCGATACTAGGATTTAACAAGGTGTTCGTGTCGAAGTATGGAGAAGAATCTTAAAAATCCGTATATGTTTTTTATGTTCGTATCATTTTCCACAGTGATTTTCAAAAAACGATAACTCCTTCGTTAACTGTTGGATCGTCATGAATTCAAATGTAAGTTCTCGGCACATGTGTCTAGGATCTCACCGGAGCGATCGTCGATCTGATCTGTTATGAGAGAGTTATAGTTCGTTGAAGTTGGCTGCAGTTAAGTATTCAATTTTTTTGCTTTCATTAAATTATGAATTAGGTTTCTTCCCCACCCTGGGTTGATCTTAAAATAGAAAAGGAGTTCCATAAGTGTTTTTGGTAGGTGGTAATCATGGCAGCTGTGATGATTTTCGTTTTAGGGTTAACAAGTTCTATGATATGTTGCAACGATAGATTGGTGTTTGGTCAGTTTTTTATTCAAACATAGAACTGCATCAAGGATGGTTATTAGGATTTTAATTATAAACCCTAGGTATGTTTCGGATGAGCAGGCATATGGTTTATAGCAGCAGGTATTTAGATGTTTTTGGTGGTGTATTCATTGTTTCTCGTCCCAACTATATTCTTTGTTGTGTTGAGACTGCGTACATTAGGTGATGTACAATCACATGTGTGACAAGAACGAACAACAAGCAAGCAATGGCAGTCATTTGATTATATATTCAAGAGATGAACGTGATTGGCTGCAAGGAAGATAATGACATGAAGCAAAGTAGGAAAGAGATGTTTTCATTTTGGTTGCTTTAAATATCATGTAAGTATTTACTTTAATCAACAAGCAAAAGCTGCCGCCACAAAGGACAAATGTGTTCACGTGGGGAGTTGTTTAAAGCATATATCTTGGTCCAAAAGATTCGGATGTGTAGGAAGCAAAGAAAAGGTATATTGTTAGTATACTATGCAAGGTACTGTGATCCCTATTTTCATTGTTTATACTTTTTGTGGTCCAAGAAAAAATATGAAGCGTACTGTTCGTCTTATTAGATGGGTATGGTTTTGATTCTGATATTTGTGGTCCCCGTCCAAAGTAAAGGATAGTTCACGTGATTGAGTTATATTCACATTGGTTGCTTTGTGTTGTGGTCAAAGTATATGACGTGGTTTTGTTCAAATAAATAGGGACGTGAATTGCTATCATTCAAGACAAAATAAGGTACTATCGTTTTATGTTTTCTCCTATTGTGTTGTTTGACGCATGTGATGGATTCGTGGTAGTTATTGATAGTATTCCATGGAGTTTTAATATTCATGTGTGTACCTAAAAGCAAAAGAATAAAACAATGGACGAGTATAATATGTGGGTCTATAAATGTGCAACATGTTCAAATGAGATAATTTTGGTTGCCACTGTTATTATTTTTATCCACTGTTAGTATGATTCTATCCACTGTCACGTTTGCACTGTTGGTTGCCACTTTAAGCCTTGTTTAGCCACGGTTGGACAACAGTGTGTAGCCTTTGCCACTTTTACATTCCCACTGTCAAAGATCTAGCCACTGTTACTCATTATTTTTCCACTATTAGCCAAATAGTGAAAACTATTCCCACTGTTAGATCTACCCAAGATATACTTATTCCCATTGTTAGCGTTGTCCCATATCAAAACACACATATCTAGTATATCTTGGACAACAAAGGATATCGAACGACAAAGGACTTGTTGTTGTTTGGTGTTTGATTTTGGTTCATGCACACGTATCGAGTTTTATATACATACAAGTACATGGAATCTCATAATTCATATAGAATATCGTTATGATATTAATGGCTCGGTCATTTTTCATGTAAAAGTATATGATTAAGGGGAAGAATTTTTATGATAAAATTAATGTTCGAAGTAGATTTTCGCGGGTTTGTGTTTTATTATATCTTAAAGTCGTGATAAAACCCACTGACTTAAGATAACTTGTTCGTACTTACATTGTTGGTGACGAGGACTTGTCATATCTAGCAATTGTATGGTTGTTATCACTTGAAAGAGTTACGTTATTTATGCTCAGTGTCTCATAAGAAGATGAGGATCTTGACAAACAAATTGAGGCATGCTTATATTTTGTACCATTGGTATAATTTCGACGTCACATTGATAGTACAAGATATGAAATACTTATTTGGGTTATTCTACTTTTACACCAAGGTTGTTATATTTATTTTTCTTCAAAATTGTTACAAAGAGCCTACATATGGAGAGTCTTCAAGATTGCATACTTTCACACGTCCTCTATTGATGTGTCAAAAAAGGGAAGAGGTGTTATACTTTAGGAAAGCTGCTTGGAGATCATGTGTCGCATACAATGGATTCACGCCTAAGGGGAAGTGTTTTGACATCATCAACTAGGGGAAGATTGTTGGGTCGAATTTATGAGTTGATAAGTCAAAACATAAAAGACAACGAGCAAATCTAACAAAAAAAGATTCTACAAGCTGGTTGACAAACTTTGTAGAAGATCACATCAAGAAAATAAGAGAACTAGTATATATCTACTTTCCTTTGTAAGTTTGGACATTCTATTATATAAAGAATGTGAGGCGTAGATTTTTATTCATTCAATTCATTCACAACGTAAACTTAAAGTGTGTGTCGTGTACTAGGCGTGAGATTCAATGTATACACGCCTAGTGATGATTTGTTAATGTTTAATGCAAGCAATCGTTGGGGAAAATTCATCTTGTTGTTTAAACACCTAGTTATGATTGTTGTTCTATTCCGCTATGATTAATCTCATATTAAAAATGATCATCCTAGATTAATGGTTTTTACCATTGAGTCTAACGATCCATAGACTCCACAGATCATCCTCAAACTCATTATTGAACATGTATGATGAATCATGTGTGGTATTGCTATCAACCTTTTCCGTCATACATATTTCAATAATGGTTTTAGTTTGATTACTATGCTCATGCGTATTGGCAAACACGTTAAATTCATCATGGATGTGTACCTCTTCCAATAGCTCAGAGTCGAAGACAGTGCCATTGTCATAGGAAGGTGTATTGTTGATGACGTTCTCAGAGCTGATGCATTGTTTTCCCCAAAATTGCTTCTTTCATTCCTAGAGCTGTTGTCATCATTTTCTAAACTATGCATCATAGTCTCAGATCTGCAACTTGCATTCTCTATACCCGATATTATGCCACTACTTATAGTAGAAACTAGACTAGTATCCACGTAGTGAACCTTTACAACCTTACATTCTTGCATCTACGCCATTTTTATTCAACCTTTTTTCAATGTCGCTTTGATGAAGTAATCTTTCATCTATATGCTTCTCAATAGAGTCCATATTTTGAATTAGCAAGTCTTTGATTTTTCTTCCATTTGAGTGTAATCTTTAAAGTTCTGTCTTGCTTATCGAGCTTTAGAGTCATAGTTGGAAGACTGTAGGAGCTTTGAATGAAAGAATGTATGAAATGGTGCTTTTAGTATTCTAAGGGCATTCTTGGAATCCATCTCATGAAGATTGTCTTTGATGAGTTCTTTTTCAAGGTTATTCATGTTATGACGTAGCTCATATTTTAACGATTTAGGATCATTGCCAAAGAATCGTGAAAAGGCATAATTGAACAAAGGGCTATCCATGAATTCCTCTTTCTTGAGACGTTGAAGGTTGGTTTTGAGTTCATTGAAGGCTTTTTTTGCAACGCTGTTGGATGAGCCTTGCTTGAAGTTGCATCTCTTGTTCTTCCGTTCTCGAACACGAAGAGATCATTTATTTAGTATCGGCGACCATGAAGTTGTGAGTCACACCATTTGTTGATGTGGAATCCTCGAGTGATGAAGTGAATTCAGATCTTAAGTAGATGTGTTGTATTTGTTTGTGGTTTAACTATAAAAATCCCTAAATTTTATCGCCAAAATAAATTTGAAAAAAATATTTTGTCAAATTCTAAAAAACACTTAAGAATGTAATTCTAAGTTTGGGCAAAAATTTTGAAAAACAAAAATTACGTCAAATTTAGCCGAAATTTTTTGAATCGTTGCTCAAAAATTTGAATTTTTGGTCAAAAAAATTTACGTCAAAATTTGAAATTGAAGTCTAAAAGACCTAAAAATAGTGTACGAAAATATAATTTTTTTCTATGGTTTTCCCGGCATCAGATTTTTTCGCGGCATTGAACATTATTTCGCCTTCAGATTTTTAGTTCGCCTATATAATAACTCGCCTAAATTTTTTTTTACTTCATCTATATGTTAACTCGCCTAAATTTTTTTTATTAATTCGCCTATATTTTAACTCGCCTAAAAATAAAATTTTTGCAATTACTACGCCTTATAAATCTGTTGATTTGCCTGATGAGTTAACTCGCCGGAGCTAACTTGATAGTTCACTTGATTATGATAATTCGCATGTTTTATTCGGTTGATAGTTCGCCTGTTTTTCCTGTTAATTCGCCTAGAATAGGTGAACTATCAACACTAAGATTCAAATTTTCAAATCATGAAAAACGATATTTGTGAAGCTTTACGCGAAAAAAGCTTGTACTTTTGGACTTAATAAGATGAAAGGAGACTAAAAAATGCAAACTTTTTAATTTTTAAGACGGAAGTTTTTTAAATCAAGAAAATAGTACAAATGATAATTCGAAGTAAAGAAAGAATAAAGAACGGTTTATTATTTATTCCAAGCGACTTCATTTATATCATTACTCCCTTTATTCATTCATGAGAATTGAAAAAATGACATAATATCCACCGTTCAAAATAGTTTGGGAAACTTCTTTTATAACCGTAGATCCTGTTTTAGCCCATACTCTTTTGTCGGGGTAACTCATATCTCTCTCATATCTCTCTCTTACCAATACCATACTCTCAGCTCTCTCTCTCTCTCTCTAAACATATCAGCTCTCTCTCTCTCTAAACATATCTGAATCATCTCTCTCTAAATATGACATATGCATACTATCAGATCCACACAATCAATTTAGTTGTCTTTCAAGATCGAGAATCAATCATGGCGTGTGCCTGGATGATGGGATTTCTGAGGTTGCGGATGGCTTTGAAGACAAAAAAAATAAAATAAAAACTGGTCAGCTACTTTCATCACAACTTAAACTGTATATTTAGAATTTATTTATACGATCTAACCTCTTGATGCCGCTGATCCCTTATATTCTTGACGGGAGTTTGACGATGGTGATAGAAACAATCTCATACAAGGTATAATACATGTTTTTTTACTCAATTAGATTAAATATGATTTATTAGGGTTAGGATTTTTGGGTTTCTTTTAATTAGGTTAATTTGTGGTGCAAGGTAATTTGAGGAAGAAGAGTAATAAAGATGAGAATTATGCATATCTTCAATTACGTGTAAGTAATTGATCATATTTTTTTATTTTTGATTCCTTATGCGATTGATATGATTTCATGACACGGGTATTGATTTCATGACACGGATTGTGAGTTATTCTAAGATCTCCACAATTTGTGTCATTTGTTCATAGTTGTCGATACATTCTAAATACATAAAATTGGTGATATAGACTCACAGTGAATAAACTAGATACAACGGAAATGTATGTTAGAACAATAATTAGCCGCAAATTAGGTTACAAACAACATTGAATATAAGGTTAAAATAACAGTTATTAGACTCCTAAAACCCTTCACATAAACTAGGTGAGACAACAGTTGATGCATCAATAACATAAAGTTACAAATTATAATTGTAGGCTCGAACTGGACATATGCTTCAGCTATTTCTGGGGCAGATGCGCGAGGGTTCTCTGTGTAAGTTAACAAATCACGATTGTTTCATGAATGTATTTTTAATTATTTCTATGTAAAATTACGATTCAATTAGTTTAAATATGTTGTTGTTTATGTGATAGGTCATTCTATTTGCGATGCATCACCATTTGCTAAAATTGTGTACTCCACATGATGTATGTTTCCCGGTCAATCCTTGGTATGCAGCAGAGCAAGTGTTTCTTATGATCTACTTCGGGGTTTTTAAACTCGGCATCCCTATTTATGCACTAGCAAACCTGGCCAGTTTAATCTACATGCTTTTTGATACAGTAAGTGGTTTATTCACTTTTTAAATTTTGACGCAAGTTACATGTCATTATGAACCAGTTAACCCTAATTAATATATATATCAATTGGCGAAAGATACGACTTCGTATTGATAGCTTAGGCTCCTGTCAAATTTGCTAGCCCATTAATAAGGCCCGATCTGTTTTCTCTTTAAATCTCGAGAATATCGCCTCTTTCACCACATCTAATCATCTATGATCTATATAACAATCTACCAGTCGCTTTGTTTGATTACTTTGAACCAAGTTTATATGTGTGTGATTCATGAGTTGGTTTGTCTATTTTCAAAAGAAGTGAGAACTAAAGATATGAAGGAACTTGGTGATAGGTCTCGAGGTACCCATACCGCGGCTGGGTGAGTTGTACATCATTATGGTTTTCCTTTTAGTCTTTGTTCACATTACACTATCCACTCAAATGATAATATGGGTTATTGGTAATCGTGATTTTGTAGTTAAAATCGTTTTACAAGTGTTTAGGCTTTAAGTGTTTTTTGACTGTCGTGCCTATGCTTTTAGATGTATTTTGTTCAAGGGGAACATTTGTTAAAGTCCATTGAGTCTGATAATGGGATCAAGATGTTTTAGGAAACTATGTCAAATCGTCTGTTTTACATTTCCCTGTCATGACATATGGTCAATTAAAATTTGGATCCCCCCTTCTTTCATTTGGATAGGTAATTGGTCAACTAAATGATTAGTCACGCCTACTTATCCAGTGTTGTCTTCAGCATGACATTCAAACACATACTTTCGGAGATCATGAAAAGGTATGTACATAAGTTATCCTCATAGGTTTTAGTCCTAAATTAAAGTTAATGGCAATACCAGTAAATGTGATCCTTTTTTGTTTTTAAACTTTCACATATACTAAAGAATCCCAATTGCATCAACATTCTTATGATGAAATTTAAGAAAAGATAATAAAGCAAATGAATTGTGACGTTGTGAAATTTAAGAAAAGATAATAGCAATTACGCGAGTTAAAACCAAGTTCTGAAGTTCATTTAATCACATCTTTAAGATTAGCAAAAGTTTCGAATGCTTTCTTTATAGGTTTGTTAACTTTGTCAAAACACTTTTTTATTAAGTGGCTGAACTTGGATTCAATACATCATAGGAAGAATAAATGTATTGTTCGTGCATTCTTTCCTTTTGCATCTGGGAATGCCATAAGTATAAACTTACTAATTGCCTTTAACAAAAATAAAGAGTTCTAGTATTATTATACTATATGTTAGGCAAAAAAGTATAGTGCTCTCTGAAATAAGATATGGACAGTTAGGTGCATTATGGTTTATGTATGCTGATTAATTATAATTTATTTTACTGTAGTGAAAGGATATAACATGATACGTTTTGGATAATGTGTTTAGGATTTAATTCCATTCCCGGGCGGCAATATTATTCGCACTAAGCAAGTCCAGCGGTAGGATGTTGGAAAGCGTAGGCCAACGTAATGAGACTTATAGTGCATATTTCAATCGAATCCAAAGTTCACTCATGGTTGGTTATTTTTGTTGAGATTTTTGCTTCAACTCTAAACTTTCACAACTCACACATGACTTTACGGTGGCAGCCATAGCATGTATTTGGTACCTCTTCAATGTTTGCAGAACCCAGCCTCATTTATGTGCTTATTGCATTATGAAACAACGATAAGCTGTTTTCCGAGCCCCAGACAGCTCTTAGATTGGAATAGCTATTGATTAAGCCATTTTTAGATCATTGTTGTGTTGTTTGTATGTAACAGTCCGTGCAAGATTCATTAGTAGAATCATATGAACAATTCTAAATACAAGTGTCTCTCATATACTGATGTGCCACTTAGAATGTCTAAATGAAAGTATCTCTCATATACTGATGTGCCACTTAGAATGTGGTAGGAAGTAGTGCTTTAATGACAACCTGTATCCACATGCAAGTAAAAATGGCAGACAAATTATTGAATCTCATTTAGATGGTTTCTCTTATATTATTTCTTGACATGTATTCATTATAACAGGAGTAAAATGAAAGTCGCATGACAGAATTTTCTGACAATTATTTACAGGTTCAAATGAACGTGTCGTCTTCTTGGTGCTCGGGAGTTGGACCATCCAAACCGGTCACCATCCATAAAGAGCTTCGACCCCAAAAACGTCCGCCCTTCGCCGCAGCGAAGCGCGGGAACCAATCCTAGTAAAGATAATAGATCAAAACTACCAAAGTAGGAGACCTTTTAGTAAAGATTTAAGCTATCAAAATGAAGAAAAAAAATCAAGAATACGTGTGGTTTTATGTATTAAAACCCATGAACTAAACAAAAACATAAAACAAATCACCAATTTACCCCATGATGATTGATACCAATTGTAGTCCTTTGTAAAAAGGTGATAATACACTAATTATAGAAGAGAAAATAAAGAAATAAAGATAGAAAAAAGGAAGAAGTTTACAGTGGGGAAGTAGAGAGAAGGTAGAGAGAATTTGGAAGGTTAGATTGCTAGAGAGAGAAATTACAATAACCAACACCCTCCTAACATGCTACGAGGAAAGTATTTATAGACTTGACATGCATGTTGTCATAATGGGCTATTGTAGATGGACCAGGCTTAGCTTTTGGGCTTTAGGTCCTTAAACGTGTCCTTGTTAGCTTGAAGTCAAGCCCGTGATTCCCGACTATCTTATTACTTATTAAAAAAAATCATATGACCGATACATAATAAACCTATGATCGACTCATTCTTGTTCGACTAAATATTTTGAGGCTTAGTAGGGTCCCGAGAACTGATGTGGTATTGAATCGACTCAATTCGCTGACATACAAACTTTCGTTGCTGATGTGGTGCTATCGGATCAAGATGATTCTTTGTCTTGGGCTCTCAATGTGTCTAAGGGTTTCTCAGTTGCTTCGGTTCGATCGTATATTGATCATCGCATTCTTGAGGTTTCTTGTATTGCTACTTGTTGGAATCGGATCATTACCATAAATGTAAATGTTTTTTATGGAGGTAGTCGTTGAACAAGCTTCCTTAGTAGGGTAAACCTGGATATAAGAGGTATCGATGTTTATTCGGTTCTTTGTCTTGTTTGCTTAGAAGATGTTGGAATGATTAATCAATTTTTTCACGTTGTGGGCTATGTTGGCTAATTGCACTACAACATTCGAGGCCTTCCCCAACGATATTTTGTGTGACAATCCGTCAATTTATGATCAATATTTTATTCTCAATATTTATTTGAAAATATTATTTTAATGTTACAATATGAACTCACTTATTTTTGGGAAGAAATTTGGATTTACGTCTTGAAGTAGCATCGACTACGTTTAAACCGGAGGATTCTACATTACGTGCTTACGTTTACATACACCGTCTTTGGTGACAGTCTGACAATTCAGAAAATAAATTTATCCGTGAATATTATTTTGGAGTTTTAAAATTGTGTTGGTTCATAAACTCACAAATTTACGAGAAGAGATTAGGACTTACGATTTTATTTTAACGTCCTTTACGACTAAACCGGAAACCCTAGGATTACGTATTTACGTTTTTGAACTCCGTTTTTGATGAGACAATTTTTATTGGATTCTTTTTGTGACCTTGATTCATAATTTATAAAAACGTTTTTTGTAAAACGACCCGAGGGCACGCAAATCGAGAAAACTAGAATCGAGAAATACCCGTAAACTAGTGAGATGGGACAAAACACATTGTCCCACCCCACTAGCTTAATGGGACGGCCAACTTGACACCACAACACTAATGTGGCATCAAGTTTAGCTAACACCTTCCAAGTGTAAGCCTTAGCTTACCCTTTAAGCTAACTTTACCACTAACTAGCTAAACTAGCAACTTGTTTTCATTTCCATCTTTCTCACATGCAAATCAACACCAAAATCCTCTCAACTCCACTCCCCTTGCCGTCCCAAATAATCCAACAAACACCACTTTTGATCTCTTCTAGCCATGAACCACATGTTTATTAGCTCTATTAAGGAGTATTCTTGAAGCCTTGCTCATTTGGTGGCCATATTAACAACTTTGGAGGTGATTTGCTTGTGTCCTAGGGCTGATTTTCCAACCTATGTTCTTGATATTTGATGGTCTTGGAGATACTTGTTGTGTTCATCAAGTTCTTGTCTTCCTAAAACAAGAAATCCACTTGGTTGGTAAAGAAGATCATCCTCTCCATTTTTCTCTTGTTATTTTGTAAAGAACAAATGTATTTTCTTTCATTTTGTATATGTATATGATGTATATATGATGATAAAAATGTTGTGTGGGGATCAAGTGTTGATAAATATGCTTAAAATAGATGATAACCATAAGAAATGAAGCTAAAATCTTGATTATTTAGTTGGATGTATAAAAACAGTAGATAACTAAAAGATGAACTGATAAAATTGCATGGTTTGATCCATTTACAGTAAGTAGAGGATGTTATACACATGTGAGAGTTGGCCATGCAATAGAATCAAAATAATGAGTGAGATATGATCAAAACAAGTTAGGTGGTATAATCTGAATAAGCAGTTTTGTAGGGACTGTTAAGGCAAGTTAAACTCAAAACGGGCAGTAGCTATAACTAAGTTAAATGTAGCACATATTATGAAGAACATGCCATCCAAAATGAGCTTCTAATTCATTATAGAACTCTAGATATGTTAAAAATGGTGAACATGAAGTTAAAAATCAGATTTTTGGAAATAATGTTTATTAATATTATATAAGCACTCACATTATAATGTATAAAATGTAAAAATATAAACCCACTAACTTATAAAACTTATTTATATAAATGTATAAAAGGTTAATTAAATGGGTAAATTATATAAATGGTGGTAAAATAATATTTATAAGTAATAAAAATTATAAACTTGATTTTTACGACTTTTTCGGCTATCGCCGTAAAATTACCGTTTTCGCCAAATAAAACTTAGACGACCAAACCCGTCTAATGTAAAGTTTATAAAAGTCATATACTGATGTATAGGTAACTAAGACAAGTAAAAACCGATAAAACCCGAACTATAAGAATTACGGACATTTACGAGCTAACTAAACATATTGGACTAATAATTGGACTTAATAAGATAAAAACTTGTAAAAAGAGCTTATTGGGCTTAACCCATTTGGGCCCAACATGAAAAGTATATATACTGATAATATAGGTATAAAAGGGGTAAAAACAAGTTAAATAACTTATACAAGGCTTAATGGACTTAAAATAGGTAAATAGGTAAAACTAGTGAACTAGTAAAACGTTACCAAAACGTAAACGCTAAAATGAGTAAACAAGGATGTATAAACCCACTTGATCATCATATATATAAAATCATCATATGTATACATAATTTTTATTTATATAAAGTCATTGGACATGAGTCTAAGACGAGTATTATTTGTCTAGGTTTCCGTGATTGAAGCACGTACCGTACGTCCGAATTGCCGATAACCCGCCTTCCCACATCAACGTGAGTTCATAGCCTCACACTCTTTTAAATGTTTTTATAAATGTTTTATAAACCCGCGAGGGAGATAACATGTTAGTTTTTATAAAATAGGGCACTATTTGTCCCGATTGTTTGTTTATTGATTTGGACCCGAAAGATTGAATGACCCGATTGTATGACCCGATAAATGATTAAAGGACCCGATAGATGAAATTAAATGGATTGTTAAAGTTAGGTTATGTCACTAAAAGTCCCATTAGCATGAATTATGAACTACCGGGATTTGGTAGACGCTTATGCATTTAATAGTACTATTTGGGGACGATCACCCCAGTTCGCGCCTTGACGGTTGATCCCCGTCGTGCCACATTGATTGGTAAGCGAATTTATGTATGAGAAGATTTCCATAGCGTGACCTTTGTGACGACACGCTACTTTAGATGGGCAAAATTGGTATCGGGTTAGCTACCCGTTGTTGGTTTAGTAAGGTAACAATGTCATGTGGCTTATAATAATCCAAAACTAACGAAATACTATTAGACGCTTCGAATTACGATGTATTGCCTGACTAGCAATACAGGGTCATACTATTAATATTATGTTCGTGTTTTGGTTTTCATAACCATCTTCATATAACGGTTTTTATTTGATTTTATACAACGTCATAAGACGTATTGTATGATGTTTTTACGACATTGGCTCGTACAATGATTTTTAAGGCAAATGCCTATATTATGATTTTCGATAAGGATTTGTATAAAATGACTTTGGCTATTTTATGGCCTATTACAAAGATTTGTATAAAATGATTTTGGCTATTTTACGGCCTATCACAATAATTTGTACGAATTGATTTTTGGTACTAATTTTATACCAAAGTTATATTGATGGAATTTATTAAACTCTATGAATTCACTCGGCGTTATCGCTGACCTTTTCTTTTAACATGTTTTATCTCAGGTACTTGAAGGTAATTCTCGGGAAGACGACAAGAATTCATGGCCCGCACTTAAACAATATTTTCCATTCAAATACTTTGTAAAACTTTGTATGAATTAATATGACTTGGGACCTATGTAACTTTGATATTTATGAATGGAAATGCTTTATAAATAAACGACACGATTTTTATGCGTTGTCTATGATGTGAGTAATGTGCTATCCCGTAACACCAACTAGTCTTCCGCTGTATTGAGTTGTATAAATTTGGGGGTGCTACAGTTTGGTACCAGAGCTCTCGTTATAGAGAACGAAAGATTTTTAAAATGAAGGTTTTGAATAAAACTTTTCAAAATCTTTTAACTATAAACATTTTTCTAAAAATGTCTAAAAATCTTTTGACTATAACGGTGCCGAAGAATTCCCGAGTTACCGACAAGGCCAGACTGAGAAGTGTTATTTTAATATATATATATAACTTGGATTATATATATATATATATGATGTAATTTTATTACATGATCGTTTGATGATTATTTTGATTTTTATACGAGGTATTTATACGACGTAGATTGTCACAAGTAACCCTAAATCCCCTAGTAAAATTTATCTAAGCTATTCTCGTAGGAATTCTAGATATCCTAGATCTAAACCAAGTTGCGGATATTTATGATCCCAACAAATGGTTGATATTCGTAGAAATGTAGATATTAGTTGATTGTGTTATTGAAAAAGAATTGGCGAGATTAAATCTGATATCGATGTCATGACGATCTTTTCTTATAAAGTGGAGTTTGACAAAACGTTACCACCTAGAAAGATGTCATCTGATTCGTTGTCATCCAATTCTTAAATTGAAATCGAAAGGGTGAATGTTGCACTTGAGGCTGTTATTGGAACCATTACCCAAAAGCCTCATGCCACTAATACCTTTCCGAGAAGTCTAGTTGAATGATCAAGTCATTTCATATTAATGACTCATTTGATAATTGTTGTTGTAAGAGCTAATAGGATTGGAAATTAAGTGTTGATTCATATTGAGATTGTATTGCCTTTACAAGGCCGAAGAATAAGGTTGTAAGTATTGGAGAATGAGGTAGGATATCGAATTGAGTATAAAGTTGGTTGAAACTTGAATAAAGTAAAATTTAACTTGTATGGAATATAAGATTGATAAGAGGAAGTCGTTAAGTCCTGTGATTGAATTATAAGGATTTAATTGATTATAGGATTGTGTTAAGTGCTGTTCCTAGGCCATTGTCCAATGACGAGGATGCCCAGTGTCCAAGAAATAAATTGAAGAAATCTTCTTCTAAATTGGGACCGATGGATCTTCCCGGACAAGTGGGACACCTAATGACTCTTGTAGATTAGTATTCATTGTGGTATCTTTTAAAAATCCTAACTTAACTGAGATATCAGTTGGTAGGATGAGTTCTGAGAATTGTATGACATAGTGACACGTAATGTGTTACGGTACAATTTGACTTGTTTGTGATTAATGAAAAGACTACCTTTGATTGCTAAATTCTACATGTATCGATGTTATCTATCTTTTATTAATTCATCCTAATGTTCGCATTAGTGATGCAAACATTGAACAAGTACTCATCTTGATTTGAGTTACATTGTGAATTATTCTCTTTGTATTCCTGAGTGCCATCGAGGTCACGAACCTCATGATTAATTGGCTAAGCTCATTTCCTATCATATTATAGTTAGTTCTTGGTGAACAACTCTTCATCACTCTTTTTTGCAGATCACTCATTCTTTTTATAAGATAAAACAGTATGCCTTGAGAAAAATTGAATTTTCAACACTATAAGAATTATTCAAAGTGAGATTTATAAGTGATTGATATCCAAATGAAGTTGTTTATGAGACGCTTTGGAAACTTAATTGTTTCCATAATAAAGAAAATCTTTGTAAATTTATTTTGACTCTTATTTAAGAATTACGCATGGAAATGTTTTTATTATAAACATGATGATAAAATTTTGACGAACTGAGTATTGCATCGTTGATCTTGAAATTGTATATAGTTGCGCGCCTACATACAATTTGGAATGGACCATGCAAGACTGATTAGTAGTCACCATAAAACTGATTAATAAACGCTACATTTTCTTTGAAGGTTGTGAAAGATTAAATTTTATGAGATCTGCAAGAAGTGAAAAATAGGGACATATTGATAGGGACACCTACATATGTGCCCGTACTATTTATTCTTCTGAGTCGAATTTACTCATCTGTGGAAATTGTCTTATTTGACAATTGACAATTCTTTCTTGTCCAATTCTCCCGTAGTGAGATTCTTAGGAAAAGCATTTGATTACCGAGTGTTGATACCCGACTGGATGTATCGACGTTCCTATAATTTCTTTTGATTTGATTTCATTTGAATGACCTGGGTAACGATCCGAGGAACTTTCGAATGCGTACTCAAATTATGAAAACATGGGATATATTCATATTCGTTAAATGTTTTCGTCTGTATCTGATTTGAAATTTTCTCGCGTAGATTATGCGTTGACCTTACTCTTTTAATAGTAGTTATGTCTCTATATATCCTTGAATTTGTGAAGGATTATGAATTATTATTAGTCTTTTGAGTAGTTCACATCTTATCGACGGCAATAAAACTGAAAAAGTTGATAGTGCCCGTAGAATGGATTGATTGATTATGACATGACGACGTTGTCTTAATTGATGGGAACTCGAGTAGAATTTCCCTAAAAGATAAGATGTTGACTATCGAAAGTGATCTAAATAATTCTTGACGGATGACCATATCCTGTATTTAGACTTGAAATTATACTATGAATGGTTGTGAACTAGTTATAGATATTGTAATCTAGAAGAACCTAATATGAACTTATTAAAAGATTTTTCGGTTATCTGAAACTTTAGGAGGTATTTGTTGGTGAATTACCTAGACTTTCGCCATTAAGGCAAGTTAAAATTGGTATTGATTATATTTCCGGTGCTGCACTTGTGACTTGTGCACTGTACGTCAGCACCATCTGAATTTAAGGAATTACCGTACAACTGAGAGAGTTGTCGGAGAAAGATTTTATTATACCAAGCCTGTCATCCTGAAGAGCTATGGTGTTATCTTTCCTTATATTTATAGATTACTATAAACTGAGTAAATTGACAATCGAAAACGATATCCATAACTCGAAATGGAAGATTTGTTCGATCATTTACAAGGTTTTAGCGTGTGTTTTAAAAATTTGATCCACGGCATGGTTATCGTCAACTTCGCGTCCGCGAAGAAGATTATGTATTCCAATCACTACATCCGGTACTTGTAATGAACATTATGAGTTTCACGTGATGTCGTTTGGATTGACTATGCACATGTAGCATTCATAAATTCGGTGAATCACGTGTGTAGGCTGTAATTTGATAAATTCATGCTTGCGATCATTAAGGACTATTTGTTTGTTAATACGAATAATAATGAGTTAATAAATAGTTATAAATTGCCCTGAATTGGCCGAACAATAAAAACGTATACCTTGAATATTTAACATGAGATTTGAGACTTAATCCTTTACATAAAATGACCGTTGGATTAATAATGGTAAGATGTATGCATATAGACTCTTCAAAAATTAAGAGCCCTTTTAAGACTTTGAGTATTACTAAAAAGAAAATGGAAATATGTTTTGACGAATGTTTTAACAAAGGATTTTAAGGGATTATTCCCTTATACACTAACCATTTAACTAAACTTCTGTTTAGGGGTAAATGTTTGTGTATACCTCAAGATAACTTAAGAAGAATTGAGTAAAACCATTTATACCATAACCTAAAAACTTAAAACGACAATTTTTGCTTTTCAACTAAGAAAACTTTGACCAAAGTATAAACAAAGATTTTTCGAACATTTACGAAATCTTATTAAATATTTTCGATAAATCAACAAAAATCGTGTTAATTAAATTCAAATTTATTTTGAACATTTTACATAATTGGTCGAACTAAGAAATTTAAAATTTTTACGTTTACGTTTCATAAAAATTAACTAATAATTATTTAATTAATTATAATAATTATCGACGCTTTAGACGACGGATTGAGTAAAACGGATAAAAATGATAGTTGAGAAGAAACTAAAACATAGAAGATATGAAGAAAGAATTTTGAATAAATACGGTTGTGATATTTATTTCATCAGGAAGGTGAACGTAATTACTGACGCATAATATATAAAGAATACCTGAGTGAATTATGGACATGATAATTATATCATCATCAGGAGAAGTGAATATAGATACCGACGCATTATGTATAAAAGATAAAGAACCAGTTAGGACATGTTCCTTAATAATGAAGGTGCAAAATAACTTGCTGAACGATATAAAAATAAACGATGTTTGTAAAAAAAAAAAAAAAAGATAATATAAATAATAAAAAGGGGTTCGCGGATAATGTGAACCATTAAAAATTGAGAAGCCGATAGCGTTAAATGTTTTAAAGGCCACTTGTGGTTGTATAAATATAGAGATTGTGAGATATAGTTACGTTGGAATTTATAAGTATAAGTATTCTATTTATGTCATTTATGACTAAAAGTACCTTTGTCTGAAGAAGTTGTACTAATGGCAATTATGAAGGCAGACATCGCCTCATACATTAGTAAACGTCTAGCTATTGCAAAGATCATCATCTGAATTTGATTCGATTTGGGTCATCGTCGACAGACTGACCAAATCTGCTAATATCATTCCCGTTAATGATAAATGCAAAAGAGTTGTGTAAACATGGTGTGCCGTATCGATCATCTCTATCAAGATCCTCGATTCGCATCAAATTTCTTGAGATTTGCTCAGAAGTCATTGTGAACGAATCTTGATGAGAATACTATGTACCACCCCAAATCGAAGGGACGAGGTAAAGTAACGATACAAAATACTATAAGTGTTGTTTTATGTCTGAATGATTGACCTTTGGTAATAGACAGTTTAATCGTTTTCCTTTGGAAAGATTATCATTGATAATCATCGTATTAGGATTGAAATCGAATCTTGTTAGGATCTAAATCTTAGAGCATCTGTAAGCAGGAGTTGAGATGAAGACATCCGACATACACCCATTGTGAGTTGGACATGTCTCTTAGGTTTAAGGTTTCCTATGATGGCGAACATATCCTTGCAAAATACCCGACCCGCGAGATC
Source organism: Glebionis coronaria (assembly GCA_025667525.1). Lineage (NCBI taxonomy): Eukaryota > Viridiplantae > Streptophyta > Magnoliopsida > Asterales > Asteraceae > Glebionis > Glebionis coronaria. The sequence continues at coordinate 125,892,690 of CM046874.1, read as the reverse complement.
TGAAATGATTGTTGAAATTAGGATTTGATTATTGACTGCCGGTAGTGGGCAAGAAGATATGTGAATGTGAAATGTAGATCTTGAAGTGCCAAATGGGTAGCGAAGTTATGCCACAATTTTTAACCTTGGAAAGATGAATTCATGATCTGACAAATCATGAGATATAAGTCCCCGTTGTATGGGACCATTGAGATGATGTAAAAGTTGGGATTGAAAGGCATATAAGCTGGATCTACCCTAGGACTTCAAGAACCGCGTGAATTATGTTTCGTAAATCGAACTTGATGGAATATCTATCAAGTGAAATTCTGATTATTCTTAGTAGAGCTTAGATCGGCGAAAAGTTGCATTCATCAGAAACCCGTGAACATCATGGATAGAGAAAGTAAGTCAACATTTAGCCTGATCTTATTCCCGTAGTTATGTTTGATGAAACTAGCGTATTATAATGGATTACACTTGTGAGAAAAGACCGAATATGGAGGAAATACCCACATGGCTTTAACTCTATAAAAAGCGAGTAGTAAGGTAAGATGATCTTTGAGGACAAAGATCCTGTTTAGGGGTAAATGCTGTGACAATCCGTCAATTTATGATCAATATTTTATTCTCAATATTTATTCTCAATATTATTTTAATGTTACAATATGAACTCACTTATTTTTGGGAAGAAATTTGGATTTACGTCTTGAAGTAGCATCGACTACGTTTAAACCGGAGGATTCTACATTACGTGCTTACGTTTACATACACCGTCTTTGGTGACAGTCTGACAATTCAGAAAATAAATTTATCCGTGAATATTATTTTGGAGTTTTAAAATTGTGTTGGTTCATAAACTCACAAATTTACGAGAAGAGATTAGGACTTACGATTTTATTTTAACGTCCTTTACGACTAAACCGGAAACCCTAGGATTACGTATTTACGTTTTTGAAATCCGTTTTTGATGAGACAATTTTTATTGGATTCGTTTTGTGACCTTGATTCATAATTTATAAAAACGTTTTTCGAAAAACGACCCGAGGGCACGCAAATCGAGAAAACTAGAATCGAGAAATACCCGTAAACTAGTGAGATGGGACAAAACACATTGTCCCACCCCACTAGCTTAATGGGACGGCCAACTTGACACCACAACACTAATGTGGCATCAAGTTTAGCTAACACCTTCCAAGTGTAAGCCTTAGCTTACCCTTTAAGCTAACTTTACCACTAACTAGCTAAACTAGCAACTTGTTTTCATTTCCATCTTTCTCACATGCAAATCAACACCAAAATCCTCTCAACTCCACTCCCCTTGCCGTCCCAAATAAGCCAACAAACACCACTTTTGATCTCTTCTAGCCATGAACCACATGTTTATTAGCTCTATTAAGGAGTATTCTTGAAGCCTTGCTCATTTAGTGGCCATATTAACAACTTTGGAGGTGATTTGCTTGTGTCCTAGGGCTGATTTTCCAACCTATGTTCTTGATATTTGATGGTCTTGGAGATACTTTTTGTGTTCATCAAGTTCTTGTCTTCCTAAAACAAGAAATCCACTTGGTTGGTAAAGAAGATCATCCTCTCCATTTTTCTCTTGTTATTTTGTAAAGAACAAATGTATTTTCTTTCATTTTGTATATGTATATGATGTATATATGATGATAAAAATGTTGTGTGGGGATCAAGTGTTGATAAATATGCTTAAAATAGATGATAACCATAAGAAATGAAGCTAAAATCTTGATTATTTAGTTGGCTGTATAAAAACAGTAGATAACTAAAGGATAAACTGATAAAATTGCATGGTTTGATCCATTTACAATAAGTATAGGATGTTATACACATGTGAGAGTTGGCCATGCAATGGAATCAAATAATGAGTGAGATATGATCAAAACAAGTTAGGTGGTATAATCTGAATAAGCAGTTTTGTAGGGACTGTTAAGTCAAGTTAAACTCAAAATGGGCAGTAGCTATAACTAAGTTAAATGTAGCACATATTATGAAGAACATGCCATCCAAAATTGAGCTTCTAATTCATTATAGAACTCTAGATATGTAAAAAATGGTGAACATGAAGTTAAAAATCAGATTTTTGGAAATAATGTTTATTAATATTATATAAGCACTCACATTATAATGTATAAAATATAAAATATAAACCCACTAACTTATAAAACTTATTTATAAATGTATAAAAGGTTAATTAAATGGGTAAATTATATAAATGGTGGTAAAATAATATTTATAAGTAATAAAAACTATAAACTTGATTTTTACGACTTTTTCGGCTATCGCCGTAAAATTACCGTTTTTCGCCAAATAAAACTTAGACGACCAAACCCGTCTAATGTAAAGTTTATAAAAGTCATATACTGATGTATAGGTAACTAAGACAAGTAAAAACCGATAAAACCCGAACTATAAGAATTACGGACATTTACGAGCTAACTAAACATATTGGACTAATAATTTGACTTAATAAGATAAAAACTTGTAAAAAGAGCTTATTGGGCTTAACCCATTTGGGCCCAACATGAAAAGTATATATACTGATAATATAGGTATAAAAGGGGTAAAAACAAGTTAAAGAACTTATACAAGGCTTAATGGACTTAAAATAGGTAAATAGGTAAAACTAGTGAACTAGTAAAACGTTACCAAAACGTAAACGCTAAAATGAGTAAACAAGGATGTATAAACCCACTTGATCATCATATATATAAAATCATCATATGTATACATAATTGTTATTTATATAAAGTCATTGGACATGAGTCTAAGACGAGTATTATTTGTCTAGGTTTCCGTGATTGAAGCACGTACCGTACGTCCGAATTGCCGATAACCCGCCTTCCCACATCAACGTGAGTTCATAGCCTCGCACTCTTTTAAATGTTTTTATAAATGTTTTATAAACCCGCGAGGGAGATAACATGTTAGTTTTTATAAAATAGGGCACTATTTGTCCCGATTGTTTGTTTATTGATTTGGACCCGAAAGATTGAATGACCCGATTGTATGACCCGATAAATGATTAAAGGACCCGATAGATGAAATTAAATGGATTGTTAAAGTTAGGTTATGTCACTAAAAGTCCCATTAGCATGAATTGTGAACTACCGGGATTTGGTAGACGCTTATGCATTTAATAGTACTATTTGGGGACGATCACCCCAGTTCGCGCCTTGACGGTTGATCCCCGTCGTGCCACATTGATTGGTAAGCGAATTTATGTATGAGAAGATTTCCATAGCGTGACCTTTGTGACGACACGCTAATTTAGATGGGCAAAATTGGTATCGTGTTAGCTACCCGTTGTTGGTTTAGTAAGGTAACAATGTCATGCGGCTTATAATAATCCAAAACTAACGAAATACTATTAGACGCTTCGAATTACGATGTATTGCCTGACTAGCAATACAGGGTCATACTATTGATATTATGTTCGTGTTTTGGTTTTCATAACCATCTTCATATAACGGTTTTTATTTGATTTTATACAACGTCATAAGACGTATTGTATGATGTTTTTACGACATTGGCTCGTACAATGATTTTTAAGGCAAATGCCTATATTATGATTTTCGATAAGGATTTGTATAAAATGACTTTGGCTATTTTATGGCCTATTACAAAGATTTGTATAAAATGATTTTGGCTATTTTACGGCCTATCACAATAATTTGTACGAATTGATTTTTGGTACTAATTTTATACCAAAGTTATATTGATGGAATTTATTAAACTCTATGAATTCACTCGGCGTCATCGCTGACCTTTTCTTTTAACATGTTTTATCTCAGGTACTTGAAGGTAATTCTCGGGAAGACGACAAGAATTCATGGCCCGCACTTAAACAATATTTTCCATTCAAATACTTTGTAAAACTTTGTATGAATTAATATGACTTGGGACCTATGTAACTTTGATATTTATGAATGGAAATGCTTTATAAATAAACGACGCGATTTTTATGCGTTGTCTATGATGTGAGTAATGTGCTATCCCGTAACACCAACTAGTCTTCCGTTGTATTGAGTTGTATAAATTTGGGGGTGTTACATTTTGGGCTTTTCCCCAGTGACTTTTAGATGGGGATACGTTTCCCCAGCGACATGTCGCTGGGGGAAATTCGCTGGGGTACGCTCGATGAGAAAGGTATCCCCAACGACTTACCCCAGTGACTTGCGGGCCCCACAGACTTTTCCTGGAAGAATAGATTGCCACGGTGGCAACAATTTCCCCAGCGACATGTCGCTGGGGAATATCCTTATTAAATAAAAAAGATTAAGTTGAACTTAATCTTTTTAGCTAATTACAAAGTTTCCCCAGCGACATGTCGCTGGGGAATCTTCCCTTATTTTTGACTTGTCAACGCGTTGTCGTTGACTTGTCAACGATTTCCCAAGTTTCCCCAGAGACATGTCGCTGGGGAAACTCTCGATACGTTTGACTTGTCAACGCTTTGCGTTTGACTTGTCAATGATTAACCAAAGTTTCCCCAGCGACATGTCGCTGGGGAAAACTCTGCAGGTTTTTTTTTAAATTGCCTGCACAGCAGGCGTTTTCCAGATTTTTTCCGGAATTTTTCCGGAAAAAATCTACCAAAACCTGTAACAAAAACCTGTATTTGCTCACCAAAAGACACATATAAAGTAAACTTGGAATACAAATCAACACAAACGCGGAATAAGTTCAAACTTGCACCAAAATATAATATAACGTTCTAATTTAGTCAAGGATACTAGGAATAAGTCGGGATAGTTAAGGACACTAGGGAAACAAGCGTTCTAATTTAGGATAATAGGGAAACAAGTCAAGATGAACATAAAGAAACAATGTACCATACTAAAAAGCACATATATGACACGACTAGCTCGCGTCATCGCCACCATCCTCGCCACCCTCCCGATCCTCAGCATCATCACCCGGGCGACTCCCGCTCCCGCTGGCACCAGCTCTCTCATATCTCAAAAAATGATCTGATACCTGCCGTCGTTTCTCAGCAGGCCCATCTTGAAATCAACATCCCGATCCTGACGAGTCTCAGGGGGTGGTGACGAAAAGCTCAGGGTAGAACTGGCGTATCCCGGAAATACCATACCCACGCCAGGATGGTGGTCGCGAAACTTGCCTCCTCGTACCATCTTGTTGATCTCGACAGTGGTGTGCTCACCCGTCGCCTCTAGCTCCCTCATCTGATCCTGTGTGGTGATAATAACACAAGATAGTAAATATATTAGTCGGGTTGCTAGATTATTAATCAATGATTCATTAAAGTGTGTTTTGAAAAGAATACTTACATACAACTGGATAGACTGCTCATCTACAAATACACCATCTTCATTTGTATGCAAACGATAGAACATGTCGATCTCTGAAGGCTCCTGTTGGGTTTCGGACGCCTTTTGCTGTACATACACACGTAAGTAAGATCAATCTAATTAAATGCGGCAATAATAATATGTATGTAAAAATCAATAATAATAATAATATAATAAAAATAAAAAACAATAATAATAATAAAATAAATAAAATAAAAAAACAATAATAATGTAAAATCAATAATAATAATAATAATAATTACCATGAGCTGTCGAGTGCGAGGGATCGACCGAGAACCATGTCGGGAGATAAGTGTTGCCTTGGACCGATTTTGGCTGTTTGTTAAGGATCGCTTCTTGTTATTGGCGTCAGTCCAAAACGTTATTTGTTTCCCCCACTCTTCAACTATGTACTCGTCGGGTCTGTTCCGCCTAATTCGATCCACATCGTATTCTCTAGTCTCGGGGTCTTTTACACAGTAATCTCGCTTCAGACTGACCTTGTTGGTGTTGTATGATTTTTGTAACTGGGCACCAATGGTATTATAAATATTCGGCCACCAAGGGGTGCTCCTGTGCTGCTCAAGGTCGTATTTTTTCTGCAATCGAATACAACACATTGAAAATAGAGTTAGAAATATAATTTATATATTTATTTAAATTCGTTTATTTATTTATATTATATAAATAAATAAACGAATTTAAATAAATATACACAATACAACACATTGAAAACAGAGTTAGAAATATAATTTATATATTTATTTAAATTTGTTTATTTATTTATATGATATAAATAAATAAACGAGTTTAAATAAATATACACAATACAACACATTGAAAAATAGAGTTAAAAATATAATTTATATATTTATTTAAATTTGTTTATTTATTTATATGATATAAATAAATAAATGAATTTAAATAAATATACACAATAAAATACATTGAAAACAGAGTTAGAAATATAATTTATATATTTTTATAAATTCGTTTATTTATTTATTTATATGATATAAATAAACAAACGAATTTAAATAAATATACACAATATAACACATTAAAAACAGAGTTAGCAATATAATTTATATATTTATTTAAATTTGTTTATTTATTTATATGATATAAATAAAAACGAATTTAAATAAATATACACAATTAAATAAATGAACACGATAATTAAATAAACATAAAATGATAACTTACCTCAATAGCTGTCCTGGCCGCCGCCTTGTATCCTTCGGGGACCTTGCCCCACGAAGGGTAATACAAAGGTATTCCCTAACGACCAACCCGAATAAGTTTCCCCAATGATCTGCGTAGGGGCCGACAGGTGTAACAAGGTTATCTCTAGCGGGTACAAAGTCGATCTCGACTGGCCGGTTGTGATTTGCAGCCACCGTATCCAGTAATTTGAGGCAACGGGTCTTGTCCCAGGTATTCTCCCTGCCGGCTCTCCTCCCGCCCAAATTGGGCTTTTGCTTTCCTTTTCCTACAAAATCAAGTGAGTGATAAACTCATAAAAGTTAAGGCAAACAAGTTCAATATGTGTATCAAATTTGTATTACAATAATCTAGAAATTCTTACCCCGGTTGACGAAGCTACCCCCGCAACCGAATGATGGAGGACGCGGACGTGAAGGATTCTCGCCACCACCGTCCCCGCCGTGTCCCCGTGCAACATCAGTCATCTGTATACAGGTAAAATTAGCATAACATGTAGAAATTCATGAACAAAATAATACAAGCATGCACAAATCCACATATCAAAATAAATGTACACATTTAAACAATCCACAACAATTTCATTCATTCATTCATTCATTCAAATATATAAGTGTATTTTGCAAGTTACAACACAAAGTTAATCTTCTTCGTCACTAGAATAAAATTTCTCAAAATAAAGTGTTATCTTCGGTTAGACAACACAAAGTTAATCTTATTCGGATAAGCTTATCAGAATAAGTTGTTTGAAAACAGCTTATTCTGATAAGCTTATCAGAAAAGCTGTTCTGATAAGCTTATACGAATAAGCTGTTGGAAAACAGCTTATATCAAAATAAAGTGTTCTCTTCGTTTAGGCATCATATATAAGAAGTGTTTGGATTTAAATTTAACACAAGAAAATAACATTTTTAAATCCCCAACGACATGTCGCTGGGGAAACCAAACGTAATTTTTTATATAAAATATACCTTCCCGCTGCTTGCCGCTGCTACAGTTGCCTACCGCTGCCTGCCGCCGCCTACCGCTACCTACGCTGCCTACCGCTGCTGTAAAACCCGTAATAATAAGGTCATAATCTAATTATATTTTTCAATTATTTTGAAGTATTTTATAACGTTAAATATTATTATGTTTAACGGTTTAAGTTGAAACCGATATTAAATATTATATTTTAATATTTTGACGAGTAACGAGGACTACTAGTGATCGCGATACCGACGGATGCCTAAAATTTTATATTTTATTATCGATCGTTTCGATATTTAATACTTTCGACGATATCGTTTTAATTACGTATCGAGTCGTTATATTATTATTTTTCGTGTGCGTTTAAACTTTTTAGTATTTTTACGAAACCCGAGCCTCGTAAATATTTTTGAAATTGACTTTTAGTCATTTCCCGCTTTCTAACTAATATTTACATTTTGGACCAAAACTATCACAAATTGGCAAAAACTACACTAACTCCACACTATATATAACAATTCCACTAGCACTTTTTCTTTAAAAAAATTCATTTAACAATCACAACCACTTTTCTTCCTCTCCCTTTGTTTTTGCCTAACACCATCATCAACAAAAGACCTCCAAAACTTTGATTTTCAACATTGAATCTTCCAAAATCAAGCAAAGTCCCATTCCTATTTTTGAAAGGTGATTCGAATGATACCATTTTTACTTACATGCATCAAGTTTTATTTTTTTTTTATTGTTGGGTGGAGATTTTGATCATGTATATGTTACTAGTGATGATCAAATGATGTTATTGCAATGTTTTTGTTAAAAAGTTGATTTTTAATTTTTGGGTTTTTGATTTTGATGATGATACAAGTGTTAGGATTGGTTTATGGTGATATTAGGATGTTAGGTTGATGATAAAAATGATTGGTTTTGATCAAAAACTTGATTTTATAAGAGATTTTAATAGTCATTTTTAGGCAGTAGGTTTAAAGGCATTTTCTGAAATCTTAAGTCTGAAAATAGGTTGATATTATGGGATTATGTTGTAGAGAATTTCGTTAGCTTCGATTTGATATAAAGTAGGCCTTCCAACTCCAAACGAGGTGGAATATACACTAGTTTGATTTTCGTGTACCGGGAGACGAGTGTCGACACAATCCGAAAATTGTTGTCGATATTTGGATCGAATCTCGGGGACTATAAAATGAGTTTCAAAATGACTCAAGGGCTGTTATCAGGCTCCAAGTTTAGCATTTTGAGTCTATTTTTAGAATCAATTGGCGGTTTTATAAATGGATTTGTTTAGAATGGTCAAAATGGTTTCGTAAGTCAAGGTCGCTAAACTGTCCGGATTTTGTAATTCAAAGATGAGTCGGGCAGGGAACTTTAGAAGTAAAATCTTTTAGTGGGCTCTTGGTAGGACTTTCTACATATAGTAAGTAAGTTCTCTGAGTAGTATCATAAAAAGTTGATATGTTTAAGTATGGGAAAACGGCTTGGACATTCGGTATGTTCTGGCAGATTTTTATTAAAGGCGTAGAATAATAAAATGAATATATAGGAGAGTGTAATAGTATCACTTGTACCGTTTTCTCTCGATTTTGTCGTGATTTTATGAGTTGAGTTTTATATTCTTATGTATGGGTTATTTCTCGAGTCTATTATTAATGAACGCACCTCATTTGATAGGTTGCGGTTCTCGTGTTTGAAAGGCATCATCTATCGTCGGCGATCGTCTCATTACCACTATTGGCTAAGGTGAGTCTATAGCCTCGCTTTATACTAGTTATTAAATGATTTTAAACCCGCGAGGGGGAATACATGTTTTTATAAACTTAGAACACAAGATTTTTATGGTATGCTTTGTCCCTCTATGAATGGACCCGTGGTTGCCTTTAAATTGCATTAAGTGATTGCCTTTGTTAAAACCTCAATTATGGACCGTTAATTAACCTATGATGGGTTAACCGCTAGTACAATTAATAGATCTATGGGGGAAGCCGCCCCGGTTCAGTTTTTGTGGACTTGTCATAGAAGCTTAGGCCCGACCTCCACACTGTTTGAGCATATTGTATTAAGAAGTCAGGTATACGACAATGTACCAATAATCTGGAGGTAACCGACAATTAATAAATCTCTCGTCTTATTAGACTGATATGGGAGTGTCTAAGGGCTCGGTTCCATGAGCTTATTGCAATTTATGCTATATACAATTATCATTGTTGATGCAAATTATTATTTGATGCTTATAAGCATGCCACAAACTTATAATCTTTGCTTGTGTTCAAATTGATTACATAAACCTATAGATTCACTCGGCATTTTTGCTGATGTTTTACTCACATGTATTTCAGGTAATCAGGAAGGGTGAAGCTTGGAAGCCACGGGAATGAATGTTGTGCACTACCTTGCAATATAAACTCTTTGAATATTTGTCGTTCCTTTTGTTCAAAACAATTTAAATCTTTTGTTTTGGTTGTAGTTTGGTTACGATGTCTTGGGACTACGCTACTCTGATAAATCTTTTGGGAACGATAAATCTAAAACGTCTCTTTTCGAGTCGTTCTTTATAAATTATGTGTTGTTGTATCATTGTTTAGCACCCAAAGATGTATTCCGCTGCGTGTAAATTTGGGGGTGTTAAAGATTGGTATCAGAGCCATGAGTTATAGAGAACTAGGTCTTTTTCTAAAAACCTAAACTATAACTGTCGGTTTTATTTTTCAAAGAGTCGGTGCACATGATTTCGCGTGACTTCAGGTTCAAGCTACTTCTGGGATTACAACTTTAGTATACATTATTATGTATGCCTTATTGCTAAGTACTTCTAAATAAATACTATAATCCTTTATCGATATATATTTATGTCGTTAAACTTTTCGATAAAAGTTTATCATTTATTAATGATTAACTTAAATAAATACATTGAATTTTCAAGATCTTTCTGTATTTATTTTTGAAGTATTTAAATTGCTTTTATTGCAAATTTTATATTATGACCTTACATACCTCCATCTACGCGCGTTACTTTCATTGTTTAACCCTTTGTGATATCTATATAGATATCCAAATCGTCTTTCGGCTGTTTGTGCTTGGACGTCTTTTAACGTAATCTCTAGACCATTGTGTAGCTCAATGTGTCCTTGGAATAGACTAACCGCTATCGTGTGAGTCATACATTTTGAAACATTTCTTAAAATAGTGTTGAATAATACCATGGTTTTTCATAATATTTTGTTAATTTTTATTATCGTTTTATACGACATACGAAGATTAAATTCATTGACATTTATATGTATCGACTCCGAAGTGTATTGCTCGCTTATAACTCGGTAACGTCATCGTCATTTTATAAATCATCGTCTAGATTATGGCGCTAGATTGGAATACGATTTTACTTTTATAAAATTGTATCATTTGTTTTTCATTAACTTTCTTGCTCCCGGAGTGCAACCCGTTAATGTTCCTTTCTTTTCTTGTTATGTTTTGTGTTTTTGGACAATCGTGGCACCAAGGAGATTTGCCTACATTGCATTTTGAAATCTAAATTACGAACGTCTTTCACCTTCTTGCTTCCTAAATTTCGTGTTGAATACCTTGAAGCATTTTCTGTCATTCATCATGCTATATTTTATTTGATGCTCATTACGAGATTTATTTTTCGTTGTTATAAAATCCACAAGACATGTGTGTATATATGTATATATTTTGAGCCGTTAAGAAGTGTCGAAAAATACACTTTATGCAGAAACTGTAGGGGCAGTATAAACAGGTCAAAACTTAAAAGTAAAACCTGCGTTTTTTAAAAATAAAATAGACAAACCTGCACAGACTTGCTGGGGTATTTTGGTCATTTTACATTGGTTTTCAGGTCTCGGGTAAAACTAGAAAGTCGTCTGAAACGTCGTTTTGCATCAAAATGCTTTAAACTCCGAGTCTTGGAGATGTCGTTTATCGGGTCAATTAATCGGCTCATATTTAAAAGTTAAATCTGATAGAAAATTCAGAACATGAGTTTTAAACGTTTCTAAGCAGTTTTGATTTCATTTGGGATCGTAAAAATTTTAATAAATATTATTTTACAACTAACTAATACTAGTTGCATGTGAACATGTTTAAAAATAGAAACAATACAGGATTAGCAATTACCGGAATAATGGGGTAATTTGAAAACGAATAATATACTTTCTTAAAAGCATGTTGTGTCGAGTATCTTACATAGAATACACATGTGGATTGTTTTATTCTTTTCATATATATGACTCATTTATCATTCGATGTTATTTTATTTTCGTTTTCTTCTAACCTTCCGCTGATTTGAGTTGAGTTTTGAAGTTTTGCCTTCACATTCTTCGTTGACATTCTTATCGCGTATCTCATGACGTTTTCGTCTAAACCTTATAACCCTTTGAAAACTTAACAACTTGTAACCATTTTATTGGTTGTTTTATGAGCTACTATTTGTCACTTTTTGCAAAACTTTGACTACTTTATACGTTGTCAAAATGTCATATTATAAATAAATCTGATATTGTTTTACGATTATTTTCACCAATTATTTTTACTTTGGTCTTATAAAATACTTTTCATAAGATTAAAAGTTGCTTATTAAGTATCTCACAAATTACTTATATCCTATAAATTTATAAACTATTTTTAAATTCCATTTTACAAATGGCATGTTTTATATATAAACATAAGAAACGTAATACTTTTCCACGAAACTGAGCACTGCATTGCTATTCCTAAATTATACATGGCCTGATCACCTATGTCTAATTTTGATGGAGCCATGCTAGGCTGAATAGTAGTCCACTTAAAAATCTTGATAATAATCAACTTTTTACTTGTATTTATGATAAAGATAAATAAAATGAAATAAAGTGAAAAGAAGTTTTGAAAACCTTTATATTTTACGCAAGAAGCACAATTTCTATGCATCCGCATATGTTTTCTTACATTCTCTTGGACGAATTTCGCGTTTACGGGTACGTTTTTACTCGATGATTGTTTTTCCACTTGTTACTTCATTTTGTCTTGTAACTGATTTCTTTTGACCGTTCGTCTAATTACTGACTGTTGATAAATGACTTGAAAGTCTCGATATTTTATCCTTCCTTCTCGTCCAATCTTCTTTATGCGTCCGGGTAGATCTTTGGAATGTCTCCGCACGTGAATAATGAATTATCACTAGAGTGATTTCCGTATATCCGGGATGACGTCCGTCACTCTCGTTTGTCTCGAAATCCACTCTTGTGAAGCGTGCTTTGACTTCTCTCTTTAAACACTAACATCGTTCATTTGATTTGTTTTAATTACAAGTGATTATTAGGAATTTTATTTATTAAAATTTTTGTATGGATCTTCTTTCCGATCATGTATCGACCACCGCTAAGTTAACGTGCTGATATTGGTGAACCATCGACCGCACTAACCAAATTTGACAACTTGTTTAATCTATTATTTCTTATCGTCATACCATCAATGCCTTTATTTTATTATTCTCTTTAAGAATTCATACGACGTTTATTTCGTCCTCTTTTGTACCGTTGATTCCGTACTAATTGTTGACCATTATTTCCATTCGTATTCGTTTGTTATCTTGTCACATTTTGAAACCTGAACATATCCCATGTTTATTTTTAAATAATAAACACCTTTATGTATTTCTACAACGTATTATAAAATTTCATGGAACTTTTATACATTTTCCAATGATTTTCAATTATCGAAATAACCATCAAAAGTAAAAGGTCAAATTTATACATCATATTTTGTATAACTAAAACTAATGTTTAAAATAAAATTATGTTCTACCTTTTGAACTAATTGACTTATCATACTTTACTTTAAATGTAATGAAATTACCGGTTTAATTTATATTCCTAACAATGATTTAATTCGGAAATTATATTTTCTAATTGTAACCATCAATATGAGTTTAAGTAATAAATTCATGTCTTTCTTTCAAAGTTTCTTAAGACAACCAAAATAAATTATGAAGCTATTTAACTTCTATTTTTAATATATCATCTTTATCAAGAAAGTACTTCAGCTGAGTTTTAAGGTAATAACAAATCCGGGACGGATAATTGTGACAAACGTTATTTTAATATTAATATTTAATTCATTCTTCGCTCTCATTTTTCTAGTATTGCGAATTATTATGTTTTACGGTTACGTGATTCGAGATCCCTCGTCGATCGTCAACCTTAAATCATTTTACCACATCTTGTTCGTTTATGCGTTTATTGAATTCATTTTTATCTCGTTCTGTTCCCCGTATTGAAGATCACTATTTTATTCTGAGTTTAAAATGAATCTCGGGAAGCAGTGTATAAGAAGAAACGATAAGTGTCACCAGGATTTATGCGTGTACTTCTGAAATGATTGAGGACCGAATCTCTTAATGAATGGAGATAATAAATTCGTTACAACCTCGAGGAGTATGTTGAATCCGACACCGCAAGTGGAAAGACACTTGAGATTAAGTAGTTATTATCAAGGGTTCGTTCAAGGTTTTCTCGATGATTAACGGTGGAGATCTATACTCGATGTTTATGTTCGACGTTTTCTTTTATATACTTATATGGTGTGCTATCTAGTCAAATGATCGTAAGTTGTGAGAACTTGAGGCGGCATCATCCGATGACGTCCGATCATGTAGAACACATATTATGTAATATCTTTTTGACTTTCAACGACGATGTTTATTGAGACTTTAATGCGCGTTGGCGAAAGTGAGATGGCGTCTTTGTATTATCTTTTGAGTAGGGACCCGCGTGTGAGCACCCTCCGATGACGAAAATGTTTTTCTTGTTAGTTCTTTTGATGTGTGTCCATGGCTATCCGGCCAGTGGCTATCCTTTAAATTTCAACATTCTTTTTTAACTCGACTTACCCGTAAACCCTGTCATCTATTCCTGTCGTCGAATGAGCTTCGTGTGATTCATAAAATTTTCATGTGTCGAGCTTGACGGGTGACTGATGGATAACGATTTATTTATTCCTTTTTGGTAAGATACAACCTGACGACAAGTTGCGTTTTGTAAAGGAACCAGTGGAGATCGTGGATCGAGATTCACGTGGGAACGTGAAGACTTCTTTATAAGGAATGCCGTCATTCTTCCGGGTAGTGATCAACTCGTGTATGAGGCGAGTTGAGCGCCGGGACGTCGCTCCCTTAAGGTGGTGAGGATGTAAAACCCGTAAAAATAAGGTCATAATCTAATTATATTTTTCAATTATTTTGAAGTATTTTATAACGTTAAATATTATTATGTTTAACGGTTTAAGTTGAAACCGATATTAAATATTATATTTTAATATTTTGACGAGTAACGAGGACTACTAGTGATCGCGATACCGACGGATGCCTAAAATTTTATATTTTATTATCGATCGTTTCGATATTTAATACTTTCGACGATATCGTTTTAATTACGTATCGAGTCGTTATATTATTATTTTCGTGTGCGTTTAAACTTTTTAGTATTTTTACGAAACCCGAGCCTCGTAAATATTTTTGAAATTGACTTTTAGTCATTTCCCGCTTTCTAACTAATATTTACATTTTGGACCAAAACTATCACAAATTGGCAAAAACTACACTAACTCCACACTATATATAACAATTCCACTAGCACTTTTTCTTTAAAAAAATTCATTTAACAATCACAACCACTTTTCTTCCTCTCCCTTTGTTTTTGCCTAACACCATCATCAACAAAAGACCTCCAAAACTTTGATTTTCAACATTGAATCTTCCAAAATCAAGCAAAGTCCCATTCCTATTTTTGAAAGGTGATTCGAATGATACCATTTTTACTTACATGCATCAAGTTTTATTTTTTTTTATTGTTGGGTGGAGATTTTGATCATGTATATGTTACTAGTGATGATCAAATGATGTTATTGCAATGTTTTTGTTAAAAAGTTGATTTTTAATTTTTGGGTTTTTGATTTTGATGATGATACAAGTGTTAGGATTGGTTTATGGTGATATTAGGATGTTAGGTTGATGATAAAAATGATTGGTTTTGATCAAAAACTTGATTTTATAAGAGATTTTAATAGTCATTTTTAGGCAGTAGGTTTAAAGGCATTTTCTGAAATCTTAAGTCTGAAAATAGGTTGATATTATGGGATTATGTTGTAGAGAATTTCGTTAGCTTCGATTTGATATAAAGTAGGCCTTCCAACTCCAAACGAGGTGGAATATACACTAGTTTGATTTTCGTGTACCGGGAGACGAGTGTCGACACAATCCGAAAATTGTTGTCGATATTTGGATCGAATCTCGGGGACTATAAAATGAGTTTCAAAATGACTCAAGGGCTGTTATCAGGCTCCAAGTTTAGCATTTTGAGTCTATTTTTAGAATCAATTGGCGGTTTTATAAATGGAGTTGTTTAGAATGGTCAAAATGGTTTCGTAAGTCAAGGTCGCTAAACTGTCCGGATTTTGTAATTCAAAGATGAGTCGGGCAGGGAACTTTAGAAGTAAAATCTTTTAGTGGGCTCTTGGTAGGACTTTCTACATATAGTAAGTAAGTTCTCTGAGTAGTATCATAAAAAGTTGATATGTTTAAGTATGGGAAAACGGCTTGGACATTCGGTATGTTCTGGCAGATTTTTATTAAAGGCGTAGAATAATAAAATGAATATATAGGAGAGTGTAATAGTATCACTTGTACCGTTTTCTCTCGATTTTGTCGTGATTTTATGAGTCGAGTTTTATATTCTTATGTATGGGTTATTTCTCGAGTCTATTATTAATGAACGCACCTCATTTGATAGGTTGCGGTTCTCGTGTTTGAAAGGCATCATCTATCGTCGGCGATCGTCTCATTACCACTATTGGCTAAGGTGAGTCTATAGCCTCGCTTTATACTAGTTATTAAATGATTTTAAACCCGCGAGGGGGAATACATGTTTTTATAAACTTAGAACACAAGATTTTTATGGTATGCTTTGTCCCTCTATGAATGGACCCGTGGTTGCCTTTAAATTGCATTAAGTGATTGCCTTTGTTAAAACCTCAATTATGGACCGTTAATTAACCTATGATGGGTTAACCGCTAGTACAATTAATAGATCTATGGGGGAAGCCGCCCCGGTTCAGTTTTTGTGGACTTGTCATAGAAGCTTAGGCCCGACCTCCACACTGTTTGAGCATATTGTATTAAGAAGTCAGGTATACGACAATGTACCAATAATCTGGAGGTAACCGACAATTAATAAATCTCTCGTCTTATTAGACTGATATGGGAGTGTCTAAGGGCTCGGTTCCATGAGCTTATTGCAATTTATGCTATATACAATTATCATTGTTGATGCAAATTATTATCTTTGCTTGTGTTCAAATTGATTACATAAACCTATAGATTCACTCGGCATTTTTGCTGATGTTTTACTCACATGTATTTCAGGTAATCAGGAAGGGTGAAGCTTGGAAGCCACGGGAATGAATGTTGTGCACTACCTTGCAATATAAACTCTTTGAATATTTGTCGTTCCTTTTGTTCAAAACAATTTAAATCTTTTGTTTTGGTTGTACTTTGGTTACGATGTCTTGGGACTACGCTACTCTGATAAATCTTTTGGGAACGATAAATCTAAAACGTCTCTTTTCGAGTCGTTCTTTATAAATTATGTGTTGTTGTATCATTGTTTAGCACCCAAAGATGTATTCCGCTGCATGTAAATTTGGGGGTGTTAAAGCTGCCTACTGCCGCCTACCGCTACCTACGCTGCCTACCGCTACCTACGCTGCCTACTGCTACTGCTACCTACGCTGCCTACCCCGCTGAAATTATATAAAAATTAATTTTAATTATATAAAAACGAATTTTAATTATTATAAATAAATCAATTAAGAAAAATATACCTTTAATTAACAGAAAAAGTAAATCCACCACGACAAACTTGTTTATAGAATTATCAATTAGAGAGAAAAGAGGGTGATGTGGTGGTGGTGGTGGTGACGTTCAGTGGTGGTGTGTTGGCGGCGATGTTGGTGGTGATTCGTGGTGGGTTATGTGGTGGGGATGGCTGGAGATGACGGTGGTGGTGAAGACATTCTGGTGGTGGTGTGAATGGTGGTGATGATTGGTGGTGATGAATGGTGGTGATGATTCGTGGTGGGTTATGTGGTGGGGATGGCTGGAGATGACGGTGGTAGTGGTGATGAATGGTGGTGATGATTGGTGGTGTGAATGGTGGTGATGAATGATGATTGTACGCAGTTTGTTTGAGAGAATGAGAAATGGAGATATGTGAAGTTTCTGTAAATCGTCTGAGGATAAGATCTGGTCAATATTTTCCCCAGCGACATGTCGCTGGGGAAACCTTAGAATTTGTCGTTTTGCGCAACTGGTTTAATAACCTACTGATTCTAACAAAACTATCCCCAAAGACATGTCGTTGGGGAAACATGTATATTGTCGTTTTGTGAAAGAAGCGCGTTAATGAAAATTTTTGGAGGGATTTCTAAAATTAATAAACAAAACTTACTCCAGCGACATGTCGCTCGGGAAACTATTTTTTAACCATTTATGTTATTTACTTTTAAATGATTAATAATAATAATTTTATATAATTGTATGTTTTACTTTTATATAATTAAAAATAATAAGTTTTATATAATTGTATATTTTTTATATATGATATTTATGTAATTTAGTTTTAAATGATTGATAATAATACATTTTATATAATTGTATATTGGGTTAATACATACGTAGGTAACAAAAGTTTCCAAAAAAATGCGCCTAAAGTAATAACGTTTCAATTCGTTCACTCAAGTTACTAAACTTTACTAAACTATACACCACTATAATTTAGTGTTAATTCGCGTAACCTGAACGCATATTTTTTAATAAGTTAAGTAACCTAAATGACATGTTTTTACAAGTTAAGTAACATAAATATCACATGTTTACAAGTTAACTAATATTCAGTAACCTAAAATTTATGTTTCATAACTTTAGTAACCTAAGTGAACAAAATGAATGTTTAGTAACTTAGGCGCACTTTTTTAGAAACGTTAGTAACCTCCGTATGTATTAACCCTTGTATATTTTACTTTTAGATAATTAATAATAATAAGTTTTATATAATTGTATATTTTTTTATATAACATTTATGTAATTTAGTTTTAAATTATTAATAATAATAAGTTTTATGTAGTTATATATTTTATTTTCAACGTATTAGATAGGGTTCAACATTAGAGGTTCAACGTATTAGATAGGATTCAACATTAGATGTTCAATGTATTAGATAGGGTTCAAAATTAGAGGTTCAATGTATTAGATAGGGTTCAACATTAGAGGTTCAACGTATTAGATAGGTTTCAACATTAGAGGTTCAACGTATTAGATAGGGTTCAACATTAGAGGTTCAATGTACTAGATAGGGTTCAACATTAGAGGTTCAATGTATTAGATAGGGTTCAACATTAGAGGTTCAATGTATTAGATAGGTTTCAACATTAGAGGTTCAATGTATTAGATAGGGTTCAACATTAGAGGTTCAATGTATTAGATAGGGTTCAACATTAGAGGTTCAATGTATTAGATAGGTTTCAACATTAGAGGTTCAACGTATTAGATAGGGTTCAACATTAGAGGTTCAATGTATTAGATAGGGTTCAACATTAGAGGTTCAATGTATTAGATAGGGTTCAACATTAGAGGTTCAATGTATTAGATACGGTTCAACATTAGAGGTTCAACGTATTAGATAGGATTCAACATTAGAGGTTCAACGTATTAGATAAGATTCAACATTAGAGGTTCAACGTATTAGATAGGATTCAACATTAGAAGTTCAATGTATTAGATAGGGTTCAACATTAGAGGTTCAACGTATTAGATATGGTTCAACATTAGAGGTTCAACGTATTAGATAGGGTTCAACATTAGAGGTTCAATGTATTAGATAGGGTTCAACATTAGAGGTTCAATGTATTAGATAGGGTTCAACATTAGAGGTTCAATGTATTAGATAGGGTTCAACATTAGAGGTTCAATGTATTAGATAGGGTTCAACATTAGAGGTTCAATATATTAGATAGGGTTCAACATTAGAGGTTCAATGTATTAGATAGGGTTCAACATTAGAGGTTCAATGTATTAGATAGGGTTCAACATTAGAGGTTCAACGTATTAGATAGGGTTCAACATTAGAGGTTCAACGTATTAGATAGGGTTCAACATTAGAGGTTCAATGTATTAGATAGGGTTCAACATTAGAGGTTCAACGTATTAGATAGGGTTCAACATTAGAGGTTCAACGTGTTAGATAGAGTTCAACATTAGAGGTTCAACGTATTAGATAGGATTCAACATTAGAGGTTCAAAGTAAGGTTCAATGTATTAGATAGGGTTCAACATTAGAGGTTCAATGTATTAGATAGGGTTCAACATTAGAGGTTCAATGTATTAGATAGGTTTCAACATTAGAGGTTCAATGTATTAGATAGGGTTCAACATTCGACTTTCAATGTATTAGATAGGGTTCAACATTAGAGGTTCAATGTATTAGATAGGATTCAATATTAGAGGTCCAATGTATTAGATAGGATTCAACATTAGAGGTTCAATGTATTAGATAGGTTTCAACATTAGAGGTTCAATGTATTAGATAGTGTTCAGCATTAGAGGTTCAACGTATTAGATAGGATTCAACATTAGAGGTTCAACGTATTAGATAGGGTTCAACATTAGAGGTTCAATGTATTAGATAGGGTTCAACATTAGAGGTTCAATGTATTAGATAGGGTTCAACATTAGAGGTTCAATGTATTAGATAGGGTTCAACATTAGAGGTTCAATGTATTAGATAGGGTTCAACATTAGAGGTTCAACGTATTAGATAGGGTTCAACATTAGAGGTTCAACGTATTAGATAAGATTCAACATTAGAGGTTCAATGTATTAGATAGGGTTCAACATTAGAGGTTTAATGTATTAGATAGGGTTCAACATTAGAGGTTCAATGTATTAGATAGGGTTCAACATTAGAGGTTCAATGTATTAGATAGGGTTCAACATTAGAGGTTCAATGTATTAGATTGGGTTCAACATTAGAGGTTCGATGTATTAGATAGGGTTCAACATTAGAGGTTCAATGTATTAGATAGGATTCAACATCAGAAGTTCAATGTATTAGATAGGATTCAACATTAGAGGTTCAATATATTAGATAGGGTTCAACATTAGAGGTTCAATGTATTAGATAGGGTTCAACATTAGAGGTTCAATGTATTAGATAGGGTTCAACATTAGAGGTTCAATGTATTAGATAGGTTTCAACATTAGAGGTTCAATGTATTCGATAGGGTTCAGCATTAGAGGTTCAACGTATTAGATAGGATTCAACATTAGAGGTTCAACGTATTAGATAGGGTTCAACATTAGAGGTTTAATGTATTAGATAGGGTTCAACATTAGAGGTTCAATGTATTAGATAGGGTTCAACATTAGAGGTTCAATGTATTAGATAGGGTTCAACATTAGAGGTTCAATGTATTAGATAGGGTTCAACATTAGAGGTTCAATGTATTAGATAGGGTTCAACATTAGAGGTTCAATGTATTAGATAGGGTTCAACATTAGAGGTTCAATGTATTAGATAGGATTCAACATTAGAGGTTCAACGTATTAGATAGGGTTCAACATTAGAGGTTCAACGTATTAGATAGGGTTCAATATTAGAGGTTCAATGTATTAGATAGGGTTCAACATTATTGGCGGGAAAAAACTGGAGGGAAAACACTGGCGGGAAAATGTTAACCATTTCCCTCACTTTTTTTCCATCAAAGGACAACCACACACACTCCTTATCATAACAACCACCAGCAGATCACACACACATACACACACACACACATACTTATTATCACAAACACATTGTTATTATGAAGATGTTGAAGCATGAAGCTTTTCCGTGCAAGTGTGGACATGGAGATGTAGTTCTTCGAGAATCGTGGCAAACTGAATCCTTTGGTAGATTGTACTATGCTTGTCCACGTTCACGGGTTCAACGTCCAGTTTCATATGGATGCAATTTTTTTATGGAAAGACGAACGCGTGCAACTACTAATCAACTCTCTTGGAGGTTCAATGAGTTTTTCTCCTCCAAGCTCTTCTTCGAGACCTTCAGCGAGATTTTCTCCTCCAAGCTCTTCTCCCAGACCTTCAACGATTCCAATTTCTTCTCCAAGCTTTTCAACGTGTGCAAACTCTGTGCGCTTGACTTGAATGATAAGGGTACTTTAGAGTACAGTAGAGTTGTTCAAAAATTGCGATAGGCACACAATGGATTCAGCTTCACTACTTCACGAGCTTTACGATGACATGGGGAACATTCGTTTGAACTAGTTTATGATGTATCTGTTTTCGTGTTTATGAGTCTATTATCGGTTTAATATCCATGTTTAATTAAACGCGTGTTTAAATGTCCGTGTAGAATAAAGCTAGGTTTAGGCGTGTCTGTTTGTAAGCCTCAATGAATGTTAACAATTTTTAATTAATATTAACAATGAATGTTAACAATTATCAGTGAATGTTAACTTTTGGCGGGCAAAATGTTGGCGGGAAAACATTGGCGGGAAAACATTAGCGGGAAAATTAACCATTTGTCTCACTTTTTTTTTATCATAAAAAGACATATACTATTTTAAATTTTAAGAACTATATTTTTTAATATATATTTTATATTTATTAAAATATTAAATAAACATTACACTTTTTTGTAAAAATCGTTGGTCAAATTGTAGTCAACGTTTCCCCAGTGACATGTCGCTGGGGAAATTTTTTGTTCGTCGTTTTGTTAAATAGGCGCGTTAACGAAAATCATTTGGAGGGAATCCTGAAAGTTTCCCCAGTGACATGTCGATGGGGAAACTTTGGGCCATAAATAAACAATACATTAACACTAATCACTTGGATTAGTCCGTGGAAGAAAGTTTCCCCAGCGAGATGTCGCTGGGGAAAACTTGGCGGGATAATCTCCCGCTTGCATTTTTGTGAAACTGTTTGTTCAAAATTCAGTCTACGTTTCCCCAGCGACATGTCGCTGGGGAAACTTTTCTTTATTTTTTGGTCAAAATTTTTACGAGCAAGTTTGCCACGTCAGACAGATTTTTTCGTTTAGCGTCGTTTCCCCATGTCGCTGGGGAAAACCCCGATGGAGAAGGGATGGATTGTTGTAATGTTGGTGGGAGATTGATATTTCTCTATATGTGAACTTAAAGGATGGGTTTACGTGGCTTGACTCCTCTTCTATCTCATTAAAGGTCTGTATTTTTCTTGAAGGTATGAGAGGGGTTCTTCTTTGGTCTATATGGTGTTTTGACGCAATCAGCTTGTCTTCTCCATTCCCCCTCCTAAAAAGGCTTTGATATGGAATAATGTGATTTCTCAATATTTTGTATGAATATCGTCTAGATCTCCTAAATTTAGGATTAGTTTGTTAGGTTGGTTGCAAAACCCTGTTGCTACTATAAAATATTTGTAATATTGTCTAGCTTTTGCTAGTTTTTTTTATAAAGCCGCCATTTCGAAAAAAGAAACTATTGGGACAACTGGTTACTATAAATGACGGTTAACGATTACTCACAAGCTCGATTCCCAGTGAATGATGGTATGATGGTCGATGTGATAATATGTTTTGCAATGTATCTTGATTTTCCAAATTTTTTTAATACGATGTAACAACCAGTAGCATGATATCCGAGTTTCATTAAATCCCAAAATCCAGTTTACTTGTGTCATATGTGGTTTTTAAGCTGTAAGTACTGATAAGAGCTTAATTGGCTTACAAAATGAGGATATATAGAAATGCAAAGCTAAATTTGCTTCCAAGTTTCGACCTCTACTTGTGTCTGTCGTCCATGCAATAAAAGAGTCAATGTTATAGTATTTTCGTTGTTCCTTAAAAAACAACACGTTAATTTGAAAGGGGTTTTGCTAACGACAGCCCTAAGGGTTGTCGTTAAGAAGTGAATTTTTATTACAAATTGTTGTAATGAATTAAATGAACCAATCACAATCAAGTGTTAAATGTTAATCCATAATTTTAGGGATTGCCTTCACTTTTTTCGAATATTCATCCAATTATATTCATTTATCATAATCATGTAATAAAAATTTACTTCCTAACGACAACCCTTAAGGCTGTCATTATCAAAACCCATTTAAAAGAAACATGCACAATAGATAATGAATAATTAAAAACGATGTATCGTACAGATCTTTTTCGATCAGGAAAGCAAGTCTTGAGCATACATGAAAAACAGAATTTCTTGTTTATTTTCGTGACAGACGGTAACTATCAAGGCCCTGACACTACTAGAAAAACAGCTTTTACCCACAGCAAAATCCGTGGGAAATCCAGTGGGAAAGGGCCCTTACCCACGGATTTTCCACGGAATTATTCCGTTTGTAAAAACATCGTGGGTAAATATTTCCCACGGAATTTCTCACAGAGCGTTGACCATTTTCCCACGGATTTCCCACGGTTTTTATCACCCATTTTTAACATTCAAGTAGTGGTTTTTTTCCCACGGATTTCCCACGACATTTTTTTCCACAGATTTCCCACGGGCATATTCCCACAATATTTAGTAACCATATATTCCCACGGATTTCACACGGACATATTCCCATGGATTTCCCACAATTATTTACCACTGAATTTCCCACAATTTATAGCAACAATTAATAAAACACCTGGCTAGATTCTGTAGTATCCGTAATTCCCAGATTCAAAATTCTAAAAATATGAAAAACCAATATTTGAAACAATAAAAGTCATTTATAAACCACAAAATCACTTACAAATCGAGTTCCCAAAAGACATAGGCTAGCTATAGTTATAACACAAAGACTAAAGCTATACAACCTATCATTGAGTGTTTTATGCCGAGCCCGTTTGTCCGCTGCTCTTTGATCGTCCGCAGCTACCCTCTCATCTTCCATCTTTTTCTTTAGATCCTTTTTTTCTTAACAGTTCTGGTTTTGGCCAACAGCATATTTCCAGTCTTCACATCTTTGTGCACAATCTTTTGAGAGTGAAGGTAACTCAACCTAGTCAAAGATTAACCGAAAATTAACCGGTATAGAATCAGACACGACATCCAGATCGCTGTCACTGTCTACATTTTCTGTAGGAGGCCCACCGATGCAGCGACGAACACGTGCAACAGTATCTTCAAATCTCTCACCATCAGATTCTTTGGGAATGAGGTTAAGAATCTTTTGGGGTTATCATGCAACAATCAATATCCGAATAGCCATTATTATTTAGGAAAGTGAGTAACATCCTTTTCTTTTCATGATTTGAAGATAAATGATTCAAATTACTCAATAAAAAGTCAATCATCAGAACAAAAGTCTCACCTGTTGAAATGTGCGCCGTCTGGCTATTCTGACGCCCAAACAGAACACACGAGCATCACAGCCTGCCAATGAAATTTTATTACTTCCATCACGGGTGCATGGCGTGATCTGAAATCAAAAAGGAGAGAACTAAGATCACTCCTCAGAAAATATTATTAATCAATGAAATAACTTCTGAAACCATATGTTTTTTAGCAGAATGCCAAATACATAACCAAAGATGTGTCAAGAGGCATGCATAGATGTTTCTGAGTAGCGCGCACCAAAAGTGTGGCATGGCACTAGAACATAGTTCAATGGAAGATGCTCGATGCATGAGTTGAAACTTACAATGGGACCATCATCACAGCCATTGGCTCCAAGCAGTTGGGAGCCAGGTCTATTGATTGCTCGCATAGGCATGCCTGTAAAGTAACAGAGACAATTAAACAGGGTCATGGAAATCATACTCAAACCAAAGAAGATAAAAACTAATTGTTTTAATGAGTCTAACGCGAGTAAATAGAAGTAGACACAACATACCATTGACTTGTAAGTCAGCATACTGCGGCCATTGCATCCTAAAAGAAACCTTGTCATTAAGGAGCATACACCATGCCTGTTATTTAAGATTAGACATTTATCATCAGCATGTTATATTGACTAATCCAAGATAGGTTCATTACACGAGCATGTAAATAAAGCCAACCTGAAGTTCAAACTCTGGTTTCGCCAACAACTCCCTTTCTCCTTTTGTAAGTTGAAAAGACTTTTCAACACTCTGCACCGGGTTTGCACTGAAATTTATTTTAAATTGTGTTAACAGCAGCAAAGTCACATAACCATGCAAGAGCGTATAAATGCAAACTAAAGAACCACAACCATATAACATAAAACGACTACTAGCATCAGCCAAAATTACCTCCAACAAAATGAAAATGTAGATTTGCTTTTTTGTCAATAAACCATGCCAAAAAAAATCCAGACTATTTAATAAAAAAATCTAATTTCTACCCGCACCTTCAATATATTAAACGAATGATATATAGACTCACCCATCTGTAGGGGCACTTGTAATAGTCAGCTTCACAGGATACACAGGATGTCCAATGCTAACCCAATACCTAACATGCCCAAACCGATTGTATAAATGTTCATCGACTGCAAGCTTTTATTAAGCAGCTCTAATCAAACATTACTATGCTCTACAGAAAATTTATTTTATCAATGCACTTACGGATCTGCACGAGTAAGCCTACAGAGTTTTTGTTTAAGAACCTGCATGTTTATATTTCACAATGCATATATGATATCCCAAGTCTAAATCTATAAAGAGATACCTCATGTATTTGTTGCAGGTATAAATGAGCTAGAGACCTCTATTTCTAACATCATATACAGAACTTAGCACAATAACGATTGCAAGAAAGAGAACTTTCTTACCCTTCATATTCTAAACCAATATTTGGGAGCTTGTCTCTACTAATTTGTGCAAGGTAGCTCCTAAGGAATAACCCACGTATTGGATGTTGGACCCCACGGCACATTTCGACGAGGTCTTTAAGAACATCTTTAGCAGGATCCTCCTTTGATTTAATGTAAACAGACCCCACTGTACATAGGAGATACCTATAATTCAGATAGACAAATATCAATAATTTCAGACAATCACAAAAGGATTAATAGCTGCAAAATGAGGCAAAAAAATATTTTGTTTGTAAAATCATGTAAGCAGCATTAGGATCTTATCGATATTTACATTCAAGAGAAACACCAAGTAGCCTAATTTGTCTGACACGAAAAGCAATATGTGGTGCATATAAACTTATTGAAGTGCACTGACTACTTAAGTTCCAAGTCAGTAAATGTATTGGAGAGGTGACTTCATTACCAATTATGATTCGATCACACCAGGCAGTGTACCCAAACTAACCGAAACCTGGATGTACAAATAAACAACATAGGCAGCGTATTCACAACCTCTTTTTAGCTTTATAAAGTTACTGATACAATGCACAGTGTTTACCTCTACATGTCAAATCTATTATGACGGTAATTAAAGTATATGCATAAACATTCTACATATGTCATTTAGAAACAAAACTAACACATGTAAATACTCAGTTCTACATTTTGAGAACACTATCATAGAAACATATAAATAGCTTACAAGAAGTGAAATATGGTCAAACTATTCCAAATTTTTACTCAACACTTCTGAGTATCATATAGGAGTTTATCAGGATAAACCAAATATGTTGATTTAATGTGTTTCTTACATAATCTAAGTAGTTGAATTACTACTGGACTTTTAAATTCTTTCTTAATGTATGCACATTCTGGTTACTATAGACTGTTGTGGTTCTTAAGCTATTTACAGTTAACTAACAACTCAGAATGAACTTTTCGTTCCGCCTCCACCATTTCAGACAGGTGCAAGCACACTAAATATGTTATGTACCACCATATTACATCTTGTATCTTCAATATGTGAAAACATGTTAAAATCTTACTTAGAATCTAGATAACCATACTATCTTACTAATAAAAAACTCGAGACCAATTGTGACAACTAAAAACATGTTACTTCAAAGTTGACCCGTTAGACCAATTGCCTTAATGTAACTCAAAACTGGGTTGCTAACTTTGAGGTTGGGTGACAAGTTAAAACAAAGCGGCTTCTAGAAAAGGACCACTCGAAACAAGGTTGTTGTATCAGTGCATCACTTTCAAATCCACTCGACACAACCTAACCCCGTAGTTAGCCAACTCGTTTGAACCTTTGTATAAAGTGGCCCATTTTGATTCTAACTTGTTCTGAGATGTTATTAAAATCTGATAAGTCCATCAGTTTTACTACTTCCATATTTCAAAGTCAAAGGCGTAATCCAAAACTGATATAGTCAACTATGCAATAATAAACAATCAAAACAAAGTATCAGTAATCAATTAAAAAATAGGTTAAATTATTAATGCAATAATAAAGATGATATAAACTCTTAATTAAGTTAAAACTAATGAAATCGAGTAAAACCTTATTATTGATGATAACCGGAAAAATATCACCGTCGATCTCCTGTTGAAGATCATCCTATTATGGATATATGAACATGAAATCAGATTCCAGGTGAACTAATCGAAGTACTTGAAATCAGATTTGGATCGGTAAATGTTTTTGATTTTTTTGGATAATGGAGATTTGGATCTTGGATCTGGTTTTTTTTTTTTTTTTTGTTATAATGGATCTGGTTTTTTTTATTTGTTATATATCAAAAATGAGGGGTGAATGAAAAAAGAATGAAAAGAGAGGGGTGAACGAATTTTTTTTGAGTTTTTTGGAAAAATTAGGCGGCCAAGTTTGAGTTTTTGGGAAAACATAACGCGGGGTGAGTGAAAATATTTCTGTGGGAAATTTGTGGGTATCTTACCCACGTTTTTCCCACGGATTTATTATATTGGTGAGAAATCCGTGGGTAATTTGTGGGAAACTATCTACGATTTTTCCACGGACATGATTGTTTCCGTTTACTTTTTTATATAGTTGCGCGCTCGCACATACACGTCCAGATATCGACATAAATGTGAGACCCCCAAAATCTGACATGGAACAACTAGGCAACGAGGGGGTAACACGTCATAGTACAAGAAACAATGAATTACAGTTGACACAAAGCTGACGTAATAAAAGCATATATATCACATCATAAATGATCAGTGTTTTAAACATAGGTCCCAGAGTTTTATATGCGGAAAGATATATTATTTCATCATGATTTATAACATAAAGTTGCCCAAAAGATATAATAAATTTCTGATAGTTTATACTAAAACCAGTCTTTTAAAAGCATCACAGAAATCTCCAAGCTGCGATAATATCCCGCGGGCTCCCATCCAAGCAGAGCTAAGTAATAATACCTGAGATTAAACATGTAAAATCGTCAACACAAAGTTGAGTGAAATTCATAGGTTTAGCAATAAAGGTGTGGAACACAAGCATTCTTTTGTAAAACAAGTAAATAGAGAAAATGGTTATGATCATTAACCATAGTCTGAAACCAATATTATTGCTGTTTAGTTCATGAACCGAAGCTTAACTCAAAGTAAGTTCCTCTAGGGAGTATTCAGCCTAAATACTCAAGTATAAACAAATGTAAGTGCGTCAATGTAATCGGGACGGGGATTGTCAATCCCGATGGATCCACCCACAACATTCGCGCTTAGCGCAAAGCATACGGGACAATTAACGGTTCATGATCAAGAGAGGAAACTTAAGGCTATTAACTATAAGCAATAATATCAATGAAAACTGTTGGAAAGCATACAAGTCTGAATAGCATACCAGTTCTGAATAGCATACAGTTTTTAAATGGATGTGTTCCACCATGTAAAATCTCACCCCGCGTTTAGAAACAATGTACAAGTAGTAAAAGGGGCTATGAACTCACCTTTAGTAAGTAATCACAAGGTAAAAGTGTCTGAGCAAAAAGAAGTCTTCACGGACCTATGCAATGGTGACGCGTAATAAGAATGCGTTCAATGAAGCAATAACGTTTTAGAAGTGGTGGGACATAGTATGACTAGGTAACTTGCGTGCGATGGCGAGACCTAAGCTTAAGTTAAAATTTTGACCCAACACCTTGAACCTACTGTAATAACCTAATATCAACCTTGTATGATGGTCCAAGCATTTATGTGTGGGTTCCGAACACGTTTAAGACTCGGTTTGAAAAACCAAAACAAGGGACAGCATTCAGTTTTCTGAAAAAAGCTGTGAAGATTTGGTCATATCTAAAAATCTATAATAGTACAGGAGGTGAAATTTCTTGACATGTATAGGTATTTCTCTTACCTTTAAAAGTTGGGAAAGAACAGCCCTAGAACTATTTCAATCAACGGGAAATGCACTTTTAGTGACAGACTATCAAAACAGAAAGTTGTAAACGTCTTTCGTACCTTACGGTAAATTAAGCATAAATCCCAATCGGTAAAAGATTTTGACACGAAACCAAAAAGAGAAGTTTTATTATATTTGTAGCTACTGTAAAAAGTCATAAAATCATAAATTAATCCTTTTTACCCAAGTCAATTTACCCACGTTTTAAGCATAACATTCAGATTTGACCTAGTTTAGTAAAACGACCGTTTCGGGCTCATCCGGACACTTCCCGTTTCCATCCAACTCAACACATACTAATAACATCAGTGGGTATCCATTTTTCAAATAAAAACAATGTCATATGTTTAAGAAAATTTTGCCATGACCTGTTTGTTTCTGTGGTGATTTCCATACTACAAAAACGACTCCATTTAGCTACCTAACCTCAATCAAGCAACACTTAGGCTATACCGAATCGTCACGCAAGTTTCCTAAGTCCTAATATGCCCTAAGTATCTATAATCTCAGTGGGTTTCACCCAAGGAATTCAAAATCCATGAATAAAAAGAATCAAAGTACTAGTAACATCAAAACTAAAATGCTAGGAGTGACTATACCTTCATAACAAGTAGGAATTAATCCAAACACGCAAATTAAACAATTCCTCCTCCTTGATCTTTAGAAATTTTGTGGCCCTTAGCCACGTGTTAAGTCAATCACGGTACTCAGCAACTGAATAGAAACAATGTAGTGAGACGATCACCGACGATATGGATGCCCGGGGAAAACACGAAAACCGCAACCTATCACAATAAGGCGCGCGTTAAGACTCGAACTCAATATCGATATATATATACCAAATATAACATGACTCAAATATTTTCAAAGTATACACGTTTCAAAACCATTGACACGAATCAAATGAATTCATACTACCCATTTATTCCAACACTACACGTTAAAACACTTGAACACTTGAAAATGACCCGTCATACGACGCCAAGTCAACGCAAGTCAAACTATCCTTTACCCTTATTTGTACCAGTAGATAAGTCATTTATATAATGACTAAGCACTTGAGTAAGTCACCATGTCCGATGGTGAACACTCAAACTCACGCAACACAAGCATTGAACTACGTGTCCAAAATAAAAATCAGCAAGTACACCCCGAATGTACACACCGATCTACCCTATCTAGACTTGTCCGTTTTACATGAAAATTGGTGTCAAGGTCACTTATAACCTGTATAAGACCTCACCAAAATTTGAGCTAAAGTTCACACTTTAAAATCCAGCAGCTCGACGCTTTACTCGACTCCAAATTTGGGACAGATTTGTGCACTTGTTTTGTAAAACCGTTTGGACCACTTTAAAAGTACTAACTCGACAATCCGTCTTTTGAAACCACTACTAGACTCATCAAAATCAGTTTGTAAACTTTGAAAATCAGTAGTATCAACTATCTAACCAAGCCTAAAGTCCCCGGGAGTCGACCCAAAATCAGCCACAATTTCGGATTGTGCCGACTTGCGTTTCCCGGTACACGAAAACTAAAACTAGCATAACTTTTGACTCGTAATGACTTAGAAGCTCTATCTTATACCAAAACGACCGTCTCGGAAAACTCTACAACAATATCTAATAATCTCAGTCTTTCACAGACCTTAAACCCACGAAACATCTGTTTAATACCTGCTGTCCCAAAATAGCCTTTTAGAAAACAAGTCAAATCCATTTTTCACTCAAAACCAATCATTCCCATACCCCTAGGATCACTATACTATCATTCCTAACAAACAAGCACTCCTAAAAACACTTGTATGAAAAATCTAACAAAAATCAAAGATTAAAAACAAGACTTTTAAGGATCAAAACATGATAATCTTACCAAATATAACATATGCAAGATGATTAAATCATCATCCAACCATAAATAAATAAAATCATAGAAACTTGATGCATGTGGGATATTTTTGTATCATTAGAATCACAAGATGATTTTAGGAATGGGTCTTTTTTTTGTTTAGCTAAATTCATGGTGGATGATGATGTTTTGGTGGTGTTTGTGTGGTGGTGGTGTGATGGAAAAGAAAGAGAGGGGAGGGAGGTGATGATTTTTTTTATAAAAGTGTTTGTGTGTGTAATTTGGTGGAAATAAAAGGTTTATATATGGCTAGTTAAGTGGAGGGACCAATGTTGCCAAGTTTGAAACTTGTGGACCTAAAAACAATTAATAGTTTTTAAAGGGTAAAAAATGGTCATTGGTAAATACTGAAAATATTTACGGGGCTCGGGTTTTGTAAAAATACTTTTCAAAAGTTACAATGCATCATAAAAATGATTAAATGATTTCTCGACATGACTTAATACGTAACTGAAACTAAATCGTCGAAAATATTAATTATCGAAACAATCGATAAGTAAACGTAAAATTTTGGGCATCCGTAGGTATCGCGATCACTAGGAATACTCGTTGTACATTGATTTGAATAAACTCGTTGTAAAATGCACACGGGTGATTTTAAATCAAAAACATTGATTTAAAATAAATATGGAAAAATAAAATAAAAATTTATAATTCCGTACAAAGTATTTATCGATGATCAGGAAATACTTAAAAAGTATAATTTAAAAATCTCAAGATTTACATATAGCAATACAAGAAAACGTAATACGTTGGAAAAATTCAAGAAGCACGAATAAAAAGAATAGAATAATGGTGGGAAGTACGGGTTCTCACAGTCTTCCCCCCTAAAGGAACTCTGGTCCCCCGAGTTCTCCTGAAAACAGTAGAAGATGCAAACGAGAGGAGGTACAAAGTGTAGAACAAATTCATTGCATCCCAGGTAAACTTCCGTACCATGACGAATCTTAATGGTTAGAATTCACTATGCTTCAGTTTCTTAACTCCTTTTCGTATAACTTTTCAGTCTTGGATTAGGATAACGATCTTTCAATACGGAGATACATCGAGAGATAGAGTTGTTGGAAATACGAGCGATAAACTAACAAGAATGAACACAAGAATCGCTTAAACAGGCAAAGTGCGATAAAATGAACCAAGATTGTAAATCAACAAGGGGTCGCAAATCGTGCAACTGTAAAACGTGACAATCTTAAAACGTAATAATCCAGTCACAAGCGAAATAGAAGGGAAAAGAAAATGAATTACGTATGATCATTTAAAATACAAGTTGTCTCAATCAGTTGTCTAGCATTTTGGGATTACTTTAAAAACTCAGTTTAAATATTTTCTTAATTAAAAGAAAATTTTACCAGATGTAGTGATTTAAAAATCAAACTCTATATAAAATGAATGTGTAAACAGTTGTCAAATCTTTTTCTTGATAGGAATTCAAGGTAAAAGTAGTTCAAATAGTTATTTTGATCAGCTTAAGAGCTTTTCGGGTGACTGTTAGAAATTATTGTTAAAACTCAGGTTTAACGTTACCATTAGGGAAAATCAGATTTTCCAGGTTATTTAGAACCATTGTTAGAAATTATAAATTAATTTGATAATTTCATTAGGTTGACAGTAAAGTATGATATAATATCAAATACTTTAAAAGATACAGCTTGATATCCTTTTTAAATACTAGTTATAAATATACCAAAGAAGATATATATATATATATCCTATACTTAACTTGAAACAGTTATTTTGGTAATTTAAACATTTGATAAAATGTATAAAACGTTCTTAAAAATTAATAATAAATTTTTAGAAATTCAAGAAAGTGATTAAGGTATCAAATGGTTAACACGTAACATTTTCTGGTTTTCAAAAGGTGGCAAGACAGCAACGAATATGAATCATATAAAGGACAACAATTAGTATGCGAACAATACACAAAGGAATAAGACGAAAGTCGTATCAATTCTTAACAAACGTGGTAGAATAGTCACGTCAATAATAAAAATAATAAGAAACAAGGATTATAGTAAGTCATCACTTCTTGTGTGCAGTTGGTGACACCAAAAGCGGCTTATTAAGTTCTCGGTGTCCGATACACGATCGAAAGAGAAAACCACACAATGAATTTTCGAATCAAAGAAAATTCTTAAGAAGTTACTTGAGAGTAATTCTAGTAAAATGAACAACAATAGCAATGAAAGGCGAAATAAACACATGATTCACACGAATGAAATTTCAAGACGATAGTATCTTAACACATATCATGGAAATTACATGTAATCATCGATCACGTCCATTCATAAATCACTAATCGCGTCCAGAGATGTTTCGAAGGTCTACCAAAATAGATAGAGATGGCCAGATCGATGTAGAAGCATAACAACGTTGAAACTTTCAAGTCGGTTATCAATGGTAAGAATTTAGGCAAATGGTAACGAAAATCGTATCATGAGGATGATGAGGTAACAAGTAAAGCAAGGATCGTTGAGTAAAGAAATCTGTGCTTGAGGCGTGTATTTTGTTCAAGAAAAGACAAGGGTTCATAGGTGTATGTCGCGAACTGTTGTTACTCGCACAAGAAGTAAAAGTTTTCAAAACTTATATTTATCTAACTTTTTAAGAAATATAATTAAAAAGTTGATTCTTGGTTAAATATTTAAGGTGACTACTATTTGGCCTTGCATGGCTCCTTCTAAATTAGGCATAGGTGATCAGGCCATGCATAATTTAGGACTAGCAATGCGATGCTCAGCTTCGTCAACCAATATTACATATCATATGATTTAAAATATGCATATAATGCCATTTGTAAAACAGGAATCAAAATAGTTTATGAAAATTTTCGCCTATCAGTTACCGGCTAACTGTTTTAAATCGACAATTCGTATAGTTACAAGGGTTCTTTATAAGAACGTATCAGAACAATTTGTGAAAATACATTGTAAAATTAATATAAGTTAATTTTATAAGATAACATTCAATTATTTAAGAAAGCTCAAATGAAACCTTTTGTAAAATGATTCGCAACAAGACTAGTTTGAGTTATATGGTAACATGACAATAGTTTATAAAGTAGCGAGTGGGTTACAAAAGAGAAATAAGGAGTAGTTCAAGCCAGTCAACGAAATGGTTACAAGGTGCTAAGGTTTCAAGAGGTTTAGCCGAAATCGTCAGGAGACACGTGTCAAGATGATAACAAACGATATGAAAGCAAGATCTTCAAATCTCGGTCCAATTCAGTGGTACGATCGAAGCAATGAAAGAAAATAGAATGACAAATAAGTCATAAATAAAAGAAAGGAATAAGGAATCTGTATGCGCACATCGTAATTTATTTGACAAAAATACACTTTTAAGAAAGTAAGGTATCAGTTAACAAATAGTACAATCACACTGAAAAGTATCTATATTAGGAAGTTACCGAATTTCAAAAGTTCAAGATCTATGTACATGTATGACCGAACACAAAGTTACTATTTTATACTTATTCAAACGCAATCCTTGTTTTTAGTTTGCAAAATATCATTAGTTAAAGTTTTACGAGCTCAACGAACTCAAAAACGCTTCAATCCATGTTTTTAACTTTTATTAGTTTTGACCTTTGGGTTTGACTAGACCAATTAACTCACTAAACGGTATTCTAAGACTCAAAGTCTAATGCATTTCGATGTAAAACAATGTTTTGAACAACTTTCTAGTTTTACCCGAGACTTGAAACGGAATAAAAATGGACGAAAATGCCCTTGCATTAAATTTGTTAACAAAATGATATTTTAGCATTATTCAGAAAATAACTTCTTAGATTTTACAATCTCAAATGAGCGTAACTTGCTTGATTTTAAAGTTTACTGGTCAAATTTTATGTCCTAAACGGACGTCTCAACATGTAGAAATATATATATTTTTATGTCTAAAGTTATAAAAATATTTTCTCGACACTGTTAAACTTCCTGTAAAGTTTCTGTACAAAGTATATTTTTTGACACAACTTGAAATTAAATCCAAATTTCATGATAACTCAAAATTAATGTAAACATAGGACTTGTTAATTCCCTAAAGACGAAAGAAGGTAAATTGTATAATTAGTCATGTAAAGAAAACACAGTATAGAAATGGTTCAAGAATGCCAACGATAATCGAAGACATAAAGAAAAAAAAAACGACACATATCATCCGTGTCTTCGGCTGTAAGATGCAATGCAGAAAGGTCTCTTGGTGGCATGATTTCCAAAATCACAAGATATACCGAGAAGAAACAAAATATTAACCAATAACACTCCTGAGGCGAGAAGGTTTAATGAAAAAGGGAGGATACGAGTAGGATCGTATTCCAAACAATCGCTACACAATAAGAGATGAATCTCAAGATGACAATGATGGTTTCAAGGTACAACGGATGTTGTAAGTCGAAGTCAAAACGTAGAATGGTCAATGAAATAAGATGTAATCCATGTACAAATGTCGTGTAAAACGGTGACGTAAAGGTCAATCAAGATTATGAAAACTCACGCTATTATTCAGCAATGATTCAACAAATTCTTCGAGATGTGTGACTCACATGGTGTCCTTTTGGTCTTTTCCGGAGACACATTGAGCTACACAATGGTCTAGAGACTAGACATTCAATTACGAATGGTCGGAAAGAAAATCTGCGTATCTAAATAGATATTTTAAAGAAATTAAACAATGAGTGCAACACGTACGGTAGTAGAATGGAAATCAGAAGTTTCATCGGAAACAACAGTTATTTGATCCCGAACAATGGTATCACGAGAGTATGCACAACATGTAGCAGCGAGTAGAGAAAAACATATGATTCAAAACGAACGAGTATATGAAGTCAGTCGTATCACACATAAATGAAATAGCAATAGTACTCAGAAAAATGAGTATGAAAGGTCAGCAACATACGTGCTCTGAATGCAAGTAGGTAACGTCGTAACAATACAAAATCATTGTAACAAGATCAGTTCACAAGAACATGAAATCCAAAAATACAGTAAGAGTATATGTAATCAAGTAATAACCAATGATTATTCATGAAGCACAAGGGCTTTGTAAAGACATAGTAATTATCGCCATTAAGGTAATGTAATATTTCAACATGTAATCAGGAGATGAAATACTACAACGATAATTAAAAGTAAATAATAAGGATTAGAGAGTTACCCGCGCAGATATCGAACAACAATGGCAGATTCTGTGTTTGACACTTAAAACATGAAATATTTGAACTTTCGGTTATAGACCAAGTTTCGAAAAACGACTCAGTTCCCTATAACCATCGCTCTGATACCAATCTGTGAGACCCCCAAAATCTGACATGGAACAACTAGGCAACGAGGGGGTAACACGTCATAGTACAAGAAACAATGAATTACAGTTGACACAAAGCTGACGTAATAAAAGCATATATATCACATCATAAATGATCATTGTTTTAAACATAGGTCCCAGAGTTTTATATGCGGAAAGATATATTATTTCATCATGATTTATAACATAAAGTTGCCCAAAAGATATAATAAATTTCTGACAGTTTATACTAAAACCAGTCTTTTAAAAGCATCACAGAAATCTCCAAGCTGCGATAATATCCCGCGGGCTCCCATCCAAGCAGAGCTAAGTAATAATACCTGAGATTAAACATGTAAAATCGTCAACACAAAGTTGAGTGAAATTCATAGGTTTAGCAATAAAGGTGTGGAACACAAGCATTCTTTTGTAAAACAAGTAAATAGAGAAAATGGTTATGATCATTAACCATAGTCTGAAACCAATATTATTGCTGTTTAGTTCATGAACCGAAGCTTAACTCAGAGTAAGTTCCTCTAGGGAGTATTCAGCCTAAATACTCAAGTATAAACAAATGTAAGTGCGTCAATGTAATCGGGACGGGGATTGTCAATCCCGATGGATCCACCCACAACATTCGCGCTTAGCGCAAAGCATACGGGACAATTAACGGTTCATGATCAAGAGAGGAAACTTAAGGCTATTAACTATAAGCAATAATATCAATGAAAACTGTTGGAAAGCATACAAGTCTGAATAGCATACCAGTTCTGAATAGCATACAGTTTTTAAATGGATGTGTTCCACCATGTAAAATCTCACCCCGCGTTTAGAAACAATGTACAAGTAGTAAAAGGGGCTATGAACTCACCTTTAGTAAGTAATCACAAGGTAAAAGGGGCTGAGCAAAAAGAAGTCTTCACGGACCTATGCAATGGTGACGCGTAATAAGAATGCGTTCAATGAAGCAATAACGTTTTAGAAGTGGTGGGACATAGTATGACTAGGTAACTTGCGTGCGATGGCGAGACCTAAGCTTAAGTTAAAATTTTGACCCAACACCTTGAACCTACTGTAATAACCTAATATCAACCTTGTATGATGGTCCAAGCATTTATGTGTGGGTTCCGAACACGTTTAAGACTCGGTTTGAAAAACCAAAACAAGGGGCAGCATTCAGTTTTCTGAAAAAGGCTGTGAAGATTTGGTCATATCTAAAAATCTATAATAGTACAGGAGGTGAAATTTCTTGACATGTATAGGTATTTCTCTTACCTTTAAAAGTTGGGAAAGAACAGCCCTAGAACTATTTCAATCAACGGGAAATGCACTTTTAGTGACAGACTATCAAAACAGAAAGTTGTAAACGTCTTTCGTACCTTACGGTAAATTAAGCATAAATCCCAATCGGTAAAAGATTTTGACACGAAACCAAAAAGAGAAGTTTTATTATATTTGTAGCTACTGTAAAAAGTCATAAAATCATAAATTAATCCTTTTTACCCAAGTCAATTTACCCACGTTTTAAGCATAACATTCAGATTTGACCTAGTTTAGTAAAACGACCGTTTCGGGCTCATCCGGACACTTCCCGTTTCCATCCAACTCAACACATACTAATAACATCAGTGGGTATCCATTTTTCAAATAAAAACAAGGTCATATGTTTAAGAAAATTTTGCCATGACCTGTTTGTTTCTGTGTTGATTTCCATACTACAAAAAACGACTCCATTTAGCTACCTAACCTCAATCAAGCAACACTTAGGCTATACCGAATCGCCACGCAAGTTTCCTAAGTCCTAATATGCCCTAAGTATCTATAATCTCAGTGGGTTTCACCCAAGGAATTCAAAATCCATGAATAAAAAGAATCAAAGTACTAGTAACATCAAAACTAAAATGCTAGGAGTGACTATACCTTCATAACAAGTAGGACTTAATCCAAACACGCAAATTAAACAATTCCTCCTCCTTGATCTTTAGAAATTTCGTGGCCCTTAGCCACGTGTTAAGTCAATCACGGTACTCAGCAACTGAATAGAAACAATGTAGTGAGACGATCACCGACGATATGGATGCCCGGGGAAAACACGAAAACCGCAACCTATCACAATAAGGCGCGCGTTAAGACTCGAACTCAATATCGATATATATACCAAATATAACATGACTCAAATATTTTCAAAGTATACACGTTTCAAAACCATTGACACGAATCAAATGAATTCATACTACCCATTTATTCCAACACTACACGTTAAAACACTTGAACACTTGAAAATGACCCGTCATACGACGCCAAGTCAACGCAAGTCAAACTATCCTTTACCCTTATTTGTACCAGTAGCTAAGTCATTTATATAATGACTAAGCACTTGAGTAAGTCACCATGTCCGATGGTGAACACTCAAACTCACGCAACACAAGCATTGAACTACGTGTCCAAAATAAAAATCAGCAAGTACACCCCGAATGTACACACCGATCTACCCTATCTAGACTTGTCCGTTTTACATGAAAATTGGTGTCAAGGTCACTTATAACCTGTATAAGACCTCACCAAAATTTGAGCTAAAGTTCACACTTTAAAATCCATCAGCTCGACGCTTTACTCGACTCCAAATTTGGGACAGATTTGTGCACTTGTTTTGTAAAACCGTTTGGACCACTTTAAAAGTACTAACTCGACAATCCGTCTTTTGAAACCACTACTAGACTCATCAAAATCAGTTTGTAAACTTTGAAAATCAGTATTATCAACTATCTAACCAAGCCTAAAGTCCCCGGGAGTCGACCCAAAATCAGCCACAATTTCGGATTGTGCCGACTTGCGTCTCCCGGTACACGAAAACTAAAACTAGCATAACTTTTGACTCGTAATGACTTAGAAGCTCTATCTTATACCAAAACGACCGTCTCGGAAAACTCTACAACAATATCTAATAATCTCAGTCTTTCACAGACCTTAAACCCACGAAACATCTGTTTAATACCTGCTGTCCCAAAATAGCCTTTTAGAAAACAAGTCAAATCCATTTTTCACTCAAAACCAATCATTCCCATACCCCTAGGATCACTATACTATCATTCCTAAAAAACAAGCACTCCTAAAAACACTTGTATGAAAAATCTAACAAAAATCAAAGATTAAAAACAAGACTTTTAAGGATCAAAACATGATAATCTTACCAAATATAACATATGCAAGATGATTAAATCATCATCCAACCACAAATAAATAAAATCATAGAAACTTGATGCATGTGGGATATTTTTGTATCATTAGAATCACAAGATGATTTTAGGAATGGGTCTTTTTTTTGTTTAGCTAAATTCATGGTGGATGATGATGTTTTGGTGGTGTTTGTGTGGTGGTGGTGTGATGGAAAAGAAAGAGAGGGGAGGGAGGTGATGATTTTTTTTTATAAAAGTGTTTGTGTGTGTAATTTGGTGGAAATAAAAGGTTTATATATGGCTAGTTAAATGGAGGGACCAATGTTGCCAAGTTTGAAACTTGTGGACCTAAAAACAATTAATAGTTTTTAAAGGGTAGAAAATGATCATTGGTAAATACTGAAAATATTTACGGGGCTCGGGTTTTGTAAAAATACTTTTCAAAAGTTACAATGCATCATAAAAATGATTAAATGATTTCTCGACATGACTTAATACGTAACTGAAACTAAATCGTCGAAAATATTAATTATCGAAACAATCGATAAGTAAACGTAAAATTTTGGGCATCCGTCGGTATCGCGATCACTAGAAATACTCGTTGTACATTGATTTGAATAAACTCGTTGTAAAACGCACACGGGTGATTTTAAATCAAAAACATTGATTTAAAATAAATATGGAAAAATAAAATAAAAATTTATAATTCCGTACAAAGTATTTATCGATGATCAGGAAATACTTAAAAAGTATAATTTAAAAATCTCAGGATTTACATATAGCAATACAAGAAAACGTAACACGTTGGAAAAATTCAAGAAGCACGAATAAAAAGAATAGAATAATGGTGGGAAGTACGGGTTCTCACAATAAAACATCATTAGACATAATAAAAGACATAAATGAACAAAACACTTGTGACCAAATAACTGTTGAAAGTTTTAACCGCTTTAATCAGTTAAAACCGCAGTTTTAAAACGGGTAAAAACAGGTGTCAAAAACCCGGGAATTTTATTTTTAAGTACGTTTTAAAACGGGTAAAAACAGCTCGACCCCAGCCAGGGGCGCTGCCCCTTGGACCCTGCCAGGGGCTGCCGCCCCTTGGACCTTGCCCAGGGGCGCTGCCCCCGGACCCCCGTCGTACCCATATGATAATCGTAATAATGTCATACAAGTGTGCACTCCGCACAACCCCGACTTGATGAACGTTTATCACGATTACACATTGGTCAACAAAGTAAATCCATTACACTTAAATCATTATTGGTAACACAAAATCACCAACAAATATAATATTATTATACATAACATGTTCAACGAATGAGTCGATATAATATCATTGTAAACGATATGTTCAAAGGAGTAGGCTATAAGGTAGCATTGTTGTACACGAAATGTTCAACGGAGCTATCGATAGGGTATCGTCGTTGTACACGAGATGTTCAAATGAGTGGTTGATAGGGTATCGTTGTATACGAGATGTTCAAATGAGTGGTCGATAGGGTATCGTTGTATACGAGATGTTCAAATGAGTATTCAATAGGGCACCATTGTACATGATATGTTAAACGGAGTAGTCAATAACTTACCATTGTACACGATATGTTCAACGGAGTAGTCGATAGGGTATCTTGTACACGAGATGTTCTACAAAGTAGTCGATAGGTTATCGTTGTATAAGAGATGTTCAAATGAGTATTCGATAGGGTATCGTTGTATACGAGATGTTCAAAGGAGTAGTCGATACATGATGTTCAAAGGGGTAGGTATCGTTGTATACGATATGTTCAAAGGGTATCGTTGTATACGAGATGTTCAAAACAGTAGTCGATAGGGTATCGTTGTACACGAGATGTTCAAATGAGTAGTCGATAGGGTATCGTTGTATACGAGATGTTCAAATGAGTAGTCGATACGGTATCGTTGTATACGAGATGTTCAAATGAGTGGTTGACAGGGTATCGTTGTATACGAGATGTTCCAAGGAGTAGGTATCGTTGTATACGATATGTTCAAAGGGTACGTTGTATACGAGATGTTCAAAATAGTAGTCGATAGGGCATCATTGTATACGAGATGTT
Organism: Glebionis coronaria; assembly: GCA_025667525.1. Lineage (NCBI taxonomy): Eukaryota > Viridiplantae > Streptophyta > Magnoliopsida > Asterales > Asteraceae > Glebionis > Glebionis coronaria. Next base: position 125,850,457 of record CM046874.1, on the reverse strand, counting down.
CAAATGAGTAGGCGATAGGGTATCGTTGTATACGAGATGTTCAAATGAGTAGTCGATAGGGTATCGTTGTATACGAGATGTTCAAAGGGTATCGTTGTATACGAGATGTTCAAAATAGTAGTCGATAGGGTATCGTTGTATACAAGATGTTCAAATGAGTAGGCGATAGGGTATCGTTGTATACGAGATGTTCAAAATAGTAGTCGATAGGGTATCGTTGTACACGAGATATTCAAATGAGTAGTCGATAGGGTATCGTTGTATACGAGATGTTCAAAGGAGTAGGTATCGTTGTATACGATATGTTCAAAGGCAGGGGCGGAGCTAGGGGGGTTCCCGGGGATGCACGGGAACCCGATGAAATTTTCTCGCTTAGTGTATTTTTATCTAAAAATCTCGAATTTTTTCAAAATGAACCCGGTCCCAAATTAAGTGTTATATAAATATTCGTGTTAAAAATTTTGTGCACCTGATGATTTGTTCTCTGGCGCCGCCCCTGTTCAAAGGGTATCGTTGTATACGAGATGTTCAAATAAGTAGTCGATAGGGCATCGTTGTATACGAGATGTTCAAAGGAGTAGGTATCGTTGTATACGATATGTTCAAAGGGTATCGTTGTATACGAGATGTTCGAAACAATAGTCGATAGGGTATCGTTGTACACGAGATGTTCAAATGAGTAGTCGATAGGGTATCGTTGTATACGAGATGTTCAAATGAGTAGTCGATACGGTATCGTTGTATACGAGATGTTCAAATGAGTGGTTGATAGGGTATCGTTGTATACGAGATGTTCAAAGGAGTAGGTATCGTTGTATACGATATGTTCAAAAGAGTAGGTATCGTTGTATACGATATGTTCAAAGGGTATCGTTGTATACGAGATGTTCAAATGAGTAGTCGATAGGGTATCGCTGTATACGAGATGTTCAAATAAGTAGTCGATAGGGCATCGTTGTATACGATATGTTCAAAGGAGTATGTATCGTTGTATACAATATGTCCAAGCTCTTCAACACCTCCAATCTATTCTTCGGGACCTTCGAGGTATGCAGAGTGTGCAAACTGCAAGCTCTTGACTACAAAGCTAAATATACTCGAGGCAACAATGGAAACACAAATGCATCCCGAGCACCACACAATGAATTCAAACACAAATGGAAACACATATCGACTTTGTAATGTAATTCATATGTTTTATCATCTTTTTAATATAATTCGTATGTTTTATCATCTTTTTCATATAATTCGTATGTTTTTTCGACTTTGTAATATAATTCGTATGTTTTATTGTTTAACTTTTATCGACTTTATAATGTAGTTAGTATTTTTTATTGAGTAAACTTTTATCAACTTTCTCACGGATGTATAAATCACAAAATATTGGTAGTCCGTGGGAAATATGTGGGTAATATGTGAGAAATTCGTAGGAAATCCGTGGGAAATCTGTAATCCGTGGGAAATCCGTGGGTAATTTACCCACACATTTCCCACGGACATGTAAATAACAAAATAATGTGTTTTCCGTGGGAAAGTTCCGTGGGAAATCCGTGGGTAAATTACCCACAGATTTCCCACGGAAGTATAATTAATAAAATATTATGAGTTCCGTGGGAAATCCGTGGGTAAATTACCCACGGATTTCCCACGGATGGATAAATAATAAAATAACATGTTGTCCGTGAGAAATCCGTGGGTAATTTACCCACAGATTTCCCACGGATGAATAAATAATAAAACAATACGTTGTCCGTGGGAAATCCGTGGGTAAATTACCCACGGATAGATAAATAATAATAATTATGTGTATACTGTGGGAAATCCGTGGGTAATTTGCCACAGCTTTCCCACGGATGTGTAAGATAACTAAAATAGTTTTGTACTCCGTGGGAAATCCGTGGGTAATTTGCAATCCGTGGGAAGTCCATGGGTAATTTGTCACGACTTTCCCACGGAAACCTTGGTCAATGCTTCCGTGGGAAATCCGTGGGTAATTTCCCACGTATTTCTCACGGAATATTTTTTTGTCATTTTTGTGGGAAATCCGTGGGAATACCGTGTCAAATTTACCACGGTTTTTGTTGCGTGGGAAAAATTTCGTGAGTAAAGGGTGTTTGTGTAGTAGTGTGAGTGCCCTAATACAGTGATGCTTACTCTTTAGGAAAAAAAGAATGCTTAATTAAATGATGATATAATCAATTGGTGAAGGTGGTGAATTTAAAGTGATTAAGTTTGTTCACATACTGGTTATCAAGGTCTGAGTAATACATGATTTTGGAACAAAATTACATTCCAACACAGGTTCTTTGAGCGAGAAACTTTAGGGTGGAAGACAGTTAAATCAAGAAAGAATATAGTATGACTATGCTCAATCTTATGACTCAATTCGTGGATTTGTATATCAAATTCCTTGCACAGATTGTTAATTTTTGTGTGTTGGTGTGATATCTTCCTACTAACAAATTATCCTTCGCGTTCTTGATTATGTCCAAGTTGGTTTTCAATGCTTGAATGTACAGATGTACTCTATGGCACTAACTACTCTATCCGCACGTCACCTCCCTGAATGTTTGAAGCAAGTAAAAACAAGAAAGTGTCATTTGAGATAATAAGAATTGGTGAAACACGTAAAAGAGGAAACACCTTGCGGAGGTAATTACGAGGGATGAGAGAGAGGCGACGAGAGTAGAGAAACATCGTTTGTTTCTTCTATCCTTCTCAATAATCTTCCTTTCTGGTTTCTTCAACTATGAAGGTGAATGCTGATGATACCCTGATACCCTCCATGATAAAACCTCAAGTGTGGTTTATCAACTTTAGCAACTATGTTTACATATTGGAGTACTACTAGTACTATTGGTTATCTATGATTTCCATACACATGCATCCTGTGTGTTTTTTAATGGTTTTTTTATATCCAAAAAGGACAATAAGTAAAAAAGAAACACACCTAAGTGAGAAAAGGACATGGTCCGGGTGTGTATGGTGTAACAAAGTAAAAGGATCCAACTCTAAGTAATTACATTTTATGTCACCTTTCTTCCATCACTAATCAATCTGTTGCTTTATTTTTTTTTTTTATCTTTTTGCTGTTAAGTGGAGCCTCGAATCAGATCTTAACCTGCTTTAAAAATGCAACCCCGATATTCTTTTCACATACTGTACTAGTAGTAGGGTTGTCGTCCAAATCAATCCATTGGAATTTAAAAAAAAAAAATGAGAATATGTAATCAATATACCTCTACAGTTTTAGTTGGAGCGATCAAGTCTCTTTGGACAATTGGTGCCTATTTGCACACATGGAACTTAAGTAAAACTTCAAAGTTTCGAGGGGGTCGTGGCCTTTTACGGTCTCCACTAAGATCCGTCCATGCATATTTAATGACACGCCTGTGACCCACATCAAGGTTCAGTATATTATTTGATGACACGCTCAGCGACCTACATCAAGGTTCAGTATATTATTTGGTTGACTCAAAGGATTTTTGTTATTGTACTAATTTCAATGTAATCTTGATTATCTGATTTTTCGTGAATTCTCTGCAACCCATTTTGACCCGTTACCCATACTCACCCGTTTTGCCATGTATCTGAATATAAGCAAACAAATAATGAGCTCAGAATCCGTTTTGCACTTAATTTTGTCAACTACCCATTTAATCGAAAGCATGCTTATATCAAACATAGGCTTATTTATATCTATTTTCTCTCCGAAGTCTTGTTTTTGTTGTTGATGCGTAGGAATCTAGGCTTCATTTACACTAGTTGTTCATGTCTGTCCTCTCTTTATACCGTACTTGATCGTATAACATCGTTTACTATATTTCTCCAAGGCTAACTCTGACATGCTAGTATGATACAGTTTTGAATTTCTACTAATTCTTTAATTTTCAGATTCTTGTTTTGCATCCGCTATTAACAAGTTATCAGAAAAATCCACAGTTTTCTCTTGTCTGTGATTTTAGGCTGCACGTACTTCCACTATGCGTCAATTCATGATAACAGCTTGATTGGCTTACAGATTAAGTGCATTTAGAAATGCTGCTAAAGTATTATAAAGAGAAACCGGACATTATCTTTTTTTGTCTTCCCGTTAACTTTTCCTTCTGTCTCGTTTGACCATTAAAAGTCGTCCATTTAGCGTATGATTTGAACATTATCTGATGATTTATCAAAAGTATGGGTAACGAGTTCTTTCGAGTCAAACAAAACCTTTTAGCATGCGTGCAAAAATAGAACTTCTTGGAGTTATATTGTGCGATATTTTTGTATGTAAGTGCCGATAACATTACAAATCAACTATTTTGTGGCAGAATTTTATTCTTTTGACCAACGATAACTATCAAGCCATCAAGGTGGATAAGTGCTCTTATACAGTGACATTATTCTACTTTTATAAAACCATTAGGTTTACTTAACCAGAGCTTATATTAAGGTGTACAAGGCGTGCAATCACATAAGGTCTCAAATTTTTTTAGGCCTCAAAATTTTTGCCTCATTATAAACTTGGGACACAATTTTAGGACCTCAATATGTATGTTCTAAATATTCCTTAAACTCTTCATCAATAGTTGGGTTAGTATAAAATTTAGAGGGCATGAGTGCTCACACCATCACACTAAAAAACACTTCGTCACGTCAGCTTTTTCACTTTCATATTCACAATACATCCACACCAAAAACAACCATCTTATATCATCACATCATTTCCACAACAATTTAACCATTTTTTTCACTTTTTTTTAAAAAGACTACCCTCAACAATTAAATTTATTCAAATCTTAATTTACTTTATTCATTTAAATAAAAAACATTACAACATAAATAAAAACATAACATATCAAATAAAAAATACAAATAACATAAAATAAAAAGGCTAATCCACCATTTCTTCGTCTTCATCTTCATCTTGTAGACGTCGTGCCCAAAGGTGTTCCATAAGGTTTCGTTGAAGTGAAAAATGTGAATTTTTATCTCGTAACTCTTTTAATTTGGTACGGTTCGTGTCATGCCTATCTATCCATCGACGTTGCATTCTTGTCGATGGATTAACAAAAATATCATTAGAATCATCGACACGAAATTCGGCTTCATGTTCCTGACCAATCGCCATCTTTTGATCTTCTAAAATCATGTTATGCAATATGATGCAACTATACATGATTCTACTGATGGTGTTTACAATGTATGATCGAGCCCGTTGACGTAATATTCCCCAACGACCTTGAAGAACACCAAAAGCACGTTATACGTCCTTTCGTGCTCCTTCTTGTTTTCTTTTAAAATGTATGTTTTTGGGTTGACTTGCAACCGAGAACGATTTCAAAAAACTAGCCCACTGTGGGTAGATCCCGTCCCCGTTCTCAAACGTAACCCCATTTACTCTATACGGAGCAACAAGTGCTACGTCATTAAGAAGGTCGTCAAATAATGGAGAAACGTCTAACCAACATATCAATGTCGGATTGTTCATCAATGTCAAACGCGGAAGGTCGGTACGCCATTATTTGTGTTGTGTATATTTGATTTGTGTGAGATGTTAAAAGAAATGAGGTTTGTATATATAGAGGGGTTTTAATATATATATATATATATATATATATATATATATATATATATATATATATATATATATATATATATATATATATATATATATATATATATATATATATATATATATATATATATATATATATATATATATATATATATATATATATATATATATATATATATATATATATATATATATATATATATATATATATATATATATATATATATATATATATATATTAAAACGGTCATATAGCCGTTGGAATAGTTTTTCAAAAAAAAACTGAAATTTTTTTAAACCCAAAGATCATAAAACCGTTGGGGATAGCATTTGTCAAAAACAAAAAATTAAGGTTTGTATTAAAAGTTTAAATAAGGGGTAAAAGGAAAATTATATTTTTTAAACTTGTTTTCACGGCCGTGGCTACACACTACAAGAAAGTTGAGAACAGATGACGGGGGTTTCCCTGGCGACAAAATGTCGCCAGGGATAACCCCTTTTCCCTGGCGACAACGCTGACGTGGCGGTAAAGTAGGTTTACTTTTTGGTCAAAGTTTGACTAGAGTTTCCCTGGCGACATGTCGCCAGGGATAATCGGTCCAAAATCAGATACCAAGTGAAAGAGCGCGAAATTTTCCCTCCAAGGTTTCCCTGGCGACATGTCGCCAGGGAAAACCTAGTCAAACTTTGACCAACTTATGTCGCCAGGGAAAACTCGTCCATCGTATTTAACAAAAAGTATGTTTGCTAACTACATGTCAAGATTATCCCTGGCGACAAGTCGCCAGGGAAACCGTCGCCATTTGTGATTAGTTTCAAAATTAAACACAAATGTTTAATTACATGTCAAGAATGTGTGGCGGGCTTTTACCCGCCAAATCCCAGATGTTTCCCTGGCGACATGTCGCCAGGGAAACTCCCTGACATATATTTATTTTGTTTTTGCTTGTTAATTATTATTTTAACTATCGATCCGATGTTATTTAATTTTTGCGACGTTTATATAATAAAAATGAGACATTTATAAAACAAATATTTATTTATTCCAAATAATTATTATATTAACTATCGATCCGATGTTATTTAATTTTTGCGACGTTTATATAATAAAAATGAGACATTTATAAAACAAACATTTATTTATTCATAATATTATACATAGCCCTTGTGGAATCAATTGGAAAACTTAAAAACAGACATTACTAATCAACTTAAAGTTCGTGAAGTTGAGCTGGCAAATGACTATACTTGTTTGTCACCTGAGGCGTTCTTACTGATATTAAAGTGCATACAGAAATTAGAATCATCTGATAAGTTGTTGGAAGAGGTTAAAAACTCAAAATGCTTGACAACAAACTTGGGGTACAAATGCTTGCATTCTTTCCGGTACAGATTGGTTACCCATTTCTTCAATTGCACTTCTTCCGTTCATCGATGACAATGATAATTCTTACGGAAGTCGGATACATCAATACGGAATGGAGTTAAAGGAGTTAGGTGTGACTATCGATTTCAAAGATGCTGACAAGTTTATTGCTTGCTGTTCTCTTCTGAATGGGAACCTTTCTTGAATTGCAGTGATGGTCCGTTCATTGATGAAGAATATTAACTGATATCAGCAGCGGATGCCGGTTGGTTGCCAGTTTCCTCAACTTTCACTCAGATTTCGAAATCGTTTGTCGAATCTACAGTTACTTGTGTGATAAATGCTAAAGAAAAACGAATGATACATTGGGACAAACTGAACAACAAATTCTTTCTGCAGAAGTTGGATAGATCTTCTAGCTATAAGAACGTTATGACATATGCTTCTCAGTTTAGTGAAGTGATAGCGGACGGGATGTTGTGTGAGAATGAAGAACATGTAACCAAGCTTGGTTAGACGTTAGATGTTCAATGGACGACTCGACATGTGTTGGTTACACGTTAGATGTTCAATAAATGAGTCGGCATGTCTTGGTTAGACGTTAGATGTTCAATGGATGAGTCGGTATGTCTTGGTTAGACGTTAGATGTTCAATGGATGAGTCGGTATGCATTTGTTAAACATTAGATGTTGAATGGATGAGTCGGCATGTCTTGGTTACACGTTAGATGTTCAATGGATGACCTGGCATGTCTTGGTTACACGTTAGATGTTCAATGGATGAGTCGGTATGCATTTGTTATACGTTGGATGTTCAATGGACGACTCGACATGTGTTGTTACACGTTAGATATTCAATAAATGAGTCGGCATGTCTTAGTTACACGTTAGATGTTAAATGGATGAGTCGGTATGCATTTGTTAAACGTTAGATGTTCAATGGATGAGTCGGTATGTGTTGGTTATACGTTAGATGTTCAATAAATGAGTCGGCATGTCTTGGTTAGACGATAGATGTTCAATGGATGAGTCGGTATGTCTTGGTTAGACGTTAGATGTTCAATGGATGAGTCGGTATGCATTTGTTAAACATTAGATGTTGAATGGATAAGTCGGCATGTCTTGGTTACACGTTAGATGTTCAATGGATGACCCGGCATGTCTTGGTTACACGTTAGATGTTCAATGGATGAGTCGGTATGCATTTGTTATACGTTGGATGTTCAATGGACGACTCGACATGTGTTGTTACACGTTAGATATTCAATAAATGAGTCGGCATGTCTTAGTTACACGTTAGATGTTAAATGGATGAGTCGGTATGCATTTGTTAAACGTTAGATGTTCAATGGATGAGTCGGTATGTGTTGGTTACACGTTAGATGTTCAATAAATGAGTCGGCATGTCTTGGTTACACGTTAGATGTTCAATGGATGACTCGCCATGTCTTGGTTACATGTTAGATGTTCAATGGATGAGTCGGTATGCATTTGTTAAACGTTAGATGTTAAATGGTTACCGAATTAGAATAAATCGAGAAACTAAACGGAATAAATCGGAATGAATTTAGAAATTAAACTGACCGGGATGATATAGCTATTTTATAAATAATAATAATTATTTTATAAATTGTAATAATAATAATTATTATTTCATAAATAATAATAATAATACATAAGTAACAAGAAACTTTATTTTCACAACAATTATCCCTTGCGACATCTTTGACTATCCCTGGCGACATGTCACAAGGGAAACTATCCCTGGCGACATGTCGCCAGGGAAACGTGTGCTCACTTGACTTTCTAAAAAGTCAGCCAAGTTTCCCTGGCGACATGTCGCCAGGGAAACTTGGGCTCACTTGACTTTCTAAAAAGTCAGCCAAGTTTCCCTGGCGACATGTCGCCAGGGAAAATTGGACTCACTTGACTTTCTAAAAAGTCAGCCAAGTTTCCCTGGCGACATGTCGCCAGGGAAACTTCGTCACACCCCTCCAAAATTTTTCAATAACGCGCGCTTTTGGCTAAACGACAAAAGGCAAAAGTATCCATGGCGACATGTCGCCAGGGAAAAAAAACGCATTATTGACCAGATACCTTATCCTTTTCTCACAACACTTAACAAAAAAAACCCATCTCCTCTTCTTCTTCTTCTTCCCTGCTGCTCCATTACCACCATCACCTCCACACCACCATCACCACGATCATTATCATCACCACCACCACCTCACCACCACCACCTCACCACCACCTCACCACCACACTTGCACACGTGCACCACTTCGCCACCACTCCGCCGCCACTCCGCTGCCACTCCGCCACCATCATCCCGCCTCCACTGCCACTCCCACGCACCATCATCTTAAACACCATCATCTTCACTAAAGGTTTAATTTTTTATTTCTAGATTAAGATTTAATTAATTGATTTTGATTTTGATTTTGATTAATATAGTTAATGTTTTGTTTTATGTTATTGTAGCCCGAGCCCCAACCGCAGCCAAGCCCGCCCACAGCCGACCGATCCCCGACCACAGCCGAGCTCGACCACAGCCGACCGAGCCCCGACTACAACGGTATGTTTTTTTTTGTTTTTTTATTGTAATTTATTATAATACATATTGTTTTTTATTTAGTATTTCATTTTAGATTCCCCGGCGACATGTCGTCGGGAATGTATAAACTTGTTAATTTGAGTGTTAAACGTAAATCCAAACACTCGTTATGTTGCATATTTGATGAAAATAAACTGATAAGCTTATCAGAATAAGCTGTTTTCAAACAGCTTATCCTGATAAGCTTATCGCGATAAGCTGTTTTCAAATAGCTTATCCTGATAAGCTTATCCTGATAAGCTGTTTGATAACAGCTTATCCTGATAAGCATACCGGGATAAGCTGTTTGATAACAGCTTATCCGGGTAAGCTTATCAGGATAAGTTGTTTGATAACAGCTTATCCTGATAAGCTTATTGGAATAAGCTGTTTGATAACAGCTTATCCTGATAAGCTTATCAGAATAAGTTGTACTTGTACAGATGTCAGCAGATGTTGCAGGATCACACGGTGGTGACGGTGGTGGTGAGGATGAACCTCCTACGCCAAACATCCGCAGCGGTTGTTTCGCCGTATTTAGAAATAAAGGTAAGAATATTTGGATTATTGTAACACAATCAAAAATTTGGTGCATATATATGTTGCTTGCCTTGAATTTTTATTACTTTGTCACTCACTTGATTTTTGCAGGCAAAGGCAAAAGAAAAGAAAATTTGGGCGGCAGAGCGGCCGGTAGAAAGACTCGGGGCATTAGCCGATGTATCGATTTGTTGGAGGAAGTTGGTGAGCATGGCGCTGTCCCGATAGATTTTGAAGAAAATCTCACCGGCCTCGCGGCACGCATGCTCAGCATTTATCTAATTACATCGGGGATTGTATCAGGAGGCTCGTGCCACTGTACTACCCAAGTTGGGCTGATGTCCCTGATGAGATCGAAACATTGGTTTGGGCGAACATAGAGGTCAGTTATCATTTTTATGTTCATAACATTATTGTGTTTATTTATTTAATGATGTATATATTTAAATAAATTTGTTTATTTATTTATATCATATAAATAAATAACAAATTTAAATAAATATACAAATTGTATCTTATTTATTTATATCATATAATTTTTTTTTAAATATATATAAAAAAATTAGAATAAATATAAAAAAATTTAAATAAATATATATTTGATGAGAATAATGTAATAAGCTTTTCGGATAAGCTGTTTTCAAACAGCTTATCCTGATATGCTTATCAGAACAGGCTGTTTGAATACAACTTATCTTGATAAGCTTATCAGAACAAGCTGTGTGAAAATAGCTTGTTCTGATATGCTTATCAGGATAAGCTGTTTTCAAACAGCTTGTCCTGATAAGCTTATCAGGATAAGCTGATTTCAAACAGCTTGTCCTGATAAGCTTATCAGAACAAGTTTTTTTCAAAAAGCTTATGCTTATTAGGATAAGTTGTTTTTATTATAAAAAATTAAATAAATGACTAAGCCATTAAATAAATAAACAAAATAATGTATAAATTATATCTCTAACTCTAACTCTGTTTTTGTTTTATTTGTTGTATATGAATGCAGAATAAGTTTAATTTGACGCCACACAAGAGTGATCCTGGTAGATGGAAGGAAATACGTGGCGGCATCAATCAAATGCTTACAAAGAGTTATAATTCTCGAAAAAATACGCTCAAGACAAAGCATTGGGTCCGGGACATCGATACCGGAAGGGTAGATATCGACAGAGTCCGCAGCGAGCGTCCAGAGGAAATTACTTCAGAGGACTGGGAGAAACAGATCGCACTTTGGAGTAATCCGGATTACGAGAAAAGATGCCAGACGAACTCCCAGAACCGGTCTAAGCAGAAGACGCCGAGTCGGCAGGGATCCCGATCGTTGGCACGCCTTCGAGACCAAGTGGTGAGAAATTCTATAATTAATTTACATACATATATGTCTTTGATTATATGTTTTGGTGTGTTGTGATTTTTTGTTTTGAATTTGCTTCATTCTATATATGCGTGTCTATGTATGTACAGATGCAAGCTGCAATTGAAGCTGATGTGCCACCCCCGACTGTCATTGATCACTTCTTCATTGCGCACACCGACCAGGATGGGAATTTTCCTTGCGATGCGGACCGCGTTATGTATGTAAGTATTTTTTTCAAATTAATTAATTAATTAATTTTTTTTTGGATATGCCTTGGTTTTTTACTATTCCTTGCCGATAAATAATGTACCAACCCGACTAATATATAATATACTAACTGTCGTTTGTTTTTGTCACTTCATTAGGAGGAGATGCTTGCGATGAAGGCTGAAGGAAAATATACGGACGACGAGATCAACCGTATCGTCCGAGGTGGAAAGCAGCGAGGCCACATGCCCGGTGTCGGCCAGATAGTGCCGAGAAGGAGTGCTCACTATATTCCTCCTCCTCCTCCCGTCGACCCACGGTTGGAACAAGGGGCTCAAGTGTTTAACTTTATGAGAAATGACGATAGGTTTGCCGATGCGTTCGCAGCATTTCTATCGGGTGGTGCTAGCGGGAGTGGCACGGGAGGCAGCGGTAGTGGCGCCGGTGGGAGTGGTAATGGTTAGTATGCTTGTCTTGTTTTTCCTACCTTAGCATGCAAGTTTAATAATTGTAAACCCCGAATTGCAAGTTTAATAAGTGTAACTAGGAACTTTGTACTCAAGTTGTGACATGTATTTGTATTGATCGAGAGGTTACATGTTATTGTGTTTTGGTACTAGATTCGTGGTAGATTTTTAGTATTTTTATCTTCAGGTTTTGTATTTGTATTCTCAGGTTTTGGTAGATTTTTTCCGGAAAAATTCCAGAAAAAATCTGGAAACAGCCTGCTGTGCAGGCAGCTAAAAAAAAAATGTCAACGTTTCCCTGGCGACATGTCGCCAGGGAAACTTTGGCTTATTTGACTTTCTAAAAAGTCAGCCAAGTTTCCCTGGCGACATGTCGCCAGGGAAACTCAAAAAAAACATTGACTTGTCAACGCCAGGCGTTGACTCGTCAACGTTACGTCTAGTTTCCCTGGCGACATGTCGCCAGGGAAACTCAAGAAAAACATTGACTTGTCAACGCCAGGCGTTGACTCGTCAACGTTACGTCTAGTTTCCCTGGCGACATGTCGCCAGGGAAACTCTAGAAGAACATTGACTTGTCAACGCCAGGCGTTGACTTGTCAACGTAACGTCTAGTTTCCCTGGCGACATGTCGCCAGGGAAAAGTGAGGTTTAATAACCTGTTTAACTTAAGTTCCTTAATCAGCCATATTTTCCCTGGCGACACATGTCGCCAGGGATACTATCCCGCACCAACTCCAGCGTGGCACCAATTTTTGAACCAAAGAGTTTGCGGGGCCCACTTGTCGCCAGGGAAATCCTAATTTGTCGCCAGGGAAACAATCCTGCACCAGCCTTTCTTGGCGAGGTTTCCCTGGCGACATGTCGCCAGGGATTCATCTTCCCTGGCGACATGTCGCCAGGGAAACGTCGCGAATTTGGCCAGGGAAGGCAGCGAATATTGTAGTGACAGCCACGCCGTCTTCCACGCAACAAACGACGATGTGGTCACGCCGACCCACACAGGGCAATGGCGAGCCACGCCGTGGCCACTCCGTCCCCTCTTATCGTCATATTTAGTTACCTCTTCCACTTTTGCATATGGTCTCCATTAACTTAGCTACACCACTGACATAAACTAGTACGAGTATAATCTATTGCAAGTTTTGTTCAACCATCAATAACTTAAAAGTACAACCAAACTTTAACTACTATAACATTTTTTTTTTTTGAGCAAAACTACTATAACATTGTAATATACTTTCTTTGGTAATCTTCAGTATAAAACAAACTACGGTACAGGAAACTAGTTTGCTACTTAGGTACTACATAACTTTTTATTACTTATTGTAACATCTCTAACCCAGATGATCCCCATACATTTGGCTGGAAATCAAAGTCCCATATACTTAAACTTGACTCGTAGTCGAGTTCATTGCAAGTAATCCACACATTTGACTGGAAATCAAGGTCCCAAATACTTAAATTCGAATCATACTCATGTTCATTGCATGATAGAGAATTAAGTTCTTTCTGTATATGTATCTGTGATTCTTCGATTCTTTGCTGTTCACTTTCAATTCTGGTGTACCATCCTTGTTGAGGAAGAGTTACAGGCACGGAAAACAATGCATGACTGTGCTCCAACTCCTTAAAATTTAAAGACCCTTCAAGCACACTCTTGACCCTCTTACATATGTCTTGTGCTTCAATCTGTCCGCAAGATAATGGAAAAATGTTATACACTGTAAAAACACAAATTAAAGGACACAAAATGTGGATGTATTCATATGCGTGTTGACAATCACCTTTTTTTTACGGATGTGAAAGGTCGAATGCCCATTGCTTGAAAAATTAGCTAGTGTAACCTCAGCGCTATACCAGTTTAGTAACCAAACAACGTCACAAAAGCTCGAATTGTTCTCCAATCCTGTTACCAAAACAGCATCGATATCATGACTCATTTCCTGAATTTGAATATCAACCGGCTTGCACACATTTTTTATAATCTTTGTGTGTTCGTGTGATCTCTTCCTGCTAGACAACTTGTCCTTCTTGTTCTTGAGCATATCCAAGTTAGTTTTCGACGTTTGAATGTACTCTATGGTTCTATCCACACGATCCGACATATCACCTTCCTGTATGCATAAAACGAGTTAAAAAAAAAAAGTAATCTGCATAAGTCTTAAAAGTAGTAATTAAATAAGCAGATAAGCAGAAGCGCAATAGACGGAATAATACCTTGGAGAAGATATTAGGAGGGATTAGTGAAAAGAGATTTGAGTAAAGAGACTTCATTTGGTTTCTTCTATTCTTCTCAATAATCTTCCGTTCGGGTTTCTTCAAATCTGAAGCTGAACGCTTGTTGATGCTACCCTCCATATGTTGATACCTTAAGAGTGGCTTGTATGCTTGATAAGTAGAAGAAATATTTAATACTTAGGAGCATAATACAATTTTAGAGTGTGTTATATACTTACATATATATAGATAGATGGATGGATAGACACGTATGTGTATTTTCTAATGGTTTGAAAAGAGAAAGTTAGTGGAAAGAAGACATGGTCCGGGGTGAAGTATAGAAAGAGAAGGATCAAAGTCATCACAAACGATATATCATGTCACCTTTCTTTCATTATCTTCTTTTTTTGGTTTAGTGGAGCATCGAATCAGATTATAATCTGTTGTTGAAAATTTTAATCCGAATTGAATATTCGTTTCTCAAGACATTATTTTTGGTTTAGGATGGTCTTCCAAATCCCTCGGCTGCAAAATTTTATAAAAAAAAAGCTGAGAATAGAGAATCAATTAAGTAAGTGTTATATCTAGTCTTATATTATCGCCTAAGTCGTGTCTAGGGTAATCAAGAGTCGAGTAGCCTAGTTTCCTAATAGCTATGAATAAAGGTCGGTTGGCAATGTCTAAGCCCAACCCGACCCGTAGGACTTGTATAGTCGGTTCCCCCTCATCTCTATAAAAGGAGGTGAGGGGGAACAAACCAATTACGTCATTCTTTCAATAAACTAATCGTATACGATTAGGGATATTACCTTGTGGGCGTCGCTTTTCTTTTCTGTCGATTGCTGTGTGTTACGATCGAATATTCCGCATCTAGTAATCAGGGTTGTAGGGATTAAACCCTACAAGTGGTATCAGAGCTTCGGTTTTGAAGATCTGCTGGTTTACTAGGATCGATCAAAGAAGGGTGTGGTGTGTTTCTGGTTCGTGAAACATCGAAGAGCAGCAGCAAGAGATCGACGAAAAAGGGATTGTTTGGTTTTTCGATTTATTAAAGATCGAAGATCAGTGAGTGTTGTTGGTGTTTCTGGTTTCCAGCGATACCACCAAGAAGAAGACGCAGGTGTTTTTTTTTTTTTTGTGGCTGTTATCTAAAAGTCAACAAGGAAAAAAAAAAAGAGTAATATATATAGTACTACGTTTGGTGTGGTTTTTTTTGGGGCCAGCCAAAACTATTGGTCCAAGATATATATTGGGCTTAGTTTTGTTTTTTTTTAAAAACAAAAGGTAGTATTATTACCTCGCGTATTTTACACAAGGGGACTTCGTAACTCGTGATTGTGAGGTTTAACGTATCACAAGGTTTAGCGAATTATCGAAGGGACTTTGTCGGTTTGTGATTGTGAGGGTTTATCACAAGGTTTAGCAAATCAACAAAGGGATTAAAGAATGACGGGAGCCAAGTTTGACATCGAGAAATTCGATGGAACTGGCGATTTCGGGTTATGGAGAATCAAGATGCGTGCTTTATTAATCCAGAACGGATGTGAAGCAGCTCTGGAGGTTTTCCCCGCGAATATGGAAGCTGAAGAGAAATCTAAGCTTGACAAGAATGCTCACAGTGCCATGATTTTGTGTTTAGGTAACAAGGTCCTGAGAGAGGTTACCGGGGAGACGACTGCAGCGGGGGTTTGGTCAAAGCTCGAGTCTTTGTACATGACAAAGTCATTGGCCAACAAGTTGTACCTGAAGAAGAAGTTGTATACATTCTACATGCCGTCTGGACGAAAGATTTCCGAGCATATAGATGAGTTCAACAAAATCGTTCTTGATTTAGCAAATATTGAGGTAAAATTCGAGGATGAAGATCTTGCTTTATTGTTACTCACGTCTTTACCAGCATCATACGAACACTTTGTGGATACCTTGCTTTATGGACGGGAAGATTTGACTTTGGAGGACGTGATGGCCATACTAAATTCAAAGGAAATCAAAGAAAGGTCCAAGGCGAAGGGGGATGATGGTGAAGGGCTATATGTGAGGGGAAGAACTGATCGCAGGAATTCGCATCAGTCAAAGGGAAAGTCAAGATCGAAATCTCGAGGTGGAAGACTCAAATGCTTTATTTGCCAATCTGAGGAGCACTTGAGAAGAGACTGTCCGAAGAATAATCGCAAGAAGTCAAAAGATTACGTCAAGAAAGATAATCAACCAAGCTCCAGTGGTTCGATTTACGACGATTCTGAGGTGATGATGGTGATGAGTGCAGAAAGACTGCAAGATTGGATCATGGATTCAGGAGGTTCATATCACATGTCACCCAGGTTAGATGTATTTTTTGATTTTCTGGAATGCGATGGGGGCAGCGTACTGTTGGGAGACAACAGGGAGTGCAAGATCAGGGGTATTGGCAAGGTAAAGGTACAACTGAAAGATGGGTCAAGTTTTGTGTTACACAATGTCAGGTACATTCCTGAATTGAAAAGAAACTTGATATCGCTGGGAACTCTTGAAAAAGAGGGATATACCGTAAAATTGCAGTCGGGCAAAGTCAAGGTGATTAATGGTTCTAGGGTTATTATATCTGGAACCAGAAGGGAGAACTGTGTGTACTCTTTGGATGGCCATGCATTGGCCGATGAGCTTAATGCTGGTGTTGAAGAAAAAGACAGTCTTCTGCAGGTTTGGCATAAAAGACTGGGACATATCAGTGAGGCGGGACTACATGTGCTGGAAAAGCAGGGTTTGTTTGGCAAGAAGAGTCTAGGTAAGCTCGATTTTTGTGAGAATTGTGTTCTGGGAAAGTCACATCGAGTCCGTTTCGGTGTAGGAAGGCACACTACTCAGGGAGTGATAGACTATGTTCATTCAGACTTATGGGGTCCGTCTCAGGTGGAATCATTGGGAGGTAAGAGGTATTTCTTATCTATTGTCGATGATTATTCCAGAAGGGTATGGGTTTATGTTCTCAGGTTCAAACACGAAGCATTTGAGAAGTTCAAAGAGTGGAAACAGTTAGTAGAAAATCAGACTGGGAGGACGGTTAAGAAGCTTAGGACAGATAATGGTCTTGAGTTCTGTAACTGGGAGTTTAATCAGCTATGTACTGAGAGTGGGATTGCTAGACATTTGACAGTTGCCGGGACGCCGCAGCAGAATGGGTTAGCAGAACGGATGAATAGAACTCTCATGGACAAGGTACGCTGTTTATTAATACAGTCTGGATTGCCCAAGACCTTCTGGGCGGAAGCGACATGTACGACCGCATATCTTATAAATAGGTCACCATCGACAGCGATTGAGAAGAAAACACCTATGGAGATGTGGTCGGGACATCCTAGTGATTATGGGATGTTGAGGGTTTTCGGCTGTGTCGCATATTCATACGTTAAACAAGGTAAGCTCGAGCCGAGAGCGGTAAAATGCGTTCTTTTGGGGTATCCTGAAGGTGTGAAGGGGTACAGACTATATAGGCTTGATAATGAATCGCCTAAAATAGTCACAAGCAGGAACGTGGTCTTCAATGAAAGTGTCATGTACAAAGACACATTGAAGGATTCTGGTGCAGGAAAAGGTAAGTCTGTTGAGGAATTATAGGTTGAGGTGGAACTGCAGAGGTTAAATAATCATACGCCTGAGGAAGACCAGGCTGGTCAGGAAGATCAAACAGGTCAGGAAGATCAGTCAGATCAGGAAGACCAGACAGATCAGGAAGATGGCTATGATGAAGATGCAGGGGTTCAAGAAATTGATCATCCACCGGATCTCACAGATTATCAATTGGTTCGGGATAGAGAGCCAAGGACAAGAACGAAACCGGCAAGGTTTCGGGATGAGAGTAATATGGTTGCTTACGCGTTTGTTGTAGCGGAGGAAGAAGATACTCATGAACCATTGACATACCAGGAAGCAGTTGCTTGTGAAGACGGTTCTAAGTGGAAAGCTGCTATGAAAGAAGAGATGGATTCTCTGAAGAAGAACAAGACCTGGGTGTTAGTAGATCATCCAGCTGGGCAAAAGCTGGTGAGCTGCAAATGATTGTACAAAATAAAGGAAGGGATTGAAGGTGTTCAAAAGCCTAGGTACAAGGCAAGGTTGGTGGCTCGTGGATTCACACAAAGAGCAGGTATTGATTACAATGAAGTATTTTCGCCGGTAGTTCGACACACATCTATTCGGGTTATACTTGCATTGACTGCGTGTAAAGATTATGAGCTGGAGCAGCTTGATGTAAAGACGGTGTTTTTACATGGAAATCTTGAAGAAGTGATCTACATGAGGCAACCACCGGGATTTGAACAAGGTAACAAGGTATGTTTGTTAAAGAAATCTCTTTATGGTTTGAAGCAGTCACCTAGGCAATGGTACAAGAGGTTCGATGAGTATATGCTGAGCAACGGGTTTAAGCGTAGCAGTTACGACAGCTGCGTATATTACAGGAGTTATGCACCAGGGGAGTATATCTATCTATTGTTATATGTAGATGATATGCTGATTGCTTGTAAAAGCAAGGCTGAGATCGCGGCTACCAAGTCTTTGCTTAAAAGGGAGTTTGACATGAAAAAGCTCGGGGAAGCAAAGAAGATTCTTGGTATGGAGATCTTCAGGGATCGGAGTCGCAAGATTCTGAGGGTGTCACAATCCGGGTATGTTTCTAAAGTTTTAAAAAGGTTTAGAATGGACAATGGGAAGTCGGTTCAGACACTATTGGGTGGGCACTTCAAGCTGTCGTTGAAGGATTGCCCGGTTAGGGATTGTGATGTTGAAAGAATGAGTAGGGTGCCGTATGCAAATGCGGTTGGGAGCTTAATGCACTTGATGGTGTGCACGAGGCCAGACATAGCGTATGCAGTAAGTGTAGTTAGCAGATATTTGGCGAATCCGGGTAAACTCCATTGGAAAGCAGTGAAGTGGATTATGAAATATTTGCAGGGCACTGTAAACGTTGGTTTGGTGTATGGGACAAATCGTGGCAACCATGTGGACGTAACAGGTTTTGTTGATTCAGACTACGCTAAGGATCCGGATAAGGGTAGGTCTCTCACTGGTTACGCATTTTTAGTACAGGGATGTGTTGTAAGCTGGAAAGCAACGCTACAACATGTGGTGGCTCTTTCAACTACAGAGGCAGAGTATATGGCCCTTACGGAGGCTGTGAAGGAAGCTATTTGGCTAAGAGGACTCTTGGAAGAGTTGGGCGTGAAGCTCAACGCTGTTGCAGTTAATTGTGATAATCAGGGCGCGATTCATTTATCGCGGAATCATGTTTTTCATGAATGGACTAAGCAAATTAATGTGCGTTATCACTTTATCAGAGAAGTCTTGGAAGCAAAGACGGTTGAAGTTCTGAAGGTGGGTACTGAACACAATGCTGCGGATGCCTTGACGAAGGTGGTACCTGGATGCAAGTTACAACACTGCCTGGAATTGCTGAGTGTTGGGATAGGCTAATATAAGCCTAAGGTGGAAATTGTTATATCTAGTCTTATATTATCGCCTAAGTCGTGTCTAGGGTAATCAAGAGTCGAGTAGCCTAGTTTCCTAATAGCTATGAATAAAGGTCGGTTGGCAATGTCTAAGCCCAACCCGACCCGTAGGACTTGTATAGTCGGTTCCCCCTCATCTCTATAAAAGGAGGTGAGGGGGAACAAACCAATTACGTCATTCTTTCAATAAACTAATCGTATACGATTAGGGATATTACCTTGTGGGCGTCGCTTTTCTTTTCTGTCGATTGCTGTGTGTTACGATCGAATATTCCGCATCTAGTAATCAAGGTTGTAGGGATTAAACCCTACAGTAAGGAAAATGATATTTCTTCCTACAAAAACCTTCTACAAATTCTCTTACACACGAGATTTTGACAAGTGGCGGAATTGAAGGTTTAGATTTAGAGAGATAATAAGTGAAGAAAATGTATATTATATTAGTGTGAGTGTAGGAGGATAAGTAGAATGATTTAATAGGAGGATATATGAATGCTCATTAAGGAAAGAGGTTTAGACGACCATAAATCTCTCTTTTTTCATTTAACAAAGCTTTACTTAACATACAATATTATTCTTTCATTTTAAAATTATTGTCCATATTTAACCTTTCGATTTTTTTCTTCAACTTTTAACCTTAATTTCTGTAATATTTATATTAATGAAAATATTTTTAAAAACAAATCAGTTCATATATATTTTTCATAAACTATTATACAATACTACAAATAAAATATTAAAGCTTAAAGGTATTGTTAGAAGAAAAATATCAAATAAATAAATAAAAAACAATAATTTTGAAATGCAAGAGTATATATTTATCTAAGTAAGAGAAAATATGCATTAGCCATTAATGTAATAACGTTTGCCAAATTGAGCCACACAAATGAAAATCATCAAGTGACCAGTTCGTTGTAATTTTAAATTTAGTATGAGCCAGACAAATAAAAATCATCAAGTGGCCCCTTTCAAATATGGATATGAGGCCATGAACTCAAATAAATTTAGTATGGGACGGAGGTAGTAACTGATATGAAATCATAAATGCTATACTAGAGGGCCATGATGCTTCTTGAGGCTACCCATAACTAGAGATGACAATGAGGTCAGGTATGTGAGAATTGTTGATACCATCCCCAAAATTTAATATCTATTCTCATCCTCGTCTCCATCCTCATCGGGGTTTACAAGCCACATTTTATCCCATCTCCGACAGGGAACGGGACCCCAATGGGGAATCGAGGATTTTTTCCCGTTACACAATTAACATTTAAAATATGATTCAAATGACGCAACCATTACAAGTAACACAATATGATAATATCAAACAACATTGTTAGCTATAGTATGCACATTAGTCGTATGTTTAGGGGTCTAAGTGATACCTTAGTTCATGTAATAGTCAAACAAAAAATGTGGAATGTATAAGTCGGTTCATATATATATATATATATATATATATATATATATATATATATAGAGAGAGAGAGAGATTTGTGTTCATGTGGTGAACGGTTTTAAAATGAGTTATAATAGGCACCAATAAGGATTTGACATGTGTCATTTACATTAAAGTGACAATTTAATTTATACATTTAAATTAAACATTGACATTAAACATGCAATAAGGATAAAAGGGTAATATTGGTATTTTAAGTACTCCTAATCTCTATTCTCTCTACTTTATTTAACAACATCCAACATAAATTAATTTTTCAAACCGAGATTTTCATTTCCATTTCAACAAAAAAGCCAGGTCTACTCTCGCTTCATAAAATTAATTGACTTCCTTTAGTCCTATCATGAATTTAAGGTCGGTTATTTGTTGTTATTCACGATCCAAACACAGACTATATATTTGCCTTTAGGTTTCTATGATATGATCTAAGTAACAGAACCCATTATATATGACTTATTGTGAGTTATATTGACCAAAAATGTTGTGTGATTTATAAATATGTTTGTTTGATATTCACGTAGCTAATCACTTGCTAACTTCCCACTTTGTAGTAATCTACTATCTTATATAAAGAACCCACTACTAAAACTATGTTGAAGTTAACGACACCTAAAGATCTGCACGGTATCGAATTAGTGGAATCGATTTTTTCTCGAATATAAACTAGTGGTATCGGTACCGTATCGAACGGGATTCAGATATATTGGTACCAATATCGGTAGTACTGGGAAATCGGGTTTTTCTAGTTTTTTCCCGAAATTTCTCGATTTGGTATCGGACCTGTACTAAATTAGTGGTATCAGGTTTTTTCACCTTATTTTGTAGTCTCGATATCGTACCGAACGAGATTCGGATACCAAAAATCAGTACAGTTTTAGTACGATTCTGATTCGATTTTAAGATACGGATCAAAATGCTCATCCTAAACGACACCCATAATTACCAATTCATCAAATTTAAGAAATCTGAATGGTATAACCTTTTTTATCGTGGGATAATTCTAAGAACTGTGTATATGGATCCAAGATTCTCGATCAAACATAGAATCTGTTATTTTGAGTGATGAATATTTTTAGATCTAACCAAAAATATAGTACGTACTATTTTATAATTACAAGATGTCAACTATGGTATCAATTGGTTTTTTTATCCATTTATCATCAATTTTCAATATTTTTATTTTGTGTTAAATAAAGTTGGTATGTAGATTTTTGTTTCACTTTGTGTAATTCTGTCTTCTTAAAAGAGATATTTTGTGCATTAATCTTATTGTGTCGCTAAAAACATATGAATAAAAAAATGTGTCATTACCAATATGTCACTAAAAACAAATACAAAAAATACGTGTTACTAATATTGTGCCACTAATATATTAAAGAATATGTACTCACTAGTATATAAAAAAAACATATCTTACTAATAATGTACCACTAATAATGATAAAATAATTAACATTCAAAATCAAGAAATAAATCGCTATGCACGATTATGTATCATCAGATAATCATTGTATATCGCCTACATACAGGGCGTTATTGTGATGAAGCTGTTATTAATATTTATTTAAATATATCTATGGATAATTTGGACGTGTGTTTGTGTATATGCTAAAAATAGTTTCCACTAAAAGTGATAGAAATAAACATTATAAACACAATGATGCAAGTGTGAAAGATTAAAACAAATTTGTATCACCAATTTTTATTGGTTTTAAAATTAAGCAAAATGTCAAAGAAAAACAAATAAAAAAAACGTATATGAAAAAAAGAATGTGTCAATAATAATGTGATACTCGTATACATATAAAAAAATTATTATGATGTATGACAAGATTAAATAGAAAAAAATAATGTGTCATAAATAAATATTGTATGTGTCACTCCTAAATTTCTAACTATGTATCAATTTTTAGTATCAAATGTATCGAATCTTAAAAGAATTTTATGACAAAAAAATGGATATAAGATAGCAGCAGGTCTCATGCATTTTTTGAAAATAAAAAATACTATAAACAATATTTAATGACAAAATAAAGGTAAGGAGACAAACTAATGTCAAATTTGTTCACGGCATTGGAACATAATGCCATTAGCTTTTTACTTTATTACATTTGAGCCATTCATTTATTGAAATCTAATTTTGATCTATTAAACTTGATCTAATGGTTCACAAGTGTGCTTATTATAACCTATTTTAAAGTGTATCCCACGATAACACTCCCCTAGGTTATTGTAGTGTAGTAGCTTAAAGTTGTTAAAATAAAAAGTCATCTTAACCATTGATTTTATCAATTAACATGTGATTTATTTAATATTAAACACAAAACAATAAATCTTACACATAAAAATTGGTATAAAAACACTAAAAAATTGATACGTAAAAATTTATAGCTGATACATATGATACATAGTTTTACTTCAAAAAATATTATTAGCATAAATAATCAAATATTCGCAAATTCAATGATAAATTATCACATGTTGCATTCGATATAACAAAATAATTGATAAACTATGATACACAACTGATACACGAAAAACTAGTAATATTAAAAATTGTGAACTAGCTACCCGTACACGAACTAAATCTTCCAAAACACTCGTACACGAACTAAAATATCATAAACGAACCAAAACTAATCAATAAATGTGATATTTGCCTATTTTCTATTACTTCTCATTTTAACAACTTTAAGCACCTAAACCATTTTATCTAAATTCTATATATATATATATATATATATATATATATATATATATATATATATATATATATATATATATATATATATATATATATATATATATATATATATATATATATATATATATATATATATATATATATATATATATATATATATATATATATATATATATATATATATATATATATATATATATATATATATATATATATATATATATATATATATATATATATATATATATATATATATATATATCATAAGGTCGGGGCTTTTAAACCAAGCATAGAAGAGTCGACGGTTTCTCCTCTTTTTAGCTGCAACTTGGTCTTAACTCGTAGAGTTGGTTTCTCCTCTCATCTCTACAATAAAGATGTGAAGGTGAGGGTCATTCTTTTTAATAAACTAATCGATGGGATTAAGGATAATGTTGGAATTTCTCAACCATACGAATCATATATTCATGCATAAGGAGTAAACGCAACGGATATGATCGATTAACTATGCACATAATGTAATTAACATAAACATAAAGAATGCATACTTTAAGTCCAAGATCAGATGATCAAGAACACAATAATTAATCAACCAACCAAACTCTAACTTTCCTTACACCAAAACCGTTCACCAATAAACCTAAAGACCAAGCTAGATCTTCTCCAAGATAATTCACACAACACCTCAATCAATCACCTTCTATTGCTAGATCTTGATTAAGTTAATACTTAATAAAAATCAAACACTAGAAACCCCAAGGGGTGTTTGGCTGTCAACTTCCGAGAGAGAGAGGGGGAGATTTATTTGGTTTAATGCTATGAAATAATGAATCTAATCCCTTGTTTATATAGTTGAGTTCTAGATTTATTTAAGGTAAATATTACAACTTAACCTCCAAACAAAAAACATTCTAGAATTAAAAATCTCTTTTCTTCTCTTACGTTGGTGTTGGTCGGCCGAATATACCCCAAAGGGTATATTGGTTTGACTTTTTGACTTCTATTTACTTATATATGTAATTACATTAATTACCTTAAAGTTTAAAGTCTGTTAATTAATACTCGTTAAACCTTTTAACTTATTAATTAATTACCGTTAAGTATTAACTTTTGATGTAGACTAAAAATCAAAGTAACAAAGATGAGTAATTGGATCTGTTGATTAAAAAAGGATATCAGAAACAATTCTGCTAATATTCCTTGATTCTGAAAAATGCCCGAAAATTAGGGTAAAACAGGCAACACAACGGCCAGTGGTTTAACTTTTAGTAAACTGATAACTGTCTTGTTAGGGTTATAATAGATTCATTAAATAATGACTGCAAACAAAAAAACACCCTAAAAATCCAACGGGCTGGACCGTAGCCCAAAGACAAAGTCCAATTGAAAGTGAAAAAAACATAAATATATAAAAAAACTGATAGTAAAAAGGCTTTTCGGACCCTGAAAATCCATAACCAGCTGAAAGGTGGTTACAGCATCGTCCGCCTCCTTTTTACGCACGTTTTGACAGGTCACGGGCTAAAAACGGACTTAGGATGCAAAAGTTATGCACGTTTTACTAAACCCCTCTTCGTCACGCGATCTCGGGCCTCCAGAAACAAGTCAGCCCGTTCTTTAACATTTGGGCCTCCATCATTCCCCCCTGGATAGGAAAAATTCGTCCTTGAATTCCCAGCTGTATCATCATCTGAATAATCACCATGGTAAGGCAACAAGTGCTTCTCATTAAAAACATCAGAACAACGAATATGGCATGGCAACTTCAAACGATAAGCATTTGAGTTCACCTTATCCATAATTTCCACTGGACCATTCTTTTTAGCAGACAACTTATTATATTCACCGATTGGAAAAACGATCCTGTCAAAACAGCCCACACAAAGTCTCCTACTTTAAAGTCAACATGTCTCCTCTTTTGATCTGCATCTTGCTTGTACTTCGAATTAGCGCGAACCAAGTTGTCACGAACAGATTTATGAACATCATGTAACCCCTCAAAACAATCTTGCACTTTCTTCGAAACAAACCTAGAAACCTGAGGAGTCATAAGATAAAGAGGACCATGTGGCTAAGCAGAATAAACCACCTGGAATGGACTAAACCCAGTGCTCCGATTAACAACATGATTATGAGCAAACTCAGCTTGATACAACTTCTAATCCCATGCCTTCACATGATCACCCACCAAACACCTTAACAGGTTACCAAGGGACCTGTTAACAACTTCAGTTTGCCCATCAGTTTGAAGATGATAAGCACTACTAAAATTGAGTTGAGTATTCACCATCTTTCATAAACTACACCAAAAGTGACACAAAAACTTGGTTTCCCGATCAGAAACAATCGAGGAAGGTAATATATGTAAACGGTATACATCCCTAAAGAAAAGTTGGGCTACATTAACTGCATATGTTGTCTTCTTGCAAGGAATAAAATGAACCATCTTTGAAAAACGATCAACAAAAACAAATATTGAATAATTGCCCCTTTTAGTACGAGGCAGCCCCAACACAAAGTCCATGCTAATATCAACCCAAGGTTGCAAAGGAACTGGCAAAAGCATATAAAGTCCTTTATTAGTAGTCGTCCCCTTTGAAACTCGACAAATACGACACCTCTTGACGTAACGATCCACTTCCTTCCTTATAGTAGGCTAAAAAGAAGAAGCTTGAACCAACTGTAAAGTGCGATCACGACCAACATGTCCTTCACCATGCAACTCCTTAATAATTTGCAAGCGAAGACTTGAATCAAGAATACAAAGTTGATTCCCTTTGAATAGGAACCCATCATGCATAACAAAATATGTTTTCTCTCCGGATTGAACAAATCCTGCAAAACAACTGAAAAGCATGAATCCACAGTCACCATGTCACGAATGACATCAAGTCCTGGAACATCAATAAACATAGATGATCTCGATGTTTAAGTGTGTGACCCTTTGGCCCAAGTACTCCCGACCATATAAAATACTAACTATGACTTACGCACATCTCAACAGCTCCCACTCGCGGAAGTCTCCGTCATAGCGTAATTAAATACTAGCATTGACAGATAGTCTAGCAACACTATCAATGCTCCCAAAAGCACCTGAGTTTGGTTTTTCTGGCAAACTAGCTCAGCGTTTACGATAACTAAAATATTGCATCTCTTTTGTTACTGATACGGTTAATCATGAATATGGATCATATTTCATTTCATAGATTAACAATTTCGTTTCTCATTTCAACGATTAATCTAGATTACCAAACGTAAAAAGAAACTTCTTTCCTACGATTTGGGCACAACCATGCAAACATCCGATCAATCTCACGAGGGGCCCAGTTTGTATCATGCTCCATTCATGGAGAAACAAAATCCCGTTTTGACTACAAGTACCTTTAACACATGTAATAAACACTTCTGAAATAAGTTTCATAACTACCCATATTAATGACACATCGTTTATTATACATCAAGAAATGCAATCCATCCATGCAAAGATCCACTTGCATCTCAAGTCTAAAAATAACAATACTTACCATATGTGTAGCTTGTTAATGAGGCCGATTGATAAATAATACTACACGGTTGGGTAGTCCAATTATCCAACCACATTGAATGTGTAAGAATCATCTTTATGTATTTCCAAAATATGACCAACCCTCATATTTGTCTTAGTTCATTAATACTCTCATGTTAATGATCGACAATGGAAATTTAGAATATATATAATACACTAAGTGCAGATAATATACTCAAGGATTAAACATGAAAATCTAGGATACAATTATTAAGAAATGAAAACAATATTTTTGGCAAAAATTAATTCATTTATTGATAACAATTGCTTAAACATCCCTTGCCCAAATACTGACACATAAAATAAGTTATCACAGATTTACATGAGACTTATAGAACGAACCAGATCAATAGACTCAGCATGCTCAAAATGCTTATTCAAAGGCATTGGTTTGTGAAAGGATCTGCTACCTTGTCATGTGTGTGAACTTTGTTAATGACAATTTCACCATCTTAGATAACCTCTCGAATACAGTGAAATCTCCTTTAATAATGTCTAGCACCCCGCATGATTCCAACATAATCGGCGATGAAATTTTTTGTCGAATTATCGCACAACATTTCCATAGGTTCATTATTAGTCGACATGACTCCAACAAGACTACAAATAAACTTCCTTACTAGACAGCCTCCATTGCAGCAACATATTCAGCTTTAGTAGAGGACATAATAGTAATGCTTTACTTACTACTCTTCCAGTCCACGGCTCCACCATTAAGCACAAACACATACCCGATTTGGATTTAGTATCGTCCTTGTCGGTTTGAAAACTAGCATCAATATAGCATTTAATGTGAAGCTCGCTTTCCGTCTTAGTCCCATAAACAAGTTCTATCTCTTTCGTATTCCTAAGATACTTAAGAATGGTCTTAACAGCAGTCCAGTGCTTCTCACCAGGATTCTGTTGGAATCTACTACACAAATTTTTCGCAAACGCAACATCGGGCTAGTGCATCCTACCGCATACATGATTGAACCAATTTTCGAAGCATAAGGCACATTCTACATGTGTTTCACCTAACTAGATGTGATCGCACCATGCTTTTTACTTAAGTCTATCTTTTCTTGCATTAGAACAAATCTTTTCTTGGATTTATCCATCCTATAATTCTTTAGGATTTTATCAAAATAAGCACTTCGACTTAAAGACAACAACCCCTTCTATCTCCTGTGATATTAA
Organism: Glebionis coronaria; assembly: GCA_025667525.1. Classification (NCBI taxonomy): domain Eukaryota; kingdom Viridiplantae; phylum Streptophyta; class Magnoliopsida; order Asterales; family Asteraceae; genus Glebionis; species Glebionis coronaria. The sequence goes on along the minus strand of CM046874.1, from coordinate 125,821,764 downwards.
TTCCAAGAATATATGCAGCTTCACCTAAATCTTTCATGGAAAAACACTTGCTCAACCAAGTTTTCATTTCTTGAAGCATTGAAGTGATATTTCCCATGAGTGATACGTCATCTATGTAGGATCGTGTTTTCTAAGGATTAGGCATGTTATGATTAATCTATTAAGATGGATGGGAAATGAAGAACTTAGAGAGAGAAAGAAGAGAGAGAAAGGAGAGAAAGAAGAAGAAAGATTGATTATGTGAAAATGTGTGTGTAATGCAAAGTGACCAACCCCTCCTAACATGTTAGGAGGGGGTTTATATAGCCCACCCTACATGTGGGCTATATGGACTATATTGGATCACGAGCCCAATATCATTGGAGTGACCGATCCTTTCTAAATACGTAAAAACGTATTTCCAACAATCTCCCCCAAAGGGAGGTCACTCCAAGTTACAATGTCCTAAATAGTCTATAGCTCGTGATCTATGCTAACGATGATGTGACCGAGACTTTCCTTGGAAAAACGTGTTTCCAACAATCTCCCCCAAAGGGAGGTCACACCATTTTACAAAATCTTAAACCTAGCATTCTCTGCTTGAGTCTTCGATCTTGTTCTTGTGAATATGCTGATGAGATCTTTGACTTTGGTCTTGAGCATGTGTCCTTGCTTTGACCTTGTGCATTCATCACTTGTGATATCTGCCTCCTCGTGACTGTTGGGTCAAAAAGTTGATGTGGCAGAAACTCAAAAACGAAGAAAACATGAAGATTTTGTCTAAGCGTTGTCAAGAGCAATTTAGGCGTTGACAAGAACAATTCCAGCGTTGTTGGCTCAAGAGTTGTCGTGTGCAATTCAAGAGTTGTTACATGCAATTCAAGAGTTGACAAGAATGTAGACAAGAAGCTTATGGAAGCTTTTATTTAGATAAACATGCAAGATATATTCTGCATAAGTTTATTTAAATAGAAGATTCACATGTTTATTTATTCTTATCTCTTGTAAAACCCTAATCCTTACACTATAAAAGGAACCAAGGGTTATTAGGTTTTTCATACTTTCATTCACAATGTAAACCTAAAAGCGTGTGTCGACTAGGTGTGGGATTCAATGTACACACACCTAGTGGTTGTTCGTTATTATTATAATGAGCAATCCCATTTGTTTTAATTCATGTTCTTGTGCCCTAAACACCTTGTTAATGTATCATGTTCTAATTCCGCTTTGATTGTATAATCATATGAACATGGTGCATTCCTAGTTGCTTCAAAGATCCGGAAACCATGGTTTCCACAATTGGTATCAGAGCCTCGTGGCTCGTGATGCTAGGACCAACAAGGTGTTCGTGTATGGTGAAGAAAAGAAAAATCCGTCTAGGGTTTTTCTGGGCGATTTTGTGTGCGCAGCAGTATTCAGAAGGTCATAACTTTTGATTGAACCGTTGGATCGCCACGAAATTTTATATGTGTGTTTTACATACATATATCTAGATATCCACCGGAGGGATTGTCGAGATCTATCCCCAAGAAAAAGTTATTAAGCGTCGAAGTCAGCAGGGGTCATATGCTGTTTTCTGTGAACATTTATAGTAAAAACGCGATTTCTCCTTCGTTAACCGTTGGATCGTCGTGAAATTAGATTTGTAGGTCCTGGACACTTATGTCTAGGATCTCACCGAAGGGATCTTCGATCTGAGCATTTATGAAGAAGTTATTCGCTGTCGAAGTTCACTGCAGTTTATGGATTTTCACATGAAATAATGATTTAGGGTTTATAAAACCCTAGATCAATTAGCCGCTGATGGGAGTTATTTAGACGCTGATAGATGTTGGTGTGACGCTGACAAGGCATGGATGAGATGCTGATGACGTCTGCGTTTGGGACAAGACGCTGACAAGGTTTAAAGTTGACGCTGACGTTTGTTATTTAGGCGCTGACAGGCTTAATTTTGACGCTGACAGAATAAGTCAACGCTGACAGCGTTGACAGTGTTGTCCGAGATATGGTTTTTCAAACGCTGATAAGTATTGTCCGATATTGGACAATACATCTGGTAAAGATATTGGACAGAGAAGGATGTTGGACAACACAAGGATTGCTGCTGTTTGAGAAAATTGGTACGTTTTTAGCACACAAAAAGGAGGAAATTACACGCGAAGGTACATGGAATCTCCGTTTTAATTTAGAATATCATTTTGATATTTATGGCTCGGATATTTTTGAAAGGGATTAATGATCTTAAAGCGAGTTAGCAACTTTTTATGGGAATTTGATGGATATTTTAAACTATGTAATCGGGATAGCCTTGTGAAAGAGTTATCCGTTGCGAAACTTTTACATATGGTATGAAGATGTTATTCCATTAAATTGATCATAAAGAGGTGTTGGCTTAAGGGGAAGAATTCTTATGGTAAGTTTGATGATTGAAGAAGATTTTCGCGAGTTTGTGTTCTATCATATCTTAAAGTCGTGCACTCCCAGTCATAGACTTTAAAGATAACTTGTTCGTGCTTTACATGGTTGGTGATGAAGACTTGTCATAACACTTGAAGGAGTTACATTATCGTGCTCAGTGTCTCACAAAGGATGAGAATATTGACAAGAGATCGAGGTCTGCTTATAATGCTAAAGGTATAAGTTCTTTATCACGTGGTTTAGTACAAGACATGGAACACAAGGTTGGGTTATTCTACTTCTACATCAAAAATATTATATTCATTGTTCTTCAAGATCATTACACAGAGCTACATTTGGAGAATCTTCAAAGATTGCATACATTGTTTACTTCCTTGTTGATGTGACAAAAAGGGGAATAAATACATGCTACACTTGAGGGGAAGCAACTTGAAGATCATGTACAACTTACAAGAGATACACATAGAGTTTTGCCACTATCAACTAGGGGAAGATTGTTGGGTCAAAAAGTTGATGTGGCAGAAACTCAAAAACGAAGAAAACATGAAGATTTTGTCTAAGCGTTGTCAAGAGCAATTTAGGCGTTGACAAGAACAATTCCAGCGTTGTTGGCTCAAGAGTTGTCGTGTGCAATTCAAGAGTTGTTACATGCAATTCAAGAGTTGACAAGAATGTAGACAAGAAGCTTATGGAAGCTTCTATTTAGATAAACATGCAAGATATATTCTGCATAAGTTTATTTAAATAGAAGATTCACATGTTTATTTATTCTTATCTCTTGTAAAACCCTAATCCTTACACTATAAAAGGAACCAAGGGTTATTAGGTTTTTCATACTTTCATTCACAATGTAAACCTAAAAGCGTGTGTCGACTAGGTGTGGGATTCAATGTACACACACCTAGTGGTTGTTCGTTATTATTATAATGAGCAATCCCATTTGTTTTAATTCATGTTCTTGTGCCCTAAACACCTTGTTAATGTATCATGTTCTAATTCCGCTTTGATTGTATAATCATATGAACATGGTGCATTCCTAGTTGCTTCAAAGATCCGGAAACCATGGTTTCCACAGTGACTTCATGTTCCACATACTTATACTTTTATAAATTCTTGAAAGTTTCAGAGTTTGATACAGCGGAAGACTTAACTTTTAGACTTTCTTGAATTTGATGAAGTATTAAGTGCATATAGTATAAGCATGTGGTGACGACTTCTTCTGGATTGTACACCGCAATGCCACCTTCTTGTTACGCTGCATAAGACAGTTAGCAACAAAACATATACACGGATGAAATGGCCTTGAACATTGCATTCTAATTCGGTAGCATTTTACCTCCGGTCGGTGAAGACCGTTGGACGATATTAACTATCGTACTTGTGGCAGGTAGTTTCAATTAAGAACCTCCTTGACAAGATTTCGCGGGTAAACCCGTTCTCTTTATTCGACCGTCCAAAGGTGACTGCGAACATAAAGTGTGAATCATTTGGATAATAATATCCGCATGATTTGAAGCCGTCAATTCATGTTCCTGGAACAAGTGAAATTCAATTAAGAACCGAACCATCGTTGCTTTCCAGTTGTCACGAGCTTGATTCGTATAGAATCTTGCAAGTTACCTACCAAGTGCTGTTTGAGGTTAACACTAGAAGGATTTCCACTCATCACTGTGATCACTAAGGTATCACTCTGAGTGTTCTGGCAAGATTACTAAGATATTGCGTAGAGGCCTGGAACGTGTTTAATATAATTTAAGAATTAAACCACTGTTGCTTTCCAGTTATCACAATTTTGATTCATAAAGAATCGCACAAGTCACCTACCATGAAATTTTTGATATTCGCTCAAGAAGGATTTCCATCTTCATTGTAAATACTTTCGTATTACTCGGATGTTCAGGCAAGATCATGAAGACTTTGCGTAGGACTCTTAAGATCTTTCTTACTTTTCTTAGTCTGTGAAGAAGCAAGGAAATATGAAAGTGTGTCCTAATGAGATATTTGATGATCTCAAATGGCTCTAGACTCAATCGTGCATTTTGGATTTTTAGTGATGGAGGCTGGAGAGGAGTGCCACCATTTCAATACCAATTTATTCGGAGTGAATAAATCAATAGATAACGTGCTGTCTCCGTGTGATTAAAACAAATATCTTTTAAGAGATATCTGAGTTAGCGGGGATGAGTTGTGCCTTGCATCACTGGGTCCATGATGTCTGTCTTCAATATCAAGAATCATTAAACAATGATCTTAATAGCATATGTATTGACCCAGTTTCTGCCTAAGTTGTAAGGAGGACTTCTTTCTTTACACCCTTTATCTTTACAATTCTTTTTCATTCTTCAACCCCTTCAGTTCTTACCAATACGTCATCACTAGCACCTTGTTGTGATTGTTCCAGTGCTAACTTAAGTACTTGGTCGGCATTCAGCTACGTTCACAATCTTTCTCCATCTTTCCTAAGGACTACTATTTCTAGCTATGGATTGTCCTTGGGAAGATTCCTCCGGTTCTAGAGGAATCATTGGACTTTAACCTATCCTACCATCCTTATATAACCACAATCTTCACCGTCGTGAATAGAGATGTTTTGGGTAAGTGTATGTCACCATGAAGTCCATTTTGAAGTGAAAATCCATTTTGCTCCCCCTTAACATATGCCACGATATCCGAAAACATTTCGCACATGTCGGGATGAGCTAGCACGTTAAGTCAAACCATTTGTGATTAATCATTTCCCATATTAAATCACATTTTCTCCCCCATATTAAAAATATTAACCCAATCGATGTTTTTAATATTAATTGATTTAATAGCATTTTAAGAGAATTTGGGAAGAAAAATGCAAAGCCAATTATCTTCATGAATTACACAAGCTCCCCCTCAAATTAATGAGGGTGTACTTGAAACGTAAATTAAATACCTTTTAAACACAAGTGTAAGGTATTTATCACGTGCAAAGATCATATATGATAATGAATTAAAAATATTAGCAATTTACGAGGTTGGACCTGAATGATGGAGAACATCATATGAAAGAAGCACATGGTTCTTGTTCACGAATGTTGGTCACCTCGTCACGTCTGAAGTTATCTCTTGACTCCATGTGTGTGATTGATATCGTTGTCTTGACACATATATGTGACCTTGGCACTCTCGGCATCAAGGATTCTGAAGGCTGGACAAGTGCTCCCCCTCAATTTTTGACCCGTGTTCTATTGAAAGAGATGTAGTCGCCGTTTGAGTAGTCGCATCGTCGAGTATGTAGATATCAATTGGAAATTGCTACGGTTTGGTGGAGATGATAACTTCATAAAAACAAGATTTCTCTTGTTTTAACAAATAAATGCACTGACACGTACATAAATTCGTGTTAGATTGTGTTATTACGTAAACACAATCCCTTACATGGTTATAAAGTAAACCATGCCCGAGAAAATTAATTCTCGTTGTTGAGTCAAAGCTTTCTGGTGAAATGCTTGACTATTATATGAAAAATGGGTTACTATCTGAAATAATAGCAAGCCATTTGGAGCATGTTTTTAAAAAAATTGAACTTCTGCTCGAACTTTATTTACAACCCCGTGTCATTATTGAATGACATTTCTATTATCGAAAATATTATCGATTCCAGAAGACATGCTCTTTTTATCAAAACATTTTTGAACACACAATTGTGAAAGATTTAGAAAAACCTTTTGAGAAATTCTCGAAAAATTGTGTGCAAAGTTTTGAAAACCAATTACTTGAGCTTAATATGTTGAATATCTTACAAAACGAGCTCAAGTCCGAGAAGTTGTAAACTTCCCGTTATGAGGATAAGTTCATCATCGGCGATAAACTGTCCTTTTAACTGAAGAGCGAGTCCTAAGTTGACATTTACTTAGAAATCGTTTTCATGAGCTTGAAAAACTTTGAATGTTATAACGTAAAGCTCATGACCGAGAAAGATGAATTTCTCGTTATGAGGTAAAGTTCTCTTATTTAAAAGATACACTTTCCTTTCTGAGCTTAAAACTTGGAATGTTTTAATACAAGCTCATGACCGAGAAAAATTAATTTCTCGTTACAAGGATAAGCTATCTTTAAAGATAAGCTTTCCTAAAATTAAATCTGAGTTACAGTCTGATATTTAACTGTAAGTCATTGTGCATGAGCTTAAAAACTTCGAATGTTTTCAATATTAGCTCATGCCCGAGAAAAATTAATTTCTCGTTGTAAGGATAAGTTTATCATCGGCGATAAACTTTCCTTTTAATTGAAGAACGAGTTCTAAGCTGACATTTACTTAGAAGTCGTTTTCATGAGCTTGAAAACTTTTGAATGTTTTAACGTAAAGCTCATGACCAAGAAAGGTGAATTTCTCGTTAGGAGGAAAAGTTCTCTTATTTAAAAGATACACTTTCCTTTCTGAGCTTAAAACTTGGAATGTTTTAATACAAGCTCATGACCGAGAAAATTTAATTTCCCGTTTTGAGGATAAGCTATCTAATACTTGGTATTTTACCCCAAAGTATCAAAGTTCGTTATAGTTCCGAATCTTTTTGAATTGAAAACCGGTCTTAAGTGCGACTCAATCGTCTTTTGGTGGATCAAGAGAATGGTTTGATTTGTTTTAAACTAATTGAAAATAATTAAAGTGTCGTTGAGTAAAATGGAAGTTAAAAGATTAATATTGAAATGACAAGTAAAATGAATGCATGGAAACTTAAAGGTGATAATGGAAAAGATACTTGGAAAATTTTCAGAAAATAAAAGGTACTATAAGAAAGTGATATCGAAGGAAACCAAAACAAGCCAAAAAGGCCCCCGATCGGAATGTTTTCCGATCGGTTGATCGGAAAGTGGTGGGACAGCAATCGGAATAAAGACCAAAAGTCCAATCGGAATAAACAAGGATATGAAGAACAATCGGAATGTGGGATAACGGCCAATGATCGGAATATCGATGAAGCTATAATCGGAATAAGTAAAAATCATCCAAATCGGAATGACCAAAACCTACACAATCGGAATCTAGTGGTGTTCAGTCGGAATCTCAAAGCCCTCTTCCGATTGGGCTCAATCGGAATATGGAGAAGGGGTGCCGTCGGAATAAGGGGCCAATCGGAAAGGGTAGTAACAACCTTTCCTAAAATAATGGGAATTGGTTAGATGGTGCACCGGTCGGAATATAGGGGCCGATCGGAAAGGGGATATAATTCCCTTCCGAAAATAATGGAATTCGAGCACAAAGCTAGGAAATAAGCTATTAGATCGAGCTTATTCCCAAAACTAAATCGAATCAACCAAATGGAATCAAATAAGCACTAGAATCAACTTATCTAACTCGAAATCAAGCAACTTTTTAGATCAAACAATAAAAACATAAACTATTTAATAAAACTTTTTAATGATAAAAATAAGCTAATCATAAAAGTAAACCAATAAGCACAAAAGTCTTAAAGCTTAATCAAATGAAAACTTATAAAATGATCAAAAGATTAACTTTTTAGCATAAAATCAATTAGAACAACACGGATCACATGATAATCACACCAAAATCAATCTTAAATCAAAGAAAAGTAGAATGAGATTAAGAAATAAAAGCTTAAGATAGAACTTGATTAATAAAAATAAGCAATACAAAGAGTTAATCTTGAAAGATTAAAAGAAAAAGATGAACTAGTGAGAGAAAGTTTAAGACTTTCTCTCTCTAAAAACTAAAAAGTGAAAAATTAACTAAAAATCTAACCACCCTCCTAATGACTATTAGGAGGGTATTTATAGGGAAGGAGGAAGGAGTGCATGTGTTGCATCTTCTTTCTTGCTTTCTTCACGTTTTCTCGACTCGACTTTAATTCTTCGTCTTTGTCGTCTCGGGATTTGAACTTGTCGTTTAATTTTCTTCTTCTATTAGACTTGAGTTCTTCGACTTCGTTAAACTTCCGTCTTTTGACTTTTTCTTCGATAAATCTTCAGAATAGGTCTTGGACTTCCGTTCTTTTTGCACTCTTGATCTTTTGACTTCGTCTTTTTCCCGTTTTCTACAGTAAAATCCCGTGAAAGCCCGTGTTTTCTTCCTTTTTCATACTTAGGTCCTAAAACACAATAAAAACACAAACCACGCATAATTCCGACTTTTACGACATAAATCACACGTTTTGGTCTTGTTATTATTGGAAATAAGTGGTAAAAGGATAAGTGTTTTCACACTTATTAAATCCCCTACACTTGACCATTGCAATGCCCTCATGCAATGCATTAATTTTAAAGCACGGTTTACATTCTCCATCATAAATAACCCACCTTGGCCTTTATTAAATACTAAACATAAAAGATAGAAATAAGTAAAGAAATTAAAAACTTACATTGGGTTTTGGCGGCCATGAACGTTTATCATCCTCAAGTTTCACGTTCCCCATACCAAGCTTAGAAACGAGATCATTGTTATTATAAGTTAGCAAACTATCACGAACTCATGTGGGCCAATTATTCACTTAGACTCCCTTATTCCTAGGTGTATCTCTTATATTTTATTTTTGTCTTGAATGATCACGAGGATGCATTGTTTGACTTATTTCGATAGTTATTTAGTCCGAAAATAAGGTGAACGATTTAATCAATAGTTAGCTTAAAGGACCAAATCTTTTAAAACTGCTTCTCGGGATATCAGAAAGTTCATATCTTGGCATAACTTGGTTCGCGATTTGAGACCTTTCTCGGGCCGATATTTGGCAGCGACTTCATACTTCAAACCTTCGAGAGACGTTCTTGAAATTATGGTCTTCTCTTCATAATAGGAATTTCTTCACTTGAAGTTTTTGAGAGATTCTTCATCTTTGGACCACAACTTCTTCATTTTTCTCCAATCTTTATTTTGGACTTTGATATACAACGATCCGCCTCCTTTTAGGACTTGGATCTATTTATCCTCATACCTTGTTAGGGTCTTTTCGGATAGACTTCTCCATGATCTTTTGGGGAGTTCTTGCTTTTCGTCGTGTGTCTTGATCCTTCATATTGATTTTCGATAAATGATTCTTCACATCACTTTTGGATCTTTTAGCAACAAAATGTAGCCCTCATGCCTTGTTAGGGCCTTTTCGGACTCGCCAATCTTCGCGCCCCGCTTCATAAGTTATGCCTTGGCTATGAACTCTCGTCATTACCGAGCAACTTTTAAACGATCTGGGGCTAGAAGCTAAGTAACCTTTTAAATCGTACAACCTTATTTATTAGCAGATTAATTTATTAACAAGCGGAGGGAGAATAAGCTCATAATTAACTCACATAAATTCACGAAAGAATACCGAACTTATAATTGACTCTATCATCTCTCGTTCTCCACAGTTTAAAATCTCAAGGAATGAGACTCGTGGATGCTTAGCCTATTAAATCAAAGTTTTGGGTTTTCGAGTCGCCTATAGGATCTTGCAAATTCTTAGACTTTTTCAAGTTTAGAAATCGCATTTTAAAGTTCCCTTGATAAACGACTCTCTAGGATCAATTATAGGAACTTGCGAAAAGTTCTTGTTCTTAACCCGTGAGAGTTAAGACTTTCGCGTTTTATAGCTCCCTATATAAAAGCCTAGCAAAACTTGACTTAAACATGTTAAGGATACTAGCTAGAGTAAACTTAGGTAAGTAAACTCGGGTTGAGTCAAAATGTTCACGACTAAGAAAAATCTAAAACCACTTTATTTAAAAATTTATTCTAGCAAAGGAAACATAACAAAGGCAAATACAACTATACAACTAGGCCAAAATAGATTAAAAATTTTGAAAAATGTCGAAAAATCAAATTTTCCGGTTAAAATGAGGGCAAATTCATGGAAAAGACCACTTACTTCGATAGAAGTCCCCCTACACTTGAGATAAACATTGTCCTCAATGTTTGAGCATGTGGGAGTAAACTCCCCTACACTTATGACATTGTGCACTTTGTTTAAATCTTGCTAAGGAGAGGACAACTAAAGTGAATTCAATGTGAACATATAGAATATGAAATATTGAATCACAAGAGTTTAGGATAGAATCGGGAAGATGGGAAACACGGTATCACAGTTCGTCAAAAGTCATCAAGATGCTTTCTGAAGCTTTAATCCCTGCACAGCACAAGAAACAAGACAACAAACATATGCGGGGCTCCCCCTACACTTATTATGAAAGCAGTAAAGGATAGAACACGGGTTGCCTCCCGAGAAGCGCTTGTTTTTGTTCACCGAGTCATGAGCCTGACTCGACCCAATTTTAGTTCATGGGGAACGTGGTGAGGGATGGAATCATCTCCTGAGAGATGTCCTCACCAAAGTACAGCTTCAGACGCTGGTCATTCACCTTGAAATTGGGCCCATTCGGCTGAGAAAGCTCAATGGTCCCATAAGGAAAGACTTTGGCGATGGTGAATGGACCAGTCCAGCGGCTCTTCAACTTGCCAGAGAAGATCTTCAACCGAGAGTTGAAAAGTAAGACTTGATCACCAACATTGAACTCTCGGTTCTTGATTTTAGCATCGTGGATAATCTTCGTCTTCTCCTTGTAGATCAGCGAGTTCTCATAAGCTTCATTCCTTAGTTCATTTAGCTCGTTGAGTTGAACCTTGCGATGATCACCGGCTTTGATGATGTCGAAGTTAGCCCATTTCAAGGCCCAGTGCGCCTTGTGTTCCAGCTCGATGGGTAGGTGGCAGGCTTTCCCGTACACAAGATGATAGGGTGTACAACCGATCGGGGTCTTGTAAGCAGTACGGAAAGCCCACAGAGCATCATCTAACTTATCGGCCCACGCGGCACGATGCTCTCCCACAGTACGCTCCAAAATTCTCTTCAAGCCACGATTGGAAATTTCGGCTTGCCCATTGGTTTGGGGATGATAGGCGGTGGAAAGACGGTGATTGACACCATACTTTGCCATGACTCGTGCAAATTGATCGTTGCAAAAATGAGTCCCGCGGTCACTGATGATAGCACGAGGAACGCCAAATCGAGCGAAAAGCTGCTTCAAAAAGTTCACAACCACCCTCGCATCATTCGTAGGAAGAGCCTTAGCTTCAACCCATTTAGAGACGTAGTCGACGGCGACGAGGATGTACTTGTTCCCTTTGGAGGATGGAAATGGCCCCATAAAGTCGATGCCCCATACATCATAGATTTCACATTCCTGTATGAAATTTTGAGGCATCTCGTCCTTATGTGTGATCTTGCCCTGACGTTGGCAAGCATCACAATGCTTAACCATTTCGTGAGCGTCACGATAAATGGTGGGCCAGTAGAATCCAGAATCAAACACTTTCTTAGCGGTGTAGTTGGGACCAAAGTGACCACCGGTGGGTCCTTTGTGGCAAGCTTGGAGGATGTCAAAAGCTGCCGGTCCGTCAACACATCGACGAATAATCAGATCAGCATACAGTTTGAATAGATAAGGGTCATCCCAAAAGTAAGTCTTAACATCATTCAAGAACTTCTTCTTTTGTTGGGATGTTAACCCTTGGATGAGAATACCACCCGCTAAGTAGTTTGAAATGTCTGCAAACCACGGGGTGCCATCAAGATTGAGATTTATAGACATTAGAGTTTCCAGGGGGAAAGAGTCATTGATCTCTTTGTTCGTATGATCCCCCTGATATGGATCCTCAAGTCGACTCAGATGATCCGCGGCCAGGTTTTCGGCTCCCTTCTTGTCACGAATTTCAATGTTGAATTCTTGAAGGAGAAAAACCCAGCGAAGAAGTCTTGGCTTAGAATCGTTCTTAGTCATCAAGTACTTCAACGCGGAGTGGTCCGTGTATACGATGGTGGTGGATAAAACAAGATAGGGGCGAAATTTCTCAAAAGCATAGACAACAGCTAAAAGCTCTTTTTCGGTTGTCGTATAATGCAATTGAGCCCCCGTCATTGTTTTGCTAGCATAGTGGATTGGTTGGAAGTGTTTATTCACTCTTTGTCCCAAAACCGCACCAATAGCAAAGTCGCTAGCATCGCACATCAATTCAAAAGGCAGCTCCCAATTTGGGGTAACCAAGACCGGTGCCTTAGTTAGCTTATCTTTGAGAAGATTGAAGGCTTCGAGACACTCTTTAGAAAAGATAAAAGGAGTATCTTTTTCCAAGAGGTGGGTCATCGGGCGAGCGATTTTAGAGAAATCTTGAATGAATCTACGATAGAAGCCCGCATGACCCAGAAAGCTTCTCACACCCTTCACGGTTGAAGGTGGAGGTAATTTGGCTATGACATCTACTTTAGCACGGTCGACTTCAAGACCGGCTTTTGAGATTTTGTGTCCTAGCACAATGCCTTCTTTTACCATAAAATGGCATTTTTCCCAATTCAGAACAAGGCGAGTGTCTTCGCACCGCTTAAGCATACGTTCCAAATTGGCAAGGCAAGCAGAGAAGGAATCCCCGAAGACCGAGAAATCATCCATGAAGACTTCCATGGTTTGTTCAACCATATCATGGAAGATAGCCAACATGCACCTTTGGAAAGTCCCGGGGGCATTGCATAAGCCAAAAGGCATTCGTTTGTAAGCAAATGTGCCATAGGGACAAGTAAATGTTGTCTTCTCTTGATCTTGGGGATCGATGGGTATTTGAAAATAACCCGAGAAACCATCCAGAAAGCAGTAATATTCATTACCTGCTAGACGTTCAAGCATTTGGTCCATAAAAGGTAGAGGGAAATGATCCTTTCGCGTGGCATCATTGAGTTTGCGGTAGTCTATACAAACTCTCCACCCAGTAACGAGACGGGTAGGAATTAACTCGTTGTTTGCATTGGGCACAACGGTTATACCACCTTTCTTAGGCACACAATGGACTGGACTAACCCACGGTGAATCTGAAATAGGGTAAATCATACCCGCATCAAGAAGTTTGATAACCTCTTTTTTGATGACTTCATGGATTTTAGGATTCACCCTTCGTTGACTTTGAATTGTGGGCTTAAAGTCGTCCTCCATGAGAATTTTATGTGTGCAGAACTGAGGATCAATTCCACGGATGTCGGAGATTTTCCAAGCGATAGCGCGTTTATGCTTCTTCAACACAGCGACAAGTCGGGCTTTTTCGTCTTCTTTCAGATCCTTTGCGATGATGACCGGTAGCTTCTCGTTGTCTTCTAGGAAAACGTACTCAAGATGAGGAGGTAGGTCCTTAAGCTCGAGAGTAGGAGGATTCTCAATAGATGGGGGAACTAACGATGGATCATCATTAGTCACCTCTTTAGGAGCAGGAGGAGACAACGGGTCCTCATTGAGAAGTCTCTCAATAATACGAATATCTTCATCCCAATTGGTGGACAAATTATCATACTGAATATCGAGAGGACCCAAGCTAGCTTCGAAATCATCCAAATCACTTTCTCCGAAAGGAGTCAATGCTGGGGCAATTGAGGCAACGGTCTCAACATTGGGTAGAGAAGAAAGAGTACTTTTGCAAGCATCATGAAAATGTTCTTCACAAGCCTCATCGAGAACATCAATAGCATTAACACTCTCATACGAATAAGGTTGCTTAGAAATCTTACCCATGTTGAAGACAATTTTATCGTCACCAACTCTCATGATTATTTCGCCTGCGGCAACATCAATGAGAGTGCGACCGGTCCTCAGAAATGGACGTCCAACGATTAATGGAACACGAGGATCCATCTCGTAGTCAACGACGACAAAATCCGCCGGGAAGGTGAATTTATCAACGCCAACAAAGACATCTTCGGCAATCCCCACTGGATAAGCAACCGTACGGTTGGCTAATTCTAAAGTCATTTTGGTGGGGACTAGCTCGGGAAGAGATAATTGCTTCCAAACACTTAAAGGCATTAAGTTTATACTGGCACCTAGATCGGCTAGGGCCATGCAATTCTCTACTCCCGGGAAGTTGCAAGGAATCAAGAAGCGACCCGGATCACCAAGTTTGGTGGGCAATTTCCTTAAAAGCACTGCGGAGCAGTTCTCATTAAGTTGGGTCTGAGCAATGTCAAGAAGCTTTTCTTTATCACTTAAAAGATCTTTAAACATCTTAGCGTATTTGGGCATGTGAGCGAGAGCCTCGGCAAAGGAGATGTTAAAATTCAATTGTTTGAACATTTTAAGGAAGTTCGAAACCTGAATATCATCCTTGCTCTTTTGCTTCTCTTTCCTCAACCTTGAAGGATAAGGTATATTGGATGAAGAAGAAGGCTTTAGGGGAATAGGATCACTCATAACCACGGGTGGTGGGGAAATGGGGATAGAAGGTGAAAGAGGTGAAGAAAGTTGCTCTTTTTCCTTGTTCACAATCACCGGTGGAGGTGTAGGAAGCTCGGGTTCCATATAACCTTTTCCACTACGAGTGGTGATTGCTTTCATCTCCCCTCTTGGATTCGCAACGGTATTACTCGGAAGAGTACCCGAAGACGAGGGTTGATTACTTTGGATGAGCGAACCAATCATATCACGAAGGTGAAGAGCTTGATTGTTAAAAGAGTTTTGCATGTTGGCATTAATATCATTGCTGTGTTTGGCCATGTCGTTCCTTAGCTCGGCTCGAATATCGCTCCCTTATTTCACCATGTCATTCTTCAAGTTGACAAATTGACTCTGAAGATTCGTCACCATCTCACGATTAGTCTTCATGAACGTCTCGACGTCTTGGTTAACGGCCATCGTTGATTGAGAGGTGGAGCTTGGTAAGCTTGAGAATTTCCTTGAGTTGGGTATGGGTTTCTTTGGGATTGATATTGATTTTGAGCACGAGGTTGGGATTGGTTGTTTCGGTTGTAGCTTTGTTGTTGGTTCTGGTTTGCAGGAGGGAAACCGGGGGGAGCAAGATAATTGTTGGATCGATAACTTAGCAAGTTACGGTCTCCTTGAGGGCGAGCTTGATAACCGCCCGTAGGATAAGTACCATATGCTGCGTTAACGTCTTCAGAATAATTGCCGTGAGTAGAAGGACACTCATTGTAGGAATGAGGACCACCACATGTGTCACAAGAGATAACAACGGCTTTAGCTTGTTGAGTTTGGTTAGAAGTCAAAATTTGGAGACTTTTGTTAATATCAAGAATAGCACGTTCCAAAATAGACGGGTTGGTGGTGGAAGAAGTAGATGAAACATTGACTCTCTGATTAGATCTTGAGGATGCGGAAGAATCCCAATTCTTGTGGTGAGTAGTCATGTTTTCAATCAACTCTCGACACTCCTCCGGTCTCCTTTTCATAAAAGTACCACCGGCGGCGGCATTGATCGTGTCACGATCACGAAAAGTGAGACCATTGTAAAAGGTGTCAATGAGAGTGACGGGGAGCATATTGTGATTAGGTCAGCGGTCGATCAAATCATTGTAACGTTCCCAAGCATCGAAAAGCGATTCATCATTCTCTTGCATAAATCCACTGATTTGGTTACGAAGGCTAGTGACCATGGATGGGGGAAAGTAGCGCGATAAAAAGCGTTGAGTCATGTCGTTCCACGTATGAATAGAATTCTTAGGAAGACGGTCAAACCATTTTTCGGCATGGTGAGAAAGCGAGTGTGGAAAAAGTTGAAGGCGAAGGTCATCCATAGAAACACCGGGGCACTTCATGCTTTGGGTAATGGTAATGAATTTGTCGAGGTGTTTGTTGGCATCATCGTCCGGAATTCCACGAAACGGGTTCGTTTGCACTTGTTGTATCATGTGATGCTTCAACGAAAACTCCTGAGCCGTGACGTGCATTGGCGCAATCGGGCCTCCGCGTCCGTTCATGGTGGGTTGGCACAATTCCTCCATGGTTCGTAAATCAGGTTGAAGGACATTGTTGTTGTTGTTGTTGTTATTGTGATTCAAATTATTTTGAGGTGGGTGATTATTGTTGTTGGTAACACCAGCCATATCTAAATCTTCACGATTCTCGGGCTCAGAATAGTTCGTAGATCTAGTACGCATGCACCTGCAGAAGAAAAATATACACAAAGAGAATATCTATATAATATTTTTGGTTTTTATAGGTTTTTTAATGTTTTTGTATTTTTGAAGAGTTTTATATTTTTTTAGGATTTTTGGAAATTTTATAGCAATGAAAATAACGTTCAAAGAACTGATCCCAAAATTCAATGCGTCTCTCACTAGAAACCGTTTATCTTAACGAAAAGAGCCGGCAGCGGCGCCATTTAATACTTGGTATTTTACCCCAAAGTATCAAAGTTCGTTATAGTTTCGAATCTTTTCGAATTGAAAACCGGTCTTAAGTGCGACTCAATCGTCTTTTGGTGGATCAAGAGAATGGTTTGATTTGTTTTAAACTAATTGAAAATAATTAAAGTGTCGTTGAGTAAAATGGAAGTTAAAAGATTAATATTGAAATGACAAGTAAAATGAATGCATGGAAACTTAAAGGTGATAATGGAAAAGATACTTGGAAAATTTTCAGAAAATAAAAGGTACTATAAGAAAGTGATATCAAAGGAAACCAAAACAAGCCAAAAAGCCCCCGATCGGAATGTTTTCCGATCGGTTGATCGGAAAGTGGTGGGACAGCAATCGGAATAAAGACCAAAAGTCCAATCGGAATAAACAAGGATATGAAGAACAATCGGAATGTGGGATAACGGCCAATGATCGGAATATCGATGAAGCTATAATCGGAATAAGTAAAAATCATCCAAATCGGAATGACCAAAACCTACACAATCGGAATCTAGTGGTGTTCAGTCGGAATCTCAAAGCCCTCTTCCGATTGGGCTCAATCGGAATATGGAGAAGGGGTGCCGTCGGAATAAGGGGCCAATCGGAAAGGGTAGTAACAACCTTTCCTAAAATAATGGGAATTGGTTAGATGGTGCACCGGTCGGAATATAGGGGCCGATCGGAAAGGGGATATAATTCCCTTCCGAAAATAATGGAATTCGAGCACAAAGCTAGGAAATAAGCTATTAGATCGAGCTTATTCCCAAAACTAAATCGAATCAACCAAATGGAATCAAATAAGCACTAGAATCAACTTATCTAACTCGAAATCAAGCAACTTTTTAGATCAAACAATAAAAACATAAACTATTTAATAAAACTTTTTAATGATAAAAATAAGCTAATCATAAAAGTAAACCAATAAGCACAAAAGTCTTAAAGCTTAATAAAATGAAAACTTATAAAATGATCAAAAGATTAACTTTTTAGCATGAAATCAATTAGAACAACACAGATCACATGATAATCACACCAAAATCAATCTTAAATCAAAGAAAAGTAGAATGAGATTAAGAAATAAAAGCTTAAGATAGAACTTGATTAATAAAAATAAGCAATACAAAGAGTTAATCTTGAAAGATTAAAAGAAAAAGATGAACTAGTGAGAGAAAGTTTAAGACTTTCTCTCTCTAAAAACTAAAAAGTGAAAAATTAACTAAAAATCTAACCACCCTCCTAATGACTATTAGGAGGGTATTTATAGGGAAGGAGGAAGGAGTGCATGTGTTGCATCTTCTTTCTTGCTTTCTTCACGTTTTCTCGACTCGACTTTAATTCTTCGTCTTTGTCGTCTCGGGATTTGAACTTGTCGTTTAATTTTCTTCTTCTATTAGACTTGAGTTCTTCGACTTCGTTAAACTTCCGTCTTTTGACTTTTTCTTCGATAAATCTTCAGAATAGGTCTTGGACTTCCGTTCTTTTTGCACTCTTGATCTTTTGACTTCGTCTTTTTCCCGTTTTCTTCAGTAAAAGCCCGTGAAAGCCCGTGTTTTCTTCCTTTTTCATACTTAGGTCCTAAAACACAATAAAAACACAAACCACGCATAATTCCGACTTTTACGACATAAATCACACGTTTTGGTCTTGTTATTATTGGAAATAAGTGGTAAAAGGATAAGTGTTTTCACACTTATTACTATCTTTAAAGATACGCTATCCTAAATATGAAATCCGAGTTACAGTCTGATATTTAACTGTAAGTCATTGTGCATGAGCTTAAAAACTTCGAATGTTTTTAATATTAGCTCATGCCCGAGAAAAATTAATTTCTCGTTGTAAGGATAAGTTTATCATCTGTGATAAACTTTCCTACCTTTGAAGAACGGGGCATAATCTGAAATATAATTATACGCCATTGTGCATGAGCTTAAAAAACTTCAAATTTTTGTAGTATAAGCTCATGCCCGAGAAGAATTAATTTCTCGTTGTAAGGATAAGTTTATCATCGGCGATAAACTTTCCTTTATTTGAAGAACGGGTCAATGTCTGACATTTAACAATGAACCATTTTACACGAGCTTAAAACCGTTGAATACTTTTAAAGTAAGCTCGTGTCCGAGACAACTTAATTTCTCGTTTTAAGGGTAAGTTATCGTTGACGAGATAAACTTCCCTTTCTCTGAAGAACAGGTCACAGACTGTGATTTGAATGTGAGCCTTTTACATGAGCTTAAAACCTTTGAATAGTTTTAAATTTAGCTCATGTCCGAGAAAAATTAATTTCTCGTTTGGAGGGTAAGTTATCGTTGCGTAGATAAACTTCCCTGTCTCTGAAGTCCGGGTCATCGTCTGTCATTAAACGAGGAGCCATTGTGCATGAGCTTAAAAACTTTAAATATTTTTAATATTAGCTCATGCCCGAGAAAAATTAATTTCTTGTTGTAAGGATAAGTTTATCATCGACGATAAACTTTCCTGCCTTTGAAGAACGGGTTACAATCTGTGATTCGACTGTAAGCCTTGTACACGAGCTTAAAACCTTTGAATAGTTTTAATGTAAGCCCGTGTCCGAGAAAAATTAATTTCTCGTTTTTGAGGATAAGTTTATCATCGGTGATAAACTTTCCTTTCTTTGAGGATCGAGTTACAGTCTGTTATGTGACTGTAAATCAGTTGCACGATGTTTAACTGCGAATCCCCTGAGACACTTGTTTATCTGATATCAGCTTCTTCAGTAACCAAACTCTGAGAGTGTCCTTAGTTGAACGATATGTAAAGATCGGACCGATGTGTTCTTGTTGAACGTGGACTTTGGTACCTGCATTCTCATTAGGAGTTTGTATGCTTTCATGTGGGTTAGCGATATCTATCTTAGAACCTTGCGGGGATTCACAGTTTTCTTTTCTAGTGCCAGAGGTGACTTGAGGGGATGATTCACTTGTCCTAGCTGGAAAACGTTTCCTTTTATAGAAAACCTTAAGTTCAGGCTTAAGTAATGTATCATCCTCTTCCATTTCCTCCCTAGTAGTCTTAGTAGAATCAGAGACTATCCTAGTTAGAGGGCACTTGTTTCCTACAAGAGTGAAAGTTCTACCAGTGGGGCGCCACATTTTACCAATGGGTTTGATTTTAGCGACCTACTGGGATTTAAGTCTAGCACGGGAGTTCACCTCATTAAGTAATTTCTTGATACAAGAATCATGATTTGCTGTAAAGATACGTTTTCTACAGGTTTTACAAGTAGCATATTTAATGTCCGAGTAAGATCTAGAATTCCTGGACGATTGATTGATGCTCCTAGGATTTGACATGCTACGGTTAGCAGTGTTGGGTAATCTAGAAGGCATCTGACTAGGTTTGAAATTCATATCTCTTACTTGTGTCTCTTGCTTAGTGATAGGTGTGAAAACACCCATCCTTTTACCACTTAATTACAATAATAACCAAGCCAAAACGTGTATTTTATGTCGTAAATGTCAGAATTATGCATGGTTTGTGTTTTTGTTGTGATTTAGGACCAAAACGTAAAAAGGGAGGAAAACACGGGCTTTCACGGGCTTTTATCAAAGAAAAAGACAAAAGACGAAGTCAAAAGATCAAGAGCGCAAAAAGAACAGAAGTCCAAGGCCTATTCTGAAGATTTATCGAAGAACAAGTCTAAAGACGGAAGTTTAATTAAGCTGAAGAACTCAAGTCTAATAAATGAAGAAATTATAAGACGAGTTTTAATTAATCCCGAGACAAAGTCGAAAAAGTCGAAGAACTTAAAAGACGAAAAGACGTGAAGAAAGAAAGAAAGAAAAGAGCAACACAAGCATCCCCTCCTTTCCTATAAATACCCTTCATTTCACCACATGAAAGGGTGTTAGTCATTTAGGAGTAGTTAGATTAGTTTAGGAGTAGGTCATTTTAGAGAGAGAAAGTGACAGTTTCTCTCACTAGGATCTTAATCTTTTATCTTCCTTTCTTGTTTTTAATCAAATCTTTACTTTTGATAGCTTAATTCTTGTTTTAATCTTTATCTTATTCTACCTTTCTTAGCTTTTTACTTATTTTTAATCCGAATTTTTATGCTTTTTGTTTAATCTTGATGTTTGATTGATTAAAAAGTTTATCTTTTTATCAATCCTTAAGTTTTCATACGGAATAAGCTATAAGTTTGACAATCTTATTAGCTTATTTTGTGTTTAGCTTATTTGTTTTTTTCTAGTTTTTCTTAAAAAAGGTTTCATCCTTTTAATGTTTATCTTATTAAGTTTGCTTATTTTGTGTTTTTAAAAGTCTTTAAATTCTAGCTTATTAGCTTTTCTTAAACGTGTTTTGATTAGGTCTTTAGGCGTGTGCTTATTTGATTAATAACTTATTAGATTTAGCTTATTTTATACATTCCTTTTACATTCCGATCATCTTGATTGGAAAAGGGTTTTACATTCCTTTTAGCATTCCTTTCAGCATTCCTTTTACATTCCTTTCAGCATTCCTTTTACATTCCTTTTATCAGTCCTTTCAGCATTCCTTTTACATTCCTTTTAGCATTCCTTTTACATTCCTTTCAGCATTCCTTTCAGCATTCCTTTTACATTCCTTTTAGCATTCCTTTCAGCATTCCTTTTACATTCCTTTAAGCATTCCTTTTACATTCCTTTTAGCATTCCTTTTAGCATTCCTTTCAGCATTCCTTTTACATTCCTTTTAGCATTCCTTTTACATTCCTTTCAACATTCCGTTCAACATTCCTTTTACATTCCTTTTAGCATTCCTTTCAGCATTCCTTTTACATTCCTTTCAGCATTCCTTTTACATTCCTTTTGCATTCCTTTTTACATTCCTTTCAGCATTCCTTTTACATTCCTTTTGCATTCCAATCATCATTCCTTTTGCATTCCTTTTACATTCCTTTTACTTATCGCAATTTACATTTTCATTTTACTTAGTTATAGACAACCAAACGATTTTCATTTCCACCAAGAACAATTGAGTCGCACTTTCTACCAATAATCAATTCGAAAAGATTGGAACGAAATTATTTTATACATGGCCAAAACCCAGTTATTAAATGGCGCCGCTGCCGGCTCCTTTTCATGAAAATTAATGGTTTATTGTGAGGGACGCGTTGGATTTTGGGATCCGTTCACTATTGAACGTTATTTTTCTTGTCAAATTTTCAAAAAAAATAAAAAATAAAAAAAATAAAATTATAATAAAAAATTTCAAAAATCCTAAAAACATTTTAAAAAACCATAAAATGCATTTCTTTTCTAAGTTTTGCAACCAAAAATATTCCTCTTAACCCTCTATTGTGTTTAATTCTTTTTCTCAACCCCTCTAATTTTAATTCTTCATGGATTCGTCTTGCGTACGGTGTGGGAGACCATGACATGGTTATCAAACATGTCAATGGTGTACTTGTGAGCGGTGTGGCTCTGATATTGACGATACACAATTTGAATTTTGTCAATTTTTCAATTCAATAAATTCATACTTATTCTCTTACAATACATTCTCACCCTCTCCTGTATATGACAATCCTTATCCTAACAATGCACCAGGTTTTTCTCCATACCCGTGGTGAAATATTTGTGGGGGCCCTCACGATGCTTCTTCTTGTCAACCGATGAATATCTTTGAGCCAATTCCGTGCTATGATTCCGGTTTGTATAACTTTGAGCCCCCACATCATACCCTCAATCATCAATCCTCTTAGGGAATTAGTCTTGACCAACAACTCACTACTTTGAATGACATTCTTGAAAGTTTAGCTCAAGTCCGAGCTGACTTGCATCAGGAAAGGCAACCTTTGCTTGATGGTGACCAAATCTTGAAATCCACCTACACCTTTTTGAGCCAATTTGGTCGTTTTCCCTTCTTTTCTACACCAAAATGTTTACTTATAGCGTGGGATAGAATGGGTTTAATTGAACATACTCAGGGAGATGATCAACAGAAATTGCTTCATGAGCTTCTTAAAGATGTGGAGGTTGTCAAAGAGGAGTTAGTGGACTATATCACTCCTAACTGGAATGGTCCAGTCTATTATGATGATGATGACGAGGATGATATCTACAATATCAACCCATCTTCTGAGATTACTACTCCTACTCTTGATATCCCTAATGCGCCTAAGGATTGTGATACATTGAGTGAGATTAGTGATTTTGGTCTTGATAAATCTTTGATGAGGTTTGTGATGCATCGAATTTTGAGGAACTTACGGAAGAGGTCGCTCTTAATGATGATGATTTTTCTCCATGCTACGAGAATTTCACTTTTGAAATTTCTCCTTCTCCACCGGGCGATGAAGGCGATGTTGATTTATTCTCTCCGACTTATGAGAAGTTCGCCCCTGAACTTGCTCTTTTAGATGAGGTGGAAGACGTTATTCTTCGCGACAAATTACTGAAAGTTCATCTTCTTATTGCTAAGATTGAAGCGTTGAATTCTGCTCCTATTAAAGAATCTTCACCTCCGTCTATTACTTCAGTTGAGAATAATGATACAGCTATGGAGGAAATCGACATTCACTCGATGCCTCCGGGTATTGATGATGATGACACGAAGGGGGAAATTATTTTTGATAATTTGTTGCAGGAAGGTATTGTCCCAAGTCCCCCTCCCGAGCACCTTTCATCCACTCCTTTTAACACCATTACGGAGGATGAGTGCTTTGACCCGGGAGGTAACATTGACCATTCCATGATTGACACCTTTACGACTTTGCCGCTTTCTGAGCATCAATTGTCTTTGGGGTATGACAATTTGCTTACTTTACCCACCCCACCTCCTGTGGATCATGATTTCACATACTTCTCGTATGTTGAAAGGACTTTTCTCCCATTCAAGACCTATCCTCCTGCCTCTCCTTTATTAATGTCCTCCGGGAACGAGGACAAGGTCTTTGATCCCGGTATTACATTTGAGGTTTCCCCATGGACCATTTAATTCGGGGACGAGTCAGGCTCGTGACTCGGTTAACAAAAACAAGTGTTTCTCGGGAGGCAACCCGGTTATCTATCCTTTACCGTTTTCATAATAAGTGTAGGGGGGAGCCTCGTATGTGTTTGCTGTCTTGTTTCTTATGTGCAGGGATTCGAGCTTTCAAAGATCCATTCTTGATGAATTTTGATGACCCGTGATTCCGTGTACCCGTGAAACTGAGATTTTGTTAACCCTTTTTATTTTCTATTATCGTTCCTCGATTCGACTCGAATTTGATTTTCAATTAGACGATAGACTTGATTTGTTTTTGGTAAATAATATTTTTGGAGTTTTATCTATTTAAATTTAAAATCTAATAAAACAATTTAAATAAAACTAATCTTATTTAAAAATTAAGCTAATAAAAACTTTTAAATGAAAACTATTTTAAAAATTAAACTTTACACCTAATTAATTTTAAACTAAAAACTTTTTAATTTAAATCTAAAGAAATTTTAAACTAAATTTAAATACATAAAAGTAAACTATTTTTAAATAAAAGTAAAATGAAAACTAATTTAAAATTTATAAAAGTAAATTTAATATTTTTTTGTCTTTTGTATTTTTGAAAAGTAAATAAAAAAACAGAATTAAAAGTTAATTTAAACTAAAAATGTATTTTAAACTACTTAAACAAAACTGCCAGATTATAAAAACTATATTAAATTAATGTTGCAAAGCAATAATCAAAAGGAGGTCCAGCACAATGGTTGGGGCGCAGGACAGTTGAGCTGGAGGTCTGGGGGTCGAATCCCAGCCCAGACATAATTTACTAATATATATATATATATATATATATATATATTTTACTTTTGGATTGTTTGTTTATGGAAATTGGATCATACAAATCAAGTAAATGATTTCCCAGTCATTTTAATAAACGAAATAAGCCAAAACAGGGATGAATAAGATAAGCAGAAAAATCAAATGAGCAGATCAGCTTAAACAAATAAGCATAAAAGCTTGTTAGAAATACGTTTTTACGTATATTAGAAGTATCGGTCACTCCACAAATATTATTAATGTTGTAATAGCTCGTAGTTAGTGTTACTTATTAAGTTAAGTAAGAAACCGACCCATGGGCTTGTCATGGGTCGGCCCAAGCCCAAATAAGGGCCTAGGATATAAATACCCCTTTCCACCATGGAAAGGGGTTGGTTGTTGTTCATTTCCTTGTTTTCATTTAATAAAAAGACATAGTTTCTCTCTCACTTTCTCTCTCTAGTTTCTCTCTCTAGGAATCTTCAACCCACTTCATAGATTCATAGGTTATCAAGATTCTACATTTGGTATCAAGAGTTATGGGGTGATTTGAGGTAATGGTTTGTGTTGTTATTTAGTTTTTGATTGTATTAGTGTTCTTTAAGAAGATCCATCTTGATTCTTGGAGTTTTTGGTGTTTTTGTGATTGGGATTAGTAGATAAGTATTAGTTGTTACTTATTATTTTAGAAATCACAAAACTTTTTGGGTTATTTGGTAAAAATCTGGGTTTAATCTTCATTTTTTAAGTCGACTGTTCATACGAACAACCTTCTGTTTACCCAGTAAAGTTCCGAACCAAAAACATCCGGATCAAAAAGTTCCGGATCAACAAGTTCCGGATCAAGAAGTTCCGGATCAAGAAGTTCCGAACCAAAAGTTCTGGATCAAGGAAATTTCC
Source organism: Glebionis coronaria (assembly GCA_025667525.1). Lineage (NCBI taxonomy): Eukaryota > Viridiplantae > Streptophyta > Magnoliopsida > Asterales > Asteraceae > Glebionis > Glebionis coronaria. Next base: position 125,796,604 of record CM046874.1, on the reverse strand, counting down.
TGATCAAGGAAAGTTCCGGATCAAGAAGTTCCGAACCAAAAGTTCCGGATCAAGGAAAGTTCCGGATCAAGGAAAGTTCCGGATCAAGAAGTTCCGAACCAAAAGTTCCGGATCAAGGAAAGTTCCGGATCAAGGAAAGTTCCGAATCAAGGGAAAGTTCCGGGTCAAGACAAAAGTTCCGAATCAAAAACTTCCGAACCAAAAGTTCCGGATCAAGGATTTCCAAGCCAAAATCTACCGAATCAACACTTCCGAATCAACAAAAGTTCCGAATCAAGGGATATTTTACTTGTTTTTTCGACGATTTTTTAGAGGATTTAATCTTGGTTTCTTACAACAAAAACTCAACACAATTCACAAGCTTTACTTCACTGCTCGATCAACCGATAATCTTTGTCTCCTTGAAGTGAACAAAATGAATCCGAATTCATTAATGCCTCAGATGACATCACTTACGGACATTTCCGTCATTACGGGAACGGATAATCGCCCTCCAATGCTCATTAAAGAAGTTTTTGACGCATGGCAAGGCCGTATGATGTCATACCTTAAGGGAAAACCGGTATATGGGAGGCTTATGATCAAGTCAATTCTTAATGGTCCACTTGATTATGGTACCATCGTGGTAAACAATGTGACTCGACCATGAGAATTTGAAGAACTTACACCAGCTCAACAACTTGTTGCAGATGCAGACGAAAAGGCTCTTCAAACCATTCTCCAAGCTCTTCCACATGATATCTATCGAATGGTAAGTCAGTATACGGTGGCAAAGGATTTATGGGAACATCTAAAGGTGTTGCTACAAGGTACGTCTCTTACCAAACAGGAAAGGGAATGTCAATTGTATGATCTGTTTGATAAATTCACGTACAGCCCAGGGGAAACGCTTCACGACTATTACTTCAGGTTCACCACTCTTATGAATGATCTGAATGTATACAATCTCGTGATTGCTCCATTCCAGGTTAACACCAAGTTTTTGAATACTCTACCTCAAGCTGAATGGGGTGAGTATATTACCGATGTTAAGTTAACCAGGGATTTGCATAAGTGCAATTTGGATCAACTATATGCTTTTCTTCAGCAGCATGAGAAACATGTGATCATGCACCGTTCGGCTCGAGGTATGTACCCTGATTCCTTAGCTTTGATGGCAAATCAACCAAGCTTGTCACACAACAACACTCCTTATATCTTGGGACATCAAGCCTATCATCCATCACCTTACATGACACCAACCTTCCCCCAATACTCGATTCTACCACAACCACCCACCTCACATCAGCAACAATATCGGTTTAATGCACCTTCATCACAATATGCTTCACAACCTCACCCAGCAAGTATTGCACCTTATGCTCAGCCTTCATATTCTTCTTATCAAGAGAATGCAGCATATCCATCAAGCTACTCTGATCACATGAGTATTCCTTCTAGTGATTATGCAGCTCAACAAGACCTAGCAATGTATTGTGATGATGAGGAAGTCCCCATTCCTGTATTCAAACAAGGAACTGACCCAGTTGAAGTGTTAACCACTATGTCTGCTTATCTCACAAGGACATTAAGCAAACGAGGGTTTAGAGGATCAGCTCCTACTAACAATCAGCTGAGGAATTCATCCAATTCTCGCCAACAAGCTACTATTGAGAATGACAGGGTAATGGTTCAACCCATTCAACCTTATCAGGGGAGACCTACTACATCAACCACCAATGCACGCACAGTCAATCCTGCTCCAATGGTCAACACTCCTCCACGGGCTAATTCCACAGGCAAGTTGAGAATGATTACATGCTACAACTGCAAGGAAGAAGGTCACATGTCCAGGGATTGCAAGAAACCCAAGAGGAGAAGGGATGGTCAATGGTTTGCAGAGAAGATTTATCTGGTGAATGCTCAGGCACAAGGAAGGGAACTTGATGAAGAGGAGCTTGCATTTCTTGCTGATCCAGGGATTGCTGAACAAGACGTTGTCACTACACAGAATGCAGCATACCAAGCAGATGATCTTGATGCTTATGATTCAGACTGTGATGAACTTCAATCAGCACAAGAAGCTCTTATGGCAACTATCTCTAGCCTAGGGCCAGAAAAGAGATCTGAGGTACTTATTAATACCACTGATAATACCACTGATGCTAGTATTCAACCACATCAAGTTGTGCAAGAGAGTGCTGATTCGAATGAGTCTTCGGTGGTGAGTCTTTCAAATGAGGAGACAATCAATGATAGTAATATCAATGTGAGTCCCCAGACTTTGAGTGAAACACAACCGGGAGTTATTTCGCATACGCATACTCCTGCTCAACAAGATTTGGTCATGGTTGCTGCTACATTACTTAGCCAAATGAATGCTGCACTCTTAGAAACCCTAGCTAAGAATAAGAATTTGTCTGATGAGCTTGCCTTAAGCAACGAGAAAGTTCAAACTTTGGAATTAGTGCCTTCGTCTAGTGTTCTAACAAATCCCGAGTATGATCATTTTCGAAACAAACAAATGGGTCATTTGCAACAAATTGAAACCTTAAGAGCAGATCTTTCTAATGAACTTAAAGAAAAAGAGTTAGTAGTCACTAATTTTCAAAAACTTCAAACGGATTTTGAATTACTCGAGTCTAAGAAGAATGAAATGGAAATTAATGCGGCTAATAAGATTAGAAGTCTAGATTATTTGCTTTTAAGACAATACGCTGCCTCTCAACTAGTGCACTTATTTGATGCTTCGTTTAGAGAATTTAACTTATCACGTCAAAAAGGCCTTCCCCCTAACCCATGGTATGCAAAACAAGCTTTTAACCATAGTCCAAGACTTTATAATGCAACCCAATTAGGATTGGTCTTAGACCCGATTGTTATTTTTGATGATCGCACCAATAAGGATCTAGTTGATGAGAATCGGTCATATAATTTTGCAAAATATCCCGATTGTGATTATTTTAAAATGAATCAGGAGCTTGCTAAAACGGATTTTAGAATTCGCTTCCATATGGACATAGATCTCATTACAGCACCAACCTACATGTTAAATGAAGAAAACCCTAGTACACTTCCTACACTTGTCAAAATGGAAGGTCCTAAGGAAATTCCAAAGGATCTTCCACCTGTTAGCACTGTATGGTTAAACTTGCAAGAGATTAATCAATACTTTACTAATTTTGACAAGGTCATTTTGGAATGTACGACTTCATGTGGCCTAAACGCCGGAGAATGGGCTTTCGAACACATGAACGAGGTATTTAAGAATGAGATCAATCCATTTGTCGAAAGTCTAAAAGGAAGTTTTGCATCTCTTAAAGAAAATCTTGAGTTTGAAATTGGAGAAGTTCAAAAAGTGTTTTATGAAATGGACACCGCTTACGAACTACAACTAATTGAAAAGGAAAAGATTTTATCCGAATATGACCGATTCTTGTCCCAAGTAATTTCGTGTGATGTGCTTACTACTGTAAATGTTAATTATTCGAATGAGCTTACATCCGCTATGATTAAATGTGATGCTGTGAATATATGTGATGATGTGTGTGATCTCTCTGTAAATGTTGCTGATACTGTAAATGAGGTAGATAATCATTCTTGTCACGAATCTAACGCTGAGTTTTTAAAGCTACAAGATTCTTACAATTTACTTTCAAAACGCTTTAATCAACTAGAACAACATTGTATATCTTTAGAATTAAAACAACAAACTCAAAATGAGGATCTTTTGATAACAAATAGTTGTGAAAACGGTGTTGAGACGAGTGACAAGATGATTGCAATAGTTAAGGCATTAGAGGAAGAGATTATGAGATTGAAGAGAGATGTGTCATCAAATGAAACGCTAAAAATGGAACTAGAGGCTGCAGAGTCTAAAAACCAGGACTTAGAAATTAGACTTTCGTCTATTCTAGGGGAGATGGATCGCGCAAGACAGGGAATGTCCAAACTTTATGGTTCACTAGAAGAACGCTTCGCTTTTAATGCGGCACATCAACAATTTTATGTTGAACAATTGAACCAAAAATGTGAGGAAATCTCTGACTTAAACATCCTGCTCATTGATAAAAACATGGTGTTGGCCGAGTTAAAGGAGACACTTCTTCTCACCCGATAAGAAGCTGTTAATAACTTAGCTACCAACTCTGCACCGTCCTCTAGTGCTCCAACAACCAAGTCAGTAGTGCTTTATAAGAACCCACTCCATAAGAACAACCCGGTTACCTACGATGATTATATGAGGAATGCCATTAAGCATGTAGATCTTGTTAGGGATATTTTAGACGATCTTTATGCCTTAGATCCCTCAAGTAGCTACTATTATTCGGCTCATGAATATATTAAGCGAGTTCAATATTGCTTAGCATATTTGCAATACATAGGTAAACCAGGTTCTGCACTACTCACTAATAGACCCATTGCTGTAACTCCATTCAATAAGACCCCAGGAGAAAAACCGTCATTGGCACCATCAAGTAAGGCACCTTTAAAATCTGTTGCTAATGTTCCCACTTTGCCTTCTAAAGGAGTAAAAGAGTCTACTAAGGCTAAAGGATCGCCACTCAAGAAAGATAAGATCAAGCCCTCCACTAGTAGTACCAACAAGAAGAAAGTAGAAGCTCCGCATAGGAATGTTAGTTCAGTTTTAAATAAAAAGAATCATGTTAAGACTAAACGCTCTACGCTTGTGCAGAAGCCTAAACCATTTGTGAATTCTGATTTGAAATGTTGGAATTGTAATGAATGTATGTTTTCCCAACGTCATGATTTGTGTCTTATTGATCATGTGAATGAAATGAATGTCATTAGGAATGATCTTGAATGGAAGCCAATTGGTAGAACTCGTGCCCAAGTTGGCTGGCAATGGCGTCCCACTGGTAGGACCTTTACATTAGATGGAAATATGTGCCCTTTAACTAGGAATGCATCCATTGAGGTTAGGTCTGAGCGTCCTTTAGTTAGGCACACTAGCACTCAAGTATGGAAACAGCCCCCTTTAATTAGGTCAGCTCCCACTATAGTGCCTATCAGTGAAGAAATACCATAGGATTTAAGCCAACTAGAATCTACACCACCAACTAGGAAGAAGAAGGCTAGGAAATCTAAGAAACCTAAAGTTAGCAAATCTAAGATTATTAAATCTGTACCTGCTAATAACAAGGAACATTCAGATTCCGATTCCTCTACATTGTCTTCGTGTGGTGATATTTTCAGGTGGTCCAAATCATCCTCTGGTATTTGGACTCCAGTTGTTCAAAGCATATGACTGGAGATCGCTCGATGCTCCGAAATTTCGTCAGCAAGTTTCTTGGTACGGTTAAATTCGGTAATGATCATATTGCAAAGATAATGGGGTATGGTGAATATCAGATTGGAAACGTTACGATTTCAAGGGTATACTATGTAGAAGGTCTTGGTCATAACTTATTTTCCGTAGGACAGTTTTGTGATTCCAACCTAGAGGTTGCTTTTCGACAACATACTTGTTTCATCCGCAACTTGGAAGGAAAAGACTTGTTGAAGGGATCTCGTGGTGCAAATCTTTATACGTTGTCCCTACAAGACAAGATGGCCGCCTCTCCAGAATGTCTTCTCTCTAAAGCATCTAAGACCAAGTCATGGTTATGGAATCGCAGATTATCTCATCTTAACTTTGATGCTATTAATCATCTGGCTAAAAACGAATTAGTTCGTGGTCTTCCAAAGCTCAAATTTCACAAGGATCATTTATGTTCCGCGTGTTCAAGGGGGAAAAGTACCAAGAAATCATACAAACCCAAAGCTGAAGACACCAATCAAGAAAAACTTCATCTTTTGCATATGGATCTTTGTGGGCCAATGAGAACTGAAAGTGTGAGCGGTAAGAAATTCATTCTTGTTATTGTGGATGATTTCTCCAGGTTTACATGGGTTAGATTTCTACGTACAAAGGATGAAGCACCGAAGGCTATCATCACTTTTCTGAAATTCATTCAGGTACGTTTAAATACTACTGTCCGCCGTATTCGCACAGACAATGGAACAGAGTTCGTCAACCAGACTCTTCGTGATTACTATGAAGGAGTTGGTATCTCACATGAAACATCCGCTGCACGTACTCCACAACAAAACGGTGTCGTTGAAAGACGGTATCGTACGCTTATGGAAGCTGCTAGGACTATGCTAATTTATGCGAACGCTCCATTGTTCTTGTGGGCAGAAGCTATATCTACTGCATGTTTCACCCAAAACCGTTCTATCATTCGGAAACGCCATGGAAAAACACCTTACGAGCTTCTACATGACCGTAAACCTGATGTTTCATTTTTTCATGTGTTTGGGGCTCTTTGTTATCCAAACATTAATAGTGAGAACTTGGGCAAGCTTCAACAGAAAGCCGATATAGGTATTTTCATTGGTTACTCACCCTCCAAGAAAGCATACCGAATTTACAACCGTCGTCTTGGTAAGATTGTGGAAACTATGGACGCAGATTTCGATGAGCTAACAACGATGGCTTCTGAGCAACGCAGCTCTGAACCCGCGCTTCATGAGATGGGAACCGGTGCTATTAGTTCCGGATTAGTTCCCAATAATCCTACTTCTACATCATTTTTACCACCTACAAGGCCCGAGTGGGATAAACTGTTTCAACCGTTGTTTGACGAATTCTTTAACCCCCCAAATGATGAAGTTCCAGCACCTGTAGTGATAGCTCCAATCCCTGAAGTTGTTGCTCTTGCTAATGAAGCTTTATCAAATGCATCTTCAATTAACATTGAACCGGATGCACCTGTACCAAGTGATTCTCAAACTACACCTGAATCATCACCCTTACTTGTGCCTAATGATGTTGAAGAGGATTCTATTGATCACGATTTGGAATATGCTCACCTACAAGAGCTTCCTTTCTTTGGTGTAGCGATACCTGAAAACCCTTCAGCCGCGTCTACCTCAGAAGAAGCTCCTTCTATTGTTCACTCCAGACCACCTAGGATTGAAAATCATAGCACCAAATGGACAAAAGATCACCCAATTAGGAATGTCATTGGAGATCTAGATCGACCAGCCTCTACACGACATTAATGCAAGAGAGTGCACTCTATTGCTACTTTGATGCATTTCTCTCCGAAGTTGAACCTAAAAATTGGCAACAGGCTATGACTCAATCATCTTGGATTGAAGCCATGCAGGAGGAACTAAATGAATTCCAAAGACTTGAAGTATGGGAATTAGTTCCTCTCCCTGACAAGGCTAACATCCTTACTTTGTTGTGGGTTTATAAGGTTAAACTTGATGAGATGGGTGCAGTCTTGAAGAATAAGGCTAGATTGGTTGCTAGAGGATATAAACAAGCCTTGGGTATAGACTTTGAAGAATCTTTTGCTCCTGTGGCAAGATTGGAGGCGATTAGACTATTCCTTGCGTATGCTGCTCATATGAACATGATCGTCTATCAAATGGATGTGAAGACGGCATTTTTGAACGGTGAACTAAGGGAAGAAGTCTATGTTAGCCAGCCGGATGGGTTCGTTAGTACGGAGTTTCCTAATCATGTGTACAAGCTTAAGAAGGCTCTCTATGGGTTGAAACAATCTCTACGCGCGTGGTACGATCTCCTATCAACATATCTCATCTCGGAAGGCTTCTCCAAAGGCAAGGTGGACCCCACTCTATTCACTCTCAAGGAGGACAACGACATGATTCTGGTACAAATTTATGTTGATGATATAATATTTGCTTCCTCTAACATAGAATTGTCTAAACGCTTTGAGAAGATAATGTCCACACGCTTTCAGATGTCAATGATGGGAAAAATTTCATTTTTCTTAGGATTACAAATTTCTCAGAATCCCAGAGGCATCTTTATTAATCAATCCAAATATGCTCTAGAATCCTTAAAGAAATATAACTTTGAAAATTGTGACCCCGTGGACACTCCAATGGTGGAGAAATCCAAGTTAGATGAAGATAGGAATGGGACTATTGTCGATCCAAAACTTTACCGTGGGATGATCGGCACCCTTCTCTATCTGACTACTAGCAGGCCTGATTTGCAACTTGCCGTATGCATGTGTGCCCGGTATCAGGCTCGGCCTACCGAAAAGCACCTACATGTTGTTAAAAGGATCTTTCGGTATCTTAAAGGAACACTTCATCGTGGTCTATGGTATCCGAAAGATTCCTCTATTTTTTTAATATCATACGCAAATGCCGATCATGCTGGGTGTCAAGACACGAGGTGTAGCACTTCTGGATCTGTACAACTCCTTGGAGATAGATTGATCAGTTGGTCTTCAAAAAGGCAGAAAAGCGCTGCAATTTCTAGCACGGAGGCTGAATACATCGCCATGTCCGGTTGTTGTGCTTAAGTCCTTTGGATGAGATCACAATTAACTGACTACGGTTTGGGATTCTAACAAAATCCCGATGTATTGTGACAACAAGAGCGCCATTGCCCTTTGCTGCAACTATGTTCAACACTCCCAGGCCAAGCACATAGACATTCGCTACCATTTCATTAAAGAGCAGGTGGAGAACGGAGTGATCGAGCTGTATTTTGTCACTACTGAGTATCAGCTGGCAGATATGTTCACCAAAGCTTTAGATCGAGGACGAATCGAGTTTTTGATCGACAAGCTTGGCATGAAATCATTCACTCCAGCGACTCTCAAAGAATTGGCAGAAGAATCAGCTGAATAGTGGTGGTAAACTATTCAGGCGTATCCTTTGTTCGTGATCATGTATATTATCGTATATATATAAAACCACAAAAAGAAAAATACAAAAATATAAAACCAAGAAAAACCATAAAAAATATAAAACCAAGAAAAACCATAAAAAATATAAAACCTACAAAAACCATAAAAATTATAAAATCAAGAAAAACCAGAAATATTTTTCGTTTTTAAATCGGGCATGTCTTTTAGTACGGTAATATTTACGGCTTTAGAAATGTCGATCAATATTGACACGGCGCCATAAATAGAGTCCGTATAAAAGTTGTACATTTTTAAAACATGCCCATTATGGCTTGTAGTTATTTCTGACTGCAACCCGGTTTTCATATTAAAGTCACATATTTCCTTGGAAAACGTTGGCTCACAACGGGAATTAATTTTCTCGGGCATGATTTACAAGCCAAATCATGCAAAGGGATCAAGTTTACTTTACAACTTGGTCTAACACGAGTTAGTGTACGTCTTAGTGCATTAATTTGTCAAAATAAGAGAAATCTTATTGCCACCACGAATCAATCTTTTTCAAGATACTAATTGGAAATGCTTTCATCAATATTTGACTATTTAAACAATGACTACAGCTCTTTAAATAGAAAACGGGTCATCGTTTAAGGGGGAGAAAATATTAAATTTATCTTCGTCATCAAAACGATTTTCAAAAGTGTTTGTGGAAAAATTAATTGGCTAAATGGTTTATGCGTGGTCTTGAATACGACTTGTGCTCGTTCAATGTGATAGGCATTGCTTTAAGATCTTGGAGATATGCTAATAGGTTGAGATGCTTAAGTTGTGTGTAGGTAAGTTGGCGAAATTTAACAATGGTTAGAAACATGAAAAGTTATAAACCAAAAAGGAAAAGAAAAGAAAAGTGTAGGGATTTAAAATGTATAAGGGGGAAAGTTGAATTTTGACCTAAGTCAAACCAACCCCCCCCCCCCCCCCCCCCGTTTTTCATCATTCACTGTTTCTTATTCATTTTTTCTCTCTGCCGCCATTAACACATATACAAACACACACAAGCTTTCAAACTCGCGTTTCAATCAATTCAATCCGGTTCATTTGATCAAACAAGGTACTAGCAACTAATTCTTTGATTATTAATTCGCCTAACTCATTTAATCCAGTTAATTAATTCGGGTAAGCAAGTTTATCAAATTAGGGTCCGTTTGCTTAAATTAGGGTTAATTAATTAGGGGTTTTTGGTGGGTTTTGCTCGGAATATCATTAGATTGTGTGTAGTTGCTTTAGAATGCCTTAGAACTCACAAACGCGACTAGATTAATCATTAATAGGCTGCATTGTGAACTTCCGAATGAACATGGTGAACAAACTTCCGAATGAAGGAAAGTTCTGAACAAACTTCCGAATGAAGGAAGTTCTGAACAAACTTCCGAATGAAGGAAGTTCCGGATGAACTTCCGAATGAAGGAAGTTCCGAATGAACTTCCGAATGAAGGAAGTTCCGAATGAACTTCCGAATGAAGAAGTTCCGAATGAACTTCCGAATGAAGAAGTTCCGAGTGAACTTCCGAATGAAGAAGTTCCGAGTGAACTTCCGAATGAAGAAGTTCCGAATGAACTTCCGAATGAAGAAGTTCCGAGTGAACTTCCGAATGAAGAAGTTCCGGACGAACTTCCGAATGAAGAAGTTCCGGACGAACTTCCGAATGAAGAAGTTCCGGACGAACTTCCGAATGAAGAAGTTCCGAATGAAGGACTTCCGAATGAAGAAGTTCCGAATGAAGGACTTCCGAATGAAGAGTTCCGAATGAAGGACTTCCGAATGAAGAAGTTCCGAAGGAACTTCCGAATGAAGAGTTCCGAATGAAGGACTTCCGAATGAAGGACTTCCGAATGAAGAGTTCTGAATGAAGAGTTCCGAATGAAGAGTTCCGAATGAAGAGTTCCGGATGAAGAGTTCCGGATGAAGGATTATTTGATTGATAGTATTTGCCTGTTATAAGTACTTGTTGAAATGTGTTATGAAATGTGTTATGCTTAGAAGTAATAATGATACATATCTATATGTTTTTGTGCATCAACCTTTCATGTCTTATCTTAAGCAGATACGATGACTAATCCAACAGTACAAGCAATCCAAGACTCTCGAGCAGCAGCAATTGCCGAAGCACGAACACTCAAGTTTATACCAAATAATTACCGGCTGAAGCAAGTCTCAAAATCCACTCACCATGGATTCAAAGTAGCCATAGCAATCCTTGATCACTCTCATTTCAAGAATGCGTTGAGAAGTACTGCCTAGGTGCCTTATGATTACATGTATGAGTTCTGGGCTACCAAGGAAAGCACCTCAAACAAGATCACCTTCACTCTCGACAACAAGCAGCAGACACTTACTGTTTCAGACTTCCGTAAGATATTTGGCATTCGGGATACACCCAAAGGTATGTCATTTTCCAGGGATCCTACCAAAGACGAACTTATGGAGTTGTTCGAAGCTCTCGGATGTCCTGACATACGAGTTGTGTCTGAGTTTACCACCGCTAAAGTAGGTCAACCGTGGAGAGCAATGCTGGGTATTCTTAGTAGATGTCTTACACCTAAAACCAGTGGGCATGATGCTTTGCGTAGTCCAATTATGAACATCTTCCATGGAATGTACACAGGCGCAAATGCAGATTATGCATTGTTGTTATGGGAAGAATTCACCTTTCAACTCTTCCAAAACAAGAAGCTGAAGACTAATTTCTTTCCTTACCCTCGGTTTATCAAGCTTATCATTAATTATTGTATGAAGAATGATGTTACTATTGATAGGCGTGCAGCAAGTCGTCATCACACTGAAGAGGCTGATCATACTATAGATCTAAGGCATGAAGGACCATCTGGTGGTGTGATTCCTGGTCCTATTCCCGATTATCTTCTGACGGATAAAATTAAAGGTTCTGCTGATTACAAGCTACTGCTGCTAGAAATCAAGAAGCTAAAAGCAAGCCTTCAGACTGGAGAAGACTCGTCTACAACGGTCAAGAGTAAAGGTAAACGCAAGCAACCAGCTGCTTTACCTGAACCCGAAACCAAGAAGAAGAAGACTGAGGCTAAGAAGGGAAAGGGTACGGTTGATGAGTTAGTTCTTCACGACGAAGAAGATGTTGATGATCCTACTCTTAACAAGGCTGAGAGAAAAGCAATGAAGATAGCTATTGAAAGGAGTAGGAGAGATACGGGCGGTAGTGGTTCGGGCGCACAGATGAATATTGAAGAAGAGTACGAGGAGCCAGAGGATGTTTATGAGTTTGGATCACCTGAACGGTATTCTACTTCGAAGGAAACATCCATCCCTGTTTCAGCAAGTGTTGAAAAGGAGTCCGGTGCTCCTACAATCATGGTACCTACTCAACCTTTAGTAACTCAACCTCCACCAATACAACCCTTACCAACCAGACCGGTTTCAACACCATTCCTTCCACCACCAATAACTCCCATCCTTAGTACCGTAGTAACAACCGAGCCTCTTCAACCAACTCAGAGCAGCTCTGCATCGTCTACAATGGCTGCATTTGTAATGGCAGAAATGTTGGATAAACATACGGATAATCACAAAAGAGAGATGGATGAACTTCGCCAAGAGCTACATAGACGAAATCAAAGTGAAGAAGCATCTAAGAAAGCCCAAGAAGAGATGCTGGCTAAGTTCGCTGCAGAGATGGAGTTGACACGTAAAGCTCATGCAGAAGAACTAGCTCAGGTTAAGCAGGCTGAAGCTGATAAGCATGCTGCACGAATCACGAGACTTCAAGCTATGAGGGATAAATACAAGGAACAGAAAGAAACACTTGAAGCTTCTGTTGAAGAGAGAGTGAAAGCATCCGTTGAATCCATTATGCCAAAAATTCGTGATGAGTTGAAGACACTCGCGGCTGATAACTTGATGATCAAGTCATCCAATCCTTCGGAATCCGCCTACAAAATGGCCTATGACTTGACGGATTTTGAATTAAAGAAGATCCTCAAAGCTCGTATGAGGGAACTAGGATCTTTTGATAAATCTAGGATTCAACGGGCTCTCTACAAATCACTCAATGACGTTATCATGGAGGATGATAGGTTATTTAAAACGTTTGGAAGTGTGGTACCATACCACATTCTGCCTGAGGAAGAAAGGGAAGAAAGTGAACAAGAAGAGGGTGACGGGGAAGAAGAAGGTGAAGAAGAAGAAGAAGAAAAGGATGATGACGATGACGATGATGGTGATGATGATGAGGATGATGATGATGATGGTGATGATGGTGGTGATGGTAATGAGGAGAGTGCTAAGGGGAGCAACGAGGATAGCGATGAGGATGATGAGGGTACACAGCCTAAAAAGGGGGACAAGGTTGCCAGCACAAAGAAACCTTCTAAGTCTGGAACCAAGTCTAAGAAAGATGCTGCGCAGAAGGAACAATCCACCTCAACGGAATCAAGACGATCCAAGTGGCGCCACGATGTGAATGCTACTACAGCGTCATCGATTCCTGGGACATCTATTGCTGTGTCTATACCTGTTACCACTAACCCTGTTAGTTCTGTTATTGTTGCTCATGTGATTGCAGAGTCAGTAACTGAACCTGAAGCTGCACAACACTCGCCTGTTCATGACACCGCCGAGATGCCTGAATCAGAACCAGCCCGTGTTCATGTCTCTACTCCTCTACAACAAGAACCACAATCTACTGTTCCTGAGTCAAGCACACGGGACTGGGCAGACACTTTGGAGATTGACGAGACTGCACCACCACAAGCTTGGATCACGGCAGCGGCTCAATATGATCCAATCACAGACGCTGACAGAGATGTTCTATATCTCCGTATCCGTAGTCCGATAGACTTGTGTGCATTTCTGGCTCATGAGTATAAGACTTCGGTTACTCCGTCTTTGGTAAAGAGAGCGCTAAAGGATAAGAGAATTCGCGCCAAAACCAGGTTGACCCGAATGGAGTTCGAGTATTATGCTGACGAGGTCCTGAAAGCTCTTAACACCGTTCAAAGGCCAGGTCTCCATGAATCAGAAAGAGCTCCACCTCCACTTGATCCTTCTCAAGATAATCAAATTTCTCTCGACTTCTTCGTCACCTATGATCTTGAGTATCTTCTGAAGGGTTCATCAAAGTACGCAACCTCCCTGACCTTGCTGAAAGCTGCCAACTGGGGGACAATACCCTGGATCGAGGAAAAGGTAAACCGAATCTGGGTCCCAAGGGTAACTCGTAATTATGATATGTATACTGTAATAGGTGCATCTCATTGGGACGAACGAGTCCGAAGGGCGTACAGGGGTTGCTGCTTAGCCAATTCAGGAAGCACCGTTAGATCCGATATTCGCATCTCCAGCATTTTAGGGCTGAAAACTGAAGCCAAGAATGGCTATTATCATGTGACGGAGATTCGTCTGAAAAGGGAGGATGACAGAGAATACAAAATCCAGCAGGGAGATTTTTCTATCATTCGCCTTGAGGATATCGAAGATATGTTGCTTATGATGACCCGTGATCAACTCACCCATATTGCTCGTGAAGACATCATTGCTTTGAATACAGCACTTCGTATGTTCATACGAAGCGTTGTTATCAAGAAACGAGTTGAAGATCTTCAATTGGGAGTCGAAAGCTACCAACGGAAGCTTAACCTCACCCGTCCAATGAATCAAGTTCTACCTGAACATGTAGATAGATGTCCCTATACCGGCATTTCTGTCCCGAATTATGGCATTTTCTACTTGAACAGTCGAGGGTTAATGAAGTTTATGAGGGTGGGTGAGCTTTATAAGTACAGTGATGGGACTCTCCTATTCGTCAGAGGAAAGTTGGAGCATCTTAATTCGGGTGGGACTTTACTAGAGATGACTGAGGATTGGCATCAGGGTTATCGGCAAATAGAGAAGTATGTGATCAAGAAGATTGATCAAAAGCTCCGTGAACGAAGATTGATGAGGAGTTTAGAAAGATTCGTTGGTGGTAGACCATATGGAGTGCACCACAAGTTACTGCAACGATCCATCTAATGGTTCGTACATTTCAGGTCCACTTTATATTGGTTTTTAATTGTGAATATGTATATTTGTGAATATTGTGCTTTTGCGGCTTGATGTAGTGTTAAGGTATGATAATTTTTCAAGAATTTCTCACGAGATTCTAAATCTTTCAAAATATATCATACTAAAGCACTACAACTATCCCTTATTAATTTAAGGGGGAGCATTAACTTGTTCTATGGCCAAAACATCGATTTCATTTTTACCCAAAGACCGGTTAATCCATTCAATATCCCAAATATTAATGGTTAACATTTTGGATAAGGGGAGAAAATGGGATTAAGGAGACTTAAATGATATTTGGCTAAAAGATGAAAAAGACTTAACGATATTCCAACTTAATATGTGTAAAGCACGTGTTAAGGGGGAGCGTTTTTGATGAACAAAACACCTAAGGTACAAAACTTTTGATTTCAATATCACAAGTACCTTAAGTGATTTTCAAGGATTTTTCATGGTGGCTATACCTTCCCAAAACACGCTTAATTCACGACGATGTGGTGACAAAAGGGTGGTAGGAATAGGTTTAGTCCAATGATTCATCAGAGCCGATGGAATCTTCCCAAGGACAATTCCTTAGATAGAATTAGAAGTCCTAGGAAAGATGGAGAAAGAATGTGAACGTAGCTGAGTACCGACTAATTACTGATGCTAGCACTGGAACAATCACAACAAGGTGCTAGTGATGATGTATTGGTAAGTACTGAAGGGGTTGAAGAATGAAAAAGAAATGTAAATATAAAGGGTGTAAAGAAAGAAGCCCTCCTTACAACTTTAGGCAGAAACCGGGTCAATACATATGCTATTGAGATCATTTTTGTTAATGATTCTCGATATTGAAGAAAGACATCATGGACCCAGTGATGCAATGCACAACCCTTCCCAGCTAACTCAAATATCTCTCAAAAGGTATTTGTTTTAATCACACGGAGATTAACATGTTATCTATTGGTTTATTCACTCCGAATAGACTGATATTGAAAAGGTGGCACTCCTCTCCAGCCATCACTCACTAAATCAAAACGTACTATCGAGTCTAGAGCCAAGAGATCATCAAAAGTCTCATTAGGACACTTTCCATTTATTCCTTGCTTTCTCACACACTGTGAAAAGTAAGAGATTTTTATGAGTCCTACGCAGTATTCCTGTAATATTGCCAGAACATCCGAGTAATACGCAAATATTACAATGAAGATGGAAATCCTGCTTGAGCCAACATCAAACAAGCTCATGGTAGGTTACACGTGCGGTTCTTTTAGAACCAATTTTGTGAAAAACTGGAAAGAAACAGTGGTTTAATTCTTAATTGAACTTAAACTCGTTCCAGGCCTCTACGCATTATCATATGATCTTGCCAGAACACTCAGAGTGACTCTTTATTGATCACAGTGACGAGTGGAAATCCTTCTAGTGTTAACATCAAACAACACTTGGTAGGTGACGTGCAAGACTCTTTATGAATTGAGCTCGTGATAACTGGAAAACAACGATGGTGAAAATCTTAATTGAGATTCACTTGTTCTAGGTTTCATGAATTGACGGCTTAAAATCACAAGGATAATTTATCCAAGTGATTCACTCTTTATGTTCGCAGTCAGCTTTGGACGGTCGAATAAAGAGAACGGGTTTACCCGCGAAATCCTGTCAGGAAGTTACTTAATTGAAACTATCCGTCACGGGTACGATATCTAATATCGTCCAACGGTCTTCACCGACCGGAGGTAAAATGCTACCGAATTAGAATAAAATGTCAAAGCCATTTTATTCGTGTCGTTCCTGTGTACCTGTTAAAGACGGTGGCGTTGCTGTGTACCTGTTGAAGACGGTGGCGTTGCTGTGTACCAGTTGAAGACGGTGGTGTTGCGGTGTACCTGTAGAAGTCGTTCCCACATACTTATGTTTTCTGCATCAAAGTTCAACAAAAATTCAAGAAAGTGCAAGATGAAGTCTTCCGCTGTACCAAACTCTGAAGCTTTCGAGAATTCAACAAAAAGACATGAGTGTGTGGAACATGGAGTCACGAGGAGGCAAGATTCACAAGAAGGCAAATATCGCACGTGAAAGGCCAAAAGAACAATGCTCTCAAGCCAAAGCCTAAAAGATCAAATCAAAATATTCACAACAAAAAGAAAGAAGAAAAGACTACGAGCTGAAGAACAAAGACTTAGTATAGTATGCTAGGTTTAGAACTTTGTAAACGTGGAGTGACCTCCCTTAGGGGGAGATTGTTAGAAATACGTTTTTACGTATATTAGAAGTATCGGTCACTCCACAAATATTATTAATGTTGTAATAGCTCGTAGTTAGTGTTACTTATTAAGTTAAGTAAGAAACCGACCCATGGGCTTGTCATGGGTCGGCCCAAGCCCAAATAAGGGCCTAGGATATAAATACCCCTTTCCACCATGGAAAGGGGTTGGTTGTTGTTCATTTCCTTGTTTTCATTTAATAAAAAGACATAGTTTCTCTCTCACTTTCTCTCTCTAGTTTCTCTCTCTAGGAATCTTCAACCCACTTCATAGATTCATAGGTTATCAAGATTCTACAAAGCTGAAATCCAATAAGTAAATCACAATAAGCAAAGGGTAAATAAGCTATAAATGACCACTAGTCGAAACAAAAACAAGCAAATCTAATAAGCTGATAGACTATAAGCTGAAATAATAAAAAAAAACTCAATAAGCTATAACTAAGAAGCTGAAAAACTAAACGAACTAAAAGGCGGAATCAAAAGCTAATATATCAAAAGCAAAACAAAGAGATCTTAAATAAGCAAAAAAAAATCCTATAAGTAGAATCTAGATAAGCACTTAAATAATAAGCATATAAAAACGAGACAATAATAAGCATGTAAGCAGAAGATAAGCTAATAGGCGTAAAAGCATAATCTAGATAAGCACTAAAAAAAGAACTGAAAAGCAATTAAACAAAAGAGCATATTAAAAGCTATAATAATGATAGGACAGTTTAATACTTAAATAAGCTACAAAGCCTAACAATCAGCAGATGAACAGTAGATAAGCTAAAATAAGCAAATCCTAACACAACTCAGAGCACAAGAGCAGATATAAACTATTCGAAATCCAAACCAATACAAACTTAAAAATATCAGATGCAATAAAGAAACAAAAGAGATCTAACCACTTAGACTTATCAAATAAACTAAAAAATCAACACAGCAACATAAACTTAAACAATTAACTTTTAGCAAAATCTAAACATAGGAATTACCAATAAAAATGAAAAGGAATGAGAACCTAGTGATGAATCCATTGGGATGAAGATTGGCGCTGAGCCATCTTTATGAACAAACCGAACACCTTCTTAATCATCAACATCATCATCATCTTCGTCTCAGGCCACTTCAAAACAAACGAACCTCAAACCGTAGCTTGATCAAACAGAAACTTTCGCACAGTAACTTATTATTTCATATATATATATATATATATATATATATATATATATATATATATATATATATATATATATATATATATATATATATATATATTTTATTTTTTTTATATCTCGAATGAACAAACACCACAGTAATAGTAATATAAAAAAAGGACAGATTCAATATAAAAATTTAATTCGACTGAAAATAATAGATTGAGACGAAAATTATAAAAAATTACTTTTCATTAATTAATATAAAAATTACAATTCTGGAAATTGAAAAATACAAGATTAAATCTAAAAACCTAATTTGCAAAAATTAAATACTAATTTAACCTACTCCTAAATTAATTTAAAAACTGAAAAATAATGTAAAAGCTTGTCTATAATTACAAGATGTGAGGGATTTATAGGAAAACCCTCTCCTTGGTGCCCACGTCTTGAAATCAGGGTCATTCATCTCTTCTCTCTCTTTTTCTTCAATGATCAACGGCTGAGAATAATTTGGGAGATGGATTGCCAGCGTGGAGAGTGAGGAGGACCACCTTGTAGTGCTTGATTTGAAAAACTTGGGGGAATTAATTGGATTTGTGGGAATTAATCATTGAGGTAAAAAGCCCCTTTTTTCTATTGGTAATTTTTGGTTTTAGTGAATTTAGGGTTTGTGAGATAGGTAAAATATGGTGGCTGTGTTTTTGTGGGAGAGAAAGAATGAGCAGTTTTTGCTTTGTAAATATCGAATGGGGTAAAGTGGGTAATAGTTTGTTTATTGGTGAGTGGGGGATGTGGGGTAAAAAAAGTATTCGTTTTATTTAGGGTGTTGGGGTTGGGATAAACGTGGGTGTGAATAAATAATGGGATGTTGTGGGAATAAAACAAAACGGGGGAGGTGACATGGTAAATACATTTTATTAATTAAAACGATGTGAGGTGAGTGGCTTATTTGTTGACCGAGTGAGAGTTTATGTAAGTTGACCAATTCCTTGTTGCACCGTCTATTAAGTGTTATTGGGCTTTGGCCCATTTGTTTCCCAATTCGTCCCAACATTAATAGTAGTAATCAAATGGGCTTACCAAAATAACTTAGATCCGTTTAGTTTAATTCATCCATTCCTTAAATGGGCTTGTGGGCCCATTAAGCATAAGTGGGACCCACAAGGCCCAAAATCTTCGAAAATGATTAATTCCACTAAAACGAGCTCGATCTTGGCTTCCTTGATTATTTCTTCAATTCCTTGTTGGTTTTGACGGTTTTCGTGGTCTTGGCACACTTTTGGTCTTTTGACTTTGTCTTCATCTCTTTTTGGACTTTTCTTCAACATTTGACCGTGGAATCCCGTGTTTTCTCTTCTTTTGATCATTTGTACCTATTTAACACACAAAACACAAAACCACGCGTAATTCAGACATTTACGACATTAAACACATGATTAGATCTTGTTTTTCCTTGATTTTAGTGGCAAAAGGATAAGTGTTTACACACTTATTAAATCCCCTACACTTGACCATTGCAATGACCCCATGCAATGCATTATTTCAAAGCATAAGTTACATTTTTCTCATAATTAACCCATCTCGGCCTTTATTACTATATGCTATTATTACTATAACGAAAAGATAAAAACTTAAAAGGAGACAAAAGTTTTAACAATTTATTTAACTTGGAAATTATTAGATGGAAGAAACTCGTAAAGAAATCTAAGACTTGAATTAGGGCTTTGGTGTCATGAATATTAATCACCCTCAAGTTTCACGTTCCCCATACCAAGCTTAAAAACGAGATCATTGTTAACCATAAGTTAGCACAACTAACACTTACTCATGTGGTTTAGTTAATCACTTAGACCCCCTTATTCCTACGGTGTATCTCTTGTATTTTATTTTTGTCTTGAATGATCACGAGGATGCATTTTTGACTTATTTCGATAATTTATTAAGGCCGAAAATAAAGTGGGACGATTTAATCAATAGTTAGCTAAAGGACAAAATCTTTTAAAACTGCTTCTCGAAACCTCAAAAAGTTCATATCTTGGCATAACTCGTTTCACGATTTGAGACCTTTCTCGGACCGATATTTGGCTTGTACTTCAAACTTCAAATCTTGAGAGACGATCTTGAAATTATGGTCTTCTCTTCATTTTGGTATACATCTTCATAAGGAGTGAAAGATGCTTCAAACGTTGACCACTACTTCTTCATTTATCCTCTTCTTTATTTAGGATTTTGATATACAACGATCTGCCTCCTTTTCGGACTTGGATCTATTTATCCTCATACCTTGTTAGGGTCTTTTTGGATAGACTTCTCCATGATCTTTAGGGGAGTAATTGCTTCTCGTCGTGTGTCTTGATCCTTCATATTGATTTGGATTAATGATCTTCACATCATCTTAGGATCTTTAGCAAAAAGTGAATCCTCATGCCTTGTTAGGGCCTTTTTGGACTCGGGTATCCTCATGCCTTGTTAGGGCCTTTTTGGATAAGCCAATATTCGCGTCCCGTTTCAATAAGTTATGCTTGGCTATGAACTCTAATTAATACCGAGCAACTTTTAAACGATCTTGTGCTAGAAGCTAAGTAACCTTTTAAATCGTACAACCTTATTTATTGCAAATATATTTATTAACAAGTGATGGGAGAAAAAGCTCATAACTAACTCACATAAGTTAATGAAAGAATACCGAACTTATAATTAACTCTATCATCTCTCGTTCTCCACAATTTAAAATCTCAAGGAATGAGACTCGTGGATGCTTAGCCTAATAAACCAGTTAAGGTCCATATGGTTAAGGATACTAGCTAGAGTAAACTTGGATAAGTAAACTCGGGTTGAGTCAAAATATTCACGACGGGCCTAATATATCAAAGACATCTAAACTTGTTAAAACCATTTTATTTATTTATCTATTTATGACTTTATTCTTGAAATGGAAATTATTATGATGTGATAATAAAAGGAAAGAAATTAAATAAAAATACTACTAGGCCAAAATAGATCAAAAATTTGAAAAACGTTGAAATTTTTTTAAAATTTTCCGGTTAAATAGGGTCAAATTCATGGAAAGGCCACTAAAATTCGATAGAAGGCCCCCCTACACTTAATATAAACATTGTCCTCAATGTTTAAGCATGTGGGCGAAGAAACTCCCCTACACTTAGGACATTGAGTACGTTGTTTAAAATCGAGCTAAGGAAGGGACAACTAAAGTGATTACATTTATTTGTTTTATTTATATACAAGATAGAATCACAATAGCAAAAACTTATCGAAGGAACCGGGTACACGGGAAACACGGGAACACGGGAACACGGGTCTCGTCAAAAGTACCAAAAGTGGATCATCAAAGCACATGTACCTACACAATCACAACACACAAAACAAACAACCTACACGGCTCCCCATACACTTATTCTAGAAAATAGATAGAAAAATAGATCATCGGGTTGCCTCCCGAGAAGCGCATGTTTTTGTTAACCGAGTCACGAGCCTGACTCGACCCCGAATTAAATGGTCCATGGGGAAGCCTCGAATGTAATACCGGGATCAAAGACCTTATCCTCGTTCCCGGATGAACATAATAAATGAGAGGCAGGAGGATAAGTCATCAAAGGTAAAAAGGTCCTCTCAACATAAGTGAAATATGTGAGGTCGTGATCCACGGGAGGTGGGGTGGGTAAAGGAGACAAATTGTCATCCCTCAAAGACATAGGATGGTCACTATTCGGCAAAGCCGTAAAGGTATCAATCAAAGAATGGTCAATGTCACCTCCCGGGTCAAAGCATTCATCCTCATGAACGTGAATCTCTTCGATTTCTTCATCATAGATAGGCTCGTCAAACAAAGGTTTGTCGTTCCCCTCATTGAGGATTTTAGAAATTCTCTCGAAGAGATCACGATCAAGTACGAAACCATCATTCATTTGTGGGATTTGTTGATAAGTTAAATCCTCACGAATGTGGTAAACGTAATTCTCATTAGAGGAGTGTTTATTAGGTAACTCCTCGAGAATTGGATGCGTGGTCATGTGAGTTGGTTCGTCATTATTATTAAAAATAAGACATTCCAACTCATCAAGTTCGGCCTCGATTTTGGAAAAATAGACCTCACTTGTAGGTGGAAGTAGAGGTAAAAGAGCTAGCTCTCGGTCGATAATTTCCTTAATCTCGGGCTCGAAGACGAAATCATCATACTCACCACATATAGAACTCTTATTGGAAGAATCAATTATCGCATTTGGATTTGTGAGTATGTGATCATGGACTAGCGGAACGACCGTGTCCGTAAGCTCAGCAAAAATCGGCACATCACAAACTTCAGCAAAGAATTTGTCGAGCCCAAAATCACTAATCTCACTCGATGTATCAAAATCCTTAGATGCATTTGGGATATTGAGAGAAGGAATTACAATTGCACTAGGACATTGAGCACAAAGATCATTCCAAGAAATAGTATTCTCATCGTCATCATCATAATAGTAAGAACGCACAAGAGGAGGAGTAGAAACACTAAGAGTAGATACTTGCTCTTGTTGTCTTTCGTCATGCAAGCTAATTTTGATTTGTTTTAAGCTTTAGAGAATTTCATCCAAACTAGTGCTTTGTTCCTTAAAAGAAGGCTGATGAACGACGGAGTTTTGTGGGGGTTCAAAATTTTGAAAACCGGAATTATAGCACGGATGTGGCTCATAATTCATTGGTCGACAATAAGAAGTATCGTGAGGGCCCCCACAATGATTGCAACACGGGTATTGAGAAAAACCCGGTGCATGTTGAGGATAGGGATTGTCATAGACGGGAGGAGGGGAGAAATTTGTGTAAGAGGAGAAGTACGAATTTCTAGAATTGCACAATGGACAAAATCCAAATTGTGTATTGTCGATATCGGAACCACACTTCGCACAAGTACACCATGGACATATTGGAAAACCAAGCCATGGTCTCCCACACCGAACGCAAGACAAATCCATGAAGAATTATAAATAAGAGGGTTTGAGAAAAAGAATTAAACACAATAGAGGATAAAGAAGAATATTTTTGTATTTATTTAGAAAAATATATATATACAAGAAAAATCGAAAGGGATCGAACGAAAAATTAACACTAACACGTAATATTTTTGGTGTAATACTTTTAGGAAAAAGTATTACTTTTTGCTTTTTTAATTTTTTTTTGGTGCAATTCTTAGGAAAGAAATTGCTTTTGTGATTTTTTAATTTTTTTGTATTTTTAAGTTTTTGATTTTTTTGTATTTTTGATTTTGTTGCAAGAAACGTAACGTTCAAAGGATGAACGGATCCCAAAATCCAAACGTCTTCACGAAAAAATCATCAATCGTACGAGCGAAGCGGCAGCGGCGCCATTTTAATACTAGGATTTTTAGTCCTTTTTAATATTCGTTTTTCCTCGACTCACTCGAATTGATTACCGATTAAACGTTTTAACTTAGCTTGTTTTTGGTGACAAATATTTTTGGACTTTTTAAACTAAAAGACTAATTAAAAATTAATCTAATAAAACTTAAGCATTAAACTTAATCTAATTTAAAAATCTAATTTAAACTAATTTTAATAAAACTACTTTAAAGAAAATAAGACTTTTAAATAAATTATTTAAATCTAATTTTACTAAGACAAAATAAAGAAAAACTTTTAAATGACTTTTATAAACTTTTAAATGAAAACTTAATAAAACTAATTTTAGAACTAATAAAAATTTAAACTAAAATTAAAAGTAAAAAAATTAAAATATATATATTATTTTTTTTTTTACTTTTTTTTATATTTTAAAATAAAACTGAATTAGGAAATAAAAAGAAGAAAACTTTTAAGTTAAAATAACAACTAGCAAAACTTGAATTAAAGCTAATTAAACAAAACTGCAACTAGTAATTTTTCCTATATTAATCAAACTAAAGAGAGTAATACACAAAAAAGGCAAGAGATGAGATGGTTGGGGCGTTTGGCTCGTATGCGAGGGGTCTGGGGTTCGAATCCCCAGCAGACCCCTAATTTTGCTATTTAAATTTTTTAGATTTGTTTGTTTTATTGGTATTGTAAAATTGAAGCCCAGCAAAATCAGCAAGCGAACCAAAACTAAAACAAGCTGAAAGGAAATAAGCTGACAATAAGAAAAGCCTACAAACAAAATAAGTAACCTATATTACTGAAAATAAGCATCTGATTAAACATAAATAACAATGCAAAAGAAAACAGATACCTCTAATCTTAATCTAAAAAAAGTAAATCCCAGATAAGCTAAACTAAATACGCTGAACTCAACTAAGCAATGAACCAAATAAGCCAGAATGAACAATATAAGCACACGCACCAAACTAATAATAAGCTGAACCAAATAAGCAGTACACAATAAGCCAATTAAATCCTAGATAGAAAAATAATCAATACCGAAAGCTAAAAATTCTGATAATAAGCAAAAACAACTACGAAACAAACAGTTACCCAAACAGATTAAAATTTAAACCAAATAAAAAAAAATAAGGCAGAATCAAATAAGCAGATTAAACATCAAATAACTAAACAAACTCAGAAAATAAACACAAGCAGATGCGAAATTAAACTAATATTAAACTTAAGCAGATTCATCAAACTTAATCTAAACAATTAATTTAAACATTAAGCAAATAATTAAAGCAAACCAAAACAGAGAAATAATAAGCTTAACAAGAAATTAAAGGAAAAGAGATAAAACCATTTGGAGAATCCGTTGCGACGAAGGTTGGCGCTGAGCCACCTTGTGAACCGAATCAAACGCACCTCAATCATCAATATCACCAAACCAACATCCCTCGAACAGAAATCGAATCCAAAGGATCCAAGCTACTCGAATCAGATTCTTCGAAAAGTATCTTTTTTTTTTTTTTTTAATAAAATTAAACGAGAACAGTATATTAAATAAAACAGAAAGTAGATTAAGACTTACGAGAAATTAAAAAGAGACAAATATAAATAAATTTAAACTTTTCATTAATATTTAAGAAAAATTACATGAACTGGAAATAAAGAAAATACAATAAAACCTAACACTAATTTGCAAAAAATTAAATACTAATTTAAATCTACTCCTAATTAGTTTTTAAAAACTGAAAAATAAAAGAAAAGCTTGTCTATAATTACAAGATGTGAGGGATTTATAGGAAAACCCTCTCCTTGGTGCCCACGTCTTGAAATCAGGGTCGTTCATCTCTTCTCTCTCTTTTTCTTCAATGATCAACGGCTGAGAATAATTTGGGAGATGGATTGCCAGCGTGGAGAGTGAGGAGGACCACCTTGTAGTGCTTGATCTGAAAAACTTGGGGGAATTAATTGGATTTATGGGAATTAATCATTGAGGTAAAAAGCCCCTTTTTTCTATTGGTAATTTTTGGTTTTAGTGAATTTAGGGTTTGTGAGATAGGTAAAATATGGCGGCTGTGTTTTTGTGGGAGAGAAAGAATGAGCAGTTTTTGCTTTGTAAATATCGAATGGGGTAAAGTGGGTGATAGTTTGTTTATTGGTGAGTGGGGGATGTGGGGTAAAAAAAGTATTCGTTTTATTTAGGGTGTTGGGGTTGGGATACACGTGGGTGTGAATAAATAATGGGATGTTGTGGGAATAAAACAAAACGGGGGAGGTGACATGGTAAATACGTTTTATTAATTAAAACGATGTGAGGTGAGTGGCTTATTTGTTGACCGAGTGAGAGTTTATGTAAGTTGACCAATTCCTTGTTGCACCGTTTCTTAAGTGTTATTGGGCTTTGGCCCATTTGTTTCCCAATTCGTCCCAACATTAATAGTAGTAATCAAATGGGCTTACCAAAATAACTTAGATCCGTTTAGTTTAATTCATCCATTCCTTAAATGGGCTTGTGGGCCCATTAAGCATAAGTGGGACCCACAAGGCCCAAAATCTTCGAAAATGATTAATTCCACTAAAACGAGCTCGATCTTGGCTTCCTTGATTATTTCTTCAATTCCTTGTTGGTTTTGACGGTTTTCGTGGTCTTGGCACACTTTTGGTCTTTTGACTTTGTCTTCATCTCTTTTTGGACTTTTCTTCAACATTTGACCGTGAAATCGCGTGTTTTCTCTTCTTTTGATCATTTGCACCTATTTAACACACAAAACATAAAACCACGCGTAATTCCGACATTTACGACATTAAACACATGATTAGGTCTTGTTTTTCCTTGATTTTAGTGGCAAAAGGATAAGTGTTTACACACTTATTAACCCGTCTTCCCGGTTCTATCCTAAACTCTTTTGATTCACTATTTTATATTCTTCAATATTAAAATAGGAATCACTTTAGTTGTCTCTTCCTTAGCAAGATTTAAACAAACGTGCACAATGTCCTAAGTGTAGGGGATTTTACTTCCACATGCTTAAACATTGAGGACAATGTTTATATTAAGTGTAGGGGAGACTTCTATCGAAGTTAAGTGGTCTTTTCCTTGCATTTGTCCTCATTTTAACCGGAAAATTGATTTTTCGACATTTTTCAAAATTTTTGATCTATTTTGGCCTAGTAGTTTTTCCTTTGTTAGCGTTATTTACTTTCTTTGCTAGAATAAATTTTTAATAAAGTGGTTTTAAATTTTTCAAAGTCGTGAATATTTTGACTCAACCCGAGTTTACTTATCTAAGTTTACTCTATCTAGTATACTTAACGTGGTTAAGTCAAGTTTTGCTAGGCTTTTATATAGGGAGCTTTAAAAAGTGAAAGTCTTAACTCTCACGGGTTAAGAACAAGAACTTTTCGCAAGTTCTTATAATTGATCCTAGAGAGTTGTTTATCAAGGGAACTTTAAAATGCGAATTCTAAACTTGAAAAAGTCTAATAGTTTGCAAGATCCTATAGATGACTCGAAAACCCAAAACTTGGATTTAATTGGCTAAGCATCCACGAGTCTCATTCTTTAAGATATTAAACTGTGGAGAATGAGAGATGATAGAGTCAATTATAAGTTTGGTACTCTTTCATGAATTTATGTGAGTTGATTATGAGCTTTTTCTCCCATCGCTTGTTAATAAATTTAATTGCAATAAATAAGGTTGTACGATTTGAAAAGTTACTTAGCTTCTAGCCTAAGATCGTTTAAAAGTTGCTCGGTATTAATTAGAGTTCATAGCCAAGGCATAACTTATTGAAGCGGGATGCGAAGATCGGCGAGTCCGAAAAGGCCCTAACAAGGCATGAGGGCTACATTTTGTTGCTAAAGATCCAAAGTGATGTGAAGAATCATTTATCAAAAATCAATATGATGGATCGAGACACACGACGAAAAGCAAAAACTCCCCAAAAGATCATGGAGAAGTCTATCCAAAAAGGCCCTAACAAGGTATAGGATAAATAGATACAAGTCCTAAAAGGAGGCGGATCGTTGTATATCAAAGTCCAAAATAAAGATTGGAGAAAAATGAAGAAGTCGTGGTCCAAGTATGAAGAATCTCTCAAAAACTTCAAGTGAAGAAATTCCTATTATGAAGAGAAGACCATAATTTCAAGAACGTCTCTCAAGATTTGAAGTATGAAGTCGCTACCAAATATCGGTCCGAGAAAGGTCTCAAATCGTGAAGCGAGTTATGCCAAGATATGAACTTTAAGAGTTCCGAGAAGCAGTTTTAAAAGATTTTGTCCTTTAGCTAACTATTGATTAAATCGTCCCACTTTATTTTCAGCCTAAATAACTATCGAAATAAGTCAACAATGCATCCTCGTGATCATTCAAGAAAAAAATAAAATATAAGAGATACACCTAGGAATAAGGGAGTCTAAGTAAATAGTTGGACCACATGAGTTCGTGTTAGTTTGCTAACTTATAATAACAAAGATCTCGTTTTTAAGCTTGGTTTGGGGAACGTGAAACTTGAGGGTGATAATCATTCATGACATTTCCAAAACCCTAAGGTAAGGTTTTGATCTCTTTACTTGTTTTCTTATTTTGGAAATTTTCTATCATTTTAATAAAGGCCAATGTGGATTGATTATGATGTAAAATGTAAAACTTGCTTTGTAACTAATGCATTGCATGAGGACATTGCAATGGTCAAGTGTAGGGGATTTGATAGGTGTGAAAACACCCATCCTTTTACCACTTAATTAGAATAATAACCATGCCAAAACGTGTATTTTATGTCGTAAATGTCAGAATTATGCGTGGTTTGTGTTTTTGCTGTGATTTAGGACCAAAACGTGAAAAGGAAGGAAAACACGGGCTTTCACGAGCTTTTATCGAAGAAAAAGACAAAAGACGGAGTAAAAAGATCAAGAGTGCAAAAAGAACGGAAGTCCAAGGCCTATTCTGAAGATTTATCGAAGAACAAGTCTAAAGACGGAAGTTTAATTAAGCTGAAGAGCTCAAGTCTAATAAATGAAGAAATTATAAGACGAGTTTTAATTAATCCCGAGTAAAAGTCGAAAAAGTCGAAGAACTTAAAAGACGAAAAGACGTGAAGAAAGAAAGAAAGAAAGAAAAGAGCAACACAAGCATCCCATCCTTTCCTATAAATACCCTTCATTTCACCACATGAAAGGGTGTTAGTCATTTAGGAGTAGTTAGATTAGTTTAGGAGTAGGTAATTTTAGAGAGAGAAAGTGACAGTTTCTCTCACTAGGATCTTAATCTTTTATCTTCCTTTTTTGTTTTTAATAAAATCTTTACTTTTGATAGCTTAATTCTTGTTTTAATCTTTATCTTATTCTACCTTTCTTAGCTTTTAACTTATTTTTAATCCGAATTTTTATGCTTTTTGTCTAATCTTGATGTTTGATTGATTAAAAAGTTTATCTTTTTATCAATCCTTAAGTTTTCATACGGAATAAGCTATAAGTTTGACAATCTTATTAGCTTATTTTGTGTTTAGCTTATTTGTTTTTTTCTAGTTTTTCTTAAAAAAGGTTTCATCCTTTTAATGTTTATCTTGTTAAGTTTGCTTATTTTGTGTTTTTAAAAGTCTTTAAATTCTAGCTTATTAGCTTTTCTTAAACGTGTTTTGATTAGGTGTTTAGGCGTGTGCTTATTTGATTAATAGCTTATTAGATTTAGCTTATTTTATACATTCCTTTTACATTCTGATCATCTTGATTGGAAAAGGGTTTTACATTCCTTTTAGCATTCCTTTCAGCATTCCTTTTACATTCCTTTCAGCATTCCTTTTACATTCCTTTTAGCATTCCTTTTAGCATTCCTTTCAGCATTCCTTTTACATTCCTTTTAGCATTCCTTTTACATTCCTTTCAGCATTCCTTTCAGCATTCCTTTTACATTCCTTTTAGCATTCCTTTCAGCATTCCTTTTACATTCCTTTTAGCATTCCTTTCAGCATTCCTTTTACATTCCTTTTAGCATTCCTTTTACATTCCTTTCAGCATTCCTTTCAGCATTTCTTTTACATTCCTTTTAGCATTCCTTTCAGCATTCCTTTTACATTCCTTTCAGCATTCCTTTTACATTCCTTTCAGCATTCCTTTTACATTCCTTTCAGCATTCCTTTTAGCATTCCTTTTACATTCCTTTTGCATTTCGTTTTACATTCCTTTCAGCATTCCTTTTACATTCCTTTTATATTCCTTTTAGCATTCCTTTCAGCATTCCTTTTACATTCCTTTTGCATTCCTTTTACATTCCTTTTACTTATCGCAATTTACATTTTCATTTTACTTAGTTATAGACAACCAAACGATTTTCATTTCCACCAAGAACAATTGAGTCGCACTTTCTACCAATAATCAATTCGAAAGGATTGGAACGAAATTATTTTATACATGGCCAAAACCCAGTTATTACTTAGCTTCTCTTAGACCAAATGTATGGCGAACGTCATTTGAACTAGTTCGAGACGTATTCTTTGGACTATGTCTAGGGATACTAGATACAATCATGTGAATAGGTCTTGCAAAAACTGTTTTAGTCACATTGGGCCTAGATAGTGGAGTGACTGGTCTAGAAAAATGAACCATATCAACTTGGGAGGAAAACCGCGGTCTCGAGGATTTTGATCGCTCGGATCTAATTGCAGTCGGTTGTCGAATGAACTGATTTGTAGGCGGTTTCCCCAAGATTGATGGTTTTTCAAGCTTAGTGTCCACACTAGTTCCTTTGGTTTTCCTCAATTCGTTTTTCAACGCAGCTATAGCAAAGACCTTTTCCTGTACTTGAGCTTTTAATGTCTCATTCTCTTTGAGCAATTCATCTTGGGATGCCAACTTAGATTCAAGCAACTTTATTTGTTTAAAGAGATTATCCTTTTCAGCTTTAGAATCTAGAACAGTTTGATCCAATTTTCGTTCAAGAACAACATTTGACTTTTCAAGCTTTTCAAAATAAGTTTCAAATTTCTCCGTTTTCTTTGAAAATTCAATTTTGGCATCATCAAGCTCTTTGCATTGCTGAGCTAAAATTGTTTCAAGCTCTTTAATCCTAGAATCAGAATTATTTAAAGAAGCATTCATAAGACACTTATCATGATGTTTAGCATTTTGAACACTTTCTCCCCTATTATGATTCACATCGGATGAATCAGAAGTGGAATCGCTATCACTCTTTTCCATCCCATGTTTGGCATAATTAGGTTCAGAAAGCTCAACATGCTGTATATTGTTGAAACTTGGCACCTGAGCAGTTGGTGCTTGTGACTTGCTGCTTGTTTCATGTGTTCCTCCTGATTCCTTGCCATTGCTTGCCTTGACGACCAAACTGGCACCTATTTCTTGCACGGTGCAGATGTAATCATCTTTTGACGACAACTTGAAGCATGTCTCTCTCTCATGTTCATGAGGTATTGCTGCATTCAATGACTTAGACGACTCCTTGATTCTTTGAATCTGACCCTTTTTCAACCGTATCTCGTTGTAATTAACTAACCTGACCTCAATACACTTCTCGAGTATATTGATGTGATTGAGTAAACCACTTTTAAAGGTTTCAGTCTGGCATCCCGTATGCACGTTGAAAAGCTGGTGAAGGATTGGAGTCGAATAATCAAAAGGAGGTACCATTGTTGAGGCAAAGAAGTCCTTAAACTGTGTACGAAGGATTTCTAGACATAACTTCGCGTTAACCTCATGAGGAATCTCCCTTTCAAGTTGCAACCGTAACTCATCCAAATTATTGAAAATCTTCTCTTTAAAATTATCCACTTTGCCAAAGAATATTTGAACCGTGGCTGGAAGTTCAGGCATGTTGTGCGGATAAAGAAGTGCAAGATGTGTCTTGAGCGCGTAAAAGGTTTCCAATGATTTTTCACGCAAGTTGATCTCTTGGAGTTGCATGCGTTGCCGTTCTCCCTCTTTAGATGGCAAATTCAGCGAATCCATTGAATATTGATGAAAAATTCGTGAGCCCTGGTTTGGTAATATGTCGATTTCTTGGCTTAATAAATTCTTGATAAACGCAAACGTTGATAAAACAAACCCGGGACTAAGAGGTCCAAATATATCACCAATAATAACAATAAAAAATTGATATCACCAATAAATTCTTAACTTAACTAAACACGTAGTCAAGTTATTGTTGGTACATGCATTTGTTGACAAATCACGTGGCTTGGTCCCATCTATTCTATTGCCAAACGAGTGGCTTAAAAAATATTTAGACAACGTTAAAAACAATGAAATGGAACGTGGCCACTTCCTCAACCAATTCCAAACGTGTTCCACAAATATTGAGATAATACACCCTTGGTATCAGTCAATCTTATCTCAAGCTTAGTAAACTTCGCCCCACTTGTTTCTATCTTTGACTTTCGATATACCGAACTACTCTCACCTCAAAATAAACAAAGCAACACACACCTAAAATGTATTCTCTCACACACAAACACCCACTGTTTATTCTCTCTCAAACAAGGGAAACACAAATCGCAGCCACCAAAGTGAATCTGAACACAAGATCTATAACCCGTTTTGAAGATGAATTGAATAAAAAACACCACCAAATCAAATGATCACGACGAAGAGAATCTCGTTCATGGGAGGCAAGAATCACGACGAATCATCTTCAAGATCTTTTCAGAAAGAAGGTCTCGGGTAGGTATTCTTTAACTGGTGCAAGTCGTGTTTGAAAATCGAAATAAAGATTAGATTATAACATAATTATTATAGATCTTTTCTTTTTATTCGAATATTAAGCTTGGATTAAATCCGACAATAGATCGATGATGATTATAGTTTGTGATAGATCTTAAAGATCTTGGCTTGCATGCTTAAACACAAAGAATTATCTGAGATCTTGAGTGTGTGATGGTTCGTTGTGCGAGGGTGGGTCTAGGAGTCTATTTGATGTTTTGGTTTTGGTCTGTTTTTTTGTCGAGTCTAAGGGTGAGTGAATGGTGTCGAGGGTGTTTAATGGGTTTGAGTGAATGGTTTGAGTGAATGGTTTGAGTGAATGGTGTTTTTGGAGTCGAGCAGTCTGTTGAGGTTGGTTGTGGTCGTTATATGTCGTGTGGGTTGTGAGTCTGTTGATGTTGAGAGGTTTTTGAGAGAGTCGAGAGTGTGAGGGTAAGGGTCGAGTCGAGTGAGACGAGGGTAGGTCTTGTCTGATTGAGTCCTTTTGTTTTGTGTCAATATTCAAATCATCGCAATGTTTAAAAAAAAATTCCATCACAATATTCAAGCACACTTCCATCGCAATATTTAAAAAATCCATCGCAATACTCAAAAACTCACAACCCATCGCAATATTTATTGTGTCTTTCATCGCAATGCGTCAAAACACTTCCATCGGAATGTCTCGATAAAAAATTCGACAGATTTTCGTTCCAATGTCCCTTAAAAACCGTCGCAATCCACGATCGTACAGTACGATCGGAATCCGCGTCGGAATAAGGTATCAGAATACGTGATCGCAAAGTAGAACCCGAGGGTTATTGCGATCGATCTACAAACCTGGTTCTTTCTGATGGGTGAGTGAAACGCAAAGTACAAACCTTGAGTCTTGATGAACACGAGAACTGCTACTCAAATAAGACAAAAAATTGATCGTGATATGAAAAATTATATGACATAGACATGAGACAAAAGGTGATAAAAAATGATATTAAAAATTTGATAAAGAAAGTGAATAACAAAAAAGTTTTTATCAATTTGATAAAACTGATAACCAAAAACAACCGACAAACAGTGAATAATAAAAAGGTTTTTTTATCAATTTGAAAAAGACAAATTTGATAAGAAAAAAATTGAAAAACAACACGTCACACCAAGAGTTAAAAAATAGTGAAAGATGAAAATTTTTACCACCAAATCAAAAGATAAAAAACACGTCAATCCGAAGAATCGACCAAAGCTCTTGATACCAATTGTAGGATCGTGTTTTCTAAGGATTAGGCATGTTATGATTAATCTATTAAGATGGATGGGAAATGAATAACTTAGAGAGAGAAAGAAGAGAGAGAAAGGAGAGAAAGAAGAAGAAAGATTGATTATGTGAAAATGTGTGTGTAATTCAAAGCGAACAACCCCTCCTAACATGCTAGGAGGGGGTTTATATAGCCCACCCTACATGTGGGCTATATGGACTATATTGGATCATGAGCCCAATATCATTGGAGTGACCGATCCTTTCTAAATACGTAAAAACGTATTTCCAACAATCCACATATAAGACTAGGAATGCTACATTACTCCTACTAGCTTTGACATATACACATGGCTCATTAGGATTTTGAATAAAATCAAGCTTTCTGATTTCTTTATCAAACCTTTAATTCATGTTTTGGAAGCTTGCTTTAAACCATAAATGGATCTCTTGAACTTACAGACTTAGTTGGGATAATTTGGATCAACAAAACCTTCAGGTTGTACCATGTAAACATCCTCACTAAGGTGACCATTTAAGAAGGCATTCTTGACATCCATTTGCCAAATCTCGTAGTCATAGAACGCCGTTATGGCTAAGATAATCCTAATAACTCTGATGTTTGGAACCGGAGAGAAGGTTTCCTCTTAATCTAGCCCGTAGGTTTGAGTATACCCTTTCGCCATAAGAAAAGATTTATAGGTGTGTATATTGCCATCCATGTCGGTCTTTATCTTATAAAACCATCTACACCCACGGTTCTTGCGCCCACGGGAAGATCAATCAAATCATACTTGATTATCTTTCATGGATTGCATTTCTACGTTCATTGCTTCAAGCCACTTGTCGGATCTAACATCTGATATAGCCGCTTGATAACCAGGAGGCTCTCCATAATCACCTAATTCATGTTCCTCAGCATCTACATAGAAACCATACATATGAGGTGCTTGAGGCATCCTATCGGACCTTCGAACAGGAACGTCTACGTTTTGAGGTTCTACATTTTCATGTGTAACTTCATCACGTACTTTGCTAGTGTTACCAGAAAGCAGTGTATCTACATCTTCGACGAGTTCTAAGTCGTCAGTACTCCCACTTGCTTCAAGCAGTTGAGTACTCCCACTTGCTTTCCTGATCTATGAGACTTGTCTCAAAGAACTTAGCGTTTCGAGCAACAAATATTTTGTTCTCAAGTGGATAGTAGAAGTAGTATCTCATTGTTTCCTTTGGGTATCCTATGAAAATACACTTAATTGATCTAAGGTCTATTTTTTTAGGAGTATCCCGCTTCACGAGAGCCTCACAACCCCAAACCCTTAAATAAGATAACTTGGGGGCTTTCTCATGCCATTATGGTGGCTTATTAGCCTTCTTGGTTGGAATCATATTGAGAATGCGCGCAGCAGACCTTAAAGCATAACCATAAAAGGACTTTGGTAGGGTAGTTGAGTTCATCATGGAACGAACCATATCTTAATTTTCAGTTAACTTTATTATTATAATTCGATTTCTTTAATAAAATTATACATCGTTTTCTACATGAATATTATACATATAAGAGTTTAAACTAACATTTTTCTCAAACGCACTCGAGATGGAATGTAATGTTTAGTATAATATTGTATGCTACACATACTTAAAAGCACCCGAGAAATTAGTATGACCGTCCATAGTTTGTGCTATATATAGCCCTATAATTTTCCTAGTATATATATGGAAGACTCAACATTGTGATATATTTTAGGGTAAACCATAAATTTCGCCTCTCGATTTTACAAAAACGGAAATTTTGCCACCGAGTGCAAACTTCAAGCAATTTTGCCACTATAGTTGTAAATATCGTGCAAAAATAACCCTCGAGTTAACTTTTTATAACATTTGGTTGTTTTTCTCCATTAACTCCCTCACATGCCATGCACGTAAGGGTACTTACGTCATTTCCACTCGTACCAGTCACGCTAGCACTCTTCCACCTTTACCTCATGTAAAAAAACATCCCCAAAACCAATAATCCACCTTTCCTTCCCGTCATTATTACACTGACACCTTTTGTTCCAAGGACTAGATTTGCAACGAAATCAAACTGTCCATCTTTTACATCTCTCTCTCTCTCTCTCTCTCTCTCTCTCTCTCTCTCTCTCTCTCTCTCTCTCTCTCTCTCTCTCTCTCTCTCTCTCTCTCTCTCTCTCTCTCTCTCTCTCTCTCTCTCTCTCTCTCTCAAGCAGACGCAGTACATTACCCTTTCCTTAACTTGTGATATAATGGCTCGACGTATTGAACTAGTTTGTATCTCTTGGTCATTTCACCTAACAAAAATGATGGTAGTCTCGTATCAAACGAGATTGATGAGGACATCTAGCAGGCGAGAGAATTAATGACTAACTCTGAACGGCTGACCGAGCGAGTCATGCGTAAGGGGAGTTGATTCTCGAGCTCCAAATGGCAATCCTTCTATATGTGTTGGGGAAAATGTGACAAAGCTCAAGGCACTCCAAACTGCCGACATGCGCAAGGCAAAGATGTTGATGAAAATGGTCACACATATTCACAACAAGATTATTGACAAGATTAACTTTTCAGCGAGGCAGCGAGAGATATGAATCGGTTGGTTCATGAAGATTTAAAGGGTTGCTGCGTGTAGATAGGGGTTTTTAATGCCAAGTCTTTTAGGTTGTTAAATGTGAATCGAATGTTAATTACTATGTTTTAGTTTGAATTAAGGTGTTATGTTGTTGTTTTAACTTTGAATTAAGGTGTTTTGTTAATTGTTAATTATGTGTTATTATGTTTGGTAGAGAAGCAAATGGGTATTATTGGAGACTTTAACCAGATGTTGATGTAAGCAGTTACCCAATCAATAAGCAAATAAGGTGTTAACAAGCAAGGTTAATAAGTAGTTACAAATGAATAAGAGAATAAGATGCAAACAAGTAAGGTTATAGCTATAACATGTCTACAAATGTTTATGTAAAAGACCTAAGCGCTCTAACGGTAATTATTGTGTGTTGTGAGGGTGAGGCGGCAGGTTCGAGTCGATAGTTAACCATTCCTTTTTTTATCAAGGGAATAACCAATTACTATAAAGCCAGTAATAAGCACTAACATTCCTTAACAATACGTAGGGTAACCAAATACTATTAACAAAGTAATAAGCACTATCAAGAGAGCAATAAGCAGATTATAAGCTATAAGTTGTTTTTTTAACAAAAGTAGATCCTAACATTCCATAAAAATATGGAGAGTAATCAAATTATGTTAACACGTTAATAATCACTAACAAGACAGCAATAAGAAGATTATAAGCTACAAGCTGTTTTTTAACAATAACAGATCCTCAACATTCCTTAAAAATAGGGTTATCTAGTTACAATGTTTTCAGAGTAATCATATACACTATCCTAAACACTCCTTGTAACAGCCATCTTAAGTTCACTTGTTTTCCACATATGTTGGTGCTCTAAGACCTAGTACGCAATTTGTGATCTTAAAACCTTGATACTCATATAATGGTTAGGAGCTCTTACACCAAGCACAACAAACCTTTTTATATGACCTTTATTTTTGGCCACATTATCAACAAAAGAAGAACCCCCCACATTCAAACTGTTAGTAGACCTACTCCTAACATTCAAACATCCACCCTCTCTAATGACAAACCCAATAGACCTTCGTAAAGCACCAACATTCGGATTAAAACCCGAATCCTCGTGAACCATGATCCCATTACCCTTTTCTAAAGCTCTTTTCTTCTTCACCAATGAAGTCTCATGTAACACCGCATATGGTAATATCATAGTAATATATGGCATGTCAACAAAGCATGCAAGGTAAATGTACAAACATTCATGACCATAAAAGGAAATACCGGAAACAAAAATCGGTAGTCCAAGTAACTCAACCACAAGAAAATATAAGTATTGTAAAGGAAAAGACTAAACAATGTCCAACATGAAATAAAGTAAGATAAAGTATGATAAATGCATAAGATATAGAAGGCTGGATAACATCCATCCGAATACACATGTTCTTGAGATCCTACTTGCGACCTTTGGTACCTGCCGTTTGGGAACATGGAAATGGAAAACGGCTGAGCATAACGCCCAGTGCACGGATATACAATAAAGCATAGAAATACATAGAATAATGAAAGCATATAAAGAGCGTATAAAGCATGAATGGCAACGGAAATGAATAAGTCCTGGGAAACCTAGACGTATAACATGTTTACTGGTTTTAAGGCTGAAAACATAGCTTATGTTTACTTATGAAAATCTGTATTAGTTTAACATACCAAAAGCCAATATAGGTCATGAGGTCAACAACGTGCATGAATACATAGAGGGGTGACCTCGTCATGCAATGTATGCCTCCAATTAATATGGTCTGGGTAGGAGGGATCAACTCCTTGTGAAGGATGCAAGGCACATACCACATTGACCATGAAAATCCTGACTGAAACTGTAACTAGGATTCACCCATACGCCCCACATGATAATAAATAAATAATTAAGGCCAAACAAACTGAAGGGACGCCACGAGCTATCACTTCAGCGTAGTGAAGTCATAACACTTGTGCCTCTAGTGTTATGGTTATGGTACCTCCATAACTAGGTGAAACTGGCATGCATTTATATGGCTAAGGTAACTAATAAAACATAAGCATTTAAATCTGTAACTACTGGGAAAACAGTTGGCTGCATACGAGAAATCCTAATAAAGGAAGAGAGTGTCCTTACTGAAGGACGGAAAATCCGTACCTTGTGTCCAACAGAAGCTAACGGAAACGCTAAGAACCTAGTTCGCCTTGACGAATAATACTACATAAGAATAGGGATGTGTATGAATTGTCTGAGATACATGTGTTTTACTGCTTCTGTGTGTTCCTAGCTTATTATTCATGTTCTGTCATGTTTTAGCTATTTTATGTATTAACTGTAGTTATTCTTGTGTTATGTTGTTTATTATTCATGTAATAAGGTATTATAATACTTGTATCGTAATACTAAGTAACTTTCTAAAAATAGCCGGTTTCCTAAAATAGTAAGTTTCTAAAATTAGAAAGTTTCCAAAAATATTAAGTTTCCATAATCAGAATTAAGCTGGATTATTTAAATATAAAGTAACGTTTATTAATAATAATACAAGTCATGGATTAAGTATTATAGCTTATTAGATAATTAGCATGGTTGGTTTAATAAACTATAGGTTATATGAATTTAATTAAAATATCATGTTTAATTAAATTAAGCTAGTAAATTACTTAGGTTAAATCATGAAATATTAACTTTAAAATTTAAAACCTAAGTCATGTTTTTAATTAAATTAAATAGTCTTGCAAATAATTTAATTAAAATAATAAACTGCTTTTATAAATTCCCGAGCCCCGAACCCGTGTTTAAAATTATCCCGAGCCCAAAAAGTGCCTAGACGACACCATATAACCGACGGCTAGTGGTTGTCAGCCGGTGGCTAACCCACAGACAGTGGCTAACCGGCTAGCCGGTTGCCACCGTCTAAACAAAATACCCACCAGCTATAGCCGGTGGTTCCCCCTGTTTCGCTGTTGGTTACCCACCGTTGCACAAACAAGTCCCACCGAGACCATGGTGGTCTCGATTGAAACTAATCAAAACAAACACACCCCGAAGCGAGGTCAGGGTTCCCTTTTTCCCTGTGTCCGACCAAAACCAATCAAGCCGAGACTTGGTGTTCTCTGTGGTGGTGCGAACAAGCAAGCCGAGAGCCCTTGTGCTCTCGGTTGTGTCTCGGCCGAACCAAAACCCGAACCAAACCACCCTTTTTTGGTTTTCTTGATTAATTAACATGTTTTAAGTGTTTGTTTTTAAGATTCAATTATCATGTTCATCATAAATAATATAAAAGAATAACAAGAAAAGATTTACAATGCTACCAAATGCGTGAGTGAAAGAGATTAATGAACACGAACACGTATACACAAAATCAAAGATCAAAATCGATCCGAACTCCCTTGTGGTTGTGTGTAGGCCGGCGGCAAGAGAGAGACCAAAGTAGGTTTTCTTGATTATTTTTTATAAAGTGATATTATGTTTCATTTTCCAGGAGATTAATTTGATATGGAGTAGTATTGGGTGATGGGCCAAAAGGCCCATTCCTTCCTTCTCTTTGCTTTATGCCGCGACCAACATAGCCCAACAAGCCAAAACCGTAAGTTTTCTACATTAACGAATATTTGTGTGCGTTCGTTTCAATTATCGTGAATTAATTATCGTGATCATGTCATATTTATAATATACGTAAATACTTGTTATTTAATGTCGTGACACGTGTAATATATTATAAATGGAAAGTTTTATTTATACGTATTTTCGTTTATTTATTATTCACGTGTACTGTTCATACTATTTTAATGCGGGTTTTATAACTCTTCCCCTCTAA
Source organism: Glebionis coronaria (assembly GCA_025667525.1). Lineage (NCBI taxonomy): Eukaryota > Viridiplantae > Streptophyta > Magnoliopsida > Asterales > Asteraceae > Glebionis > Glebionis coronaria. The sequence goes on along the minus strand of CM046874.1, from coordinate 125,756,749 downwards.
AAGAATAATTCGTCATCGAATTAGAGAAAACGTAAACTGAAATAAAACATACCCGAATCAGAACTAGAAATGAGGGTAAGAAGTCCGTATAGACTCCTCCGTCTCCCAAGTGGCTTCCCACTCAGGATGATCCCTCCAGAGGATTTTGACGAATGGGGTCGTCTTCCTCCGCATGACACGATCTTGTCGTTCAAGACTCTGTCAGTTTCTTCGACATATGAAAGATCCTCTCGAATATGATCAAGCAACAACATGAACGGGGTGATAGTTGTATCCTCTGAGTAAAGACACATGGAACACGTTGTGAACGTGTTATAGCTGATGCGGTAGCGCTCAACGATATGACACTCCACCAACGCGTTCTATGATGTCGAACGGTCTGATGAAATGAGGACTGAGCTTCCCTCTGATTCCAAAACGCTTCACTCCTCGTGTAGGTGATACCTTGAGGAAAATGTGATCACCCACGTTGTAGGATATATCTCTACGACGCTTATCAGCATAGCTCTTCTGGCGAGCACGAGCTTCCTGAAGCTTTGCCTTGGCGACGGCGACCTTCTCATTAGTCACCTCAATCACTTCTGGACCCTCAATCAGCCGTTCGCCCACCTGATCCCAACAGATTGGGGCACGACACTTCCTACCATACAACATCTCAAACGATGCACACTTGATGCTAGCGTGCCAACTGTTGTTGTATGCAAACTATACTAGATAGATATAATCGTCCCAGATTCTTGTCCATTCTAGAGCACACGCCCGTAGCATGTCTTCCAATGTCTGAATGGTATGTTCCGACTGTCTGTCGGTCTGAGGATGAAAGGAAGTGTTAAGCTTAAGTCTGGTGTCCCAAGCTTTCTACAGACTCTGCCAAAAACGTGAGGTGAAACGGGGATCTCTGTCAGAGATGATTTCTGATGGAGTACCATGCAGTCTCATAATCTCCTTCTGAAAAGTGTTTGCCAATTTGCTGACCAGATGCTCCTTGCGGATTGGCAGAAAATGAGCAGATTTGGTCAATCTATCAACAATAACCCAGATGGCATCGTGCTTTCTCTAAGTCACCGAAAGGACAGTAACAAAATCCATGGAGATTTTGTCCCACTTCCATTCTGGAATATCTAATGGTTGCAGTAAACCACTAGCTCTCTTGTGTTCGATCTTAACCTGCTGGCAGATCATACATTTAGAAACGAAGGTGGCAACATCCTGCTTCATACCACTCCACCAGAAATGTTGTTTGATGTCGTGGAACATCTTGGTGGAACCATGATGTATGGTAAATGGATAATTGTGGGCTTCAGTCAACACAGCTTCCCTGAGTGTAGAGTCACCAGGAACCACTAGTCTAGTGCCCTGCCATAAGATACCGTCATTATCAACACGAAACTACGTCTCCTTAATCCTAGAATGTAAGTCTGGTTCCACTCTAAGATTCGCCCAGTAACCGTGTTGTCCTTTTACACAAAACTCAATGTCTGTCATCTCCATGTCACAGATTATCTCCTTTGCAATCCATATGCCAGCAATCATACCCGACCTTCTGCTTAGAGAATCTGCCACCACATTTGCCTTACCAGGATGGTACTGAATGTTGGTGTCGTAATCCTTCAGTATCTCTAACCATCTCCTCTGTCTCATGTTTAGTTCCTTCTGGGTGAAGATGTACTTGAGACTCTTGTGATCTGTGAAGATGTCACATGATTCACCATACAAATAATGCCTCCAGATCTTCAATGCGAAAACAACTTCTACAAGCTCCAAAGTCATGTATAGGATAGTTTTCTTCATAAGGTTTAAGCTGTCGTGATTCGTATGCAATAACTTTCCCATGTTGCATGATTACACAGCCTAGACCCTTTTCTGAAGCATCACTATAGATCTGAAATCCACCTGTACCAGATGGGAGAGTAAGAATAGGTGCAATCACTAACTTCTGCATAAGGTCTTTAAAGCTCTGCTCTCGTTCTTCAGTCCAGATGAATTTCTCTCCTTTCATCATTAGCTTAGTCAAAGGTAAGGCTAACCGTGAAAAGTTCTCTACAAACCTGCGGTAGTAGCCAGCTAAACCCAGAAAACTTCTGACCTCTGTTGCAGATGTAGGTCTCGTCCATTTAGTGATAGCTTCAACCTTTGCAGAATCCATGGTGATCCCCTCTACAGATACAATATGGCCCAAAAATGCCACCTTGCTTAACAAGATCTCACACTTGGAGAACTTGGCGCTTCTGATGAAGAATCTGCAAGACTGTACGAAGGTGTTCGTCATGTTCCTCCTTGGATTTGGAGAAAATCAGGATGTCATCAATAAAAACGATAACGAACTTGTCCAGAAACTCATGGAAGACACGGTTCATCAAATCCATGAAGAATGTTGGAGCATTTGTGAGTCTGAATGGCATGACTACAAATTCGTAGTGCCCATAACGTGTACGTAAAGCAGTCTTAGAAATATCATGTTCTTTAACCCGTAACTGATGGTAGCCGGACCTCAGATCGATCTTGGAGAAATACTTGGCACCCTGAAGTTGATCGAAAAGGTCATCAATACGCGGCAAAGGATAACGATTCCTGATCGTGATCTTGTTCAACTCACGATAGTCTATACATAAACGCATGCTGCCGTCTTTCTTCTTCACGAATAGTACCGGTGTACCCCATGGCGATGCACTAGGACGGATGAAACCTCGCTCCAGAAGTTCCTGCAGCTGATCTTTTAACTCCTTAAGCTCAATGGGAGCCATGCGGTAAGGAGCCTTGGAAATTGGCAACACCTAAAATGAGCTCAACTCCAAACTCGACTTCACGAATTGGTGGTATGCCCGAAAGTTCATCAGGAAATACGTCAGGAAATTCTGACACAATAGGCTGATCTTGAATCGATGGAGACTCGGTAGAAATGTCATGAATGTTGGCTATGAATCCCTGACAAACGTGTGATAGTAATGCACGCGCCTCTATGGATGAAATAATTTGTACAGACCTCCCTGGCAGAAAACCATGGTGTATGTACTCTGGAGATTTGACATCACCGAAAATAACCCAATAAGTGTGGCAGTCTATCATAGCATGGTGTTTGGATAACCAGTGCCTAATATCATGTCAAAATCGCACATGTCCAAAGGAAGTGCGCCAACTCTGCGGATTCTATCATCAAATTCTAGGGGAAGATCTCTGTACACCTGGGTGATTTGCACAGAGTACCTAAGTGGCGTGGAAATGCATAAAGCATTATCTAATGGCATAGGGGAAATCCTAACACGTGTAGCAAAAGCAGTGGATATGATTGAATGAGTCGCTCCAGTATCAAACCAAACGCATGTTCCCAGACCATTCATAAAGAGATTCCCAGTGATGGTACCTGAGGTCTTGTTCGCCTGATCTCTAGTAGTTGTGAACACGCGGCCTGAAGTAGGAGGTGGTTTGGAGTCGGCATGTCAAGAGGTGCCTTCTATCTCACCTTGGCGACAGTCCTTCTGCTGATGGCCTTGTTAGCCACACTTGAAACAACCACCAGTACCTCGGCGGCAAACACCAGAATGTCTGCGCGAACAAGTAGGGCAGATAGGATGCGTGAACCCTCCAACAGGCGTCCTAGCTAGCTGTAAGCCTGTTTCAGGAGTGCATGTCTGAGACATGAGCATGTAACATAAGCATGATTATATAGAAGGTTTAATTAGTTATCAGATGAAGCAGAACGGTAGGCTGCGAACCTCTACGGTCCTGATCCCTGTCGTTGCTATTGCTCCTGAATATTAGTGGCTGGAGTGTTAGAATACCATAACATAAGACAGTTTAACATGAAAGAAGGTAAATGTAAGGACCTGCTGTTGTTAGAGTGGTTGGCATTGTTACGGTAATTATCATTACCGCCACGCCTATCTGAACCAGAACGGTCATTGGACTGATTGTTTCCCTTAGATGATTGTTGCTGAGCGACCGCAGTTTTCCAGTCGTCAGTCTTCTGTCTGAAATATAAAGTTGAACAGAGGATGATATAAGAATGAAAATAGTGAAAGAAATGAATGATTAATGGTTGGTGATTGAAGACACCTCTTCACTGATCGGTCATCACCAAACTCCTCTCGTTCTTGAAGCATCTCAAGCTTACGGGCTGCATCGGCCACCTGTGCCACTGTAGTGAACGTAGCACAAACCAAACTATTGGCAACCGAAGTGTGAAGAGCCCAGCGAAACTTCTCAGCTTGCTCCTCAGCAGTACCAGCTGCTGCGCCCAAAAACCCAGCCAAACGAAGAAACCTCTTCATAAATTTGTTGATGTTCTCCCAAGCAACCTGTCAGATATTATGATAATCCCTTTGAGTTTCTCCTGTTCATCATGTGGAAAGTACTGATTAAGGAATAGCTCCTTAAACTGGTCCCATCTCAGCAGTGCAACCCAGTCATCACCACCGTTGGACTGCTTGATTGACTTCCACCACTACAGCACATCACCTTCAAACTTATAGCAAGCCAGCGTTGCCTTGAAGACACCGTCACAACCCATCGCATCAAATATCTTCTCAATATGAGAAATCCAAGCTTCAGCCTCAGAGGGGCTGTCAGTCTGCTCAATGAACGGGGTCTCTGTTTGTTGAATCGCTCCAACCAAGTCATAAATGTAACAGGCGGTGGAGGTGGAGGATTGTTGTTATGCTCCTGATGAGGGCCGAACTGAACGCCCTGAGCTTGGACTTCAGCATGAACTTCGTCCCTGATTTCATTGCGAACTTAGGGAAGGAGGGCTTGCAAAGCTGCATTGACAGCTGCATCCAATTCTTGAGCATTGCTTGTGTTCACCATCTGACGGTTTAAAACAAAATGCAACATAAATAATGATTCTGATAAAATATGACATGAATATAAAAATGCATGAACAGTGTATAAAACATGAATTTATTTATGATGCATAAAACAGTTATAAAATGCATGCTCAATTAAATATGATGATATGTTCATGAGTGAACGCCTATGGGTCGGTTTACAAAACGAAAAGTCAAGTGTGGACGCCTATGGCACTGTCCACTAAACAAATAAAATGTTTAGATAAAAACACATGTGACTAAATAGGGTCAGTCCTGTACCAACCATTACTTAGTCAAAAGTCCTACGACAATAAGATGAATGCATGAAATGAATATATGAAATGAAAATGAAATGAATGCATGAAAACCAACTGTCAGTTCAAGGAAGACGCTGACGACTACCCGTAAGTCACAGGTCATGTTTTACAAAGCTACGGGTCAAAACCTGGCTCTGATACCATAATTGTAACACCATTTGGTAAAATGGAATATCACAGTAATATACGGCGTGTCATCAAAGCATGCAAGGTTAATGTCTAAACATTCATGACCATAAAAGGAAATACCTGAAACAAACATCGGTAGTCCAAGAAACTCAACCACAAGCAAATATAAGTACTGTAAAGGAAATGACTAAATGATGTCCAACATGAAATAAAGTAAGATAAAGTATGATAAATGCATAAGATATAGACTAGATAACTTCCATCTGAATGTACATACTCTTGAGATCATATTTGCGACCTTGGGTACCTTCCGTTTGGGAACATGGAAATGGAAAACGGCTAAGCATAACGTCCAATGCACGGATATACAATAAAGCATGGAAAGACACAAAATAATGAAAGCATATAAAGAGAATATAAAGCATGAATGGCGGTGGAAATGAATAATTCCTGGGAAACCTAGACGTATAACGTGTTTACTGGTTTTAGTTCTGAAAACATAGCTTATGTTTACTTATGAATATATGTATTAGTTTAACATACCAAAAGCCAATATAGGTCATGAGGTCAACAACGTGCATGAATACATAGAGGGGTGACCTCGTCATGCAATTAGAGGGGATGCCTCCAATTAATATGGTCTGGGTATGAGGGATCAGCTCCTTGTGAAGGATGCAAGGCACACACCACATTCACCATGAAAATCCTAATTGAAACTGTAACTAGGATGTACCCATACGTCCCACATGATAATAAATAAATAATAAATGCCAAATAAACTGAAGGGACGCCACGAGCTATCACTCCGCCGTGGTGAAGTCATAACACTGGTGCCTTTAGTGTTATGGTTATGGTACCTCCATAACTAGGTAAAATTGGCATGCATGTATATGGCTAAAGTAAAAAATAAAACATAAGTATTTAAATCTATAACTACTGGGAAAATAGTTGGCTGCATACGGGAAATCCTAATAAAGGAAGAGAGTGTCCTTACTGAAGGACGAAAAATCCGTACCTTGTGTCCAGTAGAAGATGACGAAAACACTGAAGAACCTACTCCGCCTTGACGGATAATACTACATAAAAATAGGGACGTGTATGAGTTGTCTGAGATACATGTGTTTTACTGGTTATGTGTGTTCCTAGCTTATTATTCATGTTCTGTCATGTTTTAGTTGTTTTACGTATTAACTGTAGTTATTCTTGTGTTCTGTTGTTTATTATTCATGTAATAAGGTATTATAATACTTGTATTGTAATACTAAGTAACTTTCTAAAATAGCAGGTTTCCTAAAATAGTAAGTTTATAAAAATAGAAAGTTTCCAAAAATAGTAAGTTTCCATTATTAGAATTAAGCTGGATTATTAAAAAATAAAGTAACGTTTATTAGTAAAAAATACAAGTCATGGATTAAGTATTATAGCTTATTAGATAATTAGCATGGTTGGTTTAATAAACTATAGGTCATATGAATTTAATTAAAATATCATTTTTAATTAAATTAAGCTAGTAAAGAACTTAGGTTAAATCATTAAATATTAACTTTAATATTTAAAACCTAAGTCATGTTTTTAATTAAATTAAATAGTCTTGCAAATAATTTAATTAAAATAATTAACTGCTTTTATAAATTCCTGAGCCCCAAACCCGTGTTTAAAATTATCTCCAGCCCGAAAAGTGCCTAGCCGACACCACATAGCCGGCGGCTAGTGGTTGTCAGCCGGCGGCTAACCCACGGACAGTGGCTAACCGGCTAGCCGGTTGCCACCGTCTAAACAAAATACCCACCGGCTATAGCCGGTGGTTCCCCCTGTTTCGTCGTCGGCTACCCACTGTCAAGACAAAGTACACCCCGGCTTAAGCCGGGATTCCTACCGTTGCACAAACAAGTCCCACCGAGACCATGGTGGTCTTGTTTGACACTAATCAAAACAAACACACCCCGACGCGAGGTCGGGGTTCCCTTTTTCCCTGCGTCCGAGACAAAACCAACCAAGCCGAGACTTGGTGGTCTCGGTGGTGGTGCGAACAAGCAAGCCGAGATCCCTTGTGCTCTCGGTTGTGTCTCGGCCGAACCAAAACCAGAACCAAACCAACCTTTTTTTGGTTTTCTTGATTAATTAACATGTTTTAAGTGTTTGTTTTTAAGATTCAATTATCATATTCATCATAAATCAAATAAACGAATAAAAAGAAAAGATTTACGATGTTACCGAATGCGTGAATGAAAGAGATTAATGAACACGAACACGTATACACAAAATCAAAGATCAAAATCCATCCGAACTCCCTTGTGGTTGTGTGTAGGTCGGCGGCAAGAGAGAGACCAAAGTAGAGTTTCTTAATTTTTTTTTTGTAAAGTGATATTATGTTTAATTTCCCTAGAGATTAATTTGATATGGAGTAGTATTGGGTCATGGGCCAAAAGGCCCATTCCTTCCTTCTCTTTGCTTTATGCCGCGACCAACATAGCCCAACAAGCCAAAACCGTAACTTTTCCACATTAACGAATATTCGTTTGTGTTCGTTTTAATTATCGTGAATTAATTATCGTGATCATGTCACATTTATAATATACGTAAATACTTGTTATTTAATGTCGTGACACGTGTAATATATTATAAATGGGAAGTTTTAATTTATACGTATTTTCATGTATTTACGGTTCACGTGTACTGTTCATGGTATTTTAATGCGGGTTTTACATCTCAGGCCTTAGTCTCACTGGCACCCTCATTCGTAGTTTGTTTCCCTTTTCCAGTACTCGTTTGTTTCCCCTCTGTGTTCTTTTTCTCTTGGCCCTTTCCATCAATGTTTCTTTCGTTAGTTACGATAACCGCTCTTTTCAGTCTTTTGTTTTTACCACCTTGAGTTTAATTGCTATTGTCCCTCTTCCATTTTTTAAAAGGATGTCCAGTCACAAAAGGAGTTGAACTATAGGAACGCAACCTAGCATCACCATCTACCCCTCTCAAATAATCCCCATCTGCTTCCTCTAAGTCTAAATCAAAGTTCTTGAAATGATACTGAGCTAGTCTATGTTTCTTGTGAACAATATATAAATCAATTAAACCATTCCTACAAACCAGTTCCAACATCGTATGCACATCATTTTCGGTGTAAATCAACTTCAAACCTTCTTCTAGTGATTTGTTAGGCAAACAAAAGAACAAAGCCGACTTTTGCGCATTGCCAAGCCTTTCGAAGATATGATTTAGGCCAATTGTAAATATCATGGCCTCTGAACTAAACCTACAAATTTAGATACAATTGCCGTTTACATACATCATTGTACCATGTACAAAAAACCCATTATTGTGCATTTTGAAAATGACTTCTTTATGATACACAATTAGAGCTACTTGATAAGCAATTGAATCAAGTTTTAGGTTGGTAGTACGAATTTAAGTTGAACCAGTATGTATTGATAGTATTTAAGGTATTAATGTCAAGATAGTAGTGAAAGTTTCAATGTTGATGTTGTAAATTTAGTCTTTGGAAGCATTGGTGGGAAGCTATAGTAGAAATAAGGTATAATAATAACGTGAAAGAAATGTAGATTATTGGTTTCGGGGATGTTTTTGGCACGAAGGTAAAGGTGGAAGAGTGCTAGCGTGACCGATACGAGTGAAAATGACAAAAGTGCCCTCACGTGCATTGCACGTAAGGGAGTTAACGGAGAAAAACGGTGAAAAGTTAAAAAAATGTTAACTCAGGGTTATTTTGAACGATATACAAGTATAGTGGCAAATATGCTTGAATTTTTCACTCGGTGGCAAAATTGCCATTTTTTCAAAGTCGAAGGACGATATTTGGAGTTACCCTATACTTTATTCACTTTATCCTTTAACATAATTATTATTCTTATCACTATAGACTTGGTTTGGTTTCGATAAACTATGTTAGGTACCAGTAATTAGTTTTCTTTATGGTTTGGTTTGGAGATTTTTGGGGCTTCGATTTATTTACGAGTGCTTTGTCGGCTAGGGATTTTATACTGGTCCTTATTGTATTCCAGTTTGGGTGAAAATTCATAGTGTTCATATGATGATTTAGTGACAATGGCTTTGGTGCAATTATTACAAAACTTAGTACTATGATGATTCCTATACGTCTGAAATTGTTTGAAGTCATGGGGTAGCTCTAGCTATGCTAGAGTAATGATTGAGTGGTGTGCTGATGGAGAGTTGAAAGATAATACTGTGGTGGCTATGCCTAAACTCAAAAGTGAGGGTTTCCATCTAAGAAATATTTGTGTTGAATATGAGTAGAAACCTCCTAGATGATCGACTTGTAAGATTCTTGGCCATGTACATAAGGACCGTCCTAAGGTTGCGAGTTTAACTAGGGTAAAGAATGTGAACAAACCTAAGCATGTAGGTACGGATATATCGGTTGGCCCTATGGTGAAATTTAAACAGGATATTAAGGAATATCGTATGGTAGGCAAGATGAATACTACTTCAAGTGGTAGGAAAAAGCAAGATGTTGTGGGGTCTAGTAAAAACGTTACTCCAAGTAAAGAAGTTAGTAACTCAATTCTTTTCTTGCGCTTGATGTTGAAAATGATTATGATTTTGATACGAATGGTGGGATTTCTAATTCGGTTGGGTTGCATGACTTTTCGAGTAGCTCGTTTATCTTTGAGGATGGTACTCCTTGCTGGGAAGTTTGCTATACATCGGTTATCGAGAAAATAGACAAGGTTGAAAAGACGATTGCTCAAGAACAACTTCACTACAATAAATCATACAACGGGCGACGATATTTTACCTGGCGACACATGTCACTAGGGGAAGCCCGCTAACGAAAAAAAGTCGTCCGACGTGGCACAAACTCGGGACGACATTTGAGTCAAACTTTGACCAAACATTCTCCGACGACATGTTGTCGGGGAAAAGTTGGGTCATCCTTGACCAAAAAAGGAGGACGTGTGGAAATATTATCACTAAGTTAATTAACTTTGTTAATTCGTTAGTATAATATTCGGCGACATCTCGCCGGGGAATTTATGTCCACCGTGACACAAATTTGGTTGACTAAAAGTGAGTGGATCCTACGTTGTCGATAGGGAAAGTGTCTCCATCGAACGTTCTCCATCGATGATTCCCCGACGACATTACGTTTGGGAATACTATCCCAATCGACATGTCGCCAAGGACAACCCCACATTTTCGATGGGGCTAGTACCGAATGTTGTAGTGGTTACTCTTGTGGATAATAAAGGAATCCGGTTTCTATGAAAAGGGGAGAAATTTCATGTGAGCTTAATGATGAGGATGTAGTAGAACCTGTTGATAATGATCTAACAAATTTTTTGGTTGCTAAAACATATGATATAAGATATGAGACTAATATTGTGTGAAAACTATGGAAAGATTCAGAAAAGAATGTTGTTGATGACTATGACCTATATAATGATGTATATGTATAATGATCATGATATTTCATGCAGTGTCTAGTCGATTGCTGATAACTTTAAAATCAGATTCCGTGGAAGCATGAAATTCTAGTTTTCATTATGTTTTATGTGACTTTGTAGTTGTTTAATTTGTTTTTTTATAATAAGTTGTTTGAATATGTAATGTACAGAGATGTAAAATTCACCTACATCTTCTGTATTTAAATGTTTTTACAAGTAATAAAATTTACTGGAGAAATCCTTTAAAAAATACACTATTGACTGAAACTACAAGGTCGATGATATGACATATATCATTCTTGTACATCCTTCTACCTTTAGCGGATGCACAAGGGAATCGAAAATGATGAAATTGTGCTAGAGAATGGAAATAAGAAAAAAAGGAATACGGTGAAGAAAAGGATCGATTTCAGCGTTTGGTGCAAACCGAGAATCTACGTAAATAAATGATTTATCCTGTTTGTTTATTATGCTATCTAATGTATTGTGCTCGGATACATTGATGAAAGTTCTTGTTTATTTGTGTCCCATTTCTCTCTTTTTGTAAATTCAGTCATGTTAGAAAACATAATATCAAAGAGATTAAACAAAGATCTTTCACCCAACCAACCACCCGTTGGTGAATTTATTAACAATCAGAGTACATGACAAGAAATATAAAAGATTAGTCCTCAAACAAGTGCTAATCGAACGATTACAAAAGAAAAGATTGAGATTGTCCCAACTAGGTTGATCCGATATCCCTCACTTACAATAATCACTTAAACACACAAACTAAATAACAAGATGAAGACCTCCCAAGATAAGCCATGTATGGCTCCGAAGAGAGACCGAACACACACAATTTGCGTGTGAAGTTATGAAGTCTTAACCCTAGCTATGTGTGAGCTAGGGTAATATACCCACAATGCATCAACGGTAATAAGGCCCAACATAACCAAAACCCAACACTTGTGATCCAAGAAGCCAAAGAGCCTCGAGTGAAGAATAGCATAATGACAAAAGTAGTCCTCCATCTTTAAACCTGTGGACAAAAAGAGCTAAACAAGAAAACATAACAAACTTGGAAGATTGTAAAAATAACACCCTTCCTCAATCTGACAAGGCAAAGAACAAAGAGATCACTTGCCAAACATGTCTACAAGCCTCAACTACTTGCAAAGTTTCAAATCTTGATTAATTCCATGTGCTTTGGTGAATATATCAGTTGTTTGATCAGGTGAAGCTACTTTGATGGTGTTAATAATACCATCCTGAACTTTTCCCCTAATCAAATGAACATCAACCTCAAAATGTTTGGTTCTTTCATGGAAAACAGGGTTAGGAGTAATCTGTATAGCATCTGTATAGCAGAACTGCTATCACTGTAAAGATTTACAAGGAACAAGTTCTTGATTCTGAGATTACTCAAAAGGTTGGTAATCCATATCACCTCACAAGTAGCACTTGCCATACATCTATATTCAGCCTCATCAGAAGACCTAGATACCGTGGGTTGCTTCTTGCTCTTCCAAGAGACAAGAGACCTTTCCATAAAGACACAATACCCAGAAATAGACTTTCTAATCTTAAGGCATTTAGCCCAGTCAGCATCAGTAAATCAAGATAACCTCAATGAGGAATCTTTATAAAACTGAATGACTGTTCCAGGTGAACCGTTAAGGTGTCTGATAACTCTCAGAGCTATCTTAAGATGAGATTTCAAAGGGGCATGCATGTGTTGGCTTAGGCAGTAAACCTCATAGGAGATATCTGGTCTAGTATGAGTAAGATAAATAAGTATCCCTAACAGTCTTTGATATTCGAAAATGTTGTTAAGAAACTTATCACTATCACTTTCATCAACAGCTAGCACACATTTCTCAGGCGAGGGTGTTGCTGCTGGTTTAGCAGCCAGCAGACCAAACTCATGAATAAGTTCCAAGCAGTATTTTCTTTGAGTCATGCATATACCATTATTATTTTTAATGATTTCGATGCCTAGAAAATAGTTCATAACACCAAGATCCTTAATCATGAGTTTAGTTTTAAGAAAATTCTTAAACTTTTCAATTTTGTAATGCAAATACCAGTAATGATGAAGTCATCAACATAAACAAGAAGAGCAACGAACATTTCACCACTTTGTTAAATGTAGAGAGAATAATCAAATTTACTTTGAACAAAGCCATGTTCAACCAAGACAGTGGTCAGCTTAGCATTCCACTGCCTTGGGGGTTGCGTTAGACCATACATAGCCTTATTAAGCTTGCAGACTTTGGTTTTATCATGACAGTTAAACCCTAAGGGTAAGTCATATAAATATCTTCATCAAGGTCATACAAGAAAGCATTGTTAACATCAAGTTGAAAAAGAGGCCAATCGTTAGAGACAACAATGCTAACAAGGCATCTATCTATAACCATTTTCACAACAGGACTGAAAGTTTCATCAAAGTCTATACCTTCCTTTTGACTATAGCCTTTAGAAACAACCCTAGCTTTAAACTTATTAACAAGACCAGAAGACTTATATTTAATCTTATAGACCCACTTGTTATTGATAGCTTTTCTACCAACATGTAAATCACACAATTTCCAAGTATTGTTCCTTAAAAGAGCTTCAATTTCATTGTTAATAGCCTCAACCCACCTACTATCTTTGATAGCTTCATAGTAGGTAGAGAGATCAAAAGATTGATTAAGAGTGGCAGCAAAGCATAAATTAGTAGTGTTTAAATTAGAGTAATTAACATGCTTTTCAATACCATACTTAAGCTTACTATCAAGCACAAAATCATTATGTTTGGCAGGCAATTTGGTGGGTCTAGTGGACTTCCTAACAGGATGCTCCCCTTCCTCAATGATATCCCCAAAATGCTCAATAGAAATGTTAGGAGGGACAATAAAGTTGCCCTCAGAATTAGAATTGTCATCTATGTGGGTTGTTGGGTCCTCATCAGGGGTGTCCTGATGAATTGGATCATCCCCTGAATGAGCCCTACCATCCTCATTAGATGAAGCTCTCTCTTCATCATTTGGACTTAGAGTATTTTGATTATAAAAAAAGTTTAGAAGTTTAGCATCACTTGTAGAAGTTACATTTACCAAATCGGTTTCTTTATTGTTTTTCATCTTAAAAGCTAAAACAGTTTCATAAAATCTCACATCTCTAGAAAACAATGCCCTTCTATTATCAAGGCTAAAAAGTTTGTAAGCCTTTTATAGAAGAATAAACAATCATGACACACTTTTCAGACCTAGATGTGAGCTTGTCACTGTTATTTAAACAAGTTTAAAAAAAAGACATCCAAAACACTTAAGGTGAGAGAGGTTTGGTTTTTTCTTATAAAGCATTTCATAGGAGGATTTACCTTTTAAGACAGAAGAAGGGAGCCTGTTAATAAGATACACAGCAGTTAGAATTTATTCAGGCCAAAACTTAATAGGAATCCCTCCCTGAAACATAAGACTCCTGGCTACATTGAGCAGGTGCCTATGTTTCCTTTCAGCAATACCATTTTACTGGGGAGTATGAGAGCAAGAAGTTTAATGGATAATACCCAGATTGGAGAACATAGTGTGAACCCTATTGTTAACAAATTTAGTCCCATTATCATATCTAAAAGTTTTGATGTTAGTGTTAAACTGGGTTTTAACAAGATTTATGAAATGAATAAGACAATAAAAAACTTCATATTTTCCTTTTAGAAGATAGGTCCACACAGCCCTAGAGGAATCATTCACAATAATAAGGAAGTACTTGTACCCTTCCTTGTTTTGAACCTTATAAGGCCCCACAAATCCAAGTGAACAAGTTCACCAATCTGGTTGGATTTGTGATCACTTAAGGGAAAGGGCTCCTTTGTTTGTTTAGCCCTATGACATGTTTCACAGACAGCAGTAGAGGTGTTTCTAGTCAAATTTAGGTCAAGTTTAAGAGCATTGAGGACTTGGTCAGCAGGATGACCAAGTCTGTAATGCCATAGGTCTTTAGAGGGGTTAAAGGTCATAGAATAATTATAAATACCTAAGCTGGTATTCTTGTGGTCATCAAACAGATAAAGCCCCCCAGATTGACTACCAGTCCCTAGAATGGCCCCCTTGACCAAGTCCTGTATATAACATTTATCTTCATCAAAACCCACAAATAACTTTCTATCTAATAAGTTTGTTAACAGAGAGCAGACTAACACAATACCCAGTCACAACAAGAACATCATGAAGAACAACATAATTAGAGAGTCTAAGATCACCAATGTGACTTATGATAGCAACAGTGTCATTTGGGTGACCAACAGAGATGTAGAGATTAGATATATCTACAACATTAACCATACCAACTGTGGAAGTGGTAAGGTGTTTATTGTCCCCCAGAGTCAATAATCCATCCAAGATTTATAGTTTTAACAAGAAGTTTAGAATTACCACAAAAGAACTTAGAAAAATTAATACTAAACCAAGTATTAGCATTAAAGAAAAAGATTCTACTTGCCATATTAGACTGAGGCGTTGCCAGAAGTGTCATTGATCGAGTTAAGGAGTTTCTGCATTTGTTTAGTGGTAAAAGAGTTTGGAGAATTACAGGTGGAAGCCTATTTTTCCCCAGTTTTAACATCACAATTAGCATTAAAATTGGGCTTAAAACCAGATTTCCTTTGAGTATTACCCTCCTTTTTGTAACCAGCAGGGTAGCCAACTAATTCAAAACATCTATCAACAATGTGGCCAATTAGACTGCAATGAGTACATAAAAGATTAGGGTTAGGACCCTTGTAACTTTTGGACCCATTGCCCTTGTAAAGAGATCTATTAGGAGTATTGGAAGTACCCATCCTATTCTGATTAAAAGTCTTAGCAGAAAAAAGGTGGCATTCATCTTAGCCTCAATATGATTATTGTTCTTAGGGATACCCCTATGGGATTCCTCTCTGGATACTGTGACATAGGCCTCCTTCACATCAGGAAGAGGGTCCCTAGTGAGGATAGAAGTTCTGACAGGTTGATGACAATCATCAAGACCCATTAAGAACTGCATGAGCCTCATGATCTGCTGATGCAGAGCCAGCACTGTGCTAGCAGAACAAGAGCACTTAACAGAACAAATACACCCAGGAAGTTTAGTAACAGCATCAAATTCTCTCCAAAGGGAGTTAAGTGTATGATAATAATCAGGTACTACCCCCTTGTTTAACAGACCCATTTTTTGAAGCAAATTATAAACCACAGAACCATCTACCTTATCATAAGTTTCATTCAAATATTTCCACACAGTAGCAGCATTTTCAGAATAAACAAGCCCCATATAAACATCACTAGACACAACATTCATAATCCAAGTAAGCATCATAGCATTACATCTATCCCACTGACAACACAAAACATCATCAGTATAAGAATCTCTTAAACAGGAACCATCACACCATATTTGTTTCTAGCTTGTAAAGCAAGTTACATAACATTATTCTACATTTTTTAATTTTTAGTTCCAAGCAATTTAAAAGGAACAAGAATAGAACTACTGTTATCACTGTTACAAATGTGAAGTGGGTTTCCAGCATCCAAGTTGCTAATAAGGGCAACAGGATTGGTGGTGGTTTCAGGACCACCTTTACCACCACCATTTCCTCCACCACCAGTAGGTGGTGGAGGAGGCCAGAGTACCACTAGCACTCATGGATCACACCAAGTAAAAAACAGAGCAACAAAGCAATAAAGAGCACAGAAGCAAAAAAAAAGCAAATAATAACCAATAAAGAAAAGAAGAAATGAGCAATCAAAGAGACAATAAGCACACAGAGATGGATTACCAGAAACACAAGTTTGTGGACTGGGATTGGCCAGAGCAGGTATCCACACCAGTCAAGGCTGGAGGGTCAAGAAGTTAACCGAATCCGTGTGTACCCACTCACAAGCAACAGTAATCCAGATAGTAACCAAGAAGGAGATGAGGAGGAAAATGAAAGAAGACTTACAGAGCATAAAACAGCAACCAGAATCAAACAGGAGCCCCCAATATCTAGATTCACTTAGACTAGAGGATGAGAGAGCCAAGAACAAGAAACCCCCAAAAAATAAATTAGCGTTTTGAGAAAATCCTAATTTAATAATACCTGTATATCACCAAATATGTAACGACACCACCAGAAATACCAACGGCACCCCTTAATCAAGCTTCCAAGACACAAAAAACAAAGATCCCCAAAAATAAATTAGGGTTTGTAAAAACCCTAATCTAATTTTTCAAGAAACTCAACGGCATCACCAAAGAATTCAATGGCGCCACCAATAAAAGCTTCCTGGAAACCTAAGAACCAAGATCCCCAAAAAATAAATTAGGGTTCGTGAAAACCCTAATTACATTTTTCAAAGAAAATAGCGGCACCACCAATAAAAGCTTCCAGAACGTCAAGGAAACTCTACTAACACCTCTAGGATGCTACCCCAAAAAAGAAAATTAAGGTTTCATAAGCCCTATAAGGTATGAACAAAAAATCTGAAATAATAAAGCAAGAGAGAGCTTAGATCAAATGCAAGATCTAGGAACCTGTCTCTGATACCATGTTAAAAAACATAATATCAAAGAGATTAAACAAAGATTTTTCACCCAACCAACCATCCCTAGGTGAATTTATTAACAATGATCATAGTATACAACAAGAAATATAAAAGATTAGTCCTCAAACGAGTGCTAATCGAACGACTACAAAAGAAAAGATTGAGATCGTCCTAACTAGATTGATCTGATCTCCCTCACTTACAATAATCACTCAAACACACAAAATAAATAACAAGATGAAGACCTCCCAAGATAAGCCAGGTATGGCTGCGAAGAGAGAGAGCAACACACACGATTTGTGTGTGAAGTTATGAAGTCTTAACCCTAGCTCTGTGTGAGCTAGGGTAATATACCCACAATGCATCAACGGTGATAAGGCCCAACATAACCAGAGCCCAACACTTGTGATCCAAGAAGCCAAAGGGCCTAAGTGAAAAATAGCATAATGACAAAAGTAGTCCTCCATCTTTAAACCTATGGACAGAAAGAGCTAAATAAGAAAAAATAACAAACTTGAAAGATTCTAAAAATAACAATTTCGCATATCTTATAAGGCTCATAAACACTATACTACATAAATTGCCATTACTCACTCTAACACCACACATCATATATTCATATTAGAAATCAAAGCCCCGTGTACTTATATTTGACTCATAGTCTAATTCATTGCGAGTTCTTTTTGAAAATTCATTTGTGATTCTTCGATTTCTCGAGTTGGACTTCAGTTCCACCCCTTTTGGCTTAGAAAGGGAAAAACAACGCATGATCATTCTCAACTCCTTTACATTTAAAGAGCGTCAAGTAAACTCTTAATCCTAACCTCTGCTCCAACCTACCCACAATTTAACGCAACATGCTTAAACTTAAAAAATAGTAAATAAAATTCGAATGACCTTTGATAATCACTTTTTTTTTTTGAAGATGAAAGATTGAACGCCCGCTGCATGAAAATTCTATAAGTGTGACCTCACTGGTACACTGATTTAGAAACCAAACAGCATCACGAAAATTTGAACTATTTCTGAGCCCTTATACCAAAACAGCATCAATATCATGAATTCATGACTCATTTCGTGGATTTGTATATCAAACGGCATCACTCAGTTCTTGATTATGTCCAAGTTGGTTTTTAATGCTTGAATGTACTCTATGGCACTATCTACTCTATACACATGCATCATGCATGTGTATTTTTAATGTATTTACATGGGAAACTAAATGGGAAAAGGACATGGTCCGAGTATATGGTGTAACAAAGTAAAAGGAAAACATACGATGTCATCACTAATTAATCTGTTTTTTTTTTTTTTTTTTGCTGTTAAGTGGAGCCTCGAATCAGATCTTAACCTGCTTTTAAAATTTCAACCCCTATTTTCTTATCTCATACTAGTAGGGTTGTCGTCCAAAATATGAAATCAATATACCTCAACAGTTTTGATTGGGGCCAACAAGTCTTTGGACAACTGGTGCCTATTTGATGCCACACCCTGCGACCCACATCAAGGTTCAGTATATTATTTGGTTTACTCAATGTAATTTGTTTTCGTGAATTCTCTTCAACTGATTTTGACCCGTTACTCAAACCTGCCCGTTTTGCCATATATCTAAAATATAAGTAAACAAATGAGGAGCTCAGAATCCATTTTGCACGTATATGATGCTGAGCAAATGCAGTTTCGAATTTCAACCAATTCCTTAATTTTTAGATTCTTGTTTTGCATCCGCTATTCGTAAGTTACCAGAAAAACCACAGTTTTCTCTTGTCTTTGATTTAAGCCACACGTACTTTGGCTATGCGGCAATTCATGTTAAGAGCTTAATTGGCTTACAGATTAATGACATATAGAAACCAAACATGATGTTTTTTTGTCTTCCCATTAACTTTTCCTTTGGTCTCGTTGGACCATTACAAGTCGTCCATTACTCCATTTAGCGTATGAGTCAATGTCACAGTATTTGTTTTGTTCGTTTTTTTTAAAACACCATCTCAATCTAAAAGATACATTGAATTTAAACATTATCTGATGATTTATTAAAAGTATGGTAACGAGTTCTTTCGAGTCAGATAAAAGCTTTTAGCATACGTGCGACATGCCTGTATAAAAGTGCCGATAACTTTACAAATCATCTTGTTTTTGTGGCAGAATTTTATTCTGTTGACCAACGATAACTATCAAGCCATTAAGGTGGATAAGTGCTCTTATACAGTAACATTATTCTACTTTTAGGCTAGAAGGAATGGTTTAGTTATCTCTTGCGCTTTTGCATATGGTCTCCATTAACTTAGCTACACCACAGACTTAAACTAGTATAATCTATTGCAAGTTTTGTTCAACCATCAATAACTTAAAAGTACAACCAAACTTTAACTACTATAACATTTTTTTTTTTTGAGCAAAACTACTATAACATTGTAATATACTTTCTTTGGTAATCTTCAGTATAAAACAAACTACGGTACAGGAAACTAGTTTGCTACTTAGGTACTACATAACTTTTTATTACTTATTGTAACATCTCTAACCCAGATGATCCCCATACATTTGGCTGGAAACCAAAGTCCCATATACTTAAACTTGACTCGTAGTCGAGTTCATTGCAAGTAATCCACACATTTGACTGGAAATCAAGGTCCCAAATACTTAAATTCGAATCATACTCATGTTCATTGCATGATAGAGAATTAAGTTCTTTCTGTATATGTATCTGTGATTCTTCGATTCTTTGCTGTTCACTTTCAAATCTAGTGTACCATCCTTGTTGAGGAAGAGTTACAGGAACAGTAATCAATGCATGATTGTGCTCCAGCTCCTTAAAATTTAAAGACCCTTCAAGCAAACTCTTGAGCCTCTTACATAGGTCTTGTGCTTCAATCTATCCACAAGATATGTAAACATGTTATACACTATATAAACAAACACAAAGGATACAAAATGTGAATGCACATGTCTGTTCCAATCACCTTTTTTTGACGGATATGAAAGACTGAATGCCCATTGCTTGAAAAATTTGCTAGTGTAACCTCAACACTATATCGGTTTAGTAACCAAACAACGTCACAAAAGCTCGAATGGTTCTCCAATCCTGTTACCAAAACAGCATCATTATCATGACTAATTTCATGGATTTGAATATCAACCGGCTTGCACACATTTTTTATAATCTTTGTGTGTTCGCGTGATCTCTTCCTACTAGACAACTTCTCCTTCTTGTTCTTGAGCATGTCCAAGTTAGTTTTCGACGTTTGAATGTACTCAATGACTCTATCCACACGATCCGACACATAACCTTCCTGTATGCATAAAACGAGTTAAAAAAAGTAATCTATTTGCGCTAACACATCTTAAAAATAAATAAGCAGAAGCAGAAGCCGCGAATACCTTTGAGAAGATATTAGGAGGGATTAGCGAAAAGAGATTGGAGTAAAGAGACTTCATTTGGTTTCTTCTATTCTTCTCAATAATCTTCCGTTCGGGTTTCTTCAAATCTGAAGCTGAACGCTTCTTGATGCTTCCCTCCATATGTTGATACCTTAAGACTGGCTTGAATACCTTATAACTAGAAGAAATACTTAATATATTGACACCTTTAGAGTGTGTTATATATAGATAAATAGATGGATAGACGCGTATGTGTATTTTCTTATGGTTTGAAAACAGAAAGTAAATGGAAATTAAGAAGGCGTGGTCCAGGGAAGTAAGAGAAGGATCAAATTATCACAAACGATATGATGTCACCTTTCTTACGTCACTTAGAGGAAGGTACGGTGTGGAGCAATCTCTTTTTTTTTTTTTAAATAAATAAATTTATCTTTATCTTTACTATCTTATAAAAAATGTATCCTTATGATTGAAATGTTGAAAATATATAATAGTTAAAAATGTGAGCCCTACTAAAAACACAAAATTTATATACCCTATAAAACATTGTATACTTAATAATAGAGGGGAATCACGTTCCTCTAGGAACAGTGACCCCCTCACATACTCAATTTTTTATTCCTTAATACTCACTACTTCCTCACACATTTGGGAATAAAAAACATCACACATCTCTCAAAATATTTAATCAAATCAAACTCATCTCTCACTCACAAGTTTCATTTGATTAAATCGGTTTGATCTAATGAGTTTGATTTCATCAAATCGTGTTCATCTAAAGTTTGATCTAAGTTTGATCAACGAAAGGGTAATCACGATTCACGATGGATCAAAGTAAGTTGATTTGATCAAAGTAAGGGTGGTCACAAAAAACGTGATCTCCAATCGAAAGAAGTCTTATACAAAAAAAAACAAAGCTGACTATTAATTAAAGGTTCGTTCATTTTCTGATTTCAGTGCTTTTTTTTATTGAATTATAGTAATAAATTTGGGGTTTCTATTTTGTTTTATACCGAAGACTTATATAAGTAAAAATTAGGGCTTTTACTTTTTATGTTTTGGTTAATTGAAATCTCAGTCAATTTTTTTGATTCCTGTGTTGGGTTGTTGATTTTCAGCCGTGGGAACAATAGTTATTCGGAGATGTTTTGTGATTAGCAGATTAAAAGTATAAAGATCATATTTAAAGAACCCGTGTTGGTCCATCTGAATAAGCTGTCAAAGCTCAGGCAATGATCGTCCTGAAGCAAAAAAGGTAAGTTATTCAAATTCATATCATATGTAGCTGTTGCGTTGTTTATAGATTTTGTCTTCGCATTTTTAGTGTTCTGTTTGGAGCAATATTTAAGGGGTTGTTTGGGTCTACATTTTTTTATATGAAAGTAAGCTTATAAATCATAAGTCCAGAACCAAATAAGACATAAGTCGACCATGTATGCAGAAAAACAAACCTTAAACAGATGAACATCCAGATGATGGTTTCTAGACTTACTTCCTATATTAAACAATAAAAGGAGAATCGTCATAGAAGACAAAAGAATATAGGGTTCTTTGGATCATTTTTTATGTGCACCATTAATTTTAATTGAAACCCAGTAAATATGTATACGCTTTTATTTTTGTTTATATATAGTGAAGTTTTTTTCTTAATTGCAGGCGACGATTGGCTTAAGTATTTTGGGCGTATGTTGCATGAGGTAAATATCATGTTGTGATACTTCTTTGTGGTGGTATCCGTTGTAACGGAAACTGATCTTCACGGGCATTAGCCGATCGTTGCTGGCACCCGTCCTTTCGTTGCCTCAATATGACGGGTAGCGATTGTGATCATGTCTCATGGTGCAACGATATATTGGTGATGATCAAACGTGTATTTTTGGAATGTTTTGGTAACTGTGCCTTGACAAAACCGGTATCTTGGCGGGGTGACCATGTGGTCGCAGCCATGACCGGTTTTGGGTACGCCTTCCATTCTTCCATATCTTAGCCTCTAATGCAATCCCGTTTGTTTTCTGATTATTGATGTTGTAGTATACTATGACTTAGGGAACATATCTGGGTATGTGGGCGTGTATCTTTTTGAAGATTCTAAAAGGCAATGATGATTATACTTGAGGGTTTAACCGGATTATGTGCTTTTTGACGGGGCAATCTTCGTGGGTTTGCAGCCACGGTACATGTATCCTCATATCCGATGCTCACTTATCTAAGCCTCGAACTACCAAATTTTATTTTCTTTGATTTTGCTGCTTACCACCCACCAATTGGGTTCACCGTTTGGATGTACCAACTGATGCAACAGAAAGACGACACCGAACCTGATCCCGAATATTGTTTGAGAATTAGTGGCGATGATGATATTTGTTAATTGGTGTTTGGAATGCATTTTATGGTTTGCTAGGGTTAGTGCCCGCGCAAACCAAGAAAAAATTGATCCCAAGTATTTCTGATGTCATGATGTTTGAGAATTAATGGCGATGATGATATTACATTTATGCATTACTATTGATCATGGTGAGGGCAAACGGCCCGTATCTTGGCGGGGCAGCACCACGAGCATGGTTTTGCAGCCATGCCGGGTCGGCTCCTCTTTTATCTATGTCAGCACTCGGGAATCTGAGCCTATATATGCTGTGTTTTTATGCCGGTTACGGACAAGGAATACTCCCTACTGTGCCATCTAACGGTGTTCTCACTCTCAGCTAAATATAAAAAAAGTATTTACCAATCGGAAATAGTGTACAATCGAACTAACTACATAATGTACTTTCTAATTAAATGTTATATCATTTACATTACTTTTTACTTGACTAACAGGAAATAAGAATGAAGTTGCGACCATGGGAGTTTAGTATGAGATCTAACAAGGACATCAACGGCTGACGCGACTATAATATGCAACTGCCGCCGACGGTCTTAGGTGATAGCAGTTTTGGTCTTTTGGAGGCGGTATGGCGGTTTCGCGAGTAAGGTAGGTTGTTAGTTTTCTGGGTATGGGATTTTTTTTATAAAAGTAGCTTTTATTTTGTTTTTTGATTTCAGTTTATATATCTTTTCTGGGGCTATGATAATTTGATCTATGCAAAAATGTGATAAATATGAGGTGATGTTAAATGCACCTAATTATAGTAGCTAAAAAATGATAGTACGTAGAGAGACTAAATTAGCTTAAAGAAGACACATGACTCACAATTAAGCCTCTATTAAGGTCTTTGTTTACAACCTATGACAAGGTAGAGCTAATCCAATCACTCCTAGTTAAGTGGGTATTAGTGGATGTGTTCAATGGGCGGTTTCAAGGGTGATTTCAAGAGGTGGGTTTAAAGAGTTGGGCTTAGGACGTAGAATGTATATGTTTTTTTAGATGAAAGAATAAGAAAAGGACTTGAGAGATGTCTGGTCAAGCCCAACTTATGTTCTGACCTGTTACCCAACCTGGCCATTTTGCCATTTTTGTAAAACGGTTCAAGGTAATGTACGCCTTTTTGCTCTTATTTTCACACAATTTTGTTAATTGGTGTTTAGAATGAATTTTATGTGCAAAGGTCTACAAATAAGTCGCGTTCTGCGATATCTTAGAATAAGTCGCCGCAACTGAAATTAGGGTGTTAGATCAAGTATTTCGTTCTGGTATGTGTACTTATTCTGGTCTGCAAAATCCTGATAATCTCAGAAAGTGTACGAAAATCGGTTGGTATTTTTATTGTTTGCACGACTGAAAAGCACGGTGGGCGGTGGTTCCCCAGTCAACTGTCCTATTACTCATAAAAAAATTTATTATCTATATCAGGTTTTTCTTTCATGCCTATGCACTTACATAAATGAACCTGCTATAGGTCCAAAACAACATGTAACACGTAAGGCTGGTCCAAACGAGCATAAACTTACTATGTCGATCTGAATTTTAGCATAAGTGATATAGTATGCCAACAGTATAAGTTCAGTATCTATACTAGATACAAATATAATCTGACATAAATCTTTTTATACTGATAAATGACTTATCTAAGCCCGGTGATAAACCTTTCGCTGTTTATGCAATCTGGTGTTTGGTAGCCATTTTTAAAGAAATAAAGTGTGCAGAGTCTATGATAAATGATTTTTTTCATTTTCATAGACTCTACACACATTTTCTTAGACTCTGTACACATTGGTAATACCTTTTTTTCATTTTATGCAACTTAATTCTTTCACGTCTTTATCACAGACCATTTTTCAACTATATCCTGACAAAGTGGTCATTTAGACTCATTTTCTTATTAATAAGCTGATATGGAATGCGTAACTCTTTAACGGGTCAAATAAGTGCTTTTAACCAAATGGAAAACAAAAGAAATTTGCATCAACTAAGGTTCCTTTCGTGACAAGCTGTTTCTAATACTCCGTATTTATTGTTTGTCCAGGCATCTTGCAACACACGTTCTTTGCACGATCAGAACCATGGCGTGATTTAATTAGCCACGTAATGACTGAAGTGCATTGTACAAGCGACGTAGACAACAATGCAGTCTTAAAAAAGGAACGGGTTATTCGAAAATTGAAAATAATCTTATGATGGTGATTATCATCGAATAGCAAGTCCGTTATTAGTTGTTAAATCACTACCTACGTCCTTTTTTCTGATGACTATTTCATTTGTTTTTGGCATGTTTACAGTCCCATCTAGCGTTCTGCCCCCCCCCCCCCCCCCCCGGTGCTATTTCTGCACCAGAGGTTTGTTTACACTTTTTAGCATTTTGTTGTTTGGCTGTATATAGTCGCGAACTAGGAAATCACTGGTAAATTGTTTTAATTTCCTCTCCCTGAACCATGTTTTATATTATAACTGTCTTTAGTAAAGAGTTTTTTCAATTCCCGGTATGGTTGCTTAATACACATGGTGGTTTACTGTTACGATGGGCCTTACACTGTTGTCGTGACCGTTATTGTTGTATGCACGGTATTTTAGCGTAGGTGTAGTTGAATGTGTTATCTTACTATTAATAGTTATACAGACTAATGTGGTCATCGTGTGTATGTTTTTATGCACAGACCAACGAAGGAAAATCTAGCCCGGGCTACTGACGATGAAGTTTAGTGGCATTGTTGTTCCACCACTATATGGAGAAGCTTTCAGGAAAGCCATTATGACTTTCCAACATCAACGAGTGCCGTTAAAGGGTGCTATAGATTCGAACTCACTGGTGTGAGGGAGCGGAGCCAATGAGGCGTTGTGGAGTGAAACACTTGAAGACATCACGGTGAGCTCAAAACAAGTAGCATTAATTTATTTCCTTCGATAAAGAGTTTAACTACTCATAATGGGGGGTCAAATATTTGGTTTTCTGAACTTATATATTTTCTGAAAAAAAAATTGCGTTTTTCGTACTAAAACGATATTCGTCATCCTCATAATGGATGTTGTTAAAACAGTAGCCAAACGGCCGCTCTCTTACAAAATGGATGTTTGGTTGCCGTTAAATTAGGAGCCAAACACCCCTTTTGCTGCAAACCGGGTGTTTGGTTGCTGCTAAACCCTGCACCAAATACTACTGCTACAAATCATGTCTGCTATTAGAGATTTAGAGTTATGTATAGATGTGACTACTTTTTGATTAAATATCTCTTTCATGGAAAAAGCACTTCGATAGACAAAGCGGGTGGACTCCCTTTCGCAGAACGCATGCTACAAAGAAACTTAGGGATTACGAAGCAATGGCCCCGCAAAGTATGTTTGTTCGGTGACTCGATGGGGAGGTGCAAAAAGCGATGAGGTTTTGTTTAGTGGTACTCTTCATGAAATTGATGTTATCAATAGCAAGGTATCTTTTCAAACCAATTTGCTTGTTTTACTGTTTGTTTTGACCGCAACTTCATGTTGTTTAGTGTACGTTGCATTAGGGTGCATGGGCTATGCATTCCCCTTTTTCTGCCTAGAAGTTGTAATGTTTTGATATTTTGTAGAAACCTGATGCGGGGATAACTCAAGATTTAAAGCTAATTTTGATGGTGAAGTTGAATCCCAGTGTCTCGGATCATGTTCCTCGCTGGTAAGTCTTTGAAGATGCCCGTAGTTAACCCAAACTCTATCTGTAGTAGTTCAATTTGACGTATAGTTTCCTGCTAATAGTTATCACTTAGTTGCATAAAGTTTGGGAAAAAATAAAATATGCATTACATTTAGCTATTTATTATTTGACTTAACTGACTTTAGCTTTCGTGGAATGGTATATTTACGCCATTTTTTAAATTCAAACAGCTTTTCGTGGCTACTTGGTATGCCAATATTGTATCCAAATGTATCTTTAAATATCCGTTATCCTAATATGATTTAGATTACTATTTTTTTAACTGATTTGTCTATGCAGGCAAGGAGGAAGCAATACATGAAGTTATAAATTGAAATATTCAGGTAAATGTATGTTTAAATATGTTTTTTGTAAAACCCCTATTTTTACCCTTTGACCTTGTCACCTAGTGTGCACATCTTATTGGACTCAATGTAATCTCACCTCATTATTTTATGAAGCACCAGTCTTTTATTAGATCACGCTATTCATTCCAGTATATTATTATTAAATATATGAGACTGTTGACGTGTTTAATTTTCCTTGACCTTCATAAAACTACGCATTAAACACCTAAAGATGATCATATACTTTGGTTTAGAAAAATTTAATTTGTACATTATACCTTGCCCTAAGTATTCAACCATATTTTCATGTCGTACATAAGTATGTGACTAAAAGTGGACACATTTCATTTGTGTAACCCCATATCACACGAATTTTCCTTATATCTTAGTATACCTTGGCAATGACTCTCCTAAACACCTTATACTACCTTATTACTTGGAGATATTTACATGGCAACTCCTTTTCTCCCCACTTGTGTATATTACACGGCTAGGAGACACACCAACCCAATTTCAAACATCCTCTTAGCAAATCATGTGTACTAGGATCCTTTCATTAAGACTTGTACTTATTGTCTCCCCTAAACCATCAAATAGCTGAATACCACCCCCATCACCTTTGTACAAACACTCCCTTATTAAAGCTCATAAGTTTAGACATCACTTGCCCTTTTACTCTTGCAAGCCGACGGCTAGACCCCAACCCAAAGGCCAATGTACATCATCTCCATTAATGGCATAGTACTAGGATCCCAAGTACTAGATTTACCTTGTACTCAAACATAGGGACCCCCCCCCCCCCTCTTTGCTTCTCTCTTGACGCCCCAAGCCACACAAACTCAACCCAACTTGTGTTTATCTAACTAACAACCTTAAACACAATCTCCTATATCTTTCCACTTTCAGATGAACACACACACACACATTCGAAGCATTTACTCCCAATCATACTCACACAATCTCTCATGGAATTGAATTGAGTCAAGGAGCATTGAAGAAGAAAGAAGTTCACGGCATACTTGGACCTTGACTAAAAAGTCTTCATAGTTCTACTCTAGGTCACGGCTAAGCTATAAAACGTATAGAACTCAAGTTTACTAACTTGATTCATCATCACCACTTCTATCTAAACAAGTAAGTACTTACCTCCTCACCATTTTCGTTTATCTTTACTTCGTATGCATGGCATCCACTCAAGTTTCTTAGAAAACGAGACCAATATGCATGCACACGTAAAGTATACTAAGCAAACCTACGGCATGATTATGTTGGTTACAAGAGGACATGTATCATGTTTAAATCTACAAGCAAGTACTAATCTAGATCACTCCCTAAGAACTAAGTGCTTAACCTAGAGGATTGCTTGGCCAAAAATCCTATACCTCTCGGCTTATCTATTATAAGCCGAGTATAAGTCATGACTTGATTTAAGCTTTCTTGATTTAAGCTTTCTTGATTTAAGTTAAAGCATGGAAATGGTAGATTTAATAGGAAACCTAAGCACCACATTTAGTTAATCCGAATAAGCCATAAGCTTCTAATCATTTAAGCCATAAGCTAATATAAGCCAAATGTTATAAGCCCATAAAGCCCAAGTTATATTCTTGGTTACATCATTGTAGGTTAAGTTAGTTCTCTAAATAATTATCTAGCCTAAGAACAAGCCCACTAGGCCCTATAAACACAACCGAACCTTTAATGGGCCACCCTAGCCCATTAAGCATCTAAGGTATTTAAATGGGAGACTCTTTGGGCCATTTATGTAAATAATGCCTTCTAATGCCAAAAATGACAAGTTATAAAACGTACCTAAAGTTTTCGAGACATAAAACAAGTGCAAGGAACAAACTTGGCAAAAAGGATAGTCTAGGGTCTCGGTTATATAACCGAGCCATAACTTAAACCACAAGGGATAAACTTGTCACTTTGCAAACTAGTTACAAGCCCTATATACTTTTCATGCCTTTTTGAGCCTTGTCCGAAACTTGGAGGACCTATTTTGACATTTTGGAAAACTTGTATAAAACTAAGTTACTCTTTGGGCCCCTTTCATAATTATCTGAAACCTTAGGGACCCTTTGTGCCAATTGTCGGACATAAACCAAGCCCTAGGGGCTGTTGTGTAAATTGTGTATACACCTTAACCCTAATCGCAACTACAAGGACTCACTTTGCCATAATTCGAAACTTTTGCAAGCCCTAGGGGCGTTTGGAATATTATGCCGAGAGTATTTAATACTCGAGGGACTAGAATCGTAATTCTCCTAAACTTATATAAACCCTAATTATATACCTTCCCAAATAAATTAAAAAGCGCAAGTTTATATAACTCGATAAAAATGAAAACTATGTACGTTTATAAACTTGCCTTTTAATTAAAATGTATAAATTTTGGAGACTTTACCAATTAAAATATAACACGTTTTAGTAAACTTTATTTATATAAAGTATATATAAATACAAGTATGTTGGTACAAATAAATTTAGTAAATATAATATACTAAATCTTGTACGTTCTAACTAAAAATATATAACCCCTTTTAAATATTCTAAATTCACCTTATAATGGTACTCATACGAAAAAGCTAATTAAATCAAAGTAGTAACTTGGACAACAAAATGTTTACACCATTGATGATAATTATTTATTTATCTGAATAACGATAAAGTAACTTACAAGCGTCTTAATAAAACACTTAAAACCAGTAGAAGCATATACTGATGTTTCAGTGACTTCTGTACGACCTGTTATACTTGTACTGAGACTGTATAATTATTTAGGTTGTTGACTGTGTGTTGGGCATTACTTCGGATTCATGTGACTGTTACTGTATTACTGAGGTGAGTTCATAGCCCCACTTCACATATATTGACAAACTTTTAAATCCATTTATGGGGGAGAAAACATGCAACTTATTTTATGGATATAAACTGAACTGTACCAACTTTTGACTGTATGTGCCTATTGTAAAATTCCTCATGACCCGTGAACTGAAACTGTTAAAATTATGGAATTATCTTAATAATATAAATAGATCTATTTGGGATTGAGCATCCCCACTTGGGTGAGGCATGCTCACTGTGCCTTGGCCGGGAAAATAGGTGTTTACCATGTCAGAACAGAATAAATGGGTGCCTTTTTATAAGGCGAAGCGCTCTCATTTGTTGAGGACTCAACTATGTCAAGTGTCAGTTTCGGGCAGTGGGCAATATAATTACCTTTAAGCATCAATGCTTTGTGCATTACTGTATCAGTGACTGTTTAATATCCAAACCTATTTAATAAACCTATGAATTCACCAACATTTTGTTAACCCTCAAAAGCATGTTTTTCTCAGGTATTTGAAGTAGGTAGGTATTATATGCATGGATCGCAACATTTGGGTAGACAATATTTTAGCAAGCATCTGGGGATCTTCTTAAGGAACTCATAAATAATCTTTTGTTTATGTTAGAACCACTTTTAATAATAATTTGCACTCCAGATCATGTAATAAATGTTTGATAATCTTTTATCTGATGCTCTATGTACTATTTGCTTTTGATCCACCCACGTGACACCCAGATATTATCTCCGTTGCATTTGACCAGTTTGGAGGTGTCATAGAATGGTATCAGAGCAATAGTTATAGAGAACCAGACCAAGAAAATTTATAAAATATAAAAATAAAAACTTTATATAAACTGGACTATAACTGCTTTAAAAATCTTTGGGATTTTTTTGGGACTAGAATAGTTAAGCATATAGGACGTAGAGCATGCATTTCTTATGTGATCTATGTGTGCATTAATTCTTAACCTTTGGTTAAATGATCTGATAAGTATTAACTAAACCCTAACGCGTGATGTCAAGGGAATACTCACTACAACCATTACAACATAAAAATATCATTTGAAACTTTTTAACTTGAGTAAGCATATACTTACGTCAATTAAAAATGATGATTTTTCCAGAGTTACTATGACATCTCCGACATCCGTGCTTCCTGGAAGGTTGTCCGCCTCCGAGTCCGAGGACAGTCTGCCTGATGGAGTAGTTCCAGCTATTTCTTCCCCGCCTACTGCTTTGATCCCCCTGCCGAGGAGGAAGATCCGGTGACTCATACCTTGCCGCCCTTACCACCCTCGTCATCTCTCCAGGGTTACGCTCCTGGATCTCTACCCCCTCGTAAGAGGAGGTACGAGACGACCCCCGCCTCCATCTTTGATGTCGGAGAGGGATCTAGGACTAGACAGGTGGATCCTGTCCAAGCTCATATAGCGGCATTGACGGCTCATCATGCTCAGGACATGGCCGATGTTCACAATTTACTGGCAGCTAGTCAGGCTGAGCGCTCGATCTTACGAGAGCGTCTAGATTCCCTGACTTGGACTACCTGGGCAGAAGCCCAAGTTGCCAGAGGGACATGGACTATAGTTTACGATTCCCTACAGTGGCTCATGACGGAGTACGACCAAGACATCCATCGTATCTACACTTTGGAGAGCCGACAGCAGTAGACCCATGCTTCCCTCTCAGCCCAGGAGCAGACATTATTTATGTTCTTTGACTTGGCGATTGTTCGACACGATGGAGTTACTTCAGACACAGCTCACCTTAGAGGATCTTTGGATACCCTCAGAGCTCAGCTAGTTTAGACTCTCCCCACATCAAGAGGACCCAACTTGCTACGATCGCTTTACAAGACGCTATGCCAGCGCCAGTAGTTCCACCAGCACCATCTCTACCAGGCACCTCTACCGGATCTGTTAGACCAGCATAGATTAGATGTACTAGATTTCATGTACATCATGATAAGCTTTGGGTTGCATCCTAGCTATCGTGATATAAGATTTCATGTACTTTTATTTTCATGCATCTTTTGTATCCTATTTGTACCGTACTCTCTTAGATAGGTGTCTGTATATATTTCATTTTAGACTGTGCGTACCACCATCCCAGACAGGTGTATTGTGCTTCTGTCTTGGATCGGTTGTGCCTGATGTTATGTTTACTTTCTCTCAAGAAATGACATGTACTCACTCTCTTTTGTTGTATCATGTGTTGTATCATTGAAATCTGACAGGTTATCCAATTTGTTGTAAATATTGTACAAAGGTTTGCTCGTGCAAATAATATATAATTGTACTAACATTGAAGCTAATGATTTCATTTTGTGTATGACTACAGACAAATGGCAATCACTAGGCAAAATCCTGTCAATAATCCTGCCAATAATCCTGTCAATAATCCAGCCAATAATCCTGCTAATAACCCTACTGATAACCTCCCTAATGACAATGCCACCCATAACGTCACCACTGCCCAACTTAAGGAATTGATTGACCAAGGTATCGCCACCGCTATGGCAGCTAGCCGAAACATGGACGATAGCGAAAATTCCAATAACCGTAGGAATAACAATACCACCAGAGGCTGCTCTTACCCTGACTTCCTCAAGTGCAAGCCGTCCTACTATCGGGGCAAAGAAGGCGTGGTAGAGTGTTTTGAATGACTAGAGACGGTATTCCGCATCAGCGACTGCGCCGACGAGAACAAAGTCAAGTTCGCCACCTGCACACTGCTCGAAAGTTCGCTCACATGGTGGAATTCTGTGGTTGCTACTCTGAGGCACGACGCTACTTACACTATGAATTGGACAAATCTGAAAGAGAGGATGACGGAAAAGTATTGCTCGAGGGGCGAAATGAAGAAGCTGAAAGTCGAGCTATGGGATCTTAGGTTTAAGAACAATGACATCGTGTTGTACAACCAGAGATTCCAAGAATTGACCCTCATGTGTACTAGGATGTTTCCCGAGAAGGAGGAAAAGATTGAGAAATATGTTGGAGGACTCCCCGACGCCATCCATGATAGCGTCCTCGCCTCTCGACCCACTACTGTCGAGAAGGCCATGGAATTTGCTACTGAGTTGATCAACAAGAGAGCCCGTACCATCTCTGAGAGAAATACTGAGAACAAGAGAAAGATGGACGACAATGTCCGCAGTCATTTCCAACCAACCCCAAAGAGGCAAAACACCGGGCAAATTTATAGTGCTATCTCCACCACCGACCCAAGGGCTTACGAAGGTACCAAACCTATGTGTACGAGGTGCCACTTACATCACAAGGTGAGTAGCCCATGCAAGTCCTGCTACAAATGTGGAGAAATTGGCCATTTTGCTCGTGCTTGCCAAGTGAATCCTGTTACTCAGGTCCGACCCAACCCTATTGCTAGAAACAACAATCGAGGCGGATCTAATGCCCGTGGACCCAGGAATGGATAGTCGGGAAACCGCAATGCTACAGGAGGAAGTAACAATGGTCCAAAGAAAGGAGTTGTATGCTATGAGTGTGGAGCACCCGGACATGTGAGACCAGGCTGCCCCAAGTTGGCTAGTCAGAACAAGAGCAATGGAGGATCCACATCCAGAGTATATGTGGTAGGCAATGCAAAAGCCAACCCAGACTCCAACATTGTTACTGGTACGTTTTTACTAAACAATCGTTACGCATCCATTCTATTTGACACTGGAGCAGACAGAAGCTTTATTTCTACTGAATTTAGTAACATACTAGAAGTTGTCCCTTCCATGTTAGACCGCCATTTCTCCGTAGAATTAGCACACGGTAAGATCATAGAGTCCGACACCATCATTAGAGGTTGTACCCTGAACCTTTCCAACCACCCATTCAATATTGACCTAATCCCAGTAAACCTAGGCAGTTTCGATGTTATCGTTGGTATGGACTGGTTAGCTAAGTATCACGCAGTAATCATCTGCGACGAGAAACTAGTCCGCCTGCCATGGGGTAATGAAACCTTAATCATTCGAGGTAATGGTAATACTGACCTTACTGACACTAGGCTCAGTGTTATCTCCTGTACCAAATTCCAGAGATATTTGTTGAGAGGATGTCCCATCTTTTTGGCGCATATCTCCCAAATAGATGAAGAAGACAAACCCGAGAAGAAGCAAATCAAGGACGTACCTATCATCCGGGATTTCCCCAAAGTCTTTCCTGAATAATTGCCAGGTCTACCACCAGCCCGACAGGTGGAATTCCAGATCGACTTGATCCCAGGAGCTGCACCCGTAGCAAAAGCTCCTTATCGATTGGCACCATCAGAAATGAAAGAACTAGCGGAACAACTTCAAGAATTGTCTGACAAAGGATTCATCCGACCTAGTTCCTCGCCATGGGGAGCTCCAGTCTTATTTGTCACAAAGAAAGACGGTTCTTTTCGAATGTGCATTAATAACAGAGAACTGAATAAGTTAACTATAAAGAACCGTTGTCCACTCCCCCGCATTGACGACTTATTCGACCAACTACAAGGGTCAAGTGTGTATTACAAGATTGATCTGCGATCTGGGTACCATCAATTGAGAGTCAGAGAGGAGGATATTTCAAAGACCGCTTTCAGGACTCGTTACGGCCATTACGAATTCCAGGTTAGGCCTTTTGGGTTGACCAACGCTCTTGCCATCTTCATGGACCTTATGAATCGTGTGTGCAGACCCTACCTGGATAAATTCGTGATAGTCTTCATAGAAGACATACTCATCTATTCTAAGAATGAACATGAGCACGAGGAACACCTTACTCAAGTTCTGAAGGTACTTAAGGAGGAACAGTTGTACGCCAAGTTCTCCAAATGTGAATTCTGGATTCCCAGGGTTCAATTCCTCGGCCATGTTATTGACAGCGACGACATTCATGTAGACCCAACAAAGGTTGAATCTGTCAAGGATTGGGCATCTCCTAAATCACCAACAGAATCCGCCAATTCCTAGGCCTTGCCGGATACTATCATCGATTCATCGAAGGTTTCCTCGAGATAGCCAAACCAATGACAAAACTCACGCAGAAAGGAATAAAGTTTGACTGGGTAGAGAAAGAAGAGTCAGTTTTCCAACTGATAAAGGAGAAGTTGTGCAGTGCACCTATTCTTGCCTTACCCGAAGGCAACAACGACTTCGTGGTATATTGTGATGCGTCACACAAAGGCTTGGGTGCAGTGTTGATGCAAAGAACGAAGGTGATCGCGTATGCCTCCAGGCAACTAAAGAAACATGAGAAGAACTATACTACTCATGATTTAGAACTTGGATTTGTGGTTTTTACTTTAAAAATCTGGAGACACTATCTGTACGGTACCAAGTGCACGGTGCATACTGACCATAAGAGTTTGCAACACATACTAGATCAAAAGGAGCTAAACATGAGGCAACGTAATTGGATTGAACTGCTAAGTGATTACGACTGCGAGATCAAATACAACCCCGGTAAAGCCAACGTGGTTGCTGATGCTCTAAGCCGTAAGGAGACCGATCCTCCTATGAGGGTCCGAGCACTAGTCATAAAAATTAGCCTGGACCTACCCAAACAAATTCTAGAAGCTTTGACACAAGCTCAGAAGACTGAAAACCTCGTGAAGGAAGATATTGGAGGTATGCTTAGGGCCGACCTCACCAAAGAGAAGCTAGAGCCAAGAGCGGATGGAATCCTGTGTTTGCATGGGAGGAGTTGGTTACCTTGTTATGGGGACTTGGGGAACGTAATCATGCACGAGTCCCATATATCCAAGTATTCCATACATCCTGGATCTGAAAAGATGTATCAGGATATGAAGAAGTTATACTGGTGGCCGAACATGAAAGCAAACATCGCCACTTACGTTCAGAGATGTCTGACCTGCTCCCGCGTCAAGACCGAACACCAAAGACCATCCAGTTTGCTAGTTCAGCCGGAGATACCCAAGTGGAAATGGGAGAATATCACTATGGACTTCATCACCAAGCTTCCAAAGTCATCTCACGGTTACGACACTATTTGGGTAATCGTCGATCGACTCACCAAATCCGCGCACTTTCTGCTAATCAGGGAAACTGACTCCCTGACAAAACTAGCCAAGACATATCTTAAGGAGATAGTGACTAAACATGGAATACCTGTCTCAATAATCTGTGATCGGGACGGTAGGTTCACATCCAACTTCTGGAAGGCTTTCCAACGAGCTTTAGGAAAAAGCTTAGATATAAGTTGTAACACCCCATTTTAATAATGGAATGTCACGCGTAATTATGGTGTGTCATCAAAGCATACAAGGAAAAATGTCTAAACATTACATGACTATAAAAGAAAAATACCGGAATCAAACATCGGTAGTCCAAAAGTAAAGTTCATCACACACAAACATAAGTACTGTAAAGGAAAGGACTAAACAATGTCCATAGCAAGAGTATCAAGGTAAAGATAATGCATAAAGTAAAGAAAGGTAGAAAGCTTCCAGTCCATATGCACGTACGCTTAAAGTCTACGAGCGTCCCTGAGTACCTGCCATTTTGGGAACATAGAAAAGGAAAACGACTGAGCAATACGCTCAGTGCGCGGATGTACAATAAAGCATGAATAGGATAAGCATATAACATATAACAGTGGAAGAAACTAAGTCCCGAATAACCTGGTTAAGTCTTGGTAAAACTGGTTTTATAGTTTGAAAAGCCTTATGTTTATCTTATAAAAACTGTTTAACATATTCTACAATTAGCCAATATAGGTCATGAAAATACACCGTGCATGAAT
This sequence comes from Glebionis coronaria, assembly GCA_025667525.1. Taxonomy (NCBI): domain Eukaryota; kingdom Viridiplantae; phylum Streptophyta; class Magnoliopsida; order Asterales; family Asteraceae; genus Glebionis; species Glebionis coronaria. The sequence goes on along the minus strand of CM046874.1, from coordinate 125,720,188 downwards.
ACTTGGAGGGGTGACCTTACCATGCAAATTAGAGGGGCTGCCTCTAATTTAATATACTGGTTTAGGTAGGAGGGATCAGCTCCTTGTAAAGGATGCAAGGTACACACCACATTCACACTGAGTAATCTGCTAAAAAACATGTAACTAGAATGCACCCATACGCCCCACATGATAAATATAATAATATGGCCAAAGCTGAAGGGACGCCACGAGCAATCACTCCGCCGTGGTGAAGTCATAAGATCAGTGCCTCTAATGTTATGGTTATGGTACCTCCATAACTAGGTGAAACTGGTCATGCATGTATATGGCTATAGGTATTCTAATTTAAGCATAAGCAAATCAAACATATAAACTTATACTACGGGAAAACATTTGGCTGCATACGGGGAATCCTAATAAGGAAAGAATGTCCATACTGAAAGGACGGGAATCCTTTCCTTATGTCCAGTAAACGAAGAAGACGAACTGAGGAGAGTCCTACTTCGGTATAACTAATGCTACATAAATACATACATGAATAGGTATCTGTTTACTAAATACGTAACTGGTTTTATGTCATGTCTTAGCTTATTTTATATGTTCATATCATGTTTTACTGTTTTAAGCCTTAAACTGTGTTTATCTTATATTCTGTCTATTCTGATTAAGTATTTCTGGTATTTCATGTATTATTATACTTACTGTGTAATAATAAGTAACTTTCTAAAAATAGCAGGTTTCCTAAAATAGAAAGTTTCCAAAAATAGAAAGTTTCCAAAAATAGAAAGTTTCCCAAATTAGAATTACTGCTTAAAATAGATAAGTTTCTAAAAATAGAATTACTGCTTAACATAGATAAGTTTCTAAAAATAGAAAGTTTCCATAAATATATTAGCTTCCTTAATTAAATAAGTTTCTAAAAATAGAAAGTTTCCATAAATAGATTAGCTGCCTTAATTAAATAAGTTTCTAAAAATAGAAAGTTTCCATAATTAGATATAAGCTGGTTAAATAAGCTAAGCATATAAGCTTAGGTGTTTTCTGATTACTTTTCTAAGTCATAATGATATAAGGTATAGTTTATTAATTATTACATGTAATTTAAATAAACTATAGGTTAAAAGTATTTAATTAAATATATCATGTTTTTAATTAAATAAGGTTAAATACTTAGGTTAAAACATGTATTATTAATTATTAATAATATAACCTAAGTCATGTAAATTAATTAATTATAGCTACGGTTTTTAATAATTAATTAATTATAAAGTCTAGAAAAATATTATTACCTAGGTTAATAATTCCATGATCTAATAATTAAATTATAACCTAAGTCATGTTTTATTAAATTAATCATGTCATATAATTATTAATTTAATTTTAACATATGATTATTAAAACATAACCTTAACATAAACCGTGAACCGGATCGTAACTAGAAACCATGAACCGGACCTGAAATCGACACCATACCCCGAACCACTTCGGGGTTCCCTTTTGTTTGCTGCTGCCGTGGGACCCACACCACCAAACCGAGACCTTGTGGTCTCGGTGGTGGTCTATAAGCCAAACCGAGACCCCCTTGGGGTTCGGTTTAGGCGCCGACCACACACAAACACCCCTAAAACCTCCTTTTTGATTACCCCATAACCTTTTTCATGTTTAGTTTATGTTTTTAATTAGGTTTTTAAAACATAATGTTCTTAATGAATTTTATTAAATCAAATCAAAAAGAAAAAGGATTAAAAAGGTATACCGAATGCGTGGATCTAACGAGGATGAACACACACGAACACACGTACAAAACCCAAGATCAAAATCAAACGAACACCCCCTTTTCTTGTGTTATATGCGGCGGCCAAAGAGGAGAGCAAGAAGGAAAGGAGAAAATCTTTTTAGGTTTTTGTTTAGTTTACTGTAAAGTGAAAAATGAAACAAGATTTTACCTTTTACCCTATGTTAGTAAAATTTGATGGGCTTGGCCCATCTTTCTTGATGTAGCCACGGGTAGGGGGCCCCACATGGGGTACCCGTACCGTTTTCCGTGTCTCGTTATTTAAGTGTTCGTTCGTGTTTATTTCTGTTCGTGTTTTATGTGTTCTCGTTAAATATTAACCGTGACTTAATATATTTACTCGTGCTCGTAATAAATATATATATATACGTAATTAATATTAGTTCGTGATTTAATTACGTTCATGATTTCATGATCGCATGTTCGTGATAAATTATTGTTAAATAATTATTGTGTATTCGTACGTAATAAATACTTATCGTGTTCTAACACGTACGTAATACGTAAGATTCTAACACGTGAACGTAGTCATACTATAAAAGGAAAGTTTTAATCTAGTACGTATGATCTTAAGGGTACTATTTATGGTAAAAGCATGCGAGTTTTACAACTCTCCCCCCCCTAAAAAGAATAATTCGTCCCCGAATTATAGATAAAGTAAACTGGAAAAGAAGAACAAACCCGAATTCAAAATATGAAATGAGGGTAAGAAGCCCGGATAGACTCCTCTGTTTCCCAATTCGCTTCCCGCTCGGTATGATCCCTCCAAAGGATTTTGACGAATGGAATCGTCTTCCTTCTCATGACTCGTTCTTGTCTGTCAAGAACTCGTTCGGGTTCTTCTATGAAGGTGAGATCTTCACGTATCTATTCCAGTAGATACTGAACCATGTGAAGGGGATGATACTGGTACCCTCTGAGTAAGGACACATGAAACACATTGTGTACATGCGAAAGCTGCGGAGGTAACGCTAACCATTAAGATACTTCACCGACTCGTTCAATGATATCAAACGGTCCGATGAAACGAGGACTGAGCTTCCCTTTAATCCCGAAGCGTCTAACATCACGTGCCGGCGAAACCTTAAGGAAGACGTGATCTCCTACGTTAAAATGTATGTCCCTACGATGCTTATCGGCGTAACTCTTCTAACGTGACCGTGCCTCCTGAAGTTTCTGCTTAACTACTGCGATCTTTTCATTGGTCATCTCTATGATTTCTGGTCCTTCAAGTGTTCGCTCGCCAACCTGATCCCAGCAGATTGGGGCGCGACACTTTCTGCCATACAACATCTCGAAAGGAGCACACTTGATACTTGCGTGCCAACTGTTGTTGTAGGCAAACTCCACCAAACAGATGTAATCGTCCCAATCACCCGTCCATTCCAACGCACATGACCTCAACATGTCTTCCAATGTTTGAATCGTTCGCTTCGACTGTCCGTCCGTTTGAGGATGAAAAGTCGTGCTAAGCTTAAGTTATGTACCCCAAGCTTTCTGCAGACTCTTCCAAAATCGCGAAGTGAAACGAGGATCTCTGTCTGAGACGATGCTGGATGGAGCACTGTGGAGTCTCATGATCTCTCTTCTATACGTATCGGCGAGTTTACTTACCGGATCTTCCTTGTGGATCGGTAAGAAATGAGCTGATTAGGTAAGTTGATCTACGATAACCCAAATTGCATCGTGCTTCCTCTTGGTAGGCGGAAGACCAGTAACAAAATCCATGGTGATTTTGTCCCACTTCCACTCTGGAATATCTAACGGTTGAAGGAGACCGCCAGATCATTGATGCTCGATCTTAGCCTGCTGGCAGGTAAGACATTTGGAAACGTAAGTGGCCACATCCTGTTTCATACCACTCCACCAAAAGTATTGCTTGATGTCATGGTACATCTTAGTCGAACCAGGATGTATAGAGAATGGGGAGTTATGAGCTTCAGCTAACAAGGCTTCCCGGAGTTCTTGGTCATCAGGAACACAAATTCTCGTGCCCTGCCATACGATACCATCTTCATCTACTCTAAATTCCGTCTGTTTCTCCAAATTCTGTACTATCGCCCAGATTTCTCCATCATCTTTCTGAGCTTCCTTGATCTTAGAGAGTAACTCGGGTTCTACTCTAAGATTAGCCCAGTAACCGTGCTGTCCACGTACCATGATCTGGATGTCTAGTCGCTCCAAGTCTCTTATGATTTCCTCCTCAATTTTAATGTCGTTGATCATTCCAGACTTCCTACTAAGAGCATCTGCTACTACATTTGCCTTTCCGGGATGATACTGTAGATTAATGTCATAATCCTTCAACAGCTCTAACCATCTCCTCTGCCTCATGTTCAATTCACGTTGAGTGAAGATATACTTCAAGCTCTTGTGGTCCGTGAAAATATCACATGATTATCCATATAAGTAGTGCCTCCATATCTTTAATGCAAACACGACTGCAGCAAGTTCCAAGTCATGCGTGGGGTAATTTTCTTCATAAGGCTTAAGCTGTCGTGAAGCGTACGCGATCACTTTCCCATGTTGCATGAGAACACAGCCAAGTCCCTTCCCCGATGCATCACTGTAGATTTGAAATCCACCTGTACCAGATGGGATAGTAAGAATAGGTGCAGATACTAGCTTCTGCTTCAGGTCTTCAAAGCTCTTCTCTCGTTCTTCAGTCCAGACGAATTTCTCCCCTTTCCGCATCATTTTGGTCAATGGTAGTGCTAAGCGGGAAAAGTTCTCTACGAACCTACGGTAAAAGCCAGCTAAGCCTAAGAAACTACGGACTTCCGTCGCTGATGTCGGCCTCGGCCACTTAGTAATGGCCTCAACCTTCGCTGATCCATAGTGATTCCTTCTGCTGATACAATGTGACCTAGGAATGCCACCTTGTCTAACCAGAACTCACACTTGGAGAACTTAGCATACAGCTGCTTCTGGCGAAGAATCTGTAGTACTGTACGAAGATGGTCTTCGTGTTCCTCCTTAGACTTTGAGAAAATCAGGATGTCATCAATGAAGACAATGACGAACTTGTCCAGAAATTCATGGAAGATTCTGTTCATCAAGTCCATGAACAATGTTGGAGCATTTGTCAGCCCGAATGGCATAACTACAAATTCGTAGTGGCCATAGCGGGTACGAAAAGCAGTCTTGGCGATATCCTGCTCCTTGACCCGTAGCTGATGATAGCCTGACCTAAGATCAATCTTGGAGAAGTGTTTGGCCCCTTGGAGTTGGTCAAACAGATCGTCTATACACGGCAGTGGATACCTATTCCGGATAGTAATCTTGTTGAGCTCGCGATAGTCTATGAAAAGACGCATACTATCGTCCTTCTTCTTAACAAATAAGACCGGCGCGTCCCATGGAGATGCGCTCGGTCGAATGAAACCTCGTTCAAGAAGTACTTGTAGTTGATCCTTCAGATCCTTCAGCTCTATGGGAGCCATGCGATAAGGAGCCTTAGAGATTGGTTCAGCTCCTGGAATAAACTCGATATTGAATTCCACTTCTCGTGCAGGTGGTATGCCCGGAAGTTCTGCTGGAAATACATCTTGGAATTCTGACACTATCGGTTGATCCTGAATTGATGGAGATTCAGCATCCATGTCGTGAACCGTAGCTAGATAACCCTCGCAGCCATGTGACAGTAATGCACGCGCTTGCAGGGTAGATATGATTTATACAGACCGTCCGGGTATGAACCCGTTATGAATGTACTCTGGTGCATTTACATCACCGAAGATAACTCGATATGAATGGCAATCTATGGTAGCATGATGATTGGATAGCCAATCCATGCCCAAAATCATGTCGAAGTCATTCATGTCCAGCGAAAGTGCGTCAACAGGTCGAACCTTATCGTCAAATTCTAGGGGAAGACTCTTGTATACATGGTTGATTAATACAGAGTCCCTCAAAGGCGTGGAAATAGTAAGCCTATTCTCTAGTGGCATGGGGAGCATCCTAATTTCTTAGCATAAGCAGTAGAAATGACCGAGTGAGTAGCACCCGTATCGGAAAGAACACACGCAGCTTGACCATAGATATACAAGATTCCAGTGATGGTACATATAGACTTGTTGGCCTGGTCTCGAGATATCGTGTAGACACGCCCGATGGTAGGAGGTGTCTTGGAATCAGCATGTCCCGATTTGCCCTCCATCTCGCCCTTACGGAAATCCTTCATGATATGGCCAGGAAGACCACACTTGAAGCATGCGTCAGTGTTACGACGACATGGCCCTGGGTGCCTACGGTGGCAAGTAGAGCAAAGAGGATCAGTATATCCTCCAGCAGGTGCTCTGGCTGGTTGAGAACCTGATAAAAATTTTTACATAAGACATGATAATAGGGTACAAAGGACAATGCGGATAATTCTAAGATTGAATACCAGTGATAGCTGGACGGCTAGGCTGTGAACCTCTCTGGTTCTGGTCCCTACCGTTTCCATGGTTCCTGGTAGAAATTTTGCTAAAGTGTCAGAATATGAGTTATACATGAAATCATAAGAAAAAGCGTAAGTATTAGGACCTGCTGCTGTTGGAGTGTCCAGCGTTGTTACGGTAATTATCATTACCGCCACGCCTATCCGTAGCAGAACGGTCGTTAGTCTAACCGTTTCCCTTGGGCTGATTAGGCTGCTGCTGAGTAGCCGGCTGAGACCGGTCCCTAGTTTTCTGCCTGGAAGATACAGTTTAAAGAGATGAATAGTTGACATATATGGAAAGAATACGGATTGGTCACTGCTTGAATACGAATGTTTACCTCTTCTCGGGTCTCTCTACGTGCTGCATCGGCCACTTGTGCTACCGTACCCAACGGAGCACCTGCTAAGTTATTGGCGTTCCTTGGATTAAGAGCCCAACGAAAATGTAGTGCCTGCTCTTTAGTGGTGCCCGCAGCTGCTCTCAGGACACCGACATAACGAAGAAAACGCTGCATGAAGTCATTGCTGTCTTCGTCAGGTCGCTGTCTAATGGTATAGTATTCCCTCATGAGTCGATTTCTTCCTTCCATGGGGAAAATGTTAGGCGGGGGAGGATAGCCGTCGTTCTGATGAAGGATGTCTTGCATTTCTGCATCGGCAGCTGCAAACATCTCCCAGAGATTGTTTGTGTTTGCCATCAACAGTATAACATAAAACATATGATTAACCGATCAAAACATAAAATATATATATATATACATGAAAAAAATTTATACCAATAAATCCAGAGAAAAATTTATGCAAGAAAATTTGTGTATGAATGCATGATGCAGTTTTATGAAAACTTTTGTATGCTCGAGAGTGAACGCCTATGGTCAGTTCACCCAAAATAAAAGACATGGCGAGGGGACGCCTATGGGTCGGTCCCAAATTTAAAAGTTTCGATAAAACACATGCGACTAAATAGGGCCAGTCCTGTACCAACCATTACTTAGTCATAAACCTGCGACAATGACATATATATGTATGCATAAAAATGATGAATGCATGAAAACGACTGTCAGTTCTAGGAAGACCATAGTGACTACCCACTAATCACAGGTCATATTTTGAGAGCCTACAGGTCGAAGCCTTGGCTCTGATACCATAATTGTAACACCCCATTTTGATAATGGAATGTCACGCGTAATTATGGCGTGTCATCAAATCATACAAGGAAAAATGTCTAAACATTACATGACCATAAAAGGAAAATACCGGAATCAAACATCGATAGTCCAAAAGTAAAGCTCATCACACACAAACATAAGTACAATAAAGGAAAGGACTAAACAATGTCCATAGGAAGAGTATCAAGGTAAATATAATGCATAAAGTAAAGAAAGGCTAGAAAGCTTCCAGTCCATATGCACGTACGCTTAAAGTCTACGAGCGTCCCTGAGTACCTGCCGTTTTGTGAATATAGAAAAGGAAAACGGCTGAGCAATACGCTCAGTGCACGGATGTACAATAAAGCATGAATAGGATAAGCATATAACATATAACAGCGAAAAAAACTAAGTCCCGAATAACCTGGTTAAGTCTTGGTAAAACTGGTTTTATAGTTTGAAAATCCTTGTGTTTATCTTATAAAAACTGTTTAACATATTCTACCATTAGCCAATATAGGCCATGAAAATCCACCGTGCATGAATACTTGGAGGGGTGACCTCATCATGCAAATTAGAGGGGCTGCCTCTAATTTAATATACTGGTTTAGGTAGGATGGATCAGCTCCTTGTGAAGGATGCAAGGCACACACCACATTCACACTGAGTAATCTGTTGAAAAACATGTAACTAGGATGCACCCATACGCCCCACATGATAAATATAATAATATGGCCAAAGCTGAAGGGACGCCACGAGCAATCACTCCGCCGTGGTGAAGTCATAACATCAGTGCCTCTAATGTTATGGTTATGGTACCTCCATAACTAGGTGAAAATGGTCATGCATGTATATGGCTATAGGTATTCTAATTTAAACATAAGCAAATCAAACATATAAACTTATACTACGGGAAAACATTTGGCTGCATACGGGGAATCCTAATAAGGAAAGAATGTCCATACTGAAAGGACGGGAATCCTTTCCTTATGTCCAGTGAACGAAGAAGACGAACTGAGGAGAGTCCTACTTCGGTATCACTAATGCTACATAAATACATACATGAATAAGTATCTGTTTACTAAATACGTAACTAGTTTTATGTCATGTCTTAGCTTATTTTATATGTTCATATCATGTTTTACTGTTTTAAGCCTTAAACTGTGTTTATCTTATATTTTGTCTATTCTGATTAAATATTTCTGGTATTTCATGTATTATTATACTTACTGTGTAATAATAAGTAACTTTCTAAAAATAGCAGGTTTCCTAAAATAGAAATTTTCTAAAAATAGAAAGTTACCAAACATAGAAAGTTTCCAAAAATAGAAAGTTTCCCAAAATAGAATTACTGCTTAAAATAGATAAGTTTCTAAAAATAGAATTACTGCTTAAAATAGATAAGTTTCTAAAAATAGAAAGTTTCCATAAATAGATTAGCTGCCTTATTTAAATAAGTTTCTAAAAATAGAAAGTTTCCATAAATAGATTAGCTGCATTAATTAAATAAGTTTCTAAAAATAGAAAGTTTCCATAATTAGATATTACTGGTTAAATAAGCTAAGTATATAAGCTTAAGTGTTTTCTGATAATTTTTCTAAGTCATAATGATATAAGGTATAGTTTATTAATTATTACATGTAATTTAAATAAACTATAGGTTAAAAGTATTTAATTAAATATATCATGTTTTTAATTAAATAAGGTTAAATACTTAGGTTAAAACATGTATTATTAATTATTAATAATATAACCTAAGTCATGTAAATTAATTAATTATAACTATGGTTTTTAATAATTAATTAATTATAAAGTCTAGAAAATATAATTACCTAGGTTAATAATTCCATGATCTAATAATTAAATTATAACCTAAGTCATGTTTTATTAAATTAATCATGTCATATAATTATTAATTTAATTTTAACATATGATTATTAAAACATAACCTTAACATAAACCGTAAACCGGATCGTGACTAGAAACCATGAACCGGACCTGAAATCGACACCATACCCCGAACCACTTCGGGGTTCCCTTTTGTTTGCTGCTGCCGTGGGACCCACACCACCAAACCGAGACCTTGTGGTCTCGGTGGTGGTCTATAAGCCAAACCGAGACCCCCTTGGGGTTCGGTTTAGGCGCCGGCCACACACAAACACCCCTAAAACCTCCTTTTTGATTTACCCCATAATCTTTTTCATGTTTAGTTTATGTTTTTAATTAGGTTTTTAAACATCATGTTCTTAATTAATTTTATTAAATCAAATCAAAAAGAAAAAGGATTAAAAAGGTATACCGAATGCGTGGATCTAATGAGGATGAACACACACGAACACACGTACAAAACCCAAGATCAAAATCAAACGAACACCCCATTTTCTTGTGTTATATGCGGCGGCCAAAGAGGAGAGTAAGAAGGAAAGGAGAAAATCTTTTTAGGTTTTTGTTTAGTTTACTGTAAAGTGAAAAATGAAACAAGATTTTACCTTTTACCCCATGTTAGTAAAATTTGATGGGCTTGGCCCATCTTTCTTGATGTAGCCGCGGGTAGAGGGCCCCACATGGGGTACCCGTACCGTTTTCCGTGTCTCGTTATTTAAGTGTTCGTTCGTGTTTATTTGTGTTCGTGTTTTATGTGTTCTCGTTAAATATTAACCATGACTTAATATATTCGTGCTCGTAATAAATATATATATACGTAATTAATATTAGTTCGTGATTTAATTACGTTCATGATTTCATGATCGCATGTTTGTGATTAATTATTGTTAAATAATTATTGTGTATTCGTACGTAATAAATACTTATCGTGTTCTAACACGTACGTAATACGTAAGATTCTAACACGTGAACGTAGTCATACTATAAAAGGAAAGTTTTAATCCAGTACATACGATTTTAAGGGTACTATTCATGGTAAAAGCATGCGGGTTTTACATAAGTACTGCTTACCACCCGCAGACTGACGGTCAAAGTGAACGGACAATCCAGACCCTAGAAGACATGTTGCGAGCATGACTTCTCCTACAATAATAGTTATCATGCTAGCATCAAGGCTTCCCCCTTCGAAGCACTATATGGTAGGAAATGCCGTTCCCCGGTGTGTTGGGCAGAAGTAGGCGAATTTCAACTCACTGGACCGGAACTAATCCAGGAAACTGCTGACAAGATAGTCCTCATAAAGCAAAGGATCCAAGCTGCCCGCGACCGACAAAAGAGCTATGCGGACCAGAGACGAAAGCCTATGCAGTTTGAAGTAGGTGACCGTGTCATGCTCAAGGTATCACCTTGGAAGGGGTAGTACGCTTTGGTAAACGTGGGAAACTGAACCCACGTTATGTAGGCCCTTTTAAAGTGATAGCCAGGATCGGGGAGGCCGCCTATCATTTGGATTTACCCCAAAAATTGAGTCGAGTGCACTCCACCTTTCACGTATCTAACCTAAAGAAGTGTTATGCTGATGAACCCTCTAGCCATGCTGTTGGAAGGAGTACATTTTGATGACAAACTCCAGTTCACAGAAGAACTAGTGGAAATCATGGAAAGGATAATTAAAAAGTTGAAGAATAGCCGCATCCCATTGGTCAAAGTACGACGGAACTCGAGGAGAGGTCCTGAGTTCACCTGGGAACGAGAAGACTCCTTCAAAACCAAGTACCCACACTTGTTCACCTGACCAATGACGTTAATCTAAGCTTTGAGGACAAAGCTAAAATAACGGGAATGTGCTGTAAAACCCCTGTTTTTACCCTTTGACTTGGTCACCTAGTGTGCACATCTTATTGGACTCAATGTAATCTCACCTCATTATTTTATGAAGCACCAGTCTTTTATTAAATCACGCAGTTCATTCCAGTATATTATTATTAAATATATGAGACTGTTGACACGTTTAATTTTCTTTGACCTTCATAAAACTACGCATTAAACACATAAAAATGACCATATACTTTGGTTTAGAAAAATTTAATTTGTACATTATACCTTGCCCTAAATATTCAACCATATTTTCATCTCGTTCATAAGTATGTGACTAAAAGTGGACACATTCCGTTTGTGTAACCCCATATCACACGAATTGTCCTTATATCTTAGTATACCTTGGCAATGACTCTCCTAAACACCTTATACTACCTTATTACTTGGAGATATTTACATGGCAACTCTTTTTCAACCCACTTGTGTATATTACACGGCTAGGGTATAGACACACCAACCCAATTTCAAACATCCTCTTAGCAAATCATGTGTACTAGGATTCTCTTATTAAGACTTTTACTTATTGTCTCCCCTAAACCATCAAATAGCCGAATACCACCCCCCCCCCTCACCTTTGTACAAACACTACCTCATTAAAGCTCACAAGTTTAGATATCACTTGCCCTTTTACTCTTGCAAGCCAACGGCTAGACCCTAACCCAAAGGCCAATGTACATCATTTCCATTAATGTCATAGTACTAGGATCCCAAGTACTAGATTTACCTTGTACTCAAACATAGGGAACCCCCCCCCCCCCCCTCTTTGCTTCTCTCTTGACGTAGGAACACCCCAAGCCACACAAACTCAACCCAACTTTTGTTTATCTAACTAACAACCTTAAACACAATCTCTTATATCTTTCCACTTTCGGATGAACACACACACACACACACACATTCGAAGCATTTACTCCCAATCATACTCACACAATCTCTCATGGCATTGAATTGAGTCAAGGAGCATTGAAGAAGAAAGAAGGTCACAGCATACTTGGACATTGACTAAGAAGTCTTCATAGTTCTACTCTAGGTCACGACTAAGCTAATAAAACGTATAGAACTCAAGGTTACTAACCTGATTCATCATCACCACTTCTATCTAAACAAGTAAGTACTTACCTCCTCACCATTTTTGTTTATCTTTACTTCGTATGCATGGCATTCACTCAAGTTTCTTAGAAAACGAGACCAATATGCATGCACACTTAAAGTATACCAAGCAAATCTACGGCATGATTATGTTGGTTACAAGAGGACATGTATCATGTTTAAATCTATAAGCAAGTACTAATCTAGTTCACTCCCTAAGAACTAAGTGCTTAACCTAGAGGATTGTTTGGCCAAAAACCCTATACCTCTCGACTTATCTATTATAAGCTGAGTATAAGTCATGACTTGATTTAAGCTTTCTTGATTTAAGTTAAAGCATGGAAATGGTAGATTTAATAGGAAAACCAAGCACCACATTTAGTTAATCTGAATAAGCCATAAACTTCGAATCATTTAAGCCATGAGCTAATATAAGCCGAATGTTATAAGCCCAAAAAGCCCAAGTTATATTCTTGGTTACATCATTGTAGGTTAAGTTAGTTTCCTAAATAACTATCTAGCCCAAGAACAAGCCCACTAGGCCCTATAAACACAACCGAACCTTTAATGGGCCACCCTAGCCCATTAAGCATCTAAGGTATTTAAATGGGAGACTCTTTGGGCCATTTATGTAAATAATGCCTTCTAATGCCAAAAATGACAAGTTATAAAACTTACCTAAAGTTTTCGACACATAAAACAAGTGCAAGGACCAAACATGGCAAAAAGGATAGTCTAGGGTCTCGGTTATATATAACCGATCCATAACTTAAACCTCAAGGGCTAAACTTGTCACTTTGCAAACTAGTTACAAGCCCTAGATACTTTTCGTGCCTTTTTTAGCCTTGTCTGAAACTTGGAGGACCTGTTTTGACCTTTTGGAAAACTTGTATAAAACTAAGTTACTCTTTGGGCCCCTTTCATAATTATCTGAAACCTTAGGGACCCTTTGTGCCAATTGTCGAACATAGACCAAGCCCTAGGGGCTGTTGTGTAAATTATGTATACACCTTAACCCTAATCGCAACTACAAGGACTCACTTTGCCATAATTCGAAAATTTTGCAAACCCTAGGGGCGTTTGGAATATTATACCGAGAGTATTTAATACTCGAGGGACTAGAATCGTAATTCTCCTAAACTTATATAAACCCTAATTATATACCTTCCCAAATAAATTAAAAAGCGTAAGTTTATATAACTCGATAAATATGAAAACTATGTACGTTTATAAACTTGTCTTTTAATTAAAATGTATAAATTTTGGAGACTTTACCAATTAAGATATAACACATTTTAGTAAACTTTATTTATATAAATTATATATAAATACAAGTATGTTGGTAAAAATAAATATAGTAAATATATTATACTAAACCATGTACGTTCTAACTAAAAATATATAACCCCTTTTAAATATTCTAAATTCACCTAATAATGGTACTCATACGAAAAAGCTAATTAAATCAAAGTAGTAACTTGGAAAACTAAATGTTTACACCATTGATGATAATTATTTATCTATCTGAATAACGATAAAGTAACTTACAAGCGTCTTAATAAAACACTTAAAACCACTAGAAGCATATACTGATGTTTCAGTGACTTTTGTACGATCTGTTATACTTGTACTGAGACTGTATAATTATTTAGGTTGTTGACTGTGTGTTGGGCATTACTTCTGATTCGTGTGACTGTTACTGTATTGAGGTGAGTTCATAGCCCCACTTCACATATATTGACAAACTTTTAAATCCTTTATGGGGGAGAAAACATGCAACTTATTTTATGGATATAAACTGGACTGTATCAACTTTTGATTGTATGTGCCTATTGTAGAATTCCTCATGACCCGTGAACTGAAACTGTTAAAATTATAGAATTACCTGAATGATATAAATAGATCTATTTGGGATTGACCATCTCTACTTGGGTGAGTCATGGTCACTGTGCCTTGGTTGGGACAACATGTGTTTACCATGTCAGAACAGAATAAATGGGTGCCTTTTTATAAGGCGAAGCGCTCTCATTTATTGAGGGCTCAACTATGTCAAGTGTCAGTTTCGGACAATAGGCAGTATAATTACCTTTAAGCATTAATGCTTTGTGCATTACTGTTTCAGTGACTGTTTAATATCCAAACCTATTTAATAAACCTATGAATTCACCAACATTTTATTTACCCTCAAAAGCATGTTTTTCTTAGGTATTTGAAGCAGGTAGTTATTATATGCATGGATCGCAGCATTTGGGTAGACAACATTTTAGCAAGCATCTGGGGATCTGTTTAAGAAACTCATAAATAATCTTTTGTTTATGTTAGAACCACTTTTAATAATAATTTACACTCCTGATCATGTAATAAATGTTTGATAATCTTTTATCTGTTGCTCTATGTACTATTTGCTTTTGATCCACCCACGTGACACCCAGATATTATCTCCGCTGCATTTGACCAATTTTGGGGTGTCACATTTTTATGCCAGATAGGGTGTCTTTACCTCTCTTATTCATAATTTGCAGGTAAATTATCAGGTCAAACTTATGCTATAGAAAACAGACGGACGTCAAAGAGGATGAACCAATTTTCACGACCAAAGCGAACACAAAAAATGTTCCTACAAACGCGCCGCAGCGGAGCGTGGGCAAAAGTCCTAGTTTATCTCAATTGTTGAAAAGTTAAATTTTTTCAACATTTAATCTAAACAAGAAAAATATTTCAACTTCAATGTAAATCTTAAAGCTTTCATCATACGACTCATTTTGAAAATTAAAAGAAGTCTAGTTTCAAAATTATCCTAAAGCCAGATTCATGAATCGATCTACATGTTAAGAACTCATGGAATGTTATGAACGTTTCCATTTTTACTTTAAAAAAGTTCACTTTGAATTTTAAGAAACATTTACTATAAAATGAGTCATTACGTCAATTATCCGCCGCTAGACATTTCGCCGCTATGCACGGGTATTCGTCTAGTCTCATTAAAATTAAAAATATAAATAAAACTAAAAATTATAAATTACAAATATGTTTTTTTAATTTATAGATTTTTTTTGTTATATGAAACTTAAAATAAACAAACTAAAAACCAAAAGACTTATTATATAAATTTATCTTTTATGAAAATAAATAATAAGAAAAATGTTTTTTTCAAAAATTTATCTTTTTCCACAACTTATCATCTTCCTCTCAAAAACACATACACACACAGAAAAATAACTGTCTCTTCTTCTTTTTCTTTAAACCACCACACACACTAAACACAGTGCCAAAACACACACACATAAGAAATTTACGAGAAAAAAAATGAAGAAAAAGAAATTTACCCTTTCTTTCCTCTTCGCGCATTCGTCGTCTGGGCGGCGAGTTGGCGGTGAAGGAGGGGTGGGCGTGGCGGCGAAGGTCGGCGAGGTAGCCACCTCAGCTCGACGAGCCCCTTGCGTCGTTATACCCTCTCCTCTTATCCTTTTTTTTGCTTTTTTGGTTTAAGAGCATCGAATCAGATTATAATATATTGTTGACAATTTGAATCCGAATATTCGTTTCTCAAGACTTTATATTTTGTTTAGGATGGTCGTCCAAATCTTTTGATTTCAAAATTTTATAAAAATTATTAGAGAACGGAGAATTTAGTAAAGAGGTTTTGACGACCCTAAATGTCACTATCTTTTATCATTTATAAAAAACACTACTTAACCTTACAATATTACATATATTTATATAAGAAGATAAGATCCAGATAAAATATTCATCTGTTACAGATAAAGGAACACATTTCAATCATACGATTCTGCTTTCATCCAAAATTTAGAATTAAATCAACCGCCTATATAAAAACCTTAAAAACACTTTCATCGTCTCACTTACGAAGCCACTTTCTCTTTCTACAACTACACACCCCTACTTTCTCTGACCATAACAACCATCTTCTACAGTCGCCATCTCACCTCGACCGCCACCATTACCACCCGACCACTGTAATAACCGAGTATTTTACAGAGTTTAAGCAATAATAAACTATATTATTTATTAATCACAATCATTTTTTGAGATATCAAAGTTATCTGATTTAAAATAGGAGCATATTTTGTAAATTGTGAAAGACTACGAAAATCTAAAAACTGACGCGATGAAAATTAAATTTATATTTAATTGTCATGAGATATTTAATGAAAGATATATCAAATTAATTATTATTTTATCTGAAAACATTTGTTAAAACGAGACTACTTAAGTTGAAATTTATTTTCCTTTGAACGAAACTATACAAGATACCCGATAAATAGTAATCATTTTAATAAAAATATATAACGATTATGAAATACCAGTCATATAAATATTGTAGTTTAGAAAAATTATTTTTAAATCAACGGTGCAAATTTCGAGTTATCAATAAAATTTTATCAAGATAGACATTAAACTATTAAAAATCTTACATGTTATAATTACAAGTTTTATGAGTATAAAATAAAAACATTATTAGAGTTTTCTCAAGTTTTTTGAAAAACTCAACACTAACCCTAAAAACTACACACACACTCTCTGGCTTTTAATTTCTGACGCCTCCATTTCTCCTGCCACTATTTTCGGTCGTCGGTCATCGCTGCCACAAATATTAAACCACCCAAACACTACCGATCTACTTGATCATTACAGTCTATCATCACCTCGCTGCCACCATCAACACCATCATTTATCCATTACACCACCGCCATATCCCGACCACCAGCCACCGTGATAAATCATCACCACCACCGTGGCCACAAGTGCATCTTCACCAATCACCATCACCTCCCTATTGTGGTCTTAACCATGCTGTCATAACCACCACTCGATATCATAGTTGTGGTAATCACCAGAGCCGCGTCACCTCCACAATATGACCACCACCCACCACACTACATATCCACCTCCGCCATCGCAACACTCTTGATCCCAAACTCAGATAGGATTTCCTTAGCTTGTAAGGTAGTGTTAGCAAGGATAAGTCCAAACTAACACAAGATAAACTTTATGTGAATGACAAACTAAGTATTATGCGGAAAGTAATGCTTAGCACAAGAACAATGATTAACAATTCAAACCTTTAACATATTCAATGAGAAATATATGAGTACTCTTGATAGTACTAGGGTTTACACAAACCTTAAAGCTAGAAAATGAAATGAAAGAAGTGATGCAAACTTCTAACATAAGATCTCCTTTTATACACACAAGGAGCATGTAAACGATAAATACTAACTAATTAGGAAGATATGCTAAGAATAAAAATTAAAACACATTGTTATCTCTTCCATATTTATCTTCTCTACAAGGGAACCTTCAACATACAGTGGGAACAAATCCCACTGTCTTTATTAAGTTTAACAGGGGAAACAATGACCAACAGGGGGACCATGATCAATAATAGTGGGAATGACTTATTCATATTTTAATTCCAACAATCCCCCTTTAAACTTGTGAGCACCTATGCATACAAGTTTCTTGAATAAACACTGAGGATGATTACAAACTTGCTTTACGTAAGAATCTGGCTATGCAAAAACCTGAGGAATTGGTGAGGTGCATGGTTGAGAGCATCATACTTAACATCTTCTTTAGAGTTTCCTGTGTAAGATGATAGTACTTATCTATCAATAAATGTACAATAAGGCGAGACATTACTAATTCATATACCTAAGATGAAGTAAAAAATATCCAATAAATCCTTTGAGAATTTCGCTGACCACTAAAAGAAACATCTCTAGCTTCAGTCTCATGCATCCTTTACATAGTGGTCCACAGCTCAAAATCTCTGTCCTCAGTCTCTGCTGGTAGATTGGTTCCAAATTTAGCCTTCAAAACTCTCCATAGTTCATTAGTTATTCTCTATCTAAAGACTGAAACATCTTGCTCAAATGCTGATAGGATTCACAATGACCTCTAGCCATGTATAACTTCCACCAGCTCATACCTTTGTCATAGTAGGCTTCATACGCATAAACTGGATACTTAGATCTCAAAGGCTCTGAAATAAGGTCTTTAGACACAACCAATTCTAAGCATTTATTCAGTTCTTCCTCTGATGGTCCCACATCATCAGCTACAAACTTACGAAGCTTCTCCATTCCTTTAGTTCTTTTCATTCTTTTGGTCACCCTTATGTTTTCATAGTATTTAACCTCTCTAAGCTTAATCTCTTTTAGTCTAGACTCTACTTGGGCTAATCCTGCTATATAGTTGTCTAGATCTCTTTTAGTGTTAATAAGATCTACATATATGTGCCACGTCAGATGAGGATGACATATGTCCTCGGTTGAAACCGCATCACCCGGTCTCATTTAACTTGTAGTGATTGTCTTTAAATTTCCTTTGGTTTAATTACGTTAAAAATCCTATTCAATCTGATTTTTAATCGTTTACAAATAAACAAACAAAATACCTAAAAGAATCTTCTTCCCATTGATTTAGTTACATCTTGACCCTAGTTCGCTATTCCTCGTACCAGTTACATCTTGACCCTAGTTCGCTATTCCTCGTGTATTCATTCAACTCACACTACTTACCCATACTATACCAGAACGATTAAGTACATTACATAAAGGAGTTGTGAAATTTTCTTATTGTCTACTTTATTAATGGCTTATATCTCAAATAAGCTATACTTGTTAAGTCAATTAATATATAAGGTAAAGTAGATCATGCACATGTAATTGTACGACTCGGTAAGGAACACTACAATATTCGCTGCCTTCCCTGGCCAAATTCGCGACGTTTCCCTGGCGACATGTCGCCAGGGAAGATGAATCCCTGGCGACATGTCGCCAGGGAAACGTCGCCAAGAAAGGCTGGTGCGGGATTGTTTCCCTGGCGACAAATTAGGATTTCCTTGGCGACTAGTGGGCCCCGCAAACTCTTTGGTTCAAAAATTGGTGCCACGCTGGAGTTGGTGCGGGATAGTATCCATGGCGACATGTGTCGCCAGGGAAAATATGGCTGATTAAGGAACTTAAGTTAAACAGGTTATTAAACCTCACTTTTCCCTGGCGACATGTCGCCAGGGAAACTAGACGTAACGTTGACTTGTCAACGCCAGGCGTTGACAAGTCAATGTTTTTCTCGAGTTTCCCTGGCGACATGTCGCCAGGGAAACTCAAGAAAAACGTTGACAAGTCAACGCCTGGCGTTGACAAGTCAATGTTTTTCTTGAGTTCCCCTGGCGACATGTCGCCAGGGAAACTTTGCTGACTTTTTAGAAAGTCAAGTGAGTCAAAGTTTCCCTGGCGACATGTCGCCAGGGAAACTTTGAAATTTTTTTTTAGCTGCCTGCACAGCAGGCTGTTTCCAGATTTTTTCCGGAAAAAATCTACCAAAACCTGGGAATACAAATACAAAACCTGAAGATACAAATACTAAAAATCTACCACGAATCTAGTACAAAAATACAATAACATGTAACCTCTCGATCAATACAAATACATGTCACAACTTGAGTACAAAGTTCCTAGTTACACTTATTAAACTTGCAATTCGGGGTTTACAATTATTAAACTTGCATGCTAAGGTAGGAAAAACAAGACAAGCATACTAACCATTACCACTCCCACCGGTGCCACTACCGCTGCCTCCCGTGCCACTCCCGCTAGCACCACCCGATAGAAATGCTCCGAACGCATCGGCAAACCTATCGTCACTTCTCATAAAGTTAAACACTTGAGACGCTTGTTCCAACCGTGGGTCGACGGGAGGAGGAGGAGGAATATAGTGAGCACTCCTTCTCGGCACTATCTGGCCGACACCGGGCATGTGGCCTCGCTGCTTTCCACCTCGGACGATACGGTTGATCTCGTCGTCCGTATGTCTTCCTGCAACCTTCATCGCAAGCATCTCCTCCTAATGAAGTGACAAAAACAAACGACAGTTAGTATATTATTTATTAGTCGGGTTGGTACATTATTTATCGGCAGGGAATAGTAAAAAACCAAGGCATATCCAAAAACAATTAATTAATTAATTAATTTAATAAAAAATACTTACATACATAACGCGGTCCGCATCGCAAGGAAAATTCCCATCCTGGTCGGTGTGCGCAATGAAGAAGTGATCAATGACAGTCGGGGGTGGCACATCAGCTTCAATTGCAGCTTGCGTCTGTACATACATAGACACGCATATATAGAATGAAGCAAATTCAAAACAAAAAATCACAACACACCAAAACATATAATCAAAGACATATATGTATGTAAATTAATTATAGAATTTCTCACCACTTGGTCTCGAAGGCGTGCCAACGATCGGGATCCCTGCCGACTCGGCGTCTTCTGCTTAGACCGGTTCTGGGAGTTCGTCTGGAATCTTTTCTCGTAATCCGGATTACTCCAAAGTGCGATCTGTTTCTCCCAGTCCTCTGAAGTAATTTCCTCTGGACGCTCGCTGCGGACTCTGTCGATATCTACCCTGCCGGTATCGATGTCTCGAACCCAATGCTTTGTCTTGAGCGAATTTTTCGAGAATTGTAACTCTTTGTAAGCATTTGATTGATGCCGCCACGTATTTCCTTCCATCTAGGATCACTCTTGTGTGGCGTCAAATTAAACTTAGCCTGCATTCATATACAACAAATAAAACAAACACAGAGTTAGAGTTAGAGATATAATTTATACATTATTTTGTTTATTTATTTAATGGCTTAGTCATTTATTTAATTTTTTATAATAAAAACAACTTATCCTGATAAGCATAAGCTTTTTGAAAACAACTTGTTCTGATAAGCTTATCAGGACAAGCTGTTTGAAATCAGCTTATCCTGATAAGCTTATCAGGACAAGCTGTTTGAAAACAGCTTATCCTGATAAGCATATCAGAACAAGCTGTTTTCACACAGCTTGTTCTGATAAGCTTATCAAGATAAGTTGTATTCAAACAGCTTGTTCTGATAAGCATATCAGGATAAGCTGTTTGAAAACAGCTTATCCGAAAAGCTTATTACATTATTCGCTGCAAATATATATTTATTTAAATTTTTTTATATTTATTTAAATTTTTTTATATTTATTCTAATTTTTTTATATATATTTAAAAAAAATTTATATGATATAAATAAATAAGATACAATTTGTATATTTATTTAAATTTGTTATTTATTTATATGATATAAATAAATAAACAAATTTATTTAAATATATACACCATTAAATAAATAAACACAATAATGTTATGAACATAAAAATGATAACTGACCTCTATGTTCGCCCAAACCAATGTATCGATCTCTTCAGGGACATCATTCCAACTTGGGTAGTACAGTGGCACGAGCCTCCTGATACAATCTCCGATGTAATTAGATAAATGCTGAGCATGCGTGCCGCGAGGCCGGAAAGATTTTTCTTCAAAATCTATCGGGACAGGGCCATGCTCACCAACTTCCTCCAACAAATCGATACATCGGCTAATGCCCCGAGTCTTTCTACCGGCCGCTCTGCCGCCCAAATTTTCTTTCCTTTTGCCTTTGCCTGCAAAAATCAAGTGAGTGACAAAGTCATAAAAATTCAAGGCAAGCAACATATATATGCACCAAATTTTTGATTGTGTTACAATAATCCAAATATTCTTACCTTTATTTCTAAATAAGGCAAAACAACTGTTGCGGATGTTTGGCGTAGGAGGTTCATCCTCACCACCACCGTCACCACCGTGTGATCCTGCAACATCTGCTGACATCTGTACAAGTACAATTAGCATAACATAGACAAATTCATGAACAAAATAATATAAGCATGCACAAATCCAAATACAACACATCCAAATAAATATACACATTTAAAAAAATCCACAACAATTAGATTCATTAATTCAAACAAATAAGTGTCTTTTGCAAGTTACAACTAAAGGTCAATCTTCTTCTTCACTAGAATAAACTCTGTCTTCACCATCATCATCATTCACACGTTCTTCATCACTTAAATCATGAGAGACGTCTTCATCATCAGTAATACCATCGTCTTCATCATCAACATCAATGATATTTGGCGGTGCATCAACCTCCGTTTCGTGGCCATCTATATTCAAGGTCACATCACCCAAGTGATTCAAATCAGTGGAAAGTGGTAGATCAGATGAGTTGTCGAAATGTATAATATCAGGAACGGCATCTGACACTATGACACCCCCGTTGGAAAACTTTTTATGATTAACATGTTCAACGACCTTCCAGTTGGGTTTGTTCTGATCTTCAATGTAGAAGACTTGTTTGACTTGTGTTGCGAGAATGTATTGTTCATCTTTCCAATACTCAGCTCTTGTGTCGGTGAGTTGAGTCATGTTGTTTCTATAGATAAGACGTTTTTACGTAACATGGGGCGAGTGTCGAACCACTTAACTTTGAACAACACAATACTGAACGACAAATAACGAAACACGAGGATCTGTTGAAGCTGACCATAAGCCATTGTGTTCTCAAGGCCAGGCGCACAAATGCCGCTGTTTTGAGTTGTACGACGTTCATCGCGACTGTGCACGACATACCTCACACCGTCGACTATGCAAGAGTTTATTGAGATTGGATGCGGTGATGGTCCACAAGCCAAAGCGAATAACTCGTCGGTCTGGATAACCTCTGGGTCTTTGTCATTGTCTACGTGACGTTGATGGATCTATGAGGAATAAAGGATTAGGTACAGAAAACTATTTATAATAATATTATTTTTTTACAGGTAAGTACACAAGATAAGTCTAAGTTTACCATTTTCCCAAACCACGCAGAGAATTCTTTTTTCTCGTCTTTGTCAGGATATAATCTGAAAAACGTTCATGGTATTAGAATAAGTCGCTATTG
Source organism: Glebionis coronaria (assembly GCA_025667525.1). NCBI lineage: Eukaryota > Viridiplantae > Streptophyta > Magnoliopsida > Asterales > Asteraceae > Glebionis > Glebionis coronaria. Next base: position 125,697,173 of record CM046874.1, on the reverse strand, counting down.
TTAAGAAAAAGAAGTTTCAAAATAAAATAAAAAACGCGTACCTCTTGAACTCAGAAATATACTTGTCGATTTCAGGACAGTTGTTTAGTACATACCATTCCACTTTCTTGAACTCTTGATAAGGGAACGGAATATACGACTTTTTCCCAAGTGGGTTACATACCGATCGGAACACCTGAAACTGACACGTTGGGGGAGGGGGGTCCACATTACGGTCGAGACGATTAAATTTAGTGGTAACATCATCCCGAAAATACTTAGAACAGAAAGTCAATGCTTCTTGTGCAACATAACCCTCCGCAATCGAACCTTCTAGCTTAGCTTTATTTCGTACAAAACCTTTTAGCTCTTTCATGTATCTTTCAAATGGATACATCCACCGGGGGCGGATAGGTCCGCCTTCAATGGCCTCATCAGGTAAATGGAAAACCAAGTGAACCATAATGTCAAAGAAATCAGGAGGATATATGAGCTCAAGATCGCACAAAATGTCAACCACCTTTTTTACAGCAGTCAACATGTCATCCACCATTAAAGTTGCAGAGCAGAGTTGCTTAAACAAGTTACATAGGTCGATCAGTGGTCTTGCAATCTCAGCAGGCAAGTATTCCTGAAGTGCGAAAGGAAGTAAACGTTGCATCATTATATGACAGTCATGAGACTTCATTCCCGTTATATTGGTATCGTTATCGGTCACTTTGTGCTTGAAGTTGGATCCGAACCCATCTGGTAGTTTAACACTCTTGATGTACTGACAAAACTTTTTCCTGTTCTCTGGTGTGAAGGAATACGAAGCCTGAGGCTTCTTGCACTTCCCGTTTTTACTTTGGGTGAGCCACAAGCTTTTTCGAATGCCCAACTTTTCCAAGTATTGTCTTGCCTTGATAGTGTCTTTAGATTTGTCATTCATCAACAAAGTGTTCAGGATGGCCTCCAACACATTTTTTTCGATATGCATGATGTCTAAATTGTGTCTTAGTGAAAGAAAAGGCCAATACTCAAGCTCGTAAAAAATAGACCGTTTAGACCAGTTAGGCTCAACACGAAAATTGCGTGTTATCTTCACACCCCCAAAATTCTTATGTTTACCGGGCAGTCGATTTGGCAGTGAAGTGTGTTGCTCGTCAATCTGGTCCATGGTAAATGTTCTAGGACGGGGCTCGTGTTCGGGTTTACCATTGAATAAACGTGAAGTCCTGGATTTATGGCGGGGTGGTAAGAATCTTCTGTGGCCAACATAAGCTATTTTGCTTGCCACATGAAGAGATGGAGTTTCGTCATTACATGTAGGGCAAGCCTTGTAACCTTGCCCACTATACCCAGACAAACTACTTCGAGCCGGAAAATCATTGATGGTCCATAAAAGCATCGCTATCATGGTGAATGCCTCGCATGTAGCTTGGTCTATAGTACTCACACCATCCCATAAAAGTTTTAGATCATCAATTAAAGGTCTCAAGTAAACATCAATGTCCTTGCCCGGGGATTTAGGGCCAGGAATTAACAGCGTCAGCATTAAAGAACTCTCTTTCATACACAACCATGGAGGCAGGTTGTATGTTGTCAATATCACCGGCCACATGCTGTAAGTCTGACTAAGGTTGCCGAATGGATTGAAACCATCAGCAGCCAACCCTAATCGAACATTTCTTGGTTCTGCTGCAAAATCACCATACTTGGCATCAAATTTCTTCCAAGCCGCACCATCACACGGGTGTTGCATCTTACCAGGCTCCGTACACTTTCCAGTAGCATGCCAAATCATATCCTTTGCACTTTTACTAGACTTGTACAAACGTTGTAGTCTAGGAATGATCGGAAAGTAACGCAACACCTTCTTAGGAACTTTCTTCCCCGGCGTGTTAGTGTCTTTCCATCTACTTGTATTACACACCGGACAGAAATCCAAATCGGCGTATCCTTCCCGAAATAAGCAACAATCGTGTTCACAAGCATGTATCGAATCGTACCCTAACCCGATTGTTTTAAATGTCTTCTTTATTGCATAGTATGACGGTGGGAGCTTGAATCCTCTGCTTGGGGGAAAGATAGTTTGGAACCACTCTAGAATATCATTGAATATGGTATCGGTGATTTTACCTTTGGCCTTATAATGTGTAAACTTTGCCATGAAGTCTAATCGAGTCGCTTCTACACAACCTGGGTACAACGGCTCATTGGCACTGTGATATAACTCTTCAAACTCGTTAGCTTGAGTCCGTCTGTTACTTGAGTTGGGAGGAGGTGAAGGAGGAATATAGTCCGGAGGCATATAGGTAAGGTCATCAAGTAACGATGTCATGTCAGTTATAAAAGGTTGTCTTGTGTTATCTATTATTGGCAGTGGTGGTGGTGGTGGAGGAGGTGTAGGTGTAGGAGGAGCCGGTTCACCATGGTGTACCCATGTTGTATAACTGTTGTCAAACCCGGACATCATAACGTGGTTCGAAAGAAGGTCAATATCTACCAGGAGTCTTGTTCGACAACGCTTGCATGGACATGGTATCTCATTCAAACGATTCACAAACTTCCTAGAATGCTTGACAAAATTGGCAAGACCCAATATATATTCTGGCTGATGACGCTCTAACCGTGTCCAACTCTTATCAATGAGTACCATAACTGTGTTTTAACGATACATTTAGTTATTATATGCAACTTAATTAACACAAGGAATTTTAAAAAATAATTATTATATATTTCATAAATAATAATATGTATTATATCAAATTATAAAAAATAATTATAAAATATATAATTATTATTTATAAAGTATATAATTATATAATAATATTTATTAAAAGATATAATTATCAAGTATAGAAAATAGTATGTTCACCTAGCGCAACTATGGAAGGCAATCCTAACCCACCCTTTGAATGTTTCGTCTCATATATGAATGCGTATAACCGATTTACTATTTGAGAAAATTTCGGCAGCATTTCCCCTCAACTCCCCAAATATGTGTTTAAAGACATATTCGTAGGAGTAAAGGAGAAACACTGTCGAAATCATCTCAAATACTAAATCGGTTATACGCATTCATATCCTAAATGAGACAAAAAATTCAAAAAGCAGTCCCAAACAGGGGACTTTCCGAAGTTAATTCCTAATAAATTCACTTCGGACGGGTTTTCTATAGGTTGATCAATTTCAGACGGGAATTTTCCGAAATTAATCGCTAAAATCCTAAAACATTCCTAAGGCTTAGTCCAATAAAACATTTATATCATATAATAAAAACAGCTTATTCTGATAAGCTTATCAGAATAAGCTGTTTGAAGACAGCTTATCCCGATAAGCTTATCAGAATAAGCTGTTTTCAAACAGCTTATTCTGATAAGCTTATTAGAATAAGTTGTTTGATAACAGCTTATCCCGATAAGCTTATCAAAGTAAGCTGTTTGAAAACAGCTTATCCCGATAAGCTTATCAGAATAAGCAGCTTATTCTGATAATCTTATAAGGATAAGCTGTTTTTAAACAGCGTATTCTGATAAGCTTATCAGGATAAGCTGTTATCAAACAGCTTATTCTGATAAGCCAGGTTAACCTGTTTGAAATCAGCTTATCCAAAAAAGATTATTAGAATTTATTCTCATCAAATAGGTAACATAAGGAGTGTTTGGATTTACGTTTAAAAAAATTAACAAGTTTAAACATCCCGGACGACATGTCGCCAGGGAATCTAAAAAAACTAAAAAAAAACAATATGTATTATCAATTACAATTAAAAGTTAAAAAAAAACATACCTTTAAATAGTGGTCGGGTCTCGGCTGTGGTCGGGGCGCGGGTGTGGTCGGGGCTCGGCTGCGGTCGGGTCTCGGCTGTGGTCGGGCTCGGCTACGGTCGGGACTCGGCTGCGGTGACCGGATATGTAAAAACAAAACAAAATATACTATCAATTATAATATAAGTTATATAAAAAAATCAATTACAATATAAATTATAAAAAAAAACCTTAACAATTACAATATAAATTATATAAAAAAACCTTAAAATATATTGCGGTGGTGGTGGTGCCGGTGAATGTAGATGGCGTGGTGGTGGTGTTGGCGACTGGAGATGGTGGTGAGTGGTGGTGAGTGCACGTGTGCAGGTGTGGATGAGAGTGATGGTGGTGGTGAGTGGTGGTGGTGGTGGTGGTGATATAGCAGCGATCGGGATGTGGAGGAGAGTGGTGGTGGTGGTGATACAGCAGCGAACGGAATGAAGGAGATGAGTTTTTTTTTTGTTAAGTGTTGTGAGAAGATAAGGATATCTGGTCAATAAAGGGGTTTTTTTTCCCCGGCGACAATCCCTGGCGACATGTCGCCAGGGATACTTTCGACTTTTGTCGTTTAGCCAAAATCGCGCGTGATTGAAACATTTTGGAGGGGTGTGACGAAGTTTCCCTGGCGACATGTCGCCAGGGATACCTTTGACTTTTCAACGCATATACACGTACCTATAATGTTTGTCGTATCTCCCAAACCTTCCCTGGCGACATGTCACCAGGGAAACTTGGCTGACTTTTTAGAAAGTCAAGTGAGCCCAAGTTTCCCTGGCGACATGTCGCCAGGGAAACTTGGTTGACTTTTTAAAAAGTCAAGTGAGCCCAATTTTCCCTGGCGACATGTCGCCAGGGAAACTATCCCTGGTGACATGTCGCCAGGGATAGACAAACATGTCGCAAGGGATAATTTTTGTGAAAATAAAATTTCTTATTACTTATGTATTATTATAATTAGTAATAAAATAATAATAATTATTATTATTATTTATGAAATAATAATAATTATTATTACAATTTATAAAATAATTATTATTATTTATAAAATAACTATATCATCCCGGTCAGTTTAATTTCTAAATTCATTCCGATTTATTCCGTTTAGTTTCTCGATTTATTCTAATTCGGTAACCATTTAACATCTAACGTTTAACAAATGCATACCGACTCATCCATTGAACATCTAACATGTAACCAAGACATGTCGACCATTGAACATCTAACGTGTAACCAAGACATGCCGACTCATTTATTGAACATCTAACGTGTAACCAACACATACCGACTCATCCATTGAACATCTAACGTTTAACAAATGCATACCGACTCATCCATTTAACATCTAACGTGTAACTAAGACATGCCGACTCATTTATTGAACATCTAACGTGTAACCAACACATGTCGAGTCGTCCATTGAACATCCAACGTATAACCATAACAAACCGGATCATCCATTGAACATCAAACGTATAACAATAACAAACCGGGTCATCCATTGAACATCTAACGTGTAACCAAGACATGCCGACTCATCCATTCAACATCTAATGTTTAACAAATGCATACCGACTCATCCATTGAACATCTAACGTCTAACCAAGACATACCGACTCATCCATTGAACATCTAACGTCTAACCAAGACATGCCGACTCATTTATTGAACATCTAACGTGTAACCAACACATGTCGAGTCGTCCATTGAACATCTAACATCTAACCAAGCTTGGTTACATGTTCTTCATTCTCACACAACATCCCGTCCGCTATCACTTCACTAAACTGAGAAGCATATGTCATAACGTTCTGAGTGAAAGTTGAGACAACTGGCAACCAACCTGAGAAGCAATTATTGAACATCTAACGTGTAACCAACACATGTCGAGTCGTCCATTGAACATCTAACGTCTAACCAAGCTTGGTTACATGTTCTTCATTCTCACACAACATCCCGTCCGCTATCACTTCACTAAACTGAGAAGCATATGTCATAACGTTCTGAGTGAAAGTTGAGACAACTGGCAACCAACCTGAGAAGCAATTATTGAACATCTAACGTGTAACCAACACATGTCGAGTCGTCCATTGAACATCCAACGTATAACCATAACAAACCGGATCATCCATTGAACATCAAACGTATAACCATAACAAACCGGGTCATCCATTGAACATCTAACGTGTAACCAAGACATGCCGACTCATCCATTCAACATCTAATGTTTAACAAATGCATACCGACTCATCCATTGAACATCTAAAGTATAACCAAGACATACCGACTCATCCATTGAACATCTAACGTCTAACCAAGACATGCCGACTCATTTATTGAACATCTAACGTGTAACCAACACATGTCGAGTCGTCCATTGAACATCTAACGTCTAACCAAGCTTGGTTACATGTTCTTCATTCTCACACAACATCCCGTCCGCTATCACTTCACTAAACTGAGAAGCATATGTCATAACGTTCTGAGTGAAAGTTGAGACAACTGGCAACCAACCTGAGAAGCAATTATTGAACATCTAACGTGTAACCAACACATGTCGAGTCGTCCATTGAACATCCAACGTATAACCATAACAAACCGGATCATCCATTGAACATCAAACGTATAACCATAACAAACCGGGTCATCCATTGAACATCAACGTTTAACTATTGGCGGGAAAACGTTGGCGGGAAAACATTGGCGGGAAAATGTTAACCATTTCCCTCACTTTTTGACCATAAAAGGATTCACACACACTTATCATCAGCAGATCACACACACACACACACTTATCATCTCCTACCAAACTCACCACCACCACCACCTGATTTGGTAGCAGATGGATCCCCGTGAAGCTTATAAGTGTACATGTAGAAAGGGATATATTGTGTTGAGACAGTCACATCAACCTCATAGCTTTGGTAAACTCTACTATGCATGTCCTTTTTCGAAGGTAAACAATCAAATGTTTTAGTTATGTAATACGTGTGATTATTAAATGACATGTCATGTTATTTGTTTACTTTGTAACAGCCAAAAACAGATGATTATGGATGTAAATATTTTAAATGGAAGGATGATTTTGATCTCGAACTCCGTATAAGATCTTCCCCTGGATCTTCAACACCTCAAGGTTCACATCCAAGTTCTTCTACAGGTCCTTCTCAATCTGCACCCACTGAGTGCTCAAATTGCAAGATCAAAGATCTAAAGATAAAGATGTTAGAGGCAAGACTACAAATGGAAAGGCATCCTGAAGACCACGCATGTCAATCGGCTGCAATACTTCATGAGCTTTTAAATGAAATGGAAAATCTTAGCGTTGAGTAGTAATCGGTTGCACTACTTCACGAACTTTAAGTTGATTAGTAATGTCTGTTTTTAAGTTTTTCATTTGATTCCACAAGGGCTATGTATAATATTATGAATAAATAAATGTTTGTTTTATAAATGTCTCATTTTTATTATATAAACGTCGCAAAAATTAAATAACATCGGATCGATAGTTAATATAATAATTATTTGGAATAAATAAATATTTGTTTTATAAATGTCTCCTTTTTATTATATAAACGTCGCAAAAATTAAATAACATCGGATCGATAGTTAATATAATAATTATTTGGAATAAATAAATATTTGTTTTATAAATGTCTCATTTTTATTATATAAACGTCGCAAAAATTAAATAACATCGGATCGATAGTTAATATAATAATTATTTGGAATAAATAAATATTTATTTTATAAATGTCTCATTTTTATTATATAAACGTCGCAAAAATTAAATAACATCGGATCGATAGTTAAAATAATAATTAACAAGCAAAAACAAAATAAATATATGTCAGGGAGTTTCCCTGGCGACATGTCGCCAGGGAAACATTTGGGATTTGGCGGGTAAAAGCCCGCCACACATTCTTGACATGTAATTAAACATTTGTGTTTAATTTTGAAACTAATCACAAATGGCAAAGGTTTCCCTGGCGACATGTCGCCAGGGATAATCTTGACATGTAATTAGCAAACATAGTTTTTGTTAAATACGATGGACGAGTTTTCCCTGGCGACATGTCGCCAGGGAAAACCTAGTCAAACTTTGGCCAACTTATCCCTGGCGACATGTCGCCAGGGAAACTTTGGAGGGAAAATTTCGCGCTCTTTCACTTGGTATCTGATTTTGGACCGATTATCCCTGGCGACATGTCGCCAGGGAAACCCTAGTCAAACTTTGACCAAAAAATAAATCTACTTTACCGCCACGTCAGCGTTGTCGCCAGGGAAAAGGGCTTATCCCTGGCGACATTGTGTCGCCAGGGAAACCCCCGTCATCTGTTCTCAATTTTCTTGTAGTGGAAACATGTGGAACAATAATTATGATGTTCTAAAAGAATCGACCATTATAGCAATTTCTTCATAATTGAAGAGTTTTTCGAAATTATTGATGTAAACATCCATGATATTGTCTTTAGACTTTTATGAAAGCAAACTTCCTGGACCAGACTGATCTCGTTTGAAACATATTTTAGAATAGGGTAAATTGCAACATTCGTCCCCTGACTTTACCAATCGGCAAATAAATCACTGAGTGGAAAGGTGACGGATATTTTCCACCAGACTTCGCATTTCCATGCGAAAAAACCTGAGTCGATATTTTATAACTTTCGCAACTTGACCCTAGTTAACTCTCTCATGTGCCATGCACATGAGGGCATTTTCGTCATTTCAAGTCATCCCCACATCTTCTTTCCCACTTTGATTTTCCAAGAACCCCATTATCATCACCACCACCGCCACCACCGTGGCTCCCAAATCTACAACAAGCATATCACTCAACTATTGATCTATTTTCTGCTTCACATCATTATGTACTACAACTAGAAACGGACAATGAAAGAAATTTCGATATTAAAAGCTAATGGTTTCAAATCTTATTCAAAAAAGTTTCAAACAACGAAAATTAGATACATATGTGTTTAACCCTTGTAGCTTATGGCACTTGGATAAACGTTTAGTCACTTCATTCCATGTTGGAAACTATAGCGACTATTAGCAAATGTTAGACTTGTATTATGAAAAATAAAAATTTAAGACATGTGCTCACTATTTCACTTGCACTAGCAATGTTTTTGTTCACTAAAAACTGCAAATAAAAACAGATAAACCTGTTTTAGGCCCAAATTCCTTCAATGGTAATGAGACTTTTCACTACTAGAAAAAATGCCACAAAAATTGGTCAAAATAGTCTATGAAGAGTGGTTTCGGGACCACTCTCCTAAGAGGGATATCTCCATGATCGAGACATATGAAAACTGGTTATACAACTAGTCTCTATTAGAAGAGTCAACACCGGTTCTCTCCCTAAGAATGAGTCTCCATAACAAAATAAATATACATTTTTTAATTAAAAATGAACACTGGTTTTCTCGCAACATGTCTCTATACCTGTAAATAATTTGATGAAATAAAAATGTAAGCAATTTAAAAAACAAGAACTTGCAGTCATTGAAGTACTAAGTATTGAACTAAACCATTTAGAACCCAACTAATAGCTAACTTAAGTTTGTGACAGTATATGAAATTATTGATTCAACCTAATATTGTACAGATTAGTTACTAGATTAAGAAACAATATATTCAACCTTATAATATGCAGATCAGTTGACAATTATAATGGCTAGACCAGTTGGAGTGTTGTTACTAACTTGACATCAAATAACCAATTAGGACCAACAAGTAAGGATTAGACAACAAATAAAGATAGGACAATTAAAATTTGATAGCATCATTTAGGAATTACTTGCACCAACTATTATCCACCTAGCAACCGAGCTTCGAGAAGCATCCATAACTGAGATTATCCTATAGCGCCCTTATAAACATGTTTTAGGCCCACCTTTATTGTAAAACCCGTATTTAAATCTATGAATATTAAATACGCAGCCTCGTTTTAAATAAATTACCACAACTAATTATTCAAAAAAAATAATGATCAATTCAGAAATATTATTACGTCCAAAAAAAAAGGCGAGATCAAAATACGGATATACACGAATAAAATTTAAATGTTAAAAAAAAAAGGAAAACTATATGAAGTAAGGGGGAGCTGGCAGTTTGTAAAAAAAAAGGAGAAAGACCATGGGCCGAGCCCAACCCACGTTACAATTATCATACGGGAGTAAACTTTCCCATTGTCCAAACAGAAAAAAAAAATACGTTGGAGTGCTAGGGTTGTGGCCGCCGACTGGAAAAAAAAATACGAGTTTGATCTCTATTGTGATTCGTGATGTGCGTGCATCATCCCTTAACAATCTTACTAAGGTAATCATCCTATTCTTTCTGTGAATTATTAACCGACCCAAACTTGTAAAGGTAGGTTCGGGTTTTGTGTTGTACAACGTAAACCGAGAGCATAAAGCTCTCGGGTGTGTCTTTGTTGCCCAGCCGTGACCATCAGGCCGACGTGGGGGGAGTTTTCTTGGTTCTGCCGTGTGCAGCAAACCCACGCAAGGGTGTACCATATGACAAGGGTCGGGTTTGGTTTGGCGTATGTAAACCGAGACCTAAAAGGTCTTGGTACCCTTTCTCTGCCCAGCCGTGGCCCACACAGGGGCGGCTCGGGCTGCATTCGACCATTTCTGTCAAACAAACCATCAGACAGTTTTTCTAAAAATAAAGGGATGTTTGGGACTGTGGCGAACAGTGGGATATGTACAAAGAGCAGTGGGAACAAGGGTACATCAGCACCTAGTTTTTGGACATGAATAGACACTTTTATTTCAGTTTAGCGACAGGTTTTGTGACACTATTCTCTGTCGCAAAAAGTACTTTTCAGACAGCTTTTAAAATCCAGTTTGGGCGACACTTTTAGTCACACAGATTATGTCACCAATTTCATATAGGCAGATTTTACATATTTTGTTGTATCGTTTTAGTGCGACCGAGAAGGGGTATCTCGGTAGGCTCGGGACATAGTTAAAATAATAAAAACGAAGATTTTTAAATTATACCTTTTATTACATATTTTTTTATAAATGTCTAAATTGTATTTTTAAAAGAATTAAATTAAAATAGTTTTGTAATAATTAAAAGGGTATAATTTTGTTAATGAAATTATAAATGATTTTAGAAACTTTCTAAATTAGGGAACTTTCTATTTTTAGCAGGGTAAACGATTATAGTACTAATATCACGTCAGAATACGTTTGTACCGTAATTATTAGTAGATTGATAATACATTAAAAAGAATTATAAGAAAGATCAGATTTATTAGTTAACATACGTAAAGAAGTTCAGAAATAAATAAATAAATGAGAAGCCGATAAGATCAGTAAATTAAATAAAGATCAGATAACTTAATTGCGTCTACTATTATTGTAGCTTCTGTGAAGCACGAGTTGAATTTGTTCAGTTTTCCTTCAGTCAGTTACTGGACAAGAGGTACGGATTTTCCGTCCTTTCAGTAAGGATTTCCTTTCTATGCATGATTAGGATTCCCCGTCTTTAGCCAAATGTTTTTCCCCAGTATATGTTTAAGCTTATCAGTAATCATGATTAATAACGAAATAAATTGCCTGAGCATTATATACAAGCACGACCAGTTTATGTACTAGTTACGGAGGTACCGTAACCACGGCACTAGAAGCACCGGTGTCGTGACTCACATGCAGGAGAGTGATATCCTGCATCGTCCCACTCATGTTCAGGTTGGCCATTTTTTATATGTATGTTTAGTGGGGCGTATGGATGCATCCTAGGCTTATCAGTTTACAAGTTATCAGGGTGAATGTGGTGTGTGCTCTACATCCTTCACATTGGAGCTGATCCCTCCACCCAACACAGTATTTAGAGGTCACCCCTCTACAGTTATTTAGAGGTCACCCCTCTACAGCATGACGAGGTCACCCCTCCAGTTATTCATGCACCGTTGTTACAGCACATGACCTATATAAGCTCTGGCAATTAAAATACAGTAAATGCATGTTTTCAGATTTAACAGATAACAGTTCAGCTTTATGATTTATAAACCAGACTTTACAGATTATACACAGATTTTCGCTGCAACTTTACTTATCAGTCTTACAACTCCAGTATTTTATCATCTGTTTCATTTCAGTAATTCCTTATCATGTTTTATATCCGTTCACTGAGCGTTATGCTCAGTTCGCTTTCATGATCTAACGGAAGGTAAATTAGGACGCTCTTAGGATTCTGATAGCATGTGCATTGAATGGAAGCTATCCGGACTTCTTACTTTATGCACTTCTTACATTATTCTGCTGATTTGGACATTGTTTAGTCTTTTCCTTCAGTATTTTACTTTTCATGTTTTGAGCTTATGGTTGGATTATCGATGTTTGATTCCGGTATTTCCGTTATGGTCATTTAATGTTTTAGGACATTTACCTTCTGCTTGCCTGACATACCGCAGGTTCAAGATAGAACGCCGTCATGCTAGTGAGTTACTACAATCCTTAGAAATTTCTGAGCAGAAATGAGACAAAATTCCATGAGATTGTTATCAGTTTACCGCAGACTCATAATAAGTATAATACTATCTAAGTCATTGTCGACCATGTAATCAACCTACGCGTTTTCTTTCATCCGAAAGGATTACGAAGTAGTGGACTCGCAGTAAATTGTACGATTTCAAGGCATTCCATCGACCATCATATCAGACAGAATTCATGTTCACGATCACGTGTATGTTTACGTTTACGTTTATTTTCACTTTCACGTATACGTCTCATTCGCAGTATGATGCTGTTTCAGTTCATGTCTATGCAATCTCATGATTTGAGCTCACGTTAGCGTTAATAACATTGTTCACGTTCAGGTTGTGTGCCATTTCACGATACACATTTCACAGTTTATTACCGAATACGGTGACAGAAAACTTGAGAAACCATAATCAAGTTTAGCACAGCTATTCCATAACGAGGCAGACGTTTCACATCTCAGGCCATATCGTTCAGCATCATTTCCTCAGTCATCATACGTTCATATGTTCTAGTATCACGTCCACAGTACGTTTCACGTATTACATTCATGATATACTTCTTGCACAACGTTCCTCAGATGATCGCGAACCACGTTCACAATTGCTCACGTAACTCGTTCACAATGGTTCACGTAGTTCGTCCCTATATATTGTCAGCAGTTTGCTCAGATATTTAAATATTATCTTTCACGATATTTATACGTACCGTTTCATGTATCCTACATGCTATAGCTTATTCATTCTATCAGATTCAGAAAATCCATATTAAGTACGGAACCAAAAACTATTTAGCATCATCAGGACAGGGTCATCAGGACCAGGATTGTCATTATGCTTAGACCTTTTAAGGAATCGTTTCGAGCGGGAAGCCACTCGAAACGGAGGAGTCCTTCCGGACCTCTCATTCCTCTTCCTTTAATAAATCCAGTTAAGTACTTTCAGTCATGTCACGTTCCATGTTCTCTTCAGCCATGTCACGTTACATGATCACTTCAGTCATGTCATGTTTATACCTATCAGCAATATTATGTCTCAAGTAGAAGACGAATTATTCTTCATCATATATTGTCTTTTCAGTTTACGTGTTCTTTTAGTTCTTATTGTTTCATCAGCTTATTACCTTTATATTCGAGGACGAATTCTCCTTTATAGAGGGGAAGAATTATAAGACCCAGTATGGTCGTATCTTTAATTCGAGGACGAATTATTCTTTTAGAGGGGAAGAATTGTAAAACCCGTATTTAAATCTTTGAATATTAAATACGCAGACTCGTTTTAAATAAATTACCACAACTAATTATTCAAAAAAAATAATGATCAGATCAGAAATATTATTACGTCCAAAAAAAAGGCGAGATCAAAATACGGATATACGCGAATAAAATTTAAATGTTAAAAAAAAAGGAAAACTATATGAAGTAAGGGGGAGCTGGCAGTTTGTAAAAAAAGGAGAAAGACCATGGGCCGAGCCCAACCCACGTTACAATTATCATACGGGAGTAAACTTTCCCATTGTCCAAACAGAAAAAAAAATAAAATACGTTGGAGTGCTAGGGTTGTGGCCGCCGACTGGAAAAAAAAATACGGGTTTGATCTCTATTGTGATTCGTGATGTGCGTGCATCATCCCTTAACAATCTTACTAAGGTAATCATCCTATTCTTTCTGTGAATTATTAACCGACCCAAACTTGTAAAGGTAGGTTCAGGTTTTGTGTTGTACAACGTAAACCGAGAGCATAAAGCTCTCGGTTGTGTCTTTGTTGCCCAGCCGTGACCATCAGGCCGACGTGGGGGGAGTTTTCTTGGTTCTGCCGTGTGCAGCAAACCCACGCAAGGGTGTACCATATGACAAGGGTCGGGTTTGGTTTGGCGTATGTAAACCGAGACCTAAAAGGTCTTGGTACCCTTTCTCTGCCCAGCCGTGACCCACACAGGGGCGGCTCGGGCTGCATTCGACCATTTCTGTCAAACAAACCATCAGACAGTTTTTCTAAAAATAAAGGGGTGTTTGGGACTGTGGCGAACAGTGGGATATGTACAAAGAGCAATGGGAACAAGGGTACATCAGCACCTAGTTTTTGGACATGAATAGACACTTTTATTTTCAGTTTAGCGACAGGTTTTGTGACACTATTCTTTGTCGCAAAAAGTACTTTTCAGACAGCTTTTAAAATCCAGTTTTGGCGACACTTTTAGTGACACAGATTATGTCACCAATTTCATATAGGCAGATTTTACATATTTTGTTGTATCGTTTTAGTGCGACCGAGAAGTGGTATCTCGGTAGGCTCGGGACATAGTTAAAATAATAAAAACGAAGATTTTTAAATTATACCTTTTATTACATATTTTTTATAAATGTCTAAATTGTATTTTTAAAAGAATTAAATTAAAATAGTTTTGTAATAATTAAAAGGGTATAATTTTGTTAATGAAATTATAAATGATTTTAGAAACTTTCTAAATTAGGAAACTTTCTATTTTTAGCAGGGTTACCAATTATAGTACTAATATCACGTCAGAATACGTTTGTACCGTAATTATTAGTAGATTGATAATACATTAAAAAGAATTATAAGAAAGATCAGATTTATTAGTTAACATACGTAAAGAAGTTCAGAAATAAATAAATAAATGAGAAGCTGATAAGATCAGTAAATTAAATAAAGATCAGATAACTTAATTGCGTCTATTATTATTGTAGCTTCTGTGAAGCACGAGTTGAATTCGTTCAGTTTTCCTTCAGTCGGTTACCGGACAAGAGGTACGGATTTTCCGTCCTTTCAGTAAGGATTTCCTTTCTATGCATGATTAGGATTCCCCGTCTTTAGCCAAATGTTTTTCCCTAGTATATGTTTAAGCTTATCAGTAATCATGATTAATAACGAAATAAATTGCCTGAGCATTATATACAAGCACGACCAGTTTATGTACTAGTTACGGAGGTACCGTAACCACGGTACTAGAGGCACCGGTGTCGTGACTCACATGCAGGAGAGTGATATCCTGCATCGTCCCACTCATGTTCAGGTTGGCCATTTTTTATATGTATGTTTAGTGGGGCGTATGGATGCATCCTAGGCTTATCAGTTTATAACTTATCAGGGTGAATGTGGTGTGTGCTCTACATCCTTCACATTGGAGCTGATCCCTCCACCCAACACAGTATTTAGAGGTCACCCCTCTACAGTTATTTAGAGGTCACCCCTCTACAGCATGACGAGGTCACCCCTCCAGTTATTCATGCACCGTTGTTACAGCACATGACCTATATAAGCTCTGGCAATTAAAATACAGTAAATGTATGTTTTCAGATTTAACAGATAACAGTTCAGCTTTATGATTTATAAATCAGACTTTACAGATTATACACAGATTTCCGCTGCAACTTTACTTATCAGTCTTACAACTCCAGTATTTTATCATCTGTTTCATTTCAGTAATTCCTTATCATGCTTTATATCCGTTCACTTAGCGTTATGCTCAGCCGTAGTTCCATTTCATGATCTAACGGCAGGTACACTAGGACGCTCTTAGGATTCTGATAGCATGTGCATTGAATGGAAGCTATCCGGACTTCTTACTTTATGCACTTCTTACATTATTCTGCTGATTTAGACATTGTTTAGTCTTTTCCTTCAGTATTTTACTTTTCATGTTTTGAGCTTATGGCTGGATTACCGATGTTTGATTCCAGTATTTCCGTTATGGTCATTTAATGTTTTAGGACATTTACCTTATGCTTTGATGACACGCCATAAATACATGTAACGGTCCACTTATCCAAGTGGGGTGTTACACTTATAAGTTGTATAATAGTAACACAGAATGAGTGCTCCAATCTTTGAATAACTCAAGTAATATAACAAGTTCAGATGATCCTAATAGCTTTCCAGCAAATAAGTATTGCAGTTCTACATACCTGATGACCCCAAAATACATGGCACATTAAGTTTGAAATAATTGTCTCAAGAACTTGAATCATAAACATAAAAACAATCAACATCGCTCTATCTCAACTTTTCCCCATTCAACATGGAAGGAGTCATCGACCCATTCTTCCGGAGAAGCAAATTAAAAAAATAACTTTTATCTCGCCATCACTCAGTTCAGCCAAAACTCCATCTTAATATCTCAACCTTCTCGTTGTAAGGTTTGTAACCTGCTATGGTAAAACCTTCTCCTTCCACCATCAGCCATTGCTTATATATGTGCACCCTCAATCTATCAGTTGTCTTCAAACTAGTGGCCTCAAGTGTGACCAATAATCCTTTCTTGCACACCATCAAATTTGAAATTTTCTTGGGTACTGTCTTAGTTCCCCTAAAGAATGAGTCGATACGGTCCATGATGACAAGTCCTTTATGGATATTAGGGTATTCTAACATAGAAAAAGTATTTTTGTACCACAAGACAGATTATTAATTAAATAAATAGTGTAATATAGAATTATAGACATAAAACAAATCGAGCATAGTGTACATCATCAAAGTCACTGATGCAAAAAAAAGATTTGAGTCACATCACCCTCGTAGCTCCCAAATCCTTCATAACTTTTTTAATAATTGTTGTTTCATAAGTGGAAAAGAAGATTGGATAAGACTGGGGAAGAAGGATTTAATAAGACTAGGGAAGAAGGATTTGAAGCACAATAGATCAATAGTAAGCAACTTGTTGTTTCATAAGTGGGGAAGAAGGATTTGAGAGCTGCGATTCTTTCTTTCTTTCTTCGAAAGAAAACCTTGGAATACTATTTGCAAAAAAATAAGTGGGGAAGAAGGATTTGGGAGATGCGAGAGTGGTGGCGACGGCGGCGGTGGTGGTGGTGGTGTTCTTGAAAAATCAAAGTGGGGAAGAGGAAGTAGGGATGGCTTGAAATTAATGACGAAAATGCCCTCATGTGAATGAGTTAATAGGGGTTAAGTTGCGAAAGTTATAAAATATCGACTCGAGGTTTTTCGCATAGAAATACGAAGTATAGTGGTAAATATCCGTCACCTTTTCACACTCGGTGGTTTATTTGCTAATTTGAAAAATCAAGGGACGAACTAGCAGTTTACCTTTAGAGTATATAGTAATTTTATTATCTATATATTATAATAAAGGAGGATTTAAAAAGACGTTAAATACCCCTTTAAAAATGAATGTTGAATTTTTAAGATGTCTAACATAGTCATTTAACATTGTTGTTAGGCTATTTTTAGTAAGCATTTAAAAATATACAAAGCTTAGTTTAGAAGATTTGAAAAATTAAACAACTTACTTGAGAAGTTTCAAAAAAAATCATAGTAATTTATAACAACAAGGACTTAATATGTAAATACTTAAAACACATGTGTCGAGTGTCAGAGCCAGATTGGGGAAAACACATACACATTCATAGAGTGTATCTTAACCCTAAAAATGGTGGGACGGCGCATAAAAATTTAGTCTCATCTCACTAAATAAATTGGGCAAACCACAAATCCAACCTAATTTGTATGGTAACCCTAAACATGGTGGGACGACGAAGAAAAAAATGGTGGTACGGCGAAAACCCACCATAAAAACAATTGGGGGAAACATAAATCTGGTCTAATCTAGGTATTATACCATGTTTTTTACAAGTATGTCAATCCATCCTTTTTTATACATTTAATGTTTGTCCAATGTTTTAATTAATTTATATTTTTATTAAAGTTTTCATCTTTTTAAATGAATCCTTTATATAGACTATAATATGAAATTATTTTTAGATAATATTTGGTTTAATCTTGAACAAGATATTACGTTTTTTTTTACAAAATAATTTTGATCTTATCAGAATAATATTAGTTTTTTTTAATTTGAACAAGATATTGCTATTTCAAAAAAAAATGATCTTATCATATAAACAAGATATTACTGAATACCATTGTTATTCAATGAACCTTACCTTTTATAATTTTTAAATTCCTGAGTAATCGTGATTTTGTAACAGTTTTTAGTGTTAACACGGTTTTAGGTTCGACTGTAATTCGTGTATAAATACAGCCATCTATTGGAGTCATTTTTCATCATTCAATACATTTTCATCTCTAATCATTTCTATAGTATACTCTACTAACTCGATTGTTTTGGTCAAGGATTTGACGGCCAAAAAAGAAACCGAAACAATCTCGGTGAAGGTGGATAGAAGCTGGAAACATAACGTATACGGGAAACCAATGGGAGTGGAGAACCTTGAAATGGTCTTAATCGACAAAGATGTATGTAACCATTTTATGTTTAAAAACATACTAATTTGTTTATACATTGTTTACTTTACTAATTTTTTGTTTGTTATTTATAGGGTTCTAGGATTCATGCGTCCGTAAAAAGTCAGATTCTGAGTGTCTTTGAGAAGCAACTATTGGAAGGTACCTCTATATATCTGTCCAATTTTGGTGTTGCTGAATACCAAGGCAAATCGAAATATATTGATCATCGGTATAAGATAAACTTATACCGAAACAGTATTATCAAGCAGAATGCGACTTTTGAAGGCCCTGAAAAGGTTTTTCATTTAGTGGACTTTGATAAGTTGCTAAAGAATCATGTTGTGGATAACGGCTGTGTTGGTAATTGTTTATTTGTGAACAACATTTTAAAACTTCTGTTACTGTTATATATGCATACAGAAACATTTATCTGTATATAATTAATTTGTCTTGGATGTTTCATGCATATGTAATAGGTTAACTGACTATGTGTGGTGACCTTGAAAACCTTGAAATCAATGGCAAACCTGGACAAAAGATCTAGTGTCAAATAGATGATTTGAAGTAAGTAATTTTATAAATTTATAACTTTATGAACAAGGTTAGATAAAATATGAAATTACAAATTATATGTTTTAATGCAGATCAAATGAGTTGCAGTGCACATTCTGGGGTGACTATGCAAAGCAGATCAATGACTACGTCAATACCCATAGCTCAGGGCCAAGTTCCAAGATTGTTATAATTGTCCAGTATGGACGCTATAAGTTATGGAGATATATTATTTATTTAAAAACTTATATGTTGTATGGAGCAAATAAAATTGATATATTTTATATTTTGATTAATTTTTTTCATGTGCCAGAAAAAATCCATCCAAAATGGTTACTTTGGTACTAGGCTCTTCATAAACACTTGTGTGCCTGAGATTAAGGATTTCCAACACAGGTATGATAGTCATTTTGAATTCATTTTGATTTCATTTACTTAAATTAGATAGGAATGATTATTTTATTGCCGTTAAGTAACAAAAAATACTTTAATTCCAGGCTGATGTTGGAAAATGCTGAAACAAAAACTGTTAGATATCTCTGTCGACCGGGACATTCAACTCTACCCACGATGAGTTTCTAACCAAGTTTCCTATTAGAAACATTTATGAAGTCCGTGAATTGGAGGAGGTATTACTCTTGCTTTCTTTTCACAAAATTTGTTTTTTGGGTTTAACAAGATTGATTCCAGTATAATGGGTATATGAAATATATAATCATTAGGATTACTTATATTAATGTTAGTCGTCTAAAATAAACCAGTTAGTCGGTTTATATGGTATTTTTTATGCATTCATTTTATAGATGATTAGATTGATTCAGCAGGCTATGATCATATAATTTATAAACCTCACATGTTTAAAAATATTTATATAAAAAATACTACTGGTAGTTACATAAGCATAATAACTATTCCATATCATTGTTAACAACAATCATGTAGCTCCTAATATTATTTTTGTTAATATTACTCAGCCTGGATTTGCTGTGATACTTGCATCAATAGTGTGCATCAAAACGGACAATTCGTGGTATTACCTTAGCTGTTGAAAGTGCAAAAAGAAAGTCATAACAAGGAGCGAGGTGATCGACCTTGATGCAGATGAGGTGGAAAAAATTCCAAAGCAAAACCTGATGACCTTTGGTGTAAAACCTGTAAAATAGTGCCATCATTTGTTATCCCAAGGTATTATCAATATATTTTAACAACAATAACAATTTTTTATTGGTGATCATATCATAACTATATATATGTTTATGGTAGGTACAAGGTTCAAATCCGATTTATCGATGGTACTGGTAGCACTTCATTTATCATGTTTGACAGGGAAGTCACTAAACTGATAAACAAAAGTGCTAGGGAGTTGGTCGAGATACAAGAACAGGTATGTGCATATTGTATTTTCCTACTGTTATTAATCTCAATAGTATTAAACCACAGTTTTCTTACATTATTTAATGTTATGAAGACTGGTGATGTTGATGCATTCCCACAAATTTTAGAGAGACTTGTGGGTAGAAAGTTTGCGTTCAAAATTGAGGTGGCAGACTATAATATTGAACGTGAATGGTATGTATATACCATTATGAAGATGACTGATGACAAACATGTCAGTTCAGAACTTCTTAAAAAGGTTCTGCACACTGAGGTATACATATAAATGTTATAAAATATATAGATTTCTTGCATATGTTTTTATAATTCAAATAAGAAAATAATAATCTGTTTTGATATTTTAATTGAACAAGATTCTGTGAGTGAACAATCACCAAGTGTCAATGGTGATTCTTCTATTGGTTTTGGAGGCTTTAAGGTATGAGTATAAATTTATTAAGTTATACGAAAGTAATTTTCTATTTGATTAATTATATATTCATTTAAAATTGCAGCTTTTTTTCTTAAAAATTATTTTAGGATGCTTTCTCTGTTACGGAGAAGAAGTCACCATCGACTGTCGAGAAAGACACTGCCACAAGCCTGGAAAAAAGGAATTTGGAGGCTATTCAAAACCCGGATTTTGATGCTGAAGATTCCCCATCTAACAAGAAGCTCAAATTCGATTTGCTCAAAGACATTAAAAATTGAAAAGCCATTAACTTTTTCAATTTCAAGATTTGAAAGCATAATAAATGTGTTTGATACACTATATACTTTGTTGGCTTTTTTAGGTTTTTGACATTGGTACATTGTTTGGGTTTTTATTAAACCTTGGTTTGGTAATAGTGTGTTTTACACACTGATACGTTTTGTTTCGTTATAGTGTTTGACTTTACTATTGAAATGGTTATTTTATTAGTGTTTTTATTTTATAAAATGAATGTTTTTGTTTACACTTAAAACTTATATGTATGCAGGCGTTTTTTGTGTTTTCACTTTTATGTATGCAGATTATGAAGTTATCATTCTAGGATTGGTGCATCAGCCTGCTATTAAACATGAACTTTTTGTATACAGTTGAAGACGAAGAACATAGAATCATTAGCTTATTTATTATTTACATTAATGTAACATTCATTTTGTAAATTGTATCAAAAGCAAAGTTCCAAATTATGAATGAAAGTTTATGGACATAAAATTAACAGTCGTGTGATAGGATCGAACTCGGGATTACGGGATTGCACACAATATATAAAGGGTTAATTTTATTTATTAAATATATTTTATATATTTATTAAATCAAACCAAACTTAACTAAACAATGGTTAGTTAAATTAAAAGTTAAGTTAAATAACCATTAAGGAATTATATGAGAAAAAGGAAAGTCGGAAAAGTTCTGGAAACACCTCTTGGGTGTGGTTCGACCGGCAGCCAAAGAAGGGGGGGGCGGGGGGGGGGGAAGGAAACAACTTTGTTTCCTAATTTTTGTGTTTAACTTGGAAATCAAGTTTTTCTAGGCTATATAAACATATTAATCCCCTCATAAGTTTTTTTCCCTTCTTTCCCTCTCTCTCTTGCGATCGCCGAAACAAACACACCTTAGGGTTGTTTGATTTTCGATTTTGCTAAATTCCACAAGTGTTGAAGTTCCGGTTTGCAAGTGCTAGACTCACGGTTAGCCCGTTGCATTACGTGTGTACAAGAGCGTAATATAGTTTTGCTTTAAACTATATCTTGGTATTATTCTTCACAAACCCTAATTGGTGATTCGTCGGTGTTCTTGTGGATCTACGCTAGGATAAAGGTATGTAACCCTAATCAATTAAATATAATTGTGTCATTAATGATCTTGTTAAACCGCTTCCGCTATAACGTGCTTTGATCTTTATTATGATTATATAATTATTATGAATGTCATAAACCATCAGTGGTATCAGAGAGCCGTTTTAACATGTTATAATTATCAAAATCTAAAGGTTTTTAACTAATGGTGATTTGAGTTAAAATTACATGTTGTTTTTTAGGTTTTAACAAAAATTAGGGTTTTGTTTTTTATTGTTTTTAAAAATTGGCTTTGCCGAATTTTTTTAAAATTTTTTTTTTTGTAAACCCTAAAAATACATGGTATAAATCTTTAAATATTTGCATTAATTAATTGCTATGTCATGTATGGTTACGATCCATAGTGTTTTAATTGTTAAGAATATGTGGGAGATGCGTGATGAACGTGCATGTTTTTTCACGGATCAATGGGATTTTATATGCTATTTGCTTTATTTGATCTAAAGTTTTAAAATTAGGGAAGACTTTTTATGTTTATAAAAAACCTAGATTTTATGTTCTTTGAATAAATTGTTATGCATGTGGCTATTTGATTTAGTTGTTTTTTGTACCTACTTGTTTTCATACGTTTTATATTGATTGTATGTTGTAAACAAGGGTAATTTTTTTTCCAAGAAAATTAATATGGACTAAATCATATAAAAATTAATGAATTGTTTTGAAATCTAATTTACATATGATTTGCGTTGATTAGAATTGCAATGATAACTTAAAGTCCTACTCAATTTTGACAAACAATAAAGTGGGTATAACGCCCGTTGGTCATGTACCCGGTTAAGGGAGGAGGTGTTATGCTTCAGCACTGACCAAATTCCCGGCTTGCCTGTGCGTCAAAGGTGGAATTACCTACTGTTATTATTCTTTAACCTCAACTTGCAAATATATGAGGAAATTTTAGTCTCACCAAAAGGTTTACTAAAAGTTTTATTAAACTAATGCTATGGAGATGTATGCATGCTTCTCCATACATGATTTTGACACCAAAATCAATACCCTTAAATTTAAGTCTTATGTCATCTAATTGACGAACACTTGAAGTTACAGTTGTCATTAAATGAGATTTTAGACGATGTTGTAATGGAAAGAAAACCTCATGAGTGAATAAGATTGCACATGAAGGTTTTACGTTCTTTAGATTAGTCGACTTGATTGAGTTACTCAGTGAGATCTGGAATCTTAAGGCATAAAGTATGGATGAAACATGTTTACGATGCAAAGAGACTTTTGGCAACGTAAATCCCTAAAAAATCTAGAAATTGCAAATTTGTTTGTCAATTATTGTACGACAAGTTACCATGTTGAGTACATTTGTCACTAGCAGATCAACTGATGTGATAAGTTTATGTCAATGTGGATTCCAGTTTCAAGGAAAATACTATGGTTTTATTACCGGGGTCATTTTATTTTCTTGAATGTTATTATCAAAAATACTAATGTTTGAACACTATTTATGTAGAAATGGCTCAACCCGAACACAATATGACTATGAGTTCTGCGTTCAAAGGTTTCTTTGAGCGTCCCGAACTTACTGGCCCTAACTTCAATGATTGGTATCGCTCAATAAGAATAGTTCTGAGAGCAGCGAGTACTATCGATATCTTGAATACTCCTTATCCGGAGGATCTTGCTGAAGGAGCATCTGATGCGCAAAGGCTTGAACACGCTGCTAATGTAAAGAAGCACTCTGAGGTGGCTGCTTTAATGTTAGGAAGAATGGCTTCTCCACTTCAACAGAAGTATGAGCTATGTTCTCCTAAGCGAATGCTTGATGAGCTCAAGGCTATGTTCGAAAAGCCGCAAGCTGTGGAAATCTACGACTTGGTAGATGCTCTCCATAGTTGCAAGCAAGCTCCGGGAAAGTCTGTAAGTGCCCATTATTTGGAGATGAGAGGTTATATGGAACAGCTCATTGCACTAGGACAACCCTATGATCATAATATGGCTATCAACTTGATCAATAGGTCCTTTAACAAGGACTTCAATAATTTTGTTCGTAACTATAATATGCATTGCATGAGGAAGACAGTGAATGATTTGCATGCAATGCTCATTGACTACGAAAAGGGGTTAAAGGACAAGGCATCTACTTCTACTCCTCATGTGCTTTATGTACAAAAGGGTGGAGTGAGTAAGGCAGAACCGAACAAGAACAACAAGAAAGGCAAGGGAAAAGGCAAGGGTGATAAGGGCAAACAAGTTGTGACTTACTCTAAACCCAAGCAAAACTTTGTCAAGAAGAATCAATCTCAGAAGGATGAGACTTGTTTCCATTGCAAGGCAAGTGAACACTGGAAGAGGAACTGCCCTCTTTATCTCGAGGAGTTGCGAGAAATAAAGAAGAAGGCTGAGCTTGGTGCTGCAGCGTCTTCAGGTAACTTATACTTTATAGAGTTATTTAATCTTACATACAAATCAAATTCCTGGATATATGATACGGGGTGTGGTATTAACATTTGTTATACTATGTAGGGATTTGAGTTGGAGAGGAAGCTTACCTATGGGGAACAATTTCTACATGTGGGCAATGGCGCACAAGTAGCGGTTGAAGCTATAAGAACATTTAATCTAGTTTTACCTTCTGGTTTAGTACTGAGATTAAATAATTGTCATTTTGCACCTAATATTGCTAGGGGTATTATTTCCTTTTCATGTATGTTGGATCTTGGATTTATTCACACTATTGATAATAATAGAATTTATGTTTTCAAAGATGGCTTATTCTATTTTAATGCAATTTATGTGAATGGTGTTTTTGAAATTAACATGCATGATAATAATTCCAAGAGAAAGATTAATTCTGTTTTTAGCATGAATAAGAAGAGAAAGTTAGACAAGAACTCTTCTTATCTTTGGCATTGTAGACTTTCCTATATTGGGAAGACTCGCATACAAAAGCTTCAACGTGATGGTCTTTTGGAAAATATCAATGATGAATCATTTGATAAATGTGAGTCTTGTATCTGTGGAAAGATGACCAAGAAACCTTTTAATAGCAATATTGAAAGGGCTACTGATCTACTTGGACTAATACATACTAATGTGTGTGGACCACTGAGACATGTGTCAAGGAAAGGTGCTAGCTACTTCTTAACATTTACGGATGATTATAGTCGTTATGGTTATGTTTATTTACTTAAGCATAAACATGAGGTATTTGAAACATTCAAAGTGTTTAAAGCAGAAGTAGAACTGCAACTAGGAAAGAAGATTAAAGCTCTTCGTTTTGATCGAGGTGGTGAGTATTTAAGTCAAGAGTTTAAAGATTATTTAAGTGAAAATGGAATTGTTCAGAAACTCACTTCTCCATATACTCCACAACAAAATGGTGTATCCGAAAGGAGAAATCGTACATTATTAGATATGGTGTGATCTATGTTTAATCTTACAATTTTACCTTTATCCTTTTGGGATTATGCTTTAGAATTTGTTGTTCGTATTCTGAATATGGTTCCCACAAAGAAGGGTGATAAGACACCATATGAACTATGGCATGGCAAAAAGCCATATTTGTCTTATTTAAAGATTTGGGGTTGTGAGGTGTATGTGAAACGTGACTTTGGAAATAAACTCCAACAACGCTCTGTAAAATGTATCTTTGTAGGTTACCCTAGGGAAACTATGGGTTACTACTTTTATTATCCGACTGAGAACAAAGTTGTTGTGGCTCGGTATAGAGACTTCCTTGAAAGTGATCTTGTATATCAAGAAAGCGGGAGAGATTATGATCTTGAAGAAATTCAAGAAGATACATTACCTTCTGAAAATACTAGCGAAGAAATTCCAATAGAGCCAGAAATTCTGGGAGCTCCACCGGAATTAATTCCTCTACATAGATCTGCAAGGACTATACGTGTGCCAAGCAAACTATGTCTTAACATAGAGGATGATGAGGAGGAGGTAGGGGATCTTGGTGAACCTGCTAACTATCGATCCGCAATGCTTGATCCAGAAAAGTTAAAAAGGATAGTAGCGATGAATGAGGAAATGAAATCCATGAAAGTAAACGATGTTTGGATTCTTGTTGACGCACCTAAAAATGCTAATGTAGTGAAAAATAGGTGGATTTTCAAGAAGAAAACTGACATGGATGGTGAAATACAATCCTATAAAGCACGTTTAGTAGCTAAAGGTTTTACTCAAACTTTTGGTGTAGACTACGAGGAGACATTTTCTCCTGTAGCAGACTTATGAGCTATTAGGATTCTCATAGCTATAGCAGCATATTATGACTATGAGATATGGAAAATGGATGTTAAAACTGCCTTCTTGAACGGTCGCTTAGATGAGGAAATCTATATGCAACAACCGGAAGGGTATGTTGATCCTAAGTATCCAAAACGTGTGTGCAAACTTCAAAGATCAATTTATGGTTTGAAGCAAGCATCACGTCAATGGAATAAACGATTTGATGAAGAAATCAAAAAGTTCGGATTTATTCAAAATCGTGATGAGCCATGTGTATATCGCAAAGCTAGTGGGAGTGATGTAGTATTCCTAATTTTATATGTCGATGACATATTAATCATGGGAAGTAACATTCCAAGACTTAAGGAAGTTAAGGATTATCTTGGTAAATGTTTTTCTATGAAAGATTTAGGAGATGTTGCATATATTCTGGGAATTAAAATCTCCCGAGATAGGAAAAGACGGTTAATTGGTCTAAGTCAAGATGCTTATATTGATAAGATATAGAAGAAGTATAGCATGCATAATTCCAAGAAAGGTTTTCAACCTATGGAAGTTAAGCATGAATTAAGTCATGAGTTAGATGCATCAACACCCGAAGAGGTGGCTTACATACGGAAGGTGCCTTATGCTTCGGATGTAGGATCTATTATGTATGTTGTAAGATGCACAAGGCCTGATGTGGCGTTTGCTCAAAACTTGGTCAGTAGATACCAACAAAATCCAGGGAAGCTCCACTGGACTGCTGTTAAACATATTCTAAAGTATCTGAGGAATACGAAAGATATGTTTTTGGTATTTGGGGGTAAACCAGACACAGAACTGAAAGTTACAAGTTTTTGTGATGCGTCCTGGCAGTGTGATAAAGACGATACGCAGTCTCAGACGGGTTACGTGTTTGTCATCAATGGAGGAGCAGTAGACTGGAAGAGCAAGAAGCATACAACCATTGCTATGCATGCGACTCAATCTGAGTACATTGATGCTTTAGAAGCTGCAATGGAAGCTGTTTGGATTAGGAAGTTTATTAAAGATCTTGGAGTGATGCCTTCAATTAAAGAACCTATTGATATATATTGCGACTGGAGTCATGAAAGGCGCCAGACACTTTAAACGTAGATATCACTACGTACGATAACAAGTGGAAGCTCGTGAAATAAAATTAATAAAAGTTCACACAGATGATAACGTAGCTGATCCTTTTACTAAGGCTTTGCCTAGACCAAAGGTAGTTAAGCACGCCAAGGCGATTGGGCTGTAACTAGCTAGCGAATTCATGCAATAAATCTGTTGATTAGTATTTAGATAAAGGATGTTAGACATTATTGAATTGATGAAATAAAGATAAAGTTTCGTTTATTTTCTGTTATTTGATTTTGTATCCTATTTTACATGTTTTATATCCATGAATAATAGTTATGTTCTAAACGTCCGTTGTCGATTGATAATATGGGAATATTATTAAACTAAGGCAATTCAAAATAGTGACAGAGTATACTTGAAAGTATATTGGTCAATTTTGGATGATATTTGATGGATCAAATATTGGACTTATCCCAACTATATGATTTTACTTTATGGATCTTCGTCTTAAGTAAATCGTAAATAGTTATCCTTAGACCTGAGATACCAGGAAACTGAATAGAATGTAGTGCATTTCTGTGAGATAACCTAACGCTAAACGTAACTGGTAGCCATAAGGGTTATTTTCAGAAGTGTTGCAAAGTTCTTAAGTTTCGCTTGTAGTCAAAATGGGATTTGTTTTCTTCAAATTATTTTGAAGTATAAATACAGCTGGGCCCCTCGTGGGAGTAGTAAGATGTTTGTGTGGCCACACCCAAATGTGTTTTAGTAATCTTGCTATATCGATAAACGAGAAACAGAATGTATAATGAAGGAATGACTGAGATCCATATCATATTAACGTTGTATTTGAAATGAAAGGATAATAATAAATGATGAATCATTTAAAAGGTTTTGCCAGGAAACCTTACTCGAGTTGTGCTAGTGACATTGCTAGTGTAACTAGACGCTAGTCAATGTAATCACGATATTCAAATTTTGTCCAAGTGGGAGCTGAAAGTTTATGGACATAAAACTAATAGTCGTGTGATAGGATCGAACTCGGGATTACAGAATTACACACAATACGTAAAGGGTTAATTTTTTATTTATTAAATATATTTTATATATTTATTAAATCAAACAAAATTTAACTAAAAAATGGTTAATTAAATTAAAAGTTAAGTTAAATAACCATTAAGGAATTATATGAGAAAAAGGAATGTCGGAAAAGTTCCGGAAACACCTCTTGGGTGTGGTTCGACCGGCAGCCAAAGGGGGGGGGGGGGGGGGGGCAGGAAACAATTTTGTTTCCTAATTATTGTGTTTAACTTGAAAATCAAGTTTTACTAGCCTATATAAACACATTAATCCCCTCATAATTTTTTGTCCCTTCTTTCCCTCTCTCTCTCTCTTGCGATCGCCGAAACAAACACACCTTAGGGTTGTTTGATTTTCGATTTTGCTAAATTCCACAAGTGTTGAAGTTTCGGTTTGCAAGTTGTAGACTCACGGTTAGCCCGTTGCATTACGTGTGTACAAGAGCGTAATATAGTTTTGCTTTAAACTATATCTTGGTATTATTCTTCACAAACCCTAATTGGTGATTTGTCGGTGTTCTTGTGGATCTACGCTAGGATAAATGTATGTAACCCTAATCAATTAATTATAATTGTGTTATTAATGATCTTGTTAAACCGCTTCCGCTATAACGTGCTTTTATCTTTATTATGATTATATAATTGTTATGAATGTCATAAACCATCAATGAATACAATTTTTTATTTTGTTACAAGCCTGTTGCGTTTATGTTATTTTTACATTTTGTAGTAATACCTATATGTTTACATTTCTGGTATAGAACAAGATTACAAAAGATGTAGCACGTATTAACTTATATTCATATTTCATCAACTTTCTTAACATATTTCATAGACGTTTGTAACATCTACATTTTATATTTCTAGGTCATGCGTAGAAGAACACTTTACCTACAGGTAACTGTTATATGGTAATGTTATAAATTTACTTTAGCAACTACATTAACATGTAGAAATATTTTACAAACATTTGTAAATTTTGATATTTATATAATATCTTTTTAAATCCCTTAAACATCTCAACCAAATTGGTAAAGATTACCATAAAAATCAATATCAGAATATGTACTAAATGATATAATTTTTTTTTCCTAAATAATAGGTTTATTATTTACATCTGACACAAAGTTGTAACATTTTATGTTTTATTTTTTTTCCGTGACAGTTTCCATGGATCCTAACAAAAAATTGATTAGAGATCATCGTTTAAAAGTTATTAGATCAAAAAAATTAAAACGCCTAGATGGATCAGGGTCTTCATCTGTTGAAGGTGTTGTAAATTTTGGAGGCAGTGTTGGACATGTAACTCCAGCCAGAAGAAGTACTAGAGTTCAACAAAGATCATCTCTCAAAGGTGATTACAAAATCAGTTTATGGTTATTATCATAGTTGTATGCAAATATTTCATTCCGATTTGCATTATGTTGTAACACCTTTTTTTTAAGGTACAAATCAAGAACAAACCCACATAATTGATAGTCCAAAGGTGGTTTCACAAGGTGTAGGTGAAGTTCCTGGTCATTCGCCTTCAGTTTTTTACACACCAACGAATACAACCAGAAAATCTTCTTTGCAATGTTCAGGGACTCCATTCTCCGATATTACTAATGGTAATTTGTTTGACATTAAAACTATTGATTATTATATTATAGTAGAATACGACATTTATATATTTATTGTTATAGTAGCAGGTCATAGTCGAATGACTATAAAACCGATGAGTATCCAATCGATGGTTCAAAACTCATGAAATGTAAAATCTACCCAACATATAAGCTCATTGCATTCAAAAAAATCCAAGCTTCCCATTGTCTGATATCACAAATTGTAAGTGGTTATGTAATATAAAAATTTGTTTAAGTGTTTGAAATGTTACTTTTTAAAATTTATTTGCATTGGTTACTTCTTGCAGCCTTTACTAATGGAAAACAATCGTTAGTGAGTGGTACTTCACCTTCACAACAAATAAGAACAAACTTTAGACAAAATACAAATCATGTTTGTTGATAGGTGTGAAAACACCCATCCTTTTACCACTTAAATCGGGCTCAAACGAGACCAAAACACGTATTTAATATCATTTGTTTGGAATTACGCGTGGTTTTTGTGTTTATTGTGTTTCCAGAGTCGACCGGATGAATATTAAAGAAAACATAGGATTGCACGGGTTTTATCGAAGAAAAGGGCTCAAGACGAAGTCTATTGTCCAAGAGATGCAAAAGATTTGAAGTCATTATGCCTATTTGAAGATTTATCGAAGAATAGAGCCAAAGATGGAAGATTCATATATGTCGAAGAACTCGAGTCTATTAAATAAAATATTATAGGACGAGTTGGAATTATTCACCGACACTTCTCAAATCCAAGTCGGAAACGTTTATTTAAAAGACGCATGAAGACTTAAGAAGAAAGAAGAAAAAGAAGCCCGAATCAAAGCCCAATCAAGAGCCCATCAACACCATACACACGCCTATATAAAGCCTTCACCTCACAAAATTTCACACACTTAGTTTTAGACTTAGTTTTTAGTTTTTCATTTCTCTAGTTTTCTAGAGAGAGAAAGTTCCATACTTTCTCTCACTAAACTTTTCCTTTGTTTTTCATCTTTTAATTCAAGCTTTCTTGTACTTTTGATTTCATTAATCTTAATCAAGTTTATGCTTTTAAGTTCTTCAAGCTTTTCTTACTTTTCTGGATTTGTCAAATTCCTTGATCCGATTGTTGAATTCTATACGGTTTGGATTTTGGAAGTGTGCGTGAATAGAGTTTGATCTTTCTTGTGTCTTCTTAAGCTCTACGTGAATAAGCCATAAGCTCTCCATGCTTATCGGCTTATTGCTTGTTCAAGCTTATTGATTTCGGATTTCTTATAGTTTTAATCATTCACAAGTTTTGTTTATTTAGTTTAAAGTTTCTTGTTTTCAAAAGTGGTTAAATTTAAGTGTTTTGAGTTATTTAAGTTTCGGATTATATAGCTTATTGTAAGTGCTTATTGAACTTTTTGAGTTTCCACCATTTTCGGAAAATAGCTGCCTTTATTCCATCGCAATACAAGGGTTTTAACACATTCCGACGGAGCTTCTTTGGTCTTGGTATCGCAATAACCCAAAAGGGGTTTCACTTTGCGATAGTTTGTAAGTACCCCCTATTCCGATCTGGGATTGCGATCGCATATTGCGATCGCACATTCCGACGGGTTTAGGTCCCTTTTTTTAGTTGAAACTCTGGCAAATTTTTGTTTTCCATATTCCGATAGGTACATTCCGATCGACCTCATTGCGATTGATCATCATTCCGACAGCTTGCATGTTAAATATTCCGATAGCTAGATTCTTGAATATTCCGATAGTGATTGTTAGAAACATTCCGATGGACTTTCATTTGAGACATTCCGATGGATCATATTAATTGCATTCCGATAGTAGTAACTTTCGACATTCCGATAAGAACAAGTTTTTAAAGTAATTTTCTAATCTTTCCTTTACGTTTTCAAGCACTCAATTTTAACTTGTGAATTTAGTCAATCTTCCAAAGTTTTAAATTACTCAACATCACTTACATTAAATTGTTATTAGTTTAAAAATAGATAAACAAACCAACTCCTTTCTATTAACCAAGAACAAATCTTTCCACTTAAGGCCGAGATCAATTCGAGAGGATATCGAGAGAACAAAAATCAGAACCCCATTGCAAAAAAATATGTATCAAATGGCGCCGCTGCCGGCTCCTCTCGTTAAGATCAAAAGTTTTTTGTAGAACTTGGATTTTGGGATCCGTTCCCCGTGAACGTTACTTTTTTCCTAAAATTTTTTCAAAAACTCTAAAAAATATATAAAAATTTCAAAAATCCTAAAAAGTAAAAAACAATAAAAACCAAAAATATTTTTGCTTTGTTTTTCTTTGTTCGTTCTTTTGCAGGTGTATGCGCACTCGATCCACGTCTTATCAAGAGCCCGAGCCTCTCGATAACTTAGACATGGCTGGTGTACAAAACAACAATAACATACCACCTCCGAACAACAATAATAACAACAACAACCCGCCTTTCAACAACATGAACAATAACAACAACAATGAGCACCTTCCGGATAATCGCCCAATGATTGAATTGCTGCAAGCTCATGTCGATGGCAACATGGATCCAATTGTTATTCCACCAATTGCCGCCAACAATTTCGAGCTAAAGTCAGGCTTTATCCAGATGGTCTCAGCTCAACCATTCTTTGGACGAACCATTGATGACCCACACGATCACATCAAGAGATTTCTACAACTCACGAACACGGTCAAGTTCAATGGCGTTCCACAGGAGGTTATAAGGTTACAACTTTTTCCCTTTTCTTTAGAGGGACAAGCCCGGCATTGGCTTGCTAAGGAACCACCACAGAGTATTCTCTCGTGGACGGATTTGGAAACAAAGTTTATCAACTACTTTTTTCCACCCTCTCGTACTACCGCTTTGCGGAATGAGATTATAACCTTTGAACAAAAGTACGACGAGTCATTCAGTGAATCTTGGGATCGCTTTAAAGATCTTTTACGAAAATGCCCACAACATGGTTTTACCAAAGTTTATCAAATAAATACTTTTTACAATGGTTTAAGCATAAATGACCAAGATTCACTGAATAGTGCTTCGGGGGGTAATCTCTTGGCTAAGACTTCCAATGCTGCTTGGGATATCATTGAGAACAAGTCTCGTGTGCAAACCAAGAGCATTAGGACCAATGTTGCTAGTGCTAGCACTAATGACAGCGACAAGCGATTAGATAAAATCACTACGCTTCTTGAATCGCTTGTCACCCACACCGTCAGCAACACCAACAGCAACAACGCCAAAAATGCACAAGTGAACGCTGTCAGCCAACCTTGTGAGATATGCGGTGGTCCCCACTCTTACACAACTTGTACCGCCACCCAAGATTACCCTGCTGAGAATGTGAATGCGGCATATGGCACCTACCAACAACCTGCTTATCAAGCTAGACCTCAAGGTGACCGTAACTTGCTTAGCTATCGATCAAACAACTATCTTTCCCCACCTGGCTTTCCTCCTACCAACCCAAACCAACAACAAAACCTTAGCCGCCCTTCTCAACAACAACAACAACCTCGACAACCATACATCCCACCTCACAAGCAGCAACAACCACCTCCACGTAACAATCAAGTCTACCAACAACCTGTTTACCAACCACCTGCATACAATGCTCCTTCCAACCAAACCACCACTGCTTTACACCAAGAGGTCGCAACCTACATGAGAACCAATGATGTGATAGTGGGAAATCTCCAAGAAGAAGTGCGCAATTTGAAGGCAGACTTGGTCAAGCAAGGAAATGATTTGAGAGCCGATATGCGAAACACGTTGGATAGTCAGACGAATGACTTGAGGAACATGATGGCTAGTTTCTTCCAAAGTAGTCAACCTTCTTCTTCGGGTACTCTTCCGAGTAACACCGTTGCTAACCCACGAGGGGAGATGAAAGCAATCACCACTCGAAGTGGTAAAGGTACAAAGGAACCCGAGCTTCCTATACCCCCACCGGTGGTTGTGACTAAGGAGAACGAGTCGCCTGCTCCTATTCCTCCTCCTTCTCCTTCCCCAATTTCTCCACCTCTTCATTCTACCCCTCCTCCACCCGTGCTTGTGAGTGATCCTATTCCCCTAAAGCCTTCCTCTTCTTCCAATATACCTTATCCTTCTAGGTTGAGGAAAGAGAAGCAACAGAGCAAGGATGATATTCAGGTTTCGAATTTCCTTAAAATGTTCAAGAAACTGAATTTCAATATCTCCTTCGCTGAGGCTCTCGCTCACATGCCCAAGTATGCCAAAATGTTTAAAGATCTTCTGAGCGACAAGGAAAAGCTCCTCGATCTCGCCAACACCCAACTTAATGAGAACTGCTCTGCAGTGCTCTTAAGGAAATTGCCAATCAAGCTTGGTGATCCGGGTCGTTTTCTTATCCCTTGCAATTTCCCGGGAGTAGAGAATTGCATGGCCCTAGCCGATCTAGGTGCCAGTATTAATCTCATGCCTCTAAGTGTTTGGAAGCAATTATCTCTCCCAGAGCTAGTCCCCTCAAAAATGACTTTGGAATTGGCCAACCGTACGGTTGCTTATCCTGTGGGGATAGCCGAAGACGTCATTGTAGGAGTCGACAAATTCACCTTCCCTGCCGATTTTGTTGTCGTCGACTACGAGATGGACCCCCGTGTGCCACTCATTGTTGGTCGTCCATTCTTGAGGACCGGTCGCACTCTCATTGATGTTGAAGCCGGTGAGCTTATCATGAGAGTGGGTGACGATAAAGTAGTCTTCAACATGGGAAAGTTATCTAAACAGCCTTCTTCTTACGAGAATGTTAATTGTATTGACGTTCTTGATGAGGCTTGTGAAGAACACTTCAAGGATGCTTGTAAAAACATTCCTACCTCTCTTCCCAATGTTGACACCGTTTCCTCTATCGACTCATCACTATCTCTATTTGGAGAAAGTGATTTCCTTTGGAAAGATTTGGAAGCTACCTTGGAAGATGTGAAGCAAGACAATGACGATTCTACTGCCACTTGGGATGACGATCTCAGTTTCATTGCAAACCTCCTCAGAGAAGACAATCCTTCCCCTCCATCTCCCACTATTATTGCTATCGAGACTCCGACTTCGAATACGCCTCCCGTCGAAAATCCTCCGGATTTAGAACTTAAGGAGTTGCCGCCCCATCTCGAGTATGCGTTCCTTGAAGAAGAGAAGAAGTTACCCGTCATCATCGCTAAGGACTTGCAAGAAGAAGAGAAAACTCGTCTCATCGATGTGCTTAAAGCTCATAAGAAGGCAATTGCTTGGAAAATTTCCGATATCCGCGGAATTGATCCGAACTTTTGTACCCACAAGATTCTCATGGAAGATGACTTCAAACCCACAATCCAGAACCAAAGAAGGGTTAATCCTAAAATTCATGACGTCATCAAACAAGAGGTTATCAAACTTCTAGATGCCGGCTTGATCTACCCTATTTCGGATTCGTCTTGGGTGAGTCCCGTCCATTGTGTGCCCAAGAAGGGCGAAATAACCGTTGTTCCCAATGAACACAACGAGTTGATTCCCACTCGTCACGTTACTGGGTGGAGAGTTTGTATTGATTATCGCAAGCTCAATGATGCCACGAGAAAAGACCACTTTCCTCTTCCCTTCATGGATCAAATGCTCGAGCGTCTAGCTGGTAATGACTATTACTGCTTCTTAGACGGTTTCTCCGGGTATTTTCAAATTCCCATCGATCCCAAGGACCAAGAAAAGACCACATTCACTTGTCCCTATGGAACATTTGCTTACAAACGCATGCCTTTTGGTTTATGTAATGCTCCTGGGACATTCCAAAGGTGTATGATGGCTATCTTCCATGACATGGTGGAAGACACTATGGAAGTATTCATGGATGATTTCTCGGTCTATGGCGATTCTTTCTCTGCGTGCCTTGCCAATTTGGAACGTATGCTCAAGCGGTGCGAAGACACTCGCCTAGTTCTGAATTGGGAAAAATGCCATTTTATGGTAAAAGAAGGCATCGTCCTAGGACACAAGATCTCGAAAGCCGGTCTTGAAGTAGACCGTGCTAAAGTCGATGTTATCGCTAAGTTGCCTCCACCTTCAACCGTGAAGGGTGTGAGAAGTTTTCTGGGTCATGCGGGCTTCTACCGTCGATTCATCAAAGATTTTTCTCAAATCGCTCGCCCGATGACCCACCTCTTGGAAAAAGATACTCCTTTTATCTTCTCCAAAGAGTGTCTTGAAGCCTTTGACTCACTTAAGGATAAGCTTACTAAGGCACCCGTCTTGGTTACCCCTAATTGGGAGCTGCCCTTTGAGTTGATGTGCGATGCTAGCGATTTTGCTATTGGAGCGGTTCTTGGACAAAGAGTGAACAAACACTTCCAACCGATCCATTACGCTAGCAAGACAATGACTGGGGCACAATTGCATTATACGACAACCGAAAAAGAGCTTCTAGCTGTTGTCTATGCTTTTGAAAAGTTTCGCCCCTATCTTGTCCTTTCTACCACCATTGTGTACACCGATCATTCCGCGCTGAAGTACTTGTTGACAAAGCAAGATTCCAAACCAAGACTTCTTCGCTGGGTTTTGCTGCTCCAGGAATTTAAAATCGACATCCGCGATAAAAAAGGAGCAGAAAACCTAGCCGCGGATCATCTCAGCAGACTTGAGGATCCTTACCAAGGGGATCATCCGACCAAAGAAATCAATGATTCTTTTCCCTTGGAGACCTTAATGTCTATAAACTCGAAGCCGAATGAAACCCCGTGGTTTGCGGACTATGCAAACTACTTGGCGGGTGGAATTCTCAAGGAAGGGTTGACGTCCCAGCAAAAGAAGAAGTTCTTTACCGACATCAAGACTTACTTTTGGGACGACCCTTACCTATTCAAACAATGTGCTGATCTGATAATTCGCCGATGTGTTGATGGACCGGCAGCGTCGGACATCCTTGATGCTTGCCACAAAGGACCCACTGGTGGTCACTTTGGTCCCAACTACACTGCTAAGAAAGTATTTGATTCGGGATTTTATTGGCCCTCCATATATCGTGATGCTCATAATATGGTTAAGCGATGTGATGTTTTCCAAAAGCAAGGCAAAATCACACATAAAGACGAGATGCCTCAGAATTTCATTCAAGAGTGTGAAATTTTTGATGTTTGGGGTATCGACTTTATGGGGCCATTCCCTTCATCTAAAGGAAACAAATACATCCTTGTAGCCGTTGACTACGTTTCAAAGTGGGTTGAAGCCAAAGCTTTGCCTACTAATGACGCAAGGGTGGTTTGTAACTTTTTGAAAGCTTTATTCGCTCGCTTCGGTGTGCCTCGTGCCATTATTAGTGATCGTGGGACTCATTTCTGCAATGACCAATTTGCTCGAGTCATGGCTAAGTACGGTGTAAACCATCGTCTTTCCACAGCCTACCACCCACAAACTAATGGCCAGGCTGAAATATCAAACCGAGGGCTGAAGCGAATTTTGGAAAGAACCGTGGGAGAGCATCGTGCCGCATGGGCTGATAAACTCGATGATGCTTTGTGGGCTTTCCGTACTGCTTACAAGACCCCGATCGGTTGTACACCTTATCGTCTTGTGTACGGGAAAGCATGCCACCTTCCCATCGAGCTGGAGCATAAGGCGCACTGGGCCTTGAAGTGGGCTAACTTCGACATCAACAAAGCCGGTGATCATCGCAAGATTCAACTCAACGAGCTCAACGAACTGAGAAATGAAGCTTATGAGAACTCGCTGATCTACAAAGAGAAGACGAAGATCCTCCATGACGCAAAAATCAAGAACCGAGAGTTCCACGTTGGTGATCAAGTCTTACTTTTCAACTCTCGGTTGAAGATCTTCTCTGGCAAGTTGAAGAGCCGCTGGTCTGGTCCATTCACCGTCGCCACCGTCTTTCCGTATGGGACCATTGAGCTTTCTCAGCCAAATGGGCCCAATTTCAAGGTGAATGGCCAGCGTCTGAAGCTGTACTTTGGTGAGGACATCTCTCAGGAGATGATTCCATCCCTCACCACGTTCCCCATGAACTAAATTTGGGTCGAGTCAGGCTCGTGACTCGATTATCAAAAACAAGCGCTCCTCGGGAGGCAGCCCGAGTATCTATCCTTTTACGTTTTAACCTCCTAAGTGTAGGGGGCCTGCATAGGTGTTTGTATTTGTGTGGTGATGTGCTTACAGGGATAAGTGCACTCTTGGAAACTTTGAAGAACCGTGCTCCCGTGTTATCCGAAATCCGGTTCTATCTCTCAACTATCGTGATTCAATTTTCTTCATACTCACATTTGAAATTGATCACTTTAGTCGTCTCTTCCTTAACTCGAGTTAACCAACGTGCACAATGTCATAAGTGTAGGGGAGACTTTTCCCACATGCTTAAACATTGAGGACAATGTTTATCTTAAGTGTAGGGGGGACTTCTATCGAAGTTTTAAGTGGACTTTTCCATGAAAATGCCTTCATTTAACCGGAAAATCATCTTTTTCAACATTTTTCAAATTTTTAATTAACTTTGGCCATTTAGTCGTAATTTTTAAATTTTTATCGTTGCTTTCATATGTATATATCCCGCAATAAAGTCAAAAATATTAATAAGTGGTGTAGCTAGTTTAGAAATCTTCGACATATTAGGCCCGTTGCGTTTATTTTGACTCAACCCGAATAGACTTATCCAAGTTATTCTAGCTAGTATCCTTAACCATGTAGACCTTAATTGGTTTATTAGGCTAAGTATCCACGAGTCTCATTACTTGAGATTTTAAATTGTGGAGGACGAGAAATGATAGAGTCAATTATAAGTCGGTGTTCTTGCGCAAGCTCACTTGGTGTAATTATTTGCCTATTCTCCCATCACTTGCTAAAAATCTATCTGCAATAAGTAAGGTCTTACGATTCGAAAAGTTACTTAGCTTCTAGCCCAAGATCGTTTAAAAGTTGCTCGGTAATGATAAGAGTTCATAGCCAAGGCATAACTTATGAAGCGGGGCGCGAAGATTGGCGAGTCCGAAAAGGCCCTAACAAGGCATGAGGATTCAATTTTATTGTTGAAGATCCAAAGTGATGTGAAAAGCATTATTCCTAAAGTCAATATGAAGGATCAAGACTCACGACGAAAAGCAATCAACTCCCATAAAGATCATGGAGAAGTCTATCCGAAAAGACCCTAACAAGGTATGAGGATAAATAGATCCAAGTCCGAAAAGGAGGCGGATCGTTGTATCTCAAAATCCCAATTAGAGATTGAAGAAATAATCATGAAGTCGTGGTCAACAAAGTTGGAGTACCCCTCAAAAGTATCCAAGTGAAGAAACTCTATTATGATGAGAAGACCATTATCTCAAGAACGTCTCTCGAAGATATGAAGTATGAAGTACATGCCAAATATCGGCCCGAGAAAGGTCTCAAATCGTGAACCAAGTTATGCCAAGATATGAACTTTTTGATATCCCGAGAAGCAGTTTTAAAAGATTTTGTCCTTTAGCTAACTATTGATCAAATCGTCCTACTTTGCTTTCAGCCCTAATCAACTATCGAAATAAGTCCAAAAATGCATCTTCATGATCATTCTAAGACAAAAATAAAATATAAGAGATACACCTAGGAATAAGGGAGTTTAAGCATTTAATTAAGCCATGTGTGTGAGTGTTTGAATTACTAACTTATAATAACAATGATCTCGTTTTTAAGCTTAGTTTGGGAACGTGAAACTTGAGGGTGATAAATCTTCGCAGCACCGAAGCCCTAATGTAAGTCCTCGATCTCTTTCCAAGTTATTACCACATAAGTTATTTTCTATTCTCTTGTTTACATTAAAATTTTAATTTCTTAGTACTTTAAATTTTTGTTTAGTAGTATTTTAATAAGGCCAAGGTTAATTGATAATAAGAAAAGTGTAATTATGCTTTGTCACTAAGCATTGCATGAGGGCACGGCAATGGTTAAGTGTAGGGGATTTGATAGGTGTGAAAACACCCATCCTTTTACCACTTAAATCGGGCTCAAACGAGACCAAAACACGTATTTAATATCATTTGTTTGGAATTACGCGTGGTTTTTGTGTTTATTGTGTTTCCAGAGTCGACCGGATGAATATTAAAGAAAACATGGGATTGCACGGGTTTTATCGAAGAAAAGGGCTCAAGACGAAGTCTATTGTCCAAGAGATGCAAAAGATTTGAAGTCATTATGCCTATTTGAAGATTTATCGAAGAATAGAGCCAAAGATGGAAGATTCATATATGTCGAAGAACTCGAGTCTATTAAATAAAATATTATAGGACGAGTTGGAATTATTCACCGACACTTCTCAAATCCAAGTCGGAAACGTTTATTTAAAAGACGCATGAAGACTTAAGAAGAAAGAAGAAAAAGAAGCCCGAATCAAAGCCCAATCAAGAGCCCATCAACACCATACACACGCCTATATAAAGCCTTCACCTCACAAAATTTCACACACTTAGTTTTAGACTTAGTTTTTAGTTTTTCATTTCTCTAGTTTTCTAGAGAGAGAAAGTTCCATACTTTCTCTCACTAAACTTTTCCTTTGTTTTTCATCTTTTAATTCAAGCTTTCTTGTACTTTTGATTTCAATAATCTT
The DNA here is from genome assembly GCA_025667525.1 of Glebionis coronaria. Classification (NCBI taxonomy): domain Eukaryota; kingdom Viridiplantae; phylum Streptophyta; class Magnoliopsida; order Asterales; family Asteraceae; genus Glebionis; species Glebionis coronaria. Next base: position 125,656,393 of record CM046874.1, on the reverse strand, counting down.
AATCAAGTTTATGCTTTTAAGTTCTTCAAGCTTTTCTTACTTTTCTGGATTTGTCAAATTCCTTGATCCGATTGTTGAATTCTATACGGTTTGGATTTTGGAAGTGTGCGTGAATAGAGTTTGATCTTTCTTGTGTCTTCTTAAGCTCTACGTGAATAAGCCATAAGCTCTCCATGCTTATCGGCTTATTGCTTGTTCAAGCTTATTGATTTCGGATTTCTTATAGTTTTAATCATTCACAAGTTTTGTTTATTTAGTTTAAAGTTTCTTGTTTTCAAAAGTGGTTAAATTTAAGTGTTTTGAGTTATTTAAGTTTCGGATTATATAGCTTATTGTAAGTGCTTATTGAACTTTTTGAGTTTCCACCATTTTCGGAAAATAGATGCCTTTATTCCATCGCAATACAAGGGTTTTAACACATTCCGACGGAGCTTCTTTGGTCTTGGTATCGCAATAACCCAAAAGGGGTTTCACTTTGCGATAGTTTGTAAGTACCCCCCTATTCCGATCTGGGATTGCGATCGCATATTGCGATCGCACATTCCGACGGGTTTAGGTCCCTTTTTTTAGTTGAAACTCTGGCAAATTTTTGTTTTCCATATTCCGATAGGTACATTCCGATCGACCTCATTGCGATTGATCATCATTCCGACAGCTTGCATGTTAAATATTCCGATAGCTAGATTCTTGAATATTCCGATAGTGATTGTTAGAAACATTCCGATGGACTTTCATTTGAGACATTCCGATGGATCATATTAATTGCATTCCGATAGTAGTAACTTTCGACATTCCGATAAGAACAAGTTTTTAAAGTAATTTTCTAATCTTTCCTTTACGTTTTCAAGCACTCAATTTTAACTTGTCAATTTAGTCAATCTTCCAAAGTTTTAAATTACTCAACATCACTTACATTAAATTGTTATTAGTTTAAAAATAGATAAACAAACCAACTCCTTTCTATTAACCAAGAACAAATCTTTCCACTTAAGGCCGAGATCAATTCGAGAGGATATCGAGAGAACAAAAATCAGAACCCCATTGCAAAAAAATATGTATCATTTGTACTTCATCATCCATGAAAAAGGTTGTAAATACCACAACTCAACCTACAATTGCTACGAAACGTGTTTACAAACCAAGAGCAAAGGCAAGAGCTAGAAATGTCCAACCATCTGAGGTTCATTCTATTGATTTTGAAGAAACGGGTTCTATGAACAATATTCCATCAATCCAGAAGTATGTTGGTCTTTGTAAAGGTGGGTAGCAATTTCTTTATTATCATAATTTTATTAACAATGAATTTTAAAATTATTAATCTTAAATATTTTTTCTTATTTTTTTCTCATCAGATTACATTGATTTTGGGAATATGGATTACACCTGTTCTATCTGCCATGCGAAACTATGGGATGAGGAAGCACGTGTTGGCAATCAAAATCTAACCCTGAAGCTTACTCACTATGTTGGTCGTGGCAATGTTATGTTGCCAGACCCTCCGAATCCGCCCTAATTGTTTGCGGAATTACTTACAAACAACCATGAACACAGTCGGAACTTCATTGAAAACATTAGGTCCTATAATCAGATGTTCTCATTCACATCAATGGGTGGTCGTGTGGACAAAGAGATAAACAATAAAGGGTGTGGTCCTTATGTGTTTAGGTTAAATTGCCAGAATCATCTTTTGATTGGTACTCTTTTGCCTAAAGAAGGAGATCCTCCAAAATTTTGTCAACTTTACATAGTTGACACGCAAAATGAAGTGGCAAACAGAAAAATGGTCGTGAGGTATGTGAATTAGTATAGTATGTTAACATTAATATATAGTGTTAATCCTGTTACCTTTATTTAAAAGAATACTTTATTTTTTATCAGATCGGGTGAAGGAAGAGCTGAGACTAAGTTAAATACTATTATTCCGGAAATAATATCAGACGTGAAGGAAGCTTTGGATCTTTTAAATCCCTTGGTCAAAACTTTCAGGGCTGCTAGGGATCGATACAATGACCGGGAACAAAAGGATTTCAAGATCCAACTACTAGCTAAACGAGATAAAGACGGTGGGGAATATAACATGCCTACCATGTCAGAAGTTGCTGGTCTTATTGTAGGAGATAAATCTTCTTGCAGATAAGATCGAGATATTGTGGTCGATAGCACATAAGGTGGGTTACAAAGAATAAATATCTTTCACCCTTCTTACCTTTCTCTGCAATATCCAATGCTTATGCCTAGGGGTCAAGACGATTATAGGCTAAAGATTCCTCATAGAGGTGTTGATCCGGAAAATATAGGCCCAAACGACAGTTTTAAAATTAGAGAATATTTTGCGTATACTATGATGAATCGAGACAACTACAAAGATTTGGTTCTTCTAGGCAGAAAATTTTTCCAACAATTTATTGTGGATGGTTATACAATGATGGAGACGGAAAGGTTATGTTTTGTTAAAGCTAAACAAAAAAACCTTAGATGCGATACATACAATAACGTAGTAGCAGCTGTTGAAGAAGGTGTTGATGCATCTACACTTGGAAAACGTCTTTATCTACCGTCTACATTTGTTGGTGGTGCACGTTATATGATGCAAAATTATTTAGATGCGATGGCATTGTGTAAATTTTTTAGATACCCGGATTTGTTTATAACATTTACTTGTAATTCTAAATGGCCGGAAATTGCACGTGAAGTAGATCGAGAAGGTGTTCGTCCAGAAGACAGACCGGATTTGTTGTCTAGGGTATTTAAATAGAAGTTGGATTATTTTATCAAGGACATTAAAGACACGAATATGTTTGGTCGAGTTCAAGCACGTAAGTTATAATTTAATTGTAAATTTTTCGTATTATTTATTATCTTAAATATATAGTTACTGAAAGTATACTTTTATTTGTGGCAGTTGTTTACACGGCTGAGTTTCAAAAACGTGGTCTTCCTCATGCTCACATTTGCATTTTCCTTCATGCCGATGATAAGTTGCCCAGCCCATCGATGATTGATAATTTTATATCGGCTAAAATTCCAGATATTGATGAGGATCCAGAATTATATGTTCTTGTGTGTGAACATATGATGCATGGACCATGTGGCATTGAACATATGACTTCACCATGTATGGTTGGGGAAAAATGTTCCAAACATTTTCCCAAAAAAAATTGTGAACAAACAACGGTAGACGAAGAAGGGTATCCAACGTACATGCGGCGTAACAATGGACGTACAATTGAAAAAAGCAAAGTCCCGCTTGATAACGGGTATGTTGTTCCTTATAACGCAAGTCTGTTGAAACAATATCAAGCACACATAAATGTAGAATGGTGCAATCAATATGGTGTTGTGAAGTATCTTTTCAAGTATATTAACAAGGGTCCAGATCATATTTCAACAGGAATATATGTTAATAACGAACACACTAAGTTGAAAAACCGGTAAATGAAATTAAGTAATATTTAGATTGTAGATATATTTCTACATGCGAAGCTGCTTGGTGACTTTTAAAGTTTGAAATTCATCATAGGACATCATCGGTTCAAATGCTATCTTTTCATATGCCTGGTCAACAATGAGTTGTGTATCAAGATGTTGCAAACCTTGAAGACGTGATTCAAAAACCCACTATTGGTTCTTCGATGTTCACTGCGTGGATGGAACACAACAAGACGGGGACCCTATTGCTCAAGGCCTAACTTACGCTGAATTTCCCACGAAGTTCATTTTCAAAGTAAACGAAAGAAAATGGTATCCCCGTAAGCAAGGTTTTGTTGTCGGAAGAATACATTATGTACCCGAAAGAATTGGTGAATGCTATTATCTTAAGATGCTTCTAAACTACGTAAAGGGTGCAACTGGATGGGATTCATTTAAAGAATGGGATAAGGTAAGTTATAATACGTTCAAAGAGGATTGTGTGGCGCGAGGTCTGCTCGACAATGATAAAGAGTACATAACTGGAATAAAAGATGCAATTAGTTGGGGATCTGCTCACCGTATACGAAAAATGTTTGTTATGTTACTTGTATTCAACAGTTTAACGGATCCCGTAAATGTTTGGGAACAAACATGGGAGCATCTTGCGAAAGATGTAGAGTTTAGGCAAAGGCGAATATACAAGAATCCAAGTATCAACGTTAAACATATTATTCTGTACATAATTATATAGTTGTACTTCCAAATTTAAATTAACAGAAAACTGATTTTAATGTTTCAGGTTTGGTACTCAATGATGATCAAAAGAAAAACTTTTGTTTGTTTCAAATAGAACTACATTTAAGGAGTAATAACAGCAGCTTACAGAACTTTCCCGGTATGCCATATCCAGACGATGAAACTGTACTTTCATCTAATAACTGCCTCATATATGACGAACTTTCATACAATATAGATGAGTTAAAAGAAGAACATGATCGTTTGAAGTCTTCAATGACTGTTGAGTAAAAGAAAGTGTATGATACTATATTGTCATCAGCTTATAGTGGGTCTAGACGCACATTTTTTCTCTATGGTTATGGTGGTACGGGTAAAACATTCATTTGGAAAACATTGGCAGCTGCTATAAGGTCTAAAGGTGATATTGTTTGAAATGTAGCTTCAAGTGGCATTGCGTCTCTTCTTATGAGTGGTGGCAGAACCGCTCACTCAAGGTTTGCTATCCCTATTAACCTTAACGAGGACTCATTATGTTCTATTTCTCCAATGAGTGACCTTGGTGCTTTACTTAGACAAACCAAGCTTATTATACGGGACGAAGCACCAATGACACATAGGCATGCTTTTGAGGCTTTGGACAGAAGTTTGAGAGACATGATGCGTGTCGACAATCCGGCAGTTTGGCGGAATGACAGTAGTATTCGGCGGAGATTTTAGACAGATATTGCCAGTTATACCAAAAGCATCAAGGGAGGACGTTGTAATGCTTCAATAAGTAGATCATACATATTTGATAATTGCACTGTCCTCAAACTGACTACTAACATGAGGCTTAAATCTGGCCGTTCGCTTGAAGAAGTGTTAGAAACAAGAGAGTTTGCTGAATGGATTCTTAAGATCGGAAACGGAACACTGTCTGAACCTAATGATGCCGAGGCTACAATTCAAATACCTGATGACATTTGTATTAAAGAAGCTGATGATCCCATTACAGCCATTGTTGATTTTACTTTTCCTGATCTGATGAACAATTTGGAGACACCAGGTTATTTGCAAGGTAAAGTTGTTCTTGTACCAACAAACGAGGTTGTTGATATTATTAACGATAAGTTACTTGATAATATGCCTGGTGACAATGTTGAGTATTATAGCTCAGACTTTCTATGCAAATCAGAGCCTACATCTGCTATAAACCAAGCAATTTTTATCTCCGAGAATCTGAACGGTATGAAGTTTTCAGGTCTATCCAACCACAAATTGGTTTTGAAGGTCGGTACACCTATAATGTTGTTACGGAATATTGACTCGTCAAATGGTTTGTGCAACGGTACAAGACTGCAGGTAATGAAGTTAGCACCTACTGTTATCCAAGCAAAAATAATAGGTATGACCAGACCAGATGCTATTACATGATCCCAAGAATGCGGCTCACACCGTCAGACAAGCGTATGCCTGTAAAGATGGTTAGAAAGCAATTCCCTATTTCTGTTTCCTTTGCAATGACGATTAATAAGAGCCAAGGTCAGTCCCTTTCACAAGTTGGTCTTTATCTACCACGTCTTGTATTCTCCCATGGGCAGTTATACGTTGTTGTTTCACGTGTTACTTCAAAAAAGGGGATCAAAGTATTAATATGTGACAGAGAAGTCAAAATATCCACAACCACAACTAACGTGGTCTACAAGGAAGTTCTTCAGAATCTTTATTTTTTTTGTTTTTTTTAAAGTTTAAATTTTAAATAATGTTTACACAACATTTTGTGTATGTTTGAAAAACTTAGAACCTGCGAATTTGGTTGATTTTCAGTTTTGTTTTTGTTAATGTAAAACAAATATTTCTCATTATTAGTACTTCATAATTGTTTGTACAGGATTAGTTACATTTAAATAATTGTACAAATATTTCTTATAATTATAGTAAAAATGTAAAAAAAAATTACATTATTCATAGTGTGCAATTGTTACTTAACATAAATTTTTAGATGGAAAGTAAATAAATCATTAAAATGTAGAGAAATAATTGTACAAGTTAATGTGGGAAAGTAAAAAAAAATTCAAATGAAAATAAAAATTTAAATTTTCACACCAAAAATTCGAATTCCATAATTTACATTTATAAAAATTTGAAATCCAAAACAACTTTACTAATATAAATGATCTTTATCCCTTTATAAATCCTAAGAATAAACCACAGGTAATCACATTCACAACAATTTTACAATATGCCTAACCTTTTAAATTCTTCAGAAAAAAATCGAAGAATTAGGCTTTCAAGTAAGTGTAAATTCAAGATATATTTTATACATTATTTTTTAAATTATCGTATGATTAACTGTTTATTTTGTTTTCACAGTTGTCGTGATAGTGCTCCTCTTACGATAGACATATGTGTTCATCATGGATGTAGAATTATAACTACAAACAAACTTTATGATTATTGGGGTGGTGATGAACATATGATATGCAATGTTAAATCCCGCCACGTAAACCTACGCGGCATAATTTATTTAGTAAGAAAACACCTTAGCCAATACACGGATGTGATAAGATATTATTTCCGAGTTCCACAAGTTGAAATGTCTGAAGATTGGAGCCTTCGAAAGATAGAAAATGATATGCTTCTACCTTTATTTTTGGAGAACATTAATATTGGTTATGCTTTGGATATTTATTTGGTACACAGTCGTTATCCAATACTTATCGACGTAAACACCGAAAGATGGTTACGAAGAAACTGGGAAAAAAGTGGCTTCATTAGTGGTCATATAGAAGCAATGCGTCACAAGAGTAATAAACTAAAGGGATGAATTATACTTTGTAATTCCATAAGTTTATTTTTTTTTGTTTGGTATTCATGTTTTTAAAGTATTTTTATGATCTTAATATTGTGTTATTAAAAAAAATGTACTATAAAATTAATAAAAAGATTAATGTTTATGTTGTATTTTACATTAAATTTTCAATAAGTTCCGTGAAAGTTATACGGATTAAATAAAATGTTTAACGCGTTGAAATAACTTAAACAACGAGTTACATTATGCTAAACACATATACTTTATAAGCAACTACACACTCAACTTCTTAGATAACGTACTACAACGTTTTTTAAATCAGTTACAAAGGTAAACCAATTCGTAAGTTTTAATTTTACAAACTAAATTGTAAAGATATATTATAAACGAAATAACGGTATACAAAATATTAATAAACATGGAATATTAAACTTATATTACAAACATATCCGAATACATTTCATCACTGTTGCTACAACCATAATACAGAAACATAAATTACCAAAACTCTGAGTATTGGTTGTAGTTTGACAGTGTCAAAGTCATTGTACTTCATAATTCAAGATAATAAACCAAAATAAGTTAATTACAAACATCCTAATAAAGTATAAAAACACTTGATGATTTAACATAATATAACTGTCAGTTACATAGTAATATTCGTCAACGAAAGTGCCATCTTAGTTACCAAAAGACCATGAAAAAGGGGAATACTTTATCAAACATCCATTCAACCCGAAAGATCTAATTAACATATATGGAAGCATGGATAAGCATTAGGTTCACCTTCTTCCTCTAAAAGGTCGTGAACAATATGCATGAACTTGAATCGAATCATCTTTGAAAGCTTGAACTTGCATTTATCAACAAACAAACGCCATTCTCCAAACACTTGGATATGATTATTCCTTTCAGGTTTCTCAGGATGGTAAACCATTTTAAGTTTCATGATTTCTTGATGTGCCACATGTTTCATCAAGACCTTATTATACATGTGCATTGGGTGACTTTTAAGGAAATCGACAGAAATTGTCTACAATTATTAAAACAATACACATATATAAAAAAATTACCCGGAAAAAGATTAATGCAATATTGATAAGTTTAAAAATACGTAAACAATATTTATCACATACCAGTTTTCGCATCACTTCAATCTCACCATAGCTTTTGTGAAAGGTGTCGTATTCTTCTCCAAAATGATCCTTGTGCAAATTCCAAGAACAAATATGTTTCATTCTATCATCTTCTACAATACATTTAGAAACAAAAGGTTAGCAAAGTAGTAAATCTTATTACACACATACATCTTAAAGTTGTACTTGGAATGTTAAGAAATAAAAAAAGTAGAAACTTACTTTCTTCCCAAAATGTCAGCTTATCTTGCAACGGGATCAAACTTGTGGCACCTTTCAACTTCACATCAGTATGCAAACTTCCATCAATACCAAATGCGTCTAACCAAAGCTTATTATTATTTTTCTTTGTCAAAACGACAAACATGCCCGAAACTAAGCTAAGTTTATTTACCAGATTGTGCCAGTTAACAAGTGGAAGTGGATATGTGAACTTTCTGTCACTACCTTCATCACGGACACGATTTAGCTTAAATTTGAACTTCCTACCATTTGACTTCACAATTATGTTACCACGCTGGCCCAATCCCTGTAGAAAATCAGCAGCAATTTTTTGCATATTTAACATTTAACCAAACTAATTAGTATTTCATATCATTTAATTTCTGCATATTTAACGTATAGTCTTTCTATTTAGTGTTGCATAAAATTTATATGTTTTATTTAATGTACTAAATATAATGAAAAAAATGTAACAAATATTAGATTCAAACTATGTTATTGACCCGTGAAATTCACGGGGCCTTAAGATACCGTTGACAATTTTTATATAAAAGATTAATTTGTGGTACAATGTCAATAAATTATATGTTAGATGGTTTAAATCCATTTTGAAATCAATTTTACATATAATATTCGACTTCTGAATATTATAAATTAAATCGATATTTTATATATATCACGTAGGTATGGTAAACTTTTGATGTAAACTACTAGGCTAAAATTAAATCGATATTTTATATATATCAAACATCCAGTTTTAAACTATATTGAATCGAGTTTTTTTAACATGAAAATGACTTCATTTACATTTAATTACTTTCTCGCTACTATTTTCACGTGGTGAGGCATGACCTGCATTTGATTTATGGAATGCCAAACACTACTATTTTCACGTGGTGAGGCATAACATCAACTCTTCCAGTTTCATGTATGTTAAGTAGATGCAATGACAATAATAATTAACAAAACATAACAAAGTTTAGACGCTCATAATTCAACATTACTAACTAACTGATATTTAAGATAGCAGACATTAGCTATGCACTCAATTACAAATATGTAGATACCAAAGGAAATAATTACAACAACTTTGTTTTTACTTTGAGTAACATATAGTATTTCTATTTAGTGTTGCATAAAATTTATATGTTTTATTTAATGTACTAAATATAAAGAAAAAAATGTAACAAATATTAGATTTAAATAAGAAATAACATAACATGTTCAATCATAAGGTACGGCAACACAACAAACTTAAACCGAGTGAACCTTCTATCAACTCCATCGTAACCACCAGCTTCAGTACCATCTTCATAATATCCGGTAATATAGAAACAGTCATCTCCTTCTTCGACAAAATGTAAAAGTTCAACTTTTTCATCCAGGTTCCTTAGTGCATAATCTCTCCACCTTTTGCCAGATAAATACCAATTTCCGGTGTTTTAACTAAATCTACTTTATACCGTTTCCTATCTTGACTAGTTACATACACATTCGTCGACCCTCTGTAAGCATAATCGTTATACATATACGGGAGGTCCTACAAGGTTCATACAAGTGTCTTATGCATAAGTAATTTATTTGTTTATAAAAAAATATAAAAATATAAAACGATTTTAAAAAGAATATTACCTGTTCATCTGGAAATGTCTTATAGTCCAGCCACCAAACAAATTCAGTAGGCATTTCACCCTCAAATTATTTAAAACCCTACATAAAAAAAATCATCACATGTTTTCGCAAGGCAACAATAACAAACTGTTAAGATAAGATAAATAACTTCATACAATAACAAACTGTTAACAATAACAAATTTCGTATCTCTAAATTTGGGGATTTATTTTAATCAAATTTAGGGATTTATTCAATCAACAATTTTATAAACATGCAATAATAATAAAAATCGATTAAACATATATTCATATGATTTATTAATATTAATCATAAAGATTTTCATAGATTAAGCATTAAACATATATTTGACAATATCACAAAAACAATAAGGTTTGAAACATCATAAATCATCGGTATGAATTATAAAAGTGATAATCAAATATGTTATGAATTAATATAAATCAAAATCGAAAAATGATAAAGTGTGTTTGTGTGTGTGTTTTTGTGTGTGTATTTGTCTTAGATAAGAAACCGGATCCTCTTATCCTCTAATATTAAATAGTTTTTACATAATTTTTATTTTTATTTTTTTAGTACTAAAATTTTTTACATAAAATAAGTAATGTGTTTTTTGTGTTTTTTTGTTTTTTTATATACTTTTCATATTTTGTTACAATATTTATGTATTTTTTATATTACCATCAAAAGTTTTATTCTTATTTTAAATCCAATATGATAAAATAATATCTTTTCATTAGTTTACCAAATATTTTTACACACAAAACTTCGATGCCACTATAAAAACACAATGATATGTTTCTTAAGGCCCCGTTATTTCATCTGTTGTTTAATGATGCAATACTACTACTTTTATCCGTGACATTATATGTTGACAGTTCGTACACGTGAGATTACAATCAATTTTAATTTATATATTAAATCGATTATAATAAAAGTTTAACGCTTTTCATTTGTTTACCGTAAATTTTCACACGCAAAATCCGGCTTTTATAACAGCGCAGTTATAAGGCCCCGTGTAAAAACACGGGTCAATAAACTAGTATATAAAAATTTAAACGTAAAGTGGTGGAAAAGAAAGAACAATGTGATCCCTACATACTCGATATGTTCAGAACTACCACCACTATATTTGGCTAAGGGCCCTTTGGCTAAATAAGTAAAGTTGTGGCTCGGGGCAAAAGCATGAAAAGGGAAAGCCCTGGAAATAGAGGTTTGTATTGTTGTTGATAAAGATAAGATAAGTATACATGAATGCTTAAACTATTCTCGAATAGTTCAACTAATAATTTATCTCATACTTCTATCAGATGTCTCTCGATTCTCTGTTCGATTCCCTTTACGTCAAAATCAAGTTAAAAAGTAATGTGAACTGGCTTTTTTCTAGTATATTAGAATAGGTTTATCAGATTCTTGTACATTCGAAAGAAAGGCTCATAAACTTATACTACTACATATCGCTTGTCATTACTCATTGTAACACCTCTAATTCAGATCCCCGTACATTTGAGTGGTAATCAAAATCCCATATACTTAAATTTGACTCATAGTCGAGTTCGTAGCAAGATCCCCATACATTTGACTGGAAATCAACGTCCCATATACTTAAATTTGACTCGAGTTCATGGCAAGTTCCCCATACATTTGACTGGAGATCAACGTCCCATATACTTAAATTCGTCTCATAGTCGAGTTCATTGCAAGATGATAAAGAATAAAGTTCTTTATGCAAATTCATCTGTAATTCTTCGATTCTTTGGGGTCCACTTTCAATTCCGGTATCCCATGCTGGTTCAGGAAGAGTCACGGGCACACAAAAGAATGCATGATTCTGCTCCAACTCATTCACATGTACAGACCCTTCGAGCAAACTCTTGACCCTCTTACATATGTCTTGTGCTTCAATCTATCCACAAGATAATGAAAAAAAGTTATACACTATATAACAAACTCAAAGGACACAAATTGCGGATGCGATGTTTGTTGACAATCACCTTTTTTTGACGAATATGAAAGGTCGAATGCCCGTTGCTTGAAAAATTTGCTAGTGTAACCTCAGCACTATACCGGTTTAGTAACCAAACAACGTCACAAAAGCTCGAATGGTTCTCCAATCCTGTTACCAAAACAGCATCGATATCATGACTCATTTCCTGAATTTGAATATCAACCGGCTTGCACACATTTTTTATAATCTTTGTGTGTTCGTGTGATCTCTTCCTGCTAGACAACTTGTCCTTCTTGTTCTTGAGCATATCCAAGTTTGTTTTCGACGTTTGAATGTACTCTATGGTTTTATCCACACGATCCGACATATCACCTTCCTGTATGCATAAAACGAGTTAAAAAAAAAAGTAATCTGCATAAGTCTTAAAAGTAGTAATTAAATAAGCAGATAAGCAGAAGCGCAATAGACGGAATAATACCTTTGAGAAGATATTAGGAGGGATTAGCGAAAAGAGATTTGAGTAAAGAGACTTCATTTGGTTTCTTCTATTCTTCTCAATAATCTTCCGTTCGGGTTTCTTCAAATCTGAAGCTGAACGCTTCTTGATGCCTCCCTCCATATGTTGATACCTTAAGACTGGCTTGTATACTTGATAAGTAGAAGAAACATTCAAGAGTATGGTTTATTTATAGATAGATAGACAGGTATACGTGTTTTCTAATGGTTTGAAAAGGGAAAGTGAGTGGAAAAAAAGACATGGTCCATGGGATTGTGGCCTTGTGGGAACTGGGAAGTATCAAAGTAGAAGGATCAAAATAATTACAGTACAAATTTGTTATGATGTCACCTTTCTTTCATCACTTATCTCTTTTTTGGTTAAGTGGAGCATCGAATCAGATTATAACCTGTTGTTGAAATTTTAATCCGAATATTCGTTTTTCAAACATTTTTTTTGTGGTTTAAGATTGTCGTCCAAATCTTTCGGTTGCGAAAATTTATTAAAAAAATATGAGAATATAGAATTAACACACCTCTTCAGTTTGATTTGAGCCATCTAACCTTATTTGCTTACTTGCTTGATGCCACAACCTCCAACACAAAAGGAAAAGGTTTCTTTCTTTCGTTCTTTCACACAAAAGCCACTATATTGTGTGTTTCTTTAAGTTATACTGTACTGTATGTGTATGCATGCACAGGAGGAACTAACTGGTATCGATTAGTACTTACGGTCATGGCCGGCGGTTAGCATAAAATTTAATGTATGCATCTGCACCAGACACGGAGTTGAATACTACACGTGACATCTGCACCAAACATGGATCTGGAAAATTATAAGAACAATGTTCGTAAATCAATGTATTATACTATTGTACAGTATGTATTCTCATTAAAACTATGATAACGACTTACACCAACTAATGTGCTACATATATATGTGGCTTGGTCCACTCAAAAGTCATATGTGGTGGTGAGGTTCCGGTTGGGAAAGCTACAAGAGACATGTGGTAGTGGTGAGGCAGTGAACCTTGTGGGAAATTGGTACCTTTGCCGGTAATGAATGCGACAATTAAAGCTTGTCGTGCTAGTATTATTTAACTTAACTTTTGTGGGAAATTATTTCTTTGTTTTTTCATAAATGTCATATGAACAATTTGGACCAACAATTATAGTATGAAAATGTTCATAAAAGGAAAACAGTAACGAAATTAAGAAGTGTGAATGAAGCAAAAGTATACTACTAAAAAGTTCAGCTGTCAACGTCTAAGTCAAGAGTCAATTGGCATGGAAAAGAATTTGAAACTTTTTGTGGGATGGCTTTTATACTTTTATTTGTTTAGTGCCGGATGCTTTTATTCTATAGAATTATTGTTGTGTTAATAAATTTCATGTTTGGTCTCTATCGTTTACACCAAACATCAAGTATGATCCTTATCTCAAACTAAGTCCGCAGATCATCCCTATTGTTTACACTTTGGATCAAAAATGGTCCCTATCTTGGATGGGAGTTAATTTTCTCCGTTATCTCTTATGTGTTTGAGGGTATTTCGGTCATTTACTATTTCTGAGTGCATTTACTTTCTTTTTTCTCATACTTTTTTTTCATTCTTATCTATCTATCTCTCTCTCTCTCTCATGTCTCTCTCTCTCTTGTTCTTTGTAACCTTTCTTCTTTCCCTCTGTTCTCTAAGACGAATTTGGTACGATTCTCGTCCTTCCTTTCCATGCTTCGATCTGCAACCTTCGAAGTTGCGTTTGTCGTCAAAACTGCAATCTATTTCATGTACTGCTTCTATTTTTTCATTTGCCCCAGCATGATTCAGTGTCTGCAAATTATCATCTCTTGTACAAAGTTTTTTTTTTCTTTTTCACCATTTCCCCACCAAGAGCCTCCTCTGTTTTTATCTTATCTACACCCTGCACAAATTCTTCCTGTAATATTTTCTCACTATGATCCGGTATTAGTGTTTGTTTGTCTTCATCTTCCTCAGTAACCGTTTCCCATATCGTATTATTCTCATCCTGCTCGGACACCTTTACTGATTCCTTCTCATATTCTTTCCCGACCGTTGCTTGAAGTCCAACATCAGAAACTTCCCAGTCATAAGACGCTACTCCAACGCTGTCTTCTTTCCTTACCATCTTCAGATCGGTTTTCATGAACCACTTTCTCATTGGACCCAACTACTGGTATCCTAGGTTTCATATCAATATCTTTTAGCTTAATTTCATCTCCGTATTCCCATCTTCTGTCACCAAACCATTGGGTTTAATTGGCCCACGAGCTGATCCAACAGTTCTGCAATATTGTGGGTGAATCGTACAAAAGCCCCTTAGGCGTGACAGTAGCAGCTGGACTTCAAGGCTTACCAACCCTTCCAAATATTGTGTTCTTCTTCAGTTGACTTTTTTTTTGTTTTAGATCTGAGTGAGAAAAAAAAGGGGGTATGGTGTTCGTGGGTTTTGTGTGTGTGGTCAAATGAGAAGTTTGGAAGTGATAACAAAATACCACTACAAGATTTTTATTTTTTATTTTATATAATAAACCCACTATAGAATATTTAATGAAGTTAAAAGGACCAAAATACCCCTCCACTCACATGACTTAACAGGCAAAACTAACTCACATCCAAGATAGGGACCATTTTTGATCCAAAGTGTAAACGATAGGGACGATCTGCGGACTTAGTTTGAGATAGGGACCATACTTGATGTTTGGTGTAAACGATAGGGACCAAACATGAAATTTTTTCTAAATTTTGTTAAAATGTTTTATTGTGTTATTTTATTTTTTTAAACAGCAGGAGTTTTATTACTCAACAAAAAAATATGTACATAGCATCTCAAGAACAAGAACCTCACAAACTACACCCTCGGAACTCACAAAACACTCAACGCACAAAAAAAAGCCCCTCACCACACGAATGCCACGAGATGTGAAGCATCGCCACCAAACTGAGGCCCCTTCCATGTTCTCACCCATTGACCTCACCACCCATTGTATTCTGCACTTTATCGAGTTTGCACAGATTTGGACTACTTACCCATTGTTGCCAATCAAACCCGCCCTTTATCGATCTTCTATTAATCCACTCATAAGTTTTTAATTTCACATCTTGCATCAGCTTTTCACTCGCCTCAAATTTACCTTTAAAAACTTGATTGTTTCTGTTCTTCCATACTAAGTAGCATGTAACCCAAATAACAGAATTCTAAAGTAACTTGTTTGTATTAGACATAACGGAGTTTCCACCATGAAGCACCATCTCCTTTATATTAGACGCATCAATCGAACCTAACCCCCACCACTGGAAAACTTTATCCCAAACGTTCGTGCATCATTGTGTAAATTGCACGCACTAATGTGTTTCATTCAAAATTTCGTATTAAAGTGTCTAATGTAATGTCATTCTGGAATGTGTTCGCATTAAACTGAAATTTATCGCATTTAAGGTTTGATTAAATTAACAATCTTTCTTGATTGCTATCATTTCTGATGGCATCGAAATCTCAACTAGCCACTTTTTTGGTAAAATATCATCGGGGTGGTGTGTTTTTAAGAGATTCCTTTTCGAATGACTGGCATACTATCTAAAATACCTAATGTTGATCTTGTTTAATTACATTTAGCTTGTTTTATAACCGTTGTAAACTGAATTTACTACTTTTATGAAGTCACATTTTTATCTAGTGACTGGCTTAGATTTTCATTTAGGGTTGAAACTTTGGAAATGTAATACTAACTTTGATGTTTTTATTCAGTGTGGTGTTAATTCTAACCATGTCTTGCATGTTTATGCTTCTAATATTAAGTTTGATTTAAATAAAACCACTATTGAGTAAAATTTAAAAGAAAATGAGATGATAGTGGAAGTGAATTAGAGGGAGATGATTATAATGTATACGTTATTGTAGTTTTGACGAGAGTGACATTGCTCCACTTGACATTTATGTAACGATGCGGAGAAATTTTAGATAAAAGCTAAATCTTTTCAAGAAAAAGAAACCATTTAGGTTGCGGGTAAGTTGGATGAAATAAGAGACATCTTTCACAAAAGCAGAGTATGTGGCTGCTGCTAGTTGTTGTGAGAAGGTACTTTGGATACAAAATTAATGTTGGACTATGGTTTCAATTTAATTAGCACCAAAAAATTTATTGATAACCAAAGCACCATATGCATTGTTAAGAATCCAATTTTTAATCAAAGGACTAAGCACATTGAAATCAGACATCACTTCATAAGGGATGCCAATGAGAAGAAGCTAATTCAGGTACTCGAAGTTCATACTGATGACAATGTGGTTGATTTATTAACTAAAGCTTTTGACGGGACCAGATTTAATTACTTGGTGGTCCATATTGGTATGCTCAATCCTTGAGCTCTAGGATTGAGGGGAGGTTTAGCCTAAGGAGAGGCTTGTTGTATGTATATTTTTGTCTATTCTTGGTCTCTGTGTCTTTTCTCTTCAAATGACAAGTTGTACTACTGGTGCGATATTACTTCTGGTCATCTTCGAGTTCCTCCTGGTGGCTATATTGTCCACTTCATGACATTATGGTTATCTTGGTGTAATGGTAATCAACTAAAGTTACTTATGCAATTCACTATTCATCGTTGTTGACTTTCATTGACTACAAGCTGCTCTTGGTGAAGGTTATGTTGACCGGTTAAATTTTAGTCAAAGCAGTTACCTACATAAATAACCATGTCCACTATTTATGCAAAGGGGTATTCTTTTTAATATTTACATGGGTTAGTTGATGCTGCTATCTTTGTGTCTACTGCTGAGTGGCCTGGATTAGTCTCATGGGGATGTTTGTTTTAAATGCTATGGTGTTGGTTGGCCTCCACACAACAAACGGCTCTAGTGCGATTCTCAAATTCGTTGACGGTTTCCAAATTACCTAAAATTGGAGGGTTATCACTCACCTTCGTCCTAGACTAAAGAGTGGCTAGTCCACAGGCAAACGGCTTGCGGTAAAGACTTTATCAAATTCGTTGATAGCTGTAATGGTTTGCTCATAATCATAGGATCATCAACTAACCCATGCTTCATTGCTGAGAGTTGGCTAGTCCAAGAGGGTACGGCTCTTGGTAAAGACACACATCAAATCCGTTGATGGCTGTGATGATTTGTCAAAAATCATTAGGGTACTCCAACTCACCATTGATTCACGTTCCAAGAGTTGGACTGGGTATTAGTCTCCTAGGGTGATGTCATGATTCCACCAAAAGCCTAGTTATCCCAAGAGTGAGCAGCTACTTGGTAAAGGCTTACCAATCTGCTCATGCTGCTGTAAGGATTCAATATGTGAAAATGTCTTCACGCATTAAAGAAGTTTAACATTTGAGTACTGAGCATCCCTTTATGTTTCTTTCGGTGCTATCAAGAATGGGTGTTGTTGTTGTGGTTCTCACTTCAATCCTCGCGCTTCTTTATGACAGATCTATCTGGAAACTTTAACTCAACCAGGTCAAATTCAAGTTTAGGGGAGGATTGTTAGGAATAATGTAATAGATATTTATTTCTAGTATTGTAACAGGTAGACTAGGAGGTATGTAGTTCCTCCTGATCCTAGTATTAGCAGGAGTAGTTACTCCGGGTAGCAATAATAAGTTACTCTTAGTTTGTTAAAAAGTTAAACCGTATTATTAGTAGTAGTTTGTTAATATATGCATTAGATATCTTAGGAAATGATATGCATATCATCTGTTACACGTATTGGTTTAAGGTGAATTAGGGTTTCCTTATAGTATAAAAGGAACCCACAGACTGAAGGGTTAGACACACCTTTTCACCATTTCATTTCATATTAGTAATATTAGAAATCCTTAGAAAGGATCATGTTACTCATTTAGTCTTTGTTTCTTCTTGTTTCTAGTGTTTGTATTCTGCAAAAATACTTAGTCTCTCTGTGGATAACTTGTGATTAAAAAAGTCGTCTACCATCCTTAATAGGCTGAAAGATTTATCTCTAAAGGACCCAACATATATGTTACATTGTTTGAAGTCATGTATAGTCAAATGAAGTCAGTTTTGACGTTTGCATTCGGAGTTTGATATATTTGACAAAAGAACCTAGGTTGAGTATTACGTTTAAAGAAAGTGTTAATGATAATATGAAAGTGTTGTGTTGAATCAGATGGACATAATGTAAGATACCAAGATCTATAACTAGTTATGATGTGTTTTTTTAAAAGCAATCTTGTTTCTTGATAGAGTAAGAAACAACCTTGGTGTCTACATCCTTCACCGAGGCCGAGTATACAACAATGCGTTATGTTTGTTGTGAAGTGATTTTGATTTCAAAAATCTTAACTGATTTGCATGTCAATGTTAGTTTACGTGTAGAAACGAGTTAGTGATAATAATTGTTGGAAACCTAGTTTTACATAAAAGAATTGAATATTTTGAAATTAACTTATATTTTTTGAAAGAAAAAATTGCAGTCAGTTTTAAATAAACTAAAAAAAAGTAAAGTCTGGAGAAAATGTTCCAGATTGTTTACTGTTGGAAATACGTTTTTACGTATTTAGAAAGGATCGGTCACTCCAACGACTTATACGTAGTATGGGCTCGTGATCCATTATGTTAAACAATATAGCCCATATAGCCCACATGTAGGGTGGGCTATATATACCCCCTCCTAGCCTGTTAGGAGGGGTGGTCATTTGTGTTTTCACATCTCATTTTAATCAACCTTCTTATTCTCTCATTCTCTCCTTTCTCTCTCTTTTTTCTCTCTCTAGTTCTTCCATTTCCCTTCTATTTCATTAGATAAATCGTACATTGCTTAATCCTAAGAAACCGTAGACCCACAATTGGTATCAAGAGCTTTGGTTGATTCTTCGAATTAGCGTGTCTTTATCTATTGATTTGGTGGTAAAATTTCCTTCTTTTCACAATTTTTTCTCTCGTCTATTTTTTTCTTTAAGCTTAAGTTGTTAAAATTTACTTTTATAAAATCTTTGATAAAAATTTTGTCAAATCTTTCTACTAAAAGTTTCTTTTACTTTTATCTATTATCAAAATTTTAACACTAATTCTTATCAACTTTTTCACATTTTGTCCTTTTAATCCATTTTCAAAATTTTAATCCATTTTTATCCACTTTTAACACTAATTCATATCATTTTTTTATCCATTTTTATAAAAAGTTTCTGTTTTGTCCTTTTATCCAAGTTTTGTATCGGAAAAGGTTTTCACATTCAGATGGTTATTCTGATGCATTTCTTTTTCGTCATATTCCGATAGAATGTTGCCTTTTTCCGATCAGTATTCCGATCGTAACTCACCAGGTTTGTACATCGATCGCAATAACCCTAGGGTTCTACTTTGCGATCACTTATTCCGATACCTTATTCCGAAGTGGATTCCGATCGTACTTTGCGATCGTGGATTCCGACGGGTTAAGGAACATTGAGACGAAACTCTGTCCGCATTCCGATCGTGACATTCCGATAGTTTGTTGATATTGCGATGGCATAGTTGGTTGATATTGCGATGAATATGATAAATATTGCGATGGAAATGAAAAACATTGCGATGGTGTGATTTTTTGTCCTTATTGCGATGTATGATATTCACATCCAAACTTCAACAAAAACCCAGACTTAGCTCAATCAAAAACAACTTTGACCAAGTTTTGTCTCGACACAGACCTAAGACTCAGACTCACAAACCTAGACTCAAACTCAAACACACCCATTCTCGACTCCATCACATCACAAACACCCTCGACCATACTCAAACACAACAAGACTTCACAACAAATGGTATCGGAGCCTCGGTTCAATCCTTGGATCGTGTTTTTGTTTTCGATTTGGTAGTCTAAAATTTTTTTTGGTCCGTATCTATCATTCTTGTCATGGTTTGTGTTTTTCTATCAATTTTCACAAGTTTTTGTCACTTTCACATGTTCTTTGTCACGTTATGTCACTTGTCCATCAAAGCAGTCCACATCAAAACATTTCACATCTGGTCATATGGTTATTATTATTGAGTCTCATGGGTATTATATCCATTTTTATTCTGGTCAAAAGTTGTGACTTTTAGTTTTTCAAATCTGTGTATATCTATATCACTTGCTTAATACTGGCCTCAAAATCAGTATTTGATGGTTAGTGTATGGTTATAAGTATTTTTTTGGGTCTCCTTGTTTTATGAAGATAAAGATGAAGATGAACCCAGATTTGCCCAGAAAAACAGATTTAGAATATGCATGATCCTGAAAGACGATGGTGATATCTGGGCTATCATTCAGAACCTTGATCAGCTGACGGAGTTTCGTGTTGACGACGACGGTATCTTATGGCAGGGCACTAGACTAGTGGTTCCTGATGACTCTACTCTCAGGAAAGCTGGATCTTCGAGAAGAAATTAAGACCCGATGGTACCATAGAGAAGTATAAGGCTCGTTTAGCAGCCAAAGGATACCGTCAAAAAGAAGGTCAAGATTTCTTTGATACCTATTCACCTGTTGTTGGAAGCTTCTATTTAGATAAGTATGCAGAATATATTATGTATTAGTTTATTTGAATAGAAGATTTACATGTTTATTCATTCTTATCTCTTGTAAACCCTATTCCTTATAAAAAGTACTAACTTTTAGATAAGATTTTCCGATGGCCACTTTCGATCGCATTGACTGCGATGGGGTTTTTGACACATTGTGATGGGTTCGACTGTACCTATTGCGATGGGACTCATTCTGATGGGTCTCATTGCGATGGGTGGTTTGACCCATTGCGATGGAATATTAAGGCTACATGCTGCTGAAATTTTTTTTAACATTCCGATGGAATATAGTTGACTGCGATGGGGCGTTACAGACTCATTGCGATGGCATGGTTTTATTGCGATGGAAAATATCAAACATTACGATGGGTGCTTTGTCATTGTATTGCGCTGGGGTGCTGAGTTTGAAAACACTGCGATGTGAATCATGTATCAAAACTTTGAGATCATGACCAAAAAATCAGAAAATACATGACCATAAAAAAAATTAACCGACTCACTATAACAACCTTTCGTCACTCAAAAACATCTAACCTAACTTAATCTTATTCCCATCGTCACATCATCATTAAAACCCAACTAGACTCGACTTTTTGACTCGAAAACAACAGTCAAACAATAGATCTCAGTTAATTTCCCACGTGCTTTCACATGCAAGACAAGATCTATTAAGATCTTGAACTCAAAGAAAAATATACAATCATCGATCTATATGAGGGTCAACACCTCTTGTTGATTTTCGAAATGAAAGAAAGAACTATAACAAACATGTTATGTTCTAACTTTGATTCGACTAAAACTGACATGCAATCAAAGAAAAAAAAACCTACCCGATACACTTAATTAAAAGAGCCTTGAAGCCTATTACGTTTATTCGGAAGGGATTTGCTTGTTTTTTCTTCTGTTTCGAACAACAAGTTTGTGACTTAGATGTTTCTGAGTCTAACAAGAGATGGAGTGGGAAAGTATTTTTATTGATTCGAAGGGTACTTATTTGGATCGTGACTGTTTGAAAGGATTACTCATTTATTTGTGTGATTCGTTTAAGGTATGATTTTGATGAGATTTGGTTGATTGGTTTTGAGGTGGCGATGTGTTTTGAGATTTGAGATTAAGGAAAAGCGGCGAAGGTTTTGATAATGTGTTTAGGGTGATGTGTAGTATGAGATTATTTAGGGTTAACTGACTTATATCTCATCACTAGATCGGGTATTCTATGTTGTGGGCTGATCTACACATAACACACATTGGGCCTCTCTGCTCATGTGTTTGTTATCCGTATATTGCAACCAAATTGGGTCTAATTATCTTGGTTTGCTAATTTCTCATATAGCCTAGGACGATTTTGCTATGGACCCAAGTACCCAACGATTTTATAATAGGCCAATTGGGTTTTATTTACTATCAGATTTTTTTGTCAAATATTATCAAGTTTGACATAAATTGTGATATTGAATGGTTAAAGGCTTATAAAATCAAGTGACGTGACAATATGACGAGACAAAGACGAGACAATGTGACAAAATTTATTTTGACGAGACCGAAGAAAAATGGGTATATTTTTAGTGGCTATGGATTTGTTTGATCGGGTATTAATTATGTAAAGTTGAAGACGGATTTTTCGAAGGCGTGTATTTATTTTATCTTTCAAAGATAACTTGCTCATGCTTAATCTTATAATGAAGACTTGTTTATCTAGTTTCCGGGTTTGGGGTGGTTGGTTGATGACTCGGATAACTATCACTTAAATGGGTTACATTGTTGTACTCAGTGTCACGCGCTTAGTCGACGTGGATAATTTCAAGAGGTGTTGTGCTTATATACTTCTTCAGTGATGTATTGGGTACTTAGAGATTTCTCCACCGTTCCTCATTCAACAATCGTGCAAGCTTAAGTCAAAAGATCGAAGGATTTTTATTCAGTTTCATGTTTGATGTATCTGGTTCATTCTATCAGTGGTCACTTCAAATTGCTTTCAAGTGGGTTGGTAAAGATGGCCATGGAGAGTTTATGAGTAGAGAATTTCGATCAACAACTAATTCTCGCCAAATATATAATTCAGCTTATTTATTATTCTCACGAGAATTCAGGTTAGGTACATGTGCGTACGATTTATTGATGGTTCCGAGTTTCGAAACCATCAAGGAGGAAGAAGAAGACACATTGAACGCACAATGAGTACACGTGATGAACTTCATACCTTCTTTTGATTTGAAGACATTCCGGGAAGACATTTGTCATAACCGCAGAGAAAATCAGTGTTTTAACTCGTGGCGTTATTAATCTCTAAATGGTACACTACTGATTCGATGTTTAATTGTTTTGATGTTGCAATTATTCATCATCATTATCCTATATGGAGAGATATGCACTTCCGGGACTTAATTGACTCTGGTGCATCTCCGGAAGAAGATATGTACATTTCCGGGACTTAATTGACTCTGGTGTTACGATGTCAACTTCATGAATGGGATAAAGTGTCTACTTCAGTATTTGAGCTTCATACTTAGGATTGGTTTATTTTCTTGAACTATTTGGGGGAAGAAATGTCTTGATTCTTTCTGGTATGCATAACTTGAACTCTCAGGGGGGAAGAAAAATTCAGAAGAATTATTCAAGCGTGAGAAGAGACGTTGTTGATCTACTTGGTGTGCCCCTTACTTTCAATCACTTATAGTAACATTATCATATTATATGATGGGGTTTGATTTTTAAATTCCGATGTGCGCTTAATCATTCTAAGCTTTATTGAAAGCTTTGAAGTTGCTTATTAGGATTGTCGGTTTATGGGGAAGCTATTTAAAAGCTTCTACATCAAGTTTACGTGGCATGAATTAGGGGGAAGTTAATTCAGAAGCTTCTCCTTAACCAGAAGTATATGGATTACTTAGCTCGTGCCGTTACAGTATTTATACTACAAGTTACTACAAAGATGAGTCTCTCTAAAGTGAAGACTTGAAGTCAATGGCCTCAGAAGACATCATCAGCATTGGACGCTTCATGAAAGCTTTTGTTCTTAATCATTATGTACTTGTTAGGAAAAATATTGTAAGGAATTCTACACGTCGTCCCTTGGGGTAAGATTGTTGGAATTTCACTTTATGTGACAACATCTAAGAATTCCCATTAGTTATCATAGTCACACACACTTAGACTAGACTAGGAAACAATGTATAGTTAAGTGTGGTGTGTGACTATATATACCCCTCCAAGGCTTCCAAGGAGGGGTGTTGCTTGTGTTTCCATTTCACTTTAATACATTTTCTTTCTTTTTCACACACAACCCTCTATCTCTCTCTCCACCATGGCAGCCACCACCTTCCACCACCCACCAAGACCACCGGATCATATATAGCAAACCTACAAATGGTATCAGAGCTTTGGTTGATTCTTCGGATTAGTTAAATGTGTTTCAAATGTGTTAAACAACATTAAAACACATAATCTTATTTCATTGCTCGATCATCTTTGATAATATTTATTCAAGGGATCATAAAATGAATTCAAATTCATATATGCCAACAATGACATCGCTTACTGATATCTCAATCATCTCGGGTACCGACACTCGCCCACCGTTGCTCATCAAAGATTTATTTGAAGCATGGCAAGGTCGCATGAAAACTTACATCATGGGCAAACCCAATGGTAGACTTATGCTTCAATCCATTGAAAAAGGTCCACTAGATTGGGGAGAAGTTGCTGTCAACAATGTGACGCGGACAAGGTTGTATCATGAGTTACCAGATGCTAACAAACTCATTGCCAATGCTGATGAAAACGCCGTTCAGACAATACTTCAAGCCCTTCCACCCGATATCTATAGAATGGTAAGTAAACACACAGTGGCAAAGGATCTTTGGGATCGATTAGCTGTTTTGTTACAAGGGACCTCTCTAACTAAGCAAGAACGAGAGTGTCAGTTGTATGACTTGTTTGATAGGTTTACATACATTCCAGGGGAAACTCTTCACGATTACTACTGGCGTTTCACTACTTTGATGAATGATATGAACGTGTATAATCTAAGGATTGCTCAGTTTCAACTAAACACAAAGTTCTTGAACACGTTACCCCAAGAATGGAGTCAATATGTCACCGATGTTAAGATGATTCGAGATTTGCACAAGTCAAATTTAGATCAACTCTATGCTTTCTTGCAACAACATGAGAAGCACGTGATCCAAAAACGCATCTCTCAGGGATCTTATCAAGAACCATTGGCATTAATGGCAAACCATCCAACATTGTCATATCACAACTCTCCGTTTGCGTTGGGACACCAATCTTCCTATCAACCATTGTATCAAACACCAAGCTTCCCACAGTATTCGATCTTGCCACAACCGCCTACATCTTATCACCAATAATACAAGCAACCAGCAACATCATCACAAGGAGACACACATCAGTTACCTTATGCTTCACAACAGTATTCACCTTATCAACCTCCAACAAACCCTGCTATTACCTATCAAAAACTTGAGGCTCCTCCACCCCATTACTCACAACATGTTAGTGTTCCCACGAATCAGCTTGTAGCTCAATCAGCACCAGCATTCGATTGTGATGATGAGATTCCTGTCCCTGAGTTTAGACAAGGGGATAGTCCTACTGATATACTTGCTCAAATGTCTGCTTATCTCACTCAAACATTGAACAAACGAGGTTACAGAGGACCAGCTCCAACAAACAATCAGTTAAGGAACTCTTCTAACTCTCGACAACAAGCTAGAATTCAAGATGGCAGAGTAATAGTGCAACCACTTCAGGGGAGACCCAGTTCATCTACTGCTGGTGCACGTTCATCTAACACTGCTGCTACAAGGGGTAATAACACTGGCAAAATGAAGATGATTATATGTTATAACTGTAAAGCGGAAGGGCACATGGCTCGAGAGTGTAAGCAGCCCAAGAGGAAAAGGGATAGCACATGGTTTCAGGAGAAGATCTACTTGGTGAATGCTCAAGCCCAAGGACGTGAGCTCGATGAAGAAGAGTTAGCATTTCTGGCAGATCCGGGAGTCGCGGACACTGACGGTCTCACAGCAGCCATCACAAACAATGTCGCGTATCAATGTGATGATCTGGATGCATACGACTCTGACTGTGATGATTTCAATACCGCCAAGGCAGCTCTCATGGCAAATCTTTCACTTTATGGAGCTGACACAATTTATGAGGTACCAAATACTGCCACGGATAATAATATTGTACCTTATCAAGTTGAGCAAGTGTCTGAGTATCCAGAACAGCCTCCGGTGGTTAGTAACTCAAACGAGGAGACAAACAATGATAGCAATATCAATGCAAGTCCCCAGACTTTGAGTGAACCACAATCGGGAGCTATTACGACTACAAATTCGTTTGCTCAACCTGATTTTGTTATGGTGTCGGCATCTATGCTTAGTTAAATGAATAATGCGGTCCTTGAAACCCTCAGTGTTAATCAGACTTTATCTGCCGAGCTTGCTTTGCATAAGGAAAAGGTTAAAACCTTGGAATTAACTCCAGTGACCACTACCTTAACCAATCCTGAATTTGATAGGTTTAGGAAAGTCCAAATGGATAATTTGCTAGAAATTGAGAGTTTAAGAGAAAATCTTTCGAAAGAACTTAAAGAAAAAGAGTCAGTCGTTAATAATTTTCAAAAACTACAAACGGATTTCGAAATTCTCGAGTCTAAAAGGGTTGAAACGGAAATTAAGGCGTCTGAGAAAGTTAAAAAGACTGAAATTTTGCTTTTAAAAAATACTCTGCTTCACATTTAGTACACTTGTTTCATTCTTCTTTTCAAGAGTTCAATCTATCGCGTCTAATAGACCTACCACCTAACTCGGGGTATGCAAAGCAAGCATTTAACCACAACCCACGACTTTATGATGCAACCAAGTTAGGATTGGTCTTAGATCCGATTGTGTTCTTAAATGAATCTGAGAGCATGTCACTACATGAAGAGAATCGGTC
Organism: Glebionis coronaria; assembly: GCA_025667525.1. NCBI lineage: Eukaryota > Viridiplantae > Streptophyta > Magnoliopsida > Asterales > Asteraceae > Glebionis > Glebionis coronaria. The sequence continues at coordinate 125,629,530 of CM046874.1, read as the reverse complement.
AAAAGTACTTTTTACATATCCAGATTATGATTATACACAACTTAATGCAACATATGCAAAAATAGATCTTAGAACTCGCTTTAATATGCAAAAGGAATTTATCCATACACCAGCTTACATGCCTACTAGAGAAAGCCTTAGTATACTTCCTACACTTGTTAATTCGGACGAACCTAAGGAAATTCCTAAGAATCTTCCTCCGGTAAGTACGGTATTGCTAAGCTTGGAAGAGATTCAGCGATACCTAACCGGATTTGACAAGGTCATCCTGGAATGTACGACTTCAACGGCTCAAACCGCTGGAGAATGGGCTTTCGAACACATGAAAACGGTGTTTGAGAAAGAGATCGTTCCATTTTTAGACAATATTAAAGAGGGATTTTACGATCTTGCGGAAAATCTTAGTTTCGAAATGGGTGAAGTTCGAAAAGTTTCTATGAAATGGATGATGCTTATGAACAACATTTAATTGAGAAAGAAAAGATTTTATCCGAATATGACCGATTCTTAGAACATATAGTGTCTCTCGAAGTGACGCAAGTTGTTACTATTGAATTTGCTTTTGTGATGACATCTGCTATACATAAATGTGATGATGTGCATGATATATCTGTGAACATTGTTGAACCTGTGAATAATGTAGTTAATCATTCTTGTCATGAATCTAACGCTGATTTTTTAAAGCTTCAAGATTCTTATAACTCACTTTCAAAACGTTTTGATAAGATTCAACAACATTGTATATCTCTTGAAATTGAAAGTCAATCTAAAAATGAAACTCTTTCAAAAACAAATGATTGTGAAAACTTCGTTGAGACAAGTGACAAGATGATTTAGGTGGTTCAGGCATTAGAGGAAGAAATTATGAGACTTAAGAGAGAATCCGTAGAAGAGAAATTGGAACTAGAGGTTGCAAAGATTAAAAATCATGCCCTAGAAGATAGAATTAATTCTATGCTAGGGGAGTTTGATAAAGTAAAGCAGGGTTTTTCACAAATTTATGGTTCATTAGAAGATCGCTTCGCTTTTAATGCGGCAGATCACAAGTCACTCGTTGACCAACTGAACCGTAAGTACGAGGAAATCTCTGACTTAAATATTCAACTCATAGACAAAAACATGGTTTTGGCTGAATTAAAGGAGACACTTCAACTCAAAGGACAAGAAGTTGTTGATAATCCAGCTACAATCTCTGCCCTGACCTCTAGTGCTCCAAAAACCAACGAGGTGGTGATCACTAAGAACCCGTACCAAAAGAACAATCCACTATCATATAAGTCCTATATGGAGCGCGCAGTTGAGTACGCGAATTTTGCTAGGGGAGAGTTAGATGATCTCTGTGAACTTGAACCTAGGACTAGTCACTATTACCATGCTCACGCTTTCATTGAGAGGGTACAACAATGCTTAAAGCACTTAAAGTACATAGGACTACCGGGTTCTGCACCACTTAAACAATAAACAACCACCATTGCCATTACTCCATTTAATAAGAATCCATGATCTAAGCCTATATTAAACACACCAATCAAGGCTAAACCAAAATCTGTCACTAATGTTCCTATGGCTTCTACAGGAATAATTATGTCTACTAAGGCTAAAGGATCTCAAGACAAGAAAGATAGGATCAAGCCTTCCACTAGTAAGACTGCCAAGAAGAAAGTAGAAGTTCACCCTAGGAATGTTATTTCAGTTTCAAATAAAAAGAAACATGTATCTAAGACAAAAGGATCTGCATCTGTGCAGAAGCCTAAGCAAAATGTGAATTCGAATTTGCGATGTTGGAATTGTAATGAATGCATGTTTTCTCAGCGTCATGATTTATGCCTTGTTGATCACGTGAATGAAATGTATACAATTAGGAACAATCTTGAATGGATTCCAACGGGGAAGAAATTCACCCAAGTTGGTTGGCAATGGAAACCCACTGGTAGGACCTTCACTACTAATGGAACTACGTGCCCTTTAACTAGGATCACATCCACGGAAGTTAGGTCTCAACGTCATTTAAATAGGAACACTAGCACTAAGAAATGGAAAAAGCGCCCTTTAACTAGGTATGCCCCCACTATTGTGCCTACCAGTGAAGAAGTACCTCAGGATCTTAGACAACTAGAATCTAAGCCGGCATTTAGAAAGCAAATTTGGAAGCCTAAGAATTCCTCGTTTAGCAAATCTAAGATAAATATATTTGTACCTGCTAACATAGAGGAACTACTAGATTCCGATACATCGTCTTTGTCTGGTGATATTTTCAGGTGGTCCAAATCATCCTCTTGTACTTGGACTCTGGATGCTCAAAGCATATGACCGGAGATCGCTCGATGCTCAGAAATTTCGTTAGCAAGTTTCTAGGAACGGTTAAATTCGAAAACGAACATATTGCGAAGATCATGGGTTATGGTGAATACCAAATTGGGAATGTTACGATTTCAAGGGTATATTATGTGTAGGGACTTGGTCACAATCTATTTTTAGTGGGACAATTTTGTGATTCAAACCTTGAGGTGGCTTTTCGACAACATACTTGCTTTATTCGCGATCTTGCAGGAAATGATTTGTTAAAGGGTTCTCGAGGGGACAATCTCTACTCAGTGTCCATTCAAAACATGATGGCCGCCTCTCCTGTATGCCTTCTTTCCAAAGCATCTAAGACCAAGTCATGGTTGTGGCATCGTCGTTTATCTCATCTTAACTTTGATGCTATAAACCATTTGGCTAAAAACGAACTTGTTCGTGGTCTTCCAAAACTTAAGTTCGACAAGGATCATTTATGTTCCGCGTGTTCTTTGGGGAAAAGCACCAAGAAATCATACAAACCTAAAGCTGAAGACACCAACCAAGAACCACTATATCTTTTGCACATGGATCTTTGCGGACCAATGCGTACGGCTAGTGTGAGTGGTAGAAAATACATCCTCGACATGGTGGATGATTTCTCAAGGTTTACATGGGTAAAAATTTTAGCATCCAAGGATCAAGCACCAAAGTATATTATTACTTTCTTAAAGATGATCCAAGTACGTCTTAATGCTACTGTTCGCCGCATTCGCACTGATAATGGAACTGAGTTCGTTAATCAAACTCTACGAGACTATTATGAAAAGGTCGGTATTTCACATGAAACTTCTGTTGCTCGCACTCCACAACAAAACGGTGTCGTGGAAAGACGTAACCGTACACTAATGGAAGCTTCTAGAACTATGTTGATTTATGCGAATGCTCTTTTATTCTTATGGGCTGAAGCAGTGGCAACCGCATGTTATACCCAAAACCGCTCCATCATTCGTAAACGCCATGGTAAAACTCCATATGAGCTACTTCATGGACACAAACCCGATATTTCATTTCTTCATGTGTTTGGTGCACTGTGTTATCCAAATACAAATAGTGAGAATTTGGGCAAACTTCAACTGAAGGCTGATATTGGAATTTTTATTGGTTACTCACCTGCAAAGAAAGCTTACCGAATTTATAACAGTCGTCTTGGAAAGATAGTAGAAACTTTGGATGCCGATTTTGATGAGCTAACAGCGTTGGCTTCTGAGCAACACAGCTCTGAACCCGCATTACATGAGATGGGAACCGGTACGATTAGTTCCGGATTAACTCCCAACAATCCTACTTCTCCATCATTTATACCACCTACAAGGCCCGAATGGGATGAGGTATTTCAACCTATGTTTGATGAATTCTTTGATCCACCTAGTAAGGATTCTCCAGCACATGCAGCAGTAGCTCCGATTCCCGAAGTTGTTGCTCAAGATAATGGAAATCTGTCCGAGGCATCTATTGTTACTATTGAACCAGATGTCCCATCCCCCACCAATTCACAAACTACACCTGAATCATCACCCCCACTCGTTCCTAATGAAGTTGAAGAGGATTACTATGATCACGATTTGGAAATTGCTCATTTACAAGAGCTTCCATTCTTTGGTTCACAAATACCCGAAAACCCTAACGGTGCGTCTACCTCAGAGGAAGCTCCTACCATCATTCACTCCCGACCACCACGGATTGAAACTCACAACACAAAATGGACAAAGGATCACCCAATCCGCAATATTATTGGTGACATCGATCGACCAGTCTTAACACGTCACCGACTCCAAGAACATGCATTATATTGCTACTTTGATGCATTTCTTTCTGATACTGAACCTAAAAACTGGCAACAAGCCATGACTAAATCATCTTGGATTGAAGCCATGCAAGAGAAACTTAATGAATTTCAACGTCTTGAAGTGTGGGAATTAGTTCCTTTACCCAACAACGTTGAAATCCTTACATTGTTGTGGGTATATAAGGTTAAACTCGATGAGTTAGGTGGAGTGCTGAAGAACAAAGCTAGATTGGTTGCTAGAGGTTACAAACAAGCTTTGGGTATTGTAGATCTCTTGGTTTGTTAAATGTGTTTCAAATATAATAGCTTATGGTGGAGTGTTAGAAGGTTAAGCTTTTATAAAAAACATGAGAGTGTTTCAGCAATTGAAGATGGTTTATGCCATGAGTATTTTAATCGAATTGTTAAGAAACCAAAGGTGTTAAAAAGGAAAGAGCTCAAGGATGAACTTTGGACCAATAGCAACTTGAGAGTTTGGCACTATATAATGCTTTAGCTTCTTATTACTCATTTAGTTTTCTTATTTTTATATTTTTATGTGTGTTTTCTCTCACTTCGTATCAATTATGTGATAATGAGAAACGTGGTTTTTGTATTCGTTTTGTACTTTGATCCATTCTTGTAAAAAGACATTTGCTAAGTCTATTAGCCTATTTAGTAACAAAGTCAACTAAAAAGATGTTGGTTGAGTTTGTGGGTACATTTGGTGTGTTGTTTTAAAGCTTTGGGTATAGATTTTTACATTTTTGCTTACAACATTATCACTTAATGAATGATTTTGATTGGGTATAATCTTAAAATAAAAATAAAAAATAATTAATACATAATTAAAACTTTAATCAAATTTGTTGAATTGTATTCTTAATATATATTTATTAGACTATCCACATCGGTAGCCTGAGAGTGTGTGGTGACAATGTCAATCACTGATGAGCTCACTGCGGATGTCCGACGAGGCCAATAAATGCACACAAAAGATGAATTGAGTGCCTTCTGATATCCGTGCAAATTAGTAGTAATATTTTTCTTGGGAAAAAACTTATTTATCTCTAATATTGTAGCCAAATCCTAACTTTGTAAGTGTCACACATAATTTGGTCGGGTGTGAGAATAAAAAGTGAAAATTAGTGGGGGAAATCAATCACGATGTTCATTTTTTAATGTCTTCACACTAAAACTACGTAAAGAATACTAGAAGGGTACTCGCGGATACCTTATGATTGATCGAAGAAAGGTAAAAAAAATGATTTCACTCAAGCTTGATTCGCTTATTTACATAAGTTTCGGCTGGTTTTCTCTAGTTTTCAATTAAACCTTATCTGGTCCGATTGTTAAATCATATGTATCACCAACTTGTAAGTTATATGAAGTTTTTTTTTGTGTTTTAATAGTTATACAATATGTATAATAAGATGTGTTATTCAATTTAGGGTAAAAATGTTATTAATTAGAGGTTTAATATATTAATTAATGTGTATTTGTAACATATGTTTTATAACATGTATTAATATAAAGGAAAAATTATCAAAAGAGTCCAAAATCTTTTTTCCAATTTCCACAAGAGCCTTTAACTCTTCTTTTTCCGAAAAAAGACTTATTTTTTAGGGCAACAGGGAAACTGGGTGCAGAATGCGCCACATGTCTTCTGTTGCCTTATTTTTTGGGGCAATCTTTCAGAATTGCCCTACTTTTTGGGGGCAATTTGTCAGAATTGCCCTACTTCTTTTGTTGCCAAGGCCAAAATGGGAAAAACATGTTTTTTGACTAAATGACATGTTGCTCTAAATTGAGGGACTCTTTTGATCATTTTCCCTAATTTAAATTAATTTTCGAAAAGTGATGGTAATTATTTTTTTGTAATTAATGTATGCTAAAACAGTTGTGCATTTGACTTTTAAACTTGTATTACTTAAATCATATTTTAGTTGATACATTAAAAGGATGTATATTATGTTATTTTAGCTATAGTATTTTATTTTTGTACATTATGAAAAAAAAATGTATAAAATGGTTTATATGTACTTCCTTCGCCCCAAATTAATTGTCCTCCGACAAAAAAATAGTTTTAGAAAAAATAATAATTACAACATTTTTTTTTGGAAAATGACAATTATACCCTTATACAATCAATTAAACTTTTGAATAAACTTTGTAATTTCTAATATCATTAGGTGCAATATGGTAAACTTGTTAAATTACTTACAATTATATTTGAAATGAGATAATTTTAAAACGTGTCAAGATGAAAAGAGGAATTATAAATTTAAGACGAGAAAGTAGTACATATACTATTTGTGTATGATGGAAAATACCTATCATGTTGAATAGTTTTATATAGGGCAAATGACATAAAAATGTATCCAACTTAAGGGTCATTTTCAATTAAGGTATCAAACTTTTTTTTTGCATAAAAAGGTATCCAACTTAAAATTGTAGTCAATTTAGGTATTTTCGTTAAATATTTAACAACGATACGTTAAGTTTTTTACAATTTATATCCACCACCACGACTACCATCATGAATCGTTGTCGCTGCCTCCTATGCATTCCATCTGTTGAAGGTTTTCATTCTCTATTACTTTTAAAATTGTTAAACCAACGATTATACTCACGGAATTTCAACCGAACATACTAAAATAACCATGACTAGTAATCACTTTGTTATCTCAGTAGTTGATACAGAACAACATTCCCAATTTTTTGAAATCCCAACAGTGATGATGTTCAAAAACTCATTAAAATATATTAAACAAATATATACACACGAATTATCTTAATAATATTATGATAACTTTAATGATGTGGTTCGGTGATTTTAGCCTTTAGGCATTGGAAATTAAAAATATAAATTTTGTCATATTTGTTCCTTTCAAGCTAATGTTATTGGATTGAAATATTTTTATCTGTACAAATGTTCGTGAGTTTGGTGGCTTTAAGCATTATAAGTACAAACATTTCATCAATTTCAAAATCGGTGACTATTTTTTTTATGTAAACATTTTTTTACGATCATGATTGATGGTGGTAATAATGGTGGTAGACTTAAAATGTAAAAACTTAACGGATTATTGTTAAATATTTAACGAAATACCTAAATTGGCCAAAAACTAAGTTGAATACCTTTTTATGCAAGAAAAAAAGTATGATACCTTAATTGGAAATTACCCTTAACTTGGATAACTTTTTGTGCCATATTCCCTTTTATATAAACCATACACATCGTGTATAACTGCATAATACTTGTACGATTGGGTGAGGTAGTGTTTGATAATAACTTATAGAGTATTAGTTAAAAAATAGGAATATGGATTAAGTAATAAGTAGTTTGTTTGTTTTATGCTTAAAATAAACTAACGACTTTCTGAAAAAAGCCAGCAGGAGGGTGCTTTCTGTATTAAGTCATGACTTATTATCTTTATTTTACATATTTTCCTTCTAACTCCATCACTTAACTATTTTAAAAGGACAAAATAGTAAACTTCTCTGATTCAGACTTTATATTCAACACACAAAACAAATAGTCATATACCCGTCTATAAACAGACAACATATATTTTTACAGACACTTTAATTTTACTGGACTTAATAAAAAGACTAAACAAACAACCATGAGTTTGCTTGGTCAAATGATTCACAATAATATAACCTTTTGTGGACGGTTGCTAAATTTCTATTTATCCAAAGGGATCACATTCTGACTGAGTTTAATCAAAAGATGCTCAAGGAAGTAAATGAATGAATAAATGCGTAACGTGCTATGTATGTCTTGTATACAACTTTGCTCTTCTTATATCGACATCAACGTCTATTGTGTATCCGTAATTCATAAGATCCATGTAAATGCTCTCATTCACATGAACCACAACATCTTTCCTTTCAGACGACGAGTACGACACTGTCACAACTGTGCTGAACATATAAACGTCACGTGAGTTATTCGCATATGGAAAAGATTCTCATCTATATTTGCCAAACAACTAAACACGACACTTTGATAGGGCCACCGTATTACTACTATTTTTAAGGGTCACAATTTCAGGCCCTACACGAAGACTTACGAGTTCGAGATGAGTCTAAGAGGGTGTTTGGTTAAGCTTATGAGTTTGGTTTAGGCTTATATTATATAAGCCATTATGGCTTATATATGATAAGCTTATAAGCTCATGTTTAGTGTTTGGTTTAGCTTATCAAATTTAGTAAGGTAAAATGACAAAAAAGTACATAATATTAAATGATATGGTTATTAAATGTGGACATAAATGTCTTTTTATATATTATTGGTATATAAGCCTTAAAAGCCACACATTTTGGGCTTACCAAAAACCCCATATATAAGCTTATAAGCCTACTTATATAAGCTTAACCAAACACTTAGTTTCGGCTTATAAACTTATATAAACTAATAAGCTTATAAGCCCACTAAATAAGCTAAAACAAACACCCCCTAAATAGATTTCAAGTTGGTTTTGAGTCAATCCATTACCCGTTAATCAACAAGTCAGATTTAGGCTATGAATAAATTAAACAGGTCGATCAGTCTATTCTTTAAAAAAAATTTATAATTAAATTTTATTTTTATTTTATTGTATAGGTTAAATATATCAAACGGGTCAATTCAAAAACCATTTAACACGTGTAATATGTTAAATTTATATGTAGAACAAGTTAAATATGTAAAAGTGAGTAAATCCACAAACCCGTTCAACACGTGTAATATGCCAAATTTTGTATGTAAAACGAGTTAAATTGGTCTATCAAACCTATTTAACCTATTCAACACGTGTAAACTATTTAACCCGTTAACCCAAATATATATACGGGTTAAACAGATAAGGTTCGGGTTATATACAAAAATGTTAAAATTGACGTATTTAACCAAATTATTTAAATAAGTACAGTGTAAGAGGGCATGGAGTGGTGGCGCCGTGGGGTGCCAAATCCACGGCGTTGGCCGCGCGATGACTCTGACGGGCGACAAAACCCGCGGCGCGGGAACCCTACGTGGGTATACCCACGTCGCGCGGTCTATTTAAAAAAAAAAAAATCATTTCCCCCCCCCCCCTCCCGAACGGCTATTTTTTTGAAAATTTTTTATTTCACCCCCCAACGGCTAGTTTTCGAAATTCGAATTATAACGGCTATATTTTTCGATCCGTATATAAATATAACTCAAAATCAACCATTTCTTACACACCAAAACACAAACACTTTGAAATCGATGAGGAATTCGATGCATACTTCTTGCCACTAACACACGATCATTATTATCAGTTGCTTGAAGAAGAGAATCGTCCAAAACTATCTCGGACCTCAGTCAACCGTGACCGAGAATGTGCTGAGGAACGGCTCATGAACGATTATTTCGTTGATAATTGCAGGTATTCTTTGGTTAAGTTTCGTGAAAGATTTCGAATGAGCCGAAGACTATTTTTAAAAATAGTTAACGGCATAAGAAATTATCAGGCCGATCCTCTTCCTGCGCATTTTTATTGTTTTACTTCTAGACCCGATGCTACGGGTCGAATGAGTATTAATGCTATTATGAAGTGCACAATGGCTATACGTCAATTGGCATACGGCAACACGCCGGATGCATTTGATGAATATTTACAAATTGCTGATCGAACCGGACGTGAGTGTCTAATGTATTTTAATATGTGTGTTATTGACTTGTATATGGCCAAGTATTTAAGAAAACCAACTCCGGCCGATGTTGATCAAATATATGATCTACATCTTACGAAACATGGTTTTCCGGGGATGCTTGGCAGCATTGATTGTATGCACTGGGAATGGAAAAATTGTTCAGTTGCGTGGCATGGACAATACGCTGGTGGTTATAAAAGATACCCTACTTTGATGCTTGAAGTTGTTGCTTCGCAAGATCTGTGGATTTGACATGCGTTTTTGGGATGACATGTGCGAATAACGATATTAATGTTTTAGATAATTCTCCGTTATTTGATGACCTTCTGAATGACGAAGCACCGGTAAAATCGTATACGGTTAACGGAGTTCAGTATTAAAATGGGTATTACTTAGCGGATGGTATTTACCCACAATGGGCGAGTTTCGTGAAGTCTTTCACGGTTGCAACTGACGCCAAACATGCTCACTTCAAAAGGCGTCAAGAAGGTGCACGGAAAGATGTTGAACGTGCATTTGGTGTTCTCCGAGGACGTTGGAGAATACTACGTCAACCAGCACGCGCGTATGAAGTAAACACCTTACGGTGACTCATGTATACGTGCATCATACTTCATAACATGATTTTGAAAGAACAAGGTATGCATGTTTTAGATTGGAACCAAAATTACGTTAACCCGTCAAGAAATATGCAACGAACATGGGTTGATCGGTGTGAAGTTTACCGCCGAAAAAACAAAGAACTACGCGACCGACAAACCCATCAAAGTCTTTAACAAAACCTTATGCATCATATCTGGAATCAAATTGACCACGAAGATGAAGATACATATGAAGATGAAGGAAACTAAACGGCGGGTCGTATGATTTTTTAATTCTCGTATGTTTTTTAATTTTCGTATGTTTTTTTAATTTTCGTATGTCTTTTTTATTATGTTCGTTTTATCTTAAAAGTATTATAATGTTGGTTATGTTTAATGAAATATTTAAGTTTGTTTAGGGGTGTTTTGTAAAATTCTGAAAAATTAGAAATCACTTAGAGTGATGACTCCCCTGTTTTTTTCATGTGAGTGAGTGAGTGAGTTTCGCTGACGTGACACCCCAAATTAGACTCACTTGAAATGATGACTCCTTGTGCTCTAATGTAAAATTTTATGACCTATCAACAACCCATAAAACCAACTCAAATTGCCACCCTTTCTCTAATCCCATGATTTTTATGATTAAGGTCATAAAATTGAGGTATGCAATGCATTAAATAATAAATATGTCATAAACAATTGTTCTACTACCGCAACTGATAGCATTTGATTTGGTAAGGTTCAACAAATTTTATTTTACAAATGATGCAGGCATCATAATTCAAATATCACAAATGAGATCCTAAAACCATTTTGATAACAAAAATCGTTACAATGATGTTAAGTAAGGTTTTCAGTGAGATTTATAGGTATAAGTATCTTAAGTTAAATTGTTAGGGAAAAAGAACACAAGAATCAACTTCAACTCCTTGAAGACATGAGGTGAGTAAGTACGGCTTGCCCAACACCAATATATTAAGCATAAAATTAGACACGTTTATGAGTATCCAAATTATTACAACCAACCTGTGGATGGTACAATAGATTAAAATAATATATTAAATTGAAAGAAGTACAAAAACCAATACTTGTCTTCTACGAACAGTTCACTGAGTGACCTTCGGTTCTTACAAGTCTTACAACCAACCTGACCAAATGTCACAATATTATTGGTGATCCATAATTTCATTTATTTAAAATGAAAAGGAATAAAAACAAAACAAAAGCAAAAAGAAAGAATAAGAACAAAAAGGCTTTGTTTCAATTTAAATAACAAAACAAAAACATGCAACGAGTTAAGGCACAACTATCTGAGACACAAACTAAAAAGATTGTTGAAAATAATGTTGTTATTCTGTGTTTAGTTTAGTTTAGTTTGAGAAGTATAAATTATAAAATTGAAGGGTAATTATTGTATTGTTTCGAATTTGATAATTGGAGGGTGTTTGTTTTAGCTTATATAGTGGGCTTATAAGCTTATTAGAGCATTCACAATGGCTAAAACAACTAAAAGCTTTTTACTATTACAAAAAGTGTTTTGGAAGGGTTTTTACCATTGTAACACAAAGTTTTTGTAAAGCTTTTTACAAAGACTTGGTAAAGCCTAAGTCTTTTGCACAAGCTTTGGTACTTTTTTGCATTTGTATTAAAAGTTTTAAATGCATTAAGTTTTTAATAGCTTGATGCATTGTAGATGCTCTTAACTTATATAATAAGTTTATAAGCTAAAATCAAGTGTTTGATTAACTTTATATAAGTAGACTTATAAGCTTATATATGGGGGTTTAGTAAGCCAAGAATTTGTGCCCTATATAAAGATATATGTGCTTATATAATAATATTATATAAAAAGACAATCATACTCTCATTTAATAATTACATCTTTATTATTTTTTATGTATTTTTTTGTCAATTTACTTTATTAACTATATACGCTAAACCTAACACTTAACTAAGCTTATAAGCTTATTATATATAAGTCATAAATGGCTTATATAACACTAGCAGGGTATCCGCGCGATGCGGCGGCGGGTACCTTGTGATTGATCGGAGAAAAATAAAAAAATCATTTCGATCAGGCTTGGTTTGCTTATTTGCATAAGTTTCGACCTGTTTTCTCCAGTTTTCAATTAAACCCGTTGACCTAGTTTGATTTTAAAATCATATGTACCACCAACTTGTAAGTTATATAAAGTTATTTTTTTGTGTTTTAATAGTTGTATGTATAATAAGATATATTATTTAATTTAGGGGTATTTTTAAAATATTCTTAACTAAAGTATTTAATATATTAATTAATGTGTACTTGTAATATGTCTTATAACATGTATTAATTAAAACTAATTTTAGTAAAGTGATATTAATAAGTTTTTTGTAATTATTGTATGTTAAAATAGTTGTACATTTGGCTTTTGAAATTATATTATTAAAATCATATTTGAGTTGGTGCATGTGTATTATATTGTTTTAATTGTACTACTTAAAACTTTATGTATTTATTGAGAAGAGCGTGTTTAAAAAAGTTTATATTTAGTATAGATTATCTATACTACTTTATAAAATAGTTAGCACATTTAGCACATTTTAAATAAAGAAATCTTAAAAAATTAAACCAAAAACATTACTATTAAAAAAAATAAAAAATTTAACCAATATTATTTATTCTATAGTATTAAAAGTTAGAACTAATAACTTAAATGTAAGACAAACAAATCTTGTTTTCAACTAACAACAAAAGTAAACGTAAAAGTAAAAACATAAAAAGTTTAAACTTATGACACTTATAGCACATTATCATTTGAAAACAAATTCACGTTTGGTCCCTATCGTTTACACCAAACATCAAATATGGTCCCTATCTCAAACTAAGTCCGCAGATAGTCCCAATCGTATGCATTTTGGATCAAGAATGGTCCTTATCTTAGATGAGGGTTAGTTGTCTCCGTTAAGTTCAATGAAGAGAGGGGTATTTTGGACTTTTCTATATTATACATTAATAAAACATATTTTTTCACCTCTCGATATTGACGCCCACTTTTTTTCCAGATCTTAGATAACACTTTCATACAAAAGCAAATCACAACAGAATGACAGATTAAGTACTATCCATATGTTTTCATATCGACACACCACATCTCATGAACCTTAATAACACACCAGGTATAAAAAACCTCATAACCTCTTGCTCAATTCTACTCAATCGGACAGAAGAACCCAAACTGCACAAGATGCGGTATCAAGATCTCTTAATTAGGTCCCGGGTAAGATGGTTATTTTAATTCGTTTGTGATTATTAATTCAAACCAAGTTTGATAATTACATAGTTGTTAATTATCATTATTGAACTTTGAATATCAAAGGGGTTTAACCCAATATACATCAATCTATTTTCGTGTGACTGATCTCTTGATGGTCTTCATATGTATAATACAACATGAAAACAAAGAAAATTGAGATCTTGATTATGCCTTAGTTTTTTTATTCGAGTCAAAGGTGAGATGGTTAGAGATGGATTAGAGTAAATATGTGATGATAGGATAGGATATAATGGATTTGGATTTGCTTGTGATGGTTAAGGGTTATGGTTGTATCGATTATCTGTAATGTATGCATTGTTCGTCTGCCTTTTTGTCTTACATAATACAAGATGTTCACAGTACTTGGTTTTAGTGATATAGAGTAATTAGTGGAGGAGAAGTAAAGGACATGTACCGAGGCTGTTAATGGATATGCTATATTTATCATCAGCTCTTTGCTTTCAGTTTCCATTTATTTACTCTACTCAGCGTGCTTAAACCATTTCAATGTCATGTAACAGGTTTAACCGAGATCAAGTTTTGCAACTTGATAGAAGTAAAAAATGGTCAAGATCACATGATGGGTCTAATTATCTTCCGGGAATGGTATTTCATTACTGCTTATACCTTTGTGTTTTTTTTTGCTGCCTTTAATTTGGTCAACTACTAATGATCAGTTTGTAGTAGCGTCTATATGTTTCAGTATTGATTGATATGTATATTTTTCTTGATATATAGGTGGATCCTAGATTTGAGAGGTGAAGAGTAGGTTTTGAAGGCTAGGATTGGGGTTTTGGGTTTCTAGGCTTTTTTATTGTGGAACAGATCTAGGTTTTGCTTGAGAGAGAGAGAGAGAAATCTGGATTTGAGAGAGAGAGAGAGAGGGAGATCAGAGAGAGAGATATATGTATAAATAAGAAAAGAAAAATATTAAAAAGAATAAAAAGAAATAATATGTTTTATTAATATATAATATGGAAAAGACCAAAATACCTCTCTCTTCATTGAACTTAACGGAGAAAACTAACCCCCATCCAAGATAGGGACCATTCTTGATCCAAAATGCCTACGATAGGGACTATCTACGGACTTAGTTTGAGATAGGGACCATACTTGATATTTGGTGTAAATGATAGGGACCAAACTTGAAATTTTTTCTTATCGTTTTCATAACATAAACCAACGAATATAAGTCATCTACGCATCTTTTTTATTCCATTTTTCAACCTATCGGAGTATCCATGAATACAAATCCATCATATCTACATAAATTCATCAGATCTACACAAACCCATTACTACTCGTCTATTCCTACTAATTTTAAAACACATCCATCAGATATATAAAACCCATCTACATGATAAAAAAAACCATATTCGTATCCATATAATAAAAGCACCAACATTCAGATCTACTCATACTAAGAATCTGGTTTGGAGCATACGGTGGTAGTGGTGTATGGCCCGTCGTCGTTTGCTTCTACCGTCGGTGTCTTTCGGTCATACCCTTGTGGGTTGTGATAGTAGTGGTGGTGGTAGTGTGTGCGTTGTTGTACGGAGTAGGAGTGATGGGTGCTCGACGCACTCGTTTTTAGTGATGGGTTATCGTTGGCTTTTGCGACGTGTGGTTGAACACGGAAGATCCGGTGGTGGGGGTGATGGTGGTGGTGTTAGGTCTTAAAATATGTATTGATTTTTTAGAGAGAAAATGTTGGAGAAGATCTAATATGATACACTAATATATCAAAGGGGTGAAGATTGTAGGCTATTATAACATTTTGGTAAAAAAAACGTACGACTGTTTTGTTTTGACTCAGTTGTTATAACATAAATGTTTGACTCGGCTGTTTTGTTGTATTAACATTTAATTGGGCTGTTATCTTACTATGTATTAGAGGCTGAAATGTTTGAGGTTAAAAATAGAAATGTTTTAGGCTGAAAGTTTAAGACTTCTATAATTAGAAAAAAACATAAACATTTTATAAAGTAGTAAGATAGTAAGATTTTATAAGCCAAATACGTAAGCTTAACCAAACACCCCATTGGTTTAGGATGGAGATGAAGATTTACCCACTGCTGTGAAGAAAACAAATGAGTCGGCGGAGATTAATATGACTCCGTAGAAATAGGTAGTCAAATGATTAAAAATTAGGGATTGACTTTCTTATACCTAGTAACTCCAACTAGAAATTATTAACAATTGGGTTTGAGCTTTACATTTTTAATTATGGTTTAATAACAGTGTTATTAGAATGAAATATTATGTATACATTTTTATTTAATGTATAATTTTGTATGAAAAATAATTAATTAAATTAAGTATAAAAATAATATTGTAATATTATATGTATGTTAGGTTGAGTTTGGTTAGGCTAGATTATTGATAAATGATAAAATAGCTGAGATTTGTTGTATGTGTAGATTTTATAAGTGGATAAGTAAAAAAATAATATTTTAATAAAAAATTAGTCATGAATAAAGTGTTTGTTTTTTTTTAAAATGTCTTAATGGGCTTTTAATGATTCTCATATATGAATCGGTCACAGATTTTGAGCAAAAAGAGTGTTTGATTTTTTTTCTTTATCCACACACGCTCAAAGGACATAATGGCTATGTTTGGTAAAATTAGCTGTAAGCTGTAAGCTGTTAACTGGAAGCTGTTAACTGTAAGCTGTTAGCTGTAAGC
The DNA here is from genome assembly GCA_025667525.1 of Glebionis coronaria. Classification (NCBI taxonomy): domain Eukaryota; kingdom Viridiplantae; phylum Streptophyta; class Magnoliopsida; order Asterales; family Asteraceae; genus Glebionis; species Glebionis coronaria. Next base: position 125,613,196 of record CM046874.1, on the reverse strand, counting down.
TGTTTACTAAAAAGCTTTATTTTTAATAGAAGTGTTTGGTATATTAGCTGTTAACTGTAAAAATTATAATGTAAAATGACTTAAAAGGACATATTTAAATAAATTATAATATAGTTGGAGGGTATATCAGTAATCTACAGCTTTAACAGCTCTTGACAATTTAAAAAGCTGTATCAGACAGCTTTTTATTTAAGAGCTATTTGGTGAAAATAAAAAGCTAACAGCTCTTAAAATTTTTTGTACCAAACAGAGCTATTAGATTATTTTTTTAACAAAAAAGCTAACAGCTCTGAAAAATCTTTAAAAAAGCTCTTGCCAAACATAGCCATCTAAATTTTGAGTAAAAAGAGTGTTTAGATCTTTTTTCTTTATCCACACACACGCTCCGAGGACATAATATCTAGTTAAGCGAGACTTGTAAATGTATCTTGTTGCCTCTTGATTGAAAGAAAAATAAAAAATACACATTGAACTCTTATAATCTTTGCAACTATTCCATACTTTAATCCAAGGTTATTGCAAATACCACTACACGTCCGGCCAACACGCCATTACCGGCCGCCGACCTCCATGCCGTCGTCGGCCCAAGCAATTTCAGATCAGAGCTTTGGCAAAAAAGCTTCACCGGTGATTACTGAAAGTGGGTTTTTTTCTTGTGCTTCTAATAAGGATTATGCTTCTTTTGTGGGTATAGAGATTTATAGAAATTGAGGTTGCCACGGTTTAACGGAAAAAATATAAAGGAAGGGTGGATTGAAGTTGGTTACTCTAATTCTTTTGTGAGAGTGGATAGCTAGCAGAAGATATGCACATGTTGGAGATAATGTAAAAAATATAAAACCAACCAAACCAACCAAATAACATCTAGACCACCGATATATAAATCAGTAGGACTATTTGATTGTGACATGTTTTTAACTAGTGTTATTTTGATGTTTATAAATGTATGTGTTGCAAAACGAAATTTTATGTGTTGTAAAGCGAAATACTCAGTATATATATCATTTAGACGTTTTAAAAATGAAATACAAACAATAATATTTCATTCATTTACGCCTCAAATTCAAAATCAGATGTGCGAATCATATTCCCCTCAAATTCAAATTCACATGTGCGAATCATATTCAGATTCAAAGCTTGAGCCTCTTAACAGACAAACACCACCATAGTCTTAGGATATTCTATCATCAACATACATTTCTTAAAAGTACTATTATAAATACACACAGGTATTTTTCGCTCAGCCCGTGATAGGCTGGATGTATGGACCAACCGAAACCAATTGACAGAAAAAATGCTCAAAAGCAAGTTTGTTCCCAAGCGGTTGCCCTATACAGCAACTTTTTTACCATATTTCATAACTTATAATACTAAACAAAAACCAGATCCTAATAATGCTATTACTTGTTACTATAATTTCTAACAGACCAATTGACCCTCTCTTGGGGCGAAGAAAAACAAAGCTATTATAACTTACCATAAGAATCGCTATACACAAAGCTATCTGACCCCAAGCTTTTACTTGGCTAGCCGGCTAGGCGGATAGACTGTATTTCTAGTCACCTGGGCTCCTTCAGCCTGAACCTCGCTGAGCCTTGTCTTCTCAAGGCGTGCTCTCCGAGCAGCTTCCTGGATATGGCGGTCATGATCCTTAAGCATCTGGTCCATGTTTGATGAAACCAGGGGACCCGAGAAATGGATCTTATTGTTCCCCTTGTATCCTTGACCGTCCTAAATATAATTCAAACAGAACACAGACAACAAATTAGAAATCATTGAAGCAACCTGCTGAAATGGTTTCAGTTAAAAGACTTCTTAACTGACCTTAATTTGTTCCGTATTACTACTAGCTCTTCCACTTCCTATCCGGCAAGGGCCAGCCATGTTCTGAGAAAGATCAAGATACCTTTGATCTTGCTTTCTAGCACGTATAAATTCTTCGGTGGATTCTGATAACTTACCAACTTGATACTTTATTTGTTGAGAAGGTACATATTTCTTCCCTGATTGTGTGCCTGCCACCAATGGGCCTGAATAAGATGCCCTCATTGGAGGAGAACGTTTCCCACCTTTCGTCACATCTTTTGAACCATTTTGCTCGATAGAAAAATCAGAGGCAGTATCTCCATTGTGCCTGCTGAAGAGCTCGCTTCTACTCTGTGAGCTTGCACGATCCCGCCTTTTCTGAAATAATATATGACGTTCACCCGAAGTTAACACCATTTGCTGGCAATAGCCACTGTTGCAACCAAAACAAGGAAGTGTAACAAATCATAAAGATACCTGTATTGATGTGACTAACTCAGCATTAGCATCAGGAGCTGGCACAGCACGAGTTTCTTTTGGTCCCTTGCTTCCTGCTGCCCTTTGTCTACAGAAATTAGAAAATTCAATTAACCAAAGTCTCACATCGAGTAATCCTGAGCACAAGTACATAGATATAAAAGTGCCACATAAACGATAACTATTTCTAAAAGCACACATATTATCTTTAAGTATACAACATTGCCCAACTGAAAAAGAGAGTGATAATATACATAAGTTTAGGACGAGGAGGTCATCTTATTTCATAAAAAGATAAGTTACTTATATCATTTGTTTTCTGTGTGTGCCACTTAAATATCTAAGAGAATATTTGACTCGTTATAATATAATAAGAATAGCTAAGAACAATTTTAATGAATAAACAAATGGTTGTGCACTTACATATGCACATACCTTTTAGCTTCATCGTCTCTCATTTTCGCATCAATTTCTTTGCTGGGAGGGTATTGTGGCAATGTTGCAGGATCACAAGCATGTGGTTCGGTCGTAAAGAACTGGAACAAAATAAATGTTACATAAACCAAATGACCACATAAAGCTGTCATACGCAGTCGTGCATACATCAGTCTATATTACTGCTCTTTTGTTGTCTTATTTGATTTCATGTATTTCTTGCATTTTCAGTAATATATGTTTAAGTCTTGTTTTAATACAGATAAAACAAGATAAACATTTAGGACTACAAGGAGTTACCTCACTCTTGAGAGCAAGAGCAGCAGTTCCTCTTTGCCCAGGATCTATCGCAAGCAAACTCTCCATAAGCCCAATAGCAGCTGGAGGAAAATCCTTAAAGGCTTCTACGATGCGTCGTTTATAAGGCTGCGCCGGTTTGAACACTGTTGAGTGGGGTAATTTTGATTTTGTCCAATAATCATTAGACGGTGAACCACAAAGCTTAAAAATCCTATGAAGTTGCTCGACCTACAGAAACGGGTCAAACTGTTCAAAGTCGCCCAACGAGTATTTCAAGTGTTTACAATCTTATTTGTGATTATTATAGTACCTCAGTTCGGCCAGGCATGATAGGCTTGCCTGCATATAACTCACCAAGGATGCATCCTGCACTCCACAAGTCAACAGAAACTCCATAACGAGTAGCTCCTAGTAGTAACTCCGGTGGTCGATACCATAGAGTCACAACCCTGCTAGTCAATGGCACAATTTGACGACTATCATAAAAATTCGCCAGCCCAAAGTCAGCAATTTTCAAAATTCCATTATTGTCAATCAAAAGATTTGAACCCTTTATGTCCCGGTGCAGGATACCGTTACTATGACAATGATCTAGTCCACTTAACAGTTGTTTCATATAGCATTTGACCTGAAAAAATGTACTCTTTAGTTCAGTATTATAATAACCAGACGGCTGAAAACTGCATAGATGAATGATCGATATGATGCGACACCTGTGGTTCAGTGAACTTGATTCCAGGTAGTGTTACAAGTCCAGTTAAATCATGTTCCATATACTCAAAAACAAGGTACAAGCTACATGAAGTCCGTGAAGTAATCAATCCTTCAAGCTTAATTATATTCGGATGATCAAGCCTTCGCAAAATAAGTATCTCCCTCGCCATAAAAATAACACTCTCAGCATCCTTATTATCAAACCGTACTCTTTTCAAGGCAACAATTTTATTACTTAACAAATCACGAGCTTTATACACATTGCTATACGTCCCTTGACCAATCTACAACAACCAAGTATCACAATTAAGCACTTACACAATTATACCATCACATTCTAAAAAAAATACAAAAACTATACCTTATCCAGCTTCTCAAACGTATCCGCACGGCGAGGCAACCAACCATTAATAGCTTCACCAGCCACTTCAGCAAGCCACGAAGGCCAGCCAGCCACAACCTGCTCCCCCTCTATACCTTTCGGCATACTCCTAATACTCAAACTAGTATCAAACACAACACCCGACCCTTCTCTCTTCTTCTCATAACAATCATCTCTTACGCGTCTAGAACTATTCACTCTCTTATCAATAGACCCCGTTCTGACCTCCCCTCTATTCTTCACCCTAAAACTCTCCTCCCTTCGCGAAACACGCGATTCGGATAATTTACTACTAGACCCCCTATCCCATGGGCTCGAACTCGAAGGCTTAACACAAATCCCACCCATTATTCCACCAATCAACTAACTAAACTAAAAAACCCCTTTTACAAAACTAACTAAAATACCTAAAACATAACTAATAAGAATTGAATTAAATTATACCTTTCAAGTAATAAACCCCAAAATTAACGTAAAAAACAATAAAAAGTAATAAAGACAAATTAGCAGGCTTGAATCAGTCCAAGTGATTAAAAAAGTAGAAAATTTGATTCATTAATTAGTGAAATGAAAACAGAGTGATTTATTATTATTATTATGATTTTTGGAAATGAAATGAAACCCTAAAAAACAGAGGAAATGTTTGATGGTGCTACTGTCTTTGTCTGGAATCAATTATGCCACTGTTTTTTTTTTTTCTTTTCTTTATTTTTTACTACTGTATGTTTTTTTTATTTTATTGTTTATAAATAAAAAAACAAAGATACTTTCATGGTATGTTGTGTTGGAATCTTTTCAGTTTTTGTCAAGATTTTAATATTAAGGGGGTGCTGCTATTTACACTCGAGACATGTGATGTGAAAGAATGAAAACATTGCAGTGGGAACACCAAGTGGACAAGTTGATATTTTATTTACTTCTTAACTTATTTATTATCCTATATTAATAATATAAAATATATAACAGTAATAGTATAACAAGGTTCTAAATAGCGTAAGGCGTTGCGTAGCGACATGATCAAACCTCAAGTTTTAACGGCTATGAAGAAACTTTTGCGTTTTTAAGGCGTGAAGTAAGGCGACAAAAAATACGAAAATATTTATAAATTATTAGTATTTATATCATATTTCAAATGTATTAAGTTTACGAAAGCGTCTTACATACAAATTAAAGTCAAAAAACTATATTTACATGTAATCGTTTTCATTTCTATATAAAAGAGATAGATTTTATCGAAATCAAAATGAAGAATGCCTCGATCCATCATGACTTATCACGCCTTATGATACTTTTTGCTTCTCATTGCACGTCAAGCCTTAACCTCACGCCTTGACCTATAGCGTGGCGTGAAGGTGGAGCCTTACGCCTTTGAGAGACCATTGCGAAGCCTTTGCAAGCCTTTTAGAACCATGAGTAAAACTATGATACTTCTAACATTTAGACGTCAATTTTTTATTTTCTGGTAGTAATGCTGTTATTTACTTTTTCGTCGACCAACCCAAAAAGTTCAACCTGTGTTTTGAAATTCGATTTTATCGGATGAACCAGTTGAACTAGTTTTAGTAAGAAAAAATTTTTAATTAAACTAGCTTAAAACGATTCGAGTTAACACGGTCTACAAAACTTTTTTTGTGTTTTTAAATAAATAAAACAAGTTAATGATATATATACTTGCGAAAACATATACTAGCAAAAAATTTAAAAAATTGAAAACTTTAACACGAGAATATAAAAAGAAAAAAGAAATTTTTTCAGTAATCATTATTAAATGGGAAAGTGAAAAATAAAAAAATGTAAAATTTAACATCAGTGAACGACTACGATTCAATTTTTTACGTTTGGTCCAAATTTTACGTTTTTGTCAGTGTTTTTATATTTTTTGTCAGTTTTTCCCTTTTATTTTGTATACTTGGGTTTCCGTTTTTGTCAGTATATTTTTACGTTTTCATTATTATTTTTATGTTATCTTCCGATTTTAATATTTTCGTCAGTAATTTATGTTTTTGTTAGTTTTTTTCAATGTCGAAAATTAGAAGTATTTCTTTATGTCATATATATTATTTATAATATTTATATGCATAAAAATTCAATCCGCCTAGATGAATTCCGTCTCGAAAGTCGTCAATCGCCTCACTAGCGCCTAGCGATTTCTGCAACCTTGATTTTTTTACCTTTTCATCCAATTTGTACGTGATAAAAAACTTATAGCTCCAAACATGTTATAATTTATCTAAATATCTCCTTTTAAATCATTTTATATTTTAATTTTACAATTAACAGCTAATTTACTCTTTTATAAAAAACAATACCATTTATAACTAACATTACTATTTTAGTATAAAAGTGTAGATAACGTTTTATAAATTAAATAAAGTATACATAACCTTTGCATTATAAATATGTTATGGCAAATATAGATTAGTGGATAAGAATATGATTCGTGTGAACACAGAAGAAAAATTTAAGAATATTATAAGTCTTTTATTTATGTAAAATATTATCACTTGGCTACCAACTAACCATCAATCAGTCAAATCATAAAACGTCTAGAGTGTGATTAGCTTTGGCTATATTAAGGCTATATAAATATGTGCATTACCGATGTTACATTTTTAAAGGAGTAGTTATGTTATACAAAGTAAGTGAACATACTTTAGGAAAAAGGTTAAACAACTTTAGTTCCCATAATCTAGCCATTAACTTGTCAATCTCATATTCTTTGTAATGTTATCAAGTCCAAAAGCACTATGGTATCAATAGAATGCGGAAAAAATAATGTAAAGAGATGAAGTATATTAGTTTTTTCTTAAAAAAACTTCATGATCAATTTAAAAAATAGGTAGTAGGGTTGTAAACGAACTGAACGTTCAGTGCACATTTCATGACGTTCAATGCATATTTCATGAACCGTTCGATAAAAAGTTTGTTTATGTTTCTTTATTTATTAAATGGAAGAACGTGAACAAAATTTTACGTTTGTTTAGTTAAATGAACGAAATGAACAAAAGTCACGTCCGTTCATTTATGTTGTGAACGTCCGATTATGCGTTGGTTAATGTTCATTTATTTGTTTATGCACGTATATCGTATATTTTATATTTATGTTTTTAAAACTGATATGTTTGAACAACATAATATTTATAAAACATGATGCTACGCATATTTTGATAAATTTTATGGTTTTTTTTCATTCATTTATTTTCGATATTTTATGATCGTTTAAGGTTCGTTTAGTTTGTTAATGAGCGAGCATAAACGAACATTAACAACTTATTTTTTTAATAAACGAACATGAACAAAAAAATTCGTCCGTTTAAGTGTTCGTATTCGTTTATTTGACCGGTTAAATTTAAATGAACGGACATAAACAAGGCTATGCTCATATTCATCTAGCCCTAAGATTAACAATGCTATTTTTTCAGTTACTTTTAAACACTAAAATAAAATTTCATTAATAATTAGAAGCTTTTTAAATTAATATTCATATAAAACTAAAAGTGTCATCAATGCGAATGATAAGATATGAGGTTTTTATTTCTTTGAGATTGTCTAACAAGTGCCTTTAGGTTCCGTTTGGTTTATCGTAATTTAATGTAATTGTAATTTAATTATATTACATATAATGTTTGGTTCACATAATGAAAGAAATTGTAATTCACTTTACATTACGTAGACTGTTTGGTTCGCGTTGTAATTGTAATTCAGACATTACAGATTACATAGGAAGTTGGATGGAAAGTTTTAAATTACGTTGTAATTCAGTATTTTTATACTTAAAATCAGTATTTATTAATAATAATTATAATAAAATTAATAAAATTATTATTATTATTAAAATTATTTTTAATAAAAATTTTATTATTATTAAATTTTTATAATTAATTATTAATAAATTAATTATTATAATATTAATAAAATATTTATATAATAACATTAATAAATAATTATTATTATATTAATAAAATATAAATATAAAAATATAAATAAAATAGTTGTTAGAGGTTATATTTTTTAAAATAAATAAAGAACTATTTATTAATATAATAAATATTAAAATATAATTAAAAATAAAAAATTACTATTATAAAATATTAAAGTTAATAGTATATTATAAATTTATTAAAAAATTATAACTAAGAAATAAATATTTATTAATAAAATAATTATCATAAAAAAAGAAAAAAAATAACTAATTAAATTATTATCATTAAAATTATTACTATTAATAAAAAATATTTTTTACTATTAATATATTAATATAACAATTATTAACCAAATAAATAATATTAAATTAAAAGAAATATTAAATATTAACTTTATTGTTATAATTTATTTATTATTAAAAAAAATAATAATATTAAAAATATTTTTATTATTAATATTATGTTATTTACATATTAATTATTAATAATAATTATAATAAAAAAAATAATTAATATATTAATAAAATACTTAATAATATTAAAAAATAATATTAAGTTAATAATAAAATAATAGATATATATTATTTTTATTATTATTTATTATTTATTATTAAATATTAATAATAATGTTGGTAAATATCATAATAATCATTTTATTATTGTTTATTGTTATTATTATTAAATTTTCAATTATTTATTATTATATATTACTATATTTATTTTTTATTATTAATATTTTATTTTAATTTTTATTAATATTATTAATTATTTATTTATTACTGTTTTAATTATTTTTATTCAAATCTTGTAAAAATTAAATTGAATTATATTACGTTGCTAACCAACCAAACACAATGATAGAATATATCAATTATAATTCCAACACATTACAATTCTAACACATTACATCTCTTTTAATTACAATTCATTTAAATTACAATTCCTTTTATCAATTACAATTCATTTCAAAACATACTGTGAACTAAATGCATCCTTAAGGTAAATTCATCTTAAGCTTGCTTATTATATTAAAAAAAAGCATTCAATATACATTTAATACACATTAATTGATCATGTAAATCTCTTTAATTAATTTTAATTTTTAATTAATAAACTCAAAATTTCCTTATTTAATCATTTAAATTAGTGCCCTGAGGGCACTCGTTAGACAAACCCTTTCTAGTTTTATTCTAGTTGAAATTCAAACGTTTCACGTTGCAACTCAGATTCTTCTCTTTGACATGTATCTATTTTTCTAACACTTGTTCCCACGCGTCTTTTGTTCCAGTTCTGGTTGTCGATTCTTCATCTCTACACTCGTATGCTTCTTCTCTTTAGTAATCAAACATTATTTTATATTTTTCTATTTATTAACTAAGTATTGATACAAAAGTTGGATGGATCGCGTTTAACCCGAATTATGTTTAATTCGGGTGTTGGGGACTCCTGCTCTTGCACCAAGTGAACTTGTGAAGACCCTGCACACTAAAGCACATACACCGTTAGGTTTATCGTGGGAATGTATCCCACGATTAGACTCCAGCGTGAGAGTAAGTAATCAGTTTGATTGAGATCATCGGTGAGGGTTGTAAGTATTGAGTGAATCGTACATTTGTGGAACCTCGGGTATGTACCCGATGAAACTCTAGTTGGACTTACTTAATCTTGCGGCCTAATTAAGAGATGATTACCATATATACACCGTGATCCTTATCATCTAAATAAGGAAAGTGTATATCCTTTTAATTTAGGTGAATAGAATATAATTATGTTTGAACCCGACCGCATACGGTTAGAGTGCAGATTTCGTGAAGCCGAGTGCGACAGCGGCTTACTGGGCCTTGTGAGTCTCGGCGTTGTCTGTCATAACCCATTTATAATGATTTGGATGTGGGTGGTACGTGTGGGTCGGGCTCATAGTCCCGCCTAAGAATTATACGTCATCACTAACAGATTAAAAGAACATGTGCAACATTTGAAGATTTGGAAGGAATGAAGGAAGATGACACTTTCTTCTTTGCTTGGTCTTGGATCGTTGTTTGAATTTTTCAAACCTTTTCTTCCTCGACATCGAGATCATTTGCTTCGTCATTTTTTTTAAGTTGAAATTTTTTGAATCACTTACAAGACCTAATAAACATTTTATTATTTATTCAATAAATATTATTGTTGGAAAATGTTTTGCAAAATATGGTTTTTGCAATACTTTGGACATAATTTTATATATGTATATGTTATATATATTCGTAGTACTTAGTAGCTTTGCGTTCTCCTAGAAGAGAGCTTCGCAACGAGCTAAAGTATGTCCAATATGGAGTTAATATGAATGAGATATCGTGTCTCAAAGTGAGTCACGTGAAACACAATATTTGGAAAAATATATGTCCCACATCGCTTGAAACATGAAGTGAAAACATGTTTATAAGGAAATCCTAGTTTCTACCCTACAATATTCATTTGTGGGTTTTTACTCCCACGCCTACGCGCGCAGGGGGGGTGCAGAAAGTGGGATTTCTAGGCCAAAAACGGGTTCGAAGCTACTAAACTTGTGCACGAGCGTGCGACCTGCGGACACGAATGCAGCTCCGAAAACTGGCTTGGGTGCGGGTAGATTTTGGTATCTTTTTTGCTACAAATTCGGTTTTTTTCCAGAAAATTCTGTAATCTATTTTAAGAGTAGATTTAGAATAAATTTGTGTTTATAATTGATTTGCAAATCGTGTTATAGAAATAACAGATTTGTCAGAATATTTTATATGGAACATAATATTTTGTCTTGGTGACCAAGGCAAATTTTTACTATATAATAAATCTGTCTCATTCAGTTTAATCATCAGAAAAACGCAGCTTTTCATACTCCATTACCAGACGATTTTTTCCAGCAGTTCTCGATCAGAAACGCAGAAGGCTTCCGTGATCTTTCAGGCAAGTTTGTCTAGTCCGGCTGTACAACAGCTTTGGACGTTGTACCCTGGGAAACAGACGGCGAATCTGTTTTAAGGGAAGCGTGTTAAACACGTGCCTCGTCTTAGTTTTACTGCTTTCAATTTTATTTGTTATTTAATTCTGTTCTTTGTTTTCTGTTAATTTTATTATTGTTTTAATAAAAGTATACACCGTTTCCCACAATCTTAAAACATATTCTGTTTAACAGAATTAAAACTTTTATTAAATCGGATTAATAATTTTATCAGATTTATTTATAAACTGTTTCTATCGAAACCAGGATTGAGTTTCACTGGAAATCAGTTTTAATTTACAGATTTTAATTAACAGTTAAGGTTTTTTTTTACAGTTGTTTTAATCAGTTTATTGAAACCAAGATTGTGTTTCTGTTAAACTGATACGTTTGATAATTACATCTGATTCATTGAAACCAAGATTGAGTTTCTTTGAAGCAGATCCACTATAAGTATATAGAGATCACGATTGAATTTCTTATATACAGATTTATAACAGTTGTCTAACTGTTTGTGTTTTGATCTTGTTTGATCTTTCAGGATGTCTACCAGCACTTCTGTAACTCCTGTAACTCCTGCAACTACTACTGTGAATGTAACTGGTGCGCCAGTTCCCCACACAGTTGCTAATCATGCTGAAAAACCAGAAAAATTCAATGGACAGAATTTTAAGAGGTGGCAGTAGAAGATGTTCTTCTATCTCACTACTTTGAACCTTGCGAAGTTCTTAAAGGAGACTGTACCTCAGGTGGAACCTCCTAAAGAAGGTGTACCCAAAAATCAACAAGCCGTGCAAGCTGTTGAAGCATGGAAACATTCAGACTTCTTGTGTCACAACTATATTCTGAATGGTTTGGTGGACTCTTTGTACAATGTGTACTGCAAGACTAAGACTGCCAAAGAATTATGGGAGTCGTTGGAACGCAAGTACAAAACTGAGGATGCTGGTACAAAGAAGTTCGTGGTAGCTCGCTTTTTGGATTACAAGATGGTTGATTCAAAGAGTGTGATAACTCAGGTTCAAGATCTGCAGGTTTTGCTACACGACATTCATGCTGAGGGTATGACTTTGAGTGAAACTTTTCAAGTTGCTGCTATCATTGAAAAGTTACCTCCAAGCTGGGTAGAATTTAAAAACTACTTGAAGCATAAGCGAAAGGAGATGACTGTTGAAGACTTGGTTGTTCGTCTTCGTATTGAAGAGGACAACAAGCTGGCTCAGAAAAACACTTATACACCTGATTCTGCCAAGGCAAATATGGTTGAGCATGGTTCGTCTTCTTCAAAGTCTAAAGGCAAGAGCTTTGGAAAAGGGAAGAATGACAAGAAGAGCAAAGGGAAGTCTGAGTACCTTGCTCCTAAGGCTGGAATTGCGAAGCAGAAGTTCCAAGGAAATTGCTTCAACTGTGACAAGCCAGGTCATCGTGCTGCTAATTGCAAAGCGCCAAAGCGGGTGACTCCACGCGAGGCTAATATGGTGAATGATAATGTGGACATGATTGCTATGGTGTCTGATGTCGTTACCATGATCTCTGAAGTTAACCTGGTAGGTTCTAATAATAATGATTGGTGGGTTGATACTGGGGCAACCCGTCATGTGTGTGCTGACAAGAGTATGTTTCACTCTTTCAGAGCGGTTGACAATGGAGAGAAGCTGTACATGGGCCACTCTGCAACTGCTGATATCAAGGGCGAAGGAGATGTTATTTTGAAGATGACATCCGAGAAAGAGCTCAAGTTGACTAAAGTCTTGTATGTTCCAGAGATTCGCAAGAATCTTGTGTCCGGGTGGCTTTTGAATAAGTTTGGTTTTCGTCTTGTTTTTGAGTCTGATAAAGTTGTACTTTCTAAGAATCAAATGTATGTTGGTAAGGGGTATGCCCTGAATGGTATGTTTAAGCTCAATGTAATAGTTGTTAAGAATGATATCAATAAAATGAATTCTTCTGCTTACTTGATTGAGTCTTCTAATGTGTGGCATGGCCGTCTTGGACATGTTAATTTTAATTCAATGCGTCGTTTGATAAAATTTAATGGCATACCAAATTTTCATATTGATTCAAATTATAAGTGTGAAACTTGTGTCGAAGCCAAACTTACAAGATCATCTTTCAAATCGGTTGAACGAAAAACCGAACCACTTGATATGATACACACAGACATATGTGATTTGAAATCACTACCCACAAAAGGTGGCAATAAGTACTTCATCACGTTTATTGATGATTGCACAAAGTACTGCTACGTTTACTTATTGAAAAGTAAAGATGAAGCTATAGACAAGTTTGTTCTATACAAAACCGAAGTTGAGAATCAACTTGGTAGGAAAATCAAGGTTGTACGAAGTGATAGAGGAGGTGAATATGTGTCTCCTTTTGCTGATCTATGTGCGAAACATGGAATTAGACATGAGTTTACTGCTCCTTATTCACCTCAGCAAAACGGTATTGCCGAAAGGAAGAACCGTACCTTGAAAGAGATGGTTAATGCCATGTTGTTAAGTTCTGGTTTGAGCCGGGACATGTGGGGGGAAGCCATTCTAACGGCTACTTATCTTTTAAACAAGATACCTCGTAAGGATAAAGAGGAAACCCCATATGAATTGTGGATGGGAAGAAAACCATCATACCAGTACTTATGAGTGTGGGGGTGTCTAGCCAAGGTAGTTGTGCCGACACCTAAGACCCAAACGATTGGACCTAAATCTGTGGATTGTATATTTATTGGATATGCTAAGAATAGTAGTGCGTATCGTTTCATTGTACATGATTCGAAAAATCCAGATATACACAAGAACACAGTTATGGAATCAAGGAATGCGTCCTTCTTTGAAAACATATTTCCTTGTTTAAAGAAGGAAAATGGAAGAACATCTAGAATAGATGATGCAGTTGTCCAAGATAAGAGACAACGTGATGATAATGATCTCCAAGATGAGAGACAATATCAACCCGAGGAAGAAGAGGTTGAACCTAGAAGAAGCAAACGGGCGAGAACCGAGAAATCATTTGGACCCGATTTTGTCTCTTTTATGGTAGAAAATGAACCCACTTCTTATCAAGAAGCTGTGAATTCCTCGGAAGGGCCTCGATGGAAAGAAGCGATTAATAGTGAAATAGAGTCTATTTTACAAAATCATACTTGGGAGCTCGTGGATTTACCTCATGGTTGTAAACCACTAGCCTATAAATAGATCTTCAAGAAGAAGATGAAAGCTGATGGCACCATTGATAAGTACAAAGCAAGATTGGTGATCAAAGGTTTTAGACAACGCGAAGGTCTAGATTACTTTGATACTTATTCGCCTGTTACGCGAATAACTTCTATTAGGATGATTCTTGCTATTGTCGCATTAAGAAATTTAGAAGTTCACCAAATGGATGTGAAAACGGCTTTTCTAAATGGAGATTTAGAAGAAGAAATATACATGAACCAACCCGAGGGTTTCATGGCTCCTGGACAAGAGAGCAAAGTTTGTAGGCTTGTTAAGTCATTGTATGGCTTAAAGCAAGCTCCAAAACAATGGCATCAAAAGTTTGATCACGCCATGCTAGAGGGTGGATTCAAAATTAATGAATGCGACAAGTGTGTTTATGTCAAAGACACGAATAGTGGATATGTAATCTTGTGTCTTTATGTTGATGATATGCTTACCGTTGGCAGTAACGACAAGATGATCAAGTCTACTAAAGACATGTTGAAATCAAAGTTTGACATGAAAGATATGGGTTTGGCTGATGTGATCCTGGGAATAAAGATCATACGAACTCATAGTGGAATTGCATTAAGTCAAGCACATTACATGGACAAAATTCTCAATACTCATAATGCGGGGGATTCCGGCCTAGCTAGAACTCCAATTGACACCAGTTTGCATCTATCTAAAAATAGAGGAGCAGGTGTTGCCCAATTAGAGTATTCAAGAATTATTGGCATGTTGATGTATTTGATGACATGTACCCGACCTGACTTAGCATATGCTGTTAGCAGGCTAAGTAGATATACTAGTAATCCAAGTGATGCACATTGGAAAGCTATGACTAGGGTACTTCATTGTTTGAGATACAGTCGTGATTATGGACTGAATTATGCTAGATATCCATCTGTTATTGAAGGATACAGTGATGCAAATTGGATATCTGACATAAAGGATTCTAGATCGACCAGTGGATATGTGTTTACACTAGGAGGGGCCGCTATATCTTGGAAGTCTTCCAAGCAAACTGTAATAGCTAAGTCCACGATGGAATCAGAATTTATCGCGTTAGATTAATGCGGAGAAGAGGCGGAATGGCTACGTCAATTCGTAGAGGACATACCCAGGTGGCCTAAACCGGTAACGGCCATTAGTATACATTGTGATAGTCAATCGGCAATTGGCAGAGCTCATAGCACAATGTATAATGGAAAGTCTAGACATATCCGTCGTCGACATAATTCGGTACGACAACTACTCTCAACAGGAGTTATCTCAATTGACTATGTGAAGTCAAAGGATAACATTGCGGATCCGCTTACGAAAGGCTTAAGCAGAGAGTTAGTTAGTAAGTCGTCTAAAGGAATGGGACTAAAGCCCTTGAAGGAATAAGTTTCTATGAAGGAAAACCTAACCCAGTTGACTGGAGATCCCAAGATCTGGGTTCAATATGACAACCTAATCATAGAAATGTGGGGGAAGTCACGTCAATGTGGGGGAGTTACTTAATAAAATAACTTTCCTAGTCCATTCCTAAAACAATGTGACTTGTTGAGAGGTTAAACATATGGCTTAATGATTCAGGATGAAGTCATAAAGCATAATGATTCAAGATGAAATCATAAAACATATGTTTTTAATGATTCAAGATGAAATCACCTATGTGAGAGAGAAGTGGGGTCGCTTCGAAGGAAATTGTGAGGGCGCAATTTCTAAGAGCTCTTGCAGAACCAGGCGAGTGTTCATGACCATAACGAACACGACTATGAGGACTTGACAAGGTCAGGGAGAGTCTTGTGTGAGTGTGTATTGTCGTCTACGTAAACAGAGGCTGAGTTCAAGGACATCGCGTCTACTCAGATCTAGGAGACTAAGTGCATCTCATAAGGGAAGGTTCAAAGGGTTACACCTACCTATCCTATGCAGGACTTAACCGCAGAAATTTTTCCGAAACTTTCGTGTGTTTTCGACCGATTCCCATTCATGTGGGGGATTGTTGGAAAATGTTTTGCAAAATATGGTTTTTGCAATACTTTGGACATAATTTTATATATGTATATGTTATATATATTCGTAGTACTTAGTAGCTTTGCGTTCTCCTCGAAGAGAGCTTCGCAACGAGCTAAAGTATGTCCAATATGGAGTTAATATGAATGAGATATCGTGTCTCAAAGTGAGTCACGTGAAACACAATATTTGGAAAAATATTTGTCCCACATCGTTTGAAACATGAAGTGAAAACATGTTTATAAGGAAATCCTAGTTTCTACCCTACAATATTCATTTGTGGGTTTTTACTCCCACGCCTACGCGCGCGCAGGGGGTGCAGAAAGTGGGATTTCTAGGCCAAAAACGGGTTTCAAGCTACTGAACTTGTGCACGAGCGCGCGACCTGCGGACACGAATGCAGCTCCGAAAACTGGCTTGGGTGCGGGTAGATTTCGGTATCTTTTTTGCTGCAAATTCGAATTTTTTCCTGTAATCTATTTTAAGAATAGATTTAGAATAAATTTGTGTTTATAATTGATTTGCAAATCGTGTTATAGAAATAACAGATTTGTCAGAATATTTTATATGGAACAGAATATTTTGTCTTGGTGACCAAGGCAAATTTTAACTACATAATAAATCTGTCTCATTCAGTTTAATCATCAGAAAAACGCAGCTTTTCATACTCCATTACCAGACGATTTTTTCCAGCATTTCTCGATCAGAAACGCAGAAGGCTTCCGTGATCTTTCAGGCAAGTTTGTCTAGTCCGGCTGTACAACAGCTTTGGACGTTGTACCTTGGGAAACAGACGGCGAATCTGTTTTAAGGGAAGCGTGTTAAATACGTGCCTCGTCTTAGTTTTACTGCTTTCAATTTTATTTGTTATTTAATTCTGTTCTTTGTTCTCTGTTAATTTTATTATTGTTTTAATAAAAGTATACACCGTTTCTCACATACATAGTAGAACCAACAAGACCAACAATCACATTTCAACCCGTTAAGAGTGTTTTGTTTTGATATGCGACTCGGTTTAATAGTCAACCGACTTCTTTTTTCTCCCATGCGACATGTCGGTTCATAGTCTCGTAATGGGTGAGACGCTCACCCAAAGGTCGACCTAGTTCTCTTGACCAATCCATTATTGATCGTCTTAAACCCCATTGTTACCTGTCAAAATTGGTCACGGTGTCACTAAACTGCTCATTAACTACACAATACACATTGACAGAAAAGGTAAAATCAACTTTCGATTGATTCACCAAACAAAGCATAAAAAAATACAATAAAACATATTATAAGCAATAAAAAAAACCCTCTGAAGCACACCATTTAATTTGATTTAGAAGCAAAAAATTGCACTAACTTTATGCCTAATGACAAAGACTACAATTCCTACAAATTATAGGATTCGTTGGTTGCGTGGCTAAATGAATAACGAATGTACAAAACCTGATATATAACCTCTAATTTTTTATTTTCTGTTTCTTCCCATACGTATAAAGGTCAAATCTTAAAGGCAAGATCTGGAATGAAAATTTGGACAAAAAAGGAAAGGGCAAATAGAATAAAAAGGTACTCATCTTATGTTAAAATTCAATTAAAGGTACTCAACTTTTTTTTTCTCAATTTAAGGTACCGATCTTTTTTCTTGTAGCAATGTTAGGACAATAACTAATTTAGAGGTTATATATTAACGACCGTTTACTTTATTATTGCATCGTTAGTCCTTTATATTAACGACACTTTATAATAACCTCAAAATTCGTTTTTTACAGTTTTACACCGTTTTCTATCTTTTTCGTTTGATTTTTACCGTTTTCACTCGGTTTTTAATCGTTTTAGTCCGTTTTTTTGTTAGATTAAACACAAACTAAAACGGTAAAAATTAGACGAAAAAGGTGAAAACGGTCTAAAACTGTAAAAAAACAAATTTTAAGTTTATTATAAAGTGTCATTAATGTAAAGGACTAACGATGTAATTATAAAGTAAACGGTCGTTAATATATAACCTTTAAGTTTGTTATTGTCCCAACATTGCAACTAGAAAAAAGATTAGTACCTTAAATTGAGAAAAAAAAAAATTAAGTACCTTTAATTGAATTTTAACATAAGATGAGTACCTTTTTATGCTATTTACCCAAAAGAAACTACTTAATTTAATCAAATTGTATGATTGATTTTGATTCAAAGTCAAACAAATTGCCTTAAATAAATGCTCATGCACAAGTTGACAAAATATCAATAACCAGCTCAAACATATTAATGATTCTCACCAGCTCCTACTCTTCAACTTCATAGTTGGTTGGCTTACAATTAAAAGAAAAGTTTAACTTACAATTTTTTTTTACAATAAATCTAAATAAATAATCTCAGTCATTTGTTTAGTTTATTTAATAAAAAAATTTATTTTTATTATTTTAAAAAAAATATATCACAAACCGTTAATCGTCATGTAGAACGAAACATACCATCGCGACGAGAACTAAATCATCTTTTTATCGAGAGACACATGTATAAACATTCGACGAACTTTTTTTGTGTGAGAAAAGCATATATGATTCGTATCATGATCACGGATCATATATGATTTTGTGAAACCATATATGATTCGCATCACGAATCGTATATGATTTGTAAAACCCGCATGCTTTTACCATGCATAATACCCTTAGGATCGTACGTACTAGTTAAAACTTTCCTAATATAGCATGATTACGATTACGTGTTAGGAGTTTACGTATTACGTATGTGTTAGAACACGATAAGTATTTTATATGCACGATCACGTAATAATTATTTAACAATAATTAATCACGAACATGCGATCATGAAATCATGAACGTAATTAAAACACGAACTATTATTAGTTACGTATATATATTTATTACGAGCGTAATTAAATATAGTAGATCACGGTATTTACGTAACGAGAACATTTAAAACGCGAACATAAATAATCACAAACGAGTAACTAAATAACGAGACACGGAAAAAGGTACGGGAACCCCATGTGGGGTCCCTACCCGCGGCCAAACAAGGACAATGGGCCAAGCCCATTGTCAATTTTTACTAAAGAGGGTTAATTAATTTTTCACTACACAAAATAACTTACAGAAGATTTTTAAGAAAAAACTAAAAATCCTCCTTCCTCCTTCTCTTTGTGCCGCCACCCTAAGAACACCATACAAGGTGGTTCTTGATCTTGGATCTCAGAATTCTTGTGATTTATCGTGTTGGTTCTTTGTTCTCTTGATCCACGAATTCGGTAAAACCTTTATAAACCTTTTCTTTTAATTTAATCTTTTTATTAAGTATGAACATGGGATGTTTTTATAAAAACATAATAATTAATCATAGATCTAACATGTTTTGGTGTTAAATTAAATCAAATGGTCATTTTTAAGGGGTGTTTGCTTTGGCCGCCGGCTTCACCGAACCCAAAAGGGGTCTCGGCTTGCCAAGCCGACCACCACCAAGACCATATGGTCTTGGTTGGTGCGTGTGGGTCCCACGGCAGCAAGGGGTACCCCGAGTTGGTTCGGGGTACGATGTCGATTCATGTCCGGTTCATGTTTTTAGCCTAGATCCGGTTCATGGGGTATGTTAGTTTTTTTTTATGTTTATGAACTTATGTTAAAATTAAATTAATAAAAGATGTGATTAATTTAATAACATGACTTAGGTTATTTAATTATTAATGATCATGAAATTATTTTAACCTAAGTATTATATATTTAAGACTTATAATTAATTAATTATTTTAAAACCATGAATATAATTAATTAATTAACATGACTTAGGTTATATTATTAATATTTAATAATACATATTTTAACCTAAGTATTTAACTTATTTAAGTAAAAACATGTTATACTTTAATTAAATATTATAACCTATAGTTTAATTAAATTACATGAAATAATTATTAAACTATACAATATACCATATGACTTAGAAAATAATCATGAAAAACACTTAGGCTTATATACTTAGCTTATTTAACCAGCTTATTTCTAATTATGGAAACTTTCTATTTTTAGAAACTTAATTAAATAAGACAGCTAATCTATTTATGGAAACCAGCTATTTTTAGAAACTTATTTATTTAAGGCAGTTAATCTATTTATGGAAACTTAATTAATTAAGGCAGCAAATCTATTTATGGAAACTTTCTATTTTTAGAAACTTATCTATTTTAAGCAGTAAATCTATGTTTGGAAACTTTCTATTTTTGGTAACTTTCTATTTTTGGAAACTTTCTATTTTTGGAAACTTTCTATTTTTGGAAACTTTCTATTTTAGGAAACCTGCTATTTTTGGAAAGTTACTTATTATTACACAGTAAGTATAATAACACATGAAATACCATAAATACTTAATCAGATTAAACAGAATATATGATTTAACACCGTTTAAGGTTTTAAAATAGTAAAACATAGTAAGAACACATAAATAAGCTAAGACATGACATAAAACCAGTTATGTATTTAGTAAGCAGATACTTATTCATGTACGTATTTATGTAGCACTAGTGATTCGGAAGTAGGATTCTCGCAGTTCGTCTTTCTCGTTCACTGGACATAAGGTACGGACTCCCGTCCTTTCAGTATGGTCATTCTTTCCTTATTAGGATTCCCCGTATGCAGCCAACTGTTTTCCCGTAGTATATGTTATGAGTTTGATTTCTTATGTTTAATTAAGATTACCTATAGCAATATACATGCATGACCAGTTTCACCTAGTTATGGAGGTACCATAACCATAACATTAGAGGCACTGATGTTATGACTTCACCACGGCGGAGTGATTGCTCGTGGCGTCCCTTCAGCTTTTGGCCATTTATTTATATTTATCATGTGGGGCGTATGGGTGCATCCTAGTTACATGTTTTTATTCAGGATACATGGTGAATGTGGTGTGTGCCTTGCATCCTTCACAAGGAGCTGGTCCCTCCTACCCAAAAATCAGTATATTAAATTAGAGGCAGCCCCTCTAATTTGCATGATGAGGTCACCCCTCCAATTATTCATGCACGGTGGATTTTCATGACCTATATCGGCTAATGGTAAAATATGACAAACAGTTTTTATAAGATAAACATAAGACTTTCAAACTATAAAACCAGTTTTATTAAGACTTAACCAGGTTACTCGGGACTTAGTTTTCTTCCTCTGTTATTATGTTATATGCTTATTCTATTCATGCTTTATTGTACATCCGTGCACTAAGCGTATTTGCTCAGCCGTTTTCCTTTTCTATGTTCCCAAAACGGCAGGTACTCAGGGACGCTCGTGGACACTAAGAGTACGTGCATATGGACTGGAAGCTGTCTAGCCTTCTTTACATTATGCATTTCCTTTCTTTTGATACTTATGCTTTGGACATTGTTTAGTACTTTTCCTTTATTATACTATGTTTGTGTGTGATGAGTTTTACTTTTGGACTACCGATGTTTGATTCCGGTATTTTCCTTTTTTATGGTCAAGTAATGTTTAGACATTTTACCTTGTATGCTTTGATGACACGCCATAATTACTGTGATATTTCCATTCCCAAAATGAGGTGTTACAATTATGGTATCAGAGCCAAGGCTTCGACCTGTAGGCTCTCAAAAATGACATGTGATTAGTGGGTAGTCACTACGGTCTTCCTAGAACTGACAGTTGTTTTCATGCATTCATCATTTTTAAGCATACATATACATGTCATTGTTACAGGGTTTTTGACTAAGTAATGGTTGGTACAGGACTGGCCCTATTTAGTCGCATGTGTTTTATCGAAACTTTTAGATTTGGGACCGACCCATAGGCGTCCCCTCGCTATGTCTTTGTTTTGGGTGAACTGACCAGAGGCGTTCACTCTCGAGCATACAAAAGTTTTCATAAAACTGCATCATGCATTCATACACAAAATTTTCTTGCATAAAATTTTTCTCGTGAAATTTTAGTATAATTTTTTTTCATGTATATATATTTATATTTTATGTTTTGAACTGTTTAATCATATGTTTTATGTTATACTGTCAGATGGTTCTCAGACGCGAACAGGAGCAGCTCAATGCTGCAATTCAGGCTGCCATGCAAGCCTTGCTTCCTCAACTGAGGAATGACATTCGGGCTGAAGTTCAAGCTGCCAACAATCAGCAGCACAATCAGCCACCTCCTCCTCCTCCTCCAGTGACATTAGCAGTATGGCTGGAGAGATTCAACAAGCTCTGCCCTCGAGCTTTTGAGAAGACAGATAGCCCCAGCGATGCTGAAAGCTGATTGGCACACATCGAGAAGATTTTCAACGCTATGGGCTGTGACCCCGCATACAAGGCGAGGTTGGCATGCTATCGGTTCGAAGGCGATGTACTCAACCGGTGGTTAGCATTGATGCAATATGAAGGTGGTGATGAGTGGGTTGCTGGTTTGACTTGGGCTCAGTTCAAGGACAGGGTGATGGAGCAGTTCTTTCCCAAGGCTGAGCAGAATAAGCTCAAGAGAGAGTACCATGGGATCCGACAGAGAGCTGGGGAGAATAGCAACGAGTTCATGCAGCGCTTTCTTCGCTTGGCTGGTTTCCTTGGTGCGGCAGCAGGTACTCCTGAAGAGCAGGCACATCACTTCAGATGGGCTCTTCATACATCGGTCGCAAACAATCGGTGTGTGCTACGTTCAACACTATAGCACAAGTGGCCGATGCAGCACGAAAACTGGAGATGCTGCAGGAGAGGGATGAGTTTGGGGAAGCTGAAAGACCCGACAAGAGGCAGAAAACTGGGGACCGGTCTCAGCCGGCTACTCAGCAGCAGCCTCATCAGCCCAAGGGAAACGGTCAGACTAACGACCGTTCTGCTACGGATAGGCGTGGCGGTAATGACAATTACCGTAACAACGCCGGGCAATCCAACAACAGCAGGAACCATGGAAACGGTAGGGACCAGAACCAGAGAGGTTCGCAGCCTAGCCGTCCAGCTATCACTGGTCCTCAGCCAGCCAGAGCACCTACTGGAGGATACACTCATTGTAACACCCCACTTGGATAAGTGGACCGTTACGTGTATTTATGGCGTGTCATCAAAGCATAAGGTAAATGTCCTAAAACATTAACTGACCATAAAGGAATACCAGAATCAAACATCGGTAATCCAAACATAAGCTCAAAACATGAAAAGTAAAATACTGAAGAAAAGGACTAAACAATGTCCAAAAGCAGAATAATGTAAGAAATTCATAAAGTAAGAAGTCTGGATAGCTTCCATCCGAATGCACATGCTCTCAGAATCCTAAGAGCGTCCTGGGGTACCTGCCGTTAGAACATGAAAGGGAACTACGGCTGAGCATAACGCTCAGTGAACGGATATAAAGCATGATGGAATTTCTGAATGTAATGAAATAGAAGACAACAAAAAACTATAAGACTGATATGTAACATGTGGTAGAACTCTGAATAAAATCTGAGAAGCCTGGTTCATATATACTGACACTGAAATATAACTATTAATTCTGAAAACATGCATTTACTGTATTTTATTTGCCAGAGCTTATATAGGTCACGTGCTGTAACAACCGTGCATGAATAACTGGAGGGGTGACCTCGTCATGCTGTAGAGGGGTGACCTCTAAATAACTGTGCTGGGTGGAGGGATCAGCTCCAATGTGAAGGATGTAGAGCACACACCACATTCACCCTGATAACTTGTAACACATATAAGCCTAGGATGCATCCATACGCCCCACTAATAATACTGATAAAATGGCCAAGCTGAGCTGAGTGGGACGATGCAGGATATCACTCTCCTGCATGTGAGTCACGACACCGGTGCCTCTAGTGCCGTGGTTACGGTACCTCCGTAACTAGTACATAATCTGGTTGTGCTTGTATATAATGCTCAGGCAATTTATTTAGTTATTAACATGATTACTGATAAACTTAAACATATATTGGGGAAAAACATTTGGCTGAAGACGGGGAATCCTAATCATGCATAGAAAGGAAGTCCTTACTGAAAGAACGGAAATCCGTACCTCGTGTCCAGTAATTTAAATAAGCATGAAAGCGGAAGAATCGACTCTGACTTCACGGATACTACATAAATAATGGACGGAAAAATAAGTCGTCTGATATTTGTTTGTTGTTACTGATTCTTATCTGTTCTAAATTTAATTTAATTTATTCTTGTATTACTGTTTATGGATAAACTGATAAATTCTGACTGTTCTCATGTTATTACTCCTGATTCTCTGTATTCCTGATTACCGTAAAATATATACTCCAATATAATAATATTACTATAAATAGTAACCTGCTATAAATAGAAAGTTTCCAAATTTAGAAAGATTGGAAAATCATTTATAATTTCTATAATAAAATTATACCCTTTTAAATATTATAAAACTATTTTAATTTCACTCATTTAAATATAAAGTCAAAACATTTATAAAAGTAAGTAATAAAAGGTATAATTTAAAATCTTCATTTTTAATGTTTAAACTATATTTCGAGCCTACCGAGATACCCCTTTGTCGGTCGCACTAAAAAAAAATCAACATAATATACAAATCTGCCTATTAGATTTAGCGACAGAAAAAAATCTGTCACTAAAAAGTGTGACCAAAACTGAGTATCTAAAACTGTCATTAAATGAATCTGCGACAGAAATTAGCGTCGCTAATCTGTCGCTAATGTCAGAACCAAAACTCTTTTATTTTTCTATTTAACGAGTTCCCACTGCTTTTCATCTTATTCCCACTGTTCGAGTTATATTCCCGCTGCTTGTTACTTTTACCCACTGCTAATGTAATCTGTTTATAAACCCAAACACCCCTACTGATTATACACCCAAACGCACCCTTATACGCGACTAACCCCAAACGCCCCCTGTTTGTTTCTGTTGGCTGCCGAGAGTACCCAGACCACCACCGCACCCTTGTGGGTCGCGGCTGGGCCAAATTGAAACCACACCGAGACATATTAGTCTCGGTTTTTCCTGATTTCACGCGAAACCCGACACCCCTATAATCTGGATTCGTATTTACCAACAGAAAGAAGAATAAACGATATTTTACCTTGACTTGCGTGATCTGAATTCGTGTTTCTTGTTCCTTGATGCTTTGTTCGTCGGCAAGAAGAAGACCAAGGAGGAAAACAACGGCTCTTCCTTTTTTCTTTTTTTTGTCTGCCGTGAAAAACCGCACACACACTAATAAACCCTAGTTTTTTTTTCTTCCTGTTGGTGTTAAGGGTGGGTTGAGTCCCGTGTTTTCTTTGGCAATGGGTCGGGCTCAAGCCCAAAACCCCTTTTTTTTTCTTTTTGATCCGAAACAAACAACCCTTAATACACTAATATCGTTTTCGATTTTTTTTTTATATTTTCCGTGTATTAATTATCCATGGCGTGAGTTCGCGTTTTAATTCTTGTGATATATTCTTTCACGGAATAATTATTTTCCTGAATAAATAATAATTATGTATTATTTGGATAGTTAAAGTTAATTATTTTCTGAATAATTAATTACGTAACTTTTAAATAGAACTGGGGCTGCGTATAATTAACATTCATGGATTTTTTTTTTTGGTTAATAATATCTGAATAGCTAAATACTAATTATTTTTCTGAATAATTATATGAAGCTTATAATAAATCAAAACTGCGTATTTAATATTTTAATTTTTAAATACGGGTTTTACAATTTTTCTCCTCTAAAAAGAATAATTCGTCCCCGAATTAAAGATAAGACCATACTGGGTTTCACAATTCTTCCCCTCTAAAAAGGAAATTCGTCCTCGAATTAACGGTAATTAAGCTGGTGATGCTTATAAAAACTGAAAGGACATATAAGCTGAAAGGACATGAAAGCTGAAGAGGCATAAGAGCTGAAAGATCATTCGTCCCTGATTTAAAACATATGTTGCTGAAAGGGTATAAACATGGCATAACTGAACTGAATATGCAACGTGACATGACTGAAAGAACTTAACTGGATTTATTGAAGGAAAAGGATGAGAGGTCCGGATGGACTCCTCCGTTTCGAGTAGCTTCCCGCTCGAAACGATTTCTTCAAGGGTCTAAACATAATTAATAACTTGGTCCTGCTGACCATGACCTGATGAATACTGAATAGTTCTTGGTTCCATACTTAAGATGGATTTTCTGAATCTGATAGAATGAACAAGCTATAGCATGTGGATACATGAAACAGTACGTATAAATATCCTGAAAGATAACATTTACATATTTGAGCGAGCTGCTAAAAACATATAAGGGCGACTACGTGAACAATTTCGAACGTACTACGTGAGCAATTGTGAACATGGTTCATAATTATATGAGGAACGCTGGCATGGAATATATCATGAATGTGATACGTGAATCATACTGTGAACGTGATACTAGAACA
This sequence comes from Glebionis coronaria, assembly GCA_025667525.1. Lineage (NCBI taxonomy): Eukaryota > Viridiplantae > Streptophyta > Magnoliopsida > Asterales > Asteraceae > Glebionis > Glebionis coronaria. Next base: position 125,586,626 of record CM046874.1, on the reverse strand, counting down.
TATCATGAACGCATGCTGACTGAGGAATGAATGCCAAAAGATATGGCTGAGATGTGAAACGTCTGCCTGGTTATGGAATAGCTGTGCTATACTTAGGTATGGTTTCTCAAACTTCCTATAATTAATCCGGTACCATACTTGGAACGTATCCACTAAGATGGAACACGAATCTGAACGTGAACAATGTCATGAATGCGAATCGTGACTTTAAATTTGAGATATCATAAACATAAACTGAAACAACATCATACCGTGAATGAGACGTAAACGTGAAAGTGAAAATAAACATGAACGTAAAGTGAACGTAACATACACGTGATCATGAACATGAATTTTTTTTCTGACATGATGGTCGATGGAATACTTTGAATTCGAATAATTTACTGCTAAATTTTCTGCAGGTCCGCTACTGCGTAATCCCTTCGGATGAAAGAAACCGCGCAGGTTGATGACATGGTTAACGATGACTTAGATAGTACCATACTTTTCTGAGTCTGTGGTAACTGATAACAATTTCATGGAATTTCGTCTCATTTCTGCTCAGAAATTTCTAAGGATTGTAGTAACTTACTAACATGATGGCGTTCTATCTCGAACCTGCAATATGTCACGCAGCTAGATATGAACATAGCTGCACAAATGTGTGATACTGCTTCTATCAACATCCTGCCTGGGATTATGAAACATTCCGGTGGAAATCTGGTTGAATAGTCATAAAACATTTTTAGGGAGAACTGTCGGCAATTTCTGCGGTAGCAGTCAATTGAGTTCAAGAAAATTTTGTACTTCGTTCATAGGCATCGGTCGGGACCATCAGGTGATGTCCTTCACCTTCGCATGATTGTCTGAAATTTCTTTCTGCTGAAATAGGGTGGCTTAGAAATGTCACCTTGTTCAACTGGAATTCACATCTAAAAAGTTGCATATATAATTTTCTGAAAATCTGCATGGCTGTGAGAAGATGATTTTCGCGTCCTTCTTTAGGGTTTAGCAACTCAGAATGTTATCAATAAAATACTGGTGCTTTTATATGAGAATTCATGACAAAATTTTATTCATAAGTTTCATAATATAGCTGGAGCATTTAGGAGCTCAGGAGTATGGATCCAAATTTTTGAAAGACTATAATATGTGCAACAGCAGTCTGGAAAACATCACGTTCTTCCTCTCGCCACTGATGGTAGCATGATCGGGATTTTTCTGGAAAGATGTTCAAGGCATCGTAACAGGTCAGATAAACCTTCTATACGTGGAATGAATATCAATTAGTAATGGTGATCTGGTAAGTTTTCCGGTGGTCGATACATGATCTCATGATACCGGCCTTCTTTCTGATGGACATGAACGGTGCACTTCCTGGTGGTGCGCTAGGGCGAATAAAGCCTGATTCTGTAATTCTTGTAGCAAATTTTGCAACTCTTTTAAATCAGCTGAAGCCCTGCGATAAAGAGTTCTATAACAGGTTCTGTTCTTGAGACAAGCTTGATGTTAAATTCTGTCTCGTGGTTAGGAAGGAAATTCTTGAAAAACTTTTTGAAATTACGTTTGGGAACTCTGAAATAATCTGCTGGTCATGAATTTAAGAAATTTTCGAAGTGAATTTATAACTGGTAGCTGAAAAGTCTTCGTAGCTTTGTAATAATAAATCATTTGCTGTACAGTATAACAACTTGTACCGATTTTCTGGAAGAAGAAAAAAAAATAATAACTATATTTGGGATTGAGTAAGACGAATATCGGCGTCAACTGAAAGGTAAAAAGGAAAACCTTAATAATATGGGTGGTACTGTGGAGTCTTTCTGGATGGGAGGTAGGTGATACCCTGATTTAAGATGAAGTTGACATATGATTACGTGAAGTAAACATGGCGATCTTCACTGAATGTGTTCTTCTATAACCTCAAAGAATGAATAATGCGTGTTTAACCTGATTACTACCCCGTGACTGTAACTGAATTGTAAGGGTCTGATTTATGCGTGGTATAACAAAACGGTATACCCCTTCGGGGGTACCCTGAATCTCTGAGGACCTGGTTTAGAAGGTATACCAGAATTATGAGTCTTGACTCGTGCCTTGAGAAGATATTCGTATGAAATGTATCATGACTGGTATCCTGACATGTGTCTACCGAAATGATACTTGGGACCTGTGTCTTGACTGTTGTCTTGACATGTGTTTTTGTGGATGAACCTAGACAAGGCTAAAAATTTTTGGTAACTGCTAGGATTGGTAGACCGGTTAGACTACTGACCTGTTGTATTTCTGGTCACGTCCGTTCTGGAGTTCCGATGGTTACTGACTGATTAATTATAAGTACGATGGTTGTCACTACTACTTTGTTTGTCACTTTATGACGGTCATTATCATGACCGTGATTCATGTAACTATTCTGCTGAGTGGCCGGCTGGGTTCCGGTTCCCACTATTTTGAATGAACGGTTAGCTGAGTGACGTGTGACATCTAGCTGAGAAGGTAAAAGTATGGAATGGAATGGTGGTGTCTGATGGTTGAAATTTATTCTTGTCAGACATTTAAAATTTATAGTTTTCGTCCTTGTTCTGCAGTGTCTTCATAGTGCAACCGGCATCAGCGTCTTGAGAAATCTCCAAAGTATCAGCATCATCAGCATTTGTGAGGTCTTCAAAGTGTTAGCAGCATCAGCATCTGGTAAAATCTTCAACTCACAAGCAGCATCAGCACCTGGTAGAATATCGACAAGTGGAAACGCTTGGATGATTGAGGATCGATTAGCAATATCCATAGAGTATGATACCTGGAGTACACCTGGACTACTGTACATGAAGTACGAAATGAATATTGCATATGGAGCATATTTGAGACACTGTAGGTGGAGTACACATGAAATACTGTACATGGCACTGGTGGAAATTTTATGGGATGATCGATACTGGTGTCGCTTGTCTGACATGATCAAGGAAATAAATTGATTTAAACGGTAGTAAACTGATCTGAAATAAGTAACAGGATAGCCTGGAAATTCCTGCGTGGACTTAAAGCTGGTTGTATAGAGTTTCAAAATTGTGATTAAACGGAATTTCAACAATGGTCAGCATGAAGACATGATTGATGAAGATCAAACATGATTATTATGAAAACATGATTTTACTGTAACCCCTTCTGTATCTTAGCACGAAAACATCATCACCTTGTTGAAAACATAATCCTCACAAGGAGACATGAACTGAATCATCATGTAGATGAGGGTATGAAAATTTGACTGTTACTAGGAACACAAAAAAAAGTCAAATCAACTGAGGTGTAATATCAACTGATGTGGACGGCTATGGTTCAATCTACAGAATTTAAAGAAGAAAAACCTGAGACTAAGTAGGGGCTATTCTGGTTCGATCCATACTGGTCAAAATTTTCTGAGAACTGTCATGTATAGAAATTTATAATCTCGGACTAAATATGGATGGATGTAGTTCAATCCATACTTGTCAAAATTTATGAAATGTCCTGATATGACAAAGGTGAACTACTGTGGATCGGTTCACAAAATATCATTTGACTGAAAAGCATGAAATTCGACTTGAGAAATGGTGAACGTTTATGGCTGGTTCACCAAGTGATATTTGACTGAAAACATGAATCTGTCATGAGTAAGGGTAAACGCCTATGGTCGGTTTACCAATACAAAATCTGAACGGGCAAGGGTGAGCGCCTATGGTCAGCTCACCAAAACGAAAATTCGCTAAAAAGCACATGCGACTAAATATGGCTAGTTATGTACCAACCTTTTACTAGTCAAAACTTTAAGAAAACTGACTGATAAATGAAGAAAACTGACTGAATAATCCATGAGAAACATGAAAAATAACAACGCCAAAATATGGGAAGTTCCTGGTGACTACCCACTAGTCACAGGTCAAGCTTTAGAGCCTACAGGTCGAACCTATAGCTCTGATACCATAATTGTAACACCCCACTTGGATAAGTGGACCGTTACGTGTATTTATGGCGTGTCATCAAAGCATAAGGTAAATGTCCTAAAACATTAACTGACCATAAAGGAATACCAGAATCAAACATCAGTAATCCAAACATAAGCTCAAAACATGAAAAGTAAAATACTGAAGAAAAGGACTAAACAATGTCCAAAAGCAGAATAATGTAAGAAATGCATAAAGTAAGGAGTCTGGATAGCTTCCATCCGAATGCACATGCTCTCAGAATCCTAAGAGCGTCCTGGGGTACCTGCCGTTAGAACATGAAAGGGAACTACGGCTGAGCATAACGCTCAGTGAACGGATATAAAGCATGATGGAATTTCTGAATGTAATGAAATAGAAGACAACAAAAAAACTATAAGACTGATATGTAACATGTGGTAGAACTCTGAATAAAATCTGAGAAGCCTGGTTCATATATACTGACACTGAAATATAACTATTAATTCTGAAAACATGCATTTACTGTATTTTATTTGCCAGAGCTTATATAGGTCACGTGCTGTAACAACCGTGCATGAATAACTGGAGGGGTGACCTCGTCATGCTGTAGAGGGGTGACCTCTAAATAACTGTGCTGGGTGGAGGGATCAGCTCCAATGTGAAGGATGTAGAGCACACACCACATTCACCCTGATAACTTGTAACACATATAAGCCTAGGATGCATCCATACGCCCCACTAATAATACTGATAAAATGGCCAAGCTGAGCTGAGTGGGACGATGCAGGATATCACTCTCCTGCATGTGAGTCACGACACCGGTGCCTCTAGTGCCGTGGTTACGGTACCTCCGTAACTAGTACATAAACTGGTTGTGCTTGTATATAATGCTAAGGCAATTTATTTAGTTATTAACATGATTACTGATAAACTTAAACATATATTGGGGAAAAACATTTGGCTGAAGACGGGGAATCCTAATCATGCATAGAAAGGAAGTCCTTACTGAAAGAACGGAAATCCGTACCTCGTGTCCAGTAATTTAAATAAGCATGAAAGCGGAAGAATCGACTCTGACTTCACGGATACTACATAAATAATGGACGGAAAAATAAGTCGTCTGATATTTGTTTGCTGTTACTGATTCTTATCTGTTCTAAATTTAATTTAATTTATTCTTGTATTACTATTTATGGATAAACTGATAAATTCTGACTGTTCTCATGTTATTACTCTTGATTCTCTGTATTCCTGATTACCGTAAAATATATACTCCAATATAATAATATTACTATAAATAGTAACCTGCTATAAATAGAAAGTTTCCAAATTTAGAAAGATTGGAAAATCATTTATAATTTCTATAATAAAATTATACCCTTTTAAATATTATAAAACTATTTTAATTTCACTCATTTAAATATAAAGTCAAAACATTTATAAAAGTAAGTAATAAAAGGTATAATTTAAAATCTTCATTTTTAATGTTTAAACTATATTCCGAGCCTATCGAGATACCCCTTTGTCGGTCGCACTAAAAAAAATCAACATAATATACAAATCTGCCTATTAGATTTAGCGACAGAAAAAAATCTGTCACTAAAAAGTGTGACCAAAACTGAGTATCTAAAACTGTCATTAAATGAATCTGCGACAGAAATTAGCGTCACTAATCTGTCGCTAATGTCAGAACCAAAACTCTTTTATTTTTCTATTTAACGAGTTCCCACTGCTTTTCATCTTATTCCCACTGTTCGAGTTATATTCCCGCTGCTTGTTACTTTTACCCACTGCTAATGTAATCTGTTTATAAACCCAAACACCCCTACTGATTATACACCCAAACGCACCCTAATACGCGACTAACCCCAAACGCCCCCTGTTTGTTTCTGTTGGCTGCCGAGAGTACCCAGACCACCACCGCACCCTTGTGGGTCGCGGCTGGGCCAAATTGAAACCACACCGAGACATATTAGTCTCGGTTTTTCCTGATTTCACGCGAAACCCGACACCCCTATAATCTGGATTCGTATTTACCAACAGAAAGAAGAATAAACGATATTTTACCTTGACTTGCGTGATCTGAATTCGTGTTTCTTGTTCCTTGATGCTTTGTTCGTCGGCAAGAAGAAGACCAAGGAGGAAAACAACGGCTCTTCCTTTTTTCTTTTTTTTGTCTGCCGTGAAAAACCGCACACACACTAATAAACCCTAGTTTTTTTTTCTTCCTGTTGGTGTTAAGGGTGGGTTGAGTCCCGTGTTTTATTTGGCAATGGGTCGGGCTCAAGCCCAAAACCCCTTTTTTTTTCTTTTTGATCCGAAACAAACATCCCTTAATACACTAATATCGTTTTCGATTTTTTTTATATTTTCCGTGTATTAATTATCCATGGCGTGAGTTCGCGTTTTAATTCTTGTGATATATTCTTTCACGGAATAATTATTTTCCTGAATAAATAATAATTATGTATTATTTGGATAGTTAAAGTTAATTATTTTCTGAATAATTAATTACGTAACTTTTAAATAGAACTGGGGCTGCGTATAATTAACATTCATGGATTTTTTTTTTTTGGTTAATAATATCTGAATAGCTAAATACTAATTATTTTTCTGAATAATTATATGAAGCTTATAATAAATCAAAACTGCGTATTTAATATTTTAATTTTTAAATACGGGTTTTACACTCATCCTCTCTGCTCTACTTGCCACCGTAGGCATCCAGGACCATGTCGCCGTAATATTGATGCGTGCTTCAAGTGTGGTCTTCCTGGCCATATTATGAAGGATTGCCGTAAGGGCGAGATGGAGGGTACATCGGGACATGCTGATACCAAGCCGCCTCCTACTACCGGGCGTGTCTACACGACATCTCGAGACCAGGCCAACAAGTCTACAGGTACCATCACTGGAATCTTGTATATGTATGGTCGTGCTGCATGTGTTCTTTTCGATACGGGTGCTACTCACTCGGTTATTTCTACTGCTTATGCTAAGAACATTATAATGCCTCCCTTGCCACTAGAAAATAGGCTTACTATTTCCACGCCTTTGAGGGACTCTGTATTAATCACCCATGTATACAAGAGTCTTCCCTTAGAATTTGATGATAAGGTTCGACCTGTCGACGCACTTCCGTTGGACATGAATGACTTCGACATGATTTTGGGCATGGATTGGCTATCCAAGTATCATGCTACCATAGACTGCCATTCATATCGAGTTATCTTCGGTGATGTCAATGCACCAGAGTACATTCATAATGGGTTCATACCCGGACTGTCTGTACAAGTCATATCCACCCTGCAAGCGCGTGCACTACTGTCACATGGCTGCGAGGGTTATCTAGCTACGGTTCACGACATGGATGCTGAGTCTCCATCGATTCAGGATCAACCAATAGTGTCGGAATTCCAAGATGTGTTTCCAGCAGAACTTCCAGGCATACCACCTGCACGAGAAGTGGAATTCAGTATCGAGCTGGTTCTAGGAGCTGAACCAATCTCCAAGGCTCCTTATCGCATGGCTCCCATAGAGCTGAAGGAGCTGAAGGATCAACTGCAAGAACTTCTTGAACGAGGTTTCATTCGACCGAGCGCATCTCCATGGGGCGCACCGGTCTTGTTTGTTAAGAAGAAGGACGGCAGTATGCGTCTTTGCATAAACTATCGCGAGCTCAACAAGATTACCATTCGGAATATATATCCACTGCCGCGCATTGACGATCTGTTTGACCAACTCCAAGGGGCCAAACACTTCTCCAAGATTGATCTTAGGTCAGGCTATCATCAGCTACGGGTCAAGGAGCAGGATATCGCTAAGACTGCCTTTCGTACTCGTTATGGCCACTACGAGTTTGTAGTTATGCCATTTGGCCTGACAAATGCTCCAGCAGTGTTCATGGGTCTGATGAACATAATCTTCCATGAATTTCTGGACAAATTCGTCATTATTTTCATCGATGACATCCTGATTTTCTCAAAGTCCAAGGAGGAACACGAAGACCATCATCGTACAGTACTACAGATTCTTCGCCAGAAGCAGCTGTATGCAAAATTCTCCAAGTGTGAGTTCTGGTTAGACGAGGTGGCATTCTTAGGTCACATTGTATCAGCAGAAGGAATCACTATGGATCCAGCGAAGGTGGAGGCCATCACTAAGTGGCCAAGGCCGACATCAGCGACGAAAGGGGAGAAATTCGCTTGGACTGAAGATCGAGAGAAGAGCTTTGAAGACCTGAAGCAGAAGCTAGTATCTGCACCTATTCTTACTCTACCATCTGGTACGGGTGGATTTCAAATCTAAAGCGATGCATCGGGGAAGGGACTTGGCTGTGTTCTCATGCAACATGGGAAAGTGATCGCGTACGCTTCACGGCAGCTTAAGCCTTATGAAGAAAATTACCCCACGCATGATCTGGAACTTGCTGCAGTCGTGTTTGCATTGAAGATATGGAGGCACTACTTATATGGAGAATCATGTGACATTTTTACGGTCCACAAGAGCTTGAAGTATATCTTCACTCAGCGTGAATTAAACATGAGGCAAAGGAGATGGTTAGAGCTGTTGAAGGATTATGACATTAATCTACAGTATCATCCCGGAAAGGCAAATGTAGTAGCAGATGCTCTTAGCAGGAAGTCCGGAATGATCAACGACATTAAAATGGAAGAGGAAATCATCAGAGACTTGGAGCGACTAGACATCGAGATCATGGTACGTGGACAACACGGTTACTGGGCTAATCTTAGAGTAGAACCTGAGTTACTATCTAAGATCAAGGAAGCTCAGAGGGATGACGGAGAAATCTGGGCGATAGTACAGAATTTGGAGAAGCAGACAGAATTCAGAGTAGATGCAGATGGTATCGTATGGCAGGGCACTAGACTTTGTGTTCCTGATGACCAAGAACTTCGGGAAGCTTTGTTAGCTGAAGCTCATAGATCCCCATTCTCGATATATCCTGGTTCGACTAAAATGTACCATGACATCAAGCAGTACTTTTGGTGGAGTGGTATGAAACATGATGTGGCCACTTACGTCTCTAAATGTCTTACCTGCCAGCAGGTTAAGATCGAGCATCAGCGATCTGGCGGTCTCCTTCAACCGTTAGATATTCCAGAGTGGAAGTGGGACAAAATCACCATGGATTTTGTTACCGGTCTTCCGCCTACTAAAAGGAAGCACGATGCAATTTGGGTTATCGTTGATCGACTTACCAAATCAGCTCATTTCTTACCGATTCGCAAGGAAGATCCGGTAAGTAAACTCGCAGATACGTATAGACGAGAGATCATGAGACTCCACGGTGCACCATCCAGCATCGTCTCAGACAGAGATCCTCGATTCACTTCGCGCTTTTGGAAAAGTCTGCAGAAAGCTTGGGGTACACAACTTAAACTTAGCACGGCTTTTCATCCTCAAATGGACGGACAGTCGGAGCGAACCATTCAGACATTGGAAGATATGTTGAGGTCGTGTGCGTTGAAATGGACGGGTGAGTGGGACGAATACATCTGTTTAGTGGAGTTTGCATACAACAACAGCTGGCACGCAAGCATCAAATGTGCTCCATTTGAGATGTTGTATGGCAGAAAGTGTCGCGCCCCAATCTGCTGGGATCAGGTTGGCGAGCGAACACTCGAAGGACCGGAAATCATAGAGATGACCAATGAGAAGATCGCAGTAGCTAAGCAGAAAATTCAGGAGGCACGGTCACGTCAGAAGAGTTACGCCGATAAGCATCATAGGGATATACAATTTAACATAGGAGATCACGTCTTCCTTAAGGTTTCGCCGGCACGTGGTGTTAGACGCTTCGAGATTAAAGGGAAGCTCAGTCCTCGTTTCATCGGACCGTTTGATATCATTGAACGAGTCGGTGAAGTATCTTACCGATTGGCGTTACCTCCGCAGCTTTCGCATGTGCACAATGTGTTTCATGTGTCCTTACTCAGAGGGTACCAATATCATCCCTTCACATGGTTCAGTATCCACTGGAACAGATACGTGAAGATCTCACTTTTATAGAAGAACCCGAACGAGTTCTTGACAGACAAGAACGAGTCATGAGAAAGAAGACGATTCCATTCGTCAAAATTCTATGGAGGGATCATACCGAGCAGGAAGCCACTTGGGAAACAGAGGAGTCTATCCGGGCTTCTTACCCTCATTTCATATTTTGAATTCGGGTATGTTCTTCTTTTCCAGTTACTTTATCTATTCGGGGACGAATTATTCTTTTTAGGGGGGAAGAGTTGTAAAACCCGCATGCTTTTACCATGCATAATACCCTTAGGATCGTACGTACTAGTTAAAACTTTCCTAATATAGCATGATTACGATTACGTGTTAGGAGTTTACGTATTACGTACGTGTTAGAACACGATAAGTATTTTATATGCACGATCACGTAATAATTATTTAACAATAATTAATCATGAACATGCGATCATGAAATCATGAACGTAATTAAAACACGAACTATTATTAATTACGTATATATATTTATTACGAGCGTAATTAAATATAGTAGATCACGGTATTTACGTAACGAGAACATTTAAAACGCGAATATAAATATTCACAAACGAGTAACTAAATAACGAGACACGGAAAAAGGTACGGGAACCCCATGTGGGGTCCCTACCCGCGGCCAAACAAGGACAATGGGCCAAGCCCATTGTCAATTTTTACTAAAGGGGGTTAATTAATTTTTCACTACACAAAATAACTTACAGAAGATTTTTAAGAAAAACCTAAAAACCCTCCTTCCTCCTTCTCTTTGTGCCGCCACCCTAAGAACACCATACAAGGTGGTTCTTGATCTTGGATCTCAGAATTCTTGTGATTTATCGTGTTGGTTCTTCGTTCTCTTTATCCACGAATTCGGTAAAACCTTTATAAACCTTTTCTTTTAATTTAATCTTTTTATTATTTATGAACATGGGATGTTTTTATAAAAACATAATAATTAATCATAGATCTAACATGTTTTGGTGTTAAATTAAATCAAAGGGTCGTTTTTAAGGGGTGTTTGCTTTGGCCTCCGGCTTCACCGAACCCAAAAGGGGTCTCGGCTTGCCAAGCCGACCACCACCAAGACCATATGGTCTTGGTTGGTGCGTGTGGGTCCCACGGCAGCAAGGGGTACCCCGAGTTGGTTCGGGGTACGGTGTCGATTCATGTCCGGTTCATGTTTTTAGCCTAGATCCGGTTCATGGGGTATGTTAGTTTTTTTTATGTTTATGAACTTATGTTAAACTTAAATTAATAAAAGATGTGATTAACTTAATAACATGACTTAGGTTATTTAATTATTAATGATCATGAAATTATTTTAACCTAAGTATTATATATTTAAGACTTATAATTAATTATTATTTTAAAACCATAGATATAATTAATTAATTAACATGACTTAGGTTATATTATTAATATTTAATAATACATATTTTAACCTAAGTATTTAACTTATTTAAGTAAAAACATGTTATACTTTAATTAAATATTATAACCTATAGTTTAATTAAATTACATGAAATAATTATTAAACTATACAATATACCATATGACTTAGAAAATAATCATGAAAAACACTTAGGCTTATATACTTAGCTTATTTAACCAGCTTATTTCTAATTATGGAAACTTTCTATTTTTAGAAACTTAATTAAATAAGACAGCTAATCTATTTATAGAAACCAGCTATTTTTAGAAACTTATTTATTTAAGGCATCTAATCTATTTATGGAAACTTATTTAATTAAGGCAGCAAATCTATTTATGGAAACTTTCTATTTTTAGAAACTTATCTATTTTAAGCAGTAAATCTATTTTTGGAAACTTTCTATTTTTGGTAACTTTCTATTTTTGGAAACTTTCTATTTTTGGAAACTTTCTATTTTTGGAAACTTTCTATTTTAGGAAACCTGCTATTTTTGGAAAATTACTTATTATTACACAGTAAGTATAATAACACATGAAATACCAGAAATACTTAATCAAATTAAACAGAATATATGGTTTAACACCGTTTAAGGTTTTAAAACAGTAAAACATAGTAAGAACACATAAATAAGCTAAGACATGACATAAAACCAGCTATGTATTTAGTAAGCAGATACTTATTCATGTACGTATTTATGTAGCACTAGTGATTCGGAAGTAGGATTCTCGCAGTTCGTCTTTCTCGTTCACTGGACATAAGGTACGGATTCCCGTCCTTTCAGTATGGTCATTCTTTCCTTATTAGGTTCCCCGTATGCAGCCAACTGTTTTCCCGTAGTATAAGTTATGAGTTTGATTGCTTATGTTTAATTAAGATTACCTATAGCAATATACATGCATGACCAGTTTCACCTAGTTATGGAGGTACCATAACCATAACATTAGAGGCACTGATGTTATGACTTCACCACGGCGGAGTGATTGCTCGTGGCGTCCCTTCAGCTTTTGGCCATTTATATATATATTTATAATGTGGGGCGTATGGGTGCATCCTAGTTACATGTTTTTATTCAGGATACATGGTGAATGTGGTGTGTGCCTTGCATCCTTCACAAGGAGCTGATCTCTCCTACCCAAAAACCAGTATATTAAATTAGAGGCAGCCCCTCTAATTTGCATGATGAGGTCACCCCTCCAACTATTCATGCACGGTGGATTTTCATGACCTATATCGGCTAATGGTAAAATATGACAAACAGTTTTTATAAGATAAACATAAGACTTTCAAACTATAAAACCAGTTTTATTAAGACTTAACCAGGTTACTCGGGACTTAGTTTTCTTCCGCTGTTATTATGTTATATGCTTATTCTATTCATGCTTTATTGTACATCCGTGCACTGAGCGTATTTGCTCAGCCGTTTTCCTTTTCTATGTTCCCAAAACGGCAGGTACTCAGGGACGCTCGTGGAAACTAAGAGTACGTGCATATGGACTGGAAGCTGTCTAGCCTTCTTTACATTATGCATTTCCTTTCTTTTGATAATTATGCTTTGGACATTGTTTAGTCCTTTTCCTTTATTATACTATGTTTGTGTGTGATGAGCTTTACTTTTGGACTACCGATGTTTGATTCCGGTATTTTCCTTTTTTATGGTCAAGTAATGTTTAGACATTTTACCTTGTATGCTTTGATGACACGCTATAATTACTGTGCTATTTCCATTCCCAAAATGGGGTGTTACATGATTTGTATATGATTTTTTGAAATTATATAGTATGATTTTGGGAAATCATTTATGATTTTTCAGACAAAAAAAATTCGTCGAAAGTTTATAAATGTGCCTCTCCATAGAAAGATGGTTTAATTCTCGTTACAATGATGTATTTTTTGTCGCTTGACGATTCATCATTTTTGAAATATCTAATTTTTTAAAAAGAGGTGAAAAGTGAATATGATTGCTTGACTGAGTATATGTTAAGGTGTGTTTGGTATGCGGTAATGGGAATGAGGGGATGATTATTGGAAGGGGTAATTATGAAAATGGCCCCCGCCAAGTGGGTTAGTCACTTTGGGAGCCCGAGTTCTTTTTCTTTTCAAAATAGCTAGTTACTCGGGGCGACTTTGGGTTTCATAGTCTTTTTAGTTTTAACTTTCCAAATACCTTTTTTCAGGATCCAGCTTCCTAAGATACGTGTGGCACAAATTGTTTTTTTTGGCTCAAGCGAAAAACGTAGTGCGTTATTATATCAATATGGAAGTGACTTATTTAAAGTCTATTCTTTTTTTTTTCTTTTTTTTGCTCTTATTCAAGTCCGGTTCAATCTGGTTGTATACGTTCATGAAGCCCCTTTACGAACAACATTAAAAGAAGTAACAAATGTTACGAAATACATTTTAGATGTTAGTATGTTACATTTACTATTAGCGGTTACATTTTTTCAAAACAAGTGTTTCTTATTTGTCGAGTTGCGTCAATGCGCCACCATTGAAGTTAAATTAAATTGAAAAATATTAAAGTAGTTTATGATATAAAAAGTTTTAAAATTAAACTATTGGATCATAAGTAATAACAGAGGCTAAAATTGTCAATATTTGTAAATTAGTTACATAAAAATATGATACAAGCAAATATTAGAGCAAAAATATAAATATGATAGACTTTAGGAGACAAAGTATTATTGTAAAGTAACCAACCATCTTCTTCCTCAGCTTCAAACATTATTACCTTTTCTTCATCCATCTTTTAAAATTCTTAGAACATAAACAATACTAACTTATACTTTAACTGAATCGAGTATTTTCACATTTAGAGAATTTTATCACCATTTGAAGCTAAAACCCGAACAAAAACACCCTCGATGACTATTAAATTAGTGAGCGTTGCATTTTGTGAGATCCGGCCCTGACCAATCTATGTGTTGCACGTGCCACAAGTGGCCAGGGAATAGATCCGTCGCTGCCTTTTTTTTACCTTTTGTACTATTACAAATTTATTCTAAAATCCTCTTTTTTCAACCTATCAACTCTTTTTTATTTCTTTAAGTCAATTTCCTTTTCCTTTTTTTTATGTATAACTCTTTTTTATTTATTTTCGTCAATTTCCTTTTTTTTCCAATTGTCTTTGTGCGTACTACTAAGGGACAAGTTGAGCTTTATTTCGTTTAGGCTTACCTCACAAAAAAATAGCTAAATCGGAGCTTGTACAATATGTCACGATCCGAACTTAAGCTAAAAGCACACGACTTGAAATTTACATACTTGAGCTTTTGCAAGTTTAATTGGGACCTGTCTCAACTCCTTCGATTAACTTAGTTAAAAGTTTGCATACATATTTCCTTATATGAATATAACAAGAATGATCCAATCTTATGACACTTTCATAAAAATTTCATCTAGTAAAACATATAATCTTATCATTCATCGAATTTTAGTAGCAGTTTTATGATTGCCATTGAAGAAGGAAGTTGTTAGATTAATGGCCTTTATTATCTTAGACAACAAGTAATCATATCATGTTCCGAGAAAAACCCTTTTGCTGGAATTTCCTTGCCTTTTTTCTTCTTCGACTGTCACCTCGTCCTCCACTTTCCTTTCTTTCTTGAAGATACATTAGGATCCAAATCCCAGTCAAAAGTTCATCTCCACAAAAGTCACCCGCCATTTGTGGTCATCGTTATCAACTCACTACGCATAATAAACAACATCTCATCCATCGGATCACCCTCGCGAACTATGTAGCTATTCTCTTTGTAAAGAACAGGCCTCAAGCAGTCGCTCATAGCATCCAACATTCGATCATCCATTATTCCAAACATCGGCACCTGAATCCAGAAGTTTATTATTAGTAAAGAAAAAATCAATCAAAATAGCTATATTACTGATGCTGTTATCATTTTCAATCTCATAAAAAATTGTGTTATACTATATATACCCCTAGCATTTCACAAAGTTTTTGGGCGAACAATTTATAAGTCCATCTGAGTATAAAGTCCAAGGTGCATATACCAGTCCAGTTCCCGATGGTATCAGCTCAATGTCACAAACTGTGTTCGCGTTGCATGCGAGCTGTATGTGATCAAAAATCATACCACATTCAAACAAATATACGTATTAGGAAAAAACGAAAAACATCCTACTGGGGATAAATTTATGCAGAGAATATATAAATCAAGGGGACAAAGTTTAAAAATTAATATGTAAATTGGATGTGTAGGTAGTCAAAGAGTAGTTCTAAAACAGTGTACCTTTGTGAAACTTTCTGCAATTTCTTTGATATCGAGACCAGGCCAATGGAGTATCACATTAACAAGGCTAGCCATTTGTGCATACAACACCATCTGCGTCTCTTCAAATTCTGAGACATTTCCCAAATGTTACCATCTTCTTCACCCTTTGATGTTGTTTCCCATCCATCGGGCTTATTTTTCAAATCCCAAGAATCTCTCACTTTTGAGTTGTTCAAATCACACCTCCCAGACTCGAAAATCTTGCAAAAAATTGTTTTTCAGCAAAGTGAAAATACCATGAGTACAAAACTGATTCCTCACTCTATTTTATTAGTTCTTAGATAAGTCAATTTTTCTACTCCCTATGTTTGACTTTTGAATGTCAATAATAGTTTTCTCAGGGTCAAAACAGAACTCTTCTCCTCGTCTCTGTATGAACAACATTTACATACTTCCCCAATGTTATCTAATAGCTCATTGACAATATGAATTCTAATCCACGAGATTCTCTTTCCGGTCATAATAGACATGAAACTCGTGGTCAAACAATACCACCGAATCATGCGGATGTATAATGTACCAAAACCAAATGTTCCTTCTACTAATATTTCCATGGTTGAAGACTTTAAGTTGACGTGAAGCTGTCTGTGGATCATTATTCTTGTTGACATCGCTGTAGTAGCAGCAAGACCCGCCACTTCAAAGGAAAGAAAGGAAGATTCGACTGTAAAACCCGCATTAAAAACCTATGAACAGTACACGTGAACAGTAACATACGAAAACACGGTAAAATTTAAACTTTCCATTTATAATATTAATACACATGTCACGACAATAAATAACGAACAATCATGAATATTATAAATGTGACACGATCACGAATACTAAAATCACGAATAATAAATCACGAACATGCACGTAAGTTATTTAACACTCGAAAAACTACGGGTTTACCCCATGTGGGCCAATAGCCGCGGCTAGACAAGAGAAAGAGGCCAAGTGGGCCTTTTGGCCCAAAATCAATTTTATTAAAACCTCCGGAGAATTATTTTCTCTCATATTTTAGGTTACAGAAAAACTTTGTCCTCTTCCTCCTTTTTCCACCATAGCCGCCGGCCACCATAGAAGAAAAGGGCAAACCCGGACGATATTCGTGATCACCGTTTCATTCTACACGCATTGGTATATTTAAAAACCTTTTCTTTTATTTTATTTTCTTATGATTCCATGTTTAAAAATTAATTAATCACATGAACATGTAATCTAATAACTAGGATTAATTAATTTTGGTCAAGAGAAAGTTTGGTTTGTGGTTTGTGGTTCGGCCGAGACACCGAGACCCCCAAAGGGGGCGCTACGTTTGTTTTTATCACCACCACCGAGACCATATAGGTCTCGGCTTGCTTGGTCTTCGGTCGGCGCAGCAAGGGAACCCCGACCATGGGTCGGAGTGTGTGTGTTTTCGTTTTTTGGTGGAGCCGAGACACCACTGAGACCCCAAGGGGTGCTCGGTTGGTGTTGTTTGTTCGGACCCGAGACCAAGGGACCCCGAGTTCGAGTCGGGGTATGTTTACATGCTTAGTTGATTAATTAGTGTGAACCGAGATCCTTTCCAAGGTCTCGGTGGGACTTTGTTTATTGGTTATTTGGTTCGGCTTATATTAAAACATAGGCTCGGGATTCGGGTTTTATAAAAACTATTTTTATAAATCATGTCATATTAAACCTTAGGTTAATTAATTTATTAAAATTAATTCATGTATAACCTAAGGTAATTATACTTAGTCATTTTAATTAAACATGTATTTTAATTAAAATCATATAACGTATAGTTTAATTAAATTAACTAGTTATTTAATTAACCAACTATAACCATGACTTGTATTGTACTAATTTAACTTCACTTATTATTTATAAATCAACTGTATTCTAATTATGGAAACTTACTATTTTTGGAAACTTTCTATTTTTAGAAACTTACTATTTATGGAAACCTGCTATTTTTAGAAAGTTACTTAGTATTACAATACAAGTATTATAATACACTAATACATGAATAATACTCAACAGAACATCATAATAACTACAGTTAAACACAGTAAACAGTAGAAATTGACAGAATACGTTTAACAAGCTAATAGTACACGGAACCAGTAAAACACATGTAATTCAAAGAACTCATACACATCCATATTTCTTATGTAGTTTTATCCGTCAAGGCGAATTAGTCTTCATCGTTTCCGTTAGCTTCTACTAGACATAAGGTACGGATTTCCCGTCCTTCAGTAAGGACAATCTCTTCCTTTCATTAGGATTTCCCGTATGCAGCCAACTGTTTTCCCTAGTAGTTACAGATTAAATGCTTATGTTTTATTAGTTACCTTAGCCATATACATGCATGACCAGTTTCACCTAGTTATGGAGGTACCATAACCATAACACTAGAGGCACTAGTGTTATGACTTCACCACGGCGGAGTGATAGCTCGTGGCGTCCCTTTTTAGTTAATTGGCCATTATATTATTATATTATCATGGGGGCATATGTGTGCATCCTAGTTACATGTTTCAGTCAGGATTTCATGGTGAATGTGGTGTGTGCCTTGCATCCTTCACAAGGAGTTGATCCCTCTTACCCACGGACCAGTTAATTAGAGGCAACCCCTCTAATTGCATGATGAGGTCTTCCCTCCAAGTATTCATGCACGTTGTTGACCTCATGACCTATATTGGCTATTATGGTACATTAACTAATACAGATTTTCATAAGTAACATAAGCTATGTTTTCAGAATTAAAACCATTTAACATGACAGACAACTAGGTTTCCAGGACTTATTCATTTCCGCTGCCATTCATGCTTCATATTCTTTATATGCTTCTATACTCTATGTTTTCCATGCTTTATTGTATATCCGTGCACGAGCGTTATTCTCAGCCGTCTACTTTTCCATGTTCCCAAACGGCGGGTACCCAAGGACGCAAGTAGGAACTCCAGAGTATGTGCATTCGGATTGGAAGCTATCCGGCCTCTTTTACCTTATGCATTTATTCCTACTTTATCATACTTTACATCTTTTGGAAATTGTTTAGTCCTTTCCATTTACAATACTTATATTGCTTGTTTGTGAGTTACTAGACTACCGATGTTTAATTTCGGTATTTCTATTTATGGTCATGAATGTTTAGAATTTACCTTGCATGCTTTGATGATACGCCATAATTTACGGTAGCACTCTATCCTGTTAAATGAGGTGTTACAATTATGGTATCAGAGCCAAGGTTTCGACCTGTAGCTCTGTAAAAATGACATGTGACTTACGGGTAGTCACCAGTTTCTTCCTAGAACTGACAGTTGGTTTTCATGCATTCATTCATTTTCATTTTATTTTATGCATTCATATCATTGTAGCATGTTTATGACTAAGTAATGGTCGGTACAGGACTGCCTTATTTAGTCGCATGTGATTTTATCGAAACTTTTAACTTTGGGACCGACCCATTGGCGTCCCTGCGCCATGTCTATTATTTTGAGTGAACTGACCATAGGCGTTCACTCCCGTTCATATAAAAGTTTTATAAACTACATCATGCATTATTACATTGTTTCATGCATTATAAACTGCTTCTTTGATTTATACATTGTTCATGCATTCTTATGTTATCTTATTTTAGATTTATGATTTATGTTGCATTTTGTTGTTTAAACTGTCAGATGGTGAACAATCACAATACTCCAGATTTGACAGCAGCTGTCAATGCAGCTCTATAAGCCCTTCTTCTCCAACTTCGCAATGAAATCAGGGGTGAACTTCAGGTGGAACTCCAGGCTTATGGTAATCACAACAACCCTCCTCCTCCTCCACCGGTTACTCTGATGACTTGGTTGGAGAGATTCAACAAACAGCGACCCCGTTCGTTTGAACAGACTGACAGCCCCAACGAGGCTGAAGCTTGGATTTCTCACATCGAGAAGATTTTTGATGCTATGGGTTGTGATGGTGTCTACAAGGCAAGGCTCGCTTGCTATAAGTTTGAAGGTGATGTGCTGCAGTGGTGGAAATCGGTCAAGCAGTCCAACGGTGGTGACAATTGGGTTGCACAGCTGACATGGGACCGGTTTAAGGAGCTCTTCCTTAATCAGTACTTTCCACATGATGAGCAAGAGAATCTCAAGAGGGACTACCACAACATTCGGCAGATTGCTGGTCAAAACATCAATGAATTCATGTAAAGGTTTCTCCGGTTAGCAGGTTTTTTGGGTCCAGCCGCAGGAACTACTGCGGAGCAGGCTGAGAAGTTTCGTTGGGCACTTCTCACTTCGGTTGCCAACAACCTAGTATGTGCTACTTTCACTACAGTGGCACAAGTGGCCGATGCAGCCCGTAAGCTCGAGATGCTTCAGGCTCGAGAGGAGTTCGGTGATGATAGAGCCGTGAAGAGGTATCTTCAATCACCAACTGTAAACAATTCATTTCCATCAGTATTATTCATTTTCATATAAACCTCTGTTCAACAATATATATATTCCAGGCAGAAGACTGACGACCGTAAGCCTGCGGCCGCTCAGCAGCAAGCAACGGTCAGACTAACGACCGTTCTGGTTCTGAGAGGCGTGGCGGTAACGATAGTTACCGTAACAACGCTAACAACTCGAACAACAACAGGTCCCTACATTAACCTTCTTTCATGTTCAACTATTTATGTTATGGTATTCTGACACTCCAACAATTGTTAATTCAGGAGCAATGGTAACGGCAGGGATCAGGACCATAGGGGTTCACAGCCTAACTGTTCTACCTCATCTGGTAAATCTTACACCTTCTATATAATCATGTTTACGTTCCACGATCATGTCTCATGCATGTAATCCTTTAAACAGGCTCTCAGATAACTAGGACGCCTGCTGGAGGATTCACGCATCCTATCTGTCCTACTTGTTCGTGCAGACATTCAGGTATTTGTCGTCGAGATACAGGTGGTTGTTTCAAGTGTGGCCAACAAGGCCATCAGCAGAAGGACTGTCGCCAGGGTGAGATAGAAGGCACCTCTGGACACGCCGATACCAAGCTACCTCCTACTTCTGGTCGCATGTTCACTACTACTCGAGATCAGGCGAATAGGACTTCAGGTACCATCACCGGAAATCTCTTTACGAATGGTTTGGCAACATGCGTTCTATTTGATACTAGAGTGACACATTCAGTCGTGTCCACTACTATTGTTGTACGTGTTAGGATTTCCCCGATGCCATTAGATAATGCCTTATGCATTTCCATGCCACTTAGGGACTCTGTACGAATCACTCAAGTGTACAGAGATCTTCCCCTAGAATTTGATGACAAGATCCGTAGAGTTGACACACTTCCTTTGGACATGTGCGATTTTGACTTGATTTTGGGCATGGAATGGTTATCCAAACACAATGCCACGATTGACTGCCACACTTATCAGGTTATCTTCGGTGATGTTAAATCTCCAGAGTACATACACCATGGTTTTCTGCAAAAGAGGTTAGTACAGATTATTTGATCTATGGAGGCGCATGCATTGCTATCACACGGCTTCATAGCCAATATTCATGACATTACTACCGAGTCTCCATTGATCCAAGATCAGCCTATTGTGTCAGAGTTTCCTGACGTATTTCCAGATGAACTTCCGGCCATACCACCTGTTCGTGAAGTCGAGTTTGGAATCGAGCTCATACCAGGTGTAGAGCCAATTTCTAAAGCTCCTTACCGTATGGCTCCTATAGAGCTTAAGGAACTAAAAGATCAGCTGCAGGAACTTCTGGAACGAGGTTTCATCCGTCCCAGTGCATCTCCATTGGGTGCACCGGTACTGTTCGTGAAGAAGAAAGATGGCAGCATGCGTTTATGTATAGACTATCGTGAGCTGAACAAGATCAAGATCAGGAATCGTTATCCTTTGCCGCGAATTGATGACCTATTCGATCAACTTCAGGGCACCATGAATTTCTACAAGATCGATCTGAGGTCCGGCTACCATCAGTTATGGGTTAAAGAGCAGGATATATCCAAGACTGATTTTCGTACATGTTATGGGCACTACGAGTTCGTAGTCATGCCATTCGGACTCACTAATGCTCCAGCTGTCTTCATGGATCTGATGAACCGTGTCTTCCATGAGTTTCTGGACAAGTTCGTTATTGTGTTCATTGATGGCATCCTGATTTTCTCCAAATCCAAGGAGGAACATGAGTAACACCTTCGTACAGTCTTATAGATTATTCGTCAGAAGCAGTTGTACGCCAAGTTCTCTAAGTGTGAGTTCTGGTTAACCAAGGTGGCATTTCTGGGCCATATTGTATCTGCTGAGGGGATCACCATGGATCCTACCAAGGTTGTAGCTATCATTAAATGGTCGAGACCTACATCTGCAACAGAAGTTAGAAGTTTTCTGGGTTTAGCTGGCTACTACCGCAGGTTTGTAGAGAACTTTTCATGGTTAGCCTTACATTTGATTAAGCTGATGAGGAAAGGAGAAAAATTCGTCTGGACAGAATAGCAGAGAAGAGCTTTGAAGATATTAAGCAGAAGTTAGTGACTGTACGTATTCTTACTCTCCCATATGGCTCAGGTAGATTTCAGATATATAGTGACGCTTCAGGAAAGGGATTAGGATGCGTTCTCATGCAATATGGGAAGGTTATTTCATACGCATCATGACAGCTGAAACCTTATGAAGAAAACTATCCTACTCACGATTTAGAGCTTGCAGAAGTTGTTTTCGCGTTGAAGATCTGGAAACATTATTTGTATGGTGAATCATGTGACATATTCACCGACCACAAGAGTCTCAAGTACATCTTCACCCAGAAGGAACTGAACATGAGACAGAGGAGATGGTTAGAGCTATTGAAGGACTACGACACAAACATTCAGTACCATCCTGGTAAGGCGAATGTGGTGGCAGATGCTCTAAGCAGAAGGTCGGGTATGATTGCTGGCATTTGGATTGCGAAGGAGATCATTCGTGACCTAGAGATGACTGACATTGAGTTTTGTGTACGAGGACAGCATGATTACTGGGCTAATCTTAGAGTGGAACCAGACTTACATTCTAGGATCAAGGAAGCTCAGAGGGACGATGGTGATATTTGGGCTATCATTCAGAACCTTGATCGGCCGACAGAGTTTCGTGTTGACGACGACGGTATTTTATGACAGGGCACTAGACTAGTGGTTCTTGATGACTCTACTCTCAGGGAAGCTGTGTTGACTGAAGCTCACAGTTCTCCATTTACCATACATCCTAGTTCTACCAAGATGTACCACGACATCAAGCAACACTATTGGTGGAGTTGTATGAAGTAGGATGTTGACACCTTCGTTTCTAAGTGTATGATCTGGCAACAGGTGAAGATCGAACATCAGTGAGCTAGTGGTTTATTACAACCATTAGATATTCCAGCCTGGAAGTGGGACAAAATCTCCATGGATTTTGTTACTGGTCTTCTGTTTACTCAGAAGGAGAATGACGCTATCTAGGTCATTGTGGATAGGTTGACTAAATCTGCTCATTTTCTACCGATTCGCAAGGAGCATCCGGTCAGCAAATTAGCGGACACATTCCAGTGGGAGATCATGAGACTGCATGGTACTCCATCATAAATCATCTCTGAAAGAGATCCCCGTTTCACATCACATTTCTGGCAGAGTCTGCAGAAAGCTTGGGGCACCAGACTTAAGCTCAGCACTGCCTTTCATCCTCAGACCGACGGATAGTCAGAACGTACCATTCAGACATTGAAGGACATGTTGCGATCGTGTGCTCTAGAATGGTCAGGAAGCTGGGATGATTATATATGCCTAGTAGAATTGGCATACAACAACAGCTGGCACGCTAGCATCAAGTATGCTCCATTTGAGATGTTGTATGGCAAGAAGTGTCGCGCCCCAATCTGCAGGGATCAAGTGGGCGAACGACTGCTTGAAGGACCAGAAATGATTGAAGTGACCAATGAGAAGGTCGTTGTTGCCAAGGCAAAGCTTCAGGAAGCTCGTGCTCGTCAGAAGAGCTATGTTGATAAACGTCGTAGAGATGTGTCTTTCAACATAGGAGATCACGTTCTCCTTAAGGTATCACCTGCACGAGGAGTTAGACGCTTTGGAATCAGAGGGAAGCTCAGTCCTCGCTTCATCGGGTCGTTCGACATCATAGAACGCATTGGTGAAGTGTCATAACGTTTAGCGTTACCGCCTCAGCTATCACACGTTCACAACATGTTCCATGTGTCCTTACTCAGAGGATACAACTATCATCCAGTTCATGTTGTCCCGTATCCACTTGATCAGATTCGATAGGATCTTTCATATGTCGAAGAACCCGAGAGAGTTCTTGAGCGACAAGATCGTGTCATGCGAAGGAAGACGATCCCTTTCGTCAAAATCCTCTGGAGGGATCATCCTGAGCGGGAAGTCACTTGGGATACGGAGGAGTCTATATGGACTTCTTACCCACATTTCCAGTTCTAATTCGGGTATGTTTTCTTTCAAGTTTACTTTCTCCAATTCGAGGACAAATTGTTCTTTTAGAGGAGAAGAGTTGTAAAACCCGCATTAAAAACCTATGAACAGTACACGTGAATAGTAACATACGAAAACACGGTAAATTTTAAACTTTCCATTTATAATATTAATACACGTGTCACGACAATAAATAACGAACAATCATGAATATTATAAATGTGACACAATCATGAATAATAAATCACGAACATGCACGTAAATTATTTAACACTCGAAAAACTACGGGTTTACCCCATGTGGGCCCCATAGTCGCGGCTAGACAAGAGAAAAAGGCCAAGTGGGCCTTTTGGCCCAAAATCATTTTTATTAAAACCTCTAGAGAATTATTTTCTCTCATATTTTAGGTTACAAAAAAACTTTATCCTCTTCCTCCTTTTTCCACCATAGCCGCCGGCCACCATAGAAGAAAAGGGCAAACCCGGACGATTTTTGTAAATGTTTAATTATTCGTGATCACTGTTTCATTCTACACGCATTGGTATATTTAAAAACCTTTTATTTTATTTTATTTTCTTATGATTCCATGTTTAAAAATTAATTAATCACATGAACATGTAAAGTAATAACTAGGATTAATTAATTTTGGTCAAGGGAATGTTTGGTTTGTGGTTTGTGGTTCGGCCGAGACACCGAGACCCCCAAAGGGGGCGCTCGGTTTGTTTTTATCACCACCACCGAGACCATATAGGTCTCGGCTTGGTTGGTATTCGGTCGGCGCAGCAAGGGAACCCCGACCATGGGTCAGGGTGTGTTTGTTTTCGGTTTTTGGTGGAGCCGAGACACCACCGAGACCCTAAGGGGTGCTCGGTTGGTGTTGTTTGTTCGGACCCGAGACCAAGGGACCCCGAGTTCGAGTCGGGGTATGTTTACATGCTTATTTGATTAAGTAGTGTCAACCGAGATCCTTTCCAAGGTCTCGGTGGGACTTTGTTTATTACTTATTTGGTTCGGCTTATATTAAAACACGGGCTCGAGATTCGGGTTTTATAAAAACTATTTTTATAAATCATGTCATATTAAACTTTAGGTTAATTAATTTGTTAAAATTAATTCATGTATAACCTAAGTTAATTACACTTAGTCATTTTAATTAAACATGTATTTTAATGAAAATCATATAACATATAGTTTAATTAAATTAGCCAGTTATTTAATTAACCAACTATAACCATGACTTGTATTGTACTAGTTTAACTTCACTTATTATTTATAATTCAGATTAATTCTAATTATGGAAACTTACTATTTTTAGAAACTTTCTGTTTTTAGAAACTTACTACTTATGGAAACCTGCTATTTTTAGAAAGTTACTTAATATTACAATACAAGTATTATAATACACTAATACATGAATAATACTCAACAGAACATCATAATAACTATCGTTAAACACAGTAAACAGTAGAACATGACAGAATACGTTTAACAAGCTAATAGCACACGGAACCAGTAAAACACATGTAATTCAGAGAACTCATACACGTCCATATTTCTTATATAGTGTTATCCGTCAAAGCGGATTAGTCTTCATCATTTCCGTTAGCTTCTACTGGACATAAGGTACGGATTTCCCGTCCTTCAGTAAGGACAATCTCTTCCCTTCATTAGGATTTCCCGTATGCAGCCAACTGTTTTCCCCAGTAGTTACAGATTAAATGCTTATGTTTTATTAGTTACCTTAGACATATACATGCATGACCAGTTTCACCTAGTTATGGAGGTACCATAACCATAACACTAGAGGCACTAGTGTTATGACTTCACCACGGCGGAGTTATAGCTCGTGGCGTCCCTTTTCAGTTATTTGGCCATTATATTATTATATTATCATGTGGGGCGTATGGGTGCATCCTAGTTACATGTTTCAGTCAGGATTTCATGGTGAATGTGGTGCGTGCCTTGCATCCTTCACAAGGAGCTGATCCCTCTTACCCACTGACCAGTTAGTTAGAGGCAACCCCTCTAATTGCATGATGAGGTCTTCCCTCCAAGTATTTATGCACGTTATTGACCTCATGACCTATATTGGCTATTATGGTACATTAACTAATACAAATTTTCATAAGTAACATAAGCTATGTTTTCAGAACTAAAACCAGTTAACATGACAGACAACTAGGTTTCTAGGACTTATTCATTTCCGCTGCCATTCACGCTTCATATTTTTATATGCTTCTATACTCTATGTTTTCCATGCTTTATTGTATATCCGTGCACTGAGGGTTATGCTCAGCCGTCTACTTTTCAATGTTCCCAAACGGCAGGTACCAAAGGACGCAAGTAGGAACTCCAGAGTATGTGCATTCAGATTGGAAGCTATCCAGTCTCTTTTACCTTATGCATTTATTCCTACTTTATCATACTTTACATCTTTTGGACATTGTTTAGTCCTTTCCATTTATGGTACTTATATTGCTTGTTTGTGAGTTACTAGACTACCGATGTTTGATTTCGGTATTTCTATTTATGGTCATGAATGTTTAGACATTTACCTTGCATGCTTCGATGATAAGCCATAATTTACTGTAGCAATCTATCCTGTTAAATGGGGTGTTACATCGACGCTACCAACAATCATCAAATCAGCCTCCCATTCACGTATATGATTAGCAGCAACATAAAAGCAATGGTTAGATGTAGCACAAGCAGTTGAAATATAGTAGTTTGGTCGCATGAAACCAAGATCAATAGCGAACAAGGCGAGGGGTGAATTTATCATGTAATGTGGTCCAAAAATAGGCATGCTTTTCCAAAAATCATGCGTTATGTCGAGAGATTCTACACTATCAGAGAACCGAGACATGCATGCTAATCCTGGTCCAATAAGTACACCAGCACGCTCCTTATTGATATGACCACCACAACAAAGTTTTTGAACCTATCCGAATCAATATTTATAGAAAAAATAGAGAACGGTTTACAAACTTTTGAATGCATAAGGATACCAAGAGCAGCATCTTCGAGTACTTTTTTTCTGCAACAATACAATATCGTTGACATTCATCAAGTCTCTGGTCATTCTTTTCATTGTTATAGCCATCTGAACTGAAACCACGAATCTGACCACCAAACCTTACTGGGAGATTTGAAGCATTAAATTTATATATTAATGTAATACCATTCTCCCCGGCTAATAGCTTATCGTAGTACTTATCAACTTCAGTTCCAAAAATGAAAACGAGACCTATACTTGTGATAACGACACGTTTTTTTAGATTTTTTTCCGGCTTGGGGGCAGTAACAGTAGCATTTGAAGCTACTACTACATGGTGACGCTTGGTGGTGATGCATGCTGGTGATTTCATAGTAATGGGTGAAGATTTCTTGCGTAGCGGGGGCATGGACAAAGGTGTCGCCATGAGAAAAGCTTGTGCTTCCATTGTTGCACATGGATTCTTTACTAAATGTTTAAAGAACCCGTATTAAATACTGGATTTGATCTTCTTATGTGCGGAGCTTTGCAAGTCTAAATATAGTTAGAATAATATTCGTTTTTAATTTTCTTGAATTGCCTAACTCATCTTACTTTTAGTAGCAAATCAAGCAATACTAGGGGCTGCACCTATATCATTAGTCGTATTTGCTTGACCACATATTAAACCACCAATCTGTATCAGCAAAAAGTCTAATTAATCAAGAAGAAATATCATGAGAATTATCAGTATGTGCAAAACACCACTAAAACAACCCTAGTTGCTCAAGTAGCCTCAATTGAATGCAAACCCAGGTATACCAAAAAAAATTATACCATGACCAAAATTTTATCACAACTTCTATAAAAAAATACATGTAATATTACAAATTAAGCCTGGAATGAGAAATTAATACACAAAATATGCATATAAGCATCAATTGCTTCGTATCTAGTTTATTATAACATTATAGACTAATTCGGGTTCACATAAACCCTAAATTTGAAAATCACCAAAACAAGAAATTGACCATGTAGACCTTAAATTGGTTATCGAATTGAGGGTATACGACGTTAAAATACCTGATTTGTAGACCAGTAGACATGAAATTGGTGCTCCGTGACTTGGAAGGATGGAGAGCTTTATTTGAATCATGAGTGGTTTGCGGTTCAAGATTAAGACTAGATGAGGTAAATATAAAATGAATGAAAAGTATCCGATCTGAGAAAGACAGATCATATGAGGCATACAACAACCCTAATAACGTTATTAGATCGGTGGATTCACGGATCGGTGGATTTATGGATCGGTGGGCTTATGGTCGCCATTTCTGCTCCTTCTCAATAATGATCGAGGGAAGGTGATTAATCTGTGGGTTTGCGTGTGTCTTTTTCTGGATGTTGTGTGTGTTTTTATATGATGAGAGAGATAAGAGTGAAAGAGGAAAGAGGAGAGAGATTATATTAAAATATATATATAAAGTACCATACTTTCTTGAATGGTACATAAGTCATATAGAAAATTGTTTTTTTAAATTACTAAAATACCTTTCGGCGACTGTGCAACTGGACATTTTGAGAAGAAAAAGAAATCGGGTGCACAAAGTGACTAACCCACCTGGGCGGGGCCATTTTCACAATTACCCCTTATTGGAATGATTGTATTCATTTGGTATGTTAATAATGAAACTAAATATTGGAATAAAGTTTAAATTTTTAAATTTTCTCATAAGAGGCCAGAAAAGTGTTTATGAACTAATTCCTTCTTTTTTGTTTTTGCCTTTTGTCTTTATATGTCAAAATTTATTATATTTTGTACTTTTAATGTGTTTATTATATTTAGTGTGATATTTGCACATTTTTTAAATTTTGATTCCAAAACATAAATAACAAACCAAACAACAATATTAGATGTAATACTATTACTTTCATTTTACCCTATTTTCATTCTCATACCGATAGTGATTCAAAAAATGCATACCAAACACACCCTAAATTAAGGGTACACATTAATCTCAACTTTTATAAGGCTATTTTTATCAGTGTCGTGAGGACACATATCGTGAGTAAAAACAACATAATCACGCGTGACTATTGCTAAATGACTTATGCTTCGTGAGTGAGTGAGGGCATTTTGGATCACATTCGATGAGTTGTCGCTTTTCGGCAGACGTGAAACTAGTGGCCTCTCACTATTAATTAAGGAAAAAAAAATTTCTACTCCCCATATAAATACATTTTGAACCAAACTAATTTTTACACAACAAAAAATAGCCCCTTCACTTTCAAAAAAAATTATTCGACACCTATTTATCTCTTATAAATATGTTTCAAAACACATTAGTTTTACATAACAAAAAAATACAACTTCTACACACACAAAACTTTTTCAATACCTCATTTATCCCATATAAATACATTTCATAATGTTTAAAATGTTTATGTAATGTTTTATAATTTTTAACGTAATGTTTTATTTTACGCTTTTTAAATTTTAAGTTAATGTGTTTTTTTTAATGTACATTTTTATTTTCGTAACGTTTTTTATTATGTAACTGTACGTTTTTTATTTGTGTAATGTTTTTATGTTTTTAATGTATTGTTTTTATTTTAATTAAAAAGTACTCCATCAGTCCTAAAATTATTTTCCATATATAAATATTACACAATTTAAGAAAAATGTATTAATTATTGCTTTAATTTCTACGAAATCATAAAAAAGTCAGTTTTACCCTTTTGTAATTAATTAGTGTCTTTTTTATTTTCGTAAATATTAATTTAGGCTAAGGATAATAAAGTAAACTCAAACAAGTCCAAATATTATTTTTATAAGTGAATAATAATTTTGGGACAAACGAAAAATTAAAGATGGACAATAATTTTGGGACAGAGGTAATATTTTTTTGGTGTGATTGATAAGATTAAAGTGTGAGTGAAGGTGTGGGTGAAAAGTAGGAGAGAGAAAGCTGAAGTGGTGCTGACGTGAAAGGTGTGAGAGGTGTATTTGGTATGATTGATAAATTCAGCCTAATTAAAACAAAAAATAATATAAGGATGTCAATAAAGGAAAGAAAGCATTCATAATTATAGAAGCATGCAGTGTGATAATGTCGGATCTGACATTGAGCTGACGTGGCTTGGCCGTTGGTTCACATTATCACATCCTCGTTGTCTTAACGCGGTGTTTCCCCACCAATGTACGTTGGTTCTTAAATGTAAAAGGAGACTTTCAAAACACTCCACTAGATACTTGAAAGGATAAAAAGATGAAAAAAGCAGAAATCTTACTTTTAATATCGTTGTTGTTATAGGTGAAGGGTTGGAGGCGAACGAAGAAGAAAAGTTGAGTGAGTGCAAGTGTTTTTATCATTTCTTTAAGACTCAAATAAAGGGTGAGTTTAAAATGAAGGCAAAATTTTTTTTAGTTTGTTTAGGGATGAAAAATAAAATAATGTAGTGTTATTTGAATGGGTCGGGTTAACGCCGAGATTAGATGTATCCTAGTAAGAAAACTTGTGGGTTGCAGTTATGGCATGTGTATTCTTCTTTCTCTAAAAGTTAACATATCTAATCCTTTTTTTCCCGTGTCAGACCCTTTGGATTTTATTTTTACCAAACTATAGGACGGTGTAAAAATGTCTGAGTAAAATTACGCGTTATGCAAAGGGAAAGATTACACATGTCACAAAAGATTTTTTTAGGCTTTGTTTATGAGGCATGTCTATAAAAAGCTGTTATTGCCGGTATACTTTACTCTCATTAATCATCGGTATAAATTAAATGGACACAAACTATATATTCGGATGTGATGAGTTATAACGAGGTCGGTTTCTTAGTTGCCACCCTATGTAGTGTGTGGCATTGTGGATCGGTTGGGTACGTTTGGGACCTTCTTGGTTTGTTTCCCTATTTAAGTTTATGCCAAAAAACTCTTATTATTGATCGATATAATATATTTAATTCCTACTCCCTAAATTCATATGCTGTCTAAAATTACTAACCCTATGATGAGTTTTAATGGGTCGGGTTATGATGAGATAACACGTATCTTGACAAGGAAAACTATGGATTGCTGCCATGACGTGTGTATCCTGCTTTTCGTAAAAGTTTCCCTATTTGAGCTCCTTTTTCCCGTGCCAAAACCTTTGGATTTTACTTTTACTTTAGTGGAAACCAGGTGTAATACATGCTTGAGTAAAAAAGGTGCGCTAGACAAAGGGATATACTACAAAAGACATTAAGATTATTTTTTATGCTTTGTTTGTGAGACATTTATTTAGAAAGCATTGTATTGCTGCCATATTTACATTCTCATTAGCAAGTCTTGGAAATGGTGGTTTGCTAATCAATGTCCTACAGGTATAAATGGATGCCTAAGGTTAGGAAAGAAAACGTGACAACCAGCGTTAGTGTGCCTTTATGTGCTGAAACTAGGGAAACTAATGAATCAGAAATCACAACTAACCTGGAATCCAATTTAGCAGTTGCTCCATTGTGTTCTAATTCTTCTGCAGGTGATCGAAATAATTCTCTTCATACTGGAATACGAATACACGAAGCACATGACGGGGAATTCAAGCATCTAATTAACTTCGTGGAGAAGTACTGGGTATGGTCTGATCCGGAAATGATCAATTTGTACCGATCCTAGGTTATGGAGATTTGGTTCAGGGGAATATCACGATCAAAAGGGTATACTATGTCGAAGGGCTCAATTACAATCTTTTCTCGGTTGGTCAATTCTGTGATGCAAATTTAGAGGTTGCTTTCAGAAAGAAGACATGTTTTGTTCGTGATTATGATGGAAATGATTTACTCACTGGTTCACGGGGTATAGATCTTTACACAATTTCACTTCAAGACACAACTTCTACAACTCCAATTTGCTTCATGGCTAAAGCTTCAACGACTGAGGCATGGTTATGGCATCAACGTCTATCTCACCTAAATTTTGATACCATCAACTTTCTCTCCAAGAAAGATATTGTGAGAGGCCTTCCAAGCTTGAATTTCATCAAAGATCATCTTTGTTCTTCTTGTGAGCTTTGTAAAGCTAAACGAAGTAGTTTCAAGACAAAGACTACACCAAGCTCTAAAGGACAGCTAGATCTTCTTCATATGGATTTTTGTGGTCCCATGTGTGTTCAAAGTCTCAATGGGAAGAAATACATTCTAGTAATTATCAATGACTACTCAAGGTACACATGGACTCACTTTTTGAGGTCCAAGGATGAAACACCTGAAGTTTTCATCAACTTCCTTAAGCAGTTACGACATGGTCTTCAAGCTCAAGTAAAAGTGGTACGTACTGACAGAGGCACAAAATTTTTGAATTCAACTCTGAAGAACTTTTTGAAGCCGAAGGGATTGAACATGAAACATCTATTGCTCGAACACCCACAAAACGGCGTTGTTGAAAGACGAAACCGTACTTTAGTTGAGGTTGCTCGAACATTATTATCCGCTTCAAAACTTCTACTATTCTTTTGGGCCGAAGCCGTGTCAACCGCATGCTACACATAAAACCGATCCTTAATTATTCCAAGACACGAAAAGACACCATATCAAATAATTCATGATCGAAAACCTTCACTCAAACACCTTCACATTTTTTGATGTACTTGTTACATTATACGAGATGGTGAAAATTTGGATAAGATGAAAGAGAAAGGTGATGCATGCATTCTAGTGGGATATGAACTCAGTCTAAGGGATATAGAGTTTACAACAAGAGAACAAAATTGATAGTCGAGACTATTCATATCAGATTTGATGAATACAAGGAATGGCACTTGAACAATACAGTTTAAGTCCCGAACCACAACGACAAACGACTTCTGTTCGCAACCGCATGGAACTCGGAATTCAAGACCACAACAATGAACCATCAAGTTCAAAGCTGGTTCTACAAAGTGTTCCAAAAGTTGATATGACAGTGGACACGACAATTGAAGAGTTGGAAATGTTATATGGACCAATGTATGATGAATATTTCACGGAGGAGAAACATGTTGTATCAAAGTCTTCCACTGTCACTCATGATAAGAATGATGATACCGATCATCGTCAA
This sequence comes from Glebionis coronaria, assembly GCA_025667525.1. NCBI lineage: Eukaryota > Viridiplantae > Streptophyta > Magnoliopsida > Asterales > Asteraceae > Glebionis > Glebionis coronaria. Next base: position 125,553,496 of record CM046874.1, on the reverse strand, counting down.
CAAAAGGATACAACTTCATCTAATTCAACACGGGTTGCTGCAGATTTACCTCATCAAAATATCTCTTCAACAATCGATCCTACAACATTCACAACTACTGTCATTGCTCCAGAGAACACAAATCAAGCAGGCTATGCATTAAATGACGAAGTCAAATTTATCAACCCACTCGGTACACCGATACATGAAACTAGAGAGTCTTCTACTCACCATGTTGATCCGTCAAATATGCATACGTTCTACCAATGACATCCTTCAACACATCATTGGACCAGAGATCATCCTTTGCTTTCAGTAATTGGAAACCCTTCACAGCCCGTTCGTACAAGGCGACAACTTGAAACCGATGGCGATGTTTGTATGTTCACACTCGCCACGAGTTCAACCGAACCAACTAATATCAATGAAGCCTTGGCAGATCACGCTTGGATTGAATCAATGACAGATGAAATTCAACAATTTGAAATACTTAAAGTCTGGGAACTTGTTGACAGACCATACGATGTAACACAATTAAATCTTTGATGGATCTAGAAAAACAAGATGGTTGAAGAAAACACGATCATCAAGAATAAATCTAGGCTAGTGGCTAAAGGGTATGGCCAGAAAGAGGGTATTGATTTTGAAGAATCATTTGCACCAGTAGCTCGTATGGAAGCGGTCAGGATTTTCCTTGCTTATGCTGCACATAAGGGATTCATCGTTTATCAAATGGACGTAAAGACTGCGTTTCTTAATGGTCCTTTGAAGGAAGAAGTCTATGTCACACAGCCAGAAGGATTCGTCAATCCTCATTATCCTGACAAGGTGTATGTTCTCCATAAAGCACTTTATGGACTCAAGTAAACTCCAAGGGCGTGGTATGACGAGCTCTCGAAATTTCTGGTATCCAAAGGTTTCTCAAAAGGTTCTATTGATCTAACTTTGTTCACACGAATTTGGTGAAACCCCCAAATTTCGTTGGGTAAAATGGGTGTATTGGGAGATTAGGGTTTGAGAAAGTTGGGTAAAAAGTAAATGGTGAAGTTGCGTTTTAGGAGAAAAGAAGTAGTGGGTGGTTTATATTTTTTTTTTCTTGTTTTCATCGCATGGGATTATGGGGTAAAAACAAAATGTTTTATTTGTGGGGTGAGTGGAAAGTTACACGTGTGAGGGTTTTGACTGGGTGGGGGTGAGGTGTAGGGGATACCGTGTGAGAGGTGTGAAACTTTTGACCAACATTTGTTGGTATTGACTGACAATAAACATTTGCCTAAAAATTTCATTCCATTCGTTTGTTTTATGTTAGTGTTTGGGCTTGTGGCCCAATTTATCAAACGAGCCATCCATATTTGTTAAGATATTGAGCTTTCATCCGTATATATAGATTGGGCCTTTGTTGGGCTAATTAGCACATTGTGGATAACTTAAATCTTTAAATGGGTTTTTGAGCCCATTTATTCAATGTGGGACCCACAAGACTCGAATATCTTCAAAAAGATTTAATCCACTAAAAACGAACTTGATTTTGGCTTCTTTGATCATTTCTTCAAAATCGTGTTGATTTTGCCGGGTTTCGTGATCTTGGGCACACTTTTGGTCTTTTGACTTTGTCTTTGTCTCCTTTTGGACTTTTCTTCGACATTTGACCGTGAAATCCCGTGTTTTCTCTTCTTTTGATCATTTGTACCTATTTATCACACAAAACACAAAACCACGCGTAATTCCGACATTTATGATATAAAACACATGATTAGGTCTTGTTTTACTTGATTTTAGTGGCAAAAAGGATAAGTGTTTACACACTTATTAAATCCCCTACACTTGACCATTGCAATGACCCCATGAAATGCATTATTATAAAGCATAAAGTTACATTTTTCTTATAATTAACCCATCTCGGCCTTTATTAATACTACTACAATGAAAAGATAAACATTTAAAAGGAGACAAAAGTTATATCAATTTTATTAACTTTAAAATTATTTGATGGAAGAAACTTGTAAAGAAATCTAAGACTTTTAATTAGGGCTTTGGTGTCATGAATATAAATCACCCTCAAGTTTCATGTTCCCCATACCAAGCATAAAAACGAGATCATTGTTATTACAAGTTAGCACAACTAACACTTACTCATGTGTTTAGTTAATCACTTAGACGCCCTTATTCCTACGGTGTATCTCTTGTATTTTATTTTTGTCTTGAATGATCACGGGGATGCATTTTTGACTTATTTCGATAATTTATTAAGGCCGAAAATAAAGTGGGACGATTTAATCAATAGTTAACTAAAGGACAAAATCTTTTAAAACGGCTTCTCGAAACCTCATAAAGTTCATATCTTGGCATAACTCGTTTCACGATTTGAGACCTTTCTCGGACCGATATTTGGCTTGTACTTCAAACTTCAAATCTCGAGAGACGATCTTGAAATTATGGTCTTCTCTTCATTTTGGTAAACATCTTCATAAGGAGTGAAAGATGCTTCAAACGTTGACCACGACTTCTTCATTTATCCTCTTCTTTATTTAGGATTTTGATATACAACGATCCGCCTCCTTTTCGGACTTGGATCTATTTATCCTCATACCTTGTTAGGGTCTTTTTGGATAGACTTCTTCATGATCTTTAGGGGAGTAATTGCTTCTCGTCGTGTGTCTTGATCCATCATATTGATTTGGATTAATGATCTTCACGTCATATTTGGATCTTTAGCAAAAAAAAGTGAATCCTCATGCCTTGTGAGGGCCTTTTTGGACTCGGGTATCCTCATGCCTTGTTAGGGCCTTTTTGGATAAGCCAATCTTCGCGTCCCGCTTCAATAAGTTATGCCTTGGCTATGAACTCTAATTAATACCGAGCAACTTTTAAACGATCTTGTGCTAGAAGCTAAGTAACCTTTTAAATCGTACAACCTTATTTATTGCAAATATATTTATTAACAAGTGATGGGAGAAAAAGCTCATAACTAACTCACATAAGTTAATGAAAGAATACCGAACTTATAATTAACTCTATCATCTCTCGTTCTCCACAATTTAAAATCTCAAGGAATGAGACTCGTGGATGCTTAGCCTAAAAAACCAATTAAGGTCCATATGGTTAAGGATACTAGCCAGAGTAAACTTGGATAAGTTAACTCGGGTTGAGTCAAAATATTCACGACGGGCCTAATATATCAAAGACATCTAAACTTGTTAAAGCCATTTTATTTATTTATTTATTTATTTATTTATTATATATATATTTTTTTAACTTTATTCTTGAAATGAAAATTATTACGATGCGATAATAAAAGGAAAGAAATTAAATAAAAATTCTACTAGGCCAAAATAGATCAAAAATTTGAAAAATGTTGAAATTTTTTAAAATTTTCCGGTTTAAATGGGGTCAAATTCATGGAAAAGGCCACTAAAATTCGATAGAAGTCCATTTTGAAACTAGGATTTTTAGTCCTTTTTAATGCAATTAATGTTCGTTTTTCCTTGATTCGACTCGAAATTGATTTCCGGTTTAACGTAAGATTATATTTGTTCTTGGTAAACGTAATTTTAGGATATTTTAAACTAAAAGCCTATTTTATTAAAAGCTATTTTTAAACTAACTTAAATAATACTAAAAAGTCTTTTGAAACTAATTTAAGCTAATTAAAAATATAAAACTTTTAAATAAAATCTATTTTTAAATAAAACTTAAACGAATGTAAATAAAACTATTTCTAAAAATGAATCTAATTTAAAATTTAATACTAATTTTTAAACTAAGACAACTTTTAAATAAAAACAAAAATAAAATTTAAAACTAAATTTAAAAACTATATTTAACTTATAAAATAAAATTATATTAAATGAACTAATTAATATAAAACTAAAGACTTTTTAAATAAAAACTATTTTTAATTAAACAAAATAAAATGAAAACAAATTTAAAGTTATAAAAGTAAATAAAAATATTTTTTTCTTTTTTATTTAATTAAACAAAACTGAATTTAATTAAACTTTCTAATTAAAAATTTAAATAAACTAAAAACAAATTAATAAAACTACTTTGAAACTAACAGATATTAATTACCTATATTAATTGAACACTGCGTATGATAACACAAAAAGATTAATAGATGAGATGGTTGTGCACATTGGCAGCTAAGCTGAAGGTCCTGGGTTCGAGTCCCAGGACAGACACAATTATTATTATTATTATTATTATTATTATTTTTTTATATTTTTTTTATATACAGATCAAAAGGATCTGTATTGTTGCTCAGCAATATATCAGCAGAAAAATACCGAATAAGCTATAAGCAAACAGTACGAACCAATAAGCAAATCTAGTAAACTTAAAAAGCTATAAGAAATATGAAATGATGCAAATAAGCATATAACAAAATAAACAAGGAAACCAAATAAGGCAAATGGCAATTTAAGCTAGACTATTAAGCAAAAACAAAAAAAAAAATTTAAACATAAGCAATTAAGCAGTTCAAATAAGCTAATCTAAAACAAATTAAAAAAGTAACCAAATCAAATAACAAAAAATATATAAGCTAAAATTATGGTAGCTACAAATCCTAACACAGGCAGACTTTAACGATTCAAAAAAAGAAAAACAATATAAAAACTAGATCCATACTAACTAAAATAACCAGTCAAAATAAAAAGAAACAAATAAACTTACTCAGACAGAAACATTAACCAACAAATTAAACAAATTCATAAGCTAAGCCAATCAAACATATTAAACAAAAATTCATACGAAAATTTAAAAAGGAAGAACACCTTGATGAAGATTTCCGTTGAGATGAAGGTGGGTGTTGAACCCCCTTTGTCACAGAATCAACAACACCATCTTCGAATCATCACTTCTCGAACCAAAGAAACCGTAACAGTAGCTCTCGACATTATTTTTTTATTTTTTTATTTTTTTTATATTCGAATAATAATAAATATATCAATGAACAGTATAACTTAAAAATAAACTTTAAAGCAGATTAAATCAAACTTTGACAGAATTAAAATGAAACCAAAATAGACTGAATAAAACTTTTCATTAATATAAAAATAATTACAAAACTGGAAATTGAAATTACAATATTAAACCTATAACTAATTTACTGAAAAATAAATCTATTTAAACCTACTCCTAAATTTAATTAAAAAACTAAAAATAATAAAGAAAAAGCTATGATGGATCCCCTCAATTACATGATGTGGGGGTTTTTATAGGCAAACCCTCAAAACCATCTTCATAGCTTAAGAATTAAGCAATCAATCTTGACCGTTCTTCATCTTCTCTTTCTTCTTATTTTGATCAAACGGTTGTAAATACTCTTGCCCACGGATTGCCACGTTGGAATGATGTGAGGACCATCTAGTGATTGCTTGATCCGAAAAATTGGGGGTTTTATTTGTGTGCGTGTGAATCACACGAATTTGGTGAAACCCCCAAATTTCGTTGGGTAAAATGGGTGTATTGGGAGATTAGGGTTTGAGAAAGTTGGGTAAAAAGTAAATGGTGAAGCCGCGTTTTAGGAAAGAAGAAGTAGTGGGTGGTTTATATTTTTTTTCTTGTTTTCATCGCATGGGATTATGGGGTAAAAACAAAACATTTTATTTGTGGGGTGAGTGGAAAGTTACACGTGTGAGGGTTTTGACTGGGTAGGGGTGAGGTGTAGGGGATACCGTGTGAGAGGTGTGAAACTTTTGACCAACATTTGTTGGTATTGACTGACAATAAACATTTGCCTAAAAATTTCATTCCATTCGTTTGTTTTATGTTAGTGTTTGGGCTTGTGGCCCAATTTATCAAACGAGCCATCCATATTTGTTAAGATATTGAGCTTTCATCCGTTTATATAGATTGGGCCTTTGTTGGGCTAATTAGCACATTGTGGATAACTTAAATCTTTAAATGGGTTTTTGAGCCCATTTATTCAATATGGGACCCACAAGACTCGAATATCTTCAAAAAGATTTAATCCACTAAAAACGAACTTGATTTCGGCTTCTTTGATCATTTCTTCAAAATCGTGTTGATTTTGCCGGGTTTCGTGATCTTGGGCACACTTTTGGTCTTTTGACTTTGTCTTTGTCTCCTTTTGGACTTTTCTTCGACATTTGACCGTGAAATCCCGTGTTTTCTCTTCTTTTGATCATTTGTACCTATTTATCACACAAAACACAAAACCACGCGTAATTTCGACATTTATGATATAAAACACATGATTAGGTCTTGTTTTACTTGACTTTAGTGGCAAAAAGGATAAGTGTTTACTCACTTATTAAATCCCCTACACTTGACCATTGCAATGACCCCATGCAATGCATTATTATAAAGAATAAAGTTACATTTTTCTCATAATTAACCCATCTCGGCCTTTATTAATACTACTACAATGAAAAGATAAACATTTAAAAGGAGACAAAAGTTATATCAATTTTATTAACTTTAAAATTATTTGATGGAAGAAACTTGTAAAGAAATCTAAGACTTTTAATTAGGGCTTTGGTGTCATGAATATAAATCACCCTCAAGTTTCACGTTCCCCATACCAAGCATAAAAACGAGATCATTGTTATTACAAGTTAGCACAACTAACACTTACTCATGTGGTTTAGTTAATCACTTAGACCCTCTTATTCCTACGGTGTATCTCTTGTATTTTATTTTTGTCTTGAATGATCACGAGGATGCATTTTTGACTTATTTCGATAATTTATCAAGGCCGAAAATAAAGTGGGACGATTTAATCAATAGTTAGCTAAAGAACAAAATCTTTTAAAACGGCTTCTCGAAACCTCATAAAGTTCATATCTTGGCATAACTCGTTTCACGATTTGAGACCTTTCTCGGACCGATATTTGGCTTGTACTTCAAACTTCAAATCTCGAGAGACGATCTTGAAATTATGGTCTTCTCTTCATTTTGGTATACATCTTCATAAGGAGTGAAAGATGCTTCAAACGTTGACCACGACTTCTTCATTTATCCTCTTCTTTATTTAGGATTTTGATATACAACGATCCGCCTCCTTTTCGGACTTGGATCTATTTATCCTCATACCTTGTTAGGGTCTTTTTGGATAGACTTCTCCATGATCTTTAGGGGAGTAATTGCTTCTCGTCGTGTGTCTTGATCCATCATATTGATTTGGATTAATGATCTTCACGTCATCTTTGGATCTTTAGCAAAAAAAAGTGAATCCTCATGCCTTGTGAGGGCCTTTTTGGACTCGGGTATCCTCATGCCTTGTTAGGGCCTTTTTGGATAAGCCAATTTTCGCGTCCCGCTTCAATAAGTTATGCCTTGGCTATGAACTCTAATTAATACCGAGCAACTTTTAAACGATCTTGTGCTAGAAGCTAAGTAACCTTTTAAATCGTACAACCTTATTTATTGAAAATATATTTATTAACAAGTGATGGGAGAAAAAGCTCATAACTAACTCACATAAGTTAATGAAAGAATACCGAACTTATAATTAACTCTATCATCTCTCGTTCTCCACAATTTAAAATCTCAAGGAATGAGACTCGTGGATGCTTAGCCTAAAAAACCAATTAAGGTCCATATGGTTAAGGATACTAGCTAGAGTAAACTTGGATAAGTTAACTCGGGTTGAGTCAAAATATTCACGACGGGCCTAATATATCAAAGACATCTAAACTTGTTAAAACCATTTTATTTATTTATTTATTTATTTATTTATTTATTTATTTATTTATTTTTAACTTTATTCTTGAAATGGAAATTATTACGATGCGATAATAAAAGGAAAGAAATTAAATAAAAATTCTACTAGGCCAAAATAGATCAAAAATTTGAAAAATGTTGAAAATTTTTAAAATTTTCCGGTTTAAATGGGGTCAAATTCATGGAAAAGGCCACTAAAATTCGATAGAAGTCCCCCTTACACTTAATATAAACATTGTCCTCAATGTTTAAGCATGTGGGAGAATAAACTCCCCTACACTTAGGACATTGAGTACGTTGTTTAAAATCGAGCTAAGGAAGGGACAACTAAAGTGATTACATTTATTCGTTTTATTTATATACAAGTATGAATCACAATAGTTTTGATAGAACCGGGTACACGGGAAACACGGGAACACAGGTCTTGTCAAAAGTACCAAAAGTAGATCATTTAAGCACATGTCCCTGCACAATCACAACACACAAAACAAACAACCTACACGGCTCCCCCTACACTTATTGTAGAAAATAGATAAAATAATAGATCATCGGGTTGCCTCCCGAGAGGCGCTTGTTTTTGTTAACCGAGTCACGAGCCTGACTCGACCCCGAATTAAATGGTCCATGGGGAAGCCTCGAATGTTATACCGGGATCAAAAATCTTATCCTCGGTCCCGGAGGAACATAATAAATGAGAGGAAGGAGGATAAGTCATAAAAGGTAGAAAAGTCCTCTCGACATAAGAAAAGTAAGTGAAGTCTTGATCCACGGGAGGTGGGATGGGTAAAGGAGACAAATTGTCATCCCCCAAAGACATAGGATGGTCCCTATTCGGCAAAGTCGTAAAGGTATCAATCATAGAATGGTCATTGTCACCTCCCGGGTCAAAGCACTCATCCTCATTTCCAGGTATGAAATGAGGAGAGTAAAAGCGATACATCACCTGCTTGGGTGTGTACGCGGTAGGACGGGGTGGCAACATAATATGAGAAATATCAGAAGACATATCTACCACCCGCGTCACCTCACCAGACCGAATCAAACGGAAGGTATGGTCAAATCTCTCCACCTCCTCTATGATGGGAGGTGGCATGGCTAACAACGAATGCTCATCAATAGCAAGAGAGTCGGAGCTATCAAATGTCCTCAATCCCCTCTTCAAAGAGAGGATTCATCTCACTAGAGATGTAGGCGTCATCAAAATCAAATAAAGGGTTCGAATAAATCTTGAAATTTTCCTTCGGAACGTCTTCATCGGATAGTGACTCGTCATCACTAGAAGTAAAATCATCATCGAGATCAAAAAGGGAATTAGAGAAAGCCAAAGAATCGTCTCCCAAGATGTCGGTGGGAGGTAATGAATTATTACTAGAAAGAGATTCACACTCATCGTCACTATCAGAAGCAACCGTAGGCTCACTTAGGATTGGAATAAGAATCTCATCACAAGGAATAGTGATAAGACCCTCATCCCCCATGATGAGAGAGGCATCGGTCTCCGTAGTGGAAGAATCGAGAATAGGAGTGGTAGAATCCTTAGGCTCGAGAGCCGGCAAGTCGAGAGAAGGAATTATAATTGCACTAGGACATTGAGCACAAAGATCATTCCAAGAAATAGTATTCTCGTCGTCATCATCATCATCATAATAGTAAGAACTCACAAGAGGAGGAGTATAATCACTAAGATTAGATACTTGCTCTTGTCGTTGTCGTTGTCGCTTTTCCTCCTTATTTGCTTCTTTTAGAAGAACAACGGCTTCTTGAAGTTGCAAAACAATGGCGTGTGTTTCGTCTTTCAAAGCATTGAGTTGTTGAATTCTCTAAGAGGATTGATGATTGATGGTAGGATGTGGGGGCTCACAGTTATGAAAACCAGAATTATAGCACGGATGTGGCTCATAGGAAGTCATCGGTTGAGAAGAATTAGAACACGGATTTGGTTCATAATAATCCATCGGTGAAGAAAAATGAGGACACGGATTTGGCTCATAATAATTCATTGGCTGACAATACAAAGTATCGTGAGGGCCCCCACCATGATTGCAACACGGGTATTGGGAAAAACCCGGTTCATGTTGCGGATAGGGATTGTCATAGACGGGAGGGGGGGGGGAGAAAGTATTGTAAGAGGAGAAGTACGAATTTGTTGAATTGCAAAATGGACAAAATCCAATTTATGTATTGTCGATATCAAAACCGCACCGCTCACAAGTACACCATTGACATGTTTGAAAATCATGCCATGGTCTCCCACACCGAACGCAAGACGAATCCATGAAGAATTAAAAATAAGAGGGGTTGAGAAAAGAATTAAACACAAAAGAGGATAAAGAAGAATATTTTTGTATTTTTTAGAAAAATATATATATACAAGAAAAAATCGAAAGAAATCGAAATAAAAATTAACACTAATACGTAATATTTTTGGTGTAGTACTTTTAGGAAAAAGTATTACTTTTGATTCTTTTTTAATTTTTTTGGTGCAAATCTTAGGAAAGAAATTGCTTTTGTGATTTTTTAATTTTTTTGTATTTTTAAGTTTTTGATTTTCTTTTAGATTTTTTATTTTGTTGCAAGAAACGTAACGTTCAAAGGATGAACGGATCCCAAAATCCAAACGTCTTCACGAAAAAATCTTCAATCGTACGAGCGAAGCGGCAGCGGCGCCATTTTGAAACTAGGATTTTTAGTCCTTTTTAATGCAATTAATGTTCGTTTTTCCTCGATTCGACTCGAATTTGATTTCCGGTTTAACGTAAGATTATATTTGTTCTTGGTAAACGTAATTTTAGGATATTTTAAACTAAAAGCCTATTTGATCAAAAGCTATTTTTAAACTAACTTAAATAATATTAAAAAGTCTTTTGAAACTAATTTAAGCTAATTAAAAATATAAAACTTTTAAATAAAATCTATTTTTAAATAAAACTTAAATGAATGTAAATAAAACTATTTCTAAAAATGAGTCTAATTTAAAATTTAATACTAATTTTTAAACTAAGACAACTTTTAAATAAAAACAAAAATAAAATTTAAAACTAAATTTTAAAACTATATTTAACTTATAAAATAAAATTATATTAAATGAACTAATTAATATAAAACTAAAGACTTTTTAAATAAAAACTATTTTTAATTAAACAAAATAAAATGAAAACAAATTTAAAGTTATAAAAGTAAATAAAAATATTTTTTTCTTTTTTATTTAATTAAAAAAAACTGAATTTAATTAAACTTTCTAATTAAAAATTTAAATAAACTAAAAACAAATTATTAAACTACTTTGAAACTAACAGATATTAATTACCTATATTAATTGAACACTGCGTATGATAACACAAAAAGATTAATAGATGAGATGGTTGTGCACATTGGCAGCTAAGCTAAAGGTCCTGGGTTCGAGTCCCAGGACAGACACAATTATTATTATTATTATTATTATTATTATTATTATTATTTTTTATATACAAATCAAAAGGATCTGTATTGTTGCTCAGCAATATATCAGCAGAAAAATACCGAATAAGCTATAAGCAAACAGTACGAACCAATAAGCAAATCTAGTAAACTTAAAAAGCTATAAGAAATATGAAATGAGGCAAATAAGCATATAACTAAATAAACAAGGAAACCAAATAAGGCAAATGGCAATTTAAGCTAGACTATTAAGCAAAAACAAAAAAAAAACAGTTTAAACATAAGCAATTAAGCAGTTCAAATAAGCTAATCTAAAACAAATTCAAAAAGTAACCAAATCAAATAACAAAAAAAATATAAGCTAAAATTATGATAGCTACAAATCCTAACACAGGCAGACTTAAACGATTCAAAAAAAGAAAAACAATATAAAAACTAGATCCAAACTAACTAAAATAACCAGTCAAAATAAAAAGAAACAAATAAACTTACTCAGAGAGAAACATTAACCAACAAATTAAACAAATTCATAAGCTAAGCCAATCAAACATATTAAACAAAAATTCATACGAAAATTTAAAAAGGAAGAACACCTTGATGAAGATTTCCGTTGAGATGAAGGTGGGTGCTGAACCCCCTTTGTCACAGAATCAACAACACCATCTTCGAATCATCACTTCTCGAACCAAAGAAACCGTAACAGTAGCTCTCGACATTATTTTTTTTATTTTTTTATATTTGAATAATAATAAATATATCAATGAACACTATAACTTAAAAATAAACTTTAAAGCTGATTAAATCAAACTTTGACAGAATTAAAATGAAACCAAAATAGACTGAATAAAACTTTTCATTAATATAAAAATAATTACAAAACTGGAAATTGAAATTACAATATTAAACCTATAACTAATTTACTGAAAAATAAATCTATTTAAACCTACTCCTAAATTTAATTAAAAAACTGAAAATAATAAAGAAAAAGCTATGATGGATCCCCTCAATTACATGATGTGGGTGTTTTTATAGGCAAACCCTCAAAACCATCTTCATAGCTTAAGAATTAAGCAATCAATCTTGACCGTTCTTCATCTTCTCTTTCTTCTTATTTTGATCAAACGGTTGTAAATACTCTTGCCCACGGATTGCCATGTTGGAATGATGTGAGGACCATCTAGTGATTGCTTGATCCGAAAAATTGGGGGTTTTATTTGTGTGCGTGTGAATCACACGAATTTGGTGAAACCCCCAAATTTCGTTGGGTAAAATGGGTGTATTGGGAGATTAGGGTTTGAGAAAGTTGGGTAAAAAGTAAATGGTGAAGCTGCGTTTTAGGAGAGAAGAAGTAGTGGGTGGTTTATATTTTTTTCTTGTTTTCATCGCATGTTATGGGGTAAAAACAAAACGTCTTATTTGTGGGGTGAGTGGAAAGTTACACGTGTGCGGGTTTTGACTGGGTGGGGGTGAGGTGTAGGGGATACCGTGTGAGAGGTGTGAAACTTTTGACCAACATTTGTTGGTATTGACTGACAATAAACATTTGCCTAAAAACTTCATTCCATTCGTTTGTTTTATGTTAGTGTTTGGGCTTGTGGCCCAATTTATCAAACGAGCCATCTATATATGTTAAGATATTGAGCTTTCATCCGTATATATAGATTGGGCCTTTGTTGGGCTAATTAGCACATTGTGGATAACTTAAATCTTTAAATGGGTTTTTGAGCCCATTTATTCAATGTGGGACCCACAAGACTCGAATATCTTCAAAAAGATTTAATCCACTAAAAGCGAACTTGATTTCGGCTTCTTTGATCATTTCTTCAAAATCGTGTTGATTTTGCCGGGTTTCGTGATCTTGGGCACACTTTTGGTCTTTTGACTTTGTCTTTGTCTCCTTTTGGACTTTTCTTCGACATTTGACCGTGAAATCCCGTGTTTTCTCTTCTTTTGATCATTTGTACCTATTTATCACACAAAACACAAAACCATGCGTAATTCCGACATTTATGATATAAAACACATGATTAGGTCTTGTTTTACTTGATTTTAGTGGCAAAAAGGATAAGTGTTTACACACTTATTAATGGGGATGACATTTTGCTTGTGCGGATTTATGTTGATGACATTATTTTCGGGTTTACAAACCCAAAACTTTCAAAATGGTTTGAAAAAGTAATGCACAATAAATTTGAAATGTCAATGATGAGCGAACTAAAATTCTTTCTAGGAATTCAAGTTCACCAATCCCCAAGTGGTATCTTTATTAACCAAGCTAAATATTGTCAAGAGATAATCAAAAAGCATGGTATGACCTTATGTGACCCTGTTGGGACACCATTATCAACCACATCCCTAGATGCTGATTTGGTGGGAGATGTTATAGATCAAACGTGATATCGTTTCATGATCGGCTCCCTCATGTATTGAACAACAAGCAGACCAGATATATCACATGCTACGTGTTATAGTGCATGATATCAAGCACGACGCACTAAAAAACAGCTCAAGGAGGTTAAACAGATATTTCGGTACCTTAAGAATACCATTCACATGGGACTCTGGTATCCGAGGGAAACCGGTTTCTTTCTAACTGCCTATTCAGATTCTGATCATACAAGGTGTCTTGATACACGAAAAAGTACTTCTGGTGGTGCACAATTTCTAGGTCAAGATAAGCTCGTGGGATGGTCTTCCAAGAAGCAGGATTACACGTCACTGTCATCAGCCGAAGGAGAGTGTGTGTCTCTATCTGCGTGTTGTGCTCAAGTTCTTTGGATGAGAACACAACTCACGGATTATGGCTTCCACTTTGATAAAGTACCTATGTATTGTGACTCAAAGTCCACCATAGCCATCTCCTGCAATCTGGGACTACATTCCCGCACGAAGCAAATTGATGTCAGATATCACTTCATTAAGGAACAAGTTGAAAGGGGTGTCGTTGAATTATACTTTGTTGAAACTGATTACCAATTAGCTGACTTGTTTACAAAAGCTCTTTCGAAAGAGAGGTTTGCGTATCTCGTTAGGCAAATTGGTATGAGATTTTTTACTCCAGCATAACTGGAGATTCTGGCAAAGAAGCCTGCTTGATTCATCTATCAAACATCTACATGTAAATATTAATAAAAAAGAAAAATACAAAATTAAAAATCTTTGAAAATCCAAAAATATTCTTCTCGACATGTCTTTCAGTATCGATAATATGGATGTAATTAGAAATGTCGCTCAATAACGACACGGGTGTGTACATAAAGCACGATTTGAGACCTTTCTCGGACCGATATTTGGCTTGTACTTCAAACTTCAAATCTCGAGAGACGATCTTGAAATTATGGTCTTCTCTTCATTTTGGTAAACATCTTCATAAGGAGTGAAAGATGCTTCAAACGTTGACCACGACTTCTTCATTTATCCTCTTCTTTATTTAGGATTTTGATATACAACGATCCGCCTCCTTTTCGGACTTGGATCTATTTATCCTCATACCTTGTTAGGGTCTTTTTGGATAGACTTCTTCATGATCTTTAGGGGAGTAATTGCTTCTCGTCGTGTGTCTTGATCCATCATATTGATTTGGATTAATGATCTTCACGTCATATTTGGATCTTTAGCAAAAAAAAGTGAATCCTCATGCCTTGTGAGGGCCTTTTTGGACTCGGGTATCCTCATGCCTTGTTAGGGCCTTTTTGGATAAGCCAATCTTCGCGTCCCGCTTCAATAAGTTATGCCTTGGCTATGAACTCTAATTAATACCGAGCAACTTTTAAACGATCTTGTGCTAGAAGCTAAGTAACCTTTTAAATCGTACAACCTTATTTATTGCAAATATATTTATTAACAAGTGATGGGAGAAAAAGCTCATAACTAACTCACATAAGTTAATGAAAGAATACCGAACTTATAATTAACTCTATCATCTCTCGTTCTCCACAATTTAAAATCTCAAGGAATGAGACTCGTGGATGCTTAGCCTAAAAAACCAATTAAGGTCCATATGGTTAAGGATACTAGCCAGAGTAAACTTGGATAAGTTAACTCGGGTTGAGTCAAAATATTCACGACGGGCCTAATATATCAAAGACATCTAAACTTGTTAAAGCCATTTTATTTATTTATTTATTTATTTATTTATTATATATATATTTTTTTAACTTTATTCTTGAAATGAAAATTATTACGATGCGATAATAAAAGGAAAGAAATTAAATAAAAATTCTACTAGGCCAAAATAGATCAAAAATTTGAAAAATGTTGAAATTTTTTAAAATTTTCCGGTTTAAATGGGGTCAAATTCATGGAAAAGGCCACTAAAATTCGATAGAAGTCCATTTTGAAACTAGGATTTTTAGTCCTTTTTAATGCAATTAATGTTCGTTTTTCCTTGATTCGACTCGAAATTGATTTCCGGTTTAACGTAAGATTATATTTGTTCTTGGTAAACGTAATTTTAGGATATTTTAAACTAAAAGCCTATTTTATTAAAAGCTATTTTTAAACTAACTTAAATAATACTAAAAAGTCTTTTGAAACTAATTTAAGCTAATTAAAAATATAAAACTTTTAAATAAAATCTATTTTTAAATAAAACTTAAACGAATGTAAATAAAACTATTTCTAAAAATGAATCTAATTTAAAATTTAATACTAATTTTTAAACTAAGACAACTTTTAAATAAAAACAAAAATAAAATTTAAAACTAAATTTAAAAACTATATTTAACTTATAAAATAAAATTATATTAAATGAACTAATTAATATAAAACTAAAGACTTTTTAAATAAAAACTATTTTTAATTAAACAAAATAAAATGAAAACAAATTTAAAGTTATAAAAGTAAATAAAAATATTTTTTTCTTTTTTATTTAATTAAACAAAACTGAATTTAATTAAACTTTCTAATTAAAAATTTAAATAAACTAAAAACAAATTAATAAAACTACTTTGAAACTAACAGATATTAATTACCTATATTAATTGAACACTGCGTATGATAACACAAAAAGATTAATAGATGAGATGGTTGTGCACATTGGCAGCTAAGCTGAAGGTCCTGGGTTCGAGTCCCAGGACAGACACAATTATTATTATTATTATTATTATTATTATTTTTTTATATTTTTTTTATATACAGATCAAAAGGATCTGTATTGTTGCTCAGCAATATATCAGCAGAAAAATACCGAATAAGCTATAAGCAAACAGTACGAACCAATAAGCAAATCTAGTAAACTTAAAAAGCTATAAGAAATATGAAATGATGCAAATAAGCATATAACAAAATAAACAAGGAAACCAAATAAGGCAAATGGCAATTTAAGCTAGACTATTAAGCAAAAACAAAAAAAAAAATTTAAACATAAGCAATTAAGCAGTTCAAATAAGCTAATCTAAAACAAATTAAAAAAGTAACCAAATCAAATAACAAAAAATATATAAGCTAAAATTATGGTAGCTACAAATCCTAACACAGGCAGACTTTAACGATTCAAAAAAAGAAAAACAATATAAAAACTAGATCCATACTAACTAAAATAACCAGTCAAAATAAAAAGAAACAAATAAACTTACTCAGACAGAAACATTAACCAACAAATTAAACAAATTCATAAGCTAAGCCAATCAAACATATTAAACAAAAATTCATACGAAAATTTAAAAAGGAAGAACACCTTGATGAAGATTTCCGTTGAGATGAAGGTGGGTGTTGAACCCCCTTTGTCACAGAATCAACAACACCATCTTCGAATCATCACTTCTCGAACCAAAGAAACCGTAACAGTAGCTCTCGACATTATTTTTTTATTTTTTTATTTTTTTTATATTCGAATAATAATAAATATATCAATGAACAGTATAACTTAAAAATAAACTTTAAAGCAGATTAAATCAAACTTTGACAGAATTAAAATGAAACCAAAATAGACTGAATAAAACTTTTCATTAATATAAAAATAATTACAAAACTGGAAATTGAAATTACAATATTAAACCTATAACTAATTTACTGAAAAATAAATCTATTTAAACCTACTCCTAAATTTAATTAAAAAACTAAAAATAATAAAGAAAAAGCTATGATGGATCCCCTCAATTACATGATGTGGGGGTTTTTATAGGCAAACCCTCAAAACCATCTTCATAGCTTAAGAATTAAGCAATCAATCTTGACCGTTCTTCATCTTCTCTTTCTTCTTATTTTGATCAAACGGTTGTAAATACTCTTGCCCACGGATTGCCACGTTGGAATGATGTGAGGACCATCTAGTGATTGCTTGATCCGAAAAATTGGGGGTTTTATTTGTGTGCGTGTGAATCACACGAATTTGGTGAAACCCCCAAATTTCGTTGGGTAAAATGGGTGTATTGGGAGATTAGGGTTTGAGAAAGTTGGGTAAAAAGTAAATGGTGAAGCCGCGTTTTAGGAAAGAAGAAGTAGTGGGTGGTTTATATTTTTTTTCTTGTTTTCATCGCATGGGATTATGGGGTAAAAACAAAACATTTTATTTGTGGGGTGAGTGGAAAGTTACACGTGTGAGGGTTTTGACTGGGTAGGGGTGAGGTGTAGGGGATACCGTGTGAGAGGTGTGAAACTTTTGACCAACATTTGTTGGTATTGACTGACAATAAACATTTGCCTAAAAATTTCATTCCATTCGTTTGTTTTATGTTAGTGTTTGGGCTTGTGGCCCAATTTATCAAACGAGCCATCCATATTTGTTAAGATATTGAGCTTTCATCCGTTTATATAGATTGGGCCTTTGTTGGGCTAATTAGCACATTGTGGATAACTTAAATCTTTAAATGGGTTTTTGAGCCCATTTATTCAATATGGGACCCACAAGACTCGAATATCTTCAAAAAGATTTAATCCACTAAAAACGAACTTGATTTCGGCTTCTTTGATCATTTCTTCAAAATCGTGTTGATTTTGCCGGGTTTCGTGATCTTGGGCACACTTTTGGTCTTTTGACTTTGTCTTTGTCTCCTTTTGGACTTTTCTTCGACATTTGACCGTGAAATCCCGTGTTTTCTCTTCTTTTGATCATTTGTACCTATTTATCACACAAAACACAAAACCACGCGTAATTTCGACATTTATGATATAAAACACATGATTAGGTCTTGTTTTACTTGACTTTAGTGGCAAAAAGGATAAGTGTTTACTCACTTATTAAATCCCCTACACTTGACCATTGCAATGACCCCATGCAATGCATTATTATAAAGAATAAAGTTACATTTTTCTCATAATTAACCCATCTCGGCCTTTATTAATACTACTACAATGAAAAGATAAACATTTAAAAGGAGACAAAAGTTATATCAATTTTATTAACTTTAAAATTATTTGATGGAAGAAACTTGTAAAGAAATCTAAGACTTTTAATTAGGGCTTTGGTGTCATGAATATAAATCACCCTCAAGTTTCACGTTCCCCATACCAAGCATAAAAACGAGATCATTGTTATTACAAGTTAGCACAACTAACACTTACTCATGTGGTTTAGTTAATCACTTAGACCCTCTTATTCCTACGGTGTATCTCTTGTATTTTATTTTTGTCTTGAATGATCACGAGGATGCATTTTTGACTTATTTCGATAATTTATCAAGGCCGAAAATAAAGTGGGACGATTTAATCAATAGTTAGCTAAAGAACAAAATCTTTTAAAACGGCTTCTCGAAACCTCATAAAGTTCATATCTTGGCATAACTCGTTTCACGATTTGAGACCTTTCTCGGACCGATATTTGGCTTGTACTTCAAACTTCAAATCTCGAGAGACGATCTTGAAATTATGGTCTTCTCTTCATTTTGGTATACATCTTCATAAGGAGTGAAAGATGCTTCAAACGTTGACCACGACTTCTTCATTTATCCTCTTCTTTATTTAGGATTTTGATATACAACGATCCGCCTCCTTTTCGGACTTGGATCTATTTATCCTCATACCTTGTTAGGGTCTTTTTGGATAGACTTCTCCATGATCTTTAGGGGAGTAATTGCTTCTCGTCGTGTGTCTTGATCCATCATATTGATTTGGATTAATGATCTTCACGTCATCTTTGGATCTTTAGCAAAAAAAAGTGAATCCTCATGCCTTGTGAGGGCCTTTTTGGACTCGGGTATCCTCATGCCTTGTTAGGGCCTTTTTGGATAAGCCAATTTTCGCGTCCCGCTTCAATAAGTTATGCCTTGGCTATGAACTCTAATTAATACCGAGCAACTTTTAAACGATCTTGTGCTAGAAGCTAAGTAACCTTTTAAATCGTACAACCTTATTTATTGAAAATATATTTATTAACAAGTGATGGGAGAAAAAGCTCATAACTAACTCACATAAGTTAATGAAAGAATACCGAACTTATAATTAACTCTATCATCTCTCGTTCTCCACAATTTAAAATCTCAAGGAATGAGACTCGTGGATGCTTAGCCTAAAAAACCAATTAAGGTCCATATGGTTAAGGATACTAGCTAGAGTAAACTTGGATAAGTTAACTCGGGTTGAGTCAAAATATTCACGACGGGCCTAATATATCAAAGACATCTAAACTTGTTAAAACCATTTTATTTATTTATTTATTTATTTATTTATTTATTTATTTATTTATTTTTAACTTTATTCTTGAAATGGAAATTATTACGATGCGATAATAAAAGGAAAGAAATTAAATAAAAATTCTACTAGGCCAAAATAGATCAAAAATTTGAAAAATGTTGAAAATTTTTAAAATTTTCCGGTTTAAATGGGGTCAAATTCATGGAAAAGGCCACTAAAATTCGATAGAAGTCCCCCTTACACTTAATATAAACATTGTCCTCAATGTTTAAGCATGTGGGAGAATAAACTCCCCTACACTTAGGACATTGAGTACGTTGTTTAAAATCGAGCTAAGGAAGGGACAACTAAAGTGATTACATTTATTCGTTTTATTTTATATACAAGTATGAATCACAATAGTTTTGATAGAACCGGGTACACGGGAAACACGGGAACACAGGTCTTGTCAAAAGTACCAAAAGTAGATCATTTAAGCACATGTCCCTGCACAATCACAACACACAAAACAAACAACCTACACGGCTCCCCCTACACTTATTGTCAGACAAATAGATAAAATAATAGATCATCGGGTTGCCTCCCGAGAGGCGCTTGTTTTTGTTAACCGAGTCACGAGCCTGACTCGACCCCGAATTAAATGGTCCATGGGGAAGCCTCGAATGTTATACCGGGATCAAAATCTTATCCTCGGTCCCGGAGGAACATAATAAATGAGAGGAAGGAGGATAAGTCATAAAAGGTAGAAAAGTCCTCTCGACATAAGAAAAGTAAGTGAAGTCTTGATCCACGGGAGGTGGGATGGGTAAAGGAGACAAATTGTCATCCCCCAAAGACATAGGATGGTCCCTATTCGGCAAAGTCGTAAAGGTATCAATCATAGAATGGTCATTGTCACCTCCCGGGTCAAAGCACTCATCCTCATTTCCAGGTATGAAATGAGGAGAGTAAAAGCGATACATCACCTGCTTGGGTGTGTACGCGGTAGGACGGGGGTGGCAACATAATATGAGAAATATCAGAAGACATATCTACCACCCGCGTCACCTCACCAGACCGAATCAAACGGAAGGTATGGTCAAATCTCTCCACCTCCTCTATGATGGGAGGTGGCATGGCTAACAACGAATGCTCATCAATAGCAAGAGAGTCGGAGCTATCAAATGTCCTCAATCCCCTCTTCAAAGAGAGGATTCATCTCACTAGAGATGTAGGCGTCATCAAAATCAAATAAAGGGTTCGAATAAATCTTGAAATTTTCCTTCGGAACGTCTTCATCGGATAGTGACTCGTCATCACTAGAAGTAAAATCATCATCGAGATCAAAAAGGGAATTAGAGAAAGCCAAAGAATCGTCTCCCAAGATGTCGGTGGGAGGTAATGAATTATTACTAGAAAGAGATTCACACTCATCGTCACTATCAGAAGCAACCGTAGGCTCACTTAGGATTGGAATAAGAATCTCATCACAAGGAATAGTGATAAGACCCTCATCCCCCATGATGAGAGAGGCATCGGTCTCCGTAGTGGAAGAATCGAGAATAGGAGTGGTAGAATCCTTAGGCTCGAGAGCCGGCAAGTCGAGAGAAGGAATTATAATTGCACTAGGACATTGAGCACAAAGATCATTCCAAGAAATAGTATTCTCGTCGTCATCATCATCATCATAATAGTAAGAACTCACAAGAGGAGGAGTATAATCACTAAGATTAGATACTTGCTCTTGTCGTTGTCGTTGTCGCTTTTCCTCCTTATTTGCTTCTTTTAGAAGAACAACGGCTTCTTGAAGTTGCAAAACAATGGCGTGTGTTTCGTCTTTCAAAGCATTGAGTTGTTGAATTCTCTAAGAGGATTGATGATTGATGGTAGGATGTGGGGGCTCACAGTTATGAAAACCAGAATTATAGCACGGATGTGGCTCATAGGAAGTCATCGGTTGAGAAGAATTAGAACACGGATTTGGTTCATAATAATCCATCGGTGAAGAAAAATGAGGACACGGATTTGGCTCATAATAATTCATTGGCTGACAATACAAAGTATCGTGAGGGCCCCCACCATGATTGCAACACGGGTATTGGGAAAAACCCGGTTCATGTTGCGGATAGGGATTGTCATAGACGGGAGGGGGGGGGGGAGAAAGTATTGTAAGAGGAGAAGTACGAATTTGTTGAATTGCAAAATGGACAAAATCCAATTTATGTATTGTCGATATCAAAACCGCACCGCTCACAAGTACACCATTGACATGTTTGAAAATCATGCCATGGTCTCCCACACCGAACGCAAGACGAATCCATGAAGAATTAAAAATAAGAGGGGTTGAGAAAAGAATTAAACACAAAAGAGGATAAAGAAGAATATTTTTGTATTTTTTAGAAAAATATATATATACAAGAAAAAATCGAAAGAAATCGAAATAAAAATTAACACTAATACGTAATATTTTTGGTGTAGTACTTTTAGGAAAAAGTATTACTTTTGATTCTTTTTTAATTTTTTTGGTGCAAATCTTAGGAAAGAAATTGCTTTTGTGATTTTTTAATTTTTTTGTATTTTTAAGTTTTTGATTTTCTTTTAGATTTTTGATTTTGTTGCAAGAAACGTAACGTTCAAAGGATGAACGGATCCCAAAATCCAAACGTCTT